>OY987300.1:25182709-30182709 GCA_963920635.1 Pseudeuparius sepicola
TTTTCGGCCGGTTGTGTGTTTGAAGCAGATAGCGTCAATTAACTTTATTTAGATCAATTTTTCTGAAATTAATTTGTACTTAATTCAACACTAGTAAAGAGCAATTTTTTAAGATCAAATTTTCGATTTATTTTTTCTTTCAAGTTATGGGCCATTTTGGGATTAGAGGGTTTACTATGCCATTCGTCCCTGCGTTGGTAGCTCCGTTTTAGATTAGAAATTGGCGTATTATTGGGACAAAAAATAGCCGGATTTTTAATTTTTATTTACAACCAATTACATCAATTATGTGACGTCACGTGATGATTTTTTTTTACTAAGCACCAGCATTGTGTAAAATAATATATATTTTAAATATATATTCATTTACTCAATGGCACCAGACAGATTTTAGCAATGGTAAGATTTTATATTTGGCAATTAGTAGATAAGGGTATTTGTATTATTCGAAGTGGCGGAGCCCCTTTTATTATACTTAATGAATATTTTTCTTTGGAAAATACTTTGTAATATAACTATCAAGATAAATATAATAATATGTAATATCAAATCATGTCCCATTTATAAAATAAAAAGTAAGACATTAGACATGCCCAGTTTTTGTTAAACTACGCTATAATACTCGCTATAATACAGAACATTTCCCATTGTAGGTATAGAAAAACTTAAAATAAAATTCATATATCCCAGCTTTTTTCTTATAATTTAGCATCTTAGACAGAATTTCGGTATTTCCATATTTTATTACCATGTATGCATCCTGGCAAAATTTGGCGGGGGGAGCCGAATCCTTATCGCCGCCACTGCGTATGGGTATGGGTCATTTGTAACCAAAGACGTTACCTACTCTTTTTTTTCTGTTACAAAAAGATACAAATGGAAACAAAATTATTTTTAACTGGCAAAAATTCTATTTTGCGTTACCAATAATAATTATAAGGATGTGCACATATGCGACACCCAATAAATTATCATGTCCTTTTAAAAGCCCACATTATAAAACACGTTTCTCTGGCCAGTATCTATATATATATATATAAATTTGTTTCGGGTTTCAGAGTTAGCCCATGAACATTAGATACCCGCATCATTTTTTAAGATAGCTATTTATTGAAGCGTTTGTTTATTAAAATGCGCCGCAGGCGAAATTTTCTAGAAATTGGAAGGACAAAATAGTTCAAGTGGACAAGAAATTACAAAAGTGGCATCATCAAGATGTTCCTTTTTCTTTTCTTTTTTTCGTTTTAGGGCTCTGGGTGATTTGTTGAGTAGAAGATTGAATGAGGGCACTTATAGGCCCGGACCCCTAAGCAATGCTTATAATATTTGCTTATGCATGGGTCCGTCACTGTTTTACCAGGGCCAGCCTTAGGGGGGGGGGGCAAACCGGGGCATCGCCCGGGGGCGCGGAGCGCCATAAGGCGCCGCCGAACCGAGTGACCGAGTCGGCAACTGGGGAACGTAGTTTTCCAAAGTTAAAGTTTATCAAAACGTACTTCAGATCAACGATGGCCCAACAGAGACTCAGCACTCTAGATTTTACTGATATTACAGTTTATATTTTACATCAAAGAAATAACAAAGGATAGAGGGAGAAAGAACAAAAAGTAAACCGAGCCAATATATTTTTGAGTGATGCCACGTACTCCATTATTTACAGAATTTCATTGCAAAATAGACGGGTTTAATAACAGTATTAAATGATAAATATATATATCTCAGCTCCACAAAGATTCGTTACTTATTATGCTCCAAAGCACAAAATATATAGGTTAGTAGGATAAAGAAATGCGGCGTCAATACGTTTGTCTGGCAACACCGGTGACAGGAGACAGGACGGTTAGATCGCCACCTTATCGGGTTGGATGAACCTTGGTTGGAATTCTGAGGGGGTAAGGGTACGGAGTGCTATAAGAAGGAGATATATCGATACAGCACTTTTTCAAAATTTCCAGCCTTACTTTTATTGCAGTTCAAGTTTTCGACGTCGGTGGCGCGTCAGTCGTTCGCGGCGCTATTTGATTGACGTTTTTTGTGAAGTTCCACAAATTTGTGCTATTTTTATATTAAATTCAGTGGATTTTTCGCGTATTTTGCTAACATTTATAAAAAATGAGTGATATGAAAGGAAATACAGATAGAACCTACGTCTTCGTTGTGTTACTCGAAAAAATTTGAGATTTAAACAGAAGGTAAAATATCAAATTTTGGTTTCCATTTTATTTTTCATTTCCACTTTCAGATTGCTAAACTTATAAGTTAGGTAGATCAATGCAAAAAAAGTGCCATGTTGACCTCTGGGTCTTTAGAGCAGAATATATCAGAACTACCAAGCTCTCAACAAGAAGCAGTTAGAATTGTTTTGCTTCTTCAAAAGTAACCAACCCAAAAATCAGCGTTATACACTGCCATGGATTTATGAGTGTCTTCAAATAAGAATTAAAGGAAGAGCTATACATACGAGCATTTGCGAAAACAAAAACTCCTACCACTTCCTTGTTGTGTAACTTTAAGTAAATATATTAGAAGAATGAGTGGGTGTTATGGTTTTCAGAAATCAACTTTCGAACTTCTTCGAAAAAAGTCGTCCAGTATGAAATCAGAGGAAAAAAGGGGTATTTATACATCTAGCAGATTATTTTTCTTTATTATTATTTTTCCTTATCGTAGGTAAACTTCTTATAGGCGAGATGAAATTGAATGAAACATTGGCATTTGATAGTAAAACATTAAAAATTAATGGTTTTACTGATTATACACCTTTACATAAAAAAATGAAAAGGGAGATCATGCCTTAGTAATGATGTTTCAACCATTCAGAGGTTCATGGGTGCAATCTTTGGCATGCTTTTTAAGTAACGGAAGAATATCATCGATAAAGATAAAAAAGAAAAAACGAGAGAATTGAGACAACAGTCAAAATTGTAATTTACTTTAAAATATTTAATCTAGGCTAATTTATTATAGTTACAAATATTTGTAAAATTTCACAAATAAAATACATTTTCACACCTTGTTTTTTATTATTAAATAAACAAAGATCTATTTTAATTCGATACTTCACAAAAGCTATATTTCTCAAATACTCCAGGAAAATAGAGAGCGAATAATTAATAATAATAATTGTTTATGTCCAAAAAAATGGCTTTATTTCCCAACTTGATCATATGCCCAGAAATCTCAACGTAAGTTAATTTTTTAATAATTCACCAAATTAATATTTGCGATAGTTTATTCAGCTCCGTTGTGGGATAGCCATATAGCCCTATGAATAAAGAACCCCTTATTCATTGATATAGCCAATCGATTTTTATTTATTTCAGAGCCGTCAGGAATATTTCAAAATATACTTGATATAATCCATGCACCACCCAATATACACATATACAAACATTGAGTTAATTAATAATTCATTGAATATCATTTTTGTATTAAAGCGCTAGTCCGTACATTTTTAGACTCGGTTAGAACACGTGCGCCTCTAGCGGTGTTTTCAAAAAGCTCAATCGTTGACTGAATTTAAATCTTCACCCAACGGCTCAATTACAAGTCCGATTTCAGGCCCATTAGGTTGACATTGCGATTTATCTCCTTCTTATAGCGCTCCGTAGGTAAGGGACAAAGGGAGAGGAACGGGAAGTTTGAACAGGGGCTTCTTACTACTGGAATATTAAATTTTAATTATTGCTTTATTTTAAAAAAGAACCCATAATGATTCCGCCACATTATGTGTTCCTTTTTAGAAATAAAATAATTAAAATGGACTATATAAAGCATTCTCATTCTTAAACATTTCTTAAAGAAATACATCCCAACAGTACAATGTTTTCATCATTTTCTCAAACTGCGATGTTTTACTCTATTTTCATTTTTGACGAAACTATGACCCTATACTAAAATCGAGCAATCCGTACGCTTAAATTAAACCACGTGTTCAATGACGTTCCGCGATTGGTCGGTAGGCTATAAAATTTCACCTTACTTGGCAACCAGGGACGTACTCGATCGCAAAAGTGTCGTTATGCGGTTTTATCTTGTTGTTTTCAGCTATTTAGACACTGCCACAAATAATTTTATTGATGTTTTGAACCATTTTAATGAAGCCAAGCTTCGCTCTCGGGATTTTATCTCTGAAAATAAAAGCCCAATTTGTACGAGTGGTTTTGCTAATGGGCAAAATAGGGCTTGAGAATAAAATTATCTAGAAAAATTTCCGGTGGTATTTGTCGAGATTATTTCTCGAATACGATTTAATAATTTCTGTATTAATTTTTTCTATGCTTACATTTCCAAAACGATTAATTTTAAACGAGTTTAGTGACAGCTTCAACTGTAGGGTTCGAGTAAACAAACATGACGCTTGGATATCCAAGGCAAATGCGATTATACCTATAGCCTTGTCAGCGTTGGTTTATTTTCTGAATGTGTCATAAATTTAAACGGAGACGGAGACTGAGGTCCAATAACAAAAATTTAGCAATGCAAAAGTTATATAAATTCATTGATACAATGCTTAATAGTACCGCATAATTTATAAGCTGCATAATTTAGAACAGTGTGAACCACACAAACTTTAAGAAGTAGGTACGTGTTTGTATCCAACAGATTCGCGGTTGCTAAGCAACGAAGTGATAATTTGCACAAGTGCAATTACCGCGATAATTTGCACAAGTGCAATTATCGCTAGCAGAGGCATATGATTGGTTGGATTTTTATGGAAGGAGCTACCTTATTGGATGCAAGCAGTATGAGGGAAATAATCACTTTAATAAAATCGTCAACAGACAATTCAAATCGCCGTCCGCCGCTGCATGCAATCTCTGCATTGTTTGTTTACTGCAGTGTATCATATTCTTTGATTGTTTACGTGTGTGTTTGAAGTGTTTTTTTGTTAATTTATAACTATTTATTTGTATTTAGGATATAGTGACTGCTTTTGTATACAATGGGACGCAGAAATTGTGTAGTGTGTTGCGTGTTGCCAAATTGGTATTTCTCAGGACATAACTTCTCACAGGTAAACGTAGTACTCACAGGCGCAATGTTTGTTTACTTCGGTAGCTTTCCGCTAGATGTTGGTTGACTACAAACGTGTGCATTTTGATGCTTGTGCTCCCTCTATCCTTGGTTATTTCTCTGAGGATTTTACTGATATTATCAGGGAGTTTACCGACAGAAAAGCCAGAAAAGTTAATTTTCTTGAAATCGGCATTAAAATGTCCCAAAATCGTCATTAAAAGCACAGAAATCGTACAATAATGTAGCCCATTATTGTACGATTTTTTTCAATAAGTAGGCCTTGGCGAGATGTAAACATCAAACGTCAGACGCGGGGAAATCGCCCATCAAAAGTGACCAAATATTCAAAACCCGGCCGATAAAGGCTCATTTAACTTTTCGTACACATTGCGAAATTGTTTCCTATAGAAGCGCAATCCTTCAGTATACATATTTTAGTAAATTTGAAAATCAATAGATTTGTTGTGTAGGCTGCACAAGAAGCAGCAGTTTGGTTTTTCCGTCAGAAGGTGCCGTACATCATTATACTTGTCCTAGGTAGAGCGATCGGTAAAGTCAAGCAACGCCGCGCGTAGTCGGTTCGTGGACGGGTGATCCCTTATAATTATTTTCTTGCCTAATAAAACATTTTTTTTTCCGATTTCAAGAAAAATATAATATGTACCTCGGCACTGAAGTTCTTTTTATGACTCATGTGGTTTATTTGCCTCGGCCAGAGGCCTCAGCAACTAAACTCCACATGAGTCATAAAAAGTTGAACTTCAGTGCCTTGGTACATAAATAACTATTTTATTCATGAGGGGAGTTTGCCGACAGAAAGCCCAGAAAAGTTAATTTTTATTGATGACATGAATAAATAACGTATGACACTACTTACACATAATAGGGTACTTGACAATATTTTTAGTTGCTCTAAAATCGTACTCAGTTTATAGTAGATGCATCAACATAACACGTAATAACTAAAACAATGGCTTTTAACCATTATTTATTTATGATAATTATTAAAGACAAAGTTCCACAATTTTCCCTTAGGGCTGAAATCTACAGTTTCGTCGTTTTATTGTCTAGAACGCCAAACGTGACAAACTCTGTGCCTGTCAGGAGAAACGGCATTGCAATGTTGCCGGTGCCCGTTTGCAATAATTCGTGGAACAAAGGCAAATATTACTTTTCCATTCAAATGTCTCTAGCTTGCCTATGAATATCTATATTTTAATGTATTGCAACCTTTGAGCTTTAACTAATGCAATTTGTTACCTAAATACTTTTCTATTACGATTGTGTTCCGTATATTGACTCCTATATAAGATGGTGTATGTTTATGCTACACACAAGTTTGTATAATATATGGAACATATACGATAAATATTTAGACTTCCATAATGCGGAAATATTCGCGTATATGGCAACGCCACCCGCCCACCCAAGCCGCCGCACACGACTATCATTCCGCATGCCGCTCAATCTAAACATTATTAATTATTTTATTGTTCGTGTACCTAGTTTTCATGTTGTGTAGTGTAGGTAAATTATCATGGACAAGGATTACCTACGTCATAGGGCAATCCGATAATTTGCCGAAATTCGATGCTTTCATGGATCTAATAATCCCATGTTCACATCTACCAAAATTCGTGGGATAAAACTGCAAATTTTTGTATGTTGTAGAAGTAGTAAAGTATTATGGGTTATTAATAAACGGAGAACTTGGGGCTAGAGACAATCTTGAAGACGCTTTTATAAAGGCGTCATAGTGCTTAGAAGTACAGAGCCCGAATTCCGTTCCTAGGATCAACTTTGCCAAAAAAATGCCTTTTTAAAACACTTGTGACCTCATAAGTGCTTTCTTGTCAAATTTCGAAGAAAGTCTAAAGACTTTCCAATTACGTAAATAATCGTAGGGTTTTATGCAAGTGTCCGGGAATTGTTTTCTCAAGTTTGTAAAATTTCGTCAAGTACCCTACTATTCTTCATAGACATCTCGTGGTTTTTCTAAAATCATTATCTCCATACTTACATAGACGTATATTCTTCCGTTATAACTTATTTTTTGTTTGTTCTATACGTGTATGCTAGTCTTTCGTTTTAACGCTATTATAGAGGGCGCCATTGAAAGTATTGCCCAAGGGCGCATAGGCGGCTAAGGCCGGCCCTTTGTTTTACACTGTTATGGGGGTGTTACTAAAAATGTGTCTAAAAGTCGGCACACTTATTAGACCGCACCTTCCAATACGGTACATTTTACTACCTATTATTAGGTGCCGTTTTCTATTTTCCGTTTTGCTTGGCCCAGTTTGTGCAGTTTACTTTTCCAAGCCGTTATGCTGCTATATTAATAGGTAGATACCTACGCATTTATAACTCGTACCTAAAACTCCTAAAGGGTTTGACACAACATCACCCCTATGCTTTTTCGGAAGCTTGGGAGTGATGTGTTTTGTTTAGAGCGGAATTATTTTCGAATTTATTTCAGTCAGCGATTTGTCTTCTTTTCGATCGATACTAATTCTTTGGGCTCTCCGGGAGGGAGTGTTATCACACACACATTAAAAGTTGTTCCGGGAAGAGATAAACTGGAGCGGGAAATTGTCGTGTGCCTTTTAAATTGCTGGTTCCCGTGATTTATTATTCCAAGTTTAAAGGATAATAAAAATAGATCGAGAAACAGAATGCGACGTCTGGCAACTCATGACTACCGTATTTATTCGTTTTTGAAAGATATAACTTTCGGAGACTTGTTTCCTGTTTAATTGAATTCCTAGGGTGAAATGGAACTCTGATGAAAAATTATACCAGCCAGTGATAAGACAAATTTTGATTGCAGTTTGGATATGACGGCACTAAATTATGAAGGTGGATCTTTGGGGTTACGAGCGTGCTAATGTTTGTAAAAGACATGAAATAATGTAATTACTTGTTTCTAATAATAATTTTATGGGCGGAAACTTGTTCTTTTGCCTGTAAAGTTTATATGCAGTCGTAATGACTTCATAACAACGAATTTTATGGTATGATATGAAATCGCCTAGATGGGAGGTGTATAGGAACGAGTAAAAAATAAGGATGAAATTAGTCTTTTGCTAATTATTATTATTATAGGTACACTATGGTTGGTATCGGACACCCAGGGTGGTCCGTGGCCCTATGAATATTTTCTTTTGTAGGTTGTATTTCTTTGGCACTTTCGCACAATACAAATAATTTATTATTACTCTAATTCGAATGACAAAATTTGTATTTGATTGAGCACATGCAGGGAATAGAGTAATGGCCCTAGAACCGACCCCTGGGGCACCTCAAACGTAATAGTCTCAAACCGACTACAATCATTTACAAGTTTATCATATTAGTTGCTTCACAGAAAGTTTATTCTAATCAGTGCTCTTGAGATATAATTTACAAAATCGACTGTTGCACAAAGTGTGCTGCTATTTTTTTATGAAACCATATTGGAAGCCATCTACCAAAATATATTTATTAATGAAGGACAACTTATCCGACAAATTATTCAGTCTATATATCTGTCTGTGAGTCTGTTCCCTACATTTTTGTTACGAGCCTAAATAGTAGTACCAAAGTCTAGGGAATACTAGATCTACCTACCTAAATAGGAGTTTAGTCTACTTTTTTTACAAGCTTTTATTTAACTTGCCCTGTTAGTATGTATGTGTGGGACGAATCTTGCAAGCTGAATTAGAACCACTTCCTGACATCTGATTGAGCTAAAATTTTGCATACACCTTTAATTCCGGTGACAATACAATATGCAATACTCAATATTGTAATACTTTCAAAATGGTTGCCGCTCCAAGATGACGGATGATGTATTTTTTGTCAACCCCCTTAATATGGGTATCAAATGAAAGGGATTGAAGAGTAGAAAACGGAAAAGTTAGTGACATCACACTAAATTCAATATGGCCGCCGATGTTGTATTTTTTGTCAACCAAAAATAATATGGGCTTGACGGGTAGAAAACATTATATTACCCATATAAATCCGACTAAATTTACTGGATTAAGTAAATCTAAACAAATATTATATTATCTACAGTAATATACAACTCAACTATGTATAAACTTTTTGGAGTTAAAACAACCCGATTGTACCTAGTCACTTCGCACTTGCTATTAATACCTATAACATAAAATCGAATGTGCACCCAGTTAAATCAAAGCATAATCACAGACCTATATAGCTTAGCGAGGCTATATTATATGGGTCCTGTGTATATAGTACGAAGACGTAGAAAGGCCATGTTTTTTTTCTTTTTTATTTCTGTAAAATTTCGAGTTCAAACTCGAAATTTCGAGTTGATGGCGGATTACATTTTCTTTTCAACCCCTTTAACATGGGTATAATGAAAGAGCTTGAAGAGTATAGATTACATTTATTTTCACCCCCTTAACATGGGTATCAAATGAAAGGACTTGACGAGTAGAAAACGATAAAGTTAATGTCATCACACTAAATTCAGTATGGCCACAGCTCCAAGATGGCGGATTAGTTTCTCTTCAACCCCCTTAATATGGGTATCAAATGGTGATGATTTGATTAACAGCTAATGATCTTTTTCATAAAAATACGAAATAATAAGTTTTTGTAAATAAAAAAGGTTATTGAGCGAATTGTAAAGAAAATTTATACTTTGGCAACTGTATTTTTCTATAAAAGAAATTTACACAAGAAAATCTCGGGACAAGCTTTTATATCATATATACAATTAATGTAACAAAAATATGTGTAGCTTTGGTTCCATTTATTTCAAATTTTTTTCTTCTTTTCGGAGCATTTAAATAAAAGCTTGTTTTTTGAAATATGATTTAGTATTAATATATTTTCTTCTTGTTAGAGCATTTCAATAAAAGCTTGTTTTTTAGTATTAATTAATTTGTAATTTTTTTAGTTGCCAAAGTATGTATTTTCTTTACAATTCGCTCGATAAGCTTTTTTATTTACAAAAACTTACTATTTTGTACTTTTATGAATAATTTCATTAGCACCATTTGATATCCATATTAAGGGGGTTGAAGAGAAATTAATCCGCCATCTTGGAGCTGTGGCCATACTGAATTTAGTGTGATGACACTAACTTTGTCGTTTTCTCCTCTTCAAGCCCTTTCATTTTATACCCATATTAAGTATTAAGGGGGTTGAAAAGAAATGTAATCCGCCATCTTGGAGCCGCGGCCATATTGAATTTAGTGTGATGTCACTGTAACTTACTTTATCGTTTTCTACTCTTCAAGCCCTTTCATTTGATACCCATGTTAAGGGGGTGAAAAGAAATGTAATCTCTACTCTTCAAGCCCTTTCATTTGATAGCCATGTTAAGGGGGTTGATATTTAATTTAGTGTGATGGCACCAACTTCTTCATTTTCTACACTTCAAGCCTTTTCATTTGATATCCATATTAAGGCGGGTTGACAAAAATTATATCATCCGCCATCTTGGAGCGGAGGCTATTTTGAAAGTATTACAATATTGAATATTGCCTATTGTATTGTCAGTAGAACTAAAGGCGTATGCAAAATTTCAGCGAAATCGGATGTCAAGAAGTGGTTCCAATTCAGCTTGCAAGATTGGACATAAACAAATAATAAACTAACGTACATACATAACAGTAACTATGAAATGTCAAAATTTATAAATTTTAAATATTTCAGGGTCATGGCAATCTAAATAACCGATTATTGCCGTGAGCTGCTTTTTTATATTAGTTGTAAATGATGTTGCATTTCTATTGATTAAAAAATTGTATCGTAATGAAAAACCTGCATCATCATGTATCTTACTTCGTTTTGCATAACATTTCGATGCAAAATCGAAATTTCGAGTTTGAACTCGAAATTTCAACTCGAAATTTCATGTTTAAACTCGAAATTTCAAGTTTGAAGTTGAAATTTCGAGTTTGAATTCAAAATTTCATGTTTGAACTCGAAATTTTACAGAAATAAAAAATAAAAAAAACGTGGCCTTTCTACACCTTCGTATATAATTTCTATTATAGGTTTTTTTACCTACGTAGAATATTTTACATTTGCATAAACTGGCAACTAATATGTGTCATTCTTATCAATATAATACAGGATAACATGTTGATTTATAGGACTACAACCGCTATTTTTTCGCTTATTTAGCGCCCCACAAAAAAAATAAACAAAAGCCGCGGGCAATTTTGGAAGCTAGGTGGCGCTGAAAAGAAATGGGCATCCATTTTCAACTAGTCGCACGATATAAAAAACAACTCTAATTGGAGAATTAATAGCCGTAGCATGTTTATTTTAAGAGATAGAACAAAACTTTTATATTGAACATTGATGACACTGAGGTGAGATACAACCGGGTTCTCAGCACATACCTATGTTAATATACAGGTATGTGGTTCTCAGATAGCACAGAATAAAAAATAGCTTTGCAACAGAAGCTTCCTTACGGACATGTGTCAAAAATAAGCGAGTCTTCATTTCAATTTACAGAAACACAGACAGTATTTTAAGCATACATTTGGTTCTAGTACAATCTCTTTGCTATGTAGTAAAATCACGTAAAATGCACGTTATTCATATATTTAGAAGAGATTTCGCTAAAAAGCGAGCCTCCTTATGGCATATGTGGCTAAGGAATTGTCTGTATTACTCGTTAGTCTGTGCAGATAGTTAGCTCAGTAGAAAATCGCGGTGGTAGTTTTTAAAAAGTCACAACGACACTTAGTGTCGTCAGTCATTATAATCACTGGTGATGTGTAGGTAACAAACAGCTTCATTATTACTAGTGTTATTGCTTCGATACATGGTCCAAGAAAATTGTCATTTTTTTATAGAGGTAGAAAAAAATAATTCTTAACAGGTAGATATTTTCAGGGTTGGTTGTGGGTAGCGTCCTGAGTATAACCCCAAAAAATCACCATCGAAGTCGTGTTACGAACCCCGCAATAGGGGTTGTTTTGCAAACATTTTTTTGCAATTATTTTTCTTGAAGTTAAAAAAAAACTTCATAAGGGAAAGTTGTAGAGAATGTAATAATGTACACATAGGAAAAAATGTACACATAAGAAAAAAATTGCAAAAAAAAAACTGTTTGCAAAACCACCCCTATTGCGGGGTTCGTAACACGACTTCGATGGTGATTTTTTGGGGTTATACTTAGGAAGCTACCCACAACCAACCCTGAAAATATCTACCTGTTAAGAATTTTTTTTTTTCTCCATGTATAATTTTCTAACAACACTATTTTCGAAACGCAAATTTTGATTACGTCCCACGCTTCCTCTTCAGGCGAAGGAACTGTCGACGCTGAAACAGCCGCACCAACCGACGGCCCCCGTCGCGGCCGACCGCCCGGAGTCCCGCATGCCGCCGGCCACGATCCCCGGCCTGCTGGCCCACCACCAGGCGCAGGAGCGGCAGCGCGGGGCGAGAGCCCAGCCGTCGCCCGCCAGCAGCGACGAGAGCAACTCGCCGACGGAGCTCAACTCGTGCCGGCGCATCGCCGACAAGCCGCCGCTGATAAAGCGGATCGCCATGGGGTTGGCGGGCGGCGGCGGCGGCGGCGTCGGGGCGGAGGAGAGCCGGCCGCTGGTGGGCGGCGGCGGGGACAGCAGTAGTGCGGGCAGCACGCCAGGTTGGTACCAAGTACTGTTACTTAACGTGCACGGGCGTAGCCAAGGGGGGGGGGGTTTCGGGGGTTCAAACCCCCCCCGAAATAAGCAAAATATTACCTAATATTATACCGAAAAAATACGAGGAGTGAAGAGTTAAATTATTATTACGTTTGAATATATTATGTAGTAATAGTAGCGTTTAGCGCCATCTTTTGACGAGAGGCAGACGCAGTTGCAGCCGACTATTTTGTATTGTAGGGACACTTTGCGTTGTTTCTCGATTATTCGCCACGCCCCTAGGTCGAAATGAGCGGAACTTTGTGGAAGTTCGTGGAAGTTTCTGGACGGCTACTGGGCTGCTATATAAGCGGCGCCGCGGCGCGTGACCGCGCTTACGGCAGTATTGTTCCATGCGAACTCGAAGCGAATAAAAGTGAAAAGTGGTGAACGAATAGTGAAGAGAATTAAGTGTACCGTGTAAGTGAGTAATTTTAGTGCACTGTTATTCGATGACCTTGTTAAGCATAGATACGTGAATCATTATTACTGTCGAAAAATGGAGGGGAAAAAAAGGAAGGGTGATAAACCTAAAGGTATGGACTACTGGAAAAAGTGGTGTAGTCAAGGTCAAGGGGTTTCTAATAAAGAAACAAATTTTGATTTAGCTATCAAAGATTCAGCTACCTTGCATGCTGATAAGAAGACTGCCTACCCCGAAATCTAGTTTGGAATGCCTAGATATGTGCGATAAAAACCTTTATCCTAATATTTACACATTACTACAAATCTTGGCTACCATTCCTGTATCCACTGCTACCCGAGAAAGGTCTTTCTCGAGCCTAAGGAGACTGAAAAACTATTTACGAAACACTACAAGTGAAAACAGACTTAATGGTTAATGAACATTCACTATGGAACAGAAATTCATGCAGATGAAGTAGTGGATATATTTAAAAGAAAAAGCCGAAGATTTCTTCTTTAATGGTTTTAGATTTAGCGCAGAGGAACGAAATTAATTTATCCATTTCATTTAAAGTTAAGAACTTTATAAATATGTCGTAGTTTTTCGGATGAATATATAGATATTAAATTTCATGTAAGTATATTTTTGTTGTTTTATTTACTTCTCAAACTAAACCCCCCCCCCCCCCCAAAACTAAATTCTGGCTACGCCCGTGTTAACGTGTGTAATGAAAGATTCGAGACAACAATTAAAATACCTACTGCCGTTTATTCAACTTTAATTAAACTGAAATTTCGTCCTTAAGTGTCGCAGATACAGGTTGATGATGGCAAAATTTATCTCAAAACTTTACGTTAGATAATTAGATCAGGTTCCCTATTCCCACAGATCCAGCATTTCGCGTATATTTTTTGGGTCGACGTAAATTGAGTCCCGCATCTGTTAATGGCCTTTCTATGTAGGTAAATTCAGTCCCGGGTGTTTCTGAGGTCTGCGTAAACTGAGTCCCAATATGTAACTGGTTGTAAGGTCAGAAAATTAGCATTAGTACCCGCTGCATAGGCCAACGCCAACCACCCTTCTGTACACAAGTATTTGCACAACAACCAATAATTAAAATTAAATTAATGATTTATTATACCACCTTTGTTTTTTATTATAAAACTGAAGGGTATATCAATCTTCTTATTTGGTGCTATTTAGTATTTGTTAACTGCATCTATAAAGTTATAAAGAGTGAAAGATGCAGAATCCTTCTATAATAGAAATAAACAGTTTTAAATTTCGTTTCCATAAAACACTAGCTGATATCTAATAGTGAACGTCGAAAGTGTTTTAAAGGTACGTGTAAATCTTTTCTAAAACTGGGAAAATATCAAGAAGTTTTGGAAAGCTCGTCTCCTCACTCTCATGAACGAGAGGAAGATAACAAGCAAGTTACAATGGCAAAGGCTAAGCAATTCTTTAAAGCGAAAAGCCGCTGATGTTATTTGTGCGAGACCTTATACACTTGGCTTGAAGGTGATATTCAGGTGAGAAAAAGGTGGTGACCTACGTGGTTCCGCAAGGGACTGTCTTGGGTCCCATACTTTTTTCACTATACATCAATGATTTAATTAAAAATACAAATAACAGCAATAATCATGTTATTGGATTTGCAGAATATACAGTGTGTTTCACTTTAAAACGGACAATTCCGTATTTTTCGAAATTTTGGTGGATTTTAAAAATTATTTTTTTTTACATATTGTACTCAAAGAGCTCTATCTTTTGGGCTACAGTTTTTTGATATACGATCATTCCATGGCCTACTGCAATCAAACGAAGACCCCAAAAATCACGAAATTTTTTGTTTGAAAAAATAATTAGTTCCATCGAATTCAGCTTAGCTCAGATCCATATTTCCGCAGTTTCAATATTCTAGCACTTACAGGGCGTTCAGAAAATAGGGCCAAATTTAGAAAAAATTGCACTTTTAGGAGTGCCTTGTATAAAACACAGGCCTTATTTTGTTCTTCGAAAAATAATGTTATACCACACAAGGATAGGCAGGATACAACTATAAAATACAAATGGGTGAAACAACACAAGACAAATGAATACAAAAATCTTTTATTGGAAACAACTATAAAGTGAAATTGTGTACAATACCTCTAACATATTCTACTATATTAGTGGGGTCAAACTGTTGGGCTAATCGTCGGATTCTTTCCGAAGTGTCTCGGTATTTTCTTTTTGAGGATACCGATGGTTCGCCTGATATACATTGTTCTATTTTCACTTCATTTAGTCCCTGTTCTCTTTTAATTGCCTCAATGAACTTCCAAATATTGGGGTGACTGGCAGATAATTGGGCATCGAAACTTGTATGCCAACCTTCCACAGCATTATTCGTTTTGGCCAATCCACTGAGAACTGCATCATAACAATTCCACATAGTGTGTGGAAATAGTGGATCTCGCCGACGTTGATTTCTCGTGGGTCGTCCAATCCAGGTATCCTCGAAATAGTCAATGACATTCTGGGCTTCCGCAGGTAAAGTGTCACTATCCACGAGCAACTGAAATGCTTCTTCTACATATTGTATCGGCACAAATGCTAAAGCATTTAACAATCTCGTGCTTAGAGCAAAGTCTGCATCTGTGTCATACTTTTTTTAAGTCCCTCTTGCTGAAGTTTTCTGTAGAGACACTGACAAAAATGGAAGAAGCATCCACGAACCCGACTTTCCGGAAGCTTTGTAGTCGATGCCTTGAACGCTGCTCTTTCAAAGCCAATCATTATGCTGGAGGGTCTGGCGTTCGGACATCTTTCCATTATCTGCTGTATAACTCTTGAGTAAGATTGTTCAGTCTTGTCCGGCAATAGTGCATAGATCAGGGGAATTGAAAAAAACGGGATTTTCCCGATGATTTCTTTAATAAAAAATATGGAGAAATGAATTCACCCTTCACCGACTGACAAGGCTTTATTGCCCCTTGCTCCCTCAGCTTCCTAATAGCCTCATCCAGATCGGTCCCAACTTCCAGCTGCCTTTAATTTGGTATTGCTTAGGTGGGGACTTAAACGGAATTTTGTATCCCCTTATCCACTGCAAAATGATTGTGTGGGGATTTAAAAGTGGGTAATTTACCCAGACGTCGTGAAAGTTTGACAACCTTCCCGCCATTATATTGCTACTTGCCTCCTCTAATTCTTGGTGCGTCTCGGCTGTCGAACATCTTGACGATTCGGGTAGTATCTCCTCTGCTGGTGGGTTTGGCCCATTACTGGTCGCGAGCCCCCCCTGGTTCGCACCGGGCCCCTCCAGTTTAAATATTGTTTTGGTTGTTGTTTTAATGGCTCCACTCTTTTTGCTTTCATTTCCTTGCCTGTTTTCTCTAAGTCCTTGGCGGCTTTCAGCCTCTTATGTAAATCTCCCCCAAAGAGAAGATGGTCAATAGTGCTCGCTTTGGCAATAGGGATTACCGATGAGTTAAGTTGAGGAATGAGAAATGATCTTCTCTGTAAAGAGAATTTATAGAAAAGATCCGCCATTAATTTCCCACAGTCGCTTAATTCTGGAATCAATTCTTTTCCTTTGTTGTTATTCTCTAGGACCGAACTTATTGCTCTGCCTAGAGATGTCAGAGCTGCGCCTAGCTGTGTTTGCATCTCTACCTGGTATCTATCTTTCTTTTGTGATAGTTCGGGTACCGCCTGTAATATTTCAGGGTTGAGTTGTGGTGTTTTTAACCCGACACAATTGCCAGGTACTGTATATCTATTAATAATAGCAAGTTTTTGTTCCTTATCAAGGCCCTGTTTTAAAGTGGCCTCCCATCTACGCGTTAATTCTTGGTGGAAAAGAATTTCTTTGGCCTTGTTGGCCTCTGGGTCTTCCCCTAGTTGCTGTAGTACGTCAGCGTCAATATTGGTGTTCGCCACTGCCAGACCTTCGTTCTCTTTGCTGTGTTCCCTTACGTTTACAGATGGTGGGGTACGAGCCTTTACCACCACCGGGGGGGGTCTCGCCTTCCAAGCCAGAATGAAAGGGAGTGATACCCTCCAAACCAAAACAGGAGGGGGTGTTACCCTCCAAGACAATATGGGAGAGGGTGTTGCCCTCCAAGCCACAAGAGGGGGTGTTACCCTCGAAATCAGAATAAGAGGGGGTGTTGCCCTCCGTGCCAGAATAGGAAGGGGTGTAACCCTCCGAGCCACGTGTTCTGCGCCTTGTTTTGCGTCCGCGATCTCGTGCCGACCCCGGCGACGATGAAGAGCGTCGTGACCTTGACCTCGAACGACGCGTTCTTGACGAATTTGAACCGCTCGCGTGCCTCTCATGTCGCCGTTCAAAATGGCGCTCAAGTCGTCGCAGGCGTGCTTCCAATTCAGACCTTTCCCTCTTTGGTTGCGGCTCCGGACTTCTGCTTCTTGTTCCGTGTCTCCCTGGCGAATGATGCTTTCGCTTCTTGCCCATTTTTCTTCGATTTTCCGCTTTTCTTCCCTTTTTTCTTTCGGCGTGTTATGGCGCACTGTGTTTGCGTCAGCGCACAAAAGCACAATGAAAAATCAAGGTCACCATAGAGGGAAGTGTGTGACAGAGGGAGATAGATTTTGATCATCTGTCTTCAAAAGCACTGTGCGAAAGTTAGCAGCAGAAGCGCTACTACCTAGTAAAGTAATCTTGAGGACGGAGCGCCAAAGAGTTATAATGTAAATTCTTGTCATAATACTGCTGTGGCATACAGTTTGCGCATGTCCAAGTACAATTTACATCGAACAAATCGTTTAAATGATTAAATAATATTCAATTTAAACTATGCTTGGACATGCGCAAACGGTATGCCACCCTTTTTTCAGCAGTTTCATAACAAGGACTTGCATACTTCTCATTGGCAGCCTGTTTGGAAACGTGGAAAAATTAATTAAACTTAAAATAAAATCTATATATCCGAGATTTTCACTTAAAATCTATATATCCCGGTTTTTTCTTATAATTTAGCATCTTAGACAAAATTTCGGTATTTCCATATTTTATTACCACATGTAGGTATGCATGATCTGACAAAATTTGGCGGGGGGGGGGGGGCGAATCCTTATCGCGGCCACTGGTATAATAACTTACATGAAAGCGTACTAAATCCGTGCACCGCCCCTAAAATAGTTATTAAGAGGGGGTTGCCGACAGCGAACGTGACGTTAGATTTCGTATTTTTTAAGTTGTATAGCATAAAATCTAATAACATTTTACCTGGCAAAAATGTAGGACAAACATATCTGTCTTCATTTTAATCATAAGATCTTAAAAGCATATGCACTGGAATTATAATTTTTCCAAAGGTTTTCATAACCTATAAAACAAAGCACTGCTTGTAAGATCTTATGATTAAAATGAAGACAGAGATGTTTGTATTAAATTTTTGCCAGGTAAAGTGTTATTAGATTTTTCTTGAAATCGGCATTAAAATATCCCAAAATCGTCATTAAAAGCACACAAATCCTACAATAATGTAGCCCATTATTGTACGATTTTTTCAATAAGTAGGCCTTGGCGAGATGTAAACATCAGACGTCAGACGCGGAGAAATCGCCCGTCAAAAGTGACCAAATATTCAAAACCCAGCCGATAAAAGCCCATTTAACTTTTCGTACACATAGCGAAATTGTTTCCTATAGAAGCGCAATCCTTCAGTCTACATATTTTAGTAAATTTGAATGTCAATAGATTTGTTGTGTAGGCTGCACAAGAAGCAGCAGTTTGGTTTTTCTGTTCGAAGGTGCCGTACGTCATTATACTTGTCCTCGAGGCCAACGATAAAGACAGGCCACGGCGCTAACGCATAATCGCGTAGTCACGTGACCAACTTAGTCGTATATAATAAAAGGCATTTTTGGAGATAAGTAGAAAAAAAAATTCGTAACAATTTGGCAAGTTTTCATTCATATATTACATTATTGGTTTTGTGCATTCAAGCTTTCTCTAATTGTTTTTTCAAAATTTTCAACCTGCCTCAGCTGTTTTAGGCTGAGAGTTAAATGGCACTGCACTACTCACAATATTTTGGCACATTCTCAAAAATTGTTCATTTATAGCTTAAGTGATATTCTCTATAGGTATTTTCATCCCACAACACATTTGTCCACTTTAATTGTTTCACTTTCTTGAAAATGTGTTAGCCACACATACTTAAGGGTTTTTTAGAAATTAAATCTCAGTTGGGATTTGACGAATCCATTTTTGGCGGAAATTTTCATCCCGAGGCAAAACAAATGTTTGTTATGGCGACATTTTCTTCCTGGCTTTTATAATATGTATAAATATAATATAAACAGACCCAATATTTGGTATTTAGGTTATTTTTTACGAAATAAAAATGAAAACTAACCTCATAGGTATACCGTAAATACTGACGAGGTCTCAGTTGATCGGCAGCGTGAAAGACCGAATAGAAACCGTATCAGGGCGTGGGTCGACAACGAAAATCCTCGAGTACGTTACAACACTGATTTATTTCGCACAAGGTGAATGGTGAATACAATAAATACACAAACCCTAACGTGGTCAACGGGAACGGCTTTCAGCCACCCGGATCGTCTGAACTCGCGGATCTCCCGTAAGCGCAGTTCATCCCTCTGTGTCTCAGGCTCCACTGTCCAATACTGTCCATGTCCATAATAGTCCATTCCGGGTTCCCTATTCTGTGGTTCGGGGGAGAATTCCCCTTTACAGCGCTCACGCGTCGGTGCGAGCGGCACCAATACTCTTGGACGGCACGACTTCCACCCAGAGGCCATAATAACACCTGGGCGGTTCCCCTCCGCCAGGACACACGCGCACTAGACACAAACTTGTTTCTAAAATATAAATAAAGACGTTTAAAAACACTTTAAACATTGAAAACTTCTCAAAACCCAAGCTGCCGCTTTCAGTTATGTGACAAATGACATGTAACGTCTGACTAAGATGGTCACGTGATTTTTGTGCGCCAGGGCCTGTCTTTATAGTAGGCCTTGACTTGTTCTAGGTAGAGCGATCGGTAAAGTCAAGCAACGCCGCGCGTAGTCGGTTCGTGGACGGGTGATCCCTTATTATTATTTTCTTGCCTAATAAAACATTTTTTTTTCCGATTTCAAAAAAATATATATAATATGTACCTCGGCACTGAAGTTCTTTTTATGACTCATGTGGTTTATTTGCCTCGGCCAGAGGCCTCAGCAACTAAACACCACATGAGTCATAAAAAGTTGAACTTCAGTTCCTTGGTACATAAATAACTATTATGCTATACAACCTAAAAAAATACGAAATCTAACGTCACTTTGGCTGTCGGCAACCCCCTCTTAACAAATTTAAGATAAAAATTGCTATTTTGAAAATATTTTCCCCACATTTTCTTAAATAACTCAGGATGCTATGGTCAAAATGGCCAGAGTACAATTTCTTCGCAATAAAAATATGTAGAAAATGGCACTGGTCTGATTGTTATAAATGCAACAATTTACTTGCAAAATTGAAAACACTGCAGACTTCCCATGAAAATTAAGAGGTATTTTGAAGTTGCAGTGAACGAGTGAACATTTAAATAATTGATCAAAATAAACGAAACTCATGCAAAATATTCTTCAAACTAATTGCAATAAGCAACCCTAACTTCAATATCTGATACGCAAAACTTTTTGTTAGACGACGTTTTATATGTACATTCAATACGCCTATAACTTTGGACTTAGGAATCTAACCCTTTTTTCAGAATTCGATTTCGTTTATTTTTGCAATTTTGGAAATGTTTTATACTGGTGCATAATTATAACGTTTATAAAGAATTAGATTTTCGATACATATTTTTTGCCGTTTTATAGCTATTTTTATTTTGAATAAATTGTATTCTGGGCATTTTGACTATAAGGATGATGATTTATTTAACAAAACGTAGTGCAATATGTCCTAAAAACGGCAGCTTTTATCTTAAATTGTTAATAATTATTTCAGCGGCTCACGGATTTACAGTAAGCATTTACATAATATTATGTTGTTATACCTACACATTATTTTGAACAGATTTTAGTTGTTATGATGAAAATGCATAAAACAGGTACTTTTTGGCGCCCGCCGATTGGCCTATGGTTTATGGGTATCATTCTTTCTTCTTCTTCGCATACAGAGGCAGGGTCCTAGGTTCGAGCCCGGCGCCCATCAGTTAATTTTTTTTATTTGCCTTTCACACACTAGTAAATAATTAAATCTAAAAATGGCAAAACAAAATTGACAACGCAGTTATTGCAATAACACACCAGCGGTGTTTTATCGCTGAGAACAAGCAGTAAAATGCTGTAATTGATCGACAACAATAATTATAAAACCAAGCTTTTCATTAGTTTATTTTTGACGAGTGATACACGGAAAAAAGTTGATAATAAAAGTTATTAAAAAAATAATATTAATTAATGTAAATTTTAATACTCTATAGGACCAACATCTGGTATAATAGTAGTTACAATAATTTTGCTTGACCATTTTTAATAAAATATATTATCTTTTCTTTTATATATTAAAGCATTCCTATATAATTGATATTATACGTTTCTCATGTATTTTACTATCCTATTTACTAACGTATATAATGTTTTATGTTAAAATATATTAAACAGTTATTATATTATTTAATACTGTTTACTAAGAATACCATTAAGGATTAAAATAAATAACAATAAAAGAGGGATTATATATTATTTCTTTTAATATACTTTATTATAATCTCCCGTAACTTTTATTACATTTTCGTGTTGTCTCTATTAGCCAGTATAATAAGTAAAATAATTATTTAATTAAAAAATTTGTTAAAATAGATGTAGATATTTTATACGGTGTATTACATAATTATGATAATAAAAATTAATATTCATGGTATAATTTTTTGTCAAAAAAAATAATTTAAGAAATTCGTTGTTGTTACTGAAGGACGATGTAATATTACAAGGTTATCAACGTGGGTCATTTTTAAGAAAAAATGGTTCATATAAATATGTGTTCAAAGGTTCGCTATCTGAAATGAATTATTCTGGGTCATATTGCCACATAAGAAAAAATATTTTTGAACTCCTTCATTATAGGTACCTTTAAGTTTAATTCAGAATTTTGTGGCAACTAATTTATTTTCAGGTGAATGATTTCCCAGATTTTTCTTGTTAGTTACCAAAGGAAACCAAACTTACTTCCTATTAGACCTATTCAGCATCACAAAAAACTTAAGTGCTTGAACATTTTAAGTACGAATGTAAATATATCTTGCAAAAGTATCTTGCTTATACTTTTCTTAGTTCATTTACGTGGATTGCACATTTTTTTCTGAATTTTGTGTCGCATTTTTGCATTATTTCGTATGCAGGGAACAAGAAACAAAACACAATATTGAATTACTTACGCCCTGTATTAAAACTTACATTTAAAACACAATTGCACGCCATACATAGAAATACAAAACTTCCTGTAGTAAAGCCCAATGTCAATTGCCATAACTTTTTCTTATCACGAATCACGATCAATGCAACTAATAAAAAAAATTGCAGATAAATACACCAATATATAATAAACTGTATTGTATTCCGTCTTCGCGGAGGGATCAAGGCAGCGCCGTATTTGATATTATTTCAGGTTGTAAGAAGTAACACCAAAGATAATTAAGTTAAACACCAGACTTAATAAAAATGCATATTTTATTAACCAGACATAATAGCACATATAAAGTGCGTATTTTAAAATTGTTTTTAAAAGCAAACATATTTTAAAATTATATTATTTAGTGCCCGTACACTATTTTATGTTATTAAATATTACTTTTTTATAATGGCTTTTTGTTTATTAGAATTTTCTTTACGAATTAAAGTATTGTCAATATATTTCTTTTAGTATAAAAAATAATAATTGATACAAGGTTGTGTTAATAAAATTTATAATATGTGATATTACTTATTTTTTAAAACAAATTCTAATAAATCTATTTTTTTCCGTGTACATAATAAAAAACAAATCGAATATTTTATGATGATTTTTTAACTCTCTATCTCTATCTCGAATAATCCGTGATTGGAATCATGATTGTTTTTTGCACAGTATCATATATTTTCATTTTGCAAAAATCGAGTGTCCTAGAAAAAACGCCGAATTGTTGAAATTGGACAATTTAAAAATACTCTACACATAACGAGTCTTGTTCTCTTCCAGGCAGCCCGACCGCGCGCCCCATCTCCGGCGGTTACATCAACGAAGCGGACGACACCGCCGCGAAGCAGCTGCGCCAGTCGCAGAACCTGCGCAACGAGCTCGCCGAGAGCATCAACGCGAACCTGAGCGGGCGCATCGAGCTCGACGACGGCAGCCCGCGCAAGCGGCTGTCGCAGCTGAGCGCGAGCAGCTCCGGCTCGGCGACGCCGAGCAGCGGCGGCGGCGGCGGGGCGGAGACGTCGGCGCTGCTGAGGACGTCGGCGCCGACGCCGCCGCCGCTGCCCGAAAGGACGGACTCGCTGAACAACAAAGAGGAGGGCGAGCTAAGGTGAGGTCGAGACTCTTGCAGCGCAGCATAATAATACCGCTGCCCAATGATCCTTTCTTTTCGACCCCGCGTCTCTCTCCAATTATTGTCCAGGAGACGAAAAACGGCTAGTGAGTGATATACAGGTTGGCCCACCACGAACTGCATCTATCTATATATGGAATACTAAAAGTAGGAAAATTCTAAAAATTTGGCACCTCACCAATGCGGATGGGCGCTGCTCAACTAAAATATTTTGGTGAATCTGGCACTTCAAGTCGATATCAACTTTCTTATCTCAAATGGAACACCCTGTATATTATTGCATTTTTGGATTCCAGGCATCATTTTGGAACAAAAACATGCAACAAGTCCTATGTCTAAATATAACCGTTTTTGAGATATTTGCATTTTTCCGACAAAAATTATAGGTGCAGACCTAAAGTCAATTAGCAATTTATAAGAAGAAACCGCGAAATTTCAAAACGAATTTTTGGCATCGTGTAACAGAAGCCCTGACCTAGTGATCTCTGCTGAGAAATAAATCCGTTCTTATACAGGGTGTTCGCAAAATATGAATAAAAATTACATTCAAAATGTGCTTACATCTCGAAATTTTCAAATGGAACCCCCATTTTTTTTAATGCGATCTTATTCACCACTAAAAATTATGACAACTTTGTGTAAGGTTTCCTATACCTAAAAAATGCAGTAATTTTCGATTAATTTACGAAAAACCCACTTTTCGCCCATAAAATGCGGGGTTTGCTTAACGCGTGGAAAATCATATTAGCCCTGGACGTTGAAAAGACAATCGCGGCTGAAGAAATGTCACTTGGTTTATAAATTATTGTCAACAATAATGCCGGCGCGCTTAAATTATGTCTAAATATAACCGTTTTTGAGATATTTGCATTTTTCCGAAAAAAATTATAGGTGCAGACCTAAAGTCAATTAGCAATTTATAAGAAGAAACCGCGAAATTTCAAAACGAATTTTTGGCATCGTGTAACAGAAGCCCTGACCTAGTGATCTCTGCTGAGAAATAAATCCGTTCTTATACAGGGTGTTCGCAAAATATGAATAAAAATTACATTCAAAATGTGCTTACATCTCGAAATTTTCAAATGGAACCCCCATTTTTTTTTAATGCGATCTTATTCACCACTAAAAATTATGACAACTTTGTGTAAGGTTTCCTATACCTAAAAAATGCAGTAATTTTCGATTAATTTACGAAAAACCCACTTTTCGCCCATAAAATGCGGGGTTTGCTTAACGCGTGGAAAATCATATTAGCCCTGGACGTTGAAAAGACAATCGCGGCTGAAGAAATGTCATTTGGTTTATAAATTATTGTCAACAATAATGCCGGCGCGCTTAAATTACACAAACGAAGATTATTTAAATGTTTGATTATCTACGGAGAATGCAACAAAGTAATTTCGTTTCGTTTTTAAAAATAAATACTGAATTATAATAGGTATAAAATGCCGAAACGGTCATATCCTTTCTTTGTTTCTTTGTCTATTCTAACAAAATAGTGCTCTGTCAAGGTCATAGGGGCCCCAATATTTATGTGCCCAGGGCCTCCAATAGGTTAAAGACGGGCCTGATCAAGAACGTGCGATACATAATCTTCGTTTGTGTAATTTAAGCGCGCCGGCATTATTGTTGACAATAATTATTTATAAACCAAGTGACATTTCCTCAGCCGCGATTGTATTTTCAAGGTCCACGGCTATAATATGATTTTCCAAGCGTTAAGCAAACCCCGCATTTTATGGGCGAAAAGTGGATTTTTCGTAAATTAATCGAAAATTGCTGCATTTAGGTATAGGAAACCTTACACAAAGTTGTCATCATTTTTAGTGGTGAATAAGATCGCATTAAAAAAATGGGGGTTTCCATTTGAAAATTTCGAGATTTAAGGACATTTTGAATGTAATTTTATTCATATTTTATGAACACCCTGTATAAGAACGGATTTATTTCTCAGCAGAGATTACTAGGTCAGGGCGTGATAAAAAAACAGCGCAAGTGGCGCCCTCTGTGAGATACGGTGAAATTGACATTTTGAGCTTATTCTCCATCCCCAAAAACATAGCAGTGACAAATTTCAGTTCATCAGCTTGATTATTTCGGGAGATGTAGCCAAAATTCAATTTAAAAAAATGAACTTTAACGCCCTGTATCTCAAAAGTTAGGACGTTTAAGATATACGTTCATATGAAGTTTTTTTCTTAAAATGGGCCAAAGAATTACCCCCTTCCGTATGTACATGATATTTAGGAACACCCTGTATAGATCGATGCAGTTCGTGGTGGGCCACCCCGTATAGCCGGCGTTGATTCATGTAGAGTGGCATGGTCAAGTAAAATAAAAACCACGTGGAACTCTCAACCGGGTCGGTATCCTCTGTTTTGCGCCCCCAACACAGTTGGGTCCTTGATGAGGGGCGCCTCTTTCACCACTCCCTCGTTGCGTTGCGGCACTGTATAGGAACACATGATCGCTAAATCTTAGAATTACAACCAGGAAAAGAAGCCGCATCGTGTATTAAGATACAAAAGAAGGCCTGAAGCCGAAACAAACAAAGATCGGGGGTAGAAGGGAAAGGAGAACGTTTATTTTACTTTTCGGGTCATGGGCGGGTAGCTATTAGAGGTCTAAAATGAAGTATATGGCTATTGATTCAAGCTCTTTTTTAATCCAGTATCACTAAGAAATGTAAAGGAAAATACATCATTATTTACTTGATTTTGCTAGCCTATTTATATGCATACAATTTTGCATATTCCAAGGGCTGGATTATCATTAACTAAGAGTTATTCCAGTGGGAAACGCCAAAATTTCGTTTTTTCAATATATCTAGTAAGTCGTGACTCTTTCCAAAAATCTCACAAGGCGCGTTAAATTGGGCCCACAAAACTGCAATGGGCCTGTTTCACACTTTTTTATTTTTGATTATGAATCACGAAAATATTTTTTCCGATTTTTCCGCTGATTGGCTACTGTTTTGCGACGTTGACGCGATTTACGTCAATATCGATATGTTTCTATTTGAGATTTGTGAAAACTGACGAACGCGAAAATTTACCTAACTTATATTTTGTGGCAAATGCCAAATAGACATAACACGTAACCTCAATATCAGGAGGCCGCGCGGCGGTGCACGAGTACCCCACGCTTTGGCACCGTACGTCGTGGGCTCGATTCCCACCGCGGCAGTGTCCTGGGTGTTATGTGTTTGTCTTTAAGTTTAGGAATGCCCCATCGTGGCTAGATTGCTCGAAAAGAGCCAGAGTCCATAAAAAGAAATAAAAAAATAACCTCAATATCAATTAATTTAATTGTATACCAAAATAGCAATGTTTTACCCTTTTTTGAGTTAAAAGTTACTTGCGGAATGGTCACCAACTTGTAAGTTGTCCCAACCTAAATAAATCTGGATTATAACACACTTGAAATATTCTGACATCCTTTTTTTACCGCGGATTGGGTGTTTCTGGAATCATTCTGAATGTCCTTGCTAAGAATAGCGAGGATCCGACCAAAAGCAACTTCGGGGGTGGGAAGGGGTAGTTTTTTCCGGCAATTTTTTTTTTTTATTTCTCAGGCTGACTTTTTTTAACATCCTTGTGAAAACAGCGAAAACCGGACCAGAAACAATGGAGTAATCATTTTTTCCAAAAGGGATGCAAGGGGTAGTTTTGTCCGGCAATTTTTTTCAACCGCGGATTGGTGCTTCTGGAATAATTTTAAACGTCCTTGCTAAAAATGGCGAGGATCTGACCAAAAACAACTTCGGGGATGGGAAGGGGTAGTTTTTCCCGCAGTTTTTTTATTTCTGAGACTTTTTGAACGCCCTAGTGGAGGTATGAAGTTGTTTCGCTAAAGAGATGCAGGAAGTAGTTTTTGGCAGGAAATTTTCTCCAATCTCGGATCGCGGATTGGTGCATCTGGAATAATTCTAATAATTTCGAATTGTGGCTGCCTTATTATTACTACTCGTATAAATGCTATTCCTTCTATCTACATGTTCTTGCACCGACAACGTTGCAGCGTTTTTTATGGGATGGGTGCTTTCAAGGCCACCGAATTATTGTCGTCAGGCCGGCCGATTATATTTTTATTGGAATTTCCCACATGCGGCGCCCTCTATTGGTGCCAGTTCAAACAATTGGGTCCCCAGGCCCCAGGCACTGTCTGTAGCGAAGCTATATAGGTCTGTGTCGCTAGTTTCCGAGATCCCATACTGATCATAAAAAAACTCACCCTGTATATGTTCATATGTCGGCCGATCTGAGGCGGCCGCCCCTGACCCTAGATAAATAGATAGATAGATGTTAATTATGTATAATATGTTTTTTATGTTTTTCGGGCAAATGACGGTGTGCATTTTCATACTTTCGATGGGCTTGTGTGGAAAAATCGATCAAAATGTTGATTTTTTCCTTACAAGATTACGCCCTTATTTCAACCCTTTAGCCACCTGCAACACTCAACCCTTTGTTTTTCCGAAGCCAAGTTCTATTAATGAATCATTTAGTAAACACGGCTTGCATGAAAATATGGGCAACAGACACCTTTTATTTCTGTTAAGGAAAATCGAATTTTCCATATGTTATCCCAGGGGCCACTCGTAGATTTCCCTTCATTCTACTCAACATCGATGTACTTTTCAACCCTCTTCGAGGCTTGTATATCCACCTAAATCTGTTACTATCTGACGGTCTAAAATTTCAAGTTGCCTTTTGCTAGCCACACCATCTGGAACATTTGCAAAAAAAAGCAAATGCACACAGTTGAAAAAATATTACTAGTGAAATTTAGAGAGTAGCGCAAAAACTATCCTTCGTATACAAAAATTGAATAAAGCCTTTTTTAAAGTGCGTTACTTGAGCATTCAAATATTAATATTCAAAATGATCTTGACCCCTAGAGGAGTGTCTCCAAATGGTTTTTTAAACCTTAATATTTGTACATACAAGCTGGGTGCAAAATTTGGTGCTGGTATCCTGCATTGAAATATTTTTACGCTAACGCCTCTGATTAAATGGCGGAGTGCTGTCATTCGGTAACGAATTAGCAGAAGTTGTGTATACAAAATTAACTGAAAATTTACGGTCGCCCTTTTAAGAAAATTCGTTTTTTTAGTTCTCCTTTAACGTCCTTTAACATTCTACTATTAAAGTGTAAATGTTACACTCAACTGTTTTTTATCTCTCTTCTGACCTATAACTACAGGTTCCGTTCCAGGGTGGCACCTTGGTTCCAAGCGGGCATTCCTCGGGAGATCGCTCTGGAAGTGTTGGGCCGGGAACCAGTGGGTGCCTTCCTCGTACGCGAAAGCACAACCAAACAGGGCTGCTTTGCACTTAGTGTTCGAGTGCCCCGTTCCTTCCAACCTTCGGGCATTGCGCACTATCTCATCGTGCACACAAACAAGGGCTACAAAATCAAGGTAAGTTTTAATAGTAGGTACTAGGTGATCAATAGACCAATACCCCTAGCTCTTACAATTATTATTGAAATTTCGCTTTTTCGGCTACAAATTTTCAATGGATCGACACACAACCTTCTCAAACCTACAAGCCCTGTGCAAACATGTGGCAACGCCCCAGCGGGACGTTTCAACGGGTCTATGCAGTCTAGCGGGTGTCTATAGCGATCAGCCTTTTTTATGAACTTTTCGGCACTTTCTGCTTTAGTTTCTCTTTTCTAATAAGTTTTCAACGATTTTATTTGAATTATAATTATATATATTTGTGAATTTTGTTCAATAATTGGGTAAGTAAGTATGTTTGTTTAACAGACAATAAAAAAATCAGTAAGGAGATGTACAAAGAAGTGTAAGTAGGTATACAGGGTGGTCACTCTTACAGTGCATACCATTGGGATATCCGAAACGGTAAGAGATACAGCGTGGGTTAAATTAGAGAAAAGTTGCGTTTTGGTATGCCTTTCAATAATCTGAAAAGAAATCTAAGATATCTTGGGTAGTTCCTGAAATATTGCAGAAAAACTGAAAATATGCGTTTTCTTTCTTTAGTATATGTACCGCCGAAGCGAGTACCCTTCATAACTTTTTTTATATGTAATGGAAAATTTATGAAATCTGGCAATCTTACATTTCTCGATGTGAGCTTTTAAATGGAAATGCGTCAAATAATTCCTACGCCAACTAGATTCTGAAATATTCGTTTCGGATATCCCAATGGTATGCACTGTAAGAGTGACCACCCTGTATAAGTGCTATTCGTGGCATGGATATGTAGGTACCTTTTCGAGAAATAATGTGGCAAGTTTTGGCTAATAGAGGGGACTACATTATTTTGTTGTAAACCTAAACAACAAACAAACAGAAAAAAGCATGTTGTGGAGGAAAGTAATCTATTCTGGTTGAAATGGACTTTTTTGGAAAGTTTTTCAACAATATTAAACAATGTTTGGTTGAATTGGCCTTTAATCGTTTTATTCTTAAATTTTCATCCCAAGCCCAAAACGAATACAAGTTGACCGTCTGCCATCAGACAGAGAAGAGCTACTTCAAGGTACTATTAGCTACTATTTAACTTACAGCCAGGTACGAATAGGTACTTACAACTAAGTTCGAGCTTCCCTCAACGCTTCTAGGTATCTTAAGAAGCTTCAAATTCTAGAAGGAACCAACAACTTCTTTCACTCCTTTACTTCGAGCTTTTACTAACATTTCAGTTTTGCACAAACAAAACAAATTTATAAAAAAGTTGGCGCCAGCACTTCGGGACACACTCGCCACAATACCACTACCCACCCTACACACACAAACTAATTCTCGTAATTGCCATGTTGCCAGCTCTCAACTTCAGGCCTTTCCTAAAGGGGTTTAGAGTATCTAAATAACTAAAATGAAATTGTAGTGCGAAAAAAAAAAAGATAATGCTTTTTTGTTCAAAATTAAATTCTGCATGAATTAGTTAGGTACCACAGAACGTTAGATTTTTAAAGAAAAGCACGATTTTGTTAAAAAAACTGAGATGACGTAAGCGTTAGACCTAGAGGGTACCACAAATTTGGCCACGTTATTAGATTAGGCCCAACCATTTCGATGCAATCTGTATCATATCTGAAGGAAATAGATCGATCCGTTCAAATTTATAGCCGAAAACCAGAAATTTAGTGCCACATTTAAGGGACCATAATATCTCCTTTATTATGGTCCTGTGTACAGAATGAATAACCCGGGTCAGATAATTTTTGCATAGATTAAGATGTGTAAAGCGGGGAGGCATATTATAAGATACTTTTGGTCTGAGGAGCAAAGGGGGCCTGTGGGAGGAGTTCGAATCTCATAAACAAGGAAAGCACGTGTGGCTAGCATACGATGGCAGACATAGGGGCGGTCCTGGGCATGCAGCGTTGCCACGCACTCAGATGCAACGCCGGTTACCACATATTTTTAAGAGTGCTGGAGATATCCGCTATAAAATAAACCCCTCATCCGGCATCGCAGCAAATATAGGAGTTCGTTAATATCCAATAGACTTTCATGCATTCCTGCCAAGTATCACCTTATTGCGGCTCAGCTTTATACATATAGTAGAATAGTCATTTTTGGATCACTCTGTTGCCTAAAGCCAATTTGAAATCTGGATCCTAGTGTCCTCCTGGTTTCCAATTTCAAAGTTATTGCGTATTGCGGCATCAGTCAAGTAAGACCAGTATAAAGCGTACTTCTCTAAAACCGCATATTTACAGGGCTTCACCAAGGAATTTGCTACGCTAACATCGCTCATCACTCACCACTCGGTGATGCCCGAGTTGCTGCCTTGCACACTGTCGCTCAGTCGGTACCATCCGAATTTTGTCCGGTCCGACTCAAAGCGAGACTTTGCCGACATCGATTTAGATCCAGACTACAATACGCTAGCTGACTTTCGTAAAATGATGGCAGACCTCAACATCTAATTGAAGAATTGAGGTCATGGAGGTATGTGATACAATCTTCAACGGGGATTTCTTTACCGGCATAAAACCAAACTTCTCATAATAGTAACATTATGATTATTGGTATGTGTCAAGTTAGTGAAAGCGGTTTCAATATGATGTGAGAACTTGCAGGGAAAGTTTTTCTGTTAGGTTAAAGCAATGGCTTTTTATGAATGAATGAAATTATATTAAAATTAGTTCCAAAAATCTGAAAGAAGAGTAATTATTGTAATGAAAAATAGAGAAAGATTATAAATGTTTTATCAGGTATTTAGGTACAATAATTATTATTGCATGAAAACTCCAAAGTCCGAATAGTCTTTGCAGAAAAATGGTGGCTGGAATTTTTTCTGTATGAAGGATTTATTTCAAGTAGGTATTCTTTATAAGAATTTCAGTGTTCAGTTCACCTACCACCTACCTAACGTATATGCGCTTGTGTACTTAGATATGTTGTTCTAAAATCAACCGCCAAACATCCTTATTTATGTGAAGATGGTTTTGAAATTTTAGTCATCTATTATTATGTCTCTAATTTTTGCAGATAGAAAAAAAGTCTTAAATAAAACTTGGTAAGTATCGTGCTTTAGAAAGGTGCCTGCTGATAATACAGGGCATTGCAAAAGTGGGACAAACTATGTTTTAATAATAAATATCCTCTATATTTTTGACATTTTACAAGAGCTATTTTTTCTAATTGTAACGATGTACAGTGTGGTCCTTTAAGTGTCCAACATATGGGATTTTTTTTATTAATTGCACAATGAAAACACAAATATTCCCGAAAGTTGGGTCAAACAGCATACAGGGTAGGACAAAAAATATAAAAATTGTCCAAGAGTAAAGTATCGTTATTTCAAAAAATTTAGCAAAATGTTATTAAGAAAAGTTGTCTAGAATTAAAAGTTATGCCTAAATACCAAGATATTGGAAAACATTAATAATCTCCTAAAAAAAAGTTTTGTTTTAATATTCACCCTAAACAATTTCATAAATCAATCAAAATTAAATCAATTTCGCATAACTTTGTTCGAATTCAAGCATGTTTGTAAAATTAACTTAGATTTGTAATTTTTTAGGGAATCATAAACTTCATGTTTGTTGCAAAGGTGGACACAAAAATTTAATATTTTTAAACTCTGATTTCGATTAATTTAAATTTCTAGCTCCTAATCGAACAAAATTAAAGTTTAGTAGCAAAGTCATGTGTTATACTATGATAAGTTGCGCTTGCGGTATTTTGTTTTTTTTGTAATACACAGGGTGGTCGAAAAAATACAAAAAAAGTTAAATTTCTTTTTTTTTACTAGGTGGCTGTGACTTTAAATCTGACATCCACCTTTGATTTCGATCAACTTTTGAAAGTAACTTTTTACCGTATTTTAAAAAATAAGAGTACTTTACTCTTGAGTTATTTTGACATTTTTGAATCTGCCTCGAATCCTAAAAGAGATATTTAAATTTTGATATGTGCGTTTTGATTTTGAAATGATGCACCAACTTTTATCTTGAATAAAATTTTCTGAGAAATAAATAATAAAAAAGTTTTCCATTTGTGTCCAACTTTCTGCCGGTCACTGTTTTAAACAAAACTTTAAAATTTCGCAAAAATTCTTCTGAACAAAGTAAAGCGTTAGTAATGATAATATGTATATTAAAACACTCTCATTTAAGGTGCAAAATTTTTATTTTAAATGTTTATTAAAAACAGTGGAAATTAATTGAGGATTTTTTTTTCTTAGGAGTCCATGTTTCGGTATTTAGGCATGGCTTTTAATTCTAAACAATGTTTCTTAATAACCTTTTGCTGAATTTTTTGAAATAAGGGTACTTTACTCTTCTACAATTTTTATATTTTTTGGCCTACCCTATATACGTTAACTTTTGGCAATATCTGTATTTTGGTTATGCAATTAACAAAAAAAGTCCCATATGTTGCACACTTAAATGACCACACTGTATAACATGTCGATATTTGCTTTTTCCTTTAGCAAGATATGTGTCCTTAAATTTACAAATTTACAAAAAATCCGCCATGGCTAACTGCGATCCTTTAAATTATTTTTTGTAAATTTAGGTCCACATATCTTGCTAAAGGGAAATGCAAATGTCAACTTGTTATATATCGTTGCAATCAGAAAAATTAGTTATTTTCAAATATCCAAAAATACCTATCGATGACTATTATTGAAGACAAAAAAAATTGTTCCACTTTTACGATACACCCTGTATAATCCGCAAGACGGCCTTTCTAAAGCCCGCTACTTACCTTGCAACATTTATATAAGTACAACTTTTTTTCTATCTGCACAAATTAGAAATGTGATAGGGGGGTCGGAGTTTTCGCGTGAAGACCCTGTACATAATATGTTATTTAATTGTTTCCACTTCTTTTTCTGTGCACTCGTTTTTTTAACTTCACTATTAGAGCAGTTTTTGGGCTAATATTAATGATAATTGCAAATTAACGGTCAAAGAAAATTTGGGGATTTAACAAATGTCAAAAATGTCCATCATGGAGTAATAAACTAGGATAACAGTAATGCCACAACAAAGTGGTAACTGGTAACTATATAAAATCTCATTCTCACATCCTATTGCAACGGCTTTTATGTGAAGGGATGATGGATTTTTACTGTCACTGTCACTGTTATTCTTACATTCGTAAATTTGGGAGAAAAAATGCGAATTTGAATGAAATATTTTAATATAGGTATCTACTTAATGTAGGTAACAATTTTTTTCAAATTAGCTGTTCTTTCCAGAGGATAGGTATGGTTTAATTTTATCAATTTTTCCTATTTAATGTTATTTGTTAATAACAATTTTTTTTAATAAAAATAAAAGCTAGATCATTTATCAAAGCTTCAATTATTATTAAATAAGCTATGTACCTACTACGAATTTTGAAATAATTCATCATCCGCTCTACATCCCATACAGCTAACTGACCATATACCAAATTTTATATAGAGTATGTATAAGAGTATCTTATAACTCCTTCAAAATTTTGTGAGAGGTGAACTAGTCGGATTTTTAAAGAGACGCACCTTTATGTGGAACTTTGTGATATCTTCGGAAGCAGTTTAAGAACTGCCTATAATAGGAACTTTTCAGCAGTGCGCTCATTATGTATTTGTATTAATTTTGATGTGATACTAACTCCTAATTTTTGGAAAATGTTGATGTTGAGCTCTGAACTGTTACTTGCAGGTGTTTGCTTTTCAAATGTATGACTGTTTTATATCCCATATTTGTCCATAATAATTTTTAAACCACAAAAAAGCTTTGCCCCGTTCCTTGTTTGTATATGCAGAAATAATATTATTTTTCAGTGATTTTTGGACCAATGAAATCTGTTAATTAAATACAAATTATTTAAAATGACCTAGTCCTATAAAATTGTAAATAAAATGTAATGTCAAAAATTTTCCATATATATTTTTACGAGTAGTTAAATGTTAAAGTCAATTGTTGTATAAAATGTGAATTGTTATGTATGTATATTTGGTGACTAATAGAACAAACAAATCAGAATAACAAGAAGCCTAGATTGATATGATTTTTTGGAATAATAAATTTGATGTGTGCAAGTATACAGACCCAGTAAAATAATGCAGGAACTCAATAGCGACTTATTTTTTTCTTGAAATCATAAATGAACTTTTTTCAAGGTATGTACTACTTTTTAAAATGCCAGAATGCCTTTTGCGGGTAATATCTATTATGTCACGTCTAAAGTCCTCTAATATGTGATTAGTGTCATTATTAGCCGATTTTGGGCACTTGCGAAAAAGACATTACTATCCTTTACTGGCTGGTTTTTCTATGTATCTGGAACAACCTCCCCTAAGAAAAATTTTAGGGTTGCAATTTTTGTCAGGTTCTGGCACGTACTTAACATACCTACATATACATACCACTCATGGCGCCATAGCGCACTATTCTGCGCTTTGGAATAAAAAAAATATAGAATTTGCTTATGTATGGCAATGGAATTAAATATATACAATAATCCATCAAAATATCGTTTAGATATTTTGTCTCTGTGATGAATTTTTGTATATTTTTACTGTCAAATCTTGTCAAGGCGGGCTATTTACATTCCACCAAATTGGCAGCTCTAAAAGTCTCTCTGGAGCAGTATACGTCTGTATGAGTATAATATGGGTTCTGCCAAGAAAATGATCCAGAGGTTATAATTAATTGTCCAAAAAGGGCTTTAAACTTTGAATAAAGAATCCCTGGAAGGGGTCAAAGCTCTATGGGCATTATAAAACACGAGAGACGGAAATCGCCAAGTTTTGACACAATATTTTGATATCTGACACCGTTATAGGTGTCAGTATGTGGTGCTTGGATACTTTTTCGAGTTATTATGATTAGCTATGCGACTTGTGTTTCTTCCCTAGCCGCCAAAACTAAATGTTTGAGGATAATAATCCATCAGTAAGTAATTTTGTAATTTAAATTAACTTTTGAGGTCATAAAAAAGTGGCATAGGCGTTTGGAAATTTGAAATTAGAAATGCTAAATTATTATCGATTCCCAAACTTAAAGACATAAACGTGCCTTATAACTTTTTCCCTGTATCGTAGATACCGATTTCACGATTAGTTTGTCGAAACAACTCAAAGGGGCGCGCCACTGTCAAAACAGAAACGGCATCCCGCCATATGCAGGAACTATCCCGGTCGCGCGAAATCCCCAACATGCTCCTTTCTAGGATTCCTTATTCAAAGGCTTTAAAGGAAATAAATAGTTGTCCAACTGTGACATAAACATATCTACACCATTATAATATGGACCTGGACCAACACTATAATAAAGACCTGTGCATAGCGTTGTTTCAAGCGATCACCACTGGCGCCATATGACAAAACAATCGACAGGGTGGTTTAATGTTAAAACACCATTGTTGCAAAATCTTTTTGAAAATAAAAACATGAAAATAATATGTCTGTTATAACAACTAATTTTCCAAAATAGAATAAAATGATTGTTTCTAATGTCCCTTTAATTTAACAAGTTTACATGACATTATTTTCTTAGATTTCGTAAGAAAAGCGAGGACTCAATTAATATTGAAATATTTATTTGCAGATAATTTCCCAAATGTAAAGCTAGTGTCAAGTGCTGAAATATATTATTTATTTGTGGCGATTTCGAATCAATCAAAATAAGATGAATAATGCATTCCCATGGAAACCATCCCATATTTTATGAAACTATCATAATCAATTTAAAAAATTTCCAATAAGAACGATGTTAAAAATTATTATATTGGTCCTATTTACAAACAAAACAATGCACTTTATCATACTAAAAGGTATAAGAAATTTGAAGAAGTTATATTGAGAAAAAATAACGTTTTAGGGCAACTTTCAAAGGTAGCTTGTTAAATATTTACCTGTCAAACGAAATCCCGGGCTCCTGATTTTTACTTCTGCTATTTTGCAACCAAACACTTAACAATTCACCATCGTGAGAGTATATTTTCCCCTTAATCGCTGTTACTTTAATTCACAAATTCACGAAATTGTCTCGCTTTGTCTGCCACACATAAAATGGCCGCCGTTCAAAACGACGGAACAAAATCTATACAGCGCGGTCTCCTCGCACTCTTTCCTTGTCTAAGAAAATTTGGGACATTCTAAATTTCAGAAACTGGCACACCTATAACCACAGAATATACCTTTATAACCTAAAATAAGTCTCCTTTTTTTTCGTCGAGTAGCGTTACCCCAGTCCGCAAACAGCAATGAAATATGACGTCATGCTCGGGGTCTTTATTATAGTGTCGGTCCAGTATGGACAGTGGTTCAACCGAAGCTAGTTCCATTCAGTAAAATCCAAATGGCGCTAGTAGTGATGTGTGCTCATTCTTACTGACTTAATTGCAATAACTATAAACAAAAAAGTAGTCACAATTCATATTGGCCATACGTTAAAGAATTTTTTTTAAAATAATGAGCACACATCTCCACTAGCGCCACCTGGATTTTACTGAACGCCACTAGCTTCGGTTGAAAAACTTGTCCATACAAAAACAATGTTTCCACCCCGTTTATAGCTTATCAATCAGGTCAGATATCTTGCTTTTATTTTTGAGCTTTTTTATTGAGTGGAATATCATTTTACCGTAACCCGACTCTCCTCATATAATTGTGTCAACAATAAAAACTGTCAAAAATTGAGATCTAGCATTATTAACTCATTCCTGTCTTTTTGTTGCCTTATTCCTTCATAATATGATATAATGTAATAGTTAGGCCTACATATACCTACCTACTAATTATTTCTGTTCCATGCAAAATATTGATAAAAAAAATACAGCAGTTACAAGAGATATTCTGTAATCTTTATATATATGCAGTAATTGTTAATTAAGAAAGCTTCTAAACCAATCACCAAAAATGCTTCAAATTTATTTTAGCAAATATACCTATAACCACATATATAAAACGCATTTCACAATGTTATGTATTAGAAAGATGTTACATATTAAAACGCTCATATGTTTCTTGTACATAATATGTACATTCTGTTTATTTATTATATCACTACGTAACAATATAACTTTTTTAAAAAGGTTGTTTTCTTCATTTTTTCCATAAATAAGCAAATAGACATTTACAATATTATTATATGCCTAGACGTACTACCTACCCTCATCTCCTCCCATTGACCTTCAGGTGTATTTGAAGTGTGCTGAGCCAGTTTTAATCCAAATGCAGACATCTTGGTTCTTGGTATCTTTACGCTTAATAAACACTACCTATATTTTATAGTCTAAGGCCTGGACCAACAACCTATGGAAGAACAGTCCATATCGAAAAAAAACTACTACGGACTGTATTTTCTTTGATAGCTATCACTGCTGCACCCAGAGAATAAAAATCTATTAATCTCAGCAAAATATTTGCTTTGAATAGGCCTCAATTAGATCACCTATCTGTGATTAATAAAAAGACTTTGCTAAAAAGAGCCTATTTGCTTTTAATAGACAAATTCCATTGTGACTACTAATAAGTTACTAATTTGTTGTTAATATATCCTTTATTTCTGGCTAATACATTGACTTATTATTTTATTCAGAGTTAATAGAAAATCATGCTACGGTTAATAGAAACTTTTATTAAACTTGCTGCAGCGAATAGGAAAATATATTAAATTTGCTGTTGCTGCTGGAGGGACTTGTTATAGTTAATAGATTTTATCTACCTTATGTAGGTAACTAACGTACAATATTATTTTTTTATAGCCGACTCTCTTTAGTTTGACACTTTCCCCACAATCAAAATTCTCTAGAAAGGGTGTATTTTCTGGCCGGTCGGTTAAAAAAATACAGGGTTATTGGTAATTCGATACATGATTCGATGTGATAGGGGTGGAGGTATGGAACAAATTTAATCCTATATGCATTATGCAAAACTCATTTTTTTTAAATATTTTTGACAACTTTTTATTTAAAATTTTCCTGTGATCTAAATATTTCCGGACTTTTTTCATTCCAAACATAAGACCATAGTGTTGGGCAAGTAATCCAGTTGAAAAGTTTAAAAAAGTTCTGTAGATATTTTTGTATCTACTAAGAAAAATTGAAATATCTCAAGAACTATTGAGTTTTGCATAATGCATATTAGGATTAAATTTACTCATTACCTCCTCCCCTATCATATCTCCAAAGGAATGTATGGAATTACGCATAACCCTGTATATTGTAGTACATTACTCGATCGACAACATTATACAGGCGGAACGACAACTATCACAGGTTCCAACTGAAAACTGAAGGGTATAACGCACGACGCACGTAATGAATACATAAGAAATACCCAAAACCACAAAACGCATGCGCAAAACCAAGAAGTAAATAAACTACCTATTTGTACCAGGAAGGTTCATATTTGTGGTTAATAGGGCATGTTTTGTTACAAATAGTTTCCCTATTTGCGGCAAGTAGAATAATCTTAGCAAAGCTTACCCGTTTGTAATAAATATAAATTTTGCAATAGCTAATAGGTTCATTTATTCTTTTATTTGCCTCAAATATATATCTAATTGTGACAACAAAATGATCTTAGCAAGATAATTTTTGCCGGCGCAGCAAGTTCGACTTTCTGTAGTAAACTGAAATCTTTTAACAACAAATAGATTTTTCTTAGCAAAATACTTTATTTGGTCCATTTTCCTCAGTGTGGTGCCACGAGCCTTCTAAAATTCTAAGATGGTTTAAAGTTAAAAAATCCGTAGGGGCGAAATGTTTTTTAAACAAAAAATATGACAAATCTAACAGGTTTTCGTACCATTATTTTCATTAATTTTCTTAAGAAAAGACAATCAAAACGAAAAATACTATCTTTTGATTATTGTGGGCTTTTTCATTAAGGATGAAATCAGTGTGTAGCTTTTGCGCGTAAGGTGTAGATAAGTAATTTCATATAGGTAATCGCAAAAAGGACCTATACAGGGTTAACTATGACTTAGTACAAAAATTTTTACCACGTGCGCAGGGTGGCTTAAGAAAACATAGAAAAATATTTTTAGATTTTTTTTACGATCTTTAAAAAAACGGGTAAAGACCCCTATTTTCCCTGTAAATCCCCGCCTTTAATGACGTCATCCAATTTGGCTTCTGAAGGTACTGACAGCTGAAGTGATTTTCCGCGGTGTTGCCGTTGATTTAGGAACGGTGAAAATACCTTTTTACTCAAACAAATTTAAAAAATACATAAATAACAATCGATTTGAATCTGTACAGATGCAGCGCTATTAGATTCCCCTTACCTTAGCTCGTATCCGGACCGGTTCCTACTCTCGCGGAAAGCTCATTACCGCGACACCACAAGCCGTCTCCCTTAATACCCCCGGAGCTCCTCTGATGAATTCTTGTCCACCATCTAACCTCTTCTGAAGCATAGATAAAGGATTTATTGTTCTGAAGCCTCGGCGGTATGAATTAAGCGACGTATCGGCCCGGTCGAGTCTATGAAACGTTTTTTCGACTGCTCCGCGTTGCCCCGTTCGTCATTTCATAACTTCCTAGCTAGGCAACTAACTGTACATACAAGGTTTGTTCCAACAGGGCCAATAACCGTGCTCAAGCACGTTCAGTGCATGCGCACTACCCCACTGGCTGTTCCAACTGAATTATGTACCTACCGACACGGGACGATACACGCACTGTTCCAGCCGATTTATGGATCATTTGTGTATCGTCCTTGTACGATAAAAACGGTGCCTGGTCTAAAGCAATAACCGCGTGTACTGACATGCGCAATGTAGTCATGTGACAGAGATAAACAATAACCTCATATTTTTGTTTTTACGTAGATGGTTTTAAATCGATGGCTGGGATCGTGTTTTTTATTTCTTGTTGGTTTTTGGCTTGTTGGGTAGGGCGGGGAATCGTTGAACAATTTTTCCGTTCCATCTGAAATTTTCTTTGGGATCATTTGTTCCAACTCGAATTTACGTACCGTCACAGAACTGTACATGAACTAGATGATAACCCTTAAAGAACGCATGCGCTAGTTTTGCACCGTTCATGTGCGATCCCAAAGAAAATTTCAGATGGAACGGATTGTGAATCAAATCGACCAAATCACGTTTTGCGACCGCACCTAACCTGCGTGTTTAATATGTGGCTAACCGAATGTTCGGTGGGCTAACCTCACTCTTCACTCTAAAAAATTATTGTTCAACGATTCCCCGCCCTACCCAACAAGCCAAAAACCAACAAGAAATAAAAAACACGATCCCAGCCATCGATTTAAAACCATCTACGTAAAAACAAAAATATGAGGTTATTGTTTATCTCTGTCACATGACTACATTGCGCATGTCAGTACACGCGGTTATTGCTTTAGACCAGGCACCGTTTTTATCGTACAAGGACGATACACAAATGATCCATAAATCGGCTGGAACAGTGCGTGTATCGTCCCGTGTCGGTAGGTACATAATTCAGTTGGAACAGCCAGCGGGGTAGTGCGCATGCGCTGAACGTGCTTGAGCACGGTTATTGGCCCTGTTGGAACAAACCTTTTCAAGTTTGGCTAGTAGCCGACGGAGGGCATTTGCGAATGTAACATGGCGTTATTTCCCAGTTTTGTCTTGATTTTCGCGGCAAATCGTTCAGCGTCTTTGTGAAAATGCCGGAGTATTCGAACGCCGAGTTAACGGACATGGTTATAATGTACGGGAGATGCGATGAAAGTGCACATCGAGCTGCAGCAGAATACCGTATTCGTTTTCCTAACAGGGCAAATATGCCTAACCCACGTACTTTCGTGAACATTGTACAACGTATGGGAAACACTGGTGTTTTGCAAGCTCGAAGGGGTGGGCCTGGAGGGCAAATGAACATGGACGATGTTGAGTCAGTGCTTGATTTGGTGGAAGAGCAACCTTCCATAAGCACTACAGCTATTGCAAGGAGATTGGGAATATCTCAGAACAAGGCAAGTAAAATAAAACCAATAAAACTGACTTCTACCAAAGACTATCCCATGTGATGGGATTGTCTTTGCTTGCACCTAATACCTACATAAAATTTAAAATGTAACAATACAATTATTTACAGGCATGGAGGATTCTAAGGGAAAACGGCCTTCACCCTTATCACATACAAAAGGTCCAAGCATTAGAAGCAAATGATTTTCCGGTGAGAATGACCTACTGCACTTGGCTACGTGATCGAATCGCCCAAGACCCAAACTTTGTTTTCAACATTCTTTGGACAGACGAATGCTGCTTCACACGTGCTGGGGTTTTAAACACGTATGTAAATTTTTACTTACTTATAGCTTTCTCTCCTCCATATTATCTTTTTTATTTATTATAAAATTGGCTATGTCAATCCTAACGCCTTCGCCAAAATTGTGAATATTTCTAATTTTTGTTTTTTTTTTTTAGACACAACAGCCATATTTGGTCCGATGAGAACCCACATGCTGTTCGGCGGTTTAATTTCCAACGTCGGTTTTCCATCAATGTTTGGGCTGGAGTTTATGGAGATCGATTAATTGGACCATACATTCTACCGGAAAATTTAAACGCTGAACGATACTTGTATTTTCTGACAAATGTTTTGTTTGATAATTTGCCACTACAAGTACTGCATGACATGTGGTTTATGCACGATGGTGCACCAGCCCATTTTGCGAGACCTGTTCGTGCACTTTTAGACGACCAATGCCCCAACCGTTGGATCGGAAGAGGAGGGCCCATTGCATGGCCGCCGCGATCACCAGACTTGAATCCAATGGATTTTTGTATTTGGGGATTCATGAAGGCGATTGTGTACGAGCAGGAAATCGACAACGAGCAGCAGTTACGTGAACGAATTGAAGGTGCAGCTGTCCAAATCCGGAATAATCATGGACTTTTTGCACGTATCCGGACTTCTTTAGTTAACCGAGTGAATTTGTGCATCGAAGTTAACGGCGGCCTCTTTGAACAGCTACTGTAGTGCTTTGCATGTGCATTTGTGCAATGTGTGCTAGTGCAGTTGTGATTTTTCGGTTACCCTTCGGGGTTTTCCTGGCGGAGGGGATCTACCTCGTCGTGGTCGTCAGGCTGAGTACCTCGCTTCAAACAAAAGGAATAGCAGAGGGAAACCAAGAGATCCCCAACAGATTTAAAAAATGTGAATGTTGTGTTGTGTGACTTTTAATGTAAAAAAGCAAGAAAACAGAAAATGGTGCAAACAATCCTGGAAATGTCAGTAAGGTAGGTGTTTCATAGGCATTCTACATGTTCCTCAGAAAGTAATCGTTTTTAAAAGGAAATCGAAATTTTGTGGTGAATCCTCGGATAAATTGATAGACGTGGCAACGCCGCGCTATTGACATATGCGAAATTTTTAGACATGTCGCGCGGGCGTCCATAGGCGGCGTTTTTTGAGGGGTTTAATACAATTTGAAAAAAAATTTTTTTAGGCTTAAGACAAATGTTAGAAAATTTTTGAAAATTTATTTTAGCAAGTCTAATTTTTCTTTATCTGCCATAAAAAATTTTGTACTAAGTGATAGTTAACCCTGTATAACTATTATAAAACCCTTGTTAACTTACTAAAACTAGGAAATACAAATATCAAACAACAACATTCACATAATGTCTACCATCTAGGTACCTCTAACCAGGTAATAATTATTATTGATTTCGATGATAGATCTTAAATATACTTCACATTACTGTAGGTCCAAGATACAACAAACATGGATTTATTATTTATTTCCCACACACAAGTAGAAAAATACATTCCAAGTAATTTGCAAATTATAGTTTTCCTATGACTATCGTTAATACACAGGATAGTCTAAGGTTATTTGTGAAAGAATGGAATCTATTTCATTTTTACCACTGCTGTCAATATTTGAAAACACTTTAAAACAAAATAACATACCTAAATGCCTGACTAATCCCTTCTCCTTATTTTTGTCAAAACCTGTCAGCCATGTTTTCCTTGATCTCAACAACTTAAAATTACAATACCTACATTTCCGATTGTTACGGCTTTCTAGAACTTTTCATAATATGTCCTCGAGCAAATAATCAGTGGCATACAGGGCCGTATCTGAGGGGGGGGTTTTGGAGGTTCAACCCCCCCCCGAAATACCACTATTTTATATGCTTCTGCACCACCACTAGAACGAGCTCCCCGAGCATCAGTGAGTGTAATAATTTATTAAACTCGATTTCCAGTAGAGCATGGAAACCCGCCCGAAAACTGCTAACAAAACATAATTTTTGGATCAGTGCAGTACCGAGTTTTATCATCAGAATAGGCTTTCAAATAAAATAAAATATAACTTGCAACACTGGGCAACAGTAAACGGTGAACGGTGGTGCATGGCTGCGTGCGCCATGGATTAAGAGAATAGGGGATTCCCAGGTCTCTTTTATGACTGGCCCCGCGCCTCCTAGTCCCGTGTACAGTCAGTAGCGTATTTCAGAATTTGAAAATATTCACTGCATCAGCTTGAAAATCGGAAGCTATTGGGATTTCCTAAGACTAATTTTAAGTAACTTTCCTTAACATTTCTAAAAAATTTCGACTGCGGCGCATTTTAGAGAATTATTTTAAATGCATTGTTTCAAAGAAATTCAAAAAAATTGTCCCTCCCCACACGAAATTAATTTCTATATACGTCTCTGAAGTGATCTAAACTCATCGCCCGGGCCTACTTTTTTAAAAAGTGGCATGCAAAAAATATACCATTCTATAGTGGAGTATCAAAAATGTGTTCTTAATGGAATAAATAATTCCTTGCCGGGGCCCCGCACTTTCATCCGGCACTCAGCCCCACAAAAGCTTGAGCCGATCCTGAACCCCCCCAAAAAAATTTTCGCTAGATACGGCCCTGGTGGCATATGTAATGTATACTAGAAATAAATGTACAAATAAAGTGTGGTTGTCTCTATACAGGGTGTTCGAAAAATAGACGGAGATATTTTAGAGGATGATTCCCTGTTAAGAAATATGAAAAAAAGTTTCTATAAACATGGGTCCGGAAATGCAGAGTTTTCAAGATACAGGATGTTAAATATATTGCATGTCACTGGACAAAATTGGTTTATCAATTTTTGCAAAAAAAATCACAAGTGCCTTGGAAAACAAATAATCAAAAGCATTTCTAGGAAAGAGTGTTATTGCAACTTTTCCAATATCATAACATAAAGTACACTACAACCAATTTTGTCCAGTGACATGCAATAAAACGGTTTTTATTTTTTTTTTCTCGAAAACGAAGTGAGATAGGAAAACAATACAAGAGGGAAAGAAGTTGTATTTTTAGATGCTTAATCAAACAAAAAATATTAAAGTTACAAAAAAGGTAGTGGCGTACATTTTTTTGATAATAATATTCGCTAAGGTGCCCCCCGGGACGCCACTGGACTTAATAAATTTAATCTAGTTAGGGCGAAATTAGCCTCTTAATACAACAAATAACATTGCCAAATTTCAACAGAATCAAGTAAATAATTTTTAAGACATTAATAATTTCATGTTTTATTTTTTTTTATTTAACATCCTGTATCTTGAAAGCTCTGCATTTCCGGACCCATGTTTATAGAAACTTTTTTTCATATTTCTTAACAGGGAATCACCCTCTAAAATATCTCCGTCTATTTTTCGAACACCCTGTATGATGTGAATAATAATTTAAACTGGGAAGGTTTTCACAGAAAAAGTCCATCACATGCAAGACCCCGCATGAAGTAAGAAGGTTGCTTCTTGTTGCAAGAGAGAATTAACCACATCATCATAGCCAACCATAGCATTCCTGTGAGCAGGTCTTCATCTCTCTCTCCCTCTCTCTCTCTGATAGTACATTCCTACTTTACGGATCTTGAACTACATTGGTAATATAAAATAAAAATAAGTATTCAAATGGCCATGAATATAGAACTTGTCTACTCAGCTAATAACGACATTAAATTGACATTCAATAGTAGTAATAGTATATTACATAGCGAGAGTTGTAAACAGCTTATTACGTATGAGTGGAAAAGTTGCGCACGAGCCGCGCAGCGGCGAGTGCTGTAATTCCACGAGTACCTATGTAATAAGCTTACAACTCGAGTTTTGTATTATAATTTTTCTTCGACAAAAGAAAAACTATTATAATGGATAAACTATACTTCTGATTATCTGACAGGCAACAATTAGTATGTTGGTTAGTTGCTATGGTGACGCGGATGCCGCGCTAACAAGGCACCAGTGATAATTGCGTTTTAATTAAGACCAGATACGTAATTTTTTTTATTACGTGTCAGTTATTACGTGTCAGTCATTACGTGTCAGTGTTTGTAACAATGGACTTACTTATAACCTAAACTGTCACTTAATAGATATGTTACTAGCATAGGAGTAGAAAAATTATTTTAACTATTTGTTTAAGATAGTAAGGGGACAAACAGGGAATTTGAAATGATTTCATATTTTCTTGGCGTTAGAAATTTCACTTGTGCGCAATTTACCACGCAATTTACCACTCCGGTTAATCTATTTCTTATTTAATATATTTTTTGTCGGAATATTTGCCGCAAAAGTAAAAAAGCCCATTTTGGATTATCTGCAATTATTATCAATATTTTTTGTTTACATAGCAAAGAAAGAAACAAACCTGTGACCTGTTGGCTTTATGTTATTCAACATACAATGTATATGTCATATATAATATTATGCATAATACTAGTACTTATTATATAATATAATAATATTTCGATGTCTATAGAAATAATTGATCAAGCCATTTTTCTTAATTATACGTCAAACTAAATCTTACCTTTCGGTGTCTTTAGGAATTCGAAAAAAGGACACACAGATTTTGAATTGCTTTTACAGCCATCCGCACTGCAATAAGAACCGTGATAAACCATCACTACTCAAAATTGACGGCGGTATTGGATATAATTTACGCGCACCCGGTACAATACGAAGCACACCGTTCCGAGAGACACTGTGTAACAAAGTGACGCTCGGAATCGCCCGTTCAGCGGGATATCGATCGAGGGCATTAGGGCAAAGGCGAAGGGAGCGGCGGGATCGGGCAGGAGGGAAATATTTGTTTACAAAGGCCAAGTGAGTGGACTTATACCGTATAAACAGGTTTTCTTTGCAAGTCCGGCTATAATATTACTAATAAGTAGGGAGAAAGGAGGGGAAGAGGCCCGCCGAGCGCGCGGCGTGGGACTAGGAGTGGGGATTTCGAAGCGTATAGGAACCAACCGGAATCATCAAGCGGATGATCTCGCCCACTGCGCGCGCCGCCTCAACCCCACCGTCTGTGTCCCTACTTCCCCCTCCTACTTACTAGAACCACAGACCTATATACTAGAGTAGTACATTGAATCTGGGACTTGCAAATTAAGCAAACCTAGCAATACGGTATAGTTCAACGCACGAAAGTAAACGTTTCTAAAGAATGCGGGCAGCGTTGCGAGATTTCCTATACGAATAGTCGTTTATTGGCGAATACAAGTTTTAGCATATTGAAGCCGAATTTCTGAGCTCTGTAATACCGAAAAAATAAAGCTGGGCAGTGGGCAGCGTTGCGAGATTTCCTATACGAATAGTCGTTTATTGGCGAATACAAGTTTTAGCATATTGAAGCCGAATTTCTGAACTCTGTAATACCGAAAAAATAAAGCTCGCATCGCGCTACCACTTACTCATTTTTATGTATCATTTATTTTTAACGCGGTGCAATAAAACATCGTCGCTTCTACCATCGCCTTTGAAATATGGCAACAAAGCACTTCAGCCAGCGAATCGGCCGACAAAACCAGTTAGCCAACGCGTTTTGTGCCTGTTTCTATAGTACGTAAAGTTAACTGCCTATTTGGGCTACCACACAGGGCTCACTTTTTTCGGCCGCCGGCAAGCTTGGCAGAGAGCACGGTGGCATTTCGTATTTTCGGGAGTTAACGTGCGCAAAATGAGTAAACAGGGAATAACGTTGCATTCTCAAGCACGAGAATTAATTGCCAATGGTATAAGGGTTTGCCTTCCTCCATAGTCTAAGGCATCACCGTCAAGAATAATATTAACTATAAATGAAATAACAATTATATGAAAATTAAGTCAGTGAGTTACACAAAATTGAGCTACGCATCTGAACTGTGACTAATTCTATAATATTTACGAGTTCTTCCCCCTTACGTAGCCCGCATTCTGCCGTAAGGAGGACTATACTTCAAAAGATCTACAACTGCAAAAGTACATTAGGCATTTTTTTTAGGAAAAATATGAATAACACAGTCGTATTGGCCGTACCCGGAAACCCCACATACCAAGTTTCACAGTCATAGTATATACAGGGCGATCACAAAATAGCTTCCAACATAGTAAACATACGGTTTTTCGGAGTACCCTGTACAACCACCGAGAGATATTTTAAAATTATTTCTTTGCAGTTTAGTTAGGGCTCACGTAAGCCATCAATTCCCACGATTTCATAACCCTGCCTTATATCACCATAAAAATACAAAAATAAAAAAATCGGTTTTTCTCGTGGTGTTTTTTTTTTACTTTTTTGCTACACTTTGAACTTATGCCTATTGAAAAACATAAACAATATTAAATTTTAGTAAGTATTTTCAATAAAGAGCACCGTGGCTACGTTGGTACCAATCAAATTTCAAATGAACTTCATATCACTAAATTATTAATTATTATTATTATTACTAAAATTTAATATTGTTTATGTTTTTTAATAGGTATAAGTTAAAAGTGTAAAAAAACACCAAAAGAAAACCTTTTTTTTTCGATTTTTGTATTTTTATTGTGTATAAGGCAGGGCCATGAAATCGTGGGGATTGATGGCTTATGTGAGCCCTAATCAAACTGCAAAGAAATAATTTTAAAATATCTCTCGGTGTTTGTACAGCGTACTACGAAAAACCGTACTTTATTTGCTATATTTGAAGCTATTTGTGAACGCCCTGTATAAGCTATGACCCTGAAACTTGGTATGTGGGGTTTCCGGGTATGGACAATACGACTGTACTATTCATTTCTTCCTAAAAAAAAATGCCTAATGTACTTTTGCAGTTTTTGGGGGTCTAATTTTGATCGTAGTAGATCATGGAAAAGACGAATCGGAAAAAAATTAGTATCAAAATGTAGATCTCTTGAAGGAGAATATATTTAAAAAAAATGAAAATCGGTCAACCCGTAAAAAAATAATTAATTGTCTTGAAGTGAAACCATAGACTTAATGAGTGAAACACACACTGTAGTTATAAAAAAATGATCAACCCACAAGTAGCCACGTCACTTGCCGCAACTATTAAATTTGACATTTAACTTTAAAAACGCCAGTTATTTGTCGAAATATCGAAAAAAATTATTAGAAATATGTTTTCCTAGCACTTCTTTATCTGTATAGGTACCGATTTTCGCAAACTTACAACATTAATTTTTTGTATTTTTTAATTACTTAGTTTCGTAAAAAATTTTCGCAGATTCGACCTGTATAAAGTCCTTTAAGGTGGATTTATAAACTCGACGTTTGCGTTGGCGCTCGAAGTTAACGGTGGTGACCTTCGCAGTTTGCGTCCAGAAATGTGAAAGACGGAACGTGAAAGATGAAATTAGTTGTTTATCTCGGACGGCATCGGGCGCAGACGGCAACGTTCGACGGCGTTTATAAACGATTACAAGTAAAATATTGGGATTGAATTTTCGACGCAAACGGCAACGGCGAGCGCCAACGCAAACGTCGAGTTTATAAATCCACCTTTATTGTAAAGAAAATCAAGGTTTAAGGCAAGGTTAGTTTTTAGGTTAGGACCAGAGCATATAAAACAACCAGCTTTATAACTCATCCTCATGGCGGGAAAATTCTGCGCACTTGTTCGCGCAGCCGCCATTTGGGAATCGATTCTGTCAAATGGATGCAGTGTCGGGGCGATTGGGCAGTTCTTTTTTGGCTGTATGAGCTGGACCGACACTACATTAAAGACCCAAGCATCACGTCATATTTCATTGTTGTTTACGGACTGGGGTGGCGCCACTGGACGAAAAAAATAGCGACTTATTATAGGTTATAAGTAGGGGGGTATTCTGTCATTCTGTGGTTGTTGGTATGTCAGTTATTGACGTTTAAAATGTCCCAAATATTAAATATCCAGCTTTATTAAGATTTTCCTTCTTTTTACGGTAACGAATTGTCTTTGCGTCCAGTATTTAGCAGTTTTATCCTATTAACACAGCTTTTATAGGTAGATTTGTTTGTGATAACATGGAATTTCCATGCACATGAAGAAAATGGTATGCACATTGCACAGACCATTAGGTGAGTTGCGGAAAAGTAAACACTATTTTGGAATTATCAACCAGCTGAAGAAGCGAAAATTCTAGATATTATTATGGAAGAGTATTTTGTAACGTATACAAGAATGAAAATAGAAAATTTTGTTTATAGCTCCAAAGCGAACCAATAGTCCTCCATATAAGGAAAAAACTGAAAAATGTAATGAATTTTATGCTTACTTACACTACAACACCATGGACTTCATTTCAAACCAAAAGGTACCAAATACTCTTGCTTGCTTTTTAGATTCGCTTTTCTTAAGAAAATGTATGGAAATGTGAACTTGTCAAATTAGAGGGACATAACAAACAAATATTTTATTTTATTTTGGATATTAAATTCCTTGTAACAGACACATTTGCATGTTTTTATTTTATAAAAGATTCTGCAACAATGGTGTTTTAACTAAAACCACCGTGTAAATTTGTTTCGTCGTGTTGCGCCAGTGGCGATCGCTTGAAACAGCGCTATGCACAGCTCTTTAATATAGTGTTGGTCCAGGTATGAGAGATATTACAGTGCGGGGGAGTGTGCTTTTTTGTAAATTGTGCTTTGCGCTAGTATCTTTAAATAAAGAATCCCAGGAAGGAGTCAAAGCTCTATGTGTATTAAAATTCAGAACTAATAATTTCTCCTGCTTGTGCTTACCACACATACTTTACTAATACTACTCTGTATTTCTGAATTGATTTTCAATAAGGTATAATAAATTTAAAAAATCATCGTGTCTTTTTTGCTCGTTTTTTTTCTCAATGAAGCAGCGCCTTATCTACGGCTCTGGTGAGGTGAACGGTGAACTTGTGGCTCAGGTAGAGCAAACATTCTGCCTTCTGACTTCTATTCCCCCAATATGGCAACAAGGTCATTGAATTTGCGGATGATTTCTCAAGAGTAAGTTTTACTGCTGGTTGTTTTATAAGATGCTCTGGTTAGGACATTCCCCCACTCTCAAAAAAAAAACAAAGGAAGTCCCAGAGAAATGGATTTCTCTGGGCAGTCCCAGAGAAATGGAGTAGGGAGAATACGATACACGCTACGCGAACTGCCTAATAAAAGTGGCGGCCATATTAAACCAACTTCATCCATGGGCGTAACAGACTTGGCACTGCAGACTGCTTTAGCGGTCTTCGTCCTCGTTCGCCACGATGCACAGTAAAGGCATCAGCAGCAAAATGTTTTGAACAAATAAATTTATTTGGACTCAAAGTCCAATCAGTCCCCAAGTTAAGAATTTTTAACCAAATATTCAGTCATTAAAATCTGGACCGACACTGTATGAAAGACCCGAGCATCACGTCATATTTCATTGTTGTTTGCGAACTGGGCAGGGCGCAGTAGCCAGGGGGGGGGCAGGCAGGGCGTTGCCCTGCCTGGCAGAATGTTTGCTCTGCCTGAGCCACAAGTTCACCGTTCACCTCACCAGAGCCGTAGATAAGGCGCTGCTTCATTGAGAAAAAAAAACGAGGAAAAAAGACACGATGATTTTTTAAATTTATTATACCTTATTTATACTGAATTTGATCTTAAATTTTCTAAAAAAAATGCCTGCGGCGCATATTAGTGATCACACACCTCTAAGTATTCTTTTTAAAAAACACCCTACTGCACTGGCCAGAAAATTTGTGCAAAGATTATAGACTTAATGTGGCCCTTTGAAAGGAAATGATAATTTATAGGGCACTATGATGACCACTAACTTTTATTTTTACTTCCATATCATAAAAGGGTGTTCAGTGATAATTACTGGATTTTTGTCTGTTAAAATTCAACAATAAAATAGAACTTTGTTACCACTTTTGTCTCCTCTATGAAAGAAAACAAGTATTCTTGCTTCCTGCAAAAATGATTTTGGGCCCGCATAGTTAGCAAAAAAATACCATTGTCGTAAAACTTTAGGTATATTCATATTATATTCCCTCCTCTTCCGCTCTACCGCCCTGTAGGTAACTTTCCCTCACTTCTCACATGTGTAGGTACTTGCCCTGACAGGAAAGTGGTTTGCCCTGCCTGAAGTTTCTGTCTGGCTACGGCCCTGGAACTGGGGTGGCGCTACCTGGACCGACACTATATTAGTGTTGGTCCAGGCGCTACACGACGAAAAAAATGGCGACTTATTATAGGTTATAACAGGGCTATTCTGTGGTTATAGATAATATGTCAGTTTCTGACATTTTGTATGTCCCATATTTTAAATATCTAGCTTTATTGCCATTTCCGTCCTTTTTATACGGTCACGAATTCTCTTTGCGTCAATATTTCGCAGTTTTATCATATTAACAGAACTTTTATAGGTAGATTTGTTTGTGATAACAAGAAATTTCCATGCTCATGAAGGAAATCGTATGCGCAGACCATTATGTGAATTGCAGAAGAATAATCTCTATTTTCAAATTACGGGATGATCTGTGCAACCAGTTGAAGAAGCTAGAATTCTGGATATTATATTTTGGAAAAGTATTTTTGTAACGTATGCAGAATGAAAATAAAAAAAATATATTGTTTATAGCCCCAAAGCGAACCAATGGTCCACTATAAGAAGAAACTAAAAAAATAGGCAGTGGCTATTTATACGTCCGACGTATATAAAAGTCAGTATACATCTTGCGCTCTCATTGGCGAGTTGAGTCACGTGACTTCTTTGGACGTACATTTAACTCCGTACACGTCCGAAGTTCCGAAGTAAACTTATTTTAGTGCATCTTTGCAATAAGGAGCGTATGCCCTTCTTTTTTGGGGGTAGGCGCTGCCGTATGAAAAAAGAAGGGGGCATTCACACCATATTGTGGCAGTCAGCAGCGATGCGCGCTGCCTTACGGAAAAAAAGTGGCGCCGAATGTCGTGGGTAGCCAAAAATTTGGGTTACACCATTGGATATAATTACCACTTCATTTCTCATACCGCAGCGCCCATCGCCGAAAAAGGAGGGTGTACGCACGCAATATAAAATATGAGACAAGATACGTCTGAATAATCTCGGAAATCATCCAATCAACTTAGTAAACAAGCCGATTCATCATCCATCGGACGGTAGAAATAAGGTTATGTGTCACGTGATTCATCAATCCACCAATGAGAGCGCAAGACGTATACCGACTTTTATATGCGTCGGACGTATAAATAGCCACTTTGCTTTCTATACTTACTTACACTGAAACGTATAAATAGCCACTATGCTTTCTATACTTACTTACACTGAAACTATAGCCATGGACTTTATTTCAAATCAAAAGGTACCAAAATACTCTTGCTTGCTTTTTAGACTGGCTTTTCTTAATAAAATCTATGAATGTATGCCATGTAAGCTTGTCAAATTTAAGGAACATAACAAACAAGCATTTTATTTTGGAAGTAAAATTCGTTGTAAAACTCATTTGCATGCTTTTATTTTATAAAAAAATTCTGGAACAATGGTGTTTTTAAAATTAATCCACCCTGTCGTTTTTTTAGTCATGTGGCGCCAGTGGAGATCGCTTAAAACAGCGCTATGCACAGGTCTTTAATATAGTGTTGGTACAGTTAAAATTATTACAGATGCGCGCCTATGGTGCCTAAAATTTCGGCGATTGTTTTTACTAAACTTACCGAAAAAATGATACTCCCGGAGGTCTCCTAGACTTATAATTCTTACAGCTTGGTACTGCACACGTCATTTTCCAAAAACACTGACCATTTCTCTGCTGAAAATACAACAACTACCACAGAGGACAAACTGCAAACGTTAAAGTTAGGACAATATGGCGGTCATTACATTTGCCTGGAAATAGGATGCGCAGTAGGTCAAAGCGCGTTCTCCCTACTCCATTTCTCTGGACATTCCCTTTGAACGTTGATTGAGGTTCCTTCCTCCATCGACACTTTGAACCACGATACCACGATACACTTGTATCGTGCTTTAAACCGGCAACATCGCGCGACTGTGCCGCTCTCACCAGCTGACCTTCAGCTTGATGCCATCGGCGTATCAAAAGGGACAACACTGGTATTGAAAACCGAAAACAAAGTAAAAACCAGAGATATGTTGGTAAAAACACAAACATAAAACAAAAATGCGATTCACCAACATACTCCACAAAGTTCCGTTATTTCATTGCACAAACATTAAAAGGAAAAAATAACCGAAAACAGCCAAAACAACTTAAATATACAATATACATCATAAACAAAGTACATGCCAAAAACGTCCGTGTGGGCCTATGGCTGGATGCAAAGCCTAATGACGGCCATTGTGCTAAATATTTTTAAATAATTTTTGTCTCAACATGTGAGTAATTATTAAGTACTTGGATTAGAATTTGTATTGGCCAAAAGTTTAAAATTATGCGTGTTCCTCGTTGCTCGCTACAGATCGAAAAAAGCTATTTTATGGGTCAAAATGTTGAATCGCCACGTTGTACCTACTCTGTATTTCCATAATAATATATGGATTCCTTATTTTTTCCGAATAATAAATAATAAACAAAATAATTGCAATAGAAAAAGAGTTATTATGGGACCTCCTGTAGAGCACGATACACAGAAAACGGTATGTCCGCGCGCAGGTGCTGTGACGTCGACGTCAACGGTGACGCTTATTCGACAAACCCAAGAACGGTAGACGCACAGGATTGCTCGATCGGGCAAATCTCTCCGCCGGCGTGACGTCACCGCTAGACTGCTATCTGCTAAGCGCGCCGGGAGCTACCATTTAAAATATAGAAAGGGTGGGTTTTCTGTGGATGTTCTGTGTTTTTGAGCTACTTTTGCCAATCCTTTGATTTTTATACACTATTAAGAGTACAGAGAACTTTTATTTTTTACTTAGAATGTATCAAGACTAAGGGATTAATTTATAAAATTGCCAATATATGGAATAATTGCATAGAAGAAAATTTCGAAAATAGTTATTTATGTACCAAGGCACTGAAGTTCAATTTTTTATGACTCATGTGGAATTTAGTTGCCGAGGCCTCTGGCTGAGGCAAATATAAAATATTATTATTATACAAAGTATTTTGAACGTTTGAAAGACGGTAAGTATGATTCTAATCTTTTGCGATATTATTTTATAAATTAATATTAAAAATAATGTATGCCAAATTTTAGTTTCAATTTATTACGAGTATAATACTCTTAATAAACACTATGAAAATTATGTTTCACAAAAGGTTCGATAAAAGGCGCTTATAGGACTTGACATTTGGTTTTATTGCACCTGTACTGGTACACACTCTGTGATGCCTGTTTTACATTGACAATTTCTTCATGAATTAATTCATGAAGTCACTTCAGGGCAAATTATTATAAAAAGTCGTGTATTACACTGGCAATTTCTTCATGAATTAATTCATGAATTTCTTCGTGAATTTACTTCACGAATTAGAGCATGTCCTATTTTCCGTCAAGTTTTGCGTGAACTTCAGGAGTACTAACATTGAAAATTTGAACACAAGGAAAGTTATATTTTGATACTAGTTTTGTTTGAGGCATTAGTCGAGAAAGAGGAGAGTACATAATTTTAAAGATAATATACTTAGATAAAAAGTGTGTGAAATGTTACAATATGTTTTATTTATGTATTCCGCTGCCAAGGCACAGCTCCCTCATTCACGAAATAATCACAAAACTCCTCTTGGGCAGCAACGCAAGCATGTCTTGGTGAGCATGTTTGGTAAGAAAGTCCAAATTGAAATATATAGTCATTATCAAGCTCTTCTAGGATGGAAGTAGGACATTCGGGTCTCAAAAATTATGTAATGTGCAACATGCCAATGTTATGGTTTGCACTTTTTCCACATTTAAATTAATTTTAGTCAAAAAACTCTAAATCGGTTGGCTAAAATGCCAAATGCATTTTCAACTACTCTTCTTGCCAGATTTAATCTGTAGTTAAAGAAGCTTTGGAAAGGTTAAACTCTTTTACCTAGCAGTTCACTCTGTAAATCTCTTTCATAATCATTTTCCGTAAAATGACGAGAACAAATAATATGACTGTTGTTAGGGTTGAAACTGTCCATTCTTTTACATCTTGCCACCCATGCTCTCCTAATCGTTTGTGAAACCATATCTTTTGACTTGGGGAAGGTATGGAACATAATATTTTCGCCTGCCTTTTTTAAGGCGTAAGTTGTATTACAACCATAAACAGCACACCTCGTTCCTGTCATAATGTATTCTAAATAAATAATAAAAATGAAGTATAGGGTAAAGTGTATTTAAAATGATAAAATGATAAAATATAAGTACCTATAATGGCACAAAACATTCGATATTAGAGAGATAATTTGACAAAATATATTAGTTCTTACGTTTTTAATACTAAGCAAGATGGTACTAATTTAGTATAAATATTCAATAATAGATTGAAAACTAAAAACAGGTTACATAAAATAAAGAAAACAGTCAAAACCCGCGTCAAAACCCGCACCGCTGATGTACAAATAACACCGTTAGTCTAGCGCTGACGTCACACCCATCTGCCCACTGGCGAACATTACGCTTACGAGATCGAGCAATCCTGTGCGTCTACCGTTCTTGCGACAAACCTTGTTCTCTGGCAAAATCATGGCTTACTTTTATTTTTAAACGGAAATTTGACTCGTTTTATAGTGAGCTAGGCAACCACATATACACCAAAGTGTCTCAAGGTGCCTACATTCTATCTTTGGATTTAACTTCACGCGAAATTGATAACTGACGTATGTCAGTGAGACTAATTTCAGGACTATTTTTTATAAGTTGGCCACGCTTTTGTCCAAGGCCTACTATAAAGACAGGCCCTGGCGCACAAAAATCACGTGACCATCTTAGTCAGACGTTACATGTCATTTGTCACATAACTGAAAGCGGCAGCTTGGGTTTTGAGAAGTTTTCAATGTTTAAAGTGTTTTTAAATGTCTTAGTTTATATTTTAGAAACAAGTTTGTGTCCAGTGCGCGTGTGTCCTGGCGGAGGGGAACCGCCCAGGTGTTATTATGGCCTCTGGGTGTCTGGGTGGGAGTCGTGCCGTCCAAGAGTATTGGTGCCGCTCGCACCGACGCGACGCGACGCGTGAGCGCTGTAAGGGGAATTCTCCCCCGAACCACAGAATAGGGAACCCGGAATGGACTATTATGGACATCGGACAGTATTAGTATTGGACAGAGGAGCCTGAAATAGAGGGATAAACTACTTACGGGAGATCCGCGAGTTCAGACGGTCCGGGTGGCTGGAAGCCGTTCCCGTTGACCACGTTCGGGTTTGTGTATTTATTGTATTCACCATTCACCTTGTGCGAAATAAATCACTGTTGTAACGTACTCGAGGATTTTCGTTGTCGACCTACGCCCTGATATGGTCTTTCACGCTGCCGATCAACTGAGACCTCGTCAATATTTTGCAGTATACTTACCTACTGAGGTTAGTTTTCATTTTTATTTCGTAGAAAATAACCTAAATACCAAATATTGGGTCTGTTCTATGAATAAAGAGGTCTGTTTATATTATATTTATACATATTACAAAAGCCAGGAAGAAAGTGTCGCCATAACAAACATTTGTTTTGCCTCGGGATGAAAATTTCCGCCAAAAATGGATTCGTTAAATCCCAACTGAGATTTAATTTCCAAAAAACCCTTAAGTATGTGTGGCTAACACATTTTCAAGAAAGTGAAACAATAATTAAAGTGGACAAATGTGTTGTGGGAGGAAAATAGAGAATATCACCTAAGCTAAAGGAAGGTGATGTCCCAACAATTTTTGAGAATGTGCCAAAATATTGTGAGTGCAGTGCCGTTTAACTCTCAGCCTAAAACAGCTGAGGCAGGTTGAAAATTTTGAAAAAATAATTAGAGAAAGCTTGGATGCACAAATCCAATAATGTAATAGATGAAAGAAAACTTGCCAAATTGTTACGAAATTTGTTTTTTCTACTTATCTCAAAAAATGCCTTTCATTATATAGAACTAAGTTGGTCACGTGACTACGCGATTATGCGTTAGCGCCGTGGCCTGTCTTTATCGTTGGCCTCGGCTTTTGTCGAAGTGACGTAGATGCGCAGAAGAGTTTAATTTTGGTTCTCCTAGCTGGCATACCGTTATCTGTGTGTATCGTGCTGTAGAGTATACTTTAAAAATCCATATAGGGGTAGGGTTTAGGGTTACCAGATGAAAACTTGTCTGCCCAGGACAAGCCTTTGAGAAAATCCGGACAAAATCCGGAATTTGTCTTTGTATTTTTTGAGTTTTGAAAAAAAAATTTTTTTATTTTTTTTTTATTTTTTTGACTAAGTAACAATTTTCCCATTATCTACTGATTGACTAATGCTGGTTACCATTTTCTTTTTACTAATAAAACAAGGCCCAAGGGCAAAAAAAATTATTCGCCAGATTCGCCAAAACTTATTACAAAGTAAAACAAAACAACAGGCACACTTTACAGGTACTTTTCGCTACTTTTTATTTTATTTTAAAAAGTTCAATTTTCTGGCAAAAGCACAAAATCGTAAAACTCTGAATAGCTAATATTTTTTAAATTATAAGTAGTTATAGGTAAGTAGGTATTCCTTTCACAAAAGATAAAAGCAGTCTATTTCTTTACTTGGTTCACAGGGCAGCAATAAGTAAAAATATTCTCTCCACATTGGCATTGTCAGATAGTTTTGACAATACTCGGCAAACTGTGTGAATTTTGCCGAAACACAATACGGAACCCGAAAAGATATGTTTGTTTAACTTGAAACGTAGGATACTTGTCAGGATTTTCTTGAACTTTTTGAATAGGAGATTGATACCATTTACAAGGCTAAATTTGAAACATTAAGAACAGCTATTTCTGAATTAGATCGAGATAAAGCATCAGCCACAACCATAGTCGAACCCTTTCGGTGACTGATAGTAAAATCAAACTGTGAAATTTTGACTGCTCATCGAGCTAGTCTTCCTGCTGGATTAGATAAATTTTTGAGCCAAATTAACGAAGCGTGATCGGTTTCCATAGTAAAGTTAGTTCCTTCAACATAATGACGGAAACGTTCAATGCCAAATATCACACCTAAACATTCCTTCTCTGTTACTGTGTACTTTCGTTCACACTTGTTCAATATGCAACTCGCATAAGCTACAGGGTGCTCAATTCCATCAGTTCTTTGGTACCTACAAAACTGCGCCTAACCCAGTGTCACTGGCATCAGTTTGTATAATAAAAGGTTCTTTAAAATTAGGGGCTGCCAAAACTAGACTTGTAGTAAGCCGTTTTTTAATCTCGAGAAAAGCACTTTCTGCTGTATCGGTCCATTGAATAGGTTGACCTTTTTTACGACCATGTAATAAATCAATGATTGCTGATGTTGTTGTACTAAAATCTTTAACAAATCTACGATAATAGCTGACTAATCCGATAAATCTCTTAATTTGTGTAGTTGTTTTTAGTGTAGGATAATTTACTATAGCCTCAACTTTTTCTGGACTTGTTCGCAAGCCATCTTTATCAACAACAAAACCATTGTAAGAGAAGAACGACAAAATCCAAATTAACTGTTAAATTAGCATTTTTTAACCGATGATAAATTTTATTTAAAACTTCAAGATGGGTATAAAAATCAGGAGTAGCAACAATTATTATGTCGTCGAGATATACAAAAGCAAATGGTTCCAGACTTGGATCAATAATTTGATTCATTAATCTCATCATGCGGTTTGTGGTGAATTTGACAAACCAAATGATTTAAATAAAGCCACGTCCATGAACTATGAAAACTGTTTTAGGTCGAGAACTTTCCTCTAATGGTATCTATTAAAAAGCCTTTCATAAGTCTATTGAAGTCAAGTATTTGGCATCTCTAAGCTTACTTAAAATACCGTCAATTAATGGTAACGGATAGGAATCCTTAACCGTAATTTCATTCAGCTTGCGCCCGTCAAAACATACACGGTACTCTCCGGATTTTTTAGTAACAAGCCATAAAGGACTAGACCATGGTGATTGTGATGGTTCAATAATACCTATAGCTTCAGCATTTCATCAACCTCTTTTTCAATATGTTATTCTTGCATAGCGGGAGATAAAGGATATTGCCTTTGACGAAATGGTTTGGCATTGTCCGTGTCAATTTGATGGGAAATTAAATTCGTTAAACCAAGTTTGTTCGTAGGAGATATACTCTCAAAAAGATTAATGACATTTTTTAATGATTTTTGTTCGACTGTTGTCAAATCAAAAAAAGTCGAAAAATAGTTGAATTGTCAACAGGACCACTCAAACTGTTGGTGTGCAAAGATCTCATACAAAAATATACAGAGTGTCCGAAGAGTGTCTTCCTCAGTGCCATCTCAAAATACTGCATTTTTTGCAACTTTATACACTGGTCAAAAATTAAGTAAATCAAAATCGCCCAGACACTATAAACGAACTATAAGATACAGAAGCCTGCCTGTTAGTAAGTCCATATGAGTTAAGGTCGCTGACAGTGGCATATTCAGGGGGGGGCAAAGGGGGCAATTGCCCCCCCCCCAGAGCTGTCGAGATAAACGAGATTTGTAATATCAAAATTAATAATACCAAAAATTATATACTCCTGGCCTAATCTGAAAATGCAGTGAACATCAAACATCTACAATTTGTTATTTGTTTCATCTTGTCTTCTCGAAATTAAAACCTGTGCAGTAGATTTGAAAACGCGCCCCCGTATATTACGCACACACTCCGTCGGTCGCAGCGCGTAACCGTAAATTAGGCAAAACAACCTACTAAACATATTTTGCACAATTACAGTGTGCACCACCACGCCAGAAAGAACATTTTCAAAACTGAAAATTTAAAAAATTTATATTAGAAACAATATTAGCGAAAACCAACGGAATGGGTTAACACTCCTTTATGTGTACCCTGAAATTCCCATATCTCCAGAGGAGATATTTGACGAGCTCAAGACCAAAAAAAGAATACTTGATTCTGTGATATAGATTTTACTGGTTCGCAGAATTATTTTTATGTTATACAGGGTGTCCGGAAATAACTTAAAAAATTAAAGTTTTTCGAGATGCAGGGTGTTGAAATTGAAACTTTATTTTCAATTTTTTTAAGTAACTTTTTGAGACAACAAAATTTTCTTGAAAAAAAAAACAAGGTAATTACACTGTCAAAAAATAAATGTGCTTGTTTATTTCAATTTTATTTTGAATTTAATTGCATCGATGCAGAAATTTGAAAATTTCTCGAAAATGGTCACCTTTGGCGTTATTCGCCAAGTATACCGTTTTTGCTTAGAAAACGTGTGGGAAGAGGATACATTCACAAAATGTCGTAAAAGTTTACTGTCAAAAAAGTTAGGGCAAATTAAATTAAATAATGATAGCATACGCAGCGCCCTCTACGGATTGCATCAAAAATAATACCAAATTATGACTTCTCTTCCCAAAAAAACCCCGGCTATCAACTTTTGCAAGTTACTTAAAAAAATAAAAAAAAAACATCTGCGGACCCATGTTCATATGAACTTTTTGTAATATTTTCCATTTTTCTTTTTAATTTTTCAAGTTGGTGCATTTATTTCCGGACACCCTGTATTTATTTATTTTAGAAAATATGTTTTTGTTCTGTTTTTAATCATTAAAATTATCGACAGAGTTTTGTTATTTATACCTAACTGATTGGCCCTCCCCTCAGACGTTCATCCTGGCTACACCACTGGTCGCTGAAGTCCAACAACAGGATAATATCATCTTAGACAGCAACTAAAGGTGGATTTATAAACTCGACGTTTGCATTGGCGCTCGCCGTTGCCGTTTGCGTCGAAAATTTAATCCCAATATTTTACGTGTGACCGTTTATAAATGCCGTCGATGGTTAAGAGAAATGTGTAAGTTGTAAAATAGAGAAAACCACTTTCATTTCCGCTATAACCGGAAGTTATATTAAAAAACTGAATATTCGGGAATACTACTTAAAGGTTCTCTAATGAATGTGTAGGTAAAAAAATATATTTTTTTATTTTGCAAAAAATGTTTTTTCGCGATAACTTTTTTACCGACCCCCGTATACAAAATTAGGGTACATCCTCGAATTCCCCTTAATTTTTACTACAATTCATTTTTTGAATGACGATTTTATGTTAACGTGTCTCCATGTAGCACACTTTTTCCGCTTGGATGGGCCACCCTGTACAATAATTTAAATTGTTTTTTATTTGTTGGTTGTCATTTTGTAAAGAAATAAGTTACTTTCGAGTTTATTAATGTTTTCTCCATAATTCGAGAGCATTTTTGACCCGTATAAAATTTCATAAAAATTCAGCATTTTGAAATGGCCCAGAGAAAAATCGCATGTACAGTTTTATATTGAATCTTTGCACACCAACACTTTGAGTAGTCCTGTTGATCATTCTGTTTTGAACTGTTTTGAGGGGATTTCATGACACACTTGACTTGCCACATGCCTTTAAAATTCCCATTTTGCTCACATTTGGAGCCCTGTAGAATGGATCTCCCTGTATATATTTTTTTCCAATTTGGTATGTGGGGGTTTTAGGGTACCCTGATTAACGCTTTTGTGTCAGATTTTAAATTAAAAAATCGCTAAATGATTTTCTTTATTTTTTACTAGAAAAAAGTTTTTAGTAGGCCTTGAAAATTGATATTAGGACCTGGAATTTTGCACCAAAGTAGAGTTTTTTGTGACCTATCTTCAGAAAAAAAACCGGTTAAAATCGGATGAAAAATAAAAATTTTACGGGGTGCTTCCACTTCAAATGGGCCACCCTGTATATATATTTATAATTTTTTGAAACAACAATTCCCCCTCTCCCCTCCCACTTTCCCTCGGCTCTTCCCTTCCCCCCCACCTTTTCTAAGACCAAGACAGTTCTTACCCAGCATTTGCCCAACTAAATTGAAACCTCCGGGTTAACCATGTTGAAAAGGTGGCAACCCTAGGTGCAAGGTGTAATTCTAAACGAATAAAAAATATGATAATCGAACTAAAATCAATTATATCACTCGTGAAACCGGCCTTGATAAAAACTGAGCAAGTTGGTCAAAGAACAATGTATCCTTTTTGTTTTCTTATACATACATATTCGTGAAACAAGGGGTATTATTATAAAGAAAGTCCTCTCAAAAAGTAGCGATCATCGGACCAAAAACTATTCTCTTGGGGGTGGTGGGTAGTTTTGGCCAGAAAATATTTGTCAAGTACGCATTCGTGAAACAGGGGGTATAATGAACGTCTTCTCAAAAAACGGCGAGAATCGGACCAAAAACCATCTTCTCGGGGGTGGTGAGGGGTATCATCATCATCATCATTATCATCAGTACAAGGGGTGGTCGCCTCTGATCGGCCCGGCATGTAGGCCTCCATGGGCCCATTGTGCCCCCACGGTGGTGAGGGGTAGTTTTTTTTGCCAAAAAAAAGTTTTCACTACCGATTCGTGAAACAGAGGGTGTAATGAACGTCCTCTCAAGAAAACAGGGAGAATCAGACCACAAGCAATCCTTTTGGGGGTGGTGAGGGGTAGTTTTTTGCCAGAAAATTGTTTTTACTAGAGGTCCGTGATACAGAGGGTATATTGACGTCCTCTCAAAAAATGGGGAGAATCAGACCAAAAACAATCTTCTCGGGGCTGGTGAGGGGTAGTCATCCAAAATAAAACTGAATCACTCTATATAAAGGATAATTGTATTTACTCATCTACTGAATTTATAAAGGTGGAGAGGTTATCCCCTGATTTATATTTGAAAAGAGAGTTGCAGAAGTTATTAATATCAGCAGTTTCTTGAGATTTAGAAGTTGGGGGTGAGCAATTAATTTAAATTTCTAGAATATGGTTTGAAGCGAGGTTTTTATTTAGGAGGTTCTGGAATAATAGAAAAATCAGCCAAATATTCTAATAATGAACTTTCGGGTTAATTATAAGTCATACGCCATACGGTTCTCCAAATTTCTTCACAGGTTTCTTCTCCCAGGTGGTTGATAACTGCCAAATCGTTGAGACGAACCGATGATCCTCCTTTGGATGCCGTGCAGTTATTCTGTTCGCAGCGTCACTTGTAGATCGAGATGGCGATTATTCTTTTTTAAAAAGCTTTATTGAAGACAGGTACAAACGATATTAAGTACTGATTGATTTCGCGGTATTTATACAATTTGGAAGTGCGGTGTGTATTACAAAAATAATGATCATTGTACTGATCCATCATTACGCTGGGTCAGTGTACTGTGTTAATGTAACTGGCACACCACGAGTAGTTGTATTTAGGCCGAAAATTTAACAACTGCAAATAATTTAATTATTTAGTGTTTAGGCATAATTTGCCAACCAAACTTCTAAAATAAATTAACTAGAAGAATGATAAATGCTTCGCCTTTTCGAAAATGTGATTTAAAAAATAAAAAAAAGTAGCCACAACCGGGATTTGAACCTGAGACCTCTTGCACCCAAAACCAGAATAATGCCACTAGAACATTGTGCTTCAATATAAAATTTTTCTACTCCTATACTAGTAACAACCTATTAAGTAACGGTTTAGGTTATAAGTAAGTCCATTGTTACGAACACTGACACGTAATGACTGACACGTAATAAAAAAGATGACATATCTGTTCTTAATTAAAACACAATTATCACGGGTGCCTTGTTAACGCGGCATCCGCACCACCATAGCAACCAACCAACATACTAATTGTTGCCTGTCAGATAATCAGAAGTATAGTTTATCTATTATAATAGTTTTTTTTTCGTCGAAGAAAAATGATAGTACAAAACTCGAGTTATAAGCTTATTACATACTCGTGAAATTACAGCACTCGCCGCGGCGCGGCTCGTGCGCAACTTTTCCACTCATACGTAACAAGCTGTTTACAACTCTCGCTATATAATATACTATTACTTAACTCGCCGCATTTAAATTTAATTGTCATGCTTAAAAGTTGTAGTCTATTTGATCTGTCATTTAGGATGAGCCTGCAGTTTTGAATATATTTATTGTGTGTGAAATTGTATCTTCTAGTCCTATATTAAATTTGGTAATGTGAAGAAGTTATCATCAGGTAATCAGTTAATGGGGAAACCGGTTTAGGTACCACAATATTGGTTTAGCATAACTAGGGCATAACTAAGAGAGAAATACTAATATTTCACAAATTCTCCTTATTATGAGCTTGCTTGTTTGCTCAAAACGAGATTTTGTACCATCTGTTTTATTTGACATTTAGAACTGGGACAATAAATTGTGAGAAGACTTTCAAAGTGTTTTCACCCTCATCTTATGACAAAATATACAGGGTGCCCAATTTAGATGGAATAATGGATATAACTTTTTAAATACACCTTGTATAAAAAAAATTTCAGACAAGAGTTTTTCAGTTGATCTATCTACATATTTTGGTGACCTTGATTTTTTTTAGGAACCAGTCATTTCCTTGCTATGGCAACCAACTTTGTTTTTTTAAATGACACCATACACTTTTCTGTTAAAGTTTGGAATTGGCTGCTTTTTGTGAATACGAACATGTAAAATTTCATTGGGGTAGTTACGTGCCTACGAACAATGGACTCTTTTGTGTAAAAGTGATGACTGAACGCTGAGTGCGCGGCACGTGTATGCTTAGGTTGCATTTGTATAAACTGTATATTTAAGTTTTGATCTATTGTTAATCAGTCTTGTCTGAATTGTAGCAGTAATCGCTGCCCTGTTGCTTCCAAATAAATTGTTTTAAAAACTCATTTTCCAAAATAGTTAATTTAACTGCATAAGAAAATTTTTGAGAAAAAGTAGAATTTCTGAAAGTACTCCAAAATTTAAATTCGAGAGCGTTGCCTAAAAAGTAGGCCATGCCTAATGAAAATTTTTATTGGTCCATTTATTATCAGTGGTAATTTGACTGGCAAAAGGTATTTGGATCTTTTGCAAAATGAGGTGGGGAAATTCTACTTCTCAAAAATTTTCTTATGCAACCCCAATGAAATTTTAAATGTTCGTATGCACAAAAAGAAGCTGATTCGAAATTTGAACAGAAAAGTGTATGGTGCCATTTAAAAAAACAAAGTTGGTTGCCATAGCAACGAAATGACTGGCTCCCAAAAAAATTCAAGGTCACCAAAATATGTAGATATACCCCGATTACTGTAAGAAGTCCCGATTTTGTCAGATGACATTCTCCACAAAATCCCTAGGAAACATTTGTATATGTGTCTCAACCAGTTAATGACGTCACTCATTGATTTATGATGTGAAAAGTTACCCAGGTGATACGAAAAAAAAAAGAGCATAATAAAATAAAAACCCTATTGCAATCACGATTATGCCGCTACAAATAAAAATAACTATGACTACAACTCATTTTAATAATAATTTCAAACGTCATGGAAACACTTTCGTTTTGGTATTTTGTAATAATCAGCCGCTTTTGGCAACGTCTATGGGCGGACTCAGGCAAATTTAGCTTCGGTGTGTCAAACGACAGTGAAGGTTTTCCAGATCGTTCAAACTGGTTCAAACATTCGGTAATGAAAATATTCGCCGGTTTTCTACGTTTCGTGAGTTTTACCGTCATCTGTGTTGTTCTTGTTCGTGTTACTTTTCGTGTTATTAGTGCAAATGGGCTCGTTACTGACCTGAACTTATGACCCGGTTGCATTTTTTGCTGCATTGATGCCAACTTAGGATATCGAAATTACCAATTAACAGTCCCAGTAAGGACTTCTTAAAATAATTTGAGTTTAGATCCACGATAAACTTACCCACGGTATGTCATTGCGCATCTTGTGACGCGTCAGTTGCGAGTCAGAATTTAAATTGCTCCATATGTCTTGTCTGCGGCATGCAGCAATCGATTTTTTGGCAAGATTATTGTCCTTGGGAAATCTATAGTACTTAATTTCCATTCCCTTACTGTTTCTGTTATTATTTGGACAAACGCTGACTGCACATCCCGGCATTTCTGGCCTATTTTAAAGCACTGTCGAGCTGGACTGGCAGTTGTTTACACTTTTTTCTTGACACATTAAACTGTAAACTATAAAAAATCGTAAAACACAATCGAATTTTGAATTCGTGACTCGCAACTGACGTAGATGCGCAGATTTGCCTTGTTTCCGGATTCATTACTGACATACCGTGGGTAAGTCTATCGTGGATAGATCAACTACTGAAAAACTCTTGCCTGAAATATTTTTTTATACAAGGTGTATTTAAAAAGTTATCCATTATTCCATCTAAATTGGGCACCTTGTAGTTTCAAGTTTTTTTTTCGAGGAGTGGTCATGTACTATCTTGGAAATTAATTGACATATTTGTTTCAAACTTCTCGTTTTTACCTGTGACAGCAATCATAGGATCAGTTAGATGAACATCAGAATGTTCATGTCTCGTGTCGTTTTGATTTTTCGAAAAATTAAAATAATATTTATAACCAACTTTTTATTCAGAGTATTCAAACAATTCGTAAAGTGTTTAACAACAAATCATAAATGACTAGGAAAGAACACAAACACCACAAATACAAAAATTAAAAAAAAAACACATGAATGCAACTCAAACTAGAAAATAAAATCATGCAAAATAAAAACCTAATTTTAAATACAACTCAATTTGTTTATCTCATAGATGGAGTGCACACCAATGAGGGATGTTTTTTTGTACCACTCATCAATTATGTCACCCTACCTATCTTTAGGATTTGACAAGCTCGGCTAAAAATTTTGTTAAAATCTTCTTTAAAATGCAATCTGCATCTTGACAAATAGGTACTACACATGGTTATCACATTAAATTTTAATCTTTAAAAGGTCAAACTATAAAATCTACTGTAAAAATATTTAAAAACAATCAACATAAAACAAACTGGGAAATCGATAAATCATAGTAAGTTGTTCACTCTAATCAATCACAATCTTTTACAGTCTTAAACAATAATCCAATAATCCATTGTTAGGAAACGAAAACTTTCTAAATATCAAGGGTGATGATTTATCGACTCTCTTAATCCTACTCACTAATCAAATTCTAAAACACAACAAATAAGACAACAGTTAAAAGTAGAAAATAAAATAAGGAACAATCTTTGGCAAAGTACATGCGCCATGCAACATGCAGGATAAGATACCACCACCAGAAGCTGCAAATAAAAAAAGCTCAATTAAGTAGTGCAAAAATATTTTAATATGCATCTCTAAATTGGTAACAAGATGTTAATAACTGGCAAAAAAATACATAAGCTTTTTGGGCAGACCTCAGATCTGTAAACAATTCTCCAAAATCTCTTAATCCTGAACGTAGCGATCGATCTAATAAGCACATTTAAACATTACAGTTCAAAAGTATCTTAAAATCTATAAAACTACTATAAACTAGCCCATCACCTGTAAGTATGTTAATTTTAATTTTAACAATTAATTTTTAAAATATTGTAAATATCAACACTTAAAACTACAGCTATAGGTTAAACATTAATTATTAATATTCGAACATCTTTAGTAAAACATTTTATGCGCTAAAATACCAACATCTACAAGATCTGTAGCTTCGACGGAAGATTATATAATTGGTAATTTTTTAATCTAGTTCCAAAACGCGCTGGTAAAGATTATTCTGGCACAATTCGTGGGTATTCTAATGTCGATTAACACAGTATTACTAAATTCCATTTTTAGCAGGCACTAGATTAAAAACTGGCATAAATGATGTCTTAGTACTTACATATCATAATACCAACAGCATTGTTTAAATGTTATAGACAACTTAACAAAATAGATAATATAGTATAAGAATAAAAATAATTTCATCATTGAAATCTTTCCCAAACCGGGTAAAAGAACTCTAAAACATTGGATAAAAGTTGATAAAAAAAAATATACAACAGAAATATCGCATTTCCTCTCAGTCACTGACATCGATGTTTGTAGCAAATTCTACAAACACATTTTTATTTACCGAGAGAAACTCTATGTTTATGATACAACAACAAAAAAATAGAAAAATTGGGTACGATTATATTTACACAGATCTTAGTAAAGATCTGTTCCTTATACCACGAAACCTTTGGTAGTCTTGTACCAAAGAACTGTTTAGTTTGGGAAAGATTTCAAAAGCCAAAGTCACGATGGCAGCGCCCCAACCAAACTGGGGCAAGCCGGTGAAGCTTATCTGTATAAACCTCATGTTAAACGACTATCCTATATGCCTACCTATACTAACCCGGATGACAGGCTCGTGCCCTAATTAGTGTTGACCATCGGCGAGCCATTGAGGCCGACCACCTGGCTGTTCTTGGAGTTGCGCATCAGCGGCTTGTGGTGCTGGAGCTCGACCGGGTGCTGCCACTGCCAGCACAAGCGGCAAAAGTAGCGGAAGCAGGTCAGCTCTCGGCAAAAGTAGGGGCCCTGCTGGACGCCGCAGATCGAGCACAGAGAGTCCTCCAGGTAGGGGTCTACTTGGACCTAGGACATGTTTGTTTTGAAGCCAAGTTCCACGGAGACTGATTTACAGTCTACATAAGTTGACACATGCCTCGGTGCAGTCGAAATTTGACCATGTAAAGGTTTGGTCGTGCCGACAGAGACATGGTCTGGAAGCATATGTACCTACAGCACAGCTTACCCTATAAGTATGTCCTCGAATTGAGTTAACAAAAAGAGCAATTTCTTTATTTTTCACTTTTTACAAAAAAAATATTCTTCATAAAAACTTGTGCTTGCAAAATAAATAAAATTGGCATATAGTTGTTTCTTCTCACATGTATAGGGTGGCCAGAAAATGGAGAGAACCGCAATTTTTAATTCTAGAATTAATTTTTTATAATAATTTTATTGTTTGAGAACTTACTTCCAACTTCAGATTTAACTTGAAACATTTTTATTTCGTATTTCTATCTAAAATTACAAATTGAGGTTCTTTCCCTTTTCAGACATTTGTATTTTCTGGCCACCATGTACCTCTGAGAAGAAACAACTATATGCCAATATTGCCAATCTTATTTATTTTGCGAGCAAAGTTTTATGATGAATATTTTTTTGCAAAAATTCAAAATAAAAAAGTTGCTCTTCTCGTTAACTCAACCCGAGGACATACCGTACGTATTCTTCTAGGCTACATTCTGACATCCAGGCATTCACGTTGTCAGCAAGAATTGAACATTTATTCGGTAACATTTCGACTGCATCAAGTCATGTGCCAACCTATGTAGCGAGCTCTTAGGCTATTAGATTTGACGCTTTCGTAAAACTATCTACTTCTGAGTTTTAATATTAATGAATTAATAATATACAGGGCGTCCGCGGTCTTTGTAGACAAACTGACAAATTTGTTAGACAAAATAATTTTTGAAACAAAAAGTTCCTGTAAACATAGGTGCATAAAACCTCAGTTTTCAAGAACAGATGATTTAGCACAATACATATTTTCATATTTTTTTTACAGCTCTGTAATGAAGAGATATTGAGTTCAAACTTGGTATGAGTAACAGGTCTTCAAGGCCCACAGGTATGTGGAAGAACCGCCTATTTATATTCACCAGAAGCGTCCGTGACAAAAAGTAGAAAAACGCCAAACAACCATCTGGCTAATTTTGGGAATCCACTATCGGCTACTATGCATGAAAAATATTTTTTTCATTTTAGTTTAGAAAGTGTCACTTTTCCGCATTACTTTTCCGCACTAGTGTGGAAAAGTGACAGTTTCTAAACTAAAATGCGTGCAGAAAAGTGTACTTTTAATTTCATTGCTTTTCCGCACGCTTGTAGAAAAAATAGTGTTCCTAACTCTTGCAGAAAGTGTCTTTTCCACACTCGATTTCTTGGCTGAACTCCGCTACGCGTCATACAGCCAACTGCAATCGCGTGCGGAAAAGTGTCATTTTCCGCACTTGTTAATAATATACTATTTTTAGAAACTTCTCTAAAAATCACACCCATGAAAATTTTACAGGAGAATCTTTCTTAAAAATAGTTATTAGAAATTAAAAACTTAACCAAAAGAGACGTACTAGTTACCGCATGACCAAACCAACTATGGCACACAAGACGCATGTATGGGAGGGTCATAATATGTAGGTAATATCAAGTTTCTAATTTAACCAATGGCGGAGGTACAGAGAATCAGTTCCACTAATTCGATAAAAAACTTAGTACAGCCCTCAAGAAAATAATAATACCTATATTTATTAATAATACGAGTAAGTAATAAGTAAGTCCACCCAACCATTAAATTCCATATCAATTGGTGCAATATTTAGGGTCCCTACAAATAATCATTTAGCGTCTCCTAAACATTTAGTTAACACTAAATGTAAAAATATTAGCTAAACTTATTTTTATTTTGTTTTATATTATTGGTATTGATTAATATGATAATGGACTTTCCCAGCATAACAGCTATGGTACTTGATGAAATTTTACAAACTTGATAAAACAATTCCTGGACACTTGCATAAAACCCTACGATTATTATTTCTAAAAATAATATTTACGTAATTAGCAAGTTTTTAGACTTTCTTCAAAGTTTGGGGGAAAGCAATTATTATGACGTCACACGTGTTTTAAAAAGGCAACATGGCGAAGCCACTGAAAAATGTTCTGAGACATAACTTTATTCTGCGGTGAAAGTTGCCAGAAAAGTTGAAATTTCAAAATTCTAACCTCAGACCCCCAGACTTAAGATAAAACCACATTTAGTCAAGTGGTTTTTCGTAAATATTCAGTCACATTTTTGCACATTTTTTTGGCAAGATTGGGACTAGGTAAAGGATTCATGGTCAGTAGGCTGGGGAAAATTTGTAATTAACGTTTTATTTTGAAATTTAATTTTGGGGTTACCTTTTGCTTTAAAAAAGATGAAAACGACCCACTCAAACGTGGTCACGTGACTCGTTCCCTGTCAAAAATGACATTTATAAAAAAATATCACCAAAAATGGGTTTAGTTGTTAAAATATCAAAAAGTTTTACTTGAAAAAGTTGTTTGTTTTTCAATTTTACGTATGTGTACCAAACTTTAACGCTCTATAATCCAGTAAATTTAATTGGATTTATATGGGTAATAATGCAATTCATTGGGTAAGAAAATTTTTCTTATCCGTTGATAGTACACCATATAGAAAGCTTAAATCCGAATTTTCGACCATCAACCCTTTGCAGGTTTTCCGCCATCTTGAATTTAGTGGTACATTAGTTTTTCGCGGATAACAGCTGTATTTTTAATTTTACCAAAAAAATAGTCGATACCATTTTTAAAGGAAAAAAGGTGCTCTGCAAATTTGTTCTCTTGTCATTTTCTTGAATTTTGCATATATAACAAGTTATAAGAAAATAATCGAGGAAAAAGCGGTTGCAATTTTTTTTCTCATCTAATATCTTTTTTTTGCAAACGACTGCGCGAAATTGTCTTAACAAAAGTTGTTCACTACAAAACTGCCTATGATATTTGTCTGAACAACTTTTTTCTATCAGCAATAGTTTATTTCCGGGGTATCGTCTCAAAGTTGCGCGCAACGTCTCCTATCACCTCGTAGCGCCAAAGTACGCTCGCTATACCTTGACTGTACTCTGTACTTTGCAAAATTTCCCAAGTTTTTTTATACTGGACTGTAAATACTTTATGTAGAGCATAATAATTAATTGTGTCCGCGCGTAGTAATGTATGGTACAAGGACGAAAAGTTGAGTTTTTCGGACGGATGCAGACTTCACCGGCCGAGGCGCAGTCGAGGCTGGCGAACGGCAGGAGTACGTGTATCATAAAATATTTTTTATTCAAATGTGCTTAGATATACAGGGTTAACTATCACTTAGTACAAAATTTTTTATGGCAGATAAAGAAAAATTAGACTTGCTAAAATAAATTTTCAAAAATTTTCTAACATTTGTCTTAAGCTTAAAAAAATTTTTTTTCAAATTGTATTAAACCCCTCAAAAAACGCCGCCTATGGACGCCCGCGCGACATGTCTAAAAATTTCGCATATGTCAATAGCGCGGCGTTGCCACGTCTATCAATTTATCCGAGGATTCACCACAAAATTTCGATTTCCTTTTAAAAACGATTACTTTCTGAGGAACATGTAGAATGCCTATGAAACACCTACCTTACTGACATTTCCAGGATTGTTTGCACCATTTTCTGTTTTCTTGCTTTTTTACATTAAAAGTCACACAACACAACATTCACATTTTTTAAATCTGTTGGGGATCTCTTGGTTTCCCTCTGCTATTCCTTTTGTTTGAAGCGAGGTACTCAGCCTGACGACCACGACGAGGTAGATCCCCTCCGCCAGGAAAACCCCGAAGGGTAACCGAAAAATCACAACTGCACTAGCACACATTGCACAAATGCACATGCAAAGCACTACAGTAGCTGTTCAAAGAGGCCGCCGTTAACTTCGATGCACAAATTCACTCGGTTAACTAAAGAAGTCCGGATACGTGCAAAAAGTCCATGATTATTCCGGATTTGGACAGCTGCACCTTCAATTCGTTCACGTAACTGCTGCTCGTTGTCGATTTCCTGCTCGTACACAATCGCCTTCATGAATCCCCAAATACAAAAATCCATTGGATTCAAGTCTGGTGATCGCGGCGGCCATGCAATGGGCCCTCCTCTTCCGATCCAACGGTTGGGGCATTGGTCGTCTAAAAGTGCACGAACAGGTCTCGCAAAATGGGCTGGTGCACCATCGTGCATAAACCACATGTCATGCAGTACTTGTAGTGGCAAATTATCAAACAAAACATTTGTCAGAAAATACAAGTATCGTTCAGCGTTTAAATTTTCCGGTAGAATGTATGGTCCAATTAATCGATCTCCATAAACTCCAGCCCAAACATTGATGGAAAACCGACGTTGGAAATTAAACCGCCGAACAGCATGTGGGTTCTCATCGGACCAAATATGGCTGTTGTGTCTAAAAAAAAAAACAAAAATTAGAAATATTCACAATTTTGGCGAAGGCGTTAGGATTGACATAGCCAATTTTATAATAAATAAAAAAGATAATATGGAGGAGAGAAAGCTATAAGTAAGTAAAAATTTACATACGTGTTTAAAACCCCAGCACGTGTGAAGCAGCATTCGTCTGTCCAAAGAATGTTGAAAACAAAGTTTGGGTCTTGGGCGATTCGATCACGTAGCCAAGTGCAGTAGGTCATTCTCACCGGAAAATCATTTGCTTCTAATGCTTGGACCTTTTGTATGTGATAAGGGTGAAGGCCGTTTTCCCTTAGAATCCTCCATGCCTGTAAATAATTGTATTGTTACATTTTAAATTTTATGTAGGTATTAGGTGCAAGCAAAGACAATCCCATCACATGGGATAGTCTTTGGTAGAAGTCAGTTTTATTGGTTTTATTTTACTTGCCTTGTTCTGAGATATTCCCAATCTCCTTGCAATAGCTGTAGTGCTTATGGAAGGTTGCTCTTCCACCAAATCAAGCACTGACTCAACATCGTCCATGTTCATTTGCCCTCCAGGCCCACCCCTTCGAGCTTGCAAAACACCAGTGTTTCGCATACGTTGTACAATGTTCACGAAAGTACGTGGGTTAGGCATATTTGCCCTGTTAGGAAAACGAATACGGTATTCTGCTGCAGCTCGATGTGCACTTTCATCGCATCTCCCGTACATTATAACCATGTCCGTTAACTCGGCGTTCGAATACTCCGGCATTTTCACAAAGACGCTGAACGATTTGCCGCGAAAATCAAGACAAAACTGGGAAATAACGCCATGTTACATTCGCAAATGCCCTCCGTCGGCTACTAGCCAAACTTGAAAAGGTTTGTTCCAACAGGGCCAATAACCGTGCTCAAGCACGTTCAGCGCATGCGCACTACCCCGCTGGCTGTTCCAACTGAATTATGTACCTACCGACACGGGACGATACACGCACTGTTCCAGCCGATTTATGGATCATTTGTGTATCGTCCTTGTACGATAAAAACGGTGCCTGGTCTAAAGCAATAACCGCGTTGTACTGACATGCGCAATGTAGTCATGTGACAGAGATAAACAATAACCTCATATTTTTGTTTTTACGTAGATGGTTTTAAATCGATGGCTGGGATCGTGTTTTTTATTTCTTGTTGGTTTTTGGCTTGTTGGGTAGGGCGGGGAATCGTTGAACAATAATTTTTTAGAGTGAAGAGTGAGGTTAGCCCACCGAACATTCGGTTAGCCACATATTAAACACGCAGGTTAGGTGCGGTCGCAAAACGTGATTTGGTCGATTTGATTCACAATCCGTTCCATCTGAAATTTTCTTTGGGATCGCACATGAACGGTGCAAAACTAGCGCATGCGTTCTTTAAGGGTTATCATCTAGTTCATGTACAGTTCTGTGACGGTACGTAAATTCGAGTTGGAACAAATGATCCCAAAGAAAATTTCAGATGGAACGGATTGTGAATCAAATCGACCAAATCACGTTTTGCGACCGCACCTAACCTGCGTGTTTAATATGTGGCTAACCGAATGTTCGGTGGGCTAACCTCACTCTTCACTCTAAAAAATTATTGTTCAACGATTCCCCGCCCTACCCAACAAGCCAAAAACCAACAAGAAATAAAAAACACGATCCCAGCCATCGATTTAAAACCATCTACGTAAAAACAAAAATATGAGGTTATTGTTTATCTCTGTCACATGACTACATTGCGCATGTCAGTACACGCGGTTATTGCTTTAGACCAGGCACCGTTTTTATCGTACAAGGACGATACACAAATGATCCATATATCGGCTGGAACAGTGCGTGTATCGTCCCGTGTCGGTAGGTACATAATTCAGTTGGAACAGCCAGTGGGGTAGTGCGCATGCGCTGAACGTGCTTGAGCACGGTTATTGGCCCTGTTGGAACAAACCTTGTATGTACAGTTAGTTGCCTAGCTAGGAAGTTATGAAATGACGAACGGGGCAACGCGGAGCAGTCGAAAAAACGTTTCATAGACTCGACCGGGCCGATACGTCGCTTAATTCATACCGCCGAGGCTTCAGAACAATAAATCCTTTATCTATGCTTCAGAAGAGGTTAGATGGTGGACAAGAATTCATCAGAGGAGCTCCGGGGGTATTAAGGGAGACGGCTTGTGGTGTCGCGGTAATGAGCTTTCCGCGAGAGTAGGAACCGGTCCGGATACGAGCTAAGGTAAGGGGAATCTAATAGCGCTGCATCTGTACAGATTCAAATCGATTGTTATTTATGTATTTTTTAAATTTGTTTGAGTAAAAAGGTATTTTCACCGTTCCTAAATCAACGGCAACACCGCGGAAAATCACTTCAGCTGTCAGTACCTTCAGAAGCCAAATTGGATGACGTCATTAAAGGCGGGGATTTACAGGGAAAATAGGGGTCTTTACCCGTTTTTTTAAAGATCGTAAAAAAAATCTAAAAATATTTTTCTATGTTTTCTTAAGCCACCCTGCGCACGTGGTAAAAATTTTTGTACTAAGTCATAGTTAACCCGTATATAGAGGTTGTAAATGAATAAGTGCGAAAAAACTCAAGGGGTGAAACTTTGAGTGATTCTAAGACCAAAAGTCTATATAAACATAGGTCCGCTAATGCTTCATTTTCAAACTACAGGGTGTCAAACATTTTTTAATAATTATTATAATAAAACAAAAAATTTTTTATAGCTAGCATTACCGTTTATAGCAATTTTTAAGACTAGAATAAACTATTAATATGGAAAAAATATCGGGTATACCCTAGTTTTTGTTAATTGGTAGTTTTATTTTTTTATTATGTTGTCCCGGAGACATGCAATAAAGTAATTTTTTTATCAAAAATGAAGCGAGATACGAGAATAATTCAAGAGACAAAAAAGTTGTATTTTTAGTTGCTGAATGCAAAAAAAAAAAGTTTTAAAAAGTTAGTGGCCTACATTTTTTTACAAAATTATTGGTTAAGGTGCCCTTGGGACGCCACTGTACTTAATAATTTTAATCTAGTAGGGGCTAAATTTGCCTCTTTCTACCATAACTATCACTGCCAAATTTCAACAAAATCGGCTAAAGGATTATTAAGATATTTACGAAAAAGCGATTTCTTAAGACGAATTTGACACCCTGTATCTTGAAAAGGAAGCATTACCGGACCTATGTTTATATACACTTTTCGTCTTGGAATCACTCAAAGAAGAGAAAAAATAAAAATCACTTTATTGCATGTCTCCGTGACAACATAATAAAAAATTAAAACTACCAATTAACAAAAACTATACTACAATATTAATAGTTTATTCTAGTCTTAAAAATTGCTATAAACGGTAATGCTAGCTATAATTTTTTTTTGTTTTATTATAATAATTATTAAAAAATGTTTGACACCCTGTATTTTGAAAACAAAGCATTAGCGGACCTATGTTTATATAGACTTTTGGTCTTAGAATCACTCAAAGATTAACCCCTTGAATTTTTTCACATTTATTCACTTACACCCTGTATAGTTATTTAAAAAAGTAGAAAATTAAGATCAGAAATGGTACTGTTTAGTTTTCATTACAATAAATCCTAGTTACCTATGAACTCCTAGTAGGCCGTGGAATAGAGCAAACTATTGAACTGTCAATGTGCCTTATTTATGAAATTTCTGAAAATTTTAAAAACTCGAAACTTCGAAAACATTTTTTTCAAAATTTTTCAAAAGAAAATGATATTTACGCTTTAAAATTCTGTTATGTTTGTTGCAAAGTTGATGTACCGTCTAGCATTTGGGGTACAAATTTAGTTACATTACGTTTCCCATTTCTAAATCGATGCCAAAATAATAATAAATTAAAATATCATCAAACTATTTTCCGTATCTAAGCAAAATTCTTGAACAAATAATTATTAGGTACCTTTAAGTTTAATTTCACATTAATCGATATTGATGAGTAGGCCATGGAGAGAATAGAAGCAATTGTTTTTATTTGACAGTTTGATAACTGACAGTTTGATAACTGTCAAATAAAAACAATTGCTTCCATGGCCTACTCATCAATATCGATTAATGTGAAATTAAACTTAAAGGTAATAATTATTTGTTCCATAAAAGTCAAGAATTTTGCTTAGATACGGAAAATAGTTTGATGATATTTTAATTTATTATTATTTTGGCATCGATTTAGAAATGGGAAACGTAATGTAACTAAATTTATACCCCAAATGCTAGACGGTACATCAACTTTGCAACAAACATAACAGAATTTTAAAGCGTAAATATCATTTTCTTTTGAAAAATACCTATTCTTATCGGTAATTAGTAATAAAAAATTAATAGAATGGTAAAGCTAGTGATATAAAATAGTTTTTACGAAGTTTCGAGTTTTTAAAATTTTCAGAAATTTCATAAATATTAAAAATTGCCAAAAAACTAAATATTTTAGTAGTGTTCAAATTTGGTACACTTACGTAAAATTGAAAAACAAACAACTCTATCAAGTAAAACTTTTTGATATTTTAAGAAGTAAACCCATTTTTGGTGATATATTTTTTTAAATGTCATTTTTGACAGATAACGAAAGTCACATGACCACGTTTGAGCGGGTCATTTTTCATATTTTTTAAAGCAAAAGGTATCCCCAAAATTAAAATTCAAAATAAAACGTTAATTAAAAATTTCCCCCCTATGGTGCGAACTTTTTGGAGGACACTGGATATGGTGTACTATCGATGGATAAGAAATTTTTTCTTACCCAATGAATTGCATTATTACACATATAAATCCAATTAAATTTACCGGATTAATAATACTTTACTATTACTAAAACATACCAGTAGTAATACAAAGAGAGTACGGGACCACTTTGACCTCAGTTGACCCCTTGATCCTGAGAGTCCCCTACGGCCCGAGGTCACGGGAGCAAAGTGGCTACGTCATGCCCGAGGTCACGTGACGTCACCGGATGACCCCAGTTGACCCCTAGATCCTGATAGGTTAACCTTTGACCTTTGGGCCACGTGTGACCCCCAGTTGACCCCCCCCCCCCACTCCAACGACGGGGCAACCCCCACTCCAACGGCTTGGTGGGGTGAGGTTTATATATTCGTGCGCAAGAGCAGTTTTCCCGTTATATACACTTACAATTTCATACAGTCTGATTTGCCGAGTTCAAAATGCAGTCGTTCCTGAATCACCTGAACAAGAGTTTGATCGTCAAGAAATTCGAAAGCGTTCAAAATATGGAGGTGGATGAAAATTTTCAAATCACGAGCGTGGACAAAGTGAACACGCAATACGGAGAGAAGGTCTACGTCGAGTTCGAAGAATTTAAGACGGTGCTGCCGCAACGATACACGGCCGAGTTTACGCCCCAACGGATCGAAGAAATTAACAGGGATATCGGTAACGGAAGGAGGTATTACATGAAGAGTCTTGGGCCCGTCGGCCGATCTACAAAAAATATCGAATTTATTGTAGAACCATGACGAAGCTGGAGTACGGAAGAAAACTGCAACAATATTTGAAGAATTTAGAAGCATTGAAATATGAACTTATGTTATATGAAATTAAAATGAAGATAAAACATATTGACTTACACAATTAATTTTTAATAAACGTTTAAAAATCTTTTGTTGTGTTTTTTTATAAGAATCTTTGTGTTGAAGGGAAAACACCTGAAGCATCATATTATAATAAAACTCTCACTCTAAGCAATAATATCACTCTATTCCACTGTTATGTGTATACAGGGTGATTCTTAACTTATACACATAAATTTGGAAAATTGTAGGTTATGTCAAGTAATGGCTAATAATGAAAAAAAAAGTCTAATAAAATTGTTATCGATAAGGTCTGCGTTTGTGATCTTATGAACCATAATTTTTAATTTATTTGTGCAAATAAACCCCGAATTGTTCAAGTACACAAAATTATAACTCAGCTGTTGCGTCGCATCGGGTTACTCGCTGCGAACGCGTGACCGCATAGTAAATATATAGTAAGAGAAAACACGTGGAATAGTTCACGACAGACGCCTGCTTTGTTTGGTCGAGCACTCAGCGATTTTGCTGAAACCGCATATAGAACAATAGGCTACAAATTTCACCCAATTATCTTCTAAATAAAAAAATCTGAAAAAATTGCAGATAGAATAATAAACGGAAAATTTGGGAAAATCAGCATGTAACGCAAACGATTTAGGCCGGAATCTTCAACTAGACAGTATCAGGAAATGTGATACATTATGGTAAATAAGAAACCACGTGGAACCGTATATGATGCGATGTACATACAACGTAAACAATTAGTACGTCAGGGGCTCGGATTTTCTGCTGATGCAGGTATATCGTGATTTCCAAATATATCTTCTGATCGGCTGATCGGAAAAAATCCTCATATAGCGCAATCGATTTTGGGGCCACCCCTTGGGGGGGGTGGACTTAGTCTACCCCGGGGTGGGTGGGGGGTGGCGGGTGGGCAACTACGTGCCAGGAGGAACGGAGACCGAAGGCCTCCGTCCGACTGGCATGTAGTTGCCCGAACAAAATCCACCCTTCCCCCTTGACGCGTTTCGCGCATGCGCAGTTCCGCACTTTTGATACCTATGAAAATTCGAAAAATTTTGAAAATTTTTTATTCAAAAAATGTAATTTTAAAAAGGTCCTGATCCTATAATCCCGATAACATTTTGGGAAATTTTCATTTTTTGACGGTGAAATGTACAAGACAAGACTCAGACGAATGTTTTATATACAAGTGCAGATAGAATTTTTTCGAGTGACTGATAAAAACAGTTATTATAATAGTTAATCGGAAGGCCCCAGATAACATAGGAAATTTTGTTTGAACAAAATCTGTAAAAAAATCCAAGACGTGAAAATGTAGGTAGAATTTTCGAATAAGTTTTGTATACCGGTAAAAATATATGTAAAGGTAAAAATAACGTCAGTTTCACTTGGAAAAAAATGATGACAAAATTTCAGTAAAAAAAAATACGATGTAGAGGTTGTACCAAAAAAAATTGGAAATAATTATTTATTCCAGTAAAATATACACAAGACCGAAAAAGGTAATTGCGCGGCTGTCCCATTTTATACACCCTAGCTGTTTCAGTTCATCTCGTTTGGAAAAATTTTAGGGGTTATTACTTTTTTAAATACCGGTTTCCTCAACCTTATTTGAAAGTAAATATTTTTTAGTTCCCCACAGAAGGAAATAATGACGATATTTTATACCGGTGGATTCAAAAAATATATAAGGTTAGGAAAAAACCTTGGTAGGCAAACGCGGCTCTGCTGACCAGACAAAAAAAAACCTTAGTCGACAAATAATGGCCTATAAGAAGGGTGCGTGATTCCACGTATCAGTTCGAGTGCTCCAAGATGCAAGTAAGTATTTACCAGCTGTCCCATTTTTAAACAGCTAGATATTTGGAAACCTTTCGTAAAAAAATTCCCAACATGAGCAAAAGAAAGAAAAAAATGTAAATATACCAGCTGTCCCATTTATAAACCGCTTGATATCTTGGAAACGAAAACTTATATAAAGGAAGTAAAAGCCATATCTTAATAGGCGGAGGACCGACTGTCATTCAGACAGGTGAAAAATTTTTGTGATTTTTTGTAGAAGTTTTTTTGCCAAAATTTTTTTTTGTCAATTTTTTTTTGCCAAAATTTTTTTTTGGCAGAATTTTTTTTTGCCAAAATTTTTTTTTGCCAAAATTTTTTTACCAAAATTTTTTTTTACCAAAATTTTTTTTTGCCAAATTTTTTTTTGCAAAATTTTTTTTCCCCAAATTTTTTTTTCGTCAAAATTTTTTTTCCCCAATTTTTTTTTTCGTCAAAATTTTTTTTCCCCAATTTTTTTTTCGTCAAAATTTTTTTTTGTCAATTTTTTTTTTTTACAATTTTTTTTGCCAAAATTTTTTTGCCAAATTTTTTTTGTCAAAATTTTTGTTGTAAAATTTTTTTTGACATTTTTTTTTTGCCAAATTTTTTTTGCCAAATTCAAAAAGTATAGACTAAATTTTCGTATAGCCCGCGTGATCGCTCGAGGTGGCGGTATCCTCTGGACTAGAAAATATCATATCGGCTCAATCTCCAAACATTTTCATTTTGAATTATACGTTTTCATTGATGATAAGTATAGCAAGAAAATTGGACTGGACTCGATATTAGAGACATTAATCTAACTTTCACTAAACTGCACGTACTACTTAGAGGGTTGTAAGCCGTTTTAATAAAAGCACCAGACTTGCTTAAAATTCATGGCTAAACGTTAACATAATGTCATACATACATGCGGCACGCAAAATATTTAATAAAGAATAGATATATGAGCTCAAACATGTTGATCAAAAAAATATATTCATTTCTGGCGATTTAGTTTACCAGTTATCATTTAAAAACAAAACCTGGTCCCAATATTCAGTGAAAATAATAATTAAAAACTTTGAACCTTATAAACCACCACTAAATAGCGAGTCGGAAATGAGTAAAAATTATATATAAATATATTATTTTGATATAAATTATGGCCGAAACTGAATTTATTGGGTGAAGATGCAAGGAAATATTTTTAGCTAGGAAAAAGTAATGCAATTATCATAGGTACTGGTTGCAGAACCCGTTGTCAGTTTTGTAAGGATTTTTGATACAAATATAATTGCTAACGTTTAATTTGTTTACCCCATTTACGAAAATGATAACAAAATTGGATCAGACAAGATATTTTTTCGAAGTATAGTTTTTAAACACAGGGTGCCACCACCGGTTTTACGATATAGGTTTCAAAATGCGACGCGAATACATAAAAAAATACCCTAGAGATAAGAAAACAAAATACAACTCACCGAAAGATTCTTGATGATGTATAAAAAGAAATCAGGTTACATCTAATGCCCCAGACAGTAAAATAAACATCCCCGAGCTGTCAGATATAACCAAACATCATTTTTCCAACGGCACAGTCATTTTCACGGGAAAAACAACCAGTAACCGTTCAAATTCCATAGATAGGTACTGCCGTAATCCAAAATTTCACTAAACTACGCGTATCTATTATACTGAAGTAGGTACTGATACACTTCCATCTTTAAAAAGAAAAACAAACACGAAACTCAGACTTTTCATATATTATTACAACGCCTCGATAGAGTCTTTATCTGTCGCCACGACCGAGAATCTACTGAAACAAGTGACTTTGTGCGACGCATAGGACGTGAAAAGTGTCGAGTTGGTTTTATTGAACAATGAAACTTATACCTACGTATATTTAAAATAAATGAGAAATATGCCAGAGATGTGAAACCTAATTGTGTTGCAAGTTTGAGGGTCCAAAAAAATATTGGCTTTAATTTTTTAAGGTGAGAAACACATCTAACAGCCAGTTTGGAAATATACAAGGCAAAAAAAGTAGTGATGTGGCTGTCCCATTTTATGTTTTATACAGGTTTGGTTATTTTAGAATAGTTGTTCAATAGACCGAGACATCATAAACGCTTCCCGTTAGAACAGAATCTGATGAAAAGAAAAATTCCATCTGGGTCAAGCTACTACATAACCAAAATAAAAAATACTGAACGTTATAAAATTTAAAAAAATCATATTTTCAACGGATTTTTATCCTCTGAAAATTGTTCTTGTGTAAAATTCAGTTTCACTGGGTCAAGCTAGGTGGTAACTATATAACCAAAATAAAAAATACTGAAAGTTATAAAATAAAAAAATCATATTTTCAAGGGATTTTTGTCCTCTGAAAATTGGTTTTGTGTAAATTCAGTTTCAATAAGTTACTAATTGGGATAATAGGAAAAAAATCTTAAGAATCTCTTATAGAATTCTGAGACAACGACCCTGAGAGTAAATATCATACAAAAATCTTTGTGCGTTGACTTTCAACTCAATTTAATAATTAGGTTTAATAATGACAATTTTCTCGATTATCTAGAATCAAAAATATTGCGAGTGGCAATTCACAATTTTCTAGATATTATGTGAAGGCTTATTATTGCGTCGTAAGTTAGAGGATCCAAAAATATTGCCTTAAATTGTTTAGTAAATGCGATTAAGATATGTTTAGTTTATCAACAGTTAATTGTAACAGCTTATTACCTTACAAGCGTAAACTCTTTAAAATTTTTTTTAGACAAAAAGTTGTAGTTTAATAATGGTCAGTTGGCTTCCTTTTGAATCATGTTTGCATATTACCTACAAGGAGTTACAACCTCAAAACATAGAAATCGCTCATTTTAAACCGATTTAATAAAAATTTCACCAAAACAATATTTTCACTCATATGATACACTTCTGATTAATAAAAAAGGCACCATAGGTAGTAGTAATAACATATTCAACGGAATTTTTATCGGCTGTTTGCCCATTTTGCTAGCTTTTGGGGGTATTCCTTGATATTTTACACGGATAAAAATGAATAACATTGAGTTCCCTAACTAAAATACAAAACGCACTGTTGACTTTACTTACGTGAATAGTAAGCCTATAATACGTATCGAAAGCAGAGAAATATTCAGGTTAAGAAAAAAGTGGCCTCATTTACAAATTTGTAAATCAAAAACTACCTATTGGCTTTTAATTTTGATGAGAAAATTCGTCTAATTCGTAAGTCAAATAAATGAAACATCATGAAAGATATACGAGTAATTGAACAAATGCTATCTTAGTTCTATAGGCAGAAAGGTACTATAGGTAGTAATAGATTTGGGATCAAAAGACAACCTATTAGCTTTTAAATTTGTTAAGAAAATACGTCTAATGAAATTGAAAGTAGTACCTAGGTTTTGGTTAACATTTCGTTAACGCGTTGATGAATAAGAATGCAAGTAGAAAGTAGACAGAATTTCCAAAAAAAAAAAACGGTGACTGACCAAACAAGTTATTATAAAAAGTTGCTCGGGAGACCGATGTAACCTAGAAAACGCCTTTCCTTCGAATAGAAAGTAAAAAAAGTTGCAAAATGGGACTTAGACGAATATTTGATGCAAGTGGAAAGTAGGCAGAATTTTCGAAAATCGGGGACGGATAAAAAATTATTAAGTTGATCGGGAGGTTGAGATAACCTATGAAACGCCTTTGATTCCAAGAGAATCTGACAAAAATGCCAAGAAAATTTTAGACGACTATTTGCAAGTGAAAAGTATACAGAATTTTTTCGAAAAAACTGCGACTGACCAAAAAAAATAGATATTAGAAAATTTTGCTCGGGAGATCGAGGTAACATAGAAAACGCCTTTCATCCGAATATAATCTGAAATAAATTCCGAGATGGGACTTAGACGAATGTTTGATGCAAGTGGAAAGTAGACCGAATTCCCGGAAAACGCCTTTCGTTCGAATATACGGGAGGTCGAGGTAACCTAGGAAAAACGCCTTTTATTCGAACAGAATCTGACAAAAAAAAAATCCAAGACGAATGTTTGTTGCAATTGAAAGGTAGACAGAATTTTAGAAAAACGGCAACTGATCAAAAAAATATATATTCGAAAATTTTGGTCGGGAGCCCGAGGTAACCTAGAAAACGCCTTTCGTTCGAACAGAATCCGACAAAAAAAATTCCAAGACGGGATGGTAGTGGGACGAATGTTTGACGCAAGTTAAACGTAGACAGAATATTAAGAGGCTACGATACTTATGAAGTCCGCCCGAAGTGCCCGACTCAATTCAGGACAAACGTCGCTCGATTAGATATGCCTATCCTTTTCCTTCCTCTGGTCCCCACGACTCCCCACTCCAGCCTGCCCCTTCATAGTGCTACGATTGAGGGGCAGGCCGGCCGTGGGTACTACACTGAGAAAAATCTGGCACTTTGTAAAAAAACCCTGTTTAATTCAATATGAGATATTATTCCTCAAACTCAAGCAGAAGCTTTTTTGTAAGTAACAATAATCAATTCAATTTCAATTGATATTGAATTCTAATGAATAATTTAAATGTAATATTTTATTTCAATAAATAGCGTGTTCTGGAATTGATTCTATAATACTTCTTTTCTAAGCACATTCTTTTGTCAGAACAACATAACGTTTCATGGTGTTGAATTGAATAGGGATACATTTAACTGTTCATTATACTGAAATTACAACTATTGTCACTGAATTTTTGCTGGATTTGTAATACTTAATTGTGGGTACTAATATCAATTATAGCCATTCACTTGCAGTGTTCATTATGACTACGAACGATATAGAGTGTAGGGTTGATTCAAAACCTTTAATTTGCGATCACTGTGTGCACTCCTAAGTTAACCCCCAGTTAACCCTGAAAAAATCAGCTTGTTTTAAAAAAATTTTTTTTTACCCTTCTAAAGCACTTTAGATAGTGGTGATCTTTTACCTATATCTCGTGAAGTATTGAAGTTAAAAAAAACTTCATGAGGGAAAGTTGTAGAGAACGTAATAATGTATACATAAGAAGAAAAAAAATTGTACACATGAGAAGAAAAAAATTTGCAAAAAAATGTTTGCAAAACCACTCCTATTGCGGGGTTCGTAACACGACTTCGACGGTGATTTTTTGGGGTTATACTCAGGACGCTACCCACAACCAACCCTGAAAATATCTACCTGTTAAGAATCATTTTTTTTCTACCTCTATAAAAAAATTACAATTTTCGTGGACTATGATTACTTACATTGATGAATATAAAAGTTGCAATTAAGTTAATTTGTTCATCCAATGAATTATAATGTTTTTTCAGTTGCTTCTGGGGTACTCTTATATAGTTTGGAGTAGTCTGAGGGTGAGAATTATTATTATTCAAATAAAATAAATTTAATTGTTTAAATAAAACATGAGATAATTTAAAACCGAGGTTATGCTTTCATTGTAGTATGCCAATTTTAGTATCGAAGTGACAATACGTCTTCTTAACGGAAATTCAAACTATTTTAAACTTATTGGTTCATCTGCAATTACGTCAAAAGTATAGATTATATTGTTGGGACCACATGGATTTGCTTGTATATTTAAAGTAGGTAATGGAAAAGTGACTATATACACGAACTCACTAAAATCACAACAGTCTTTTTTTCCTGTGTAGACGTGTAGATAATATGAAATAATAACTCGGGTGCCGGCCGACGGCCGCCGACGGGTCACACGAGTCTCGCCGATGCCGACGAAGAAGCCCGAATATATATTTTATAAACGGCGGTGGGCTGTTTGCTTTATTGCAAAAATGATATTTTTTGGGAGTTATTCAGGGCGTTCACTTTTCGTTGGCAACACACTGCATAGCTTTTTGGCGTCGAAGCAATTTTACTATTATTTTTCATATCAGCAAAGGTGCATGAAGGGTTCGTGTATAAAAAAACTTCTGTAATTGCTCAATTATAAAATCTAAATTAACGATTCGATTACCGAATTCTTCTTGAACCACATTAGGGTCAGTTGAACATCTATTAATGTTTGATTGGATAATTGTTCTGCATAATAGTGTTGCTACGACTAAAAAAGTGCGTCTAAAGTCTACTTCTTTAAAATGTTTTATATAACTAGTAGGTATTCCATATTTACATTTGTGTAATAATAAATAAATCTAACTAAAAACTGTCTACACTGTAAGAGTTCACTTTAGAGGGATTAGAGTGAATAGGCCATATTATATCACAACGGTTTCGTTAATTTATAAAATTACATCCTCAAGGACTAATTTATAGAGTTACGAAACTGGTCTCCCTTTTTAAATAAAGTAATAGTTGTGAGATAATTGGAGCTATTAATTTCTAATCCCTTGTAAATGTTCCATTCAAAGCCCTGTTTTTCCCAGAAAGTTTGTTTCCCAAACCCTATGCACCTGCAGTACTCTTATACCTAAATCCGAATAAGTGTGCAAAATGCTAAATATGTAGGTACCCCTCTCTCAAATTCTGGAAACCATATTAGGTACCTACGGGAATAAAAGCACTCAAGCCCACAAATTACTCCTATTGGTTTCACTCCATGTGACTGTTGTGACATCATTATCAAACATTATAGGTATTCTTGCCCTGACTGCGGTTCAGTTTCAGAACCTTATTCTGACAAATCTGAATTATCGAACATCCTAGAAAATGTATTAAAATGTCATAAATTCGACAGACTGGAACAATAAAATGTGCTATTTTTATTTTGCCCGATTTTCAACTCCAATAACTTTCGAACAATCTTCTAACGAAGAAGTTTCTAAAACTGACGATGTCAGAATTATTATCGTTCCCTCTGGAAAGTATATAAATTAGCTTTTATCATGCAGCGATTTACATAGGAATTCGTTTTCAAAAAATGCTTCACATGACCCATTTATTTGGCAAAATTATTACTTGTACCTATCACATTTTTAAAGTAAAAATCAAGCGCACAATTTGGTCTAGAATTTAAATTTACTCTTTTTGCACGACCAGGCCATTTTATGCCCTAGGGATTAAACCATTTTACACAAAAGCAAAAAGTAGGTACTTTGTGAATAATAATTATTTATTTTCTAAAATTTATTTGTGAGATCCATTTAATTTTTAATTGAGTTTTTCGCCACCAAACTGATCGAAGGACAACTTTTTCAAGTTGCCTGGAAAATTCATAAATTCTTAACAGTGAATGAACGAAACTTTAAACGTGTAACTCAAAAAATAACTTCAACAAATTTGTTTTCTGAGCTTTCGGAGAATAAATCTTCGTTTCGTTCATTCACTGTTAAGAATTTATGAATTTTCCAGGCAACTTGAAAAAGTTGTCCTTCGATCAGTTTGGTGGCGAAGAACCCGATTAAAAATTAAATGGATTAATAATTATTTATTTATAATTCCTGGAGGAATAATAATAATGAGTATTATTATATGCCAGTCGACATACATAATGTCGCGGTAGAAAATATTTTCTTCGGGTACTCGGAAATATAAATATTTGCTAACATACTAACATTCAAAACAAGCGAAACACAAATAAGGGAGACTGAGAGTAATAAAATGAAAAATGAACCATCTGATATCGATTGAAAGTTCCCCTGACGTGGTTTCCGAGCCCGGTGAGGTACGCCGAAGTAGGGGGAAGTAGGGGAACCACGAGTTCCAGCGAACGCCCGCCCGCCCGCCTATCTCCGTACGTCTAATTCCTGCTCGAATGGCCAATTCACGGATCATTTTATTGCCGGGCAATGGGTTCGTAGTTTTCAAATCATAGCCAAACGAACAAACGTATCGACTTGAAAGTAGTCTTAAAATAATGTTATCGAATGCCTCAATCGTCGTTGTGTCTTTCGAATTATTTTTGAGCGGTGGAAATACTCGAAATTCTTAACCGAATATAGTCGAATTTCGGGTATGTTTGGCATTTTTTTTCACAGTGTCGCATTAGTCCTGCACAGTTCGTGATACACAACGACGATTCTTCGTAGTTTTATCTAAGCCACAAAAAAAAATAAAGTGAAAATATTAAGAAATGCAAGTAGGAGATGTAAACTACGAAACCCTTGAAAATGGGGGGTATCGTAGCGCCTTAAAAAACGAGAACCGACCAAATAGTTATTAGAAAAAGTGGCTCAGGAGGCCGAGGTAACCTAGGAAATGCCTTTCGTTTGAACAGAATCTGACAAACAAAAAATCCAAGACGAATGTTTGATGCAATTGAAAGGTAGACAGAATTTTAGAAAAACGGCAACTGATCAAAAAAATATATATTCGAAAATTTTGGTCGGAAGCCCGAGGTAACCTAGAAAACGCCTTTCGTTCGAACAGAATGCGACAAAAAAAATCGAAGACGGGATGGTAGTTGGACGAATGTTTGACGCAAGTTAAAAGTAGACAGAATATTAAAAACGAGAACAGACCAAATAGTTATTAGAAGAAGTGGCCCGGGAGGTCGAGGTAACCTAGGAAATGCCTTTCGTTCGAACAGAATCCGACAAAAAAAATTCCAAGACATGACTTAGAAAAATATTAATTTGATGCAGATGAAAAAGAGACAGCATTTCCAAAAAAACTTCGACTGACCTAAAAGTTATTAGAAAAAGTTGCTCGGGAGGCCGATATCTAGCAAAATATAACACCATTGCACCAGAGTTATTTCCATCTACGTAACATTATTGGCGTGGTGGTCGACTAATCGCGTTCACTATTAAATTAATTATGACAGGTCAAATACGTATATGTGGGCAAACGAAAAGAGAAAAAATATATTTGCTTCCGGGGTCTTAAATGGGGCCAAACTAAGATAAATTAATATAAAATTGAGAATATTTGACAAACGACGCTCTGCGTTGCGGCACCCTTCGAATTTTTTTTGTAACGAACGTTCATTTTTTATTTGATATTTGGATAGACCTGCTTTTTATCTATAACAAACAGAGAGATAGTCGACCATATATAGTACTGTTTCGGGACGGTAATCCCTCATCAGTATGGCTCACCCACTATAAAGTGATATAGACAAACGTTGCCTAGACGATGAATTCAATAAGGAATCAATTAATTACCGAAGCAATCAATTGATCATGGAGATCAAGGTGCGGGACAAAGCCACTGGTCTTGATCGGCAAAGGCTCATGTCACATTTATAGTCGGGTGAACCATACTGATGAGGGATTACCGTCCCGAAACAGTACTATATATGGTCGACTATCTCTCTGTTTGTTATAGATAAAAAGCAGGTCTATCCAAATATCAAATAAAAATGAACGTTCGTTACAAAAAAAATTCGAAGGGCGCCGCAACGCAGAGCGTCGTTTGTCAAATATTCTCAATTTTATATTAATTTATCTTAATTTGGCCCCATTTAAGACCCCGGAAGCAAATATATTTTTTCTCTTTTCGTTTGCCCACATATACGTATTTGACCTGTCATAATTAATTTAATAGTGAACGCGATTAGTCGACCACCACGCCAATAATGTTACGTAGATGGAAATAACTCTGGTGCAATGGTGTTATATTTTGCTAGATATCGGCCTCCCGAGCAACTTTTTCTAATAACTTTTAGGTCAGTCGAAGTTTTTTTGGAAATGCTGTCTCTTTTTCATCTGCATCAAATTAATATTTTTCTAAGTCATGTCTTGGAATTTTTTTTTGTCGGATTCTGTTCGAACGAAAGGCATTTCCTAGGTTACCTCGACCTCCCGAGCCACTTCTTCTAATAACTATTCGGTCTGTTCTCGTTTTTAATATTCTGTCTACTTTTAACTTGCGTCAAACATTCGTCCAACTACCATCCCGTCTTCGATTTTTTTTGTCGCATTCTGTTCGAACGAAAGGCGTTTTCTAGGTTACCTCGGGCTCCCGACCAAAATTTTCGAATATATATTTTTTTGATCAGTTGCCGTTTTTCTAAAATTCTGTCTACCTTTCAATTGCATCAAACATTCGTCTTGGATTTTTTGTTTGTCAGATTCTGTTCAAACGAAAGGCATTTCCTAGGTTACCTCGGCCTCCTGAGCCACTTTTTCTAATAACTATTTGGTCGGTTCTCGTTTTTTAATATTCTGTCTACGTTTAACTTGCGTCAAACATTCGTCCCACTACCATCCCGTCTTGGAATTTTTTTTGTCGGATTCTGTTCGAACGAAAGGCGTTTTCTAGGTTACCTCGGGCTCCCGACCAAAATTTTCGAATATATATTTTTTTGATCAGTTGCCGTTTTTCTAAAATTCTGTCTACCTTTCAATTGCAACAAACATTCGTCTTGGATTTTTTTTTTGTCAGATTCTGTTCGAATAAAAGGCGTTTTTCCTAGGTTACCTCGACCTCCCGTATATTCGAACGAAAGGCGTTTTCCGGGAATTCGGTCTACTTTCCACTTGCATCAAACATTCGTCTAAGTCCCATCTCGGAATTTATTTCAGATTATATTCGGATGAAAGGCGTTTTCTATGTTACCTCGATCTCCCGAGCAAAATTTTCTAATATCTATTTTTTTTGGTCAGTCGCAGTTTTTTCGAAAAAATTCTGTATACTTTTCACTTGCAAATAGTCGTCTAAAATTTTCTTGGCATTTTTGTCAGATTCTCTTGGAATCAAAGGCGTTTCATAGGTTATCTCAACCTCCCGATCAACTTAATAATTTTTTATCCGTCCCCGATTTTCGAAAATTCTGCCTACTTTCCACTTGCATCAAATATTCGTCTAAGTCCCATTTTGCAACTTTTTTTACTTTCTATTCGAAGGAAAGGCGTTTTCTAGGTTACATCGGTCTCCCGAGCAACTTTTTATAATAACTTGTTTGGTCAGTCACCGTTTTTTTTTTTTGGAAATTCTGTCTACTTTCTACTTGCATTCTTATTCATCAACGCGTTAACGAAATGTTAACCAAAACCTAGGTACTACTTTCAATTTCATTAGACGTATTTTCTTAACAAATTTAAAAGCTAATAGGTTGTCTTTTGATCCCAAATCTATTACTACCTATAGTACCTTTCTGCCTATAGAACTAAGATAGCATTTGTTCAATTACTCGTATATCTTTCATGATGTTTCATTTATTTGACTTACGAATTAGACGAATTTTCTCATCAAAATTAAAAGCCAATAGGTAGTTTTTGATTTACAAACTTGTAAATGAGGCCACTTTTTTCTTAACCTGAATATTTCTCTGCTTTCGATACGTATTATAGGCTTACTATTCACGTAAGTAAAGTCAACAGTGCGTTTTGTATTTTAGTTAGGGAACTCAATGTTATTCATTTTTATCCGTGTACAATATCAAGGAATACCCCCAAAAGCTAGCAAAATGGGCAAACAGCCGATAAAAATTCCGTTGAATATCTTATTACTACTACCTATGGTGCCTTTTTTATTAATCAGAAGTGTATCATATGAGTGAAAATATTGTTTTGGTGAAATTGTTATTAAATCGGTTTAAAATGAGCGATTTCTATGTTTTGAGGTTGTAACTCCTTGTAGGTAATATGCAAACATGATTCAAAAGGAAGCCAACTGACCATTATTAAACTACAACTTTTTGTCTAAAAAAAATTTTAAAGAGTTTACGCTTGTAAGGTAATAAGCTGTTACAATTAACTGTTGATAAACTAAACATATCTTAATCGCATTTACTAAACAATTTAAGGCAATATTTTTGGATCCTCTAACTTACGACGCAATAATAAGGCTTCACATAATATCTAGAAAATTGTGAATTGCCACTCGCAATATTTTTGATTCTAGATAATCGAGAAAATTGTCATTATTAAACCTAATTATTAAATTGAGTTGAAAGTCAACGCACAAAGATTTTTGTATGATATTTACTCTCAGGGTCGTTGTCTCAGAATTCTATAAGAGATTCTTAAGATTTTTTTCCTATTATCCCAATTAGTAACTTATTGAAACTGAATTTACACAAAACCAATTTTCAGAGGACAAAAATCCCTTGAAAATATGATTTTTTTTATTTTATAACTTTTAGTATTTTTTATTTTGGTTATATAGTTACCACCTAGCTTGACCCAGTGAAACTGAATTTTACACAAGAACAATTTTCAGAGGATAAAAATCCGTTGAAAATATGATTTTTTTAAATTTTATAACGTTCAGTATTTTTTATTTTGGTTATGTAGTAGCTTGACCCAGATGGAATTTTTCTTTTCATCAGATTCTGTTCTAACGGGAAGCGTTTATGATGTCTCGGTCTATTGAACAACTATTCTAAAATAACCAAACCTGTATAAAACATAAAATGGGACAGCCACATCACTACTTTTTTTGCCTTGTATATTTCCAAACTGGCTGTTAGATGTGTTTCTCACCTTAAAAAATTAAAGCCAATATTTTTTTGGACCCTCAAACTTGCAACACAATTAGGTTTCACATCTCTGGCATATTTCTCATTTATTTTAAATATACGTAGGTATAAGTTTCATTGTTCAATAAAACCAACTCGACACTTTTCACGTCCTATGCGTCGCACAAAGTCACTTGTTTCAGTAGATTCTCGGTCGTGGCCACAGATAAAGACTCTATCGAGGCGTTGTAATAATATATGAAAAGTCTGAGTTTCGTGTTTGTTTTTCTTTGGAAAGATGGAAGTGTATCAGTACCTACTTCAGTATAATAGATACGCGTAGTTTAGTGAAATTTTGGATTACGGCAGTACCTATCTATGGAATTTGAACGGTTACTGGTTGTTTTTCCCGTGAAAATGACTGTGCCGTTGGAAAAATGATGTTTGGTTATATCTGACAGCTCGGGGATGTTTATTTTACTATCTGGGGCATTAGATGTAACCTGATTTCTTTTTATACATCATCAAGAATCTTTCGGTGAGTTGTATTTTGTTTTCTTATCTCTAGGGTATTTTTTTATGTATTCGCGTCGCATTTTGAAACCTATATCGTAAAACCGGTGGTGGCACCCTGTGTTTAAAAACTATACTTCGAAAAAATATCTTGTCTGATCCAATTTTGTTATCATTTTCGTAAATGGGGTAAACAAATTAAACGTTAGCAATTATATTTGTATCAAAAATCCTTACAAAACTGACAACGGGTTCTGCAACCAGTACCTATGATAATTGCATTACTTTTTCCTAGCTAAAAATATTTCCTTGCATCTTCACCCAATAAATTCAGTTTCGGCCATAATTTATATCAAAATAATATATTTATATATAATTTTTACTCATTTCCGACTCGCTATTTAGTGGTGGTTTATAAGGTTCAAAGTTTTTAATTATTATTTTCACTGAATATTGGGACCAGGTTTTGTTTTTAAATGATAACTGGTAAACTAAATCGCCAGAAATGAATATATTTTTTTGATCAACATGTTTGAGCTCATATATCTATTCTTTATTAAATATTTTGCGTGCCGCATGTATGTATGACATTATGTTAACGTTTAGCCATGAATTTTAAGCAAGTCTGGTGCTTTTATTAAAACGGCTTACAACCCTCTAAGTAGTACGTGCAGTTTAGTGAAAGTTAGATTAATGTCTCTAATATCGAGTCCAGTCCAATTTTCTTGCTATACCTATCATCAATGAAAACGTATAATTCAAAATGAAAATGTTTGGAGATTGAGCCGATATGATATTTTCTAGTCCAGAGGATACCGCCACCTCGAGCGATCACGCGGGCTATACGAAAATTTAGTCTATACTTTTTGAATTTGGCAAAAAAAATTTGGCAAAAAAAAATGTCAAAAAAAATTTTACAAAAAAAATTGTGACAAAAAAATAATTTTTCACCTGTCTGAATGACAGTCGGTCCTCCGCCTATTAAGATATGGCTTTTACTTCCTTTATATAAGTTTTCGTTTCCAAGATATCAAGCGGTTTATAAATGGGACAGCTGGTATATTTACATTTTTTTCTTTCTTTTGCTCATGTTGGGAATTTTTTTACGAAAGGTTTCCAAATATCTAGCTGTTTAAAAATGGGACAGCTGGTAAATACTTACTTGCATCTTGGAGCACTCGAACTGATTCGTGGAATCACGCACCCTTCTTATAGGCCATTATTTGTCGACTAAGGTTTTTTTTTGTCTGGTCAGCAGAGCCGCGTTTGCCTACCAAGGTTTTTTCCTAACCTTATATATTTTTTGAATCCACCGGTATAAAATATCGTCATTATTTCCTTCTGTGGGGAACTAAAAAATATTTACTTTCAAATAAGGTTGAGGAAACCGGTATTTAAAAAAGTAATAACCCCTAAAATTTTTCCAAACGAGATGAACTGAAACAGCTAGGGTGTATAAAATGGGACAGCCGCGCAATTACCTTTTTCGGTCTTGTGTATATTTTACTGGAATAAATAATTATTTCCAATTTTTTTTGGTACAACCTCTACATCGTATTTTTTTTACTGAAATTTTTTCATCATTTTTTTCCAAGTGAAACTGACGTTATTTTTACCTTTACATATATTTTTACCGGTATACAAAACTTATTCGAAAATTCTACCTACATTTTCACGTCTTGGATTTTTTTACAGATTTTGTTCAAACAAAATTTCCTATGTTATCTGGGGCCTTCCGATTAACTATTATAATAACTGTTTTTATCAGTCACTCGAAAAAATTCTATCTGCACTTGTATATAAAACATTCGTCTGAGTCTTGTCTTGTCACCGTCAAAAAATGAAAATTTCCCAAAATGTTATCGGGATTATAGGATCAGGACCTTTTTAAAATTACATTTTTTGAATAAAAAATTTTCAAAATTTTTCGAATTTTCATAGGTATCAAAAGTGCGGAACTGCGCATGCGCGAAACGCGTGCAAGGGGGAAGGGTGGATTTTGTTCGGGCAACTACATGCCAGTCGGACGGAGGCCTTCGGCCTCCGTTCCTCCTGGCACGTAGTTGCCCACCCGCCACCCCCCACCCACCCCGGGGTAGACTAAGTCCACCCCCCCCAAGGGGTGGCCCCAAAATCGATTGCGCTATATGAGGATTTTTTCCGATCAGCCGATCAGAAGATATATTTGGAAATCACGATATACCTGCATCAGCAGAAAATCCGAGCCCCTGACGTACTAATTGTTTACGTTGTACATCGCATCATATACGGTTCGACGTGGTTTCTTATTTACCATAATGTATCACATTTCCTGATACTGTCTAGTTGAAGATTCCGGCCTAAATCGTTTGCGTTACATGCTGATTTTCCCAAATTTTCCGTTTATTATTCTATCTGCAATTTTTTCAGATTTTTTTATTTAGAAGATAATTGGGTGAAATTTGTAGCCTATTGTTCTATATGCGGTTTCAGCAAAATCGCTGAGTGCTCGACCAAACAAAGCAGGCGTCTGTCGTGAACTATTCCACGTGTTTTCTCTTACTATATATTTACTATACGGTCACGCGTTCGCAGCGAGTAACCCGATGCGACGCAACAGCTGAGTTATAATTTTGTGTACTTGAACAATTCGGGGTTTATTTGCACAAATAAATTAAAAATTATGGTTCATAAGATCACAAACGCAGACCTTATCGATAACAATTTTATTAGACTTTTTTTTTCATTATTAGCCATTACTTGACATAACCTACAATTTTCCAAATTTATGTGTATAAGTTAAGAATCACCCTGTATACACATAACAGTGGAATAGAGTGATATTATTGCTTAGAGTGAGAGTTTTATTATAATATGATGCTTCAGGTGTTTTCCCTTCAACACAAAGATTCTTATAAAAAAACACAACAAAAGATTTTTAAACGTTTATTAAAAATTAATTGTGTAAGTCAATATGTTTTATCTTCATTTTAATTTCATATAACATAAGTTCATATTTCAATGCTTCTAAATTCTTCAAATATTGTTGCAGTTTTCTTCTGTACTCCAGCTTCGTCATGGTTCTACAATAAATACGATATTTTTTGTAGATCGGCCGACGGGCCCAAGACTCTTCATGTAATACCTCCTTCCGTTACCGATATCCCTGTTAATTTCTTCGATCCGTTGGGGCGTAAACTCGGCCGTGTATCGTTGCGGCAGCACCGTCTTAAATTCTTCGAACTCGACGTAGACCTTCTCTCCGTATTGCGTGTTCACTTTGTCCACGCTCGTGATTTGAAAATTTTCATCCACCTCCATATTTTGAACGCTTTCGAATTTCTTGACGATCAAATTCTTGTTCAGGTGATTCAGGAACGACTGCATTTTGAACTCGGCAAATCAGACTGTATGAAATTGTAAGTGTATATAACGGGAAAACTGCTCTTGCGCACGAATATATAAACCTCACCCCACCAAGCCGTTGGAGTGGGGGTTGCCCCGTCGTTGGAGTGGGGGGGGGTCAACTGGGGGTCACACGTGGCCCAAAGGTCAAAGGTTAACCTATCAGGATCTAGGGGTCAACTGGGGTCATCCGGTGACGTCACGTGACCTCGGGCATGACGTAGCCACTTTGCTCCCGTGACCTCGGGCCGTAGGGGACTCTCAGGATCAAGGGGTCAAGTGAGGTCAAAGTGGTCCCGTACTCTCTTTGTATTACTACTCATACCTTCGCGGTTTTAGCCTACGAAATTTGGTAGACATGAACATTGGATTATTAGATCCATGGAAAGCATCAAATTTCGGCAAATTATCATATTGCCCTTAATGTAATCCTTGTCCATGATAATTACCTACACTGCACAACTAACAACATGATAACTACACAAACAATATAATAGTAAATAATAGATGTCTACTAGGTTGAGATTGAGCGGCATACGGAATGAGTTAGCATGACGGGATGTCATGTGATGTGATAAAAATTATATCATGCAAAATCAAATTTCGAAATCAAAAATATGTGAACATTCCTTTAATAACAATCATAGGATATTGTGGGATAGTTCCAAACCAATTCTAAAAGAAGAAGTAGGAAATAGACGAAAAATTAAAGAATCTGCATTTATTCTAGGAAATACGGGCAACTGTGTTGCTGAATGTTCAGTGGAATTCAGTAAAATATTATTGCCACTTATTCAAAGAGAAGTTAGTATAGATAATTAGATAAAACACAGGGTACAATATGAGGCAGGTGGCTAGGTTATTGTTTCTGTTGTCATGACATTTTAACCTGAAATTTATTAATCTGTCACTTCACTTTGACGTGACATGATCTTTGAGAAAGGAGGAAGATTTATCCTCCGAGAGCTCAGAAAACAAATTTGTTGAAGTTATTTTTTGAGTTACACGTTTAAAGTTTCGTTCATTTAGTGTTAAGAATTTATGAATTTTCGAGGCAACTTGAAAAAGTTGTCTTTCAATCAGTTTGGTGGCGAAAAACCCAATTAAAAATTAAATGGACACTTCTGACTGGGTTTGAGTGGCAAATTTCTATGTCTTTCAAATAATATATATTCCTTTATACATCGGCGTAACACTGAAGACTTTTTTGTGACAGACAGGACTCCGCTTGCCGGCCGAGTATTACACACACAACAGAATCACAGAGTCGTCTTGTTCAAGTTTCAGTAGCAATTACATTATTATTTAGGGGCCTAAACAATAAGCTATGTATTTCGTAATTTTTACTGTGTAACGTGTTACTCTTAACAGAATCGAAAATAAGTCACGCAGACCAGCCATTTTCTTAGAATTATTGTTCTGGGATTGTCTTCCAACTATCTAACCAAAAGATCACATCCAAACCCCTGTAATGAAGAATGCAACAGAGGTTGTTTTGTGTTTATTTTTTAACAAAAAAAATTACCCATCTTAACAAAAGCTGTAGCTATAGGTAATTTAATTCCCTACAATTTTTCTTAATCTTATAATTAAAAATTCGTGATATTTCGGTCCAATATTTATTTTTTTTTATTTTATATGACGTTTCGACAACTTAGTTGTCATCATCAGATTACTTATACAAACAATTTGTTTTCTTCACATAGTACAGACATTTAAAATAATTTTGAAAATTTTTTCAAAGCAAGAAAAAGTTAGTTAGGTCTTTGTTGCTTTTAAAATTGTCTGAGTAGTGTAATGTGATTTTTTTTAGTCTCCAGTCTCGCTACCTCGAAAATAATATTTTTGTAAAATTCTTAAAACAAATATGTGATTCAACAATGATTTGCTATTTACACAAAATATAATCACATTACACTACTCAGACAATTTTAAAAGCAACAAAGACCTAACTAACTTTTTCTTGCTTTGAAAAAATTTTAAAAATTATTTTAAATGTCTGTACTATGTGAAGAAAACAAATTGTTTGTATAAGTAACCTGATGATGACAACTAAGTTGTCGAAACGTCGTATAAAATAAAAAAATAAATATTGGACCGAAATTTCACGAATTTTTAATTATTTTTCTTAATTGTTTTATTTTACGAGTTATAGAAGTATACGCGTATACGTATGAGCCCATAACATAAGTAAAGAAATTCGTAAGGCAAGGTCATAGATAACTTTTTTATTTAGAACTTTTATCAATGTTTTTTCTTTGTTAAAAATAAGTAAACAACCATTCCTATTGCATGTTCTATAAGGGGTCTAAGTGTGATCTTTTGGTTGGGTAGGTACTCAGGAAAGTCCCTGAATAACCTTAAAGACATTACTTTCCCACATTTCAAAAATAATATCTTTACTTGAATACAAGAGGGACGGCCACTATGAAAGATTCTGCACCGGAGCCCCAAGACCCCTAACTATACTACCAGTGTGCGGCAACAGACACCATTTTGCTATAGAGGAGTCAGTAAACTGAACACATTTAAAATAAAAAAAATAAAGCTCAAAGGTAGCAATACACTAAATAATGAATAATCAGAGGCAAGCTGGAGGCATTTGAATAAAAAAGTAAAATCTGCCTTTGTTCCATAAATTATTGCAAACAGGCACCAGCAACATTGCCGTTTCTCCTGACAGGGACAGAGGTTGCCACATTTGACGTTCTACTGTAAACTGAGTATGATTTTAGGGCAATTAAAAATATCATCAAGTACCCTATTCAAATGCGTATTGTGGCACATGCGCAATACTTAATTACCTTGTTCGTAATTATGATAAGAATATTATTATATGCAAACCTGTGATACCTGTGATATATTATGTATGTGATAATTAATACACGCGAGTAAGCAAAACTGTTTTCTCAATCTATATTAACCACTCAGCTAAGAACACCTCAAGAAAGAATAGTGATGTGTGGTCCCCCACTAGGCCACGACGTCATAATGGTGACGAGGATGGGATTAACTTAAAAGCTCAAATGGGGGGGTGTGATGACGGGCTTTCCCGGCATCATTCAAATGCATATTGTTGCGCATGAGCGCAATACTTAAGTACCATGTTCGGAGCAAACAGGAAGATATCTCCAGTAATAAGTAAGTTCGGAACTTGTACTCGGTTAGCACTTAGTAAACACGTCCAAAAGAATGTAATTATAATAAGAATATTATTATATGTGAACCTGTCATACATGTAATATTTATGTCATAACAAATACACGCGAGTAAGTAAGACTGTTGTCTCAATCTATAACCACTCAGCAAAGAACACCTCAAGAAATAATAGTAACACGTGGTCACCCCCTAGGTCCTGATGTCACAATTACCTGTACCTCCGCCTCCGCCACTGGTTTACTTATAAACTTGATATTACACATTGTTGTGACCCTCCATACATGCATCTTGTGTACCAAATTGGTTAGAATATCTTTAAGAGTTACAAAATGAAAAATTAAAACCTTTTTTTGTAATCCTTAACAAAGAACTTTACGACCTACATTTATATGAACAACCCACCTTAAAGTGAAACACCCTGTATAATATGTAATTAAATACCCCATAAATGCACAACAGGCCATAAATGCACAACAGACCATATTAAAAATTATGTATTTTGATCTCAAATCTTGTCAAGTTATAGTAAGAACCATCGTTTATAATCTATAATTTAAATATTGCACAGAAATTTAGTTTGTTACCTAATGTTACTGCATGTGAGGGAATCTTTTTATACAATCCCAAATGGGGGGAACATAGATTCTGATGTTTTAACTATATGATTTTCAGTTATTCCAAGCGAAATATTTAGGTGGCAGGAACATTATTATTACTACTGATAGTTTCTTATGAGTTCCACAACTTGAAATAATTAATGGAGGTCTGAGGATGACCTTCAAGTTCTCCACACTTTGAGGTCATCCCGCTAGTAATTACGACATTTCCAAAACTGAGAAAGAAACGTAGAAGTTAGAAAAACTAAAAAAAAAGTAACCATAAGTGGTGGGAATTACGTGGCAGTGGCTATAGATTTGATATTTAAAGTAACTTTTATGTTACTTTATGTTACGTAGTTACATAAAGGTTACCTACCCACTCAAGGTATCCTTTCCCAGTTATGGTTACTTTGGTGTTAGTTGGGATGCCCCTATATCAGATTTCAATCGTCCTACGTTAATTTTTTTTGTTTTATTTACTAAAAAAGGATGTTTTGTTGATATGAAAATCCGCCTATTGATTCAAAATTGAATTTAAACTATTTTGAAATTAACATCTGAGAATAATAACAATTTTTAAAGTGTAATTTGCAAAAAATGTATTTATGATATGCTATAGTTTCAGCTGGATGAACACTATATTAAAGACCCGAGCATGACATAATAATTTCATTGTTGTTTGCAATCTGGAGTGGCGCTATGAAAAAATGGCGACTTAATATTACAAGTTACAGGAGGGTATTCTGTGGCTATAAGTATGTTAGTTTTTAAATATCGAGCTTTATTATGACTTTTGTTATATTAACAGATCTTTTATAGGTAGATTTGTCATATGTGCCCGACCATTACATACAAAAATACAAAAAAAAATTACATGAATTGCAGAAGAATAAACATTATTTTGGAATTGCAGGATGGTTCTACCAGTGTAAGAAGGGAAAATTCTAGCTATTATATTTTGGAACAGTATTTTTTAACGTATATGCAATAATAAAAATATATAAAATTATTTAAAAATCCCCAAAGCAAACCCAATTTTTCTAAAAAATAAACTGAAAAATCTAAAGCATTACACTACAACTAGCCATGGACTACATTTTAAACCAAAAGGTACCAAAATACGCTTGCTTACTTTTTAGATTCGGTTTTCTTAAGAAAATTTATGGAAATATGCCATGTTAACTTGTCAAATGAAAGGGACATAACAAACAAGCATATTATTTTATTCTGGATATTAAATTCGTTTCTAATGTATAACAACAATGGTGTTTTAACATGAAACCACCCTGTTGATTTTTTCCGTCATGTGGCGTTAGTGGCGATCGCTTGAAATAGCGCTATGCACAGGTCTTTAATATAGTGTTGGTCCAGGTCCATATACCAACCGGGGCCAACACTATGCATATTAAAGTTTTGATCCCAGTTTCAGTGAGTTCGTAAAATAAAGGTGCACAAGCTTACTTACCTTCTTGGTAAACTTAGCAGTTTTTATTTCAATGAATGCGGCAGCAACTGCCTTCATGTAGGAATGAGAATTATTAAATGTTACCCTTCCGGATCCTATTGGGTACTTGTATTTGTCAGTATCGATACCTAGAAGCAGATATTTACAAATTTGCCATAAAAATATACAGCACTATATTACCGGCATAGACAACGCCTTCAAACAAGTCATTCATGATTTTTGCCAAACCCTCAGCATTTAGCATTCCATGTAATGCTCCAACAAATATAGTCTTTAATGGATCGAGCTTTTGAGAATTTGCCTTAGAGTAGTTTGAATCACTTATGATCCATGGGATCACTTGTACCTGGAATATTTTGACTTTCATAAAAACAATATTCATTACAAGCACTGTTATTCAATTTGAGATGAGTCTCCACTGCCCTCATATGGAAAAACCCGATATGTTCAAAAACTGTTTTTTTTTTTTAACTTTAGCATTTGTGAAATATAGCATGAAAATGTATAATAAAAAGGGCCATATTTTGGAAAATGGATCCCATTTCTAATCGTAAAAAGCGATATCTTTAAGTACTAAGAAAGAACGCGGTAGAAATATGCAAGATAGTTGTTTTACGAAGCCCTTGATGTGGCGTTTCTCATTAGTTTGTTTCTAAAAACTGCGAGTTTTTACAGTGTCTTTGTTTCAGTTCTGTAAGTACAGTTACATTACGGAATAGGCACTTATCTATGTGGGCTTCTGGCAGATAGGTGTTTCCAATTTTTCAGTATACAGTGTGGCCATTTTAGTGTGCAACCAATGACGTCAAAACCTATAGACGTGGTGCCCCATTGTTAAAATGCCCTTTATTTTGACTCCAAGATTAAATATATCCATACTACTCTAAAAACATGCCACAAACAAAGACAGAAAGTCAACCATCAACCAACTATACACCCGGTGATTCCCGGTTATAATTCCTCCAGAATCACACTTAGATATCACATGTTTTTCTTGTTTGGGGGCGCCGGAAGCATCGGAGCCTCACCTGAAGACTCGGGGGATGGTCTAACGACGCCAGCCTCCGAGCCCAGAGTCGAAATAAGTTCGCTACGGCTCGACAAAAAGGGGCAATTTCTGACAATCTCGCGACATTTTCGGAATAATTTAATGGAGCGCTTAGATTGTGATTAGTTCTGGGCGTCAAGCGTTTATCAAAACAAACCTGTCTATAGGTTCTGACGTCATTGTGTGCAACATATGGGAATTTTTTTATTAATTGCACAACCAAAATACAAATATTGCCGAAAGTTGGTGCATGTTCGATAATCATATTAGGTGCCCTTAGAATGGTTGCAAGTTAAACAGCATACAGGGTAGGTCGAAAAATATAAAAATTGCACAAGAGTGAAGTACCCTTATTTCAAAAAATCCATGAAAAGGTTATTAAGAAAAGTTGTTTAGAATTAAAAGCTATGCCTAAATACCAAAATATAGCCTCCTAAGAAAAAAAAATTTTTTCGTCGATGAATTTCCAGTTTTTTATTAAACATTTAAAATAAAAATTTTGCACCTTAAATGAGAGTTTTTTAATAGACACATTATCATTACTAATGTTTTACCTTGTTCATAAGAATTTTTGCGAAATTTTAAAGTTGTGTTTAATATCGTTGCAACAAACATGAAGTTTTTGATTCCCTAAAAAACTAAAAATCTAAGTTAATTTTACAAATATGCTTGAATTTGAACAAAGTTATGAGAAATTAATTTGATTTTGATTAATTTATGAAAGTGTTTAGGGGAAATATTAAAAAATATATATTTTTAAAAAATTATTAATGTTTTTCAAAAAATATTTTTTTTTTCTTAGGAGGCCATGTTTTGGTATTTAGGCATAACTTTTAATTCTAAACAATTTTTCTTAATAACATTTTGCTGAATTCTTTGAAATAAGGGTACTTTACTCTTGAACAATTTTTATATTTTTTGACCTGTATGCTGTATTCCCACATGCCACACTGTATAGCATGAAAGTAGTAGACATTCACCACCATATTAATATAAATACTGTCCTTATATAGGGTGAGTCATTAGTAATGGCACATAGTGCAACCGCATATATTTTGTGCCAAAATATTACGATTGAGGCTAATATGCCTCATAGAAATGTTGTTTGTTTAAGGGATACAGGGCGTTAAAGTTCATTTTTTGAAATTGAATTATGGCTACATCTCCCCAAATAATCAAGCTGCTGAACTGAAATTTTAGTGCATCTTTTTATTCTGCAAGAAAAAGGTACTCTTGTTTCATAAAGATCAAATCAACCGTTTGCGTTGAAATTGCCAAAACATGCCCCAAAACACCTGTTGAGTGGAAGATGCGAAAAATAATATATTCACCTACTGCTTTAAAATATATATATATACATATGAACGATGTCCCAAAAAAATTTCACTTTCAAAATGGAATGGATTGAAACTCGACAAAATTTGGACACCCTATTTCAAGAAAACAAATGTGTTTCGACCAATGTTCATTTGGCATTTTTTTCTTAATTTCCAATTTACAGTTGATCTGAAACATTTGAAAGTAGTAGGTGAACATTTTATTTTTCGAATATTGAAGTCAACAGGTGTTTTGGGGCACGTTTAGGCAATTTAAACGCAAATGGTTGATTTGGGCGTTATGAAACAAGAGTACATTTTTATTGACGAATGAAAAGATGCACTAAAATGACAGACCTGCTGTGCCAAAAAGATAACCTCAAAAAAGTTAGGAGTAAAAACACAATCCAAAAACAGCGCAAGTGGCGCCCTCTGTGAGATATGGCGAAATTGACATTTTCAGCGTATTCTCCATCCCCAAAAACACAGCAGTGTCAAATTTCAGTTTAGCAGCTTGACTAGTTTGGGAGATGTAGCCATAATTCTATTTAAAAAAAAATAACTTCAACGTCCTGTATCTCTTAAACAAACAACATTTCTATAAGGCATATTAGCAAAGTTTCACTTTGATATTAGGCTCAATATTTTGGCCCAAAATATATGCGGTTACACTATGTGCCATTACTAATGACTCACACTGTATATTTGAAAATTTGTGTTTATTTTTATTATTAGAATATAATATTGTGTGGGATAAACCATTAAATTACCTGCTACATTTGGAACAATATGTAAAATAGAAAAAAGTAAAATGAAATCTTTTTATAAAATATTTTACCATCTACTGCCTTTTTTAAACTCATTTTAAAAATTAACAACATTGTATTTGATCAGAATCAAATTTTCTATTGGCTTGGTGTAGTATTATAAACTGGTGAATGTTATTTTATATATAATCATTAAAACATAATGGCAAAACAATGTAATATTCAAAAAGCACAATTGAAAATTGAAAAACGCGGTAAATCACAATATGAACACCTACTTACTGCATTTATTCTTCGCATGAGACGCCAAATTTTTAACACAAGTAGCCGTTTGTAGAAATTTATGGAAAATACTCCACATTTAAATAACTTGCTCAGTTACATTTCACACTAAAGCTAATTAGTAATTCATACAAATTTAGGGCCATAGGAAAAACTTTAAACTTGGTTTTCCCACTTAGTCATTTATTAATCAACATACCACAATTTTTCTTATGAGGGCAGTTAAGTATAGGAGACTATGTAGGTACAAGATAGTTTTTTAGCAGTAGGTACCACCCTCAGAGAAATACCAAGGATAGAGGGCGCAAAAGCATCAAAATGCAGTCAAAATGTATTCAACCGACATATAACGGAAATTTACTAAAGAAAACAAATATTATGCCTGTTTACAACGTTTACCTGTGATGTTATGTCCTGAGAAATATCAATTTGGCCACACACCACACTTTCCGCATCCCATTGTATACAAATTCTTATTTTTGTAGCCGATTCCCAACTAGGAAACTCTTTACGCGAGGAACCAGAATATAATAATTTCATCACAGGAAGACAAGTAGTGCCGAGTGGACTAACTGACGGTGCTTAATTTTTTCCCATGAAATATAGGACCTAATGTGCGTCTACACCACATACCACACCAGACGTGCATAGATTTGTGCCCTTGTTATTTTTTTATTTATTTTATGGCTTTTGGATTTCTGTGTGCCCATTTATGAGAATGAGAATGGGCAAAAATTAAAATTTGATATTATAATTCCTCTGATTCAAAACCACGAAATAATTTTATACAATATAGCCAATTTTACAATTTTTTGCTTCTTTTTATTTCATATTCTAATCACTAATGTAAAGAAAGCGACCTTTATAGTGTGACAAGCTGTATACGGGTATAGGAATTTTACTTCCCGTATTATCTAAAATGGGAAAAATAATTATGGCTTGCTTGATAAAACCTTCTCACCTGAATGAAAAATGCAAAGAAATTTTCTTAAATACTAAATATCTCGAAAACGGGTAGTTTTTGGTATAGAATGTTATTTACATAAAGTGTGGGGCTTGGACGCCGGCATCCAACAAACTATAGAAATATGGGTCATTCCAAAAAAAAAAAATAAGTTATTGCTGTTTGAAATTATCTGTATTTGAGAGCCTGTTATGAACACACTGTATATGCAAAAACCAATTTAGACATACCACACCACACACGGTTGTGCTGTCATACTTCGGCTAAAATATATATTTGATATCTATTAAAATAAAGATACAGCATTCAGTTTCCATAACCTCCACAAAGTCCCTAAATTCCAAGAAAAATTCGATATCTTGGCATCCAAAATACAAAACAAAAAAAACTTGAAAATATTTTCCAAGTTTTTCTCTTGGCCGTTTTAGTCATAAAAATTTTTGCCGCAAGCCTCTACGATGGACAATTTCCCAGACACAGTACCTCGCATTCTTAGTTGGCCACCCTGTACATGATAATTATAGTGAGGCAGCAAATTTAGGCAATTTCTTTGAGACTGATCTATAGATTGAGCACGTTTTGAAAACTCTATAGCACAGAATAAAATAGAACAAAAAAGGAAAGGTGTCCCCGTAATAATTTCAGTGATGTAGAATATTCAGATTTTTTTTATATTGATCCTGATTATGTGCCTTCTGAGCCCGACATTGCAGAAGACAGTGAAATAGAAGATATTAATCCTGAACATGTAAACAAACAAATAGCTAAAAGAGAGCGAAAGGTGACACTGAAAGTAAAACAGGGTAGAAAACGCATACAAAATAAAAAGGAATGGATAGACAATAAGGGCAAAAAAGAACTTAATCTGGAAAAGAGCATGAAAACAGAAAAGGAAAGACAACTCCTTCTAGAAGAAAAGTACATGCAAAGAAAACTTCAGAAATAAGGAAATAAAATATTTCAGGGTTTTTGGAAATCATACAAGGCAATGGGTATATTGTAAGGAGCGTGAAAAAAGTCGAGAAAATACAGATTATATAAATAAAATGATTCAAGATGTAACCTTTCACGAGAATATAAATTTTATGTTGACAAGAAGGATATACAAATTTGCAAAGGTATGTTTTTGAACACCTTGGGAATATCAGAGACATGGGTAACAGCTGCTTTTAATAAAATTAAAGAAAATGAATATTTAGAACGAGATATGTGAGGTTATCATACTGTAATAGGCTTCACAAAGTTAAAGATGAGGTCAATATGACAGTGTAAGAAGGCACATTAACCTTTTCCCTTTAGTCCCTTCGCATTACATCAGGAAAAATTAGAGCAAAATGTATTTGGAGAACTGTCTAAATATTATGGAAATATGTATCGTACACTGAGTATATTAAAAGCAATTATTCAGTACCTGGCACAGCCATCACGTCTCAGAGGCAATGTAGTGAAATTTTTAATTCCGAATATAATATTGAGTTTTTCAAGCCCCTGCACAGCGTATGAAAATGCAGACAAAGATACGAAATCCAAGATGCAAGAAAAATATGATTTGCACTTAGCTAATAAAATTGCAGCTAGGTCTTCAAAAGATAAAAGCAAAGATTTGCCAATTGAAGATAAGATGGTTTGCACAGCCTGCTTCAACCTTCAAAAGATTCTGGCCACACCTCAATCAGAAGTAAGCACATTTTATTTATTTTTTTTACAGTTTAGGATATAGGAATCATGAAGGATACTGCTATGTACGAAAAAGTTGCAAATGAAATATTAGCTCTTTTTTTTGGCGCTTCTTGAGAAAACGAAAGGAAATGGGGTCAGAAAAGTTTCTCTGTTCTCAGACAACTGTGGCGGGCAAAACAGAATTCGTTACATTTTCTTTACGTTTGCATATACCACTAAAGTTCTTGAAATAGAGATAACTCACAGATTTTTAGAGAAAGGACATACCCAAGATGAAGGGAATAGCATATATACAGTAATCTTCAGGCTGAAATCTACAGTTTCGTCATTTTATTGTCTAGAACTCCAAACGTGGCAACCTCTGCACCTGTCAGGGGAATTGGCATTGCAATGTTGCCGGTGCCCGTTTAAAAAAAAGGCAAGGTGCGATCTATACCCCTAGCCAGTGGGTTACTCTAATAAAAATGGCTAAAGTATATTGTTAAGGAAATGATTTTCTAACATGGTTAAAAGTCAGAATTGGAAAGTTGGTGAAGATGGTGAACAGTTAAAAATAAATAAGATTAGAAAAAGAAGAAAAATCGGTGAAGCCAAATCCAGGATTATTGTGAAACATTACCAAGACTTTACGTAAATCTCCTTCCTATCGATTCAAAAAAGTCAAAAGGATTATTGGAGATCTGTAGAGGTGATAAGCCAGACATACCTGCAATATACGACAATTTTTACTTTTCACTGAAAGAGAAAGAAGCCCCAATGAGCAACAAAGTTGGAAGATCAATGCAAATAGATGTACTTGATAGAGAATATTATTTTTACCTTTTTTTTACCAATTCCAACGAAAATTGTAGTAACTCATTGGAAAAAGAGGCAAATCATCGAGAAAAACATATCTGTCTGTGTATTTTTCTTCAATCTCTGATATTTAATATTATTATTATATTAATTATTATTAATATATTATATTTTATAAATCATCAGAAAATTCAAGAAGGATTCTTCGTTGTTTTTATCAGTTCTATAAAAAATTAGTTACTACAGTCTTCATTGCATGAGTTGACTTGAAAACACAAAAAATACCCACATAAACAATCAGACAAAATGACACACTGGGGTAAACAACAAGAACATGCAGAGAGATTGAATGTGGCGGAAGTCGACAGCGTTATTGCCATGTCGGGCGATTTGAAGTCTGTTGGCGAATTTATTAAAGTGATGATAGGGAAGTTGAACATTTTTTATTATTTCTTTAATATATTTGCCTATCTGTAGAAAGAGCACATACCAAATATCAGCCATCAAATCACAATATTTAATTTGCAATAAATAAATTAAGTTGCGACCGTAAGCTATTCAGTTGAAACGACACAAAAAGCGCGGGAATGGTCGTGACGTCACACCGCTCGATCAATCGGAAGGCAGTGACAGGAGTGACAGCTACACAGAATTAGAGAAGGGAGAATGGCAATTGAACATCAAAATAACAGTTCGGTGACCAATTTCCAGAGGGCTCTGATGTGGGTCAAAAATAAGAACCAAATAAAAGTCTAAATTTAGCAAGCACTTCTTTAACTGAATGGGTTCAATCCCACAAGAAGTTATTTTTTATTATCTCTTCATTCTACCTCATATTTATCACTGATTAGCTATCATTTTTAGTAATAATTGCACAATGGTTATTATGAAGATTATTACAATCTACTCCATACTGTATTTAAATTCAAAGTACATACTTTACCTAATATGAAATTGTCGGTACCAGGAAAAATGTAATACATTGACGATGCGTAAGCTTATTTTAGCCTCGGAGAGAGTTTTAAGACCCGAGGCAACACGGGCGTTAAACAACCTCCTCAGCGAAAAAAGTGCGCTTACGCATCTCGCAATGTAAATAACTATTTAATACAGCACACTCTTTTCAAACGTTATCAACAATATCAAGACTAAGATAGACTATAATAAGACGGATAGACAAGGATAGGACGTTCTCGTTGCTTCTTCTAAACAAAGCGTGCTTGGAGCTGTAGTTTTTATACATGTGCCGCCCATATTAGTTTATACATGGTGCTGCCGCCCACCAGAGGCGCCACCACCAACAAATTACTTGACGTCACAACCAAGGAGGGCGCGTTACAAGAATGATTTGAATTATGCAGTTTTTAATTGCTTATATTTATTATATAAAAATAAAAAATTAGTTTTTTTGTGAACTGTGGTTCATTTAATGGCAATAAATTACGTTTGGAAGTGATATTTTTCAAATTTAATTTTTGTGCAAGTTCCCCATCAACCACGGCCCTCGTAAAATAAACTGTACCTCCATTGGGCCCTAGTTCTTCCACCAATTTTTAGCCATCCGGCAGAGGATGCTAGCGTCCGCCTGGATAGCCGCGATATTGGGCCTACTCTAGATTATTTAGTGTGCATTCTAGGGGAGAAAAGAAATTTGTGGTTGCAACACAAAATGACATTTGACCACGACCCTCGTGCATTTGACATTATTCAAATTTAAAATATCCCTCTAAAACTCCGTATTGTGATTGGCCACCTAACAGCCAGTGACGTGTGGGCCCAATATGGCTGACCTTTCGGGAGAAAATATATATGTATACATGGTTTTCAAACTTAAGTCGGCACTATTGCTAACTTCGTTATTGTTGGAGCTACAGAGTCAGTTCAATATGCAAACTAATAGTATTTTTTCCGCTGATTACGACGGTGAAAACGAAATAAAAATTGAACGTCGCGTTTGCGAGTTATGTCAAAAAGTTCCATTTTTTCAAATGGGACACCCAGTATACAATATACGCAACCGATAGAAAATTAAATTCTGAATAAAAATTGCCATATGACCTTTTACCCTAAAATCAAAAATGACAAAGCAATTGATGATTTTTCAAATTCGTCAAGGGGGCTGTGTTAGTTGTCGTAATTTTGCCTTACCCTAAAGTAGAAATTAAAACGAATATCCATGATGTGAAACGGATCGTTTATTTTAAGTTATTTGTAACTTCAACGACAAAATTTAAATTAGGTGCTCAAAAACATCACCCTCTTGCTCCAAGCATTTTTGAGCTCGCTTGTAAACGGTCCTAGTGGCCCTGGCAATAATTCTACCATCAATATTATTGATTGCATGAATGATGCTTTGCTGGAGGTCCTCAAGATTGTCATACCTCCTTGTATACACCACACCCTTCAAGTACCCCCAAAAGAAAAAATCCATGGGCGTTATGTCTGGCGACCGGGGAGGCATACGGATAGGGCCGTTAGTTGATAAATATCTGCCATCAAAAAAGTCTTGTAATAGGATATCAATCTGTCGAACAGTAGATCTGTTGTCTATCCATTAAATTTAGGTCATCCAAAAAGTCTCGAAGTGTGACGGTTAACATTTCGGCGTACTGCTCTCCAGTTAATGTACCTTGATAAAATACAGGATTATATTATTTAATTATATTATAGAATACAGCATCGGATTTTCTCGACTCCAATAGTGGCTGTTTTTTCTGTTAAACATGCCCCTATTGGAGAAATTTGATTCGTCACTCCAAAGAACCAAGCGCCAAAAATTATCATTAAATCTGGTTTTATTAATGAACCATTGACAAAAATGGATGCATCTTTCTTGATCTCCTGGTACCAGCGACTGCGTAGGTCTGTACTTGTATGGCACAAACTTGTGCTTTTTTAGAATACTGTGGATAGTTCCCAAACATAGTCCACTTGCTTGCATTGCATCGTTAATTGAATTATTAGGATAAGCTTCAAAGTAAGCTACGACATCAATTTCAGTTGCTTCACTTATTATGAATTGTTTCTTGGTTCTAGTTTTCTTAAACACAGCTTCATTTGATCTAAACTTACGATACAAAAGCAAAAAGTACCTTCGATCTAGCATGTTACGCATAGGAAACAAAGCATTATAACGTTCACGAGCTCGGTGGCTATTTTTTTGACACATGATATAACATTCCAACATATCGCATTTTTCTGAATGTGTGAAAGGCATTATTTTTTTCCTCAAAAACCACAAACTGAACTATTCACTATCAAAACTTCAACATGACATTTTAAGCTCATGGCCTCCTACGATTTACGGCTCTCTTCGCGTCCTTTCTGGCCTGCTCATTGAAGTAGATGGCCCACCAGCCGTACCAATTTCAAGATGGCCACCGAAGTCATTTTTGGTCATTTGTCAATTGACCGCGTTTGACTTCGAATTTTTCATAACCTAAAATTTGAGCGTCCTTCGTCTTGCATCTATCTAAAATTATGTTCAATTTATCAATAACATAATTATTATGTATCAAACTGCTATGAGATAATCAAGCCGACAGTTACGAGAATCGAGAATCTGTGATTAAAGCCGATAGCCGCAAATCGATTGTTGTGTTTACGAACTCCGAAGGCGTGGGTCCGTGAGTGACTCCGTGTTTCTCCGGTCTTCGGAATCAACGTTTTGGATTTAATAGGACCTCGATTGTCTTCCGAAAAGAAATGGAACTTTTATTATTATTGATCTTCATGCTTAATGAGTGATGTTGACCATGGTTGACCAGTGCTTCAAAACTTATGATATGATCACACTAAAATAGTGAAAACCTACCTGAAAACCGAGCAGTTGCAAACAAAAATAATATCTGACTTGCAATGTGCTTCTTGAGTATTCTTCATGGAATATGTAGTTCATTGCTGATAGAATGTTGAAGTAGGTATTTTATGTCAGTATTATCTGAGGTATTATCGTTGTTTAAACCAGAATGTTGTCAAAAGTAAGATGCCAAACTTTTATAGGTCATATTGAATCAACAGTCAACCATCTACGTGAAATCTGTGTAGGAAAATCATCAGATTCTTGATGTACCGATGGACTGAAAGATTGACGTACTTATGAAATTTTTGTTACGATGCACAAACCTAAATTGCCAGTAATGTATAGCCAAACAACAAAAATTACTGTTACCCTTTGTGTGGGAAATATATTAATTTGTACATAATATAATGTTGATTACCTGTGATGATGATGTATCTAAAATTTGATTGGGAGAAGCGGGAATGACAAGACTCATTATTCCTTGAAAAATGTCAGGACTATGAACAGCAGGCTATAAATATATATATATATATATATATATATATATATATATATATATATATATATATATATATATATATATATATTTTTTTTTATTATCAATATACTTTTATTTTGTATTTATTTTATTACAATAAAATGTAGGACTTTTTTGCATTTTTTTCCTGGGTTTTGATTGGATCGAGAAGATGTTTTAGTACCTACTCACCCAAGATCATTGCAGTGAAAAAGGTTTGCTTTTAAAAAGTAAGAAAGTTATTTCCTATATACTTTTCAAAAGTGGGTGATGTATAGAACTTTCTGTAATTACTGGAAAGTCACAATGATTTAATAGCAGCTAGACATCCTGTGGTAGTTGGTTAAAAAAACTTTACATTCAAAATGATGTGAAGAGGTCACGGTCAGAACGGTTGAAGGAAAAAAAAAACATTTTATACAATATTTTTTTGATACATTACCTGCGATGGCCATAGATTCGACACTTTAGGAGGAGATTTTGGAATATTAGGACTATGTGTTAGAATGGTTTTTTCTCTACAGGAGCTATTGGGATGCTGGACAGTGGTAGGCTATAAACACAAAACATACTTTTAATATGAATTATTTATTCAACTAAAAAAAAAACATCCCAACCAGCAAATTGGTTTTATAATTTCAATAAGTAGTATTATATTAGAGTTATGGAGAACGAGAACACTATTTTGTTGCCTGCAACCATTGAGTGAAGGATATATGTTATATACCCTATATAAATATATATCCTTTACTCAATGCTGCAACTATGTAGACTTCTACATTTACCTTTACAATGTTTATATTATAAAATTGCTTATAAATCAATAAAGAAATTATCATAGAAACGTTTCCATGATAATGTATAAAATATTTCAACTGTATAATGAAATTGTTTCATAGGTTTGGAACGAATTGTTAGAAGTGTTCCTTATCGCTTTATAAAACAGTTGTTTAAGCCCGGTTCCACAGAATAAATAATTACTCGTTAGTCTGTGCCGGTTCTGACGATGCAACAATATATCGGGCATCTTTTTGTTGCTGCGACTCTATTGCATGTGTGTTCACATTTGAGGTGTTTAGTGCAACTCCAAAAAAAATGCTTATTGTGTTAATAGTACAAGCTGCATGGATTTTTATTAATCTATCATATGCAATAACAGCCTATATCGATTCCTCCAAGACGCCTCTAGATGACGCATATAATGTTACTTTGGCATATTGCAATCTGATCATATCAGTTAGTACAAAAAAGGCCCAACATTTGCGAATCAATGACTTAGTTCGAATGTTTTGCGCAATAGCGGCCTATCTTTTAATTAGGAGTTTTTTTTTTAAGATTTTAAGCTTTTCTGAATGTCGACTTAGATGTGCTTTACATCAAAAAGGTCAATGTGACACCCTTTCTAGGCATAAGAGGGGGAAGAAGGCTCCGAACAATAAGACAAGCAAAGAAAAAATTTAATCTATCATTTTTTTTTTCGAGTTTCCCAAGGTATCGGTCCCATTATTCAAAAAACAAAAATCCTGACCTTTGCTACAGTTTGTTCAGCGAATGTTCGGCCCTACGTCACAACTCCCGCCCTTGTCTTACTCATGACTATACGACGGATATCGGTCGTATATTCACGAGCCAGACAAGGACAAGAGTTGTGACGTAGGGCTGAACATTCGCTGAACAAACTGTACTTACCCCCACCTTAAATTTGTCGATAATGTACGGCCTATGCAAAAATGAAACGCACGATCCTGGGTCACTATCTGTTTCCAGGAAAAAATTATTAACTTTTCACGCACCTGTGTCTGACAGTTACAGGAGGTGGGACGAATTTGAACAAAAAATAAAAACTGAACTCTCTGAACCAGCCTTGGCAACTTTAAAATTAAAAGCACTTGGAAAAGGAATTGCATTTGTGAAAGGTAGAGTCCACGTACTGAAATGGCGGAAAAAGACAGTCTAAGTCGAGTCTGTCAACTAGTTGAAGGAAGAGGCAATGGTTGAGATATAAATTTATTATTACAAATAATCGAATAACGAATGAGTTTATTTTATACATACATCGACATTTCCAAAAGAAATACAAACACTTTTGTATCCAACAAGCAGGAAAATTAAAGCAACAAAGTATAGCAGTTTAGAAAAAAAGATTTATTAGCGTATGTCCCACCATATTTGCATTATTTTTATAAAAACCTAAGGGTGACTAATTCAGTTCGTGGGGTAAAAAATAATTACGACGATGTGCTTCACTCTGTCGAAGATTCTTAACAAAGAGTTGACTAAAAAATATAAATAATGAGACACTAACAAACTGTTTATGTACCTACTTGTTTATTGTTGCCTTGTTTCTTGCTTGCGATGATGGAGAAAGTGTTTTACTTTTAGGGTTAGGTTTATGTTTTTTATAAACTTACTGTGAAAATAAATGTAGTGCACAAAACACTTTATTTGTGCAAAAGCAGCCCACCAATTTTTTTTTCAAAAATTTATAAACTTCTTTATCTAATTTTTTCTTTATCTTCTTTATCTAATTTTATTATATAAACTGCAACATAAAAATAGGGGGCGGTCAAAACCATGAAATATAAACGGCGTTTTTCTCAAAACTATGTTTTAACTTTTGCACTAAACGCCTCATTTAATAGTTGCATCCATTGCAGCAATTTTCTAGTAACAAACTATTACCACAGACCTATATAGCGAAGCAAGTTACTAAAATTTGACATCCGATTAACAATACATAAACATTTTTAACACAAAAAATATAAAAAAAATATATTTTTAGGGTAATAGTATTATATTTGGTGTTAATCTTAACAATGCAGCTACACCATTTTGACATTTTTCAGTGCGTTGGCATGGAAAAACCCCTAAAAACCTACTAAAGTTGCTGCAACTTAATTGCACAAAAATAGAGCAATTAAGTTGCAGCAACTTAATTGCACAAAAATAGAGTAGGTAGTTTCTATTTGCATGCAACAAAATTGCAGTTACTAATTGCCAAGTGTGAACAATTAATTTCATGCAATTTTGGTGGCAGCAACAAAATTGCATCAGAACCGGGAAGTGTTGTTGGAAATCAATTCACATTTAAGAGTAAATCGTTGTCCCAAACTAAGTATTTTGTTTTTAAGCAAACTTGGGCAGCTCAAAAACGAATTATTTATAGGAAGTGGCTATTTATACGTCCGACGCATATGAAAGTCGGTATAAATCTTGCGCTCTGATTGACGAGTTGAGTCACGTGACTTCTTTGGATGTGCATTTAGCTCCATACACTTCCGAAGTAAACTCATTTAGATACGTCGGAAGCGCATTTTTCTCAAGCATCGTTGCAATAACGAGCGTGTATGCTCTCCTTTTTCGGCGATGGGCGTTGCGGTATGAAAAAAGAAGTGGTAATTATTTCCAATTGTGTAACCCACCCCCGATTTTCTTGAAATGTTGGCCCTATTTTCGTCCGACATTCGGCGCCCGCCGAATGGTTAAGCCCGATTTATAAACTTTGATGTTTGACGCTTCCGTTTGATGTTTGAAAGTTGGACATCGAAGATTAATTATTATAAACTCAAATTCCGTTAGGGATAACAACGGACCTCCTGGAGGTCCGTTTGGATAGCCAACATTTATATTTTTCCGTTGCCTCTCCGGCCAATGAAGTACCCTCTTAAGAGTCACGTGGGAGGTCACATGTTTTCCCAGTTTATCAGCTGATCATCTGTATTGAATATTTTTAATATGAATTATCCAAAATAATGATACAAAGTAATTAACAAAATGTATTTAGAGTTGCAAAATCAGAGTATTGAAATCGAACGACTTCGCTCAGATGACGATTGTTGTTCTATGCATTATTTTTCTGGCGTTGATAACACACAGGTGTACAGAAAATTCTAAACGGAATGGAAAAGTTTATGGCAACAGCAGCTGCATCAGCGTCAAACGGAAACTTCGAAGTTTATAAATCCGGCTTTTTTACAGCGCCGAACGTCGAGCGAAAATAGGGGGTACCTAGCCAAAATTTCAAGAAAATCGGGGGTGGGTTACACTATTGGAAATAATTACCACTTATTTTTTCATACCGCAGCGCCCATCGCCGAAAAAGTAGGGCATACACGCACCTTATTGTAACGATGCTTGAAAAAAATACACTTCCGACGTATCTAAAATCAGTTTACTTCGGACGTGTATGGAGTTAAATGTACGTCCAAAGAACTCACGTCACTCAACTCGCCAATGAGAACGCAAGACGTATAACTTTCATATATGTCGGACGTATAAATAGCCACTTCCTTATTTAATTATTTAAACGAAGCATTTTTTTGCAATTCCAACATTAAAGTTCCACATGATCATCAATTTCTGAATGCATCAAACAGGCTTCTCATCTGTCTCTGAAACTGATGTGCACATCAACTATCGTGAAAAGATATCTAATATACATTGGTACTAATATAGGACATAAAGAGCATACATAGGGTATACACATCACAGTCCACATCTCGGTCCACATATTTCGTGATATTTCTTTACAAAATGTATCCTAGCTCTTCTTCCAAGCAGATACAATATTCATTGTGTTTGTTAAGTAGAAATTCGGGTAGAACTGACACTAGGTATTTAGTATGTTATATAAAACATAAAACCAGCTTGGTATTATCGTTGGCCATTTACACCGACACTAAAAATTAAAATTATTATAAAAAAATATACCTACTCACCTCTGCAAAAATGGTGGGAATTGAATTTGGCTTCAATTTCCTCATGTTGTTTTTGCATATTCTAAAGCTGTCTTTTTTAAAATGTCCAGAACAGATAAACAAGCCATCCGCTTGTTTTATAGGATGGATAAATGTTCCTACACACAAAAACTGATTTTAAACACCACATAATACCATTATTTTAAAATTATACCTGTTCCAGCACTAATAGCTTTGACCCAAGTTTTAAGTTGAATGCTCTTTACTCGGGAATTCAAATAAGGGCAATTGCTTAAAGCGACAATTCGCCACGGAACACAACCTCGGCATTATTTACAATATGAGAGAGGACCCCTGTAAAAAGAACCCAGCTTTTAATAAATTCAAAACACCCCTCACATTCGCTCACTAGTCCAAAAAAACGGCACACGGCTCCGGTATGGTATTCTGTGAAATTCGCTAAAACACTAACATAAACAAGAAACAACACACTAAAACCAGAGAACAAGCTAAAACTATTTAAAATTAAAATCTTTTAATTTTAATCCGTGAACAACAACAACAGGCCAGCAGGGAATATGAAACTCGCCCTTTGACAACAGCCAGTTTATTTCTGACATAAGCAGACATAACCTTTATTATTTTGTGTTTGACAGGAGTACGCCTCGTGGCTCCGTCTTGCGGTCAACTCTCGAAGTACGTGAACGGGTTTTTTCGTTCGAATGAGCAGGCCAGAAAGGACGCGAAGAGAGCCGTAAATCGTAGGAGGCCATGTTTAAGCTTGATGGCATTTATAACAAAATGAATGTTGTTTATGAAATCACAGCCCCCTTGACAAATTGGAAAACATTTTTGATTTTAGGGTAAAAAGTCATATGGCAATTTTTATTCAGAATTTAATTTTCTATCGGTTGCGTATATTGTATACTGGGTGTCCCATTTGAAAAAATGAAACTTTTTGACATAACTCGCAAACGCGACGTTCAATTTTTATTTCGTTTTCACCGTCGTAATCAGCGGAAAAAATACTACTAGTTCACATATTTAACCGACTTTGTAGCTCCAACAATAACGAAGTTAGCAATAGTGCCGACTTAAGTTTGAAAACCCTGTATAGGTGGGACAAATGATTGTATTTGAAAAGCAGTCCAGTTTATTTTACGAGGGCAGTGTAATTAACATACTATAATTAGAGCGCAATTTAGTCTTAGTTGAAAATTGTCACATACTAGGAATTAATAGCTACATTTGTTGATTTAATGTTAGGGGAGGTGTGTTTTCATTTAATCCCATTATTAAACCCGTCTACTTTGAAATGAAATGCTGTAAACATTGGAGTCGGTGTTATCACTCAAAAAGATATTGGCTCTGTTTAATTTTTGTTCTTACTCCCTCTATCCTTATTATTTCTCTGAGGTACAGCCACAGGAATAATTTTTCGGATATTTTGCACCCTACAAAAAGTGTTTGTACCTAAAATATATTCAGTTGTTTTACCCAGACAGGATGTCCTGGAATAAGGGTACCAAAATTGTAGGGCAGATAAGACTCGTCAAAATAAGAAAAAAATCTAATATACATAATACTTCATAAAATGTACCCTTATGGATAGACCTTTAAATGTACTTGGGAAATTAAACCTAATTTTTTTAATTTCTAAAGATTGGGCACGTCTAGCAAACAACATATTGAGTTGCTGACCTTCCTAGGTTCGCTAAATAATAAGCAGCATTCACATTTTGTCAGTGTGAAAATCTCGTGCTGTTTGGCAGCGGTGACAGACATGCATGTGCCGTGGAATTTGTCCGTTTGTTCTCATAACCTCTGTTTGGTGTTGGCAAAGTTGGCAAGCCACAGCAAATGGATTCATGCAAAATTGGTGCTATAAGTTCAACCGACCGATTTCTGCATAAATCTGCATAGCCTAATGCACATTTTTCTTACTTATCCACTTATTGTGTACCAACGTGAAACATGGTTAATAACGCGACAAAATTTGCAGGCTAATAAAGCTAAATCTAGGTACACTTTCCATACAAAATAAACACGACCGACACATCATAATCTATAAATGATATACCTAGTTCTGACAGTTCACTACAAGCATATGTTGCCTCTACCTGGCTGCTGCAATTCGCGTTTAGTGAATTGCCATGAAATGTCAACAAGCAAGGTCAGCACAAATAGCCGCTGAATGTTCGCCAAACCCGCCCATTATTTTGCTTTAAAAATTTCAAATTTTGTGCACTTAAATTGACTTGAATTGCAACACTTGTAATGTATGACCCTCATACATGGATGTTTTGGTTTGGTAGGGGTGTTTTTCCATCATACATTTCTCTTTTAATTAGAATTTATTACAAGAGTCATAGCATGTGTTGCATGTGCAATAAGCAAAATATTGGTTAGAAGTTTTTAAAAATTTTATTACCCAAATAGATCAAGTTTATATATTATGTTATGTTGCCAGACGTATTAGGTTTGTATTTTGCTTGATAAAAATATAAATTCTTGGGGTTCGGTGACAACAGAATTTCCCATTTTCTAAATCCACAACATCCTACATTTCCCAATGTTATGCAATTTAACGTCTTATCGACTACAAAATCAGAAAGCACTCTCACCTCCTTCTAATAATAACCACCTTCATGCAATAATGTCATAAAATACCCGTTTTCACAATTTTCTGAAAAATGTAGTACTTAAAATACATATAGCTGGCCAACATTTTGCAATTATCACCAAGCACGTAAAGTCCAAAGCTATAACGCAGTTTGTACTTCCCAAAATTCAGATTCACTGGTTTCCAAAAAAGACATCCTAAGAAAAATAGCTAGAAAGTATTCTTTATTTGCTATTAATTTTTTTCTACTTTGATAATAAGTAATATTCCTTGTTAAATTTGTTTATTCCGAAACACCCCGTACAAAGACTCAACTTCTCAGTAGTTACTAACCTACGAACACCTTGTCGAAGGTGTCGTTTATCTTAAATCCTTGTCTATCTTAAATGTTATTTTCCTATTATTCACCTAATTTTGTACACTTATATCAATGGTTAAATAAGCTTAGAGTTAATTATGGACGGAAATGACAAAATTGCAGCCAGCCAAAATATTCGCCAAAAAGCAAAATTTGTAAATAACCACTTACCTCCTTGGCCTTCAACCGTTTGGAGCTGATCTTGTAGTAATAGTTGCCACTGTTGGCATAGTCATTGGTGCAGGCCTGTAGTAACGCCTTGACATTCTTGTCAGACTCGAAAATTATATAGACGTAGCCCTTGGGCTGCGAGGCCTGCTTCTCTTTGCCGGGCCACTCGACCCGTATCGGCCCAAACTGCTTGAACGTCTGCACTAGGAGCTGCTCCGAAATGTCCCACGGAACGCCGCCGAGGAATACCTTGCTCGAGAAGGAGACGGGCTTGGACGTGCAACGGGGTGGGAGTATGCCGCTCCACGTGCAGGTGGCATCGTAGACAGCTGGGGAAATGTTTCGACTAAAAATTGCTACCGTTGAACAGAATATTATTTTTGTTAAGAGAGATGACCGAGGCCACCATAAAAATGTAGACCCTCTAAAAGGCATACTGAGTAAAATCTCGATTATGAACTGTCCAAATCAGTCTTAGCTTTTTGTGAGAACCAATTTAGAATTTAAAGTTTTGTTGTTTACATGTAACCGAGATTTTTTGTCAGTACTACCGTTAATTTGTACTTTAAGAAGTTCAAGTTCTTCAGGGGTGTTGTAAGCTTTGATTTCTGCAGAAGTTCTACTTCGCTGACCAAAAAAATGAAAAATATGCAGACAAATCTATACAATTATTAATAGCCACATTTGTTACCTTTCAATTTTTCATGTATGTTTCTGTGTAATGTTCATTGCAATGTACTTAAATTTATGCTGTAATACTGGCTAACTAAAATGATTTCTAGTTCTTACTTGGTAATACCTGGACCAACACTATATTAACGTCATTCCAAAATAGTGTTTATTCTTTTTCTTAAGCCTGGTTCATGCAGTAACTTTATCTTTTACTTTTAACTTATCTTTAAGAAATATTAAATGTCATTGGTCAGTTCAAATCATGGGACAAATGCCATTGCTTATTTCTTAAAAATAAAGTAAAATTAAAAGATAAAGTTGCTGCATGAACCAGGCATTAATGAGCACGGAAATTTCAAGTTATCACAAACAAATCTACCTATAAAAGCTCTGTTAATATGACAAAAGTGCGAAATATTGACCACAAAGGGAATTTGTTACCGTAAAATGAATGTAATGGTACTAAAGCAGGATATTTAAAATACGTCAGAAACTGACATACCTATAACCACAGAATATACCTCTGTTACCTATAAGTCGCCATTTTTTTCGTCGAGTAGCGCCACTCCAGTCCGCAAAAAACAATGAAATATGAAGCCATGCTCGGGTCTTTAATATAGTGCTGGTCCAGGTAATAATTCGATTTTCTAAATATTATTGTTGTTCTCTTTGACTTGTGTAAGTACAATTATTGTATGCTGGCACCAAGTGATAATAAATAACCAGAAATGTATTGTCAAACGTGTTTCCGTTTTCTGCAAAGTTCAGAACCGTCCAGAACTGCGATACTGCACAATTAGTTCTGTGCAGGTTTTGAACTGTTCTGAACTATTAGTAACTCCCCAACATTTTCTGAAAATCCAGCAGATCATCGAGTTTGGTGTCAAAATCGATACTTACATGCTGCAGATCGATGGAAACGGGCAGCCCTGTCCAGCTGTAGATTCTCTGGCATGAAATTTAACATGTTACCATTCCATTTGTCCAACAGTTGCTAAAACAAGATATTATATAACATTATATTTTCTTCGGGAATATGGTCATCTGTATATACCTGTGCAGGGCTACGAGAAGACAATAACGAACTGAGTAAAGTTGGCGGCTGTTGCAAGTACTTGAGGGCCTGTAAGGCCTGAAGATTCTGCAAGTGTGCAATGTCCAAATCATTGTTGCTCGCTCCAAAGAGGTTTCTGGACAAGTTGTCATTAAATGTCAAAGAATTCTATGGGAAAGAGAAACACTGACATATCTACTTAAATAAAACATGACAAACTTACCATTAAATCGCACAGGTTATTATCGGGAGTAGTGGAGATGTTTGAATCGGTTTCTGGAGAATTTGATCGGGAATTGTTGCTCAGTGGTGACTGTTCCAGAAGAGAAGGGCTGTTGCTTCCCCATGAACTACTAAGAAAATATGTTATTAATATATACGTTGCCTTAAAAATAATAAGCAAAAAACAACGTGAAATATTAAATACCTCACTGAAGTACTCCTCACTGTTTTATATGATGCTGAGTAGTTGGGTGTGGAGGGGGGAGTCCCAGTGCTTCCCAAGGACATGTTCCTTTGCAAATTTCTACTGGTAGGTGGAGATGTTGGGGTAAAGTAATTTGAAGAACTTGGCTGGAACTTCGCATCTTCGAAATTTAACTGAAATATGTAAATATAAGAGTTTATTCAGTTGGGTAGGTATGTATAATCAATGTTATCTCTGTTTTTTAATAATGACCAGTATGCCTAAAACTTAACTGAATCTTTTTCTTTGGATCACCGTGCCTTCCAAAAGTAATATTGCGACAACAGTCACAGTCGGGCATACAAATTATTCATAATAATAATTAATGATCTCGCATTGTACATTAAAAATAAAATTAGGCTTAAAAACATTTTATGTTGGCTCATCAAAAATATAAGAAAAACCTACTAATTAAGAGAAGGGTAAACAGATCTAATCTTCATTTTCCAAAATGTCAATTAGAAAAATTTTATTCTGCTTGGGGTCTGTTAAAACACAAAGTATTAAATGCCTAGAAAATTGTGCTGGTGTTTTTTTAGTAGGTGCCTATCTTTTTCTTAAACTCTTAAAACTTAATCAGCCTGTAGGTACCTATACATACCATGGAAAATGAAATAATAATTTATTAAATTATCTGTTTACTGTAAATATCTTTCTTAAACAAAGCTGAAGGTGCCCTTAAAAATTGACACACTATCCCGAACCTATATGAACTAAATAAGATTAAAACTAGTAGCACAGACTATTTAATAAGCTATTTATTCTGTGCTAGTAGTATTATATTTTATATAGGTATTATATTTTGTCTTGGTTCCCCTATGTTTGTCTAGGTGAGAAGCCAACTTCACGTTCAAGTATTTTTGATATTTTCAATTTTTTTTAAGTCGTTGCACCAAATAAAATTTTAGGATTTTTTTCATATCTAGGAGAAATATTATTCAGTTGATACAAAAACTGCGACGGGCTGAATTTTAAATGTATTATTCAATGGGGCATTTGAGAGTTGCTCTTCTAGACACTCTGGCAGAGTGCCTAATAGGGTTACTAAATAAGTGTAAATGCTGGAAATCGGACATCAAAACGCAAATAGGAGTCCGAAACATGCAACAAATAAATTCAGAAATTTGCAATAAATGTCCCAGCTGATCTACAAGTTGATGTTGGCAACTCATGGTAACAAAAAGAGCCACCAAAAATAAATAATCCTAACCCCGATAAATATGACATATCTTTTTTTAAAAAAACGGCATTCTTTCAGGAAAATACGGCAACTAACGGGTGTAATAAAATAATAAATTGCAAGGTAAACTTACCAATAAATTGGGAGAATTAATGGTAGTTGGTGTGCACAAACCGTTGGGGGAGTTTCCAAAATTCAACAATCCACGAGGTGAGTTCAACCCGAACAGGTCCGATATCGACATGGTTTCACCTGCCATACCAGAGATATTTCACTAAATATTCGATTATTACTTACAATAATTATAAAATATCCTTAAAACAAGGTTTTTGTTAGACGTTTAAAAGCTTAAGTCAAAACTGCTCAGTGCGTTGTTCACATGAGTATTCTTTTATTTCAACAAGAATGACAAAAAACATGGCGCGCAAACAGTAAAAAAAAGCGAACAAAAAACGCCGCGGCCAACTGCGATTTAAGCAAGAAAAAATAATTACTTCCTTCCCATATTTTAGCTGCGTTGAATTTCCAGATGTTGAAATAATTTCTTGGGAACAAAATGATAATATTTTGAAAAATAGAAGACCACTTTAAGAAATTCATTTATTACTGGTATATTAATTTATTCTTAACAAAAGTAGCCATACATTATTAATCTGCTGACCCCTAAACGAAATAGATCATAACGCATAACACCATATTCTAACACAAATTTAATTATTATACCACATAAATATTTTTATACCATTAGCAGTTCCAGTAATGTGCAGGAGATAATGACAACAATTAGAAATTAGCACTCCACAATGGGTAATAATTGCTAGCTGTAATCCCGGCTAGGCTCTTTAGAATCTTTAAGATTTTTTGAGCACTACCTGCTTTCTATTAAAATATATGGATGATGTCCGTTTTTGTAGCGGTGAATAAAAATAAAAAGTATTCGCCAAAATTCCTTAAAAAAACTTAATAAATGAAAACTTACCATCCTCAATTTCTGAGAGTATGTCAGGTTGATCCAGCAAAGAATTTATGGAATGTCTTTGAAGAATATTTAGAGGAGATGAATTGCCAACAAGGGGTGAAGATTGTACCTAGAAAATTAAATAAATTGTATCCAATTTTGTTATAAATTTTGACGCAGTAAAAGCTACATACTTCTTTTGGACTCTAGAGTAGGTACCTAACTAGGAATTACGAAATTAATTAAATGCAATGTAGCTGTATGTTTTTTGTGTTCTTCCTGAGAGGCGCTGACCATATCGTGGCTTACCTACTCTTGTTTGTAAGGAACACCTCGACCGTGATATTATTGCTAAGTAAACCGCTATAACATATTCGTCTTGATCTGTAACGCTACCGGTATATTATTATCTTCTCTTCCTAGGCTTTTGTAATGCACATAAGCAGATTTTTCAAGAAAATTCTGACAAAGAAAATTAATTAGAAAGTTTCTACATCCCAAACTCACGGCTTCGCTAGATTTTTATGGCACACAGCTGTTGCCAAATTTGGTTTAAACATTTTTTTAGTTTTGGAATAATTGAAAATGCCTTTTTTATGCAATTTTTTTCACAGTAATACAAAAACACCATCATTAGCAAAAATATATACAGGGTGAGTCACATCAGAGCCGAAAACACAAGATAGAACTCGCTAAAATAAGCACATATGCTTAATAAACATTAGCCCAAAAAAGCTTGGTTCTCCATATACAGCGTGTTGAAAATTTTCCAAAAATAACATATTTTTTTAATTTCTTTCGATCCCATTTAGGAATTCTAACCAAATTTGGTACACATTATACACTGGACGGTTGCCATTTTGTGGAATAATTTGACCCCGTTCCGATCACCAGCGGCGTAGGTACAAATAGTTACTGTAAATAATTGTAGAGAAAAAGTAGTACGGCCCTGTGCAAAACCAAAAATTTTGCCTTTTTTGGATAGCCCATTTAATTTGGAACAAAAAGTGCCTCTTGGTATTTTTTTTATTTCTGGTACAGTTTCTTCGTAATTTCGGATTTTTTAAACTAGTGTCAAGGTGATTATGCTGGCATTTAAAATTATTTGTATCTACGCCGCTGCTCATCTGAACAGGGCCAAATTATTGCACAAAATGACAACCCATAATATGTATAAAATAATTCCTAAACGGGCTAGAAAAAAATTAAAAAATATTTGGAAAAGTTTCGACACTCTGTATATGGAGAACCAAGCGTTTTTGAGCTAATGTTTATTAAGCATATGTGCTTATTTTAGCGAATTCTACCTTGTGTTTTCGGCTCTGCCTTTAGATGTGACTCACCCTGTATATTTATACACAAGAGTTCTTAGAGTTAACTGCTGAACAGAAATATTAAGTATCTCTGCTTATGTAAAGCAAGGAGTTATAATAAAGGCATAGACTTAATTTACTAATAGAAAAAAAAACTATTCCAAAATTACAAATTACAAATGGCAGTGTTGTAACCCAAAAAAATTCCAAGTGGTTTCTTTAATTAGTAAGCTTATGTAGAGGAAACCATTAATTATATGATTACTTACATAAATTCGCAATAAATATGAAAGAATGAAAGTAGTGCAGAAAATTTTATTCTTTGTTTAGTTAGTGTAACGAGCTTGAAATACATAAGGAATAAACCAGCACGTTTGTGGAATCGAATCTTGTCTACGTGCGTTGATTGAATGAATTCGTTGATCGTAAAAACTACTGTCAATCCATATATACAGGGTGTTACAAAAAAGTAAAGTCAATCCATTGACCACAGATTCTTATTGGAACCAAAATGATATTGATTTTTGCCATATTAAGATGAGGGCTCTTGGCATATTAGCTATCGAGCTCAGATTGGCTAGAAACTGCGACTTCTAAAATGATTGAAAATTTCGCCTCTGCAAAATGTCGTTAAGCTCCCTTAAAATAATTTCTACCTACTAGTAGGTAGTAGTTTGTAGCAGCCGTAAACGTGTTTGGTAGATTTTATTAGTTTAGTTTATTTTCTTATATTGACATACCGCATACTGTTTTTAATAAATTACAGAAAAATTAATTAAAAAAGTTTCTAGATATGACTAAGTTTTTTACCCCGCTGTTTGGTTGAGGGATTCCGTTCATCCCGACTTTTTTAAATTGGAATTTTATTGTGATGAAACACCTCTATTAACTCAGCTTACTCTTAAGATAGGATCAATTCCTATTTCTTCTTCATTCGTTTTTCATTAGCATGGAGCACAAGTAGTGCAGTGGTAGATATACCTACTCTTATGCATTTAAAATATTTAAAAAATCTAATGAAATCTGTTTTTTAATCAAATATCTTTGGGGTAATGCCGCATAAATTCATTATTTTAAATGGTTTGACCTTGAAACCCAAAAAATTGTCTGGGGCACTTTTTTTGCGCCCGTGATTTTTGTCTATACCAAGGCCCGAGACGGCTCTCGGCGGCCCTGTCTCCTGTCTATGAATTATCTTTTCTCTAAAAGTAAACAGGTGACACCTAGGTACTTTCTCGGTAACAGTGAAACAAATGTCAAGTGTACATTCAATTTGCTCTAAACTATTAGAAGACAATAATAATATGACTAAGCTGCTTTTTACACAAGTTAGGGAGTTATTTGGAAACAAAGTACTAAAAATAATTTAAAAAATTCATTGAATTTCGAGTTATTGTAAAAAGAAAAAACGTGCGTCTTACTGATGCCAAGGCCCCCCTGCCTATGAATTTTCTATAGACATACCCTCCTAATTTGTCTAATTTAAAATGAAAAATTAAAATACTTGGGGCGTAGGTGCCCACTTTTTAAAATGCCGTCGGGGCACAACCCTTAGTAAGAATAGACTGGATAAGTACAGGGGGTCCCATTTTGGGTGTTTTTCTCAAAAATCTCGGTTAATATTAAAGCTAGAGGGTTGCGGTTTTCACGTCACTGTACTATTTTTTTGAGAGGAATTTGGTGGACCAATCAGATTTTAGATAAGTTTTACAGTTTCCGCGCATTGGCGCAGGACTGAAATTTTCGATTTTTTGGAAACCTCTCTCCTGGCTACAACTTATATATATCGACAAATTTAATCAACTATTTTTATAGATTTTTTGGCGTAGAATCGAATGGAATAATTAGTTTTTTGGTAGTGTTAATAGTTTTTGAGATATGAATTATGGTTTCCATTTTAAAAAATATATAACTGGTTCATATCTCAAAAACTATTAACGCTACCAAAAAACTAATTATGTATTCCATTCGATTCTACCCCAAAAAATCTATAAAAATAGTTGATTAAATTTGTCGATTTCCAAAAAATCGAAAATTTCAGTCCTGCGCTAATGCGCGGAAACTATAAAACTTATCTAAAATCTGATTGGTCCACCAAATTGCTCTCAAAAAAGTAGTACAGTGACGTGAAAACCGCAGCCATCTAGCTTTAATAATAACCGAGATTTTTTGAGAAAAACACCCAAATTGGGACACCCTGTACAGATAAAATATCCTCAAATATAATTTTCAAATTTTTGTAGCACAGAAGTGCAAATTAGGTTAATGGCAATTGCCGGCACACAAAAAATAAAATGTAGGTACATATTTCCTATTTTGCACATAATACTCCCAACAAAATACATAATGTTACCAAAAGTACCTAAATCAATCAGATTATTTTATCTAAAATAATGGCAATTTTAAAATTATTAGGAATACCTACATGGAGGTTGTTTAAGTTGAATTTAAATAAAGGTTTTTAATTAAAAATTGTTTTTAAGATATTTATTTGAAATTTTCTTACTTTATAGGCATATGAGTATAAAAAAATGTGAATTTCTCAAATTTTGTTAGCCAAATTACAAGTTTATATTTAACAGTACCAACTTTGAGCTCGATATTTTAAAAATACAAAAATTTGCTTAAGCAAAATTTAAATTTACAAGTTGTTAGAGTTTAATTTTATTTGTTTTTTCTTGGCTAACTACGAATTTTTGAAAATAAATAAGTTCCCAATGTGCATTTTTTTCTACAAAATCGTTATTACTTGAAATTTTTTGGTAAAATTTGGTACCGGCTCGTTTTGAGGGGTGCTGAATCTAGTGGCCTGTACAGATTTTTTTCTGAAAAAGCTAATGTCATTTATTCAAATTTGGCTCCTATAAACTGGGATAGTACGCCTTAGATTTTGTATGAGAGGTAACTTTGCTAAAAAAATGCAGTTTATCGAGCTCTAAAATTTAAGATAAAAATCCGGGTCAAATCGCACAATTAATAAACTTTTTACAGGATGGCCCGAAAACAAATGAGTCACACTGTAAGTTAAATATCTTAGAGAAACTATTACAGTTTCAATGAAAATTCTGTAAAAGTACAATTTCTCGAATGCCAACCTTGATTGTTTTCTCGTGAAAAATTCGATATTTCGTAGTTGAATATTGTGCAAACGTTTAGATGAGCGTGAATATAACATACTTATTAGTTCCTCTGAACTGAACTGTATAATAAGGAATAAATGTAAATAATTATGATTCAACAAACGATGTTGATATTTGGTTTTATAAGAGAAAAATTGATAAAAAACAACAAATGAAATACTTTTGAGTTTAAAGTGAAAAATTATTTGGTTTCCAAATTTTTACTATCAAAAGACATTTAATTTATATATGCAAATTACCTATGTTTCCATGTCAAACAGCTATCTTGTTCAGTTTTAATCATTTTTATTAAACTTTAACATGCATTTATTTTGTGCACAAACCTACCCAGAAAAACGCGCAATTTGACATTGCATTGCGCACTATAGTGGAATTTGAAGCTATTGTACACTGTTCTTTCAAATAATGTCAAGAAACGTAGGCTTGAACATTTTGAAATTTCAATTTTTTTTTCGATTTTCCAAGGTCGGGCGCAATTGTACAACTCGTTAAGCAACGCATATTATGCACATGCTCGTGCATTTGAAGGCACTCGGCTTCGCCTCGTGTCACAACTTGTACACTCGCATTGAATTGCAAACGCGCAATTTGACATTGCATTGCGCACTATAGTGGAATTTGAAGCTATTGTACACTGTTCTTTCAAATAATGTCAAGAAACGTAGGCTTGAACATTTTGAAATTTCATTTTTTTTTTTCGATTTTCCAAGGTCGGGCGCAATTGTACAACTCGTTAAGCAACGCATATTATGCACATGCTCGTGCACTTGAAGGCACTCGGCTTCGCCTCGTGTCACAACTTAATTACAACACATCAAATTTATTTATTTTTGTCTTTTACACTAAGAAAATAATTATTCAAAAACTGAAAAAAACACACAAAAATAATATATATGCGCCAGAAGTTTCATTTACGAAATAATGGACTTCAAAAGTGCAAAATTGAAAGTTTCAAGGCCGAAGAATAAAAAATTCAAGGTGTCCCAAGATATGGAAAACAAGGAGTGAAATCCTGGAAAAACTGGTGTTGATAATTGACCATTTGGGCTCCTGCTCCGCTTGATTTGAAAGTAATTTCATTTTCCGCATAGGTAAAGTGCCTTTTCTGTGTAAGATATGGGAAAATTTTATTAAGAAAAGTTGTTCAGAATTGGCAATTATGCCCATGTACAATAATTCTAATCGTCCTACTTTGATTTGTATATTTTTTGCCAATTTTTAATTTTTCAATAGGCAAGGTGCCTTTCCAGTACAGAATACGGGAACATGTTATTAAGAAAAGTTGTTCAGTAGTTCAAATTTCCAGCGTCTTGCAGAGGAAAGTTTGCAAATTAAAAAATTGGCGAAAAAATGAAATATCAAATATTCTGAACAACTTTTCTTAGTCAAGTTTTCCCGTATTTTGCACAGAAAAGGCACTTCCTAGGCAGAAAATGTTTTTTTTTTTCAGAAAAGATGGCAGAAATTACTCCACATCAAGCGGTAAAGGACCCCAAATTGTCAAATTTCAGCTCAACTTTTTTCTTTCATCATTTTTCTTTCACATATCCTTGAACAACCTTTAGGTGTTCCATTAAATAATAATAATTATTATTATTCTCACCCTACTAAGTAGGTACCTACCTAGTTACCTACTACTTCAAAAGATTAAAAAAAAAAACAATTTTAATTCTGTAAACATTATTCCAGGCAAATTATTTTTCTAGTACCCAACAAAAAAATGTTTCCATGCATAAAAAAAAACAATATCAACACGTATCACAAGAAATATTTGCTTGTGCCACAAATTTCTTACCTTTTGCAGTGCTGCTGTCATCTCCAATACTTGCAAAACTCTGTGGGAGTCGAAAAGTTTACATCAGTTTAAAATTAAAAAGGACAGAACAAGATCACGAAATAAATCTACAGCACAGCGAAGCAACTGAGACTATCAGCTTTTTGGAGACTCCTCCTTCACAGCCTTCTTTTCAATGTTTGAACGTGGAGTGGGCATGAGGGGCTTTCTATTGGTCCGATTAGTAGTGGAGGGAGAGGCACACGCGTGATGCACGCGTTCTATCTGTCGCGATTTGCTGCCCATCTAATCGCCAGTGGTGTAGGCAGGAAGATTTCTACCGACCTACCAGCTAGTTTTACATATGCTTTATTTATGTTAGTGAAGATATTGTGTTTTATTGGAATTCTTATCTCAGCCATCATCTCGTAGGATGGTCCATAATCGTTAATTTTTTATAGTTATTGATACAGGGTGTTTATTAAGTACTTGTACAAACTTTAAATGGTGAATCTTTGACTAATTTTAAGATAAAAAGTTCATATGAATATGGCTCCGCAGTGGCTTGGTTCTTGAGATATAGGGCGTCAAAAAAATTATTTGGTTTTTTGATTTTGTACTCAAATATTTACTTAGTTTTGTGTTTAATGTTAGAGGGGACACTTACAGTGTTGTACCTGGATTTAAATAGCCATAATAATATTTTGTGTTAGGTTTGACTAGACAGACCTATTCTCCATTCAATTTTACCCTTATTTTACATACAAAATGTACTCTTGGTAGGTATTTGTCCCTGAAAGCAGCCATTAAAGAAGGGTTTTAAAGTTAAATTTGGGTTGGAATTTTGTAAGTTGAATCATTAAGAGTTTTTGAAACTCAAGCGAAAACATACAGTGTCTCACTTAAGACTGAAACAACCTTATACTCATAACTTCTTTAATTTTTAACCGACCAGAACGAAATTTTTACCAAAGGTAGATGCCATTGTGGCCTACTTATTTCCAAAAAATTAGTTGCCTACGCCTACTCCAAAGTCAAAGCCACCTGCGATGTCACAATCGAGGCTAAAAATCCGAAAATCATATTAGGCATTTTTTTTTCAAAAGAGTTTACTAAAAGAAGTTGTTCAGAATCAATCCAGGGCCCTAAATCCAAAATTTTATTAAAATCAAAAGCTATCAAATAAAAGTCCAAAAATAGCAATAATTTAAGAATTTTCTGCGTTTAGAAAAGTGTGCCATGGAAGTTTTAAAGGCTAGTTGTTTTCAAAAAGTAATCATTTCAAAATAAAATTAAAAGCTACAAAACAATTTTTTTTTAATTTTTACTTGATTTTGAAAAAATTTTGGATTTAGGGTTATGGGATCGATTCTGGGCAACTTTTTTAGTGCATTTTTTTGAAAAAGAAGTCTAATATACATTTTTTTTAGTATGCATCCAGGATAGACGAAAAAGTAAAAATGATTTGATACCTACTGAATATTTATTGCCATTTAGTTATTATTTTTGATTTATTAAAGTAAGTAAGAGATAATCTAGCATAACTATAAAAAAATCCGACTTAGTTTCATGGCTAACTAAATATCACCATGTTATATTGTTTCAATCACAAAAATTAACCCTTTAAAATTATCCAAAAATATACAGGATGTATATTATTAAAAACAAAAAACTATTTTGTCCCACTTTTACGATACACCCTGTATAATCCGCAAGCCTACCTTTCTAAAGCCCGATATTTAGATACCTTGCATCTTTGCATCTTTTATACCTATAAAACTTTTTTTCTACCTGCAAAAATTAGAGAAATAATGTAAGTGTCGTCGTCTAACATTAAACAAAAACTAAGTAAATATTTGATCAAACAATATCAATGAAATATCCCGAATTTCGTCAAATTGAGATGTTATTGAACAATTTTTTGGACGCCCTCTGTATCTCAAGAACATTTTATCTTAAAATTAGTCAAAGATTCATCCTTTAAAGAAGTTTGTACAATCACTTAATAAACACCCTGTATATATTGCATAGATCAAAGTTTTCTCCTTTTGTGCCTGCAGCATGTCAGGACATGTCCCAACAAAGATAGCAGTATCTTTGACGTTACGTTGGTAAAGGAGAAAACTTTGATCTATGCAATGTTTATTCCTAACGAAAATCGAGAATCAATGGTGTAGTTCAATGCCGGTATTAGCCCTCGGAGTAGTTGTTTCTGTTGGTTCTATCTTTTGAACCCTGTATATATATTTTCACATTGGAGTCTTTGTCGAGCCAAATGCAATAGGTATCATGGTTGTGGTTTTGATGAGAACTTTTGGAAAAATTAGAGTTTAAATGTAAAAGCAGGCCTTTAATTTGACCGTGCTTTGCGTTTAACGCATTGTGGAGCCCGCAGTGCGTTTCCCGCAGGTAGGAAAACGTGGCTTTAGAGTTTGGTTGTTGTACTGCATAAGCAAAAAGAAATATATCAAAATGGCAGCAAAATACTATTATTAAATAAGAAAAATAAGTAAAACAAATTTATACAGGATGTTCCAGCTTTAAATTGGCAAACACAAAGCGTAGTATTTTCTCAAGCAAACCCCTACAAATCCCAAAACCTGTCGTTTTCGCGAGGCGGTTTTATCAGAGGGGTGGTCTCATTTTGTTATTTGCGGATTGTTTTGTAGCAATGTAATAAATACGAGTTAGAATAGTTTTCCAAAAACATCCATTTTCGCGATATAAGAAAATTTACTTGCAGGGGGAATATTTTCAGGACGTCAGACTTAAATCGAACAAACCTGCCTAAACCTAAATCCTGGTCGAGAAAATGCGGTTTTTAAGAAATTATAGAACTTCGAAAATAATGCCACCCTCTCATATAAACTTAATGTCTTCGGGGCTTAGCTAATGAAAGTTACTGAGTATGTTAAAGTTCACAAAAAAGAAAGATATTATGTATCTGAAACTAATAAAGCTGATTTTCAACCAAATATGGTACCTACACTTATTACTGGTATGGCGAAGTATCTATTTGATCAAAAAAAACAGTGGAGGAGTTATGGGCAATCAGTGATGCTAATTTAAAAAAAAATTAGTCTGGACCTATGCAAACTCAAAGGATGTGCCTTTTCATTTTCCACAAAAAAGTATTCTTCATATTTTTTCATATGTGCTACGATTTCATAGTAATTTCACTTTTTTAATTAAAAATTTGAATTAACTCTTTTTTAGAAATGTTCTTAAATCTTAATTAGCACCACCATATCTCCCCCATTGTTTCTTGGATCGGGTGAATCCTTCACCACTTTGTGTTAGCCTGTACCAATAATAAGTGTACCGACTTCTTTTGAATAGCTTTATAAGTTTGAGAGATATTAAAAAATATCTTTAATATTTTGCAAAGTTTAACACAGTTTAACTTCCTTAGTGGCATTATTTTTTAAAGTTCTATTGGTTCTCAGTTTGCCAATTTAATACTGAAACACCCTTTATATGTAGGTACCTATTATTTTCTACTTACTATACAGCTTTTTTTATAAGTAGAGGTCCTAGAATATGATAGAAATAGCAGTATAGATATAAGAAAGAGATTTTGGAAAAAATAAAGTTGTCCAGCTATGTTTTGGTAGATTAGTGGTAGGTTTTAATATAAGAAAATTAGTAGTCAATGATTGCAGGTAACTTGAACTTTTGGAAAGACTGCCTAACTAGGGCCTCCATAAGCAAGGGGCGAGTTCCAAAAAGCTGTGACGGCCAATCACAAGTGCAGAAATGGTCCAATCCAACGATATATAGGAATAGATGACCCATGTTAATACAAATAATACGGTTTCTACATTAGCGGGTCGGGGGGGGGGGGGGGGGGGGGAGAAAGAAGACTAGGTAATTTGTTTACATTGGCATTTCTTAAAAATTCAGGCTTTCCTATTTTGTAATGCAAAATAAATAGTTTTTTTATACGATCTTTATAAAAACTTTACTTTTTTTAACCTTTTTAAATGCCTAAAGTATATCTTTTTTTAACAAGTTAAAAAACTTCCTTTTTTTCACTCTGAGCAGTTTAGAGTGAAAAAAAGTTCTAAACTTCCTTACTACGTTTACATGGAGTTTGGAATCGAATCCAGTGTAATGTAGTTTGGTGTTTTCATAAATGGTAAATGTGGCGTTAAATCCCGAAAATAAGAAAATTTATTTTGAGATTCAAATCAATCTCAAAATCTCTTCATGCGGTTTTCAATAATTCTATAAACATATTCAAATCGATTTCAATACTATGTGTAAACGTAGTGAGACCGCGATCTAAATATTATAATCCTCGTAATTGAAAACCATAGTGCATTTATATGCCCTTTAGTATATAACACAAAAATCCCATCCCAAATATTTCAATGTTTAAGCACGATCGTATAAAAAATAATGTATGAAACTCATGCATAAAGTGTCTTTTTTTCATTCATGGGATTCCCATTCATGAAAAAAAGTACTACTTTATGCACTTGTTGCATAAATAACTATTTGATAGACTTGTATGTTATTATATGCTTTGAGATACCTATATTTACAAAATAACCTATATGGTATAAAAAAACTGGAAACCTTAAATGTGCAGACAATAACATATTTCTAAAATCATGAAACAAAACAAGTTGCCTTTGGTAATGTATCTATTCCTATACATATATCGTTGGTCGAATTACACTGGGGGATTCCATCATCACTTTTTTGGCGAAACTACAAACATGTCCAAGGTATACTTAGGGGTGTAAACAAAATCAGGTCCAGAGCTTATAATATTTCCACAGCTGTTGACGCCTTATCTTCACAACACCAAAATCGAGGCAAGATTAAGTATCGCAAGTTTAAAATTATCTAAATTATGCTTCAGGCTTTCCATTTCATCCTTATCTTCACAACACCAAAATCGAGGCAAGATTAAGTATCGCAAGTTTAAAATTATCTAAATTATGCTTCAGGCTTTCCATTTCATATTCGTGCTCAGATGATGTTTCCAGTTCGTGCGATCCTGGCTCAAACTGACCCACCTTTTATTCTTTATTTTTCCAGTTAAAATGTCCAAATTAGGAATGTCACTTGGGAACCAAAAATCTCGAAACAGGAGATACAGGGGACCAATGTCTTATTTCTTAAACTTTTAAAATGAATGAATATTTTAAACATACCCTTATCTTTTGAAAATCTTTCAAATTCGCTAGTTTTCCATCTAGTTATAAATAAAATTTTATTGATACAGGCAATCAACCACACTTTTGAGTATATTTTTATTCCACCTTTAGTTAAAAAAAATTGATTGTTTTCATGGTTTTTGTAACCATTAGGTATATTGAGCTGAAAATGTCCACACTTATATCGTTGGGTGCCCAACGAAACATTTTAGGAATTCCCGTTTTTTTTTTTTGTTAAAATGGTCCCTAAAATGGTCCCTTACGATGTTCTCCTCAATCGAATCTTAATTCTACTCAGAAATTTAACTAAATTATTATTTTTGTTGCATCGTAAGCGCCATTTCTTATTTTCTGTTGGCCTAAAGGGACCAAAAATATCGTATTTGACATGAAAATTAACGTAAACAACACAGGTTGTCGGTTACGATCCATTTAATTATTCCCAACAAAAGATCGTAAGTCCTCAGACCCAGTCTTACGTTACATTTTTTGGAGTTTACGATAATTTTGAGGTCCATGGGCTGGGAGCAATCACTCTTGTCAGTGCGCGACAAACAAGCGGGCCGTGCGGATTAGTTTTTTTTTGTGTGTGTGTAGTATTTATACCTGTTTGCAATATTTTTTATATGAGAGTGTGCTGTGGCTGTTAAGGTAAGCTATACTAAAATCGAGCAATCCGTACGCCTGGCATAAATAAAACCGCGCGTTCAATGACGATCCGCGATTGGTTGGTAGGCTATAAAATTTCACCCGACTCGGCAACAAAGACATACTCGATCGCAAAAGTGTAGTTATTCGGTTTTGTCTTGTTTTCAGCTATTTAGACACTGCCACAAATAATGTTATCGATGTTTTGAACCATTTTAATTAAGCCATTAATTATTTTCTGAAATATTTTGATGTAAACAATTGTAAAACTAAAATTAAATAAAGGTCGTGCCTCAGTGCGGCCCTGGCGAATATTTCTACGCACATGCTCTTGTTTACGCCAGGCGTAAGAGTTGCTCGACTTTAGTATAGTATTATTGGCTTCTATAATGAAGGTAACCAAAATTTCGCATAGATAATGACCAGTTCAAGAACCAAACGTAATGAAGCAATGGATTCCGCAATGAATTTTTCTACACTCTATTCAAACTAAATGCAAGTGGCACGTAAACATTTACAAGATGGAAGCACGTGAACAATTCTGGGGGCTAATACGAGGCAGGGGCCGCATTAAGGACCATCTCTATGAATTTTATAATATAAAATATGAAAATAATATGCCCCAGTATTAAGAACTTTTATGGCACACCTAGACTTCTTGAACATGTAATTGTAGCTCCAACAATTAATAAACAGCGAAAGAATTATATCGGAAAAAATAAAGGTCCACTTGTAACTCAATACACCTCTGTAAGAAACACCGACTCGCTGCACTCGCCCGCCGGGCCAGACTTTATTGCCGGCTGGCCAATAGCAAGCCGATCACTTGCATATCACACTCTAGCCATGCAACAACTTGTGTTTATGTTTCACTTGCGTTTAGTTTGAATAGAGTTTAGTATTTGTGCCATTTTTTAGGATAAATCTAAGAATTAGTGGCAACAGAGTATTTTTTGTTTTTGTTGTGTTTTGTTAACATTTCAAATAGAAATAATGTACACTTTCATTTATTTTATCTTATTATAGTTTTAAAACCTGTTTCATAGAACATCAAATGGGTATCGTAAGGGACATGCGAAATGAAATTAGATTAGAGAAAATAAATTTTTCGTAATTTTCACAATCCTAATGCATTTTCCATGTGCATTAAGTAAGCCTTCCAAAATTTGGGACATGTATGTTAAAACACTATTGTTTGACAAAAGATCGTATGCGCCAAATCTCTATCAGAAAATAAATTTTTCGTAAATTTGACTATTCTAATTCATTTCCCATGTGCATTAAGTAAGCCTTACAAAATTTGGGACATGTATGTTAAAAACTATTCAGTTATTAAAAAAGTCGATTCCTGTAAAATTCAAGTCTTGGCGCTTACGATGTTTTGTCGGACACCCACCGATATGACAAGTCAAAATATGGTTTCCAGTTTTAAATTTGCCACTAGAGGGTGCAAGTTATGCCATACTCGTGACATACATCGATTTTAAATTCTTGTCCCTGGCATATTGACTTTTGTCTGGACCAACACTATATTAAAGACCCAAGCATGACGTCATGTTTTGTTGTTGTTTACGGACTGGGGTGGCACTACTCGACGAAAAAAATTGCGACTTTATAGGTTATAGAGGTTATTCTGTGGTTATTGGTATGTCAGTTTCTGACGTTTGATATGTCCAAAATTTTAAATATCCAGTTTTATTACGATTTAACTTCTTTCTACGGTAACGAATTGTCTTTACGTCCAGTATTTCGCAGTTTTATCCTATTAACACAGTTTTTATAGGTAGATTTGTTTGTGATAACATGAAATTTCCATGCACATGAAGACAAATTGTATGCACAGACCATTAGGTGAATTGCAGAAGAATAAACACTATTTTGGAATTATGAGATGATCTGATCAACAAGCTAAAGAAGCGAATATTCGAGATATTATTTTGGAGGAGTATTTTGTAACGTATGCAAGAATGCAAATAGAAAATTTTGTTTATAGCTCCAAAGTGAACCAATAGCCCTCCATATAAAGAAGAAACTGAAAAATCTAATGTGTTTTATGCTTACTTACACTACAACCAGCCATGGACTTCATTTCAGACCAAAAGGTACCCAATACTCTTGATTGCTTTTTATACTGTTTTTCTTAAGAAAATGTATGGAAATATGCCATGTGAACTTGTCAAATTAGAGAGACATAACAAACAAATATTTTATTTTATTGTGAATAATAAATTCGTTGTAACAGACATATTTACATGTTGTTATTTCATAAAAGATTCTGGGACAATGGTGTTTTAACATTAAACCACCATGTAAATTTGTTTCGTCATGTGGCGCCAGTGGTGATCACTTGAAACAGCGCTATGCACAGGTCTTTAATACCAATGAATAACGAACCCCAGGAAGGAACCAAAGATCTATGGGCATTATAAAATACGTGAGACGGAAATCGCCCTGTATGGAGACTGAATTTTGACAAAATATTTTTATATTTGAGTTGTCACGGTGGTTTGTGCTATTAGATATCTGTGTAGTTCTTCGATAAGTACTTTTTGGACATCTATTATGGTTAGCTGTGCAGCCTGCGGCTATTCCGTGACTACCAGAACAAAATGTTTGGGGGATAACATAACAAATTTGCTCCTTCCTGGGGTTCTTTATTCGTAGTTTAATATAGTGTTGGTCCAGCTTTTGTGACTAAAAATTACCAAAGCAACTTTATTTCTAAGCAAAAAAGTTATGCCTGAAATCTACCCATAAAATATGATTTTATATCTGGACATTTTATATCTGGACATTAATTTGAAAATTATATTTTTCCTAGAGCAAAAAAATACGAAAAAAACAATTAAAAATAAGGTAGACCGATTAATTAAACTGCAATTTTGTTATTTACTCTTAAAATTAAATAGATTTTTAATAAATTTTCAGTATAACCAACAATTTAGAAACAATTTTTGATTCAAATTCAATTGAAATTACTGGTGAATAAAAGAAAATAGAACATTTTGAACTATATTATGTCTAATTAATATAGCAATAACAAAAACGATGAGAGCACCCTATTAAAATAATTAAAACTAATGCTCACCAACACAAAATCTTTTTTTCCTGTTCTCCATAAATACACTTGACATACTCGCCAGCATACCCGAAAGCACAGACTAGCGAGTAATACAGACAATTCCTTAGCGACATGTGTCAAAAGGAGACTCGCTTTTGGGCGAAATATCTTCTAAAGAGATAAACGTTGCGCATTTTATTTGATTTTACGGTAATAGATTGTATTAAAACCAAATTTATGCTTAAAATACTGACCGTCTTTCTGTAAATTCAAATGGAGACTCGCTTATTTTTGACACATGTCAATAAGGAGGCTTCCTTTGCGAAACTATTTATTCTGTGCCGAAAGTGTAAGTCAAATGTTCGAGGTACCCTGTTAGTCTGGTTGCTAGACACACAAAGTGTTGTCTAGCAACTCTGTATTAATAATTAAGCTAATAGTTATTTACATTGCAAGATGCATAAGTGCACTTTTCTGGGCAAGGAGGTTGTTTAAGGACCAAGGCAACACCCAGGTCTTTCAAAGTACCTCCGAGGCCAAAAAACAGCTTACGCATCATGTAATGTATTAAATTTTTCCTACTATAATGTAGACTGTGAGTAATAATCCTCATAATGACCATTTTTCAATTACCAAAAATTTTAATCGGTGATAAATATAAAAGGTAGAATGCAGCGATAATTAAAAAAATAATAAAATAGTCATGCTTTGTATAGGAGTTGCATGCTTAAATAACCCTGTGCCAAATTACTGTCAGTCCATTTTCCCCTATTAGGCCACTCTCATTTGACACTTGGGAAATACTGATATTATTAATTATTTTTATTTCGCATATTTTGTGTTCTTTCTGATCAAAACCAGTTTATAAAATGATTGTTGTGGAAAAACGAAATTTGCTGCGTAAATTTGCTGCGTAAATGTTGCTAGATACAAAAAGTATTGTCACGTACGCACGTAGCAACCAAACTAACAGGGCACCTCGAAGATTCGGCTAATGCTTTCGGGGGTGCGAGTATGTAAAGTGTACTTATGGAGGAGGGAGCGGGAAAAATAAATTCTGGTTTTTCTAGAAGTGCCATTTGGTTGTGATACAGAAAATTGTATCCAACCAAAAGACGTTGCTTTCGATTCTGAAAATTGAATCCAAATAAAGGACGTTTTATTTGTGCTTAACATTTCAATATGAGCAGTTCGGTAGATTTGAACAACGATAATTATTCGATATGTAGATTGCAAACTTACATACTTATCATTGGCAGCCTGTTCAGAAACATGGAAAAATTAAGTATTAAAATACAAGTTCACATGATAATAGCCGCCCTTTGTGTCCACGTTAATGGCATGCCTATGGTTTTCCGAGGAATTTTCTATTTTGAACTTCATTATAAAACACGTGGCAGCCTGACTAAAATCATATCAAAAGGCATATTTTTCGAATAAATGAAAACTCACTTCTCCATATGAAGAACCCAGGATGGTTCTCTGATTCATACTTTATTACTGTGAGAATATACACAACATAATGTCCTTTGAAGGCATACTGAGTAAAATCACGTCCAAAAATCTGTTACTATCTCCCGTTCTAAGTGCATATCACTTAAAGTCAAGATAATTCATTATTTTCTTATGAGTTCGGCTATTCGCAAAATTATGTTTTCTATAATGTTTTACTCCAAGAGACCTACATTCTGATATATAACGTAGACTAAAGGAGCCATAGATACTCAGAAGCATCGTTGGAACTGTCCGCAAAAAATCCCGCTAAACCAACTTTCAAAATTTAATTTTGGAGCCAAAACAAATTAAAACAGATAAATTGTTATGTCTTACAATTATTCTTAGGACTCGATACTAAGTTGAGGTATAGGTATTTTAATTTAGTTATTAGTTTTTATATAAAATTGTATGGAAAATATTTGGTGTAGAATGCGGAAATTTCAACAATGGTTTGACAGTCTGTGTGTAGCTTTGTCTATGTATATAATGGAAAATTTAATTTTCCATGGCTATGATTAAAAGAAGACCTGCAAAAATGATGAAAGTATATAGGCTTTCCTTTAGGCTTTGCTACACCTCAAAACCAAATACCTATTTTGAATACCATAGTTCGGTGTGTCCACAGGATATATGCAAGCATGACAAAAATCCGATTTTCTTAAGTGCCCTGTATGAACAGTAGGGAGTATTTCAAAAAGATTCATCTTAACCTTTCAGCGGGCGCGCTGTCATACAATTTACGATAAATGCCCAAAATCGCCTTCCCTACACTTATCATTCAGCCGCGAGGCGCTGAGCTCCCACCTATTCCTAGATCAGTCTCTTTCTAAACTCCAGGAGGAAAGGTGTGCCCAAGAGTAATTGTTATCAACAGATATTTTATAAAGTTTCATTTCAGCAAACATTTTATGACACGCGCCATTATGTGTAAGTATATGACGAATATTATTTTATCTCATTTCTTTCGCATTTATATCATTAGTTTCATAGATCAATGTGTTTTTGCAAGGTATATATATTTCTAAATATGACTCACAGGCTGCCTACGCAAAAAGGGCTGGTCTGTTGAAGAAGAGAAGAAGGAATCCTTCAAAAACACGGTGTGTGTCGATCATAATTATTATGTTTGGAGAAGAAAACATTTTCAGCATCAAGGAAGGGTTGGTGTTGTCTATCATTTACGTGCAATAACCCAACATTTAAATGAAGAAAAAAACATTAACTTGGATAAACCCGAATGACGTAAAATTTACGACAAGCGCTCACTCAAGTGAAATTAAAGAGCGTGCGCGCCCGCTGAACGGTTAAGCACTAATTCCCCTAGTTTCGTTACTCTATCTTGTCACTGCCATGTAAATAAATTTATTTTTGATTCAATTTATGCACTTTAAGTTTTTTAAGAAAATTACAATAAAAAAATAAAAACAGTAAGATTTTTTTAAGTTTGGGGACATAAAATACCAAAAACCAACAACACGATTTTTAATTTTTTTCTAATTTTATTAGAACCTCTCTGTATAAGATAGAGCATGGAAACTAGGTAAATCTTAATCCATCAACAAATAGTAATTTACATTGCAAGATGTGTAAACAGCGTAAGTGCACTTTTCTAACCGAGGAGGTTGTTTAAGGACCTCGGAGGCCATGTATTACATTTTATCTGCTACTGATAATTTCATATTATAGGTACTTTAAATACACTATAGAGTAGATTGTGAACAATAACCATGGCTTATACCACTTACTACTACTTATGTTATCTTTACTCGCATTTAAAAGAACCATTCTCAGGAAATTCTTCGAATCGAGAATATTCTCCAATTTTGCATTCTCAAGAATTTTCTATCACTAGTTAAGCCACACACATTGATATTATTAATATTTCTTTCACATAATTGGTGTTCTTTCTTATCAAAACCATTTTATAACAAGATCGTTGTTAAACCTATTAAAATTGATGGAAGTTTCACGTTGCTACGCATATTCCACGTTCGCAGCTAGCAACCAAAATAACAGGGCACCTTGAACATTTCATTTATGCTGTTAGATGTGCTGGCGAGTTTATACATTGTACCTAAGGAGGAGGGAGCAGGAAAAAATCTTTTTGAAATACTTCCTAAGTTCATACAGAGTCGAGAAAATTGGATTTTTGCATATTTGCATATACCCTGTAGACACTGTGTGAACATATTGTTGGTCTCCGCACGTAGTGGCATAACTAGCTTTTTGATAATTTTACAGTAGAGCTAAAAAACTAAAAACAGCATGAAATAATCATTCATATATCTGGTAAAAAATTTACTAAACCTAACGAAACTTTTTTCAAAGATTCCGGTGATATGAAGCTTAAACATGACAATATAGAACGACTTGCGGATTTTTTCATTTCTGAGAAAAAAAATATTTTGAGCAGTTACGCCACTTTGTGAAATCTGTAAATTTTTTGTCGTTTCCTTACTCCAAATTAAAGGCTATTTAAAGAATATTTATTAACCCTTTCAGGACCGGACCCGGACGAACACGCATATAAAAGTTGGGTCAGTGGGACCGGAACCGACTATAAACGCAAGCAGGGAGGCATGAGAAAGGACTGGAACCGGACGGACACGCATTGACTACGGATACATTGGAACGCCTACTTTACATTGGTCATGCCCCCAGTTAATGTCATTGACTGATTTTCTAGTAATAGCGTCTAGTTGGGTGGTCCTTCTCATAAAAAAAAATTACTTGTGCACTTAAATATACATCAATAAATTCGAACACAAGCTCATTTGCATGTGGGTGCATGCAAAAAATGATTTATATTGTGAAAAGATCTGTTGTTATGTAATGACTGTTTTGCAATTAAGGACCGGAACCGTACATACACGCATGCGCTTCCTGCTGTGGTCCACTGGGCACAGATCCTCAGGCGGCCGCAGTCCCGAAAGGGTTAATCCAAATTTCGACAAAATAATAGTTATTTATGTACCAAGGCACTAAAGTTCAACAAATGTGGAATTTAGATGCCGAGGCCTGTAAGGCCTCGGCAAATAAAGCACAATTGTTATAAAAAGAAACTTCACTGCCAAGGGACACAATATATTTTTTGAAAATCAGGAAGAATTTTTTTTAGACAAAATTATTTAAAGAGGGTCACCTGTCCTTGAAACAACCTCGCGCACCGTTGCTTTGCCTCTATATTGCTCTATCTAAATTGTAAATTAATGAAACAATGAAAATTCCTTTATACCATCTTCGTTTATACAACATCGATATCTTATTTCCTATTTTAAACTGTCTGTATTTTTCTGTTTCAAGTTCTTTCCACAACACCAAATTTGATGTACCGTCGTTCCATTATGCACTGATAGGAGTGATAGGTACATGCATTTCATGCAAACGTAAAACAATTTATGCATATAGCACAAATTTTTCTATTTGTCGTGTCAGAATAGTATTGTAAAATGGGTAAACTTAATTTATTGTTAAAACAAAATGACTTTTTGAGCGAAAGTATCGAATTGGAGTCGCAGTACAACGCAGCTGATATTTCTAGAATAGGATTTGAGGCCTATTTACTCATGTGTTAATCAGATACGCCAAAAGATGTGTGCGGTTATTTAAAAATTCGCGCATCACGAAGTGGCGTAAATTAAGTTACGCCACCTTTTGGAAAATACAAATCTCATGTAGGTTTCTCACAAAGAGGCGTAAAGTATATATACGCCTCTACGTGAGACACACTCTGTAACTTTTAACAGTTACGCCAATTTAATAATTAATTGTCCTGACGTAAGTAGTAGAGATACATTTACACCACTTCGTGAGATGAAAGAGGACGTTAAAATATGCATAAAACGGGCGTAACCCATATTTTGAATTTTTGGCAGTTACGCCACTACGTGCGGAGACCGACGATATGGTATTGAAAATCTGTATTTGGGGTTTCGAGGTATGGCAAAGCCGACTATTAATTTTTCCTTAATGAAATGCCCAATACAATTTTTGGGGTCATCTTTTCATAGTAGAAGCCAATGGAAAATTTTAATTTCCAAAAACGATATTTTCCTAACGTGCAAAAAAAAATCCATTTTTCCGCAGGAGACTGACACCAAGCAGTCGAATGCAGAAAAGGCATGGACCGTAGGCAAGCGTTAGAAACCATTATTTTTCTACAGGCAGTCGAAAAACAAACCACTCTTTAGGGCTCATTTTAATAATTTTATTATTTATTATTATAATAGTTTATAGTAAAATTAAAATTTGTAGCATAGATTAAATTAATTGATTTTATTTCATGTTCAATATTTTGTTGGGTATTGACATTCAACAAATCATTAGCAACTGAAGGATCTCAGGGCAATCCTTGGGCAATAGGATGTTATTAATAATAATTGAAAACACCAGTAATTTTGATTGTTTTATGTATTCGACATTACAATGTATAAAATATTTCCGCAGTAGTGCAGAAAATATTTTATACGCTAGTGCGGCCAATCAGTGGCGGAACATTGGATTTTCCGCCCCCCTGTAGAAAAATTATATATATCAGAATGTAGGCCTTTTGTATTACCTTAAGTATTATAGAAAAAAAAATTAAAAATAGTTGAACCCGTTAGAAAATAATGAATTGTCTCGAGTATGGTACACACTGTATCACTGCAAATTCTTATAATCAAAAAATTTACAGCTATTATAAGAGGTTACAGTTACTATTAACAAATAGAAGACTTGAATAAAACAAGTAGTTGAACCGGTTAAAAAATAATGAATTGTGTTGAGTATGATAGACACTGTATCACTGCAAATTCTTATAATCAAAAAATTTACAGCTATTATAAGAGGTTACAGTGTGTGTATAAGACTATTAACAAATAGAAGACTTGAATAAAACAAAACAGAACATATATTAAACACAAATGCATCATATACATTTCATAAGATTGTTTAAATTTAAAATGCCTGATCTAAACCTAATCACCATTCTCAATCCCAGTCACCGTCACCCCATCCTTCTTCTGTGTTGTTATTATCAATTACTGTAAGCTTATCACTAACTTCTTTACTCAACTCACCATCTCTTTGCTCGCTTATCAAAAATTTACTATTTGTCTGTATCACCGGTTCCATGTCTTGAAAGAAATTGAAGTCTTCTTCACTGCCCGAGCCTGCACCCACCTGATTTTTTATGTCTAGTTCCGTAATATCTGGCAAAATCCTTGTTCGTTCCATAGTACTGATTGAACTTTCAGATAGTTCCACAGACGAATTACTTTGAGTAATATTTTCACTTGAATTTTCTAGGTGCACATTTTGTGAAATATGTTCTTCATTTTCATTATCCCAATCTTCCCAATTATCCAGGTCCTCATCTACAGACTGTTCCATTTCGGTGGAAGATTCCCCTTCCTCGCCATCGGGCCTAGGCCTTTCTGGCAAAATTTGGTGCCCGATTTCCTCTAGCAGTGAACTGGCCATGCTTAGTTGATCGTTTTGAGCCACCATTGATAAATTGTGGTTTGTTTCTACATGTTCAAGTTTGATTCTTGACGCCTTTCTTGAATGTGCCGTAGGTCTGCCATCATTAAATAACTTTGCTCGTTTGCCGCCTATTATTGTGGTGGCCCCAAGTATTGGAACTAGATCTGCTAGGGTGCGTAGAGTTACTGATACTAAGTGATCATTTGTGTCCTTGATTCCAACAAGAAGCTAAAATAGAATTCAGACTAACTAAAATAAATATCAATAGAGAAAGGATGTGTGAACATCATATAGAATATACAAATAAAGATGCTTTGTGTGATTTGCAAAATTTATTTCTATCTTAAAATCATAGCGGAGCTCTTTCCACTGATACAGTGATCATCGTCAGTGCTTACTTATCAGTTATGTATCACAAGAAACGAAGAGCTTGCCTCTGGTAAATCACAAGTTAAAAACAATAATTAACAGTTTTTATAAATTACATTAAGTGAAATACTCCTTTATAACAATAATCTGTCGATCATCTTCATTATGGAGTTTGGCATTATTTTAAAGTAATAAAAAGTGTAATTATGTTGGTTTATATGACATTCTTTTAAGATTTATAGTATTCCATTCTGCAGAATAATCATGGAGCAGAGGTGAAGAATACACAAAAAAACATTTGCATAAGGTCTAAAATTCATAGTAATAGTAAAGCATTATTGCATTATTTGGTAACCGGAGGAAATAGTCCATATCTTGAAGTGGAGTAGGAAAATATGAACGAAGACTATGACTATCTAACTTTGTTGGATTAGCAAAATGTTGTACTGCTGAAGATGACCCCTAGCTGGGTTGAAACATATGTAGTGTTTCCTGTTAATAAACAACTGCGATTGTGAAGCAGAGACTGTAAGTCATACCGTTTATATAATATTCTCCTACTTCACTTTAGCAACAATAGACCATATTAGGTCGCAGTGGAGGGACAAAATCGGATCGTTCACATTCGATTCATTCATTCATTCACTCCGCTTCAAGGATAATAATGGACTATTTCTTCCACTTACAATATGTCAGGCAGACTTTTTAGTCCAAGAATATTTTAAGATCCTCATTAGAAGTGGTGCTGAGGCCTGAGACCGCAAGTCATACCCTTCGTATCACATTATTTTGTGCTTCCTCCTCTCATCATCTTATCACATTATTTGTCACAATCGCCCTAACTTGGCTATGTAAGGGTTTCCACTCATTCTATCATGAACATACAGGGTATTTTGTATTTTGGTATTCTATTTTGGACAAAAAAGTTCGTGTCAACATGAGCCTGGAAAGAAGACTCGAAGTGTTAAAGATTTTTTAGTGGTTTCTTAATAATATCTCAGAAAGTATATTGACTTAAAATTTACACAGTATGCAGGTATAAATTCCAATAAAATGAAGCTACTAGGGTTTTGTTGTCATAAACAGTGGTGTATGGGAAGGTAGAACATCGCCCCTTTTCAAAAGTAATGTCTTCGCCCGTGTTTTTTTTAGTCAAGTCGACAGTCAATCAATCACTTTATTGGCACATTGTATCACACTTGTACAAGTTAAACACAATCCGATCAGATAAAAATGCAATCAGTACAATCAGGCAAAAATGCAAAAATCAATTTCAATACGTTAAAACTAGGGTTCCTAATTTCTGTACAATTTAACTGAGTAGAACGGGTTTTTATTTAGATATTGGGTCACCTTGCTTTAAAAGCAATTTATGCCTAAAGCTTTCCTTGCTTGTAATTTATTGTATAGTTTTACCGCAATATAATTTGGCATTTGCTCAGTCTATAGAATGGTACTGCAAAAGTGTCACGGTTTCTAGTATCGAAAGTATGGAAGTCCCTATTTGCATTGTACTTTCATTTGTTAATCTGTACAAAAAGTAGGTTCTCCCTAATGTATGTGTATGGAAAAGTCAATATTTCTAATTCTATGAAGTCAGCTCTGCATTATGCTCTGTATTTAAGACCGCATACTATTTCCACGGCGTTTCTCTGTAATTCGAAGACTCTAGGCCAATCAGCCACCTGTCCCCACACAATCACACCATAACTCATCAGCAAATAACAAAGAGGGAGGCAAGCTACTCAAAACGCACTTCTAGGCACCACACCGGCAAACCTACTAAGAGCAAATACAGCAGAGGGCAGTCTTGCTGCAAGCAGGTCTATATGCGTATGCCACCTAAGCCTTGGATCCAGGCCAAGAATTTCACCCCACTCTTTATGCTGAATGGAGTATGAAAGCTAAGGCGCAGCGCAAATATCATGTTTGCTGTCTTTTCTTTATTTAACACCAGACCTTTTAAACCTATCCCCAGCCCTCTGCCGCACTTCACAGGATTCTCCATTAGGATATCACTGGCACTATCTCTAACAGAGACGCTTGTGTCATCAGCAAACAAAAATTAGTTTTCGGAAACTGCATGATATGGTAAGTTATTTATGAAAATTAAAAACAGTATGGGTCCCAAAATGGACCCTTGGGGCACTCCTGCGGGTCTTTCTCAATTCTTCTACATTCTGTCAGTGAGGTGAGATCTCAACAGCTGAACACTCAACGAGTTGAAATTATATCCAATCAATTTCTTTAACAAGTCAAACACCTTACTCAGGTCGCAGAATACTGTGAACACATACTAGTATTATGATTTTTGAAGGTATCCTGTTTCGTATTTTTATTTATTAAGTTCTCATCATATTATCTTTCCTTAAGAGTTTTCAATGGAAATTTTATACTTATTTCTATAATTTTTCAGTTCACATAGATTTATAGGGCTTTGATTTGGAATACAAGCTTCAAACAGAAAGTTCAGTTGGTCGTGCATGTAGTGTAAGTTTGCATCGAACCAGGCATTGTTCCTATTTTGTGTTGTAATCCTCTTTTTCTTTTCTGGGATCGACTCGATAATCGCACTCTCGATTATCTGACAGAATTCATTGAAGCAATCGTCAACTCAATGAAAATATGTGTTCTCTTCTACATTATAGAAATGGAGCATACCTATCTCAGTGATTGGCCTAATCATGTTTGTTTCCTGGTGTATATTTATCGGGTTATCTTTAGGTACAAAACTCATCTTGAACTCCCCATTCATTTTTCTATAAGAAATGTCTTTGACAATTTGCCATGAAACCAATGGATTTTACGAAAATAAAGCAAATTGAAGTTGCTGCTCAGAAAAAGTACTAACTTCGAGAATGGTTTCAATTCTGTATTTAGAAAACAACGTATTTTGGGACCCACGATTATAAGCACTTGTTTGCTCTTTTAATGCAACAAAAAAAGGAATATGTTGAAATATTAAGGACCAGGCATTTTTTCTAATTAAATTATTAATGTATCCATGCCCTTCAAACTTTGGAAATTGATTGTTTGCATCAGAAGAGACAAAAAGTGCTTATACATGTAGGCCCCAAAATGTGTCGTTTGCTAAATACTGAATTAAATTGAATTGAATCCATTCCCAACGTTATAACTTTTTCTCAATTTGCTTTGTTTGCTCAAAATCCAGTAGCTTTGAAATTGAAAAGAGATTGTTTTTTATGGAAAAAATGAACTTCACTAAAAAAACCATGCGCATAGAAATCCTTTTTTGAAAAGGGGGCGTGTCCCACCTTCCCATATGCCACTGGTTATGACAACAAAACGCTGGTAGCTTCTTTTTATCGCATTTTATACCCGCATAGGGTGTACCAAATTTTAAGTTAATATCATTTGTTGTTTCCTAGATATTACTAAAAAACTGTTTAAACAAGTAAACTTTAACACCCTGCATATTTTTTTTATTAAGCATTTCCGGATCCGTGTTCACATGAACTTTTTTGCTCAAAATCAAATTTTCTCGTTTATTTCAAAATTGTGAATGGGCCTTCAAACACCTGCATATTATTTATAGTTTTACGACTTTGTAGTGGGCCAAGCAAATGTCACTGTTATGATACTCTGGACAATACTTAGTTGACCTATCAGACGCAGTTATTTGCCAGATTGAAGAAAAACGCCCATACCTTTATCAGTTCACGCAGACATTATGGCAGTTTGTAGATACTTACGAAATAAAATCTTTTTCAGCTCATTTCTCAAGCATTGTACATTACGTTTACGGACTCTTGGACATGTTTCACAAGCAGTGCAGAGAGCAGAGGGTCAAGACGTATAAAATACAAACAATATTTAGGAGACCATTATAATGGTGTACCAACCTCCGAAAGGTGCCACTTACAACCGTAATATGGTGCGACCACAAAGAACGTAGTACACTGCTATGAATGGTTTATTAACAAAGAACAAGAAAGTTAGAAAACTGTTTCATGTACAAATAAAGAATGGTACCGAGCACGCCAACTTACTCTGGATTTACTGGATATTATAACGACTGACTGAAAATTATCAACTCCCTGTATCGTCGCACCTTGGCCTGAATTTACCTGAGATTTTGGGTTTGGATTTACAGAATCATAAGAATTTAACTGCCTGGGAACTTTCCATGCAATAATATCTAATGCTATTCATTCGTTTTGGTAACCAACCTCTGTGCATGTTGCTAGTGAAGTTTGAGTTTTATAATTTAACATTTTTATTGCTAGCTTAAGAGATACGCCAATGATGCCCATCATTGCCATGCAAATAACGTGGTTACTAAGGAGTGGAGATAATATGTTCTACTGTCCATCTATACCTCAATTACTGTAAGAAGTCTGGATTTTGTCGGATGACAATTCTTCACAAAAGTTAATGACGTCACTCATTGATTTATTATGGCAAAAGCTACCCAAGTGATATGCCAATCTACAATGCCATTATACTATCATGTACCGAATATGACTTAAATATCTCAACTATGTATCTTTGTTATCAGGCCCTCAAATAAAAAAGTTTATAGAAGAAACTGACAATATTATTCGATATTCTGCTGATCCTAAGAAAAGCTATGTGAAAATAGATAATAAAGAGGGGTGGCTCACTCCCGCAATACTATCACAAATTTGGCCGAAATCCCAGGCAGACTTGCGAAAATCGCAAAGAATCCCTTCGAAATCTACAGAAAGCACGGCAAGCTTCCAGAAATCGCTCTGCAATCGGTGGAAATCGCGGCAGTCATCTGAAATCCCTGGAAATCCTATAGCTGTTATTGTTGACATAATTTCCTCTCAAGTCCTGCCCCCTTCCAGAATTATACATATCTAAAAAATGGTTGTGTTTAAGGTTACTAAGTGGAAGCAATCACTTGCTGCCTCTGTCTCTGTTTTTCTATGTATAAAAAAATAAAAGCTTGTAACAAAGTGGGATACCGATATCAAGCCTCTTGCAAGCGATTGCTTAGCTTGGTAACCTTAAATGCAAGCAATGTTTCTCAGCCATCATTAATGTACAGGTTGTATCAAAAAATTGATATACAAGGTGGATGAAAACCATAACGCAATATTAAACCCAAAATGGCCTTATGACTCTGCGTCTCATCACATGACGTCAAAAACGGCCTGTCAAATTTTAAAAAATTAATTTAATTAAAAAATAAATCTTAAAAATGTAGCAGTTTTTGTGATGGAACTTTCTTTTTTATTATCAAGAGGCATAAGACCCATATTAATATCACGAATTTGCTGGAGTTTAATTTTATTTGTTGTTTTATGGCGAATTTTTTAAAATAAATAAGCACCTAAGTAATGTGCATTTTTAATTTTTCTACAAAATCATTATTACTTGAAATAGTTTGGTAAAATTTGGTACAGGCCCATTATGAGGGGTGCTCAATTCAGTGGCGTGTAGTTTTTCTAAAAAAATCGGTAATGTGATTTATTAAGATTTTGCTCCTAGGCATAGCATGAGGCCTTGGATTTTATATGAAATGCCATTACTGTCAAAAATGCAGATTATCAAAAAAAAAAACCAGTAAAATCATACAATTAATAAATTTCTTGCAGGGTCACCCGAAAACAAATGGGTCACACTGTATGTACCTCATCGAACTGACAAACGAATAAGTCGCGTCATCAATACAAGCAGTGCACGACAGCCAAAGTACAAGAGAGATAGCCATAACGAGCACAAGGCAAGTAAGACAAAGAAAAACCAAGCTGTACCACGTGACTAGTACAAAAGCTTCAGAATTTACATGGGAAATAGGCCTTTTGAGCTTGATTTTATTAATTTTTAATTGGAAAAAAGTGAAGTTATGACATTTTGTTTATTTGGTATGCTATAAACTAATCTAAAGGTTTTCTGGGGTATAATCAATAAAACTTCTAGAATATAATTGTAATATTTGTTAATGCTAGACATGTGATCCATATATCAATAATAAAACACTTAAAATATCAAGTAAATTTCAAGAACACTGCTAAATTCTCATGCATTCACATGTTATTTGGAATGTTTTGCCACTAGTCAGCTGATTTATTTGGTTATCTTGCTTACTCTATGTTGGCTGGCCGCGGCCAACGAAAAATACCGGCCGTGGCGCGGTGCGAACTCACGTGACTCTAGGAGTTCTCATTTAGGTTAGGTTAGGCATTTTGTTAATATTTTTTAGAATTGAGTGCCTAAATTATTTATCCAAATAAAATAATAAAATATTTACAATAATTCCAATGTATTGCATTTTTCCTACACTATTTTACAAGTGAAGCGATGGTAAAAGTATGCAATGCTAGAACTCCTAGAGTCACGTGAGTACACGCTGCGCCACGGCCTGTATTTTTCGTTGGCTGCGTGGCTGGCGCTTTCTCTGTCTAGACTCCTTCCATTCGTTTGTCAGTTCGATGATGTACCTACATACAGTGTGACCCATTTGTTCACCCCCATATACCTATATGGAGTGAATCAAACACAAGACTTAGGAAAGCCAAAATGGCCTTACCCCTCTCATTACGTGAAGTCACAGAATTACCAAATAGGGCTAATATACAGGTTTATAAAAAATATATACAATGCGGATAAAAAACAAGATATGTAATAGAAAAGCCTAACTGTAACTAAAATCGGGACAAGAAGACCGCAGAGAAAGTTGCAAGTTCAAAGGGATTAACGATTAAATAGTATTAATATGTGGAAACCTGGGTGTGAGCCTGGGTGCATACGTTGCTGTTCTTGTTTTTGGAGTTTGGGTCTCTATATTTACACCTCCAATCGCCAGCATATTATTATGTCCGCATATTTATTAACTTTCAAAAAAGAAGTATCGATTGCTAATCCAAGAAATCATTCACAGACTGAAGAAATCGTTTGCAGCCTTAGGAAATCCATTGCAGACTGTAGGAAATCACAGAAAGCCCTGGCAGCTTCTCGAAATCCCAAAAATCCTTCGCAGCCTGGGGGAAATCCCTGGCAGATTATCAGAAATCGCCAATTTTCCCAATACAGTCACATTTTTGATCTAGTGAGCCACCCCTCAGCTAATAACGATAGTTTACTGCTGGTCGAAATTAACTTCACTACTGGTTTTGAAAAAAAAACTCATACCATACCTCTGGTAAAATATTTAGTTGAAGTTCTTCCTTTGTAAATGTGTGAACAAAGTATGGAAAATGATTCAGTAGCAACAGCCGAATTTGGGCATCTCTAACGGCAAAAATTTGTAAAAGTATAGGTGTAAAATACTTTTTAAATGTGGCCTCGGAAAAAAGTGAGCTGGTTTCTTTATCTTGATTACCTAAAATTTATTTTAAATGTTCGAAACATTTGATAAAATTAATATAAAGTGCAACAAATCATACCTTGTCTTGGACATAATATTTGAGGCAATAAATCTACTTGGGCAGTTTTGTTCAATAAAACCATCCGAGACAAAAGTAGACTTCCCAACTGGCTCGCAACAGTGTCTTCATTAAAACTTCTTAATCTTTCTCCGAGAGTTTGGAAAAATTCAATTTTTTGTTCATCTGATTTTAATGGCAGCTCAACTAAGAAGGAATGGATAGCAATAAATTCGTGTCGAAAAAATTCATTTTCCAATATATCGCTAAAAGTTGGTCTCTGAGAAATATCAAATGAGTGTAACTTAGCTATACAAAATTCTTTAAAATTTTGCAGTGGAATGTCTTCAGCTGTTCTGTTTCTTAAAACTTCATTCACTAAGCAACCAAATCCAAATACATCTACAAAATCTTTTTTACCACCGCAAATTTTGATATTCTTGTCTTCGTTGGGATCAACAGCTTGATTATATCTATTGTCTCTACACTTGTTCAAGTAGTCAACGGACATATCTTTGTATTTGCACAAAAATTCCATTCCACCAAGTTTCCAGCTTCCATCTTTGGTAACATATACAGCTGATATACAAACATTGTTGTGTGATACTTGAGCTTTATCATGCAAGAAGCACAGCGCTTTCAATATAAAATGTAAACCAATACAGATTTGTAAAGTACTCAGTTTTGACAGTATGTGGGAGAGAGGAATAGCTTCTTCAACGGCTAAGTAAATTTTCGAGTTCTTCTGCCATGAAGAAATGTACTTGAGGATACAAGGGTGGCGATAAATCATCAATTTCTACAGAAAAAGGTATAAAAACTCTACAATTTATTAGTATGTTAAAAAACCAAGAGAACTTGCCTTGATGTTCTTTTCCAGTGGAGTTTGGGGAATCCATAATACCCCATTAATGAAGATTTCTCCAATAAACACCGATAACTTGCTAGCGACATTATTCTCCTGGACAATTTGAGCAGAGTGTTGGGACCAAAAATCGGATACTTCAATTGCTTTGTCTTCTATTTGTATGCCTTGTAAGTGAGACTGTTCATTTCCCATTATTTTCGATACTCCATTCAAATGTTCATGTTATTTGGGTAAAAATCCTTGAAACCCCAAGTACTTATTATAGGTTACAATCAAATGTCAAAATGTCAATTGTCAGTTGAGCTGACATATCAGTTTTGTTTGGTTTACTAAACTAGTGCACACCAGGTTACACTTTTTGCATATTAGCGTTTGTTGCAAACAGTGAAATGGAGTAGGGAGAACGAGTGTCACCTATCTCGCATCCTTTTTCCAGGCAAATTTAATGGCCGCCATATTGTCCTCACTTTGACGTTTGCAGTTTGTTTTCAGCAAGTTAGTTATTGTTGTATTTTCAGCAAAGAAATGGTCAGTGTTTTTGGAAAATGTCGTGTGCAGAACCAAGCTGTAAGAATAATTCTTAATTATTATAAGTCTTGGAGACCTCCCCAGAGTATCATTTTTTCGGTAAGTTTAGTAAAAACAATCGCCGAAATTTTGGGCACCATAAGCGCGCATCTGTATAATTTTAATGATTGAATATGTGGTTAAAAATTCTTAACTTGCGGACTGATTGGACTTTGAGTCCAAATAAATTTGTTTGTTTAAAAATATTTTGCTGGCTGATGCCTTTACTGTGCATCGTGGCGAACGAGGACGAAGACCTCTAAAGTAGTCTGCAGTGCCAATAAGTCTGTTAACAATGATACGCCCATGGATGAAGTTGGTTTAATATGGCCGCTACTTTTATTAGGCAGTTCGCGCAGCTTGTAGCTTATTTTCCCTACTCCATTTCTCTGCTTGCAAAGAGTGTCGTTAGGTGCAGTCACGCCAAATATTCCAGAAGTCAAATGATTTAAGTTTTTTTTAGCAAACCTAATCCAGAGAAATGGAGGAGAGGAGAACGCGCTTTGCCCTACCGCGCATCATGATTTTCGTCTACAATCTGCCCGCCATTTTGAAGACACTTTTGACATTTTACCGGCTGGTGCGGAGTGCTTACCTGTTTTATTTGTAGTTTTCGAAGTGATTTCGATTGATTTTAGCGTTATGTCGTGTTCTGAGACTGTAAGAATTTTAGAGAAAAATACGTGACGGAATATCTTTTTTCCGGTAAAGATTGTTTACTTTTTTCAGTTTTCAGTGCCGTACCTTTCTGTACCAATTACATTTATTAGAGAGATTAGGTAGGTTGAATTTAATACAAGCTGCCATGTGTTTTATAATGAAGTTCAAATAGAAAATTCCTCGGAAAACCATAGGCATACCGTTAGGGTGGGTCCAAAGGGCTATTATTGCCACACGTGATCTTGTATTTTAATAATTAATTTTTCCACGTTTCTAAACAGGCTGCCAATGAGAAGTATGCAACTTCTTGTTATGAAACTGCTGAAGAAAAGATGGCATACCGTTTGCGCATATCCAAGTACACTTAACATCGAATAAATCGTTTAAATTATTAAATAACATTCAATTTAAGCAGTACTTCATATAACATTCTTACATTTCCATCTATATATAAGAAATGTAAGAAATATTTGGTGAATGTTGGTCTGCATGAGAACAAACACCCGAGAAATATATGAGGCCTCATATATTTCTCGGGTGTTATTTGTTCTCATGCAGACCAACATTCACCAAATATAACATTCTTACATTTCCATCTATATATATTTTAAAATTGCTTTGCTTTATTCACAAGAATAACGACTCCAAATCCCTAACAACGGATTATATCACGAATATAATACAAGAAACAAACATGATTTAATGACTGATATGCATCATTTGGAATGTTACAAAAAGTCCCCTTTGTTTTCTGGAAGTAAACTTTTCAACCTGCTTCCAATTTCACTAAAAACAATTCCATCGACAAATGTATTAAAGAAACATCTAAGGAAGCTCTTGTGTTCAAAATCCTTTTATAGTATTTTAGAATTCACTGATTACTGTAAGTCCTTCTTCTTCTTTCCTTTTTTGGGCTAGGTTTTCACCATTGACCCAGTGTCGGTGTTTATTTCACCACCTTAACTTGTCCAAGGAGTACCTACCGTCTGGATTTAATCCATGCCTCCTTTAACTACTATTTGAACTGATGTGCTCCTCGAACTACTATTTGAACTGATGTGCGTCTGGAGCTAATCCATGACTCCACGAACTAATATCTTGATTGAATTATTGGCCAGTAGTTTAAAATTTCTTCATTAAAAGGGAGTTAGTAAACGTTACAACACAGGATAAGACCAAAGTCTAGAGAATACTATAAGTCAGCTCACTTCTTTGTTCTCTCGGAGAAAACAACAATTTTTTGCGACTGGTCTTAAATCAGCCTCGAACCGCTCTCAGCTACATACATATAGACTTATTTAATTCCTGGTAAAGGTCTTGGTTATCAGGGTATTGATATAATGGGCATTCTAAAAGGATATGGGATAGTGTGCCCCTACTTCCACATCCACACAACGGGGAATCAGTGATTCGTCCATGCAGTGACAACTTAATGTATGTTTAGATTAGGTTGATATAACCCTGTACATTGTATCAATATTTTATATTATTTTCTTATTTTATGTTGACTTGTTTCTGTCTGCCTGTGTAGTTCTCGAAATAAAACTTATTCTATAAACTGGACAAAGTGTCTCCAAAATGGCGCGAGACAAAATTAGTCAGTACGCGCAGCTTGACAGCTTTTATCCCAAGTGTTCCTTTATTAATTATCCCCACCTCCATATCTCTGACCTAACCCAACCTTAGGGTGAGGGTGTTCGTTATTTATTACCACTGTTGTATTTATTTGTTAGTGTTTATTTGAAAAAACAAATTATAAAACGGTTTATTCAAAATAAATTAACATAAAAAAAGCGTCAGTAATTATATCTGTTAATAGTTTCATAAATTAATTTCGTTTCGTAACAATATGACAATGATCCTTATGAGAATAGTAGTGATATTATAGCACTAATGATGATGAAATGAAGACATACTTAATTTGCAAAATGCAAAGAGAACATCTCATTGTAAAAATATATAGGTTAGATCGCTGAGAACCAGTTCAGAACTGCTGTTGGAACAAACCCAATATATTTTGTGGATTTTGTGGATCAAAATTTGAAATTTCCCAAACCGAAGAGTGCGCACGCGCATTTGCGCTTTCTCCTTTTCTGTTTGGGGAGGTGGCGAAGTGTGCTGTGTGCCCGTGCCGTGCCCCGAAGATTGTAATTTTTGACGAAAATGGTGAGTAAAGTGCATAAAATACGATATCATTCACTTAGCTAAATACCCTTTCCATCATTCTATTAAAACTGTAATTCAAATTGTGAAGTTTCTATAAAGATGATTGAAGATTTTGCGAACATTTTTTTTGTTGGGTTGTCTTCCAAAGCTGCAATGTCTCCTTGGAAAGTGTTTATATTGTGCAGAATGTTTGTGCATATGGATTCGTTCTGTTCGACGAACATCAAATTACCTAATTTTTTTTGTAGGGTTTCGTCAAGGTAGTCAAAAACAAGCAATACTTTAAGAGATTCCAAGTCAAATTTAAGAGGCGTCGCGAGGGTAAAACGGACTACTATGCCCGCAAACGCCTAATTATCCAGGACAAAAACAAGTACAATACTCCCAAGTACCGCTTGATTGTCCGTTTGTCCAACCGTGATATTACTTGTCAGGTTGCGTATTCTCGTATTGAAGGTGACAAAATTGTGTGTGCTGCTTACTCACACGAGTTGCCGAAATATGGTGTTAAGGTGGGGTTGACGAACTATGCTGCTGCTTACTGTACCGGCTTGCTGACAGCCCGCCGTCTTCTGAAGAAACTTGAATTGGACAGCCTGTACCAGGGTACCACTGATGTTACCGGAGATGAGTACAATGTCGAGGGAATTGAAGATGGACCGGGTGCCTTCAGGTAAGATTTTGTTTTTTTTTGTACCACATGTTTTTCTAATTTTACTTTATAGTACTTACTAGATCTTTTTCAGCAGAACTTCAAACCATTTGAAATCATTTTTGACGTGTCAGGAGCATGCGCGGGTTTTGAAAAGTCAAAAGGAAATCGCATGCTCCTGACAATTTCAAACTGGTTTGAAATTCTGCCAAAACAGACCTTATTGTATTCATAAAGCTGGAGGTATAGATTGATGTAATGTAACCGTAACACAGCCATAAAAGGTTTATAGGCAGTTTATAAATTAACGTAATGTATATACATAACATATTTTAAGAAGTTCGTCACCATTTAACTTCTCATGTTTCTTACATTTGAGCAATGACAACATTGGATTATTATCTATACCTATACTCCAGTCTGAATAAAATATAAAGTAGGTCAGTCTTGCGCAATGCGGCATTTGGATCGATGATCAAAAACAGAGTTGCCAAACGTGGCTTATAAAGCTTTCTTTCCACGTCGAAATATAATCCATAACCCGCGATATCTGATCACTTGCCTCGTTGATATGGCAACCTCGAATTCCAGGTTCTCCTTCTGTCAGCTCTAGCGCCTCTGAGATTGGCTTAAAGGTCGAGCGCACCAAATATCTATTTTTAGAGGGTTCGCAATCCATGGGCGCATCACGTCGCGAATACCTTCTCCCGTGCATACTGAAAACCGCGGTTTTGCATTGCGGCAGGGGGCGAGTGCTGTAGATTGTGCCACCTTATTTCGGATTGTTTATTGTAATAATTATACGTTAAAAATGCAGGAAACACCTTCATTTAGGCCATTTAGGGAATTTTAAACAATATGGGGACGCCCATGGTGGCTTTCATAGAAATAATCGGCGAATTCTATACTGCGCATGACTGACCTACTTTCTATTTTATCCAGACTGAAGTATAAAACGGAATGCTGTTTTCTCCTGAGCTACGGTTTCCCCCTTGTTGACAGCTTTTTCAGTATTCACTTGTCATCTGTGGTATCTGCCAACAGCTGCTTCGTTTGCTTTCGATTGTCAGGGTTTGCTGTTGTTGTGATATTGTGGTTGTTGAATGTTGTTACCTTGGTTGTGTTCAATGTGCTCCAAAATCTGTAATCGCTGCCATTGCTTTACATCAATGTGCATTGAACGGGCAGAAATGACAGATAGCCCTAGCTATCGCTGCCCTCGGCAGCGCCGGTTTTAGCTTGACTACCGCCGGGTGCTAAGTTTAAAAAACGCGTTATCTTTCCTCTCAATTTTTTACTTTTGCCCAAAAAGCTAAACTTTTTAGTTGGAAGGTAGTCAGAAACTTAAAAAAAATTGAATCTTTGTTCAACAAATATGCGCCGCAGCCGAAAATTTTTCAAATATTCAAGGTCAAGCAGTTTAAATTAACGAAAACAAATTCCAAGCCAAACATCTTCTTGTTAACTGGTGGTATTTTTTTATTCACTATGACTCATAACATTTGTAGCCAAGAAGTCCTACTCAGTCTTCTTTTATAGAACAACTGTGACCAATAGAAATTTCGAAATTTGTTTTAGTGGGAGCCCATAAAAATCATTGCTTTTTAAACCGGCTATACAAAAGAAACAGGGTGTCTACCAACCTGGAAAACCTGGAAATGTCAGGGAATTATTTTTGGTCAGGGAAATCAGGGAAAAGTCAGGGAAATCTATCAAGTAACCTGGAAATTTGTGGTTTAATAGATATAAAAAATAGGAAATCTTTAATTCTTACTAAAACTAATCAAAATTATATCATATTCATTTTGATTCTACTCCACAGAGATCACATTATGTTATTTATTTATATGTGATCCCTGTGCTTCTACTATACTCCAAAGATAATCTAACGAAATAAGATTTTACGAAGCTATTTATTTTTGTTTTGAAGGTGTTTTTTTATATGTTTTTTATTTTGGAGAATGTGTAAAAGGTATTTGTTTGTTTTATACGTGATTTTATATTTTTACAATAAATCTTGTATCTTTATTTTTTACAGGGTGGCTTATTATAAATTGACACCCCCCTTAACTTGCTAGTTTTTAAGGTTGGAATAAAAAGTTTTTTTTACAAAAGTTATAGATACTAATACAAAGTTTTTTGTGACACTATTGGACCTTATACAGTGTGTTCTAGAAAGCCGTGGCAGACCTAACTTATGTTTCTTTAAATGGAACATCTTGTATATTTTTGTTATATGTTCGCTCCAACCGTTCGTTCAGAACTAAGCATTTTTTTGAGGGATTACTCCTTGGGTCATAGGTTGCCATGAAAGACAAATGCCAAATTATAGTAATAGCTGACAGTTTGCAAGTATATTCATGCTTTGGAAAACAAAATGGGGTCTTTTAAGATTTCAGCGAAAATGAAGGAGGGAAATTGAGAGAAATAAGAAATTTTAAATAGTAACATAGGTAATAAACTTCGTCAAATTTATTGTTTGTAATTTAATTTTTATTGAAAACAGCAATGACATTTAGAAAAAGGATATATTTTTATATGTTTTTGTGGGGTTATTTAAGAAACAGAATTTATTATGACAGACCGAAAAATGTAGAAACACTGAAAGGTAGAATTCGGGAAGAAATCCACATATTAAATACTGAACACAGCAATTTTATTGTTGCCCCAATAAACAAAAACTTAGTAGCAAATATCAATAAATTTATATGTATATCCTTTTTCTAAATATTATTGTCGTTTACAATAAAAATTAAATTTCGAACAATAAATCCAACGAAGTTTATTAACTATGTCACTTACTATTTAAAATTTCTCATTTCTTTCAATTCCCATTCTTAATTTTCTCTGAAAACTTAAAATAGCCCATTTTGTTTTCCAAAGCGTGAATATACTTGCAAACTGTCAATAATTATTGTTACTATAATTTGGCCTTTGTCTTCCATGGCAACCTATGACCCAAGGAGTAATCCCTCACAAAAAAGGCTGTTCTGAACGAACAGTTGGAGCGAACATATAACCAAAGTCTAGAGAATACTATAAGTCGGCTCACTTCTTTGTTCTCTCGGAGAAAACAACAATTTTTTGCGACTGGTCGTAAATCAGCCTCGAATCGCTCTCAGCTACACTGTGTAATAGACCGGGAGATAGTGACAGATTTTTGGACGTGATTTTACTCAGTATGCCTTGCAAAGGGCATTAGGTGGCACATATTCTCACAATAATAAGGTATGAATCAGAGAGTCATCCTGGGTTCTTCATATGAAAAAAATGAGTTTTCAATTATTCGAAAAATATGCGTTTTGATATGATTTTAGTCAGGCTGCCATGTGTTTTATAATGAAGTTCAAAATAGAAAATTCCTCGGAAAACCATAGGCACGCCGTTAGCGTGGGTCCAAAGGGCTATTATTGTCACGTGAACTTGTATTTTAATAATTAGTTTTTCCACGTTTCTGAACAGGCTGCCAAGGAGAAGTATGCAAGTGCTTGTTATGAAAATGCTGAAAAAAGGATGGCATACCTTTTGCGCTTGTCCAAGTACTGTTTAAATTGAATGTTATTTAATAATTTAAACGATTTATTCTATGTAAAGTGTACTTGGATATGCGCAAACGGTATGCCATCTATTCTTCAAAAGTTTCATAACAAGAACTTGGATACTTATCATTGGCAGCCTGTTTAGAAATGTGGAAAAATTAATTATTAAAATACAAGTTCACATGGCAATAATAGCCCTTTGGACCCACGCTAACATGCCTATGGTTTTCCGAGGAATTTTCTACTTTGAACTTCATTTTGAACACATGGCAGCCTGACTGAAATCATATCAAAACGCATATTTTTCGAATAAATGAAAACTCATTTTTCCATATGAAGAACCCAGGATGACTCTCTGATTCATACCTTATTATTGTGAGAATATACGCAACTTAATGCCCTATGAAAGGCATACTGAGTAAAATCACGTCCAAAAATCTGTTACTATCTCCCGGTCTAAAAGCTTATTTTCTTATTAAATAAGATATCGATCACCGTACTCCGATGACGGCGGGCCAAGGGAGCGGGAGAGGACAAGGGGGAAACGTTTGTTTACACAAGGCCGAGTGCGCCGACTTATAGTATTCTGTAGACTTTGATATAACATATATGCTTCATTCGAATCGGAAAAATGCGTAGAAAATATACAAGGCGTTCCATTTAAAAAAACAAAAGTTTGCCATGGCTTTCTAGAACACACTGTATAAGGTCCAATAGCGTCACAAAAAACGTCGTATTAGTATCTAAAACTTTTGTAACAAAACTTTTTTTCTAACCTACTTTATTGACCTCGTTAGCAACAGTTTCTGCCAAAAAGTTGAAATTCCAAAGCCACTATATAACTTTCTTCGAAAACATAATAGGACATAATTTGCACATTTATTTAATTAATGTCAGATGACATCACTAAAACTAATAGTCCGCTTTTGAATTTAATTTTTTTTGTTAGTAAGCACGATCGTTCAGAGTAATTTCATCCTAGGGGATCTGTTGACTCTTCCATTTTATTTAAATTCGCATATTTATCTCAGTAGGTAGGTATTAGTCAGGGAATTTTTTGCTTTTTGGTCAGGGAAAACCTGGAAAAGTCAGGGAATTTTAAAAACTCGATTTGGTAGACACCCTGAGAAAGCAGAGGTGTTTGGTTACTAAAATGTGCCGTAGGTGAAACTTTTTAGAAATATAAAGCACAGATAGTTTAAAAGAGGACAAAGAGGTATAGGAAATTACAAAATTATAACAGTATAATGTATTTTCGTCTTTTCTCAATGTAGGTGGCTTGAACCCCCAAACCATGTACCCTGGGCTCATGTATGGGAAAAGCCAAGTCTCGTGGAATTGGTAGTTAGCTACTTGACAATAATAAGTATAGAACGTTTCAGATGTTATGTTTGCAGACGATGATCAAAATGAAGGTGTCGCGTCGTGAGCGACATAGCAGCAAAATTTGGTTTATTTTTAGTTATTAGACCAGCTTATACCGCCTCCTAAAATTAACTGCCAGGTGCTATTAGCACCCTAGCACCCCCTAAAACCGGCGCTGGACCTCGGTTCGGCAGCGATTTCATTTTTGCTAGATTTTCTTGGTCCTTTTTTGTCTTTCCTGCTCTCTCTGTTATTCTGAAACTCAACCTCGAAATTCTTGTTGCGGTATCGTTATTCTTGTTTATTTTTCCAAAAAAGAGTAATTATTCACACAAATAAATAAAAAATTGAAGGTTGGGAAATTGTAAAAAACACTTGTGGAAAAGTGGTTATAACCTTAGAAGAATATACTCCCGAGTATATTCTTCTATGCTATAACTGTTTCTTGTATCACCAACTGTGTGCAGTTGTTTATTATTTCTAGGTCGTCATTATAAAAATTAGCCAAAATGATAAAATATAGACACAGAAAATCAAGTTATTTTAAAATCGAAAATAGAAAATTCCAAAAATAAATACATAAACATAACCTACAAAAAATCTGATGACAGACAACACCAAGTTATAAATTGGTCGTTCAACGTACCACGGCAGCGATTACAGCACTGTCAAATGTTGACAGATAGCGCTACCTAGCGATTCCAAAAATTCGGCCTGCATTGAACGCAACCTTTGTTTCTTATTGTTGTGTTGATTTGGTGTCCAAACTCGGAATGTCCTCCGCGACCACCCCTTTGTTTATCGTGTCTGAAATCAGAAGTATCCCAGCCTACATTTTTCAAATTACCTGATCGTTGTAGAAAATTGTTAGAAAACTGACAATTCAGAATTACGTACCTCAGAGAAATAACTAAGGATAGACGGAGCAAAAGCATTAAAATGCACACGTTTGTAGTCATATGCAAATTTACCAAAATAAGCAAACATTAATCAGAACACCCAAAAACCTCCATATGCCAAACAAAAACTATGCAGGATGTTTCATCTAACAAGAAGACAAAGATGGGCAAAATAAGAATTTTAAAGGCACCTGGCGAACCAAGTATGCCATGGAATTACCTCAAAACAAACAACACACAAACTTTATGTGGTTAACAGGACCACACAAAGTGTTGGTGTCCAATAAACAATACACAAAATCTTTTTCTCTGTGCCATCTCAAAACACTAAAAGTCAACACAAATGTGATGGAATCCATGAAGCCAAAATTGAGCAAATAATCACAATAGTCATCTGTAACAATTATTACGATGAACAAAATTTATTTTTTAATATGTTTTTGAAAAATCGGGAGAAAATAAAGAAAAATGACTTTAATAAAATATGTTCAGTGATTTCGAGTACTCTTTAACATATAAGTGGTGTCAAAGATCATAATATTCAAGAAGGTACCCAACGTCCTTGAAAACGGGTGACTAATCCGAGTAGCCCGTCGTTCATATAATTTGTGCTGTCCCTCTCGTATTTAGTCTCTGATTTCTGGCGCAAATTAGAGGAAATTCCATGTTTTGTGCTTACAGTTACACTATTAGACTGCTAGGAATGCTTTAGGGAGCTAACATTTGTCGCATAGTCACGTCAATCTGCGAGATACGTAGAAATTAAAATTTTCAGCTTATTCTCCATCCCCAAAAACACCGCAGTGCCAAATTTCACTTCAGCAGCTTGATTATTTTTGGGAGATACATATTGCCATAATTCAATTTCAAAAAGAGAACTGCAACGCCCTGTATCTCAGAAACAATTTTAGGACCTCTACGTAATAATATATATTATATATGAGCAACCCACCTTATAATTAATTTTTCTACAAAATGTCAAAGTCCTGGTCAAAAAAACTTGGACACCCTGTGGAAATTAACATAAACTGTTCTTTAAAGCTATAGTTTCTGTGTTTGAAGTTAGGTTAGAACCACAGAATTATCAAGTTTAAGGTTAGGTCTCTGTTGTAGAGATTTTACTATACCCACAACAAAAACCGTATTTTACGTATAAAAACCTGTCGTTTTCGTGAGTAGGTTTTATCATATGGGAGGTCTCGTTTTTTTCTTTGAGGATTGTTTTGTAGCATTGTGGAAGGTTAATATAATAAGTACGAGTTAAAACAGCTTTCCAAAGGCGTGTGCGGAAGAGGAGAAGCTATTATGGGCAAAAAGTGTGGCCTCGGGTGTGATATTTTGATATGATTTGAAGGTAGTCCTTCCCAATTCAAATTTTTGTTAGAACTTTCTGTGTTAATATTTTGAAAAATAGTTATTCAAGAATCCGTTCCGATGATTAGTTATTTATTATGGAAACAAATAATAAAGTACATATATTAATATGGGTGGCCCTTTGTTCCAGGTTTTGAGGACCAGTCCCAGATTTTGATATAAAATTCAATATGGTCTTCTGACTTTGGCGTTCTATTTTTATGCCTCTCTCTAACTTATCTTTATAATAGGTGTCCGGAGTTTTTAAGATACCTATCTTCAGCATTCTAATAGTAGTTTGTGGTATAAGGACAAAATTTCGAGTTTTTCTACGGCTGCAGAGTTGCTGGTCGAGATGCAATCAGGAGAATTTTTGTTCAGATGTGCTTAAATATATTTTAAAAAGTAGGAGATTACAACCAGACACTAATGTACTTCTATTTTTTCATTACAATGAATCTTAGTTCCCTGTGAACTATCTAGTCAGCCATGGAATAGAAAACTGCTAAACCATGGTGGAAGAATTATATGGTGTGCTCTATCTTGTGTGCTTCTATTTTGATTCAGTCTGCACATAATATGAAAGAAAGAAAGAAAGAACCTTTATTTAAATAGGAAACCCTAATATACAAACGATTGACTTACGATTAACTTACTTAGGAGGGAGCCAACAACAATAGTCATAACAACACATATACAAAATATGTAACAAAATACTTTGAATGTGATACACAACTACCAGAACAACATACCTTACTAATAATTATGAGAAAGTACAAATACAAGACATCAGTTTACTAATTTTATTGGTTTTAATATCATCTAAGCGAGGTTGATTTCTTAATCTCATCCGACAACATATTGAACTCCACAGTTTCTTCTGGTGGAATAATTGTGAATGTCAGATTTATGAATTATTGAAAGTAAGATGGGGCTAGATTGTGCGATATCTTAAAAATGAAAACTATTGTTAGGTAGTATAACCTTTTGTTTACTGGAAGCCACTTTAGAACATCAAGCATGACTGCCACTGGCGCACATCTGCCAATCTTTAGTATTATTCGCATTCCACGGTTCTGCAGTTTTTGTAGCTGGCCAATTTGATTGGAATTAAATATGTAACTCACTGAAGCACAATAATCAAAATGTGGCTGAATGATTGATTGGAAAACTGTGACTTTAGAATTTATACATAAATTTTTGGATATTCGAGAAAAGAAATAATTTTTTTATATCTTCTTATTTCTTATAAATATATTGAAATTGACTGTTAAATACCAAGAGATTATCTATTTGAAAACAGATATTTAGTAGACTTGACAATGGCTATCTTTTCACTATTTATTTTGTTTTGTAATCATATTACTATCTGTTTTCTATTACTAAATTAATCCATGAACCAGCTAAGAACATCCCCAGACAAGCCATATCCCCATAGCTATGGCGGTACTTCCATTGTTGTATTTCTAACCCGATGTACCTGCATGTCACCTGACGTTTTGTGGGCAAAATCGTGCATGATCGTTTTTCATCTGATAAAAAATATAGTTAGAGGTGTGTTTGCCTATTAATTTATTGTTATTTTTTATACAGTGTGTCCCAATTTGATACTGGACACCTCAGAAATATATGGGATCGGACCACAGAATAGTATATTTTGAATACAAGTCTATAGTTCACATATAAAATTCAAAAAAAAACACAGCATAAAAGAACATACTCTGATAATGGGGTAGCGGAATTTGAGTGTCACCTCGCAAACGAGGACTGGGGATGGTTGTACGGCTGTGGGGATGTTGAGATTGCATTTTCTTGTTTTTTGAGGCTGGTATTGTATTTTTTCAATGTCTGCTTTCCCCTAAGGAGGACAGGTGGCCGAAATCATCAGCGACTACATTGGTCGAGTCCAGAAATGAAGCAGTCTAGTGCTCATTTGAAAAGCTTACATGTACTAACTAAGCATGCCCCAGAAATGAGACCTTATTATAATCTTAAGAAAAAACAGCACAAGAAATTAATAATAGACACAAAAAAGCAATACTACCAAAATATAATAATTAGGGCTGAAAATCCAAATAAAGCTGCTTGGCAGGTAACAAATGAATTGTCAAATATACCCCGAAAGATTACTGACAAAAATCTTGTTCTAAATATAAATGACACCTATGAAGATGATGCACTTGTGGTGGCAAATGTGTGCAATACATTTTTCAGGGATGTGTCCTTAAATTTGGTGAAGCAAATCGAACGTGGGGAGGTGTCCGAGAAAGGGAGGGACATGGAAGGTAGTTATGAACCTATGAAGCTGTGTCCTTTTACGGAACAGGAATTTTATGATTTAATTAGTAAGAGACTTAGTAGTAAGCAGTCGTCTGGATCAGACGATGTTCCTTCTTTTCTCGTTAAGAAGGTGCTGCATGTTTTCGTCAAGCCTCTTTCCTATATAGTAAATTTATCATTTTGTACTGGTAAGTTCCCTCAAAGCTTAAAGATAGGTAAAGTAATTCCCTTACATAAGAAAGGTGACACTCACAATATCGAAAATTATAGACCTGTTACTATACCATCAGTATTCTCAAAAATTCTGGAGTATTGTTTTTTGGAGAGATTGAATGGTCACTTGTGTTGCAACAATATATTGCCAGATTGTCAACATGGCTTTCGATGTGATCGTTCAACGAACACAGCCGTGGATTCCCTGTATTCTCAGGTGGCGGAACAGATGGATGAAGGTAGGTGTCCTGCTGGGATATTTTGTGATCTCAGCAGGGCATTTGACTGTGTTAATCATGATATATTGGTGGAAAAGCTGAGTGAGTGGGATAAGGGACATGCCTCTTGCTTGGATTAATTCATTTTTGCGGAATAGACAGCAATATGTTTCACTTAGAAATACAGATTCCAATGGAGTGACGTATGTCAATTCTGAACGAATTATGGTTGATATGGGGGTCCCTCAGGGATCGGTATTAGGCCCGGTTCTTTTCTCATTATATATGAGGGGACTGGAGTCGGTGGCTCCCGGGGCCTCATTTACTCTGTATGCTGATGACACCTCTGTAGTGGTTAGTGAGGGCTCTTTTGACAGTTTGCAACAAGCATGTGGCAGCACAGTTGAACAAATAAATACTTGGTTTAATTTACATTCCTTGTTCCTAAATGTGACCAAGACACATATTATGGTCTTTCACAACAGACAAAGGGAGATCTTAGATTTTCATATACCTGTGGGGAACACACAGATTAGTAGTAACTGTCCTGAGATAAAATTTCTGGGACTTTACGTGGATAGGCACCTTAAGTGGAGTCATCACTGTAATTATCTAAAAACCAAATTGAATTCTCTTAACTATTTATTAAAGAATTTGAGAACAGTACTAACTTTGGAACAGTTGATAGTTTTTTATTATGCTCACATAGAGTCGAGGCTTAGATATGGTATTTGCTTCTGGGGGTGGGCAACAGACACCAGGTACATATGTAAAGCTCAGAAACAAATAATAAGATGTATTGCACATGTGCCCACATCACATAGTTGCAAATCTCTTTTTAGAAGATTCAATATTCTCACTTTGCCGAGCTTATATATTTTGGAGATGTCACTTTATGTTTTTAAAAATAAAAGTAAATTTCTACGAGTACTAAGTGTACATGGTCGCAACACTAGACAATCTAGAAATTTTTATGTTCCTGGCTCGAAGGGGTTGGTAGCTTTCAAGTCACCGAATCGTATTGGCTTGATGATTTTTAATGCATTACCAGATGAGCTGAAAGAAATCGAAACATATGGCTTGTTCAGAAAATGTGTTAGGAGGTTTTTAATTGATAGATGTTTTTATACTGTTGATGAATTTTTTGAGCATCATATGTTTTAAGCTGTTGTGTTGTCATATATTTTAATCTGTTGTGGTGTCATTTACGTAGGTTAGTTAGTTTGTAAGTAATTTTAATTTTACAATTAGGCTTAACACGACTCCTACACATCATTAATGTCAAAAAGGAAAATAAAGATTATTATTATTATTATTATTATGAAGGGCAAGGAAAACAAATGGTCTCTATTTTTTTATTGGTAGTCCCAAGGGTAAAGGGGTAATTATTTCATGCCCTGCTATGATTTTTTTAAATTGCTAATTTTCAAGAAACCCCATTAGGGATTTTTTTACGACAAAATGTTATTGAGAAAACTTGTTCAGAATGAAAAACTGAGTAGATTCGCAAAATTTCAAAAGGCTAGGCCTACTTTGATTTTTAGATTTATCTCGCACTTTTTTCTTAGCAAAGTGTCCTTTCTGGAGCTTTCACGTTCAAATTTTATTTTTTCACGATGATAAAGTTTCCGTAATAATATTTTGACGTGAAAGCTCCAGAAAAGACACATTTCTAAGAAAAAAGTGGGAGAAAAGGGCGAAAAAGTTAAAATCAAAGTATGCCTAGACTTTTCAAATTTTACAATTCTACTCAGTTTTTCATCCTGAACAAGTTTTCTTAATAACATTTTGTCGTAAAAAAATCCCTAATAGGGTTTATTGAAAATTAGCTTTTTAAAAAAATCATAGCAGGCCATGAAATAATTACCCCATCCAAATACCACCGCCTATAGATACTCTCCCTTGAGACTACCAATAAAAAAATAGAGACCATTTGTTTTCCTTGTCCTTCATATAGTTCTGAGGTGTCCAGTATCAAATTGGGACACACTGTAGTTATGCCTGCTTGTGCTTTTTATGAATATAGTAGGCATTATTCTCAGAAAACAAAGGGAACCGATGTTAAATATTCACAAATAAAGTTATCTATCTTCAGGTCTACCTGTTTGATTATCAAATCGTTTAAAGCTTGTAAAATATATTGAAAACACTTGTGATGAGTGAAGATTCTTCCGAAGAATGCAAATATGGGCACATCTCCGGAGACAAATCAGCAAATTTGACTAATTTAAAGTAATATTAAAATATCGGAATTTAGAAATCAATGTAAATGACATTGAAAGCGTGCGCAAAAGTACTCTCATGGATCATAACTCCATGTAAATATCCTTCTTTTCAATCATAGGTTCCATGCGAGAAATGTCAACATTTGACACATTCGAGCAAAAAAACGTTTTAAAAGGTTTTAAGCAATGTTTTGATGCCGGCATTTTATCTTGTCACTGAATTTATTTTGGTTTACTTAGTTAACCATAGTTTCATTCTTTTTTTCAGTAGGTCTAGGAAACAAACAATGAAAACTACACTGCACTGTTTGTAGTAATCATTGATTTTGTGTAAATGGGTTTCAGGCAAGGTGGTTTTTTTATACAAAAGTAATTAAACTTTTGTTTAAAAACTTTTGTTTTACTTTTGGGCACTTCCTTTTTCCTCCCCCCTGTCCCATTTAGCACCAGCCGTTTCATGGATGTTTGATGCTCCGGGTTGTACAGTGGAGCCAATCCGACTTAAACATTGAAATTTATTATTTATTTTGATTGCTTGCTTACTTTTTGTTATTCTATGCTTTATGAAAATAAAACATTCAAAATTACAATGGAGAAATTGTGAATCAGTAAAAAATCAGCCTTCAGGTGCAAATAGTGCTTAATCCGCATACCCGCACACTGGGAGCTATAAACACTGCACCCGAAAGCGGCTCTTAGATAGTGTGGGCGTTTTTGTACATACTAGCTCGGTTCTTCCGGCATACAGAGCAACATCTCTCACTCATACCCGATCCATTCTGTTTTAGTATGTCTATGGTCTAAACTAAAAAAAATCCTGAGGAATTAAAGAAATCGCACAAAAATGAAACTGCGCATGCTGCTGACAGTTTTAAACTTATTTCAAACGGTTTGAAGTTTTTCTGAAACAAACCTATTATTATATTATTATTCTGTTTTCTAAACCAGTCCATTACATGAATTAGCATGTGGTTGCTTCTGGGGTACTCCTAGTTTGGAGTATTGTGAGGGTGAGAATTATTATTATTATTGTGTTGGCTATAAACTCTGTAATTAGCTGCCATCTATTCGGGATAGAAACAAAGCTACTTGCCAAAAACTTTGATCTCATTTAAAGTGACTAAAGGTTTTACAAAGCAAATGAACACTACTTAAAGACAATCAAAATTTTTGGAAAGTAACTAATTGATTTCTCCCATTCTGATGACAGCTAGAGGAAGCTTTATACTACATTATTGTTTTTTGAAATGGTTGTGTGAAATTAGTGATCATTGCCACATTAACATGTTTTTTTTTTTATATCTAATTTAAGTATAGCAAGTCTCCACTATTCATATGAACAAATCTTATCGAAATATGCATAAGTGAACATAAAACAATAACGTTGGTAATTTGTGTTTTGTATGACCCTTGCATTTTTTGCCAAACGATTTGACAGCTGCTGTTACTGCTCTTCCCATATTAAAGCTTTCACCTACCTAAAATTAAGAATGATGACTTTTAGACACATGCGCGTCATATGACTTGGAATTCCCGACCACCTACGTTGGCTTACAGTTAAGTTTTTTGACTGCGAACACTTACGTTTTTGGAAGGGGGTTCCATACTCTCTGATTTTAACGTGTCTCTGACAAAGCAAAAGATCACCTATGCAAATCCAATGTACGTTTTGCGCCACTGGTACAATGCCAAAACTTTCAGGTGTTACTTGGACGTTGGCCTCAACCGCACCACCACGGGTGCCCGTGTGTTTGCAGCCATGAAGGGGGCCGTCGATGGTGGACTGAACATTCCCCATTCGACCAAACGTTTCCCCGGGTATGATGCCGAGTCGAAGAGCTTTAATGCCGAAGTCCACCGCAACCATATTTTCGGCTTGCACGTAGCAGAATATATGAAATCCTTGGAAGAAGAGGACCCTGATGCATTTAAGCGGCACTTCAGTCAATACATTAAGCTGGGAATAAATAGTGACCAGGTAAGCCGATTGGAAAATTTAGTGTTAATTTGGTTATGTCCAATTAAATTACTGCAGTGCATATTAAAAGTACTGTCGTGTCGCAATTGGACAACATTAAATTCATATGTTGCGTTTGCTGCTGGTTCCTTGAAGCCAGCGGCATGTTGTATGCATGAGACATTTTTTAACAGCTAATTATCAGAACAAGTATGTAATAGGTCGAGAATATAATTTGGTTGCAAACAAGGACTCTTTAAAATAAGGGGACCCAGCATGTCACAGTCTCTCACATAGGAAATGTGAAGCCTTGAGGAGAAGTTTGTTTTCTGTTGACTCCAAGGAGACCACATGGGGGCTGATACAAGGTTATGTTATATGTCAGTGTCCAACTGCCATCAGGTTTTATGTGACATGCCAGTGCCATAGATTCTAAAGGAGGCAAAATATTTCCTATCATAATTCACAATTTTTAACTTTTCTAACTTCCAGATACTCAGATGTGTCAATTAAAGGTAATGCGGCCGCCTGTAGTAGTCCCAATAATTGCAACCAGATTTTTCCTGTATCACCTTTAGTAATCCTACAATTCCCATTATGTGGGCATTACGTGTAAGTAGGTATAGTTCAAAACAAAATTCGTATTTTGAAAATTGCAGGTAGCTTCAGTCAGGTCTTTTTTTAAAGAGTTTTTATCTACGACTACAAGTTTATTTTGAGTTTGTGAGGTTCCTTGGGAGAGAACTAAATTACAAAAAATTTATAATGAACACCGAGAGAAACTACCATCATTAGAACTACTAGACCTAATCTTATTAGTCCATCCCGAAATCTGTGAAAGTTCTTTGGGTAGATACATTCAACAAGGGAAGAAAGTTCATGTAAACATATTACAAATGGATTGAGCAACCTGGTAACAAGGTGCAATAGCGACAAATTCTTAAATAAGCAAAATCGGCACTACTGACTTACCATACTTATTACTTAAATTCGTGGAAATAATTGCTGGAAATCAATTTCAACTATAAAATAAATTTCTTTCATTTGACAGTTGCCACATTCTTCACTTGTATATGTTACAGACCGTATATGAAAAACAGGCAGTATAAAAGGACTAGTCCATATGTAAATGGACTGAAGATATTAGTCCATATCTCAGAGAAATAACCAAGGATAGAGGGAGTAAGGACAAAAAGTAAACAAAGCCAACATCTTTTTGAGTGATGCCGCGTACTCCATTGTTTACAGCATTTCATTTCAAAATAGAAGGGTTTAATAATGGGATTCAATGAAGGCGCACCTCCCATAACGCTAAATTAACAAATGTAGTTATTAATTTCTTGTATGTAACAGTTTTAAACTAAAACTAAATTGCGCTGTAATTATAGTATCTAATTATCACTTTAATAAAATCGTCACAGATACCTCAAACCGCCCGACATGGCAACGCTGCTGTTGATGCCCCGCCTCCCGCTGTCGCCGCGTCCGTTAACTCAGCGGTATTTGTTTTGTGTATGCCCAGCATGCCAAGTTTTCCGATTGTTTACGTATGCATTTTTCCCGTTTTTAATTCTTTTTATGTTAATTTATAGGTTATTTATTAGTATTTAGGATATAGTGACTGATTTTGTATACAATGGGACGCCGAAAGTGTGTGGTATGTGGCTAAATTGATATTTCTCAGGATATAACCTATCTCAGGTAAACGTTGTACACACGGGCCTAATGTTTGTTTACTTCGGTCAATTTGCATAATATGTTGGTTGACTACAAACGTATGTATTTTGAAGCTGTTGCTCCCTCTATCCTTGGTTATTTCTCTGAGGTCCATATGTATAAGAAGCTTGTCCGTCAACAAACGGGTCTAGTCGGTTTGCAAAAGGACTAGTCCTAGTATATACGGTCTATCTGCATCTGCAACAAATAATAGAAAGGGTAGTCTTTAATAGTCTAATTCAGTTCTTGGGTAGTTTTTTCTATTATAACAGATTGCCAACATGGATTTAGGAAGGGAAGGAACACGCAGACTGCCCTACTTCATTTTTTGATCGATTCTATAGTCATCTTGATGCTAACAATAGGTGTCTTGCCCTTTTTATGGATTTAAGCAAAGCTTTTGATCTGGTGGTACCATGAAATACTTCCCAAAAAATTGGATGAGTATAGCATTCAAGGCAAAGTTAATGATTGGATAATGTCATACTTAGGGATGGGCAAATTTCACTTTTCCAGGGAAAATTTCACTTTTCCAGGGAAAATGAAATTTCACTTTGAAATTTTCGCGAAACTTTCGAAATTTTCGTGAAACTTTCGAAATTTATGAAATTTAAAGAAATTTTCGCGAAATATTTGAAACTTTCAATTTGATGTTGAAATTTATGAAATTTAAAGAAAGTTTCACGTGAAAATTTCGCAATAATTTCCTATAGAAATTTTCGCGAAACTTTAGAAAACTTTCAATGTGATATTGAAATTTATGTCATTTAAAGAAAGTTTTACGTGAAAATTTCGAAATAATTTCCTATAGAAATTTTCGCGAAACTTTGAAATATTTGAAACTTCAATATGATATTGAAATTTAAAGAAAGTTTCACGTGAAAATTTCGCAATCATTTCCTATAAGCAGTCCCCACCCAAGCCCAAAAATTATGTATGTGTATGAAGTGGCATATAGGTATAGAGTTTCCCAGATAGAGATAGTAGTAGTAGTATTTATTAATCACAAAACATACAGAGTGTATATGTGACAAGTCAGATAAGACGTTACGTTACGCTCAATTATCTCAAGCAATTTTTAGGCTAAGTTGATGGTTCAAAAATTAAACTTGTGTAGTTTTTCCAAGAAACCGAATGCAGTAAAGAAAAAACAATCGAGCAAAAAATATAAGTTTTGACCAAAAAACTATTTTTTTGAAAAAATCAAAATGGCGGATTACAGCGGTTTTTGTTATAAATCGTTAGTGGAACAAAAATTATATGTTTATTTTGTTATATCACTTCCCGTTTAACAGCTGGCGCGGGCGCATCCAAATTAAATGAAGGGATGGTCGCCTGCCGCATATGTTTTCGCGAAACTTTAATTAAATATATGAGAAAGTTTCGCGTTTTTAAGGAAATTTTTGAGAAAGTTTCGCGAAGTGAAACTTTCCCTTGAAACTTTCGAAAATTTCACTGAAATTTCACTTCATGGGATAAGCGAAATATTTCACTTTTGAAAGTTTCAAATGTGAAAATTTCAAATGAAACTTTCAAACGGCACAACTCTAGTCATACTTGAGTGATAGATTGTAATTGTTTTTTAGTAGTGTAAGTCTTGTTTTCTGTATCCGTCCCTCACTTGCTTTATTTTTCTCATGCTTGTACCTTACTTTTTTTATACCTTGTATGGTCTATTGAAATAAAAATTATTATTTCTGAATTACCCCTTCTTTTTTATATAGGCCCATCAAAGAAGGATATTACTTCTTGCTGGTACGTAGTATTTTGAAGGGAAAAAGTTAATTATTTAGTATAATGTATAGATACCCTAAATTTTTTTCTGCAAAATACATACTAAAAAGAAGCCATATTCTTCTTTAATGGGCCTATATAAAAAAGAAGGGTAATTCACTCGATTGCACATACAGTCTGAATGTAAATAGTCCGTATGTTAACGGTCTAGTCCGTATATGAAATGCCATGTCATTTACATACGGTCTGCGCCATTTAGGCCATATAGATACAGCCTAGACCGTATACATACGGTCTGTTTTTATATACGGGCTGTAACATATACACACCATTGTCAAGTCTAATTTTTAGAAATCATGGAAATCATTATTAATTTTTAACTACTCTAACTACTCATAACATGTCCAGAGATATTCCACATCATAAATCAAAATTTATTTCCCTTATTTTTTTGGTTATTTGCCTTTCAATTTTTGGCTCATAACATGTCTAGAGATATTCCACATCAATGAACTACGTTCCCTTCTCAAGTTATATTATTTTCTGTCTACATGTACTTTATCTGTTTACAATGCGGAATATAATATATGCACACGGCGTATGTTCGAAATGATGTAATCAGGTGCCGGGTATTGCATACTATAATTATAAATATTTATTGACTCTTAAACTATTTTGCTCTCAAAACGTAAAAGTAGCTAAAATTTTCAATAAAACTACTTCGGCGCAATGGACCTAATCAAGAAATTCAGTTCAATAGTCAACGTGTTAAGAGTGTTCTTGGTTCCCACAGCTTTTAGCTTGGATGAGCCACTCTTGGCCATCCTGTACAATAGAATCCTGTGGTTCATCCAGGCCAACGTCAATCTACAGCACAATAGCTATTTTATTAAAAATAAATAATACTGGATTCACTAGCAGGGGCAAGAGGGGCACGCAAGTTATACTAGAAAACACACTCTCTATATCAGCTCAGTTTCCGCGGCGGCAATACAAAGTGGCTATAGCGCAGTATGTCCTGTACTAAGTAAAGAGTGTCGCCAAAATGCCTATGGTTCCTAATATGTGTGTGAAGTTCTTTTTTTTAAATTGTATTATGGCTATATCTCGCAAAATAATGAAGCTGCTGAACTGAAATTTGACACTGGTGTGTTTTTGAGGCATGGAGAATAAGCTGAAGGTGTCAATTTTTACGCATCTCACACAGGGTGCCACTTGTGTTGCTTTTGGATCCTGCTTTTACTAGTCACTTTTTTGATGTTATCTTTTGGTCTTGCAGATTCATCATTTTAGTGCATCTTTTCATTTTTCAGTATATACATGTATCATAGGGGTTGTGGTGGCAATGCTCGTAGCTTCGCCGAACTATTTGCATGTTTTCTGCCTTGGGTCGACCTTGGTTCGAATCGAGGTCGAGGCAGACGCATGCATGTCTTTATAGAAAAACACCGCTGATGGCCAAGAGAGCAGGACATATTGTGGATTTACAGTACTGCTCCTTAATAGCTTTATCAGTATGATTCACTAATTGTCCTACACTCACTGAGATTACTATGGTTTTCGAGGATTTTCCGAAGTGAATGCTATCTGGAAAAGTCGGCCCTAGCGGCAAATAGCAACAAAGACAAAATAATAGTAATTGCCCCCCTCCCGCACACAAGCATTCAGTTGATTCTGGGCTACTCCTAGTTTGTGAGTATTGTGAGGGTGAGAACTATTATTATTATAACAATAAAATCAATCATTTGTGTTGAAATTAGCAATGTGTATGAGTAACATTTGAGATTTGTCCAATTGATCTTTTGATCTTAAGCTCAATCATAATATTTTGGCCTCGATTTTCCAGAATGTGTGTGGACATCTTGTTATCGGATCGATTATCATTACCTTTGACATGAACAAAACTGGTGTAACCAAATAGCCCCGTTTCCACTTAAGAAACATTGAGGAACTGTTTGTTTCTTTGTGTTTATTTTTGTCGCGTGTTTAGGAAATTTTCTGCAACATACATAAACTTTGTGTTTCCATCCGAGCAACTGAAAGTCGCCTATAGTTGTGATAGCTTGTGAAAGCGCAACTGAGTGTTTCCACTGATGCGAAAAGTTGCGGCAACATGGAGGGAGGAAGACGTGTTATTATTAGCATATGCGGCATATGTTGTGTTATATTAACAAGAAACAGTAATAATAATAAAAGAAGAAAACACAAATACTGGGTAAGGAATAGTCTGCAAGAAACAAGACGACATGGTGGCATTCAGTTACTGAATGTTTTGAAAGATGACGATTGCCCAAGAACATTTTTCATTTGATTTCTTCTGCATTGACTCCTATTTCTTCTGCCACTTTGGCCCATGCGTCGTGTTTTTCAAATCCCATAAACACTCGTACTTTTTATAGTTATTAATGAGTTCTCAATAAATAACTCATTTGTCCATTTAAACAGCATAGTTACTTTTTAACCTATATTCTTTAAACTCTAGACAAATCTTAACTAATTATTGTCGGCATTGCTTTTTTGTTTCCACTGTGTCAGTGACACGCGGTGACTTGGAAACCGGCGACAAGTGGGAATACTCAACATTTGTTTCTGAAACAATGAGAAATATTCGGAAACATTTAGGAACTTTCAGAAACATTTTCGGAAACAAGCAACAGAAAAATAAAAGTTGCTCAATGTTTCTTCAGTGGAAATGGGGCTCAAGTTACCCTGTTCCAATCTCCTCCTGTATTAAGAAGCTGCTGATGTAAATTATAATAAGATATCCCTTTTCCCATTCTAGAACAAATATATTGGTGATGTTAATTTTCATGTTGCTTTCAGATCGAGGGTATCTACAAGAATGCACACGCTGCTATCAGAGCCAACCCCGACCTGGAAAAGAAGGAACAGAAGGCACCTACCGCTGCTCCCAAGAGGTGGAACCGTAAGAAACTCACGCTGGCCGAGCGTAAAGACCGTGTCGCCCAAAAAAAGAAGTCCTACTTGGCTAAGATCCAGGAACAAGAAGCTTAAAGGGTTGTTTTATATGAATTATGTTATTGTGTATGAATAAAAGTGCACTGTAACAGGATTTTTTTTTACTTCAGTTGGTTAATAAAATGTTATAATGTTAGTTTGTTGACTAATTTGATTCATAAAATTTAATTTGATAACAGGGCGTCCCAGGTTTTTGATATTATATGAAACTAAATTATGACAATAATTATCTCCCGGCATAATCAAGCTGCTGATGTGTTTTTGTGGATGAAGAATAAGTTGAAATTGTCAATTTCTACATATCGTAGAAGGTGCAACTTGCGCTATTTTTTTTTTTCAACTTTTTTGAGGTTATCTTTTTGGTTTAGCAGCTCATCATTTGTAACAAAAGCGTACTCTAAAGTCTATCCAAGTTACAGTGGCAGTAGATATAAACAAAGTCACATGACCGCCTTGCGATCGATTGCCAGGGTCGGACTAATATGAGATTCCAAGTGGCTTGTAATTCTGAACTAATTCTTTTAGAAGTTCTAAAATTTGTTTTTCTACCTTTCGTGGATCTTTATATAAATTTATTTAAATTAAGTAGCAAAATAAATTTAGAGAATATACTGCTCGCGATCCGATCTAAAATAAACAGGAAACTCGACTGAGGGAAGAGCCGGCCCTGCATTCTGCTCGCTGCATAAACACTTGCCATTTTATGACGGCCAGGCCAATAAGAATAGGTCACGTGGTGGCCAATGTTTTGATCCACTGCCTCTACTTGGATAGACTTTAGTTTCATAATGATAAAATTAACCGTTTGGGTTTAAGTTGCCCCAAAACACCTGTAACTTCATTTGAAACAATATTTTCACCTATCGCTTTCAAATGTTACAATCCACTGTACATTCAAAATGAAGAAAAAATGTCAAATAGACATTGGTCCAAACACCACTGGTTTTCTTGAAATAGGGTGTCCAATAATTGTTGTCAAACTTAAAAGACTATCCATTGTGAAAGTAAACAATTTTTGGTTCACAGGTTTTTTCTCACTTTAAATGTTAAAGTTGATCTGTAACATTTGAGAGCGGTAGGTGAAAGTTTTATGAGTCAACAGGTGCTTTGGGTCATGTTTTGACAAATTTCAACCCAAACAGTGGATTTTATTGTTATGAAACGAGTACTTTCGTTCCAAACAAAGGTCAATTATGATTTTGATAATACTAAAAATAATAGACTCTGAGAACTTTGTGTACTCAATATATTATGTCTTGAAACATTGTTAAATTTTGCTTCTCTACCTCAAACACACGACTATTGCACTCTGGAATTAATTTTCTCTGACGAAAGCTATCCTGGGTATAAAAGCGGAGAAAACTGCTATAACAATCTGGCGCCTGGGCAATCCATTCCTCCCAGGTCCTGGTTTTTCTTTCTTAAAAGAGGCTGTAAGGAAGCCCATCAAACCTAAAGAAATCCACCTTACCTGGAAAGGAAATCTGAACGAAAAATAACTCACAACGTTATAAACTTCCTTTTGCAAATTCTTAAATAATACCCGAAAATAAGACCGAATGTAAAGAAAAACTTTAAGAATATAAAAAATTAAAACTGAAGTAAAAAGGACGTTATACTCTTGTTTTATAAAATAATGTATAGTAGTGTGGAGTGTTAATGAAGTCTGTTTCTGTAAAGATGATGAGATGCAGTAGATTTTAACGGATTTGCAAAGGTTAAGAAATGAAAGGATCCACATGGATACTGATAGTTTGTGGCGTGGTGATGGTTTATGACAATGAGTGTTGTAACTTTGGAAAAACTACGAGAAAGATCCACATGGAAATAGTAATTTGGGAAGGAAAGATTGAGAGAGGAAAGAAGCAAATTGGTTCAAGTACCAGTTAGGCGGACGCAGCAGGCTGGTCATGCCCACCCCTACGAAGATTTAAGGGGAAGATTTGAAGCTCGCAAGAGGATTCCATGGAGAGCATAGAATGTACCTATTTGGTGAGTGTTTAATAGTTTTCGAGTTGGGCTCACCACAGTCGCACTCAGCAAAAGCTGATGCTGAACATAAAGACATATCCGTCCCAACCACAGATCGATCTCTGTGGTCCCCCCAACGAAGAGGTGGCGTACGCCCCATAGTGGCTAAATTGCTCTCAGGACAGAGGCCATAAAAAGAAGTGAAGAAGAAGAAGACCTTGTGTTCTAGGCAGAGAAATGGAGGAGAGGAGACCGCGTTTCGCTCAGAGAACTCTGGTTTCGCTCTAGTGCGTATCATGCTTTTCGTCTACGATCTGCCGGCCATTTTGAAGACACTTTTGACATTTTACCGGCTGGTGCGGAGCAAGAACGGTAAACGCACAGGATTGCTCGATCCGACAAAATTCTCCGCACGCGTGACGTCACCGCTAGACCTCTACCTGCTAAGCGCTCCGGGCGCTACCGTTTAAAATTTTAAAATATAGTGTGGATATTCTGTATTATTGAATTAATTTTGTCAATCCTTTGGTTTTTAGATTACTAAGAGTACAGAGAAGTTTTATTTTTTACTTAGAATGTATTAAGGTGGCGTAAACACACATGGCATTAAATACTACCAACCCAAGTGAGTTTTTTGTGTTTATTTTGAAAATCATTACGTTTTTCAAAAAACCAATGCCCAACTCAAATACTGCATTATATTGGGCATATTTGAACAAGAAATCAGCCAGATCTGATGTCTCGTTTGGAAAATCAATATACCTAAAGTTTCTGGTAAGAAGAAGAAGAAAATACATTTCAGGTATATTGTTTTCGCAAACGAAACATCAGATTTGAGTTGACCATTGGTATTTTGAAAGACCTAGTAATTTTAAAAACAAACACCAAAAACACACTTGGGTTGGCACTATGTGTGATAATGCCCCCTTAAGACTAAAGTATTAAATCACCCAATACCTACAAAAAAATCGAGGACAATGACGAGGAGATCTCAAATCTAACTTCTATGCTATAATGGCACAACACATTCGATACCTATTGGAGAGATTATTTCACCAAATACAGGATGATTTTTTTTAGAACTACCATCGGGATTTTCTCGCCTATTTTGCGCCCAACAAAAAAAAAACGTAAGAAACAAAAATGTGGGAATCCATGGCCAACTTGTCGCGCAATATAAAAAACTCAAATTGAGCGAAATTAAAAATTTATGGCACTAACAATAGCACTGGGTGGGTATTTAGTTAATTTCAGAAAATTACACAGGGTCTTCGGCTAGCTCTCTTAAAGCCATTCAAATTTTTGTCTGCTGGTTTCTTAGTATTGCTCCAAAATCGTCATATTTTGTTTATTTACGAATTTTCTGTGCGGCCCAAGGTAAGCGAGAAAATCGCTAATAGGAAGTAAACAAAAAAATTTCATAGCCTCGCAAGAGGGCCGAAGACCCTGTGTAATTTTCTGAAACTATCTAAGTACCCAGTTGCATAAAGCTTCTTAGTGCCATCAATTTTTAATATGAAAGTTTCCCCCTATCTCTTAAAATAAACATGCTACGGCTATTAATATAGTTTTGATCAATTTGAAGTTTTTTATACTGCGCAACAAGTTGGCCATATGGATGCCGATTTATTTTTCTGCATCTCCTAGCTATTCAAAATTTTCACATTTTTGTTTCTTAGGTTTTTTGTAGGGCGCAAAATAATAAGGGAGAAAATCGCGGTGGTAGTCCTAAAAAAATCATCCTGTATTAGTTCTTACGTTTTTAATAAAGTAAGATGTACTAATTTAGTATAAAGATTCAAAGTTTGAAAACTAAAAACAGATTAAATGAAATACACGAAACACACGCCAAAACCCGCACTGCACGATATACAAATTAACCGTTGGTCAAGCGCGTCACCCCCGTCTGCCGACTGGCGAACATTACGCTTATGAGATCGAGCAATCCTGTACGTCTACCGTTCTTGGGTTCGGAGTGCTGACCTGTTTTTATTTTGAGCGTTGATTGAGCAACTTCCATCGACGTTTTGAGTCTTCGAATTCGAAGTGATTTCGATTGATTTTAGCTTTATATCGTGTTCTGTGAAAGACTAAGAATTTTACAAGGGAAAGACGTGACGGAATATCTTTTTTCCGGTAAGGATTTTCCTTAGACAAGGGAGGGGAGAGAGGACGCATAACCTGGCCAAATTTAGTGTGCCCAGTTTGGCACCAAAAAATGGCGTATCGCGTGGGACTGGTAAAGAAATATTTACCTATGAAAGGTTATTCCTGATACTTTCTTTTCACCTCGACTTTTGCAACCAAAAGCTGAACAAAACACCATTATGATGCCACAAAAATAACAGTGTCTTCGGTCTGTATTAGCAAGAAATTACAAAACTAAACCTGCTGTCACACACGATGTTTGGCACAACCCTCCCTAATCTGTGTTTGGCACCAAAGTACCCGTCGCATTGTTGTATTTGGGAACACTCTCTGCTATGGTCCGTATATATACATGTTACGCGTCCTCTCCCTTCCCTTGTCTAAGGGATTTTCCAATGAGTTTGTTTACTTTTTTCAGTTCTCAGTGCCGTACCTTTCTGTACCAATTACATTTATTACTAGATAGATTAAATTTGAGGTTTTTATTAATATACGTATATAAACTGGGCAGTGTCTTCAAAATTAGACAGTTCGCGCAGCTTGAAGCTCATGTATTATTCTCCCCACCCGAGTCCCCACCTCCATATCACTGGTTCTAGGCACAAAATATATAGGTTAGGTTCTAGGCAGAGATCATTGACATACTATTACTATTATTATTATTGCTATTAGTATGTTAATGGCAGAGATTTAATAGAGGGGGGGAATGTTTGTCAACATGCGCAAGACTGCTAATTTATCTATCGCCATTTTAACCCAAGAAAATGCGGCAAATTCAAAATTATTTGCTTTTTCAAATTTTTGTTGCATGTCTTTACTTAGGTATAATTTTTTTTATTGATGTGGAAGCAACTTTAGTTAAAAAAGTTTATTTTTACCTGGACCGTTTTAGGTGAATCTGCCTTGGTGCCTCATTAGGAGAAATCATTGAAACTGTTGAAGTTGAAGCTTGTGGTAGGCCACTTTGTTGTTAGTGGGATAAATTTTCCGGCGCTATAGAAGTTGATTGGAGGCATTTTTTTTTATTGCAATTTGTGCATGTCCTTACAGAGCAAGACATGTTAATGAATACAACACGATTACAAAAACACGCCAGCAAATACGCTAAACACACGAAAAATACCTTAAAAAAGCAAGTAATAATAAGAAGTAAGCACGTCAAAACGTAAACAAACTACAAGACAAGATTGCGTTAAAATGGCGGCCGCCTAGGTTTCCATAGCTGCGTTCCTTTTGCCCCTACACCATAGGCGGTTCTAGGTGGGGGCTTGGGGGTGCTAAGCCCCCCAACTAAGAACGATTATTATTTTTAATTTATAGTGGGGATTTGAACTCAGTTCATTTGTAGAGCATTGGACTGGTAACAGCGGTTGGAGCTCCCACTGCACCTTTTTTTTTATTAAATTGTTAAAAGTAGGTAGGTAGTATTTTTTTATGAATCAATATTAGGTTTTTTTATAGTAAGTACTTATGTAATATGTAAGTATATTTTGCTATGTGGAACAGTCCAGTTACTTTTTAAAATTTCTTTTGTATAATAATAACAAATATGGTCACCTTAGCTATATATGCCAGGGCCCAGGGGCTTAAGCCCACCCAAAACAAAAGGTCTAGAACCGACTATGCCCTACACTGAGAAATTTAGCTCCGTTGTTAGCCGAGCCACTCTGTTTTTTTCCTGTCAAAGGCTCATCTTGTGAAAGGGTCATTTTCCCCACCACCAAACGCGAGGATATGCTTGAAGGGTGAAAGGGGAGTTAAAAAATCTCACTTTAAGCGCACAATCTCATTTGTAAAAGAAACTGCCATTAACTGAGATAAAGTAAGAATTCTTAAGAAAAGTGGCAAAAGGAACGCGGCAAGTAGGTCAAAGCCATATACCTATAGCAACCTATACAGCGCAAGAGAGACGTCGGACCGGGGGAATAATTTGACGGCCATTTTTAACCCCAAATGAGGCGGGAAATTTGAAATAATTTTTACGGGTGGGTGCCATATATAATGTCTTGGTTGTCGTTTTGTGTAAAATCGAAATTATTTTTTTCTACAAGCATGCGGAAAGTACACTTTTCCGCACGCATTTTAGTTTAGAAAGTGTCACTTTTCCGCACTAGTGTCGTTCAGCCAACTGCAATCGCGTGCGGAAAAGTGGCACTTGCCGCACTTGTTAGGAAATATACTGTAGTTCAAAGTAGGTACAACATAAATCCAAGATTTTTGTTGGTTTTAATTTTAAATTAATGCATTCGGGAAACGAAGCAGTTAACATAGGTTGCGAAATTATACAACTTAATCAAAACAACATATTTTAATCATCATAAAGAGAACTAATATAATTATTATTACATTATACCTTATACAATAGCTACATTATAAATAATTACTTATATAAAAAACATGAAAATATTTTTAATTACCTAACCCTTTCATACACTACCCATATAGCAAAATCGTATCCATAGCATATCTATTATATGTTCATGTGTGGATATGTACATTGTATTTTCATTATATAATGGATATAAAAATGATATACCATGGATATATTTTTGTCTCATAGGTGGATATACATTTGAAATCGATATTTTGCATATAATATTATATTCATAAAATGTTCACATAATATTCTAGGAATATTCATTACGGTCATTTTATATGTATATACATTTAGGTATGCTCTGCGCACATCCATAAATATGTAATAAAATATACATACAATATTATTTTCATATTCATATGACATCTATGCTAGATAGAGGGTATAGTTATTCGTTATATGGTCATATCGTCATATTTTATGTATATACATTTAAGTGTATCCTAGAAACATTCATGACCGTAAAATAAAAAACATACATAGAATATTCCTGATGAATCTTAGCTTCTTCCGGATGGATCCTGCGTCAGCGAAACTTCTCGTTCCAAGCTTTCGTCCCCGATTACATGGGACATCCTCAGGGCGCAACGATCACATTGAAACTGTCAGTCTTAGTGTGATCGTCGCGCCCTGAGGATGCCCCGTTCAATCGAGGACCCATCCGGAAGAAACTCAGATTCATCACATTTTGCCTGTGAAAGTTTTCAATCAAGATTAGAGTACTCCTGTCATATTCGTATGGCATTTCTACGGCCCATGCCTATAAAAATTTTTCCTCCTCACTATTGAAAATTTGTATGTGTTCTTTTATGTCCGATCGGACAACTTCTTAAATAAAAAAATTCTCAATAGCGGGGCGCTTTTTTTTTTACCCCTGCAATCTTTCAAGGGCTTCCGCTAATAATAATATTAAACGATCTTGAAAAAATCAGCTGACACCCCTAACATGGAAAAGTTATGACGTCATGAAATTTCACAGCTGATATTTCAGGATAGTTTTATAAAAATATTTAAAATCAAGTGGTAACCTTGTCCGAGAAATCTTTTGGGAAATTGCATTATAGGAAGCCCTTAAAAGATTGAAGGGGTCCAAAAAACGCCCTGATATTGAGAATTTTCTTATGTAAGAAATTGTCCGATTGGACATAAGGAACACATATAGGTACAAATTTTCAATAGCAAGGTAAAATTTTTATAGGCATGGGCCCGAGGACTGATAGCATATTGTATTCATTATGATGGCCTTTTTATAGACATATATTGTGTTCTACTTACCCTATAAGCATCAACGATTTTTAAATGAAACACACATACCTACCTATAATTTTCTTTTCATTTATATGTATAGCACATCTGCTATACCTACAGGGTAACATCTGGAGCACATACATATAGGGAGTTTCAGAATTCTTTTGAAATGTCATATATTTCAACAAAGTCACGAATTGAGTTCTTTTGAATTAAAATGATATAAAGAGAAAACAATTTTTTGGGATGCAACATTATACCTACTCAAAGTTTTTTAATTATTTATTTTTCAACGTGATAATAATATAATAATACACTCTGTAAATGCATGTTTACAACCATATACCTACATAAGTGCAATGGATACTTTTGAAATTAAGTTCTTTTTTAAAGGGCTGTACGAATGGATAATAGAAACATTTGTTGTCTTAAAAATAACATTTATTGCTCTTTTATCTTTTATAATATAAAAGTAAAGACATAAGTATATATTTTGTATTTTTCTGAGTATTTTTCCATTTGCACCGGTCCTGAAAAGAAGTTGTTGTAAATTAGTAGGTAGGTAATCAGTAACCCCTTGTCTTAGAAAATAATGTAAAGGGTGATACACATATCTAATTTTGTTTTATATTTTCACACCCTCTATTTCGGAAACGAAACGTTTGAGTATAAGAAAAATTTATGAAAATAATACCTAACTCCTAAAATGTTGAGTAGGTATGAGAATATAGTGCCCCTAAAACGTTGGCTATGAATATTTTAGGGGCACTATTTCTTTCGCAACATTCATAGCTAACGTTTTAGAGGCACTATTTTCAGCATTTTTCTTAAACTCATCTTATCCGCAAACGCTTCGCTTGAGATAAAAGGTGTGAAAACATGGAAACATTTAGGTTTGAAAGCCCTAATATTCTGTATTGCAAGAACGGCTGGAGCAAACATATAACATAATAAATACATCCTTGGGATGAAGCGTAGATTCCGAAAATTCAATAATATAAGGGTTGTTCCATTTTAACAAACATAAGTTTTTTCTTACCCCTTCTACGTAACACCCTGTATCAATTTCAACAATACCATTGAAACGCCCACCAAAAATTCTAAAACTTTTGCCTTTATACATTGTTTTCTTTACTTAACTCGGAAAATAAATAGGTTATAATTTATTTATTAGTGCTATCGTAATGGCAATTCTTAATAATTATCACAAATTCGGTTCTTATTTTCGGCAAAATAAGGCAATTTCTTATAAAAGATTCAAATTCGCCTTATAGTTCCCGTCTTTTATGAGGGAGGTAAGAAGGCAACGTCACGATAATGACGGCGGGTTTCGTGCCTCTGCCAATACCATTTCTGATTTCAGATAGGTAATATGAGTAGGTACCTTGGAAGTGTGGTGGTTCCGTTGTCCCCGTCGAGGTACAAATCTGTAGTGGTTTCTTCCACCGGTCACACGTTGATCTCACAGGGGTGGGTTCTTCGAGGTTGGAGGACACGCCGATAGGGTTCACAACTTTATTTATTTACGACAAGTTACAATAATTGAATGCACCCTAGCTTATACTCCGCGACATGAGATAACCGCGCGAGCGGAGAATCTTGAGGTCGTGGGCTCCGCGACCCATTCCCGCCCGACTTCCCCCCCTGTTGGTAAACTCCAACAACCTTGGGTATTACCTACCTATAACCAGAATATTGCATAAAAGTGTGCATATTTATAAAATATGCTATAGATATCTGAGACTGGATATATCGCAAAGTATATACATAAAATATTTAATTATGGATCAACATTTTACGAACATGAAGAGATATGCAATGTATATTAATAATATCATATACTTAGGTGTCTATAAAAAGTCCTTGTGATTAACAATAACCAAAATATTGTACGAAAGTGTGAATATTTATAAAACATATAGATATCTGGAAATGGATATGCCGGAAAGTATATACATAGAATATTTAATTTTGAATCAATATTTTTACGAACATGAAGAGATATACCATGTATATTTATAAAATCATATACTGAGATGTCTATAAAAAGTCCTTGGGATTAACAATAACCGAAATAGTGCATACAAGTGTGAATATTTTTTATAAAACATGTAACAGATTATTTGGAAATGGATATACCGGTAGGTATATACATAAAATGTTTAACAATGGATATACATTTATGGATACCATTTAGATACTTTATGTATATGCATAAAATTATATACTTAGATGTATATCAAATGCATTTATAATAAATGTACATATTCATGGCTTGCTATATATGGGTATTACTTGGGATAATTATTTATTTGAATACTTTTAATAATAACAACCTATTTTCCAGGAACATATCTATATACCTATTTCTGAATTTTTAGGCAGCTATAGTTTTATTCCTTGGAACATTTTCTTTTTGTTAGTTTAAAAAATACAAGCAAAAGAAATCTTGGTAACGTTCAACTTCTACCATTTTAATCTTTGCTTGAAAAATGCAAGTGATGATTTGTAATTACGCTCTTCTTTGATAAGCTTCAATAATTTTGCTGGCGGTGATCTGCAATATAACAGCTTTACTTGGTGCTGCTGTTTGCATTTCTTCGGTTAATTCTATTTGCTCCAGAAATGCTGCTCTCTTCGTCGTATCGAGAATTACAATGTCTCCATTTTCCTCATCTCATGAGTTACTTCTTAAACTGGGATGGATTTCTTTGGTGGTGTTGCCAATTTTGACGTCACGCTGCTTCTTCGCGAGGCCAACGATAAAGACAGGCCACGGCGCTAACGCATAATCGCGTAGTCACGTGACCAACTTAGTGCTATATAATGAAAGGCATTTTTGGAGATAAGTAGAAAAAACAAATTTCGTAACAATTTGGCAAGTTTTCCTTCATCTATTACATTATTGGTTTTGTGCATCCAAGCTTTCTCTAATTGTTTTTTCAAAATTTTCAACCTGCCTCAGCTGTTTTGGGCTGAGAGTTAAACGGCACTGCACTCACAATATTTTGGCGCTTCTCAAAAATTTTTGGGACCTGACCTTCCTTTAGCTTAGGTGATATTCTCTATAGGTATTTTCCTTCCACAACACATTTGTCCACTTTAATTGCTTCGCTTTCTTGAAAATGTGTTAGTCACACATACTTAAGGGTTTTTTAGAAATTAAATCTCTATTGGAATTTGACGAATCCAGTTTTGGCGGAAATTATCATCCCGAGGCAAAACAAATGTTTGTTATGGCGACACTTTCTTCCTGGCTTTTGTAATATGTATAATATAAACAGACCCAATATTTGGTATTTAGGTTATTTTTTACGAAATAAAAATGAAAACTAACCTCAGTAGGTATACTGTAAATATCGACGAGGTCTCAGTTGTTCGGCAGCGTGAAAGACCGAATAGAAACCGTATCGGGGCGAGGGTCGACAACGAAAATCAACGGTTACAACACTGATTTATTTTGCACAAGGTGAATGGTGAATACGATAAATACACAAACCCGAACGTGGTCAACGGGAACGGCTTCCAGCCACCCGGACAGTCTGAACTCGCGGATCTCCCGTAAGCAGTTTACCCTCTGTGTCTCAGGCTTCACTGTCCAATACGGTCCATGTCCATAATAGTCAATTCCGGAATTCCGGGCTCCCTATTCTGTGGTTCGTGGGAGAATTCCCCTTTACAGCGCTCACGCGTCGGTGCGAGCGGCACCAATACTCCCACCCAGACACCCAGAGGCCATAATAACACCTGGGCGGTTCCCCTCCGCCAGGACACACGCGCACTAGACACAAACTTGTTTCTAAAATATAAACTAACACGTTTAAAAACAATTTAAACATTTAAAACTTCTCAAAACCCAAGCTGCCGCTTTCAGTTATGTGACAAATGACATGTAACGTCGTCCTAAGATGGTCACGTGATTTTTGTGTTCTAGGTTTCTAGATGGTATACCCCGATTACTGTAAGAAGTCCCGATTTTGTCAGATGACATTCTCCACAAAATTCCTAGGAATTTTTTGTTAACCATGGGTATAACATTGGTATATGTGTCTCAACCAGTTAATGACGTCACTCCATTGATTTATGATGTGAAAAGTTACCCAAGTGATACGAAAAAAAGAGCATAATAAAATAAAAACCCTATTGCAATCACGATTATGCCGCTACAAATAAAAATAACTATGACTACAACTCATTTCAATAATAATTTCAAACGTCATGGAAACACTTTCGTTTTGGTATTTTGTAATAATCAGCTGCTTTTCGCAGCGTCTAGGGGCGGACTCAGGCAAATTTAGCTTCGGTGTGTCAAAGTGACAGTGAAGGTTTTCCAGATCGTTCAAACTGGTTCAAACATTCGGTAATGAAAATATTCGCGGGTATTCAACTTTTCGTGAGTTTTACCGTCATCTATGTTGTTCTTGTTCGTGTTACTTTTCGTGTTATTAGTGCAAATGGGCTCGTTACTGACCTGAACTTATGACCCGGTTGCATTTTTTGCTGCATTGATGCCAACTTAGGATATCGAAATTACCAATTGACAGTCCAAGTAAGGACTTCTTAAAATAATTTGAGTATAGAGCGCCACTTATCGCGTCCTTTCGTGTTGCATTAAAAAAATCCTGTTTATCAAAATGGATAAAACATGCATACATAGAGTCCTTCCAGAGAATACGAGTATTAAGAGGGGGTTGCCGACAGCGAAAGTGACGTTAGATTTCGTATTTTTTTAAGTTGTATAGCATAAAATCTAATAACATTTTACCTGATAAAAATTTAGTACAAACATCTCTATCTTCATTTTAATCATAAGATCTTAAAAGTATATGCACTGGAATTATTATTTTTCCCAAGGTTTTCATAACCTATAAAACAAAACACTGCTTGTAAGATCTTATGATTAAAATGAAGACAGAGATGTTTGTACTAAATTTTTGCCAGGTAAAATGTTATTAGATTTTATGCTATACAACTTAAAAAAATACGAAATCTAACGTCACTTTCGCTGTCGGCAACCCCCTCTTAAGGTGGATTTATAAACTCGACGTTTGCGTTGGCGCTCGCCGTTGCCGTCTGCGTCGAAAATTCAATCCCTATATTTTACGTGTAACCGTTTATAAACGCCGTCGAACGTTGCCGTCTGCGTCCGATGCCGTCCGAGATAAACTAATTTCATCTTTGAACTTTGAACTAAAAACGCATCTCAGAAAAAAGCATGTCACGGTGACTTTTATGATTTTACCTGCGCATTCAAAAAGTATCATGCAATTTTATTCATAGAGTATAAAAAAATTTAAACAAGGAATAAAGTAGCCAGCATTCAAACTGTCAATAAAGGGTTAAAAATGGGGGCGAATTCCATCTCTTTTCGTTCCCTGCGTCCCCGCGCCTTGCCGTGCGCCATAGGGCCAAAAAAAGGTATATTATTATTTCTTCCTCCCCCTCTACATAATTCTGTGGTTTTATCACATACCTATTATATAGGTATACCCCGATTACTGTAAGAAGTCCCGATTTTGTCAGATGACATTCTCCATAAAATCCCTAGGAATTTTTTGTTAACCTTGGGTATAACATTGGTATATGTATCTCAACCAGTTAATGACGTCACTCATTGATTTATGATGTGAAAAGATACCCAAGTGATTCGAAAAAAAAACATAATAAAATAAAAAACCTATAGCAATCGCGATTATACGGCTACAAATAAAAATAACTATGACTACAACTCATTTTAATAATAATTTCAGACGTCATAAAAACGCTTTCATTTTGGTATTTTGGTATAATCGCCTACTTGCGACAGCGCCTATGGTACGTACTCAGGCAAATTTTATTTCGGTGTTGTGAAAGTGACAGTGAAGGTTTTCCGGATCGTTCAAAAGGGTTCAAACATTGGGCAGTGAAAATATTCGCGGGTTTTATACATTTCGTGAGTTTTACCGTTATCTGTGTTGTTCTTGTTCGTGTTATTAGTAGTAATTCATTGTGCAAATGGGCTCGTTACTGACCTGAACTTATGTTCCGGTTGCATTTTTTGCTGCAGTGATGCCAACTTAGGATGGCGAAATTACCAATTGACAGTCCCAGTAAGGACTTCTTAAAATAATTTTACTATATAGGGTTTTATTCAACCTAACTTTGTATTTTGTGTTTTTAACTAACCTAACCTATATATTTTGTGTTTTTAACCTTAAACTTCTTTTAACAATTAACCTATATTATTATATTTTGACTATTTTGTGAATAGAATAAAAATAATCAAATTAATTGAAAAATAATTGAATTAATGCTAATATATTAATAATAAAATGGCTGATTTACCGGGATTTGAAAATCCTAATAACTCAGTTGTCTTAGCGAACGAAGATGATTCAACATATGCAGTTAAGAAGAACGGTGGTAAGAAGGGGGGTGGCTTTCAGGCAATGGACTTGGGTTTTAACATTCTAAAAGGAATTACGAAACGGGGATATAAACAGCCCACTCCTATTCAAAGGAAAGTAAGTTACCAATACTTTAATTTATTAGAATTTTTTCACAACACAGTATTTAATGTTGGCAGTGACTATTTATACTCGTATAATATTATATATTTCTTATCTATGATTTATACGTCCCACGTATGTAAAAGTCGGAATACGTCTTGCGCTCTCATTGGCGAGTTGAGTCATGCGACTTCTTTGGACGTACATTTAACTCCGTACACGTCCGAAGTAAACTTATTTAGATACGTCGGAAGCCGTCGGAAGTGCATTTTTCTCAAGCATCTTTGCAGTAAGGAGTGTATGCCCTCCTTTTTGTGGGATAGGCGCTGCCGTATGAAAAAAGAAGGGAGCATTCGCACCATATTGTAGCAGTCGGCAGCGATGCGCGTTTCCTTACGAAAAAAGAAGTGGTAATCATTTCCAATGATGTAATCTACCCCTGATTTTCTTGAAATTTTGGCTACCCCCGCCATTCGGCGCGGTGCCGATGAATGTGGGGAATCGGGTGGGTTACACCATTGGAAATAATAATTACCACTTCATTTTTCATACCGCAGCGCCCGTCGCCGAAAAAGGAGGGGCATACGCAATATAAAATATGGGACAAGATAGGTCTGAATAATCTCGGATATCATCCAATTGACTTAGTAAACAAGCCGATTCATCATCCATCTTACGGTAGAAATAAGGTTATGTGTCACGTGACTCAATCAACCAATGAGAGCGCAAGACGTATAGCGACTTTTATATACGTCGGACGTATAAATAGCCACTTCCTTTAATGTTTCTAGACTATCCCTTTAATATTGGAAGGACGAGATGTAGTGGCTATGGCAAGAACAGGAAGTGGTAAAACGGCTGCATTTCTTATCCCTCTATTTGAAAAACTGAAGATCCGTAGTGCCAAAGCTGGAGCGAGGGCTATTGTCTTTTCTCCAACTAGGGAACTTGCACTGCAAACATTAAAGTTTATAAAGGAAATTGGCAAATTTACCGATCTAAAATCTGCAGTTATCCTTGGTGGAGATTCAATGGACAACCAGTTTTCTGCTATCCATGGTAATCCGGATATCTTAGTCGCTACACCAGGCCGCTTTTTGCACATTTGCATTGAAATGGATTTGAAACTGAGCAGTATAGAATATGCAGTTTTTGATGAAGCCGATAGGCTGTTTGAAATGGGTTTGGGAGAACAGCTAACAGAGATCGTTGCTAGACTACCGGATAGTAGACAAACTGTGTTGTTTTCTGCCACGTTGCCAAAGGTTTTAGTAGAGTTTGCCAAAGCGGGGTTAGTTGATCCAGTTTTGGTACGGTTGGACGTTGAGTCAAAACTTCCCTCAGAGCTCCAACTTTGTTTCCTAACCATTAGGCCGGAAGAAAAACTAGCTGCTTTACTAGTGCTTTTAAAATCACACATTAATCGCACACAACAAACTATTGTGTTTGCAGCCACCAAGCATCATGTGGAATATTTACATATGGTAGGTATCTGGAGACCTGGTTTTGCCGAAGTTTGACCCTATAGAAAATAAAACCAATAATATATTCATTTTATTTATCCAATGCAATGGGGAACTTGAATTGTTTTTTGTTTCTCTGATATACTTGCCTACCTATAGAAAGAGCACATACCAAATAGCCCTCAAATCGCAATATTTAATTCAATTTAAAATACGGCCAGGCGGCAGCGGATAGGAATGAATTATTATTAGACATTAGTAACCTTGGCTTGATTAGTAATAATTGGGGAGTCTTTGCCTGAAAATGTAATTGATGTATTAAAAGATACCTAGTTTATTTTTAACATTTAAAAAATTTTGAAATAATTTAGATAGGTCATTGACCAAATGACCCTATGTAGTAGCCACGCCTGCTCGGTACGTGGGCATTTCATTTGCAAGAGAAAAACTTTTGGAGTTTTTTATGTAAGACTCCACCATAAACACATCCACTATAATAGTGATAAATTGTCAGACCGTCCTTTAAAAAACCAGCGTCAATCATTTTGAAAGACTTTTCCTGCTCCCACCTCCTTAAGCACACTTTACTTTTGTATTTGCCAGCACGCCCGAAAGCGTAATTTAAATGAAATGTTCGAGGTGCCCTGTTATTTTGGTTGTTAGCTGCAAAAGTGGTTGGCTAGGTACAAAAAGTATTGCTTAGCAACCCTTTCGCTGCAAGGACAACCTATCTATAATCTGTAGCAAGGACCTTAAAACCATTAATAAAATATACAGGATGTCAGAGTTGTAAACCACGATTTGAAATAAATGATTAAAAATTTGGTTTTTGAGCAAAAAAGTTCTTGTGAACATAGGTCCGGAAATGCTTAATAGAAAAGATACAGGGTATTAAGGTTTATTTTCTTAAACGGTTTATTATTAATATCTCAAAAATGACAGATGATATTAACTTAAAATTTAATACACAGTATGAGGGTGTAAAATGCAATAAACTGAAGATACCAGCGTTTTATTGTCATAACCAGTGGCGTACAGGAAGGTAGGATACGCCACCTTTTCAAAAATAATTTCTACGCCCATGGTTCTTTTGTAAATCCCACAGCATTTTGGAATTGCCGACTCATTTCTACATAAAAAGTGTCTCTTGTTAATTTACCTTAAAACTTCTGAATTTTGAGCAAACAGAGCAAAGCCAAGTCGCTGCTCTGAAAGTGACAATTTCTGGAATGGATTCAACTCTGTATTTAGAAAGCGACACATTTTGGGGCCTATGTGTATAAGCACTTTTTTACTCTTTTCATGCAAACAATTGATTGCCGAGGTTAAATTAATAAATTAATTTAAAAAATGATTCCTTAATATTCCAAAGAAAAATCCAAATTAATTCAAAAAATCCTATTTCTTTCAAACCTTGGCAATGGATTTTTTGTGCCTAAATTTACTTAACTAGCCGCATTTAATGGGAATGGCGAAAAGCTTGTGGACACCGCATATTATGACCTTGATGAGTATTTCTCCAAACTATATTAACTACAGTGCAACCTCCATAATCCGAACACACAATATTCCGAATCCCCAATAATTCAAATCGACTGTTAACTCCAGTAGTCTGAACAACTTACCAAGTGCAAATTCGATAATCCGACCTACAGAAAAATATCATAAATTTTATTATGGCTATCCAATGGTACAATACAGTTGTGTACCTATCCTTGGGTCCTAGTGAATCTTATTTCACAATGTCTTTAAAATGCCTAAATAGCAAAAAAGTGCTTGTACACATATGCCCCAAAATGTGTCGCTTTCTAAATACAGAGTTGAATCCATTCCAGAAATTGACACTTTTTCAGAGCAGCGACTTGGCTTTGCTCTGTTTGCTCAAAATCCAGTAGTTTTAGAGAGAATTGGCAATTTACAATTTTTATGTAAAAATGAATGGGCAATTCATAAGTGCTGTCAAATTTACCAAGAATCCATGGGCGTACAACTTATTTTTAAAAAGGGACATATGCTACCTTCTCATAAACTACTGGTTTCGCATCTAAACATTGGTAGCTTCAGTTTATTGCATTTTATGCCCGAATAGTGTGTATCGAATTTTAAGTTAATATCATTTGTTGTTTTTGAGAGATTAAGAAAAAACGTTTAAAAAATAAACTTTAACACCCTGTATCTTTTTTATAAAGCACCTCTGGACTTATGTTCACATGAACTTTTTTGTTTTTATAACTGGGACACCCTGTATGTACCAACATGAAACTTGCATCAATTTTACAACGATCGTTTTACAAAATTTGTTTTGATAAGAAACAACACGAATAATATCAATGTTTCCTCAAAAATAAGAACCGCCTAAAAGTCTAAATTTAAGAAGCGTTTCTTTAACTGAATGGTGAGGCCACGGGACTAGTAATTTGTAGGTCCCGGGTACAATCCCACACGAAGCTCAAGATATTTTTTATTTTTCTTTATATCACTGCATTCTACCTCTTATATTTATCATTGATTATCATTTTTAATAATTGAACAATGGTTATTATGATACTCACAATCTTCTCCATAGTGTATTTAAATTCAAAGCATCTTGAAATTGTTGGTAGCAGGAAAATGTAATACATTGCTTGATGCGTAAGTTTTTTGTGGCCTCAGAGATAGTTTTAAGTCTCAAAGCAACGTGGATGCTAAACAACCTCCTCCAAATAAGTGCATTTACGCATCTTGCAATGTAAATAACTAATACAGCACACACTTTTCAAACATTATCAACAATATCAAGACTGAGATAGACTATAATAAGACAGATAGACAAGGATAGGACCTTCTCATTGCTCTTTCTAGCATGGTGCTCTAGTTTTTATATATGTGCTGCCCATATTAGTTTATACATACTGCTGCCGCCCACCAGAGGCGCCACCACCAATGAACTGCTTGATGTCACAACCAAGGACGGCGCGTTACAAGAATAATTTGAATTATGCAGTTTTGAACTGTTTACATAAAAATAAAAATTGAGTTTTTTTGTGAACTGTGGTTCATTTAATGGCAATAAATTACGTTTGTGTATAATATTTTTTAAATTTAATTTTTTGTGCAAGTTCCCTATTGCTTGCAAGTGGATTGATATCTCAGTCTTTGTTTTATACATAGAAAAACAGAGACGCTTTGTCTCTAACTAACTGACAGCAAGCGACTGTTTTCGGTTAGTAACCTGAAACACAGGAATGACAAGTGAAACTGCCCAAAAATGTGTTTTGACACCGTCTGTCTAACCATTAAACAACATTTTTTCCCTATTTTTGTTATGAATCTTCTGATCAAGAAAATTTTGATTTTTCAAGTTGAATGAAGTTGGACGTTGTACTAAGACTTTTCCTTTGTTTTTGTCTCTACTGCTTTGGCGACACTATACACTAATAATTTGCAATATATTTTGACGGTACTTAGAATTAATTGCACTATTATTTACAAGTTGAATATTTATTTCATTACTTTAGGTTTTAGATAAAGTTGGTATTTCAAATACTTATATTTATTCGAATTTGGATCCTGCAGCGAGAAAAATTAATGCAGCTAAATTTAGTACAGGAAAAGTAAAAGTACTGGTGGTAACTGATGTAGCAGCACGTGGTATCGATATCCCACAGCTGGACAATGTCATTAACTACAATTTCCCTGCAAAAGCAAAGCTGTTTGTTCACAGAGTAGGTCAGTAATGTCTTCTCCTTAATTTTGCTTTCCTCAATTCTAAACAATATTTTCGAGAATATACAGTGCTATTCATAAAGTTTACACCAAATGGGAAAAATTATTACATTTTTTGAAAATCTGATTTCGGGCTATATTAGTGCATGTTTTGGGTACATTATTGTGCCTAAAGAGGGTCATGACGTCAAATTGCCTGCCAAATTTGACATTTAAAATTAAATATAGGAAACAATTGGGTTTGCCTTTAAAATATCGGGAAAAGTTATTAAGAAAATATGTTCATATAGTATTATTGTGCCCACATGCCAATTTTCAGATAGATGTAAGGATGTTTGTTTATTTTTACTTGATATTCCTGGAATTGAAATTAAAATCATAAAATTCAATACAAAACTCCACCTTAACATTTTGTTTCACTGAATTTCTAAATATGCATGTGTTTTATGTAAAAATAATGAAGCACTGGCCCAGGAAATGAACTTAGTTTAAAATTGAAATGTCTTTGCACCAATATTGCACTATTACACAACGGCCATTTTTATTCTCCTTAATTTTGTGTTGAAGTTTATTTGTATTGTTGTGATTTAGTAAGAGAGCAACCATTAAATAAGTGTCTTAGGTTATTTGCGGGAAAAAAATTTGAGAGCAGATTGAAGACAAATAATTAAGAAAAAATGAAAATCCTAATATTTTTCTGGAAATTGGCATGGAGGCACAATAATACAATATGAACACATTTTCAGGGGTAATATAGCAAGTGGTGTGCCTATTATTGATAATACCTTTCGTTAATTTTACGAATTATAATCCCAAAGCTGAAAACACCACGAATGCTTAGCAGAAGTGGTATTTTCTTAGTATTGAGATTATAATTAGTCAATAAATTAACGAAAGGTATTATCTGTTTATTAGGAATACCACAAGTTGTATTTAGGAAGAGAATTTAACACCTGCAAATAATTTATTTGTTCAGTGTTTAGGCGTATTTTGACCACCAAACTTATTAAATAAATTAACTCCACAAATTATAAATATTTTGCCTTTTCAAAAATGCGATTTATAAAATAAAAAAAGTAGCCATGACCGGATTTAAACCCGGGACCTCTCGCACCCAAAGCGAGCGAGAATCATGCTACTAGACCATTGTGCTTCCGTAAAAAATTTACTTAACTAGCCGCATTTAATGGGAATGGCGAAAAGCTTGTGGACACCGCATATTATGACCTTGATGAGTATTTCTCCAATACATTTTAACTATATTAACTACAGTGCAACCTCCATAATCCGAACATACAATATTCCGAATCTCCAATAATTCAAATCGACTGTTAACTCCAGTAGTCTGAACAACTTACCAAGCGCAAATTCGATAATCCGACCTACAGAAAAATATCATAAATTTTATTATGTCTATCCAATGGTACAATACAGTTGTGTACCTATCCTTGGGTCCTAGTGAATCTTATTTCACAATGTCTTTAAAAAGGAAACTTACTACATTAAGTGTTTTTGAAAAAGCTGAAATTTTAAAGTTTGATCATCGTTTGGCTATAGAGATAAGCACACGAGTATTGAAACTCACGGTTCGATCATTGTTGATTTCTGTATACTAGATGATGAACCAATTGAGTTTCTTGGCTCCCCGTATGTGTCGTGTTTTGGTTTTGGTTTTGGCAGTACCCGCTAGATGGCATTGGATGGTATAATGCTCACCACGTTATACTATTTCCTGGGTTCAAATATCGGTTGTGGCTGTTTTTTTTTTATTTTAATGTATCACTCATTATAATCCCAATGCTAAGAAAATACCACTCCTGCTGTGCAGATATTTTCAGCTTTGGGATTATAATTCATAAAATTAACGAAAGGTATTATCTATAATAGGCACGCCACTTGTTATATTACCCCTGAAAATACCACACTCGTAGTATTATCACAGAAATCATCACCTGATTGGTTAATATTTCAAAAATCGTGTCATTTCATTGGTTCAAATTGGCGGGCGTTGAATTCTCTTAATAACTATTTCCGATATTTCCAAGGCAATCCCAATTTTTCTTTTTAAATAATGTCAAATTTGAGAGGCATGGGCTATTACATTATGACCCTCTTTAAATGCAATAATGTACCCAAAACATGCATGAAATCAGATTTTCAAAAATCTAGTAATATTTTTTCCATTAGGTGCAAACTTTATGAATAGCGCTGTACAGGGTATTTCATAAAGGGTGACGAGGTACCATATCTTAGGAATTAATAGTCCTGGAGCTTTGGGAAATAATCTTCTTAAGTAATGTGGTCACGAAAAATCGCTGGAAACTATTTTTAAGTCCATAGCTCGGCCACTAGGGGCGTATTCACAACAGTAAATTTGAAAAATGAGTTTTCTCAAAAAAAAAAAAGACTAATAAAGGTATATCAAAAATAATTCAGCAAACCGGAGTAAGCAGCATTTTTTCAAGTCAAGGTTTATCCGCCCGTTTCATCTCTATTTGAAGAGCTAGAGCAAAAAATTCTTAACGAAAATTGTTCAGAATTTGCTGAAGAGTGCAATAAAATTATTTTTGATATACCTTTATTAGTCATTTTTTTGAGAAACTCATTTTTCAAATTTACTGTTGTGAATACACCCCCTTTACGAACTTAAAAATAATTTCCAGCGATTTTTCGTGACAAGGTTACTTAAGAAGATTTTTCCCAAAGCTCCAGGACTATTAATTCCTGAGGTATGGTACCCTTAATGAAACACCCTGTATATATTTTTATTTTATAGGACGTTGTGCTAGGGCTGGTCGTTCTGGTATTGCCTATTCGTTAGTATCGCCAGATGAATATGCATATCTATTAGATCTACATTTATTTTTGGGCCGACCTATGTCGATTGCAACACTGAAAAATAAAGAAGGAATAATAGGGAGAATTCCACAATCATTATTAGAAGAACAACACAGTACTTTGGTCACTCTGCATGAAAATCACATTGATGTGGTAAGTCAAATTAGGTATTAATTGAGAAAATTTATTTTTTTTCTTTATTTTGTCACCTGTCAATAGATTAGTGCGAGAAAAACATCTGAAAATGGTTACAGTCAATATATCAGATCAAGACCAGCTGCATCGTCTGACAGCAATAAAAGGATTAAAGAATTGCCATTAGGAACGTGTTCGATTCATCCTATCTTTAAGAGTCCCGCTGAAGCTGATGAAAATGCACGAGAAAATCTCCTTGATCAAATGAAGCACTACAGACCACAGGGGGTAAGTGCAACATTAACAAAATTCTGAAGCTTTACATTCGAAGAGGTAATATCTTGCAATGCTTTTTACCATAATAATATTGTGTAATATTGTATAATGGCAAATCTGGACCGACACTATATTAAAGACCCTAACATGAGCACATAATTTCATTATTTCAAAGGATAGAAACAACAGAAACAACTACTTCGAGGGCAAATACCCCTAACGGCATTGAACTACACTGTTGATTCTCGATTTTCGCTGGCAATAACATTGCAGATCAAAGTTTTCTTCTTCACAAACATAATGCCAAAGATATTTCAATCTTTGTTTGGACACGTCCTGACATGCTGCAGGCAAAGTAATCCCAGCCAGCCCATTATCGGTTTCATCCTTTTTGGAATCATCAGATGGACATATGCAACAATCCTGGATGGATAGATTTCAAAGGATAGAAACAACAGAAACAACTACTCCCAGGGTAAATACCCCTACCGGCAATAACATTGCAATAACCGGTAATAATATTGCAGATCAAAGTGTAGAACGGTGTAGTTCAATGCCGGTAGGGGTATTTGCCCTCGGAGTAGTTGTTTCTGTTGATTCTATCCTTTGAAATCTATCCATCCAGGATTGTTGCCTACGTCCATCTCATGATTCCCAAAAAGGATGAAACTGGTAATGAGCTGGCTGGGATCACTGTGCCTGCAGCATGTCAGGACGTGTCCCAACAAATATTGAAATACCTTTGTCGTTACGTTGGTGAAGGAGAAAACTTCATTGAAGGACATCTTTTGATTAAATGTGACCCCAAGAACCTTCATCTTGGTGCACAGCAGCAATACCACCAAGGTTGTATTGAAAATTCAAGGGAATATCACCTTAAACCACTTTGATACATTGACATACATACGGTTATTTTCGCATTACTGAGAGATACTATCAAGGTCGCATTGAAGTTCCGCAGACTCATTAGTTAATTTAACTTATAAACCTTTAAATCATCTGCAAAAAAACAAACATGAACAATGGTGGATGCAGGGAACTAAATCCAGCAGGAATAGTAACAAAATGGGGCCACATTGTGAACCCTGCAGTACCCCTAATGGTATTTGGATATGGATCCACCACCTATTACGAACTGGACTCTGTCATTGTTTACTTCGTAATGGTTACTCTAAATGTATTGAAATCAAGCATACCATTCAGTATAATTAAAGTGTTTATTCAACCACCTCTCTGTAAACAACTATAACATCGTTATATGACCATGTTAGATATCAAAATATTGTGTCAAAAGTGTCAAAACTTGGTTCCTTCACAGGGCGATTTCCATCTCACGTATTTTATAAAAAATGGCAATCTACTACGACACCATCTTTGCATTAAGGACGGAAATAAAACGTCATCACCTCGCGACGACCTTCATTTGACCGTGTTCCTAACTAGGATAAATGTTGCTAAAACAGAAATTGTTTACTGGAGTGCAAAAATTCCGCAAGTGTCTGTAAGATGGCGCTGGAGTTGGAGAGCGGCCATTGGTACAGAGCGAGAATAAAAAGTAATGTTTCGCGCTAAAATAAGTTTCCGTTCCTTATAAGTTGTTTTGTTGCCCGGCAAGCAAGGTCGTTGGTCGGAACCAGGGGTCTAGGGGGAGGCAGGCGGACCGACCCCCTTTTTTATACAAATAACAGCACATCGCTCCTATCCTGGCGTATTTTGGCATTGAAACTGTGAATTGTTAAACACAAAATAATAATATGAATATTTACGCTCCTTTATTTTTCTATATTTTGTCATAGTTATTAAGAATATTGTTGAGTAAAATATTAAGTAAGAGGACTACCTACCGGCTGTCAAATCTACTGTCGTGACATAATAATTCTCCCTCAAAACCGCATGAATGATCACAATACTTACCCTAACTGACATTTAGAATTTATGTCACTATAGTTTTATCTTTTATCATTCTATTAACTTTTCATTAAGTACTTAATATTGATAAACCGAAAGAAATTAAAGTTCTGTTGTATTTGATCCAAAGTTGACGTAAAGTTGTGAATTTTGTTAGATACGTGAAATACCTACTATTTGCTGATATCTTAATATATGTATTATTTTGGCATACATTTAGAGTAATGGAAAATGTAATGTAAATAAATTTTTTCTACAAGCGTGCGGAAAAGTGACACTTTCTAAACTAAAATGCGTGCTGAAAAGTAAATGCGTGCGGAAAAGTGTCTTACTTTTCCGCACGCTTGTAGAAAAAATAGTGTTCCTAACTCTTGCGGAAAGTGGCACTTTCCGCACTTGTTAGGAAATATACTATATAGGTACTACCATAGAAGAATTTATGTAGTAGATTCTTCTATGGTACTACCTAAATGCTTGTCGGTACATCAACTTTGTGTCAAAGATAATAGAATTTTAAAGCGTTAATATAATTTTCTTTTGAAAAAGACATATTCTTATCAATATTTTTTAGTAATAATAAAAAGTTAATAAAATTATAGAATGATACTCGTATATTATGTTGTATAGCTAGTGATATAAAATAGTTTTTACGAAGTAATGACTTTTTAAAATTTTAAGAAATTTTATAAATAGGAAATAGGCGCTTATGTAACATTAAAATAGAAACGACTTTTTCAAGTTAAACGTTTTGAAATTGTAACAAATAAGCCAATTTTTAGGGATTGTATTTTTTAAATATAATTTTTGACAGATAGCGAAAGTCACGTGACCACGTTTGAGTCGGTAATTTTTCCTTGTTTTTAATCGAAAGGTAACCCCAAAGTTAACTGCATATGTGTTCTATTATTATCCGTTAATAAAAAAATATGTTTAAATTAATAAAAAGATACATTTTGCACCATCTTAATTTTTTCCAAAAAGGTTTTTTGGTTATAACTTTTGTTTGACGTTCGATTGTTTTTTTCCAAACGACATTACATTGTTTGGAAAAAACTGCAACAAACTGGTTTTTAAATCATTAATCTGCCTCAAAAAATACAGAAGATGTTCTTTCGCATCAATATATCGTTTTCTTTTTTCATTTTTTATTTTCGAGATATGTATTTATCTTAATTATTGCGTTACCTAAAATGTGTGTTTGAATGTAGTGTTAATGCAAACGAAGAAACACCTTATGTACACATAAAAGACCATGTTTCATTTCATTGAAAAAACTAAACATAATTTTGCAGAACTTTTAAGCCAGCAATACACTATACCTACAGAAAACGTGCCGAATCACATTCTTTAACTAAAGATATGCCTTTAACAGTAAAAAACACAGTAGACATTCAAGTGACCTTGAAAACGTCGTCTGCCTACAAGTGAAAACGTGCGTCTTACATTACACCTCATAATATGCTTCAACTTTTATGTGATTTTCGTTTTTGAGATATTTATAATAGCTGCATTTATTAAAATGGAACACCCGGTATAGAGAATTTTCGACATACCTATACATATAGAGACATAGACATGAATCCTCCCCTAATGTCAGTTTATATGCTAACGATTGTGTTTTCCTCACGAAAAATACATAACGGCGACATAACTATAAAAACAACAGTACCCAACCCACACGTATAAATAATGCAAAGTCAACTAAAGCAGTTTTTAGTGCCGCCGTGTACCTTTCAAGCTAAAAATCAATGAACCATTGCTAAAAAGAGAGGGGTTAAAATCACAGATGGGAGTCTTTGAGCTATGAGGGTCTCCCGAATATACCTCTTGAAGTTTTATATTATTTTAATATTAAAAATTCGCAATTCATAGTATATAATAATATGGAAGTAATACAAAAACATAAAAAAGTAATCAGAAAGCTTAGTTGATTAAATATTATATCGCCAAAACGTAAAATTGATCATATGCACATAATATATGTAATTATTAAACTGGACCTGTAACAGCAGCGTCAACCGTTCATCGATCGTCTGTTTTTCGCGCCATCTGATAAATAATAGCCACACTTTTGCATTCCCGCTGCATAATTTAAGGGGTATTTTGCCTATGTTTTTTATTTACAACAAGACTGGATAATTACAATGTTTATTACCGTGTTTTCGTTCCGAGCATATTCCAAAACCTATGCCAATCTTAACGAAGGAAAAATTCCGGCTCAAGAGACAAAATAGACGAATTTATGCCGGCATAAAGTTTGAAATTCAAAAAAAAAATCTCGCCCATAACTTTTAAACTAGTGTCATTAGTATCTATGGATATTTTAAAAATACCCGTGTTTTTTGTAATCCTTTGAAATTCGCTACTTTTTCCAGCTAGTTGGAAATAAAAATACATTGATACAGGCAACCAAACATACAATGGCGAGGCCCCCCTTAATAACAATTTATGAAATATTTAAGAACACCTTATGTAAATGTATTCTTCCTACAAGACTGAAACTTTTTGCCATTACAAAGGATAGCTAAAAATATAAGAAAATGATAGCCTACCACGTCGGTAGCGTTGCCATCAAGGGTGTTGAAAGACAAACTTGTTTGACTTTTTTGTACAAGGCTGAATTTTTTTCTTCAAATCTTTATTCAGTAAAAAACCAAGAAAATATACTCTGCCGATTGCCTAATGTTGTTAAAGCCTTGTTAGATGCAATGGAATGCACGGTCTCCCAATCGCAGCCTCTCCATCGATTATCAATCCGTTACAGCTCGCTCTGAATTATTATATTTACCAGCAATAAATGCATTTAGAAGGCTAATCTTTTTCTACAAGCAGTTTATTTAACATATTATTAATTAAGCATTGTTTACTTTTGTTAGAAGGTGGCTAATATTTCGGTAGATATGACCAGGTTGGAGTGCGGGAAGATAATGGAATGATACATACGATGGTAACGCCACCTCTGAGTGTCACACACAACCTAATCTTGTTTTTCTGCTGTGACGGGACTTTCGAATTCCCATATTATACACAGTGTTCCGTAAATATGAGCAAATATTTGGGGGAAGTGGTTTCAAGGGAGTCTTTCATGTAAAATTTAAAAAAGGACTTAAGTTATTTAAAAGATATTTCGAAATTGCATTTTGATGCTTTATATTTGCATATTTTATGAAATTATAATATGATACATAAAACTTACTTTCAAATAGGAAATTTATTCACCAATTTAGTCTCGCATTTATTACGACATTAGAGACAAATTACTTATATTACTTATCCTCATATGTTTTGCCAGTGTTCAAATCAAATAACAAATTTTAAAAAAATAAATTACGGGAACAATTAGTTTTAATAATGCTCTAAAAAAGGATGTGCTACACTACCGACTACACAGGGTGAGTTTTTTCGATGCCCACTATGGGGATCTCGGAAACTAGCAGAGCTAGAACAAAGGTTAAATGGGGAAAGAATTGCAGTTTTGAATGCTCAATCTAATGCCCCTTTTGGATTTTTAAAAAAGTTCATGGCTCACTAGATATTTTGAAAAGAGTGATTTTTTGCTATTTCATCAGATCTCTGTAGCTCCGTTATTTCTGATTATACAGAAAAACTGTAGAGACAAAAATTGTAGATAATTTTGGGCTTAATAAGATAATCTAATCCAATTTTTTATGTTGTTTGTGATTTTTGAGATATGACAAACTTGTGTTTTTTAAATGTAAATCATAGTTGGCTTTGGCCTTATAAAATCGGCCATTTTGTGAGCTTTCCAAAGATATAATACTCGGCATAGTTATTATAAAAAATAAAAGAGCTATGGCTAATTTTCTGATTATTTTTAAATTTTCACAGAGTTAGCCATGGAATATTTTCATAATTACGTTCTATTTTATAATTAGACATACTTCAAACTTTCTAATATTTTATTTTTAGCTGGTAACAAAATGCCCATAGTGGGCATTGAAAAAAACTCACCCGGTATATAGTTTGACTCTCTGCCCCCCCCTACAACTTTGGTCATGTTCACCAAAGCCTTAGCCACCTTGTAACGAAAGTAGATGATGCTTATTTAACAATAGGATGAATCAACTGCTTGTAGAAAAAAGATAGCCTTGTAAATTTGTATTTAATATTGGTAGATGCAATAATTCAGAGTGAGCTGTAACAGATCAGTCCGTGGAGCGGCTGCGGTTGGGAGACCATGCATTCCATTGCGTCTAACAAGGCTTTAACATTAGGCAAACGGTAGACCATTTTTGTTGTTGTTTTATTAAATAGGCTATTTGCGGAAAAAATCAGTCCTGTGTCTTGTAGAAATAAGTCAAACATGTTTGTTTTTTTCAACACCTTAGTGGGTGGTAGGCCCGTGATGGCAACACTTCTCCGACATGGTAGACTATCATTTTCCTATATCTAAAGGTATCCTTTGTCACTGAAAAAAGTTTGTCTTTTAGGTACAAGACATTTATGTAGTGATGGGTAAATGTCTGGTCACCATATTTTCATGACTGACCGGTCATTTTGGGTCATGCAAGTGGACAAATTCAAAAATGGCAGAAAAGTATGCCATTTGATCGGTCATAATTTTCTCACAAAAATGGTATTATATAATACTTATATAAATATACTTGCAGGAATGGTTTTGTAATACAAATTGAAATAATTAAAAATTCAATTTGGAACTTTCATTCATACCATTTTACTCGTTTTAATATAGTATTTTTATTTTTTAATTTTGAACCTGCATTGTGCATGTTTTTTGCCTGAATGTTTTTTTTTTTGCCGAAAAAGTCCCAAATGATACTTTCCAATTTGCGATTTTGGCATTTCTGTTCCTTATTATTTGTCTTACTAATTATAATCTCTGCTTGGAAAGAGCCACAAAAACAAAATATTTGAATATTGTCAGAAATTTCTTTGTGGCGTAAACAGATCCATTTAATTTTGAATTTAACAAAATATACAGTGTGTCCACGGATAGAGTTCGAATAGGGTGTAAATGACAAAAAAATTTCGAGTTGAAATTTGAGCTTCTGGGGATATGCCCTGCTTGGTTTGAAACTAATTTGTGACATAATTTTACTTTCGAAAAATCACGTATGCCTTGGGAATTTTGAAAAAACTAATTTTCCACATCAGTCAAGTGCTCTTTCTGTAGGTTTTACGACAAAATGTTATTAGGGAAACTTGTTCAGAATGAAGAACTTAGTAGGTTTGCGAAATTTCGAAAGTCTAGGCCTACTTTGATTTTTTGGCATTTTTTCCAACTTTTTTTTAGAAAAGTGCACTTTGTGTAGCTTTGTGTAGCTTTCGCATTAAAATGTTATTAAGAAAACTTCTTCACAATGAAAAACTGGATAGGTGTGAAAGAATTTCAAAAGCCTAGGTCTACTTTAATTTTTATGTTTTAAATTTTTTAGCAGAAAAAAATCAAAGTATACCTAGGCTTTTCAAATTCTTTCACACCTATCCAGTTTTTCATTGCGAACAAGTTTTCTTAATAACATTTTAATGCGAAAGCTACACAAAGTGCACTTTTCTAAAAAAAGTTGGAAAAAATGCCAAAAAATCAAAGTACGCCTAGACTTTCGAAATTTCGCAAACCTACTCAGTTCTTCATTCTGAACAAGTTTTCTCAATAACATTTTGTCGTAAAACCTACAGAAAGGGCACTTTACTGATGTGGAAAATTAGTTTTTTCAAAATTCCCAAGGCATACGTGATTTTTCGAAAGTAAAATTACGTCACAAATTAGTTTCAAACCAAGCAAGGCTTATCCCCAGAAGCTCAAATTTCAACACGAAATTTTTTTGTCATTTATGCCCTATCCGAACTCTATCCGTGGACACACTGTATAACAAACATACACGATAATATATAAGTTGAAGGAGCTTTTAATAGCACAGAACACCAGCTATTGATTTTATTTTTATTATTTTACTGATGATAATTGATGCTTAATAAGCCAATTATAAGGTACGAGATGTGAAGGTTCCCACAAAATTGACAGGAAATTTAAAATTTTGTCAAACTGACCAAGTTGACCATTTTCTCGATCACCTGGACAAGTTGCTTAATGGCATGACCTCCGAACGTTGACTGACTGGAAAATGACCGGTAATTGACCAGTCAAGATTACTGTAACCAGTTGAGTGCCAATACTATGATTTACTTAATGTTCTTGTACATTTTTCATACATTGTTTTAATGTCAGCAACACTGAAAGCTTGGTAGACTCTAAATTTTCCTGATCCACATTGCATAAACAATCATCGAAACCAAAGTTAGTTTTGTAGGAATGGGTGCAAAATGTATGTCGCTGCCTCCCAGTTAATCTTTGGGCTTTATTTTCACATACTTCATGATGCGCTTCTAAAAAAATAGTGTGAAAAGGCCCAAGTTAATTAATTAAATTAAATTAAAAAAGTGTCAATTGCCTTTAATGTACTGCGAGTTTAAACATTCTCTATTTTTAACTAAGAGATATTCTTAAAAGCACTCTATATGATTTGTTTTTGCCAAGTGAGGGCATCGTCCCAGTTTTGCAGCAATATTATTATCATTTAAAAACAAAATTAGGACATTTGTACTGAAGCAAAAAAATTCGCAGTTTTATTTTTTCAATAATAGAATACTTCTAGATAATTTTGTTTTAGACAATTTTTGAAATTTGTGGCAAAAATAGATCGCAAGAATATATAGCAATGAAACAGAAGAGAGCGTTTCACAAAGACAAAATAGTAGCCCATCATCGGATCGAAGAAGAAAAAGCAATTCAAAATGATCTGACAGAAAAATGTGAATCTACTCTGCCCATAAGCAATGCAGACGATATTAGCGACACATTTCAAGAAGTTATCGTTCCCAAAAAGCGCAGAATAGACGATTTATACAAAAAACACAAAAAGCAGAAAGTCAGAGATGATGTCTATATTCCCTATAAACCATCTGATCAGCATACAGAAGCAGGGTAATATTTCATCCTTTTTTTAATACCTGGCATTAAAATGGAGTTATGTATTTAATTTTCAGATTGGCAATAAATAACTTCCAATCAGAAGCAAGCAAAGTGCAGTTGGACATCACAGGTGATTCGGAGGAGGCGATGAGAAGGCACAGCCAGATGAAGAAATGGGACAGGAAAAAGAAGAAAATGGTTGGCGTCGAAAATCCTAAAACTGGCAAAATTAAAACAGAGTCTGGTGTTTGGATTCCCGCAACATATAAGAGCCAACGTTACGTCCAATGGAAAGAAAAAACTAAAATTGACCAGGCTCTAGATGATAATGATGACAATGAAAATGAGACGCAAAACTCAAGAGGTAATGTTATGAGCCACAAGAGATCTGAATTTTTATAAATATAAATGTTTTGCTTTACTTTCAGTGGAAAGACCGAATACGCGCTGGGCCAGACATAACGAAAAAGTTAAATTGAAACAGCGCCAATCTGAAATGAAATCGACAGATCAAATTCTTAAGGCACGTACAATTGCAGAGAAGAAGAAGCAAAAACAGAAAAAGAAACCAAAGAAGAAAGGGAAAGGCAGAAAATAAATTGCATTAAGTAATATGTTTGTATATTACAAGTTATGTGTACATACTCTATTCAGCAGCACATTAAAAATTATGAGATATAACTTGAATTTTGTCTTCTGTTGTTAATCCCAATTTTTATCAACCAAACTCTGCTTTTTAAGTAATGAAAATACCTTTTGGTTGATAAAATATATAGGGTGGTCCACTTCTTTGTAGCAGGACAGTCATAGAAAAATTTATTTGAGGAGGAAAATTTAATGTCAACATAGGTCCATCAACGCTTAGTTTTAAAGATACAAGGTCTTGAAAGTTTCAAATAAATATTGGGTATTTTTGATAGTGAAGATATTTTTATAATGGAGATATTTAAACAAAATTTTGTATGCAGCACGGCTTTATAGGATAGCAGATTTGGTGATAATATGGAGGCCCACAAACAACCAGTGGCAGAGTTGTGAGGTTTCCCTTCCATCAATTTAGAAAAATACTAGGACGGCCCTGTTCAAAAATCAAATTTGAACTATTTCAAAAGAGGGAGTAATTATTCTCAACAAAAAGTGCCTCTTGACAATTTTTCATTTTTTTTTGTTCGCATTTGTGACATGATCACTGTTAACTAAACTATTAACTAAACTATTGTAAATCCATTTTCTCAAAAATTTCCTTATGTAACATTGCAACAATTTTAACATGCTGTATGCAGAAAAATATGCTCTATCAAATGGCATGCTCAAAAGTATAGGTTGCAATTTGATTTCTCCGAAAAACTGTCCCTTTTCGAGAAAATGAATTTATTCCTTACATTATGTAGACACTGTATACCAAGCCAACAGTAGCCACCTTCTGGCTCATTCCTAAAATGTTAGATAAACGTATGTCTCATTTAAAATATTTGCCCTTACAATGGAAAGAGGCACCCTGAATCAAATTTCTTAGGACATTGGTCAGAAAAATATGTTTTATGCAAAAATTTTAGATATAATTATAATATGTGATCCTTTATAATTTATTGGCAGTTGCAAACATTTTTTAAACAGTAACTTATATTTTTACTCTCACTAGGAAATTTTCAATGTTCCTTTTGATAATACACAATGACGTCAAAACCTATAGACGTGGTGCCCCATTGTTAAAATGCTCTTTATTTTGACTCCAAGATTAAATATATCCATACTACTCTAAAAACATGCTATTCTACAAACAAAGACAGAAAGTCAACCATCAACCAACTAAACACCCGGTGATTCCCGGTTATAGTTCCTCCAGAATCACACTTAGATATCCCATGTTTTTTCTTGTTTGGGGGCGCCGGAAGCATCGGAACCCCCATGTAGCGGCCTACGAAGAAAACGTAAAAAACAAAAATGTGGCAATTTTGGACAGCTAAGTGGTGCTGCAAAAGAAATCGGCATCCATGGCCAACTTGTCGCGCATTATTAAAAAAACTTCAAATTGAGCAAAACTATTTATGGCCGTGGAATGTTTATTTTCAGAGACAGAGGAAAACTTTTATATTGAAAATTGATGGCACTGAGAAGCTTTATCCACCCAGGTGCTCAGATAGTTTCAGCAAATTACACAGGGTCTTCGGCTCTCTTGAGACCATGAAAATTTTTGTCGATTTTAGGTTTTTTTAGTACACCACGAAAAGTTGGGTATGGAGGCCCATTCCTTTTGTAATGTCACCTCGCTGACCAAAATTGCCATATTTTGTTTTCTTACATTCTTACATATTTTCTGTGCGAGAAAATCGCTTAATAAGGAACAAGCAAAAAAAATTCATAGCATCAAGAGAGCCGAACTCCCTGTGTAATTTTCTGAAACTACCTGAGTATCCTTTTGCATAAAGCTTCTTAGTGCCATCAATTTTCAATATAAAAGTTTTTCTCGGTCTCTTAAAATAAACATTCCACGGCCATTAATAGTTTTGCTCAATTTGAGGTTTTTTTAATATTGCGCGACAAGTTGGCCATGGATGTCGATTTCTTTTGCAGCACCACTTAGCTGTCCAAAATTGCCACATTTTTGTTTCTTACGTTTTTTCTGTAGGCCGCAAAATGAGCGAGAAAATCGCGGTGGTAGACCTAAAAAAACCCTCCTGTATATGTGATTTACTAATTGACCTACACTCACTGGGATTACTACGGTTTTCTAGTAGTGCTTGAGCGAATGCTATTCTAGTTCTATTGGGAACAGTCGACCCTAGCCGCAAATCGCAACAGGTTATGATTTATGTTAAATTAAAGAAGATACCTACATTAGAAGATATTGTTCGGATGTGTTCTAGATTATATTATACGTACGAGTATATAAATTTAATACGTGATTTTAACAAAATTTCATTTTAATCTTAAATTTTATTACCAAGTCGTATTTATTGGCAAAACTTAGTTCAAGTTTTGTTCAAGTTCAAGTTCACTTTTTCATAATTAAACTGTGGATTTTGCCAGCAAACACAATGTAGTAACAGTAATAGTAATGAAATGTGTACAAGCATGTGGTTGCTTCTGGGGTACTCCTAGATTTTGGAGTATTGTGAGGGTGAGAATTATTATTATTATTATAATAGAGTGAGCTTTTCAAATAACCTGCCATTTGTTTAATTTTATATTCCTCATCTCATAAATGGCACATGTATATCACGGACCAACTTTAATCTGGACCAACACTATGGTAAAGACCCGAGCATATGTCACATTTCATTGTTGTTGGACTGGGGTGGCGCTACTCAACGAAAAAAATGGATACTTATTATAAGTTATAGAGGGGTATTCTGTGCATTTCGGCATTTAAAATGCTTGTGTTGAAACTTAGAAAAACGGTGTTAGAATTCCAAAAATTTATATGGGATGTTAAAAAAAAAATTCTAAATTACCTCAAGATTAGTGATCTTCTACATGTTATTATGTTATTTATTATAATTGGAAATTATGGATGATAAAATAACACGGTCGAAGAATTTGGAAAATTTTACTGCATATTTGGAAGCATTTTATAAAATTAATCAATATTCATCAATATTTGATATTTGAGTTCACCTTAATATTAGAAACTACTTGCGTTAATAACATTTTGTAGAAACTCTTAAAATAAGAGACTACTTTGCTCTTGGGGTAATTTTAGTTTTTTTGAACATTCCGTTTAAATTTATCACTGTTTTTCAAAGTTACAACCGTTTGTTAAAAAATGAAAAACAAAATTTTTTTACAAGAGTGTTTAACCCAATCCGGGGACATAGCATATATAAAATCATTCTATGGTTATGCAAAATAATGTAATATACAAAAAGCACAATTACGCTAGTGGAAAACACGGTAAATCACAATGTCAATACCTACTTACTGAGTTTAACCTTAGCCAGTGAAGCCAAATTTATAAGGTAATTAGCTGTATGTGGAATTTTTCTTAAAAAAATCTAATTAGTAGTTCACAAAATTATTTCATTAAATAAGTTAGTTTCTCATTTTGCTGTTTAAACAACATACCGTGTTTTTCCTTATGAGGGCAGTATACAATATATGGGGTGTAAATGAATAAGTGTGGAAAAATTCAGCGGGTGATTGCTTTTTTACAAATAATTTAGTATGTGGATCTCACTAATCAAATCGCGTTTTATGGTAAAATTCTTATTTAATGAAGACTTGTTAAGTACAAAACAAAGAATAAATTCTGAAAATTTGAAGAAATTTAACCAAAGGCCTGTTTTCTATCAACTGGGAGGTTCTTTTCTAGCATATACCTACCAGTCGATTTAGAAACTTTTTGTCTACACATTTTTTTCGACAAAGAGTATTTAACGATAAAAAAATAAAATTCAGTATTTTAGTAAACTCCTTATAGACTATATCTTGGACTAGTCCAAGAACTGGCCGCATGATTTCAACTCATAAGATTATAGAATAAGATGTTACGTAAAATGTAGAGAGTATATTTGTTTACTTGAAGCAAGTAGGGTGCCTCAGATAATATGGGCCCGATCATTGTTATTTATAGAAGTTGTGGATAATTTTTATTTTTTCAATAGGTACAACCCGTCCCACGAACATATTTACTATTTTTTCGCAAAAGTCTTCTGATAAATTTGAAAAGTGCCGTTCTAAAAATCGAAGGAGGTGGTAAATTTCTTAATTGGGTCTTGTACTTTCCTCCAGTATCGAAAGAAACCTCGAAAATCCGATATTTTACCAAATTTCCCGACTCCCGATTTTCTAGTTTCGAGAAACGGGGCAGCTGTAGAATTAGCGAAATTGATGGGAAATCCTGAGGAACCGCTCTTAGAAATTGCATGTTTTTTCTCATTTTTTGTTTTTTCAGGGGCACCGGAAGCGTCTGCACCTCACCTGAAGACTTGAAGGAAGCTTTAAAAATTCCGACCCCAGAGCCCCGAGCCGAAGTAACTTAGCTGTAGCTTGGCGAAAAAGGGCAATTTCTGGCAGTTTTCGGACTTTGGCTTTTAGGTGACCAATCATGTAAAAAAGATGCGTCCCACCTGCGTCGGTCATTTTTTTTTCGCTGAAAATCCTTAATAACTCGAAAACGGGAAATAATTTACCTGAAAAAGCTTAGTTAAATATGTTCATCCGTTCTCCGGCCATCTCGCCGTACCTTCAGATCTCCCGAAAAATGCGTTTGAAAAATTTTTTTTCCTATGCATCAAATGGTATATGGCACTGGCTGTATCGTGGGACTTGCCCCCGTCTTTGAAGCCGTATTTAACAGCGGAGGATTTTTGGGGCCCCTATCGGGCTTATCAGATTTCTAAAGGACCAAGGGACCCTTTTTTATTGTTGCTTCATGGGCCTTCTTTCCTATTTTGTTCTATAATCATATGAGACTAGATCTGCCTAAAAATTAACCACAACTTCTTTAAATAACAATGATCGGGCCCATATTAATTGAGGCAACCTATTCACTTTAAGTAAAGAAATATACTGTCTACATTTTACATAACATCTTATTGTATAATCTTATGAGAGTTGAATTCTAGCGGCCGGCGCTCAAACTATTACAACTGCACATCAAATTCATAAAAAAAACTCAAATTTTTAACTATACATCTGTTCGCGTTCAATTTTAAGAACTGTTCCAAAACGATTCTCGTACCGTCATTAGTAAATTAAAATCCCTGGGACTGTTTTAGACCAATGACAGTACGAGAACTGTTTGGGGACGATTCTTAAAATTGAACGCGAACAAAGCATGTAATTTATCTAGTAGGCATTTCTTTGTTTTATGTTTGTTATATAGACTACGTTTATCTCGATGCGTTCGATCCGATTGAGAGAGGTTTGAATTCACTGGAGCGGACTCAAATAGACGTCGTAAACCCTACAGATTGAAATTCAATCAGATTTAAAATTTCAAGTCAAGCCGCTATTTCCAAACAGAAGTTGGCCAGAATGTGCAACAACCTACTGTGGAATAAGTATAATAAGTTCATGTCAATAGAGAGGATTGAAAACCGTAGGATTCAATATACTGATGATATAAACGTAGAAATAAAAGATTTGACATAACTCAATAGGATCCATTTCAATCCGATCGAGTTGTCACGAGATAAACGTAGTCATATATTGACAGTTATAATTTATTAATGACATAATCACAGAACATCCCATAGAAGACATAATGATATTACACTTTTGCCTGGTGAATGTGTTTGTACAAATTGCATTGGTTTTAAGATCCATTTAATCAAGATTTAGATGTACTCTAACGAAGAAATGACTGATATGCATTGTGCTTATGGCCTTGCTGCTGGGAATTCCTTAGGAGCGTCCAGAATGTATGCAGAAACGCACGGCCCCACCATATGTTGTGTGTATTCATCAACGATTACAGGAAATTGGGGCATTGCAAAAAAGAATGTTTGATTGTGATCGCCAACATTGAAGTGTGAACACCAGCATTGAAAGAAACAGTACTTACTTACAATAGGATGTGAGAACTTGTAGGAAAATTTTCTTTTGTTAGGTTGACCACAATGATTTTTTGTAGACACCTTATAAGGTTTGTAAAAATTTTACATTCTCTTAAAACCGCTTTTAGTTTATGAGCAACCGGATACCAGTACTAGGAAAATTGCTTTGCAGTTGCATGTTAATCATGTAACTGTATTTTCTGTCATAATGAAACAACTTTTTATATCCCTATCATATTCAACGAAAACTTTTGCCAAGAAATTGTCTGAACCATCTTTCATTTTCGCAATGCATGCTGGAAAAAATTGATGAAGGTAATGTATTTTTGGGGAAGATCTTGTTCAGGCTAGTTCTAAAGGCGTTTATTAATTTTCGTAACAACCACATATGAGCAAAAGAAAATCCACATGCGATAGTTAAAGCCTGTATGTATGGGTTGGAATTCTTGAAGCTTGTATGTATGGGTTGGAATTCTTGGAAGACAATCTAATTGCTCCTTATTTCCTAGTATGAAATATAATACATCTGTAGAATATACAGGGTGATTCAGTTTTAATCTGCAACACTTCAACAGGTGATAGAAAACCAAAAAATAACCGCACTTTCTTCTATAAACTATATTATTTTAAGGCCTTATAAAAAATTTACAGGGTACTGTATTTAAAGTAAAAAACACATTTTTTCTACTTTGAGTGTTACTTATGGAGAAAAGTTTTAAGTTAATGTTTCAGAAGTACCCCGAAATAATACAAAAAATCAAATTTGCTATGAAACCATGACACATATGAAAAAATGCTAAGAGAACGTTTTTGTTTACAATAAAAATTTACATAAGAATTTGAATACATTTTATTGCTATACAAGGTGGTTCTATTTTTTTTTTCTAAAATAAATTATACTAATTACCCATTTCTACGCCACTGGTTGTTCAAGATGGTTGATATTAACAGGTTTTATGCTAACCCATGCTGTTATAATGTGTACCAAATATGACTTAAATATCTCAACTAGTTTGTAAAATATTCAATAAATTCCACATATTTCTTGCAACTTTAGCACCCTGTAACCTTTTTATAAGGCCTTAAAATGATATAGTTTATAGAAGAAAGTGCGGTTAATTTTTGGTCTTCTATCACCTGTTGAAGTATTGCAGATTAAAACTAAATCACCCTGTATAAATATGGTGGCCCCCCATTAAATCTGAAGGTTTATCTGTTTTAAAAGGTGATTGACTAGATATAAACATCAAGCAGGTGTTTTCTATTTATTTAGAAATTTTACTATAAATTAACTACGATATTACTTAGCCATATACTGCTCTCCTAAAAATATGGTAGGTATGGTAACAATAAATTAAAGCAGTCTTATTTTATCCTAAGTACAGAACAATAATTATCATCTGGAATCCATAATAGTGTAGATGTAACCTATTCTATATTAAAAAATCACTTGTAGGTCCTCACCTTTATTGTATTGTAAAGAATAAACGAATGATGAAATTATTTGGCGACAATGCTGGCGGATTTCTGCAGCTTCATTTTTATCATATCATGCCAGGAGCTGCTTTCCACAAACACATCTCCTTGCATGCAATTAATATTCACACAGTTCTGTTCTTCAAACTCTGATCTTATTGTCATAACATTTCCATCTCTTGAAATTTCGGACTTAATTGTATCGGAAATGTCACATTTGGGAGACATTATTTTAAATCTGTTGTGGGCTTGGCAGGACTCTGAAATCCTCAATTTCAAGTTTCCTTTTTCTTTATGAAGCACCTCGCAGTCTCCCGAAATTCTTGAAAGGTGGACATCGGCATTGCCTCTTCCAAGCCTTGCAGTGAGTTTGCCATCAAATCCAGCTAGAAATAAATATACAGAATAAATAATGCAAATATAGGCTAGGCCGTTCATGAGACTTACTTAAATTTAAGTCTCCCTGGTTTAATAGCAGTTTACAGCATTTATGAACATTGTTTAAATTCATATTTCCATTTTCTACAACAAAAATTGATTCTTCGCAATATGCTGACTCAACTGATATGTCTCCCTTATTAGTTTTCAGTGTGAGACCCAACCCCTGCAACCTTCCTCCATTTATAGACTACAAATCAGAAAAAAGTCATAGTACGTTAACACTCAAGTCATTTTTTCTGTTTTCAGAGATAGAGTTTAATTCTCTGTAATTTGTGTAAAATTTTCATACGTTTTGGTTTGCATATTGCAACTTATTTGGCTATTTATTGGGATTTTTTTAAATGACACATTATTTTTGACGAAAGAATGAACCTACTTTTTTGTAACACCCTGTGTAATTTTTACCTAAAATTTGTCCAGAAACGTGCCTGTTAAAAAGGGGACCATTATTTAAAAAAAAACATGTATGACATTGCCAAAATTAGGACTTATTCATATGTTAGTCTATTTCTTTTAGCAAACAAGAGAGCAGGTGTAATTCCTAAAAATACTCCTAATTTACTCACTACAAATATACTCCTTTGCAGCTTAGACAAGTATAAAGGAGAAACTTATATGGACTCCATATAATTTTTATTTTGTTAGGTTGACAATACAGAATTATCTATTTTCAAACAAATAATAAATAAATAAATATTATCTTTACTCAGACGTGCATGAAAAATGTAATAGCCAGTATATCATAATAGAGGTTTACACTTTACACAGAGATTGAAAACATTACAATATTTTATCAAAGCATACATTAATATCAAGGTTGAAATACTGAATAATAAGCACATGCCATTAAAATAGATCAGAATTGTGCGGTTATAATTTTTAACCGGATTGCCCTGTAATATTATTGATAAGTTAATTTAGTTATTTTTTTAGGGCATAATGAACCTGGCACTACACGAGTGGTATACATGAATTCTTTCATATTCAAACGATAATTTTGTTTTGAAAAACACATTTACTCCAAAATACATATTTATACACTTCTAACATTACAATACCCTTCTTTTATAGTATGAATTCCTTGGCGCTTATGCTATTCTAAAATCCCTCAATGCACAACAAAATGAGCACACAGCTTAGATTATGGTTGATAGATATGTGATTTCCAAAATTTGGTATATGCAGCACCACTTTATAGGGTGGCATATTTGGTGATAATATGAAGGGCCACAAACAACCAGTGGTGGGGTGGGGTCCCCTTCCATTAATTTAAAAAAAAATGACTAGTCCAAAATAAATTATATAAAGTTTATTCCAAAAGAGCGATTGATTCTGAACAAAAAGTGTCTCTTGACATTTGTTTAATTGGTTGTTAATTTGAACTTGTTTTTTGGTAGAACATCAAGGTATCTAATTAATAATACTATTTAAATAAGTTGTACCCTTGTTTATGAGACATAAACAAGGGTTGTACCTACATTATTCCTTTTTAACATAATTTACAATTTAAATTGTTAAATTGAATTATGTCTTCAACAAAATGGTTAATATTTTGAACATCTACTTTAAATTTGATAACTAATTATTGTAATTTATAAATTCTTAAATCTTAATTCCAATTATGTTAACAAGGAATAATGTACAGCTTGTCCCAAATAGTTTGTCCTACCCCCTGGATTTCGGGAACCGTAAGAGATACGAAAAAAACTTGAATACAAAAGTTGTAAGGTTGGCAGTGGACGTAACCTCCCTTTTATTTTCACATATACAGGGCGATTCGTATTTGCGGGACAAAAATAAAATATTTAGATTTTGACAATAGCATTAATCCTTTGGAATATTTGCATTCTCCTTGAAATTTGCTACAGAACCGTTTTTTTGTTTTGTATTTTGGATGCAGCGTTGCCAAGATATCGAATTTTTCTTGGAATTTAGGGACTTCGTGGAGGTTATGAAAACTGAATGCTGTATCTTTATTTTAATAGATATCAAAGATATATTTTAGCCGAAGTATGACAGCACAACCGTGTGTGGTGTGGTATGTCGAAATTGCTTTTTGCATATACAGTGTGTTCATAACAGGCTCTCAAAATCGGATAATTTCAAACAGCAATATTTTTTTCAAATGGAATGACCCATATTTCTATAGTTTGTTGGATGCCGGCGTCCAAACCCCACATTTTATGTAAATAACATTCTATACCAAAAACTACCCGTTTTCGAGGTATTTAGTATTTAAGAAAATTTCTTTGCATTTTTCATTCAGGTGAGAAGGTTTTATCAAGCAAGCCATAACTATTTTTCCAGACAGTGGCAGAAATAATTGTCATTTTAGATAATACGGGAAATAAAATTTCTATACCCGTATACAGTATGTCCACGGATAGAGATCCCAAGAGATCCACAAATGGACCAAAAATTTCATTTTTCGACAAAGTCATTCTTGATAAAAGTTTCTGCTTCTCGAAAAAATATGGTCCACGAATAGAATTCTCGATTTTTTTATAAAGGGTGTCCAAAAAATACAAAAACATGAAATGCAATCAAGAAAAAACTGCCTTTATTTTTAAAAATATCAAAAACTTTTACTTAGAAAAGTTGTTTAGAATTAAAAGATGTGTCCGATTGTCACTTTTCAAACAAATCAGCCAACTCCGTTTTTTTTTATTTCCAAGTGTGAAACTCTGAAATTGTTTGGTCCATTTGTCCTCGAATACGAATCGCCCTGTATATGTGAAAATAAAAGAGCGGTTACGTCCACTGCCAACCTTACAACTTTTGTATTCAAGTTTTTTCGTATCTCTTAGCAGAGATCCAGGGGGTAGGATAAACTATTTGGGACACGCTGTACAAGTTATTTAAGTAGTGTTATTAATTAAATTGATGTTCTACCTCAAAACAAGTTTGAATTTATTTTTGAATTCGACCAAGAATTAAAAATTTTGTACACAGTCATGGAAAATAGGAGAAAATGGCATGAGTAATTGTTGAGAATTAATCGATCTTCAAATAGGAATTTAGACAGGGTGGAACTAATTATATTTTTTAAATCAATGGAAGGGAAACCCCACAACTCCACCACTGGTTGTTTGTGGGTGTGGTCCTTCATATTATCACCAAATCTGCTACCCTATAAAGTGGTGCTACATACCAAATGTGGTTCCATTGATTGTGGGGCACTATAAGAAATACTATCAATATTTTTTTGAAGCTTTCAACACCTAGTATGTTTAAAACAAAGTATTTATCGACCTATGTTGACATGAAATTTTCCTCTTCAAAGAAATTTTTCTATCGACTGTTAAAGCCCTGCTACAAAAAGTGGACCATCCTGTATAACTTTGGTTTCATCAACATTTAATTTGAGATTTTTGCAATGCATCTGATATGTAGACTTTGTAGAATTTGATCCATTATATGCTCAATGAGTCGTTTTTGTTTTAATGAACAAAAATACAGGTACCAGCAAAGTGGACAAGAAAAAAATTGAGCACAACACTTGCAGTATTTCGCTTGTGCAAAGTATAAAGAGAGGTTCAAGGGTGGTTCTCTGTCTGCCAAGGCCACCTTTCACGTCACCTTCATAAATCACAACTACTATATAACTTCATCAACCACTCATGAAGCTATCAAATCCTTCTAAATCTCATAGCCCAATAAAGTTGTGCTCGGCTTGTAGGGGTCGCAACAAAATTTCCATCCGCATGATTTTCTCAGGGTTGCTTGGGGACTGCTTCCTGAATGTCTAACCAAAAGATCACACTCGAACTTCTGGTACGAATTGCGCTATAGGGTGGTTTCCTAAACATATTTTTAAAGCAAAACGACCCTAATAAAAGTTGTAGGAGATCAAATAATGCATAACTTTTCCTCAAAATTTTTTTGTATCCCTAATACGTAACGAATTACAGCGCATTACTTTTATGACAAAAATTCTGCAAGCTGCAGGGATGCAGGGTCTTGCAAACATTTTTTTACAAAAAAATGACCTGGATAAAAGTTGGAGAGGGCTAAATGATCTACAAATTTGATTTACAATTTTTTATTATCTTCACTACTGAACAAGTTACAGTGCATTTATGATACTCCCAATAGTGTCTGCGATGTAACTTGTTAAGTAGTGGAGAATTTTTTAAAATTTTTAAAACAAAATTATAGATCATTAATCCCCCTCCCCCCTTCAACTTTTATTAAGGTTATTTTTTGTCATATAATACTCTGCTAATCATTTGTATTAGAGACACAAAAAAATTATAAGAAAAAGTTGACCAGAAGTTCATCCTCTAAAATTTTTATTAAGGTCATTTTTTTTGTAAAAAAATTACAAGACCTCCCCTGCAGCGTGCGGAATTTTTGTCATATAACTAATGCACTGTATAATGTATTTGAGGAAAAGTTTTTTTATCGAAATTTTTGGCTTTAGAAATTCTGTGTTTTGATGAGTATGAAAGCAGTAATTGGTCTTAGTTGGACTGAGATATAGTGAATTAGCTTTATTCCAGTTTAAAAGTTTTAAGAGATTTTGGTTACACGTAAGCTTTCGTCCTTGTTTGATATCAATAAACTTGTATCATAAGCATATAAAGTAGCCGACACTCCTGGCTCAGACAGCATGTCACATCGTTAACATATAACAAAAACAATAATGGTGAGATAACGCATCCTTGTGGCACGCCTATTTTCTAGAATCTGATTTTGAAGTTTGACCATTGTCATCTATTGCTACAAATTGCTCTCGATTTTCTACGAATGTCTTTATCCATTTGGCGGTCACTCCTCTGATTCCGTACCTCTCCAGTTTATAAGTATGTTATGGCTGACACAGTCAAATGTCCTGCTGAGATCGCGAAAGATCCCAACAGGGCACTCCCCACCCTCAGTTGAATTAATTATTTTTTGGACATACCACAGCATCTACATCAAATTTACGCAAGAATGTCAGTAACCGTTTCACGAAGGCATACTCAATGATCTTGGAGAAGCAGGGTGTCAGCGCTACAAGTCTATAATTTTCTGCCAGGTGTGGATCACCTTTTTTATATATTGGCATAAGTTTAGTAATTTTTAGATAAAAAGGAAAGTTTCCTGTTACAAAAGACAAATTAATTAGGAACATGATTGGTTTTACTATACATCCAAAAATATTTTTTACCAAAAAAACTTGGGATATTATCGTAACCACAAGATTTTTTGGGTTTTAATTTTTTCCTTATTAGATCGGCAAGTCCATCTTCAAGACAGGGTTTAAGAAAAAATGATGCAAAATTGTTAGAGAAAGGCGTGTGATTCTCTGGTGAAATATTTGTCGGTATACTTCTCATGACCTTAAGAGGAGCTTCCCTGAAAAAATCACAAAAAATATTTGCCACCGACTGAATCCATAACCGTGTTTTCATCACTATTATATTTTTATTTCTATTATATTTTTCCTTGTTCCCTAATTCATTAATTATACTCCAAGAGGTCTTTGTAAGATTGTTTGACCTTTGAATTTTATTTTGATAGTAGTCTCTTTTTGTGGATTGGATGAGTTTTAGGTGTTATCTTTTTCCATTTTGTATGTTTGAGAATGGTTGCCTTTTTGTAAGGTGAAACAAGAGCTTGCGATTGAAGCTAGAGGATTTTACTTCATTTGAGATCCATCGTTTATTTTTTAGGTTATTAAATGTTTTCATCGGAAAAATTGAATTAAAATGGTATAAAAAGGTGGAATAAAATTTTTGGAAAGCGTCGTTACTCTCATTACACTGGTATACTTCGGTCCAGTTGTTCATACTTTGATCCCCTACAACTATTATTAAGGTCATGTTGCTCTAAAAAAATGTTTAGGAAGACACACATTTTGTTTAGGAAAAAGTGTGATCTTTTGGTTGGACACTCAGGAGGCAGTCTCCAAGCAACCCTGAAAAAAATGGTCCTGTTTGGATTTTTTTTGCTAAAAATCTGGACCAATATAGTCCGAGGTTTGAACATACTATTACAAAAAACTACAAATTTGTACAGTCATTATGCACAGAGGAATAGACAAAGATATGATGCAAAATGCAATCTCTTTGATTTTTGAAAAAATGCACCGTTTTTGGCTTATTGACTCGAGCTCATATAGAATAAAACAACTTTTACTTAAAATCTGTAGCGAATTGAGATAAATAAAATATATTTGGTGTTAAAAGTGATCTATTAGGGGGAAAAGCAAACACCACAATGTTTGTTTCCTAGAAGAATACAACTGAAATAGTATATTGTACTCGAAGGAACAGGTACGCTCTGTCATTGTGCTCCCGATGGATAATATGTCAGATCATTGCCTGGTTTCATGTGTCACAAATATAGGGAAAGAAAAAATTAAGCCATTTTTACACACATATCGTGATTATTCTAATTTTGATTAGAATGCGTTTCTGGAGGGTTTACACCTGATTGACTGGAATATTATTCACTCATACAATAATGTTGATAGTATGCTTGATTTCTGGAATTCTAACATTAACAGATTGTTCGATATTCACACTCCTTATAAAACAGTGAGAATTTCCAAGCCTCCTGTACCATGGCTATCGGATAACTTAAAGGTGATGATGCAACTTAGGGATAGAGCTTTGTATGAGTATAAACGTTTTAAGACAAATTCTAAATGGGATTATTATAAGCAGCTTCGTAACCTAGTTAACTTTAGTATTAAACAAGAGAAAAAAGCCTACTTGCAGTTTAAATTTAAATCTAACCCGAAGGAGTTTTGGCAAGCAATCAGATATCTTAATGTGGGAAGAAAATCTACAGCCCCCAATAATAATATGAACTTTTCTTGTGATGACATAAATCAACATTTTATTGATAGTATACCCGAACAGGATAAAATTCTCTTAAAATATAGCAATAGACGTCCTGATTTAATCAATCAGTTTTCGTTTACATCTGTTTCAGAAGCTCACGTCAATAAAATTATTTCATCTCTTAAAAGTCATGCACAGGGACCCGATGGTATCAACTTAAAGATGCTTGGGATTGTATTTCCTAGTTTAACTGGATTCTTCACATTTATATTAAATTTTTGTCTGTCTACAGGAGTGTTTCCCGAGGTATGGCATCATGCAAATGTTATTCCCATGGCTAAAATAAAAAATCCTGCTGATTTATCTCATTACCGTCCAATTAGTATTCTTCCAACAAAGTCAAAAATACTGGAAAAAATAGTAGCAGAACAACTGACAAATTATATGAACGAACATAAAATAATACCTCCAGTCCAATCGGGTTTTAGGTCTGGCTTTAGCACCTCCACAGCTTTGCTTAAAATATGTGATGATATATATCGGCATTGAATAAAGGAATAATATTCTTTACTCAATGATATCGGGCAAATGACAAGGGTTTAGTAACATCTTTAGTATTATTAGACTTTAGCAAGGCCTTTGACATTCTGGATCAATCATTGTTGTGCAATAAGCTGAGGTATTTTTGACTGAACGACACCGCCGTATATTTTTTCAAAAACTACCTCGATCGCCGCTATCAAAGGGTTTCTCTTAACAATTCCGTTTCTTCTTATTTACCTAAAAATACTGGCGTTCCAAAGGGCAGTGTGTTGGGCCCCTTGATGTATCTTATTTATACTGCAGATTTTTATACCTATATTGAATATTGTAGTTCTCACTTCTATGCGGATTATTCCCAAATTTATTATTCTTTTTCCTCAGAAGAGTCTAGAGAAGCTGTCAACTTCATTAATATGGATCTCGAAAAACTTAACAATATATCCTTAGCTCATTCGCTCTCACTAAATCATAGTAAAACTAATGTGGTAATCTTTGGAACACATAGAAATAAAGTTACGCATTGCGAACATTTTAAACTATATATTAATAACGTTTTAAATATCACCAGTTCATGTAAAAACTTGGGCTTGTACTTCAGCAATGATATGCAATTTAATGATCATGTTGATAGTCTTGTGAAAAGGTGCTATTCAATTTTGAAACACTTGTATATACATAAAGATTCCCTAAGTTGTGAAGTAAAGCTCAAATTGTGTGATTCACTTATTTTGTCAGTTGTATCCTATTGCCATGTAGTTTACTGGCCGGCGCATACACAAATAAATAAGCAAAGTTTGGAAAAAAACCAAAAATCTTGTATAAAATACTCATACGGGCTACGTAAATTCGATCATGTATCTGAGAAATTATTCGATTCACGTTGGTTGAATTTAGAAGAAAGATTTAAATCTCACTTGGCTTGTCTTATACAGGGTGACCGTATTTCGAGTCTATGCATGGGGATCTTGGTTATCTTAAGAGATACGAGGTCGGTTAGATTGGGGCAAAGTTGCGGAATTTGATGCCGAGTCACATGGTAAAAAGAAATTTTGGCTGGCCCTTTTCGTTTTGAAAATAATGTGAAAAAACTGAAAATTGTTGTTTTCGTTTTTATTTTTTTAAACGAAAACGAATGGCGCTGGACATTTCCAAGTTAAACATTATTAAGGCACTTTTTTACAAGGAATCTAAATATGGCCTCGCATTTTTTTTTCGCCTCCCTAGACAAAGATATGACGATCAACTTTTATTTTTCTTATGGGCGCCATATTGGATTTTTGCATTTTTGAAAAGAGGATTTTTTCTGGTTAAAATGATATGTCACACATTATACTTTATTTTGTTTCTCTTGCCGTAATATCAAATTAATCGTTTTTGCATAGAGTGCCTTGGAAACGTAAGCCCCATAATGTTTGACGTTTTTGCATAGAGTGCCTTGGAAACATAAGCCCCATATTGTTTGACATTTCTGAATAGAATGTCTTGGAAACATAAGCCCCATATAACGTTTGATAGTTTAGTACAATTTTAAGTGTCACGGATACTTTATTTTGCTGAAAAAATGTCATTTTCACATGAAGAAAAGCGAGACATGATTCAAATTTATTTTCCTCAAATATAAATGAGGTCGAAGGGATATTGGACGAGCCATAAACAATTTAAGGAAACGTGCTGTATTGTGCCTTGAGCAACAAAGAGGACAAATTCAACGTTTATTGTAAAACAGGATTGTCTACTCGTCTAGGTTTTTGTTGTTCTTGTGTTTCCAGTTTGACTCTTTTACTGTTCATGTGTTATATGGCAAATGACGAATAAATAACAAGGTCTCAGATCATACTCTCGTGGTACGTTTATGATTTAAGTATTTAATCAATAAATTTAACATTAACTGAATTTTTACTGAACCGTTAAACAATATATTCCAAAGCACACTTCGCAAAACGTAAAACATTATGGGGCTTACGTTTCCAAAGCACTCTATGCAAAAACGATTAATTTTAACCAGAAAAAGATCCTCTTTCCAAAAATTGAAAAATCCAATATGGCACCCCTAAGAAAAATAAAAGTTGATCGTCATATCTTTGTCCAGGGAGGCAAGAAAAAAATGCAAGGTCATATTTAGATTCCTTGTAAAAAAGTGCCTTAATAATGTTTAACTTAGAAATGTCCAGCGCCATTCGTTTTCGTTTAAAAAAATAAAAACGAAAACGACGATTTTCAGTTTTTTCGCATTATTTTCAAAACGAAAAGGGCCAGCCAAAATTTCTTTTTATTATGTTACTCGGCATCAAATTCCGCAACTTTGCCCCAATTTGATATCCATAACCGCTCTACTAGGCAGTCGTCGTTGCTTTCTATCCCAAAACATTATACTTCCCAATTTAAACAATCTTTTTCATATCAGTCAGCTAAGTTATTTAATGACATCCCTCCTGCTATTAAAAATTCTCCAAATATTCATATTTTTAAAAAGAAATATTTGAGTCACGTCCATGACATTCGCCACAGTCAATAATTATTTAAGTTAGTTTTAATAGTACATGATGGTTGCGTGGAAGAGCATGTTAATATGAACGTCGCCATCTTAATACAATATTTATAAATAATCATGTAACTAGAATTCAATAAAGACCCTACTATTATTACTATTGTTGTATAACTACCATGGAATGGCATTCATTTCCCACGACTATAAGAGTTTGCGGTACGAGCCTCAGGCGAGTGCTGCAAATTATAACGAATATTCTGCGTGAGTTATACACTCTACTTTTTCTACGACTGTTAGGGTTTAAGTCAAAATTTTGACATTTTAGTTTTTTTTTTCCATAATTTAATTAAAATGATAATCTCAACTATTGTGAACATGAACAAGTAGGTATTAAATTTAAGACAAATTTTAACAAAATATTTCTTATCTATTCTTATTTATCATATTAAATTATATATTAGTACTTACAGTTGCTATAAAAAGATCTTTGGAAAAATTTCTGGGATTCAATTTTCTGCCGTCACATTTGTAGCTTCCAAAATATGCTATAGTGGCAATTCTATTTTATTGTGGCTGGAATTGTCCACTTTTGTGATAAGTAACTAACTACCCAATAAACATTTTTGATTTTATATTAAATTACCGAACTTAAACCACTGTAGTAATTTAATATAGTTGCGAAAATATTTCGGTTTCCTTTATAAACCCGTTAAAACACTTAAATAGAGTAATTTATAAAGGTCACCAACACCAATTTTAGTACCGTTATGCGACTTTAAAGTATATAACCTATAGTAGAGTAAATGGTTCCATCACCTTTATACAGGATGATTTTTTTAGGTCTACCACCGCGATTTTCTCGCTCATTTTGCGGCCTACAAAAAAAAAGTAAGAAACAAAAATGTGGCAATTTTGGACAGCTAAGTGGTGCTGCAAAAGAAATCGGCATCCATGGCCAACTTGTCGCGCAATATTAAAAAAACCTCAAATTGAGCAAAACTATTAATGGCCGTGGAATGTTTATTTTAAGAGACAGAGAAAAACTTTTATATTAAAAATTGATGGCACTAAGAAGCTTTATGCAAAAGGGTACTCAGATAGTTTCAGAAAATTACACAGGGTCTTCGGCTCTCTTGAGGCTATGCATTTTTTTTTGTTTATTTCTTATTAAGCGATTTTCTCGCTTATTTTGGGCCGAACAGAAAATACGTAAGAAAACAAAATAGGGCAATTTTGGTCAGCGAGGCGACATTGAAAAAGGAATGGGCCTCCATACCCAACTTTTCGCGGTGTACGAAAAAAACCTAAAATCGACAAAAATTTTCATGGTCTCAAGAGAGCCGAAGACCCTGTGTAATTTGCTGAAACTATCTGAGCACCTGGGTGCCATCAATTTTCAATATAAAAGTTTTCCTCTGTCTCTTACAATAAACATTCCACGGCCATTAATAGTTTTGCACCACTTAGCTGTCCAAAATTACCACATTTTTGTTTCTTACGTTTTTTTTTGTAGGCCGCAAAATGAGCGAGAAGATCGCGGTGGTAGACCTAAAAAAATCATCCTGTGTAACCTACTTATACAACCCAGCTACTTTCAGTGTTAAATTTCGTTCTATAAGGTTTGCAGTTGCCCTGATAAACTTTGCCTATAATATTAGTAATATTTCATGGGACTTAGATATCGGACGCCTACTTCCATCTGTGTTTAACTATTGTTGAGCACCTACCTTTTCCACTCACTTATTTTTTTTATTTTCAAAAATTACAGGAAAAAAGTTTAAAAAAATATGCATGTGTCACATAATAGTTATTTGTGTACCAAGGCACTGAAGTTAAACTTTTTATGATTTGTGGAATTTAGTTGCCGAGGCCTCTGGCCGAGGCAAATAAACCACATGAGTCATAAAAAGAACTTCAGTTCTGAGGTACATACAGTTTGTTCAGTGAATGTTCAGCCCTACGTCACAACCCCCATCCTTGTCTTACTCATGAATATACGATGGATATCGGTCGTATATTCACGAGTCAGACAAGGCTCCGAGTCTGACGTTTGATGTTTACATCTCGCCAAGGCCTACTTATTGGAAAAATCGTACAATAATGGGCTACTTCAGTGCCGATTTCTGAGCTTTTAATGACGATTTTGAAACACTTCACTGCCGATTTCAAGAAAAAGTATATTTTGTTAATATTTCTGAGGAATAAAAAATACATAATGCTAATAAATTTCGTAATTGTGGGTCGTGTCAATTCTGTTCTATATTTGCATAATGGCGTCACTTAGTAAATTACCCTTAAAAGCTTTTGCGATAATAATATCACTTAGAGTAATATTGCATAAATTGAAACAATGCTATAAAAACCTTGTATTATTTTTTTATAAAACTATAAGTTTCCTATGTATTCTTAGGTAATATAATGCTACCAAGTGCTGTTACTATAAAACCAAAGGTAATATAACGCTACCAATAGTGTCACTATAAAACCAAAGCTATTTTAAAGACACTCTGAGAGATGTAGAGATGCAATAATTTCATAAACTTCGGTAGGTAACCCGTTAAACATTAATTTTCACATTTTGAACCTTAAATTTGTGTTTCTGTTTTTGTTTTCAATATAGCAGGTAAGTATGTGTCACTAGCGCGTGAGGCTTATTTCTACCAGTGGATACCCAGACAATGATTTTCAATTTATTTTAACCCGTTTCACTTTTACACAGTTTCAAACCATTTCTTCTCATTAAGATCACATACTTCATTTATTTTTACTCTCCGCCTGTTATTTATTTTTCTTTCGTTTTTTACTATAATGTTCTACATCATGCAAGCATCAACAATTAAGTGATTAATCAGCCATCTTTAAAATGAAAACATTTGTATAAGAGTAATTTATATCACTAAAAGTTGTAAAAGCCTATATAGGTTATGTTGGTACGAAATTGGCAACATTGGCAACCAAAAAGTATATAATGTGTTCGGTAAAACACAATTAACTCCAGTGATTTATAGAAGTAATTAGTAATGCTGTTATATAACTCCGGATATCATAGTTTTATAATATAGGTATTGGAAACACTGCATAAGTGCTATAAAATGGTGTTGGAAATATATACATCACTTAATTATAACCCTAGTACCTACATTGATTTTATATAACCTTTATAAACTCCAAGAACTGGTGATAACCGGTTCCTTTCATATAAAACTCCGCAACCTTTATATGACATTTATATAACTAGGCATCACTTGTGGTAACCAAAAATGTTTATTGGGTAATCTAAATCGCCTTAATAAACTAGAAAAAAAGCAGGGCCTCAAGAGAGCTGAAGACCCTGTGTCTGACCACCTGGTTTCATAAAGCTCAGCTATTAATAGTTTTGCCCAATTTGAGTTTTTTTTTTAATTTTGTGCAGATTTCTTTTCTGTGTCACCATCTAGCTTTCCAAAATTGCCATGTTTTTGCAGTTTACATTTTTTTTTGTGCGCAAAATAAGCGAGATCATGGTGGTAGTTAGTGAAGGGAGAATCGGATGATTTTCAGAATCGAATATCTTGCATTCAAACATTTTTGAGAATTGAATGATTATCCGAATACAAAGAATCGAATTATTCAAGTTTCGAGATCGCAATATCGCAAATTTTGTATTTAGCGATTTGATTCAACCTTTCGAGCTCGAGTCTCGAGTTTTTCAGTCTCGGATGCGGACGTCTCGGTTCTCGGTCTCGGAGGAGGCATTATTTCGAATTCAAATTGGTTCTCTGTTCTCTGGTTTGTTTTATTATCTTGAAAATCTTGATACACTGGCGAATTTGACGATATAGGACAGTGATTTGTTCTCTTCTGGTATATTTTTAAATGACAGAGACCAGAGACATAAATACAAAGCCCGCCATTTTTTGCTCTTAGCTGGACATAATCGATAATCGACAGGCGCTTGCGGCCTCGGCCCTATAATAATCCGAATTTCGAATTAACGCGGAGTGTGTCGATTCATTCCGATTCAGCATTCGACGATTCCTCTAGCTTGGTTTTTTTTTAGTATTCGAATAGTTCATTGAGAATAGAATGCTTTAGAATGCACGCCAGAATCGAATACTTCGATAATTTTTATTCGAATAGTCCCTTCACTAGTGGTAGTCCTAAAAAATCATCCTTTATAGCTCTAGCAATAAACTGGTACTGGTTTGTATCTCCTATCCAAGTATTATTATAGTTTAAAAAAGGTTTTACTTACACCATTCTTTAGAACTTGAGCTCGAATTTTTTCTGCTTGAATATGATTATTCAATGTAATATTCCCATTTTCAGTGGTAATATCTATTTCGCTACCTTGAAATCTATCTACAAAAATATTTCCATTTGAGGATGTCAGCAAAAGCTTATCACCATGAAAATATCCAACTGTAATGTCTTTTTCTGAATTAATTTTGATATCTAAAAGAAAAACAGTTGTTACACAATTTGCGGGCATTAGGAAAGCTTTTCAAATTCCGTACTGGCTTTTACAGGAGCCTTCACAGCACAAAGGACGTCATCACCTCTATCTTCAAGATCAATGATTGTAACTTTATTGCCATTAATGCAGTACTCGATAGTGTTTTCATGGTCTCTGTGCATTTGTATAATTAACTTATCACAATTGTGATATTTGTGGATGTTCAATGGCTTGATTCGAACATTGTACGGCACATTGATTTCGATATCGCAAAATGTGGCTACTTCCAGCTCTTTTTGAACGATATTACAATAGGTTTTCGACTGCTGATTGAATAAAGTTTTTGCATAGTTATTGCATATTACCTTTATTCCAGTTGAACACAAAAAGTGAAGACGTGTGAGAAATCTCCTGAAAAAATATGTAGCATAATTATTTTGTATTACAAAAACCTGGACAAGAATAAAGTAAAAAAGCTCCTTAATAGAAATTAAGAAAGATAATTTAGACTTACATTTTAAGAAGTCAAGGTTTTGCCAAAATTCTCCTTAAAAGTTTCGGTTTTTTCCATTTGGATATCTCCAAAATACGGGAACTATAGACGCACATTTATTACATACGGTTCACAATAATTCGCACACAGCACAAACAGCTGCATATAAAAATATCAACACGCCAACGCCGTTACATAACCTAAAATTTTGTAACGATTTCTCTGGGTATATTATCGTGTTCGTCGGGCAAGTAAAAATAAAAATACATTTTTAATAATAAACGAGTTCATAGGAGTCACATATGTATTTCTGATGATTTTTTTTTGAAGATTCTACAAAAATTATTATTAATCATTACGTGATTGTACGATTGTGCATTGTACCCATTACATTCGCCAATTTTTTAAATATTTTTTGAAGCAGCAATTGTGTACAGCATCTCTTTTAGAAAAACTACTTACCTAATTTGTCCTGCACTCACTCGGATTACTATGGTTTTCTGTAAGTACTTACCCTACTTGAGCCAATGCTATAGTCATAGTCCTTGTCTATCTAGACAAGGCTATAGATAGAAATAATAGTAATTGCTACCCCTTCCACACACAAGCAATAACTATATTTTTCATGGCCTCCTACGATTTACGGCTCCCTTCGGTTGAAAGGGAACCGAAGGGAGCCGTAATCGTAGGAGGTCATGATATTTTTATTGGACACACCAACACCTTCTTGAGTGGGCTTGTTGACCATTCAACTGTTCTGATGTTATTCCATGGCACACCTATAACTCGCCAGATCCCTTAAAATTCCTATTTTGCCCAACTTTGGCACCCTGTAGGTAGATTGGAACTTCCTGTATATTTTTCGTTTAAATTTGATACCTATAGGGGTTTTGGGGTTGGCGATTGACACTAAGACAACATGCAGAGACGATCTGTATAGGATCATCTTTGGTAGAAAGGTCGAAAGAGGCGGTATTTGAAAAACCTTTCAAACAAAAAGAGTTGAGTTTGCCTGTGCGCAAACGTTCAAGTGACAGTGTTTTTCGAAGTTTGTTACTATAAGCCTAAATTGTAATTATTTATTGTAAGTTTTACTCCTATTGTGACCGTACTGTATCTTATTATTGAACTTTTGATTTATTTATTTTTCTTCAGAATATTTTTCTTTTTTGATTTGAAATATTGCATATGCTCTGGCGACAAATATTACATTATAGGTTTTTAGAGTTATTCAAAAAATATATACATAATAAAAAATATACAGGGTGTCCAGTAAGTACGTGGACATCTCGTGTGGGAGCAGGTAGGGGACGTCTATGGGTCAAATGTCAATAATTACTGAGATACAGGGCGTTGTGGTTCTTTTTTTGAAATTGAATTATGGCAATATCTCCCAAAATAATCAAGCTGCTGAACTGAAATTTGTCACTGCTGTGTTTTTGGGAGATGGAGAATAAGCTGAAAATGTCAATTTATACGTGTCTCACAGAGGGCGCCACTTGCGCTGTTTTTGGATCTTGCTAACCTATACAGGGTGTTCGAAAAATAGACGGAGATATTTTAGAGGGTGATTCCCTGTTAAGAAATATGAAAAAAAGTTTCTATAAACATGGGTCCGGAAATGCAGAGTTTTCAAGATACAGGATGTTAAATATATTGCATGTCACTGGACAAAATTGGTTTATCAATTTTTGCAAAAAAAATCACAAGTGCCTTGGAAAACAAATAATCAAAAGCATTTCTAGGAAAGAGTGTTATTGCAACTTTTCCAATATCATAACATAAAGTACACTACAACCAATTTTGTCCAGTGACATGCAATAAAACGGTTTTTATTTTTTTTTCTCGAAAACGAAGTGAGATAGGAAAACAATACAAGAGGGAAAGAAGTTGTATTTTTAGATGCTTAATCAAACAAAAAATATTAAAGTTACAAAAAAGGTAGTGGCGTACATTTTTTTGATAATAATATTCGCTAAGGTGCCCCCCGGGACGCCACTGGACTTAATAAATTTAATCTAGTTAGGGCGAAATTAGCCTCTTAATACAACAAATAACATTGCCAAATTTCAACAGAATCGAGTAAATAATTTTTAAGACATTAATAATTTCATGTTTTATTTTTTTTTATTTAACATCCTGTATCTTGAAAACTCTGCATTTCCGGACCCATGTTTATAGAAACTTTTTTTCATATTTCTTAACAGGGAATCACCCTCTAAAATATCTCCGTCTATTTTTCGAACACCCTGTATATTTTGTGCTTTTACTCGTAACTTTTTTGAGGTTATCTTTTTGGTCCTGCCAGTTCCATCATTTTAGTGCATCTTTTCATTCTGCAACAAAAAGGTACTCTTGTTTCATAACGACCAAATCAACCGTTTGCGTTTAAATTGCCAAAACGTGCCCCAAAACACCTGTTGACTTCAATATTCGGTAAATAAAATTTTCACCTGCTGCTTTCAAATGTTGGTTTTTATTCTGGTTTCACCATCGTAATCAGCGGAAAAATACTATTGACAATGTCAAGTCATTAAGGAGACTTCTGTTATAATGGCTATATTTATTCTGTGCTTGCAGTCATCGAGAGCATGATTCCTCAAAACGTTATTGTAACAAGTTCTTTTTAAAAGCTTTTATTAAACTTGCAATGTATGTATGTATGTATGTATGTATGTAATTTGTTCGGGTGGAATCTTGCAACTCAATTTTGAAGCAGATATCTTCAACCGATCGAACTGAAATTTTGTACACACGTTTAATTTGGATGACAATGCATGATTATATGTGTGACGTCATTCTAAATCCAACATGGCGGATCACCCAAGATGGCGGACTAGTTAAATTTCAACCGATCGAGCTGAAATTTTGTACACACGTTTAATTTGGATGACAATGCATGATTATATGTGTGACGTCATTCTAAATCCAACATGGCGGAACACTCAAGATGGCGGACTAGTTAAATTTCAACCGATCGAGCTGAAATTTTGTACTCACGTTTAATTTGGATGACAATGCATGATTATATGTGTGACGTCATTCTAAATCCAACATGGCGGAACACTCAAGATGGCGGACTAGTTAAATTTCAACCGATCGAGCTGAAATTTTGTACACACGTTTAATTTGGATGACAATGCATGATTATATGTGTGACGTCATTCTAAATCCAACATGGCGGATCACCCAAGATGGCGGACTAGTTAAATTTCAACCGATCGAGCTGAAATTTTGTACACACGTTTAATTTGGATGACAATGCATGATTATATGTGTGACGTCATTCTAAATCCAACATGGCGGAACACTCAAGATGGCGGACTAGTTAAATTTCAACCGATCGAGCTGAAATTTTGTACTCACGTTTAATTTGGATGACAATGCATGATTATATGTGTGACGTCATTCTAAATCCAACATGGCGGAACACTCAAGATGGCGGACTAGTTAAATTTCAACCGATCGAGCTGAAATTTTGTACACACGTTTAATTTGGATGACAATGCATGATTATATGTGTGACGTCATTCTAAATCCAACATGGCGGAACACCCAAGATGGTCATTAGAAGGTCTCCTCATTGAAGAGCTAGACTGTTCTAAACTAACCGGCAAACGACCTTGCAACAATGATGCGTTAACTGAGATGAATAGACTCAGACACCTGGCCAAACTAAAAATTACAAAATAAATTAAAAGTAAAAAAATATTTTTAAAAAAAGCTTTTATTTAAATGCGCTAAAAAGAATAAAATAATCTTTTCTTTTAAAACTTTTACTATCAACTTATAACGTCATTCCACAATTTATATGATATAAAAGCTTGTCGCGAGATTTAAGTTTTCAAACTAAGTAAATACCACTACTTAAATCTCGCGACAAGCTTTTATATCATATAAATTGTGGAATGACGTTATAAGTTGATAGTAAAAGTTTTAAAAGAAAAGATTATTTTATTCTTTTTAGCGCATTTAAATAAAAGCTTTTTTTAAAAATATTTTTTTACTTTTATTCAAAGATACGCTATGTGCTGATCCCAATCAATCACAGATAAGTTGCTTTGGTATCCGGTTTTATGTTCAGGGTGAGCACTCTATTTTTTACATTTGTGACATTGTGAATATTGAAAAATTTATTTTTAATTCACAAATATTGAAATGATTGACTCTCTTGTATAGCATAAACAACTTACATGTGGCGCATTAACTTTACGTGTCATTAAAAATCCAGATTGTTGACACACAAACAATGTAAACACATTTGAGAGTTTGGAAATATGCAATGTTTATCTAACAGTTCAATGTAGTTTATAACCTGTCATTTTACAATTCGGTTGAGTCAATATTAGCATTCAATTTAGAACCCTTGTTTATGTCATAAAATTGGTAGTCCTATCCTGGTATGGGAGGCGTAAAGGGTAATTAGCCCTAGATGGTCCTATTTATGAAATCATTTTGTCATAAAAGCAATTATTTATTGAACATTTTCGAATAGACCCAATGCCTTTTTATCTGACTTATGTGGAGAAGACTCTACTTTTTAGGCATAATCACAGAAAATGTAAAGCTAGCATTGGTATTTGGGAAGGTCTTTGTAATAACACTGTTTGTAACTTAATTACTCTATTATATTTACAAAAGGGCTATAAATACAAATATTGGCACTATTATTAACTAACAATAAACTAAAACCAAATATTTATAAATGTCTACTACAAAATAATCAAATATATATATAAATACTTAGTAATGACACAATTTTTACAAAAAATTACGATTTACAATTATTGATACGTGACCTTAAACAATAAAATGGACAATAATAAAATTATATATGGTAAAATTAAATGTATAAAAAATTCCAACCTATAAATCTCATTGTCAGTTCCTATGTCTGCCTTTCTATGGCGAAAGAGTAGTCATACTCCTTCATTATCTGCTGGAGAGTCTTGGCCTTTATTCTTGGGAACTGAGCCTGAAATAATAGTTAATCATGTCTGCAACAACTATAGCATATTCTGGTGCCGACTCCACTTTGCCAGGTGCAATATTGTTTTCACACCTTTTTAGAAGATAATCATTAGATAAATCTATGTACAGGGTGTGGCAAATCAAACAGTGCAGTTTTGAAGGGCTATTAAAAAAATTGACACAACTTACGAGAAAGTGGTTTATTCTGCTTGAGTCAATACTACACCCCATTTTTTCACTTAAGTTTTAAAGATCACACCAACATTATGTCCTCCAGAAGCAATGCACTGATGTAGGCGATTTCGGAAGTTTTCAACTGCCTTCTGGCACATATCGATAGGAATGGCGGCGACATCACTACCGAAGAACATTTTTTTGAGACAGAATTGGAACGGTTGGCTGAAGAACAAGGCTTTGAGTATATTTAGTTCCAACAAGACGGGGGTAGGGCCTACACAGTAGATGCGGTAGATGTTCCCCGCGAGCCTCGTCTCTCTGAGGGGCGACCTGGGGTGGTCAGCACTGTTTGTTTTGCCGCACCCTGTATATATACAACAATGGTGTTATGTTGTGCGAAAAGCATAGATAAAGCTGGACCGATACTATATTAAAGACCCGACGTCATATTTCATTGTTGGTTTCGGACTGGGGTGGTACAGGGTGGCCCATCCAAGCGGAAAAAGTGTGCTACGTGGAGACAGGTTAACATAAAATCGTCATTCAAAAAATGAGGTTGTAGTAAAAATTAAGGGGAATTCGAGGGTGTACCCTAATTTTGTATACGGGGGTCGGTAAAAAAGTTATCGCGAAAAAACATTTTTTGCAAAATAAAAAAAAAAATTTTTTACCTACACATCCATTAGAAAACCTTTAAGTAGTATTCCCGAATATTCAGTTTTTTTAATATAACTTCCGGTTATAGCGGAAATGAAAGTGGTTTTCTCTATTTTACAACTTACACATTTCTCTTAACCATCACAGGATTCCTTTTTTAATTCTGAATCCAACGATATATAATTTGACCTATTTATCTCCAACCGTTTCCGAGATATTTATCAGAGAAGCTCCATCAAACTAGATACATGGTCTCATGGTCGGTGTCTGATGTTCGTCTGAGTAGGCCAAACAATAAAACCAAATTTATGACAAATCAAGTCAGCCATGATAATAAAACTGACAAGCGAGTAGGCTGAATGTTAAACTGGCTATAGCCATTTAACTGCATTCAACTTAATTAAAAATCTCGTGGAAATTATGAAACATTTATTATTTTTACTACTGCCATATTTATTATAACAACAACAATATGATTAGTTATTAAAAATTAGTTAGAAGTTCTTTTACATTAAATGTTCAAAATGGTTTCCATTATTATTTACACATAACCTATGTCCTTTTAAGAAATTTTTTCGGACATTTTCAAAGATTAGGGGACGATTGTTTAAACTATCAATTTCTAATTTTACTCGTCTTTTATTCTCCTCAACATTTTCGGGGCGGTTCTTATAAACTTTATTTTTTAAATGCCCCCACAAGAAAAAATCCAAGGGGGTTAAATCTGGACTACGTGGCGGCCACCTTATCATTCCATGTTTACCAATCCAATTTTCAAATGAATTGTTCAAAAATTCCGTTATGGGCCCACAGTTATGGAAGGAAGCATCATCTTGCTGCCATATTAATTGTCTTTCTTGGAGTTGCTTAAGAAAAATTAATGGCAACTGGTCAAAGTATTGTTCCAATTCGTTCTGGATTAAATGTAGGTATTTCCTACCTGTCATACTTCCTGAATAAAATAGAGGGCCCATTATAAAATTTCCCACAATTCCGCACCAAACACCCACGGAATTTCTGCCTGATTTCACAACTTCACGAAATGCCCGTGGATTGTCAACAGACCAAAATATACTATTTTTTCGGTCGGATATTCCCGCCGGTGTAAATGTAGCTTCATCGGACCAAATATTTGTTTAAAAAATCCAGCTCCACCTCTTGCAAAATAAAAGTTTAACATTGTTTGACAATATTCCAGTCTTCTTGCAGCATCTCCAGGGAATAGCCTTTGAACAGGTAATATTTTGAAGGCTTTAAATTTGCTTAATTTCATTACCATTTGTATTGTAGACCGGGGAATTTGTAAGTCTCTCGCTGCATCTCTCTGAGATTTTTCGTTATTTCTTCTGAAATAATTTAAAATTCGTTCTCTCTCGTCCTCACTAATTCTAAATGAAATGAAATGAAGCACTCGGAACATTTCTATTTGGATATTTACGAGAATACTCCCTCAAAGTTTCTACGTATCTTTTATAATTTTTGATGAAGATCTCTAAAATATCACAGCATTCTTCTTTCAAAAACATTTTTTAAACTGCAACTACTAACAGCTTCAGCAACAAAATTTTAGACTAATCTGACACGTAAATAGAAATATTGAATTGACAGCCTACTCGATTGTCAGTTTTATTATCATGGCTGACTTGATTTGTCATAAATTTGTTTTATTGTTTGGCCTACTCAGATCGAACATCAGACACCGACCATGAGACCATGTATCTATACCTTTTCAACTTCAAATTGGGAATAATCAATTTCAAATTGGGAATAAACAACTTCAAATTGAGAATAGTCAACTTCAAATTGGGATTAATCAATTTCAAATTGGGAATAGACAACTTCAAATTGGGAATAGTCAATATCAAGTTGAGAATAAACAATTTCAAATTGGGAATATTCAATATTAAATTGAAAATCAATAACTTCATGAAATAAAAACCCTTATCAACAAGAACAACTTAATTTCTTAACTAAAGTTTATAATATGAAGCAAAATTTCGACTGCCTGGTAAGGTTCAAAAAAACTTGGCCAGAAATCTTAGAAAGAAGACAAAGACCAAATCATTTATCGCAAACTAAAGTTAGCTTATAGAAATTAGAAAGTATAAGTAATGCAAAATAACATAAATAACATATTAACTGTAGCGAGTTGCACCAGATTTATAGGAAATATACAGAGATATATATACCATACTTTCACCGTTTTAGTAGACATTGCCATGGCTGGGCGGCGCGCCGCCGTGTATTCGGCTAGGTTCGTCAGTTGTTGGCGGGGGGCGGGGCGTGTTTTTTGCTCGCAAAACTCGACTGATAAGCTGTGAGGGACTACTGTGTACTCCCCCCGCCAACGACTGACAAACCTAGCTGGACTCACGGCGACGCGCGGCCTGTTCCCCTATGTCTACCAAAACGGTGAAAGTACGGTATACCAGAAATATTAAATGATAGACAAGGATTAAATATAAGTGTGCAACATATGGGACTTTTTTTTATTAATTGCACAACCAAAATACAGACATTGCCGAAAATTGTACGAGAGTAAAGTACCCTTATTTCAAAAAATTCAGCAAAAGGTTATTAAGAAAAGTGATTTAGAATTAAAAGCTATGCCTAAATACCAAAATATAGCCACCTAAGAACAAAAAATTTTTTGGTGAATAATTAATTTCCAGTTTCTTAATAAACAATTCAAATACAAATTTTGCACCTTAAATGAGAGTTTTTTAATATGCACATTATCATTACTAATGTTTTACCTTGTTCCGGAGAATTTTTGCGAAATTTTTAAGATTTGTTTAATATCGTTGCAACAAACATGAAGTTTGTGATTCCCTAAAAAATTAAAAATCTAAGTAAGTTTTACAAATATGCTTGAATTTGAACAAAGTTATGCGAAATTGATTTAATTTTGATTGATTTATAAAATTGTCTAGGGTGAATATTAAGACAATTTTTTTATAAAATTATTAATGTTTTTCAAAAAAAAATTTTTTTTCTTCTTAGGAGGCCATGTTTCGGTATTTAGGTTTTTAACTTTTAATTCTATTTAGACAACTTTCCTCAATAACATTTTGCTAAATTTTCTGCAATAAGGGTACTTTACTCTTGTGCAACTTTTGTATTTTTTGACCTACCCTGTAGCTGTTTTTATAATTATCGAACATGTACCAACTTTCGGGAGTATTTGTATTTTCGTTGTGCCAATTAATAAAAAAAAATCCTATATGTTGCACACTTAAATGACCACACTGTATAGCAAAAATATGATATTTTAAACTCAATAAGTAGGCACATAATATTGTGTGTTTATTTAGATATAAGTAATTAAAATCTTGTTTAATATGAAGTTGTTGATTTTCAATTTAATATTGAATATTCCCAATTTGAAATTGTTTATTCTCAATTTGATATTGACTATTCCCAATTTGAAGTTGTCTATTCCCAATTTGAAATTGATTAATCCCAATTTGAAGTTAACTATTCTCAATTTGAAGTTGTTTAATCCCAATTTGAAATTGATTATTCCCAATTTGAAGTTGAAAAGGTATAGGTTGATGGAGCTTCTCTAATAAATATCTCGGAAACGGTTGGAGATAAATAGGTCAAATTATATATCGTTGGATTCAGAATTAAAAAAGGAATCCTGTGATGGTTAAGAGAAATGTGTAAGTTGTAAAATAGAGAAAACTAAATACTAAATATTCAGGAATAGTACTTAAAGGTTCTCTAATGGATGTGTAGGTAAAAAAATATATTTTTTTTATTTTGCAAAAAATGTTTTAAAACTTTTTTACCGACCCCCGTATACAAAATTAGGGTACACCCTCGAATTCCCCTTAATTTTTACTACAACCTCATTTTTTGAATGACGATTTTATGTTAACCTGTCTCCACGTAGCACACTTTTTCCGCTTGGATGGGCCACCCTGTACTACTCGACGGACAAAATTGGCGACTTATTATACGTTATAACAGGGGTATTCTGTGGTTATAGGTATGTTAGTTTCTGACGTTTTGAATGTCCCATATTTTAAATATCAGCTTTATTACCATTTCTGTCCTTTTTACGGTCACGAATTCTCTTTGCGTTCAATATTTCAAAGTTTTGTCATATTAACAGAGCTTTTATAGGTAGATTTGTTTGTAATAACATGAAATTTCCAGGCTCACGAAGAAAATTGTATGCACAGACCATTATGTGAATTACAGAAGAATAAACACTATTTTGGAATTAAGAAATGATCTGTTCAACCAGTTGAAGAAGCTAGAATTCTGGATATTATGTTTTGGAACAGTATTTTGTAACGTATGCAAGAATGAAAATAGAAAATTTTGTTTATAGTTCCAAAGTAAACTTATACAGGGTGATTCAGTTCCGGTGCTCAACATGGGGATCTCGGAAACCATAACAGATATGAAGTCGGTCAAATGGAGGCAAACTTGCGCCTTTGGGCACCTAACAATATGCCGTTGAGAAAGTTAAAATATTTTCATGGGTTGCTGAGATATTTAAGAAAAACCGAATTTTTGAAATTTAGATTTTACTTTTTTCTGGTGCCATTTGCGATAATATTGAAAAATGAATTATACTTTGTCATTGCAACTTTTTCTGGACTACGTTACAGTATTTTTAGATTTTCGGGGCAACGTTCCGTTTTTGAGATAGAGGGATCATCTTCATTTTTTTAAATACGGACCTGGATTTTTTATTGCATATTTCGAAATGAATTGTTGTCCTGAGTACAACGATGTATGATACATACAATTTTTTCTCGTTTTAGCTGCTAAAATGCACGTTTACTAAGAAAAAAATTAATACGGTTCTGGACTATGCATTTTTCTGTCTTTTTTTCGAAGCTATTCCAATTATAACAGGTGATCATTATTTTAATACCTACTGGATTAATTATACTCCATGTTTGTCATATTTTGAAAATCTTTTTTATACTTTAGGTAAATAACAACAATAATTACAAACAATAGTGAGATACATTTTACCTAAAGTATAAAAAAGAATTTCAAAATATGACAAACAGAGTTTAATTAATCCAGTAGGTATAAAAAATGATCACTTGTTATAATTGGAATAGCTTTGAAAAAAAAAAGAGAAAAATGCAGAGTCCAGGACCGTATTAATTTTTTTCGTAGTAAATGTGCATTTTGGGTGGCCAAAAGGAGAAAAAATATGTATGTGTTATACATCGTTGTACTCAGGAAAATGAAGATGATCCCTCTATCTCAAAAACGAAACGTCGTCCAGAAAATCTAAAAATACCACTACGTAGTCCAGAAAAAGTTGCAATGAAAAAGTATAATTAATTTTTCAATACTATCGCAAATGGCACCAGAAAAAAGTAAAATCTAAATTTCAAAAATTCGGTTTTTCTTAAATATCTCATCAACCCATGAAAGTATATTAACTTTCTCAACGGCATATTGTTAGGCGCCCAAAGGCGCATGTTTGCCTCCATTTGACCGACTTCGTATCTGTTACGGTTTCCGAGATCCCCATGTTGAGCACCAGAACTGAATCACCCTGTATAAGAAACTGAAAAATCTAATGTGTTCTATACTTACACTGCAACTAGCCATGGACTTAATTTAAGGTAGCAAAATAGTCTTGCTTGCTTTTTAGACACGCTTTTCTTAATAAAATCTATGAATATATGCCATGTAAATTAAAGGAACATGCAACAAGCATTTTGTTTTATTTTGGATGTTAAATTCGTTGTAATACTCATTTGCATGCTTTTATTTTATAAAAAATTCTGCAACAATGGTGTTTTTAACATTAATCCAATCAAAATCAATTTTTTTCGTCATGTGGCGTCAGTGGTGATCGCTTGAAACAGCGCTAGGCATAGGTCTTTAATATAGTGTTGGTCCAGGTATAACTAATTGAACATGTTTAGCACACCATTTTTTGTAAAATGTCCACTTTTGGGATATTTAATACTGTTACAATTTATATCTTAAGTCTTTAGGAACCCTTGTTATAAGTCATTTATAATAACGGACCTCCTAAATAAAGCTGGACTGCTATTGGCGCTTTCCCCCTCCACCAGAGGGCGCTGAAGGCTGTTTTTGGCCGCCATCATGTGCTGATTTCTAGGGGTACTGTTGGCACCATTTAGGTTCAAGTCTTCTTCTTCCTCTTTTTCACTTTATTTCAAATAACCCGCCAAAAAACGCAGCTTTCTTATTAGCTTCCCCTCTAGCACAACATGGCGGCAGCCTGTTCCTGACATTTTTACATATAGGAATAGCAGTCCAGCTTTATTTAGGAGGTCCGTTTTTATAACGCATGACATCATTTCGAATAGTTAGTGACAAAAACTCACCTTGTCTCCACCAGACCGGCCATTCGTAAATCTCGGGTTCGGCACAAAGGGGACACCCTCCAACCCCGGCTGCGAGCTGCTGGTCAGCGTCTGGCTCGAGAACTGGTGGTGCAGCGATGGTGGGTGTGCGGCCGGCGGCTTGGGCGCCGGCCTCACCGGCCCCCCCGGCGAGTATCCGGGCATCAGGATCTCGTAGTCGTGGTCGCTGTCCGAGGACAGGCTGGGGTACACGGGGTTGCCCGGCGACATGCTGTTCCGTTTCGGCGGCCTCTCTGGTGGGGGCGCCGGCATACCATTGCCTGAATGGCCATCCTGGACGTTGCCCATCTTGTAGCAGAGGGTTATACCGTTGAGCTCGCTAAAATTTGGAAGTGTTAGCGGTGCCATTGAGTAATTCGGAGCCTAACATTTGGAGAGAAAGCTAAAGAACAGTGGCTCCTGGCCAAGGACAAGGATATCGAGGTAGTGTACCAGTTGATTGAGCGCTTGAGGCCAAGGGTGTTATTTTAATAAGAGAATCAATTCCTAACTAAAAATGTACACAGGTTTTATCACCAAAGGTGTCGGCGCCTAACATTTGGAGAGAAAGCTAAAGAACAGTGGCTCCTGGCCAAGGACAAGGATATCGAGGTAGTGTACCAGTTGATTGAGCGCTTGAGGCCAAGGGTGTTGCCGGATTGTACAAACGTTCTTAGAAACATGAGGAATATTGTAGGTATTTTAGAACATATTTTTTCTCAATCAAAACCCAACAAATACGCCACTGGGACTGGAACGGTATATTTATATTTTGAGTATTTTTTCTTATCGACAATATTTCGAATTCTTAAGTTCTGATGCATCAAAAATTTTATCTCAATTCATTATTCTTGTGCTCCCATTTAAATCTCCAGAAGCAGATTTTTTTCTTTTCATTTGCTCACATTAAGCCTGGGACATTGAGTTTGAATGACAATGTATGTACAGGGTGTTCCCGTATACTTTGACCCAGCCCTAGAGCATATATTTTTCGAGTTAGAAAAAAATTACTTAAATGAAAGTTGTAGGGTTTTTTCTGAACCGCTAGGATCTGTTACTAGATAAAAAAAATGAGCATCGCAAATTTATGAAAAAATATAAACTTACTTTTTTTAATGTAACACCCTGTATATTTGTGGATTTTTGAATTGCACGCATTTTTCCGATTCCAACAATATAAATATGTTCAATGTTTGCTCTAAGCATTCGCATGATATTCCAAATTGCAGATAAATACGATCTTTATATTTAATCAAGGTTGCCATGGAAAAACATTTCAATTTAGGCAAGGGCATTCCTGTCAATCCATTATTTTTGTGACAATACACCTTGGTACCGTACAACTTTCATTTAAGTAATTTTTTTCTAACTCGAAAAATAGAGGCTCTAGGGGTGGGTCAAAATATACGGGAACACCCTGTACATGAAGAAAATCTTATGCTCAGACTGTAACAGTAAGAATTCTAAATTATATTTTGATCTCTGTACCTACTATACCGACTATAAGAAATACGCCCCCTATAGGCTCAATGCTAAACTAGTCTATGGGCCATGCCATTTTGTTGTTTTGTTATAATAACGTATAACAAATCAAAGAACAAAGCAGTGTAGACCCAAGTCTAGCACCAATCACATGGTGACGATGGCCCAGATATTAGTTCGCATAGTGCCCGTCGGGGCGTTGGCATCTTAAGAGGGGGTTGCCGACAGCGAAAGTGACGTTAGATTTCGTATTTTTTTAAGTTGTATAGCATAAAATCTAATAACATTTTAACTGGCAAAAATTTAGTACGAACATCTCTGCCTTCATTTTAATCATAAGATCTTAAAAGCATATGCACTGGAATTATTATTTTCCCCAAGGTTTTCATAACCTATAAAACAAAACTCTGCTTGTAAGATCTTATGATTAAAAGGAAGACAGAGATGTTTGTACTAAATTTTTGCCAGGTAAAATTTTATTAGATTTTATGTTATACAACTTAAAAAAATACGAAATCTAACGTTACTTTCGCTGTCGGCAACCCCCCCTTAAATTCAGTCGCGTATTGGGAGAGTTAGGACAATAATGTCACTTTTTAACAGAAAAAATGTTTTTTCCAAGTCACATCAATTTTGTTGATGAAAAATAATTTGGGATAGATTCCATGGGCGTAACAAACTTCAGACCACAGAAATATCTACTTATATGTATTAAAGTTGGTCCGTGATACACACACGCAATCTATGAGGTGAGGAATATAATAAAAAAATGGCGGGTTATGTGAAAAACTCCTCCTATTCATTTAATTACTATTAATACTGCTACTAAATCATATTTTTTGGCAAATTTAATTATGAAAAAGTGAAGTGTAATGAAGGTCACAATCAAACTGTAAGTTTTGCCAACAAATATGATTTTCCAATAATTTTATCAGCCATTACTACTACATTACTACTTTTTGGATACAATCCAAAATACATAGTTTATTGGTGGTTGTGCACTAGGATTTGGAGTTAATTTTTAATCTAAAATACAAGATCAAATACATCTTATTACAGATACTTAATTATCATTATCATTATCCATTTGTTCTATAGGATATTTTTTTTCTCCTTTCTCTAGTGTTTTCTGTAATAATAATTCTGCAGAACATTTTGCGATACTGGAGACGTTTGAAATAATTCTCAGAGATTTTTCACTTCTTGTAGGTATGCGCGCTAAATGGGCTAAACCATATTATTTTCGTCATACCATTTACTTGGTTATTTCTAGTAATTGGGCAGCTGCAACTAAATAAATGCTTGAAAACTAATGTGCTATATTTTACATTTTTCTTTTGACTTATTTTAAAGTTGAAATGACAGTGAGTTCAATCATTTTTCTTTAATTTGACATAAATCATAACCTAAATATAAAAAAACTCAAATTTGACATATAGTTTCTATGAAAATCTAAAATTTTTGTGGGGGCAAATGATATAAAATAATCTAGCTATCTCTATATTGCCCAAAATCGGCAAATAATAATAATAATAATTCTCGCCCTCACAATACTCCAAATTAGGAGTACCCCAGAAAAAACCACATGCTTGTGCGGGGGAGGGGGGCAATTACTATTATTTTGTCTTCGTTGCCATTTGCGGCTAGGGCCGACTTTTTTCCCGATAGAACTAGGATAGCATTCGCTCAAGTACTACGGAAAACCCTAGAAAACCGTAGTAATCCCAGTGAGTGTAGGACAATTAGTAAATCACACGTGTAAAGCTATTTAGAAGCAATACTGTGAACCCACATTTGTCCAGCGCTCTTGGCCATAGCGGTGTTTTTCTTTAAAGACAATGTGCATGCACCTAGCTTCCCATTATAACAGAAGTCTCCCATATGACTTGACATTGTCAATAGTATTTTTCCGCTGATTACGATGGTGAAACCAGAATAAAAACCAACATTTGAAAGCAGCAGGTGAAAATTTTATTTACCGAATATTGAAGTCAACAGGTGTTTTGGGGCACGTTTTGGCAATTTAAACGCAAACGGTTGATTTGGTCGTTATGAAACAAGAGTACCTTTTTGTTGCAGAATGAAAAGATGCACTAAAATGATGGAACTGCAGGACCAAAAAGATAACCTCAAAAAAGTTACGAGTAAAAGCACAAAATATATAGGTTAGCAAGATCCAAAAACAGCGCAAGTGGCGCCCTCTGTGAGACACGTATAAACTGACATTTTCAGCTTATTCTCCATCTTCAAAAACACAGCAGTGACAAATTTCAGTTCAGCAGCTTGATTATTTTGGGAGATATTGCCATAATTCTATTTCAAAAAAAGAACCACAACGCCCTGTACCTCAGTAATTATTGACATTTGACCCATAGACGCCCCCTACCTGCTCCCACGAGATGTCCACGTACTTACCGGACACCCTGCATATTTTTTATTATGTATATATTTTTTGAATAACTCTAAAAACCTATAATGTAATATTTGTCGCCAGAGCATATGCAATATTTAAAATCAAAAAAGAAAAATATTCTGAAGAAAAAATAAATAAATCAAAAGTTCGATAATAAGATACAGTACGGTCACAATAGGAGTAAAACTTACAATAAATAATTACAATTTAGGCTATTACAGTAACAAACTTCGAAAAACCTGACACATTTGTCCAGCGCTCTTGGCCATAGCGGTGTTTTTCTTTAAAGACATTTGCATGCCCCTGCCTCGACATCAGTTCGAACCAAGGTCGATCGAAGGCAGAAAAACATGCAGTCTAAAAAGCCAGCGCCGGTACGAGCGACGCCACCTTGGCACTAATTACTTTATTGTCCCAACTCTCCCTATCCAGGAACCCTATGTCAGACAATGGCTAACTATAGGGTATCCATAAACAAGGGTTAAAGTTTGAATAAATAACAAACAACTGACAACACGGCGAATAAGTACTTTTATTGATAGAAAATGTGGCGGGATATTAAGACTCAATGTACAGCACGTAGGTACGTGGTGATTCAACATTTTGACCCAGGAAATGGCTTTTTTCGATCTGTATCGAGCAACACGCATAATTTTAAACTTTTGGTCCATACAAATTTTAATATAAGTAATTACTCACATTTTGAGACAAAAATTATTTAAACATATTTATCACAATGGCCCTTATTAGGCTTTTTGCGCAAATGCTAATGACGGCCATTGTGATAGATATTTTTAAATAATTTTTGTCTCAAAATTTGAGTAATTACTTAGATTAAAATTTGTATTGACCAAAAGTTTAAAATTATGCGTGTTGCTCGCTACAGATCGAAAAAAGCCATTTTATAGGTCAAAATGTTGAATCACCACGCATGTGCTGTACATTGAGTCTTAAAATGTCGTCTAAAAATAAATTATGTATGCTATTGTAGTGAAAAATTGCGCATATTACTTAACTGCAAGAAAATACTAAATATGACATTTCTTTAAAATCAAACATAATACTCGAACCTCTTGAAAATGCCCACTATTTCCTAGATCTTAGAATTTAAAATTATCAGAAGCAAATTATAATAATATATGAAGGTAATTTGCTGCCTATATTCTGGTTAAATCAGATTTTAACAGAATAAAAGCAGACTGCATTAATTTTAGCGCCAAGTATATTAACTGTTTTTCCCCATCAGTTGTTGCTGAAAATATAAACGAAATGGGACAGATCATCGAGTAAAGGTCCTTACTCAATAAACAGATATAGTTCTTAGTAAATTATCAATTATGTATTCCAAAAACACAACAGCTAACCTAAGTACACCTATTGATATTATTCAAACTTGCTCATGAAATTGTCATTTATGTTTATTTATAATACACTTCTAAAAAGTATGGGCACAATCAATTTTTTATGGATACTAACATATTCATTTATCGTAATTACTATCTAGGTGCTAAGTCATCACTGATACGCTATTTTAAAACCTAGTGGCCCAGATTTAAAGCAACCTGATGTGCCTTTTTTTAGAATAGGTGTTAATAATGAAAATAAATCGAGAACCTCTTGGCTTGGTCTCATCTCACCTCATTCTAAGCAAGTTTAAAATATTAGTGTCACCTTGAAAAAATTTGAGTGTGTTCTCAAACTGAAATAAATGGGAAACAATTAAGAAATAAATTCAATTTGTAAAGTGTCAACCTGGTTTACAAAAAAGGCCCACCAGCCAATAATATAGAAACTCTTAAAAGGGGCTTGCTAATAAGTTTTGAAATTTTTTTATTTCCATATTGGTTTGATTAATAGTTCTTTCTTTGGTCTCATTCTTTGGATAGTTAGGCAACACTGAAAAAGAAATTTGCGTGCATCACCAACTTGTTGCAAAATATAAACAAAACTCAAATTGGGCAAAATTATTAATAGCTCTAGCATGTTTATTGTAAGAAATAGAAGAAAACTTTTATATTGAAAACTGATGGCACTGAGGTTTATGCAACTTGGTGCTCAAATAGTTTCAGAAAATTACACAGGGTCTTCGGCTCTCTTGATGCCATGTCTGTAGACTTAAAGATATTTAGCATTGGGTGAAAAGTTTGTCATGGATGCCCATTTATTTTTTAACGTCACCTAGCTGTCCAAAATTGCCATATTTTGTTATTTTACGTTTTTTTTTGTGCAAATACAAAATAAATAAACAAATTTTCTAGCCCCAAGAGAGCCAAAAGACAATGTGTAATTTTCTGAAACTATCTTTAAAATAAGGGGACCCAGCATTATACTTTCCAAAGTGAGGCCTATTCTTTCCTCATTCTAATGGTATCAGTGATGCCAAGTATGCCATTTTATTGGAGAATCTATGAATATAACAGGTACTTTGATTGTTAGTAAAAATTAATATTAGTTTCCATGATTTCTAAAAATTAGACTTGACAATGTTGTGTCTACAATTACAGAATATGGCAACTGTCAAATAAAACAAATTTATTGTATAGTTGAAATTCTTTAATTGTCACATCTGAGTATCTGGAAGTAAGAAAACTTAAAAATGTCTAAATCGAGCAAAGCCAAACCTTGTTTCATTTGGTTTCAAAAGCTTTCTGTTTAACCAATGAACACTGAAGAATGGAATCTAAAATGTCTGAGTCGAGCAAAGGTAAACCTTGTTTTATATGTTTATTTACACTATAAATAATTTAAAAAACTTTTCTGGCATAATTCTAATGGGGAAAAAGTTGTCTGGCACGCGATTAAAAGTAGTGCGCGCGATGCCTGTCGGCCGCGGGCTCGCCTATGGAACTACAGGCAAATTCTTGCTGCATAACTTTTTGCGCATGTTTTTTGCAAGCTCTATGTTTCATGGATTTGCACTTTCTTGGTTTATCAATGTAACATGGAATCTTATATTTTTAAAGTAATTAAATTGTAAATTTCAATAAATAACGCAATATTTTAAACAATGATAAAAAAAATTTCGAAATCTAGTTTTTTCGGGTTTTTTTTTGCGTTTTCTGAGAAAATTTTTCATAGTAACGTATATTTTTTTACACAATCAGCGAGTAAAGGTTTCAACGAACAAAAAGCGCACCGACTTTTTTAAAAAAGCAGCTTTTTTGACGTGGCTATTTTCGATTAAAAATGAGATTACTTTCTCGGTTTAAAATCAAAATAAGGGGCAAAAATAAATATGTTGATTCGAAAAAATTACAGCGTATTTGGGACGTAAGACGGTACATTTTCACCAAATTTCGGGATTTTTTTTTTGTGAGATAAAAATTAAAAACCAAAAAAGATCTTTTTATTACCTACAACTTTGTCATCTAACTTTTTTTGATGGAAGGGGTGAACTTTTAGGGGTTGGAAAACGGTTTATCACGATTTTCGGCTAAACTACAACTCATATAAAAAAAAGTTAGATGGCAAAGTTGTAGGTAATAAAAAGATCTACAACTTTTGTATTTACACTTTTTTCACATAACTTCAAAATATCCGATTTTTTGGTTTTTAATTCTTATCTCTCACAAAAAAAATCCCGAAATTTGGTGGAAATTTACCGTCTTACGTCCCAAATACGTTGTAATTTTTTTGAATCAATATATTTATTTTTACCCCATATTTTGATTTTAAACCGAGAAAATAACCTCATTTTTAATCGAAAATACACGCCAAAAAAGCTGCTTTTTAAAAAAGTCGGTGCGCTTTTTGTTCGTTGAAACCTTTATTCGCTGATTGTGCAAAAAATATACGTTACTATGGAAAATTTTCTCTGAAAATGCAAAAAACGAAAAAACTCGATTTCGAAAAAATAATTTGATCATTGTTTAAAACCTTGCGCTATTATTTATTGAAATTTACACTTTAATTACTTGAAAAATATAAGATTCCATGTTACATTGATAAACCAAGAAAGTGCAAATCCATGAAACATAGTGTTTGCAAAAAACATGCGAAAATAGTTATCCAGCCAGGATTTGTGTGTAGTTCCACAGGCGCGCCGCAGCCGACGGGCATCGCGCGCACTACTTTTAATCGCTTGCCAGACAACTTTTTCCCCATTAGAATTATGCCAGAAAAGTTTTTTTTAATTATTTATAGTGTATAGTGTATTATTAGAATATATGGCACTATCTATCACATAAAACCTGATGGCAGTTAGACACTGACATATAACATAACTTTGTACCAGCCCACTTATGTGGTCTCCTTGGAGTTTACAGAAAACAAACTACCCCTCAAGGCTTCACTTTTCCTATGTGATAGACTGTGAAATGCTGGCCGTTATTTTAAAGAGTCCCTGCTCTGAGCAGATTGCATAAATCTTCCAGTAGTTTTACCCAATTTGAGATATTTTATTTCACAACAAGGTGGCTATGGATCAAAGTGTATGTATGAGAAGTTGGCTCACGCTCACTTCGTAACTGGCCGGCGGCGTTCGGCTGCGGTCGTAATGTGACGTCTTCGGTAGACCGAAAATGATCGGCGGCCGGACTAAAATCTTTATGGCCGGACTAAAATCTTTATGGCCGGACTAAAATCTTTATGGGATTATCTGTTTATTTTTAATAATTAAGTACTTTAGTACACGCGCAAATAGCATGTAAACTATCTACAATTACATAAACATTATTATTATTATTCTCATTGTTGCTGTTGCTATCATTATGTGTTTTCCTAGTACCTACCTAATAAATATAAATACTTTAGTAACTTATGACCTGTAAATGAATCCATTAGTTTTAAAAATATGTATTAGATAATGTTTTTTATTGCAACTAAAGCCATAGACAATAGGCATAGATGATTGGAAAAGAATTAAATGTATTATATCTTCAATGAGTGCAGGGTGTAGGGAAGTAAACGCATTTTAAACATGAACAATGGCTTTATGTAAAATGAAAACTAAGTTTTATGTAAAAAAATTTCTTAGATTTTGTATATACAGGGTGTCTACTTTTAAGTGTATACAAATCGATAAAAAATGTATTTTGTGAGATATTTTCAAAAACTTTTTTTTTGTTCGAAAGGTCTTCAAAAAACGCTTCCTTTGACGTTTTTACTTTTGTCAAAATGCAAATCCAGGGACGGCTACGATTTTTTTTATACCCCGATTTTCACAAAAACCATTTAGCGATTTTTTTTATTTAAAATCTGACACAACAGCGTTAATCAGGACACCCCAAAACCCCCATATTCTAAATTTGAACAAAAAATGTAGAGGGTGTTCGGTTCTACACCGTGTTAAAGTTGAGCAAAATAGGGACTTCAAAGGCACCTGGCGAGTCAAGCGTGCCATGGAATTATTTCAAAACAGTGGAAGAATTAACAGGACCACCCAAAGTGTTGATGGAAGAAATTGCAGGAAGAAATATACAGGATGTTTTTCTCTACAGTGTCTCAAATGTCCGATTTTTTTCGAATTTTATGCTGGTCTAGTTTGCCTCGGATTATTGAAACAATGTTACTAAATGTAAAATAAATTAAATTAAAAAAATATAAAGAGTCATTCAGTCATTTCCCTTGGGTTTACGAACAATATTCTAGTTTTAGGTAGGTAATAATTTTAAAAAATCTGTCCAGACACTTCAAATTCTTCATAAAAATATTCGCAAAAATCAGATCCGCCATGGAAATTAAAAAACAAGTTAATACAATAAATTTGACAGTTCTGTTAATCTCAATTTTTGGCCAACTTGACCAGCATAAAATTCGAAAAAATCGGAAATTTGAGACGCTGTAGAGAAAAACATCCTGTATATTTCTTCTTGCAAATTCTTCCATCAACAGTTTGGGTGGTCCTGTTAATTCTTCCACTGTTTTGAAATAATTCCATGGCACGCTTGACTCGCCAGGTGCCTTTGAAGTCCCTATTTTGCTCAACTTTAACACGGTGTAGAACCGAACACCCTCCACATTTTTGGTTCAAATTTAGTATATGGGGGTTTTGGGGTGTCCTGATTAACGCTGTTGTGTCAGATTTTAATAAAAAAATCGCTAAATGGTTTTTGTGAAAAGCGGGGTATAAAAAAAATCGTAGCCGTCCCTGGATTTGCATTTTGACAAAAGTAAAAACGTCAAAAGAAGCGTTTTTTGAAGACCTTTCGAACAAAAAAAAGGTTTTTGAAAATATCTCACAAAATACATTTTTTATCGATTTGTATACACTTAAAAGTAGACACCCTGTAGGTACAAGTTTTTTCCTGCTATTTATATATACAGGGTGTTTATTGAGTACTTACACTAGCTTTAAAGGGTGAATCTTTGAATATTTTTTTAAGATAAAATGTTTGTATGAATATGGGTCCGCAACGGTTTGGTTCTACTGTTTGTCGCTGACAGCAGCCGTTTTGAAGAAGAAAAACGGGTTTAAAGTTAAATCCGCGTTGGAATTTTGTAGTTGAATTATTATGAGTTTTTGAAACACAAGCAAAAAATGCGTCATTTATGTATAGGTACTTCATGTACCTATAAATAAAAGGCGCATCTAAATTCACCATAAAAACTTGAGAAAATATTATAAGAAACACATATAGTTTACACAACTCAATTTTTTATATGTGTAAAATATGTTTACTTTAACAATTATTATGAAATTTGGACGCTATCGAATATAAACTGCCGGGGTTCAGTGTCCAGACCGCGCGGCCGGTCTACATTCTACGTCACAGCGGGCGTGCCCGGGTCCCCCACTCCATGCACAGCGAGAACCGGTTATTCGACACAGGTGTACGGGCGTGAGCCAACTTCTCACACATAGACTTTGGCTATGGATGCCGATTTCCTTTTCTTACATTCTTTTTTGTGGGGCGCACAATAAAAGAAAAAGACACGGTGGTAGTTGTAAAAAATCACTCATCCTCCATGCTGTAAACCCAGCTTGTCAAGAATTTTTTTTTATTTCGGAAGGTATTATAATTTTTGACCATCCTTGACCGATTTTCACAAAATCAACATTTTATAATAACAAGAATGTTCAGAAGGGTGTAATTCTCCTGTTTAACACGTTGACCGCCAGACGATGCATGTGTGACTCGTATGCCTCCTTGCTAGATGGGCCGCGCAACTCACATGTGCTTCGCATATATAATTTTAAGTTAAGCCACGTTGCTCACAGTTGCTTCGCGCTATAATAATAGTCTTATGGGCGATCAACGGGAATGGCCTAGAAGACAAAACATTTGTATTGGCCCAGCTCTAAACTGAATTGAACTGGTGTTATATTAGTATCATATTTAGTAATAATACTAATGCATATTTAATGATTTTTGGCCTTTTTATTGAAATATTTCACGTGTCAAAAATAAATTCAACATATATTTTTTGTTTGAATATATTTTTTTGAAAATATATGTGTGCATCGCATATGGCTTCAACATAAATATTTTGCTCTACAGGCCCTTGCGATGCACACGTGCATCACACTAGAACAAAGGCTCAGAAAGTAAATAATGCCAAATGTGGACATTTTATGTCTTATTTATAACATGTCGAACATCTATAAACAAAAAAAAATATCTGAACCCAGACACTTAAGAAATATTTTCTATTACGGTGGTCAACGTGTTAAAGGAATCGAGAATACCTCATGCAAATTAAAATAAGATAAAAAAATAAAGTAATTTTTCACATGGGAACATACAGTTACCGTGATTTTGTTTTGATTGCTTCGACTTTTCACCATATTAAAATATTTTCTAGAAAATGGCTGGCCCTTCAAAATCAGCAAAAATATTTAAGGGTTTCTAAAGTGCGTTTAAGGCCAGAAAAAATCTAATTTGTCGAAATTTAAGGTTACAAACTCTGAGAATAATATTCTATTTCAAGCCTCCTGTTCATTATGTGGAGCTGCTTTATTTTCATATGCGCTCTATGTATTTGAGCTTGCCATTTTCTAATTTAGTCATATCCAGGTAAATTATATGCAAATCCACTACTCTGTAAATGGGGGAAATGGAGTGAATTGGTCCCTAAGGTTAGCTCGCAACACCTACCGAGTTTACACAGCAGCATGCTGTTTTGAAATTCGGCACATACCTACTATCCATCTACATTTTGATTAGAGAACTTAGGGGAGCCGAGCTGTGAGCCACCAAGTAAGCAACTTCTCATAAAACTTGCTTCATTATGCTTAATAAACACAAAGGTTAAATATATACAATACAGGAAGAGTAAATATGTTGTATTTTTTGAATAAGAGAAGGATTTACGGTGAGCAAGAAGATGAGCATACATACACCAAATGATTTTTTTTCTGAATTAAAAATAGCCTAGGTATGTGAGAAGAATATCCCCAGAATATCAAACCGTATTGCAAGACAGGTTGTACGAGACCAAATTACAACAGTCTCATGATACCATAAGGGACAGTTCCCTTCAATGTTCTGATCAGATAACACAGACTACTTAGTTTTGTACAAACCGTAACTACACTTCCCCCAAAAATTAACGCACCACCAAAAAAACAGGCTATATTTGAGACACCCAGTATTTATAAAAAAGAGGTTTCTATGCAAATACAGTTAGTACACCAACGTTCTGGAAGAGACAACCTATCATTCAAAAAAAAAAACGTCCAAATCGGACTATTGGTTTTGACAAAAATTTACTTTAAACTTTTGGGTATTTTTTGGTGGTGCGTTAATTTTTGGGGGAAGTGTATATGAGACTCCCATGAAAGTTTTCTGTCTACCTAGGTAGACGCCAAGGAACTTAAGGGATTCGACAGACTGGTTCGAGTTGCCATTAAACTTAATAACTGGGCCAGAATTCGTGAACAAAGCAATAAAAAACTGAAAACAATGTCAGATGTAGTAATGGTTCGTTTACGAAGAAGTCGTTAGAAACGAACGACTCGATTAAGTGAGCACTGAACGAATGACTCCGTCCTACAAAACAGTTTGTTCCTCCAACCAAAAATTGGTAGGAGGTTTTCAAAACTCCACTCTGGTGAGTGCCAACGAAGTGAACATACAAGTCGTATATCGAGGAACGACTCCTCTACATAAACGAAGCTCACAGACTAGCACAGTAAAGAGCTGACGGTAAATATCAATAGAACGTATGCCGTTTCTAACCGCTAAGGCCAACAGAATCACCGGACTGAGCTTGAGCACAAAAGTGGTGTATTTGGTGGGTTTTCGTTCTATATCGTTTAGGTGAACGACTCTCTTTCTGACTCAATTTAATGAACTGAACAAAATGAGTAGGTATGTTCATTAAAAAGAGTCGTATGACTCAATGCTAGTCAGGTGATAATGTTTTTATAGCTTTTTGTACTTTAAGCTTGGGACTACTCGTATTATTATACTTACCCAAGATTATAACAGGTGGACATATTGAACTTACCCCGCAAATGAAAAACCAGAAGGAGCTTTCTTGAGCCTGCTACAAACTATGATATCAGTAATGGCAGTTCTTAAATCTTTCTGGTTAACTAATCGGTAACAAAGTTGCTTCTTCTTCCAAGCCTTTTGTGCAGTATCGACTGTCCTGCTCAGTAAACTAAAGCCCTTCGGAGGATTAGCCTTGTCGTTAAGTACTAATATTTCTTGAAGGACACAGTTTGGAATTCCTAAAATAACCATAAAATTAGACCTACTACAAATATGTTAAGTAAAATAAAACTTTATCTTACCTTCGGTTTTGGAGAAACACAAGTATCGTGCTGCGCTGCTTTTAAAAATTGATGTATCTCTTAAGTCGGCGACAGAATCTTGATCGTATGTTCTACCGATTGGTTCAAACCCTTTTGGGCATTTGCTTAAGTCTTCAACAACCTGATAAGACAAAAATAACGAATTGTTTACTACCTCCGATGAACCTACAGCTTGCCAAAAAAATATAAATACAATACATACTTGAATTGCAGTTATTGGTCTATCATCTGGCAAAGTTTTCAGTATCTTATTTTGAACAGAAGATTTTAACATTGTTATCAGTCTTTTGATAAATTGAAATACCTACAAGTTGAAAATAAATGAGTAATCTGATGCATTGCATTCACTGATTTTTCCCCAATACCTGTCATGTTAAAAATAACTCGCTTTGAATTATTATATGCTCAAAACCGGGAGTTATAAATAACTATTTGTCAGAGGAAAAAGCGGCGCAAATATAATTTCCAATTACTTCACTTAACTTCACAATATAAATAAACAATTTTTGTCCCGTAATCCCTATCCCTACTCAAATTGCTACGCTTGACCTACCTTCAGTCAGAATGTTGACCTTCTGTTCTGGTGACAGGGTCCAGCCAGATGAAAAACTGTATCGTAAAATTCTAATAAATTCGCATTGTAGTACCAGATTTCATTATTTTCTGATATGAAACTGTAAAATTTTATTGACGTTTTGAATACCCAGACCGCTGGTTATCTCATTTCGTGATAAAAGCACTTTACTCGTCTTCTAGCAAACAATGACTTGTAACCATCCTCAAAAAATAAAAGGGCATGACTCAAGAATCAAATTTAGGGCAACTGACCAATAAGGATCTTCTACTAATTAAAGCATATAAATTTGGAGAATAATTAATTTTCTATTGTATCCTAAGCCCATATCTACATGGAATACGCATTTTAAAAATGATCAAGTTTTCCCTCTTTTATAATTAGAAATTATATTATATTCTACTTTCAAAATCCCATGACCCATGAGTTTTAATTTATAGATGGTATTCTGTGATTTTAATTTTGTTTAACCAAAACAAACTTTGTTTGGTCAAACAAAATTAACAAAGTTAAAGCCGGCAACGTGGCCAAATCACAATAGGGTAAACACCTATATATATGATCTCTATGGGTGACATCTCAGAGTCCATCGATGGACCCATTTGAGTGTTTTGTGGTAATGGCATCTCTTTTTGTACCATTGCATAGAAAGAGAAGCTATTTTTGTCGCCGCGAAAAATATCACTCTTTTGTCTATGGAAGCTATCACCAGAGCATATATAAAACAACTAGCATCATTATTCCACATGGCGGGAAAATTCTGCGCACCTGTTCGCGCAGTCACCATTTGGGAATAGATGCTTGAATAAAGAATCCCAGGAAGGAGTCAAAGCTCTATTCTATGTGTATTATAAAATACGTAAGACGGAAATCTTGAATAAAGAATCCCAGGAAGGAGTCAAAGCTCTATTCTATGTGTATTATAAAATACGTAAGACGGAAATCGCCCTACTTTTTCTAGTTATTATGCTTAGGTGTGCGGGTTGTGGCACTTCCCTGACCGCCAAAACTAAAATGTTTGAGGATAATAATCCATCGGTAAGTAATTTTGTAATTTAAATTAACTTCTTCAGAATTATTGGAAATTTAAAATTAGAATTGCTATATATCAAAGATTCCTAAGCTTAAAGACATAAACGTGCCTTATAATTTTTTAATTGTAATTTAATTTTAACGTTCCGTGTATTGTAAGTACTGATTTCACGAAAAATGAGGATTCCTGCCTCAATTATAGTTGGTCGAAACAACTCAAAGGTACACGCCACTGTAAAAACGGAAACGGCATCGTCGGCATCCCACCACCAGAATAGGGGAATTGTGATCCCACCATATACCTACAGAGACTATCCCGGTACGAATTTGCTCCTTCCTGGTTGTGCTACCCTGTAGCCAACGTAATGATAACACACTCTTATGTCCTTATTGACTTTTATTTAAACAGTTAACATTTACAATATATATATATATATATATAAGGATGTAAGATTAGCGAGTGTAAACGTAACAATTACAAGAAAAGGTGATAATGGGCAAACACTCAAAGTTAACAAAAAGAAAAAAAAAAAAAAACTAGTAATCGCATACACGTGTTTCATGCTATTTGGCAATCATCAGTACGGTGTAACATTAACCAAATCAAAAGATAGGCATGATTTGGGAAGCAACAAATGCCTCCGTGGCGATGTTAGTACAAGCCCCAAAATAGGGGATGTGCTGACTGAAGCTACAAATGTGCTGTTGGCTCCTGCCTGGACTTCATTTGTTGCTTCCCAAATCATGCCTATCTTTTGATTTGGTTAATGTTACACCGTACTGATGATTGCCAAATAGCATGAAACACGTGTATGCGGTTACTAGTTTTTTCTTTTTGTTAACTTTGAGTGTTTGCCCATTATCACCTTTTCTTATATATATATATATATATATATATATATATGTATGTATATATATATATATATATATATATATATATATATATATATATATATATATATATATATGTATATATATATATATATATATATGTATATATATATATATATTTGAATCGCGTACAATCCACACTCGCCGACCGTCCGAATATAACTAACTCCCTTGTTTAACTCCCATCGTCCACCACCATCTTACATAACTGCTTCTTTTTACGTTCCTTATTCATCGGTCCGTCTCCACACTGGTGTTCCAAATTCCGAACTAATTTCTCCTGCTTGTGCTTACTGCTTACCACACACTATACGTAAAGCCTATTCATTTAATTTATACCCTGACGTCATCGTTTGGTGTTTTTTGCTGCCAATATAAATTCTAGTAACACTACAAAAATGCCACACAAATAATAGTTAAATTTTCATCTGTCATGTTGGCATAATAGGGCTGGGTTGCAATGATAATATTCAAATTTTTCGTTAAAATTTTGACACAGTCTGTCACTTAATTTTAAAAATGCCGCGCAAGATAGGTTCTCAAAATCTTGATAAACGCGCGCAGGGTATGGTGCGTGCTTTGAGCGAATATTTTGGGAGGGAAAGGGAAAACGGGGGACCGCTGCTTCCGCTTTATGCTGTAAAAGATGTAAGTAGGTACTTTTTATTTTATTTCACTGATATAAATTTCGATAATTTCCAAAAAGCTCTAGGAAGTAGTTTTGACACGGTCAAAACCATTATTTCAAAAGGACCAGCTACTCGACCTGCAAGGAGAGAAAGAAAAAACCTGTAGTCAACATTGACGATTTCGAACAGACAGCAATCCGAAATGTGATATATGAAATGTACAGGGACAGTATGTTAAAGAATTTTGCCAATTGGTCCGAATATGCGTCTAATTTTATAATTATTCTTTTAGAAAAGCACATTACAGTGAACACCCTAAAAGCGAAATTAGAAGAAAGAGATATTTTGGTGGTAAAACATCTTTATGGAAAATATTGAGGAACATTGGATTTATGTACCATAAAGATAATCCCCGACGTGGACTTATGGAGGTGCCTAATATTGCCCTAAAGCGTATTAAATTTTTAAGAAATTATATGCAAGCAAAAAGAGAAGGAACACGAGAGTTTGTTTACCTGGACGAAACCTGGATTTTCCAAGATGGGACAATCAGCAAGTCTTGGCAAGATGATAGCGTTAAATCCATTAAGACAACTAAAGTTGGGGGCAAAAAGTACGTACCTAACTAGTAATATACCTAAAAACAAATATCCAAAGTATTTTTTTAAAGATATATTGTGGTGCATGCTGGAACGACACATGGTTTTGTTGATGATGCAGAGCTGGTGTTTTGCTCAAAAACAAAACAAGCTGATTATCATGGTGAAATGAACCATGAACATTTTTTGAAGTGGTTTGAACACCAACTACTAAAAAACTTAAATCACCGTCCATCATCGTCATGGAGAATGCATCCTACCATAGTAAAATAGTTAACAAAGCACCAACAGCAAATTCTCGAAAAAGTGAAATTCAGTCATGGCTGGAAGAAAATCACATTCCATTTGAAAAGTCTATGTTCAAGACTCAACTGATTGATTTAGTCAGAAGGTACTTAATCTTATATTATTAGAATGGTATTGCTAATTACAAGAGTTAAACATTTTTTGAATTGAAAATTGACTTTGGTACCTTTGAAGTACTATTTTTCATTTATTACAGGCACAAACCATCAACAGAATATGTGGCGGACAAAATCGCCGAAGAAAAGGGACATACTGTGTTAAGGTTACCACCATACCACTGCATCTTCAATCCAATAGAAAATATATGGGGTATTGCCAAAAAATATTACAACGACCATGTTGGTGAAGATGGACGATCGGTGGAGAAATCGTTATTGGTATGGAGGCAAGCCTTAGCACAGGCTACTCCAGAAGTTTGGGCAAAAACTGTTCGTCACACTGAAGAAGAAATCAGTCATTGGTGGGAAAGGGAGGTGGCTTTTGATTGGGAAGACATACACCCCTTGATCATTAATCTTGATAGTGACTCGTATAGTGACTACGAAGACGATGAAGAGGAGTGCAATTTTTGAATCAACCAAATTTTCTTTTTTAAAAAACTTTAGTTTTCTTAACGGATTTAACGCTATCATCTTGCCAAGACTTGCTGATAGTCCCATCTTGGAAAATCCATGTTTCGTCCAGGTAAAGAAACTGTCGTGTTCCTTCCATTTTTGCTTGTATATAATTTCTTAAAAATTTAATACGTTTTAGAGCAATATTAGGCACCTCCATAAGTACACGTCGAGGAACATCTTTACGGTACCATGAAAAATATCTCTTTCTTCCAATATCGCCTTTAAAGGGTGTTCACTGTAACGAGCATTTCTAAAAGAATTATAAAACTAGACGCATATCGAGGTAAATTGGCGAAATTACCTATACATTTCATATATCACATTTCGGATTGCTGTCTGGTCGAAATTATCCATATTGACTACAGGTTTTTTCTTTCTCTCTTTGCATGTAGAGTTAATGGCCCAGAATTGTTTTTTTATTTATAATTATTATTTCATTGTTCATATTTAGTTATTAAGTATACTTATTAATAAAATTTCATTCAAAATTGTTTGAGATCTTTATTTTAATAAATGTTAACATAATGATTTACAGCACAAAATTCATTGGGTAGTGTAAATAAAACTTAAGCAAATGCTTTTATTTAAAATTTTAAAAGAAAATATAAAAGATTTTGAATTAAGGGAAATATTTTCTTTGTAAATTTCCACTGCTTTATTTTTACATAAAGGCGTATCAGATGGTCCAAATTTTTTTTAAATTAATTATTCGGAAATAGTGAATTTTTTTCAATTTTTTTGAATTTTCAAGTATTAAGCTTTTTCTTACTTTTATTCAAATGGCCTATTAAGGTTTCAGATTAAGAAAACACTGTGTACATTAACTAACCTGTAAATGGTTTAAAAGTCAAATATTTTGGCAGCTGAAGTCTTCGTATTTGCAATTTGTCATAAAGTTTGGCAACGCTGTTATGCTGGTATCGACGACGTCAGGGTATAAATTAAATGAATAGGCTTTACCTTACCTACACTTTACTAATACTACTCTGTAAGGTGGTGGTACCAATTATCGACACCATAAGGCCAAGTGTCAACGTCACAATGCCGCTGCAAATTTTTAGAATGAATTAACATTGTTATCAATTTCAATATGTTTTACTCTTTTATTAAACTATTACTTGGTAATTTATGTTGGCTCTTGGTTTTTCCGTTTTGAAGCAAATAAATTAAATTTCTGAAATATACCTACTGAGTACTGACCCTATTATCGACAGGTAGCAAAGCAAGAATTAAGTACCTATAATATCGACACCAACTGAACTAATTATCGACACGAGTAAAAAACAATTATTTTTAACAACATTTATATTGAAAACATTTTAAAAATAACAAAATTAATTTTTTCAATGGTATAAAAGTAAAAACATATTGCATTGATTTTTGATAACTTAAATCGTTGACTGACGTATTAATAAAGACTGCTCACGGCTGTCATGTTTGACAGTTCTCTGGCTCACCATGCGCTTCCCGGAGACAAAATACAATGCAAAATACATTGTTGACCATAGGCGCCATCTACTTTCCAGGACATGAAACTATAGCCGTGAGAAGTCTTATTAATACGTCAGTCAACGCTTAAATATTATGTCTTCTAGCAGTCACATTCACATTAGTTAAAAGTATTGGGATCTCAAACTACATAAAATCATTCACTGTATATTTTTTAGTTCTGGCTCATACATTTTTTGGTGATGAGAAATCCATAATTAGCAAGATAGAACATTCATTTAACTAGCGACTACCTACTCTACATTTCGCCTTAGAACAGGTTTTGGCCACATTTTTAAGACAGGGAACTTTGCTGTTTACTTTATTGTTTAGTGCAATTTAGCTGGTCTAACATTTGAAATCAATGGCAGAATGGCATGCCAATTTTAGATCATAATTTTTTTTTGTTAGCATAATATTTTCTTGCCACTGAAAAGGTTTAAATCTTAGTTTTCGTTGAATTGTTCATGTCTGCAATTGGAATAAAAAAGGTGTACCATTACCACCAGATATCTGAACCTATTATTATCGACACGACTTTTTCCCTCCATATGTTCACTTTTAAGTGGACGCAAATCAATAAAAAAATGATTTGTTGGGATATTTTCAAACATTTTTTTGATACAAAGGTCTTCAAAATGCGCAACTTTCTACGTGAACACATTTGTCAAATTGCAATTCCAGGACCGGCTAAGATTTTTTTAAACCCCGATTTTCACAAAATCTATTTAGGCATTTTTTTATTTAAAATCTGACCATACAGCGTTAATTAGGACCCTCTAAAACCCTTAAGTTCAAAATTTGAACTAAAAATATACAGGGAGTTCAGTTTTACAGCGCCTTAAAGTTGCGCAAAGTAGTGATTTCGAGGGCCCCTGGAGAGTCAAGCGTGCCATGGAATGATTTTAAAACAATTGAAGAATTAACAGGACCACCCAAAGTATTGATGGACGAGACTGCAAGAAAAAATAATACAGGATGTTTTTCTCTACCGCTGCTGAAAGTTCAGACTTTTTCGAATGTTATTCTGATCAAGTTTGCCGTGCTTTTTGAAACAAAGTTACTAATAACAAAATTTATTTAATCTTAACAATAAAATAACACAAAATATTTAGATCTTAAACTATCGGGGTTTTTTCAACATATCCGCCTTCTAACGTAATACTTGTTTCAAGACGTTTTTTGTTATTAGAAACAACTCGTCTTAACTCATCTATTGTTACGGAATCGCAAGCTTCAATTATTTTTTGTTGTAGCTGGTTTATGTTCCTAGGACGATTTTTATATAGATACTTTGTCTTTTATGGTGCCCCAAAAATAATGATCCATCGATGAGGTAATGTCGGGGGAACGCGGGGGGCATTTAATCAAAGGACTATATATTTCGTCCAATCCATCTGCAAGTAGTAAAATTTATAAAATTAAACGAATAAAAAATCTTGCATGTAAAACAACAATACCTATTCTCAAAATTATCATTTAGCCACTCAACAACAGCGCGAGTTCCATGGATAGGCGCACCGTCTAATTGTTATTAATTTTAGCGTTCCTGCAGTGGTAAAATTAACGGCACATTAGCGTGCCCCGAGTCATGGCCTTCTTTAAATTGTCCTACCTGGGATTTATCGGTCGGGATTCGTGTTCAAGATTGTTGAAAGATTTCTAAAAATTCAATTCTATTTGGAACAACTTGCCTACTGTGTCTTTTTTATACCTTTATAATAAATTACTAAAATGATATCTATTAGGATTCTGCGAGTATCATACCCAGTGCACCATGAAAGACTAATAATAATTATTATTTATTTATTATTTTCTACAGATTCAGCGAGAAATTCATCCGAGGATTTACCCAATAAGATTCCACTAATAGCTAGTAGGTACACGTATTATAATGGGAGTACCCTGCAGCTGAACCATCAATACTTGGAAACATTTCTTCTCTGGAAAAAAGTATGCAGATTTAAGATTTTATCAACTCAAACAATACATGTCTTTCTTAATTTACTTATAAATAACCTTAAGAAGACTAAAATGTAATATATCTGTATCTGTGATGTTTAGCGTTATTGTCATTATACCTATCCTAATATTGTCATTTATCGCGTTTCGACAGACATAGATATTTATGATATTATGTCTATGTGGAGTTATAAAATTAAAAAGTATCTTAAAAATTGTAAGTATAATAACTATAAAAGATTTCAAATTTCCCGCTTAAATAGTCTAGTTTGTACTTAGGTCACCAGGAAGCCTATGGCATCCAAAAATTATAGGGAGTTGTGTGATATAAATCCTTTATCTATGGCATGGCCCATAGACTAGTTTAGCATTGAGCCTACAGGGGGCGTATTTCTTATATTTAATGGCGTTTCTACTGGTTCTGATTGTTCTGAAATCCAGTCGCGTATGGACAGCTATTGCTGTCAACGTCAACTAAATTTGACTTGACCTTGACCTTGACAGTACACAACACGTGGGCGAAGTCAAAGAACCAAATTTGAAATTTGGTAAACAAAAAATTTAACATTTCCATATAAAATACAATTATAGGAACATTTCTATAAACATGGAATTAGAACAAAGTGGTGAGCCTCTTAGTATTCCTAGCACTTCAACAGCATGTTGTAGTTCAAGGTAGAAGTTAATCTTATTTTCTACCCCTAGGTTATGTTCTTTATAAATAAAATGTTTGCAGGTTAGGACAATGTGAAGTATGTGCTTTTAAGGAAGCAAAATATACCTGCCCAAGATGCGAGGTGAAAACTTGCTCACTAAAATGCAACAAAATTCACAAACTCGAAGTCGAATGTGATGGACAAAGAGATCGTACGAAATTTGTCCCTATAAATAAATTCACAAATCTGGACCTGTCGAGCGATTACAGGCTTTTGGAGGAGATATCCAGAACCATTGAAGTGTCGAAGAAGAAGTTTGGTAGGCGATTTGATAAGGAAATTCCACATGTAAGTAAAATATAGGTATACGCATATATGTTATTCATAACATTCTGGCAATTTCTGACTGGTTTATGTTAAATTTCCTAACCATAAGTTATTATTTTTGTAGCACTTATTTAAATTACAAAAAGCAGCGAAAGACAGAAAGACAATTCTAAAATTTTTGCCATATTCTTTTGCAAGACACAGAAATAATTCTACTCGTTATTTATTCAAAAATAACGACCTCATAACTTGGCATGTCGAGTGGGTTTTTCTGAATGCAGATTTGAAGCTTACCGATACAAAAGTACCTGAGAGTGAAACGCTTGGCTCTATCTTAAGTAAACATTTTGAACCACAACAAGATGAGGGTTTACAGGAAAAATTGCAGTATTACCAATCGGCTGGTCTGTCTGGAGTAAAAATACTTTTGAAAGCCGAACAGAAGGCTGGCAAAAAATTCTATGAATTGGATCCCACTATGACTATCAGAAAATGTTTAGAACGGAAACTAATTATCGAATATCCTACGATACATGTTGTACTGAAGGATCACGCTAGTGCTTACGATGTAATTGATTCAGGTAAGATTCACTATAGATATTTGGTAATTTGTTTAGGAAATAAGGTTTTTATAAATATTTCTTAGATCACGATGAAGAACCAATGGAAACGGAGACCAAACCGAAAAGTGGCCGTGAAGTGATCAATAATATTCTCAAAAATGAAGATGATGTTCTAGATTCCCTGAAGAATTTGTTATTCGTTTCGGATTATTCTGAAGATGAAGAGGACATTCCACATAAGTAATTTAATGTTTAGAACTCTGATCCAGAATTGGTTCTGCGATTTACAGATTTTCCTGCCATAAATTTGTTTGTTGCATTACATGTCATACATGCTGTGCCATTTGTGTACCTACTGAAGGACTTTTTGGGAAAGAAGAATATTTCTATTAGTTTAATTGGTTTGGTGTGCTTTTAAGGGGTAACCATTTTTTGTCTTTCTATTCTTAAGAGGGGGTTGCCGACAGCGAAAGTGACGTTAGATTTCGTATTTTTTTAAGTTGTATAGCATAAAATCTAATAACATTTTACCTGGCAAAAATTTAGTACAAACATGTCTGTCTTCATTTTAATCATAAGGTCTTAAAAGTATGTGCACTGGAATTATTATTTTTCCCAAGGTTTTCATAACCTATGAAAGAAAGCACTGCTTTTAAGATCTTATGATAAAATGCAGACAGATGTTTGTACTAAATTTTTGCCAGGTAAAATGTTATTAGATTTTATGCTATACAACTTAAAAAAAATACGAAATCTGACGTCATTTTCGCTGTCGGCAACCCCCTCTTAAAAGCAAGTGAGCAACTGTCAATAATTTATGACTTTTATGTTGAAATAATTTAATTACAATATTTTCACTAGTAATCGCCCTAGTGCTTGAATTATAGCCAGAAATTTTTCGAGTACACGAATTTTCTTACAAAGAAAAATTTCTGGATATTAATTCAAGAACGTGGGGGATTCGGCAAGAAAATTTCACACCTTCACGTAAATTAAACGAAATTATTATCAAAATTTTTGTTGAGTATGTTACAATGTCACATTATAATAATGACATCTGTCAAAAAATTTCCGCTGTAATCACCTGCTGCCTAGAGCAAGTGAGAATATTTCCGGAAATTTTTTGAGTTGCCATGCCAACGAAGCAAGAAACGAGCCTTTGATTGGTCAAAAAAGGTAGGTATGGAATTTTCATTGAAATCGTATTGTTGTAACTTGTCCAGTGGATGATTGTTGCCTTGGGTTGACAACAGTGTGGATTGTTTTTTCTTATAGTTATATTTATTTTTACATAGGAAATGGGTGTGATTATTGGCTCTGTTCATGGAGCAATAATTCCGAACTAGTGAGTAGTAACTGTCAATATCGTTGGTCAGTTTGAATTTTGGAATTTCTTTGAGCCAGTCCAAATCACCTTGACGGTTACTAGCAGAATTGCTCCAGGAATACAGCTATCGTTTTGGTTATAAAACAAATTGAAAAAATATAATTAAATTTTATTATAATTTATAATTTTTTTAAATACAACTTTACAAGTACTTACATTTCATTTAACAAATATGCCTTACCACCCCAGATAAAGTTGGTATTGTTTGACTATCACAATCCGATAAAATACCTATTATTTACCTTTATTCCACATTAAAAATATTAATTATTTATGGTAGGGATACAATACCCTTTTTTATTAGATTCTATAAATAAAAGTTGAAATAATTGGCATTGTGCAATTAATTACACAGTATTGGTATTTCCTCAGAGATTTATGGGTATTTTTGAGCTTTATAATACCCAAAAGTACAAGAAGAAAATTAATACAACTATCCCACCAACAGCTGCTTTAACATACATTGATTTTGTGTTTAAATATGTTGCGTCTTTTTTGTATTTCTGTGTGAGCATGGACAGATTTTGTGTCTTTGTATCCAATTCTAAAACAAAAATAATGAGAATCCAAAACTCAATAATAAAGTAAGCGCGCCGAGAATCTATACCAAATTTCGCTAGAAATTAGAGGAAATTACAAGGATCGTACTTCAAAATGTGGCATCTAATTAATTTATTATTGATTTAAATTAATTAAATGGTTGCATCTGGAAACACACTGTATATTCAATCCATATAATGCTTCTAAAACTAATTGCTTAAATAAGTTCTATTGAAAATTTCCTATTTAGAAAGTAAACATTTTGAACTGAATATGTATACACTGTGTCCCGGATAAGAATGAACAGCATGGGGATATTGCAAACGGTGAGAGATAGAACAACGGTTAAATGGGGAAAAAGTTGCGCAATTTTAAGGTCAATAAAATGGCACAAACAGATTTCTAATATCTTTTTTCGTTTTTGAGGTATTTTGAAAAAAGTGAAATTTAGCGTTTTAGATTTTATTTTTTTCTGAAGTTGCTATAACAGATAGAGAAAATAGAAAAGCACTTTCTTATGGCACTTTTTAACGGGCCTTAAGATGGCGTTTTTAGATTTGTTCTACAACGTCTCGTTTTTAAGAAACCATCTTCAATTTAATTTTTTTAAATACGGACCTGGATTTTTTTTGCAGATTTTGAAAGCACTTTTCATTGCAAATACCATGATGTAAGACAAGAAATATTTTTAAAATGTTTTGAGACAATTGTACTGAAAATTCCTTTTTTCCATTATTTTTTTTCTAATGGGGCCCTGTATTTAATAATAAGAAGTCTAAATATTAATCAGTATTGTCAACAATTTAACTTACAACTTATCTTTCAATTGGAGAACTAAAAAAAGGACGGCACATACGATAATAAAAAATAAATAAAATCCTCCACCTAGAAGGCTTTGAAACAACGAAACCAATCCCTTGTCATTTGTCATAACTCCCACTGTATCATTTAGTTAACAATTTATTTCATTAAAAATGGAGGGTGCTTTTTCAAATGACGACAAATTTAACATGTCAGCGTGTTATATCTTGTGTCACAGAAATAGTGTAGAAGCCGAACGAATGTATTTTTGCAATTAATAAATGGCAAAAGTTATTGATTACGTTGGCTTAAAGCTTTCTTCTCGCAATTAGGAAAAGCAAAGAATTTACTCCAAAACACAATGCGACACTGTTTGCTGTACAACAACAGAGGAAAACACTTTACCAGATGCAGGGCCGTACAATTTAAAAATATTAAGTTGTCGAAGTAAAAATAAACTGTAAGTTAAATTGTTGTCAATACTGGTTAATATTTAGACTCCTTATTATTAAATACAGGGCCGCATTAGACAAAAATGAATGGAAAAAAGGAATTTTCAGTATAATTGTCTCAAAACATTTTTAAAATATTTCGTGTCATACACCATGGTATTTGCAATGAAGAGTGCTTTCAAAATCTACAAAAAAAAAATCCAGGTCCGTATTTAAAAAAATAAAGTTGAAGATGGTTTCTCAAAAACAAAACGTTGTAGAACAAATCTAAAAACGCCATCTTAAAGCCCGTTAAAAAGTGCCATAAGAAAGTGTTTTTCTTTTTTCTGTATCTGTGATAACAACTTCAGAAAAAAATAAAATCGAAAACGCAAAATTTTACTTTTTTCAAAATAACTCAAAAACGAAAAAGATATTAAAAATCTGTTTGTGCCATTTTATTGACCTCAAAATTGCGCAACTTTTTCCCCATTTAACCGTTGCCCTATCTCTCACCGTTTGCAATATCCCCATGCTGTTCATTCTTATCCGGGACACAGTGTATATCTGAGAATCTCGGAGGTGTTCAACTGTTCTGGCTCCATATTACTTTCCACAGGTGGCTGGCGAAGAGATTCTCGGCACATGGACCATAGATACACCTTACCTGACAATACAGTTCCCCTCTGTAACACATCGTCAATATTTTGAACCATAATCCGCTGAACATCTTGCAACTGGTTGTTAATAACATTTAAATTTCGTCTTGATCTTGAATCTGTAAATTGCTTCTTAGCTTTTTGAATGTATGTATCAAATTCGATGAATGTGTAGGGCCTTGTTACTGTGTTTACTTTTCTACCATGCTGCGAATGGAATTCTTGCGCAATATCTTCTAAATATGAATAGGCCAACCTTTTCGAGAAGTTTTTTTCGCACAGAACCAAGTAACACACTTCATATTCTATTAAATAACTACAAACGACACATCAATTACTTTAACCACAATATCATTGTTAAAGGTAGGTTTATGCATTAACATAATTTAATATTAACGCAATTATCAAATTTTCGCACGAGATCCATAAGTCCTCAATTTCAACATCGGAGGCCCCCTGGGCGATTTCGGATTTCGCCCCTCAGCACAAAAATACAAAACCTACCCATAACCATACTATATAATAGAAAACCACAGTTCTAGGGAGGTTTTGTTCTCACTAGATAAGTTTATTTCTTACTGTTGGCAATGAAATTTATAATTTCAACACAAAAGTTTAGTCTCTTATGTTACGTTAATGTCAAATTATGTTAAACTGGCTTGCATAAACCCATTTTTACTTACTGAAAAAGATAAGGTCCAGTTTCTATAGTACACCTAGGAGGTGACTGAGGGCCCAACTTTCGAAACAACATCTTCGCTTGATTCTGATAGTCTAAAATATTTCGTCCTGCCTAGAATCCCAGTCAATAAAAAATAGTGACAAAATCGAAGTACATGGACTACCACCAAATTAATAGTAATAAAAAAATTCATACTTGTTCGTCCTCTTGCATAGTAGCAGCCAAAGGCAGGCCGTCAGCCACCCTGGCTATCATCGTCATTAATACCATTTTATTTGAACTTTTATGAAAAATTTGGGACCAAAAATTAAAAGCAGTACCTATTGAAAAAAAGGAAAGATTGATTTACACACACAGTTTACACGTCATGTTTTTGCTTTTCCAGCACAAAATATATAGGTTAGGTTAGTTTTCCAGCACAAAATATAAAGTAAGGTTAGGTTTGGCTACACGTCACTCCCCCTCCAGAATTAGACGTGGGCACATTGAGTTTCAATTTGCGCGAACTTAGTAAAACGTGGGCCGCCATTTTCTAAGTTAAGCTTACAGGGGATAGTTAATATTTCTTTAGTATAATACAGGGTCGCTTATAAAATAAATAGAAATAAAATAAATTTTAGATAAACGCATAAAAATTACCGTTAATGGCGCACTGCAAAATCGAGTTAAAATCTGAAATGTAATGTCAACGTTCACGTCTGACTTCAAACAGTTTCAAACCTTCAAAACATTGCAAGAACAATACAAATAATGATTGTTATAGACGCGACCACGACCATATACATAAAATGCGAGGCCAACGATAAAGACAGGCCACGGCGCTAACGCATAATCGCGTAGTCACGTGACCAACTTAGTCGTATATAATGAAAGGCATTTTTGGAGATATGCAGAAAAAACAAATTTCGTAACAATTTGGCGAGTTTTCTTTCATCTATTACATTATTGGTTTTGTGCATTCAAGCTTTCTCTAATTGTTTTTTCAAAATTTTCAACCTGCCTCAGCTGTTTTAGGCTGAGAGTTAAACGGCACTACACTCACAATATTTTGGCACATTCTCAAAAATTGTTCCTTTAGCTTAGGTGATATTCTCTATAGGTATTTTCCTCCCACAACACATTTGTCCACTTTAATTGTTTCACTTTCTTGAAAATGTGTTAGCCACACATACTTAAGGGTTTTTTAGAAATTTATAAAATCTCGGTTGGAATTTGACGAATCCATTTTTGGCGGAAATTTTCATCCCGAGGCAAAACAAATGTTTGTTATGGCGACACTTTCTTCCTGGCTTTTGTAATATGTATAAACAGACCCAATATTTGGTATTTAGGTTATTTTTTACGAGAAATAAAAATGAAAACTAACCTCAGTACTGTAAATATTGACGAGGTCTCAGTTGATCGGCAGCGTGAAAGACCATATTATTATCAGGGCGTAGGTCGACAACGAAAATCCTCGAATATGTTACAACACTGATTTATTTCGCACAAGGTGAATGGTGAATACAATAAATACACAACCCGAACGTGGTCAACGGGAACGGCTTCCAGCCACCCGGACCGTCTGAACTCGCGAATCTCCCGTAATCAGTTCATCCCTCTGTGTCTCAGGCTCCACTGTCCAATACTGTCCCATGTCCATAATAGTCCATTCCGGGTTCCCTCTTCTGTGGTTCGGGGGAGAATTCCCCTTAACAGCGCTAACGCGTCGCGTCGGTGCGAGCGGCAGTAGCGGCACCAATACTCTTGGACGGCACGACTCCCACCCAGACACCCAGAGGCCAATAATAACACCTGGGCGGTTCCCCTCCGCCAGGACACACGCGCACTAGACACAAACTTGTTTCTAAAATATAGACTAAGACGTTTAAAAACACTTTAAACATTGAAAACTTCTCAAAACCCAAGCTGCCGCTCACAGATTACCCACCTTCTGCCGCTTTCAGTTATGTGACAAATGACATGTAACGTCTGACTAAGATGGTCACGTGATTTTTGTGCGCCAGGGCCTGTCTTTATAGTAGGCCTTGCATAAAATGTATATGACCACGACACACGACCCACAAAACAACTACCTGCTTCTGTACGGTGGAGTTCGGACAACCGTTTATACAACTGTCTTTCTCTAGAGAATCGACTTTGATTCAATGTGCACGTCTGAGATTAGAACAGAGATCGAATTTTTGGGGCATCGATTACTAGTATAACCGGCAACGTCGCAAACGCAATTTCATTGCACCAAAAAAGGCGCGCAGTTTAAAATTTTTGTATATTTTTTAGTTAATAACAAAATTAGGTATTGACGAGAAAGATGCTGAGGGGGATTTTATTAAAGAGTTATGCGATTAATTTCATTATAGTAGTAAGAAATATCGAAATTCGATCGAGTGAACAAGGCCCGCGACGAATACGGCCATAATAGACTAATAGACCTATTATGGCTCTGTGTCTGTGTTAGAGAATAGAGAAATCTGTGTTGCCCAGAGATACGAAGGTGGGGAGAAAGAGCGTTAACTTGCGCGAACGTCGTAATCACCTGGGCCGCCATTTTCTAAGTGAAGCTTACGGGGAATAGTTAATTCCTACAAAATTCTTGCTAGCCGGTTTTGGGCATATTTTTCTTAAATATTTTTACACATCCACGACGATAATCGCCAAGAAACAAGAAACTGAACGCTGTAATTGCCAGAATATCTCGCGACAGCCGCACATCGCACTATCGCACTTTTGGTTGCGGCGAGAAATTTTCCATTATTTTTACAGCGTCCTTCACCGCACGTCATGCCATCACCAATAAACTATACTATCACCTAACAAAAAACACTAAAAATATTACACAAAAATGCCGTAACCAACCACTCGAACCAGTCGTAAAAAAGGAGAATGAGGGGAATCTTACTCGGAAAATGGCGGACTCATAAACCCGGTCAAAATCACGAAATATATAGGTTAGGTCAAAATTAGGTTACGCAACAGAGATATGGAGGAGGAGAATGCACTTTGACTTGCGCAGCCGATTTTTCTACTACACATTGAGAGCCTAGACGGCCGCCATTTTAACCCAGTGTTCTCTTGTAGTTTGTTTACGTTTTGACGTGTTTACTCCTTACTTGCTTTTTTAAATTATTTTCGTGTGTTTAGCGTTTTTGCTGGCGTGTTTTTGTAATCGTGTTCATCTTAGAACATGCACAAATTGCAAAAGATTTAGACCTGAAGGTATATCTTTCCATTGGTATTGGTGTTGCATTATTTAGGATAAAATGTATTGGTTGGTGGTGCTTATTCTAGAAATTCTAGGTCTCCCAAAGACCGGGACCTCTATTTGGAATGTTTAAAGCTTTAAATTTGCCCAGCAATATGTACTATATTTTCGAAGAACAAATTCGTTTGTTCAACACATTTTAAATCCGATGATTTTTTTGTTGGTGGGCGATAAGAAATGCCTCCAATCGACTTCTCTACCGTCGGAAAATTTATCTGACCAACAACAAAGTGGTCCGAGCTTAGCACAAGCTTCAACTTCAACAGATACAATGATTTCTCCTAATGAGGCACCAAGGTAGATTCGCCGAAAACGGTCAAGGTAAAAATAAACTTTTTTAACTAATGTTGCTTCCACATCAATATAAAATTATACCTAAACGTAAATAAATGCAAAAAATGAAAAAGCAAATTGTTTTGGATTTGCCGCACTTTCGTGGGTTAAAATAGCGATAGAAGAATTAGCAGTCTTGCGCACGTTCACAAGCGTTCTCCCACCTATATATCTCTGCTATACGCAATCGTCAATCGTCTGCCGCTCATACCTGGACCAACACTATATTAAACACCTAGCTGCGTGCATAGCGCTGTTTCAAGCGATCGCCACTGGCGCTACACGACGAAGAAAAAAACGACAGGGTGGATTAATTTTAAAAACACCATTGTTGCAGAATTTTTTTATAAAATAAAAGCATGCAAATGAGTTTTACAACGAATTTAACTTCTAAAATAAAATAAAATGCTTGTTTAATTGTTATGTTCCTTAAATTTGACAAGCTTACATGGCATACATTCATAGATTTTTATTAAGGAAAGCCAGTCTAAAAAGCAAGCAAGAGTATTTTGGTACCTTTTGGTTTGAAATAAAGTCCATGGCTATAGTTTTAGTGTAAATAAGTATAGAAAGCATATTTTTTTAGTTTTTTTCTTATAGTGGACCATTGGTTCGCTTTGGGGCTATAAACAATATATTTTTTTATTGTCATTCTGCATACTTACATTACAAAATACTCTTCCAAAATGTAATATCCAGAATTTTAGCTTCTTCAACTGGTTGAACAGATCATCCCTTAATTCCAAAATAGTAATTATTCTTCTGCAATTCACATAATGGTCTGCGCATACGATTTTCTTCATGAGCATGAAAATTTCATGTTATCACAAACAAATAATCTACCTATAAAAGTTCTGTTAATATGATAAAACTGCAAAATATTGACGCAAAGAGAATTCGTGACCGTAAAAAGGACGGAAATGGTAATAAAGCTAGATATTTAAAATATGGGACATTCAAAATGTCAGAAACTGACATACCTATAACCACAGAATAGCTTATAATATGTCGCCATTTTTTTCGTCGTGTAGCGCCACCCCAGTTCGCAAACAACAATGAAATATGAGGTCTTCCATATAGTGTCGCCATGTTGGGCAGAGGGGAAGCCAATAAGAAAGCTGCGCTTTTTGGCGGGTTATTTGAAATGAAGTGAAAAAGAGGAAGAAGAAGACTTGAACCTAAATGGTGCCCCTAGAAGCTAGAAATTAGCACGTGATGCACGAGAGGTTAAAATCCACTAGGGTTCCACGTTTTCATTGGTCGACTAAAGGTTACATGAATTTGAACATTGTACGCTTGCGAGGTTGTTTAGAATCACATTGCAATAGTTCTTTCCAGCATAATAATGGCTTAGTTAATCACTTATCTGAAGAACATATAATATGGTAATTATGGAATATACCGTATGCATCGCTCGATTTTCTTGAAATTTTGGCTACCCCCACATTTTCGAGGTCCCTGAACACGAATCTGACCACTATAATGGAGATGAATTTAGCTCAAACCCTAACTTCGCGAATACACGCGGAAAAACCGAAATTTTGAAAGATTTGTGCCGTGTTTACGTCCGGCCCGGCCGCTGTTTTCGCCCGAAATTCGGCGCACGTAAACACGGCACAAATCTTTCAAAATTTCGGTTTTTCCGCGGGTATTTGCGGTTTCGATGTTGCAAAAGGTGCAAAATAGGATGGTGATCAGTTTGAGCTGCATAGAACCAGCCTTCAGCGCCCTCTGGCGAATGGACAAAAATTGATGGAGGGGGAAAGCACCAATAGCAGTTCAGATGTACATTGGAAGGCCCTTACCGTTTATATCTCTGATTTATGTTTTCGTTTTCAATGTTTTGTGAATTTTAACCTTACATTTTATTTGTCATCATTTCAGCATGGGATTTTGTTTTTAAAAAGAAAAATAGAATCATCCCAACAAGGTTATTCATAATAACTTTGCATCCCAATCATTTCACACCTGCGAAGGAAAAAGAGTAGTGTTTCCGTAAAATATGACTTCATTTAATGTTACCTGGAATAAGTCGAAACCATCTGGAGTGAAGGTTTTTGCTAGAAGGCGATCAGCTAAATCAACTTCTAAAATAGAATTAGTACAAGGGAAATCTAATGGGAAACAGGCAGGCAAGGAAGTGCCAGATATTTTGAAAAAAACTAATGTGCAGTTAAAGGATAAAAAGCTCTTGTTTGCTAAACCGCAAATCACCCCAGGAGGACGAAATAAAGCACAGGCACAATGGACTGAAAAACCAGTAATGCAGAAAAAAATTACACAAAGGCCTTCCTTTACTAAATTCCAAAACAATGCAGGCTCATTTGACAAAGAAACAACCTTTATCAAACGTAAACACAAAAAAGACAAACAAGCTGTAAATAGTGATATAACAGAACCTTCTAAGAAAACACCACTTACATCATTTTTTTCTGAAAGGCATAAAGATGTTCACATTAATGCTATGAAAGGAAAATCTCTAGTAGAAAAAATATTTAGCCGTGAAAAGAAATTTAGTGATTTACAAATACATAAGCATTTACTATCAAATCTTAACAAAATGAACCTGGTCAGTCTCACTAATGTCCAGGAAAAGTCAATCCCTGAAATTCTTACTGGAAAAAATATTTTGGTAGGTACTTAATAATAATTGCAGATTCTAGAAAAATAATTCTGTATGTTTAATAAAATTCTTTGTAGGTGAGGTCACAAACAGGATCTGGAAAAACACTGGTTTATGGAATTCCTATTGTTGAGGCACTCCAAAGTTTAAATCCTAAGTTACAAAGAGGAGATGGTGTTCAAGCTGTAATAATTGTTCCAACGAGAGAGCTTGCCTTACAGACCCATGAACTATTTGGCAAATTGAATGTAGGTTTATGCAAGACAAATAAACAAAGGTATGATCACGCGCATCTCGACATGACGTCACGTTCGAGCAAAAATATGAGGTGTGTTCAAAAAATAACAGGAAATTTGTAATTTCGCAGGTTGTACCTATCAAGGCAAGGTAAATTCACATTCGAGGGAAAATACTAGGGTAATGGGGTTGTTGCACTAAGTTAAATAAAGGTGGAAACTTCTCTTTTCTAAGCGAGAAAACTATTTTTTCTTCCTGTATTCAAGTTTTATTCAAATACAATTTGTAACAAAGCCGCTATTGCATTTTAAAATATAAGTTTCCAACAGTGACGTCATTAAGTGGCTTTCTAGGTATTTTAGTATTGTTTCGTCGACAAATTGGTAGTTGCAGTCAGTAAAACATCATTCAGGACAGTTGTCAGCTTGTATGTATGTTTTTTGGTTCGTATTTTTCAAGAATTCCCAAAAATCTCATGAAATGTTTCACAATGACGGAACTGATCGCCAGGTGAAACAAAAAAAGAAAGGTTATAAGTAATTTTATTTTTTCCACAAAAATCATAAGTTCTTTTGTCAACGGAACCAGATAACCATTGTTGCTGAAAGAAGCACCAACATTTTGAACTAAAAATAATTAATTTTCAAAAAGCCGCTTGATGACGTTGCATAAACAGAAAATAATTATTTCTGGGCTTAAATAAACTCAAAACGAAAAATCCAAAAATACGGGTCCGATATTTTTGTTCATAGATTTCATTTTTATAATAACAAAAATAGGTGCAACTTCCCCATTATGGAAATTACTGTATGCACCGCCCGATTTTCTTAAAATTTTGGCTACCCCCCTATTTTCGAGGTCCCTGAACACGAATCTGGCCTCAGTTTCTTGAGGCGGAACGTAGTTCCCGAGAAAATGAATTTTCAAATTTCCTTTTGACACCCCACTTTACACGGCGATATTTGTGGTTATAATCCGGATGACTTTTTACTGTACGCAGCTCAAACTGATCACCACCCTATTTTGCACCTTCTGCAGCATCGAAACTTCGCGAAAACCCGCGGAAAAAACGAAATTTTGAAAGATTTCTGCCGTGTTTACGTCCGGCCCGGCCGCTGTTTTTGCCCGACAATCGGCGCGCGCCGAAATTTCGGTTTTTCCGCGGGTTTTCGCGAAGTTTCGATGCTGCAGAAGGTGCAAAATAGGGTGGTGATCAGTTTGAGCCAAATTCATCTCGACTATAACCAAATATCGCCGTGCAAAAGTGGGGTGTCAAAAGGAAATTTGAAAATTCATTTTCTCGGAAACTACGTCCAGCCTCAAGAAACTGAGGCCAGATTTGTGTTCAGGGACCTCGAAAATAGGGGGTTAGCCAAAATTTCAAGAAAATCGGGCGGTGCATACAGTAATTTCCATAATTACCAATACTAGTAAGTGTTAGCGCTTTGGATTCTTAAAATATACATTTTCTGCTAAGATTTACGTACCAGATTTCCGCAGTCTCGATTTTATTCTTCCGAGAAATGGGACGGCTGTATATTGGCGAAATCGACGGAAAATCCTCCGAAACCACTCTTGGAAATGAGGTGTTTTTTTCTCATTTCTCGATTTTTCGGGGGCGCCGGAGGCATCCGAACATGACCTGAAGACATGGAGGAAGCTTTAAAAATTGCGACCTCGCGGCCCCGAGCCGAAATAACGTAGCTACGGCCCTACGAAAACTGTCAATTCCTGACATTTTCACCATAATTGTTAGGCGCAACGCGACACATAAAATCGGACCGATTTCTATCGAGAAAAAAGCTTAATATCTCTCGCATTTACCTCTTAAAAAATCCGAAATAGTGTTAAATCTCTTCTCCGGGCCTTTCTCTCGCTTCCCGTTGCGATTTCCCTCACCCTACCGCTCTATTTAAGCATCTTCTTCTCCTCGCTCTCGGCCGAGACAGTTTTCACGGGCCACTGTACCACCCGAAATCCTATCCACCTCTTTACCCCACACCTCGAGGAGCCCAGACCTACCGTCGCCTTTCGCGTTGCCTTAAATTGAAGAGACACGCGCGAGCCTCGACGGTACGCGCGTTGTACGGGGAGTCGGCCCTTTTTCGACCCCATTTAGAAAAGGCCGCCCTTATCAGCTATTAATATATCTTTTTACGCAAGGTAAATTATAAACAGCACCAAAGATCATGATATTTGACTTTGACCGCACCTTGTAAACAGCTCATCTAACGCGTCAAGCCGACGATCCTCGCTTGTTCTGCATCGAACGTGATGTTATGCGCGGCGCGGTCGAATTTTCGTTTGTGTCTTGAGCATACCTTTGTTTATTTGCCTTGGGTTTATGTTTTATTTAAATTAAGTACTTACGCATGGTGTCATTGTAGACTGACACCACCGCTGACATTTCTGGTTCCCTTTACTGACACCAAAGATAATCTAACCGCTAATAAGATGTCCAGTGACATTGTCGACTACTTTGTATTTTATTTCCAACATGAAACCAATGTAAACATTTGCAGGCCACTTACACATGATACTGAGTCGTCGGTGTCAATCGAAACACACAATGTATCAAGTCATTTGCAGATGCTTTGTCTCAGCCAGCTGGCTTTTAAATAATGTGGGCGGTGTGTTTACCTTTAAGGTCGATTCCCATATAAGCAGCATGAGCAGCGCCTCGCAGTGCAGCGTGGCACAGCAAAATGTTGCTTCCAATTGTTTGCATATACCTATTTAAATGATACTGTTCTCACCTAAGCAGAGCGTCGCAAAGCACGGCCGCAGCCCATCTCTGTAAAAATTTAATTTCACCAAGAGCATTGGCTGGCATCATGCTGCGATGTGCTGCTCGTTGACGGACTAGTGGGAATCACAAAACATTTATATTTTGCAGCAGCAACTTTGAATGGAATTGAGTTGTAATTTTAGAATTTTTGTGAGCCAATCACATTGACTAGTTCAGAGCCAGTTCGGGATCGATCCGCGAACATAGCTATTAATTTTGCTTGCCAGTGAGCATAACCATAACAGAAGGGGATTATTTGGTCATGAATTGGGAACAAAACTAGTGAAATTACATTCATACAGTGTGGTCCACTTAAGATGAAGACACTCCTGTATTTTTGTATTCATTTATGGAAGTGGCTATTTATACGTCTGACGTATATAAAAGTCGGTAGGGTGAATGTGCTAGTAGTCGGCCGTTTTTGAAGTAATCTCACTTTAACTGATAATGACATGGGCATATGTAGACTGAGTGGACAAACTCTGGTTCGCATATGTAGTTCTAGATTACACTATCGCATAGTATAGAGAAAGACAACCTATTTTCGAACGTGAATTTTTACTGCATTTTTATTTCTAATTGGAACCGGTTTGCTAGTAGTCGGCCGTTGATATTTTAGTAGTCGGCCATACCTATACTAGTAGTCGGCCGCCCTAAAACTGACCATTTCTTACCAGGTCTGAACTGGGTATTTTGGGCCCACATACGGTCGCACATCAGTTTAAAAGGGTTGAATGATATTTTTGCGATAAAAATTTGGCCAGTGCGCAAATTGTAAAAAATATACAATCTTGTACTAAATACATACCTATATTCTGATTACAAAAGGTTAAAAGATTAAAAATAACAAAAACATAAAAATTCTCACAGGTAGAAAAACAATAAAAAAAATCTCACAGGTAAACATAGATTAGTTGAATTATCCATTCAACAAGTCTTTTTTCATATTCCTTGCTGACGTATGGGTCAGGACCCATTTGATGAAGTTTTTCCGCGACCCGTCCCTGTAGTTTCTGCATGTTTCTCTTATTGAAGCACTACTCCGACCAAAAATCCTGGACGGAGAAGCACTATTTCTCACAACTTTGCAAGTTTTTGCTGAGTTTTTATCGTTGTATTGATGAATCTTCCTTTTTGCACGGCCTGACATAACCTAAAGATTGTTAAAATCAACATTTCCGTGCAAAAAGTGCTAAAATAGCATCAGAAATCTTGTGGCCGATTACTAGTAAAAGAACCAAAATACCTAAGTTCTAGTAGTCGGCCACCAGTTTCGATGGCTCGTAAGATTTTTCCCAAACGTTGTACACACGGCCGACTACTGGTAGAGGCAATAAGCTTATACTAAACCATGCAATAAGACAAAGGGAGAGTGAATATCGCTCTTATTGAATGTGAGAGAGAAAGAATAAAATTCTCCCTAGTGGGCCAGTAGTCGGCCGGGGGGCCGACCACTAGTTAATATCAAAAATTACGAAACTAGTAGCCGGCCACCTTACTTTTTACACTAAAATTATAGAAAGGCTTTGTTTCCCATCGAATTAAGGTCATTTGATTAAACATCCATTAGGAAAATCTCTTATGAAATCTCTTAATGTTGCACAGCAATTGGTACTTACCATTGTTGATGTCGATTGTCGATGTTCTGCCAGAGATGTTTGGCACTGCATGATGAACAACAACATTTTGAACGGTTTACGCGGGAATACGGTTAGATTTGACGCAAAGCGATGTTGGTATCCCTGCAGTTGTATCGGCACGGCGCCGAATGTCGGGGGGTAGCCAAAAGAAAATCGGGGGTGGGTTACAATGCTGAACGTCGGGCGAAAATAGGGGTACCTACCTAGCCAAAATTTCAAGAAAATCAGGGGTGGGTTACACCATTGTAAATGATTACCAATTCTTTTTTCATATGGCGGCGCGCATCGCTGCCTACTGCCACAATATGGTGCGAATGCCCCTTCTTTTTTTATACGGCAGCGCCTATCCCCCAAAAAGGAAGGCATACGCTCCTTATTGCAAAGATGCTTGAGAAAAAAGCACTTCCGACAGCTTCCGACGTATCTAAATAAGTTTACTTCGGACATGTACGGAGTTAAATGTACGTCCAAACAAGTCATGTGACTCAACTTGCCAATGAGAGCGCAAGATGTATACCGACATTTATATACGTCGGACGTATAAATAGCCACATCCTTCATTTATTCATTCATTCTTGTATTCAACTTAAATGTCAGGTGGTGCATCCTCAGCCTGCTATAACTTCGCGAATAGGATCGATATTTTGTTTCGCATTAAAGATATTAAAAAAAGTTATTAGGAAAAATTGTTCAGAACCGAATCTACACCGAATACTAAGTTTCAGACATCATATTTAATTTTTTTGTTTTTCTCAAATTTTAGTATCAATTTTATTACCAAAGTTTCCAATTCTGGGTAGGTAACCATGGAAACCATCGGCAATAAGAGGTCTGTTTAGCAGAACTTCAAACCGTTTGAAACAGTCAGGGACATGCGCGGTTTCGTTTTTGGAACGTCAAAATGAAACTGCACCTGCTCCTGACAGTTTCAAACTGGTGTAAGTTTATGCTAAAACAGACCTAATTAACAAAATTTAAAAAAGCAAAAATATCCTCAGTATTTAAAAAAATTAGATGTGAGTATGCCGCTGAAATTTGAGAGTGATGTAGAAAACATTTCCCCTGACATGCTTAATATAACAAAAAAAACTCACGCAAATGAGATACTGTTAGCTGCTTCCCTGCACTGCTGCTTCTGTAATGCTGCTCAGATGGGAATAGGGTATGTGAAATGCTGCTAAGTGCTGTTCTGTGCCATACTGTGAAAGCACTGCTTGATGCTGCTTAGATGGGAATCTCCCTTTCTTTCATGTCAGATTTAAAAATATTAAAATCATGAGACTTTCAACATAGTCAAATAAAGGCTCAGCTTACAGGGGTCGCACAAAAAATTCCAAACAGGATGATTTTTTCAAGGTTGCTTCGGGACTGCCTCTTGAGTATTGAACGAAAAGATCACACTCAAACTCCTGATATGAACAGAGCTATAGGGTGGTTTCCTAAACAATATGGGTGGTTTCCTAAACATTTTTTTAGAGTAAAATGACCCTAATAAAAGTTGTAGGGTATCAAACTATGAATAACTTTTCCTCATAAAAAAATTGTGTCTCTAATACACAAAGAGTTATATGACAAAAATTCCGCATGCTGCAGTAGTGGGCTTGTAAACATTTTTTTTACAAAAAATGACCTTAAAAGTTTTAGAGAGGATGAACTTCTGGTCAACTTTTTGTTCTAAACTTTTTTTGTGCCTCCAATACTTAATGATTTAGAGGGAATTATATTTTTTAATTAATTTTTGTCATATGGTTAATGCCCTGTAAATCAAAATTTTATAAGAAAGTTGACCAGAAGTTCATCCCCGATCATCCCCTTTCGGGACTGCGGCCGCCTGAATATCTGTGCCCAGTGGACCACAGCAGGAAGCGCATGCGTGTATGTACGGTTCCGGTCCTTAATTGCAAAACAGTCATTACATAACAACAGATCTTTTCACAATATAAATCATTTTTTGCATGCACCCACATGAAAATGAGCTTGTGTTCGAATTTATTGATTAAGTGCACAAGTAAGTTTTTTTTATGAGAAGGACCACCCAACTAGATGCTATTACTAGAAAATCAGCCAATGACATTAATTGGGGGCATGACCAATGTAAAGTAGGCGTTCCAATAGTAGTAGTCAACGCGTGTCCGTCCGGTTCCAGTCCTTTCTCATGCCTCCCTGCTTGCGTTTATAGTCGGTTCTGGTCCCACTGACCCAACTTTTATATGCGTGTTCGTCCGGTTCCGGTCCCGAAAGGGTTAAGGTAATTTTTTTTAAATGTTTACAAGACCCCTGCAGCGTGAGGAATTTTTGTCATATAAGTAATGCGATGTAACTCGTTATGTATTAGAGATACAAAAAAATTTATGACCAAAAGTTGTTTATACTTTGATCCCTAACAATTTTTATGAGGGTCACTGTGCTCTAAAAAAATGGTGGAAACCACCCTATAGCTCAATTCATACCAGGAGTTCGAGTTGATCTTTTGGTTGAACACTCAGGAAGCAGTCCCCAAGCAACCCTGAAAAAATCATCTTGTTTTGATTTTTTTTCTGCAAAACTAACATCTTTATTGGACTAACACCGCTCAAAAATTATTTACATTTTTTAAGGTTATACAGAGTGTCTCACATAAGAGTGAAACAACCCTATAACTTCTTTAATTTTTAACCGACCAGAACGAAATTTTTACCATATTTAGATGGCATTGTTGCCTACTTATTTCCAAAAAATTAGTTGCCTACTCCAAAGTCGAAGTCACCTGTGATAACACAATCGAGGCTAAAAATCCGAAAGTCATATTAGGTTTTTTTTTTTCAAAAAAACTTACCAGAAAAAGTTGTTCTGAATCGATTCAGAACCCTAAATCCAAAATTTTGTCAAAATCAAAAAATATTAATTTAAAAAAATTAAATTCCAAAAACAGCAATTTAATAGTTTTCTGCGTTTAGAAGAGTGTGCCATGGAAGTTTTGAAGGCAAGTTGTTTTCATAAAGTAATTATTTTAAAATAAAAGCTACAAAACAAATTTTAAAAATTTAAATTTTAAACTTTAAGTTAAGTTAATTTTATTATTTAATATTTTTTGATTTTGACAAAATTTTGTATTTAGGGTTCTGAATCCATTCTGAACAACTTTTTCTAGTAAATGAAAAAAAAAATGCCTAATATGACTTTCGGATTTTTAGCCTCGTTTGTGGCATCGCAGGTGGCTTTGACTTTGGAGTAGGCAACTTAATTTTTTGGAAATAAGTAGGCAACAATGACATCTACCTTTGGTAAAAATTTCGTTCTGGTCGGTTAAAAATTAAAGAAATTATAGGGTTGTTTCACTCTTAAATGAGACGCTCTGTATGTCTTCCAGTGTTTGACACCACAATAGTAGATATTGATATTCCCACCAAGCATCAAAATAAAATATTGTTTTTTTAGGTACTACTAACCTGAGAAATCACCATTATTTACCTCATTCCTATAAGTAGTAATATTTCTCTCCCTAGGTAAATAATGATAATAAAAAAATACCTAGGCAAATAATGAACAATTTTCTATATGACATGTAAAAATTAGTTTCATTTTATCTGACAACATTTTATCAGCTTGACAACTGAACTCAAATCTATTCAAATATGTAAAATATGGCAATATTTCAATGTTAGTAGTAAAAAAAATTCTATATAGGTACACTTCGGTTGAGGTGGCCATTATTTATAAAAATGCAAATTTTTTTATTTTGACAAAGTAAAGCTCCAAACCAATAATAATTGTGGGAATAAAGCTATGCAGAACTTATTACCAGAAATATCAAGAGAATCTTTTCAATATTGAACTTTATGGTGAAGCTAAAATCCTGCAGCAGCAGGAAACATTTCAAGAAACGAAATAAACACATTCTTGCAAGAGTCACATGGCAATAGTTAAATATAAATATCCAGCTAATAAGGATTAAAAACATATACTTTTAGTAAATTAACGTCACAATAGTCAGCTTTTTCCAAGAAGAATGTTCCAATGTAACCAAAAAATAAAGGGATGATACGAGTACATATCTACTCATTTTCTATTATTTGTTTTAAAACACTTTTCAATTTAAGCATAGACATAGCAGTGGCAGACATAGACTGTCAGAACCATTGTTGAAATTTCCACGAGGAAATTAATGTTTGGAAATATTTTACATAAAATTTTATATAAAAACTAATAACTAAATTAAAATACCATTACCCCAACTTAGTATCTAGTGACTAGACTAGATTCTAGTCCTTAGGATTGTAAGATATTACAATGTATCTGTCTTAATTTGTTTTCATTCTAAAATTAAACATTGAAAGTTGGTGTGCCCGAATTTTTTGAGTATGGTTTCAACCAGTGGCGTAGCCAGAAATTTGACAACCTTAATCTATAATGTACACATAAATTGCATTTTTAAGAATTCTAAGAATACCCAGAAAATTAAACTATTTTTAAAACATTAATTGTAATAGTACGTTTTTTAATATCTGAAGATTACTTTAATTAAATCCATAATTACTCATGACAGAATGGTGCTTTACTCTCATGCCCATGTGAGAGCTAAATAAAAATTGGTAACCTTCCAGTCGAAACTCCACCTTGCTCCACTGTAAGAAGATGGACTATTTTTTCTTTTTAAAAATTGGTATGGTTGAAATCAGATGAAACCGAATACTGTAAATCCATTTTCTTGAAATATTTGGATTATGTTCCGACATTTGGCAACGTCGCATTTGTCGGTCACTTTGTCCCTCGGCCTGAGCTTGAATCCGTTGTTTGTTGAATGAACTCTCCAAAAGTAAAAAGAAAATAAATTTATGTCGTTCGGTTTCATCTGAAGTCATCTGTACTTACCTTAGCTTGGTACCAAGCTCGGTACCAAGGGATCTTATATTATTAAAATCAGTAAGGAAATTTAAAATCAACAAAGAACATAATTTAAAGTACCTAATACAAAGTTACCAAAGTAAATCTGTTCATTGGAACACCTATTTAAGGGACCCTAAGAATTTCGGTAGGCCACAAACTGTATTATTAAGAAAATCCTCACGTCAAACTTTTCTTAATGAAAAAAAAGAGGTTTTGACCACCTGTTTGAAAACTCTTAACCTTTACCTTAAAAATATACAAAATTTTAACATTTTAAATTCTTCAAAAACCCTCTGTCAATCACTTTTTAATCAATTATTAAACACCCGCACCTATAGTTCTTGAAGGGCTCTACATTTTGAGTTATAATTTTTTGAAATAGTCCTGTCTATGGCCTACTGTTATTAAAAGAATACACAAAAAATCATATTAGACATTTTCTTAAGGATAAAATGGATAGTGCCATTGAATTGGCCATAGTTTAAAACTGTTGGTACAAAATTTCATTTCGTTCAACAAATGGGGCCAAAGTTAGAAAAAATTGGGTTTTCCAGAAGTGCCTTGTATAGACCACCAGGCATATTTTGGCAATGTTTTTTCGATAATCGATTAAGCTTTGCCTAAGGTATTATTTTATGTCGTACAACCAATGTAGCTCATTCGTAAAAATAAAATTTTACGAAAAAATCATTTGTTTAAAAAATTACTTAAAGAAACAAATCAGAGTTTTACATTAGGCAATAGAGACTGATACTAGGTAACTGTCGAATATGTAGATGGTACCGTCTTTGTTTTCATAGCATAGTGGAGCAAAATCGGGCTAAAAAGTCGCTCCGTTCTCGGGAAAAAATTTTTGAGGCTAGAGCTAAATCAGACCCCATAGGTGTCGTTAATTACATCACTCTGCATACGAAATGGCGATTTACGACATTTTTTTGTGGTCGAGACCTTTTTATTTCGAAAAACTGTCGAAATTGGCAATTTACGGAAATTGTGCTTTTTTACGTTTCCATCGTCATATCTTTGAGAGTAGATAGATAGATAGATAGATAGATAGATAGCTTTATTATTTGTAAAAATTGAAATTTCAAAAACAACAATTGGACAAATAAACGTCAAACACAATGCTAAAAATAATTTTCACAATTGAATACATATTAAAAAAAAAAACAAAAAAAGAACTTTCCTAAACAAAGTTGTCCTTCCGTCTTCTCCACACATATACACATATTATATACGCGTGTGCAGCTGTTAACTGCACTCAACAATCATGGCCGAGAGTATGAAAGAAATTCATCCACTGAATATGGCTCGATACTAACGATAAACTCAAATACAAGTTTTTAAAAATTTTTAAAGTTTTGGTTGGTCCTCAGACAATTAGGCAATCTATTGTAAAACTGTATGCAGGAGTAGTAGAGCTATCGGCTTGATTTTTTTTAAATAGAAGCTAACATATGAGCGCTTACAACGAATGCCATCGTTGTTGTTCAATATTGTTTGTTAATCACTTTAAATAGCAACAAAATTGCATAGTTATAAAAAGTGTAATGAAATTTTCACTAAGCGAGAAACTTTTTTATTTGTGGAAATTTTTATATACATGCTGCGAGTGAAATGTGTCCAAAACATGAAAGAAGTTTTTCGTAAAAAAAAATTACCTATAGTGCCTATAGTTTTTGAACTGTGAATTTTTTTGTGGCGTGCGCTACTCCCGTGGAACGCAAAATTAATCCCTCAACAACTAATGCGTAGTTTACATGCGCAGCATCTAAATATAGGTATAAAACTAATATTAAAAATTCTTTTTCACGTTATCAACAGACTCATCTTCGGTATTTTCTACATTACTGCACTATTATTGCACCTGCCACATTTACATTGATCACAGCATTTCAGTCTTTCCTTGATACAGTTGCGCTTTTTCGTATTACACTTTCTGTCCGAACAAAAAGGCTTAAGCTTTGGCGTACCATGTTTGGTAAGGATTCTTGAGATGAAAATATGCGAATCCAGTTGTCGTTTACTGAAGTCTATATCCATAAGATCCAGGATCTTCAAGTTGCAACTTTGCAACGTTACTTGAATACCATCTTTTTAAGTGCTGCGTGCACCTGCAACTGCCAATAATGAAACAATCCAATATATAATTTCAAATTTGTAATACCTACCTCAAAAAATGTTGATAAAAAGCACAGTCAGTAGGGGGAAGTTCGTAAGAAGGTTTATTAGATTTGGCCACATTTTTGGATTTATATAATATGAGAACATAATATTTTGTACCTTCTAACTGTTGTAGCACTTTTTGTTGTTGCACACATGCGAACGGCAGCTTTGGGGTGGTTGAAGAGCAGGGTTCGTGGGTAAGGAGGTTTGTTGTTAGTTGTTATGAGGCTCAGGAACATATTTTGGACGCCACCTAGCTCTTTTATTGTTTCTTTAAAAGCGATCTTGGAGAGCTGGAAAACCAAGAAAATGGGATGGAAAACTGTTATTTGTTTTTACCTGGCAATATTGCAAGCAATGAAACACTGACGACACTTATACCTAATATATTTACACTATATACACGAAAAAAGTAAAAACCAAAATAGTAAGCCAAAAAGGTTCAGTAGGTATGCACTATACCAACTAGATATGACATTTATTATCTCTAATAATTAAGGTGGTATTAACTATTAAGTTTCGGAACTTTAAGTTTACATAACCCCATTGTTAAATTGATATTCTAAAATTCACAATGTTTATAACCAAAGTACATAACCTATTGGATGTAAAAATGGTGCTCTTTAAAGCAAGCTAGTTCAGCACCTATGGTAACTTATTTCAGGCAACTAGATAGTTTTATGCCAAATGTAGGTAGCTAGATATGGTTATCTAGTCGTAGACATAACTTAGGTACAAGTAATAGGTAATCAAAGTAGAACTTATCTAATCCTAGGCACAGCGAAAATTGTTTGGGTAGACTTATCTGTTTCTAGGTGTGCTTATCCAGTGTTACGTTCTGGGCTCTGCTTGCTGCACAGACGGGAGACAAATCACGTGAACACCTTTCACGTGCAGGTAATTGTGGTCCACCCTGTAGGTGTGTGTGGTGTCCTCCAAATAGAGCAGGCACCAACCACCAATATAAGCGGAATAGGTACTCAAAAAGAAAACCTGAAAATTATCCCTATTTGTGCAAAAGGACTATAACATATTTACAAAAAAAAAACTTACCACTCCCTGTGGTTTTTTTTTCACATAAAAAAGAAACGGCAACTTGTAGAAAATTCGGCAGAAGATACGTCTGGAGTTTTTCTGTTTGGAGAAAAAAATCTATCTATGTTGAGAAAATGCCTGAAAGTTGGGAATTGTATAAAAAACTACAAAATGGAGGGGCTTACCAGTACTGCGAAGTGTACTGGCGAGAAATTTGCTATAAAGACGACACTGAGGGAGGCTAATTGGTGAAGATTGCGTGGTGTTATAAAACTAGCTTCATTGCCGAGATTTATTCACTTCAGATCCGCGTTTAATTTCATTTTATGCTCCAAAAAAAAAACCTCGTAAATTCTCTCAGGTAAACAGCATGATGGTCGGCAGTCGAAAGAGGGCTTTGACACTCTTCTTCTCTGGAACGCATGGTTTTCTAAAGGCCTCTATTAACAACTTATTGAAATTACCTGGGTAACTACCAGTTGGAATGAATCTCCGTACCAATCTCTTCAAATAAAATACCAACTTGGACAGAAACACAACTGACAACAAGCCAAATGGAAATGAAATAAAAGAGTTACTACTCTACGGATGACGATCTAATAATAAATAAAAATAAACGATCTGACCTGGTGCGTTAGGCGATAGGAATTAGCTACCTTAACCACGGCACGAGGACGGAACTACGAAAAATAAAGAAATTTATCTCGCTTCCAGAACTCGCGGGTATAGGCTCGGTACCTCCTCCATAGGTGTTGCTGCCTACCATATTTTCAAATAAAAATAACAATTCAGATGTAGCGGAATTTTCAAATGCTACACTGTGACAATTTTTCAAGCACATTTATATTCTTCTGTAGAACTTGAAAAGCGTTTTTTTTCCAATTTTCTAAAATGTGCTTGTAGTATCACATCCCATCAAACGATGCATCGACGAAAAAGTCTGCCCTAATTTTTGTACAATTTTTTTTTATGGAAATAAAACGTTTCTTTATTTTATAGATTTCAACGTGCATGGTAGTAGAAAGGTGCATAAGTTTCGTGACTTTTTAAAACCATATAAAAACAAAGAGCTATAAACATAAAAATGTGGCCATAGTCACTAAACGCAATGGCCACCAAATCTAATAAACCTTCTTCCGATCTTCTCCCTACTGACTGTGCTTTTTATCAAAATTTTTTGAGGTATTACTAGTTTGAAATTATATATTGGATTGTTTAATTATTGGCAGTTGCAGGTGCACGTAGCAGTTAAAAATATGGTATTCAAGAAATGTCGCGAAGTCACAACTTGAAGATCCTGGATCTTATGGATGGACTTCAGTAAAAGACAATTGGCTTCCCATATATTTTCATCTCAAGAATCCATACCACACATTGTACTCCAAAGTTTAAGCGTTTTTGTTTCGACAAAAACTGTAATACGAAAAATTGCAACTGTACCTATCTGTATGATAAATAAAATAAGCAGGTGGTTGTTTGTTCATCTGCGGCAACTGTAATTACTGCTCAAAAATTGCCAAAAATCAACCATTTGGTTATTTTATTTCTTATTTTATTTTATTGGTCTGCTTGAACCCATATTATTTGGTCTAAAATTATTAATTTATTTTACCAGCGATCTGTTATAGAATAGTCTATACAGAGAGGTAAAACTATCACAAGTCGTATATCTGAGAGTACTTCCAAATAGTTTATGTAAACGCTCCCAGAGACGTACCTACTTTTTTAGAGATCGTTCACAATGGCAGAGAGTTCTCCCTGAGAGGGTTTACATTGGCAAACTATTAGGAAGTACTCTAAGATATTTATACTTGTGATAGTTTCACTTGCGCATGTAAACTATGCATTAGTTGTTGAGACATGCCTGCCACGCGTGGATATTCTCACGCAAGGGACTAATTTTGCGTTCTATGGGAGTAGCGCACGCCACAAAAAAATTCACAGTTCAAAAACTATAGGCACTATAGGTAATTTTTTTTTACCAAAAACTTCTTTAATGTTTTGGGCACATTTCCCTCGCAGCATGTATATAAAAATTTCCACAAATAAAAAAGTTTCTCGCTTAGTGAAAATTTCATTACACTTTTTATAACCTTGCAATTTTGTTGCTATTTAATGTGGTTAATAAACATTAACAATATTGGAAAACAACAACGGCATTTGTTGTAAGCGCTCATATGTTAGCTTCTATTAAAAAAAAAATTGAATCGATAGCTTAACTACTCTCAAAGATAGGACGATGGAAACGTAAAAAAACACAATTTCCGTAAATTGCCAATTTTGACAGTTTTTTCGAAATAAAAAAGGTCTCGACCACAAAAAAATGTCGTATATCGCCATTTCGTATGCAGAGTGATGTTCTTAACGACACCTATGGGGTCTGATCTCGTTCTGCCCTCAAAAAAAATTTGACGACTTTTTAGCACGATTTCGCTCCACTAGTATTCATGGCACCCCTGATCAGATTGATATGTTTCAACTTGTTGAACAAAGTAGAACTAATTAAGGATGGAGGATGTTGCATACAATTGTGAGGAAATGTTAAAATTAAATATATTTTTCATTTTTCCAAGGAAGACTAACAGAATAGAGTGAAAATTTTTATTTAAATGTATTTTTTAAAATAAATTATTTTCATTTCCATAACAAACATAATATAAAATAAAAAAGTTTTTTTGTCACAAAATAATTAATAATTAATTAGTTAATTAATTAACTAGTTTGTTCACTAAAATGCGCCACGGTCAAAAATTTTTAGAACAATAATTCTAAGTTGTGGTATATTAAGTAGGTATAATCATGTCGCAAAATCTAAAAATAGTAATCCTTACCTTTAGTGTAAAATCAGTAGGGAAACCCTAAAAATATGTTTAAATTTATATTATGTACTTAATTAAACTTCAAATACCATAAATTATTTGGTACCGTTGGAATCACTATTTCACAATAAAATTTTCTGTACATTATATAGTTAAAAAAAAAACGTTTTTTAACGACAAAATTATAAAAATCGGTTTTGCCAGTTTTTTCAACTGTTTTACTTTGTTTTAGACATTTCAGTGGATTGTAGTTGGCCATTTGTGTGGAGGTGAAAATCGCAAAACCGAAAAAGACAGATTGAGAAAAGGTGTTCATGTCTTAATTGCTACACCTGGTAGGTTGTTGGATCATATTTTACATACGACGGCATTCAAATTGAACAAAGTACGTTGTTTAGTTCTTGATGAGGCAGATAGATTATTGGATATGGGGTTTAAAAAGGATATTGTGAAGTAAGTGTACAAACTTAAAATTTTCCTACATTGTACTACCTTTTATTATTTATGCATATAGGATAGTTGAAGAGTTAGACAATGCAAAATTGAATGCAACTTACAATCCACTTGCACTACTCAAAGGGAAAAAAGATGAACAATTAATAACTGACATCGAAGATGAAACAATGCCATTAAAAAGTCGTGATAGTAAAAATAGACAAACGTTATTGCTTTCTGCTACACTCACAAAGGGTATTTCTGAATTGGCAGAATTTGCAATGAAAGACCATGTTTATATTGATGCATTAGATGAGTCCGCTACAGTAAATGAGGATCACATGATAATTCCAAGCACTGTAAAACAACATTTTGTTTTAACATATGTGAAAAGAAGGTTATGCACCCTCTCTGCAATGCTAGTCTCTCAGTCGAAGCGAAATAGTAAAACATTTGTATTTATGGCGACAAGCCAAATGGTGGATTACCACTATGAACTTTTCACGAAATATTTACTTAAAATGCCTGTGAATAGAGGGAAACTGAAAAGTGGAGATGTTTTGCTTCTGGATGAGATGGATGAAGACGAATTTGATGAGGGTGAAGAAGTTTTGGATGTAGAATTGTTTAGGTTGCATGGGAATATGGATCAAAGTAAAAGGAAGGAAGTTTTTACAAAGTTTAGATCGTCTCAAAAGGGGATTTTAATTTGTACAGTAAGTGATTTTTATACTTTATAAGAAATTTCAAAAGTTTTAATATTTAAATTTGATATTTTAAAGAAGCTTTTTGAAATGCCCTCAAAATAACTAACATGCAAGTGTGGCAGCTATTGGAAAATTCACACAGAATAAATACCTTTGCAAGAGAAGCCTCCTTAACGATACGTGTCAAAAATAACCGTGAGTCAATTTCAATTTACAGAAAAATAGCCAATAAGTAATTTAAACATAAATTTGATTCTAATACAATCTTTTTGCTCTGCAGATTAACATAAAATCAAGTAAAATGCACAAGTGTTTGACATTAAGAAGTTGCCTCTATTATTCGTTCGTCTGTACTAATAAACTAAGAACCCACTAACATCTTGATCTACATTTAGGCCAGGGGTGCCGATTACTTGATTATTTTTTGAAAAAATCAAACATGGGATTTAAATCGTTTTTTTTATCAATATAATTTTCTCTTTGTAGATTTAGTTTGAACACAGTTTATTTAACATTTAACAGGTGACTTAACCTTTGAATAAAGAATCCCAGGAAGAAGTCACAGCTCTATGTGTATTATAAAATATGTGAGACGGAAATCGCCTTGAGTAGTAATCAAGTTTTGTCACAATATTTTGATATCTGACACGGTGATAGGTGTCAGTATGTGGTATTTAGATACTTTTTTGAGTTATTATGCTTAGCTGTGCTGCTTGTGGCACTTCCCTGACCGCCAAAACTAAAATGTTTGTGTATAATAATCCATCGGTAAGTAATTTTGTAATTTAAATTAACTCTTGAGGTCAAGCGCCAAAGTGACATAGGCGCTTGTGTAGGTACGGCTGCGGCCAATTCGAACTTGCAATGTCTTGGGGGTTTCTACATCGCCAGCCGCCAGCCGCTTTTGTCTGTCTTCTCTTCCATGTCTGCTTTTTTGAAATGCGATGTGCGGGGAGGGAATGGGCGTGTTGCTGGTTGTCACTGGGTTTCCCTCACTTGGCATAGAGTTCAGATGGTCTTGCAAGTTCAAATTGGCGGCAGCTGTACCTATTTCTTCATAATTGGAAATTTAAAATTAGAATTGCTGTATTATCAAGGATTCAGGATTCCTAAACATAAAGACGTAAACGTGCCTTATAATTTTTTGCCTGTATTGTAGGTACTAATTTCACGAAAAATGAGGATTTCTGCCTCGATTAGTTTGTCTAAACAAAAGGTGCGCGCCACTGTAAAAACGGAAAGACATCCCGCCATATGCAGAGACTGTCCCGGTTGAGCGTTAAGCCCAAATTTGCTCCTTCCTGGGGTTCTTTATTCAAAGGACTTAACTCATAGAAGTGAAAGGTAACTAAATTCACAGATATCAAGTGATTTAAATCACAGCAACTCTCATCTAGGTTACTTTGATTTTAACATTAATGTGGCTAAAAACCCACTAAAATCACATACTTATGTATCTAAATTAAGTAGCTTGCATTTATCTAATTTGTAATTTCGAGCTCACTCTCATGTATACATGTATTTTTACTTACCTATAAGGGAGCACCCAGTTACACATCAAGTATCGGTGGTCATCTCAGTCCCAGGATTTTATTAAGGGAATGTTCCGAGTATCAAAAAAAAAAGAACGAAACCTCGAAGGTTGACTCAAAACAACATCGTTAAACTTTTCTATTGTGAACTTTCGGAGAGCAAATATTGTTTATAGTTCATTAAAAAAAAGTACTCACAATTTGTATTGGCCGTAAGTTAGGGGACATTTTTAATGAACACAAATCACTACTAGAGCCATCTGGATTATACTGAATGGAACTAGCTTCAGTTGAATAACTAGCTATCTCTCTCATATTATACCCTCCCTACTTAGGTATGTATATGAACATATTGAAAGTAAACTGGACTTCTACAATGGGCCTTTTCTACATTTTTTTAGAAGCTTATCATTAAGTATGTAGAGTATAAAGCCAACAAATAAATATTTTTTTATAATTGGCACTAAAAGTCTTAAAATCGTCATTACAAGCTGAGAAATCGGTACTAAAGTAGATAATTATTATACGGTTTTTTCTATAAGTTGGTCTTGGGGAGATTTAATGACCAAATGTCAGGCAGACCCATTGTCTACCAAACGTAGCTAGATAGTCAATAAAACCCAGATAATTTAACTTTTCTACCTCATTGTGGAACCTATGACAACATAATTTTTCAGTTTGGTCGATTTTAGTAACGATCGTTTTTCTGTATGTTGGCTGCAATCGAGGTTTGGGAATGCGGATATCTTGTGGCATACAATTTACTATAGGTACTTTAATAGGGTAGATAATTGACCATTTTTTAAAAGTAACTTGAAGGTCTAGTTCTTTTTTTTAGGTGAGTACCTATCAAAATCGAATTGATTTTTTTTACTTTACTTTAAAGGAATGCATCCGTGACGAATATATTTGAAATCTTTCCAGTCAGTGATGAGATGACTTATCCCTAATTTATCCTTAATTTATCTACATCTACATCAAGATAAACAACTGAACTGAAAACTGTCGTCATACTTGCTCCTTTTATGCGTCGTTGGCGCGCGGGGCTGGTTGGTAGTCAATATTATTTTTAAAGTTCATTCCAACTTGCGGGTTTTGGCTGTCAATCACAGAATTAAAGGGGGGAAATGGAAAAGGCCCTGGAGCCGGCGTCTTCCCCGGCATTTGACACCTCCGGATTTCAATTCAAGCGAATTTGATATTATTACATCTCTAATAGTAATATTTACACAAATATTGTAAATAATAACAGCTAATGACCCAGCTGATTTATATGTAAAAAGGTAATGGCTGAAGGTCATTTACACTCCTGGGAAAACTTTTATTCCATATCCAACGTTTCGATTTATTTAAAATCTTCTTCAAAATATAATTTGATAAAAAAACACCAAAAAAAAGGGGATAGAAGATTTTTAAATAAATCGAAACGTTGGATATGGAATAAAAGTTTTCCCAGGAGTGTAAATGACCTTCACCCATTACCTTTTTACATAGTATCCATGCCGATATCCATTTTATAACGCTTCATATCAAGTCACCATACATATAACTCCTCAAAATTCCTTACTCCTGATACCAATTGCCGCCAGTGACCTTAGGTACATCAGAGCTCTCTGGAAATGGCTCGTCGGACCGTTTAATATAATCTCCATTATCCCCACTTTAGTTCTATGCCCTTCTTGAATCGAATGTTTTAATACATAATGTGCAGGCTCGATTTCTGTACCCTTCTGTCCTTGAAATGAGTAGGAACGCTTTCTATCAATATCTCTAATATTTCAAATACACACAGCATCAAATGTAATAGGATGATTGCCAAGTGTCTTATTTTTGTGAAGACTGAGAAGTCTTCTAAGGGACTTAACTCCTCTATTTCGGATGTAAAGAGTACTAACGCAAACTGCGGACAGGGTTTTTTGGAATCCGTGAGTCCGGAGGCTAGAGCGATTCTTCTTTTTTAGCACCAACACCAGTCGCTACGTAACAAGTACAATGAATTGTTTCTTTTTCTGGACTGTATTGGTTTTCCGAGCCTCGTACTTTTGACTGAACACTTGTTGAGGATTGGTGAACCTATACATATTCCTGGTTACATTCCCTTGTTAGTGTTTTGTAGAAGGGAATTTGGCCATGGGGGTTCACTGATCCCCACTAAGGAAGCTTTGACTGCTGTTTGGGCTTTCTGCAGTGTTAACAGGCTTGACGACTTGTTAATTGAAAAATAATTCGAGTTTTGTATAATATTTAGTGATAAGCTTTACTTGCATGTAATTTGTATCTATCGCTCTCCTCTGACTGGGGTGGGGGCTTTTCTGATGAGACTTGAAATTCTTTTATCCAGATTGCTGCCTCGGACTCATTTGGTTTTGACTGGTGATTTTTTGATGTTAACTTTGGCTGTGTCTGTGATTTACACTCAGTTGAATTAAAAAATGTGCTTTCTTTCAATTTGGTGATGCAAGTTGATGCTCCAACTAGGTTTTCGAGATATTCTTCCTCCACATTGGATTATGTGTGCTCTAATACTGTTTGTCTCTCTTGCTCCATTGTGGGTGTTCGTCTTTCTGATCATGAAGCCATTGTTAGTGATTTCCATTTTTCATTCACAGTCATCTAAAATTAAACGTTATGGTCGTATATTTTCTAGTTCTAATTTCGAAAAATTTCTTCGGTTATGTGAGAATTTTGATTGGCGAATTCTTGATCTCAAGAAGCTGTTATTCTCTTTTTGTGGCCCCTGATAGTTTTCTGATAGAGTATTTCTTCAGTTATAGAAGGATTTATAGGCGCCTAATTATTCTTGCTAAACATATTTACTTTAATGGCCAAATAAGTGCCTCAAAGAATGGGCTAAGGGAATGCTGGTCGGTAGTGAATGAGCTTAGAGGAAAAAGTGTGGTAAGGGTTGATACTTCTTCCATTCCGGCAGTTGATTTTAGGTTCTATTGTTCGGTTGCCTCCATGTTGACAGAATTTACCTACTCAAGCTTTTGAGGCTTTGGCTGATGCTATAAATGTTTCATTCAAACTGGTTTGTTTCCTGCTTGCCTCAAGTCCGCCATTGTTGTTCCTCTCCATAAGGGTGGTGACTACAATGACCCTTCTACTTTCGCCCTATTTCAATGCTACAGTCTCTAGGGGTGGACCGTAAGTTTTGGGGGCCCTGGGCTAACACTATTATTGGGTCCCCCATTTGTTTTGGTAGTCAAAAACCTGCTTTGTCTTTTTTAAGAAATGTATAAATTGAGTTATATGGAAAATCATTTTAAATAAATACGAAAAATAAGACAAAAATAAAATACATTATATTTTATAATAAGAATAAGAATTAAAAAAGTAGGTAAATACAAAACAAAATATTAAATAACAAATTCTAATTTAGAGAATTAATTAGGTGCCTACCTATAGGTAAACATCAATAAAGTAAAATAAAAATAAAATAAATAAATATAATAGGTATATAAAATATCGAATAAATAATAATTCTTGAACATAAAATAAATAAAAACATATGTAAATTTAAAGTATACCTATTAGGTAATTAAAGGCTTATTTTCTGCATTTTTGTGTGGAAAATTCTATTATTTGTCCATCGCAGTCAAAATTTTTCGTGTTTTCACACTTTATACTTAAATAATTTAACCTTTATTTTATCATCATTGTCCTATACCTATTTATTTAATTTTTAATTGGGTTTTTCGCCACCAAACTGATTGAAAGACAACTTTTTCAAGTTGCCTCGAAAATTCATAAATTCTTAACACTAAATGAACGGAACTTTAAACGTGTAACTCAAAAAATAACTTCAACAAATTTGTTTTCTGAGCTTTCGGAGGATAAATCTTCCTCCTTTCTCAAAGATCATGTCACGTCAAAGTGAAGTGACAGATTAATAAATTTCAGGTTAAAATGTCATGACAACAGAGACAATAGCCTAGCCACCTGCCTGATATTGTACCCTGTGTTTTATCTAATTATCTATACTAACTTCTCTTTGAATAAGTGGCAATAATATTTTACTGAATTCCACTGAACATTCAGCAACACAGTTGCCCGTATTTCCTAGAATAAATGCAGATTCTTTAATTTTTCGTCTATTTCCTACTTCTTCTTTTAGAATTGGTTTGGAACTATCCCACAATATCCTATGATTGTTATTAAAGGAATGTTCACATATTTTTGACTTCGAAATTTGATTTTGCCTGATATAATTTTTATGTTCTTTTAAACGAACGTTAAATGGCCTACAAGTCTCCCCAACATAGAACTTTCCACATTCACAAGGAATCTTTTTGGCAATCCTGAAAAATAACAATGCTAATAGAATTAGGGAAATAAATCTGGTGGACCGACCAGTAAATTTAATAATTCCTTATATTCCTGGACTGTCAGATAAGCTAAAACGTATAGGCAATCGTTTTAATGTGAGAACAGTATTTAAAACCAAAAATACATTAAGATCGATGCTAGTTAAAACAAAACCATTTAATGAGTTACAAAGTTCAAAAAATTGCATTTATAAAATTCCTTGTGAATGTGGAAAGTTCTATGTTGGGGAGACTTGTAGGCCATTTAACGTTCGTTTAAAAGAACATAAAAATTATATCAGGCAAAATCAAATTTCGAAGTCAAAGATATGTGAACATTCCTTTAATAACAATCATAGGATATTGTGGGATAGTTCCAAACCAATTCTAAAAGAAGAAGTAGGAAATAGACGAAAAATTAAAGAATCTGCATTTATTCTAGGAAATACGGGCAACTGTGTTGCTGAATGTTCAGTGAAATTCAGTAAAATATTATTGCCACTTTTTCAAAGAGAAGTTAGTATAGATAATTAGATAAAACACAGGGTACAATATCAGGCAGGTGGCTAGGCTATTGTTTCTGTTGTCATGACATTTTAACCTGAAATTTATTAATCTGTCACTTCACTTTGACGTGACATGATCTTTGAGAAAGGAGGAAGATTTATCCTCTGAAAGCTCAGAAAACAAATTTGTTGAAGTTATTTTTTGAGTTACACGTTTAAAGTTTCGTTCATTTAATGTTAAGAATTTATGAATTTTCGAGGCAACTTGAAAAAGTTGTCTTTCAATCAGTTTGGTGGCGAAAAACCCAATTAAAAATTAAATGGATCTGTTTGCGCCACAAATAAATTTTAGAAAATATCTATACCTATTTATTTTCTATAGGTATAAAACATTCTGGAAAAAGACCGTTCTGCTTCGTAACTAGTAATTGGCAACGTCAAAAACACTTTTAAGATTGTGTAACAATTTGGGAAAACACCGACTAATGTTTTTCATAAGCTAATCTCCGCACGAGTGATATGTGCCTGGCATAGTTTGTAATAAGTAAGATTTTAAGTGAATACTGTCATTGACTACATGCTCGTCAATGTCATTAGAATAATAATTAACAATATTACCTGCACTTTCCAAGTCGATGCTTTTGATCTTGCTATTTTGCAAATTAATAAAAATTTAAACCGTTTGCTAAATTCGCCATAAATATGCCCCCTTTTGTTTAGGTTGGTAATAAATTTATCTAAGGCGATATTTAGCGTATTTCGTTTAAATTCTTCCGCTTCTTTCAACAAAGTTTTTTTCTGTAGATCTATCCGAAAATTTTAATGCATTAGTGGCGCTAAAATTTCATGAAAATGGGTTGGGTTACACCCATAGACTTATGAACAAGGGAGACTCAACCATTCATTGTTGAATAGGCTTTTGTTGTGAATCAAACATTGCTATGAGTGCGAGAGAAAAAAGAGAGAGAGAACTTCATAATTCCGACTCCGAGCATCGCGGCCCAGGTTGACACCTAACCTAATATTTTGTGGTTGACACAATTCCGACCAGATATTTAATACGCCAGTGGCGAAAGATTTTTAAAAAATAATAAAATTAGTTGGGAACAAACATTATATTTTCATGATTTTTGTTATACTGGTTGGAGTATATCTAGGCATTAACCTATAATATACGCAAAATAAACCGAATTAGGTATCATTAAAAAATTTTTAGATAATATTTTGACTTTAATATTACAACATATTAATTTTTTCAGTAAAAATAGGAAATAAGAAACACTTACTGTTACTTTTACAATCTTTTATTTAGAAAAACTATTGCGGATATAAAATACAGCGAATATAACATAATATAACATATTATACAGATCATTGGTTCCACAAAGGCACAGAAAAACAGCAAGCGCTTGCTGTTTTTCTGTGACGAAGGTAAGCAATATATTACAAAGGATTTTTTAAGTGGCATCATAATAACAATGTTTTATAATGTTATTGTGCAAAATACTGGAAATGAGTTAGCAATTATTTTACGATATGGAAATAAAACAAATTCCTGTATCAATCTAATATCCAATAATATCTAAAAAAATTGTTTAGATGCAAGTCTCTTTTTGCCATTTTGTTCTGAGGAAATATCTGTTGTTGAAAATATATGATGTAATTAATTATAGTTATCAATATTATTTACTTAACTAAAAATTAATTTATTATTTCAACATAAAATTGAATGTTTCTGATTTTATATCTTTTTTGTGATTTTTAATTATTATATTCATATTTGTCAGATTTACTTATTGGCCTACAGTGCCCTAGAACTGCTATGGTTTTTGCAAAAGGCAATGAAGACGAAATAATAGTAATTGCTCCTCTCCTCTGCACTAGCATTAATGTGCTTTTGGGGTACAGGTACTGTGAGGGTGAGAATTATTATTATTATTAAATTGATAATAAAGCCATTTAAAGCCACGATCATAAACACTAATGCTTCCCTGGCATCAGGAAGAGTATTTTCATAGATATTGGTACCAAAAATAGCAACGAAGACAAAATAATAGTAATTGCCCCCCTCCCCCGCACAAGCATGTGGTTGCTTCTGGGGTACTCCTAGTTTGGAGTGTTGTGAGGGTGAGAATTATTATTATTATTATTATAATATATACGTATCCGATAAATTTCTGTCCTGTGCAGTCAACCTGCCGCCTTACTGACATCTCATCCGATTACATAGCAAAGACTTGAATGACTTTTTGTTTTAAAGTTAAAGCTGTAAGAGCTTTGTTGGTCAATCCTGGGGACTGCCATCGATTGATCTGTACCATTTAGACAAGGTTTCTATATGCGGTAAGGAACGGTTAAAAGAGTTTCTCACAAAATTATATGCCTTAGCTGAATAAAATGCCAATGTCTGTGCAAATGGCCTTAAACTTGGATCTTGAATTATTATACTTTGCGTGGAAGGTCCTTTTAATAATCTTTCAAAGACGTCTACGGCAGGTCCCGAAACTGATACCTGTAATGAAATGAAAATATTTATATTTTCGGCAAATAGGAGAAAAAATAACCCAAAAGCTTCCAATTTCGGCTACCCTGTACAGTGTAATTGGTTGAGAGATACCTACATTTGAATTATTAAGTTACATGACAACACGCTAGGGCAAAAACACTTTTACCTTTATTGTGGATTCTGATGACTCCGATATGAGACATTTTTTCTTTAAGTAACGCAGAAGAGATTGCAGGGATGTAATTCGGAGCTTCAATCTTGTAACAGTCATTTGTAGGGTGTGACTTCGTTTTCTTTGCTTTCCAACAGTTTCTTGTACTACTGCTAAATTTCTCCTTCTTCTCGCCGGAGTGGAAAAATCGCTACTTGCCAGTCTTCTATGTGCAATAAAAAGTTTAAATTTAAACCTAATATAGTCAAATATATATCTTTACTTGATTGCCAATTTCTAGTACAAAAATATAGTTGTGGTTTCCATCCTTGTTGCATAAATAACTAATTTATCTGCAATAGCTTCTGCATCTCTTTCTCTGTTTAAGAAGCAGCAATTGTAGCTGACGAAGAGGATTGTATTCCACCTTCAGCTTTTGCGCTTCCATTTTTTTGAATAGCTCTCTATAATTAAATAAAATTTGTATATACCTAGTATCTACATATCACAGAGAAAATAGATATAAAAAAACACTATTTCATATGCAGTGTGTTTCTTTTTGAGTCAATTCCGTTTTTTTACTTTATTAACTGATTTTCAAAATTCTTTTTTCCACTTGCACTCAAAGAGCTATATTTGTTGATGTGCATTTTTTAGCAATGCCGTTGCTTGACCTGCTGTGTTTAAAGAAAGTTCCCAAAAGTGACTAAGTCATATACTTAGGTAATTTTATACTTATATTAATCTATTTTTGAACATATTAAATAAAAAAAATATTATCAGACATCACAGTTTTTTTCTTGTAATCTGAGTTTACAAGACCCTGGTTCAATACATTACTTACTGATTTTCTCTGTACAAATAAATATTAATTAATTTTCATTTCTTAATTACTTATCAATAAATAGTAGATTTTTTAAGAGCAACGTTTTTGTTTGCTTGAAGATAATAGGTTTTTCGTTCATGAAACTACATCATTTATGGATATTATAGTGTTTAAGTGGCTTACTTACCTATCTTTAGAAGCAGATGTGCTCCCAGACGAAGTAAGCAACTCCTCAAATGAAATGTTTTGCAACCTGCAGAATTGCTCTGTTATTGTTCTATTATAGTTATTATTATTATTACTTTAAAAATGCATACTATATCTCACCTGAATTCCGTAGGTCGCTCAGTTAATTTTTGATCAGCTCCAGGTTTAACATACCGGGGACCATTTCCCTTTATAACTATTTCGCATGGATGAAAATTATCCGAACAATTTTCCGGGTGTTTTGGTAAACGCTGATTCTCATTTAAGCCGACAAGGGAAAACGAAAAACCACACCTTTCTCCTTTCAGAATCCATGGGAAACCTACAAAATATTCCCAATGTTAACAAATTGTTATTTCAAATAACTGCCTAACTAAAAGCACTAAATCAACATCAAGCAAAGGCAGTACTTTGGATATTTATCAGTACTTAGTACCTACTACCACTACCTACTTATCTACGCTACTGAAGAGGGCCAAACATTATGGTGAAAATAGCGAAAATAATACATACTGTCAACAAAGTGACATCTGTGGACCGATGACCAAACTATTCAAACTTACTTCTACTAAATCATAACAAATAAAGATAACATTATACAAAATACAGGGGACAATCAATAACAAAATATACGAGGATTACTCGATAAGATAAACATTAGATAAATCAAAGTCCAATCGCCGAGTCGGCAAAATCTGCGAGTATAAATCCAGCACCAGCCACAGGCTGAGCATCAGTAAGCCCCGCTTATTAGCAGCTACTCGATCACTGACCACCCTCGGTGGTCTGACCTGGCAATGGATCCCGCTTAAATAGCCTCCTTGTTCAGGTCGGGCCCGAGGGGCAGACGACAGCGCCCCTGGGCAATGTTGAAGACGTCAGTGGGTCAGTAGCGGCACCCCGCCGTCGCGTCGGGTCAAGGGCGCAGCTCGCATCTTGGTCACTTCCACGTACTATCGGTCGCGTCGGTCCACAGTCCGCGCTACCTCCGCCATGGTCCAGATACAGTTAGAGGCATATCTGTGAGTGCAAGAATAAACATCACCCTAGTTTGTACCTGCTGTCTTTCTTCTGCGCTTCGCGACTCCCGCACCCAGTGATCCCGGCAAGCTGTGACGGTTAATCCAACCCTCCGCCACACACAAGTAGTGCGTTACATGGTAAAGGCTCCGTGTGAAGGCACTCAGTTGTGACAAGTGGTGGAGGCGCGCAGTCTTCAAGCTGCACCACGCGTCTCCCACGTAAACTTGTGTGACAGTGCCAATTTCTAGTACAAAAATATAGTTGTGGTTTCCATCCTTGTTGCATAAATAACTAATTTATCTGCAATAGCTTCTGCATCTCTTTCTCTGTTTAAGAAGCAGCAATTGTAGCTGACGAAGAGGATTGTATTCCACCTTCAGCTTTTGCGCTTCCATTTTTTTGAATAGCTCTCTATAATTAAATAAAATTTGTATATACCTAGTATCTACATATCACAGAGAAAATAGATATAAAAAAACACTATTTCATATGCAGTGTGTTTCTTTTTGAGTCAATTCCGTTTTTTTACTTTATTAACTGATTTTCAAAATTCTTTTTTCCACTTGCACTCAAAGAGCTATATTTGTTGATGTGCATTTTTTAGCAACGCCGTTGCTTGACCTGCTGTGTTTAAAGAAAGTTCCCAAAAGTGACTAAGTCATATACTTAGGTAATTTTATACTTATATTAATCTATTTTTGAACATATTAAATAAAAAAAATATTATCAGACATCACAGTTTTTTTCTTGTAATCTGAGTTTACAAGACCCTGGTTCAATACATTACTTACTGATTTTCTCTGTACAAATAAATATTAATTAATTTTCATTTCTTAATTACTTATCAATAATTAGTAGATTTTTTAAGAGCAACGTTTTTGTTTGCTTGAAGATAATAGGTTTTTCGTTCATGAAACTACATCATTTATGGATATTATAGTGTTTAAGTGGCTTACTTACCTATCTTTAGAAGCAGATGTGCTCCCAGACGAAGTAAGCAACTCCTCAAATGAAATGTTTTGCAACCTGCAGAATTGCTCTGTTATTGTTCTATTATAGTTATTATTATTATTACTTTAAAAATGCATACTATATCTCACCTGAATTCCGTAGGTCGCTCAGTTAATTTTTGATCAGCTCCAGGTTTAACATACCGGGGACCATTTCCCTTTATAACTATTTCGCATGGATGAAAATTATCCGAACAATTTTCCGGGTGTTTTGGTAAACGCTGATTCTCATTTAAGCCGACAAGGGAAAACGAAAAACCACACCTTTCTCCTTTCAGAATCCATGGGAAACCTACAAAATATTCCCAATGTTAACAAATTGTTATTTCAAATAACTGCCTAACTAAAAGCACTAAATCAACATCAAGCAAAGGCAGTACTTTGGATATTTATCAGTACTTAGTACCTACTACCACTACCTACTTATCTACGCTACTGAAGAGGGCCAAACATTATGGTGAAAATAGCGAAAATAATACATACTGTCAACAAAGTGACATCTGTGGACCGATGACCAAACTATTCAAACTTACTTCTACTAAATCATAACAAATAAAGATAACATTATACAAAATACAGGGGACAATCAATAACAAAATATACGAGGATTACTCGATAAGATAAACATTAGATAAATCAAAGTCCAATCGCCGAGTCGGCAAAATCTGCGAGTATAAATCCAGCACCAGCCACAGGCTGAGCATCAGTAAGCCCCGCTTATTAGCAGCTACTCGATCACTGACCACCCTCGGTGGTCTGACCTGGCAATGGATCCCGCTTAAATAGCCTCCTTGTTCAGGTCGGGCCCGAGGGGCAGACGACAGCGCCCCTGGGCAATGTTGAAGACGTCAGTGGGTCAGTAGCGGCACCCCGCCGTCGCGTCGGGTCAAGGGCGCAGCTCGCATCTTGGTCACTTCCACGTACTATCGGTCGCGTCGGTCCACAGTCCGCGCTACCTCCGCCATGGTCCAGATACAGTTAGAGGCATATCTGTGAGTGCAAGAATAAACATCACCCTAGTTTGTACCTGCTGTCTTTCTTCTGCGCTTCGCGACTCCCGCACCCAGTGATCCCGGCAAGCTGTGACGGTTAATCCAACCCTCCGCCACACACAAGTAGTGCGTTACATGGTAAAGGCTCCGTGTGAAGGCACTCAGTTGTGACAAGTGGTGGAGGCGCGCAGTCTTCAAGCTGCACCACGCGTCTCCCACGTAAACTTGTGTGACAGTGCCAATTTCTAGTACAAAAATATAGTTGTGGTTTCCATCCTTGTTGCATAAATAACTAATTTATCTGCAATAGCTTCTGCATCTCTTTCTCTGTTTAAGAAGCAGCAATCGTAGCTGACGAAGAGGATTGTATTCCGTCTTCAGCTTGTGCGCTTCCATTTTTTTGAATAGCTCTCTATAATTAAATAAAATTTGTATATACTTAGTACCTACATATCACAGAGAAAATAGATATTAAAAAAACACTAAGTCATATACTTAGGTATTGTGACTGAAAAAACTATTTTTGATTTAGTAAAAAATAATGAAATGCATTATATTTTATTTAACATTTTTATACTTATATTAAACTATTTTTGAACATATTAAATAAAAAAATATTATCAGACATCACAGTTTTTTTCTTGTAATCCGAGTTTACAAGACCCTGGTTCAATACATTACTTACTGATTTTCTCTGTACAAATAAATATTAATTAATTTTCATTTCTTAATTACTTTTCAATAATTAGTAGATTTTTTAAGAGCAACGTTTTTGTTTGCTTGAAGATAATAGTTTTTCCGTTCATGAAACTACATTAATTTATGGATATAGTGTTTAAGTGGCTTACTTACCTATCTTTAGAAGCAGATGTGCTCCCAGACGAAGTAAGCAACTCCTCAAATGAAATGTTTTGCAACCTGCAGAATTGCTCTGTTATTGTTCTATTATAGTTATTATTATTATTACTTTAAAAATGCATACTATATCTCACCTGAATTCCGTAGGTCGCTTAGTTAATTTTTGATCAGCTCCAGGTTTAACATACCGGGGACCATTTCCCTTTATAACTATTTCGCATGGATGAAAATGATCCGAACAATTTTCCGGGTGTTTTGGTAAACGCTGGTTCTCATTTAAGCCGACAAGGGAAAACGAAAAACCACACCTTTCTCCCTTCAGAATCCATGGGACTGCCGAACTAAAAGCACCAAATCAACATAAAGCAAAGGCAGTACTTTGGACATTTATCAGTACTTAGTACCTACTACCACTACCTACTTATCTACGCTACTGAAGAGGGCCAAACATTATGGTGAAAATAGCGAAAATAATACATACCAGTGAAAAGGCGGTTCCGAGTTAAAAGAGTTCAACTTTCCGCACACCTTACACCGGTGCTCCATTTTTTAAAGTTTTCATATCACGTTTTTGCAAAAAATACACGTAAAAACCTGAAAATGCTTGAAAATCGAAATATTCCGACTACTAAAAACGTCGCAAACAAATCTTATGACGGCGTCAGGTTTGGTACCCGTCACAATGAAATGTGTCTAGTGGGAATTAAGGGGCGTTGTCGCTTAATCTCTTAAAAAAAAAAAATATGCATACCGCGTTTGCGTTTGCAACAATTATTCTTCGGTTAACAATGCTTATATGCTCTTCTGTTATTATTAATAGATAAGCTGTACCCATTTATATCTGCGAAAAGGGGGTTGGGGGACATAACCGAAAATCTGGCAACCACACGCGCTGAGAATTTACAGGGGAACCAAATGAATAGTAGACCAAAAGGATCTCTGATTGCTTTAAAATGTAAATAGTTATATTTCCCCTTGCTTATAAGTCTATGGTTACACCACTAGAAATAATTACCCCTTCTTTTTTCATACGGCAGCGCCCATCTCCGCCCATAAAAACCATGCCTAAATCCGCCCCTGACTGTCTCTCCAAAGTTGTTGAGAGACTTGTTAAGAAGACAGTTTTAATTTTTTTCCCGGCTAAAGTCTTATGTTCTGCTCAGTTTGGCGTCCAAACTATTAAAAGCACCAAAGATGCAATGTTTTCTTTCTTTGATAATCTTTATCTAGATCTAAATGATGGTGAAGCTGCAGTGTTCTGTGATTTATTCAAAGCCTTCGATTGTGTGAACCATGGCATATTGCTGCAAAAATTTGAATGTTATGGCTTTACGGGTGTGTCTCTTGAGTGGTTCAGTTCTTACCTGTCGGAGCGTCGCCAGGTTGTTTCAATGAACGGTACTTCACACGTGGCTGACATACAGTGTGGGGTTCCCCAGGGATCAGTCCTTGTTCCGGTCTTATTATATTATGTGCGCAGATGACACTACTCTGTTGTGGCATAACAGAGATCCTGTGAACTGAATACGGTCGTCGCGGGGACATTCATAGAGTGAAGAGTTGGTGTGATTCCAACCTCTTGAAGTTCAACATATCAAAAACCAATGTTCTCTCAATTATATCAGTATTGTCCAACAAGATATTAACAAATCAACATGCTCAAAGTTTCTCGGTTTGTATATTGACGACAGGTTGTCTTTTCGGGAACACATTCTTTCCCTATCTACTAAGCTTTCCAGAGGATGCTATGTACTTTTGGTCATCTCGAGAGAGCTTGATTTGTCTGTTAGGAGAAATGCTTATTTCGCTTTGATCACAAGACAGGTGCTAGATATCGATCTCCCAGTTCCTTCTTCCACTCTAGTCAGAAGATCGATATTTTATGATGCCAAAAAGATTTTTAATCATTTGCCAGATTCTATAAAGTCTGTGCACTCTGAGATAGAGAGACTTGTAAAAAATTTGCTCTTAAATAAAACATACTATTCATTAGAAGAGTACTTCCAAGATACAATTTAATTTAGATATCTCATACTTATTTTTTTGAGTAATTTTAATTTTGTTTATTTTTTATTTTTTTGTTTATCTGGTATTTTTATTTTTTGTATTTTTTATAAGTGTTTTACTAGATGTTTATCAGCTTTATCAACAAGTTACTCTTATGACAATAAAGCATATTTATTTGATTTCATTTATTTGATTTGAATATTCTCAACTCGCAAATACAAATATCGTAAATACTAAACGTCTATAAATGTCTGATCGTCTGAGATGACCTGTGAAAACTCTTAAGCTACAGTCTATCTACTGTGCATTCTGTGTGCGGAGTGTGAGTGCGGATTGCACGTCCAAGATGATCTATCTACAGCATGCACTCCGCATATATATTTTATTATTATCGGGACACTATTGTCTCTGTATTGTGTGAAACCGTGCAGGTGAAAGGTAAACTATCATAATGGATAAGAAAACACCCAAATAAAGAAAAAAACTATTCAGTTATTACAAAAGATGATTCTTGTAAAATTTGAATCTTGGTGATGACACCCATCGATATGAAAAAGCTGAAATTTGTGCCTTTTCCATATTGTGTAATTGAATAGCCCATACATGCACAACAAAACTTATTACAAATGATATGTTTTGATTTTAAGACCTACAAAAAGCAACTTTGAATGGAATTACTAATTTTTACAATTTTTGTCGCCCAATGATGCGTATATCCGAAACGCCAAATATTAAAATATTATATGCGCCTGATGCGCGAGCTTATGTTGTTATAGGTAAGTTGTATCATGGTTCATTAGTGATGACAGATTTTGGGTATGGTCCGAAATTAACCAAAATTCTGGTTTGGTGTTCCAAAAGTAACCAAACAGCTCTGGTACTTAACCCGAATAGTATTTCATACACCAGGAACTTGAAATTCTGGAGGTTTTCTGATTTCTTCTGTTAGCTAAGCCAGCAACTCTGGTTACCAGGAGGTTCTCTGTCAACCAGGGCGGCAACTGTGATTACCTATTGGTTAATTTCGGGTCACACCCTTATAAACTATTGATTGGAAAGTAGTTCATTTGACTGACCCCTGGTGTACTCGTCAACTTCAATGCACGTGAAGTGTGCCACATTATGGTAGTGTTTACAAATCAGAGACATCACAGGTGTTTCTAAATAGGTGGGTAAAATAATATTTTTAAAAGATTAGTTAAGTTAGGAAAACTGATTGTTCTTTTCCAGTAGATATAAGGCCTTTTTATTCCATATAAATTTTCATTCTGAAGAAAACATTGTCAAGTTGGAAGTTGCCCCTTCATCAATAATTAAATTATCCAATTTTGGTTGCAATTTTGTAAACTGGCCTACCACCATAGCTTAAAGGATATACCGGGACATATAGATTTTAAGAGAAAAGCTGGGATATACAGGGTGAGTCTGAAATAACTGGCATCCTTTTTTGGGTAAGAGAGATGGTCATTCTGAACAACTTTTCTTAATAAATTTTTTTACTATCGCCGAAATTTTTCTCTAATTTACCCACCTAAAATGCCCCCTCTATGAAGACACGGCACTGACGAATAGCGTAAACTCGGTCTCAAAATACTATACTAGTTGATGATTTACCATTTTCTACTCAGTTGTTGGCAGGGCGCCAGTGCCGTGTTTTCATAGAGGGGGATTTTGAGGGGATGAATAATTATAGAAAAATCTCGGCGCTAGGAAAAAAATTTAAAGTGCTTCAGAATGACCATCTCTATTACCCAAAAAAAAAAGGATGCCAGCTATTTCAGACTCACCCTGTATAGGTAGATTTTATTTTACGTTTTTCTGCCTACCTTTCTGCCTAATCTTACCATTACTAAAATCTGACTGGTGCTAGTAAAAAAACATTACGCAATGCCGCAGAATTAACGTATTGGTTGGATAGAAATTCAAAATTCCGCTATTTGTCCTAATAATATGCCAATTTTTAAGCTAAGACAAAGCTACCGCAGGAAAGGGTGGCACACTAAACCTCCTAATCTCAAAACGAACCGTAACTTGGACAAAAAAATAAATCGAAAATTTGCTTTTAAAAATAGCTCTTTTACCAGTGTTGTATGAAGTATAAATCAATTTCCGGCAAACCGGCCGGCAAAAGCCGTAAAAATTATACATAATAGGTTAATACAAAAAAGCAAAAATCTTAATTCGCAGTAACAGAGTGTACAAAAGTACTCAACAATAGAAGTGAATATTTTTCGTAATAAAAGTTAAAAAGATAATCTAAAGAAACATCAAATAAACGCACAAAATTTGACAAAAAAATGCATTTTGTTGTGTTTTTCGGGGTGTTTTAATAATTTACTCATAATCTAGTAATTGTTTCCCGAAACAAAAATCTTCTAAGTCATTTGGTCATCAATAGTTTTCAGCCTAATAGTGTTAATATTTTGCAAAAATTAATATTAGTGGATAGATAAGTTTTTAGGGGGCACTTTCGGAGCTGCCCCCCCCCCCACGGCGGGCTCTGCGGGCGCCTTATCGCCGCTAGTGAAACTAGAATATCATGATCTTTGACGATACCTTGTTCTACCTCTAACATCAGACTTATTATTAAATATTTTTTTAACTGGTAACCACAGCACTACTTACCAGTCAAAGCTGAATTAAGGGATTCACAGAAATATAATAAAATATTGCGAATCTCGGGTAGTACACTGTAGCGACATAAAATTAGATTTAATTTGATATTTTTAAGGAATTTGTATGGAATTCTAGGTGTATTATACAGGGTGGCCCATTTCAAATGGAAGCACCCTCATACAATTTTTATTTTCATCCGATTTTAGCTGTTTTTTTTCTAAAGATCGGTCAAAATAACTCAACTGTGGTGCAAAATTTCAGGTGTTAATCTCAATTTTCAAGGCCTACTACAAAATTTTATTTCTAGTAAAAAGTTAGTAAAATCGTTGACTGACGTATTTATAAAGACTTCTCACGGCTTTAGGTTTATGTCCTGGAAAACAGATGGCTCTGATGGCTAACAATGTATTCTGCATTGTATTTTATCTCCGGAAAGCGCATGGTGAGCCAAAAATGTGTTACACATGAGAGCCGTTAGCAGTCTTTAATAATATATCAGTCAACGCTAAAATCGCTTAGTGATTTTTTTATTAAAACATACCAAATTTGAACAAAAAATATAGAGGGGTTTCATTCTACCAGTGATTACAGTATTGTATAAGATTCCTTACCAATTGGCAATATACAACTGATAAATAATTCCCGAAGCAAAGTGTCGCTACAATTTGCCCCCTATTGCGAGGATTGGGAATTAACTCGATGCATGTATGAAAATTGTACAAAACAACTTTCCATAGCTTAGTGCTCCATCATGGAGTATAGCTTCCCTTCGTTAGATGGCGGCAGCAAAAGACATTCGGCTGAGTCTGAGAGTTGAGCATGAATTAATCTGTCTTTGTGGTCCTGTAATGAATCATCAGGATCGCATTGTGATCTCCGCACAGATATAATGATCTCTGTGGTTCTCCGGCATAGGCATGTAAGCAGCGCGACCAATAGCGAAATTACGACGGGAGAAATAAACTTCAGGCTATCATTCATAGTCAAGAACTTTGCATTAGAGTAGCATGTAGCGGTGATTACTAGCATTCTAATCAGTACACATGGAGCTTGCAGCTTAGTCGGTTGAATACACAGCGGTTGGATGTATTCTCATTACTGTAATCACTGTAATCACAGAGTGCCAAAGTTGAGCAAAACAGGGATTTTAAAGGCATCTGGCAAGTCAAATGTTCCATAGAATCCCCCAAAACAGTTGAATTGACAACTTGGCCACTCGAAGTGTTGAGGAGTAAAGATTCAATACAAAAATATACAGGGTATTTTTCTCCGGGTCATCTCAAAATGCTGAATTTTTTTTTCTGTGCGTTTCTTGTTAGGCACACTAGCCACCTTAACTCATATGGACTTACTATGACTGTTCCAAAGTTCCAAAAAAATTCAGTATTTGGAGATGGCACAGAGAAAGACACACTGTTAATTTTTGTGTTGGATCTTTGCCCATAAATACACTCGACTCGCCAGATGCCTTTAAAATTCAACTTTGTCACTCTGTAGAATGGAACTGGTTGTATTTTTTTTGTTCAAATTTGGTATGTGAGGGTTTTGGGGTGTCCTGATTGACGGCAGATTTTAAATAAAAAAATCGCTAAATGATTTTCGTAATTTTTTACAAGAAAATCGTAGTAGGCCTTGAAAATTGAGATTAAGACCTGAAATTTTACACCAAAGTAAAAAAAGAGATTTTTGTGACTTATTTTTAGAGAAAAAAACGGCTAACATCGGATGAAAAAATATTATATGGGGTGCTTCCACTTCAAATGAGACACTCTGTATATGTAGTGTTCGGTCGGGTTAATTAACAACAATTCAGGTTAATTAGCACTGTTAACAAAATTTAACCACCAATTAAAAAAGTTCATAATTTACCGGTTAAAATAAAAGTGAGTTATATTACAAATTCCAAATGTTGACTGTTATTTCCTCCGATCAATAGATATTTGATTTCATTCTGTCTGGGATTATTTTTTTATATTTTTTTATTGTTGTTTCTTATTTCACAGTATACAGTTATTGATATTGATTTCGGAATCATGGCCTACTGCCTGGCTTCAAAATATTTAAAATATTAGAAATTTGACATTTAAGTGGGTTTAATTAGGTGTTGTGATACATGGTTGTATTCGTAATTTTTTGCTCTATCCAATGGTGGTAAAATCCAATATGGCCGCCATAAGAAAATCGAAACTTGGTTATGAACACCTAAAGATCCAGTAGGCAGAGAATTTTTCTGAATAGTGCATTCGAAAGCCCGTACCTAATTACGTAATTCCACCAAATTTCATTCAATTCCGTTTGATATTAAAAAAGTTACGGACGAAATAAAAAAGTGGAAGTTTTCAGTTTTTTCAGGTTATTTTAGTAACCACGTGAGCTATGTCAAATTCCTTTACAGATTCTTAAAACACATCAAAATGCGCAACTTTTGTCTAATTTTTTTTCTTACCGTTTCAAAAATACCAATGGCGGGCATTTTGAAAGTGAACACCCTGCATGCTTACGTTATTTTATGATTGAAGGAGTACTTTCACTCCAAAATGAGAAAAATGTGTACCTACCTATGTAATTTTCTGATTTCCATTTCCTCAAATTTTTAATCAATAGATGTTCGTGGGCAATCTGGAACTAGTAATAAATTCATAAATTGTCAATATAATATATCAAGGATGTGTTTGAATTTTTTTTTAGAATTTCTTTGTGCCAATCACATTGAGGTTAGGTACTAGTTTAGAACCGATCGCTCTGCGAACACAGCTATAACAAATTATAATCTAAATGTAATATAAACAATTCATGAATTAATTTAATAACTATCTATGGAATATTATACACTTTGAGTTTTCCTAACATAATTTATAATGTATTTTTATTTTACTATTCTTTTATTTTATATTAACAAAGTTTGGAATAATACGTCACCAAATAAGGAAAAATAAAACAAAATAAAAAAGTTTTAATGTGTAAAATAAGTTGTTTTTTATTTTATGAATTTTGTTTTTAAAATTCCATTATTTCGTGAAACAAACCACATGTTTGGTAACAAATATTTTGTTTTTGGAAGATTATTGGCAAAATAATCTTAATATATTTTTAATATGCTTAAAAACTATGTTTTGGGTACCAAATTGTTTGTCTTTTCAAGAGCAATCCATATATTCATTAAAAATAAATATTTAACCAGTGGTTAAAATTGAATGTGAATTAACCGGTTATATAATTAATTGGTTAATACCCAACACTAATTGTATGTATATTTTATATTTTGCTGTTTTTAATTGAACTTAAAAAATATAATAGTGGAATTAGATTTGTTTGGCGCCAAATCTAAAAAGATTAAGAACCGCGACAGCAATCTTGGGCCAGAGATCATACACATACATTACACATTAAGCTACGACCACTATAAACACCTAGGAGGTCCATCAGGGCCGGACTAAACGTTTATAGCAAGAAATAATGGTCGTGAGTTATTTCTCATGTGTTGGCAACGGAATAATGCATGCATAAACTGTGATTTTCTTTAATTTTAATGCAAAAGTTAAAAGTTGGTTAACTTTTACGTTACGTTGTGTTAAATATACGCCGCATAAACACTTCCATTGAACAAAATATATTTCACCTTATTTCTTAGGTTAGGTTAATTTTAAATTACGTTAAATTGGCTTGCATACACCTTCAAAACAATCTCTATGAGACATATCATATGCACAGGCATACCAGGAATTATAGAACCCATAAAAGATAATAATAACTAAAACATGGATATTTACCTTAAACTTTATGAGCTTTATTCTTTATCTTTTTAAGTAACATAAAAGCAACATCACGTTGTTTTCCCCACTGATTGAATTTGACAAAATCATCTAAAATTGGCGCGATTTTTAAATGTCTGTTATATTTAGCCTGATTTTAGCTGGAAATGGAAAACCTTTCAAATATTGGAGAAAAACGTTTTTAGCCGATTAAAAAAGTATATTTTTCCTAGCCGTTTTTTCTAATAATGAAAACTTTCCGTTTGAAAAAAAATCCGCCTCTTAACACTAGCAGAGAATCTATAGAAAAAGACAAAATTGCATATTGTAGAAGTTTTAAAAATGAAATATTTATCAAAGCTGCTTTGTATTGTCTCTATAGATATAATTTAACGTTTTATCAGTCTGTTGTTGCCAATGATATTACAACCTAAGCTGTGATCACAGAAAATATACGCTACGCGGACAGAAGTGCCAGTAGCATCAGGCTCGTAAAATATGTATAGCACACCGAAACTTGGTTTTGCCTTGGCCTAACAGATAGCGCTCGGATGCAGAATCGTTCGATTTTTAAAACCGTACAATGCCCTCCGCTGAAAGTCACCGCTAGAGGCGCCAGCAGTCAGATGAAGAAGCCTAACCATGTTGCCGGTGATTTAGGAATAAAGGTTTCATAAACGCTGTATGTGCTGGCGGCGGTTTTCGGTCATCAAAATCTATTTCCCGGCAGACGGTCAGAGGCCTTGAACTATATGAAATAATAGTGGGAGCATATCTAGGAAAATGATAAAAATAAAACTCTGTATTATTTGATTATTTGCGTAGCGTATATTTTCTGTGGCTGTGATAATAATAATAATAATAATAGTGTTTTATTCAACAACAAATATGCAACAAACAAAGTTTTTACAAAATATAGATAGGTATGCACAAAATTGTGAATAAAACAAAAACAATCACTGAAGCTTCATAGAAGCTTATATGTGATATAACATAAATCACACATCCTGGCGCAGCAAGCGCGAGTCCACCAGCACAACATTTTCAACTAAATGTAACCAGTCACTATCGGAATAAACATGTCAAAAATCGGGTGAGAACTATACATATTGCAGGTAAGCAAGTTCATCAGTTCAAGTTTATTATTAAACAATCGATCACAACAAAATCAACTACAACAGATCCCGCCTCATCAAGTAAATACACAATTATAAAGAACCAACTATCCAATTCGGGGAAAAGAGAAGGCACTTTTATAAAGGAATTCTACCCAAACACTTCATCAATATCGCCTGTATATAGAAGCCAATCTTTAACCCTTCTTTTTAATTCTGATATTGAACTGATCTCTGCAACAGAATCAGGCATCAGAGAATATATCTCTGGTGCAAAATAATTGGCGCTTTTTTGTCCGATGGTTTTGCGACAGCGCGGTGCCATTAAACTTGCCTTTTTGCTAGTTTCATATTGATGCTCAAGTACATTTGTTTTTATTTTTTCTTTATGTATATAAAGAACCATTCTTGCGGAGAACAGTCTACGAATACTTAACAATTTACCACACCTAAAGACTTGAATCGCTTGGAAAAGTCACTCTCTTTGACAACATAATTTTAATAACCCATTTCTGCACTATGTTTAATTTTTTCAGGTAACACTGTGCAACTCCTCCCCAGGCCATAATACCATAACTTAGTTGAGACTGAACGAGCGCATAATATACCGCCTTCAAATGAGGCAAATCCAAGTACTCCCTCAAAAACGTAAAACGCCATAGCAATCCCCTGACCTTATTTGTCAACAGATCCACATGGCGGTCCCATCATTAAAAACACACAGAAAATAGTAAAAATCAGTGTCTACCTCGAAAAACAGAGCGTCAGAGCATATTGTCGTCCGTGAAAAGGCAAAATCTCAAGAATGCCATTCAACCAGCCGCGTGAGATAAAAATTTCCCCGGCCCGTTCTCAACTTGCGTTTAATCGGGCCTCTTTTGACAAGCGTTGCGGGGTGTCGCCCCCGCTGACGCTCAACCACAAATTCCAAAAACGCTACTGTCTGTAAACTACCTCGTCACCTATTAAAATTCTTGTAGACAAAAATCAATCTAATAAAGGCGCACAATCGACCGGTAGAAACCCATTACCGGCCCATCGCGCCGCCAACAGTGTGCGCGATAAGTACCGGACATAGGCGGCGCTTTTGGGCTGTAATCGTAGAAATTATGAATAATACAAAAATGAAAACTATTTCAGTAGTAGTGAGGGTATAGTTTTATTCTCTCTAAGGGAAATTGAACAGCTTGGAAACTAATAGTCCTAACTTTGTCATATCGTCCTTCTCAAATACTGAACGTGTAGGGCTCCTCAGGGACACCTTCTGGAACTCCCTCTGTAGAACGTCTCCATACAAATTATTTTATTTACAATTTATTTAGAAAAATTCGATTTCGGAATTCACATTTTTTAGACTTTAAAATAAGCAATAATTGTAGGACTATAATTTCTGAAAAATTAGAGATGGGTGTTGATGTTGATATTCCAACAATAGCTTGTTTGCTTGGTTTTAATCTGAGATCTGAGAAAAATGGTTTACATAACTTCCAATATACAGTATATATTGTTTTTAAAGTTATTCCAAATGTGGTTCAGGGTAAAAAAATAAAAATTGCTCTAATAAAAATCTGTGGCGAAAATATAAAAAAAAATGGTTGGGAATATCAACATAGCTACACTGGCAACAGGGGACGAAAGGAGTATTCGAGTATTCGTATAGGTACACATTCGGATAGAATGGAGAATTACATTTTTTTACTACCTCCCTTTTCCCTTAGAAAACAAGTGATAACACAATTGCGCAAAAAAATATATTAAGCCGAATTAAGCTCAAAAACATTTTGTTTTTTTAAAAATTAAATTATGATACCTATTTATTGTGGTCTAATAGCTCATACAGGTTTTCCAAAATTTAATGCACGAGTTTCATTGTTTAACAAAAGTTTAACGTAGTAACAAACAATAAGTAATTTTTTGCGACCCATTTCGCAAAAACAAAATTGGCTTCAATTTTAGAAGGAAAGTTTTGGAATTTATTTCTGAAAAAATGCCCACTTATATAAAATTGCACGACAAACACCTCTGTTTTCGATATTTACAATAAAAAAAAAACGATTTTTGCCAATTTTGTTTCCAAAATGTAAAATTCGACAAGTAAACGATGTCGATTTGAGCAAAAATAGGTATTCGAATCATCATAGACAAAACTACACCAGTGTATAAAAGTGTTGTATAAAAGCCGCGTACAAACCAAAATTGATGCTCGAGAACTGCTCGCGAATTGCTACCGAACTGTTCGGGAGCAGTTTGCGAACAAAGGCCAAAATTTTAATTGTGTTCGGCTTGTTTCGTATAGTCATTTTTTGGAGTTCGGCATTGGTTCGCTATTGAGTTGCAAAAATAATTTGGAAAATAATGAATACAGACGATGAAGAAGATGCTCTGACTATTTGTGGTGTTTTTGTCTTGAAAAAGCCTGTGAGGAGATATTTTTTAGCATTTCGTTTTTTATAAGTAATTGGAATTTTTTGGATTCCACAAGTTCGGATGCAATTAATTTTGGCCGATTAATTCGATTATTTTCTCGTCACTCCACGCTATTTCACTTTGACAAAAAATATTCAATTGAACTGGTATCAGTTGAATTGAATATTTGGAATGCTAATTTATAAAATGATACGAGACGTCCACACCGCCAATATGTGCTCGCGAACAATTCCTTTGATCTCAATAATTTACCGCCTATCGAGCGAACTTTCCGCGAGCATTTCGCGAACTTGAAAGGGTTCTCGAACTGCTCGCGAACCCGCGTCTACACCAAGTTTGCGAACCTGTCGCGAACTGCTCTAGAACGTTTCTCGAACTCGGTCTGTACGCGGCTTTAAGCCGCGTACAAACCAAAATTGATGCTCGAGAGCTGCTCGCGAATTGCTACCGAACTGTTCGGGAGCAGTTTGCGAACAAGGTGTCCAGACTAAAATTTTATTGTGTTCGGCTTGTTTCGTATTGTCATTTTTTGGAGTTCGGCATTGGTTCGCTATTGAGTTGCAAAAATAATTTGGAAAATAATGAATACAGACGATGAAGAAGATGCTCTGACTATTTGTGGTGTTTTTGTCTTGAAAAAGCCTGTGAGGAGATATTTTTTAGCATTTCGTTTTTTATAAGTAATTGGAATTTTTTGGATTCCACAAGTTCGGATGCAATTAATTTTGGCCGATTAATTCGATTATTTTCTCGTCACTCCACGCTATTTCACTTTGACAAAAAATATTCAATTGAACTGGTATCAGTTGAATTGAATATTTGGAATGCTAATTTATAAAATGATACGAGACGTCCACACCGCCAATATGTGCTCGCGAACAATTCCTTTGATCTCAATAATTTACCGCCTATCGAGCGAACTTTCCGCGAGCATTTCGCGAACTTGAAAGGGTTCTCGAACTGCTCGCGAACCCGCGTCTACACCAAGTTTGCGAAGCTGTCGCGAACTGCTCTAGAACGTTTCTCGAACTCGGTCTGTACGCGGCTTTAAGCCGCGTACAAACCAAAATTGATGCTCGAGAGCTGCTCGCGAATTGCTACCGAACTGTTCGGGAGCAGTTTGCGAACAAGGTGTCCAGACTAAAATTTTATTGTGTTCGGCTTGTTTCGTATTGTCATTTTTTGGAGTTCGGCATTGGTTCGCTATTGAGTTGCAAAAATAATTTTGAAAATAATGAATACAGACGATGAAGAAGATGCTCTGACTATTTGTGGTGTTTTTGTCTTGAAAAAGCCTGTGAGGAGATATTTTTTAGCATTTCGTTTTTTATAAGTGATTGGAATTTTTTGGATTCCACAAGTTCGGATGCAATTAATTTTGGCCGATTAATTCGATTATTTTCTCGTCACTCCACTCTATTTCACTTTGACAAAAAAAATTCAATTGAACTGGTGGCAGTCCAATTGAATATTTGGAATGCTAATTTATAAAATGATACGAGACGTCCACACCGTCAATATGTGCTCGCGAACAATTCCTTTGATCTCAATAATTTACCGCTTATCTAGCGAACTTTCCGCGAGCAGCTCGCGAACTTTAAAGGGTTCTCGAAACTGCTCGCGAACCCGCGTCTACACCAAGTTTGCGAACCTGTCGCGAACTGCTCTAGAACGGTTCTCGAACTCGGTCTGTACGCGGCTTTAAGCTTCGCTAGATAGGCGGTAAAATTATTGAGATCAAAGGAATTGTTCGCGAGCACATATTGGCGGTGTGGACGTCTCGTATCATTTTATAAATTATCATTCCAAGAGTCGCAGTTCAACTGAATATTTTTTTGTCAAAGTGAAATTGAATTAATCGGCCAAAATGAATTGCATCCGAACTTGTGGAATCCAAAAAAACGAAATGCTAAAAAATATCTTCTCACGGGCTTTTTCAAAACAAAAAACATCACAAATAGTCAGAGCATCTTCTTCATCGTCTGTATTCATATTTTCGAAATTATTTTTGCAACTCGATAGCGAACCAATGCCGAACTCCAAAAAATGACAATACGAAACAAGCCGAACACAATAAAATTTTGGTCTGGACACCTTGTTCGCAAACTGCTCCCGAACAGTTCGGTAGCAATTCGCGAGCAGTTCTCGAGCATCGACTTTGGTTTGTACGCGGCTTAAGATTCCTTACTTTTTTGGGCTGCACTACTAGATGATTACCCAGTTTCGGGGACCACGCCGACGTTGCGCGGTTACGCGTCCCCCTTCATTTATCTGGCAGGAGATTGTCTGGCTCGAGGCCAACTCCATACCAGAAGATCCTTTTCATGTGTCCCTATCCTAACTTAAATCTAAATACAAACACACAACACCCAGGGCACTTACCGTGGTGGGAATCGAACCCACGACGTACGATGCCAAAGCGTCGGTACGACGAAAGACCCACTCGTGCACCACCGCCTCCAAGATTCCTTACTTACCAATTGGCAGTATACGACTGACAAATAATTCCCGACGCGAGGTGTCGCTAGCATTTGCGCCCTATTACGAGGATTGGGAATTAACCCGAGGCGCGTACGAAAACTTTACAAAACAACATTCCATCATGGAGTATAACTTCCGTCCATTAGATGTCTACGGCAAAAGACAATCGGCTAAGTCTAAGAGTTTAGCATGAATTAATATGTCTTTGCGGTTCTGTAATGAATCGTCAGGATCGCATGGTGATCTCCGCACAGATATAATGATCTCTGTGGTTCTCCGGCATAGGCATGTAAGCAGCGCCGTTGGGACATTCAGCGACCAATAGCGAACTTATGACGGGAAAAATAAACTTCGGGCTATCATTCGTAGAGGGCGGTATGTAACGAGTCAAGAACTTTGCATTAGAGTAGCATGTAGCGGTGATTACTAGCATTCTAATCAGTACACATGGAGCTTGCAGCTTAGTCGCTTGAATACACAGCGGTCGGATAACTTCTCAATACTATAATCACTGGCTACACATAGACTGTCAGCAGATTATTGAAATTTCCGCGGGGTACACCAAATATTTTGCACAAAATATATATAAACTAATAACTTAATTAAAATAGGGAGATACATCACAACCCTGGAGTTTTAAGAATTTTAGGATATCGGTTTCAACGGTGTTTTTTAATCTATATCTATGGAATCTAACACCAACATATTCTATATTTTGCCTAGACAAAATATAACTAGACAAATTTTTCTTAAGAAACAAATCATGAGATACATCAGCCAGTTTGCAGTTTGGTAAATTTGGCGGAATTGCCACGTGTACACGAGATATACGATAAATTATATGGAATATTTGAATAATAAAAATAAAGATTGTAAATGTGCCGACATTTAATACCTATACGTCATATATTATTGTGCCGATTTATTTGCGTCTGTATCTTTTATACAGGGAGTAACTTTGATTACTACATAAATTTTAACTGGCGGTAGGTTTCGACCCCAAAAGCACGCCTATGAAGTTTATGGAAAAAAATTATTAACTATTATATTATTATATTTTATATATTTATATTTTTATATTATATTATAAACTTTCCGAATCTGGCGTGTGCCGCTTGTTATGTCGGTTTTCCACTAAACGGACAAAACCAAAAACAACAAAGACTCGTGTCGAAAAGACAAAACTGTAACTTTTCACAAACTCTTTGAAGACTCGAGGTTTTTGCGACAGTTGCTGTTGAGTTTTTGTGGTCCCGTTCGGAAGAGATAAGAAAGTAAGTAAGTAAGCGGTAAGATCAGAGAGTTTCGACATGTTTACGAACTGAGTCTGTATAGTGGAAAAAACAAGTCGGGAAATTCTCTTAGATATCGCATTTTCGAGGTTCATTTTGGTCCCGGAGAAAAGTACGACACCCAATTAAGAAATTTACCACCTCCTTCGATTTTTAGAACGTCTTTATTCGAGGTTGTCGAAGACTTTTGCGAAGACTTTTGCGAAAAAGCCGCCAATGTCCGTGGGCCGACTATGGGAATATTCGGCGGCCATTTTGAACTCTAAATGAACCAGGTATTTTAATGGTATATACAGGATTGTTCAATAAATTTAATTGATTGAGATTTTAGACAAAATGTGAAATAGGAGTTAACGAAAATGAATTTCTGTTTGATATTTTATTTGTTGTAGTTTTTTCTAATTAATCATAATTCTACACGCGTTTGCTTGTTGATGAGACGGATCTTCATGTTGCAATAATTCTTCTAGTTTTGATTATCTTTATATCCTAAACTAACTACCTTATATATTTCTATATATGGTATCTACAGGAGTTTTTTTTATAGAGTGGTTACTGCTTCTAGCTAACGTATTCGTAGTCCCAAAGGATGTAAGTACATACCTACCTGGAAACCTAAAAACATGAAGCCTTCAAAACATTGTAGTGGATAAACTAACTAATTTGTTCTCATTGTTCACCTTCATAAAATACTGACAAATATGCTTCATTTGATAAAAAATATGATTATTTTACTAACCCATAGAATGTCCGTAATCTCCCAGTCTGAACGTAAAAGCTTATTCACATTTGTTAGATCCTTATATGAAGTCAATTATTTCTTTAGTACAACTTGGAGAACGAGGTGAATTCTCGACAACAGATAATAACTTGTTTTAGTCCAAAGATGAATAAAAAACGCAATATGAAATCAGACTTTCAAAAAAAAAAAAATTAAAAAGTACATTACTTTAAAGGATACCTCTTAATGAAACAAAAGTATTTAATTTCGGATTCATCCATTTTTCACGACGGTCACCAATTTTTCTTCAAATATTTTGTTTTTTATAAACTGGCCCAGTTTTTTGTATCTACGCCCGAGAATTAGGTACCGAATTTTATCTGTCTATTGTTCGACATGTGCTGGGCGCTCGGCGCCCTGCCGAAATCGGGCGGTCACCCGCGGTGACTAAAATGGATCTTATTCAAAATTAAGCGACCACATCTGATTAGCGGGAAATTACTGAGTAGTCTACTGTGAGTTGGAAAGATTTCGGAGGAATAAAAAAGAATTTGCAACCGAACCCTATTCCAATACCAATACCTATTCCTATGCTCTATGCTGACAAAGTGCTCCCAACAGAATGTTGCTTTTTATTACTTATTTCAAGATCCAATATTATATGTTATATGTTATGTGTTACATGTATGTATGTATGTATGTATGTATGTATGTATGTATGTATGTATGTATGTATGTATGTATGTATGTATGTACCTATGTATGCATGTATGTAAGTAATTTTATAAACAAATCTAGAAAATCGATTTTCACCCACTTTTAATTGTCGTACCGATCTGAAATTTCGCAAAATTATTCAGTTGGGGTGGGGAAAATGTAAATTCCCTGACTAGTGGAAGTATTTGTAAGACTTCCCACGGCTACTTTTATAGCTTCATTTCATGTAAAACAGATGACTACGATGATGATTAACAATGTATTTCGCATTCTATTTTGTCCGTGACAGTCGTAGCAGTCTTTATTAATATGTCAGTCAACGAATTATATCAGGTACTAACGGGCCTCGTAAAATAAACTGCACCGCCATTGGGCCTTAGTCCCTCCACCAATTTTTAGCCTTCCGACAGAGGGCGCTGGCGTCCGCCTGGATAGCCGCCATATTTGGCCTATTCTAGGGGATTTAGTGTGCATTCTAGGGGAGAAGCGAAAATTGTAGTGGCAACACAAAATGACATTTGACCACGGCCAACCACGGCCCTCGTGCATTTGACAGTTGACAGCCAATAACGTGTGGGCCCAATATGGTCGACCTTTCGGTGAGAGATATATATGTGGGACAAATTGTTGTATTGATAAAGCAGTCCAGTTTATTTTGCAAGGGCCGTGCAGATACTTGGTTATATTTGGATGTAAAAGACCCTGGATGGCACAGTGGTAATAAATGGTTATAATTATAGAGTCCATTTTGTAGAGCTCGGTTTGCTGGCATTTTATAGACCGTCTAATGTAACCTGAGCATATCGTAAGCGCAATTTTAAAGCTTTTAAGCGAAGCGCTCGAAAAGCTTTGTAACGTGTTAGTGCACGGCCACACATAACGCGGACGGCGGAGCGGAGAGCAGGAGAGTAGTGCAGGTAGTGTCCACACAGTCAGCGGATTGTGACAGCTTTGAAAGGCGTATTGCGCAGAGAGGTTGGAAGTAAATTGGAAACATTGAAAAGTCGAACTTCACAGAAACAGATATAAAAATGTCGATTTCTACATCATTTTTATGTGAAAATTCACAACTCAAATTTCGAATTTTGCAAAATAAACGTGCAGTGTGGGTACATGAAATAAACCTAAGCAGGGAAACACTTGGTGAATTCCATCATCTGTAGGTATACAAAAATAATTTTGGAAATCTCGACCCAAAGTTTGTCTAAAACACCTCGGTTGTGGTGATGTGCATGAATTATGTCCCATAGGAGTTTGCGACTAAAAACTTCACTAATTAGCATTTCGCGATCCATATTGTTTATTATTAAGTAGGTATATAAAAATACAACGCTCTATTTTCAAGGTTAAATATGCGCCAATACGTCGGAAAATGTCAAATGACTTGAACGCTCCGCTACCAGCGAGCAAACACGCTTTATCTTCGCTCCCCTCTCCACGGTATGTGTGGACAGGACAGTAGGCTTCCTATTGTTTTGAAAGCTCTGCTACCATCTCCGCTCTGCTCTCCGGTCCGCCGTCCGCCTTATGTGTGGCCGTGCACTTAGACGCAACCACTGACTAGAGTATCCATAAACAAGGCTATTACTGTCATAATCGATTAGCATTTTGCATTTTAGGTGGCATTTTCACATAATATCACATTTGTGACCTAGTATTTTGTGTTTATTAAAAATCGAAATCCGTGACACTTCGCAAGAATTTCGATCTTTAACTGATAAATTTCATATATTGTTTAGAATCTACTTACTTAATCACCAAAATTATAGAACCCTTAGTAATATTTTAACGGAAGTCATAACACTACATAGCACTGCAACAGTAATAAAAATTTTTTATTTGGATTCAATCTTATTATTTGTAATACACATAAGCTTGTATTGTCAACGGGATCTTTAACATTAAACAGGATGTAGCGGCAAGAGGAGTAGATGTACCAGAAGCAGATTGTATAATACAGTATAACGGACCCGCAACCGATGACGATTATTTGCACAGGGTTGGCAGGACTGGGAGGGCCGGTAAATCTGGAAGTACGTTCTTATTCTTGACCCACGAAGAGCAGGACTACGTTACTCGACTACAAGAACGCAAAGTATTGTAAGACCTAATTTATATTATATTTGTTCATTTTATGCATTTTATGCTTTATGCGATCGGGCAACAATCTTCACTCCAGGGATTAAAAGTGACACTTTAGTCCCTCGGTACAGGATATCCCAGATAAGACGTTACGCTAGACTATCTCTTACTAAATATATAGGGTGTCTCAAAAATCTAACCAAGTGATGTCCACTCCAGTTCAAACAACAGTCGGACATGGGAATTGACAGATTTCTGTTTCTCCCTTTATACTCATTAGTTCCTTACTAATATTTCGTGGTGAAATTCAGCTTAATTTTAGGGAAAAGTGTAATTTTTGACATAACAACACCTTGTTTATTAAGTTTGTTATTCTAATCAAGTTTATTTTTAAATTTTAGTTGGCGGTAGGTTCCGACACCGAAAATCACGCCCATGAAAGTATATATATTTTTTTAATATGCAACAAATAAAAAAATTACTTATTACTATAGCCTTTCAAAAATTTTCCCGAATTTTAGAGACAGTTCAAGAGCCACTGGTCGTGAGGTCGCTTTCTGCTGCAACGTTGCCGTACCGTCAAATAATGCCTTGAACAAATTATATAATTTATAAATTTCCACACCATCCCTATGGAGACAGGTATATCAGCGGCGCGTTACTTTTTTAAGTGCGCGTTCTCCTGTAGCCCTATTATCCAGCATAAAGAAAAATAACATTAAGACTCACCTACCATAGAAGCACTCACCATAGCCTAGTAATAAACACATTTACCAGTGCATTAATTCATTTTCACAACACATTTATTTACACATTTATTATACAGTACTCCACTTCTTAACGCGTAACTTTTTTACATTCCAAGCGGCTTATACGCGAACTCCTAGCTCTTCTCATGTATTTTCAGGAGTCGGATAAACTATTTGTTTCAAATGCCTCACAAAAAAATCACAAGACCTCGGTTCTCAAGCAACAGGACCTCCTTGTCCCGTATAATTGATCATGAAAATTTCATGTCAAATTTGGAGTAGCTATTCCTTGTTGTGGTTGTGGTTCCGATTATACCTACTCCAGGACAGGCGGCAATCGAGTGTTCTGTGGATCGTGGCAACTTCGTGGTTGAAAACCAAAAGAATCACACCCGACGGACACTTTAACAAGCAACTTTTAGTGTCCAGCAAGAACAAGTAACATAATTATTATTCGCCTTCAAAGAGAACCGGACGATTTCGGCAATTCGGAGGTGTGAGCTTCTGTGAACCCTTCCGCTTGGCGCTCGGCGGCAAAGTGGGGCGCTGGGTTTTCTTAGTAGGTCAAAACGGCGGCGCCCGCAAGAGGGGCACTATATGGCGCCCGCGAACCAGTGGCACAAAAAATGTTTCTAAGTATAATAGCAATTTTATCATATTTTTGATGATTTAATATTTTTCAAAAAGAAACCTCATAGGCTTACTTTTGGGGTCGAAACCTACCGCCAGTTAAAATTTCTATACTAACCAAATATACTCCCTGTAGATGACAGATTATTGGTAGGTTTATAAGGTCACGATCTATTGCTTGTAACTTTTTTAATAAAACCTCGAGTTCCTGTTACCCAAAGGTTTATACTTAACCGAGTTATATTATGGCCTACTTTGTTAAACCTGTAGTGCCAGATTTTAGAGAGGTAACGTTAAACACCTTTTCGTTCCTTCTGCGAAATTAAGAGACTGGTATATAACTTTTAAGAGCTATAATTCTATAATGATCTTCCCCACATCACTTATACAGTAAATCAAAATAACAAAAAGTAAATAAAGCTGTTAAACAAGCAAGTGTTGAATAATTATTATTCATTTTATTCACTGTCACTGTCACTTATATCTTCTTCCTTATTTTGCCTTTATTACTGGTATCTTCGTCTGATCTCCATTGCTTTCTGCATTTTGGCCATGCACTCCCACAACTGATAAACTAGATAAACTAGACTAGAGGTATTTTTGCTAGGTTCTTGCGTTTGCACAAATTTGAAACATTTTGCTCTTAAAACACACAATACCTATACACAATAATTATTAATAAAGTTTCTGGTGTAGGTAGTAAAACTAAATTAGAGGCTATGTGGTATATTCGTTTTTACTGAATATACGCATGCGCGTGCTACTCTAGGTTCTATAAGGGTTACTTTGTATTATCAATAGTTATCAGATAATAGCAAAATTTACTTTTAGTTTTATTAAAGTATCGCTAGAACTCTTAAGTTACCAGGTGTCACTAACATTTGTAATTAGAGTTACCTACTTAAAGTTATTTCTATGCAACTTTCAGCAACCATATTTATGACAGTTATAACATCATAAAACCAAGAAAATTAAGTGCAAGATTATTTTCTGATATATTTTCTTACTTTTCTCCACATAAACTTATAAATTAATAAAAATCGGAAATTACTAATTCCATCAAAAATTTGTTAACACAGCATGTCTAATTCGTTTCAAACGATAAATATGAAATTATTCACATCACATTGGAATAAAGACAGACAAGACAAGTAATATGTTGGAAGACATGCGAATTAGGAAAAAAGAGAATTTTTTTAAGGGTGTTCGAAAGCGCTTGAGAAAAAACTTAAGTACCTAACCTGAAGAACTAAGGAAGCTGTAATAAATGGCCATATAGGGGTTTACTATTTGAAAATAATGACATCTGTGTTGATAAACAAAGTAAGAAAGGAACAAAATTATTAGAACTGACATACTTTTGACTTAACAAAAATATCAACGTTACTATTATCCAACTATGAGCTTTCGTAGTTTCCGCAAAACCTTTTTGGTACATTGTGCTGTAAAGCCAGTCTTCAAAAAATTTAAAAATCTAGAAGTATTATACCTACCCAAGCCGAGGAAATAGTTCATCTCTTGAAGTGGAGTAGTAGCATATGACGTATGAAGGGTATAACTTTCTGTCTCATCTCCACAAATTGCTGCTGAGACTGTAAGTTATACCCTTCTCGTCGTACCTACCTGTGTTAAAACAAACATGAAAATTAATAGAAAATAACTTATTTTAATAAATGCTCTATATAACCGTAATTATTTCCAAAAAAAAACACTACTTATTTTTTTTGTCATTCTTTTTACCACTTATTCTATCACAAACAAAAAAAAGTACCTAGGTCGTGAAAATTCCAATATTGTTTTCTGCTTGCCTTACAGTTGTCAGTTAGTTCTTTGTGGGTGCTATTGTGACTTATTGATTGTAAGTTATTTTCTAGACTAGAAAACTTTTATCTACTATCTGGAAAAATGCGTTCACACACTAGCAATAGCAATATTATGTCTTATAGTTACTTATTGCAGTTAGTTTTCCGATGGATTTACTTTACAGAAATATAATAAATGTCCTACTGATAGAGGTTGATAAACAATTAGAGTAAATAATTAATAGGAACGAGCTTATAACTTGTTAAGGGTAACAGGTGTAGAACCAAAAATTTAAGAATGAATACTTAGAATTTAGCATCTTCTTAATGTGTCCAATGATCTTTTTCCATGATAAATGATTCACTCTGTACAACAGGAACAAATGTTCCTATTTTGGGCAGGACAATTCGGGAATTGTTCTGTATACTTCCTACTAGCTTGAAATCCTGAAGAAAATTCCCAATTCGCCGTAAGCTAATATCTAATATTCATGAATTCATTATTATTGTCACAAAATATTTCCGCAGACGCACTTAATTCCGTACGCCTGTAAATGAAACTAAACTAAATAACTCTTTCATGCGTATCTTCGATGTTTTTTATCCGTAAGCAACTTGTTATTAGCGTTATTTTAACGAGAAAAAACAGCGGATAAGAAATAATTGAGTTTGATACGTGGTTGAGATTTTGGCATTTATTTCTGGGACACCCTGTATATTGTCTGCTAATTTCCCACCCGTTAGCTTACAGAACTACAACCCGGAAGATTTTTTGAGGCACTTATGCGTTTTAATGGAAGAACCAGAAGTTGAAAAAGCAGCAGTGGCCCTCCAAAGACGTTACGAGTCAGCTTTGGAAAACGACAAAGAACTTTATAGTAAAGCTTGTTTCGGTAAGTTTTTAAAATGCTTCAGTGTGTGGCGGGATACTATTCAATAGCACAGCGTATCGATCTTTGCGACCAGCATTTTTCATTCTGAGAGAGTAATTAAACCATTAGGGCGACGTCCAGTCGTCAATCTGTCACCGGACACAGAAACGCACTCCTGCACTGTCGGTCCCGGGGGTTCCGCTGTATAGCGACCGGAGCCGCCGCCTTTATGTCCTAAACTCCCAGATTTGTAGTGTTCGAAAATCTGGGCACTGGACATTTCATTGTTCATTGTTGAAACATGTTTGCCAAACCCTTGGGATTTCTTTTTTTATACAACAGAACCAAAATATGTTTCTGTTACATAGTAAATAATACTTTATAAAAGCAGCAGAGGCCGCAGAGAAATAGTGAAAATTGACTAAAAAAATATGGTAAATAGATCAAGGAGACACTTCGCATAGTTTTTGTCCTGCGTAGTAATTTTAATTTTAATCACTAAATTTGTAAAAATCTGTATAAATCTCTGATCAATTTCAAGTATGGTATATTTTTGCTTCTAAGCTATTATTAAGAATTATTGTCAAGGTAACAACTTAAAAAATATATTAATATTATAATCTGAGTTTGTTGAACATCTAACAGCATGTCAAATTGTTTTTTGCAACTTATGTACCATTCACGCAAAAGGTGACAATTTCTTTGTAAAAGTCGGAAATCTTTTCACAAAGAAAACTTCCAATTTACTGGCTCTACCGTATCTTAACCTGAAAACAATTGGTACACTTATGTTTGAGACCGTGCCGAATAAGAATTCGTTATCGATTTTTGTCGAAAAAATTGCTAGTAGTAGGTACTCGTACCTACTTCACCACTTTTCGATTCAAACTTCAGGTCGAGGAAGGCCCTGACTTAAATTTTTAACGATCTAGTGTGTGGTTCCAATGATACCTTTTTGGAAGATGTAAGGCTCTAATTTAACGAAATTAAAAATATTGCTCAAATGATAAAAAAAGACGGATTTCTGTGTCGATGAATATTCTAAAATACGTACAGCGTGTCCTAAATAGTTTGTTCTACCCCCTGGATCTCAGGAACCGTAAGAGATACGAAAAAAACTTGAATACAAAAGTTGTAAGGTTGGCAGTGGACGTAACTTCTCTTTTATTTTCACACATACAGGGCGATTCGTATTTGCAGGACAAAAATAAAATATTTAGATTTTGACAATAGCATTAATCCTTTGGAATATTTGCATTTTCCATGAAATTTGCTACAGAACCGTTTTTTGTTTTGTATTTTGGATGCAGCGTTACCAAGATATCGAATTTTTCTTGGAATTTAGGGACTTCGTGGAGGTTATGGAAACTGAATGCTGTATCTTTATTTTAATAGATATCAAAGATATATTTTAGCCGAAGTATGACAGCACAACTGTGTGTGGTGTGGTATGTCGAAATTGGTTTTTGCATATACAGTGTGTTCATAACAGGCTCTCAAAATCGGATAATTCCAAACAGCAATAACTTATTTTTTTCAAATGGAATGACCCATATTTCTATAGTTTGTTGGATGCCGGCGTCCAAGCCCCACATTTTATGTAAGTAACATTCTATACCAAAAACTACCCGTTTTCGAGATATTTAGTATTTAAGAATTTTTCCAGACAGTGGCAGAAATAATTGTCATTTTAGATAATACGGGAAATAAAAATAATTGTCATTTTAGATAATACGGGAAATAAAATTCCCATACCCGTATGCAGTATGTCCACGGATAGACATCCCAAGAGGACAAATGGACCAAAAATTTCATTTTTCGACAAAAAGCCATTCTTGATAAGTTTCTGCTTCTCGAAAAAATATGGCCCAAGAAGAGAATTTTCGATTTTTTTATACAGGGTGTGATCAAGAATAAACTGCCTTTATTTTTAAAAATATCAAAATCTTTTACTTAGAAAAGTTGTTTAGAATTAAAAGATGTGTCCGATTGTCACTTTTCAAACAAATCAGCCAACTCCGTTTTTTTTATTTCCAAGTGTGAAACTCCTTTGTGTTTAAAATTATCAAAAATATTTATTTAGAAAAGTTGTTTAGAATTAAAAGACGTGTCTGATTGTAACTTTTTAAGCAAATCGGACGACTTTGACTTAAATGGGTAAAAAATTACCCTCTGACACGTCTTTTAATTCTAAACAACTTTTCTAAATAAATATTTTTGATATTTTTTTAAAACAAAGGAATTTCACACTTGGAAATAAAAAAAATCGGAGTTGGCTGATTTGTTTGAAAAGTGACAGTCGGACACATTTTTTAATTCTAAACAACTTTTCTAAGTAAAAGTTTTTGATATTTTTAAAAATAAAGGCAGTTTATTCTTGATCGCACTTCATGTTTTTGTATTTTTGGACACCCTGTATAAAAAAATCGAAAATTCTCTTCGTGGACCATATTTTTTAGCAGAAACTTTGATCAAGAATGACTTTTTGTCGAAAAATGAAATTTTTGGTCCATTTATTTGTCCTCTTGGGATGTGTATCCGTGGACATACTGTATACGGGTATAGGAATTTTATTTCCCATATTATCTAATTATTATCTAAAATGACAATTATTTATGCCACTGTCTGGAAAAATAGTTATGGCTTGCTTGATAAAACCTTCTCATCTGAATGAAAAATGCAAAGAAATTTTCTTAAAAACTAAATATCTCGAAAACGGGTAGTTTTTGGTATAGAATGTTATTTACATAAAATGTGGGGCTTGGACACCGGCATCCAACAAACTATAGAAATATGGGTCATTCCATTTGAAAAAAATAAGTAATTGCTGTTTGAAATTATCTGATTTTGAGAGCCTGTTATGAACACACTCTATATGCAAAAAACAATTTCGACATACCACACCACACACGGTTGTGCTGTCATACTTCGGCTAAAATATATCTTTGATATCTATTAAAATAAAGATACAGCATTCAGTTTTCATAACCTTCACGAAGGCCCTAAATTCCAAGAAAAATTCGATATCTTGGCAACGCTGCATCCAAAATACAAAACAAACAAAGGGTTCTGTAGCAAATTTCACGGAGAATGCAAATATTCCAAAGGATTAATGCAATTGTCAAAATCTAAATATTTTATTTTTGTCCTGCAAATACGAATCGCCCTGTATATGTGAAAATAAAAGAGAGGTTACGTCCACTGCCAACCTTACAACTTTTGTATTCAAGTTTTTTTCGTATCTCTTAGGTACGGTTCCTGAGATCCAGGGGGTAGGACAAACTATTTGGGACACGCTGTACATACATGTACCCTTCTTTTTTCTAAACCTTCCAAATGCACTGATTTTTCCAGCTAGTTGTGAATAAAATTATATTGAAACAGGCAACCAAACTTACACTCCGGTTCTAGCCTTATTACTACGTGAAATACCCCCATTAACGTAGTGTGCATTCTCCATCACAATTTTTTATTTTAGCGTACACGTCGTGGTCTAGATTTTACAACACGTACCCTACAAAAATGAGGGAATATTTTGATTTCAAAAAGGTGCACTTGGGACACTATGTAACAAGTTTTGGATTGAGAGATACTCCTGCAGGTGTTGCTAGAGGCGTTAGGGGACAAGTAACAAAAACTGTACCACGTAGACTGAATAAGAAGCTTGCCACACACTCGTAAGTACCGCTACTGTCTACATTGTATACATTGTCTGATGTCTACATGGCCGGTCTGCTAATTTTCTTCGAATTTTACCTATTTTGAATGACCCGAAACTAATTACTTAGTTATAATTTCGACAGGTTGCTCTTTAACCGATTCGTAATCAATCCCAACTTTAACTTTCAAATAAAAGTCGGTGTTACAAAATAATTTTCATCGTATTATCCGATATGTTTTCATCGCATTATGAGATATCTCCCCTCCTCCTTTGATAAGAACAAATCGCAAGAAACTCAAACGTGCTATAAGAGGTAAAGTTTCCGTTTGCTCTTAAGGTCCTTGTTAGAAAACTGCGGAAATAATCGATAATCGAAACAGGTTTACTAAACAATATTGATTTCAGATCCGAAACCATCAAATCTAATAAAACCGTATAGTTTCATTTGAGGGTAATGGATATCAATACTTCGGTAATCCAAGAATGAACGTTCCTAAACACAAAATAAAAGAAGTGTTCCCGCACTCGATTTTCAATCGAAATTATCCATTATGCCGCCGACTGCAACCAATCGCGTCCGAATTACGGATGTGACACGCTTGTAATTAATCTTTTATATCGTAATGATACGAAACGCGTAATAGGAGCACCGTTTGCACCAAAATGAGAAACAGTTTTCTCCATTGAGTCGAGCGAGTTACCGTATTCGACTCGGTTTATTATAGATTTGTTAAAGTAGCGTAAAATAATAATGATTACAGATGGTCTAACGCGTTTTTCAAAAGGGATTCGTCGCGGTGTCAAATTTTGTATCAGCCGGTATCAGTATGTTTAACCTTTACGGTTATGATACTTTTCGGTTAAGCCAGGCATGGATTGGGTAGGTATAGCAGGGCCTAAATTAGCGATAAGCCATGGTCATGATCAGCAAACGATGAAAATATATAGTAGAGGCATAATATATATTTAAGATGGATTCTTCTAGATATAGGATATTTAAAAGATCTGTTGGATAAAAATTGTCATTGAAAAAAATATACAGGGTGTTTTGGAAAAACCTGGCAATTAAGGTAGGTAAGTAGAACGAGGTTGCTGAAAGCAGAAAATAACCTGGTTTTATTCGTTTTTACGTACCTAATACAGGTCGTTGTCAGTAGATAGGCTATGTGCGTACGAGCCCACTTTCTCCATGTATTTCTTATGGGGGCTAAAACGTGGTCAAAACGTGACCAAATTTCTCCGGCCCGACTTTCTCCGACGCGACCGAAGGTGCCCGAGCTCGCCGACCGTTGACCTTCGCTCTCAACCCCAGGGTGCCCGTCATTATCCCTCAGACCGTTGACCTTCGCTCCAGCCGCGACATGTCACGACTCGCAACTAATAAAAACCCTAAATCATAATTAAGCCATGACGTCCCCCTGTCGACCTTTAGCCGCGGCCATGCATGGATTTTTGCTACCACCTCTGCCTGCGTATTTTTGCGTCCGCGACGCCGAGACACGTCGAGACTCGCAACTAATAAAAACCTAACACCTATAGAAAAAATATCAGCTTGCAATATGTACGTGATGTAATTCCGCTGAAAAAACGTACTTTCTCTTTGTCGGAATAAGCGCCTATGAAACGAGCACGCTGATCTCATCGGTACTGGCGATAAACAATTTGTAGGAAAAGTGTAATAAAGAATAGATATGAGATACATATGAGTGTATACATTTTCTTGACTACATTACCTAAGGATGTATCAAAAATCTATCTTCCTATATTTAGAGACTGCTTCTCAAAGGAAAGTGGACATTACATTTGGGGCATAAATTAACCATTTTTAGTTGAGTTTATAACCATCTAGGTAAGTAAATTTCTTTAATTCCGAGAAAGCCAGGCCCTGTTTTAAATTACTTGACTAAAATATAATAGGTGCAAAGTTCACCAGTTTTTAAAAATATCCCGTCACACGATTATCAAGTTGAAAGACTAGCTGCAAAATCGGATTTTGTACAACGCGTTTCCTGTTTAAAATTTCACCCAGAAAAAAAAAGGTACTAATTCTTACTTATGCCATGTTCACCGTATGATTTTTATACTATTCCGACTTCGAAAACCCAAAGGTATAAGTGTAGCGTGTGGAAAAAGGTGGAATTAAGGGTTTAAAACCCTTAAACGGTCTATATATGGAATAAAATGAGGGCATGCAACATGTTCTTCAATAATGAAAATTAAAACAATGTTCATTTTTGACTGTCCATTATCCTACCAAGAAAAAGCTTATAGCGTCTAAGCGACTATAAAAACGACTCTAAAAACGTCTAAACGACTCTAAAAAACGACTAGACGACTCGTAAAAACGACTAGACGATTCGAAAAACGACTAGACGATTCGGAAAAAACGACTAAACGACTCTGAAAACGACTAAACGATTCTGGAAAACGACTAGACGATTCGAAAAACGACTAGACGATTCGGAAAAAACGACTAAACGACTCTGAAAACGACTAAACGATTCTGGAAAACGACTAGACGATTCTGAAAAACGACTAGACGACTTGAAAAAGCGATATACCATGGAATACCATCGAATACCATGAAATACCATCAAAGACCATGGAGTACTATCGAAAACCACGGAATACCATAAATGGTCTTGGATATCCCTGTGAAAAAATTTGCCTCGGGGAGAGCATAAAAGGAAATTATCCGTGATCGATGCTCTGTGATCGAAAGATATATAAGCCTTTGATAATACAATCACTCTCAGTTAAAGACATGTTTTTGTCACTTGAGATTGAACCTAGGAGTTATGGTATCCAACACACCAATGACGGATTAGTCATGGGACAAATACCAGTAACTGTTGAAGATAACGTATTATGTATTGGAGATCAAAATTACCCTTACACCAGGTCTGTCTCAACTGCTTTTGAAGAACAAACCACAAGGTATTAATGAGAGTGACCTAAAAATATACAAACAATTGTTGATTACTAATTTTCGATAGGTTCAACAAATCAGGTTTTAAAAGTGTGTTTAGGTGCCTATGGTTTCATCTGGTATATGTTCCATACAGGATTCGAACATTAGCCCACATTCCAAAGCCAAACACTCGGCATTTATGTAAAATTCTAGGAAATGCTTGGCAGTGTGGTAATAATCTCGACGCGCTGTTGTAGCAGGGCTCCGCTGGCTCCCGCAGGCCTCGCCGGTCTCTGTAGACTCAGCAGGTCCCTTTAATGATGTGTACCGCAGGCTCCGATTAAATTAAAAAATTACTATTAACACTAAAATACCCGGACAATAACCATCATTCCAACGCCGAAACACTCAACAGTAGTATTTCTGCGAATGCATCGCAGCCGGGCGCGGATGACTCACATCCGCTAGCCGGAACTTGTCAGGACAGGTTGACGACCTAAAAACAATTCTCTCTACTTAGATAAAAATAGAATGTCCAATAAGATTTTTTTCACACACTTTTATATATAAGCACAGATAACGTAACCATATAAGTATATATTAGAATATTATAAAATATTTAAGCCCCATATAGTTCGAATTTGAATGGGATATTATGTTACATGGGTAATATATCTCAACACTTCGTACACAAACAAAACTCGCTCGTTCTTTACAGTTTTATTACTGTGAATTCGGTACCTACTAAAGCGGCAGACTTGGGATGCAGCAGTAGCAAATACAATATGAAGCGCAGCTCTGATGTATACTAAAAATGTTTTTATCAAACTTGAGACGCACACATATTTAAAAATATAAATACCGCCGGATGAATGCAAGGCCAATTTACGGAATATATAGCAAAACAATTAGATTATGGACATGGATATTAATTTCTTTAGGTAAAGGTAATAAACATTTGATACTATCGACAGGAGTCTACGCAAAATAATTGTATCCGTATTCAGCAAATAAAAAAGTTATGGGTACCCGTCACCGATGAAAAAGTATACAAAACTGATAAAATGTTCGTGGCATCTTGTATATTAAAATATTTAATCGCGTATCTAAGTTGTTATTTTATTCATTGCCTATCCCACAAATTTGGATTTTAGCTCTTGTAATCGCTCGATCACGATTGAAACTACACTCATAAAATGTTTAAAAAATGTCCATCCCACGTGATCGCTCGACAAAATCAAAACGTGCAAAGTGGCTACTGCTCGAGGTTTGACCTTTGTCCTTAGGGACACGTGTGACCCAGTTGATGTAGAATCTAAAAAAACCCTGTAAATCATACTTCCATAGCATAGAATCTAAAATCCCCCGGTACAGTACGGATGAAAATTTCAAACCAGGCATAATCAACATGTACGTTCAAAGTAAAAAAACTTGTCGGTCAACTGTTTAACCCCGAAATTTTGTTGATTTCTAGGAATAAAAAAGAAATACTGCGATTGTAAGTCCAAAGCTATTTACGCTATCAAATTCGTTTAAAATGCGAATGATAATTTGCCGCATTAAAACCAGGTGTGAAAAATTCAACATACGTCCCTAAGAAGTTCAACCAATTTTACCCTGGAAATACAATATTTTTAATGAATAAAATATCGAACATACAACAACACCCTTCTAAATATAGTATAAATCATGTTTTTTTTTTGATAATGTGGAAAGCTAAACTGAAAATTGTTGCTAGAGGTTCTACCGGGGTGCCAAAAATCAACTATTATTAGAAAATACGCTGATGTCATAATATAGCCATCGATGTCACCGTTAGCGGTGTCCTATGAAAAATGCGTTCTGCTTAATAAGGTGTAAAAAATCCATGACGGGGCTTAGATGAATAAATAAAGTTTGATGTATGTGAAAGTATAGACTAAATTTTCGTATAGCCCGCGTGATCGCTCGAGGTGGCGGTATCCTCTGGACTAGAAAATATCATATCGGCTCAATCTCCAAACATTTTCATTTTGAATTATACGTTTTCATTGATATAGCAAGAAAATTGGACTGGACTCGATATGAGAGACATTAATCTAACTTTCACTAAACTGCACGTACTACTTAGAGGGTTGTAAGCCGTTTTAATAAAAGCACCAGACTTGCTTAAAATTCATGGCTAACGTTAACATAATGTCATACAAACATGCGGCACGAAAAATATTAAGAATAGATATATGAGCTCAAACATGTTGATCAAAAAATATATTAATTTCTGGCGATTTAGTTTAGCAGTTATCATTTAAAAACAAAACCTGGTCCCAATATTCAGTGAAAATAATAATTGAAAACTTTGAACCTTATAAACCACCACGAAATAGCGAGTCGGAAAAAGTAAAAAAATATATATATTAATATATTATTTTGATATTATAACCGAAACTGAATTTATTGGGGTGAAGATGTAAGGAAATATTTTTAGCTAGGAAAAAGTAATACAATTATCATAGGTACTGGTTGCAGAACCCGTTGTCAGTTTTGCAAGGATTTTTGATACAAATATAATTGCTAACGTTTAATTTGTTTACCCCATTTACGAAAATGATAACAAAATTGGATCAGACAAGATGTTTTTTCGAAGTATAAGTTATGGCCGTATGAACAATGGTCCCGTTTGTGTAAAAGTGCGGACAAAGTGCTGAGTGCGCGGGCACGTGTAGGCTAAGCTTGCTTTTTATATACTTATAAATATGAGCTCTGCTCCATGTATATCTAGTCTTGTCTTGTCTTGTAGCGTGAATCGCTGCCCTGCTGTAACTGTCAAAATAAATTGTTTTAAAAACGTATTTTTCGAAATCGTTAATTTAACTGGCGCAGTCGGTAGGACGTGCGTCCAGTTTCCGCGTTCGTGCGTAAGTTTGGAATCCCCACGGTATCGGAACCGCATTCTACCGCGTTGCGAGAAGCTGAAAGATTTTTATCTTGAAGACGTCGTCCAACAACCCTGATCTTCGAGGCATCGCAGAGAGGCAGCCCCTGGATCAACCCAACTCCCGGCAGACAGCACGACCAGCAGCTACAACAAGACATTGCTCACCAGAGGACCTTGGCCTGCGACCATCGATTTGGTAAGAGTTGAGTACTCCTTTGGTTCCCATTTTACCCTATTTCCCTTTATTTTTAAGATATTTTGAGATATTTTTGATTTTTATAACATATTTTTGAGTTTTGAATATTTTTGATGAGCGAGAGCGATATTTCTATTGATATAGAGAGTCTTTCAAGTTTATTCACAAATAATTTAAGCTTTGAGGAACAAAGTAACGTAACCGAGGTTACCCAAGTTATTAATAAGAAAAGTGATCAAATAATAATCGCAATGGCGAACGAAAAAATTGACCTGCCAATGCTTAAGATGTATGTTGAAACGATCTCTGAATTCGATGGCAATGCGACTTCTTTGCCCAAATTTATTTCTTCTTGCGATTATCTTTTCGAAACATATAGCGGAATTAATGACGAATTTCTGCAAAACTATTTAATTAGAGCAGTCCAGATGAAATTGACTGGACGTGCCGAATTATTGATAGGCTGTCGTAACGAATTGGACACTTGGCAAAAGATAAAAGACGCGTTAACACAATGCTTTGGCGATCGTAGGAATCTAGAGTGCCTAGAGCAAGACGTATTTACAGCTAGACCCTTTAAAAACGAATCACCATTAGATTTTGCAAAACGTTTACAAGTCATGCGTAGTAACTTAAGACAAAAGGTAAATTCTGATATTTACTTAAACCAAGCTGCTAAAGATATTTATGGTAGGCAGTATGATGAATTATGTCTACGAACATTTGTTAGAGGTTTATCAGGTCCCTTACAGACGATAATTCGTTTGAAGGAACCCGCATCCCTAGAAGATGCTATGAATTTAATTATACAGGAAGAAAATTTCAATTACACTCAGAATATTTTTAGGAATAGTCCACAAAGTAATTTTTCTAACTCACCACAAAACAACCCACGGACTAACAGACAGAACTCGTACCAAAATAATTACCAAAACAACTTTTCTCGTCCCAATTTCCAAAATAACTTCCCAAGGAATAATTATCAAGGATACAACCATCAACCTAGGAACAATTTCCAAAACCAAAATTATTCTCCTAGACCAGTTTTCCCAAGTCAACCTATTAATGTACAACCAAATTATAATAACCAACAAAGACGTTTCCCTACCAACAGACAAGTTTTTGGTCCACCTCGTAATGTTTTCAGACCTACTGGACAAAACATACAAAGGCAATACGAGCCTATGCAAACTAATTCCCAAACCAGTAGAAATAATAATGCTTTTAATCCTAGAAATCACGAAGCTATGTCTACAAATTCTAGAGTACCCTCTAATGTTCATAGGAGTTTCTCTGCTAGACAAAATAATTTCCCGAGAAATAATTTTCAGCCACAAAATACTATAACCGAAGAGTTGTATCAGATTAATAGCGAAAATGCTAATAATGGAAGCCAGTCAATGCGCAATGCGTATGACTTGGTCCCCTCTCAGAATGAAGTTCAAATTCAAAACAAAAATGATATAAGTCCCGGAAATTTTCAGCAAGTCAGGTTGTCCCCGAAACGGAAGAAATAGAACCCGAAATTATTGAAATCCACACTGAAATCTGCAATAGTTTACCCTATATTTTTGTAGAAAATCCCCCTTTAAAATTACTAGTTGACACTGGTTGTTTTCAATCCCTTTTACGACCTTCTATTGTTGAAAAATATTACCCAAATTTCATTTATACCTGTCCAACAAGAATGGACAAGTATACTTAGGAATGAAAAATAATTTTTTGCCTTGGAATTTGTAAAACATGTCTAGATAATCACGAAACCCAACCAACAGATTTTTTTTCCCATTAGTTTGCTCAAAAATTGAAAAAAACGGTCGCAAAAGTAGGGAATGTGACGTCACGATCCCTAATTTCAACAAGTACCTGCTATTTTCTTAGTACTTATTTCGTATTTTTTTATATAACCAAGCATTCCCAGGCAAATTATTAGATTCAGTTTGTATGCGCCTGATGAGAAATAATCAAATTTCGTAGCATTTCAATGAAATATTTGGATTTTACTGATCCCATTCTGAACTTATTAGATGCCCCCTATAAAATATGACAGATGACATATTACTCAATGCTTTAAAGAAAATCGTCGGCAACGCCGCACTTTGCATATAACCTCACTTTCGCCCGCGGAACGCCGAAACCAAGGTTAATAACCTTAGTGAAAACTAAATAAATTCTATTCTCAGTTTTAAAAGAATCTTGCTGTGAATACTTTATTTTTTCGGTTTATAATGAAGACAAGATTTGTTAAAGCTTGTCCTGATAACTTGCCTTGCATAGATTTTGATATGGTGTGTCAATTTTATCAATAAAAACGGGGAGCAAAACATGGAGAAATGAAGAGGTATGTTTGTTATTTGATTTGTATATTGTTTTAATATTGCTTAATGATGATGATATAGCTTAAATTCTGGTTTTAGGTAGACTAGAGAATAAATATTATGGTAACAATGTTATTGGAGACACGCAGAGGAAAGAACATAGCAATGAATGCATAATGCCCGGTTAAGGCAAAAATTACCCCCGAGCACAAAATTAATAAGAAAAATGTTAATGATACTGTGGTTAAAAATGAAGAAATTCAACTGAATAGTTGTGGAAGTAGGTATATTATGTTGTAATTACCCAACATAAGCAGATTAGTCCTAAATTATGCACATACCACGATGTACGAGGATCATACATCGTGGCACATACGTAGATACAGCTTTTTGTGCTTCTAGTTTAGTTGCTAGTACAGTAAAGAAATACTTATTGTGTATATACCTATAGTTAAGATATGGGGGAGGGGGCGTGGGGGTGTCGCACAGCCCAATGTTGAAATCGATTATCAAAACAAGAAATCATGCGTTTGTAAAAACGATCGTTGATATCTACATGTGAAAACCATGATTCAGAACTAATTTAAATAATCTAAAGTCAATGCAAGTTCGACAGCAGAGTTTCATTCGATATCAAGTGCTTGACCGTCAATAATTTTTTGCGGGTATTTTTTTCTTGTATGATCTAATGAAGTATTTAATTAATTAAGTCCGTAGTAGTACACTTTGTCGCATCCATTTTGATGCGGAAAGTTGTACTTTTCTGCACTAGTGACATTAACTTTGTCAACTAATAGAACTAAGCACGCTTGTAAAATTTTTGCACATATTAATGGGAAACTTATTTTAGATGAATGTAAGCTGACTTCCTGGAAATAGCGAAGAATCATGGACAACATCAGTAGATTGTTATATTGGAAAAAGTCAACACAAGTGCAATAAAAAAATATGAAGGTCTACCTTACAGGATTTAGTTGACAAAGACATACCGACATACCTCAATAATTATTATACATTGGAGTAGTATGACAGAAGATTTTTGGCAAAAATCAAAACATATTACAAGGAGGGACTGTCTGACATGTTAAAAAACGAAAAATGCCCTGTATCTCCAAAACGAATCAAGATTTTGAGATTCAACTGCTTTCCACTGCCCTCAAAAATCGAGCACAGTACACCTACCTACTCTTTGTCTATCTCTTCGCAGAATAGAAGAAACCCCCCAAAAAAACATCCAGTTTGTTGCACTCTGTGCATGCGACATGAAAACTATTATTTGATTTTGGAATATTTTCACTAAATTTAATAGATAACGTATTTGGGGTTTTGCCATAGAATGCAAAATAATGTTTTTTTTTTCTTGCAAATTAAAGAAATCTTAATTTTTGGCCGGCTGCTGCATTATATTTTTTTATTTTTAACTTCCATTAACCACAATCACAAAATATGCTTATGAAAATTTATTTTCCAGAAAAAATAGGTATATAATATGTATAGTGAAAAAATCCTAAAGAATTATGTCATTTTTTATGAGGATGCTTCGGCAATCACAATATAATTTACCTAAATGGGTCTAAAATAGTTCAAGCTATGACAATAAAGTTTTTCGACTGAAAACTTGGCTTTATTGCGTTTTACATGTTTCTAACATCACCAAGAACTGGCACCTTCTCCAATATTCTAGCGTTACATTTTTGAACCGATGCAGGTCTAACTACTAAGTTAATTCTGTAAGTAAGGGCTCATGAAATTAAAGTAATAAATTTTTTATATTCGGACCAGGTATGTGCTTGATGTCTAGAGGATTGACTTTTCTCAGTTTAGTTTATAACCAATCAATGCTGTTGATTAACACTAGCACAGAATAAATAGCTTCACAACAGAAGCGTCCATAAAGACGTGTCAAAAATAAGCGAGCCTCCATTTCAATTTACAGGAAAATAACCAATAACTTGTACATAAATTTGGTCCTAATACAATCTCTTTGCAATGTGGATTAATGTAAAATCAAACAAAATGCACAATGTTTATCCCTTTAGAAGATATTTCGCGTCAAAGCGAGCATCCTTTTGACACATTATGTCCTTATGGACGCTTCTGTTGTGAAGCTATTTATTCTGTGACACTAGGTATTGAGGCTAAAATATCATCAGTTTCTTCAAACAACTAGCAGTCGCTGGAATATACTTGATAACAAGTAAAAAATCGTTTGGCAGAGCCACTAATCTAAAATCGTCAGCTAAAATGTTACCCCTGGTTGGTTCTTTATTGTCTTTAATATATCAGCAAGTCTAGATATCTAATTTGTGCAAGTTCAGTTAGGTACTTACGAATTGTGTCGTTTTATAGATAAAATCGACTTGTTTCCAATAAAAAAAAAGTTTTGTAAACCAACCAGCATAACGTCCGAATCATCAATACCAATACCTAGTGCTCCCAGCATTTTCCTCAGCAAAATAGAATGGTTCATTTCCGTCATGGATTATTAGAATGAATGGTGAAAATAGTTCAAATCATAAAAAATAAAAGCTTGTAAAACACGCGGGCCGCGGGATCCGATGTTCCGATTTGTGACGCCACAAAATAGGTTATGTTTATGTTCTCGCAGGCTGACAGCTTGGCATTGAGGTGCGGCGTTGCCAAACCTGGTGCCACGGCGGTAAATTTAGGGAAAAATAAAATCCAACAGGTAGTTACGTATATTGAACTTTAAAAATTAATTGCGGCAAAACGGGGGCGAAAAAAAAATTAAAAAAAATACAGCAAGTATATCTCACCCAATACTATCCGATGAGCAAATAAAAAAAAGTGGTGTATTAGTCCATTCGAACTAGTTTAGGCCAAACCGAAGTTCAATTTAGAGCGAATATACCAGCTCCTGATATTTTTAAAACAGATCAAATGTTTATATGTACACTTTTTGATTTTCATGAATTTTTCGATGGAATTTTAGGACTACGTGAAATGAGGAAGTTAAAATTTATTATTGACCTCGACAGACAATTTTTAACAAATAATGTAACAAATATCCCATTCTTTTATCGTGACACAAAGGAAAATTGTCACACCATCTCGGTAAACGCACACGAGGCTGTGTCGGTAAAAATACCAGTCTCTCAATATAACAATGATATTATTATTTTAGAGTGCAACATAGGAAACCTTTATATTCCAGAGACGCTCACAACCGCTAAACAAGGTTTTGCTTATACAGAAATTCAAAATAATACGGACAATGCTATACAGTATACTTTCGATGCACCGCTACACGTGCAAGCCTTTCCAGATTCGCATAAGGAAAATTTTTACTTATTTAATATTGAGAATTTTATTGATAATAATAATGATAATGACCACGTTCACGAAAATAAAAATAACTTCGACGCTACTTACGCAATACGTATGAATCATTTAAATGAAGAAGAGAAAAACGCTTTGATTAAACTTTGCCGCGAATTTTCTGATATTTTCCACCAAGATGGTACGAAATTAACGTTTACAAATCAAATGAAACACGAAATCAAAACTACGGACGAAATTCCAATTCATACTAAATCTTATAGGTACCCTTTTATTCATAAACAAGAAGTCCAGAAACAAATTTCAAAAATGTTAGACGATGGTATTATTCGTCATAGTCAAAGCCCATGGAGTAGCCCAATTTGGATAGTACCAAAAAAGTTAGACGCTAGCGGAGTTCAAAAATGGCGAATTGTAGTAGATTATCGGAAAGTTAACGAAAAAACTATTGATGATAGGTACCCTTTGCCAAATATAAATGACATTTTAGATAAATTAGGCCGTTGTCAATATTTCACAACCATTGACCTTGCGTCAGGTTTTCACCAAATTGAAATGCATGAAAATTCGATAGAAAAAACTGCTTTTACTGTAGAAAATGGACATTATGAATATGTCAGAATGCCATTTGGTCTCAAAAACGCACCTTCAACTTTCCAGAGTTATGGATAATGTACTTCGGGAGTTGCAAGGCAAAATTTGTTTACTTTACATGGATGATATTATAGTATTCTCGTCAAATCTTGAAGAACATATAGCTAATTTAAAGTTATTATTTTATACACTGAGAAAAGCTAAACTTAAAATACAACTCGATAAATCCGAATTTTTATGTAAAGAAGTTGAATTTTTAGGTCACGTGGTGACTCCTGATGGAGTAAGACCAAACCCGAAAAAGATTGAAGCTATTAAGAGATTTCCGATTCCAAAAACACAAAAAGAAATTAAGTCATTTTTAGGCCTCTTAGGTTATTATAGAAGATTCATTAAAAACTTCGCGAAATTAACAAAACCATTTACACAATGTTTAAAGAAAGGCGAAAAAGTAGAGCACACGGAAGAATTTGTGAAAACTTTTGAAACTTGTAAAAATTTACTTTGTAACGATCCAATATTACAGTATCCTGATTTTACAAAACCATTTAATTTAACTACAGATGCTTCAAATATTGCTATTGGCGCCGTATTAAGCCAAGGAAAAATTGGTAGCGACTTACCGATCGCTTACGGCTCTAGAACGTTAAATCCCGCAGAACAAAATTATAGTACTATAGAAAAAGAGTTATTAGCTATCGTTTATTTTACTAATTATTTTAGACCTTATTTATTTGGAAGAAAGTTCACTATTATTACTGATCACAAACCATTACAATGGTTATTCAACCTCAGAGAACCAAACTCACGTTTAGTTCGCTGGAGGCTGAAGCTCGAAGAATACGATTACGAAATTAAGTACAAAACAGGAAAAACAAACACTAATGCTGATTCACTATCTAGAATTCAATTAAAGAGTGATAATAACATTAATAATTTTCTATTTCATGATATCGACTCAGAATATCAAGAATTTAGGAAAAATACCGATAATAATAACGATAAAATTATAGAAGTTAGGAAGGATTTATTTGAAATGCCTGAAACATATTCTTTAGCTCACTGTGTATCAGAAGATTTTAAGTTAGGCGCTGGGATAGCCCTACAGTTTAGAGAGAGGTATAATAATATTGAATATTTAAGAAACCAAAATATGAAGATAGGTCAAATAGCAATTTTAAATGACAAAAAACGATTTGTTTATTATTTAATAACCAAAAAGTATTTTTACGAGAAACCTACATACTATAATGTGTTCAAATGTCTTAGAAATTTAAGAGATCATATAATTAAAAATAATATCAGATACTTAGCAATGCCAAAAATCGGATGCGGACTTGACCAGCTAGACTGGAACATAATTAAAACAATGATTAATTTTATTTTTGAATTTATACCAGTAGAAATAATTATTTGTTCTATAAACAATGATATTTTAGAAACTTACCCAATATTCTCTACAAACAAAGACCCACCTGAACCTATATACGGTTTACCAAAAAACGTAAAAGTTTCTATAGATGAAAATCAACGCACAGTTAATTTTGAGGAACCGATAAAATTCTATAGAGAACGTACAGTTAACGAAAATGAAATAACAGTAAAATATATTCCCGAAAATAATGTTCAAGCGAGTAATGCAGATTTAGAATTTGAGTTAAAGCTGAATGAATTTTTGAGACAACAAAAAGAAAAAATTAGGAAAAGTCGAAATAATAATGACCTTAACGCTATTGAGAATCAGTCAATTTTAGGAAATCCCGGTGATATTGATGAAGAAATTCATAGATTTTTGAATAACCCTATAACCAATGATGAAATAAGAGAGTATTTAGAATCTGAATTCCCCGAAGAAAACCCGGATATAAATGACAATAATGAATATCAAAATAATGACAGAGTTAGGCCAAAAATAAATATTATTTCGGATATACGTATAAAACCCACAGGTGAAATTGAAACAGTTTATCACAATACCCCAGTCTCTACAGTTCACTCTGCTATTGAAGACCCAATTTTAACTATTCCAATAACCGAAAATTGCTTAAATACTTACACAAATCAAATTATATTTATTCTAAAAGATTCAGGAAGATACCACGTTATCAAAACACACCCTTTTCCCAATAAAATGAGGCTAACTGTCAATCTAACATTAAAAAACTACGCTTATGAATTAATTAAATTTGTCAAAGAGTATATAAATCCAAAATCAGTTTACAGTATTTATATTCAAAAAAGTGAAATTGATTTGAAACCGAGAATCTGCAATTTACTAGCAAAAACTTTCAAAAATCATGCATATAAACTTAATTTCTCTAATATTTTCTTAACTGACATTACTGAAAGAGATAGACAACAAGAATTATTACAATACCATCATGAAACAAAGACATGTCATAGAGGCATAAATGAAACCTTATTAGCTTTGAAAAGATTATATTATTGGCCAAACATGAAAATCGATATAACTGAATATATTAATAAATGCGAATATTGTGACGCTAAATATGACAGGAATCCACCTAAAATCAAATTTGCATTTACCCCTACTCCTTCGCAACCTTTTGAATCTGTTCATATGGATACTTTTCAAGTCTTAGGAAATAAATTTCTAACCATAATTGATGTTTTTTCAAAATATGCACAAGCTTATTACTTAGAATCTTGTAATTCTACTGATGTGATTGAAGGAATCTTCACTTTTGTTTCTCACTTTGGCATACCCAAGTCAATAACATGTGACAATGGTACTGAATTTAAAACAACTCTTTTATCTGATTTTTGTAAACTTCATAACGTTAAATTACATTTCACTACACCCGGTAACTCGACAAGTAACAGCCCCGTAGAAAGATTGCATAACACATTACTTGATAGTATACGCGTACTTAAACTTACTCATCCGAACTCAAATATAAAACAATTAATGCAGTATGCTATACTAGGATACAATAATTCCACTCATAGCGTAACAAAACAAAAAACCTTTTGATATCGTTACAGGTCATACAAATGCACTCGACCCCTTTGATATTACGGATGAAATAATATTAAATCAGTACATAGACGAACGTAAGAATAAATTAAAAATAATTTTTGACAAAATTCATGAGGTATCATTAAGTGAAAAATATAAACAAAATACAAGACACAATAAAGATAGAGAAGAACCACAAAATTACGAACCTTATACCACTCAATTTCAGAAAAATAAGGCATCACTAAGAGATAAAACTAAACCAAAACATTTGAAAATTCAAATTGAAGAAGATTTAGGAACAAAAGTTAAAACTTATGACAATAAAATAATTCATAAATCGCAACTAAAAAGGCCGAAACCTAATTTGATTCCTTGTTTGCAGGAAAATGAAAATGAACCTTCGTGCAGTCATGTTATTCCTGACAACGACAATATTATTAACATTGACTCCAGTACTGACGACGAGTGAAATGACATTTACTCCGATAAAAACTCCTTTGCTACCCTTTCAGCTAGGAGATACGAAGATTGTAAAAACTAAACACACTTTTATTCATTATATTAGATTTAACCCTATAATTAAACAGCTTAATAATATTCGAAAATTTTACACTATTATAAAGTTATCCTTAAATAAGAGTAATATATCAGAAATTACTACTAACTCATACTCTAATGTTCTATATAATTTACTACAGCATGTAGAATACTTAATAATGGAAGTAGAAAAGAAGTTAGATAACATAACTCCACATAATAGGAATAAAAGAGGCTTAGTAAACATAATAGGCAAAGCTTCCAAATGGCTTTTTGGAACGCTAGATTCCGACGACGGTGAAAAATATGAAAAAGCAATTTACGCCCTTCAAAACAATCAACAATCCTTTACAAAGGAAGTTTCTTTACAAATTTCGTTGACCAAACAGCTTATTAATAACTATAATTCTACTATAACTATATTACAATCAAACCAAAATTTAATAAAAGAAAGATTAGAAAATTTTGAGTTGAATATAAATAAAACGATTAACGACATTTCAGCATACTTGCAAGCACAAAATATTTTAGATCAAACTATCCTTAATTGTCAAAATTTGGTGACTTTTCTAGATAACTTGGAAAACGCGATAATGTTCGCAAAACTAAATACCTTACATAGTTCTATTATCCCCTCTTCACAATTACGTTCTATGATTAAATCATTGGAAAATTTATATCCTACTGACTCTATTTTAAAATTAAAAAATGTTATCTCTTACTACCAAATTGCTGGAATTCAAGTAAATTTTAAAAATGACAAAATTATATTTGCAATCCACTTTCCAATTTTCTTACACGAAAATTTCCAAACTTATCGATTATTCCCAATTCCTATAAAAAATTCAATTATTATCCCGAGTCATCCCTACCTTGTACTTGGCTCAAACCAACAACAATTCGAGAATGAAGAATGCCCGAAGATAGAACATTTCTACATTTGTCAAAATTTACTCACACCTCACTCAAATGAATGTATCATCTCCATGATAAAAGAAGCCGAAGGAAAATTTTGTCATGGTTTATCAATCAACTTAATTAACCCAATAATACAAGCCGTCAACAGCGAATATGTCATCGCCATTCCCGCCGAGGAAACATTAAAAATTTCAACAAAATGTCAGAACAAAGAAGAATTCAAAATTATTAACGAACCAAATTTGATCCATCTACCAGAAAATTGTGAAATCAAAGTCAAAGATTTCCAATTTATTAATAAAAAAGAGGAAATTAAAGGAAAACCATTTAATTTACCCGAAATCCAAGTCAACGAAGTCAACTTTAATTATCTACGAGCGAAACCTCTTCAACTACAAACAATTAATTTGGAAGATATTCATAAATTACAAGAAAAGTCTACACTTCTGCAAGTTCCCGACATTCAGAAAATTCACACCTTAAGCTATGGATTTGCCACTAGTATTATCATTATTTTATTATTAATTACTACATATATAATATGGAAGATATACCAGAGAAGATGTATGAAGAAGAAAAGACAAGTTAAATTCGAAATAATGGAGAAGAAAGAAGAAACGGAAAAACAACCCTCCAGGTTGATATTTTCCTCTAAGGGTGGAGGAGTTATGGCCGTATGAACAATGGTCCCGTTTGTGTAAAAGTGCGGACAAAGTGCTGAGTGCGCGGGCACGTGTAGGCTAAGTTATGCTATGGAAGTATGATTTACAGGGTTTTTTTAGATTCTACATCAACTGGGTCACACGTGTCCCTAAGGACAAAGGTCAAACCTCGAGCAGTAGCCACTTTGCACGTTTTGATTTTGTCGAGCGATCACGTGGGATGGACATTTTTTAAACATTTTATGAGTGTAGTTTCAATCGTGATCGAGCGATTACAAGAGCTAAAATCCAAATTTGTGGGATAGGCAATGAATAAAATAACAACTTAGATACGCGATTAAATATTTTAATATACAAGATGCCACGAACATTTTATCAGTTTTGTATACTTTTTCATCGGTGACGGGTACCCATAACTTTTTTATTTGCTGAATACGGATACAATTATTTTGCGTAGACTCCTGTCGATAGTATCAAATGTTTATTACCTTTACCTAAAGAAATTAATATCCATGTCCATAATCTAATTGTTTTGCTATATATTCCGTAAATTGGCCTTGCATTCATCCGGCGGTATTTATATTTTTAAATATGTGTGCGTCTCAAGTTTGATAAAAACATTTTTAGTATACATCAGAGCTGCGCTTCATATTGTATTTGCTACTGCTGCATCCCAAGTCTGCCGCTTTAGTAGGTACCGAATTCACAGTAATAAAACTGTAAAGAACGAGCGAGTTTTGTTTGTGTACGAAGTGTTGAGATATATTACCCATGTAACATAATATCCCATTCAAATTCGAACTATATGGGGCTTAAATATTTTATAATATTCTAATATATACTTATATGGTTACGTTATCTGTGCTTATATATAAAAGTGTGTGAAAAAAATCTTATTGGACATTCTATTTTTATCTAAGTAGAGAGAATTGTTTTTAGGTCGTCAACCTGTCCTGACAAGTTCCGGCTAGCGGATGTGAGTCATCCGCGCCCGGCTGCGATGCATTCGCAGAAATACTACTGTTGAGTGTTTCGGCGTTGGAATGATGGTTATTGTCCGGGTATTTTAGTGTTAATAGTAATTTTTTAATTTAATCGGAGCCTGCGGTACACATCATTAAAGGGACCTGCTGAGTCTACAGAGACCGGCGAGGCCTGCGGGAGCCAGCGGAGCCCTGCTACAACAGCGCGTCGAGATTATTACCACACTGCCAAGCATTTCCTAGAATTTTACATAAATGCCGAGTGTTTGGCTTTGGAATGTGGGCTAATGTTCGAATCCTGTATGGAACATATACCAGATGAAACCATAGGCACCTAAACACACTTTTAAAACCTGATTTGTTGAACCTATCGAAAATTAGTAATCAACAATTGTTTGTATATTTTTAGGTCACTCTCATTAATACCTTGTGGTTTGTTCTTCAAAAGCAGTTGAGACAGACCTGGTGTAAGGGTAATTTTGATCTCCAATACATAATACGTTATCTTCAACAGTTACTGGTATTTGTCCCATGACTAATCCGTCATTGGTGTGTTGGATACCATAACTCCTAGGTTCAATCTCAAGTGACAAAAACATGTCTTTAACTGAGAGTGATTGTATTATCAAAGGCTTATATATCTTTCGATCACAGAGCATCGATCACGGATAATTTCCTTTTATGCTCTCCCCGAGGCAAATTTTTTCACAGGGATATCCAAGACCATTTATGGTATTCCGTGGTTTTCGATAGTATTCCATGGTCTTTGATGGTATTTCATGGTATTCGATGGTATTCCATGGTATATCGCTTTTTCAAGTCGTCTAGTCGTTTTTCAGAATCGTCTAGTCGTTTTCCAGAATCGTTTAGTCGTTTTCAGAGTCGTTTAGTCGTTTTTTCCGAATCGTCTAGTCGTTTTTCGAATCGTCTAGTCGTTTTCCAGAATCGTTTAGTCGTTTTCAGAGTCGTTTAGTCGTTTTTTCCGAATCGTCTAGTCGTTTTTCGAATCGTCTAGTCGTTTTTACGAGTCGTCTAGTCGTTTTTTAGAGTCGTTTAGACGTTTTTAGAGTCGTTTTTATAGTCGCTTAGACGCTATAAGCTTTTTCTTGGTAGGATAATGGACAGTCAAAAATGAACATTGTTTTAATTTTCATTATTGAAGAACATGTTGCATGCCCTCATTTTATTCCATATATAGACCGTTTAAGGGTTTTAAACCCTTAATTCCACCTTTTTCCACACGCTACACTTATACCTTTGGGTTTTCGAAGTCGGAATAGTATAAAAATCATACGGTGAACATGGCATAAGTAAGAATTAGTACCTTTTTTTTTCTGGGTGAAATTTTAAACAGGAAACGAGTTGTACAAAATCCGATTTTGCAGCTAGTCTTTCAACTTGATAATCGTGTGACGGGATATTTTTAAAAACTGGTGAACTTTGCACCTATTATATTTTAGTCAAGTAATTTAAAACAGGGCCTGGCTTTCTCGGAATTAAAGAAATTTACTTACCTAGATGGTTATAAACTCAACTAAAAATGGTTAATTTATGCCCCAAATGTAATGTCCACTTTCCTTTGAGAAGCAGTCTCTAAATATAGGAAGATAGATTTTTGATACATCCTTAGGTAATGTAGTCAAGAAAATGTATACACTCATATGTATCTCATATCTATTCTTTATTACACTTTTCCTACAAATTGTTTATCGCCAGTACCGATGAGATCAGCGTGCTCGTTTCATAGGCGCTTATTCCGACAAAGAGAAAGTACTTTTTTTCAGCGGAATTACATCACGTACATATTGCAAGCTGATATTTTTTCTATAGGTGTTAGGTTTTTATTAGTTGCGAGTCTCGACGTGTCTCGGCGTCGCGGACGCAAAAATACGCAGGCAGAGGTGGTAGCAAAAATCCATGCATGGCCGCGGCTAAAGGTCGACAGGGGGACGTCATGGCTTAACTATGATTTAGGGTTTTTATTAGTTGCGAGTCGTGACATGTCGCGGCTGGAGCGAAGGTCAACGGTCTGAGGGATAATGACGGGCACCCTGGGGTTGAGAGCGAAGGTCAACGGTCGGCGAGCTCGGGCACCTTCGGTCGCGTCGGAGAAAGTCGGGCCGGAGAAATTTGGTCACGTTTTGACCACGTTTTAGCCCCCATAAGAAATACATGGAGAAAGTGGGCTCGTACGCACATAGCCTATCTACTGTTGTCGTTACTGCTCTCCAGACATATCATAAAACATATCTGAAAACCGAAAAAGGAAACGTTTTCGAAAAATATGGCACCATGTCTTTTGAGGGCGCTCACGGACCAAACCAATCACAGCACACCTTCTTCCTTCTTCTCGAACATAGGTTCTGTACGAAAAATGACAATAGTTGACACAGACGAACAAAAATAAAAAAACGGGGGTCTATCCGAATAAGTGCGGAAGTTTTGAAAATCTGTTTTAAAATTTGTAGATTTTGATGCCCTGAATGAAATACTCAAAATGGAAAATGTGATCGCTGCCGCCATCTTGGTAAAATGGCGCCAAAAATTAGTTTCTTTGCAATTTCTCGCTTCGGGTGCCACCTGCTACAAAAAAATGTTAATGGGACCACATTCTCTATATACGTTAATTTTTTTCTATAATTCTATATTCTATATATAAAGTCATCCATTAGTGAAATAATTGTTAATTTTTCAGTTGTTAATCAGTCTAGTGCGAATTAATACTTGGTCATTGATCATCCTTTATAATCCACGAATAGCACGCTTACTGCGTCCATTTAGGTCGTTAATATTGGAGGACCAGGTTCTTTGTAGTCTTCACACTTTCTTCAGAAGTTCTCCCTGCTTACGATAATTTCTTTGTCAAACAAGCAACGGATGATGCAGACACGCTTATTGTGAATGCCACGAATGGATATGTCCTTCGAGTTTGATTCTGCGACCATTATTGGCGAAGATGTAACCTTCTAATTCTCCTTTACAGCTTCGGTTGCTGCTTGTCAACATATATGTTTATGTTTTGAAACCAGGAGTTTGTCGCATAGAAAAATCGTCCGAGATAAACTATTTTCTCGCGCGTTCAGCGGCTGTGACACAATTTCAGCTCATTTCAATTAAGGCAAAGTCATGCTCCTGCATAAGAATTGGCAGATCATCCAAGGCAAGTTCAATATCGCGTGTCTACTAGCTACTGTTGCAGCGGCACGATAGCATTCATTCAGGATTTATTATAAAATCCGTCAGTGGCAGTGCTCCTGAGAAACTGCTTAAATTTATATCCTATAAGTAAATGCAAGAAAGGGTCCACAGTATCATGTAATTGTACAAAAGTAGGTCTACAATGTTCTGTAATTTGTGCATTTTGTAACGAAGAAAAGTACGAAAATGCTACCTCAGTCGACGAGCTTATGGTAACAAGGAAGTTGACTCTCCAGTTAAAACACTCCTAAGCCTGGAGAAAGTATTGCCAAAGGCAACAACGAAGCTACACCGACGACTTAAAACGATGGAATAAGCGTCCTATCACAAGATATAAGCGTCCTATCACAGAAGGTATAGCGCTATTTATTTTGTGGTGCTAGCACAGAAGATATAAGCGTCCTATCCGTTGAGTGAGGAATAATTCACTCAACGTCCTATCACAGGAGATATAGCGCTATTTATTCTGTGGTGCTATTCGTGGACTAGGCCTATAGGGGATAACCCCGCGGATACTCTACCTCACGGTGGCGTTTAAACAACTATTCAGTTATGCAACAGATACATTTTTTTAGTATCTAGACACAGATACTGTCTGGCAGATGTATCTAGATACAGATACCGATACATTATCTGGGTATAGATACAGATACGTTAAAAAAGTATCTAGATACGTCCAGATACTTTCAGATACTAACCTCATAAGGCAATCAATATACTTACCTACTTAGATATTTATGAAACAAGTGTGTGTGAAGGTAGGTAAAGTAGAACTGTTTAGACGAAGGTGAAGTTTAGATTGTCACTAATCAAAACAACTTGTGGATTAGTAGTTTATCGTGTACGTCACTCCAAAGTGAGCACTGAGTAGGTACTTTATGTACGATATTTTTAAAAAATCACTAAATCATACCTCACTTTATTATTTGTATTGTTTATATTTTAAAAATATGCACATGACACGCCTTGGAATCTTGGCTAAAAAATGTATCCAAGTATCTAGATACTTTCAGAAGGATCTAGATACTAAAGCAGATCCTGATCTCTCACCTCAAAAAATATTTCTGCATGAAATTAGCACTAAGTATATTAAGTAATTATTGTAAAAATTAAGGGTTTTTTGAATAATGTAAAAACTGACAATTGTAATTAACAATATCTACAATAATGCATGACTTTGACTTGCTGCTGCACAGAAACTATTCAGTTTATATAAAAAATGTATAGGCCATATTTTGTTTTTGTGGCAGGCATCCGAAACAAGAAATTGCAAAGAAGCGTTTTTGGCGCTATTCTACCAAGATGGCGGCGTTTTAGGTGACGGGCTCTATATATAAATTAGGTATTCAAGTAACAGTTTCAGTAAAATGTAAATTTTTAATTTTATTTAAAGGATAGTTTTGTTGTACGAGTAGTTCCGTCTCTATCAGAAAATCTATATTCAACCTAAACAATATTTCAAAAACGACAAGAGTAGATAGTGTATAATCATAGTGACGTTAGTGAAGTTACAATGTATATATTGACTGGTAATTCTTCACGTTTTTTCCAATAACTCCCTTGATGTAAGGTGTGCACCATTGTCTAGATTAAGTGTTTTATTCATATTTATGTTTCTTCTTCGATTAGTGTACCTGTTTATTGATGTTTGGATGTTTCTTAGGAAGATACATTGCTTAACAGGCATCTTTTACTGTTTCGCACTTCTTCGGCTCCTTTGGTGTTTACTGGCATCATCAACTTGATTGTCCTGATTTTGTTTATACACGATATAAGCTGTCGTCACTTTTGTCTTATACGATGAAGGTGTTGTGTTCTTAACGTATGTCAGTCACAGTTTCGGTTAGTGCATAACTCTTCTTCATACCAATTCTTCGAACAACTTTATATAGATGTTTGCAACCACAGGTGACCTTCTTGTGTATGATAATGAGGTCCGCAGTACAGATGTAGCGGTTTGCTTTAGAAAGCGATCTCTGTGTGAAGGTAAAATAGAAGCGTTTTTTGTTAAGTGTTGTTATCAAAAACCTCGTATCTAGCTTTGCCTGATACACAACGTTGATAGTTTTCTGATTCCCGAACCAGCACTTTCTGGATAATATGCCATTATATTGTCATTCATTTCGTCTGTTCATCCTAAAACGGTAGCCTAAACGCGGGGTTAGGCCAATGGTGCCTGGGCGCGGCGGCGCGGCTTTTTTAAAGGATTTTTTTTGTTGCCGGGCGCTCACACACACATACACACCGACCGACACACACACCGGAGTAATCAAGAGCGCAAAGTAATTAATGAATCCGGGTGATTAATCGCCCAGGCCAGCGCTATGAAAAAATCCACCGGCTTTATTAGATTTATTACTTTTTACGTTATTACGCCTTATTAAGCTCACATCCAATTTATGGCTGAAACAATAAAATATAAATTAACCCTTTTTAAATCGCAGACGGGGCCCCGGCTCGATGTGATTCCGCCGGGGCCTAATGGACGTGCCTGCCTCAAGAGCGGCAGCACGCGATGGCCCATTCAGAAAAAAATGATTTATTTGATTGATAACGAACGCGTTGCTGCTGGGAATAATCCTCCTTTAAAACGGGAACAAATTTCTTAGTTGCAATTAACCAACGATTTGAACTCGATTAATGTTAAGTTTAGGTATTTTTATGGTTCCTCCTACCAAAACGACAAAATTGAATTGTTCAATGAAAGATGTGAGTTCTCAGGAAACAGTCCGCGGTAGAGTTTCCGTAAAATCAATTTGTAAATGCCTGCATATAATATTTTCTATCTAATGTTTTAGGGACGAAGGACAACAGCCGAGGAAAACAGCACCAAAAAGGAAAATAAAATCAGTGAGTTTAACAACTTCAGAATTCGGTAGTGGACTTGCCAAACACAAGAAAAAGAAGAAAAAGCTAGAAGATCTTTAATGTTATTTACCTTTTATAAATTATTTTTATGTTATACAAGATTATTCATTGACTCCTAGCAATATAGGTAAAATTTGGAGAGGTGTTCAATTAGGTTGAATAGTGATTAACTATATTGCGACAATGATAATAAAAAATATTTAAAAGAAAAACTCTGAACGACTTTAACTACTGTGAATAGACTATAATAATACGAGACTCGCGAATGTCGAAACTAAAGCTTCGAAGGGGGTAAGTAAAATTTTTAATTTTTATCTACATTTTAACATAAATTTGTTCAAAAACATGTTTTCAGTTTTTAGTTTTAGTATCTTGATCGTTTAGCCAATTAAAAAAGTTTCAAACTGCTAAAAATTAAAATATTAAAAATTCATGCCATCAAAACGAAAACGACACCAAACTAAGTTTCATGATGCTCCAAAATTTAAGGAGGAAAAATTTGCATCAGTTGTAACTATATATGTATTTATGTAAGTATCAAGGGCGCAAATGAGGCGTTTATGGCCGGCCGGTGAAAATAATAGCTAGAGGTTCCAACAAACATACACGGTCGATGCTATCGCGCTGTCAGGCAACGACAATAGCGAATTCTAAGGTAGGGTTGATGAGAATCAAAATGTATGCCCACAAGTTCAGTGATAGTCTAATAATCAGCCTAGTTATCATAAATATTAAACTGGTTGATTTCAATTTAGTCCTCCACTATATCAGCTTTCCCAACGCAACGCTGGTATCAGCATAAACTTAAAAATACCTACAGGAAAATGGCTTTTAGCGGATTTGACTATGTTTTATACAGGGTGAGTCATTAATAATGGCATATAGTGCAACCGCATATATTTTGGGCCAAAATATTACGATTGAGGCTAATATGCCTTGTAGAAATGTTGTTTGTTTAAGAGATACAGGGCGTTGAAGTTTGTTTTTTGAAATTGCATTTTGGCTACATCTCCCAACATAATCAAGCTGCTGAACTGAAATTTGGCACTGCTATGTTTTTGGGGATAGAGAATAAGCTGAAAATGTCAATTTTTACGTATCTCACAGAGGGAGCCATTTGCGCTGTTTTTGGAACTTAATTTTTGGTCCTGCAGGTTCATCATTTTAGTGCATCTTTTCATTATGCATCAAAGTATACTCTTGTTTCATAACGATCAAATCAACCGTTTGTGTTGAAATTGCCAAAACGTGCCCCAAAACACCTGTTGACTTGAATATTCGAAAAACAAAATTTTCACCTGCTTTCAAATATTAATGCCACTATTAACGACTCACCCTGTATATATTTTGTACATCTTGAAGCTTTCATATAAAACTCTATTTCACAAAATCCCAAAAAATTGGTGGTTCTTGCACTACAGAGAATTTAAGTCAAGTTAAACGTTTAAATAGTTTATACAGGGTGTCCCGAAAAACATTAACTACTGGCCAACAATAAATCGAAAAGCACCTATGGAAAAATGTTAAATAAGGCTTCGTAATAAAGTTATGATGTTTTAAATAAAAAAAAGATTGTTCAAATTGCATAACTGAAGGTAAGTGGGCCATAACTTAAAAGCCATATTAATTTCTAGTAACTGTCAAACTGATGTAATAGGGCAGTCCAACGAACTGTTACGATCAGCTGAGGACAAATGGTTACATTTGTTTATAATGCTAAATGTTTTAAATTTCATTAAATTACTGTTTAAAATGCCTTGTTAACAAGGGCCTACCGGCCCTGCCGGACCATAGGCCATGTTGTGGCTCCCGCTCCTGTGTGTGTAGTAACACGTGTACCTATGCTCTCGTCTACAGGACGCAGTTTTCGATATTTCGAGCCCAAGTTTGGCGTACGGCCGCGGCCGTCCGAGCTCAAGGCGAAGAACCCTATTGAAGGGCGTCCGAATCGGGAGAGCGGTTCGGCCCCCGGAATTTTTTTCCCGTTTTTTTCGGGAAAAATGGCTAGCAATTGGAAGGGGGAGCGCCGGTCGAGTTCAGTTTTCGCGTGGGGCCGCCGAAGGATACGGGCCTCTTGCCTGCCAGAGGGCATCCCGATCGAAAAAGCCGTTCGGCCGTTTGGGCCGCCTTTTTTTCGCGATTTGGCGAGGTCCCCGGGATCATACTGTATACATCGTGGCCGACGCGCAAGCCCCGCCCCCCATATTTATTCGTAAACATCGATTGACATTTGGTATTGTTTTGGTGTGGAGAATTTCCAAGTTTCGTACCGATTTTGGACTTTGGGGGCTCAGAGCATATCTGTTATTCCATATGTGACTTTTTCACGTACGGGCGCGCTGTATTATTATGTAAAATCTTTTTAGAAAACCCCACGGAACACCAACTATGCCTTATACGGCTGTATCTTGAAATTTTCGCAGTGTGTATGACCGCTATAACAACAAATAATAAAAGTAAAATAAAGGTAATGTAATAGTTGTTTCGATTTTTGTTAACAATGATGACACGGCTAACTAATATTTCTCAAACAGCGAAGTAGCGAAGTTGAAGCGGCTGGGCTCAACCCAGAGATCCGGCGTTCGAAACCACGTTCTGGGGCAAACTTTTTTATTTCTTTTTTTAAAAATATGTAGTGTTAAATATTGTACGGTGGTACGGAACCCTTCGTGTGCGAGTTCGACTCGCACTTGGCCGATTTTTAACTTTATACCTACTTACTTGTGTATTGTTATAGATAGTTGCATTGTATTTGGCATTGCAGGAGCATGCCGCAGAGACGAGTTACAGAAATTATCATTAAATGATATTAACGACATGGATTCTATCATAACTGTGAAAATGCCCGATAGCAAGACACACAAACCTCGATCATTATTTGTAATAAGCGGTAAAATTAAAAGTTTTAATTTTGTTGAAATGTATCGCAAAAATGCATCCCTTCGTCCCCAGTCTACCAGTCTAGATTCTTTATAAGATATTATAACGGAAAATTCTCCGTTTAACCTGTTGGTATAAATACTTTTAGTAAAATTTCAATTTCTAATAAAAACTGAAATAGATAGCTGCTCAAATTCTGGAAGGTGAACCAAGTACCAGTACCGGAAACTTCACAACAATTCGAAAAAGAGTTTTAAGTGAAGAACCTGAGACCTTCACAGGCAATGAAGAAAACAAAATTCAAAAAAATACTGGAAATGAAGTTTGTCCATCAGTTACCTGGACTGCGTCTCGAGCTGAAAACTTTATGCCTCTTGCAACAAATATGCACTTTCTGCACTAGTTACACAAATAACTATTTTTCTAAGTATAATAGAATTGTGTTTTTCGCATAGCAAAAAGATAAACTTTTTCAGGTGTCTCAAATAGTCCGATTTTATCCTTAGTTTTTGAAATGAAATGAAAAGACCAGCTTAAAACCAGGATGATGCAGTTTCCTCTGGAGAATCCGAATCTAGCTTCAGAATTTATATACAGAGTGTTCTCGAAAAGTTAAGGACAGGGTGTCTATTTAAGAAGGGCCACTCGAGAAAATCTTGACAAATATGCATTTTTCTGAGAACTTGATTTGAAAAAAAAAATGCTTTTTTGATTAGCTAACTTTGCGTAAAAACACACTTGAAATCCATGGCCTACCTACTTTCCGAGATATTTTTCAAAATCCCGAAAATTACCGAAATTTCTTCGGCATGTAACTTTTTTGTTTCAAGAGTTACCGAAAAAACCATGGTTTGTTGTGTGCTCTCTTAACACTTACTTATATTTTTTTTATTTATAGCTGTCATGCATACTAGAAAATATTAAAAATGTGAAAAATGTGCAAGTTACCGATACCTCGCAAGAAATTTCAAAGATTTGCAATGTAGTATGTTGGGAAAAAAATACCTAGAACATGAAAGTACAGTATTCGAGGCAACGGCTCGCTACAATAAAATGGGCACATTTTTCGGTGGGTACTAAGAGAACACCCATTAAACCGTGGCATTGTTTTAAATTCTGATAAAGTAGCAATTAGTTTTGCCCATAAATGACATTGGGGAAAATTTTTCGGTAAATCTTGAAACAAAAAAGTTACAAACCGAAGAAATTTCGGCAGTTTCGGGTTTTTCAAAAATATCTCTGAAAGTAGGCCATGGATCTCAAATGTTACACAAAGTTACCCTATCAAAAAAGCAACCATTTATTTCAAATAAAGTTCTCAGAAAAATAAATGGTAAGATTTATTGACATTGATATAAAAATAAAAAGTTCAAATTTCAAAACACAAAGCGGATTAAAGTTTTCACGCGTATGTTCAAAACATTTTATTAAAGATTTACACATTTTAGAGTTTTTTACACAGTTTATAGAAAAACTTTCAAAATTGGACGACTTGCACACTAATTGGGTTTACTTCTTTCCTCTCTATCAGTAATTCAATCCACACATCTGACGGTGGCAGATTCATTCTGTGAGAATGTTTGACCTGCAAAATTTTTTTAGAGACCGCTGTTATTTATTTTCTTCAAGATTAGCTTATCTTTACAACACTACAACGTTGTCAACTTACAAAAATCGAAATATTTGAAGGCATTTAAGCCCATGACTTGAAATACTTATCTTAATATTTCTCCCAATGATGAAGTTTTTGAAGGCTTTTTGTTGCCTCTTATAACAGCTTATTGTAAGCAATAAATAAATAGGTAACAATGTCCATATTTAATACCGGAGGAAAATTCGCAGTATTGAACTGAATATTTTGTCGCTCAGTGCAAAAGGGTCCACTTTTTTAAACCATTTATTAGTTTTATTGATCGCTGCTTTGGGATTTTGAGCTTGTAAATTTATAGAATAATCACTCATTGTTGATATCAACTGTTTATATGCACTTATTACATAACAGAAACACACGAAAATACACCAAAACTACAATTTTACGACGAAATGGTCTAAAATAAATCAAAACTATGGAAAATGAACACAAACTGCTTTACCAACCCAGCTTTATTTGACCTCCAGACGCAATTTCCTACTCGATTAGCCCTATAGCTATTAAGCGATAATAAATTAAGAATAAAGTGTCTTTTAGCGGGACTGTATAATTTTACTTTTTACGAATGGGCGAAAATTACACTAAATCAAGAATATATGGATATGATTAACTTACTGGGAGATTGATTTTAGAACACAATCACGTCAATCTCATAACGTCATACGCAGATTTATGCAAAGAGCAAATCTGCATCCTTATCACATCCAGTTCAGTGTCTTCATCCAGGAGATAGTGAGGTGCGATTACAGTTTTGTAGATTATTATAAGATATTTTGTGGAGTGATTAAGCTCATTTTAATAAAGAATGTGTTTTAATCAACACGATTTACACATGAAACTTTTGGCTTAGTTACAAATAATTTCGTTATATTTTGAACCTTTCTAAACTTTTGCTAATTTAAAAAATATATATTAAATAACTATTAGGTAGTACGATGCGTTATTCACCATTTTTGGCCAATGAGTATATTACCAAGTGGAGGGAATGTTTTTCGGGACACCATGTATACGGGGGTGATTAAAAAGCTATTTTGACGAAACTGATTTGTCAAAGAAAATTAGTCAAAATTGCATCACTGGATCTGGACGTTATGTTTTTTTTAAGAGTGTAATGAATGAATATAGAATTCAAACTGAATTTTCACTAGCTAGGTAGGTTCTTATCTAAATTTAATTTTTCGGAATACTGTCCTGCTTATGCTTAGCCTCATCTAGAGGGATGCTAATAAATATTTCGTTTACTTTTTGCAGTAGTAGGTATTGGACTCGGGATAAACCGTCGATGGATCCCTTCATCAATCAACGGATAAACGTAATACTTGTGATTTTTTTTTACCAACATTCAGTAGAACGATCTGCGCCTGAGCACATTCGTTCACCTTCACGCGATAGACAATAGACAAAATCGCCGATTGCCGGCGGCTGACAATATATACAAGTTCTTTGGCGGTCCTTCCATACCAAGACGCCCAGCCGAGCGCGCTCATGATTTTTTTAGATACTTTTACGCTCTAGAAAACGAAGTCCTGTGTTCCTTTTCAGATTTTTGAAAATTTTCTTTTTTGTGTTTACATTATTTAGTATCTAATTGCCTAAATCGTAGTAAGGTAGTTTTATAGTTTTCGCAGGTTAATTATAACAATTCTTACTTAATAGCCTATTTTACACCTGCATCCTGCATTGTATTTCTGTAAGCCAGTAGCGTTGGAAGGTGAAAATGAAGACATCAAGCTTTTAAGTTAATTTGGAAGGCTTGAAGAATGTAAGCGCTTTATCAAGTCTTTACAAATCGGTCCCATTTGTACCCAACAGCTTTTTTAAGCGATAGCGGTGAAATTAAAACATAAACGTTTTTAAAAAGTCAAGTTCGGACAGAGATAAACCGGTAGGTGGATACCCATCATTATGGTGCGAGTTTGTAATTAAATTGCACCTGGAAATTAGCGGTTTTTTTCTAAATCTAATTAAGAAGCTCTCTAATGTGCTGGTTGATGTTAATTACTGGTTTTGCTGAATATATAGAAACGTTGGGATATTTTTCTAAATTGCCTACATTTTAACACAGTAGAATTATTTCATTAAAATAATAACTATATAGCTAGTAAAACGTAAGGTAAAAGAAAAATTGGTACATTGCCGCTTAACTCGGCACGCTATAGAACCACATGAGGTAACCGTAAACTCTTAGCAAATTTATGTTTTCTAAAAAAATGACCCACACCAGAAACAGGTTTTAAAGGTTATACAGTAAATTTAAAAAAGTGTATATTATTTCAATAAAAAATAACAAAAATAGGAAAGGATCTTTTGACTATGGAGTTATTATTTTTTTGGAGTTCCTAGAGGGAGCTAGCCTTTAGCTAGGTATACCCTACCGTTTTGGTAAATCGGGCCATATTTTACATGTCCTACACTTGAACCAATATCGAATAAAAAATACGAAAAATCACCCTTTTTAACTTAAGGAACGTAGTTTAATTTCTATGTTATTTACCGTTTTGGAGATTTTTTCTTCAAGCGTTTCAGTACTCAATATTATTATTATTAATATTATGTTAGTTGATATTGGTTGCCTTTTAAAAAAGATTACGCTGACACAAAAAATATTCACAATCAGAAACTAACGCATTTAGTTATTTGTGATTTTTAAATATTACTAAAATACTACACGCACATACTTACTTTACTTAAGGAATTACTCGATATGGCCACCTTCTACACTGCATATTGGTTAAATAAATTATGTGGAGTGTGTAGTATTTTAGTGATATTTAAAAATTACAAATAAATACTTAGTTTCTTATTCTGAATATTTTTTGTCAGCAACCAAAAGCAATTAAGATATTAATAAAATATTGACAAATATTGAATCCTCTCAAAAAACGCAAGCATTTATAAGTCCATTTTGTGAAAGTTTAGTTATTAAAAGCAACATTTTTGTATAAGGCATGTTGGATTTAATCGTCATGGTCATGGTCTGCTTTTGGGATTTCGCATTCCCAATTAATCACCTTGTAAACACTGCTAACTGCCAGCGTGATGCTGTGTTAGTTAAAAAAAATATGTGCCGTTTTCAAATGACTACAGTCAATGATTCGGATGACTCGAACATTTCGGAAAATGGGTTCCAACAAAAATCTCATGCTTTCTATCCCATAGAAGGGCGTAACAGGTGGCTAATAATGACCGTAACGATTTTTTGTTTGAATTTCGTTAATTACGGGAGAATATTTTCAAAACATAAGATAATGCTCCTATATTAAACCGTCACTAATTGAAAAACAAAAGGTCCATTAATTTCGAAGCAGGTTTATAAACATTAATAAACGTTTTTGTTGGTAGCTCTCCGATATTCGGTAGGTAGAAAGTCGAGGTACTCCCCATATAAAATAGTACCACTAATTAATTTTGTTAACCATTAGGACGGAGAGAATGATTTGGGGAAGAAATACATTATCTACCATGTAGGTATGTATGGTTTAAATGAAGTTACTTGGAACAGCATAAAAACCTTTGAATTTTATACGGGTGATTTCTGCTGATAAGTCTGTTATTTTTACCACTAACAGAGCGTGGTAAATGCCACGTATATCACTGTGTTCCAAGTGAGTTTATTTATATTTTACCAGGGTAGCTCGAGAACAGGCTCCTCGGCAATAAAATACGAGACGAAACACTTTTTTGCCCATATTAAACCGCACTTGGTATTAGCAGTAAAAAGGGATGAAGGAGACAGAGACGATAGATATTGTAGTAAAAACAAGTGACTGCATGCTCGCATAATATGATGTCTCCAATACTTGCATGGCTTACTCTGTTCGACGGCTGGCCACTTGTGCAACGAAATTCGGTGGATAGGCGTGCCATAATTTCCCAGATCTTAGGATATTCTTGCGTAAATAGTTATATTCGATATGACTTTTTAGAGACCTTTTGACAATATTATATGGTGCATTAACCTTTACGTTGTGTTTGACGACAACCTTAAAAAAACCTTAAAAGTGAAATATTATGTTGCTTGTATATTTTTGAAAACTGCGTGACGCTTACGTCGTATATTCTTTTTGTGACGCCAATTTCAGTTTTTTATGCTGTTTCAAGTGACTTTATAAATACTATAAAATATCATTTGTGTGTAAAAATTCAGATAATCGGTTTCATTATCGATACAAAACTAATAAATTGTTTGTCACATGGTAAATTGAGGCAATTAGTAGAAGATATCAGAGGAACTGGGAACAAAAGACGTCAAAGTTGACAGTTAATTCTTGCCTTGTGCCACTTATTGAGAAGCAAATACAATAGAAAATCTACTTTTTTCTACAAGCGTGCGGAAAAGTAAATGCGTGCGAAAAAGTGGCTTACTTTTCCGCACGCTTGTAGAAAAAATAGTGTTCCTAACTCTTGCGGAAAGTGTCTTTTCCACACTCGATTTCTTGGCTGCACTCCGCGTCGTTCAGCCAACTGCAATCGCGTGCGGAAAAGTGGCACTTTCCGCACTTGTTAGGAAATATACTATAGCAAGAATTATCTGTCAACTTTAACAGCGGTTTTTCTACTTCCCTTATTTATGCTACACAATGATGGAGGACAGTAGGTATATTATTTTCCTTATTATTATATTAGTCTTATTATTGTGCCGATTTCCAGCTATATCTTTTACTACATCCTGTATCTATCTATAACATTAGAACATTAGGCTCTAATGGTGAGCCATACTTATAGCAACACAATAATGATCATAATTATTCGTATCCGGAGAGCCAACAGTAATTTAAGCGGAATCTTTTAAAAGCAATTTGCTTTTAATTTCAAATTATCTCAGCGGGCGACGCGACTCGTTATAAAAACGCCTTTATTTAACCGCAGTAAAACGCCATGAGGACAGCACGGTTATTCCTGCTTATTGGCAATTTAAAAAATATCAAAAACACTCCATCAGAAAGTAATCACTTTTCATTGAACCGGAAAAATTGAAATTAGCTCCCCGGAAAAAACTTCGGCCTCCCTTCGCAAAAAATACCCCGGAGGGACTGGAAATTCCTCTGAAATTAAAGCCACCACGTGTCAGTGCTCAAAACCCAGTCTCGATCTCTAATAACACACTTTTGAATTTTTCTTTTTCTGAAAAAACGTGTTTAAATATAAATCATAAATACTGAGAACGGAGAAAATAGCATTGTGTTATGTGGAAAACCAATTTAAATTAAAAAAGCCCAAGAAATAATTTATATACAGGGTGGAACTGAATTATGGTACACCAATTTTGAAATTTGGTATGTTGTTAAATGGAACCCTTTGTATGTTGGATTCTCCTCGATTCACTGAAACCAACGATGCCTCACAGGTAACATTTTGATTGAGAGAAAGGGGTTTTTCTTTAAGTTATTTGGATTTGTAATAAGAAACTAAAGATGGTAAACTGGACATTTTTAATGAACTATCAAAACGTCTGCCTATAGAATACTTCTGTTTTAATACACTGCGTGCTACGGTCTACAGTATCAATGTATTGTCAACTGCAACAATTTCAAAAATAGTGCGTTTTTATCTACGACTACAAGTTTATTTTAAGTTTGTGAGGTACCTTGGGAGAAAAATAAAATTACAAAAATTTTATAATGAACACCGAGAAAAACTACCATCATTAGAACTACTGGACCTAATCTTATTAGTCCATTCCGAAATCTGTGAAAGTTCTTTGGGTAGATGCATTCAACAAGGGAAGAAAGTTCAAGTATACATATTACAAAATGGATTGAGGAACCTGGTAACAAGGTGCAATAGCGACAAATTCTTAAATAAGCAAAATCGGCACTACTGACTTACCATACTTACTACTTAAATTCGTGGAAATAATTGCTGGAAATCAATTTCAACTATAAAATAAATTTCTTTCATTTGACAGTTGCCACATTCTGCACTTGTATATACACAACATTGTCAAGTGTAATTTTTAGAAATCATGGAAATCATTATTAATTTTTTCTAAGAATCAAAGTACCTGTTATATTCATAGATTCTCCAATAAAATGGCATACTTGGCATCACTGATACCATTAGAATGAGGAAAGAATAGGCCTCACTTTGGAAAGTATAATGCTCGGTCCCCTTACTTTAAAGAGTCCCTGGTTTCAGTAAATCGACGAGAATCCGAAACATAAATAATATATAAAGTGTCCCATTTAAAAACCAAAATTGAATGTCACTTCCGGTAAAATCCGAAGCGGATAAAAATGCATTTATACGTCAAAAGTGACATTTTTTATAAAGTAACATCAACATGCCAAATTTTAAAATTGTATTTCAAAAAAACAAGGGAAAAAGTGGGGTGTACCCTGATTCAGTTCCACCCTGTATAGTTTCTTTAAGGAGGGTACCTACTATCTAGTACTTAGATTCCCTTGTCGAGAAATCAAGGCTACCCTCCATGTTGGAGTTCGCTTTCCGTAATTTATCGCTTCAATACAAACTAAATCTAAATAGTAAATTTTGGAAAACTTTCTGGCACTGGTCAGAGTTACCTAATATGCCACAAAAGGTGCATTTTTCAAAAAGATCAATAAATTACGCTTTGTTTATTCCTCTGTGCAAAATGGGCACGTAAACATTTGTAGCGTCAACTGAAGAATTTATTTCACTTCCAACGTTTTTAACCTTTTCTCATACAATCGACCAAAAATTTTGATATTTAGTGTCAAAAAACCACCGGGATATTATTTAGTTTTCGGGATATCGATAAAAGTTAATATTTTTTTGGCTATTTGCACTTTTTTAGCAGTGGCGGTTCATGACCATTTTACCAGGGGAGGCAGGCAGCCTTATGCCTTATTATTATTATAAATCATATCAAAGGTCATATATGATCTTTGATCATATGTATTTCTGGCCATAACGAATTTTAGTTGGGGAAGTGCCTCGTTTTTTAACTTTATTCAGTTTCATGGTCGTAGCTCGATAGGAGGAAGTCTTGGGCCAACAAAAATGACACCCACAAGGAACGGTCGTTTGAATATGATAATTTACATTCATAAATTCCATTACTGATTGAAAATCCAATGGGATCTAGGACTCTGGGATCATCTAAGATCGATTCTGAGAGAGGATTTACGTAGGAATTCTAGGAACTCTAGTCTGAAGCGTCAACAACAACTACTATGTAAAAAACATGAAAAAAAAAGTATTGAACAGTAGGTAATTTACGGAAGCGTAAAAGGGCACACCATATTTTATTTTTAGTGAACTCCTAACTCTGACTTTAAAAATCGAAGTCCTCCTTTCAAAGTCGAAGTTTAAAGTCGAAACATCGAGTTCAGAGTTCGAATTTCGAGTTCTAAGTCGGATTTCGACTTTTAAAGTAGAAATTTAGTGTTCAAAGGCGGAATTTTTACTTTGAATACGAAATTTCTACTCTTTAAAAGTCGAAATCCGACTTTGACCTTCGACGAAGTCCGACTTTGAGAGTCAAAGTTCATAGTCGGATTTCGACTTTTAAAGTCGAAATTTTGACTTTAAAGTCGAAAATTTCACCACCACCACACAAGTTAATTCTGTTCGTAAACGATCCACGAATACGTGCAAATAATCATCTGGTTCTAAAAGGCTTGCACTTTTTGAAGGTGGCAAGTTTGCAGACTGTTTTCTTTAAGAATTCACCATAATATGTTGCTCCGCGATATTCTTGTCAGGCCCACAAGTCATTAGTGCCATGCGCTCTGGTGGGTCCTGGTATTATAAGCATTTATCCATCGAATAAGAAATCTGTAACGCTCCTAGCGCGTAAGAAAGTGCCACAGTGCTCCTTTTATCACTAGTTTTAATTCACAAATACATAAATTAACAAACTCTGATAGATTCTAACGTTAATTATACATTTTCAAAAACGACTAGATGTATGTACAGTTTATAATATATCAGAGCCATCTATGTGGCGTTGCAGACAGAACTTGTTACAGATTTCTGTATATGCCAGTAGCTTCCCCTAGTTGTTACAGATTTCTGTGCAAGTACAAAAATCTGTAACAACCCCTGCAGCTCTGGTGTCAACCAGAGTTAAAAAAGAGTGTCACGGGCGGCCACTGCATTAAACAGTCAACTGAGTGAACGCGTGAACCCGTGGACGTCAACAACGTTAGTCAGCAGGCTATGGTTTACCAAAAATCGAAAATGTGCAACACGGATAGACGTCAGTCAACGCCGTTAGTACACGGCCACACATAAGGCGGACGGCGGACCGGAGAGCAGAGCGGAGATGGTAGCGGAGCTTTAAAAACAATAGGAAGCCTACTATCGTGTCCACACATACCGCGGAGAGGGGAGCGGAGAGTAAAGCGTGTTTGCTCGCTGGTAGCGGAGCGTTCAAGTCATTTGACATTTTCCGACGTATTGGCGCATATTTAACCTTGAAAATAGAGCGTTGTATTTTTATATACCTACTTAATAATAAACAATATGGATCGCGAAATGCTAATTAGTGAAGTTTTTAGTCGCAAACTCCTATGGGACATAATTCATGCACATCACCACAACCGAGGTGTTTTAGACAAACTTTGGGTCGAGATTTCCAAAATTATTTTTGTATACCTACAGATGATGGAATTCACCAAGTGTTTCCCTGCTTAGGTTTATTTCATGTACCCACACTGCACGTTTATTTTGCAAAATCCGAAATTTAAGTTGTGAATTTTCACATAAAAATAATGTAGAAATCGACATTTTTATAGCTGTTTCTATGAAGTTTGACTTTTCAATGTTTCCACTTTAATTCCAACCTCTCTGCGCAATACGCCTTTCAAAGCTGTCACAATCCGCTGACTGTGTGGCAGGCGCGGTCATATCCATTTGCGAAGGGGGGGGCCATACCTGGATATGTACTCCTTATTAGGCGGTTTTAAGTACCTAATAATAAAACTAAAAAATAAAAAGTCTATATCACAAAAAAAATTATATTCCTCACAAAAATAACAAAAATAAAAATATGTATTTTAAAAAACATAAATTTTACTTTCGAAGTCACGTATGCCTTGGAAATTATGAAGAAACTAATTTTCTCCACGACCATTCGTGAATGTAAGTATTCTAAAATCATTTTTAATAATAATAGAACTTAAAAATTCTGACTCTAGAGCGAGATGATTTATTCTTATATACTTGCTTTTCGAGTGTTTTGCGTGTATTTCCAGGATCTTAATATAATTTTTGTAATCTATTGCACATAAATAAACAATATATAATAGGGATATTAATAGTTCGTACTAATAATAATAAATCATTGCATTATTTTATATATTTTCATTCCATAACAAGACAATGAATGAATATACGCTAATCGAACTAAACACAGCATAGAGTGCCATGGATTTCAAGACTGTCAACCTCGCTGTCAACAATAGCGGCGCGGGGGTGCGCTTCATAATTTGCAAAAGTTTTGAAAGATTTATGCCGTGTTTACGTCCGGCCCGGCCACTGTTTTCGCCCGACATTCGGCGCGCGCCAAAATATTTGCAACATCGAAACTTCGCGAAAACCCGCGGAAAATCCGTAATTTTGAAAGATTTATGCCGTGTTTACGTCCGGTCCGGCCGCTGTTTTCGCCCGACATTCGGCGCGCGCCGAAAACAAAAAAAAATCGAAAACAAAATTGCGCATTTTCCGCGGGTTTTCGCGAAGTTTCGATGTTGCAAAAGGAGCAGATTTTTTTATGAAGATAAAACTAAATGAAAAAAACTGAAAAAAATGAAGAAGTAGATGAAAATTCATTAATTATGAATCTATGCAATTCAAATATCCCGCGTTAACTAGTGCGTTTTCATTGGTTAGGCATCTTATTGGCTAGGATCATTTGGTTAGGCATCTTATTGGTTAGGATCATTTGTGACCTACCGCTCCCTAGACGCTAGTTAGAGTGAGAGTGCAATAAATACAAAACTTTGAGAAAAAAGTCGAAATTCCGAGAAAAAAGTGGAAATTTCGAGAAAAAATTCGAAATTTCGAAAAAAAGTCGAAATTTAGTAAAACTTCGAGAAAAAAGTCGAAATTTAAAAAAAATCACTGCTGTGGCCCTTCTACGCCTTCGTAATAATAAGTATTTTCGAACGTGTTTTAAGTTAAATAAAATGAGTGAAAAATCGAGTGATTTTGATATGGAAATTGGTCGTGGAGAAAATACAGTCGGTTACTCGGTTAGAATGAAAAAATTCCACTCGTATCGAATTTTTTCATTCTAACCTCATTACAGAATCTACTATTCCACCTCAGTAAAGTGCCTTTTTTTTTGTAGGTTTTTTTACGGCATTGCGAAATTTCGAATCTCTAGGCCTATTATTTGATTTTTTGGCATGTTTCAAACTTTTTTTTAGAAAAGTGCGTTTTGTGTAGTTTTTACATCAAAATGTTTATAAAAAAACTTGTTGACATTGAAAAACTGGATAGGTGTGAGAATTTTCAAAAGCCTAAGTCGACTTGGATTTATTTCTGCTAAAAAAATAAAACGTACAAAAATCAAAGTAGACCTAGGCTGTTGGCTGTTGGAATTTTTCACACCTATCCAGTTTTTCATTGATAACAGGTATTTCTTAATAACATTTTGATGTGAAAACTACACAAAATGAATTTTTCTAAAAAAGTCGGAAAAATGCCAACAAATCAAAATAAGTAGGTATATGCATAGGAATAGACTTTCGAAATTTCGCAAACCTACTCATTTTTACATTTTGAACAAGTTTCCTTAATAACATTTTGCCTTAAAACCTACAACTTTACTGATGTGGCAAATTTTTCTTCATGATATCCAAAGTGATTTTTCGAAAGTAAAATTATGTCACAAATTAGTTTCAAACCAAGCAGCGCTGATCTCCAGAAGCTCAAATTTCAACTCGAATTTTTTTGTTATTTACACTTTATGTGAACCTAATCCGTGGACACTATTGGTTATATAATATTATTAATAATATTCGTATCTATTTTTTATTTATTATTATTTTTTCATTTTATTAGGGGGGGGGGCATGGCCAAGACCGCGCCTGCTGTGTGGACACTACCCGCACTACTCTCCGCTTTCCGCCCTGCTCTCCGCTCCGCCGTCCGCGTTATGTGTGGCCGTGCACTTAGAGTTTGACTGTTACTTTACTGGTAGTAAAACTATGAGTATTGTGTGCATAGAGTTGGAACACACGACAGTTACGGAAATAGTAGATATAATAAAGGAAATACCAAACAAAAAATCATCGGGTATTGACGAAATCCCTATTTCAGTAATAAAAAACGTGGATATTTTTTTGGCGGCACTCTGGCCGATATAATTAATTCCATGTTTTTACACGGAATATTTCCCGATAGTATCAAAACAAATAAAACTATACCTATATTCATAAAAAGGCGACAAAACAAAAGCATCAAATTACAGAGGAATATCCCTACCTACATGTTTTTCTAAAATAATAGAAAAGGTAATCTACAACAGATTACTATTCTTTGCAACATCGAACAAAATAATAAGTGACACGCAATACGGGTTTTTACCAAAATCCTCTACTGAGAAAGCAATTTTCAATTCACTCAAAACGATATCAGAGAAACTAGATGAAAATCGGAAGATAGGTGGAATATAGGTAGGTACTTTGATTTAAGCCGCGCGTTTGATACCCTTCCGCATGCCACCTTACTAAACGTACTACACTGCTAATGGCTATAGGGGACGGTGTTATGATCTCCTGCGATCTTACCTAAATGATAGAAGTCAGGTAGTTAAAATAGAAACCGTACAAAATAATATAAAAGATTTCCATTCAGAGAAACTCCCTATAAAACATGGGACTCCTCAAGGCTCTATATTGTCCTCATTTCTATTCATTCTATTTACAAATGCTCCGAAATGTGGTAGCTGCGGATGAACTGTGCCAATTTGCAGAGGACACATCGTGCGTTATAGTTGGCAACAATCTAGTCGAGTGTAATATTAAAATGCAAAAAGCCGCTTCGAGTATGCAGCAATGGTGCAATGACAATTCCCTAACACTTAATGTTGAAAAAACTAACACACTCATTTTCTATCCCACGGGAAACCGCGACGAATCTGCTTACATATCTCTGAATGGACAATTCATTCAGCAGGCTGACGGTGTAAAATTTCTGGGAATCACAATAGACCAAAAATTAAGTTGGCTAAATTATACAGACTTGATACTTAAGAAAATGAACTCTGGCTGCTATTTGATCAGATCTATGAAATACCACATGACAGTTGATACCTTAAAAACACGCGTATTTTTTTTTCTAAAAGCGTATTATTCGATGCCTGATGGGGGTGAATCGCAGAACATTATGCAGAGGCTATTTGTTATATAATTTTTTGGAAAAGTGTTGAGAGAGTTCAGGATATAAACTTCACTCTTAATACAATAAGGTACCAACTAGGCGTATCTATGTACCTAATCTCTATATAGTTCCGAACTCCCGTTTGCCCGCCCCAGTCCCAATAAAACCCACACTACCGGAACAATATTAACGAAGTAGGTTATTTGAAGCTAATGAATGCCAATGAATGGGCAGATTAATTCAGTTAGGGCGGTACAAAGCCGGAGACGGGGCGTCGCTTTGACGTGATATCTCGGTTAGTTAGGCCGTATCTTATAGGCCGCCCGCGAGGCGAGTGTTCCCATCCCCGATAACGACGTTACCTACGGACCGGGAAGCCCGCCAGGCGCGGAGCAAGCAACCGGCCCAAATTGGGTTGCCGACGAAGAACAACACGTTTATACAGTCTAAAATTGGAGACGATGGGCCCTTTACTACGTTAGGGGGGTTTCGCGACATATGTGTCTATACTGCAGAGACAAGTATATAGTAATGTGAAGTTGGTATCTGTATAATAGCATTTTCTAGGCATACGACCTATGAACATTGAGTAAAGGAATAAATTTACTCAATGCTATGAATAACCAATAATTATTTTTCAGGTAGGTAGGTAGGTACACCTCTAATTGCACTCCTTGACTAACGTCTTATAAGCCTAGGCCATTGATCTGATCTGATACTTACTGTGAGCATAATACCTACATTCCCTCATCGCCTTCATCTGGAAGACAGATAAATTAAAAAATTACTCAGGCACTTTTGGTACAGTTTACCTACTTCCACATCACTAATCGAGAGGAAGTATTGTGAAAATGTTCTAAAACGGCGAAAACCAACCTTTCGAATGGATTGAGGTATCGATTTCAAATTTGGTATAAGTTACAAAATCTTGCGTACAATTTGACGGTTCGGATTGGGATTTTTGCTATTGGCCGAAATCGATCCACGGAGAGGGTTCGAAATTGGGGGATTAAACACATAAATTGTCTAGTTTTGCGTGATTTGTTAGTTTTTAGCCAACGAAATTAGTGTACAATTGTTACTAAATAAAATTTTTATATTACTTAAAAAAATGGTGATTGACGGGTGCAATGAAGTGGGAAAAAGTGAAAAATAAAATTTCCATTTCCAACTGAAAGTAGGTAGGTACGAGTATATTCTTAGGATTTGCGTGCAATATTGGAATTTACTATTGAATAATGGATTTAAAAAGAGTGATGTGGAAGAAGCGATTCCATTCGCAGCGGCTTTAATTTTTCTAAGTTCGATAAGTAGTTTCTACAAGTAGTGAAAATAGAACATGTTGTTTTAAACAAATTTTCAAATGTAAATTGGTAGGTAAATCCCCGCCCCTCCCCATTTTGAAAAAAATTTGGAATCGATTTATATCGTTTCATATTGGTCGGAGGAAAAAAATATGAAGACAAAAATTATAGAGCTTGGAATTTGCAACATTTTTGCTCCAGGCCAAACATTCTGTACTCTGTAGTTAGTTCCCAAAGAGATAGGGCGTGCCAAGTTTTCAAAAATAGGTTTTTTCGCATTTTGATCTATTAGAAAAATTAATATAAACCGAAAATTTTGTTTAAACAAGTAGATCTTGAAAAAAAATCTATTCTAATAATGTGTTTTTTTACATCAATGAAGTATATAGGCAGGGCCGTGGACAGATTTTGTTACAATATTTTGTTCAAAAATTAAAAAATATATTTTTTGTTGTTGTTGAGAATTGCGCTGCAGGCGAAAATTTTAAAAAATTTCATGATCACACACTTTAAATGAATGAAAAATTTTAAGTAGCCTAATGTTTTCAAAAATATTACGGAAATCAACTGGAATTTGTTTTCGTTGTTAATTGTGGAACTATAGTGATTTACCCAAGTATGCATAATTATAATAAGCCTGGTACCAAAGGAAATACTACTTGCGTAGTATTATTTTCTTTGCTGGTACTCGTTTTCATTTAGAGAAAATACAAACAGACCCTCAGAACTTCTCGAGTGAAGTGGAAGTAAAAATAGGTACCTATAAAAAATTATTTCCTGGTGGGCCTACAAATAAGATTATTGAATTTTAAAAGGAGGTGTTTGTTTATTATAATTAGCCGCAGGCAAAATTTTGTAGAAATTTTAATATAGCTTTGCTAATAATAATAGGTCTGTGGCTGTACGTTCTATCATTGAGGACAAAGAGTTTAACTGAAACATAGAAAATTATAAAATTACCACCATGCTCTGTTTCCTCCTCATTTTTCTCAATTGGGGAGGAGGTGTTTGAACATATACAAAGCCATACAATTTTGCCTGAACTATTTTTTGTTTGAAAAACCATCTAAAATCGCTTCTGTTGACCTTCTTACCATTTTCAAAATGCAAATTCAGGGCCGGCTAAAATTTTCTTATACCCACAATTTTCACAAAAGTGATTTTTTATTTACAATCATATATCAAATTGTAACAAAAAATAAAATATACAGGGAGTTCCATTCTGCAGGGTGTCAATTTTGAGGAAAATAGGAATTTCAAAGGCAACTGGCAAGTGAAGTGTGCTATGGAACCCCCTCAAAACAGTTGAATCGTCAACAGGACCAGTCAAAGTGTTAGTGTGCAAAAATACAAACATAAATAGTGTATTTTTCTCTGGGCCATCTCAAAATGCTCAATTTTTATGAAATTTTATACCTACCGATCGAGAGTGCGGTGGAATGATTGAATAAATAAATAAATAAACACAAAAGTAAGTTTTTTTTACAAAATACCAACCAACAAATAAAAAACATTTTAAATTCTTGGACCTTTGTCAACAAAAATTCAGTGTCTGTCTAAGATGATACATTTTCTATGCATTTCCTGTTGTGGCACACCAGCCACCTGAACTCATATGGACTTATAATACTGACTGGCAGGCTGCTGTCTTTTTTAGACTTAGTTCGTTTATAGTGTCTGGTGTGGTTTTGATATACACGATTTTTGACGGCAAATAATTCAGTAGGTACCTGGCACCTAGAAAGACCGCTTGTATATTTTGTATTGGATCTTTGCACACCAACACTTTGAGTGGTCTTGTTGACCATTAAACTGTTTTGAGGGGATTCCACAGCACACTTGACTTGCCAGTTGCCTTTGAAATTCCTATTTTGGTCAATTTTGATAATCTTAGAATGGAACTGCCTGTATATTTTCTGTTCAAATTTGGTATCTAGAGATTTTTGGGTGTCATGATTAACGCTGTGTTGTGAGATTTTCAATAAATAAATCGCTGGATGGTTTTCGTGAAAATCGGGGGTATAAAAAATTCGTAGCCCGCCCTGGATTTGCATTTTGAAAATGGTAGGAAGGCCAAAATAAGCGATTTTTAAAAATACTTTCAAGCAAAAGAAGTTCAAGCGATTATTTCCAAAAATAAAGATTTTATGGATTTGTATATGTTGAAAAGTAGACACCCTAGAGGTAATATTTTTTACAGGACAGCGGCAACTGTAGTAGCATACGTCTTTCCATACACATAAGGGGTTTTACTCTTTGAATAAAGAACCCCAGGAACGAGGGGCGGTTCTCTGGTAAAAAAACGTACAAAACTTCCCTCTGAAAGGGAAGTTCTGGTGGATTTCCCTAAACTTCCCCAAACTTCCTCGAACTTCCTAGGACTTCCAGTGGACTTCATCCGACTTTCCTTGGACTTCCCTATAAATTTCCGATAAAATAAAATATTTATTTGCACATCGAATTTTTTTTGTTCGATAGGTTTCAGTTTTAGGTAACGCGACACTTGGGACGGCCCCCTCCACTCTCCTCTTAGGCCCCGCCCCTTACTTCGCTGGCCAATCACATCGCTCTAACCCATGACGCTCGCATCGGCACGTGGTTCTGGCGCCAAATTCAAAATTTCGAAAATAAAAAAAATCGCCAGGGTTCGAACCCGCGATCATCGATTTACAAAGTCGACGCTCTAACCAATTGAGCCATCAACGCATTTAAAAATATTAAGTACCTTAAAATGGTGTAAACTAGAATCTCGGTGACGTCACAGAATTAAGAATAAGGAAAATACAGGGTGTCTCAAAAGTAACTGACATGTCAAAAATGTATACAGAGTGAATCAAAAACTTGTTAAAGCTAAAAGGACCTAACGGCATAGGTATAGGGTGGACAACAAAATTCATAGGGTGTGGCAAAACATAGGAAAGACCTTAATAATTTCATCGCTTTAAGTCACAGATTTTTTTCTCAAATACCATAGGGTGGACAACACAAAATTCATATACAGGGTTTGACAAAAATCCAAAGCCAAAAAGGTTTAATTTCATCACGTTAACTAAAACTCTAAAACACAAAAAAGTTAGGTTAGAATGCAACGACCTCGTTTTTAGGAAAATGGACTCGTCCAAAGCTATGGACTTTCCCGGACTTCCCTGTGACTTCCTTTGATTTCACCCAACTTCCCCGGATTTCCCGAAACTCCCTGGAACTTTCTTTGGAATTCCCTGCAAGTGTACAGGACTTCCCCCTCTGAATCGCCCCTCGCCCAGGAAGGAGCAAATTTGGGCTTAACGCTCGACCGGGACAGTCTCTGCATATGGCGGGATGCAGTTTACGTTTTTAGAATGGCGTGCACCTTTGAGTTGTTTCGATAAACTAATCGAGGCAGAAATCGTAATTTTTCGTGAAATCAGTACCTACAATAAAGGCAAAAAAATATAAGGCACTTTTATGTCTTTTAAGTTTAGGAATCCATGATAATACAATAATTCTAATTTTAAATTTCTAATTATGAAGAAGTAAGTTCCTACATATACGCCTATGCCAATTTGGTGCGTGGCCTCAAAAGCAGTGCCGGACTTTCCCATCTTTGGCCCAGTGAGATTTTTTTAAACAAGGGCCCCCCACATTAGATGAATGATAAAAATGGGTTTTGCTCAAAAACTTGTTATCTCTAAAATTTTTTATATTTCTCACTCTACCATAATAATATACCTATAGCGTGTCCCGCTCTAATGTATGGAAGAGGGAAGAGTTTTTTATTCGTGGGTTTACAACAAAAATTCACTTTTTATAAAAACTCCTGCTTGCTCCGAAACGCCCAAAAATATTTTTTAATTTTCATTCAGTACTTCGAAAAATTTAGAAAAAAAAATGTTAGTAAAGGACCGTTGTTTTTGACAATATCGAAAAATATTATCAAGGATGTCATTTACCACAGGATGTTACAAATTTGAGGTTTCAGCAATTTATGTTGATTTTTTTTAACAAGGCTGGCAGGTACCTTATTTGTTTGTGCCTCTTTATTTGATATTTGCAGAATTTATACAATAATCGATTTCTTTAATGCTATTACCTCAATTTATTGCTAACAATACCTAAGGAAAATTTACTTAAACAAAGAATAATGTTATTTAAATTTATTATTTCATTGGCCACATTCCTTTGCATTTTATAGGTATACAAAGTATAGGGTATAGGGTACTTACATTAAGTATCTTCCAAGAGTCTCAAGTAAGTAAAAACAGTTTAGCAACAGCAGTGTTCACCGGTTTAAGCGATCTAACCTATCTCACATACTCACATTATAGGATTCGTTTGTTTGAGTAGGTAATAATAGAGCTAGCGCTCTCTGAAACCGTTCAGGGCAGGGACCCCCAAGCGTCGTTTACAGGGGGGCCCCGTGAGATTTTTCTCACTATCTCACTATCTGTCCAGTCCGGCACTGCTCAAAAGTTAATTTAAATTACAAAATTACTTACCGATGGATTATTATCTTCAAACATTGTAGTTTTGGCGGTCAGGAAAGTGACACAAGCCGCACAGCTAAGCATAATAACTCGAAAAAGTATCTAAATACCACATCTATTACCGTGTCAGATATTAAAATATTGTTTCAAAACTTGGTTTCTACTCAGGGCGATTTCCGTCTCACGTATTTTGTAATACAAATAAAGCTTTGACTCCTTCCTGGGATTCTTTATTCAAAGGTTTTACTACAATAAAGTCACAGGATAGAAATAAAACATAATAAAGTTATAAAGGATGTTTTTAGTGGCATGTCAGGTAAAGGATATCAATTGAAAAAAATGCACTCCAGCCGGGACTCGAACCCGGGACTCCTACTGTGGCCGTAGGCACTTTAACCAACTAAGCTACCGGAGATATGGGTTCCATCGGCTAGGTGTTATTTATTCCAATTGATGTAGGAGTCCCGGGTTCGAGTCCCGGCTGGAGTGCATTTTTTTCAATTGATATCCTTTACCTGACATGCCACTAAAAACATCCTTTATTATTTATAATTACAGGTACTAAAAATCTTTCCGTGTTTCATAATAAAGTTAATTTAGTTTGCGAAAACGCTCTTCAACGGTCGCCGCATAATAAATTCCCCGCAAGAAGATCCGCGCACGATACACTCATCGGCCTCTTTTCATTCGATGCGGGGACCCCCGCAGGGCCGGTCGCTGCGGGGCCACCCGGCCGCCGCCCCCCCCCCCCTCTACCGGGCACCCCAATTACAGCCGTATTACGTTCCATTAGCGGCCGCGCCACTACCTGTGTTCATTGTGCGTCCACGGCTGCCATTGTGCCGCTTAATTGCAGTTAAGAACGCCCGAACGCGTAATTGACACATAGTGATTAGGTATTAGCTGCTGTGCTTGGCCGGCTGCTGCTGGACAGACCAAAATGCTTAAGGGTGGATGGAATCATGTCGCATCTATACTAAAATCAAATAACTCTGACGCCTGATGTAAAGAGCACCTGGGTTGAGATATTCGCCAGAGCCGCACTGAGGCACGAACTTTGTTTAATGTTACCTACTTTTACGTCAAAATATTTCCGAAAAAAATTATTGTCTTAATTAAAATGGTTCAAAACAACGATAGCATTATTTGTGGCAGTGTCTAAACAGCTGAAAACAACAAGATAAAACGCATAAATACACTTTTGCTAGTACATCCCTGTTGCCAGATACGTTGATATTTTATGACCTATTGACCAATCGCCTTATTTCGCGAATCATCATGGAACACGTGCTTTTATTTACTTACGCCAGGCGTCAGAGTTAATTGATTTTAGTATAGCTACATACCTTAACTTTATATGGTCGTCGTGCATCCCTACTAGTACCTAGTATCTTTATATGTACCCGGGTTCTGTTTGAGAATACAGGCTGCTCTGAGCTGACCTAAGCAGATCAACTCCAAAGTTCTCGTTAAAACCAGAAGTAGCATATGTAGCAAACACATTTATGTTCCTTTTCCTTTTGATCATTTAGCTGCCAGGATCTTCGAAATAAATCTAAATTGTGAAATAATACGTGGTTGGGGGCATTTTTCTTTTGAAGGCAGGCATATTTATTTGACATAAGGACATTTTAAGGATCCTTCATCTCGCAAACATTTGATTTTCGAATTCTTCAAAAGTATTACCTACCCAAAGAAAAAATAGGTTATAAATTTACCTTAATTTGGCTGACCAGGGATCTAGATTTGGACGAGGGTTCACAATTTTAATAAAGAACAATATTTTATTAACGAAACGTCAAAGGTAGGTATTAGCAATTAGCAACTGATTACAAATTGAAATCGTCTTACAGCTTACAAGTAGGTCCTAGGTATTTCATTTTCAACGTTTTTTAGGTTCTGGTTTCATTGTAAAGCAAAATGATTGGGTTTTATGATTCCAGTGCGTATTTGGACAAACAAATATATGGAAATGTTCCAGCACTTTTCAAAGTTCCATTGGAACTAAAAAATAAACCTGCGCTAGACCACAAAGATAACCTCAAAAAATTTACGAGTAAAACCACGATTCAAAAACAGCACAAGTAGAAATAAGTAGAAAGTGAAATCTTTTGCAAAATACAGCAATGTCACATTTTCATTCAGCAGCTTGATTATTTTGGAGGATATAGCCATAATTCAATTTCAAAAAAGAAATTAGGATAAGTAGGTAACCACTCAGATTTGTTAAACTGTTGTTAAGCTCAATCGTAATATTTTGACACACAATATACAGGGTGAGTTTTTTCGATGCCCACTATGGGGATCTCGGAAACTAGCAAAGCTAGAACAAAGGTTAAATGGGGAAAGAATTGCAGTTTTGAATGCTCAATGTAATGCCCCTTTTGGGTTTTTAAAAGAGTTCATGGTTCACTAGATATTTTGAAAAGAGTGATTTTTTGCTATTTCATCAAATCTCTGTAGCTCCGTTATTTCTGATTATACAGAAAAACTGTAGAGACAAAAATTGTAGATATTTCTGGGATTAATAAAATAATCTGATCAATTTTTTTATGTTGTTTGTGATTTTTGAGATATGACATAAACTTGTGTTTTTTAAAATGTAAATCATGGTTGGCTCTGGCCTTGTAAAATCGGACTTTTTTGAGCTTTCCAAAGACGTAGTCAGCCATGGAATATTTTCATAATTACGTTCTATTTTATAATTAGAAACTAGACATACTTCAAACTTTCTAATATTTTGTTTTAGCTGATAACAAAATATAACAAAATGAAACAAAAATTAAAAACTCAAATTCAAATTATTATTATTTTAAAAGGTCACCTGTAAAAATAAAAAAGGTGTTCAAACAATCCACCATTATTATTTATGCAAATATTGCATCTTTTTGAAACTGAATTTGTCGCCTTTCTTAGAGAGCGCCTGTCAATACTGGCAATTGCTTCTAAAACAGCTGCTCTTATCTCAACAGTTGTCTCCTACTTTATTTTGTACTGTTCCCCAGAAAAAAAAAATCCAAAACAGACAAATCGGGGGATCGGGGCTGCCAGGAAATAAGTCTATTTCTCCCTATCCAACTATTTGGATAGAGCTGATCTAGGTAATTTCTTACGGGCAAATAACTATGTGATGGAGCACCATCATGATAATTTTTGTTTTATTTTGTTACATTTTGTTACCAGCTAAAAATAAAATATTTGAAAGTTTGAAGTATGTCTTATTATAAAATAGAACGTAATTATGAAACTATTCCATGGCTGACTGTGAAAATTAAAAAAAAAATCAGAAAATAAGCCATAGCTCTTTTATTTTTTATAATAACTATGCCGAGTATTATATCTTTGGAAAGCTCAAAAAATGGCCGATTTTATAAGGCCACAGCCAACTATGATTTACATTTAAAAAACACAAGTTATGTCATATCTCAAAAATCACAAGCAACATAAAAAATTGGATTAGATTATCTTATTATCTACAATTTTTGTCTCTACAGTTGTCAGAAATATCGGAGCTACAAGGATCTGATGAAATGGAAAAAATCACTCTTTTCAAAATATCTAGTGAGCCATGAAATTTTTTAAAAACCCAAAAGGGGCATTAGATTGAGCATTCAAAACTGCAATTCTTTCCCCATTTAACCTTAGTTCTAGCTCTGCTAGTTTCCGAGATCCCCATAGTGGGCATCGAAAAAACTGACCCTGTATACATTTTGTTTTTCTGGCACAATCCCATAATGTGAGGTGAGATGTCTTCCTTTATTACTACACCTATACAAAATAAAATCTTTATTTCTAGAGATAGGTGCCTGTACTTTTTTGTTTGAAAAAAAAAAAACTCCTTTTTACCTTCATAGCGTTGTCAAAATGCAAATCCAGGGCAGGCTACGATTTTTTACAACTCCGATTTTCACTAATAAAACCATTTAGCGATTTTTTTTGTTTAAAATCTGATATCAAAGCCTGAATCAGGACACTTGAAAACCCCCGCAAAAAAAATTTGAACAAAAAATATACCCATATAGGGAGTTCCATTCAACATGGTTGAGTAAAATAGGAATTTTAAAGGAACTCTGAGGAGTAAAATATGGTATGGAATTACCTCCGAACAGTTGAGTGGTTCACAGGACCAAACAAATATGTTGGTTTACAAGGAAGGACCCAATAAAATATTTGGATATTGTTTTCTCTGTGCAATCTCAAAGTGCTGAAGTTTTTTGAAACTTTATACATCTGCGATAAGAATCGAGTATATCAAAACCGAAGCAGACATTATAAATAAAGGAATTACATATGTATAAAAATTAAAGAAGCCAAATTAATAAAAATATGTACATACTTCGCCTGTTGCTGTCTCTTGCGATGTGCTTCGCTCAATCCGTTTGTTTTCTTCTCAGTGAGACGCAATGGCTTGACGCTTTGTCGCAGTGGAAAAAAGATTTCCCCTTTCACTTTTAAGGGGGTTTATCAGTCAAGTTTTTTAAAAGGTCTTAAAGCGCAGTAGTTAATTCACAAAGCTCAAGCTTTTTCAGGAAGTTCTTGCAAGCCAAAGCCCAAAGCCTTCAATTTAAAAAGGAACTGCTTCCAGCTTCGAGCTAGCTTATAGCTGGATAAGCCCACGGCCCTGCCCATCTCTCATCTCACCCTACTAAAATAGGTGATACCAGTTGCCCCGCCCTGTAGCTATTCTTTCTTAATATTAATATCCCTGGCCTGTAGATGAAAACTGACATGTACCTACTTTCAGGCGCACCTCGTACATTATTCTCCTCGATAAAAACCGGCAGAATGGCGAATATTAATTGCTTTTCGGGATGGCGTGTGCATTATTCCGCACATGTACGCGGTCGCACACACGCCGCACGCCGCGGCCCGCACCCGGACGAATTAAAGTGGTAATAATCGGACCCGAGGCGGTTTCCACGCTATTAGTGGGTTATGAGTTATGATTGGATGACAAGAGGTTGATTGATGAAGCAACACGGTCCGTAATGGACCAGTAATTACACTCGCATTATTAACTATTAATGTCCCAATCCGCCACATGAACTACTGCCCGTTCCTGGCGCGACGCGCCATCAAATATTTAAAACCAATTCGGAGGAGAAAACGAGAGAGTGAGGAACGTTTCTTATATTAGTTGGGAGCAACGGTACCCTCTTTCTGATAGTAGTTGTGAATATTTTTTAATAGTAGTTTCTTTGGTTTCTTCTTATGGATCTTGGCACCAATACCAACTGCAACAAAACCACGGCAGTTTTAATTTTATTTAAATCTCTAAACTGTAGCAATTACTCTTTTAAACTATGTCTAGTCTTTATAGTCTATGGAAATTACAGCCACATTTTTCATATCACACACAAGTCTTCGCAGCTCAAACATCTAAAGTGATTTTCTGTATTTTACAACTTGCACATTTCATTGTTATAGGATTCATTTTTTAATTCTGAATCCAACGATACACAGTGGCCGGCAGAAAGTTGGACACAAAAATTTAATATTTTTAAACTCTGATTTCGATTAATTTAAATTTCTAGCTGCTAATCGAACAAAATTAAAGTTTAGTAGCAAATTCATGTGTTATCTGATGATAAGTTGCGCTTTCCGTATTTTGTTTTTTTGTAATAGACAGGGTGGTCGAAAAAAATACAAAAAAGTTAAATTTCTTTTTTTGGCTAGGTGGCTGTGACTTTAAGTCTGACATCCGAATTTGATTCCAAACAACTTTTGTAAGTAACTTTTTACCTTATTTTAAAAATAAGGGTACTTTACTCTTGAGTTATTTTGACATTTTTTAATCTACCTCGTATCCAAAAAGAGATATTTAAATTTTGATATGTGCGTTTTGAGTTTGAAACCAACTTTTATCAAGAATAAAATTTTTTGAGAAATTAATAATAAAAAAGTTTTCCATTTGTGTCCAATTTTCTGCCGGTTACTGTATAACCTAACCTGTTTATCTCCAACTGTTTCCGAGATATTAACAAAAAAAAAAAACTCCATCAAACTAGATAAAAACGGTTTTTGTGTCGGGTTCAGATGTTCGATCCTATTAGGCCAAAAATTAGAATCAGATTTATCAAAATCAAGTCAGCCATGACAATAAAACTGACAATCAAGTAGGTTGTCGATTCAACATACCTGTCAGATTAATTTCAATTTTTTTTGCTGAAGCTATAGTTACTAGTTACAGTTAAAAAAAAATGGTTTGAAAGAAGATTGTTGTGATATTTTGGTGATCTTTATCAAAAATAATAAAAGATAACTACGTATAAACCTTGAGGGGATATTTTCATAAATACCCGAATAGAGCTGTGTCGATGATTTAGATCGATACGAAGTGAAACCATCGAATTGATAAGTACAATGGAAGTCGCACAGGTACCACTTTCATTGTTGTTTGGGGCAGCCAACTCTAGAGAGAGATAGGTTTCAAATGGCAATAAGTAAGACAAGGACGCCTAATGAACCTGTCAGCTGATTCAGGCAAAGGAGGTATATAGGGATGTTGCATATTAATGGGCGAATTTAATGGGCATGTTCCGTAATTCTCTTTTATTGTATGATCTGTATTCCGAAATTCGGGGCTTGTTTGTAGCAACGAGAATTTTTCTATACTATAACCACAATTATGTAAATATTGCAAAGAAAAAAGTAGTGAATTGATTAAAAAAAATTACCTTCATGGCAATTTTATGTACCTGGAAGTAAATTGAGACAAATAAAATACAAATTCCAAAATAAAAGTTTATTTTAAAATAAAGGCGACAAAATATCTAGGATAAGCTATACATTTTCAACTTTAATTACTTATCTTAACTGATTTATTAATTTTAAAATTCAATTTAATAGGAAAAGCATGTAAGACAGGTAGCTTTTACATATTTTTATATAATTTTTAATGGCAGGCATCTAACAAAAAGAATTACAAATAATTAATTTATTAAAGGGACCAGAATCTCAAGATTAATTCCATCTTTGACTACGAAGAGCTAGGTTCATTAGCACAATATTTTGCCAGTTTTTCCCTTGATAGAGTTTCTATCATGACTTGGAAAATAAAAAACTGTAGTAATTACATACTTTTTAAGTTTGCGCTGCCCAAAATTCTCTATGAAATTGCTCACAATAAATTATTGACTACAAATGCAGACAGTACAAAATTTTTCCTTTTTATTGCTGCAATCCACTTGTCTCTAATATCACCTTATCTCTTGGAAAACTGCAAAGTTATTAGCAAAGATTTTTAAGACTTACGAATGAAAAGAAACTCCACTAGTCTTATTCTTTCCGCCCCGTTTGGTACATCCAAATACACAACAGGAGTTGATCCTCTTTTTTGTAATTTACAACTTAAACAGAGAGAATATAGCCACATAGCTAAATTAAATTTTCTCTCCGATCTAAAAATAATATTAAACCAAACACCAACTAAGAAAACTCAACGTTTTATACGAAACTGCCACCACGACACGAACTCAAATCAAATATAAATAATACAATAATTACTCCTATTCGTATTGGGACTTGGGACAGAAGGAAAATTAAAATGACGTTTGATAACGGAACTCGTTTGAAGCACAGGACACAAAAATAGAAAGTTAGGACAAACATCTCTTTTGTGTTATGTGGTTTTTGCCGGAATCAGCTGATTTATTTACTATTTCACTTACTCAAGTTTGGCCGCCAGGTTCTCTCTCTACACTCCTTCCATCTGCTTGTCAATTCAATGCTTCTTCCAATGTTGTTTTCCTGGGCGTCTACTCAGAAACAATATAAAAAGGGATCGGTTCCGTTTCATTTCGACTTTTTGCAAACGTGCAAAAATTCAGCTTACACAATACGCCCTATTATAGGTAATACGTTCATTTGAAAATGATAGCTAAACGCCCTCATTATACAGTGTGTCCACGGATGGACTTAACTATAGGTACTTGTAAAATTTTTTATTTTCAATTCTTCGAAAAAAGTCATTCTTCATAAAAAAAGTCTGCTCGTTCTTAAAATAAAATTGGCATGGAAAAAGTTGACATTACTTATACTGGGTGACCAGAAAATTGAAGAAACGTTAATTCGCATAAGAGTAAACTGCTTCTATTTGTAGAGATATTGAAAAAAGTTATAAAGAAAATTTGCTCAGAGTGATGTGTAACTTAGGTGTACTAAATTTAAAAGCGTTAGGCCTACTTCGATTTTTTGATTTTTTTCTTGTTTTTCTTCGATTAAATAATTTTTTGTAGGTAGTAAGACAAAACTGTATTAAGAAAACTTCCCCAGAATGGAAAACTGCGCATGATTGAAAATTTTTTGACAATCCTAGGCCCACTATGCATTTCGTCCAATATTTTCCAAAATACAAAGTAGGCCTAGAATCGTAAAATTTTGTCATCATGCGCAGTTTTCCATTCTGGGGAAGTTTTCTTAATACAGTTTTGTCGTACTATTTACAGAAAACCATTTATTTGACAAAAAAAGAGAATACAATCAAAAAATCAAAGTAGGTCTAACGCTTTGAAATTTTGTACACTTAAGTTGCTTACCACGCTGAGCAAATTTTCTTTATAACTTTTTTCATTATCTCTACAAATAGAGGTAGTTTACTCTTATGCTAATTAACGTTTCTTTAATTTTCTGGTCACCCAGTATAAGTAATGTCAACTTTTTTCATGCCAATTTTATTTTAAGAACAAGCAGACTTTTTTTATGAAGAATGACTTTTCGAAGAATAATTGAAAATAATTTTTTTTACAAGTATAGTTAAGTCCATCCGTAGACACACTGTAATGGAAGAAAGCTGGAGTACAATACAACAACAATCTTATGTAGTCTGATGGAGTTTCTTTGGTAAATATCTCGGAAACGGTTAGAGACAAATAGGTCAAGTTATACGGGGTGAGGCAGAATGGATCGATGTTTTTGTAATGGGAGTAACTCGGCTATTTTATAAGGAGACGTGTGATTAGTCGTAATTCATTCTTGTTTAGAGTGAAAAGCTTTTTGGCATTCTCTGGCGAATAGGTCACAAATCTTTTCGCTTGTCTTTGGCCCGGAGTATTCCTCCAGTCTTCAGTAGACTTTTTAGTTCTTTTTTCCATATTTTGATTTCTGTCAACAAATGGCTTTTTATGGGACCATAAAGATGATTATTTTTAAAGCTGGTATTTACAAATAATATAGAGGTGTCTGCTCTTATCTACAGCCCTGGATAGGTGAACGGTGAACTTGTGACTCAGGCAGGGTAAACATTCTGACCCCCCTTAGATATGGCCCTGGGCTCCAAAAATAAAGATTTTATGGATTTGTATATATGTTTGGAAGTAGACATCCTGTATATATTATGTCCCGGTTTTACTAAAAGTTTCGTTCGTTTCATTAGAAGAAAGATGTTCCGTTAAAGTGAAATTCAATCGTTTAAAATCAATCTTGAGTTTACGACCTCAAAGAACAACATCTCTAAAGAGCGAAATAAAAACGTCGGAAGATTGTAAAGACGGAGGAAGCAGTGAAATATAAAAATCAGTCGGTGCCATGCCGAAAACCCAATTAAACTTCGATAAAACTGATTTGTGGCGATTCATGGCCGGAGACGAATAAAACCGATAAGTTATAAGGCCGTAGTAAAGCGGCGGCGAGAGCCTTTGTGGGTTTATGCGTTGAGTTTTGTAACAATTTGGTTGGCAGCCGACCGTTTCTGCAATAAATTAGGATCGAGTCAAACCATTTTCTCGTGTTTTCTGCGGATTTATGCCCGCGCGTCTCGCCTATAAATCTCGGCATTTGAATAATGGACGCCTAAAAATTGGATTTAGTCCAAATGGAAAATACGTACAGTTGGAAACTTTTAGTGGATTTCGTCCGCTGAATGCGCGGCGGGGGCGATTACCAGAAGGGGCCCCCGGGGACCAGGGCGGCCCCTTTATTCGCCCGGCCCGGCGGGGGTGCATTGTGGGGGACAGGAGTAGGCGCCCTCGCCTTGTGTGTAGAAACTTTTCCAAACATATTCGTGACGCGTGCCCGAGCATACCGACACTTATGTACAGGACACTTATACTATCTATTTGAAGAAAAAAATGGCGTTGTGCCCAATGCCCGCTTGCAATTTTTTTATTCATTTTGAAGTACCTATAATGGTAATAATCATCGACTTTATTGACAAATAATAAGTACATTACACGTCATGACAAAATGTCTCCTAAAAAAAATCGAAAGTAGAAAAAGGAAATCTCGACCTACCGCTTTCAAATTTTACAGATGTACACTGTGAGTCAAATTAAACTGGAACCTTTTTTACCGTTTTTGGACATGTTATGGCCTAAGTTATTTGAATCAAAAAGAACTATGCAAAGCGGGTCAATTTCAGTATCAAAACCAATGTATTTCAGATCGTTGCAAAGATCCGCCAAATGAAATGAAAATGTAAAAATGGTCAAAAAAGATTTGAAAGGGTTTGGAATATTGACCATTAAATACCTGATCAATAGAAACAAAATTAAAATTGATAGTTTAAATTTCGTAAAATCATGTCTTGTGGGTGAATTTAAATTTAAACCTTTTTATTAATTAATATGTTATTAATTCCAACAAAAAAGATTAATTTTGTCGCTATAAGGCAAGAGTGTGCTTGGTCGCAGAATGAAAAGGTGCACTAAAATGATGAACCCGCAGGACTGAAAATATAACCTCAAAGAGTTACGTATAAAAAAGCACGATCCAAAAACAGAGTGCTTGTGGAACGTTAGAAATTGACATCTGCAACTTTTTCTCCATCCCTAAAAACACATCGGTACCGAATTTCAATTCTGCAGCTTGTTGACTACCTTGGGAGATAGGTAAATCCATAATTCAATAATAAAAAAGAATTTTAGCGCTCTTTATTTGAAAATCAAAAGAAGATGGGGCCATACTCGACAGGATAAAAATGAATTTCTCGAGCCCTCTGCTCTCACAACTCCCCCCGCGCCCACCAGCCTTTCCTCAAAATCTTGCTGTTTGACTGCCCAACCCTGTTTATGCACTAATACCTACCACATAATTGAGTTTTTAGAAGTTTATGGAATAAATGTTTTATAGTTTATTTATATTCATAAATGACATTATTTTGTCCGCATTCTCTAAGCCAAATAATGTAATTGTATCGGATTTTCCTTTGATAAAAATACATATCTCAGTCTCAGTCCACCGAAATATAATTCATTTATATTATATATTTACCCGCCGTAGGTTCCTAATATGGAAATATACATAATCAGATTTGTTGAAGTTCAAGCTTAGCTTATCTTAAGTTGAAACTTAATAAACTGTTACTGGGGAAATATTGGTGATATTCTTAAATAGGTAAGCACTAAAATCTAGGATTTCGAATAAGATAAAATTTTCACGTACCTCATTCAAATGTTACAGATAGAATGTACATGCAAAATGAAGAGAAAAATGCTAAATGGGCATTGGTCAAAACACTATTGGTTTTATTGAAATAGGATGTCCATATTTTACCAAATCCAATAGGTTCCATTTCCATTATTCATAGGTATTTTTTTGTCACTTCAAAAGGTCACGGTTAATTTGTAACATTTGAAAGCGGTGGGTGAAAATTTTATGTTTCGAACGTTGGAGTTAACAACAGATGTTTTGGGGCACGTTTTGCCAATTTCAACGCAAACAGTTGATTCTATCATTAGAAACAAGAGTAGGTACACTTTTGTTGCAAAATGAAAAGTTGCACTAAAATGAGGACCTGCAAGACCAAAACGATAACCTCAAAAAAATTACGAGTGATCCAAAAACAGCGCATGTAGCGTCTTCTGTGAGATACGTAGAAATGGACATTTTTAGCTTATTTTTCATCCCCAAAAACCCAGCAGTGCAAAATTTCAGTTCAGCAGCATGATTGTTTTGGGAGATATTGCCATAATTCAGTTTCAGAAAAGAGCTACAGCGAACTGTATCTCAGTAACTATCGAGATTTGACCCGTAGCTGTTAAGCTCAATCGTAATATTTTGACGTCTCCTACGTGCTCCCGCGAGATTGCCCCATACTAACCGGACACCCTGTATAAGTAATATCGGTATTCTTTTACAATAATTCTTGATGGCTATAGGTAGGTATATATATAATTTCCATTAATATTTTGTGTTTTTGAGTTTCAAGTTTCAAATCACATCAAAGTTTTGTAGCATGTCTTCCAAATCATTGTACCAATTCAAAGAATTTAATTTCAAGACTGCTAATCCTAATCGCATTTTCTCAACTAAATAGTCATCTCTCTGTTCCAGTGCGTACCAAAGTTTGACAAATCATTACATCGTCTGGCATCTTGTCTTTTGTGTACAGGGTGTTCATAGCTATTTTTCCTCCCCCCCTTAACTTTCTAGTTTTTAACCTACAAAAACGTGAAATAGATAAGTTGTAGGACAGAGCTCTTTTAATCAATTTTCCGAAAAACAATTAGACGTCGAGTAACTGAGATATACAGGTAGGTATAGCTGTTATATATTTGGTCCATTGGTTTGGAAAATATTCAACCTCAAAACATTCAATTTTGCACTTTTGTTGCCAATTGTTGGCATAGTTTCGAAAATGAAACCTTTGCTTGTATACTTTATATACCTAGAAGAAAATATCAGAATTGACGATGATCATTTACCCATATTCCAAATTCGATATACACCCTGTTAATTTGGTAAACAAATTACGCTCAATTTAAAACAATAATAGTTTTAACATTTTTGTTCAATTCTATGACATATATGTCACAAACTACAAAACTGGCAACAACAAGCGATATTTGACAGTTAGCGACACATTATTTTGTCTCATGACCGACTGATAATGCTACCAACACTTTGAGTGGTCCTGTTGGCACTTGACACTTGACTTGCCAGATGCCTTTAAAATTCATATTTTGCTCAACTTTGGCACCCTGCAGAATGGAACTACCTTCATATTTTTTGTTCAAATCTGGTATGTGGATGTTTTGGTGTGTCCTGATTAACGCTGTGGTGTCAGATTTTAAATAAAAAATATGATTTTTTGAAAAACGCACCACTTTACCTAGGCCAGGATTTCGCGACAATGCCAAATCAATACTTCGCAAATGATGAGCTTTCAGGGACATAATATATATACTTAGATTTTCAGGGGTGTTAACATGAAAAACCAGACACGCTGTTTATTGTTAAAAAGCCCTTTTTGAACACTTCAAGATAAGCCACCCTTAAGTGGAACGCCATGTATAATTTTTCACATAATGTTAAAAAAATGCACGTTTCCCTCTACTTTTTATTCAACATTTTTTTCTAAGTTCTAAAAATACCATGGCAAAATTACCATAACGAGAAAATATAGGTAGGTAAGTAAATTGAAGAATGAAATAGTTCAAGAAAAAACGAAGCGTTTGTTTGTTCTGGCCTTCCTTATTAAATAGACGTCAATTCTAGTAAAACCTGAAGCGTTAAAAAACTTCATGTAACCTAGTGGCATACAATTTATTTATTACGTAACTACTTCAACCAAATTTGTTGCGCCACTATATGTAGCTACTACCATAATTTGGCACTCCATTTAGGCCTAGCGACTACCAAGTTTGTCTTCGAGAAAAGTTATTAAAAATTTTCGATATTTTTCTGAAAATTTCAGCATTCTGTATCTGTTTTTTTTCCTTAAAACCGTTCCAAGAATCTCAATTTCAAATTTTGTGACATACTTCATTAACACCCTGTATATTATCTAACTTCTCATTTTTCCTTTTCAATATAATTCTGGATCCGCCCCTGTTTACTTATTCCAATCTTCGCTTCGTTTAGTATAGCCTTGACTAAAGATTTTTTCAATGCAGTTTTTGTAAATACGTGAATTTGTATCATGGAATTTATTTATGTCTCTGGAAGATATCAACAGTCAGAACAAACACAACTATCTACCAGCGTCCAGAACTTTGCATCTACAACTGAAAATAATGTTTTTGAAGCGTTTTTCAAAGTGTATTTGTTTCACATTAAATTTAACAATTGCTACAAGAATTATAGGATTTATTGGCTTGGTAAGTAATAATGATGTACCTAATAAATGTCGACGAAGACAAAACATATGCATATTATCTACATTTTAGGTTATATCGCTTTCGTTGATAACTGTTCTGTTGAGCGATAAATTCTCAAGTAATGAAAAATATGAACTTAGTGAAACTTTTGCACATGCATTGGGGTTGGACTGGCAACATTTGCACCCTAGATACAGTTTCGATCATTATCTTGATCCTGGAGGTAAGTCAAAATTTCGATCCGCTTAATTAGGGGAAGCCGGGCATAACGAGCCCCTGAAGAAAATAACATTATTCTGGCTCTGATGTTTAAGGTAAAATAAAACTATATTGTTAACATGGAAATATAATTCTGGGGTTAAAAATAAAACGAAAGTCGTTACCGAGGATTTAAAGAAATACACCCAATGCCTGGAAACTACATAGGGGCAAAATAGGCATTGGGTATTACGAAGCAAGCACTCAATAGATGAAGTTGAAGCGTTGTTCTGAATACCCAGTGTTGTTCTGCTACAGTTTTTACGTCATGTCACCATTGACAGTAGCTTCTATTGCACAAACCATTGAGTTTCTATTTTTCCCTATAATGCAGTACCATTGTATATTGTATTGTATACATTTTCAATGGTTGGGGGAAAACAGGCAGGTGCCTATTATGCCCCGCCAGTTGTGCCCCCAGCAGCCATATTGTAATTTAGACTGAGATGTCAAACAGTTTATTTATTAAACAAATTGTACATTCAACAAATGTCTTTAATTACAATGTTGATGGACACACCTTAAAATAAAACCACGGAATAATTATAATTTAGGAAAATCAACCAACGTTAATCTATGTACATAAAATAGTCAGAAGGTGAAGTTAGAGTCAGTGCTATTGCCGCATGCGATGTTCATTGTGCTCCGTGAGCCCCGGCTTACCTAACTATGTTACAAATTTGTTTGTTTTTAGGAAAGCTGTTGACAATTCTTGTTATATTTTATTCCACAACATTCTTGGTAACAAATTCCCTTTTGATACTGGGTTCTATTAAGGTAGTTTTGATCGTCCAATATATTTATATTGATTAATCACTTAAAAATGTTTTTTAGGGTAGCTGGAGGCTCGCTATTCCATGGTTGATTTGTGAATTTCTTGGATGTTTATCTAAGCTTATTTCTGTGATATACCGTTACATACACGATAGAGAACATTTGGGGGCCTTGCTTATACGTGGTTCGGTAATTTACATTGGTGAGATTGCACACTTGAAAAATAAATTGTTATATAAAATTTTTTAGTTGTTGTTGGTTGGTGGTGGATCGCAGTGCTTCTGGCCGTACTGAGTTGGAGAAAAGGGTGTTCTTTGGAGTTAACTGAAAGCATACAGTTGGAAAGCGTCACTTCCTTAACTGTTCCAATACTGAATGGTAATAAGAATGTAGGAAACTTCAACCAACTTGATACTGGAACTCCATTAGATTCCCCAATACCTTATTCCCCAAATGTTTTATATGAACGGATTCAGTAAAGTAGGTACCTTTGTTATAGTTATGCCTAAATAAATTTTATTAAAGTTATTTACCTACTTGTGTCATTATTTAGAACTGTGGCCAGAGGAAAAGTAACTCGCCGCTTTTTAATTAGGTACTTTTTATATCGCTACAGATCTGGTTAATCCAGAAGGTTAAGAATATTTATTTGGGGAGACTCTGTGGAGCCGTGGCATCGATGTAATATCCTACTAGTTTCGCCCCAGCTCTTTCCAGTACTTACTTCATTTCCTACTTATATTTTATTATAATCTAATATTAACATTTGATATTGGCTCGTGCCTTTCGTGCCCTGATTGTAAATAATAATATTTGATGGCACTGAAGTGGTGATAAAGTCCCCTTTATTTAGGTACACAGGTGCGTGTAAAGTAGTGAAATATCCGACTTCCGACGAATAGTAAGTGAAAATATTTGAAAATAAGTTTTTTCATAATATTATCGGCATTACTGTTAATTAATTTATTGTGCTCTATGGACTAAAGAACATGTGGTGAATTGAGTTAGCCAGGTTAGCCTTCTTGGACTGTTTCTGTGATGGTGCGCATTCCTTTTATGTTTACTTGGACATAATGGGCCAGTGCCGATAAGGCTTATTCTATCCAATAGTCAATACTTAGTAGATTGGAGAGAATAGAGATTTACTATGTATGCATATTGCATATTAATAAAAGTGCGTTTTTTATTTATTCGATAGTTCCGATAACAATCGCTATTTTTTAAAAATGTTCCAAAGGAAGTTTGTCTCTATTTTTAATAGGTAATAATGATCTATTATCAGAAATGCCAAACTAAAAAGCACAAAAGAAAATAATAAATAAAAAACCTTTTTGAAATCAAGCTGTTATTTAATATAGCCATGCGCACTAAAACGAATAAACTAAGTTTAGGTTATCAAAAAATTGTTTTCAAAAAGCTTGTCGCTTGTTAAAAAAATACATACTTTGGAAGACGGCAAGTTTTTGCTTATCAACCAATCACTGTCCAATGAAATTAATTTTGGTATACCTACCTTTATGAACATTTCACGCGACAAGCTTTTTAAAAACAAATTTGGAAACTTTAACTTTTTTATCCGAATTAGGATAGATTACGGCTTTAAAAGACCTTGTGTTAAAATAGTTATTTATGTACCAAGGCACTGAAGTTCAACTTTTTATGACTCATGTAGAATTTAGTTGCCGAGGCCTCTGGCCGAGGCAAATAAACGACATGAGTCATAAAAAGAACTTCAGTGCCGAGGTACATATTATATTTTTTTTGAAATCGGAAAAAAAAAGTTTTATTAGGCAAGAAAATAATAATAAGGGATCACCCGTCCATGAACCGACTACGCGCGGCGTTGCTTGACTTTGACGATCGCTCTACCTAGTTAGTTAGTTAGTTAGTTACAACATCTCTTTATTTCCTATTAAATTTAGACAAGGGTGTTAATTTACTGTCTTGCTTTACAATGCGCTTTGTTGCTCTTGCTTGACTACCGTCAAGTATGATGAGACACGGCACCTTCTGACAGAAAAACCAAACTGCTGCTTCTTGTGCAGCCTACACAACAAATCTATTGATATTTAAATTTACTAAAATATGTATACTGAAGGATTGCGCTTCTATAGGAAACAATTTCGCAATATGTACGAAAAATTAAATGGGCCTTTATCGGCCGGGTTTTGAATATTTGGTCACTTTTGACGGGCGATTTCTCCGCGTCTGACGTTTGATGTTTACATCTCGCCAAGGCCTACTTATTGAAAAAATCATATAATAATGGGCTACATTATTGTATGATTTCTGTGCTTTTAATGACGATTTTGGGACACTTTACTGCCGATTTCAAAAAAAAGGATTTTATATGTTCTCACATAATGGGCAATTTGCATTTATTGTGGTACGAATTTTATTTAAAGCGACTTAATGATTGATATACATAAGTATTTCCATAATTATTGAATTTGTCTTCTGTTTGACCCAAGGCGAGGACTTCTCAGGTATCACCATATTGTAACTTAGTATAAAATATTTGTACAGCATAGCAAAAAAATAATAAAAGAAAATAATTACAGACGAAATGCAACATTTTAGTAGATATAATCGCCTTACTCTGACTTTTTGCACTCTCGACATTTTCGTAAATGAAAAATTAAGGTACCTACCTTAGACTTATTATTCTGAAATATGTGTCATTCGTAAGGATATATTTTCTTAATTCCAAACAACCTTTCTCGATTGCGAAAAAACAATAAATGATTTGGAACTTCTTACTTGGACTTTTGAATATGTCTACTCTCTACTCGATTAGGGAGAGTTTTCAAAGCTTGATTTTGACACCAAAATAACAGAAACTGTGAAAAATAAGAAGCTTTACGGTAGGTGGGAGTTGGGATTTTATACAGTGTGTCCCAGGTCCGAGGATGGACTTAATTATACGTCCTTCTTGAGAAAAAAAAGTTTGCTTGTCCTTAAAATAAGATTGGCATGGAAAAAGATAACATTATATACTGGATGACCAGAGTAAACTGCAAAAAAGTTATAAAGAAAATTTATGAAGCCCGGTAAGTTACTCAGGTGTACAATACCAATGTCAACGCGTTATATAGGCCTACTTTGATTTATTATTTTTTTTCTTCAATTAAATAAATTTCTGTGGGTAGCACGACAAAACTGTATTAACAAAACTTACCTAGAATCGAAAACTGCGCATGATGACAAAATTTAAAAATTTTAGGCCTACTTTGTATATTGGAACCTATTAGAGAAAACTCAACCTAGGCCAGGATTGCCAAAAAATTTTTCGTAATACACAGTTTCCTACTCTGAGTAACTTTTATTTATACAGTTTTGTCGTACTACCCACAGAAAATTATTTAATCGGAGAAAAACAAGAAAAAAATAAAAAATCAAAGTAGGCCTAACGCTTTGAAATATTGTAGGTACATCAGCTTTGTAGCTCATCTCGCTGAACAAATTTCCTCCAAAATGTTTTTCAGTATCTCTACAAATAGAGGTAGTTTACTCTTATGCTAATTAAGGTTTTTCCAATTTTCTGGTCACCCAATATAAGTAGATAATGTTAACTTTTTACATGCCAACCTTATTTTAAGAACAAACAAAATTTTTTTTATCAAGGAAAAATTTTATTAGAAAAATTGAAAATAAAGACTTTTCCAAGTAATGTTAAGTCAATCCTGGGACACACTGTATAAACCACCTTTAGAACTATAAAATTTTGGTATCAGCAGTTCTACATTTCTTTAAACTAAAGGCGTTGACTGACGTATTAATAAAGACTGCTCACGGCTGTCATGTTTGACAGTTTTCTGGCTCACCATGCGCTTCCTGGATACAAAATACAATGCAAAATACATTGTTGACCATATGCGCCATCTAATTTTCAGAATATGAAGCTATATAGCGGTGAGAAGTCTTATTAATACGTCAGACAACGCTAAAGGTCTTGAATATGCAAGAAAAGAAAGATGATGACAATTTAAAAAAGTAGAAAATACTTTCATAAAAAAGTGATGTAAACTGGTGACTAAATAACGAATGACAAAATACTGTAAACTTTACTCACATGTATTATGTGAGGGGAGTGTTTAGTAATTAGTACGCTATAGGACGTTAGCTTCTCAACCGTTCATTTTTTCTAGCAACTCACTAATTCGCGGAAAACATCACCCTCAAATTCGTGTAATTTTTTGTTCGTGCACTTAATATTGGCATAGCACGTTATGCACTTTGCTTATGAACAAGCTAGTTTTTCAGAACGCTGGTGATTGTTTCCTTTACAAAATGCCTGTTTAAAAAAAATGCCGTGTTTGATTTAATTGCACAGGCTGGAACTAATTTCTGTTCATTTTTTTATTGTTCGTTATTATGAGGGAACATCCGTGGAGCGGCTATGGAAGTCGGGGATAATTAATTGATAATTTGGCATTTAAGGCAGAAAGACTAGCCTGGTAACTTCCTAGATTATGCCGCAATGGTTATTATAAATTGGTCGTTAATTAAGATGGGTACGGAAGTGCATCGCTTCATTGTCTATAGGATTAAGAATGAGAATGAAAAAGCAAATTTACTCAATGGTATGACTCGAAGCAGAACGAAAGCATTTTAGTAAGATGCAATAAAAAGTACGCAAATAGTAACTAAACGGTGGTTATGTTTGAAGGACAGAGAACTGTTTTTTTTTGGTGCTTTTGTGCTGCTTATTAATTTTAAGTGTCGTTGGCATAATAACATTGAAAAATATATTTTTATTGGCTGGTTAAAATTATATTTTCTTTGGTTTTGGAATTTCAAGATAAAACAGGTGATGGCTAGGTAATTATGAGCTAAAAAATTAAGAGATTTTGGAATTATTATTGTCCGCCAGATTTTAAAATCATATAGGCGTTAGTAGAATGCCTTCTATGCACGCCTAACGCCTATGAAAAACTGTTAATTGAAGTTCGTATTTAAAAAAAACTCTATTTTTTTGTACAGATGCCAAGCTTAAATAAACAAAAATTGCTAACGCTAACGTGAGTAAAGTCAAGTAAAAAAATTGAATAACAGTCGGGCCAAAAAATATATCTTTTCCTATGGCTCGCCTTCCGTGAAAAACTTGCTGTCCAAGTGAAGTGTAAGAGATATTGCTAATTAAACAATATCACTAAGTATTAATTATCTACTTATAATATTAGGTATTACAAAAACGCGAAAAAATATTCAGAAATTCATATTGATATTTTTATAGAAAAATAACTTATGTAAAAAGTAACAAGCCAAATTTCATTCAAAAACTTACACCTATAGGTCATCGTTAAAATTGTATTATTGTAATTGCTGTAATAAAGATTCTAATAAAGATCTATATAATTCTTAGAATATTTCATATTGGGTATAAGGAATAACTACACGGAGCAAAATTTATCAGATAATATACAAAAATGCGTATATTAAGGCTCAATGTACAGCACGTATGTGGTGATTCATCATTTTGACCCATAAAATGGCTTTTTTCTATCTGTGGCGAATAACACGCATAATTTAAAACTTTTTGTCAATACAAATTTTGATCTAAGTATTTACTCACATTTTGAGACAAAAATAATTTAAAAATATTTATCACAACGGCCGTTATTAGGCTTTTTGCGCAAATGCTAATAACGGCCATTATGATAAATATTTTTAAATAATTGTTGCCTCAAAATGTGAGTAATTACTTAGATTAAAATTTGTATTGACCAAAAGTTTAAAATTATGCGTGTTACTCGCTAAAGATCGAAAAAAGCCATTTTATGGGTCAAAATTTATAATTTTCTTACAGGGTTTGTCCGAAAATCCATATCTTTTTTGATTGTACATTAAATAATTTGAACTGGGAAATATTACCTTGTAGAAATTTTGGTTAGGGGTTGGTAGTGGAAACATGTGAAAAAGATTGTAAGACTCATTTTCAACTAACGGTATTTCTATAATAAAAATTATTTCTTCAAATTTAGAATAGCATTTTATTTCCAATATTTCTTCAAAGTTTACTAGTTTAGTACAACGAATTAATTTTAAATCTTTAAAATTATTCATGTAAACTTTATTGAAAAGGGGAAATAGATCTTCTTCGAAAAAATATAAATACGAGTTTTTGTCACCTGAAATATATTCTTTTATGAATTTATTTATTATTTCTGGGTTTTTGGGAATTTGGCAATGGTTAATGACGTTTTTGTCGAGGATTTCAAAGGTTACTTTTATTTGGTCGTGTAGATTTCTTTTTATAAAATATTGATGGGATTTATTGTTTATAATTTCGTCAAGAACGCTGATTCCGTCATTTCTAGTGTCCGTGTTCGAAGTATGTACCGTGTCAGTAATTGTGTCATGTGGGGGTTTAATTTGTATATCCGACAATATTTTAATTTTGGGTTCCTGTTCGCTCGTTGTTGGCTCTTCGAAAGTTTCAGTGTTTTCGCATAAATTTTGAAGGTAATCTAAAATGTCTTTATCTACTTCACCGGGATTATTTACAGTAGATTGATTTTCGTATATGTTAAGTTGAATTCGTGATAGTGCGTCCGCATTTTTATTTTGACAACCTTTTTATAAATAATTTGATAATCAAACTATTCTAAACGTAATCTCCATCTGACTAATTTTGAATTTGGCTCTTTTAAGTTAAATAACCAAACAAGTGGTCTATGATCCGTGTAAATATAAAATTTTCGTCCAAACAAATATGGCCGAAAGTACTTGCAGGCATAAACGATTGCTAGTAGTTCTTTCTCTATAGTCGAATATTTTATTTCCGATTCGTTTAGGGTGCGCGAAGCGAATGCTACGGGTTTGTCATTAGGTACTTGGCCCTGTGAAATAACTGCTCCTAAAGCAAAGTTACTTGCATCCGTGGTTAATATAAATGGCTTGGAATAATCGGGATAAATTAAAATCGGATAATTAATTAATAAATTTTTGCTATGTTCAAAGGCATTTAAAAATTCTTTAGTATGTTGGATTTTAGCGTCTTTTTTAAGACATTGTGTTAGAGGTTTTGTTATCTTTGCAAAATCCTTCACGAAGCGACGGTAGTAACCTAATAAGCCTAGATAAGATTTAATTTCTTTAGAAGTGGTAGGTACCGGGAAATTCTTAACTGCGGAGATTTTACTAGGATCGGGTTTAATTCCATCAGGTGTTACTATGTGTCCGAGATACTGTACTTCCTTTCGGAGAAATTCTGACTTATCGAGCTGTATTTTTAATTTAGAATTACGAAGTCTTACAAAAATGTCTTTTAGTCGTTGAATATGTTCCTGAAGGGATGTGCTAAATATAATGATATCGTCCAAATAAACAAAGCAGGTTTCGTTTTGTAGTCCACGTAAAATATTATTTATAACTCGCTGAAAAGTTGCTGGCGCGTTCTTAAGGCCGAAGGGCATTCTCAAAAATTCGTAATGCCCTGTGTCTGTGCTGAAAGCTGTTTTTGGGATATCGGTTGGTTGCATTTCAATTTGGTGGAATCCGTTCGCGAGGTCTAATGTAGTGAAATACTGACTGCGTCCTAATTTGTCTAGAATGTCGATTATGTTCGGTAGTGGGTATTTGTCATCTATTGTTCGTTCGTTGAGTTTCCTGTAGTCAATTACCATGCGCCATTTTTGTTTTCCAGAGGCGTCCATTTTTTTTGGGACAACCCATATCGGGGATGACCAAGGTGAATTGGAATTTTGAATTATATTTTGTGATAGTAATTTTGAAATTTGATCTTTTACCTCTTGTCGGTGAATTTCTGGATATCTGTAGCTTTTAGTGAAAATTGGGGACTCATTAGTTAATTTAATTTCGTGTTTGACCTGATTGGTAAAACTCAAGGGAATATCTTCACAATGAAAGATATCTCTGAATTCTAAGCAAAGCTTTCTGATTTGTTCGCGTTCTTCGCTGTTACAATGTTCTAGTCTTAAATTTCTGAGATTAGCTTTTAATCGATTATCGATAGATTTATCTAGGGCATGTCCTTCAACATTTTCGAAAAAATTCAGTTCACTTGGGTTTACCGATTCTATAGAAAATGGAAAATGGAAAATATCGATTTTAATGGGGTTTTCCGTTGGGTTTAAAATAGTGGTAAGAGCAAAATTATTTTCAACATTAACTAAACATTCGGGAATTTCAGCTTTTCCTAGTTTTGTGTAATTTAAGATTCGGGTGCCGTTACGTAAACTAACAGGTATTTTAATTTTTTGTACCATTCTCTGAGGAATTATTTCAGTTATTGTTTCAAATTGTGTCGAATTTTGTGGTTCTAAATCATTTTCGTTTTGCCTATAAATTGGTATAATTGAATTTGGGCTAACTAAAGTGTTATTACTATAACAAATATCTGCACCTAATTGAAGTATTAAATCTAAACCTATAAGTCCATCAAATTTTTCTGAAAAATCAAATATGTAGTATTTATGTATACCTTCTGTATTGAAAATTGGAAATAGTGGCAAAATAGCAATTTTGTCATGGAAAGATGTCGCGTGCGCTGTTTGTACTAAGAAAAGTTCACTTTCGACATAATTTGGGAAATATTTAAAGGCTAATTTTGGGCTTAAAAAGGAACGTGTGCTTCCAGAATCGATTAAAAATTTAGCGTCTAATTCGGGTATATAAATATAAGTAAGTTTTATTGACAAATTATTCAGGTGTATTATTTCGTATTGGAATCCTGACCAGTATCTGGAAAATCCTGATTTTCAGTAATTTCTGGTTGGGTTTCTTCTTGGTTCGGGAATTCACATATACCGTATTGAGGGTAGCAATAGTTTTCGTAAGCGTCATTGTAATAATAGTCATAATCGGCATAATAATTTGGCTGAGAATAATCAGTATATTCCGGATATTGAACTGAGTCAGTTTTGGGGAAATTTTCGATTACGTCTTGGTTAAAAAGTTCCTGACTTTGAAATGTACGTTGGGGTTGTTTTACAAGTGTACTTGTTGAGGTATCCATTGGTTCTGGTTTCGTTCTAGACATGTTAGTAACATTAGTTTTTTGGGGAAAGTTTGGTCTAAATTGGGGTTGGAAAGGTCTTTGGAAGTTTTGTGTGAAAGTTGGTCTTTGTTGAGTAAAATTTTGAAAATTCGGTCTTTGTTGCATAAAGTTTGGGAAACTTGGTCTTGGTTGATTAAAATGATTAAAAGGTGTTCCAAATGTGGGAGAACGTCCAAATGTAGGTGGTTGGTTAAATGTTGGGGGAATATATTGTGGAAAATTAAAGTTTGGTTGTGGAAATGGTGGTGGTTTAAAATTAGGATTGTTAGGTCTCGGTAAATTTGTTGGTTTTGGTCTGTATGGAATACTATTATGTACTGGTTGTCTAAAATTTTGATTTTGGCCTGTCTTGAAATAAACAAAATTTTCTTCTTCTGTCACAAACGACATTGCCTGTTCAAGAGAATCAGGTTGTTTAAGCCTAACTACAAGCTGCATATTGTAAGGTAAACCGTTAATGAAGGTTTTCAGAGCAAATTCTTCATAATGATTAATTTTAACAATTTTTATATTGCGGTCCTCGTTAGTGCCATTAAGTTTTGCAAAAAGGAGGCTACGTGTATCTTGGATTCGCATTCCGAACTGTAAGGGTGTTTCATTACGAAATGGTCTTAACGAAATTAGGTCCCGAATAAGACAATCAATACTTCGTTGATCGGCAAAAGTAGCTATTAGTGCGTTTATTAAAATCCAATTATTTAATTCTGAACGTGATACAATAAGGTCGGCCGCTCTATCTCTTAATTTACTCAAAATTGTGTCAAATAAACATATATTAATCGGGTCTGCTGCATTTTGGACATTTTGGAAGGCTTTCAGAAAATTTTCACAAGCGTTTACAAATCTTTGCAAGAGTTTTGGGTTACCATCGAAAGGGGGTATATTATCAGCTTGATATTTTAAAAGGTTATAATTGATTGCATTACCGTTTGGCATGATTATTGGATTTCCAAGTTCTGAATTTCAATTTAAAGTTAAGTTTTCTACAGAGGATATTAAATTTTCTAAATCTTCCAGTTTGGGTAAAACACGCACAAAAAGTTAAAACAAAAAGCACAATTTACACTTACACTAGTAGAAAAACGATGATTCTCATTTTCACTCTTCTTTTTTCTTCTTAAACTACGGTGCCTCTAGGACGAGCGATGTGTGTCTACTCCCAGGCTTCTTAACCTAGGGTTCTGCTCACAGACGATGCTTGTTCTGCTGCAGAGGAGGGTTGGATCGATGCTAGACCACCCTTGCTGACTATCTTGCTCCTGTCGTCTCGACGGCTGCTTCACTGACGTTGGCCCTTGGTATCGACGTTCACGTGGCGAAAGTGCCGATTTTTGGATTCCGCGCGCGCGAATCGCCGACCGATTGGTTCTTTTGCGAATGAACTCTTGAAAGAGACCGAAAGGTACCGATTTTTGGTTTTTCGTTTCGCTAAAAGTCCGAACGACTGCGCCAGTTAAGGGCTGTCAATGAAAAAAACCGTTTTTAAAAACAATGTTTAATGACGAGCAGCGAACAAGAAGTGTCTGTTGAAATTACATGGGTTATATTTATAAATTCAGAGAAGCAGACTCAGCGTAATGTTATCTTTAGCTACATGTACAAATACAGGGATGTTACTTGCGTGTAAAGTAGCGAAATATCCGACTCCCTATTTTCGAATAGTAAGTGAAAATATTTGAAAATAAGTTTATCGGCATCATTGTTAATTCATTTATTGTGCTCTATGGACTCAAGAAGATGTGGTGAATTAAGGTAGCCTTCTTGAACTGTTCCTGTGATGGTGCGCATTCCTTTTATGTTTACTTGGACATAATGGGCCAGTGCCGATAAGGCTTATTCTATCCAATAGTCAATACTTAGTAGATTGGAGAGAATAGAGATTTACTATGTACCTATGCATATTGCATATTAATAAAAGTGCGTTTTTTTATTTATTAGATACCTAGTATCGATAAAAATCGTTATTTTTTAAAAAAATGTTCCAAATCCAAAGGCAAGTTTGTTTATGTAGCAAATTTTGTAAGTTCATGAATGAATAGGTATGTTTATTTGGATAGTTATGTATTTCAACAATAAAAACTACAATTATTATTTAAATTTGTTTAAAAACGTTAAAATTAATGGGCGTTTGTTAAATGTGAATTTTATTTTGGATTTCCTTCGATGCAAAAGTGTAAGTAAATACATAAATAGTTTTTATTAAATTCAAAACCTCCATGCAATTTTTATTTCTCTTATTTTTAGGCTTTCACGGCTGTTGTCCATGTCAGAATGAATTTCTGAGCTGTTGCTCCGTGGTCGATGGAAATCTTCTAGACATTTTGCTAGTCGTACCTAACTGAAAGCATCTTTAGTGGTGACTCGTCCATTGAGGGATTGTATAATTGATCATCAAATGCTTAAGTAATATCTAGTGCCAATCTTACTGGCAATAAGTTGCGATCCAACATAGGACGAGTCGTCACTGAAGATGTTTACGGGTACGATCAGCAAAATAAACGTCTGGAAGATTTACATCGACCACGGCGCGACAGCCAGAAAATTTGTTCTCGTATATTAATTTATATTACGAGTATATATAAATATTACCAATTACCATAAAATATATTTAAAGTAACAATTCAATATTTTCACCACTAATATGCATATATTTTTTCTGAATATTTGGACATTATAAATAAATATATTTATATTAAATTTTATAATAAGTAATACTGCACGCTGGATAAATATTTTTGAAACTAACATGAATATTATATGTGATATCATCTTAGTTTTTAGATTTAAAACGCACACAAGTTGTTAAACCAAATACCAGTATATTTGCTCTTATAATACAGCTGATATTATAAAAAAAATTTACTTTGTAAAATATAGTATTGCTGTGCCAAATAGTATTAAATTTCCTAATACGTATTCTTATTTTTATTTTAGCTTTAAATATATTTTTTTCTCCGTGTACTTTTTCATAAACATTTGGTTTTTCAACAATGGTCCAGAGTATGTACCTTTTTGTGTAGAAACAATTGTAGTTTCTTAAAGCAGATTAAAAATTGTAGTTTCTTAAAGCAGATTAAAAATTTCGAAAAATAAAGTTAAAAACAATTGAAGGTTATGTAGTAGTCTAAAAGTACGTTGCCCCGGCCCTCCTAAGATACTTTCATACTAAGGAACCTTACACAAAATGAAACTCATACAATAGATACCTAGTTATATTTTTGAAGTTGAAGTGAAGTTTTGTAGTTTAGTTTCCTCGGTCTTGCAGGCCTCGGCAACTAAATTCCACATTCGTTATAAAAAGTTGATTGAACTTCAGCCCCTTGGGACACCCTAAAAATTGAAGATATTTTATTACAACAAGAACACATTCTAAATTGCCATAAGATTTCCAAAAACCCCTGAATCATCGAGCTGGAGTTGAAGCCTACCCCAACTGGTACTATTACAACAGTTGTTCACACACGAGTTCTACAAACGGTTATACGTCGTCGCACCCTTAAAAATCGTTTACCATTATGTTATTGATAAAAACTAGAGTAAATACTGTCGAGTCACTGCTCTCGATGAATTGCAAAGTTTTGAACTTCGTAATAGTTCGAGGGGTTTATAATATCCCCATCAACCTCCACAATGGGGCCATTGTTGCGGGGTGCGCATAGAAAATAGGGAAGGATATGTCCTGTTTATTCACAACACCCAAACACCATGAAAAATAATTAATCGTCCTTCAAAAAGTGAACTTTGAATTGTTAAGTTTCGCGTTTAAACTTTCCGCCAGTCATCGTGGCGGTTGTTAATTAAATGTGTATTGTATAGGGGAGTACGAGCACTTGAATTTAATAAGAAGGATTTATGAAGGGTTAGTTTAATATTTATGATGGAATACCCCTACTTGCTACATTCAATAACTTTCCTCTCCATATCCAAAGATGCATGCAATTTTTTCTTACACATATAGGTATAACTGTCAAAATTAAACAGATTCTGTTTTGTATAATTCAGTACCAGACAATGCACTTAATATTCTTGGTTACGGTTACCAAGACTGCTACTGGCCAAAATCTGGATCTTATGGATTATTAGGTACTAGATTGGTGGTAAGTTTTTCGGTCTGGGAACTCTGTACCGTCCACCAAGTAAAAAATGTTAATAATGCATTGTTAGAGCTGGAACTTTGCTTCTTTTATACCTATATGAATCGATTTTGTTGCTAACAGAGCGGATTGTGCGCGCTTAAAACCTTTTTTTGACTTGCATGCAATTTAGTTCAACCTAGAGTTCCTTGATTGGGAGAATTAAGACAATAATGTCAAAAATTATTTTTTAAAAGTCACATCAATTTTGTGGATGATAAATAATTTTGGATAGATTCCATGGGCATGGGCGTAACAAACTTCTGACCACAGGAATATCTTTACGTACATAAGTTGGTCCGTGATACACGCGCGCCATCTATGAGGTGGGGAATATAGGTAGTAAATAAATGGCGGGTTATTTGAATAGCTCCTTCTATTCATTTAATTACTATTTCCTGTTACTAAATCGTATTTGTTGGCAAAAGCCACAGTTTAGTTATGAAAAAGTGATAAATGTGATGAAAGCCATAATTAAACTTTAAATTTTGTCAACAAATACGACTTACTGTAATAAAATTGAAGATTCAAATTCAAATTTATTGAAATTAATGTATTAAATTTTTATATAATATAATCTAGAACACATCCGAACAATGTCTTCTGATGTAGGTAACCTCTGCTCTACTTTCTGTCCATTAATTTTATCAGCAATTGAATATTGCACGGACCGCATAAACTACTACTAGATACTTTTTTGATACAACACAAAATACATAGTTTATTGGCGGTTGTGGTTGCGCCCTAGCATTTGGAGTTAATTTTTAATCTAAAATACGAGATAAAATTCATCTTATTATATTATGCAGATACTTAATTATCATTATCATTATCCATTTATTCTATAGGACACATTCTTTACTCTTTTCTCTAGTATTTTCTGTAACAATAATTCTGCAGAACATTTTGTGATACTGGAGTCATTTGAAATAATTCCACTTTTTGCTAGCATGTACGCTAAACGCGCTAGCCGGGTAGCTTCAACCATTGAATAAGGACCTTAATCAATGCTTCAACTAATGAAAACTAATGTGCAATATTTAAAAATTTTCTTTTGAATTATTTTAAAATTGAAAGGACAGTGTCATTCTTTGAGTATCGTATTTTCATGCTGCTCTTTTTGTAAACTCAAAACTTAATTCCATAATGATATTCATATTTTTTTACTCCTAATAAGTTTGCAACAAGTATTCCCCCATAATTAAAACCTATTAAATTAGGTTAAGCTTGATGGTTAGGTAAAAGTAGAGTTAAGCTGTTTCTGTAATAATAATATAATTCTCACCCTCACAATACTACAAACTAGGAGTACCCCAGAAGCAACTGAATGCTTGTGGGGGGAGGGGGGCAATTACTATTATTTTGCCTTCGTTGCCATTTGAGGCTAGGGCCTACATTTCCCGATAGAACTGGTAGTTTGCGCTCAAGTACTAGGGAAAACCCTAGAAAACCGTAGTAATCCCAGTGAGTGTAGGGCAATTAGTAAATCATACTGATAAAGCTATTAAGGAGCAATACCGTGAATCCACAATTTGTCCAGCGCTCTTGGCCATCAGGGGTGTTTTTCTCTGAAGACATGTGCATGTATCTGCCTCGACCTCATAATCATATTCAGTCTGTGGAAGTCTCCTACAAGAATAATACAAATACATGTAGGGTACGCCCTAATATTGGTTAGGTAGTAAGAATATAGTAAAATTTGTAATTAAATTAAGCTACATCCTTGGAGCAGCATGAAAACGAAATGAATACATGGCAATTAATAACATATTATAACGGTATTCGGTATTCAATTTTAATTTGTGTAAATCGCTGACATTCTAGATATAAGAGGTATTAGATCATCAAATTTCTTGCCTTAACAATATTAAAATCGCAAGAATATCATCAGTTGTATCTACCCATGTTTCTGTTTTGAAAGAAATACCTAATTTTAACTGGTATTGCGTTTAGAGTAACTTGGAAAAGTTGCCTCTTATTAAAAATATGAATAAGCTATAATTTAGTATTTTGTTTCAATTATAACTTGTATAAGTTGTTATCAAATAAAAGATTCAAAAAGTAAAATTGTTTTGTTTATTTTTCATTATTTGCTCTGATAATGTCATGTACATACGTATTTGGGGAATTTCAAAACTACATTGTTGCCACTTTTTAGCAGGTAAGTATACAGAAAGGTATTACTATAATGCAACTGTTATGTAAGTACTGTGTATGTAAATAACAATTAAACTTATGTTGAAAGCAGCCTTTGACTAAATGTTAAACACACTCTTACTTATGTTATTATGTTAAGTACTTCAATTAATCCTCTTGTTAAAATAAATAATGACAAATGTATAATTAAAATCATCTTGTTTGTCGATTTGAATAAGGAGACTTTCAATATGATACAATTTACTAAGTAAATTGTAGGTATTGAACAGTCGAATCGTCTCGAATAATCAAAATATGGTTGAAGCATTCGAAAAAAATAACAAAAAATTGAGATCATAATTGAACACCCTGTATAGGAAAATTTAACTTTGGCTGCACTATACTAGGTATAGGGGGCACTAGTAATTTTCCCCATATAACTTAACTTCGGAAAGTATGTAGCAGAAAATGGAATATGACTGATTTTCCGAATGTCTGCATTTAGAACAAATATCTAATAACTTGGCAACACTGCAACCGATCTTCAAAAACAAAAAAGCAATCAAGTTCTTTCTAACATAGCGTATAAAAAGGAGGTCCATTACATTTAGAAAAACATAACTTTGGTGTTTTTCGCTAATTTCACAACATCCTGTATATACCAAAACTTAAAAAATATCAAGTACACTGGATTACAAACAACTTTTGTACGAAATTTTTTTCTATCTCTTAACCAATCACCCTGTACAGAATGCGTTTAAGTACATATTATATTTTTTGTGGACCAACGTAAAACATAACATATAGGTAAACATAAAAAAATGTCAAATTAACATATCTATATACCTATTATTTTTAAATGTGAATGAATGATAGCTGGTAGTGGAATCCCAAAATTTGTGTTTAGCATTTTCTTACCTTTTGTTATGCGTTATGCATGCCACTGGTGAATCTAAATGGACGGTTCTACCATGTAGGTATACTTGTGGGCCTTGAAGGCCTGTTACCACAAATCGCGTTTAAACTCGATACTCGATATGTCTTTTCGTTCAAGAGACAAAAATAAAATACCTTTGAAAATAATTATTTCCTTAAACCCATTGTAATTTAAAAGCTACGGGCTTATACACATATGTTCATAAGAACTTCCCGTTCTAAAATGATTTTTTCTACAAATTGTCACAATTTGTCTACAAAAACCGCGGACACGCTGTATATTCGGGATGCTATTTTGCTCCGTCCGATGTGAACAGTATAGGTACAGATAAGCTTGACAGCGTTCGGTCGTTCGATATTTGAACGATATCCAACCCGAAAATCGTTGTTGAAAATCAAAGCGAACATTCGACCGAATGGTCACGCTCGGCGATCGCGTGTTTCCGCTGATATTCGCCTGGTGATGGCCAGGGGTTGAAGTAGCCATGCTCGATATTGGGACACGCTTTTGTTTTCGCCCAAACGCACTTCTGCTTACATCCGGAGAGTTCCCCCCCTCTCCCGACGCTCCCCCATTATCCCCCGGGCAATCGCCGGATTTGGTGTATCAATCACCCTCGGCGGCGACAAGAAGCCATCGGCCGCATTAGACACGGCGGGGCCGAAATGGACCGCTAATGTGCCACTAATTCCCGCCCGATCCCATTCACGTGAAACACACAAACAGGATAATAGCGGCTTTATTCGTTGCGGGGCCGGAGGAGAGCGAGTCCGGGGGGCGAGAGTCCGGGGTTATTGATGCCGGGCGCGTGCGACCACTTCGACGGATCGGATCGGCCGGCGCGGCGGCGCGGTGATGAATTGCTGTGAGAAATGGGATTAGCGCCTTGCGAAATTTTCACTGCGATTATTACGGTTAATGTAAATGTAATATTTATACGTTTATAAGTAACGAAAAAACATCATGGCCAGATGTTTGAGATTAAGGATATTACAGTTATTAGTAGGTAATATATAACCTCTAGCCACGTGCGTATTCATTAGCCAAATTGAGTTTTTGAATTTATACTCGTACCTACCTCCTACCTCATTATATGATTTTGAGGTATAGTCGTTGACTGAAATTTAAATATTTCAGTCAACGGTAGGCAAGGTTTGCACCAAATAGGAAATTCTTTTATTTAAATATAAATAAATTTGATTTCAGACTATGTTGTCAAAGATTATGCGTGTCAAATTTGACATTTAATTAAAAATTGAGAAATATCGGGTTTGCCTTGGGAATTATGGAAAAAGTTATTGATGAAGTGATGCGACAAACAAGCACCAATGCGAGAAAAGACTGTCCAAATGACATTCGAATCCCTTTGATTTGCCTCGATTTACCGACAACCAAGCGAACATCGTTAAATTTGGCCCAGCCGCGGCATAGGCGCCGACTTCTCAAAATTTGGCTGGGTGCCCATGGTATACAACCCCCCTCCCAAATGTTATTTAAAAAAACATTTTTTTATTTATAAATATAAAATAAAAGTACTTAACAAAAAAGAACAAAACGTAAATAGAATGAAATAAAATAAAGGTATTTTTATAAGAAAGGCTTCGTTTTAAAATTCAGCGGACTCTCATCCCGATGAATTAGCTGGATATCTGTCTCTTACTTCCTCCAAAGGGAAACAAATGAGAGGGAGATATCAGCTGATTCATCCGGATGAAAGTCCTCTGAATTTTAAGAAGCGGTCTTTAAAAAAAAACAAAAAAAAAAACAAAGCAAAAACAAAAAACGACTAGTTACCTAACTTTGCGTAAATAACGCAAAGTGCTTAGTCTTATGGGCGATTATAAACTCATTACATAACTCATCCAGGCTTATGATGCTAATTCTTTATAAATATTCATTCAGCCTTTTCTGACTCATTGTTGATCTTAAATATGATTGTCACCTTGTCCCCTTTGCTTGAGCTTCCAACCTGGCCAAACTTTTGGCCGAGTGCTCCGTACCCAGCCAAACTTTTGGCCGGGTGCTCGAGCCCCGGAGCACCCGCGGAGTCGGTGCCTATGAGCCGCGGCCAATCCCGACAAACAGACCGACCACACATTGGTGTTGGCCGTGTTTGCCGAACTTCGGCCAATGTGTATGCCCGGCTAAAGAAAATGTGTTCTATGACAGATTTCAGAAAGGTAACAGGGTGTTTTTCCTTACTTGATATTCCAAGAATTAAAATTGAAACCATGAAAGCCGGAGTATTGTAAGAACTCAGAAAATTAGTTTCTGGTTTTTAGTTTTAGAAACAATCTTAGGATTATCTTGCACATGCGTGCACTGTCAAATTCAAAATGCGATAGATAACTAAATAACTGTTGATTTTTAGAAATTTGTTTATAACGCATAATTTGCTTCAATCTAAGGGGGAAATTCCTTTGAATAAAGAACCCCAGGAACAGGAAGGAGCAAATTTGGGCTTAACGCTGAAATCCTCATTTTTCGTAAAATCAGTACCTACCTAACATACAGGCAAAACATTATGTCTTTAAGTTTAGGAATCTTTGATAATAGAGCAATTCTAATTTTAAATTTTCAATTATGAAGAAGTATATACCTAAAAAACGCCTATGCCACTTATTATTATTATCCTCAAACATTTTAGTTTTATAAGTATAATAAATCGAAATATCACATAGGTAGGTACTGACTAAAGGTGGATTTATAAACTCGACGTTTGCGTTGGCGCTCGCAGTTGACGGTGACCTTCGCAGTTTGCGTCCAGAAATGTGAACGACGGAACGTGATAAAAGATGAAATTAGTTTATCTCTCGGACGGCATCGGACGCAGACGGCAACGTTCGACGGTGTTTATAAATGGTTACACGTAAAATATTGGGATTGAATTTTCGACGCAAACGGCAACGGCGAGAGCCAACGCAAACGTCGAGTTTATAAATCCACCTTAAATATCACATAGGTACTGACACCTATCCATGTCAAATATCAAAATATTGTGCCAAAACTTGGTTACTACTCAGAGCGATTTCCGTCTCAGGTATTTTATATTATACATATAGAGCTTTGACTGCTTCTGGGATTCTTTATTCAAAGAAAAATTCGGATGCACCACTTTTCAAGGTCACTGCGAGCGAAAAATTTCTTTCGACCTCAGCGCCATATACAATTTGCAATAAAAACATTCAACTTCTGCCTACAATTAAAGTCTTCCACGAGCACTACCAGCCTCTTTTTACGAAACTAAACTCTTTTTGTTGCTGAGATATAAAGCAGGGGAGTTTTAGGTGAAACACCCTTTCGCCTTTCTTTCTCACTTTCTTCATTGAAACTCTATCTCAGAGTACAAAATTATTATGGCTCTTAATGGGGATTTATTATTGGCTAGTGGTAAGAGTCTTAGAAGAGTAAAAAATCTTATAACGAACTTTAATACACAATACTCTTATTAAAGAAATTAGGTTTTAACGTTGCTTTAATGTTTAGTTTTAAATCATCCTTCTAATATTTAACTTTTATCTAAAATAGTTTTAGTGCTATTAGGTGTTATTCTACTGTGAATAAAAATCACGTATTTTCCACCAAAGTGCTAGTAGCAGATATAATAATAATACCTATTAAATGTTGCGGCAGTCCATTTACAAGGAAGTGGAAATTTGCAGCTATCCTAGAAGAATGGTAAATAGAAGAAAAGGCCTTTTAATAAAATTTTTTGGTGATAAAATATTTAATTAGTAATAGGTACTTTAGATTGAATAAAGAATCAAGGTAAGTAGGTACTTCAGGTAAATTAATATTCTTCCAGTTGCTTGTAGAACATATTTAGATACACCTATTAATTGCTAAAAAGAAACAAAAAAACATTTAATTTTGATCGTTTAAAGAAAAATGAAATAATAAATAATAAATAAAATAATGACAAATTGCTAAGATAAAGTATTAAAGTTGACTGACGTATTAATAAATACCTACTGCTCACGGCCGTGATGTTTGACAGTTCTCTGGCTCACCATGCTCTTCCCGGAGACAAAATACAATGCAAAATACATTGTTGACCACAGGCGCCATCTACTTTCCAGGACATGAAACTATAGCCGTGAGAAGTCTTATTAATACGTCAGTCAACGGTATTATTATCTATTTTTATATATACTTTTAAAGTTACAAATGAAGAAATAAAAAACAAATGCATGCAACATAAAATCTAAGGGACATTTTTTAAAAAATATTGATATACAGGGTGTCCAACTTTAAAATGGTACAAATCAGTAAAATCTTCATTTTTGGAGATAATCGCCTAAACTTTTTTTTTGTTTGAAAGACCTTCAAAAACCGCTTCTTTGGACTTTCCTACCATTTTCAAAATGCAAATCCAGGGCCGGCTGCGATTTTTTTTACCCCCGATTTTCACCAAAATCATTTAGCGATTTTTTTATTTAAAATCTGACTCCACAGCGTTAATCAGAACACCCCAAAACCCCTATATACCAAATTTTAACAAAAAATATACAGGGAGTTCCCTCCTGGGGGGTATGTCAAAGCAAAATAGGAATTTTAAAGGCATCTGCCGAGCCAAGTGTGTCATGGAATACCCGCAAAAGAGTTGAATGGTCAATAGGACCACTCAAGGTGTTGGTGTGCAAAGGTCCAATACAAAATATACAGAATGTTCTTATCTGTGCCATCTCAAATTACTGAATTTTTGGAACTTTATACGGGTTAAAAATCGAGTATATCAAAACCGCTCCACACACTATAAACGAACTAAATCTAAAAAATACAGAAACCTGCCAGTCAGTAAGTCCATATCAGTAGTTAATGATAGAACGTACAAGAGGTTGTCCTGCTGGAAGCTCCTCCGGAAGTACTTTTGTACCGGGACTAGGTCCTGCTAGAAGGACTTAGTTCCGCAAATGCATTTGTCCTTCAACGAGGACGACAGAGTCCTGCTAGCAGTACCATAGTAAAAGGTATTGATTCCAACCTCTCAGAAATTTATTACAGTAGTCCAGTGGCGTGGTTTAATATAAAGTGGAACATTAAAAAACAAATATTTATTTATTTATTTGGTAAATAAAATACGAAAAACAAAAAAAACTCTTCAAATAATCAACCTATATCTATAGCTATACTTTTAAAATACAGGGTGATTCAGTTTTAATCTGCGACACTTCAACAGGTGATAGAAAACTAAAAAATAACCGCACTTTCTTTTATAAACTATATCATTTTAAGGCCTTATTAAAAAGTTAGAGGGTGTTAAAGTTTTAAGAAACATGTGGTCTTTATTGAATATTTACCAAACTAGTTGAGATATTTAAGTCATATTTGGTACACGTTATAACGGCATGGGTTGGCATAAAACCTGTTAATATCAAACACCTTGAACAACCAGTGGCGTAGAAGTAGGTAATTAGTAAAATTGTTTTTGAAAAAAAAGGACCACCTTGTATAGCAATAAAATGTATTCAATTTCTTATGTATATTTTAATTTTAAACAAAAATGCCCTCTTGGTAATTTTTTGTATGTGTCATGGTCTCGTGGCAAATTTGATTTTTTGTATTATTTATTAATATAATTAAAGTTCTTATTTTTTATTAAGTAGATAGGTAAGTCTACAACGAAAGAAAAAAAGGATACATTTTATCATGAAATGATAAATTCAAAAATTACCTTGTTCACAGTCTTCCACTCGCGGAGCATCAAGTGAAATTTTTACTACCTTTTTATCAATATCCCAAAGCACTAGAGCCAAATTCTTCGATTTAATAATTTTTCTAATTGTACCATTATACCGTGCCGACCGCCACTGGTCACCAAACTGAGAAAAGCTCCACGAATTGTCATATTTCGCGTCAAAACAACTAACCAAAGCGGGAACACGCTGCCCCATTCGCATCATTTTGGCGACTAAAATACGGGAGATTCGACAGGTCATAACTTCTCTGCGATTTGACGTACAGTCCTGATCAAAAGTTGCGCTGGTAGCTTGAATTTTGACGAATTTTTTGATACTACCTTCAGTCTTGCCAGAAGGATGGAAAAGCCTTAAATATTACGATTTTGCAAGTCCTCAAATGAGTGGTTTTCGTCCTGCCGGCAGTACGCTGTACATTCTATCATTAAGGTTGCTGGTGTGCCACAACAGGAAATGCACGGAAAATGTATCATCTTAGACATGCAGTGACTTTGTTGAGATAGGTCCAGTAATTTAAATTGTTTTTATTTGTTGGTTGGCATTTTGTAAAGAAATAAATTACTTTTGTGTTTATCAATATTTTTTCAATGATTCCAGAGCAATCTTGATCCGTATAAATTTTATAAAATTTCAGAATTTTGAGATGGCTCAGAGAAAAATACCTTGTATATTTTTATAGTAAATATTTTCACACCAACATTTTGAGTGGTCCTGTTAACCATTCAACTGTTTTGAAGGGATTCCATGACACACTTGACTCGCCAGATGCCTTTAAAATTCCCATTTTGCTCAACTTCGACACCCTACAGAATGGAACTCCCTGTATATTTTGTATTCAAATTAGGTATATAGGGGTTTTGGGGTGTTCTGATTAAAGATTTTAAATAAAAAAATCGCTAAATGGTTTTCGGTTTTCGTAAAAATCGGGGGTATAAAAAAATTGCAGCCGGCCCTGGATTTGCTTTTTGAAAATGGTAGGAAGGTTAAAAGAAGAGGTTTTTGAAGACCTTTCAAAAAGTTTATGCGATTATCTCCAAAAATGAAGATTTTACGGATTTGTACGGTTTTAAAGTTGGACACCCGTATGTTGTGCTGTTCAATCTATTATTATATTAAAAATAAATTTAAATAGTAGGTATACGATATATTTTAGCTACCCAAAAAAACTTAATTTGATATAATTACTCTCTGTCCAGAGAAATTGAAATGTACCTATTAATTTAATAATTATAAGTGGCTTATCACGGAGTCTTACTAATTTGTTAGAAAAAAAAATTTTCATTTTTTTTGTTATGGAACTACATTAAAATTTTATAAATATCATTCCAAAATGCAAAGAAAATTATATCAAGACATTTAAACAAAGTTTAAAAAAATTCAAAACTGACCTCATTTAGAACTTAAGGGTTATTATAATAAGAAGACAAACTTAATATACAGAGTGTTATCAAAAAGTTGACTCAAAATAAACACTTTTACATAAAATGTTGAAGATGAATCTTAACACGGAATGTTATACTAACCAGTATAGATCTGTAACTCAGTTCATTTTACCGCATTGAAATAGCTTTCTGTGAGACTCCACAAACACTAATTAAAATGCAAAAACTAGTATCCCGCTCTTTTTCTCAAACTCTTCTAATCGAGTTTTCGCTCGCGCACAGTAACACAATGATGATTGGGCCTCGATAGTCCCGGCACCTGCCCCGTCCGCCGATGGACCGTGGGGAAGTTCGCTGATTGCGATTGAGGTGCGCGCCACCTTAACGCGATTAAAACCCGCCCGTCAATAACGCGCGCCTGTCTTCAGATCGGCCGGGAGGAGCCTAATTGGGTTTGGACTGGCGCCTTTGAGCCGTAATTAGCGGCGTAAAGACAAGACCCCGTATCGGCCGTAGTTTCCATTAATTCCATTGTGTGCGGAACTCGGATTGGGATTCCCCGGCGGAATTTCAATGGGAACCTCCTGCCCGGTATGGTTTTAATTAATTTTGTTAAATTGTGCTATATTTGCAGTATATCTACATAAGCGCCTATACGTATTTTTGTATTAAATGTTCCAGGTATATCAATGAAAGCTTCGAATGCTAGATCACTTGGTGGGATTTAATTTCTAATGATATTTATTTGCTATAGTTCACTCAAAATATCTCGGCTAATTTTGCTCAGGAAAAAATCGTCGGTCGGTGCGATCCATAAGCTATTATATGGATGGCCTTCTTTTGTCATCATCCATGGCCACCACTGAAAATTATGGAAAGAAAATAAGGAAAATTAAATTTGTTTGCAAGGACTATCATCATGGTACCAGAATCTTGGAAAAAACTTTAATGACGCATTTCTTATAAAGCAAAATGTCTCGATTGGCTCAACATCGGTGATATTATCTAGTCATAAGATAATATTATTAAGTACATGTTTCAAGAATCTGACTAAGTGTTGCTCACTCCCGGTCAAACCGGAAGTTAGAAATGAAAACCGATAATATTTTGTTACTCCCCGTTTATTCATTACTAATATTTCGTGTTAAAATCCAACTTCACAATTTTGTGTAAAAGTATTTTTTGAAATATCTTTTTAATAACACTCTGAATATTAAGTTTGACGTCATATTCGAACGCCTCGGAAAATTTTACACAAGTTTAGTTTTGAACCATCAATTTATCTTGAAAATTAGTACCGAGAAAATAGATTTTTCAAGCAAATAGGGACACCCTGTACACAATGAAGTACATTTCCCTTGGAAAGGCATTTTTGTTTAAAATTAAAATTTACATAAGAAATTGAATACATTTTATTGCTATACAAGGTGGTTCATTTTTTTTTTCTAAAAACTAACCCATGCCGTTATAACGTGTACCAAATATGACTTAAATATCTCAACTAGTTTGGTAAATATTCAATAAAGACCGCATGTTTCTTAAAATTTTAACACCCTGTAACTTTTTAATTAGGCCTTAAAATGATATAGTTTATAAAAGAAAGTGCGGATATTTTTTGGTTTTCTATCACCTCTTGAAGTGTCGCAGAATAAAACTGAATCACCCTGTATATTTCTGAAAATCCGAAAACAAGCCGAATTCAAATGTATGATACAAATAGAGGGTGTTCCGTTTAAAAAAATGGATAAAGCTAAGCAAAAATTTGACTGCGCCACTGGATTCTACAGAAAAAGTTATACAAAACCGCGTTTTTTACTTTTCTTATACGTGAAAAGGTAATTGAGATACAGGGGTTAGCCAAAAACTGCCAATTTTCAATTTCGCCCTGTATCTTAAAAACGAAGTATAAAAATTTTGTTTCAAAAATCTTTCATTTCATAAAAAAGTAGCACAGTGTCGCGAAAACCCAAGTCTCTCTCTCTAAAAATAAGGGAGATAGCCTGCAAAGGTGTCGAAAACGAGACACCCTGTACAGTATATAATTTTTAATCCCCATGTTTACTCTTTGTTCACGGAATCTGGGTCTCGTCAGTCTCGCCTCCCGCCCGAAGGATATGGAAAAAATTCGTCGCGTCACGGTAAAAAATCGCCCTCGAATAATGGACATTTGGCTGCTCTTTTCAAGTAACTTTAGGAAACCATTAGTTCCATTGTTGGGCTCTTGAGCTTAAAATATTTATTTGAAATTCAAATGCCGCCCGGGCAATTTATCATTTTTAGAACTTTAAAGTCATAAATTAATTGGAGTCGGGCTACTTCCCCTCACGGAACCGATAAAGCGGTCCAACGTTTTGAATAAGAATATGTAAGAAGCATTCGTAGGTCATTTTAGAGGAGATTATAAATTAACGCTGCGCGGGTCGGTCGTTTGAGGAGTCTTGATTTATGACAAATATTTTGTCGGTAATCTAGTGGTTTTCAAAAGGCTAAACTGTCGGTTCTTTTTGGCCTGACTAAAGAGGTTTTTTTGGTTATGCAACACCGGCCACTTATATAAATCGTATATAATCTGAGACGCATCGGGCAGTGTAAATTATGAGTGAAGAATAAAGAGTAAAGTTGTCATTAACTATATATATTTTCAATTTCTAGCAGCTATAACTTTTAAAATAGTCTCAATAATATGAGTATTTTAGAAATATCCTTAATTTTTGCAAACCTTTCAAATTCACTAGTTTTTCCAGCTAGTTATAAATAAGATTGTATCGATACAAGCAACTAAACATACTTTTGATGACTTTTTAATTCCATCCGAGACTTATTGAGCATTGGGAAGTAAGGTTTGAGTTTCCGTACATATTCCCGAATAGGTAGGTAACCGGAAAGAACCGCAAACGAAAAAAGCTCAAACTAAATATGCTCACAGAAAAAAAAAACGCATTTGCATATATATGTGCACAAAAAAAAAGCCTATGGGGAAATATGCCCACAGCGGAAATATACAGATAAGCACGGATAAAAAGCTCACAGCGAAATATGCTCGCACGGATAAATGCCTACGGTGAAATACGCACACAGGGATAGATGCGCATGGTGAAATAAGCTCACTGGAAATTATTTTACATAAGTATTATTAAGTTTTTTATTCCCTTTTGTACCCTCAAAATTGAATGATTCCCTTAGTTTACTCAAAGTTTTTTCGGAGTAAGACCCTCTGGTGCTGGTATATAGTATGGGATCTACCACTGAGGTGCGTTCTACCTAGCTAATACCCTCCTGGATCTATCTGCTTTACTATTTAGCGACTTGAAATTTTTATGTAAAGATCCCAAGAGTAGGTAAAAGGGATTAAATAAAGGAATTATTAGAATCAGGAGTTAAATATTAATTTGTATTTTTACTAGTAATTAGTAAAAAAATAGAAAACTCTGAGTAAACTAAGGTTATCCTTAAATTTTGAGGGCACAAAAGAGAATAAAAATTTATAATATTTTTTAAATAGTTCCCTGTGAGCTTATGTACTCCTACGCGTAATCTACTCCTGTGTGCCTATTTCATTGCGGGCATTTATCCGTGCGAGCATATTTACTATGTGCTTTTTATCCGTGCGGATATTTCCGCTGTGGGAAATTTTCAGTGTGGGCATATTTCGCCGGGGGCTTTTTTGTGCCCATATATGCAAGTGCGCTTTTTTCTGTAAGCATATTTCGTTTGGGCTTTTTTCGTTTGCGGTTCTTTCAGGGATTCGTTATGCCAGAATTCCCATTTTGATTATTTGTGGGACATTTTTTTTATTTTCACCTGTTCAGTTAAAACTAAAGCGACGGCCGGACACATCTTCAATAGACAGTTTGTTTAAATAAGAAATATTGGAAAATAAGGACTGTACCTAATTGAATACTATTTTTTTATTATTGTTAGGCAGTGCCTCCGCTGCAGGCAACGGTGCGCACAAAATAAACTAATGGCTGCCAGCGTGCCGGTGGCCGTCCCCTCAATGTTTTTCTTGGATGCCGGCAATGGCGCCCCAAAAATAGATTTTGAGTGCCTAACATGATCGCGAAATCTTGCCACACAGAATAAGCGGGAAACTGAAATGGTTCAATCTAGAAACTTCAATTTTGAAATACGTTACGGCAGCTAGTTGGAAGACAATTTTCGGTAGAATTACCTATTTTTTTCTCCCTACGCATCCTAAGGGTAGAAACTCGCAATACCTATTCCTCCTTTTATATCCAGAACTTTTTTATAAGTTAATTTTTTTTAATAAGTCGAATTTTATAGCCCAATTATTTATTATTTACTTTTTTCCGTATTGAAAGAAGTTTTACTGGCACTCACGATTACATAAAAACAAAGTAGGCGGGTGTCATTTTTGTGCATTGAATAAAAATACCGATTATATGGCTTTAGAATAGAAATATACCACAAATTAAACTAAATATGTAAGAAAGTCTATCTATGATATTTAATATGTGTGTACCTATTTCGTATTTTAATTCCTAGGTGTTATAGAACGATTAGAAATAGATTTTTCCGAGCGTTGTAAGAATTTGTCACACGCGCACTGAAAAATCCTTATTTCCAGATGCGTAATGAACTATACTATTCCTTCATTCAGAGATATTTAAATGTTTCTGGAACATCTAAAAAATAAAAATGGTAGGCAAAAGTTCAATTTTTTTATGTAAATAAAAACATTTATTTTTAGAAAATTTTAACTTATCCTCAATTCCAGAAACGAATAACATTATACTTAAAATTTGAGCAGAATGTTGAATTTGAATGGAATCTTGAAATTTTCAGACAACGATCTATACGTAAAAGTATAATCAATGGCAAAAGCTTTGCCGGCAGCTCATTCGGGTGCCGTTGCCGGTAGCGAAGGCACTAACGAAAAGAAAAAATAAACAAGGCCGAGCCGCCTCAAAATTGCGTTTCTGACTTAACTCCTTATTTCAAACAACTTATCCTTATGAAAGTTTTTTTATATCTTTGAAAATAATTGTAGTTTACTCTTGGGCATATTTTCAAATGTATACCTCCAAAACTCCTTGTATATTAATTACATATTACACTTTGGCGTACCGTCTTGGCGTGATTTGACATAGTTGCTCTGTGCGCGTTAAATTTTAAGAACCGTCCCGAAACGGTTCTCGTACAGTCATTGGTCTAAAACTGTCCCGGGGATTTTAAATTACTACCAATAACAAAGAGAACTGTTTTGGAAATGTTCTTAAAATTGAACGCGAACAGAGCTATCACTTTAACTCGAGACAATTCATTATTTTTTAAAGGGTAGAGCTATTCTCATTTTTTCTATAATAAATAAAGACCTACATCCTGATATATAACTTTCGGAAATTTACATTTTCTATGGCCTACTGTGATTAAAATATGACCCCCAAAAATGACGTAAGTATTAGGCAATTATTTAAGAAAAAAATAATAGTGTAGTTGGATTTGCCCTTTGAATAAAGAACCCAAGAAAGAGAAAATTTGGACTTCGCTCGATCGGGACAGTCTGCGCATATGGCGGGATGCCGTTCCCGTTTCTACAGTGGCGCGCACCTTTGAGTAAAATTGAATGCGAACAGAGCTTGTGTTTTTAAGTTTAGGAATCCTTCATAACATAGCAATTCTAATTTAAAATTTGCAATTATGAAGAAATAGGTACTTACACAAACGCCTATGACACTTTGGTGCATGGCCTCAAAAGTTAATTTAAATTTCAAAATTACTTGTAGAGGAAAGTAGATGAGACAGTTCCCAATATGAGACTCCACACTGACTCCTAAAGTAAGAGTCTCCATCTAGCTGGCAATGTCTCAAACAATCACTAATGGTATCTATAAGTCGCCACATGTAGTGCAGTGTGTAGCTCATCTAAATTTTTAGGTTATAAGAACGGCATTGTTTACTCAAACCAAATTTTTAAATAGCTTCGGTTACCGTGTAATTCTGAATAACGTGGTAAGTGTTTAAGATATTTTTGTAGCTTGTTGTATTGAATAAAAGTTATTTTATAATTAGAGTAGTTATATAACGCATTTAGTAACATTTGTTAACAATGGCAAAAAATTCTATGATGTAGGTACATCGGATTCCTAATATGAGACCCCAGTGTACCTAATATATAATATAAGAGTTGTATACTGTGTTAAATTGATATTCATGTAATGTTTTTGAAATAAAAATTATATTGTGGTAAGAAGTATTTTTGTTAAACCTTAATATGAGACTGTCTCATATTAGGAACCTGTTAAGTATGTCAAGTGTTATATGCAACTAAATTGTTGTATACTATAGGTTAATTTAATATTCTTTTAAAGTTTTTTAAATAAAAATTATTTTGTGTCAAGTAGTGTTTCTGTTAAACCTGGATATGAGACTGTCTCATATTAGGCGCCCAATTTTAAAAATTAATGATTTGATTTCCATAATTCTCATTTACGCAACAACTGTTAATATTTGGCAATCCTACATGAACTGCAGTGAAAATAGAGACTATATTAAACGTATTCGACGAGAGTTTGCGCATTATACTATATTATAGGACAAAATACAGAACAAAATGTAATGTGGTCTCATATTAGGGTACTTTCCTCTAGATTGTAGATTTTTCTCGTTGTCGTTTGGCCCTAATGGCTTTTCTTCACTGCAACCTAAGTGGATCTTTTGCCGCACAGCTAAGCATAATAACTTGAAAAACTATCTAAATATCACATACTGACACCTATCACAGTGTCAGATATCGAAATATTGTGTCAAAACTTGGCTACTAGTCAGGGCGATTTCCGTTTCAAGTATTTTTTAATACACATAGAGCTTTGGCTCCTTCCTAGGATTCTTTATTCAAAGGTTTTGCCATACCTCAGAACCAAAAATACGAATTTTCAATACAATAGTTTATACAGAATATCCAGAATATATATGCAAAAATGGCAAAAAACGGATTTTTTCTTGTGTACGAACAGTAATGAGTATTTAAAAAAGATTTTTTATTGCCGAATTAAGATTCACTTAAAATATTAATTCATCTGGTATCGCCATTCTATCTTATACAGAGTGATGTAGGTTTTATAGAAAAGATACATACATGGACTACAAAATTAAAAAAAAATTGAGGTCGCAAAATTTATCACTTTTTTAGTCCTTTAAAACGTATTTTCTTATCGGTTATAAATTGTTGACTCATCACCTAGTAATAATTTTAATAATTTTCCTTATCGTCCAAAGTGGCAATTTGAAACCTAATATGCATGCTTTCATAGCTAATAGATATATGAAAAGCTTAATAATAGACCATTTACTTAAACTCAATTGACTTGCTACGTCCTTTATAGTCTTGTTCTTTCACTTAATCTATTTTTTATATGGAAGTTCAATTACCTTTAGGTATAGGTATATTAAACGAGTCTATACTAAAATCGAGCAACTCTTACGCCTGGCGTAAACAAGAGCACGTGCGTTGAAATATCCGCCATCGCCGCACGGAGGTACGACCTTTATTTAATTTTAGTCTTACAATTGTGTACATCAAAATATTTCAGACAAGAATCATTGGCTTAATTAAAATGGTTCAAAACATCGATAAAATTATTTGTGGCAGTGTCTAAATAGCTGAAAACAACAAGATAAAACCGAATATCTACACTTTTGCGATCGAGCACGTCCCTGTTGCCGAGTCGGGTGAAATTTTATAGCCTACTGACCAATCGCGGATCGTCATTGAACACGTGGTTTTATTTACACCAGGCGTACGGATTGCTGGATTTTACTTATAGAGAGGGAGAGGGTGTTACAGTACGTAGACAAAGTTTAAGGTACAATCACGGAATTCATTTTTTAGAAGTAATTTTATACAGGGCTTTAAAAAAATATTTGTGCACCGAAAAGAACTATTAGTTTTGAAAAATTTTTGACCTATTCGCCTCAGAACGCCAAAAAGCTTCTCACTCTAAACAAGAATGAATTAAGACTCATCACAGGTCTCCTGACTGGACACTGCCCTTTAAGATATCATCTTAAAAAAATGGGCAAAACAGACAATGGACTATGCAGATTCTGCAACGAACGGGATGAGACTAGCGAGCACATACTGTGTGAGTGTCCCCTCTTAATTCGAAACAGACTTAAATATTTCGAAAGGATCAATATAAATCCAAATGAAATTGGCAACTTAGCCCCAAGGAAAATACTAAGCTTCGTCAAAAGCCTAGGTGACCTTGGAATTTATTAGAGCAGGGTCATTCACAAAAGATCTAATTAGGTCGCAGTGAAGAAAGGCCGTAAGGGCAAAAAAAACGACCCCTAAGAAATCTAAAATCTACAATCTTTGAAAAAACTATATTACCTAGTTTTTCTTAAAAAACACTCTTCCAGCAGAAAAAGTACAACAAACTTTTTTATACAATAGTAAGTAAAAAATTTGTGCCTTTTTTATAATGTAATTGAACAGCCCATAAATGCACAACAAACCATGATACAAATTATTTGCTTTGATTTCAAAACCACCAACAACTGACTTTGAAGGGAATTACAACCAACTTTTCATCGATTTTTGTCGCCCAATGAAACGTACCTATGTCCGAAACATCCGAAACGTCGAACATGCGCGTGAGCTTCTCTTGGTGTATAATATGCTACTGTGTAATAAATGCCGTGTTTTTACGAGATATATGGATTGCTAGAGTTTGCTATATTAAAACTTGAATCAGCCTGTATATCATATTAATTTTCCTTTGAGTATCTTTGACAGTTCGCTGTAATAGCTCTCGGCATAAGCTTTGGTCACCTCGCACTATTATCTTCAAACCGCGAACCAAAACGTCACGTGATATATTTACATAAATAACTGCATATTTCATTCTTAAAAAAACTACGGAACTACTTCATATTTATTATTGTTGTAATTAGTCATTACCCTTCCATGGGGCTCTGAACTTCTATAGACTCATTAAAATTTAAGATCTTAAAGGAAAAGTTTTTTTACGCCGGAGGTAATTAGATTACAATTTTAACTTATTTGATGGGTTGGTTGACGAGACAAATTTAAAAAGTCCTAACTAGTGTTTTAAGAGTTAGCGGAAAGCGTTTTTAACAAATTACGCTTCTCGTTTCTTTTCATTTCCTTTTAAAAACCCGTTCAAGTAGATACATTAAAGGGGCCCCGACCGCCTAAAAAAGTTAAAAGCTTTTTAGAATCCAATTCGATAAAAATTTGTTAGTCCGCCCCCATTCTTTTATTGGGGAACACAATTTGAATTTCGCCCGCTGGAAATGTGTAGCCCACAAATTAGGTTTTATATTCGTTTTCGCCGCGTTGTATTTAATCTTGGCGCGGCTCTAAAAAAATACGCAGCCATCAGTGTGAAACTGCTTTCGTACGAACGTTCCTTTCGTGTATATATTTTACGAAATAAAATGTTATGTTATCTTCATTTGGGTGTGGCCTTGAACTTCGTGTCTCCTTCAGAGGGGCCAAAACCAATACAAAGAGACAATTCAATCGCTTAAAACCCGATTTATGAAATTTTCTATAGCTGTGGCAGTCGAATAAAAATCGGTCGTTCAAAAAAGCCTATACATGGTGTTTTTCTAAACAACTTGAAATATTAGGTATAATCGCAGCGTGACCAAGTGAAGGAAGCGCTTGCAAGCAGATTGCCCGTGTTAGGGCAGTTCCTGCTGGTACCACTGGAAGTTCGCATTGGCCAATGCCAATGCCAATAAGAAGTGCCAGATACCATGCTAACATTAGGAAAACACACAGGCCAGGTACTAATGGTGGCTAGCCTCAAGGCCCACCCAGACGCCGCCTCTTTCTCATCGATCGCGCTACCAAACTTCAGTTCTCGATAGACATCGGCACAGGCATCTGCTTCTGGGTGTATCCCAGTGTATCCCCGTGGACGTGCCCAAACCCATCATTGGTGCAGATTTCTTCACATGTTACGGGTTACTGCTGAATCTGCGAAACCAGCGTCTCATCGATCAACAAACCAACTGTTTCGCACGTAGAAAGGTAGAAAGGTACTCCGCTGCGACATCTCTTGTGTAAAGGTAATCACCAAGCGGAGGAATAGACCGCACCGCTCAATCAGCTGTTTCTAGGAATCATCGAAGATAAATTACCTCTCTCATGGACGCCCGAAAGTAGTAAGGCATTCGAGAAGCCCAGCGAAGACTTCGCTCAGGCCACCATATACTTACACATCCCCAATCACAAACTTCCCTTGCATCGGTGTGCGATGCTTCGGACCAAACTACAAACAGAAAGCAGCAAACGCCCTCTGAGCACCGTCACGAAACCATTTCGGCGAGCCGTTTTCAACATCGATCACAGTCTGTCGCACCCAGGGATCAAAGCAACGACGAAGCTGGTGACAGACCGTTTCGTGTATAGGACTGCAGGACACCGTCAACTGAAAGCGGCCATCAGGTGTCATCAAGACGATCTTGGTCAGCAGTCTTGCTAACGTTTCTTCTAGGCATCTGAACAACTTGTCGAGAAGATCTTCAAGCCACAGCAGCCGACATGGTTTATGGATAAACACCCAGATTGCCTGGAGAGTTCCTCAGTTCACCAGCAGGACGAGAGACACCGAAGCTTTCATCAAGGAACTGAGACAATATTTTCAACGCCTCAAACAGCCAAATGTGGTATAAGACACGGAATATGTAAAGAGTTTGTTTTGAGAGACTTAGTAACGACTGAGTACCTACTTATTCTATCGACATGCATGGATCGTACCAAGTCATTAGCAGAGTAGAGAAGAGATTCGAGATCGGCGTCAAGGGCAAAGTCACAACCGTTTCGATCGACCGTTTCAAACAGGCATTAGTAATCAATGAAGAGGAAAAACCAGAAGCAACATCCCCAGGACAACGGGAGACAAAAGGCCAGTCAGACAATTGCTTCACCACTCAACAAAGCCACAAATCGCCCAAGAAGGCCGGAGCAGTTAGCTGAACGCTACCAAGCAGATTTCACACGACAAGAATATCGTGACTACATCACTGGCAACTGTGTTGCAGAATGTTCAGTGGAATTCAGTAAAATATTATTGCCACTTATTCAAAGAGAAGTTAGTATAGATAATTAGATAAAACACAGGGTACAATATCAGGCAGGTGGCTAGGCTATTGTTTCTGTTGTCATGACTAGACAAGTAACGCATACTACCACCTACATATTGTCACTGCTTGTAGAGTACTCAATGGAGAAATAAGAAGCATAGACCTTATATCCATGATTTTCTGAAGTATTGTTTTTAAGCAAATATAGGCTTACACATATTCGAGTAGAAGGGTGAATGCCGATCCTGGCAAGGCAGATCACTGAGTTCGAGCACCAGCTCTCTGTATCTACTAATAGGCTGGGACTGGGGCGCTTAGTACAAAAGTAATATTAGGTAAATATAACAAATGCAAAAATGAAATAAAAGTAGAAATTTGTTCTTTATGTATTACCTATGTATTATTGTATTTTAAACCATGTGTCTCACTTTCTTTCTCTACTACGTTGGCATCTATGGTTAGCAGCGCCGGTTTTAGCTTGACTATCGCCGGGTGCTAAGTTTAAAAAACGCCTTCTCTCAATTTTTACTTTTGCCCAAAAAGCTAAACTTTTTAGTTGGGAGGTAGTCAGAAATTTAAAAAAATAATAATAACACAGAAGTGCGCCGCAGGCGAAAATTTTTGAAATATTCAAGGTCAAACAGTTCAAATTAACGAGAAGAAATTCTAAGCAAAACATATTCTTGTTAACTGCTGGGATTTTTTTTGTTCACTATGACTCATAACATTTGTAGCCAAGAAGTCCTACTCAGTCTTCTTTTATAGAACAACTGTGACCAATAGAAATTTCGAAATTTGTTTTAGTGTGAGCCCATAAAAATCATTGCTTTTTAAACCAGCTATACAAAAGAAAGCAGAGGTGTTTGGTTACTAAAATGCGCCTTAGGCGAAAATTTTTAGAAATATAAAGCACAGATAGTTTAAAAGAGGTATAGAAAATTACAAAATCATAACAGTATAATGTATTTTTGATCTATTCTCAATGTAGGGGGCTTGAACCCCCAAACCATATACAGCCCTGGGCGTATGCATGGGAAAAGCCAGGTCTCGTGGAATAGGTAGTTAGCTACTTGACAATAATAAGTAAAGGGCGGAATATATGCATTTAATTTCAATCGAAATATGCGCATATACATGCATCATTTTTGTTTAAAATATGCAATAATATGCATTTATTTGGCCAAATATGCAATAATATGCATTTATTTTACATGTACAAATACCATAAAAAACACCAAAACTGATTTTAGAGAAAAGGTTTATTTTAAGAAAAATTAAAGGAAAATAAATACATAAAATACCTCGTAAAATACTATAGGTATTTTAAAGCAAAATTATAAAAACATTCTAATTTGAAATTGTATAGTGGGAATTTATGATTAAATACTTTTCAAAGTTTTCCAATAAAAATATTTGCCTTCTGTCGGTAAAAATATGTTTATATATAGCAGACAATATTTTAAATGGGTAGTTAGATATAAGGCCAAGGTGCAACTTCGTTGGATGATTTACCATCAAAAATACTCTTTACTGCCATTAAAGATTTGAACCCTTCATTCTTTCCTACAGTAGCATCGTAGTAGCATCTATTTTTTTCTAACTTTAATACCTACATCACCGGGAACCTTTCTACCGAGCTTTCTACATTTAGCGGAAAATGTTTGAACAAAATCAATCGATTCGTTTAAACCTAAATTTCTACTTTCTAATGAAAGAATTATTATCTGGTATAAAACTACAATTAACTTTAATAAAAACAAGTTGGTTAGCTACATCCGCATTTTTCAGGATTTCTTGACTGCACCACACACTGCGAATTGTCTCTGGGCTCTCATAATCTTGGTTATATCTTATATCTATAAATAAGTAGAGGAAGAGACCCAAATTTGAGATAGGTGCCTAATTTGAGATAGCTCCTTATATTAAAGGATATGTAACACCATCTAACAGAAATTAGACTAATTAAAATAAACTGGGGTGTAGTGCTAAAGTGGCAGTTGAGCGCTTCAATTCGTTTGTTTCTGTACAAAAGCAAGTTTAGTGTGATTTGACTGCTAAAATTTTTTTGAGAGTGTAAATAAACTGGTATTTACAGTCAAGGTGAAGTGTAAAAAAATTTATGTGTAGTAGTAGTTAGTACAGGAGGTGTTGCTTAATGATACTTTATTGAAATCTGCATGGCACTATTTTTTTAACTAACGTAAAATACTGTTGTCAATTTTTTAAACTGAAAGTTCCTAATTTGAGATACCAAATGTTAAATGAGACTATCTCAAATTAGGCACCCAAACAATATTTTAATTTTTTTGATTACAGATGCCAAAAAATACAAGAAATGGGACTCTCATGCTATGGTAGACGATGTAAAGGAAGTGCGTAATTGGGATGTCCGTCTGTCTCAAATTAGTCACCCTGTCTCAAATTACGCAACCTTTTATTTTATTGGCAATTGGCAAAAAAAGTTTAAGTTGAATAATTTGTGTAGATCGCTATTTTAATGTAGTTTCTTTGCATCACTGTTTTGTCAATACACTAAGCAAGTATTCCAATACAATTTCAATTAAAAATAATTAACGGTGAATTTTATTTCGAATTTATAAAAAAAGTATCTCAAATTTGGGTCTCTTCCTCTATAGGAAAAACATGCAAATATTCACAAAAATATAGTTTTTCCAGAAATATGCAATGTTTTGCGAAATTGAATAAAATATGCAAAAAATGCATATATATGCAATTTGCATATATTCCGCCCTTTAATAATAAGTATATAAATGTATCATGTTACACATTATTACATGTGAATTTTCCTATTTATATTCAATCAATGAACCAATGTTGTATATTCTGCGTTTAGGATATTTTCACTTAGAAATTTTTATTTTCGTCCAAAAATCCAGGGTGGAAGTAAAATCTTCAACGTACAGATAAATAAGATGATGAATAGGAGAACGTTTCAGGTGTTATGTTTGCAGACGACGATCAAAATGAAGGTGTCGCGTCGTGAGCGACATAGCAACAAAATGTGATTTATTTTTAGTTATTAGACCAGCTTATACCGCCTCCTAAAATTTACCGCTGGGCGCTATTAGCGCCCTAGCACCCCCCTAAAACCGGCGCTGATGGTTAGATATACCTACACAATGAAACATTTTCCGCAACAAAAATTGCTCGAACGACGAAGCATACAATAAGTAGCGCTATGCATGTAAGCAATGTGCATTAAACTAATACGGTGTAATAAATAATGTTCCAAGAATTAATTGCTTAAATTATCCTGAATAAAATTGATTTACAAATTATGGTTATCTGCAGAGGTATACTGCCATATTATGGATTTTATAATTCGGCTATAATTGCCGAGTTGATATGCAGAGCAGCACATAATTTCAGGCTTTTTAAACCACCAGAAGAAATGAGTTGAGCATGACAGCCTGTAATTTAAAAATGCGGTATAGTAAATATTCCAATTGACCCGAGAACATCCTATTTTGTATAGTGTAATTGCCCGCGCAAGAAAAACGCAAAATTACTTTATGATACGTTTGAGGACAATGAAATAGTTGAATTAAGTTTTCTTAGAAGCGATAATTGTTACCTTTCAGAATATTGTCGAGGAGTACAAAACGACCTAAAAAATGGTAATTAGGCATACCCATTTGTGGTTGGACAGTCGGTATTGTGGATTCATTGTAACTAATTTGAAACGAAGATTGTCTACCAAGAACGTATAGCTTTGCTAATATTGGGCAGAAGCAGGAGATAGGTAGGTAAGCACCCGTTTATATAATATCTTGTTTCATCACTAAAATAATTTTGGTAAAATTATTCACTTCATCGACAATAAATACATACCTACAATACGGGGTGATTTTTTGAAATTTTCACCCTAACAATTAACACAACCTTTGTTAAATCAAGAATTACCTTGCTCCGACAAGAATTATTTCCGAAATAGTTTTACTGACAGCAGTATAGAAAGCCGGAGCAGGGGGTTATAATAATATGACCTAACCAAGAAAATAATAAATAAATTTCTTAATCCTTTCCTAGAGCTTGCCAGAGTAGTCGCTTGAAATCAGCTTTCATTGGAGTTTTTGACAATTCTAAATTTAAGTTTATTTCTGTAGCAACCAAACATTTATTTCTTTATTTGTATACTTGCTCTGTATAGTTGTTGAATTTGATTGTTTCTAGAGGAGTACATTAAAAAATATTGTTTTAATATACAGGGTTAACTATCACTTAGTACAAATTTTTTTATGGTAGAAAAAGAAAAATAATTAGACTTGCCCAAAAATTTTCTTTTTTTCAAATTGTTTAAAACTCCTCAAAAAACGCCGCCTATGGACGCCCGCCGTGACCTGTCTTAAAATTTCTCCTATGTCAATGGTAGTGACAGGTAGTGACAGGTAGTGAAATAGCGCGGCGTTACCACGTCTATCAATTTATCCGAGGATTCACCACGAAATTTAGATTTCTTGTTGGAAACTAAGGAATATGTAGAATGCCTATGAAACACCTACCTTAGTGACATTTCCAGGATTGAATATCGCACCATTTTCTGTTTTTTTTTTTACATTTTACATTAAAAGTCACACAGCACAGCACTACACAACACAACATTCACATTTTCTAAATCTGTTTGGTATCTCTTGGTTCCCCTCAGCCATTCCTTTTGTTTGAAGCGAGGTACTCAGCCTGGCGACCACGACGAGGTGGATCACCTCCGCCGCCGCCAGGAAGACCCCGAAGGGTAACCAAAAAAAACTGCACAAGGACTACAGTAGCTGTTCACCACTGCTGCTCGTTGTCGTTGTAGATTTCCTGTTCGTACACAATCGCCATATTGTATGACCAAATACAAACATCCATTGGATTCAAGTCTGGTGTGCCAGGCCCTAACTTTCCCATTTAATTAGTTATTAGTTGTATTGTTATTTCTATGCGACCGTATTCCAATTAGGAATACGGTGACGCTCATTCGACAAAATCATCTACCTTTTTTGACTCGTTTATTGTGAGCTAGGCAGCCACATATCCACCAAGGTGTCTCAAGGTGCCTACATTCTTGTTTTGGATTTAACTTGACCTGAAATTGATAACTGACGTATGAAAGGGAAACTAATTTCAGAACTACTTTTTATAAGTTGGCCGTGCCTTTATCGAAGTGACGTAGGTGTGCAGAAGAGTTTAATTTTCGTTCTCCTAGCTGGCATACCGTTTTCTGTGTATCGTGTGCTGATGTTGTAATTCAGGTGAAGCCACTGGGAAACCTTTGATTTAATTTAGGCGATACGGGAAATTCGTGAAGTGACTTGCGCGGGAGAGCCAAGAGGGGAGGATACTAATGGAGTAACGGCACACGTTGTAGCAGTTAACTTTCGCGGGTCCCGGGGTTTTTGGGACTAAAAAGGCGGAGAAAAAGGGAAGTTGGAGTGTAGTGAGAAGCCTCGAGCATCGCCAGAGGCAGGAGAAGGAAAATTGTGGAGAATTTGGAGAAGCCCTGTGCCCCGGATACAGGAAATCAAGAAGTGTTGCCACGGCGGACCGACCGGTACTCGACGCATTGATAAAATTGTTAGCTGTGTTTTGCATTGGGACAGCCGAGCTGTTGCACAATATGGAAGGACATTGGGTGAGCTTTTAATTGAAAATAAACTGTTGTTTCGGGTTCTGCACTGCGCGCTAAAAAAACGAACTATCAAAACGGGGTTTACACCTTTATCTAGGGCTTAAGAGGTCAGGTGAATTTAGGTCAGTTAAATTTCAAAGTAAGGTAAGGCTGTACAGATTCAAATCGATTGTATGTATTGTATTGAATGATGTATTTTTTGTATTTGTTTGAGTAAAAAGGTATTTTCATCCTTCCTAAAACAACGGCAACACCGCGAAAATAACTTCAAGCCGACAGTAGTACGTTCCGAAGCCATATTGGATGACGTATTAGAGGCGGATATTTACAGGGAAAATAAGGGTTTTTACCCTTTTTTAAAAGATCTATGTTTTCTTAAGCCACCCTGCGAACGTGGTAAAATTTTTTGTACTAAGTGATAGTTAACCCTGTAGTATTTTCAACATAAAACATAGGACGCTGCTGAAAGATGTTGAATAAAATTTGTTTTACATTGGCAGTTTCTTCATGCATTAATTCATGAAGTCGCTTCAAAGACAAATTAATATAAAAAGGCATGTTCTACTTTCCATCAAGTTTTACGTGAACTACAGGAGTACCAACATTGAAAATTTGAACACATCTGAGGTTATGTTTTATATTACTTGTTTTTGAGGTTTTTGTACATTTGTCCTGTCGAAGTTATTATGTTATTTGGTTCCTTGTGTTGGTATTTATTAGAATCTGATGTAAAGTGCCAAAAAATGTGTCAATTTCATCATCAGTGTCATAGAACTTTACTCTGCACGAATTAATTCATTAACGCAGATTCATCAATAATTAATTCATGAAGAAATTGTGAAAATAAAACAGGCTTTATCGAAATCAGAATATTTTTTAAGTTTAAGAATTACCCAAATCCAAGATATATCCATTTACACGTGTAGGGTACCTAGAAGCTCCATGTTTACGCATGAACTGTTCACCTGTTTGCTATTGTGGTTTCTGAAAATTTATCATTGCTGAAACAGTTGCGCTACTGCTGTGAATAATAAATAATATTCGAAAGACCATTATGAGCGTCGGGCGAAAACATGTTGAAGACCCAAAGTTAAAGCAAATAGATAATAAAAATACGATATATGATTTCGAGTCGATATGTGATGAAAATTATTTCAAAATAAAAATCGCACGGCACATCTTTGGGCGGGCGCGAAAGCCCCCCTCCCTGGTTACGCCACTGGCTGTTTTAACTACATTCACTCTGTAGTTCAATACGTACCGCATGAAAATAATCAAAAATATGAATATCTGTTACATTTTCATAGTTTTGGACACAATGTCCTGAAGCTTGTTTTCTGCACGCCACAAGATGTAATTTTGACCGTTTGGGACAAGATTAAAGACCAATAAAATCCAAATTATGAACAACTTAAAATATCTCTCATTCAGCGCCATTCTATAAGAATTATTAGCTGGTACTTCATTCACTGCAAGTATTTATTAAAATAATATGGCTTAAAAACTGCAAACAATAACGAATATCGCTCTTGTTGCTTGTGCTTGTTGTGCGACAGATGTTCAAGATCTAACAAATATTCCTGACAAAATCTGGGATGTTTCCCACCCTCAAAGAATAAATGTTTTAAATAAAAAACCTCTTACCGACGTGCCATCAGAATTCTTAAAATCATTTTCTGACGTAAATTTTAAATATATATTAAATTAAAAAGTAAAATTTCTGAAATTAAAAAGTTAGTGATAGAAAATAGTAACAGATCTCGTTCTCATACATGAAGCTGATATGGGTACAGAAGTAGAAGCACGAGCAGATCGTCATCAATTAATAAGAAGCATATTATATCCTATAATAAAAATTTAAGATACCCACTATACCTATTGCCCTGGAGCTGGAGCTAACAAATGTAACTCTCCTTGCAAATTTAAATCCAATTCAAAACCGAAAAATTAATAAATTATATTTTCTATTTTTTAGTTTACACTTATGTGAAATTGCATTCCATAGGTAAGTAAATAGGTATAATTTTTTGCCAAATAATATTTTTTTCTCATCGATATTTTCTGATTTCTTGCTGATTTTTAGGTTTTCAAGAGAAGAAACTAAATTTAGAAAGTTGCTTAGTACTCTATAGGTGTCATCGAATATAATATTCAAGAAGAAGTTCAAGAAATAACTCGGGGAGATGAGGAAAATGGAGACATTGTAATTTTCGATACGACGAAGAGAGCCGCATTTCTGGAGCAAATAGAATTAACCGAAGAAATGCAAACAACAGCAGCAAGTAAACTTAACTGCGCAGATCACCGTCAGCAAAATTATTGATGCTTATCAAAGAAGAGCGTATTTTGTATTTTTTAAAGAAACAAAAATAAAAAGCTCTAAGGAATAAAACTAGCTGCCTAAAAATTCAGAAACAGGTATAGATATGTTCCTGGAAAATAGGTTATTATTATTAAAAGTATTCAAAGAAATAATTATACCAAGTAATAGTGTATGAAAATGTTAGGTAATTAAAAATATTTTTATATTTTTGCAAGTATTTATAATGTAGCTATTGTATAAAGTGTAATGTACAATAATAATTATATTACTTCTCCTTATGATGATTAAAATATTGTTTCGATTAAGTTGTACAATTTCTCAACCTATTTAACTGCTTCGTTTCCCGAATGCATTAATTTAAAATTAAAACCAACAATAGTGGACCTATGTTGTGCTTTGAACTAAAATAATTTCCATTTTACAAAAACGACAACCAAGACATTACATTATTTATGGAACCCACCCGAATAAATTATTTCAAATTTCCCACCTGAATTAGGAGTAAAAATGGCCGCCAAATTATTCCCCCGGTCGGACGTCTCTCTCGCGCGGTATAGGTTGCTATAGGTATATGGTACAAAACTAGTAAAAGTTGACCTAAGTCTACGTAGCGATTTTACATATCCATTCATATTAGCTAACATTGACAAACCAATTAGGTTTAGGTGCTTATTTTATTGCAAAATTTGGTTTATTAGTATATCTAAAAAATATAAGGTTAATAGACATGGAAACTTCTTTATCAATCTTATTATGAAGTCAAACACCATAACCCCAAACTTTTTACAATAAACAAAAAATGTTCATTACTCCTACAAAATTTTCATCATTAACTTTACCACCTGATTATACTTTATTTGTTAAACACATAGTAGGTACTCAACAACGCATATGGGGCAGTTACCAATTCTCGAAGATTAAATCGAACAAAATAGGTATAAAATAGCAAAACCGGAATTTTATACGTATATGATCCATCTCGGTATGATGTCGACCACTACCATCGTCTCCTGTTTCATCACCAATGCACATGGACTATAGGCGCCTCAACACTGAAACAGTACCTATCGATATAATATATAGGAAATGTACGGTATTTTCTAAGATCGACTTATAGTAAAAGCATATCACCAAAGCCCGATTACCCAAGAAGATACTTACAAAACTGCCATAATAACTTCTTTTGGATCTTTTGAGTTGACTAGAATGCTATTTGGCCTTAGAAATTCAGCTCAAACTTATCAACGAACGAAGTGATCTCCCTCTTCCCTCTTGCTTTTATATACCTACATTGATGATATTTAAGTGGCAAGTAAAAGTGAAAATGAACATTATGAAGCACCTTAAAGAAGTCTTTGAAACGCTTGATAAATTTGGTATGAATATAAAAAATAAAATAACAAAATAAAATGTATAAAATTAAATAAAAATGTGAATTTGGCTCGACATCAATAAATTTCATAAGTCATACAATTTCTAGTACTGGTATTTTACCTTTAGAAGATCGAGTTAAGGTTATAAAGGAATTTCTTAGTTCTTTACGTCAGTTAGAACAGGAATGGTTAGTTATTACCCCAGATTCACACGAAATTACGAAATATTGCAGAATTACTTGCAACACTCCATAATAATTATTGTTTTTACACTTCGACATATAATTTAACAGTCGATGCCTGTAATGTTGCTGTTGGTTGCATTTTGGAACAATACTGCCACAAAAATGCATGTTGGATTTTTCTAAAAGAATTTTAATGCAGAATCCAAATTCCAAATATTCAAGTTTTGACAAGGAGCTTACTAGCAGCATACCTTTCTATTAAATAGTATTTTTTGAACTATCAATAATTTTATTATAAAATAAACCAGAAATAATACTACAACTTCTCTCATACAGAAAACAAAAATTAGGTAAGTAGTTAAGTAGTAAGTAGTTACCTATTACCTATTTATTTCTCTGATAATATCTGTTATTACAAATTTCTACCAAGTGCTTCTAGACCCCATAGCACTTTAATGTTAGCCACGACTATAGTTCTATATGCATGTATTCGCTTCATTCGATTTTGGCATGGGGGACGGTTGTTAAACGAAACTAACAGCGATGATCCGCGCACGGCTCCCCTATATAAAACCAATGAATCGTTTCCAGGGCCCGAATGCGAGCATTACAGCCGTTTCCCGGGCTGCGGAAACTTTTATGCATGGGCCATAAACCGAATGAATGCTAATAGCATTAACTATAGCCAGCTTCCGGTTGCAATAAAATCGAGCTGGCGGGGCTGCGTCGCCCGCCTATGCAAGTGTGCGTCGATTGTCCCTAGACCTAGACCGACATGACGTCGTGCTGGGGACGGCGAAACTGGTTTAATATCGATGTAGAAAAGACGAAATCGAAATAATAGGTAGTTTCAACAACGAATGGAATATATGCCATTGCCGACGTGTTATCGACTACTTATACTTTTCAACACAAACAACATTTTAGAAATGCAACCTTTTCCTAAATACAGGCCTCGAAGTTTTCCTTCTCAAGATTTACATAGGTACTATAGAAACCACAAAAATATCCCAAGGGACAATTCCACATTCGAAGACGCTACCACCGATGACGAACATTTCACGGGATATTTTACGGAAAATTCTGATCAAATCTCTGACATAAAATTTCTCAAATCCCTGTATATCCAGAAAAGAATAGGTAGGTATACATATATCAAACAATTAACACTTCAACCACCAACCCCAATATCATGCACCAACTAAGCACCCTAGCATACATCCCCAAGAATATCCCTACTGAAATCAATGCAAAATTCTTAATTGATACTGGCAGTTCGTATTAGTCCTTAATTATCTTATAAATTTTATTAAAATTGCATGTTCAGAAAATTTTACCTAATACCTAACATCTTTAAACACAGACTTTTATAACAACTGTTATACGAATCAATAAATTCTTTATTTTTGGAGATAGGTACTCACCTAAACTTTTTTTCAAATGTTTTCTAAAACTAATTTCGTCGACCTTCCTACCGTTGTCAAAATGTAAATCCAGAGCCAGCTACGATTTTTTATACACCATTTCTATTTAAATTCTGAGACCACGGTGTTAATCAAAACCCTTCGAAACCGCCATCTACCAAATCTGGACAAAAAATAAACAGGGAGTTCTATATTCTACAGGTTGACAAAATACAGGGCCACAGATGGAATTTATTATGTTTTTGTTAAGAATTGCGCTGCAGGCGAAAAATTTTCAAACGTTCAATGTCACACATTTGAAATGAACGAACAAAATTCAAAGTAATCTAATATTATCAAAAAATATGACGTAAGTCAACTGGTGGAAATTTTTTCGTTGTTAACTGTGGAACCATGATAACGTACTCTTTTTCTTTTACAGAAAAGGCACATAGTCACTCAGAACTCCTTGATTGTAAGTGGAAGTAAAAATAGGTATAAATTAGTACCTATAATTTTGTGTGAAATCCTACAAATTATCACGTCCTCTCAAAGGAGTTTTTTAATCTTCTTGAAATCAGGTTTCATAATTTTCTTTACCGCCTATTTCGCGTTTGGTATATAAAATCTCAAGCATTTAAATTTATAGAACATATACCATTTTAAAATACCTGCTTAATTTAGGGTTCAAAATGGACGTCAAATATTCCTCCGGTCGGACGTCTCTTTTGCGTAAGTATATGGTGTGGACCTAAATTAACAGTAAATTTTCGTTTTAAAATGTCATTTTCTATCAAATGCTAAGGCCCTGCTACAAAAAAAAACAGACCTACACTGTTTATAGAGTATATAGGTACATATATTTTTCAATAATCGTGGATTTTTTTCTCTGTCGCCATGAACTATACAGTAGGTTTATAACTTAGGAAATCTCAGTTCAGGTAATCCATCGAAAATTTCAGAGGTAGGACTAAAAGTCATCCTCTGCCAAGCGGTTGTCGCCGGCGGAAAACTTCATAAATATGCATGGCCACATTAAATATTAAAGCGACTTACTTAGAACAAGGCCTGGGAGACTCCAAAAACGCGCTAAGTGACGGAGGGGGGCCCTTTCAACTCTAAATTTGATCCAGATAAAACTCGCACTTTGTACAAATTAGGCGACACCTCGCCTCGCAAAGCACGGCGCTTGGTGCGCTTTTAAAGGATCCCAACAACTTTTTAGGGAATTCATTTAGCGTTCCGGGATTTCACAGAGCCGACCCGAATACCAACGCGGGGAGTGGTTCTGGAATCTCAAATATAAGCGACATCTCAAATATAAGCGACGGAGAAGACGGGAGCGAGAAGAAATTCAAGTTGACTGTTCTGCCAGCAGATTTATTTTAATAAATTTTAGTCTGGTCCTGTTTAACTAATAAATAAGTAGGTATACCTAGTTGATGTATTTCTTCAGTAGAACAATAATCATATAGACGATTGTCTAACAAAAACATAAACTTGGTAATTAAATACCTATTGAATTTGCGAAGAAAAGAGCCTATTATATTACTTATATGTATTTTTCTCAATTTTTTCAAGACCTTACAATAACTGTGATAATAAAATATCGTACTATACCAATAACTGATTCAGTGAAGCTAATAACTTCTCAATTAGAATGGTTACCATTGAGGAAATACATTCAGTACTTTTCTGATTCAGTGAAGCTAATAACTTCTCAATTAGAATGGTTACCATTGAGGAAATACATTCAGTACTTTTTAAATTCAAGAAAGATAACTATGGTCATGATAATATATTTTTTAATTTAATTATTGCATCGAGAAGGCATACTTTCCTCGTCTTTAGAAAAAGGCTGTTGGCACTCCGTTGCCAAAGAAAAGTAATCCACAATCATTTTCAGATTTACGTGTCATTAGTACCTAATTATCTTGCCTGCTGCATAAAAAATTTTCGAATCGATAATTTGTAAACAAATTTCTGACTTTGTGATATCCAAAATGATCATACCATATTTATGTGCAATGTGGATTTCAGACTGGTTATAGTACCTGTCCTGCTTTGGCTTCTGTTAATGCGCGTATTCACTTGCAACAAAATGCTCCAAACGCGCAAAACCCGCCGCGCGCGCTGCGCAGAATGCAACAAACATTTTAGCGCAAAGTTCGTGCTGTTTGGAGTGTTCGCTGTGTTCGCCGCGTTTCCGGCAGCCGTTGCGTAGTAGTAATTGTGATGGTTTGCGCGTTCTTCAGAGAGATGGGCGCAGATAATAACGTGGTAGTGGCTGCCGGCGCTCTTTTGATCATATAGATGCTTTAACTAGCAATAAAAAAGATATAAAAGAAAAAACCCGACAAAGAAAAGAAAAGTGTGGACAAAACGTATTTTTTTACAAAATAAAAATATGGCACTGCTTCGGGGTATGGATATCATCTACATACTTGCAGAATTTTACGAGGAAGACTGCAGAAGATTGTGAGAAGTTGATGTGTTTAGTTGTATGTTTTGAAACAACAAACGCTGCGAACAGGGCAAACGCTGCAAACAGAGCAAACGCTGCAAACACCCGTACCCACTCAACCCACTGCGCACCAGCGAACAACTAATTCCCTTTGTGTAAATCCGGTTTACCGACAAACCTCGGAAAATGTTTTGCGCGTTCGTGCGCGTTTGGCTCGGTGTATTCACTAGCGAATTTCGCGCAGCGCGCGGCGCGTTCTGCGCGTTCGGAGGAATTTGTTGCAAGTGAATACGCGCCTTTACTGATGATCTCCTGGAAGCTTATGATATAGTTCAGTCAAACGGTAGTTTAAAGTGGAAAGTTTTGGTGTAATTGTTTTTAGTGGTATATTTTATGTTTTTTTCGGGTGCTGAACACGAATCTGAAGTTGTCCAGCAAAAATTTTCGCGGCAAATATGAGAAATCATCAATAAAACTAATTGATTGAAATTGTGTTTTTAGTGGTTTTCACCTTATAACTGGCAATGCAAGCTATACTTACGCAAAAGGAGATTCTGTATTAAAATAAAGAGAAGAAAATTATCTACAATTTAACTCTCTCAACATTTTTTTGTAAGTCATATGGTTTCCACGCAAGAGTATTGAAACATCGAGGAACTTCATCAGTAATTTTTTAAAACAGCAAAAAATACCATTAATTTATAATTTTTATTTCATGTAGGTTAATATTATTCTATAGGCTAATAAAAGCCGTGAATTTCTGTACAATTTTTATGTATTTATGTATACGAGTCCTCTTAGACACGGCTTCCATGCAGTGATGTGAGTGGCGAATATTTAAATTCGAACTTTGCAATATACTGAGAATATTTAGTTCTGGAAAAACGAATATGCGTTTATTTTATATTTCTCGGAAATTTTGTGAGAAAGTTCGCAATTTTCAGCCCGAAAATTCATATCTATTATACAGGGTGTCCCATAACTTATCCGCCAGAGGGCAACAGGTGGTACTAGACGTCAAAATATACCGTGTGAGCCAAAAATGCCTTAGTAAAATGTTGCTCGTTTAAAAGATACAGGGTGTTGAAAATGAAACTTGATTTTCGAAAAATTGCAATAATTTCAAAGGGGAGAAATCCGAATTCATTTATTATTAATTACGAAAAATTCAACAAGCAACCGATAATATTAAAAATGCTGAAAATACCTTCCCGAATGTGAGGCGTGATTTAATAAAGAGCATAAGGAAGTGACCTGAGGTAAACGGGGGATATTTTCAATATACAGCGTGTCCCAATTTGATACTGGACACCTCAGAACTATATGAAGGACAATATTTTTTATTGGTAGTACCAAGGGAGAGCAGGCGGTGATATTTGGATGGGGTAATTATTTCATGGCCTGCTATGATTTTTTAAAATAGCTAATTTTTAAGAAATCCTCTTAGGGATTTTTTTACGACAAAATGTTATTAAGAAAACTTGTTCAGAATGAAAAACTAAGCAGAATTGCAAAATTTAAAAAGTCTAGGCCTACTTTTATTTTTAGCTTTTTCGCCTTTTTCTCCGACTTTTTTCTCAGAAATGTGTCCTTTCTGGAGCTTTCACGTCAAAATATTATTAAGGAAACTTGATCATAACGAAAAAATACAATTTTGACGTAAAAGCTCCAGAAATGACACTTTTCTAAGAAAAAGTGGGAGATAAATCTAAAAATCAAAGTAGGACTAGCCTTTTGAAATTTTGCGAATCTACTCAGTTTTTCATTATAAACAAGTTTTCTTAATAACATTTTGTCGTAAAAAAACCCTAATAGGGTTTCTTGAAAATTAGCTATTTTAAAAAATCATAGCAGGCCATGAAATAATTAATTACCCCATCCAAATACCACCGCCTATGAGATACTCTCCCTTGGTACTACCAATAAAAAAATAGAGACCATTTGTTTTCCTTGCCCTTCATATATTTCGGAGGTGTCCAGTATCAAATTGGGATACACTGTATACCTGTTGAAGTAAATTTCAAAACATATTTTGTATTTTGAATAAAGTGCGTTGTATTTTCGAAATTTGGATTTTTTTCGGTGTTTCTACATTCAAAGACGAATATCTCGCAAACGGCTTGCGATATCGATATTGACCAAGAGTATACCTACCTATGTTTTCTAGGTGGAAATGATGACTCTTCTCGAAGTCAAAACATTCCCAGCTTCGCAGGTTAAAATGTTATGCAGAATTTATTTCATCACGAAGTTAATAATCGAGTTAGTTAAAGTTGCACTTTTATTTATTTATTTTTTTGCTATTTGCCAAAAACTACTTATTTCCCTATTTCTGTCATTTCAACACTCTTTTGGAAACCATACGACGTACAAAAAAATGTTAAGACAGTTAAATTGTAGATAATTTTCTCTTGTTTATTTTACTATAGGACCACTTTTTGCGTAAATAGCTTTCTTTGCAAGTTATAAGCTGTAAATCACTAAAAAAACATTATTTTTATTGGACAACTTCAGATTCGTATTCAGCACCTCAAGGAACATGAAATAAATCTCTAAAAACAATTACACCAGAACTTCCCACTTCTCACCCTCCTTGTGTACCATTTGACTGAACTAATAGTGGATTGGGGAGTGTGCTGGTTTTATTAGACTTTTCAAAAGAATTTGATAAAATTAATCATGTACTTCTCTGTGCCAAATTCAAATATTATGGGGCTGATAACACTACTTTAACACTAAATTAATTAAGTGATACTTAAGTGACAGGTCACAAGTAATTATATGTGGTGGGTCCATTTCATCCGAGTGTCATATTCAGTCAAGTGCTCCTCAGGGATCGATCTTGGGGCCCTTATTTTTATAATCTATACAGCCGATATTTTAAATTCAATAGGTAATTTTAAAGTCCAAGCATTTGCTGATGATACGCAGCTTTGTACAGGGTGTTAGTAAATAAGTGCGCCACACTTTAAGGGGTGATTCTACATGAAAAAATAATGACAGTTTGCTATATAAACGTAGGTCCGCAAATGCTTCGTTTCCGATATACAGGGAGTCAAAGTTTAAAAAAATGATAATTTATTTATTGTTATAGCTATGCGCACCTAACTAAAAATGTTTTATTCGAGATATTTTTATTTTCATTTGTTGTTTTGATTTATTGTTGTTGTATAGGATAGGTTTTTGATATTGTAATAGAAATTAAAAATACGCGTTATGTTGTTTTATTTTTTTGCATAAAAATGGCGGCCCCTGTAAAAAAAAGGTAAGAGAGCTTTTTTGTCACTAATTAAACGAGGATTTTAAAAATAATTTTTATTTTAAATTATCTCAGTGGCGTATCATTTATTTTCTTAAAAATATCGAGGCCATTATCCCTATGCACGCCACTGATTAACATAAAATTTTTAATCGGACCTCGTTTATATAGCAAACTGTCATTATTGTTTCATGTAAATTCACCCCTTAAAGTTTGTCGCACTTATTTACTAACACCCTGTATAAGCTTTGATATAGACAACTTTAGGGTAGCAGGCAACACTATGAACCGTGAATTTGATAATATCCGGGTTTTATCTGCTGAACATAATTTAAAACTTATCTCATCAAAGTCTCAAGTGATGGTGTTTGGTAGTAGAAGCGGTGTAGCTTTTATTGAACAGAGTCTAAATATATTTATTGGTAATACAAAATTAAATTTTGTTGACTCTGGCAGAAACTTGGGTCTCATTGTTGATACACAATTTCGTTTCAAGAAGCATGTAACTAAATTAATTCAAAAATCATTTTCTAATCTCAGATTATTATATGCTAGTCGACACTTATTAACCCTTAATCTGAGAAAACAGTTGTGTGAAACGCTCGTTTTATCCCATTTAACTATTGCAATTTTTTGTACACCCCCCTGTTTAGATTCGCTAGATAAAAATTTTAATTTTTTTAAAATTTAAACTCTGATGTAAAATGTAAAAGTTGTTTTACATCACAGTCTGGAAATGTCAGTTCTCTTTTAACTTTATTCATTGCCATTTTTCAAAACGTGTTTTGATGTTCTATCTTCCATAACTAGAATAAGTATTGCCACCAATTTAGTTACTTTCATTTTTCTTAGCTTGTTTGTATGAATGAAGTAACTATTATTCGTTAAAATTGCTTGTTTAATTTATGATTTGTGTTTTGTTTGCTTGAGCTTATCTGCGTTTTCATGCGATGGTGCTTGAGAGGTGGTTAAATGGAGTAGCATGTCCATTGCTGGACTTCGCCTTCTCTTTCGTTTCTACTCCCTTTCTGATTTATTTTTATTTAAATTGTTTTCAATAAAGTCGGTTTATTATTATTATTATATCGAATCAGTGGCGGAAACTAATCCACCAAAAAATATAAAAAAATAAGGGTTAGGAGTTTTATGTAAAAAACCCTGTACATACAGAGCGATTCAGCCTTAAACGAACAATCTCCTAGGATCAGTAGATAGAACAGAAAAAATTTTAGAAGATAATCAACGTTCCCAAATATAGGTCCAACAAAATATAGTTTAGCGGCTTTTGGGATAAATTCTTTTCGGTAATTGACAGAGTGAACCCGCATCCAATAGCCAATGATTAATGGATTGCAACATGCTGAATCGTTCAAAGAGGTGGATAAAACGAGACAGTCGACTGTTTTTAGATTGTTATGCCGTCATCAGCCGGCCCATAGGAAAACCCATATACAGTGTGTCCCCGGATTGAGTCCACATGAGGTGTAAATAAAAAAGTTTCGAGTTGAAATTTGAGCTTCTGGGGATCAGCCCTGCTTGATTTGAAATTAATTTGTGATATAATTTTACTTTCGAAAAATCACATATGCCTTGGAAAATTATGAAAAAAAAACTAATTTTCCACATCAGTAAAGTGTTCTTTTTGTAGCTTTTACTGCAAAATGTTATTAAGGAAACTGGTTCAGAATGAATAACTGAGTAGGTTTACAAAATTTCTAAAGTCTAGGCCTACTTTGATTTGTTGGCATTTTTCCCACTTTTTTAGCAGCAGCAACTTTCACGTCAAAGTGTTATTAAGAAAACTTGTTCAAAATGAAAAACTGGATAGATGTGAAAAAATTCAAAAGCCTTGGTCGACTTTGATTTTTTCAAAAAAATTAAAACTCAATCCGGAGACTCACTGTATAAGACGCCCCGAATGGTCCTGTAAATGGGGAAAAATGTTACTGCGCAACCAAGATAAATATTGTCATTCTTGTTATTGTCAACTGTCGTTTCCTTGTCTTTTCAAATAGTAATCAGAGAAGAAGTTATCCAAAAATAATCCAAATAGCAGGTTTAATATAATAATTTTAACGTTGAAGTGTGAAAATCGAGATTACTAATAATATGAATTATAATTGGCATTAGCATCCAGAAATTACAGCTGTCATTGAGTCTCCGCTAACTTGCTAAGTATTAGCGTCTGCATACTACGGTTTTTCCATACTCAAAGCAAACGGTGAGTACTTCAAGTCAAAGCATTTTTATAGAATGCCATTGTTATCCGAGCTGTAGAGTATTTCAAGTATCAGCTCGAAAGCTCCTTTACTTAGTATTTGTTGCAAATTTCTACAGCAATGAGATTATTTGTTCTGTGGATTATGTGCATTTGTATATATTTTTATGTATGGATAATTAAATAATGCTGTGCCAGAAAGCATGCCATTACAATAATAGTAACATCGAGGGTAACGTGAAGATGCATTTTACCGACAGTATCACCTGTTACCCTTCGGCCAAATTTGCTACTCTTATCTCCTGACGTGTGTCCCATAAAGCATTCTTTAGGAAAATCCTCATTTCTGTGCATTTTTGTTGTATTTCTTTTATTATAACGATTAGAACTATTATATTTGACCTGACTGACACAAGCACATTGACAGTTCAATACTTTTCTCTGTTCCATGGTCGACTAGAAGTTCATAGGTAACTAGCATTTATTTGATGTAGCGAAAAATTAACAGTATCTTTTCTGATTGTAATGTTCTACTTTTTTAAATACAGTGCGCCCCCGGATTATTTGGACGATTCTTGTAAATGACAAAAATTTTCGAGTTTAAATTAGACCTTTTGGGGTTCAGCCCTGCGCCCTGCTTGGTTTGAAACTAATTTGTGATATAATTTTACTTTCAAAATATCAAGTATGCCTTGGAAATTTACGACAAAATATTAATTAAGTAAGCTTGTTTGGAATGAAAAACTGAGAAGGGTTGAAAAATTCAAAAGTCGAGGCCTACTTCGATATTTTTTACTTTTTTCTACTTTTTCAAAGAAAAGAGCTCTTTCTGTAGCTTTCGCGTCAAAATGTTATTAAGGAAACTTGTTTATGATGAAAAACTGGGTAGGTTTGCAAAATTTCAAAAGCTTAGGCCTACTTTGATTTTTTTCCCTAAAAAACTTAAAATGTATCATAAAAATCGAAGCAGGCTAAGGCTTTTGAAATTGTTCACATAATATATGCAGTTTTTCATCATGAACAAGTTTTGACGTGAAAGCTACAGAAAAGGTATTTTTCTAAGAAAAGTGGAAAAAATGTCAAAAATCAAAGTAGGCGTAGACTTTTGAAATTTTGCAAACCTACTCAGTTTTTCATCCTGAATTTCACTTATTTTATCTTGACATTAAACCTACAAAAAGGGCATTTTGTGGTGTGAAAAATTAGTTTTTTAAAAATTTTCAAGGCATAGATGATTTTTCGAAAGTAAAATTATGTCACAAAGGTGAAATTTGAACGCGAAATTTTTTTTATTTACAAGAGTTACGCGAACAAGCCGGGGATACACAGTAGATAGTAGATATATCTAAGCATATTCGAACAAAAAATATTGTATACAATACACGGCCAAAAGGTAGTTTTTCGTACTCCTGCGGTTCGCCAGCCTCGACTGTGCCTCTGCCGGTGAACTCCGCAGTCGTCCGAAAAACTCAACTTTTCGTCCTTTTTTTTTCAATTATTTAGATATTTTGCCATAATTTTGTTGATGAAGAAAATTGAAACCAGAAATGGTACCTACGGTTTTATCGTCATTTTTTTTATATATAAGTTTTCGATTAATTCTAATCGTCCGTGGAACATAAAGCTATTGTAGATACTGTCAATGAGCTTGTGTCAATCATGGCAAATATTTATGGGGGGATGGAGATCTCCTTCTTTAGCAGAGGGCTACGTGGATGAGTCACTTAATAATAAACTTGAAATAAGTAATAAAATATTAAACCTACCCGTTGACTGAAATGAATATTTCAGCCAACGACCTGCCACAGACTTCTCCAGCTCCGCACGTACCTTGATATCACGAGATTCATATTCACCGTACTCACATCAAGAAAAAACCATTTTAGATCTAGAAAAAACACAAAAACGTGATGCTCCTCCGACAAAAAATAATATACGAGGGCGGTTCACCAATTATTGTCCCTATAGACTAGTTGGCGTTGACCGAAACAATCGGTACTCTAGTAGTACAACTGTCAACATCTGTCAGTCTTGCTTGCCAAATTTCAATATCAATATCAATTTTTATTCTTCGGTTGTGTATAGTGAATTGAGAAAACGGAGAAAATACCTGCAAAAGAAATGAATGACTCCGAAGGAAATTTACGAGGATATGCATGGAGTGTCACGTGATGATAGTCCTTCATATCAAACATAAAGAACATCTGCGTGGTTGTCGATTTTTGAACGATGAAGAAGTGATTGAAGTTGTAAACGGCTGGTTGGGAGAGCAGAAAAACAATTTTATTTTCAAAGTTTCCAAGAGCTTCAGCATTTCAGCATCGTTACGAGAAATGTATTAGACTTTCATGGGATTATGTAGAAAAGTAATAAAGTTTTTGAGCACCCATTTTAATTGCTTCTATGTTAGGGACAATAATTGGTGAACCGCCCTCGTAGATACACAAAAAGCAAAAACTATTATTGCACCCCAATCAAACAGCGTTCGATTTAAAATGCCCTAATACGTCAATAATCCTTCAAAATTGTTCAAATTTCACTATTAATATAGAAGATTGAGATATTTTGTAAATGTAGGAATAATGTATATATTAGACTTTCAGGGGATTATGTAGAAAAGTAATAAAGTTTTTGAGTACCCGTTTTAATTGCTTCTATGTTAGGGACAATAATTGGTGAAACGCCCTAGTAGATACACAAAAAGCGAAAACTATTATTACACCCCAATCAAATAGCGTTCGATTTAAAATGCCCTAATACGCAAATAATCCTTCAAAATTGTTCAAATTTCACTATTAATATAGAAGATTGAGATACTTTGTAAATGTAGGAATAATGTATATATTAGACTTTCAGGGGATTATGTAGAAAAGTAATAAAGTTTTTGAGTACCCGTTTTAATTGCTTCTATGTTAGGGACAATAATTGGTGAAACGCCCTAGTAGATACACAAAAAGCAAAAACTATTATTACACCCCAATCAAACAGCGTTCGATTTAAAATGCCCTAATACGCCAATAATCCTTCAAAATTGTTCAAATTTCACTATTAATATAGAAGATTGAGATACTTTGTAAATGTAGGAATAATGTATATATTAGACTTTCAGGGGATTATGTAGAAAAGTAATAAAGTTTTTGAGTACCCGTTTTAATTGCTTCTATGTTAGGGACAATAATTGGTGAAACGCCCTAGTAGATACACAAAAAGCAAAAACTATTATTACACCCCAATCAAACAGCGTTCGATTTAAAATGCCCTAATACGCCGATAATCCTTCAAAATTGTTCAAATTTCACTATTAATATAGAAGATTGAGATACTTTGTAAATGTAGGAATAATGTATATATTAGACTTTCAGGGGATTATGTAGAAAAGTAATAAAGTTTTTGAGTACCCGTTTTAATTGCTTCTATGTTAGGGACAATAATTGGTGAAACGCCCTAGTAGATACACAAAAAGCAAAAACTATTATTACACCCCAATCAAACAGCGTTCGATTTAAAATGCCCTAATACGCCAATAGTCCTTCAAAATTGTTCAAATTTCACTATTAATATAGAAGATTGAGATACTTTGTAAATGTAGGAATAATGTATATATTAGACTTTCAGGGGATTATGTAGAAAAGTAATAAAGTTTTTGAGTACCCGTTTTAATTGCTTCTATGTTAGGGACAATAATTGGTGAAACGCCCTAGTAGATACACAAAAAGCAAAAACTATTATTACACCCCAATCAAACAGCGTTCGATTTAAAATGCCCTAATACGCCGATAATCCTTCAAAATTGTTCAAATTTCACTATGAATATAGAAGATTGAGATACTTTGTAAATGTAGGAATAATGTATATATTAGACTTTCAGGGGATTATGTAGAAAAGTAATAAAGTTTTTGAGTACCCGTTTTAATTGCTTTTATGTTAGGGACAATAATTGGTGAAACGCCCTAGTAGATACACAAAAAGCAAAAACTATTATTACACCCCAATCAAACAGCGTTCGATTTAAAATGCCCTAATACGCCAATAATCCTTCAAAATTGTTAAAATTTCACTATTAATATAAAAGATTGAGATACTTTGTAAATGTAGGAATAATCAAACGAATAAATCAGTGCTTGAAGTGATTAACGAAGGCGAATCCCAAAATTTCTGAACTCTTCACCTCGAAATCCAAGTGGCATTATCAATCACTATTATGCAACAAACTGTACTTATCCAGTCTCAATTTTATTTACTTAAAAACGCATGCAACTGATACAGGATAATAATGATTATGCAAAATAATTTATAAAACATAAATATGCAGGAAACTAATGTTAAAATATCCGAATATAAAATATGATATGATAGGTACATTCGAACAATATGAACATTATAGTAACTGATGCTCATAAATAAAATCTCATCAAGAACTAAGACTTGCACACAAAAATACAGTTACCCGGTTTACAGTTTATTTTTAAGCTCCAATCCCCAATCATTTTATTCAATTTTTCCACAAAGTAGATAGGTACCTAATTATATATTCTGAACATTATAACTTTTAGGGTCGAACTCCAATATCTCGGACAATTTAGCCATAAAAATAAATCAAGAAAAGCTTTTAACTCTATTCTATTCGAGGGAATTACATACTTGAATCTTTTTAAAGGAAATGGAGTCTAATAAAAAGTCTATAATAGAAAACTTTTCAATAAGTTTTATGGTTGTGTTATTCAGAGAGTAGATACTGAGTTTACTCTTTGGAAGGTGCTTAAAACTAATTTTTATTTAGTTATAGTTTGACAGCATATGCAACAGTAGATAAACATTTCAATTAAAAACAAACTAATATATACAGGGTGTCAGGGTGTTTACATGCGGATTAAAAAAATTTAACTGTTGTTTTGTTTGTTTCCTCTAATCGTAAAGGACGGTGTGTTGCTAGATTTGGTGAAAATGCGGGGAAAGCCGGTACCAAGCACAATATTTGCACGGTCCGCTGGTAACCCATTGTCGTTTGTAACGTATTTGCGTTATGATTTCCATTAAATGCTTAATAATTGTCCCAATAATGACATGTTTACCGCACGGTAACAAGCGGAAGTACCGATCAAGCTGTATGATTAAATTACCTATAAACATCCACACCGAAAAACCGTCATGCGTCTGGATTTCGAACACTAATATGCCCCACTTGCGTGCACGCAAACGATCATTTAAGGAAATTGCATGGTTCCAACTTCCAACCGACGGTTGTGTCGTTTTTTCATGCCTTTTCGCTGCGCACATGTTATAATATTTAAGTACAAAAGTCCTAAATAGTATTATGATGGAATTTATAGTAATCATGGGCATGGCCCATGATTTTTATAGAAGCTATTTGTTGTATACTTACCAGGATTCAATAACGTATTTAATGAAAACCAGATTTTTCGCCTCGTTCTGTCGAAAGAAGCTAAAGTAGGTACGGTCAGAGTATGTCATATCGTTATCTGTACCTATAGACTGAGTCACGTACGATGCGTAGTTCGTAATTTCTTTATTTTTCGATTGGGTAAATATACAAGAGTTGTAAAATATTTTCTTTGTGAGTCTAACCTATCAATAATAATAATAATTCTCACCCTCACAATACTCCAAACTAGGAGTACCCCAGAAGCAACCACATGCTTGTGCGGGGGAGGGGGGCAATTACTATTATTTTGTCTTCCATTTGCGGCAGGGCCGACTTTTTTCCCGATAGAACTAGGATAGCATTCGCTCAAGTACTACGGAAAACCCTAGAAAACCGTAGTAATCCCAGTGAGTATAGGACAATTTGAGTAACGTTATATACAGGGTGTTGTCTAGGTACTAACCAAACTTATGTTCTATCGATATTCGATATACAGTGTCACCATTAAAGTCCTCACCATATGGGATTTTTTTAAATAGCAAATTAGAACAAAAACGACATTAACAGTTGTGACCAAGCTGTCAAATTTGACATTTGTTGCAGAAAGTGTCTGAAAGTGGTATTTCTAAATTGAATTTGAAAAATAAAAACCAAAAAAGATGTTTCAACCTACTGCCATTTAATGTACGTGTGCAAACTTGCAATTCGTTTACCATGGCCAACTTATTATAAGAAAAATAAATAATTATGTTTCAGAAAAGGTGCGAAAACTAAAGTCTAATCAGCGTCCAGAGATATACTAATAATTAAAATAATGCCTTCTTTTGACAGTTTTTCTATATCTTAGATATATCCATTTAGTAATTTATAAGATTAAATTCTCGTGTCTTTTCAAAAAAACGACAAAATTATTGGAACTTTGCATCGCTCGTGTCAACATTTTTTATGGTTGCAATTTTAGTTTTTAGAAATATGGAAAGTAAATAAAATATTTATCATGGAACCGACGGTAAGTATTACACAAATAAATTAATTTTTACCAGTTAAGTAAACTTTGGATTTGTAAAATATATTTTATTTGATAAAAATATCAAAAATCGCAACTTCATCCTAGGCTTTTGAAATTTTGCACACGTACATAAAATCGCAGTGAAAACATCTTTTTCAAATAATTTTTTTTCAAATTCGACTTAGAAATGCCACTTTCCGCCACTTTCTGCAACAAATGTAAAATTTGACAGCTTACAACGATCGCTTGGCCACAACTGTTCATGTCATTTTTGCTCTAATTTGAAAAGGAAAAACTGTTCCTGACATCACATTTTAACCAAAGCTATTTAAAAAAACATTTGGTGCGGATTTTAATTAATTAATCTACATATACAGGGTTTTTTCGATGCCCACTATGGGGATTTCGGAAACTAGCAGAGCTAGAACAAAGGTTACATGGGGAAAGAATTGCAGTTTTCGATTTTTAAAAAAATTCATGGCTCACTAGATATTTTGAAAAAAGTGATTTTTTTGCTATTTCATCAGATCTCTGTAGCTCCGTTATTTCTGATTATACAGAAAAACTGTAAAGACAAAAATTGTAGATAATTTTGGGTTTAATAAGATAATATAATCCAATTTTTTATGTTGTTTGTGATTTTTGAGATATGACATAAACTTGTGTTTTTTTAAATGTGAATCATACTTGGCTGTGGCCTTGTAAAATCGGCCATTTTTTTAGTTTTCCAAAGATATAATACTCGGCATAGTTATTATAAAAAATAAAAGAGCTACGGCTAATTTCCTAATTTTTTTAAATTTGCACAGTCAGCCATGGAATTTTTTCATAATTAAAACTTGAAATACCTATAACCCCAGGTACAACTCGGTATAATAGCTGTATTGATGGCAGAGCGATCCCGAAATGGTTCTAACTACTAAGCGTCAATTCCAAAATTCAAACTTATGGACCGGGAGATAGTGTCAGATTTTTGGACGTGATTTTACTCAGTATGCCTTTCAAAGGGCATTATGTGGCACATATTCTCACAATAATAAGGTATGAATCAGAGAGTCATCCTGAGTTCTTCATATGTGAAAAACTGAGTTTTCAATTATTCGAAAAATATGCGTTTTGATATGATTTTATACAGGCTGCCATGTGTTTTATAATGAACTTCAAAATAAAAAATTCCTCGAAAAAAAAAATTATGAAAATGCTGAAAAAAAGATGGCATACCGTTTGCGCATGTCCAAGTACACTTTACATCGAATAACTCGTTTAAATGATTAAATAACATTCAATTTAAACAGTACTTGGACATGCGCGAAAGGTATGCCATCCTTTTTTCAGCATTTTCATAATAAGAACTTGCATACTTCTCATTGGCAGCCTGTTCAGAAACGTGGAAAAAATAATCATTAAAATACACGATCACGTGGCAATAATAGCCCTTTGGACCCACCCTAACGGTATGCCTATTTTTCCGAGGAATTTTTTTTATTTTGAAGTTCATTATAAAACACATGACAGCCTGTATAAAATCATATCAAAACGCATATTTTTCGAATAATTGAAAACTCAGTTTTTCACATGAAGAACCCAGGATGACACTCTGATTCATACCTTATTATTGTGAGAATATGTGCCACATAATGCCCTTTGAAAGGCATACTGAGTAAAATCACGTCCAAAAATCTGTCACTATCTCCCGGTCTATTATCAATGTTATTGACAGTTACTAGTTCGGGATTGTTCGGCGAACACATATTATATAATATAAAAAAATAAACTTTTTAAAAACAAGCTTTTATTTCAGCCATGAAGTAAAACGGATAAAATAAGTTTAGGTTTTCGTTAAGATAATTCAGATCTGTCACTTCACTTTGACGTGGCAAGATCTTTGAGAAAGGAGGAAGATTTATTCTCCGAAAGCTCAGAAAACAAATTTGTTGAAGTTATTTTTTGAGTTACACGTTTAAAGTTTCGTTCATTCACTGTTAAGAATTTATGAATTTTCCAGGCAACTTGAAAAAGTTGTCTTTCGATCAGTTTGGTGGCGAAAAACCCAATTAAAAATTAAATGGATCTATTTGCGCCACAAATAAATTTTAGAAAATTATTTTATCCGTTTTAGTACATGGCTTACTTAAATAAAAGCTTGTTTTTAAAAATGATTTTTTTATTATTTATTTTATTTTGTGCTTTTTTAGTAACTATTTGATTCCCATCTCAGGAGGGTGGTAAAGAAATTTAGTCAGCCATCTTGGGGCATCGAATTTAGTATGAGGTCAGTCACCTTTTCGTTTCCTACTCTTCAAATCCTTTCATTTGATACCCATGTCGAGGATGTTGTGAAGAATTAGGTAATCCGCTGGCAACGCTGTTAAATTTTAACTAGTAAATAAATAATTGAGTATAAAAAGTGCTATCCCTTACAAATATTTTAATCTACAGATGCCATTTCTATGTTTTTTATTTTTCTGAGGCACTGTCACAGCTGTCTGTTCGTCTAAAAATTTCTAGATAGGCAACCTCGATGACATCGGTGTCTTCGCCGTTGCCTAATAGTTGGCGCTGATATCGCACTCCCTATAGTCTAGGGAGTGACAATCCGATTGTGGCATACAAGACATGTCAGTTGTTACTGTTACCAGCGTCCAGAGATAATATTTCTTTATTTCTAGACTTTGCTGTTACTTTCACAAGATTCATGATTCAAATTTGAACGTGTTTTCCCGATTTTTAGAGGCTCTTACGTTGCATTTCTGTAACATGGTTTACTCAAATCAGTGCCGATCTAATAGACATGGTACCTACTTAATGTATGAAAAAACATCAGGCTGCTGGGGAATATTAGAGCCATCAAGTTTGCAGTGTGCGTGAATTGAAGATTATGCTGTCGCTGCACGTATCAACAAATAACGAAATAACCCCGGATTATTTGACCGTATTCGTGGATCGCTCACAAACAGAAACAATACAACATAATTATTAGGTTTTAATGGTGACATTTTCAAACAGGTTCTTTAATCTGAACAGTGTTTGGTGCATATTGGATTGACATTGGAAAATCAAAAGGTACCTACCTAAGTTAACTTAGACCATGCTGTAGTTGTATGTCAGAAAAAACTGTTATGCAACTGGCAACTCAGCGCCCCGAGGACGCCGGCCTCGACACCCGAGTTTAACAGCTGATCAGGTGAGCGTCGTTAACAAGGGGTTTTAATGCACTTAATACACTAAATATTTTTTATATATTTTTTTGTTAACTTTAGAATTTTTTAAATTTCAGATTCGTAGTCAGCTATTTTTTTTCCACCTGTGGTTAATGTTTTTCATCATGACTGAATCATCCTATAGATTCCCGCTTGAAAAATAAGTGGCCTTGAAACTTTCAATTTTTTTTACGAAAAATTCTCATAGTTAAAGTGGCATTACACAAGATTTTAATTTAGCTATCTTTTTGAGTAATTTACATTTAAATTGGGTTATCTCTCTCGAGATGGCAGTTAAATTTTAAAAAAATTCTTAAATCTTGTAATTCCGTTACGAAGCATTAGACATATATTTTTAAGAAATTTTCTTGTTAGTGACGTGCTGTTACATTGGTTAAAATTTGTCAATTTCAGTATATGTTGTGTATTCTATACCAAGCTATTAAAAATCACAAAAGTGAGTGAATTGAATATGCTATATAGGTACTTCCACGATACTAATCTTTCCTAAAAAAATTGATGAAATTTATTGAAATTGTTAAGTATCATTTTGTGTCCATTGATTAAATAAACAAATGTTTTCATTAGGTATACCTATAATAGCAAAACTTTAAAATATTTGACAATTTTGCCCGCATGAGTGTAGGTATATGTATAACATAAGAAAAAATGAAGGAGTGAAATAAATCTGTCATTAACACAAATCCCTATATTTAGACTTACAGTAGGTAGTTTTACAAGATAATAGTAATACTATTATGTATAGTATGTTTAGTTCAAAGAATTTATACTACTACAGAAGCTTAATAAATTATCTTTGGCCTATCCTGCACATACGGCATACTTATTGATTTGTACCCGTTGTCGGGGTTGAGCCAATAATTGTAATAAAACCAGAGAACGTTCTCTGATAAAACCTAGCAGGCAGGGGTTGGAGGCCCGCCCGCTGGTGGAGGGGGTGTTTCGACGGAATTAGGCAAACTAACTTGATGATTTCGGGTGTGAGCGGTCGATGAATAAAACATTAAAGCCCACGGTGGGCGCCAGAGCGGTACTAATGTCGTCACAGGGCTGGGCCCGGCCGGGCGCGGCTCGGTTCGGGTCTTTGGGGGATTATCAGATGGACTGGGGGAGGCACGGGGAAGAACATACGATTATAGAATATCAAAAGCAATTTTTAACTTGAAATTATTTGGAAAAATTAGTACTTAAATGCTTGAAGTTCAAAATTTCAAGTGCATGCGGTACCTAACAAGTTTTCGATGCTATGTGAAATCGAGATATTTAAACGCCATAAAAGGGGCGCAAATAGCATCCATATTCAATCTGTGAAATACCTAAAAAATATATTTTATTGCAGCGAAAAATATCTACCTGTAGATATTCCCGAAATGTAAACCGCTTCCAGAATAAAAAATTTCCCCAGTTACCAGATTTCGTGCTAATCTGTCTATTCGTTCAAAAGTTATTTGGAAAAATATAAAATGAAATTTAAATTTCGACACCTTGTATCTTTTTAGATATGCGTTTTTACCTTTATACAGGGTGATTTATTTATAAATACATTAATTTTATCCACGTCATCAGGGAGGTACATATTATACAGGGTGTTCCTAAATATCATGTACATACGGAAGGAGGTAATTATTTGGCTTATTTCATGGCTAAAACTTCATATAAACATAGGTCCGCAAACGCTTCTTTACCGATCTGCAGGGTGTTGAAATTTCAAGATTTTCTTTAGTTTTTTCCTTATAGCTCCTACAGTTTATGAGATATTTAGCTCAAATTTTGAATATAGGTTACGCTATAGGGCCTACATCATTGGGCATGCCAATTCGTTGTGTGAATCTACAGGGAGATATTTTTTCAGGGGTCATGCCCCCTTTTCTGCCCCTGAACATTTTTGCGGTGTGCCGCTGGTAGATTCTAAAGTACAAAATAAATTTCCTGTTTTGTTAGAAACTTTTTGGTATCTTTCAGTTTTTTCGTACCTGCGACCATTATCGAAAAAAAAGTTAAGTTCGGTCTATCGAGAAAAATATCAGTGGTGTCGAGGTCCACGAAATCATGTATAAGCCCCCTAGTTGAGTATAATATACTTAATAAAGCATCCAAAAATCAAAAGGTCACGTAAGCAGTCGCTTCATTTATTTTTCTCGTTGGCATTTATCCCTTAAGGTGTCTCAGGCGATTACAAGAAGTAACATTTGTCCATAATTTCCGCAAGGATTTTGCAGAACATTCGCCTACAATACAAATAATAATGGACTGAAAACATTCCGTTGAATTTACGAAAGTTTCGTACATCTGGCGACAATGCTGACGCGCACGACGGCAAGCGTCGTCCGATGCCTCCTGCGCCCTGAAAGCAAGTCAGTGGCAGCCGTAAATAGGGAGTCAAATAAGTAGATAATGCGGTTTAGAAAAAAAACATAATTACGGCTTTAAAAAAAGTTGGAATTTTTTAATTGCGAATTTCGCGTTCAAGGCATTTTTCCCTTCCCACTGTTAAAATTAATGTAGTTATGAATAAATCACCCTGTATAGGCTTTTCGTCTTATCGTTTCATGTTCTTCCAGCCCCAGAAACCTGATGTACACTGTTTTTGGAACAACCTGTATATTTGGGGTAGGTGCACTGTAACTTTTTGCAATTCACATTGTAACATAACCGTAATAGGAATTATAGATAACAGATTAGTTTCAACTTTCACGAAATCGTGTTTTCCTTTATATAGCAGACTTCTCTGTTATACCTAATAGGGATATCCTTTGAAAGCACATCAACGCATTACTTTGTGTTTCCTCTCTATATATCTATAGAAGGCAATATACATAAAAATGTGATTACAGTTTAAACTTGAATAAACGATGAGAGTTTGAATTACACATTTATGGAAAAATACAGGGCGTCCAGTAAATCCATAGGTATACATGGATCTACCAGGTGTTCTTCGGGTCAAATTATGAGGATTTACTCTTAATAAAATTTTTGCTCCGAGGACCCCCTGCCGGGTTACCCAATAACGGTTATGCTCTGAAAATTTGTATTTCCTTACCTACCTATTTTATAATTTTTGCCTAAATTTCATTATAATATGAGAGGACACTTATTATGAACAACTGATTTTTAAAGAGATCCTCTGCTATACATACCTACCTATAATCTTATACTACATTTTTAAAATTTTGAATCCATTATTATTATTTGCGAGTAAAAAGATCCTACCCATGTTCAATTTTGAAATAAATCAATCGTTTCTGAGAAAATGGTTGTAATATGGCGAAAAATTCAAGGAATTATCTCCTTTTTACAAGCTTTTGTTTAACGTCACCTTAGTATGTGCGGTTCAAATCTTGCAACTGAATTTTAAACCAGTTACAAGTTGGCGGATTACCTTTGCACCCCCATGATATGGATATCAGAGGAAAGGTTTTGACAAGTGAAAACTATAAGGTGGGTGACGTCACACTACATCCATTGTGGCGGCCGCCCTCCTTGACATGTGGTTTGTAATAATGATGCGTTAGCAGAAATGCAAAGCTTGTGACATATAGGTACTAATAAAAAGCACAAAATAAAAAAAAAACAAGCAAGATTAAAGAAGCTTTTTTTTAATCTATGAGCTAAAACGTTACTATGTTTATCGCTGAAAATGATTTAATATTTTATGTTGAATTATATGTTTTCAAAAAGCGTGTCGTCCGAAATGTTCATAAAAGTAAATGTACCAATTAATTTCATTGGACAGTGATTGATTGATATAAGTAAAGAGGTAGAAATACTTGCCGTATGTATTTTCTTTACAATTCACGCGACAAGCGTTTTGATAGCAGCAAACAATTCAAAATAAAATATTAAATCATTTTAGAGAAAGTTATTTTATTCGTTTTATAATGGCTTAACTAAAAGCTTGTTTTTAAAGGCTTTATATTTATTATTTTTATTATATAGGTATAATTATTTACTTAATTATACAGGGTGTCCGGTTAGTATGGGGCAATCTCGCGGGAGCAGGTAGGGGACGTCAAAATATTACGATTAAGCTTACAACTATGGGTCAAATCTCAATAGTTACAGGGCGCTGTAGCTCTTTATAGGAAATTGAATTATGGCAATATCTCCCAAAATATAATCAAGCTGCTGAACTGAAATTGCATGGGCACTGCTGTGTTTTTGGGGATGAAAATGTCAATTTCTACGTATCTCACCGAGGACGTCACCTGCACTGTTTTTGGATCTTGCTTTTACTCGAAACTTTTTTGAGGTTATCTTTTTGGCCTTGCAGGTCAATCATTTTAGTGCAACTTTTCATTTGGCAACAAAAGTTTACTCTTGTTTCATAACGATAGAATCAACCGTTCGAGTTGAAATTGGCAAAACATGCCCCAAAACATCTGTTAAGTCCAACATTCGAAACATAACATTTGCACCTACCGCTGTCGAATATTACAAATTAACCGTGCCCTTTTCAAATGAGAAAAAACTCCTATGAACAATGTACCAAAAATTATTCGCACTTTCAAAATGGAACCTATTGAATTTGATAAGATATGGACATCATATTTCAAGAAAACCAATGGTGTTTTGACCAATGCATATTTGGCATTTTTTCCTTATTTTGCATAGTTGTTTTGTAATATTTAAAAGCGGAATGTGAAAATTTTATGTTTCAAATGTTGAAGCTAACAGGTGTTTTGGAGCACATTTTCCCAATTTCAACGTAAACGGTTGATTTTATCGTTATGAAACAAGTATACACCTTTGCAAATGAAAAGATATGCACTAAAATGATGGACCTGCAAGATTCAAAAAAGAACCTGAAAAAAGTTACGAGTAAAAGCACGATCTAAAAATAGCGCAAGTGGCGCTCTCTGTGAGACACGTAGAAATTGACATTTTCAGCATATTTTTCATTCCAAAAAACATAGCAGTGCCAAATTTCAGTTCAGCAGTTTGATTGTTTGGGGAGATATTGCCATAATACAATTTTAAAAAAAGAACTACAACGCCCTGTACCTCAGTAACTATTGAGATTTGACCCATAGCACAGAATAGCTTACGGTGGCTATTCTGTGCCCATAGTTATTGATCTCAATCGCAATATTTTGACGTCCTCTACCTGAAAAAATGGCCGATTTGATAAGGCCACAGCCAACTATGATTTACATTTAAAACACGCAAGTTTGTCATATCTCAAAAATCACAAACAACATAAAAAACTGGATAGGATTATCTTATTAAGCCCAAAATTATCTACAAATTTTGTCTCTACAGTTTTTCTGTATAATCAGAAATAACGGAGCTACAGAGATCTGATTAAATAGCAAAAAATCACTATTTTCAAAATATCTAGTGAGCCATGAACTTTTTTAAAAACTCAAAAGGGGCATTAGATTGAGCATTCAAAACTGCAATTATTTCCCCATTTAACCTTTGTTCTAACTCTGCTAATTTCCGAGATAGAGTAAGGTCACCCAAGAGTACGCACTTAATATTTAAAGTTAAATAAATCGACAACAATAAGTAATACAGATTTATTCGACACAGTATAAATTCCTTATTGCATTTAGGAATATGTAATGCAAAGAAATATTTTTTTATAATTATTATCGACATGAGAGATATTACATCTTTAATAAAAAAAACAGTTTGCGTACTCTTAGGAACAAGAGCTCGAAAGAGTACGCAGTGCTGAATTTAAGAGAACGCGCTAAAAAAATTCAAATAACATCAATATATTACGCCATGTCCGAGGTAGTTGGTACAGTCCAAAGTCTATAGACTTTGGGTACAGTCTTTGTGCCACCATGCACCTCATGAATCATACTTAATCCATTCTGAAATGCTCTAGTGTTCCCTGCAGAGAGAACAAAGAATATCGTGTTGAGATTTTCTAGTTTTTTCAACAAGTGGCAGCCCCTTTTTTAATTCCTTTTTTAATATATCTGTTTGTGCGTGCGTACTCTTTGCATGCGTACTCTTGCGGCCATGTCAGCGATGATTGAATAATCTATTTAACTAAAACAGGCAACCATCTAAAGCCTTTTTAAGATGCACAGTCGAACAATATAGTTAAGCATTCACAGGGTAAGATACTCCTTATAGCAAAGATGCCAAAAATTATAAAATTATGTATAAAATTGGTTAATTGCCTTTAATTCGTCGAATCTTTTACGGAGCACCACGCGAACGCGACTATAATCAAAACTTGTTGTCAATTGAAGGGGTCTACACTGAATAGCGACCTCTATCCGAATAGCATTGGAACTAATGAAAAATGCTAGTGCGTACTCTTAGGGGCTGCGTACTCTTAGGTGATCTAACCCTACCCATAGTGGGCATCGAAAAAACTCACCCTGTATAATATTTTAAGAGTTAGGTAAAGCTATAAACAAAAAAATTAAACTGCCCTAGTAGTGGGGAGAAAAATCTAAGACTGGTAGTTAAAAAATATACTAAAAATTAAATTGATTTTAATAATCCTACAATCCAAAATCAAATTTTCGTTTTTTGGATTTGGACTTTGACTAAGAGTTCCGACTACTATCCGACCTGAAAACATCCCATATAGCATCTAATATTTTTTGAATATACACAATAAGTTCCTAATGTGCAAAAAATATTCCCCTATATTTATAAAACATTGTTACAATATTTTACGAATAATATAGCCAAGATATTTGTTAAGCGCAGATACAAATATATTAGATGAGTGTCCAAATGATGTATATTTCCACAATATCTTGTGTAACATATTTCTTACTTAGTGGTTCTGATAAATAGTTACAAATTGAACATTTAACTTAATTTAACATTTAACTTAAGTACATTAAGTTCACCTTAGGAATGTGCAATTTTGGAATATTGCTGGAACATGTTAAATAGAATGTTCACAAATGGTTGTATAAGACATTCACGATATAACCCTGCACCCGGCGTTAGCGTTTTTTTATTTTATAATTTGCACGTGAATATTAGATGGATATACATAGAACATACAAAAATGCTTCTGAAGTTTCAAATTAATCTTCAATGAATATTTGTGGATATTTATAACACGTGAAATAGTACCTTCAAAAGGCAAACACCTGAATGTTGCCTGAATGTTTAGATAATGTTTCTACAGTTTTTATGAATATTCCTACAATATGCATGTTCTCTGAAAAAATATTATCAGAATATTCCGATAATGCAATTTTGCTATATATGGGATTAGCCTCGCGACACCGCGGCGAGTTATTTTCCCGAAAACCTGTTTGCCCCGAGTCCTGATTGACCCCAGCGCAGCGTCCCGATTCGTCCCATTTGACGGTACAGATGTATTTGATCATCAGTATTCTGTACCCCTACCCCTGTAGCTACGCCGCAGAAGGAGAACTGTACAGGGTTTTTCCGTATATTTTTCAACCCACCCTAGAACCTCCATTTTTGATCCTAGAAAAAAACTTTTTATATGAAAGTTATAGGATTTTTTACGTGACATTTGAATCTGTTAACAGATGAAACAAATGAACGTCGGAAAATTGAGAAAAATATATAAACTTTTGTTTTTTAAATGGAACACCCTGTATATTTTTGGATTTTTGAAATCTACTGGTTCTTCTGATTCCAACGATATATATATGTTACATATTTGCTCCACCTGCCTGCTCAGTATTTCACATTGCATAATTTGACTAATATACAGGGTGTATAAAGATACAGAAATTTTAACCACGTAATCGGGGACGTTCATAAAACCGAAAAATGAAAAAAAAAATTTTTTTAATCGATGTTTAGAAAATGGGGCAAATCAATCTTTATCCGTGCTCAATGCACGCCGCTGGATCGTCACTAGAAGCGCTGAGAGGGAAGGTCTAACCTCTCCCTAGGAGATGGAGGGGAATAAAGTTAGATTAGGAAGGGGAATACCGCGACGTTGCCGCATGTCAGAGTGGAATAAATCTGCTTGCAGAATTAGGTACCTAGGTACCTTTGAAAATTACTGCTGGTAGGTATCCACGTTTTTTTATGATGTCGGTTGCTGTGACGAACTGTTTATTGCTTTCTTCACAGGCGCACACAATAATTTAACAAACACGTCAGTTTTTATCACTTTACTGTTATTTTAAGTCCCTAGGCAGCAGAAATGTATCCGAGCGCCGCTCGGAGAAGTCATTGCTAGAAAACTCATTGCTGATTTCACACTCATAATTTTTTGACAAGTCTTTTGTGGAGTAGGTATCTACCTACCTACCTATTTTACAACTGATTTTCAGGCCGCAATTTTTTTATACTAATAATTAGCCATCTCTTGGGACACCTTGGGATAATAAATTTCTGATCGGCAATCAACTGAATAAAGTATTTGTTTTAAAATACAAATTATCTGTAAAAATTGCAAATTTCCACAACCACCCATAGGGTAGAGCGTAGAGCAGCGGCGCGTTACTTTTTTTTAGCGAGTGTTCGCCTGTAGCCCTATCATCTCGAAAAAAGTGGGGGAAGACTGTAATTTGACGTGAATTTAACGCGCGGCTTCGATTTGTTCATAGTTTTTAATATTTTTCAACCCTTGCCCGATAGTGCGCCACCTTTAAACCCCCTCAGGGTTGTGGTCCTATGTATTATCTACTTTTAAAAAATTATTCGTTTCCGAAAAAAGTGGGGGAAGACTGTCATTTGATGTGAATTTAACGCGCGGCCCCGATTTGTTCATCGTTTTTAATATTTTTCTACCCTTGCCTGATGGTGCGCCACTTTTAAACCCCCTCAGGGTTGTTGTCCTGTCTATTGTCTACTTTTAATAGTATATTACACACCGAGGTGTCTCGAGATAAAGTAAACTTTCCACCCGGGCGGGAGGGCGGGAAGTAAAAGTCAAAAAATTGACACTTTCAAACTTCTAAAAAGTCAGAAATGTCGATATTACATACATGGTTGTAAATAAAAAATTATTCGGTTCCGAAAATAGTTGGGGAAGACTGTCAAATTGGCGTGCTTATCATTTCCGCATTTTTTAACCCTTTGCCGTTTCGGAACTCTCTCAAGTTAATTCCTTACCATTCCTCTTACTTTTCGTAAAAACTTGGTGGCGAAATGTCGCGTAATGTCCCCAAAAACCGAAAAACAGCGACTCCTCCTGGTGAATTTAAGCTTCTGCGTGCCCTTGACTACTGCCCGACATTCCTTCGCCGAGATTCGCCAGGCGCGGGCATATGACGTTGGCGTCGGGCGCTGGCGTCCGACGCCAACTTCACACAAAAACGACGCCGCGCCGAATCGCGCAATAATTACAATTACGAATGAATTCACTGGCACTGATTCACTCGATTTTGCTCCATTTCCACGCCGCCCGGCCCGGCCGACCTACTAAATTACAGCTGGGCGAGGAGCGCAAGCGCGGGGCGCCACTTGACATCGACACTACAGGTGATCCCCACTACTCATAACTAGTGCGCGATATTAGCCAATCGCGGCTCGCGGCTCGCGGCCCCTACTTCTCTCGGGGCGGCGCTACTATGTTGCCAAGTGTGCTGAAAATTTACCTGATTTAGTAATTTAATTCCGTATAAATTTAATTGTGTAGTGGATTTTTACATGGATTTACCCGTTTTTGTGCGTAATAATTATACGAGATAGTAGATTAACTTATAACGAAAGAAACCCCGTATAAATCCGCGAAAATCAAAAATCGGATTTAAGGGACTTTAAGTCAGTTTGGGGACATGTCGGCATAAACGGCAACACCGAATAGTGGTATTGAATGGTATGGGGGAAAGCTTGTGCGCCGTCACCGTACCGCCGCGCCGTAGCCGACGCGCTAGTCGAAGATCGTCCGTCCGATTATTATGGGATTTAACAGCTGATTGATATCGATCCGCGTCCGCCTGTAATTTTTGGGAGCGCCAGCTTCAACAAGCAATTTATTATTATACAGAATGCCTTACGTGTGGCTATTCTGTGGTATAACAATTCTGTTTCCAAAACGTGGACGCGTATGCAAACGTCGCGTCTCGCTAACCGATATTGTTCCGTTACTTTGCTTTGTTTTACGAACTGTCGTCGGAACTAAACCTGCTTCTGTACATTTTTCCAGATCCGTTCGCCATTTTTTTGGACCAGCAGTGATGTCCAAACCTGTTGCAATTGCCGCTACGAATTTGCAGTGAAATAACAAGTGATTTTTTCATATTTCCGTTAAGAAATGCAGTGTTAAACTTTCGCGGCCTTCGTATGAAAACAGTGCTAGATAGGTTCCTACTAGGTACCCCAATTACGCGCGAGGATAAAAGAAGCAGCTTCAAGGGTTCGCGAAAATTCGGGTTTTATTAGACGCATACGGTATGGATCTAATTGTACAATCCACCTAGTCGAGTCCCCGTTGGAATAAATCAGCTGAGGGAAACCGAGACGTCCCTAATATTTGGCATCGCGCCGCTTTAAGTGTGCAGTGAAAAAAAAACAAGTGTTTTGTTCGTATTTCCGTAAAAAGAGACTATGAAGTGTTATACCTTCGCGACCATCGTATAAAAACAGTGCCACTAGTTAGGTAGGTACTTAGTGCTTTATGTGATTTTGTGAAGATTTTTGGATAGTATCTAAACACAAGAAAATAGTAAAAATAATCGATGCATCTCAAAGGTAGGCTTTTTCATGCTATTCGTCGAGCTATTCGCTAAAAGAACCTTTAAGGAGTTGTCCAAAAATTATTTATTTATTTATTTAATCTCCACATACACCAAATGATACATGGTTGCGTCAATATTCTTCAAATACTGCGAAAAAGCCTCGGAAAAAGCGATTCGACTGGCAACCAGTTACCTAGTGCTTCTTGTGATTTTCGAGAGGATTTTTGGATAACATAAGAAAGGAGTACGACACCCGCAAGGAAAATCATCCAGGCATCCGAAAGGTAGTTTTTTTTTGCATGCTATTCGCTAAAAGAACCATTAAAGATTTGTTCAAAAATTAGTTGAAAGGCTATTCCTGAAATACTGTGAAAGAGCTATACGTCTGACAACGCTGCACGGCGGAATTGGGGGGGATCCGCCGGAACCGGCCTCAGTTCCAGCTGGTCCCGGCAAGGTCAAGGACCCATGGCCGTAGCGTCGGAAAAAGGGGTTTTAATAGCGTTTTAAAAAAAATTATTTCTGACGTTAATATGCACTTTAGAAAAATTTTAATTGCATAGGCGTAACAAGTGCATTTTTCCCGACCTGCCTTTAAAATTTCTGTACTTATCAAAGTTACACCCTGTATAGTGTAGGGATCAAGAGACCCATGGAAAAACAAATTTGTATTGATTCATAGATATTTTAATGACTTTATTAGAACTTTATTAACAACAAGAAAAATAAAATGATAAAGGGTTATATCTCGACGTATCCACCATTAATTTCGTAACATCTTGTGATATTGTTTTTCCATTTATTTAAGGCATTTCTAATGAATTGAGAGTTTTCCGTATTTAGCTCAAAAATCTCTCCTTCTAATTTATTTCGAAGGGTATTGATATTTTCCGGTCTGTCATAATATATTTTATTTTTGAAATATCCCCACAGAAATATATTCAAAGGTGACAGGTCCGGGCTGTTTGCCGGCCATCTAATTGAACCATGTCTTCCTATCCATGAATCATATTTGTCATTCAAATAATTTGTTACCGACCTGATGTTATGTGGGGGTGCCCCATCTTGTTGCCAAATTAATTGTTGTCGGTTCGGAAGATGTTGCAGTAAGACTTCAATTTCGTTCTCAAGGTAATTTTTGTATCTTTCTCCGGTTAAACTGCCTTCAAAAATAATCGGCCCCAAAACTCTATTTTCTAATATCCCACACCAAACGTTCAGTGATTGTCGACCTTGGATTTTAACTGCTTGGTACTTATGTGGATTTTCTGTGTTCCAGTATCTTTTATTTTGCCTGTTACCGTAGTAACTATTATAATTTCAAATAAATTACCTTCAAAATATAACAATATGTTCAAATCATTGTCGTCCTCCGGAACAACTCTTTTTTTTCTTTGAAGAGATTTTGTCTCCTTAAACCGATTCACTGTATTTTTAATAGTCTTTGCCGTAGGAGTTTCCCTATTTGGAAATAATCGAAAGTATTCTTGATGTGCCCTTGTTGCATTAGAGTCATTAGAAATAAATTAAAAGTAAAAAAATATTTAAAAAAAAAGCTTTTATTTAAATGCGCTAAAAAGAATAAAATAATCTTTTCTTTTAAAACTTTTACTATCAACTTATAACGTCATTCCACAATTTATATGATATAAAAGCTTGTCGCGAGATTTAAGTAGTGGTATTTACTTAGTTTGAAAACTTAAATCTCGCGACAAGCTTTTATATCATATAAATTGTGGAATGACGTTATAAGTTGATAGTAAAAGTTTTAAAAGAAAAGATTATTTTATTCTTTTTAGCGCATTTAAATAAAAGCTTTTTTTAAAAATATTTTTTTACTTTTAATTTATTTTGTAATTTTTAGTTTGGCCAGGTGTCTGAGTCTATTCATCTCAGTTAACGCATCATTGTTGCAAGGTCGTTTGCCGGTTAGTTTAGAACAGTCTAGCTCTTCAATGAGGAGACCTTCTAATGACCATCTTGGGTGTTCCGCCATGTTGGATTTAGAATGACGTCACACATATAATCATGCATTGTCATCCAAATTAAACGTGTGTACAAAATTTCAGCTCGATCGGTTGAAATTTAACTAGTCCGCCATCTTGAGTGTTCCGCCATGTTGGATTTAGAATGACGTCACACATATAATCATGCATTGTCATCCAAATTAAACGTGTGTACAAAATTTCAGCTCGATCGGTTGAAATTTAACTAGTCCGCCATCTTGAGTGTTCCGCCATGTGGGTTTAGAATGACGTCACACATATAATCATGCATTGTCATCCAAATTAAACGTGTGTACAAAATTTCAGCTCGATCGGTTGAAATTTAACTAGTCCGCCATCTTGGGTGATCCGCCATGTTGGATTTAGAATGACGTCACACATATAATCATGCATTGTCATCCAAATTAAACGTGTGTACAAAATTTCAGCTCGATCGGTTGAAGATATCTGCTTCAAAATTGAGTTGCAAGATTCCACCCGAACAAATTACATACATACATACATACATACATTGCAAGTTAAATAAAAGCTTTTAAAATGAAGATTTTACGGATTTGCACAGTTTTAAAGTTGGACACCCTGTATATAATTCTCCAGAAAATTTTCGTGGTTTTTCTAAAATCGTTATCTCCATAGATGCATACACGAATATATAACAAACAAAAAATAAGTTATTTATAACAGAAGAATATACGTCTATATAACTATGGAGACAATGATTTTAGAACAACCGCACGAGATGTCTCTAAAGAATAGGGAACTTGACGAAATTTTACAAACTCGGTAAAACAATTCCTGGACACTTGCATAAAACCCTACGACTATATATTTCTAAAAAATAATATTTACGTAATTAGCAAGTTTTATACTTTCTTCGAAATTTGGCGTGAAAGCACTTGTGACGTCACAAGTGTTTTAAAAAGGCGAATTTTTTTGGCTTAGTTGGGCCACAGAATAACTAAAATATTCTGTGGTTGGGCCTAGGAACGGAATTCGGGTTCCTAGCCCCAAATTCTCCGTTCAGGGGCGTATGGGACAGGTGGATTACTGGGAGATTTCCCGGTGGGCCGTCTACTTGGTGGGCCAATGGGCCGGTCGTCAATAATCGGCCGCCGCGGCAGTGGCGTAGCTTCAAATTTTGGCCCCACCCGCCGAAATTAAATCTGGCCTACCTCAAATTGGAAAATAAAGAAAAATATACATGGAGGTGAAACTATCACAAACTTTTATTATTTAGTAAATAAAATAAAAAAAGTTTTTCTAACAAAAAATATATCTACAGGGTGTCCAACTTTAAAACTGTACAAATTCGTAAAATCGTCGCTTCTTTTGACCTTTTTACCATTTTTATAACTTCGATTTTCACAAAAACCATTCAGCGATTTTTTATTTAAAATCTGATCACACGGCGTTAATCAAAACACCCCAAAACCCCCATATACCAAATTGTATCAAAAAATATACAGGGAGGATGTCAAATTTTAGGAAAAATAAGAATTTTAAAGGCATCTGCCAGGTCAAGTGTGCCATGGAATCCCTCCAAAACAGTCGAATGGTCAACAGGACCACTGAAAGTGTTGGTGCGCAGAGGTCCAATACAAAATATACTGGGTGTTATTGTCCATGCCTTCTCAAAGTATTGAATTTTTGTACCTTTATACGGGTCGAAAATCGAGTATCTTAAAACTGCTCCAGACACTATAAACGAAGTAAGTCAAAAAAATACAGAAGCCTGCCAGTCGGTAAGTCCATATCAGCCAGTTAAGGTGGCTGATGTGCCACATGCCACAACAGGAAACGCACAGAAAATGAATCATGAATCATCTTAGACGATGATAGTGATTTTGTTGAGAAAGGTCCAATAGTTTAAATTGTTTTTATTTGTTAGTTGGCATTTTGTTCAGAAATAAATTACTTTTGTGTTTATTAATATTTTTTCAATGATTCCAGAGCATTCTTGATCCGTATAAAGTTTTTTAAAATTTCAGCAAATACCCTGTATATTTGTATTAAATCTTTGCACACCAACATTTTGAGTGGTCCTGTTGACTACTCAACCGTTTTAAAGGGATTTCATGTCACACTTGACTCGTCAGATGCCTTTACAATTCCTATTTTGCTCAACTTTGACACCCTGCAGAAAGAAACACCCTGTATATTTTTGTTCAAATTTGGTATATGGGGTTTTGTGGTGTTATGATTAACCGTGTGGTCTCAGGTTTTAAATAAAAAAAATCGCTAAATTTTGTATATGGGGGTTTTGTGGTATAAGATAGCCAAGTTCTCGATATTGATGTTTTAAAACCTTGGTTCCTATAGGTGTTTTGTCACAGCCATAAACTCAACTGTGTGATGGAGGTAATTTTAACATTTTAATGCGTGACATTCTGACAAGGGTTTTCCCGAGGGTTTTCCATTGTCTTTTATTGTACCTGTATTACACTCAGTGGCTCTAATTTTCTGTCCACACCGTCCTGACAAGTGAGTATTATCACATAGCCAAAAAGAAATCCAGTTTCTCAATGTTCATATAAATCGTTAACTTTTGTCCACGTTATGTCATCCTATATCTAATACTTTCTTTTAGGTGGTTCTGACGATGGCTATGCAGCCAAAAGCGCTTTACCATGCTAATTTATTAATATATATTTTGCACGAAAATATACACTTCACCTCCTTCATTAACATTTATACGTGCACACAGCCGAAACCAATTCAATTTGTCTTTATAATATCTAACTAGATTGCTCCAAAACAACAGATTGCGCCCGCAACAAGCCCATATCGGCTTTTTTATATGAGTTTTAGGTCGGACAAACACAGGCCGATCGGCAATCAGCAGTCTAGTCTGCAGGACGCACCTTTAATATTTGTTTAGCCATATATAAAACTATATCTAACATGACGCCGTCGACATGTACATATCATCACCTAAGCATAATCTGTTTATTTATTCCTTGTAACCACAGACCTAGGTATATATAGCTTCGCCAGCTACAGTTTGTTCAGCGAATGTTCGGCCCTACGTTACAACTCCCGTCCTTGTCTGACTCGTGAATATACGACCGATATCCCAAGACCCGTAAAGTAAGAAGGTTACCCACTAAAGTAGAGAGAGAACGTTGACGTCACAGGAATGCTGTCAGACGATGTGATTGGCGTTCCTTCGTGTGTTGCCCTTGCCGACGATTATTGCCAGCATTCACATGACGTCATCCAGAACGCTCTCTCTCAACAAGAGGCAACCTTCTTACTTTACAAATCTTGCCGATATCCATCGTATATTCACGAGTAAGACAAGGATGGAAGTTGTGACGTAGGGCCGAACATTCCCTGAACAAACTGTATATAGGACTGAGTTGTAACCCAAGCAAAACTCGGCCAACTCGACGAACCGGGACCATGTCGCATGTCGGTTCGATTTTACGAAGACAGGCCCCATATAATATGCGCCCATAGAAGTAGGTATTTTCAATACTAAAATATTATCATTTTCAGGCCGGCAAGGGCCTACCCGGCCGCATATTTGGAATTCGCCGACACATTAGCCTCTTCGGAACAATTCGGGTGCTGCGATCAGAGGCTCGTAAAGTGCAGACGTATTAGACTAATTATACGTCTGCGATTTACCATTTTTATCTTGTACTTAAGTACTTCTTTTCTCTGTAATTCGGATTTATTTGACTCGTTTCCCCTGATATTTGATCTGTGATGTAGTGATTTAAAATAAATATAAATAAATAGCTAAAAATGGATTTAAATACTTTGACAATGCCAAGTAGTTGTTATAAGCAGGTATCCTCTAATATAATTAAGTTGCAAATAAACGACAAGGGCGAATTTGCGGTATGTTGATTTTTATTATTTTTAGGTTAGGTACCTAGGTACTAGGTATATGTTTAGGTATTATACGCGCCATTTTATATAACGTCTTGTGCGCTATGAGCTTGAATGAAATAATAAGTTTTTAGAACAATGGCCGCGTTCAATATGTCTACAGTTTTTTAAAGAGCTATAAGTAGCGCCATAGAAGAATCTACTACGGCATAGCGCTTTTTGTAAACTGTGGGCATTTTGAGTCATTAATAGACACCATATTATAACCTAAAAATTCAGAAGTATAGGAGGATTGCATGGAAATAAAAAATGGAAAAGGTTTTTCCGTTGGAATACATTTTTGGAAAAATTATCAACATGCAAGGACAAGCAGGAAAATTTAGTTAGGGTCATAACAAAGAGAAAAAAAAACAAAAATTAAACACGGCATCAATGAAATGGTGGTGCTGTTTAGGGGTTGAAACTGGTTTCTTGCTATTTTTAAGCGAACGTATATAACCTCCTAGCTGAAAATGTTCAACGTTCAACACAAAAGTAGCAGATACTAAAAAAAAATTAAAACTTTCATAGGTACTACCTATTGTAAGGCATTTATCAACATAACCTCAAATTTTCCGAGAAAAAGGCGGAAATCTGATTTTCGTTTTTTTTTTCTCCTAAAAATTGCACAACTTACATGAAATTTTCTAAACGTATACGTTTTTTGCATTGAGTAAGCCTGATTTTACTAGAATCTGAAACTAACGGAGATAGAGAGAAGGTTAAATGGGGAAAGAATTGAAGTTTTGTGCGGGCCCAATTTAACGAACCTTTTGGATGTTTGGAAAAAGTCATGGGTTACTACTTAGATATTCTGAAAAAACGAAATTTTGTCGATTTATTCTAACCACTATAGCTTCGTTGTTTTTGATTTTAGATGAAAAGTGTAAAAACCAAAAGTTGGAGGGAATTGTGTCCACAATGCGGTTATCATGTACTACTTTCCGTGATAGCTGCCATTTTCGAGATATGACTCAAACTCGTGTTTTTTTTAAATGGAAACCATAGTTATTTCCGTTATTTTTTCCTAATAACCATATCGAGTATTATGGGCGAGTTTTTAAAGTCAGCACAAATATGTGATGTAATCCATCAACGCAATGTGATTCGGCCATTCAAAAATTTCGGCACAGTAGGTGATTGGCTTGATGGATCCCATCACATATTTGTGTAAAAATGCCTGATTTTTTGAGACCATGACCAACTATATATGGTTTCCATTTAAAAAAACACATATTTGTGTCATCTCAAAAATGGGGCTTTTTATCCGAAAAGTATTAACCCATACTAGCACTTTTCGAACACCTTGTGTGACACGTTTAAGGCCATATTCATACAATACAATGTTTCCGTTATTTCGTAAATCGCCGACGTATTAATCTAATACGTCTGTACTTTACAAATTTGATGTGATTATGCAAATACTTACAAGGTAAATCGCCGACGTATTAGTCTAATACGTCTGCACTTTACGAGTCTCTAATCGCAGCACCCGAATTGTTCCGAAGCGGCTATTGTGTCGGCGAATTCCGAATATGCTACCCGGCCGCCGACATCCGCATCCTCCCCATCACCTCCGCGACCTACGCCGTCGCGTCGTCGTGACGTTCGAGGACGGGACCGTCGCGCCGCGCCGCGCCGGCCGGCGACAAGGCACACCGTGGCCGGTGAAGCGCGTAAGCGGCCAATGAGCCGGAGGCGCGCGGGGGCCGCGGCCAATCCGGGCCCACCCGCCGACGGCGGCGGGGTCCGCCCCGTGGGCCGTGAGCGCGGGGCCCATCCGGGGGGGCCACGGCCCGGTCGCCGGCGCTCCCCGGCGGTCGCAGTCGGACCTAACTAACTGCCAATGACTGCGCGAATGCCGCTAGAAGGCGAAGGCGTCCAGCCTACGCGATTTTGCTCTCATTATATACCTAATAATAAGTAGGTATTGTGCGCCAGACGAGTCTGAGCAGGGACGTAGCCCACTTACCAATTCGCTAGAAATAAAAATAATTCGGGATGGATAGATTCCATGGGCGTAACAAACTTCTGATCACAGGAATCTCTATAATATGTAGATATTAAAGTTGGTCCGTGATCATTGAGGTAGTATGGGGGTTGATGCTGTCACGTGACCCAAAACGGGTTCACCCACGTGATAGATTACCAGAACAACGTCAGTTTGTCGACTCGGTGCTAAAAGTGTATTAAAAGTGGCTAAAAGTGCAGTTTTCCTTGTTATTGCGAGCTATTGACCTCTGGAAATAAATATGTCATGTGCTGTACGTTGTTGCAGTAGCAATTCTAAAGTGGACAAAAATAAATTCACACAGGAATTACATTTCACAGGTTATGTAAGCATCAGACAGAGCCGTATCAATATAATTTATAACTTTGGTACTTTATGAAAAGAAAAATATTACATTTATAACTACTCTAGGTATGTATTTGACTGACTGACTGACTGACTGAACCCAGCTTTTGATTTCGTCGTTGTTAGTTTTCGTTTTTTTACATTTTTTATAATTTTACTAGGAATACTGTTTAATCAGACCCTGGCGTGGATCACAGACTCAGCCACACCCCCTGAACCCGTTTGCCATATGTGACAAAGTAATGTTATGGCGCCTCCCCCTCATACTACCTCAATGTCCGTGGTACACGCGCGCCATCTATGGGGTGAGAAATATACTAAGCAAATGGTGGGTTATTCGAAAAGCTCCTCCTATTCATTTATATAATTACTATTATTAGGTACTGTTACTAAATCGTATTTGTTGGAAAAATCCACACGTTAATTATGAAAAAGTGAAAAGTATAATGAAGGTCACAATTAAACTGTAAGTTTTGCCAACAAATACAACTTAATAAATAATAAAATTGAAGGTTAAAATGCAAATTTGTTAAAATAAATGTATTAAATTAAATATAGATATAATATAATCTAGAACACAATGTCTTTTATAATGTAGATGACCTGATGACCTCGGTTCTATAGTTTCTGTCAAAAGTCTATCCCAAGTTACAGCGGCAGTAGATATAAACAAAGTCACATGACCGCCTTGCGATCGATTACCAGGGTCGGACTAATATGAGATTCCAAGTGGCTTGTAATTCTGAACTAATTCTTTTAAAAGCTCTAAAATTTGTGTTTCTACCTTTCGTGGATCTTTCTAAATTTCCTTAAATTAAGTAGCAAAATAAATTTACAGAATATACTGCTCGCGATCCGATCTAAAATATGCAGGAAACTCCACCGAGGGAAGAGCCGGCCCTGCATTCTGCTCGCCGCGTAAACACTTGACATTTTATGACGGCCAGACCAATAAGAGAATAGGTCACGTGGAGGCCATTGTTTTGATCCACTGCCTCTGTAACTTGGATAGACTTTAGTCCCAATATGATTCAGCTACTGAAGATTGCATAGTCTGCATAAATTACTACTTATAGGCACTATAGGACAAGATAGACTAGTCGCGTATGCTTCAAGAACGTTAAACGAATCAGAGCAAAAATATAGTACAATAGAGAAAGGGCTACTAATATAGCAATATAGTTTGGTCTTGTAAATATTTTCGACCCTATCTCTATCGCAGACATTTTACTATAGTTACAGATCATCGACCATTAACTTGGCTTTTCAATCTTAAAGAACCAAATGAATGGTTTATTGCAAGAAGTCCCTAAGTAACGAAATTGTGAGATCGTGCTGCCGGGCGCCATCTACTATTCTAAGTACGAACTTTCAACTATACTCTCATCAGATTTGCTGTATAAAGTCCCGAAGTAGATATTATAATTTGAATAGGTATCTGCACCAACTGACCTATGATTTTGTACAAAAAGACCCTATGTTCGTAAAAAGTGCCTTTGTTTTGAATAAGTCCCCATGTTCCACTGCTGGGCCACCTATGATGCCCATTAATAGAAGTTTTGCCTTGATAGAAAAGAAGCGTCAGAAGGCAGAAAAAGTGGACAATCCAAATTATTACATAAATTTAATAAAAACATCTAGGATCAAAAATCCGTTTGAACTTATGTGCTTGCAACACTCTTTGCAAACAAACTCCACTTCTGATGCTGAGAAAATTCCGATACTGAAAGTTCTAGACTTCAAAAAAATGTGTCTATCGAGGCTAAAAGCTTCTATACCGGGAATATCAAAATGCAGGTCTGCATCATTCAGTTCGACATCAATACCAAAGATGAGATCATCAATGAGATAGGACCGTACCAAAACTTTTCCTTATACAAAGTAGGCCAAACAAAGATTTTTCATGGAGCTAATTCCCAAATACAGCATATCAGAAGTTCTTAAAGTTAAAGGAAAATAAGTTACAGAATGTCAAATTTTTGGTGCAGCATATTGAAAAAGAAGAAGACCGAGAATTTTATAAATTATTGGATAAAGAAGCTGTGGAACTTAAGAATAATCAAGAGGCACAATCAGATTTTGAAGAATATGAGTAGGTAACGTTCAAATAAGCTTAGTTTCTTATAAGTAATACTACTTCTTGTTTGTCAAAGTTAAATATACCACATTTTTGTGGCAAAAAGACCACAAGTTGTTTTTTTGACCACCCTGTATAAAAAACTAAACATATTTTTTGCTCTATCTGTGTATCTTTAAATGCGTAGATTGACCCTGAGTATTTGCCTCTAGCAATAAAACCATAATATTTATCTTAATATGAATTCACAGCAGTATTGAAATATTAAAATTCTAATATCTTGAAAATGATAAAGTGTCGCTTAGGGACTTGCAATAAACCATTGAAATTCAAAATTAGTTCGCTGGCATCTTAAGCTCGAAGAATTCGATTATAAAATTATTTACAAAAAAGAGAAATTAAACTTAAACGCAGATGCACTTTCTAGAATAAAACTGAACATGCGTGAAACACAATCCGTTATAAATAACCCAGGTGACATAAACCAAGACACTCTAGAATTTATTAGAAATTACGTGGGAAATCCAGATAATTTTATTTTACCCAATATCAGGCAGAATAATCCAGAACGTACTAGTAACCTAGAAAACATGACTTCGACATCAACACCGACTGTTTACGAAAGACATCCTCTAACCCGAAAATGATAATACATTCTGACATTCAAATTAGACCACTTGATAAACCAAAACAAAAAATACTTAACGAAATTCCTATCCAAATTAGTAGTGACGATGATACTCCACATTCCTTATCAAAAGAAGTTAGTAACAAATTTCAGATGAAATAGTTAATAATAAACCAAATACGTCTTCTAAAACCAAACTTACCATATATTTTTCGAAAATCTAACATTTGTTTTGAATATTTATCTTAATATGAATTCACAGCAGTATTGAAATATTAAAATTCTAATATCTTGAAAATGATAAAGTGTCACTTAGGGACTTGCAATAAACCATTGAAATTCAAAATTAGTTCGCTGGCATCTTAAGCTCGAAGAATTCGATTATAAAATTATTTACAAAAAAGGGAAATTAAACTTAAACGCAGATGCACTTTCTAGAATAAAACTGAACATGCGTGAAACACAATCCGTTATAAATAACCCAGGTGACATAAACCAAGACACTCTAGAATTTATTAGAAATTACGTGGGAAATCCAGATAATTTTATTTTACCCAATATCAGGCAGAATAATCCAGAACGTACTAGTAACCTAGAAAACATGACTTCGACATCAACACCGACTGTTTACGAAAGACATCCTCTAACCCGAAAATGATAATACATTCTGACATTCAAATTAGACCACTTGATAAACCAAAACAAAAAATACTTAACGAAATTCCTATCCAAATTAGTAGTGACGATGATACTCCACATTCCTTATCAAAAGAAGTTAGTAACAAATTTCAGATGAAATAGTTAATAATAAACCAAATACGTCTTCTAAAACCAAACTTACCATATATTTTTCGAAAATCTAACATTTGTTTTGAAATTTACCATTTACCATTTCAACCAATTAGAACCTGAATTAATTAGATGTAAAAATTAGTAAACACCATTAAGGATCGAGAAGAACAACTAATGTTAATTAAAAATCACCATTTAGGCAAAACAAATCATCGTGGCATACAAGAAATATTGGAATATCTTAAGTCTTAAACGAAATTATTTTTGGATAAACATGAAGTCTGACATTACCATAGATAAAGGATTTATATACAGGGTTAACTATCACTTAGTACAAAAATTTTTATGGCAGATAAAGAAAAATTAGACTTGCCAAAATAAATTTTCAAAAATTTTCTAACATTTGTCTTAAGCCTAAAAAAATTTTTTTTCAAATTGTATTAAACCCCTCAAAAAACGCCGCCTATGGACGCCCGCGGGACATGTCTAAAAATTTCGCGTATGTCAATAGCGCGGCGTTGCCACGTCTATCAATTTATCCGAGGATTCACCACAAAATTTCGATTTCCTTTTAAAAACGATTACTTTCTAAGGAACATGTAGAATGCCTATGAAACACCTACCTTACTGACATTTCCAGGATTGTTTGCACCATTTTCTGTTTTCTTGCTTTTTTACATTAAAAGTCACACAACACAACATTCACATTTTCTAAATCTGTTGGGGATCTCTTGGTTTCCCTCTGCTATTCCTTTTGTTTGAAGCGAGGTACTCAGCCTGACGACCACGACGAGGTAGATCCCCTCCGCCAGGAAAACCCCGAAGGGTAACCAAAAAATCACAACTGCACTAGCACACATTGCACAAATGCACATGCAAAGCACTACAGTAGCTGTTCAAAGAGGCCGCCGTTAACTTCGATGCACAAATTCACTCGGTTAACTAAAGAAGTCCGGATACGTGCAAAAAGTCCATGATTATTCCGGATTTGAACAGCTGCACCTTCAATTCGTTCACGTAACTGCTGCTCGTTGTCGATTTCCTGCTCGTACACAATCGCCTTCATGAATCCCCAAATACAAAAATCCATTGGATTCAAGTCTGGTGATCGCGGCGGCCATGCAATTGGCCCTCCTCTTCCGATCCAACGGTTGGGGCATTGGTCGTCTAAAAGTGCACGAACAGGTCTCGCAAAATGGGCTGGTGCACCATCGTGCATAAACCACATGTCATGCAGTACTTGTAGTGGCAAATTATCAAACAAAACATTTGTCAGAAAATACAAGTATCGTTCAGCGTTTAAATTTTCCGGTAGAATGTATGGTCCAATTAATCGATCTCCATAAACTCCTGCCCAAACATTGATGGAAAACCGACGTTGGAAATTAAACCGCCGAACAGCATGTGGGTTCTCATCGGACCAAATATGGCTGTTGTGTCTAAAAAAAAAAACAACAAAAATTAGAAATATTCACAATTTTGGCGAAGGCGTTAGGATTGACATAGCCAATTTTATAATAAATAAAAAAGATAATATGGAAGAGAGAAAGCTATAAGTAAGTAAAAATTTACATACGTGTAAACCCCAGCACGTGTGAAGCAGCATTCGTCTGTCCAAAGAATGTTGAAAACAAAGTTTGGGTCTTGGGCGATTCGATCACGTAGCCAAGTGCAGTAGGTCATTCTCACCGGAAAATCATTTGCTTCTAATGCTTGGACCTTTTGTATGGGATAAGGGTGAAGGCCGTTTTCCCTTAGAATCCTCCATGCCTGTAAATAATTTTATTGTTACATTTTAAATTTTATGTAGGTATTAGGTGCAAGCAAAGACAATCCCATCACATGGGATAGTCTTTGGTAGAAGTCAGTTTTATTGGTTTTATTTTACTTGCCTTGTTCTGAGATATTCCCAATCTCCTTGCAATAGCTGTAGTGCTTATGGAAGGTTGCTCGCCCACCCCTTCGAGCTTGCAAAACACCAGTGTTTCGCATACCTTGTACAATGTTCACGAAAGTACGTGGGTTAGGCATATTTGCCCTGTTAGGAAAACGAATACGGTATTCTGCTGCAGCTCGATGTGCACTTTCATCGCATCTCCCGTACATTATAACCATGTCCGTTAACTCGGCGTTCGAATACTCCGGCATTTTCACAAAGACGCTGAACGATTTGCCGCGAAAATCAAGACCAAACTGGGAAATAACGCCATGTTACATTCGCAAATGCCCTCCGTCGGCTACTAGCCAAACTTGAAAAGGTTTGTTCCAACAGGACCAATAACCGTGCTCAAGCACGTTCAGCGCATGCGCACTACCCCACTGGCTGTTCCAACTGAATTATGTACCTACCGACACGGGACGATACACGCACTGTTCCAGCCGATTTATGGATCATTTGTGTATCGTCCTTGTACGATAAAAACGGTCCCTGGTCTAAAGCAATAACCGCGTGTACTGACATGCGCAGTGTATAGTCATGTGACAGAGATAAACAATAACCTCATATTTTTGTTTTTACGTAGATGGTTTTAAATCGATGGCTGGGATCGTGTTTTTTATTTCTTGTTGGTTTTTGGCTTGTTGGGTAGGGCGGGGAATCGTTGAACAATAATTTTTTAGAGTGAAGAGTGAGGTTAGCCCACCGAACATTCGGTTAGCCACATATTAAACACGCAGGTTAGGTGCGGTCACAAAACGTGATTTGGTCGATTTGATTCACAATCCGTTCCATCTGAAATTTTCTTTGGGATCGCACATGAACGGTGCAAAACTAGCGCATGCGTTCTTTAAGGGTTATCATCTAGTTCATGTACAGTTCTGTGACGGTACGTAAATTCGAGTTGGAACAAATGATCCCAAAGAAAATTTCAGATGGAACGGATTGTGAATCAAATCGACCAAATCATATTTGTGACCGCACCTAACCTGCGTGTTTAATATGTGGCTAACCGAATGTTCGGTGGGCTAACCTCACTCTTCACTCTAAAAAATTGTTCAACGATTCCCCGCCCTACCCAACAAGAAATAAAAAACACGATCCCAGCCATCGATTTAAAACTATCTACGTAAAAACAAAAATATGAGGTTAATGTTTATCTCTGTCACACGACCATACACTGCGCATGTCAGTACACGGGGTTATTGCTTTAGACCAGGCACCGTTTTTATCGTACAAGGACGATACACAAATGATCCATAAATCGGCTGGAACAGTGCGTGTATCGCCCCGTGTCGGTAGGTACATAATTCAGTTGGAACAGCCAGTGGGGTAGTGCGCATGCGCTGAACGTGCTTGAGCACGGTTATTGGCCCTGTTGGAACAAACCTTGTATGTACAGTTAGTTGCCTAGCTAGGAAGTTATGAAATGACGAATAGGCAACGCGGAGCAGTCGAAAAAACGTTTCAGACTCGACCGGGCCGATACGTCGCTTAATTCATACCGCCGAGGCTTCAGAACAATAAATCCTTTATCTATGCTTCAGAAGAGGTTAGATGGTGGACAAGAATTCATCAGAGGAGCTCCGGGGGTATTAAGGGAGACGGCTTGTGGTGTCGCGGTAATGAGCTTTCCGCGAGACTAGGAACCGGTCCGGATACGAGCTAAGGTAAGGGGAATCTAATAGCGCTGCATCTGTACAGATTCAAATCGATTGTTATTTATGTATTTTTTAAATTTGTTTGAGTAAAAAGGTATTTTCACCGTTCCTAAATCAACGGCAACACCGCGGAAAATCACTTCAGCTGTCAGTACCTTCAGAAGCCAAATTGGATGACGTCATTAAAGGCGGGGATTTACAGGGAAAATAGGGGTCTTTACCCGTTTTTTTAAAGATCGTAAAAAAAATCTAAAAATATTTTTCTATGTTTTCTTAAGCCATCCTGCGCACGTGGTAAAATTTTTTGTACTAAGTCATAGTTAACCCTGTATAGGGAGACATTATCAAATTTAGAAATGAATGCGAAATTTGTCAAAAAACTAGATACGGAAGAAATCCTCCATACGTTCACTTGTACTTACAGAAACACCTTTAAAGCCCTTTTAAATTATTCATATAGGTATATTCTATTATGATTCAAAAAATATTTAACCTTGGTAGACGCATTTTCGAAATTTTCACAAGTAATTTCTATCTCTGGAAAATCTGCATCTATGTAATGCCCTAGTTAAATATTTTTCAAGTTTTAGTATTCCGAAGAATATTATTTTGGACAGCGGAAAAAAATTTAATAATGAAACAGTTAAAGAACTATTAAAGATGCATAAAATTATTTAAAAATTATTTAGGCTACAACTCTTCAATTCATAGGTCTTCGCATTACACGCCGTTGGAATTAGTCATACTGACTATGTGGAAAATTAAAACGATAAATTAAAACATGTTTATACGAAAATAAAAGAAAATGTCGAGAAAAATAAAATAAACATTTTAACAAAAACAATAAAAAAGGCGCCGACAACCCAAACTTTAAAATAAATCAGACTGTTTTCCAAAAGAACTCTTTAAATAGAAATAAGAAAAATAACAAATTCTTAGGTCCCTACAAAATAATAGAACTTTTAGAACACAATAAAGTGAAAATTCAAAATAATAAACAAAATTGAAACTATACATAATTGAAGAATTAAAATCCCCTCCTTTATACTGAGAATCAAGATGATGATAATTCTGCTGATGATGTTGATATCTATCAACCTAGCACAAACGCAAGAAGTTAAAATTACTCAGATATCAAACAACCTTGGTATATTACCCTCTAAATTAGGACAATCAAAAATTATCAAAAGCAAACATATATTTCTTTACGATATTGATTTACTAGATATTACAACAAATTGATGGAACAACAGAAATTTATAAAAATCTTAACTCCTCTATAAAAGTAGAATTTACAAAAGAAAATAACGTATATAAAAGGAATGACTATGAACACCTTTTTCCACTTATTTAAGAGACAAATGAAAAGTTCGAAAATATTAACTTTCAAAGTACAAAAATTTCAAGGCAAAAACGTGGCTTAATAAATTTAGGAGGAACAGTCCACAAATGGTTATTTGGAACATTAGACTCAAATGATGGTTCACGATATACCTAATAACGCAATTGAAACTCTAAAATCAAACCAACAAAAAATTCCCAATTAATTATCCTTACAAATGATCCAAAAATATTCAAAACTTTATTGAAAAAATTAATCAAGACAGAGAAAATTTCCAATTAAGTACATACCTGAAATTCGAAATGATATAACTAAGGTAATATGGCATTTACATCAATAGTTGATCAAATATTTAAGAACATAAATGTTATCGTAACTTTGCTAGAGGATATTCAAAATGCAATAACTTTTTCGAAATTACATGTCGTACATCCAGATATAAGTACTTACAAAGAAAAATTTAGAAGAAATCTTAAAAGAACTTCATACATTTTACCTTCTGAAATTTTAGATATGATATTAACTCGTGGTACTCATTAATACAAACAAATTGTCATTAAATTAATCTTAAAAAACATTTATAAATTAAAAAAAATCAGTCAAAATATAAAAAAATAAAAATATATGCACACATAAACCAGTTTTTATAGAACTAAATCTAAAATCCTTTTGTTACTATTATTGGCAAATCTGTTTAGCACCGCTTCAGGGCAAGGTTTTATATCCCTGTGAATATGTAAAAGCGCCATCCCTACAAGCCTCTCCTGTCCCATAGTGGACCTAAACCAAGATTTGAGTCTTTTTAAAGATGAAAAACTTCTTTCGGCCGAGGCTACACTTACAGGCAGTGTACGCAGAATTTTCAAAAGTTCATATATTTTTGGATATACAATTATAGGATCACACAAAGGTAATGTTTCAAAAGCCGAATTTGGCAGACTTTCTTTGCTAAAATTTTTAAATTTAATTTTCCAAAGGTCTATTTCGCTTAGTAAACTAGCAGCTATCAGATCCTGACTTTCATTGGTAAATTTGGATAAGGTTCTGGTTTTCTTGGGAGGGGTAATTACCCCCTCTACCCCCCCCCCCGTATCTACGCCCTTGGACTAAACAAGGGTTTATTTAGCTGATGAACAATTTCTCTATTTAAATACCAATAGGAAGTCGGAACCTGCGGCGTAACCAGAGTGTAAGGTTGGGTGGGTGGGGAGTGCTAATTATTTTAAAAAATCTTCGGTGATATCTACGGCAAAACTATTGTTTGAAAATAAATTTTATTTAGAAATAAATAACACGCTACAAATCTTTTTTTTTTTTGGGAGGGGGCTAAAGCCTTCCAAAGCCCCCTCCCTGGTTACGCCACTGTTCGGAACAAACCCGCAGACAGATAACTCCTAGAAGGCGATGGCGCAGTATACAGGTCAAGAATATTTAACGCTTTGTATATTGTGTACAGTTATACTTTCTTCTAAATTAAAACATTTTTTATTTTCTTAAATATAATACCTTGCAAAATAGGCATATTATTGTATGTATACTAGTGTTGAAAAAATGTACGAAAGCAAAATAGCACATTTTACAATTATTAATCTCTTGATATTCTCCTCTTTTGGAAGGAGTATTATAGGTATAACCTAAATTTCAAGTTTTATAGGATCAGCGGATTTAAGTGTTCCACTCAGACGGTGATTAGTGATGATTGGAAATTAATATCTCTCTGTTATAATATTTCATAATTATTTTATAATTTACCTGGACCAATAATATCTAAAACTCCCCGCATACAGGGTGATTCACGTAAGTGGTTCATTAGAAGTTTACGGGGAAGGAGTGCGAATTTTGATTTGAAATTTTGGTTACTTATATAAGAGGTTGTAAACTTTCTTTCTAAAATATTTTCAACTTCCGATCGCTTCCGGTTATACCGGAAGTCGATAGCAACTTTGTTATTTCAAATAGAACACCCTATATATTATTACATCATTTGGTTCCCTATTAAATTCCAAATCTTTTTTCTGAATATAATGTGTACCCTATTCCTAACCCTTTTCGAGATATTCGCAAATTTTTGATTTTTTTGAGTGTTGCAGCCATCGACCATAGTGATGATAACTTTGAAATTTATGAATCTGGAAAACTGAAATTTTGGACTGACGTAGGCGAAATTCAACTTTATTAAATGGTCTGTATGATATTTCAAAATATTTTACAGGGTGTTCGGGAAAACATTCCCAATATCAACATCGAAAAATTGAAAAATCTCATTTTTTCCAAATGGAACCCATATTTTTTTTATTGCACCATTAAAATGCTTGTGAAAAGAAAGTTCAAAAAGATATAACACACTATATGTCTAAATGAAGCGGTTGGTTCGTTGTTACGCAAAATACGTATTTTTTCTGCTCTGTATCAACAAAGATGCCATTTCTCAAGGAGCGTCATGGAAAATGAAATAACGCAATTATATGACAAAGTTAAGGGCTATTTAATAATATTTTTCCCTGAGAAGCAACAATACAAAATTAAATAATAAACTCTAATTACTGTTCTTTCTAAAATTCTTTTACACTCTCCATGAGTGTAAAACATATTCAAAATATCTTCGTTAGAATAGTTAATTTGAGCCATTCTTGTTAACAGTTAATATTTTATTGTTTGGAACACAATAAATGACAATCACAAATGAAAAATCCATGGCCGCCTATTAGAAAAGGTCCGTTGTTTCTTGATATTATGGAGCAGCAAAAATACGTATTTTGCGTAATAACGAAGCAACCGCTTCATGTAGACATATAGTGTGTTATATCTTTTTGAACTGTCTTTTCACAAGCATTTCAATCGTGCAATAAAAAAATATGGGTTCCATTTGGAAAAAATGAGATTTTTCAATTTTTCGATGTCGATATTGGGAATTTTTTCCCGAACACCCTGTACAATATTTTGAAATGGCATACAGACCATTTAATAAAGTTGACTTTCGCCTACGACAGTCCAAAATTTCTGTTTTCCAGATTCATAAATTTCAAAGTTATCATCACTATGGTCGATGGCTGCAACACATTATATTCAGAAAAAAGATTTGGAATTTAATAGTGAACCAAATGGTGTAATAATATATAGGGTGTTCTATTTTAAATAACAAAGTTGCTATCGACTTCCGGTATAACCGGAATTTTAGAAAGAAAGTTATTAGTTATTTCCAAACATGCAGACTTCTGCACTTATATATAGTAAATTTAGTGGAATCACGTATTCGCTCTAAGCCGTCTCATCTTTGAGAAAAGAGACATAATAAAAGATTTTCTTCCATTAGTGTGCCCGCATAAGGAGCTGAGAGCTGGCTGGGAGAGAGGTGCGAAATCCGCCATAGCGTAAATTATGAATATATAAAGTGTATGTCTCGGAAACGCTTTCAGAATTAGAGCTAAATATTTATGGGGTGCTGCAAATCGCCTGCTTTTATATTACTTATACAGTAAAAGTGAGCTATAAAAGCCCTGCTCTCAGACATAGGCGGAGACGCCACACGTTAGAGAGTTATTATGAGAGTTATTATTTAAACCAAACGAGGAAGATGGGTGATATGGCCTTCCATCATAACTATATAGGATATATCTAATATAGGTACCTAATTTAGTCCTATTTTATCATGAACACCCTCTAGAAACCTAGAAGCCACCGCAAACTTTATAAACTTCCCATGAATTTTTTTGTCCATACAATTAAAAATTTATTAATGTTAGCTTTTTGGTAAAAATATGTTGCTAATTATACGAGGGATTGTCAGTAAAAAGGTCTTTGTGTACAAAAGCACCGTTGAAAACCAAGAGTGATGATTTCCTGTTTTAGATTACTTCCACAATGATGTTACCCTATGGGAAAAATCCTCCTGTCCAAAGCATTTATATGTCGCTCCGTCTCGCCCCCTTGGATCCGACACTGGATTAAAGTGTCGGATATGCCGAGCTAGTATACTTCACACTTCGTCTCTCGCTTCTGTGTAATAGAAGATAATGTTTATAAATATGCATGTGTAAATGTAAGGCCCCGCGCACTTTTGCTTGACAAGAATACGTAATCATCGGAGGACTGAATTTTAAATGAGTGTAAAAGCCTTAAATTTGTGCAAATTGCTCACTCTAACTTTGTCGGAAAAATATTAAACACCGTCATAAATAATTATGAAGTCCCAGGCCAGGGAAGCACAGTTCATCTAGGATCCTGAATTTGCTAAGCTAAATTCGGTAGGTATAGGCATGTACCTACATAATGCATAATGCGTGAAATAAAAGATTTAACTATTTATCAATCAATAATAAACAATAATATCAGTGCTATGCTACCTATATAACTTGATCACATTCGATGAAGATTGCCGGTTTAGAATCCCAGTTGGAGTGATTTTTTTTCCAATTTATTATCCTTTACCTAATATGCCATATAGAAACATTATTAATTAGGTATTAGCGTTGACTGAAGGTTTAAAAAGACCTCTCACGGATCCAGATAAAATGCCGAGCGCTTTTGGAGGCGAAGGACTGGATATTCGAACTTTTTCCAATGATCGTAGTCATTCGCCTCCGCGCACCAACTCCATCTACTGGTGTATAGCGGTATTATTATTTCTATTTAGCTCTCGTCCAGTACTACTGTTTAGCACCATCTATTTTCGATAATTACAATGACTCTAACAAAATCGATAATTAGTGGTAGGTTTCGTACTCGACAATTTCGTATTCCAAAAGGCTCGTTTGTGTTCGGGGCGGGGCAAACAAGTCTAATTAGGAATAGATTCAGGGTTGGGCGTATTTCAGTTTGATATTTGACGATTTTAACGGATTGGCAGATTTTTAAAATTCTCTTTTTTAGGATGTAGTGATCTACATTATGTGGCTTCAATTTCTTACGTTGATTTGAAAAACAAAACATATGTCCAAAATGAAAACTTTGAGAAAAGTGAAAAAACTGATTGCCTTCCCTCTATTAGGGAGTATTTTTTAATGTACCTAGGCGTTTTTCTGGAAAAATGTTGAATACAGAAAGAGGTTGTTATTTATTTTTATTTTTTTAGCTTAAGTAACTAATAAAAATATATACTGTGTGTCCGGCGATTCAGTGCCCAAGGGGTGTAAACGATAAAAAAATTCTAATTGTAAGTTGACATTCTGTTTGGTGTTGCCCCAATAATTGGCCGAACCTATCAGCAAAGTCTAGAGAATACTAGACTTTGCTATCAGTACACAGTGTATACAGGGTGTATTTTTGTCGAAAAAAAAACAAGGCCGGAGTAAACTGTACCCTCAATTTTAAAAGCTAGCTAGCTAGGACGTTAAAACGATATTATTGCTTATATCTGCCAAACTATGATACCACACCACTTAATCAGTGGCGGCTCGTAACTATTTAAACTTAAACAGGCGGGGCCAAATATCGGAAGACATTTAAAAATCAATGTGCCTAACTAAACCGGTGTAAAGTTAGTAGCCGATTTTCTGGCAGCAAAAAATTTTCCTCGCCCTTATTTCCACAAATTTATTTTGATAAAAATAAAGTAGAAAGGGTAACTATTATTAAACCTTCTAAGCAGATTAAACTGGAGAATGAAGAAAAATATTCATCAAAAAATAAACGTTGAAATTTTTGGCTCCTAGAAAATTGGCTGCTAAGTGCTAAGTTCAGTTTTAAGTAGACACTTTTGTTGAATTTACGTGATCGCGTTTTTTATGTTCTGCCGTTTGATTTTTCTCTATAGTTAAATCAAGGTAACGGCCTGCCCTCTATAACTGTTTAATTTGCAGTTTTTGCTCAAATTACATTGACGAAAATGAATTTCTTAATAAAAAAAACTAACACTGTTTTATGAAATGCTACTTTTATTAGTGATATAAACAAAAATAGTAAAAGTAGGTAAATAAGGATTTTTTAAACTGTTGACTATGTATGTACCTACATCTAGGAATTGAGATTTTTTAAGTAGGTATTGACTGAACACGCCAGAAAGTAATTACCCATTTTCAGTCAGAATTACCTTTGAACATTTTTTGACAGAGAGGAATAAAATAAAATAGTTAAATGAGAAAACACATTTATTAAAAAAACACCTAAATACCAAATCCAGAAATATTGTCAACATAAATAAATTATATAAGTAAGAACATTTTAACGCATATACAGTTATTATACAGGGTGTCCAACTTTAAAACTGTACAAATCCGTAAAATCTTCATTTTTAGAGATAAGAGCCTAAACTTTTTTTGTTTGAAAGGCCTTCAAAAACCGCTTCTTTTGACCTTCCTGCTATTATTAAAATGCAAATCCAGGGCCGGCTACCATTTTTTTATACCCCCAATTTTCTCGAAAACCATTTAGCGATTTTTTTATTTAAAATCTGACCCCACAGCGTTAATCAGAACACCCCAAAACCCCTATATACCAAATTTGAATAAAAAATATACAGGGAGTTCTATTCTGCAGGGTGTCAAATTTGAGCAAAATAGGAATTTTAAAGAAATACATTGCTTTTGTGTTTATCAATATTTTTTCAATGATTCTACAGCACTCATGACCCATATAAAGTTTCATAAAAATTCAGCATTTTGAGATGGCACAGATAAGAATACTCTGTATATTTTGTATTGGACCTTTGCACACCAATACCTTGAGTGGTCCTATAGACCATTGAACTGTTTTGAGGGGATTCCATGGCAATCTTGACTTGGCAGATACCTTTAAAAGTCCTATTTTGCTCAACTTTGACACCCTGCAGATTGGAACTCCCTGTATATTTTTTATTCAAATTTGGTGTAAAGGGGTTTTTGGGTGTTCTAATTAATGCTGTGGGGTCAGATTTTAAATAAAAAAATCGCTAAATGGTTTTCGTGAAAATCGAGGGTATAAAAAAATCGCAGCCGGCCCTGGATTTGCATTTTGAAAATGACGGGACGGTCAAAAGAAGCGGTTTTTGAAGGCCTTTTAAACAAAAAAAAGTTTGGGCGATTGTCTCCGAAAATGAAGATTTTACGGATTTGTACAGTTTTAAAGTTGGACACACTGTATGTTATTTGTTTTGGCAATAATAATAGTCCCCCACTAGTCAATAGTTTCACAATGTGTAAAAAGAGTTTCAAGGCTAAAAAAAATTCGAAGTCTCGCCCGCAGCTCTAGGGTTTACTATAGATCCCAACGTACCCGTTGAAAATAAACACCATCTATGGAGCTGGAAATATAAAATTTTGTGTCTGTATTTTCTGCTCGTGTGTGGTTGATGTAATATACGATTTCTATTAAAGGGAAAAGGATGGAATGATACCACTGTTTAATAAGTGTATTTGGGCGGGTCCTTTCCCCAAGTAAATTTCTGGTCGCGAAAGGGAGCAGTGAAAGGGGCAAATAATATTGTAATGAATCTCAAAAATCACAGTCCAAACTCGTTACCTTGGTTACCACCTTTATTGTTTAGCCTTCAAAAATCACAAATAAACTTGTCAGATTACTGTCACTGCCCAAGAATATTCTTTCAGCTCCAAAATTCGCACAAAATCGCTTTTTAACCTTTCACTTTCTCCAGGCCCAATTCCCAGGTCTTAATGTCAAGTAAAACCCTGTCAAAAGTCAAAATCAAGATATTGCCAGACTCGAAATGTCCCATCTGTAATTCCCACCGAGCTATCCCAGTATACCCCAGAAAACAGTGTGCTGTTTTCTAGACTTTGCTTTCGAGTCAGCAACACCGACTGTGAATAATTGTTACTTCCGCTAGCCGCAAGATGGCTCCGGCGAAAATGCCAGAAGATTTTCGATATCGATCCGCTTTAATTTCTGGTCCGGAATGTAGAGGGTGCCAGCGGGCTCCGGAGATGTTTTTAAATCGGCACGCTGTTCCATGGGCGTAGATTCTCTTTTTAAATCTTCACCCAACGGTATTAGTCTTGAAATATTACGTACCGGGATTGGAAACCTTTAATTCCAGTAATAACTGTGTTACGTGTCACTCTCCTAGCACATTGTACACCATTTGATTTAATTCGTTCATATTTGGCATAAGACTGAATATCGCGGGTAACACCATACTATAGGTACTACTAGTATTCAACTATTATTGTCAAACAATGATCAATTCCCATAGTGCCCTAATTTCTTTCGAATGAGTTACTCAAATTTATAGGATACGTTTATACCCTTTTGAAATTTAAAACTAAAACAGTGGGTGCTTTTATAAAGGGGGCTGTCTAATTCCTTTAACAGGGGTGAATTTAAATATGCCACTCGCAACAGACACTCGCTGATTTTATCAGTTTTAAAATACTTGTATCGGACATGAATATGCTATCGGGTCGTCTGACAAATGGATATTAAATTTGCGTGGTTGTTTGTGACATTGTGACCATATGGACAAGGATTATTTTACATGTTCTATAATTGTATACGGATATTATAACTTTTAGGTACTTAATTATAGCCATTGCACATAATAATAATAACGTTTATTTGGCAAATGGTTACATATATTTACATATAAAGAAAAACACTTAAAAAGTAATCCAATAAACGTGGCAAACTCACAAAGGATATATCCTTTATGAGTTTGCCACAAAGTACAGAGGGCTTAAGGGTGTATCGGCCATGAGTACATTAATTTTAAGGGCAGGTAGGGGAAAATGCGCTAGTTACGAATCTGCAATTACAATTTTTCTAAAGTGTATATTATATCAGAAATATATTTTTTTAAAACGCTATTAAAACCCCTATTTTCGATGCCACATACAGGCGTCCTTGACCTTCCCGGAACCAGCTGAGACTCAGGCCGGTTTCCCCCAATTCCCTTGTGCATCGTTGTCAGACGTATAGCTCTTTCACAGTATTTCAGGAATAGTATTTAAACTAATTTTTGGACAAATATGTAATATGGTTCTTTCAGCGAATAGCATGCAAAAAAACTATCTTTCAGATACCTCGATGATTTTCCTTACGGGTATTGTACTCCTTTTTTGTGTTCATTATCCAAAATTCCTCTCAAAAATCACAATAAGTACCTACTAGGTAACTAGTTGCACTGTTTTTACACGATGGCCGCGAACACGTAGGTAGGTATTACACATTGTTGTCTTTTTTACGGAAATACGAACACTCACCGCACACTTAAAGCGGCGCGATCCCAAACAGTAGGGACCTCTTGGTTACTGTTTTTACACGAATGCAGCTAACGTTTAACATTGCTTTTTACAAATCACTTGTTATTTCACTCACTGCAAACTTGCAGCGGTGATTCCAACAAGTTTGGACATCATTGTTAGTCCAAAAAATGGCCAACGGGTCTGGGAAAATGAGCAGGAGCTCCGTCATGCACATTTTACGGAGCACTTCCGACCACAGATAGTCAAACACCACAAAACCATAGAACAATCGGGTTATAATTATTAGAATGACGTCTGTAGTGATTACCTAATCACCTCTCTAATCCCGTGCGCCTCACGTCCGCGCAGCCTTCCTCCACCGTCCACTACTCGGTGTTGCCGTTTATAGAGACATGTCGCCAAACTGAGGGCTTTCATGAAAGCGTGGCGACGATTTTTCAAAAGAGCTATTTTTTCGCGACTTTTTACCATTCAGGATATTTTCTACATAATGAAAATAAAAAATAAACACCTTTTAAAGAACACACCTTTATTTAAGCCATGTACTAAAACGAATAAAATAAGTTTAGGTTTTCGTTAAGGTAAGTAGGTGTAGGGATATTATTCGTTTCAGTACCTACATGGCTTAAATAAAAAGTTGTTTTTAAAAAGGCTTTCTTTTTATTTTATTTTGTGCTTTTTAGTATTTTTTGATTCCCATGTGACGAGGTGGTAAATAAATTTAGTCCGCCATCTCTACTCGTCAAACCCTTTCATTTCATACCCATGTCAAGGAGGTTGTGAAGAAATAGGAAATCCGCCATCTTGGGTCGGTCGCCATATTGAATTTAGTGTGACATCAGTCACTTTGTTGTTTTTACCCTTTCATTTTTTGATATCTATATCAATGTTGTTTAAAAGAAAAAAGGTAATCCGCCACTTAGAGCGGATTACTGGTTCAGAACTATTGTTGGAACCAGGCTATTGTATATACTAGATTTTAGTGTCACCGGCACTAAAAGCGTGTGCAAAATTTCAGATCAGTCGGTTGGGTGGTTTAAAATTCACTTGCAAGATTTGACCCACACATAAGTAAGGACTAACATAATCTTTAGTTCGGCTATGATACTAACATATTAACAGGTAAATCTAAATAAGAGTTTATAAAGAAAAAATCAGATTAAAGCAAAGTTTATTTCGTTTTGCCAGTCTGGCACTGCACCGCAGTCGGTGTCTAGTGTCTAGTCTAATAGGGTAAGGTGACCCATAGTACGCAATTGCACTTAATATTTAAAGTTAAATAAATCGACAACAATAAGTAATACAGATTTATTCGACACAGTATAAATTCCTTATAACATTTAAGAATATGTACCTAATGCAAATAAATATTTTTTTATAATTATCGACATGAGAGATATTACATCTTTAATAAAAAAAAAAACAGTTTGCGTACTCTTAGGAACAAGAGCTCGAAAGAGTACGCAGTGCTGGATTTAAGAGTACGCGCTAAAAAAAATTCAAATAACAACAATATATTATTCTTGACATAAGTCACATATTATAAAGACCCCATGTCCGAGGTAGTTGGTACAGTCCAAAGTCTATAGACTTTGGATACAGTCTTCGTGCCACCATGCACCTCATGAATCACACTTAATCCACTCTGAAATGCTCTAGTGTTCCCTGCAGAGAGAACAAAGAATATCGTATTGAGATTTTCTAGTTTTTTCAGTTTTTAATAGACCTGTTTGTGCGCGCGTACTCTTTGCATGCGTACTCTTGCGGACATGTCAGCGATGATTGAACAATCTATTTAATTAAAACAGGCAACCATAATTACACATCGTATATAAGCTGTGCGAAACATGCCTATCTAAAGCCTTTTTAAGATGCACAGTCGAACAATGGAGGGCGTTACTCGAAAAGGAACCAAGCGCCATTTTCATGATTTGAGTAAAACACACTTAAAGTTCAGATTATATTTTAATTTGCTTAAAAATAATTCGAATTATGTTTTGATATACTCTGAATAGTTATAGTCCGACTGAAATAATACACTTTAAGAATGTTAGCTAAATTTTGGAAAAATGTATTTTTTTTAGATTTTGGCGTTTGGTTCTTTTGATATTAATACAGAAATAGAACATGGATCTTTTTAAACCTTTTTTTATTACAAAAGTTACAAAACTAAAAGAGCTTCTTAACAATATTATGTGATATCATCATCTAGTCAACATCAGCTTCTTCAAATTCAAAATCAGCTTCTTCGCCAAAGCCATCTATGTCATCAGTAAACTTTCTAGGTTGGAGATTTTTGTAAAAATCCTGAACATCTTTAGGAATAAGGGGTAACAAACTTTTTATATCGGCTAATTTTTTGTCAGAAATAAGTTTTCCTTCAGGATATAAAAGTTCGAATTTTGAAGAAAAAAAATTGTCTGTATTTAATTGTCTTCCCCTTGTGTTTCTTTTTATGTTAACTTCTTGAAATTCGCCCTTTTCATGAGTAGACTTAAAAAATACTGAAAACGGTTTGTTTTTAATAATTTTAATTACTCTGGTATTTAGCCAGTTAACTTTGTTACCATGTATATCCATTTTTCTATTAGTAATAAGTTTCTCAATTTCCTTCGTGCTTAAGAAATCCTCTTTTACCATTTCGTGCACGATAAATTTACGCTTCTTCGAACACCCTAGCACAATATTTTTAAATTCTTTAAGAGTGTATATTCTAATTTGATGCTTTATTGCACTTTCTATTTTCCCAAAATGAGAATCATTTGGCAAGTAACTGTGGCCCTGAACAAGATATTTAAAATATATAGTTTTTAATGATTTGTTTGTTTCTAATACACTTTTTAGGAATAGAACAATTTTTACGTTTCTGTTCTGCCCACCACAAGAATCGGACCAGAGAATCAGTTCGTCAGTTTCAGGCGAAACGTTCTTATCAATCATAACTTTTAAGCATGAACCTCTTGCGCTCCTCTTCCAGCGGTTCCCCCTTTCCATAAAAAACAGTATGGCTGGGTATTGGACCCTTGGTAAATACCTTCATTGTATAAAGAAAGCTGTCTTTTATAATAGACTATGTTAGTTGGCAGTTTTGGCAGTCCGAGTACTTTTTCCATGTCGTAAGTAAGTGTTTCACTTTTATTATTTTCTGTCGATCTAGCCAAGTCACTTTTCAGAGCACTTTTTGCTTTCTCTGCTTTTTCCAAATGTTGCGGTTGTGTAAAATATTGGTATTGCTTAATAACTCGGGATCATCTTGACAACTTTTTATTTTTGCATTAAACTGATCGCAAGCATTACAGGTATCTTTAATAGGTGGCTTCCTTTTCAGTTTTCATAAAATATTTTTTTATAGGTAGCAAAAGCTACTTTTGGATTTTGGTCTTCCAAATATAGATCGTGCATTTTCTTAAGAGTCAAATCGAAAGGTAAATACTTAGCTTCAGTTTCACCCCTACAGTAGTGGGACACATAAGTTGGAAACGATGCAATGTGTTTAATTACACTTTTTTTAATTTCATCCGGTAGTTTTTAAATAATTTTATTTCCGCCATAATTACCTCTTTCGTCTTTTAAATTTCCAGTATTAATTTTTTTTAGAGCAGTATCAACTCTTTTCGTAGATATTTGTAGTGATTTAATGTATATTTTCCTGCATACACTAATATTATTTAAATGATATGTGCGGGTGAATTGTCTTAAGTTACTTGCTTTATTCCTTTTTCTTTTAATGCCTTGCTGTCTAACTGAAGCAGCTATAAAATTGTTCTGACTTTCATAAGTTTGCAAAGCCCAAAATTGTTCGAAAATGTTTTGTCTAATATTGGCTGCAATCTTATCTCTGCATTTTAGAGAACAATTGCAATCAAAATCCAAAAAAGTTTTAGATTTGTCAATTTTCCTTTTACAGTGTAGTGAGTCTGATTGGAGTTTTTTAACATTTTTCTACTCGTGAATGTATGACCAGGATATTTAGCTTTTCTGCCCTTTTTTAGTCTTCCTCTTGTATTATTTTGTGTTTCTTCCACTTCTTGAGTCTCAGACTCTTCACTTGATCTCATTTCTGCTAATTCTTGCTCGGTTGGATTATATTCACTCCCAGAGTCTTCAAAATCACTAAAATTTTCTATATCTACCTCTCTTTGTAGTAGTTGTTGCTTGTCCTTAAAGCACTATATAAATAATTATGTTTATCATGTATTTTTTTACTTACCAGCTCCACATTATCAAATAACTGTTGACCTCGCTGTTGAATATTTTCATTGTTGGCAATGTATTCAAATTCAATTTGGTTTTGATTTTTTAGATCGATATCAGAAGAGCTATTTTCTTCGCATTCTTTGTTAATAATTTTAGTAAATGCTTGATTATCGATTTGGGAGGTAATAATAATATTTCCACAGTTTTCAAAATCTTGATTAGGTTCATTATTCATAGCACTAAATTCTGAAACCTGAAAAATAAATATTTATTTTATAATGCGGTTAGAGTCCGTATTTTTTTAACTTACCCGCTCAACATTGTCAAATGACGGTTGACTGTTTTCTTCGTTACTAATGAATTCAAATTCAATTTGCTTTTGATTAATGCGCTTAATATCAGAAGAGCTCTCTTCTCGGAAATCTTTGTTAATTTCAGTAAATGCTTGATTAGGTTCATTATGCATAGCATTAAATTCTGAAACCTGAAAAATAAACATTTATTTTATTTTGTGGTTGTGAGATGTGACTTGCGTTTTTCTAGCAATCCCGCATTCGGGACTCTAGACACATCTTATTATTTTAGAAAAAAGATACCTTCTTATTATAAATAAATCCAGGCGACACTATCATTTATTATCTAGAATATATAAGAGGAACCAAGCGCCATCAGCAGACAATACAACATAAATTTTGTATTCCTTGTCTGAGAAAATGTTTTAAACAAATAGTGGTACGAATAGTAATAATTATTGTTACCTAGTAAAACTTTTACTAATTTAAAACGAACATTAGCATTGAATTACTATTAAAGTTGCTAGCACTATAAGGAAAACATCATAACCTAGAAAAATGTACTTACCTTTTCAGCAAAATTTACAGCTTTATTCGTAACACTGCAGTGTTGGTTTGTTATACTAGTTTCTTCCACTACCATTGATAGTATTTTTTTCCTCTCATAGACATCTTTTCGCACAAAATTTGATAAACACTGGATAGCTAACTAAACGCTAAACCACCTTCCATAAACGTGAAAATTGTTCAAAAAGAACCATGCGCCAAATAAATATGTCTACAAGGAACCAACCGCCAGACATAAATGTGAAAAAGAACCATGCGCCAATAAATATGTCTACAAGGAACCAACCGCCAGACAGTCGCTTTGATCCCTTTAAATAAAGGTAATGGAACCTGTTTCTTGATTTGTCGCTTAATTCGATAGTCAATAGAGGGAGTTACGGTGTAAGTGCGGCTTGGATCTTTTTCCAGTATCTAAGTATAGTTGTTTGAAGGCGCTTGGTATTCATTAACATTCATTAACATTTGGCGCTTGGTTCCTTTTCGAGTAACGCCCTCCCAATATAGTTAAGCATTCACAGGGTAAGATACTCCTTATAGCAAAGATGCCAAAAAATTATAAAAATATGTATAAAATTGGTTAATTGCCTGTAATTCGTCGAATCTTTTACGGAGCACCACGCGACTATAATCAAAACTTGTTGTCAATTGAAGGCGTCTACACTGAATAGCGACCTCTATCCGAATAGCATTGGAACTGATAAAAAATGCCAGTGCGTACTCTTAGGTGATCTAACCCTAACTAAAACTACATTCCCGATATTCGGGAAACGCGTATTTCATGTTGTGGCGCGTCCGGCCGGAATTCTTCCCTGCAACCGGCGTCCGCAGTATTTCGAAATGTGACATATTCATTTTGGGACTGAAAGTGCTATTCCTAATGGGAAAAAGTGCGTTATTTTGAAGGAAGCGGCCGTTTTCACCTGTGTTATTTCTAACAAACGTCCTTTAGCGTCGTTTACCCAAATCGCACGAATGTAAAAATATTTTTTCTATCAATTTATTGAAGCCTAATTAGTCAAATAAGAAAATACTCCGATAAGAGTGCACGTTTGATTCGAAGGTGTTGCACATTGTATTCTTCTGTGACGGCTTGTTTTAAATTATTATTTACTAATAGAATCTATCGGGGCGTATTAGCTGCCCAAATAAAACGATAATTTACGATATTTTCTTGATTGTAAGTCTCGGCAAAAGTTCTTTTTACTAACATTCTTTAACTTTCCGCTGCCTAGGTACTTAAAATATCGGCATGACAAAAAGTGATGATGTGTTTGTTAAATTATTTCTGTGCGCCCATGAAGAAAGCAATAACCATCCGTTCGTGGGATAGCAAACCTACCAACAGGAATAATTACCTTCCTAATTTTTGTTCCACTCTGAATTTAGACAACATCGCGCAATTTCAACGTTGTTCCCCTTAGTCGCCTGTAAATTAAGCGCTTCCAGCGAGAATTGATTTGCCCCATGTTCTAAACATCGAGTAAAAACATTTTTTCTGTTTTTTTACTTTATGGGGCTCCCCGATTACGTGGTTAAAATTAATGTACTGATGACCGGTACACCCTGTATACATATCTGTACTTGAGCCATTGCACAGAATAAGTAATTTCGCAATAGAAACCTCCTTATGGACATGTGTCAATTTACCGAAAGACAACAAGTATTTTAAGCATAAATTTGGTTCTAATACAATCTCTTTGTTATGTAGATTAAGAACCTATAGACAGGTTTGTTTTGATAAACGCTTGACGCCCAGAACTAATCACAATCTAAGCGCTCCATTAAATTATTCCGAAAATGTCGTGAGATTGTCAGAAATTGCCCCTTTTTGTCGAGCCGTAGCGAACTTATTTCGACTCTGGGCTCGGAGGCTGGCGTCGTTAGACCATCCCCCGAGTCTTCAGGTGAGGTTCCGATGCTTCCGGCGGCGCCCCCAAACAAGAAAAAACATGCGATATCTAAGTGTGATTCTGGAGGAACTATAACCGGGAATCACCGGGTGTATAGTTGGTTGATGGTTGACTTTCTGTCTTCGTTTGTAGCATGTTTTTAGAGTACCTAGTATGGATATAATAAATCTTGGAGTCAAAATAAAGGGCATTTCAACAATGGGGCACCACGTCTATAGGTTTTGACGTCATTGATTAACGTCAATTCAAATAAAATGCACAATGTTTTACTCTTTAGAAGATATTTCGCCTAAAAGCGAGTCACTCTCCTTTTGACACAATATAATATGTCGCTAAGGAATTGTCTGTATTACTAGTGCCATTTTTTCCACTTCCAGCTACAGTTGTCATATCCAGGTAGGTAGTCTAGTCATATTTTGTAAATATAATATACAGTGTGTTTCAGTTCGATACTTGAAAAATCGGCATTTTTGTAATGGAACAACGGATTTATTATTTTTTCTTTTTTAGTATATTGCACTCGGTGATGTGCATTTTTTTAGGCCCTTTGCATGGCTTGCTATGATATAAATATATAAAACGTATAACCCCAAAAATGGCGAAACCCTATTAGACATTTTCGAAAGAAAAAGCTAATTGTCCAATCGATTTAGCCATGCATCAAAACCCTTAATACCAAGTTTAAAAGTTGCATCTTATACAAAGTGTTTATAATTTAGGTGCAATTTCGAAAAATAACAATGTTTGCGGTTACCCTGTATTAACAGGATAAAATATTTCAGTGATATATTTTTTTCTTTCCAGGTGTACTATACGGCTTTGAAATTGCACTATTTTTATTGGCTTATAGTTGATACAGGGCGTTCGTAATAAAAATACAAATTTAAGGAAATATCGATTTTTTCGTTTACTTTTAATAAAAGAAATTAAACTGAACATAAGAACTATAACAACAAAATAACCAAATATCTCTAAATTTTTGTATCTTCTATTGCCCCTCCTTCAACTAGGGTAATCAGTCATTGCCAAATCGAGATTGTGGCATTGTGAGTGTAACATTCTGTGTCTGGTATTCATTCCAGGGCACATTGCAATTTATATATTTTATCAATTGTAATTTTTATTGACGGAATAACTATTTAATCAAAATGAATAAGATTGTCGGTATAAATTATCCGTGATTAATGACGCACGAATGTAAATAGATATTTGTCAAGACCGCAGAGGAATAAGTCTTCCATTACCTTTTTGTTGTTTCATTTTTTGTTATTTATCTTTTGCTAATCTCTAGAGAGCCCAAAAAAGATAATTGCAAGTTTAGGAATCAGTTAATTATTTTTCATAAAAACCCTAGCATATAATCAGGTCTATCTAAACTGCCGAGAGGTACATTTTGCTACATCATCGGATGAAAGTTAACTTAAACATTATTTGTAAGAATTTATACAAGACATTATTCAGGTATGCATCATGTTTAAAAATCTGTTGCAATTTATGGAGTTATACAGTTCAGTTTTGAGTAGGTATACATGGTGACTAACTTTTCATAATGGGTATATTTCGAAGTACCTATACATATACTATGCTTTTTCTTCACGGTTTCTACGTTTCAGAGACAAATTATTTTTTAAATAATTGTACACAACTTAGTTTTTAGGACGCCCAAGTTAAGAAGAAACAAAATGTATCTCTTGCTTGTTTGACAAAATTTTATTAAAAACTAAATGAATCAACTAATTGCAAAAGATACTTTCTCTCCGATATAAAATTATGAAAGTTGTAAATTAAATTTTTAAATGTGTTTTGATTTCTTCCATAATTGAACAATTTTTTTACATATTAGGTCTCCACCAATCTAAAAACTAATAAAACTGTAAGAAAAATACTGAAAATTTCTACTTTTATTGGAAGGGGGACCTTTTTCATTACTTAATTGTACTGTATTCACTTCTCTATACCCCACCAACTTCAACTTTAATATCTTAAATGGGACATATACGATGCTTGACATCATTTTAAAGGTAATTTTGTCAGGAATGCAGGACTGTTTCATTTTTAAAATCGGTTGAATATATATTCAAAAATGGAACGATCCTTAATTCTTGAAAAAATCGATTTTAAAATAACAAGCATGGCAGTCCCATTTAATATTTTTAAAGTTGAGCGTGGTGGTGGCGACGGGTCTCTACGATTTTGAAAATTTATTTTCATCACGGAAATATTAAGGGTGACTAGCTTTCAAATGAACACAAGCAAGTATCAGTCTTTCTATGTAGTATGAAGGATCGTTCTCTTGGGGTTGTAGAACCATACATTGTATGTCGTCACCATTAAAGCATTCACTACTTGCTTTCTGGTCGTAGCACGACTCGATGCTCTCATTTTACAAGTGCAGTCTTTGCCGGACTTCCGCAACGATGAGGTGAGCAATCTCAGTGACTATATACTGATGTCCACGCTGATGATCGACAGACTTGACCAATTTTAGGAGTTCTCTTCTTCACATAAAGAATTCTTCACAATTGGAGCACATGTATAATCGATCCAATCCCCTGTGAATGTATGCAGCAGACTAGCTATAAGTACAGATTTAAGGACTTTGTGAAATTTTGTCAGTGGCCATTTTTCTGTCGACTATGTTTTTTGGGTTTGTTTGAATTTCTTGTTGGAAAATTATATGGCATAAATATCGAACTACTTCCTTAAAGAATGAACATTACTTGGAACTTAGTTTTAGATAAGCGTCCCTTCGTTTAGGGAATACTTCTCATAGATTCTTGAAGCGATCTTTACACTTTAAAGGCAGTTTTTCATGTTATCCCAAGCAGCATCATAAGCCCACGAACTTCGCAAAGGTAATCTGGTGCATTGCTGAGACGAAATGACATAATATTGAATTTCCATAAAGCTATTACCGTGGTGGAAAAGGCAGTTTTTTTTATATTGTAGTCAAGTCCAAAGTGGAAAGCTATTTTGAACCAGACATAGAGAATTAAGGGGGTCATCTATTCTGGGTTGAGGGTTGAGGGTAGCTCTCCTTATTGAAACATGATTTAATAGTCCTATCGTTTTTGCCTAGTCTACAAGTCTAACCGAAAATCAGAAAAAAAGAGAGCAGAGATGCATGTTGTTTGTATTATGGATTTATTTCATTTGTACAAGTTAAGACGCCTATTTTGGGGGAATCTGAAAGCTTTTTCTCTTAAAATTATGAACATACGACAAAAAGAGAGCTGAATGTACGATTGTTTCCCTCATAGATTGGAAAAGATATAGAATTTGCACATATTTTTTATGCGTTTATATATAATATACAGGGTGAGGCAAAAATATGTTAGCATGTCCTGGACCGGACGGGATGCACCATCGCGCCTAACAATAATTGGTAGGATCTACGAGAACTTTGTCCGGACGGGGTCCGATCGAGACAATTGCAATGGTAACAGCGGTGGAAAGAGATCTGTCCGCGAACTGAAGAGAATATCATACTCATCCAGGGAGCGATGGTATAGTCAGCCCAACCAAGTCCACGCGCAGACTTTCTCTAGAAACTAACATTTCACAAAGGTTTCTGGTTAGAACTTTGCATCGTGATTTAGGAATGAAGCCATAGGTACTACTTGTAGCTTGTGCAGCAGCTCACAAACGTGGTCTGGCAAGCACGTGTGGGTGCTGCACAAATTCTCTTGGAAATGGTGCTCAATGCGCATGGAGCCTGATATTCTGTTCATGTTTTCTGACCAAGCAATATTTCACATCAGCGGTCGTGTGAAGAAGCACAACTGTAACAATTGGGCGACCGAGCACCCAAAGGAAGTTCGACAGCACATGCGCGATTCCCTCAAGATGAACGTTTGGTGTGCCGTGAGCAAATTTGGAGTGATTGGCCCCTTTTTTTCGGAAAACAGACCGTCAGGGGAGAGAATTACCTTGCCATGCTCAGCACGTTCATGGAATAGAACGAATAGAACCACTTGCCATTCTCCCAGCGAAGGTACTTTCAGCAAGGGATGGTCCTCTCCTATATGACCAGCACGTTGGCGATTTTTGGCTGTAGGGCATGGTCAAGGATCGGGTCTACGCCAGCAAACCTCGCAATTTGGACGACCTGAAACACCGCAGCACTCACGTCATCACTGTAATTCCTGCCCAAATGACCCAAATGACCCAGAGAGCCCTACAAACAACAATGGGCAGACTCCATAAGTGTACTGCGAGCGATTGATGCCAATTTGAAAACCTGTAACCAAATCCAAGTGATTAAACCCATTTAATGTTAACATATTTTTGCCTCACCTATACCCTTTTCACCAGAGTTTCAGCGGCTTCGCAAATAAAACTGGAAATTACATTAGGCCGTACAATTTTCACAGTTGTAAAGTTTCGTACAATGGACAAGTATACTTAGGAATAAAAAATACTTTTTTTCATTGGAATTTGTAAAATATGTCTAGATAATCACGGAACCCCACCAACAGATTTTTTTGTCCATTAGTTTGCTCAAAAATTGAAAAAAACGGTCGCAAAAGTAGGGAATGTGACGTCACGATCCCTAATTTCAATAAGTACTTGCTATTTTATTAGTAGTTATTTCGTCTTTTTTTATATAACCAAACATTCACAGATAAATTATTGGATCCAGCTTTTATACGCCTGGTGAGAAATAATCAAATTTCCAAGCATTTCAATGAAATATTGGGATTTTACCGATCCCATTCTGAACTTATTAGACGCCCCCCATAAAATATGACAGATGACATACGAGTCGATTGTTTAAGGATAATCAGCGGCAACACCGCATTTTGCAGTTGACATTGTGTTTTGTGTTTTGTGCGTTTATAACCCCACTTTCGTAGACGGGAACTTAATCATTTCTGTTCTCAGTTTGTTATAAGAATCTCGCTGTGAATACTTTATTTTTTCGGATTATAATGAAGACCAGTTTTGTTAAAGCTTGTTCTGGTCACTACTTGCTTTGGTGTGTCAAGCAACTGCGAGCAAAACCCGGAAAAATTAAGAGGAAGGTATGTTGTTTATTTGATTATTGTTGTAATATTTATACTTAATTATGACTATATACGTAGCTGTGAATGCTCCCTTTAGGTCAACTAGAGAATGGACTTATGGATATGTGCAGAAGAAAGGACAAAATAATAATGAATGCAGGGTTAAGGCAAAAATAACCCCGACCCCGTTAACAAGAACAATAATTATAATGTCATTGTGGTTACCAATGCATAAAGATATTCGGTTGTGGAATGTGTAAAATGTGTTGTGATTGCCCAACATAAGTAGATTAGTCCTAAATTATGCACATGCAGCATTACGTTTCTCGAGACGGCAACGACATCAGAATCAAGAATCTCGTTTTTACAGCACACCAGCTAAGTACTGGTCCTACGCATAGTGCACTAATGTCTACCACAAATTGATAAAATACTTAGTCAGCACACCAGAAAACAAAAATTGAATAAATTGAAAGGTAGGTTTGTATAGTAATAATTATTGAGAATGAAATAAATTGTTTCAAATTCTTATTTCCAGAGATTTTTTCGTATCTTTCAGTTTACCAAGAAATGATGCCAGCAGCAAAATTGATATATACATATGGGGCAACCCCAAACGAAAAAATTCAGAAAACAAGAAAAATCCAAATTTCCACAATTATTGATTTGTCACCAGCTAAACTATTTACCAAAATGGCACTGGAGGCATGCTAGATACTGGGGTAGCACAGAAACGAAAAACTCAGGTGGGTACGTGGCAATCGGGAGATCAAAAACAAGAAAAATCCAAATTGTCACAATTAATTTTTTGCAGCTTGATATATTTAACAAAATGGCACTAGAGGCTTGCTGAACACTGGGGTAGCACAGAAACGAAAAACTCAGGTGCGTACGGGGCAATCGGGAGATCAAAAACAAGAAAAATCCAAATTTCCGCAATTGATTTTTCACCAGCTTGAACTATTTACCAAAATGGCACTGGAGGCATGCTAGACACTGGGGCAGCACAGAAACGAAAAACTCAGGTGCGTACGTGGCAATCGGAAGATCAAAAACAAGAAAAATCCAAATTGTCACAATTAATTTTTTGCAGCTTGATATATTTAACAAAATGACACTAGAGGCTTGCTGAACACTGGGGTAGGACAGAAATGAAAAACTCAGGTGCGTACGTGGCAATCGGGAGATCAAAAAACAAGAAAAATCCAAATTTCCACAATTGATTTTTCACCAGCTTGAACTATTTACCAAAATGGCACTGGAGGCATGCTAGACACTGGGGTAGTACAGAAACGAAGAACTCAGGTGCGTACGTGGCAATCGGGAGATCAAAAACAAGAAAAATCCAAATTTCCGCAATTAATTTTTTGCAGCTTGAAATATTTAACAAAATGTCACTAGAGGCTTGCAGGACACTGGGGTAGCACAGAAAGGAAAAAACTCAGGTGTGTACGTGGCGTTCGGGGGAATCAAAATACAAAATACAAGAAAAATTCTAACATCCAATAGTTGTTATAACAAAGATTACCAAAGTATAAATAAAACAATTAATGGTGTTTCTAATGGATAATGATATATTGGAAATATTTTGTTGATGTAACAATTTACTTTAGGTAAGCAAATAATAATTTTTGTTTGTGAATAAAATTTGAAAAAGTCACAGGTCTAAGTATTTTATTACTATGTACTTCATGCGAAAAATCCGACCCACCCCTATTATTTTTCTGTTTTTTGTCGATAAGATATAAAAGTTGCAATGTAACTACTATGTTAGACATATATTTTTTCTTATTACAACAGTAGTGTCGAATATACAGTGCCCGGCAGAAAGTACACACCATATGTTTTTTTTTTAATTTTAATTTATCAGAAAATTTTATTCTTGATAAAAGTTTGTGCATTCCTGCAAACTCAAAACGCAGTTTTCAAAATTTGAATATCTCATTTCGTATATGGGGGAGGTTCGAAAATATGAAAAAGACTAGAAAGTACCCTTAGCGTTGAATGAATGAATAATAAGAAACGCAGACTTACGGGACGCAGCATAGCCGGCCCGAAAAGCGTCCGAGACAACAAAATACATATCCTTCCAGTAAAATAAAAAATATATAAAATTGTACCGTTAGCCCGTTGCACAGGGATCAGTGTTCTCGAAAACGTAAACAAGTTGTAAAAATTCGTGGTCGCTAGGCGGCTAGAACGAGTGGGGGCAACGAGGTACTTCAGGGTAAGCACACTCCGACCGGACACGCAATTTTATATGGACTCAACGCCCTTAGGTATTGTTCATTTTAGAGAAAACAGGTAGGTATTATGAAAAGTTTAAAATTAAAAGGTAAGGCCAGCAATGAAGTTTCAAGTTTCTATTCCATAAAACACCTTTTTGGCGTTTTTATGATTTACCCCGTGTAGAAAATAAAACCACCACTTTATTTAATATGCCAGTTACTTTTCAGAGATGTATCATTTTTCTGGTGCAAACTGTTATTTCTTTACTCCATGGTATATCATTTTTTACGAGTATGCATTCGGGAATATAATTTACCTAAATGGGTTTGAAGTAGTCGATTCAATTCGAGCGATGACCTACTATAAAGGTTTTCGACTAAAAACTTGGCTTTATTGCTTTTTACATGTCATATTTTGAACAATATCTAGAGCTGACACCTATTATATGTGTTGGAACCGATGCAGGTCTTACTGACTTACATTCTGTAAGTAAGGGCTCAATATGTTTAATTGCCCAATCTTCTATACCTATTAATCCCTGTTTATTAATAAACCATTATAACAATTTTTTTATATTCTAACCAGGTCAGTACTGGACGTCTATAGGATTCGATGACTTTTCTGTCTCAATTTCTAATAAATCAATTATTAACTCCACTGTTTATGTCTTGCTTTGAAAAGATCTGGTAATGCTTTTTGAATATCATTAGATTTAGATTCAGGCCAAAATATCAGTTCCTTCATACAACTAGCAATCGGCGGAATATACTTTACAGAAAACTGTATGACAAAAATCATCAACTATTATAAAATATTACTTTGAACCTGGTCGGTTCTTATCATTTTTTGCTTCATAATGTATCGGCACTTGTATCCTTTTGTACCACACTCCTATACTTTTGTCAGACCTAAATAAAATCGACTCTTGTTTACAATAAACAAATTGCTAGGTTTTGTAGACTAACTGGCATTATCTCTGAGTCGTTAATACAGTTCTCAGGAGAATAGAATGATTGTGATGCTGCTACCTACCTGAATCTCAGTAAAACAAGTATTATTATTGACAAACAAAAATACAATTTTATTGAAATTTCGCTTGTACTTGAACAAACAGGTAAAAAAAAGTCTTTTTCCTAATCATTTCCGTCATCTAATGGAATGAATGGCGAAAATACAGTGAAAATAGATCAAATGTAGGTGAAATATTAGCAGGATCTGATTTGTCCTTGCAGATTTATAGGTTAAGTTCTCTTGACATTGAGGCGCGCCTGGCGCGGCGTTGCCAAACGTGGCGCCTGGCAGTAAATTTAGGTAAAAATAAAATCCAACAGGTAGGTACGTATATTGAACTTTAAAAATTAATTGCGGCAAAACGGGGGCGAAAAAAAAATTTAAAAAAATACAGCAAGTATATCTCACCCAATACTATCCGATGAGCAAATAATAAAAAAGTGGTGTATTAGTCCATTCGTGCAGATATTTTAACTGCTGTTACGTGAAGTAACGGCCAAATAATGGCATCTAACGCGTGCGCCGGCCCTTCAGAAAGGGCGTTTCGCCCGCGATTTTATCTCCCGCCTCCATAAAGTTTTCCCAAAGCGGATCTGAGGGAAATGTGTCGCGCCGGTGACGCATTATCTCACTTTTGTGCGTGGAAATAAAAGCGGAAAAAACGCGGGGAGATCCGGCGCGGAGATTGCGGGGCAGCGTAAGCGGCTTACGGAACGACAGGGCGCGTCGGCTGGCAAAGTGCTGCCGCCTTATCGCCGGATCTCTATACACTTCGGGCCGGTCTCTCATATTTCCCCATCGTGTGCACCCAATTAGGGCGGACGGACGAACTAATCTGGCCATTGATGGGCTATTTAGAACAAAACGTTGGTGTCCAATATGGTGTGTCGTGTACAATCGGGTATATGGTGTGCGCACCCCTCCCATAAGATTTGCTTCATACGATAACAATTAAGTTCATCTGCGGTTAAATACATACAGGGTGTTGTAAGTGACAAAATTTGAACCTTAAGGGTTAAGAGCTGCCTTTTTTAAATACGCGATGTTGAAATTTCCAGAAAAATATCGAATATTTTGAATACCTTTTCCGTAAACGAATAAATAGAAGCCAAACTTGGTAGTCGCTAGGCTATTTTTTAGCATGTATAAGAAACCCAGTAGTCTAAGATGTCCTAGTTGGTTGCAATTGTGTTACCTAATTTAACAGTAATAATATAATAATAATAAATCTCACCCTCACAATACTCCAAACTAGGAGTACCTACCTCAGAAGCAACTGAATGCTTGGTGCGGGGGAGGGGGACAATCACAATTATTTTGTCTTCGTCATTCGCCATTTGTGGATAGGGCCGACTTTTCCCGGTAGAACTGGGATAGCATTCGCTCGAGTACTACATAAAACCCTAGAAAACCGAGTAATCCTAGTGAGTGTAGGACAATAATTAGTAAATCACATAGATAAAGCTATTGCATGCAAAATATGCAATCTAAATAGTTAGCAATGCTTCGAACATCGATACCACGGCCCGAAATTCCGTGTTTTCTTTGGGTTTGGGTCGCCTCACGCGTCGAAATGTGCCAGATCCGCTACTGGTACCTACCCTGAGAAAAATGTGTCGTTTTGAATCAATACCATGTCCTGGAACTGATTTTATAATACATATTTTTGATTGAACTAGCACGTTCTTTTGTCGGAACAGTATAACGTTTCATTTGATGCCTCATGTTGTTGAACTGAAATACACCTGTCATCAAATTATATTGTTAGTAATATATCACATTATTGCCTGAATAATAAGCAAATATTGTGTAAAATGCAAGTCAATTTGCTAATATATGGCAACTTAAGTATAATTGATAAAACATAAATGATATTCAGATGAGATCAATAAATTATTAGCATTCGATTTTAATAGATGCAAGTTCTGGAGAGCTGATTCAAAACCCTATATAACTGAGCAATTACCAAAACGACGATAATCGCGAGGCAAGAATAAAATATTGGACATATGCCTTCGTTTATTGACCTGCAGAGGCATAGTCAAGGTCATAGGAGGTTCTGAGTCAGCTCTACGACGTACCAGGGGCGTGCGGTGACATTTTAAGTAAGGGAAGCAATGTTTAAAAACTTACCTATTTGTAATGTAATTCGATTCTTCGATCACTTTTTGCGAATTCGTCAATAACGTCATCATAAAAACGTCGATGCTTTAACATGTTCTGGAGAAGTACCTATATTCTCAATAAACAACAGCGATATCTGTGAAAGTCATTCATTCATTTTTGTGGTAAATTTTTCATAGGGGGTTTTGCCCTTGCCCTTCCGTTAGTAATTAATTGAAGTTTATCCTCAAAGTTTAATGTTGAAAATCCCTTTATTATTAAGGTACCCACTACACATTCACACACACTCTTACTTAATTGTCCAACTTTAACATTTTCAACGTTATTCCTGACAGCCGAAGTTAACGGTATTTGCATGTCCATGTCAGTATTGTCTTCCATATCGCCCGAGATACGAAGCGCGCGACGCACCAACGCAGATATCAAAACCAACTAAACTACACAAAGAACCTACTGCAACGATAGCTTCCACGCACGTTTAAACACGCGTTCTCATTCGCGTCAGCCAGTGCGGTGGAGGTGGAAAGTTCAATAACCTCTCGACTCTCGAACGCTACAGAAAAGCTAGCGGCCGGCATAACTTACATTGTACTGTGGCTAGGTAGGATGGGCGCCTCAGTCGGAGTCAACGCCGCATTTGCTATAGGCACAGACCTGTTAGCATAGGTCTGTGCTATAGGCATAATATATTGTAGGTAGATAATTTTTAGCGTTTTTGATATACCTAGGTAACTAAACTAACTGCTTCCTGTTTAAAAATTCAAGAATTACATTTTGTCATTTTACATTGTTTTGGTTTAGGGGAAGCACTGCTTCCCTTGCTTCCATGGACTGCACGCCCCTGCGACGTACCCAACGAGCACAAAACACAACACGTTTTACCATTTTTATTCACGTATTTGCAATAGGAGGTTTAGTTCAGTCGAGTAAGAAGTAGTTGATTCAATCTAACTTGTACGTGTCATTATAACATTATAACTTCTTATTGCAAGAATTATTTTGTACATCTTCTTAGCGGAAATTTAAATTAAATATTTGAAACTTGTTGGTTCATCTGCAAATACGTAATAGGTACGTCAGAAGTAGAGATTAGGTATATTGTTGAAATAACATGGATTTGTTCCCATTAGAAGTATATTAAAAGCAGTGGAAAAGCGACCAAATATAGGTATACTATAACAACTAATTAAAAAGACAACAGTATTTTTTCTGTGGTAATACACATTGCTACAGTCTGAACCCCACGGGTACACATTGTATATGGTATCATAGGTGTCGTTTCACGTACTCAAGTGTGGCTGCCAGTTTCTCTAGACTCCTTCCACACTACTTATCAACCCCATGGATTATGTTGGTTTGTATGCTACGCAATCAATAAAATCTACTATGTAAAGCCATGACTAAGACACTAATGCAGGCATGACAAGACATCTATAGAATCGATTATGATCCCATTGTTTACTCCGAAATGTATATTTGTGCCGACAAAGGGAGGACGTCCTTGATTTCGCGGTCCGCGAGGGGAGCAAAGAGCGCACCGCGCGAGACCACCGCCACCAGCGCCATAAATAACATCGTTTAGCATTCGGCTGGCGGGAAAAAAGTTGCGAGGCGAAAGCGCGAATCGCCCATGGCGAATTAGCGAGAGCTGGAGTATGGGACGACCCCTGCTCGAATAAATTCGCCAGCTATTATTGCTATCGAGGTCGCCCAACGTATTATTCGCAGGCACAGTGGCGGAGGTATCAGTGCCCGCCGTGCCCGGTACCAGAAATTGGCCACAGACACGTTTCACGCATATTGGCTTTGGTTTTGCCAGTTAAACGAAAGTTTAAAGCCTATTTAATTTGTTCTACTAGCAAAAGGCAAAAAATGTTATAGGTTGTAACCTGTTCTGGAAAGTTTTCCGGGCAATCATAATGCCAGAAGCTCACCAAAAGAATCTCCATACAAAACTGAACCGCAAAATGAAGAACATGCAGCTTCTTAGTGGCTAGACAACTTCCAAAGGCTGCTGCTATATGTGAAATCCTCTATAGAACTTGTTCAAAGCATCTATCATAATAGTATAGGCAGCTGTAGCTAGAACAAAACTGTATGCGCAACTGATTGAAGGGTCAGTCGTCCATGATTTAGTGCTAGACGCACGTTTTAATAAAAAAAGTGAACAGTATTCAAAATAGTCTAATCTTAATTGTACTCAGAGGCAGTTGCACCCAATAGACTCCCAAGGAAGAACGTAGTTGAGCAGATTGCTCTTGGACAAAAATAATTGAAAAATGGATGGACATTTTTATAATAATAAATTCTTATGATGGGTATTTATAGTCCAACATTCAACATTTTTTTGGTCTACAACATGGTAGATGGTAGGAGCTCTTTTTTTAATTCCGTTAGTATCAGTATTTCCAAAGATTAGAAATTTTCCAAAAAAATTCAGCAAAAACCATTTTTTTTTCACGAAATAATCAAAAGTCAACTAGTACATGATTGAGAAAAAATTGACAATAATTATCAAAGAAGCCAAACGTAGACCGAAAAAAAAAAGAGAGAAAACGAGAAAATGTATTTATCCTTGTGATGTCACAAGTGAGAATTTACCGCATGTGACCTCAGGTAGATGTTTCTGGTACTCTCGTGCAAACAAAAAAACATGTATAAAACAATAATCAACAAAGATTATAAAAAATGCAGATTTCTAATTACAATTAGTACACATCTTGGTCCGCATTTTTATTTATTCTCAATTCATTGAATTCAGGGGCATCTGTCAGGAAGAACAACATTCAGCACTTTGAGATGGCATCGAGAAAAACACCCTGTATATTTTTTATATACAGGGTGAGTTTTTTACGATGCCCACTATGGTGATCTCGGAAACTAGCGGAGCTAGAACAAAGGTTAAATGGGGAAAGAATTGCAGTTTTGAATGCTCAATCTAATGCCCCTTGTGGATTTTTAAAAAAGTGCATGGCTTACTAGGTATTTTGAAAAGAGTGATTTTTTGCTATTTAATCAGATCTCTGTAGCTCCGTTATTTCTGATTATACAGAAAAACTGTAGAGACAAAAATTGTAAATAATTTTGGGCTTAATAAGATAATCTTATCCAATTTTTTATGTTGTTTGTGATTTTTGAGATATGACCTAAACTTGTGTTTTTTTAAATGTAAATCATAGTTGGCTGTGGCCTTATAAAGTTGGCCATTTTTTTAGCTTTCCAAAAATATAATACTCGGCATAGTTATTTTAAAAAATAAAGCAGCTATGGCTAATTTTCTGATTTTTTTTAATTTTTACATAGTCAGCCATGGAATATTTTCATAATTACGTTCTATTTTATAATTGGACATACTTTGATTTTAGCTGGTAACAAAATGTAACAAAATAAAAAAAATAAAAAAACTCAAATTCAAATTATTATTATTTTAAAAGGTCACCTTTTGAAATAAAAAAGGTGTTCAAACAATCCACCGTTATTATTTATGCAAATATTGCATCTTTTTAAAACTGAATTTGTCGCCTTTCTTAGAGAGAGCCTGTCAATACTGGCAATTGCTTCTAAAACAGATGTTCTTAATTCAACAATTGTCTCATACTTTATTTTGTACTGTTCCCCACAAAAAGAAATCCAAAACAGACAAATCGAGGGATCGGAGCTGCCAGGAAATAGGTATATTTCTCCCTATCCAACTATTTGGATAGAGCTGATCTAGGTAATTTCTTACGGGCAAATAATTATGTGGTGGAGCTCACGATAATTTTTGTTTTATTTTGTTACATTTTGTTACCAGCTAAAAATAAAATATTTGAAAGTTTGAAGTATGTCTTATTATAAAATAGAACGTAATTATGAAAATATTCCATGGCTATGTGAAAATTAAAAAAAAAAATCAGAAAATTAGCCATAGCTATTTTATTTTTTAAAATAACTATGCCGAGTATTATATTTTTGGAAAGCTAAAAAATGGCCGATTTGATAAGGCCACAGCCAACTATGATTTACATTTAAAAAAACACAAGTTTATGTCATATCTCAAAAAGCACAAACAACATAAAAAATTGGATTAGAATTAGATTATCTTATTAAGCCTAAAATTATCTACAATTTTTGTCTCAACAGTTTTTCTGTATAATCAGAAATAACGGAGCTACAGAGATCTGATGAAATAGCAAAAAATCACTCTCTTCAAAATATCTAGTGAGCCATGAACTTTTTTAAAACTGCAATTCTTTCCCCATTTAACCTTTGTTCTACCTCTGCTAGTTTCCGAGATCCCCATAGTGGGCATCGAAAAAAACTCACCCTGTATATATTTGCACACCAGTACTTCGAGACTTCGAGTTACTATTTGAGTCGACCATTTAACTGTTTTGAGGTAATTCAAACACTTAAGGACGGAAATAAAACGTCATCACCTCGCGACGACCTTCATTTGACCGTGTTCCTAACTAGGATAAATGTTGCTAAAACAGAAATTGGGCACTGGAGTGCAAAAATTGCGCAAGTGTCTGTAAGATGGCGCTGGAGTTGGAGAGCGGCCATTGGTTCAGAGCGAGAATAAGAAGTAATGTTTCGCCTTGCTAAAATAAGTTTCCGTTCCTTATAAGTTGTTTTGTTGCCCGGCAAGGTCGTTGGTCGGAACCAGGGGTCGAGGGGGAGGCAGGCTGACCGACCCCCTTTTTTATAAAATAACAGCACATCGCTTCCATCCTGGCGTATTTTGGGATTGAAAATAATAATATGAATATTTACGCTCCTTTATTTTTCTATATTTTTTCATAGTTATTAAGAATATTGTTGAGTAAAATATTAAGTAAGAGGACTACCTACCGGCTGTCAAATCTACTGTCATGACATAATAATTCTCCCTCAAAACCGCATGAATGATCACAATACTTACCCTAACTGACATTTAGAATTTATGTCGCTATAGTTTTATCTTTTATCATTCTATTAACTTTTCATTAAGTACTTAATATTGATAAACCGAAAGAAATTAAAATTCTGTTGTATTTGATCCAAAGTTGACGTAAAGTTGTGAATTTTGTTAGATACGTGAAATACCTACTATTTGCTGATATCTTAATATATGTATTATTTTGGCATACATTTAGAGTAATGGAAAATCTAATGTAAATAAATTTATAGGTACTACCATAGAAGAATTTACGTAGTAGATTCTTCTATGGTACTACCTAAATGCTTGCCGGTACTTCAACTTTGTGTCAAACATAATAGAATTTTAAAGCGTTAATATAATTTTCTTTTGAAAAAGACATATTCTTATCGATATTTTTTAGTAATAATAAAAAGTTAATAAAATTATAGAATGATACTCGTATATTATGTTGTATAGCTAGTGATATAAAATAGTTTTTACGAAGTAATGACTTTTTAAAATTTTAAGAAATTTTATAAATAGGAAATAGGCGCTTATGTAACATTAAAATAGAAACGACTTTTTCAAGTTGAATGTTTTGAAATTGTAAGAAATAAGCCAATTATTAGGGATTTTATTTTTTAAATATAATTTTTGACAGATAGCGAAAGTCACGTGACCACGTTTGAGTCGGTTATTTTTCCTCGTTTTTAATCGGAAGGTAACCCCAAAGTTAACTGCATATGTGTTCTATTATTATCCGTTAATAAAAATATGTTTAAATTAATAAAAAGATACATTTTGCACCATCTTCATTTTTTCCAAAAAGGTTTTTTGGTTATAACTTCTGTTTGACGTTCGATTGTTTTTTTCCAAACGACATTACATTGTTTGGAAAAAACTGCAACAAACTGGTTTTTAAATCATTAATTTGTCTCAAAAAATACGGAATGGTTAAAGTGAATGTTCCTATCACCTTCAGGCGGACACCCTGTACCTAATAAAAATATTATTAAACAAATAATAGTACTTTTTGAAATTGAGCCCATGTGTTGACAGGTGGCCGTGATTACAGCCCAAAAGTAAAGTTACACATATTGTTTAATGTGCTTTTTGAACCTAACAAAAAAAAGTTTATCAAAATCGGTAAACAAATAAAGATATTTTACCAGGGTGGTAACTCCTTAACGGAGGTCACACTGTAGATGTTTAACATATAGGTACAGAAGATGTTCTTTCGCATCAATATATCGTTTTCTTTTTTTCATTTTTTGTTTTCGAGATATTGCGTTACTTAAAATGTGTGTTTGAATGTAGTGTTAATGCAAACGAAGAAACACCTTATGTACACATAAAAGACCATGTTTCATTTCATTGAAAAAACTAAACATAATTTTGTAGAACTTTTAAGCCAGCAATACTATACCTACAGAAAACGTGCCGAATAACATTCTTTAACTAAAGATATGCCTTTAACAGTAAAAAAACACAATTGACATTCAAGTGACCTTGAAAACGTCGTCTGCCTACAAGTGAAAACGTGCGTCTTACATTGCACCTCATATGCTTCAACTTTTATGTGATTTTTTGCGATTTTCGTTTTTGAGATATTTATAATAGCTGCATTTATTAAAATGGAACACCCGGTATAGATAATTTTCGACATACCTATACATATAGAGACATAGACATATGAATCCTCCCCTAATGTCAGTTTTGTGCTAACGATTGTATTTTCCTCACGAAAAATACATAACGGCGACATACATATAAATAATGCAAAGTCAACTAAAGCAGTTTTTAGTGCCGCCGTGTACCTTTCAAGCTAAAAATCAATGAACCATTGCTAAAAAGAGAGGGGTTAAAATCACAAATCGGAGTCTTTGAGCTACGGGGGGTCTCCCGAATATACCTTTTGAAGTTTTATATTATTTTAATATTAAAAATTCGCAATTCATAGTATATAATATGGAAGTAATACAAAAACATAAAAAAGTAATCAGACAGCTTAGTTGATTAAATATTATATCGCCAAAACGTAAAATTGATCATATGAACATAATATATGTAATTATTAAACTGGACCTGTAACAACAGCGTCAACCGTTCATCGATCGTCTGTTTTTCGCGCCATCTGATAAACAATAGCTACACTTTTGGAATTCCCGCTGCATAATTTAAGGGTATTTTGCCTATGTTTTTTATTTACAACAAGACTGGATAATTACAATGTTTATTACCGGGTTTTCGTTCCGAGCATATTCCGAAACCTCTGCCCATCTTAACGAAGGTAAAATTCCGGCTCAAGAGACAAAATAGACGAATTTACGCCGGCATAAACTTTGAAATTCAAAAAAAATTCTCGCCCATAGCTTTTAAACTAGTGTCATTAGTATCTATGGATATTTTAAAAATACCCGTGTTTTTTGTAATCCTTTGAAATTCGCTACTTTTTCCAGCTAGTTGGAAATAAAAATACATTGATACAGGCAACCAAACATACAATGGCGAGGCCTCCCTTAACTCGCGAGATGCTTTTAAAATTCTCGTTTCTGACAACCTGTCGAACGGAACTCCATGTATAGGTAGGGATTTTTTAAGACTTTTAAACAAAAAAAGTTCGGGTGAATATCTCTAAAAGTAAAGGTTTAATGGTATACGTTAGGTATACCGTTGAGTGAAGAATAATAAGAGGCGCAACCTTACGGGACGCAGCGTAGCCGAAAACGCGGCCCGAAAAGCGTCCGAGATAAAAATCGTCCGAGATAAAAAATACATATCCTTCCAGTAAAATATAAAATATATAAAATTGTACCGTTAGCCGGTTGTAGAGGGATCGGTATTCTCGAAAACATAAACAAGTTGTAAAAATCCGTGGTCGCTAGGCGACTATAGCGAGTGGGGGCAACGGGGGGCTTCAGGGTAAGCACACGAAAACCGGTCACGCAATTTTATATGGGCGCTGCGCCTCTTATTATTCCTCACTCAACGGGTATACCTACAGGATTACCTATAGAGACCAATTTTTTACTCAATTTGAATTTTTGCAAGAAAACCGGGTTGTACTTACAACAGTGCAAATAGTCTCCTCACTATAGGTACACTGACGTTTTTTAATTCACGGCTGTGGTACATATTAATATACGAATATAATAATATAATATATGAACATAAAAGTAATGCTAGACTTGATAAAAATATTCTCTTTCAGAACATTTAACTTTGACAGGACACAAAGCAAATTTTAATCAAGTTAAAATTTTACCAAAAAGATTAGTTTTAGAAATGGTTGAGATTAATATATACCTAGAACAAAATTCAATGAATAAAAGGACAGATTTTAGTGATTTAAGTTCCATATAGTCATATGTTTTGCGTTTAGATAAAAATTATTTAGTATTTTGTTTTCATTTCCATATTTTAAATTTTACCATTACTGTATATTGTGTAATTCTTTTATAACAACAAATTGTAAGTATATACTAATGCCAAGTTTTCAATGAAAATTGTCATTTTATATGTATGTCAGATTTCAAAATCTGATTTTCCAATCTCTACTAATAATGAAGTCAATAGTTTTTTCATTTATTTATTTAGACAACAGAATATAACAAATGTTTAAATAATATTATTGATTTTTATATGAAGAAACAGTCCAACTTTATAAATACAAGAAACAATAGCCCAATTTTATTCAATTTGATATTTGGCATGAGAAGACTCATTTTTACATTTACATTTTTGGAATTTTGAGGAATAACGCCAAATTAATTTTATTCCTTAGATAATGTTTGTTTTTTAATTCCAGTAAACTTCCATAACAAAAAATTCAAAATTTTAAGGAATACAATTATTAATATAGCACTTTTTCGCAAATTAACAAAATTACAAAAATAATGAGTCTTCTCAATTTCTTATGCCAAATATCAAGGTTTTATTAGGACCCGGTTATATGGGACCAGCTGTGTGTAAGCTAATCTTCTACAACTGCAGAAGATTTCGTACTGTTTAATTTGTATTTGAAAATTTTTCTCAACATCACAAATAAGAGTCACATGTAGTCGATTCCCGAGGGGCTTAGTTTGCTTTTCCGTTTCTTTGCAGTTGAAAATTAATTTGTAATTTTCTGGCAGATTAAAAAATGCAAGTACACAAATACAGGCCTTCCCAAACCAAATAACAAAGCTCTATGACGAACCGCAAATATGGGACAAGCTGTATACGAAGATCTCTAATTGCAGAAAATTAAAGTCGGAAATAAATGGGACAAATAATGAAAACATCTTAAGTGGGTCGCCCTGTATAAACTGGAATTAGTCGGTGCGCCGCCGCTGGCGATGCTCCGGCGCCCCAGACTCGGATACGGCGGTCCGGATTCAGAAGGGCAATTACGCCATAAAAGCCCTGCGCCATCGTCCTCATGTCGGTTTTATGAACTGAACTGCTGCCAGGACGGCGTCGGCCCACCGTCGGCTAAGTGACTGTTTATTAGCATCGATTTCGGGCCATTACTGCGCCAACGATCCCCTTTTATGGAGTTTTCACTCGAAACCGCCCACCCTCCTTTGTCCGATGTCGCGGTGTTTATTATTCTATTATTCAAATCCGGCCGATAAAATTTATACGATTCATAAAGTTCGACCGACGACAACAACGGTCGAACGACTGTCTCCAACGTTGTTGAAATGCAACTTCGAGATCAAATTATAATACACACATTACTTTTAGTAGCTTGCGGAGGGGATGGCACTATTTTCGCAAATATTAACTTTTTTATTTGGCACAATGCTTTATTGTATACTCTTAATAGAATTATATAATTTTATATTTGGACAACTCAAAAATTTAAAATTAAGATTTCAAGTCAATCTTCAAGTGGTCTTTGTCTACCGATCTGTAAACCCTGACTTTGACGTTGCAGTTGCTGTAGGGGGTTTTTCGTTGGGAGCCGACATTATTTGATGGCCTATGAGCGAATTCCAAAACTCAGAGACAAGCGATGGATTTCTCATTGTTTTGTCTTCTTTTTATATGGAATGTCCTGGAAAGATATGCTAATATCAGAAATCACAAAATAGGGGGCATCGCTCCGATGGATTTTGGAACACCTTGAGAAAATGTTTTATTCACATCACAAAGACTATAGCATTCACTTGAGAACTTTTCGCTTAGTAATTTCCGCACACACATCTCGTAACGTCTACAACGCGATTTGTTTTGCACATTTTCGTTCTTTTCTTCCGGTGGGGACGGACGGTGGCCGGCCACTCTAAACAACTTTTTGACATTCCGCATTCGACACATGAATAAAGAACCCCAGAAAGGAGCATGTTTGGGATTATCGCGCGACCGGGATAGTTCCTGCATAATATGGCCATGGATGCCGTTTCCGGTTTCAGAGTGGCGTGCATCTTCGAGCTGTTTCAGCAAACTAATCGAGGCAGAAATCTTCATTTTTCGAAAAATCTGTACAGAGTGGCCCATGAAAGCGGAAAAAGTGTGGAGACAGGATAACATAAAATCGTCATTCAAAAAATGGGATTGTATATTAAAACTTAAGGGGAATTCGAGGGTGTACCTACTATTATTTTGTATACGAGGGTCTGTGAGAAAGTTATCGCGAGAAACCATTTTTTGCCGAATAAAAAAAACATTTTTTACCTACACAACCACTAGAGAAACTTTAAGTAGTATATTCCTGAATATTCAGCTTTTTGAAATAACTTCTATAGCGGAAATGAAAGTGATTTTCACTATTTTACAACTTACACTTTCATTTAATCATTATAGAATTTTGGTGAATCTAGCACTTCCGGTTATACCGGAAGTCGATATCAACTTTCGTATCTCAAACGGAACACCCTGTATATTATTGCATTTTTGGATTCTAGGCAACATTTTGGAACAAAAATATGCAACATGTCTAAATCCAACCGTTTTTGAGATATTTGCATTTTTCCGAAAAAAATTACAGATGCAGATCTAAAGTCAATTAGCAATTTATACGAGGAAACCGCGAAATTTCAAAACGAATTTTTGGCATCGTGTAACACAAGCCCTGACCTAGTGATCTCTGCTGAGAAATAAATCCGTTCTTATACACAAAATATCACAAAATATGAATAAAAATTACATTCAAAATGTGTTTAAATCTCGAAATTTTCAAATGGAAACCCCCATTTTTTTAATGCGATCTTATTCACCACTAAAAATGATGACAACTTTATGTAAGGTTTCCTACCTAAATGCAGTAATTTTCGATTAATTTACGAAAAACCCACTTTTCGCCCATAAAATGCGGGGTTTGCTTAACGCTTGGAAAATCATATTAGCCGTGGACGATGAAAAGACAATCGCGGCTGAGGAAATGTCACTTGGTTTATAAATTATTGTCAACAATAATGCCGGCGCGCTTAAATTACACAAAAGAAGATTATGTATCGCACGTTCTTGATATTACTTTGTTGCATTCTCAATAAACAAATTTAAATAGTCTTCGTTTGTGTAATTTAAGCGCGCCGGCATTATTGTTGACAATAATTTATAAACCAAGTGACATTTCCTAGCCGCGATTGTCTTTTCAACGTCTACGGCTATATGATTTTCCAAGCGTTAAGCAAACCCCGCATTTTATGGACGAAAAGTGGGTTTTCGTAAATTAATCGAAAATTACTGCATTTTACGAAGGCGTAGAAAGGCCACGTTTTGTTTTTTCTTTTTTATTTCTGTAAAATTTCGAAATTTCCAGTTCAAACTTGAAATTTCGAGTTCAAACTCGAAATTTTGATTTTTGCATCGTAATGTTATGCAAAACGAAGACAGACACATTATTATGCAGATTTTTCATTACGATACAATTTTTTAATCAATACAAATGCAACATCATTTACAACTAATATAGAAAAGCAACTCACGGCAATAATCGGTTAATATCTAGATTGCCATGACCCTGACATATTTAAAATTTATCAGTTTGGACAGTTCATAGCATAGTTACTGTTATGTGTGTATGTTAGTTTATTATTTGTTTATGCCAAATCTTGCAAGCTGAATTGGAACCACTTCTTGGCATCCGATTGAGCTGAAATTTTGCATACGCCTTACGCCTTTAGTTCTAGTGACAATACAATATGCAATATTCAATATTGTAATACTTTCAAAATAGCCTCCGCTCCAAGATGGCGGATGATATAATTTTTGTCAACCCACCTTAATATGGATATCAAATGAAAAGGCTTGAAGTGTAGAAAATGAAGAAGTTGGTGCCATCACACTAAATTAAATATCAACCCCCTTAACATGGCTATCAAATGAAAGGGCTTGAAGAGTAGAGATTACATTTCTTTTCACCCCCTTAACATTTGTATCAAATGATAGGGCTTGAAGAGTAGAAAATGAAGAAGTTAGTGCCACCACACTAAGTTAAATATGGCCGCTGCTCCAAGATATCGGATTAATTTCCCTTCAACCCCCTTCATATGGGTATCAAATGGTGATAATTTGATTAATTTCATAAAAGTACAAAATAAGTTTTTTAAATAAAAAAGCTTATCGAGCGAATTGTAAAGAAAATACATACTTTGGCAACTAAAAAAATAATAAATTAAGTAATTGTAAGAAAACAAGCTTTTATTTAAATGCTCTAGCAAGAAGAAAATATATTAATAGTAAAACATATTTCTAAAAACACGCTTTTATTTAAATGATCTGAAATGAAGAAAAATTTTGAAATAAACGAAACCAAAGCTACCCATAATTTTGTTTCATACATAATTGTATACAGGGTGTTTACTTTTATCTTGTACACTATAGGGATCTTTGAAACCTTTAGAGCTACAGGGTCGGTTTCGAAAATATTTTATTAAACAAGGAAACATTACGAAATTTGGGACACACCCTTACCACTGATTGCATCAAAATGTTTTCTAGGAGTAACAGACTTTGAGTTACAGGTAGTAACGGTTTTAAATATCCGTATAGTCTGCAAGATAAGAGTAAACACCCTGTATACCTAATATAAAAGCTTGTCGCGAGATTTTCTTGTGTAAATTTCATTTATAGAAAAATACAGTTGCCAAAGTATTTTCTTTACAATTCGCTCGATAAGCTTTTTTATTTACAAAAACTTATTATTTTGTACTTTTATGAAACAGGTCATTAGCTGTTAATGAGATCATCACCGTTTGATACCCATATTAAGGGGGTTGAAGAGAAACTAATCCGCCATCTTGGACCGGCGGCCATTTTTAATTTAGTGTGGTGGCACTAACTTCTTCATTTTCTACTCTTCAAGCCCTATCATTTGATACCCAGGTTAAGGGGGTGAAAATAAATGTAATCTCTACTCTTCAAGCCCTTTCATTTGATAGCCATGTTAAGGGGGTTGAAAAGAAAATGTAATCTGCCATCTTGGAGCGGCGGCCATATTTAATTTAGTGTGGTGGCACTAACTTCTTCATTTTCTACTCTTCAAGCCCTATCATTTGATACAAATGTTAAGGGGGTGAAAAGAAATGTAATCTCTACTCTTCAAGCCCTTTCATTTGATAGCCATGTTAAGGGGGTTGATATTTAATTTAGTGTGATGGCACCAACTTCTTCATTTTCTACACTTCAAGCCTTTTCATTTGATATCCATATTAAGGCGGGTTGACAAAAATTATATCATCCGCCATCTTGGAGCGGAGGCTATTTTGAAAGTATTACAATATTGAATATTGCATATTGTATTGTCACTAGAACTAAAGGCGTAAGGCGTATGCAAAATTTCAGCTCAATCGGATGCCAAGAAGTGGTTCCAATTCAGCTTGCAAGATTTGGCATAAACAAATAATAAACTAACATACACACATAACAGTAACTATGCTATGAACTGTCCAAACTGATAAATTTTAAATATGTCAGGGTCATGGCAATCTAGATATTAACCGATTATTGCCGTGAACTGCTTTTCTATATTAGTTGTAAATGATGTTGTATTTGTATTGATTAAAAAATTGTATCGTAATGAAAAATCTGCATCATAATGTGTCTGTCTTCGTTTTGCATAACATTACGATGCATAAATCAAAATTTCGAGTTCAAACTCGAAATTTCGAGTTGGAAGTCGAAATTTCGTGTTTGAACTCGAAATTTCGAGTTCAAACTCGAAATTTCAAGTTTGAACTCGAAATTTCGTGTTTGAACTCGAAATTTCAAGTTTGAACTCGAAATTTCGAGTTTGAACTCGAAATTTCAAGTTTGAACTCGAAATTTCGAGTTTGAACTCGAAATTTCAAGTTTGAACTCGAAATTTCGAGTTTGAACTCGACATTTTACAGAAATAAAAAAGAAAAAAAAAAACGTGGCCTTTCTACGCCTTCGTAGTATTTAGGTATAGGAAACCATACACAAAGTTGTCATCATTTTTAGTGGTGAATAAGATCGCATTAAAAAAATGGGGGTTTCCATTATTTGAAAATTTCGAGATTTAAGCACATTTTGAATGTAATTTTTATTCATATTTTGTGAACACCCTGTATAAGAACGGATTTATTTCTCAGCAGAGATCACTAGGTCAAGGCTTCTGTTACACGATGCCAAAAATTCGTTTTGAAATTTCGCGGTTTCCTGGTATAAATTGCTAATTGACTTTAGATCTGCATCTGTAATTTTTTTCGGAAAAATGCAAATATCTCAAAAACGGTTGGATTTAGACATAGGACATGTTGCATATTTTTGTTCCAAAATGTTGCCTAGAATCCAAAAATGCAATAATATACAGGGTGTTCCGTTTGAGATAAGAAAGTTTATATCGACTTCCGGTATAACCGGAAGTGCCAGATTCACCAAAATATTTTAGTTGAGCAGCGCCCATCTTCATTGGTGAGGTGCCAAATTTTCAGAATTTTCCTACTTTTAGTTTTCCATGTATAGATCGATGCATTTCGTGGTGGGCCACCCTGTATATAATTTGACCTATTTATCTCCAACCATTTACAAGATATTTATCAAAAAAGCCCCACCAAACTCTCAGTGCCGTAGCTTCAGATTTTGGACCCCCGCGCCAAATTAAATTTGAAAAAAATTGGAAAATAAAAAACATACACGGAGGTGAAACTATCACAAACTTTATTTCTTAGTAAATAAAAAAAAAAAATTAAAAAAAAAAAAACATATACAAGGTGTCCAACTGTCCAACTTTAAAACTGTACAAATCCGTGAAATCTTCATTTTGAAGATAATTGCCGGAACTTTTTTTTGTTCAAGTCAAGTGTGCCATGGAATCCAATACAAAATATACAGGGTGCTATTATCTCTGCCATCTCGAAGTAATGAATTTTTGGAACTTAATACGGGTCAAAAAAGAGTATATAAAAACTTCCCCAGACACTATAAATGAACGAACTAAGTCAAGAAATACAGAAGCCTGCCAGTCAGTAAGTCCATATCAGTTTAAGTGGCTGGTGTGCCACAACAGGAAACGTACAGAAAATGTATCGTCTTTGTCTTAAACAGTGACTTTGTTGAGAAAGGTCCAATAATTTAAATGGGCACATTTCACGTTTTTTTCTGATAAGCTCAGATGATAGCTTTGACTAAAATATACTTATGGATTTTTTTTTCAAATTTTTTTGAAAGCCCGTTTGGCCGAAAAAAAAATAAAAATGTCCACGGAGTGAGTATAGGTATTTTTGTAGGTCCGGCAACGCCGCGAAACGGTCAGGTTCAAATTTAAACAGCCCGACCACCTTTCTGTCAAATCACAGCTGTGACCTATTTATTGCGTTGGTTTGTTTTTGTTGGTTATTCGTTATTCGTTTGGCTAGCCATCGTTTACGTTTTGTTGTGAGTTACTGCTTAATATAATAGTATTCAGCGTGGAAGACGGCTTTGTTAAAGCATTATTTACTTTTCATAATGAAAAATGAAAAAACTCTCAACAAAAAGAACAAATCACAAACAATCGAAATGACAGTGGTGCGATATTGCCGACTATTTTGTCGTCTACATGGGAGGGTTTATTACTTTAAAATGTCCTATTTAAATTACATTATAAAACTATAATTAAACTACATTCTGGTTATAATGGTGTGCTATATAATTAATACACCCCAGTTGTATACCTTTTATTAATAATAAGTGTTAAAAAGCAAATAAATCTATTAAATTTTTTAGCCCGAACTTATGAAACTGATTGGTAAAGGTGCAAAATCCGTTACTCGTTTTATATTTTGTTATTAACTTAAAGTCATTATTTTCAAACATATATCTCATACTTAATAACTAATTTATTTTTTCGTACAGTTCCAATTCATCTATAACATTGTATTCGATTTTATTACGACTCTTTCAAATTTTAAAACTTTCTTTCAAATTTCAAATAATTCAAATTTTCGTGCGCCATATACGTTAATGGCCGTGTACTTCCACCTAGCCTCGACCCCTGGCATATTCGAACGAAATGTGAAAATTCAAGTGTGTGTTTACCTATCTGCAGGTATGTAATTAAAAAACTGTATTATGAATTACTCGATTTTTCTGTTCTGTTGATGGATAATTTGAACATAAATACTGTTTAGTTGATTAAATACATTTCATGCTAAATCCTGATTGGTCGAGAGTTGACGGGTGACGTAGGTCTTGCAGGCCACCGGCCGAGAGGGTCCGACCTTAGGAGAGTTTGCTCCCGTCTTCGCTTGTATCAAGTCGCAGAGGCATCGGCCCATTTCCCGCCAAATTTTCGACATTTTCGGCTTTTATCTAGTTCAATTTTTGCCATCCATGATTTATTTGAGTGGTTTTGTATTTTAATATCGGGGATTGACTTGGTGTGACTAATATTTTTGAGTTTTTCTGTTTTCTATGTCCACGGCGTCGTGAGGCAGGGACGCTTGCACGAGGCATTTCCTTTTTGGCTGCGTAGCTGATAAAGCGCGGGACACAGCAAGGAGGTGGTGGCTGTTTCTCCAGGAAAACCCTACAGGTGAGTAATTTCTTTTGATTTTTGCTTAATAATTCAGCGACTTTACAACTCACCTGTAGCGTTTTTTTGACGTGCTATTTTTTTGAAGGACTCATTTCGTCCAAGGCCCCGGCCATCTTTAACTCAAAAACATAGCATTGTACTTTTTTTGAATACCCACCATCTTGCGTCTGTTATCTTATTGAATATTTTCAAGTTTTGGTCTCATTAGTCACACGTTACTTTCTTATTTTTCGGGTTAGGTTTCGATTATGTGGTACCGGGCCGCTCAAATAAATCTGACACCGACATTTTCAGTTTCCTAATAAATTCGTATTGCCTTTAGTTTATCAGTTTTTTTAGTTTGTCAATTTTACCGTTCAAGTCTCAAACTTTTCGCGTTAAATAAGTTTTTAAAATTTCTTAAATTTCAAGAATTCGGGCCGGAGCAATCTCAAATATTTCTTTTTATTAAATATTAAGCGCACTTTGCTATTCCAGTCAGTTCAATAATATTTTCTATAAAATTTAAATAACTATGCATAGTTCATAGTTTAGTATAGTTCTAAACGTTTAATTTTTATCATTATTTGTCAATATTTAATAACTTTGGTATCATAATTCAATTTTAAATATTAATCGTAACCTATTGGTTTATAAATTTCTGTAAAAGGCTTAGACCTTGTCTAATGCTGTTTTCTCTCTGATTTGTTCATGCTTGCACGCCATCTCTGAGGACGCTTCGACCACAGCCCTCTGACGACGAACAACGTAACGAGTGTTGCGTAGGCATCGAGAGGAGTTGCGTTGGCATAGGTGCCGACTCCTGGTCAGCTCTACTTCGGCGAAAACCCCTGAGAAGATTTGCTAGCCACGACATCTGCAGCGCCTACACGAGCAGACAAGGACCGGAGGAAGCTCTAGCCTCGTGTATTTGTAACAACAATTTCACTTTTTGCTTCAAGTCATTTTCTAACTAAAAATTTAACTCATTTTCTAGTTTATTATATAGTTGCTCCAATTTAACTTCATGCTAAAGTTGATTTAATTATTTATAGTTGTTTTTAAAGGTTGTCAAATCAAAATTGTAACATCTCTCAAATCTGTAATCAATAAATTATATTGTAATAACGTAACAGGATTTTATTGAACAGACCCAGCTATAGCAGACCTCGGTTTGTTATAAAGGGTCCAGCTTACGTCAGCAGGACCCCGATTTTCAAATTTCAATTCTAATTTTTGGCCTAGTTAAAGATAATAAAAACAAACGGGTGGACTTATTGGGACTTTGAAGACATAATACATAAAGTAAACGCAAAGAAAACAAAAAAAAAATGAAATGACACCATTGTTTTTATTTGTTGGTTGGCATTTTGTTCAGAAATAAATTAGGTACTTTTGTATTTGTTACTATTTTTCAATGATTCCAAAGCATTCTTGATCCGTAAAAAGTAAGTAAAAAAGAGAAAAACAGCCTGTACCTACATATTTGCATTAAAGCTTTGCGAACCAACATTTTGAGTGGTCCTGTTGATTATTCAACTGTTTTGATGGGATTTCATATCACACTTGACTCGCCAGATGCCTTTAAAATTCCTAATTTGCCCAACTTTGCCACCCTGCAGAATGGAACTCCCTGTACCTACCTATGTCTTTTGTTCAAATTTGGTACATGGGGGGTTTTCGGAGTTATGATTAACCTTGTAGTCTCAGGTTTTAAATAAATAAATCACGAGAAGGTTTTCGTGAAAATCGGGGATATAAAAAAATAGTCGCCATCCCTGAATTTGCATCTTGACAATGGTAGAAAAGTCAAAAGAAGCGGTTTTCGAAGGCCTTTCAAGGCGATTGATGCACAATGAGTTTGCTACCCTAACGTATAAAGAGTGTTTAATATACCTAGATGATATCATAGTCTTTAGTGTATGAGACATCTATGAACTTTAATTAGTTCGCTTTGATCCATTGCTGCAGCTTCTTCAGTTTGTATAAAAAATAATTCTGAATTGCTTCTTCTGTCTTGGGAACAACAATTTCTCAAACAGTTACAGGAAGGGTCAAAAATATAATATCAGAACAGAACAGGGAGTATAGGCCCGGTCGTGGGGAGGTCGTCGAGGGTTCGAGGGGGGCCCCTTGACGGGAGGGCCCCCCCGCGACCGCGGGGTTTCGCGGTATGGTAGCTACGCCACTGCAAACTCTCATGGTCAATGTCTGATGTTTCGATCCGAGGAGGCCAAAAAATAAAACCAAATTTATGACAAACCAACTCTGCCATGATAATAAAAGTGACAATCAATAGGCTTTCAATTCAATTAAATTGGCTATAGGCATTCAACTACATTCAACTTAACTAAAAATCTCATGGAAATTATGAAACATTTATTATTTTTATTACTGTCATTATTAGTTATTAAAAATTGATTAGCAGTTTATTAACATTAAATTTTCAGAATGGTTTCTATTATTATTTAAACACAACCTAAGTCTATACCTAAGAAATTGTTTCGGAAATTTTCAAAGATTAAGGGTCGCTTGTTTAAACTATATTAATTTCTAATTTTACGCGTGGTTTAATCTCCTCAACATTTTCTGGGCGGTTTTTACAAACTTTATTTTTTAAATGCCCCCACAATAAAAAATCCAAGGGGGTTAAATCCGGACTGTGGCGGCCACACAATTTCCAAGCGAACTATTAAAAGATTCCGTTATGAGCGCATAGTTATGGAAGGAAGCGCCATCTTGCTGCCATATTAATTGTCTTTTTTGAAATTGGTTAAGAAAAATTAATGGCAACTCGTCAAAGTACTGTTTAAATTTGTTCTGGATTAAATGTAGATATTTCCTACCTGTCATATTTTCTGAATAAAATACAAGCCTCATTATAAAATTTCCCACAATTCTGCACCAAATACCCATGGGATTTCTAGCTTCATCGGACCAAATAATTTTTTTTTTAAATCCAACTCCACCTCTTGCATATAAAAGTTTAACATTGTTTGACAATATTCCAGTCTTTTTGCAGCATCTCCAGGGAATAGCCTTTGAGAAAGTAATATTTTGAAGGCTTTGTTTAATTTCATTGCCCTTTATATTGTAGACCGGGGAATTTGTAAGTCTCCTGCATCTCCCTGTGGTTTTTCGTTATCTATTTCTTCCGATATAATTTAAAATTCGTTGTCTCTCGTCCTCACTAATTCTAAACCCATTTTTTCTCTTGCTAATTACACTTCCTGTCGACCTGAATCTTCGATCCAGCTTACATATAAATGAAGCACTCGGAACATTTCGATTTAGATAAATATTTACGAGAATACTACCTCAATGTTTTTACGTACCTGTTAATAACAGGTACGTAGGCTGTTATTATTTTTGATATAGACCTCTAAAATATTACAGGATTCTTTAATTTTTTGAAACTGTAACTAGTAACAGCTTCAGCATCAAAATTTTAGACTAATCTGACAGGAAAATAGAAATGTTGAATTTACAGCCTATTTTATTGTCAGTTTTATTATCATTGCTGACTTGATTTGTCATAAATTTGGTTTTATTGTTTGGCCTACTCCGAGAGAACATCAGACACTGACTAGTTTGATGGAGCTTCTCTGATAAATATCTCGGAAACGGTTGGAGATAAATAGGTCAAGTTATATAAAGTTGGATTCAGAATTAAAAAAGGAATACTATAAACACAGACTTATATAGCTGAGGTATATAGGTCTGTGCTATAAATAATTATGTGTAAGTTGTAAAATAGCAAAAATCACTTTCATTTCCGCTATAACCCGAAGTTATTTAAAAAAACTGAATATTCAGGCATGCTAATTAAAGGTTCTCTAATGGTTGTGCAGGTTAAAAATTATTTTTTTTATTTTGCAAAAATGATTTTTGCAATAACTTTTTACCGACCCCCGTATACAAAATTCGGATACACCATCGAATTCCCCTTAACTTTTACTACAAACTTATTTTTTTAATGACGATTTTATGTTAACCTGTCTCCTCGTATAACACACTTTTTCCGAAATTATAAGGCACGTTTATGTCTTTATGTTTAGAATCCACAGCTTTATTATGCCACAGACCTATATAGCTAGCGAAACTTCACATACAGTGTGGATAGAAATTGTGGAATAGGCTTATATTTCTTAAAGTGTTTCTCATATCAAAAACATGTTTTTATAAAAGTATTAGGGGAAATTTTTTCCCGTTTAGTGATATTAAGCAATATTTCGTAAGACAAAAAATGTGGTTGCCATGGTAACCGACTTAATTTTTTAAATGGCACCATATACTTTTTTTTTTGTGAAAATTAATTCATTGGAACTTTCTGAATACGATACAATACCATATTAATGGGGTCGCATAAGAAGAAAATAAAAAAAAAATAAGTTTTCTATAATGCTAGTGACAATGTTTATATCGAAATAATTATTAGCATCAAGTTAGCCGCATGCTAAAAATCAGAACAATGCGAAACTGTCACTAGCTGTCAGTTGCTTGTAATTATGTGTATTGTTACAGTAAATATACTTTTTTACTCAACTTTCTGTGTACTTAAGTACTTAGTAAGTTATAATGGCGCTGGAATTAAGTGAAAGGGAAAGAATACAGGTTTTAATGATGGTGGGATATGTTGACAGGAAAAGGACACAGCGGGAAGTATGCGAGTTGTGTAACAAATAGACCTCAAATAACACAATCTTGTGTTTCCAAATCGTTAAAAAAATTTAACGAGACGGGAAGCGTTAAAGACAAACCACATACAGAGCGGACAAAAACAGCTACTGATGACGATAATACCGTTGACTGGCGTATTTATAAAGACTTCTCACAGCTATAGTTTTATGTCCTGGAAAACAGATGGCTCTGATGGCTAACAATGTATTCTGCATTGTATTTTATCTCCGGAAAGCGCATGGTGAGCCAAAAATGTGTCAGACGTGACAGCCGTGAGCAGTCTTTAGTAATATATCAGTCAACGATTAGTATATTACATAGCGAGAGTTGTAAACAGCTTATTACGTATGAGTGGGAAAGTTGCGCACGAGCCGCGCAGCGGCGAGTGCTGTAGTTCCACGAGTATGTAATAAGCTTACAACTCGAGTTTTGTATTATAATTTTTCTTCGACGAAAGAAAAACTATTATAATAGATAAACTATACTTCTGATTATCTGACAGGCAACAATTAGTATGTTGCCGATGAAGCCACTTTTATGCTTCATGGATTTTATAATAAATAAAATTATCGATATTGGTGTCAAGAAAATCCTCACTGGATACGAGAAACTCGAACCCAGCGACCAGAAAAAACTAATGTCTGGACAGGTATTATACTAGGAAATAATATTATTGGACCATTTTTTATTGATGGAAACCTAACAAAATGCACCTGCTTTGGAGGCCCTAGTCCACAATTCACCAAATGTGGTTTCAGCAAGATGGAGCCTCTCCAAATTATGGAAGGGCCGTAAGAGAATGTCTAAATGAAATGTTTCCTGCAAGGTGGATAGGTCGCGGAGGAGCCATTAAATGGCCAGCAAGGTCACCCGATTTCAATCCGTGTGATTATTTTTTGTGGGGTTAATTAAAAAGTATAGTCTACAAAGAAAGTCAGTAGATCTGGAAGATCTTAAAGAGAGGATCAGAATCGAGCTATGGCAAATGCGACACCACACGTTGGCAAACTTGAGTGATTCGTTTTTAAATAGACTAAGAATGTCAGAATGTGCCTGAACAATAATGGCCGTCATTTTGCACATTTAATGAATTATAGTTCACATCCGTTCAATTTTTTCATTTATCCTATTAAAATTAGCTTAAAACGTTCATCTTTTGCGACCCCATTAAAGTTTTGTTGTATCGTATTCAGAAAGTTCCAATGTACCTATTAATTTTCATCAAAAAAGTATATTAAGGTGCCATTTAAAAAAATTAAGTCGGTTACCATGGCAACCACAATTTGTGTGCTACGAAAGATTGCTTGATATCACTAAACAAGAAATAATTTCCCTTAACACTTTTATTAAAACATGTTTTTCATATGAGGTATATTTTAAAAAATATAAGCAATATTCCACAATTTCTATTCACGCTGTATAGGTCTGTGATTATACGATCCGAGACTTAGTATACAGATTTCTTACACGCTCGTGAGCCAAGTTCTGACAACGTATATGATAATAGGCTCCGGTGTAACACTCTAAGTTCGTTGCGAATCGGGCAGCAGCGACAACGTCGCAATAAATAGGTATGGCAGAGAAACTGTCACAATTGAACGAAGACGAGCCATCCTTGCTAAAAGGAGGATGACTCTATATAGTTTGCCTAAAACACACGGGTGTTTAAGTGCTCGACGTTCGGCAATATTTCCGACTTTTTCGGAATTGATAAAATATGTTGGTGTGTTTTAAAACTTTTTTTGAGTTTAATTGAGTTATTGAGACAGTATAGCAGCGTTTGGCGATTGGCGAAGAAATCTAAGAAGGCCATGGACTTTAAGCCAAGTCGATGGTGGCATCTCCCAAAAGCTTTTCTAAACTTCAGTGGTAAGTGATAGTGCATTTTTGTTCTGGTGCGCCTTTGGAAATTATCATCGTAAATAAGTAAATATACAATACAGTGGCGTAACCAGAATGTAAAGTTGGTGGGGGCTAACTACTAAAAAAAAATCTTCGGTAATATTTACGGCAAAACTATTGTTTTAAAATAAATTTTATTTGGAAATAAATACCACGCGACAGATCTTTGGATGGGGGGACTAAAGCCCCCAAAGCCCCCCCGGTTACGCCACTAATACAATATAATATTATTCCACTTGACAATTATTGCGCTTAGGAAATCGGGTGTCTCCACGGAATGTTTAACAGTGTGGCCAACCACAAACCCCGTTAATTACGAGTTTTAGTGCAAGTCAGAAAATATCTTTTTTTTTCGTTGGACGATTTTAGACATTTTTAAGTTTTAGATACGCTTTTTGTTTTCCACCCGCCCTTAACTTTTTTTATAATCATCACTAAAACACCCTGCAAACTAAATATTTGTATGGATGAGTCTTGGACTATTTCCCCTAAATAGTACTATAGGTATGTACAGGGTGTCCCAAAAAGTTTGTCCTACCCCCTGGACCTCAGGAACCGTAAGAGATACGAATAAAACATGAATACAAAAGTTGTAAGGTTGGCAGTGGACGTAACCTCTCTTTTATTTTCACATATACAGGGAGATTCGTATTTGTAGGACAAAAATAAAATATCTAGATTTTGACAATTGCATTAATCCTTTGGAATATTTGCATTCTCCATGAAATTTGCTGCAGAACAGTTTTTCTGTTTTGTATTTTGGATGCAGCGTTGCCAAGATATAGAATTTTTCTTGGAATTTAGGGACTTCGTGGAGGTTAGGGAAACTGAATGCTGTATCTTTATTTTAATAGATATCAAAGATATATTTTAGCCGAAGTATGACAGAACAACCGTGTGTCCTGTGGTATGTCGAAATTGGTTTTTGCATATACAGTGTGTTCATAACAGGCTCTCAAAATCAGGTAATTTCAAACAGCAATAACTTATTTTTTTTTAAATGGAATGACTCATATTACTATAGTTTGTTGGATGCCGGCGTTCAAGCCCCACATTTTATGTAAATAACATTCTATACCAAAAACTACCCGTTTTCGAGATATTTAGTATTTAAGAAAATTTATTTGCATTTTTCATTCAGGTGAGAAGGTTTTATCAAGCAAGCCATAACTATTTCTCCAGACAGTGGCAGAAATAATTGTCATTTTAGATAATACGGGAAATAAAATTCTTATGTCCATATGCAGCTTGTCACACTATAAAGGTAGCTTTCTTTACATTAGTGATTAGGATATGAAATAAAAAGAAGCTTTCACGGGCAACAGGAATTAATATTTATATTTTCTTAATCCATAAAACAGAAACAAAAAATTATATTTACAATAAGTTTTCGATATGCCTTCCCTCTACGGTAATGCAGGTAGTATATCTCGTAACCAAATGCTAAGTTTAAAGCCATAAAATAAATAAAAAACAAGGGCACAAATCTATGCACGTCTAGTGTGGTATGTTGTGTAGACGCACATTAGATCCTATATTTCATGATGATTCAAAATCCAGAAATAATTTTATACAATATAGCCCATTTTACAATTTTTTTGCTTCTCTTTATTTCATATCCTAATCACTAATGTAATGTAATCATTTTATGTTTCGAATGTTGAAGTTAGGTTACAGGTATTAACCGGTATTTTGGGGCACGTTTTGTCAATTTCAACGCAAACGGTTGATTTTATCGTTATGAAACAGGAGTACACTTTTGTTGCAAAATGAAATGATACACTGAAATGATGGACCTGCAAGACCAAAAAGACAATCTCAAAAAAGTTTGAGCAAAAAAATTGATAGGGGTTGTTAGTTTTTACCCTTTTTAGGGCACTGTGTAAATGAATAAACTACCCTAAGGCGTCTTCCACTAAGTAAATAACACATACCAAATTTCAATTTTTTAAGTAGCGCCCATATTGAGATATAAATAAAAAACATACTTTTGGGTCACTCTGTAGACCCGAATAACTTGGCAAGGAAAGCCCAAATCGAAAAATTTTATATGAAAGGGCCCCCCTTAAAACCACCTGCCAAACACCCCTTTAAAGTATTTGCTATACATTCTGACTCACCCTGTACATTCTGAATTGCATGTTCTGAAGCACAAATATTATTACATGCCAATCCAAAGTATTAGAAAAACAAACGGCTCCATCCTGTCGTCCAAGTGTCGAACAAAGAGGGCTAAAAGTGCTGAAGAATGCAGAAAAACTGCATCCCATCAATTAGAGACCGGCCCCAGCGCGGCCGAACAGCTGTTAATTAATTTTTAAATACCAGCACATATTGACCGCAATGAAATTCAAATGAAACATGCAACGGCTTAAGAAATTACCATAATCGTTCATGATACTTGATCTTAAAAGAGCCAGGAGACTTGTTATAAAACGGAGTCGGTTTATACATAATGCGGTGGTCTACAGCAAATGAGCAGCCGCATTAACTGCCGGCCACAAGGACAATCGCTTGATTAAGGTGGTGTGCAATTAGAATCGTATCGTGGTAATAGGAGCCTGTGGATTTTTCAGAGTGCGTAATGGAATCTGCATGGGAACCGCGAGTTGACGGCACCCGGGTAGACTCTCGACTGGAAAACCTCGGACCAAATAATTAATTCAGCTATTGAAGCCAATTAGACTTCTCTCTTTTGCGGATATTTGATTTGCGCTTGGTTCGCGGAATTCACACGTGAGCTGGTTTCTCTGAAAGATGTAATCAAAGTAATTGTGGCAATAAAACATTAGAATATCTACCATTTTTCGAAGGAAATCCTAGCTGGAACATAATTAACCGGGATTGTAAGCTGTGCGAGCAAAAACGTCTGTGGAAAACCGTTTTAACTAATAACACACTTTAAAACTACGGTAACTCTCGGGTGATTGCCAGCTTCCAATTAAGTAATCGTAAATTTCTTAACTAGCACTTAGCACTTTATTTTGCCTTGGAAATTGACCACTTAATGCAACTACTCGAACAAGAATCTACGATTATTGCTCACAGTTGGTGTATACGTGCATATATGCATTGTTCGTGGAAATTTTGCTATTCGTATCATCTTTCCTTATTCACTTGGTTAGTACTACATTAAGTAACCCAGTGAGGTTTTTGAGTTATATAGCGGTCTGGCTATATAAGCGATATTAAAGCGATACTAAACTATATCTTCACGCATACCAAAACGAACTTTAAAACCTTCTGGGGCTATTTAAGTTATACGTATATTTGAATCTCCAAATTTTATTCATATTCCTATAGTCCAACTGGTTGAAAAAAGTCTTCAGACCAAGTTACATAAAAATCCATTAACTTGAACATAGTTAAACTTCCACATAAACATAGTGAAAAGGACACGATGAGCATATATTGTTTCAAGGTCTAGCTAACACTATACAAACTTGATCAAACAATATTATAAAATTTGTTAAGTATTTGGTTAGGGCTCAGTTATCATATTGTCATGAAAATTTTCATCCTCCTCCAATGTAAAGAGGAATTTTTAAAGTGAAAGCAGCTATTTTTTTTTGCTAGTAACAAAGCAATATCGGTTTTTGAATATATTTTTATTTTTATGGACTGATTTTCAGAATATTTTTTTGTTAAACAGATCTTCCAACAAGGTATCGGAAGCACATGTAGATCTATTTTTTATTATTATTTTAGACAAAACTCGATATTGAATTTAAACCCAAGTGGGAAAATTTCTGCGATTAATATACAGGGTGTTCAAATAAATTTTGTGGTTAGAATACGGAGTGTTTAAATAAATTAAAATTGAATTTTGAAAAAATAAAATAATAGAAGAAATCAAGAAAATTATTATTATTTCGGGGATTTTTTCAGTTTTTGTACCTATAGATCTGTCCCCAACGGCATTTTTACCGAAAATGAACAGATGAGGAGGAGGAGAAGGCATGTATAAAGTGACTAGTAGTTTACTCGTTCCATTATACGATTCATTTTCTGGTGGAGGAATACAAGTCACATTTTCATCTGCGCCCTCTGTATCTTATCCTGATATTTTATATTTAATCTAAGTTAAAAAATTATCTATAGTTTTATTAATATAAGCATCCCCATATGTTGCGAATAATTTAACTGACGGCGTACGTCCCGTTTACTTAAATACAGCAGTTAGCGAATGCCGAGTTTACGACAGCCTAGTCAATAATACGTTGATAAGGAGGTGTAGCGACAGTAGCGACAACAGTGTTGCGATTTCTAGGGAGAAGATAGATTATTATTTTTATTATGATTACTTCACCTTTGTCAATTATTATAATCGTTGAAAGAATAATACAATCATATAACAACTGTGTTAATCCTATAGTCGTGACGCCGAAAGTGAACGCGTATCGACTGCGCCTGTGCTCTGCGACCCCGGCAGTGGCGCGCGGTCAATGGAAGTGGTGGAAGCACCGCCTCGCTTGATTCCATATGAATTCAAATTGAACTATTATTTGGTCGTTCATATCTCCGATCAAATATGACTAGATATAGGCTAGTCAAAATAGGTGGTAGAGGTAGAAAAAATTAGTAACAAAGTGATCTCTGCGGAAATGAGTAGTCAATGAAGTCATTATTAACCCCTCAAAAGTCTCTCTTTGTCGCATTGGTGGAACTTGGAAAAAAATTACCGCCATCTTGAATTTTTTTGAATTTACTAAATATCTCGTAAAGTATGCATTTTATCAAAAAAACTCAAGAGATCATTTTTATAGAGAATCAAAAGCTACCTATAATGGAGACATTTTCAAGAATATTGGCCAAAAAACAAAACAGTTATGGAAATTTATATGATTTGGCACTTTTTAAAATTAGGTTAATATCTGGAATAGTATGCATTTTATGAAAAAATCTGAAAGAACCTTTTTTGTGCAGAATAAACTACAGTACACAAAATAAAAATATAATAAGAACAACATTTTACATTTGGGCAGGAACCAGGACACTAAGTAATTAAAATAAATTTAATTTTACTTTATAAATCGTCTTCTTCATCATCATGCACTATGGCGTTATTACAGCTTACACCGTAGCACTGACCACATTTTGCTGAGCACTTTAGTCAAACTTTTCTGCAAGCAGCTGCGCATTCTTTGCAATTGCAAAAAAATAATTTCAACAAATTTGAGGGTGCTATGGATCTTGTGTTGTGGTAATAGGTACTAGATCTCCATTTTCGTCAGTTTTCCAACCATATTTAAGGGGTTCGAGGGAGTTCCCCAGCCATTCTTGAATTTATAAATATATACAACGTAAGAATAATAAGAAATGTACCTTATTCTTTAAAAAAATTACCTGAAAATACGTCCTAAGAATGTGCTATTTGGCAGGTTTTCGGTTGGTGGCAGTGAAGCTAAACATAATTCTGAATTTAAGCTTTGCCTTGAAATCATCCGTATATACAGTGTGTCCCAATTTGATACTGGACACCTCAGAAATATATGAAGGGCAAAGAAAACAAATGGTCTCAATTTTTTTATTGGTAGTCCCAAGGGAGAATATCTCATAGGTGGTGGTATTTAAATTGGGGAAATATGTCATGACCTGCTATGATTTTTTAAAATAGCAAATTTTCATGAAACCCTATTGATTTTTAGCTTTTTCGCCTATTTCTCCCACTTTTTTTCTTAGAAATGTGTCCTTTCTGGAGCTTTCATGTCAAAATATTATTAAGGAAACTTGTTCATAGTGAAAACATAAAATATTGACGTGAAAACTCCAGAAAGGACACTTTTCTAAGAAAAAAGTGGGAGATAAATCTAAAGATCAAAGTAGGCCTAGACTTTTGAAATTTTGGGAATCCACTCAGTTTTTAATTCTGAATAAGTTTTGTCGTAAAAAAATCCCTAATAGGGTTTCTTGAAAATTTGCTATTTCAAAAAATCATAGCAGGCCATGGCCATAATTACCCCATTCAAATACCACCGCCTGCCTGCCTATGAGATACTTTCCCTTGAGACTACCAATAAAAAAATAGAGACCATTTGTTTCTCTTGCCCTTCATATATTCCTGAGGTGTCCAGTATCAAATTGGGACACACTGTATAGTGGGTGATGTACATACCTTGGTTAATATCATGAATCTTCCTTGGACACCGGTAAAGATTAAGAAAAAAGTCCTGATTTAATCAAAACTCCACTATTTCAGATATTAACAAAATAAAAAAAACCATATTGCCAAATCATATAACTTTCAATAACTTTTTTGTTTTTTGATCAATGGACTTGAAATTTTCTCATTAGAGGTAACTTTTAATTCTCCATAAAAAGAGTCTCTTGAGTTATTTTGATATTATGCATACTTTACGAAATATTTAATAAATTAGAAAAAAATCAAGATGGCGGCCATTTCTTTGCAAGTTCCACCAATGCGACAAAGTGCGATTTTTGAGGGATTAATAAGGATCCCATTGACTACTCATTACCGCAGAGATCATTTTGTTACTAATTTTTTCTACCTCGCCTGTATAAACCTGCCTAGATTGACTAGGCCACAGAACAACTAAACAGAATTGTAGCGTCCGTATACGCGCATACGGCGACCCGTTAAGGACAGAGTTAGTATCGCCATCTATGTGCTTCCTTAAGTACTGTGTAGATCATAGTCACCCAAGCAAGTAATTGGCACACATATTCGTGAGTATCGGCTTGGTCGACCCGCGGCGCGCCCCACTTTGCAGTCCATCGGGCGGACGATGGCTCGGCTTATATCGGTCGGCGACGTAGAGGTTCGTGTGGGACGCACGTGCTTCTCCCTCCAGTGTGCTACCGCCTGCTCGTAGTCAGAGCCGGTGTATTACCTACACTTCTATTGGAAGTTTTGTTCCTGGTTCCTGTGTTTCAAAAGCGAATTGTTCTGTTTTGGCGTTAAGTTGTTGTTTTGTTGTGGATTTGTTAAGTACTGTTGTTTGCTGTTAAATTGTTGTTGTGGCTGTTATTATTTGCTGTTAAGTTATGTTTTGTGATTTTGTTCTTTTGCCGATCAGCAATGGCCGCAAAGCGGTGCAGTTTTAAAAACTGCACCAGTTCTGGACTGGTCGAAGGAGTAGGACGAACATATTTTTCGACTTTCCCAAAAATGACTTTATCCGTGCAATATGGGTACAGAATTCTGGAAATTTGGACCTAATTAATTTACCCTATTCGGCCCTAACAAACAAAGTTTTGTGTTCGCGCCAGTTTAAAAACCCTTCGTTTTTGATTCCCGACAAAAAAAAACTATATATAACATTATTTGACTTTATTATTGTTTGTTTATCATCAAAACGTGGTATTTTTTAGTTATGGACCGTTTTTAGGTCGTAATCTGCTAGTTTCAAGAAAAAGTCAACTTACAAGGTGCAATTTTTATATTTTTTCAAAAGATCAAAAATTTATCATTGTCAGAATTTTTGGCTGAAAATTTGTACATAGGGGTAAAATAAAATTCCAAGCAACTTTTTCAAATAACATTTTTCGATTTTGGCTATTTATTTAATTAAATGTCATTTTTGACAGATATGTCAAATTACGTCACGACGTTTAATTATCTCATTTCGAATATTTTTGCAAGCAGAGATGATCTCCCCAGAGCAGTTTCATAAAATAAAAAAAAATTCCATATGGTTCCAACTTTCTGTGGCACTGTATAACATTACCGATTTATCTCTTACCGCTTTCTAAATGTTCATCTCTGTTTTCCTGGTTGGTGTAGAAAAAGGAAGCGTATCTTCTAATTGTATAAAACAAATTTTCGGTCCATGACCTACTTATAGCTGTGGTCACAGAATAATATTTTGTGCTGTACGGTTAGTGTTATGTATTAAAAAGCAAAAATGAAGTCATGGACTACTTTCAGGTAGTTGTAATATACGCTCCCTTATTCTATTTAAATCAGAAAACCTGGGCGAATATCTCAAAAACGGCAAGAGATGTCCCTATAATTTTGTATAGAAAAATAACAATTTCCTAAAATATTTTTTTACTTCCCGTTAAACCGGGAATGATGTATAAATTACAAAAGATTTTAATATATTTTGTCCGTAATATTAAAAATGGAAACAAACAGTATTTTTTATTTTTCGAAAAAATTGTTTTTTCGAGGGCACCCAGTATGTCAATTGTGACGCTAGATTCAGATTCCCCGGAAAAACTCACCCGGGTTTTAGCAGACCCTTTTTCCTTTGACTAAGGAAATAATCGGACTTTTTAAAACACTTTTCTTGAGAAACCCTGTATACAGGGTGTCCAACTTTAAAACTGTACAAAGCCGTAAAATCTTCATTTTTGGAGATATTCGCCTAAACTTTTTTTTGTTTGAAAGACCTTCAAAAACCGCGTCTTTTGACCTTTTTTATACGCCCGATTTTCAAGAAAACCATTTAGCGATTTTTTTTATTTAAAATCTGACCCCATAGCGTTAATCACAACACCCTAAAACCCCCATATACCAAATTCGAACAAAAAATGTACAGGGAGTTCCAATCTGTAGGGTGTCAAAGTTCAGCAAAATAGGAATTTTAGACATCTGGCGAGTCAAGTGTGCCATGGAATCCCTTCAGAACAGTCGAATGGTTAACAGGGCCGCTTAAAATGTTGATGTGAAAAGATTTACTACAAAAATTAACAGGGTATTTTTCATTGAAAAAATATTGATAAACACAAAAGTAACAGATAAAAACAATTTAAATTATTGTACCTTTCTCAACAAAGTCACTGCCTAAGATGATACATTTTCTGTGTGTTTCCTGTTGTGGCACACCATAGGCACCTTAACTGATATGGAATTACTGACACAGGCTTCTGTATTTTTTAGATTTAGTTCGTTTATAGTGTGTGGAGCGGCTTTGATGTGTCTACTTGATTTTTGACCCGTATAAAATCTCAAAAATTTAGTAATTTGAGGTGGCACAGATAAGAATACTCTATATATTTTGTATTGGACTTTTGCACACCAATAGCTTGAGTGGTTCTATTGACCATTCAACTGTTTTGAGGGGATTCCATGGCACACTGGACTTGGCAGATAGATGCCTTTAAAATTCCTATTTTGCTCAACTTGGACACCCTGCAGAATGGAACTCCCTGTATATTTTTTTATTCAAATTTAGTATATAGAGGTTTTGGCGTGTTCTGATTAACGCTGTGAGGTCAGATTTTAAATAAAAAAATCGCTAAAGAGTTTTCGTGAAAATCGGGGGTATAAAAAATCGGAGTCGGCCCTGGATTTGCATTTTGAAAATAGCAGGAAGGTCAAAAGAAGCGGTTTTTGAAGGCCTTTCAAACAAAAAAAGTTTAGGCTTTTGTCTCCAAAAATGAAGATTTTAATGATTTCTACAGTTATAAAGTTGGACACCCTGTATACATCAAAATTATTGCTTATAAGGAAGTTTTTAGAATTTATGTACAGGGTTAGTAATAATTGTTTTCAAACAAATAAAAATTGGAGTATAGGAGTGGCAATTAGGCCAAGGTAGATAATTTTTGAGAACAAAAAAATCTAGAACAGCATGACACCCATTGGAAAAGGAAGAAAATATAGCAAAAATAACAGAAAAAATAATTTAAGGGCGATTTAAGCTACGGGTGTTGTATACCCCGATTACTGTAAGAAGTCCCGATTTTGTCAGATGACATTCTCCACAAAATCCCTAGGAATTTTCTGTTAACCATGGGTATATAACATTGGTATATGTGTCTCAACCAGTTAATGACGTCACCCGTTGATTTATGATGTGAAAAGTTACCCAAGTGATAGGAAAAAAAGAGCATAATAAAATAAAAACCCTATTGCAATCACGATTATACCGCTACAAATAACAATAATAATTATGACTACAACTCATTTTAATAATAATTTAAAACGTCATGGAAACACTTTTCATTTTGGTAAAAAACGAAAAACTCGATATCGAAAAATTGGTTTTTAATCATTTTTTAAAATTTTGGACTATTTATTGAAATTTACACTTTAATTACTTGAAAATTTTAAGATTGCATGTTGAACAGTATGGGAATCTTGCAAACGGTGAGAGATAGAACAACAACAAACAACAAATGCGGAAAAAGTTGCGCAATTTTGAGGTCAGTAAAATGGTACAAACAGATTTCTAATATATTTTTTCGTTTTTGAGTTATTTCGACAAAAGTGAAATTTTGCATTTTTGATTTTATTTTTTTCTAAAGTTGTTATCAACATTTAAATACAGGGAAACAATGAGTAGAAAAAAAGGAATTTTCAGTATAATTGTCTCAAAACATTTTAAAAATATTGTCCATACATCATGGTATTTGGAATGAAAGTGCTTTCAAAATCTGCAAAAAAATCCAGGTCCGTATTTAAAAAAATTAAGTTGAAAATGGTTTCTCAAAAAACGAAATGTTGTAGAACAAATCTAAAAACGCCATCTTAAAGCCCGTTAAAAAGTGCCATAAGAAAGTGTTTTTCTTTTTTCCTATCTGTGATAACAACTTCAGAAAAAAATAAAATCCAAAATGCAAATTTTCACTTTTTTCAAAATAACTCAAAAACGAAAAAAGATATTAGAAATCTGTTTGTACCATTTTAGCTTGTAGCAGTCTCCGTATATTCAATAACGTATTGCTATCCTAAATTTTGTTCCTAAACCTATTTTTTTAATACTTTTTAAATAACTTTGAAATATATTTTTTAATATATCAGCAAAAAGTCGCTTAGTTCTCAAAAAACAAAATTTTTGAGGGTAGAACTAGATCAGATCCCATAGGTGTTGTTAAGTACATCACTGTGCATACGAAATGGCGATTTACGACATTTTTTTGTGGTCGAGACCTTTTTTATTTAGAAAAAACTGTCGAAATTGGCATTTTACGGAAATTGTGTTTTTTTACATTTCCATCGTCATATCTTTGAGAGTAGTGGAGCTATCGACTCGAATTTTCTTTAAAATTCAAGCTAACATATGAGCGCTTACAACGAATGCCATAGTTGTTGTCCAATATTGTTTATTAACCACTTTAAATAGCAACAAAATTGCAAGTTTATAAAAAATGTAATGAAATTTTCACTAAGCGAGAAACTTTTTTATTTGTGGAAATTTTTATACACATGCTGCGAGGGAAATGTGTTCAAAACATGAAGGAAGTTTTTGGTAAAAAAAAATTACCTATAGCGGCTATAGTTTTTGGACTGTGCATTTTTTTGTGGCGCGCGCTACTCACGTGGAACGCAAAATTAATAATCCCTTGCGTGATAATATCCACGCGTGGCAGGCATGTCTCAACAACTGATGCGTAGTTTACATGCGCAAGTGAAACTATCACAAATATGAATATCTTAGAGTATTTCCTAAAAGTTTGCCAATGTAAACCCTCTAAGGAACAACTCTGGGAGCGTTTACATGAACTCACAAGTCGTACTGAGAGTACTTCCAAATAGTTTATGTAAACGCTCCCAGAGACGTACCTACCTACTCTTTTGTGGCAGAGAGTTCTCACTGAGAGGGTTTACATTGGCAAACTATTAGCACAGACCTATGTGCTATTAGGAATTACTCTAAGATATTTATATTTGTGATAGATTCACTTGCGCATGTAAACTACGCATTCGCATTAGTTGTTGAGACATGCCCGCCACGCGTGAATATTCTCAGGCAAGGGATTAATTTTGCGTTCCACGTGAGTAGCGCGCGCCACAAAAAAAATTCACAGTTCAAAAACTATAGGCGCTATAGGTAATTTTTTTTTGCCAAAAACTTTTTTCGTGTTTTGGGCACATTTCCCTCGCAGCATGTATATAAAAATTTCCACAAATAAAAAAGTTTCTCGCTTAGTGAAAATTTCATTACACTTTTTATAACGTTGCAATTTTGTTGCTATTTAAAGTGGTTAATAAACAATATTGGACAACAAAAATGGCATTCGTTGTAAGCGCTCATATGTTAGCTTCAATTTAAAAAAAAAATCGAGTCGATAGCTCCACTACTTTCAAAGATATGACGATGTTAACGTAAAAAAACACAATTTCCGTAAATTGTCAATTTCGACAGTTTTTTCGAAATAAAAAAGGTCTCGACCACAAAAAAATTTCGTAAATCGCCATTTCGTATGCAGAGTGATGTACTTAACAACACCTATGGGGTCCGATCTAGTTATACCTTGAAAAATTTTTTGACGACTTTTTAGCCCGATTTCGCTTCACTAAATAGGACGAGGCGGGCCGGGCACCGTTTTCGTTGCGCAAAGAAGCAGGTAAGTAGTTTTGATGACTCCGCAGGCGGCGATCGTGCTTGGCACCGAGCGCTGTCTCAAAATTTGTTTCCTCACTGGTCCCGTCGACCTGAGACGGGCCGGCAAACCGAGATTATTGCCGCGGTAAGCGTTGGAATTCTGTTTTAGTTATTCTGTGACTAGGCTAATAAGTAATAATACCTGGTTTTTACACGTATAAAATGTTTGTGGCCTACAATAACAAAATACATAACTCCAATATCAGTGTTGATTGCTGTCAATAGACCCAACGACATGGGCGCGTATATTCTGAGGGGCCAAAAATTAAAACAATAATAAAAACTATTCTAATAAAACATTGTATTTTCATTTAAGGCTACAAACATTCAATACAAAAACACTTACCTAGAAGAAATATAACTAGGTACTTATTTACATTATTTTACATAAATGATGATAAGAAAGCTAGGCTTATGGCTTATCTGAAAGCTCGGTTCAAAAGGAAGGAGTATTATCTTTTTAACTCTTTAAGAGGATAATAATATTTTTGATTATAAGCATTTTTAGGAGTTCGTAATTATAACGTAAGATTTAAATATAAATACTTTTACTATAAGCAATTAATTATTCCAACAAAATAAACACTTACCTTTTTGGGGCAGAGGGGATATCTGAGTGGGGTTCTTAAATGATTGATCCAGTATGTTTTTCATACAGTACATCACAAGTACTAAATCTGGAAGTTTAATGTGTTGTTATAATATGGGTAGGTTGTAGGTTCATGGTGGTTCAAATCTCACATGATAACCAAATTGATCGGAAAGGTGTTGGTATACTATTTTAATTGGGGAATAAAAAATACCTAAGTTTTCAATATTAAAAACAACCTAAATATTGTTTTTGTAATACTTACATCATAATAAGTTGTGGTACTGCCCCTTTTCTTAAATATGTAATCCCACTTGTTTTTTTTATCAGGTATTCACTAGGAAAATGATATCTATATTCTGTATTCTATGTTCGGGTCAATTTTTTCCTTTCCTATGATATGACTGGGTTCTTAAATTTGTGTCGTTTGGAAATCTAAAAATCAAAATATAAAAATAATAATAACAGCTGAATAGGTACCGATATATTTAATACTTTGTCTGTTTATTTCTTTGTCTGAGGCTTTCATGAAAAAAGATGAGTACGAGAAATATGACGAACCCCAAAGTCTACGTTCATGTAATGATTTACTTACCTGTGCCAACTCCGCTGCTTTCCGGATCAGCGAGATTTTCGCATAGGACACACCTTTTGAACATACTGGCAGGATTTATTCGAAATAAAACTAATACTTTTCATCACCACTAAATACACGCGTTTTTACAAAATCTTTTAGCTGCCAAACGTCATGACAGCGTCAGCCATGCATTGCTTGGGTCGGCCTTGAGCCCGTAGGGATGCCGATTTCACGGGGGGAACGGGGCTCATGCCCTCTTCAGAAATTTCAAAAGGGGGCGACGTCTTCCTTGGAAAACCCGAGTGTGGCAATGCCCGCCTTTGATAACCGCTACTGGGACATCGCGCATTGTATTGACAATTTAGTTCTTTTACCAATTCAAGAAATAACATTATTTCTTCTTGATTGTTTACTCCCTTCAGAATTTTGACAACCCCGGCGCCTCTGCACTTGGGTCTTAATAGTAAACAGATACCTGTTGATTTCTTATAATCTTGGCCACGGTTTATTTATTGTATGCTGTATCTATGGATATTTGATCGGAGGTTCATATTGTGTTGAATTTTGTCCTCATTAAAAAATTATAACTGTGCGCTCCCGCAGCTAGAACGAAGCCGTATCTACCTACTCCTTCAACAGCGGAACGCCACGCAGACTGGACCACTGGAAGGCGTTGTCTATCGTGTGGTTATGATACTGCCTCCATTATGAGCCGTGGAGATCTAGTGTAGCGACAACCGTGTAGCCCCGGTTTCCAAGAAGATAGATTATTATTTTATTATGGTTGTTTCACTCTTGTCAATTATGGTTGCTGAAAGAATAAAAGTTATCATAAAAGAACTGTTCATCCCATAACGCTGTGCGGCCAGTGTTGTAATGCAATTTCCTTTTGGTAGGTATACATGCAGGGGCGGATTAGAGCTATGTTGGGCCCTAGGCTAAATTTATTTAAGGACCCCTTGACCTGTCGCAATAAAAAAAAGTAGCAAAAATTTAGGTAAAATTTTGAGTGCCGATAGTTTTTTATCAACAATTTTATTTATTTTAGAAAAGGACATATTGAAAAAATATTAATTTAACATTTAACTTTGTGTACTAAAAACAGAGTAGATACGATACATAGGTACTTATTATTAATTAAAACCTTTTTTCCTGGCTTTTATACTTGCAAAGCTTGCCATATTTTTTTTTGTTTCCATATTAGGTATTAAGGATTTCATTTTCTACAGCCAGTAAGGACAGATCACTGGTTTGGGAACCATCGTAAACCCTTTTTGACTTTTCAAAATCAATTACATTTAAATTTTGTACAAATAGGATTTTTTATTATATAATCTATGGTCCACATTTATTATCAATTTAGCAGGCTCAGTTATATTTTCGAATGCTGAGTTTCCAACATCATGGATATTGTTTTATTCATTAAATGTACCTATCTAAAATCTCATGCCTATTCGGATTTTTGTTCTCAACAAATACTTCTAAAACAAAGGAAAAAATATAATATCTGGAATTATGTATCTATACCTCAAGCGAGACCTTCGGCGAGACCTAAAGAGCAAAAAAATCTGAAAAATGCTAAAGCATATACCTAGAGAGCAAAAACCAAAAAGAGGAAACAAGCAAATACCCTAAGCTTAATTTTTCAAATTTCAGCAGAAAAAGATCAACCTACCTTCAACTTCAAGGTTTATCTCTGAGTAGGTATAGGATTTCAGCTTGCTTTACAGAAATGCTGACATTTTGACATTTAGTATACGCCATTGAATATAAGAAATACGCCCCCTATAGGCTCAATGCTAAACTAGTCTATGGGCCATGCCAACAATGAACAACAACAAAGAACAACGCAGTGTAGACCCAAGGCTAGCATCGTTCCCATGGTGACGATGGCCAGGGCCGGTTTTAGGGGAGTGCTAGGGCGCTAATAGCACCCGGCGGTTAATTTTAGGAGGTGGTATAAAAATAAACTACATTTTGTTGCTATGTCGCTCACGATGCGACACCTTCATTTTGATCGTCGTCTGGAAACATAACATCTGAAACGTTCTCCTATTCATCATCTTATTAATCTGTACGTTGAAGATTCTACTCCCCCCCCCCCTGGATTTTTGGACGAAAATAAAAATTTCTAAGTGAAAATACCCTAAACGCACAATATACAACATTGATTCATTGATTGAATATAAATTGGAAAATCGTCATGTAATAAAGTGTAACATAAATTTATTGAAAAATATACTTATTAATTGTCAAGTAGCTAACTACCGATTCCACGGGACCTGGCATTTCCCATACATAAGCCCAGGGAGCTGTATATGGTTTGGGGGTTCAAGCCACTTATGATTTTGTAATTTCCTATACCTCTTTTAAACCATCTGTTCTTTATATTTCTAAAAAGTTTCGCCCACGGCGCATTTTAGTAACCAAACACCTCTGCTTTCTTTTGTATAGCCGGTTTTAAAAGTGATGATTTTTATAAGCTCACGCACTAAAAAAAAATTCAAAATTTCTATTGATCACAGTTGTTCTATAAAAGAAGACTGAGTAGGACTACAAATATGATGAGTCATAGTGAATAAAAAATAGCACCAGTTAACAAGGATATGTTTGGCTTGGAATTGGTTTTCGTTAATTTAAACTGTTTGACCTTGAATATTTGAAAAATTTTCGCCTGCGGCCCAATTTTCTACCACAAAGATTCATTTTTTTAAATTTCTGACTACCCCCCAACTAAAAAGTTTAGCTTTTTGGGTAGAAGTGAAAAATTGAGAGGAAAGATAACGGGTTTTTGAAACTTAGCACCCGGCGGAAGTCAAGCTAAAACCGGCGCTGACGATGGCCCATATATTTAGTTAGCATAGTCCCGTCGGGGCGTTGGCATCTTAAATTCAGTCGCGTATTAATGCCCTTCTTTGAAATAAAAAAAACATATATTTTTGGAACATTTTGCAAAACTTCGGCTTGCCTTGAAGCCTTTAATTTTGCAAATTTTCTTTTTTTTGCTCCACTTGGAACCGAGCTCGTCTGAGGAACACCACACCCATCTCTTTATTATATATAATTGATTTGTTGTTACTGACACTAAATTAACGTAGCCTTATGAACTTATGAAAGCACAGAGAATAGACTGAACCACAGAATATTCAACATGACTGAACCCATCGTCGACCGTCGCAGCGGCGGCAATGGCGGCAGAGCCACGCCGTGGGCAGATGCTGAGAGATGCGATATGCTCGTATTATTCATGCGCCACTGTGCCTGTTGCCTCATCTAGCGGTGAGTGGACTAAATAAAGTACCTAACAGCCTAGATGAAAAAATAAAGAGTGATGTTTTCTTTGTCTGAAATTTGCAATTGCAAAATGCAAAATGTATAACCTTTTCCAATTTCGAATTCCGATGGAAACTTTGAAATAAGAACGGGCCCCCTAGAGCCTTGGGCCCCTAGGCTATAGCCTTCTCTGCCTATAGGGTAATCCGCCACTGTATACATGGCAGCATCCATGACTCATCTACGTTCTCTGGCTTTCAATGTGGGTGTCGAGCATTCTACCTATGCATTTGAACATTTAAATTTTCCCATTACCTCTTCCACGAACAATCAAAACAGCCATTGTCTCGAAATTGCACGGCCAGATTAATCACCCAGCTTCCAAATCACAACTGCATCCTCCAATTCCGGCCCAATTTGCCGTTTTTGCGGGATTGGTAATCAAATCGAAGCGGGCCGGTGAATCCCCCAGCGATTGTGATGCAATTCCCGGGGCTAATGCGGCGACGTCGCGCCGGGCAATTCGATGGGTAATGTGCCCCCCCTCCTCCCGGCTTCCCTCCGATATTAACATAACAACCCTAATACGTATATATGTTTAAGCTGATTTTCTCTGGGGACGCCCCGGGCACACCCCTCCGATAACTATTATATTGCTCGTGAATTAAGTGAGGAGGGTGGCTCTGTTAAAAATCGAGCTTGCTTTTTGCCTAATTTGGTTTGTTTCTGAACACAAAACCAACAGAACTAATGCATACAAATGTCTTTTTTATACCTTAAGCAGTGACTAATATCATTTTTATGATGCACCAAAATATCAATTGACGCACACTTTTGTTATATAAATTTCATATATATACAGGGTTTCCCGGAACATGGGTGCTTTGGCTTGGGAGCTGATAATATCTCGTTAATTAAAAAATACCACAACTTCATATAACTTTTTTAACGCATTATCGATTTTAATATTTCATAAGCCATTTTAATGACAACTGGAGTAGATTCAAATAGTTTGATCGAACTTTACGCAACACTTAAAATGATCCCGGAGTAGAGCCCTTGCAATGTTCCTAACCTCAATTTTTTTTGCGGTGACGACTTTTTAAAATTGAATATGCGCCTTATTAGATTCATAAAATATTTTTTCAAGTGGGAAAATGTACTCTTGTTATAAGCGCGTATGCCGGCTTGCCGGCCCTTATAGGGGCTTTATTTTCTCCCGCTTCTCTGAAGGTCGTCTCAAGGTTGAATGTTAGGCTGTTTCTACTTTCAACGATAGATGATGCATTTTTCGAATTTTCGGGTCCAAATTTCGAGTAGGGTCGCGGAGGGGTATGGGCTTTCGTATGCGGAAGGACTCCCCAATTGGAAAAGCCCTCCGGTCGTTTGGCCCTTTTTTCGATTTGGGGGGCCCGGAATGGCGATTCCGGCGGCCGAAAACCGGGCGGTGTTGCCAGATCTACTGAATTTTCCATAGCTCTCCTCACATATATTTTTATCTACTGATCTTATAGTAAATATACTGAATTCTTATATTTCAGGAAGCAACTAAAAATACCTACTGAAAGGTAATATCGTCATGTGAAACGAATTATCGCAACAATGCAAAATGTACAAGTAGCAATTACTTATCTGCCGACATTTCAAAAATCTCACAATTCCAATATAAAAAAATAAACTAACACTAGGTACCTCTTTTTGATTGGGAAATTATAGATCAGGCTTTTATTGGTTTTCTCTAAATTTTTTATAAAAAATAAAATAATAAATCTTTATTTGAGTTGCGCTGGCGTGTTTTTCTGTATAGCTCCACCGTTTTTGCCACTTTTGAAACTATACTGATTTTTATTACTGTCATCTAGTGATTTAACAACAAGTCATCTGGCAACACCGACGCGCATTCAGTTGGATTTAGTTTGTATTTCTCTCGGCTTCCTAAACAAGAGCAAGTAGCGGCATAAGTATAAATGGTTGCCTAACGCCTAACCTAACCTAACCTAACCAATATTAATAATAATGGCTCATAATTACCACCAAATTATTTTGGAGCGAAATCAACTGAACAAAATGTAGCCAAAGTTGGCTACGAAAAACCTTGTTCTTTAAAGTTTTCCAACTTTTTTGAAAATACAATGCTTCTTTTGCTTTTCTATAGGGGGGAGAGGGTGAAATACATAGGTATATTTATTTTGTTAACTATTTTATTACTACAAATGTAGTATGACGTATATAGGTATTTTAGCTATCATTTCAGGGTACTTAGTAACATAGTAACACAAAATAAAGTTAAAAGTTATTCATTTCTGTTTCGTAGCCTATACCTACTTTGACTAAATCTTTTTCAGTCAATTCGGCTCCAAAATCATTTTGGTTTAATTTTTCTCGAAAACGGTTGGGTTTTTCAAATTCCAACAGGAATATATATTTTCTTCGCAAAAATATTCTATGAATCTGGAGCATATAATTGAACTTGAAAAGTAATCACCGCCAAAGAGTTTTATGTTAGGAACATTGCAAGCGCTCTACCCCGGAGCCTTCCTAACGTAAAATTCGAACCAACTCCAGTTGTTATGAAAACTACCAGAAACCCAACAATAATTATTAAAATCGGTAAAGCAATAAATAAAGTGACGGTTTGCGATTAAACAAAAAAAAAAAGATTTAATCCTCTCCCTTTTATAAGGTGGCCATAGATTGCCACATTTTGGGACCTACATGTAGATATATTGTATAAGCATCCTTGGGAATTGAAATCGTGCTTATAAACGTAGGATCCAAAAAGCACCGTTTTCTGAATATAGAGTTGTATCCATTCCCGAAGTTCTCACATTTTCTGAACAACAACTTGAATTTGCTTTGTTTGATCAATACAAAGTAGTTTTTAGGAAAATTTGAAAATATGTATTTTTTATGGGATAATAATAATAATAATTCTCACACTCACAATACACCAAACTAGGAGTACCCCAGAAGCGACTGAATTCTCTTGTGCGGGGGAGGGGGAAAATGAACGGGTAATTCAAAAATGTTTTTGATTTCACCAAAAAACCATGGGCGTAGAAATTATTTTTGAAAAGGGGCTTGTCCCCACTTGTTGGCTGACGTTTAATCGAAAGTGGGATGGGATGTTCAATTATTATTCAAGATATGGATATGGGATTAGGTCTTCCAAATCAGAAAATGCCCAAACTCACTGATTTTTTCAGTTGTTATTACAAGCCATTTTGATAATACATATCGATAAAATATTTTCTACTTACGAAATTAAAGCTCGCTTTATTAGGTATACAAAACTACATAGAATAGATACATAAACCTGATAAGAAATTATTTTTTAGTGAAAACCAGAGACCAAATATGTTAAAGCTTTTAGAAATTATTAATAATTTTGTTTTATAATATCTGTTATGAAAATATATAAAAAAAATATGATGTTCAGTGGCATATCAGGTAAAGGATATCAATTTACCTGATATACCACTAAACATCATTTATTATTTATAATTATTACAGGTACTAAAAATCTTGGTGTGTTTCATATTCTGGCTTTGACATTGTAGGTTAGAATTTCCACGTTCGATACTTACATTAGGTAAGTCGCTATGTGTAGAATTTTGTGGGTTGATGAACAAATAGGAAGTTCACATAATCAACAATCATGAATGGTTATCCTACACCCTCTAACCCCTTCTAGTAGCTGTAGAAGACGCCGAAGTCTTCTACATCTCACCGCTACTAACTATATATCAATTGGAATAAATAACACCTAGCCGATGGAACCAGGGGCGTGCGGTGACCATAGGCGTAGCTAGCCTTTTTTCTCCGGGGGGGCTTAAGCCCCTCAAGGAGATGAGACTCAGTAACCCGCAAAAGCGCTCGAGCGCCGCATATAAACACTTTGGTGTTTACCTAACTCACTATAAAACGACTCAAATTTCCGTTTAAAAATAAAAGTAAGCCATGATTTTGTCGAATAAGCGTCACCGTTTACGTCACAGCACCTGCGCGAGGGCATACCGTTTTCTGTGTATCGTGGGTTATTGCTCGGATCCTTATTTATAGTCTCTGTATAAACAAGGCTGTAAAGCTCAAAAAATGGCCGATTTTATAAAGCCACAGCCAACTATGATTTACATTTAAAAAAACACAAGTTTATGTCATATCTAAAAAAATCACAAACAACATAAAAAATAGGTTTAGCTTATCCTTTTAAGCCCAAAATTATCTACAATAATTTTTGCCTCTACAGTTTTTTTGTATAATCAGAAATAACGGAGCTACAGAGATCTGATGAAATAACAAAAAAAATCACTGTTTTCAAAATCTACAGTGAGCCATGAACTTTTTTAAAAATTCAATAGGGGCATTAGATTGAGCATTTAAAACTGCAATTCTTTCCCCATTTAACCTTTGTTCTAGCTCTGCTAGTTTCCGAGATCCCCATAGTGGGCATCGAAAAAACTCACCCTGTATACAGATACTGCACAAGTAAAAATATAGATGTACATTGGCGCCTTCGCAGTATTACATAATGATATCAATCACAGTAAGCAGTCACGTCCAGCCGTCCAGGTTCGCAGTGATGCCAGGGACTCTTTAAAGTAAGGGGACCCAGCATTATACTTTCCAAAGTGAGGCCTATTCTTTTCACATTCTAATGGTATCAGTGATGCCAAGTATGCAATTTTATTGGAGAATCTATAAATAAAACCGGTACTTTGATTGTTAGTAAAAATTAATAATGGTTTCCATGATTTCTAAAAATTAGAATAATTGACAATGTTGTGTCTACAAATACAGAATATGGCAACTGTCAAATGAAACAAATTTATTGTATAGTTGAAATTCTTTAATTGTCACATCTGAGTGTCTGGAAGTTAGAAAACTTAAAAATTGTGAATTATGATGGGAAATTTTTTGCCTCCTTTAGAATCTGTGGCACTATCTTATCACATAAAACCTGATGGCAGTTGGACACACTGACATATAACATAACCTTGTACCAGCCCACTTATGTGGTCTCCTTGGAGTCTACAGAAAACAAACTTCCCCTCAAGGCTTCACTTTTTCTATGTGATAGACTGTGAAATGCTGGGTCCCCTTATTTTAAAGAGTCCCTGAGTGATGCTAATTCTGTGAGTGTGGCGTGTGGCGGACTGACCGGGTCGGGTGCGTGGTGAGTGCGTGACGGCAGTGTTGCCAGTGTTCAGTGTTGCCGCTGTTTAGTTTGTTTTATTTTGTTAGTGTTTTAGTCACTGTCTATTACTATACGCAATAACACGAACACGCAACAAAATTAAATCAGCTTAGTAAGGTTTTTAATGTAAACCAATAATGTCAAAAAAATTATAAAAATAAACGCTAGAATTTGTCAGGGGGGGCTATTTTTATACCAGGGGGGGCTTAGCCCCCCCCCCCCAGCCCCCCCTTAGCTACGCCAATGGCGGTGACATTTTAACTAAGGGAAGCAATGTTTAAAAACTTACCTATTTGTAATGTAATTCGATTCTTCGATCACTTTTTGCGAATTCGTCAATGACGTCATCAAAAAAACGTCGATGCTCTAACATATTCTGGAGAATTCTCAATAAACAACAGCGATATCTGTGAAAGTCATTCATTAATTTTTGTGGTTAAATTTTTCATAGGGGGTTTTGCCCTTCCGTTAGTAATTAATTGAAGCTTATCCGCAAAGTTTAATGTTGAAAATCCCTTTATTATATTAAGGTACACACTACACATTCATACATTCATACACACTCTTACTTAATTGTCCAACTTTAACATTTTCAACGTCATTGACGTCATTCCCGACAGCCGAAGTTGACGGTATTTGCATGTCCATGTCCGTATTGTCTTCCATATCGCCCGAGATACGACGCGCGCGACGCACCAACGCGGATATCAAAACCAAAAACCAAAACCAACTAAACTAAACAAAGAACCTATGCAACGATAGCTTCCACGCACTATTAAAACACGCGTTCTCATTCGCGTCAGCCAGTGCGGTGGAGGTGGAAAGTTCAATAACCTCTCGACTCTGGAACGCTACAGAAAAGCTAGCGGCCGGCATAGCTTACATTGTACTGTGGCTCGGTAGGATGGGCGCAGTCGGAGTCAACGCCGCATTTGCTATAGACACAGACCTATTAGCGAAGCTATATAGGTCTGTGCTATAACCTTTTCCAATTTCGAATTCCGATGGAAACTTTGAAATAAGAACGGGCCCCCTAGAGCCTTGGGCCCCTAGGCTATAGCCTTCTCTGCCTATAGGGTAATCCGCCACTGTATACATGGCAGCATCCATGACTCATCTGCGTTCTCTGGCTTTCAATGTGGGTGTCGAGCATTCTACCTATGCATTTGAACATTTAAATTTTCCCATTACCTCTTCCACGAACAATCAAAACAGCCATTGTCTCGAAATTGCACGGCCAGATTAATCACCCAGCTTCCAAATCACAACTGCATCCTCCAATTCCGGCCCAATTTGCCGTTTTTGCGGGATTGGTAATCAAATCGAAGCGGGCCGGTGAATCCCCCAGCGATTGTGATGCAATTCCCGGGGCTAATGCGGCGACGTCGCGCCGGGCAATTCGATGGGTAATGTGCCCCCCCTCCTCCCGGCTTCCCTCCGATATTAACATAACAACCCTAATACGTATATATGTTTAAGCTGATTTTCTCTGGGGACGCCCCGGGCACACCCCTCCGATAACTATTATATTGCTCGTGAATTAAGTGAGGAGGGTGGCTCTGTTAAAAATCGAGCTTGCTTTTTGCCTAATTTGGTTTGTTTCTGAACACAAAACCAACAGAACTAATGCATACAAATGTCTTTTTTATACCTTAAGCAGTGACTAATATCATTTTTATGATGCACCAAAATATCAATTGACGCACACTTTTGTTATATAAATTTCATATATATACAGGGTTTCCCGGAACATGGGTGCTTTGGCTTGGGAGCTGATAATATCTCGTTAATTAAAAAATACCACAACTTCATATAACTTTTTTAACGCATTATCGATTTTAATATTTCATAAGCCATTTTAATGACAACTGGAGTAGATTCAAATAGTTTGATCGAACTTTACGCAACACTTAAAATGATCCCGGAGTAGAGCCCTTGCAATGTTCCTAACCTCAATTTTTTTTGCGGTGACGACTTTTTAAAATTGAATATGCGCCTTATTAGATTCATAAAATATTTTTTCAAGTGGGAAAATGTACTCTTGTTATAAGCGCGTATGCCGGCTTGCCGGCCCTTATAGGGGCTTTATTTTCTCCCGCTTCTCTGAAGGTCGTCTCAAGGTTGAATGTTAGGCTGTTTCTACTTTCAACGATAGATGATGCATTTTTCGAATTTTCGGGTCCAAATTTCGAGTAGGGTCGCGGAGGGGTATGGGCTTTCGTATGCGGAAGGACTCCCCAATTGGAAAAGCCCTCCGGTCGTTTGGCCCTTTTTTCGATTTGGGGGGCCCGGAATGGCGATTCCGGCGGCCGAAAACCGGGCGGTGTTGCCAGATCTACTGAATTTTCCATAGCTCTCCTCACATATATTTTTATCTACTGATCTTATAGTAAATATACTGAATTCTTATATTTCAGGAAGCAACTAAAAATACCTACTGAAAGGTAATATCGTCATGTGAAACGAATTATCGCAACAATGCAAAATGTACAAGTAGCAATTACTTATCTGCCGACATTTCAAAAATCTCACAATTCCAATATAAAAAAATAAACTAACACTAGGTACCTCTTTTTGATTGGGAAATTATAGATCAGGCTTTTATTGGTTTTCTCTAAATTTTTTATAAAAAATAAAATAATAAATCTTTATTTGAGTTGCGCTGGCGTGTTTTTCTGTATAGCTCCACCGTTTTTGCCACTTTTGAAACTATACTGATTTTTATTACTGTCATCTAGTGATTTAACAACAAGTCATCTGGCAACACCGACGCGCATTCAGTTGGATTTAGTTTGTATTTCTCTCGGCTTCCTAAACAAGAGCAAGTAGCGGCATAAGTATAAATGGTTGCCTAACGCCTAACCTAACCTAACCTAACCAATATTAATAATAATGGCTCATAATTACCACCAAATTATTTTGGAGCGAAATCAACTGAACAAAATGTAGCCAAAGTTGGCTACGAAAAACCTTGTTCTTTAAAGTTTTCCAACTTTTTTGAAAATACAATGCTTCTTTTGCTTTTCTATAGGGGGGAGAGGGTGAAATACATAGGTATATTTATTTTGTTAACTATTTTATTACTACAAATGTAGTATGACGTATATAGGTATTTTAGCTATCATTTCAGGGTACTTAGTAACATAGTAACACAAAATAAAGTTAAAAGTTATTCATTTCTGTTTCGTAGCCTATACCTACTTTGACTAAATCTTTTTCAGTCAATTCGGCTCCAAAATCATTTTGGTTTAATTTGTCTCGAAAACGGTTGGGTTTTTCAAATTCCAACAGGAATATATATTTTCTTCGCAAAAATATTCTATGAATCTGGAGCATATAATTGAACTTGAAAAGTCATCACCGCCAAAGAGTTTTATGTTAGGAACATTGCAAGCGCTCTACCCCGGAGCCTTCCTAACGTAAAATTCGAACCAACTCCAGTTGTTATGAAAACTACCAGAAACCCAACAATAATTATTAAAATCGGTAAAGCAATAAATAAAGTGACGGTTTGCGATTAAACAAAAAAAAAAAGATTTAATCCTCTCCCTTTTATAAGGTGGCCATAGATTGCCACATTTTGGGACCTACATGTAGATATATTGTATAAGCATCCTTGGGAATTGAAATCGTGCTTATAAACGTAGGATCCAAAAAGCACCGTTTTCTGAATATAGAGTTGTATCCATTCCCGAAGTTCTCACATTTTCTGAACAACAACTTGAATTTGCTTTGTTTGATCAATACAAAGTAGTTTTTAGGAAAATTTGAAAATATGTATTTTTTATGGGATAATAATAATAATAATTCTCACACTCACAATACACCAAACTAGGAGTACCCCAGAAGCGACTGAATTCTCTTGTGCGGGGGAGGGGGAAAATGAACGGGTAATTCAAAAATGTTTTTGATTTCACCAAAAAACCATGGGCGTAGAAATTATTTTTGAAAAGGGGCTTGTCCCCACTTGTTGGCTGACGTTTAATCGAAAGTGGGATGGGATGTTCAATTATTATTCAAGATATGGATATGGGATTAGGTCTTCCAAATCAGAAAATGCCCAAACTCACTGATTTTTTCAGTTGTTATTACAAGCCATTTTGATAATACATATCGATAAAATATTTTCTACTTACGAAATTAAAGCTCGCTTTATTAGGTATACAAAACTACATAGAATAGATACATAAACCTGATAAGAAATTATTTTTTAGTGAAAACCAGAGACCAAATATGTTAAAGCTTTTAGAAATTATTAATAATTTTGTTTTATAATATCTGTTATGAAAATATATAAAAAAAATATGATGTTCAGTGGCATATCAGGTAAAGGATATCAATTTACCTGATATGCCACTAAACATCATTTATTATTTATAATTATTACAGGTACTAAAAATCTTGGTGTGTTTCATATTCTGGCTTTGACATTGTAGGTTAGAATTTCCACGTTCGATACTTACATTAGGTAAGTCGCTATGTGTAGAATTTTGTGGGTTGATGAACAAATAGGAAGTTCACATAATCAACAATCATGAATGGTTATCCTACACCCTCTAACCCCTTCTAGTAGCTGTAGAAGACGCCGAAGTCTTCTACATCTCACCGCTACTAACTATATATCAATTGGAATAAATAACACCTAGCCGATGGAACCAGGGGCGTGCGGTGACCATAGGCGTAGCTAGCCTTTTTTCTCCGGGGGGGCTTAAGCCCCTCAAGGAGATGAGACTCAGTAACCCGCAAAAGCGCTCGAGCGCCGCATATAAACACTTTGGTGTTTACCTAACTCACTATAAAACGACTCAAATTTCCGTTTAAAAATAAAAGTAAGCCATGATTTTGTCGAATAAGCGTCACCGTTTACGTCACAGCACCTGCGCGAGGGCATACCGTTTTCTGTGTATCGTGGGTTATTGCTCGGATCCTTATTTATAGTCTCTGTATAAACAAGGCTGTAAAGCTCAAAAAATGGCCGATTTTATAAAGCCACAGCCAACTATGATTTACATTTAAAAAAACACAAGTTTATGTCATATCTAAAAAAATCACAAACAACATAAAAAATAGGTTTAGCTTATCCTTTTAAGCCCAAAATTATCTACAATAATTTTTGCCTCTACAGTTTTTTTGTATAATCAGAAATAACGGAGCTACAGAGATCTGATGAAATAACAAAAAAAATCACTGTTTTCAAAATATATAGTGAGCCATGAACTTTTTTAAAAATTCAATAGGGGCATTAGATTGAGCATTTAAAACTGCAATTCTTTCCCCATTTAACCTTTGTTCTAGCTCTGCTAGTTTCCGAGATCCCCATAGTGGGCATCGAAAAAACTCACCCTGTATACAGATACTGCATAAGTAAAAATATAGATGTACATTGGCGCCTTCGCAGTATTACATAATGATATCAATCACAGTAAGCAGTCACGTGCAGCCGTCCAGGTTCGCAGTGATGCCAGGGACTCTTTAAAGTAAGGGGACCCAGCATTATACTTTCCAAAGTGAGGCCTATTCTTTTCACATTCTAATGGTATCAGTGATGCCAAGTATGCAATTTTATTGGAGAATCTATAAATAAAACCGGTAATTTGATTGTTAGTAAAAATTAATAATGGTTTCCATGATTTCTAAAAATTAGAATAATTGACAATGTTGTGTCTACAAATACAGAATATGGCAACTGTCAAATGAAACAAATTTATTGTATAGTTGAAATTCTTTAATTGTCACATCTGAGTGTCTGGAAGTTAGAAAACTTAAAAATTGTGAATTATGATGGGAAATTTTTTGCCTTCTTTAGAATCTGTGGCACTATCTTATCACATAAAACCTGATGGCAGTTGGACACACTGACATATAACATAACCTTGTACCAGCCCACTTATGTGGTCTCCTTGGAGTCTACAGAAAACAAACTTCCCCTCAAGGCTTCACTTTTTCTATGTGATAGACTGTGAAATGCTGGGTCCCCTTATTTTAAAGAGTCCCTGAGTGATGCTAATTCTGTGAGTGTGGCGTGTGGCGGACTGACCGGGTCGGGTGCGTGGTGAGTGCGTGACGGCAGTGTTGCCAGTGTTCAGTGTTGCCGCTGTTTAGTTTGTTTTATTTTGTTAGTGTTTTAGTCACTGTCTATTACTATACGCAATAACACGAACACGCAACAAAATTAAATCAGCTTAGTAAGGTTTTTAATGTAAACCAATAATGTCAAAAAAATTATAAAAATAAACGCTAGAATTTGTCAGGGGGGGCTATTTTTATACCAGGGGGGGCTTAGCCCCCCCCCCCAGCCCCCCCTTAGCTACGCCAATGGCGGTGACATTTTAACTAAGGGAAGCAATGTTTAAAAACTTACCTATTTGTAATGTAATTCGATTCTTCGATCACTTTTTGCGAATTCGTCAATGACGTCATCAAAAAAACGTCGATGCTCTAACATATTCTGGAGAATTCTCAATAAACAACAGCGATATCTGTGAAAGTCATTCATTAATTTTTGTGGTTAAATTTTTCATAGGGGGTTTTGCCCTTCCGTTAGTAATTAATTGAAGCTTATCCGCAAAGTTTAATGTTGAAAATCCCTTTATTATATTAAGGTACACACTACACATTCATACATTCATACACACTCTTACTTAATTGTCCAACTTTAACATTTTCAACGTCATTGACGTCATTCCCGACAGCCGAAGTTGACGGTATTTGCATGTCCATGTCCGTATTGTCTTCCATATCGCCCGAGATACGACGCGCGCGACGCACCAACGCGGATATCAAAACCAAAAACCAAAACCAACTAAACTAAACAAAGAACCTATGCAACGATAGCTTCCACGCACGATTAAAACACGCGTTCTCATTCGCGTCAGCCAGTGCGGTGGAGGTGGAAAGTTCAATAACCTCTCGACTCTGGAACGCTACAGAAAAGCTAGCGGCCGGCATAGCTTACATTGTACTGTGGCTCGGTAGGATGGGCGCAGTCGGAGTCAACGCCGCATTTGCTATAGACACAGACCTATTAGCGAAGCTATATAGGTCTGTGCTATATGCATAACATATTGTAGGTTTGATATATGATATATAAGATAATTTTTAGCGTTTTTGATAAACCTAGGTAACTAAACTAATTGATTCCTGTTTAAAAATTCAAAAATTACATTTTATAATTTTACATTGTCTTGGTTTAGGGGAAGCACTGCTTCCCTTGCTTCCATGGACTGCACGCCCCTGGATGGAACCCGTATCTCTGGTAGCTTAGTTGGTTAAAGTGCCTACGGCCACAGTAGGAGTCCCGGGTTCGAGTCCCGGCTGGAGTGCATTTATTCAATTGATATCCTTTACCTGATATGCCACTAAACATAATTTATTATTTATAATTATTACAGGTACTAAAAATCTTTGTGTGTTCCGTATTCTGGCTTTGACATTGTAGGTTAGAATTTCCACGTTCGATACTTACATTAAATCGCTATATGTAGAATTTTGTAGGTTGATGAACAAATAGGAAGTTCACATAATCAACAATCATGAATGGTTATCCTACACCCTCTAACCCCTTCTAGTAGCTGTAGAAGACGCCGAAGTCTCCTACATCTCACCGCTATTAACTATATATCAATTGGAATAAATAACACCTAGCCGATGGAATCCGTATCTCTGCGGTAGCTTAGTTGGTTAAAGTGCCTACGGCCACAGTAGGAGTCCCGGGTTAGAGTCCCGGCTGGAGTGCATTTTTTCAATTGATACCTATTCTTTACCTGATATGCCACTAAACATCATTTATTGTTTATAATTATTACAAGTACTAAAAATCTTTGTGCAAATATTAAAGAAGACCGAATATCGTTGAAATATATGGATTAGGACTTCCAAATCAGAAAATGCCCAAACTCACTGATTTTTTCAGTTGTTATTACAAGCCATTTTGATAATACATATCGATAAAATATTTTCTACTTACGAAATTAAAGCTCGCTTTATTAGGTATACAAAACTACATAGAATAGATACATAAACCTGATAAGAAATTTATTTTTAGTGAAAACCAGAGACCAAATATGTGAAAGCTTTTAGAAATTATTAATTTTGTTTTATATCTGTTATGAAGTGTATAACATAACGCAAATATTAAAGAAGACCAAATATAGTTGAAATAACTATATATTATATACAATGTATACACTTTAAGTTCCAGGTTTTTAAAGTGTTACAGTTCAGAGTGACATCATATGAAAACTATTGACTTAACGCTTAAATAGTATATATTGCCTATAATTATTATTTATAGACATTTAATTAATCAAAGAAATATCAAAAGCATTAGATAGTTTCGGAACGACCAGATTATAATCTCTATAGATCAGACCATTAGCAGAACCTGATTTCTTTAATTTTCTGCAATTACAGTGACATTTCATGAAGCCGACTTTTTCAAGTCACGATTTGCCGATCCAGCATACCAAAATGTCTGACCATTAAGTCTTAATATACCTTCCGACGAAATCGTTTTCGACAAATTGACAATTGTGTTGCAATGCAATAAGGTCTTTTTCTTTGAACAATGAGTTTCATGCTTCGCAGAAGTCGCTGGTACATACAACTAACAGATACTATAATCTAAAAAATTATAAACAAAATAAAAAATGTAAATGACGATAACGGACATATTTTCTCAAACTGTAACTGCAATTTAAACACAGGTTTAGTCTGAATAAATTGTAGCTATTTCAGCACTTTTTGCTGAAAAGGCATCATTTCCAAAAAAATATGTGAATTTATTAGAATTTTTTTAACTAAATTTGAAACAAATAACTGCAAATTATCTGGATAGATATATACCTAGCAAAAATGTGATAATTTTAAGATTACTACTACTAATTTTAAGATTACTACTACTAACTAGTGGTGGAAACTGGAAAATCCTATATAAATCCTTTTTGTCGTAAACCCACGAAGAAAAAACTTTTCCCTCTTCCGGACATTAGAGCGGGACACGCTATATGTATAGCTTAAATTTACTAAATACCTAATGCATGTTATTATTTCTGTAATGTGTAAAACAAACTTTTTTCGTCATATGAAGAACATATCTATATAAAAGTTGAGTTGGGTTAGGGTGAATAAAATTTTACATTTTCTTATTACAAATCAACTAAACACTAAACTACCTAGATGCCGATGTGGGGGCCGTAGTGGCTACGTTCGGAGCATTGGTAACTGCATGTTTTCTGGCTTCAGTTGCTTCTGGGGTATTCCTAGGAGTATTGTGAGGGTGAAAATTATTATTAACATTAAAGAAGTGAGATTGTGTAAGTTTCCAGAATCTACGAAGAAGTTTCGTGCAGTGTGTTCAATAAATAATATTGTGCAAACAGACCTGTTTTATGCAAATGATAATAGTGGTATAGCCTACATAATTAATCAATAATTTAATTATGTTTAATTTACTTACAAGGCAGATCTAAAAAAGTTCCTGCACGGCACACGAGATGGCACCACAAACGTATAAAGTAACGATACATCGATGATTTCGTTGTTAGAGAGGGTGCTCCGTGCACGGTAAAAACACGGGTTAAAATTGGCTTAAAGCAGGGTAATACTGATAGAAAAAATTAAATCGCTTAAGTAGTCGCTCCGAAAAGCTGCGTCCGCGGGGAAGTGGGGAAGCGAGGGGGGATAGGCTTTGTTGCTATTGACTGGCCGTAACCACGCAATTAGAATTAGAACCATACGACGTTGAGAGGAGGAATGATTATCTTCACGCGTGCGCTTCGAAAAACCTATATAGTTTTGAAAACTTAGTAGTATTTTTGAGATCATGAGTGGTTCAGGGTGTACAATACGCCAAGCGCAATGTCATATTACATTTTTCTATCAGTTATTTCCGCATACGAAAGTATAAGTAAAATAACAATTGATTTACTTTGACAAAAAATAATCTTTCCGCACGCCTATGCTTCCTTCGGCGCTAGTTCTGCCCGCGGGCGGATCTCAGATCTCCCTCTCACTTTCCTCACCGCAGACGCACTCTTCCGCTGCGCGTACTTACGAGGTATCGCCATGGGCACGCCCATGGGTGAGCAGGGCCGTTCTCCGGCCGGCGCGACAAAAATACCCGGTCACTTTCAATTACTGCGTTTCGCACACAAAAACAAATCGCCTGATTTAATAATGAATACAATCGCGCCGGGGCTCACACAGGATTCCCCGCTAATGATGTCAATATCGATGGGCCGTCTTTTTGTTAAAATAAGTCATTACCGGTTTAATGAATTATTCGGCCTGCAGAATTATTTTCTCATACATATCTCCGGGTCGATAATATCTGTTTACTTTGGAGCGCGGCGTTTTTTCGGTGCATGCCCGCCGATTGGTATTGCATTCCCAGGCGGTTCGCGATGCGTCGCACTGCATGCCGCCGTAATGGCACTATGTCGCGTTCAGGTGGTTCTCGGTTATGGTTCGTTTCGACGCTAGCGAAAAAGTACTGACGCGAACTTGAGTTAGCATCGACTATCGACCGAAAACTTTTTCATGCCAAGTATATTCGATCCAGTATTCTGAGATACTTCAACAGGTCACAGAAAATTATATAAAGACTATTTTGTGGTATCAATTCTTTCCATAGCCGCTTCGTGGGTTAATGCACGGGGGGCTATGTTTTGAAGAAGAAGAACACACTAGTGGTCAATTAAAAAAAAGTTAGTACCGAGGTGGGTACCCTCCTTCTGGCATAGGAATTTTTATTTTTTGTTTTTGGTAGTAATTACGTATTTTGCCATAATTAATATAAAAAGTACAGAAAACAATAATTCCCGATTTTTTCTCCCGTTTTCTTAAGAAATAATAACCTCCAACAACAAAAAATGTTGTCTGTTTCTCAATTCATATGTTGTAAATAAAAATATGGGAATAGAATAAGGTAGATAATCGAACGACCAACAAGGCGACGGGGCTCAAAAAACAGCTGATTTAGTGCAAGGAATAAGCTACGTGTCGATAACATAACTTGAAACTACTATTATTATACCGTGTGCTAGTGAATTCGAAAATTGTGGCCCCAAAGGCACAGCGAACCAGGTTGTGAAGTATTTTCCACAGAGACGGCAAAGCCAAAATTCAAATGATGTAACCAAAAGCCTTCAACTCTCGTTGCTCGGCCTCCAAAGCGGTACCAAAATTGCTTGACCCGTCGAAAATCCAACTCGAATGAAGATGCTCTGTCGAGGCATAGAAGAATGTCGAGGTTATATGAAAAATGAAATAAACAAAAATATCAGCACAGCACTGTACATTAAAGGACAAAAGTCTTTTTACACCAAATCCAGGCTAAGAAAAGTGAATGTTAGGCATGATTAAGCATCAAAGATTTGTAAGAATTCGCAAGGAATATCAAACGTGCATAAATTCACCAAGTACCGCACCTGTTGTCAATGAATAGAGGGGAAAAGCAGACCGTAATTTTTTTTACAACTCCTTAAAGCATTAAAGTTAGGCGCTCTTCTTCAAGCAATCAACAACAAGGCTTTAGGTTGTTGTCCAGATACATACCTCATTTGGACTAAATAATATATTATATAAATTTGTTAAAGATAATTGGAAACGCAAAGAAACGACGTACCTGTGGATCAACAAACTATTGCAAAGTTCATATGCAAATTACCTCCACGTATGGTTGGTTGCATAGTGGTGACCAATTTTTTGGTATAGTTTCTTAAAATAGCGGTAGGTCGGGCGAGCCAAAAGGTTTATACCGTATAGTAAAGTAAATTTGCATAAAATCCGTTACAAATTCCGTAATCCGAACTGCCACTTTTTATCTTTGTATCTGAGCGCGCATGTACCCAAAAAGCATGCTGAATCTTTTACATGGGAGTTTGCAAGTCTCATCTTGCATCTACGGAAGCACACATCTACGAACAACAGCTTAACATCCACAGGCAAATGTAATGGTAGAGCGTGTTCACCGTCAACTGAAAGCAGCCATCAGGTGCCAATGGTGCCATCAAGACGAGCAGTGGACAGGGACGGATAGGGTAGGGTCAACCGGCCCGGGAAGTTTCATCGTTCCGGCCCAATAAGAAATGTTGCAATAAAAAGCAGGTTTATTTTTTAACCTCTCGTATAATCTTGAAATACATATAATAAAAATAAATTCTTCTAACGCCAAAAACTAAAACAGCCGTATTCTCTATAATACAATATTATATTACCACGTTTTTATTTACTCGCTTTCTTATCCTCAAATTTTGCAATCGATTTGACACTAATTTCCCAATGATTTAGAGATTTGAAACTTTGAACATAGCTCAAACCTGGATAACATTGCAGAATTAATGAGGTGTATATGTATACCTACATATTATTATTATGTTATTTGTTACTATAAAAAAATTATGAATACCTAATAAAAATATTTGACTAGTGGAAATTTATCAACAAATAAGCATATGCATTGGTAAGTAAGAATAGGATTTGGAATTAATTGTATATTTTTGTATTGGATCTTTGCACACCAACACTTTGAGCCGTCCTGTTGACCATTCAACTGTTTTGAGGGGATTCCATGGCATCCTTGACTTGCCAGATGCCTTTGAAATTCCCATTTTGCTCAACTTTGACAACCTCCAGAATGGAACTGCCTGTACAGGGTGTCCCATTTTGGGTGGTTATGAGTGTTTTTCTCAAAAATTTCGGTTATTATTAAAGCTAGAGGGTTGCGGTTTTCACGTCACTGTACTACTTTTTTGAGAGGAATTTGGCGGACCAATCAGATTTTAGATAAGTTTTATAGTTTCCGCGCATTGGCGCAGGACTGAAATTTTCGATTTTTTGGAAACCTCTCTCCTGGCTACAACTTATATATGTCGACAAATTTAATCAACTATTTTTATAGATTTTTTAGCGTAGAATCGAATGGAATAATTAGTTTTTTGGTAGCGTTAATAGTTTTTGAGATATGAACTATGGTTTCCATTTAAAAAAAAATATAACTTTGGTTCATATCTCAAAAACTATTAACGCTACCAAAAAACTAATTATTCCATTCGATTCTACGCCAAAAAATCTATAAAATAGTTGATTAAATTTGTCGATATACAGTGTCCTCCAAAAAGTTCGCAGCATAGGGGGATATTTTTAATTAATGTTCTATTTTGAAATTTAATTTTGGGGTTACCTTTTGCTTGAAAAAATATGAAAAATGACCCACTCAAACGTGGTCATGTGACTTTCGTTATCTGTCAAAAATGACATTTAAAAAAATATATCGCCAAAATGGGTTCATTTGTTAAAATATCAAAAAGTTTTACTTGAAAAAGTTGTTTCTTTCTTAATTTTACGTAAGTGTACCAAATTTGAACGCTCTAATAAAAGATTTAGTTTTTTGCAAATTTTTAATATTTATGAAATTTCTGAAAATTTTAAAAACTTGTAACTTCGTTCAAACTTTTTTATATCACTAGCTTCATCATTCTATAACTTTTTATTAGTAATTACCCATAAGAATAGGTATTTTTCAAAAGAAAATGATATTAAAGCTTTAAAATTCTGTTATGTTTGCTGCAAAGTTGATGTACCGTCTAGAATTTAGGGTATAAATTTATTTACATTACGTTTTCCAGTTCTACATTTATGCCAAAATAATAATAAATTAAATTATCATCAACTATTTTAAGTATCTAAGCAAAATTCTTGACTTTTATGGAACAAAATAATTATTCCCTTTAAGTTTAATTTCGCATAATCGATATTGATGAGTAAGCCATGGAGACAATAATTGAAGCAATTGTTTTTACCATTCTCCGTTTCAAGAGTATTAATAATTAAACTGTCAAATAAAAACAATTGCTTCAATTCCTTCCATGGCCTACTCATCAATATCGATTAATGAGTAATTAAACTTAAAGGTAATAATTATTTGTTCCATAAAAGTCAAGAATTTTGCTTAGATGTGTAAAATAGTTTGATGATAATTTAATTTATTATTATTTTGGCATCAATTTAGAACTGTAAAACGTAATGTAACTAAATGTATGCCCTAAATGCTAAACGGTACAGCAACTTTGCAGCAAACAACCGAATTTTAAAGCATTAATATCATTTTCTTTTAAAAAATACCTATTCTTATAGGTAATTAGTAATAAAAAGTTAATATAATGATAACGCTAGTGATATAAAAAAGTTTTTAGGAAGTTACAAGTTTTTAAAATTTTGAGAAATTTCATAAATATTAAAAATTGGCGAAAAACTAAATCTTTTATTAGAGCGTTTAAATTTGGTACACTTACGTAAAATTGAAAAAGAAACTACTTTTTCAAGTAAAAGTTTTTGATATTTTAACAAATAAACTCATTTTTGGCGATATATTTTTTAAATGTCATTTTTGACAGATAACGAAAGTCACATGACCACGTTGGAGTATTATATATAAATATAATAATATAATTTAGTATATGGGGGTTTTGGGGAGTCCTGATTAACGTTGTGGTGTCAAATTTGTAATAAAAAAATCGCTACATGATTTTCATATTTTTTTACTAGAAAAAAATTATTCGTAGTATGACTTGAAAATTGAGATTAAGACCTGAAATTTTGCACCGAAGTAAAAAAAAACAGTTTTTTGCGACCTATCTTCAGAAAAAAAAAAACGGCTAAAATCGGATGAAAAATAAAAATTTTACAGAGGTGGCTCCATTCCAAACGGGCCACACTGTATGTTAGCTTCAATTTAGAAAAAAATCGAGTCGATAGCTCCACCACTCTCAAAGATGGAAACGTAAAAAAACACAATTTCTGTAAATTGCCAATTTCGACAGTTTTTTCGAAATAAAAAAGTCCTCGACCACAAAAAATGTCGTAAATCTCCATTTCGTATGCAGAGTGATGTACTTAACAAAACCTATGTGGTCCGATCTAGTTCTACTTTGAAAAAAATTTTTGACGACCTTTTAGCCCGATTTCGCTCCACTACTTGTTAAATTTAAACTTTTAGGCGGTTCTTATTTTTGACTACATCAATCACATCCCTCCGGAAATGGGTCGCCGAACTGTTTATTTTAACGTTCAATTTTCATTCTCCCTTCTCTAATTCTGTGTAGCTGTCACTCCTGTCACTGCCTTCCGATCGATCGTGCGGTGTGACGTCACAACCGCATTCCCGCGCTTTTCATGTCGTTTCACATGAATAGCTTGCGGTCACAACTTTAATTATTTATTGCGATTTGAGGGCTGATATTTGGTATATAAGTATGCTCTTTCTATAGATAAGCAAATATAGTAAAGAAATAAAAAAATTGTTCAAGCTTCACCACCCAGCAATGCCACAAATGGCCCAAAAAGGAATGTGCGGTTTGCTGAACGCTACCAAGCAGGCTTCACGTGACAATGACATCGTGAATACATCACTACCAAGGGAGTGCTGTGGCGACAACGCGATGAATTTGTATTGTATTATATTTTTTTGTTTTTACATATTTTATATTTCTTCATCTTATTTTATTTGTCAAGTTTATTTGATTTGCATAAAATTGTATTCACAAACACTTTGTAGTCATAAAATAATATTTCGTCCACTGAATTGAATAGCATTACCTAAGTATATTATTGCACTGAAAGTTCAAAGTAGTTAAATTCATATTATTCTGTTACATTTAGATGTCAAATTGATAGCGAGGTAGCTTAGGACCCGGGAGCGTCTACCCAAAACAGTGGTTAGTCAGCGGTTGAGGAGATGAGGAGTCAACCTAGAGTGAATCGGCGCGCTCGGTTCTATTATTTCTTTCCTTCTTTTTTTCTTCCTTCCTTCCTGCCTTTCTTTCTTTCTTTCTTTCTTTTTTCTTTTTACTCGTACCTATTAGTCTTCTAACTTTCTTATTCTTGTGTATATTTACAATATACAATTCGGTAGTTCGGACACTTTATTTGGTTACATCTGCACCTTCCCATCATACACAGAGATTGGCTCGATGGTTTTGTTACTACATGCGCCACGAATTTTTAAAAATAAGTCCACATGCCAAATAATATGAACTCTCAACTGTTGCAACGGAAAGTTGCAACGAAGATGTTAGGGATGGAATATTCGTTATGGTGTCAAGGATAGAACCGATAGAACCTTCTCGTAAAAATAATCTATAGCGATGAATAATAATACACAACTTTCGTTGCGATTGTGTGAATGACTCCTGCAGTAGAAAAACGAACTTTTCTTTTTCACCACAACCCAATGTTAGAAAGATTAGAAAATTACAAAGAATTTTTTCTCTGAAAGTTAAAAACCCATATAATTACTCCACGCATTTCGTTCTTCTTGCTTTCATTCAGGGCCGTAGCTAGGTGTTATCCATGGGGGGGGGGGGGGGGTTAGGTTTAAAAAAAGGTTAACTTTTTGAGCATTATCCTCAAATATTTCTTACCAAACGCAAACTCTTGTCCTTGGTGGCATGTTACATGTTACAATCGTCCAAGCAGGACAATCGACCAGCAGGATTATTATTTTTTCATTTTGGCGGGCGCCGGGCCTGTTAATTAATTTTATATAGGGTTAACTTGCCTAAATATGGGCACCCTTAAGAAAAATGTACTTAAATGTAAAAAAAAACACTAGAAAAACGTCAAAACTATGGATTCGGATAGTTGTCGCGAAAAATTAATTAAAAAAAGTGATATCTACAAATAAACCCAATGTTCCTAATATGGTCATCTAGTAAAATTTGCCTTATGGGCTATGTTTCATTTGGATTGTTTTCAAACTATGATGGCGATGCAGTAAATACTTATGTCCAGAGAGCATTTTATCGACTTTCAAGAGTTATGTTTTTATTTAACACATCGTTAGTAATCTACACTCAGAGCGGCAAATTTTTACTGTATTTTTCGTTTTCATGCTTAGTATGCTTAGTTTAAAAGATATCTTGATCGAAAGTTGAAAAAGATAGGTTTTAATTTCCAACTTAGCTTTTCACCGATGGGAATTAAGTGTCCATATTTGGTATGAATTTATTTAGAATTAGAAGAATGTGTAGTGTTTATCAAACTAAACCTTGATTTTTCATTAGTTTGCGAGATAGAAAATATAAAAAAATATTTCAATTTCAAATCGAAAAATATTTTAAAAACAAAAACGAAATTCGAAAAAATGGATTTGGTTAAAAGGATTACTTTAAAACTCAAACATATGTTTCTTAACATTCGAGCAAAATTCTTATAATCAACGAATGAAAAAGAAAAATTTTATTATAATTTGTTGTTTCAATTGTCGATTTTTCACAATATATTAATGAAGAAAACACTACATTTGAAAGTTTATAAAATATTCCCCAGACATATTTATGTAAGTATTATATAACACCTGAACATTTTAAATTATTATAAAGTGTTCCAAATATGGGCAATGCCCATATTTCCAACACAACAGGTGTCCATATTTGGAACGCATAACCTACAACTATGAAAATGGATTTTCAAAGAAATGGAAAAAGTTTTCGCTAAGAAAAATATATCGGCACAATTCACGGACTTGGACTTTTGGTCCTGCACGCAAATAACTAATTATGTGAAATACATTGTACCAAAAATGCCTTATTTTATAACGGCCGCACAGCTCTATCGCACATATGACAAGTTTGAGTGTAGCAGCGACTCTTGCAGCCGATAGTGAAGATTATTCTGTCTCTGGGCGAGGGCAGGTAAAGGAACCTGTATTTTTACTTAGAACACATAAATCAGACAGCATTTACAGGAGGGGTGCCCATATTTGGCGAAGGTACCTTATACCCTCATGGGGGGGGGGGTTTGAACCCCCTAAACCCCCCCCCTTATATACGGCCCTGCTTTCATTTAGGCGTTTTGAAGAATCTGTATTATTGTAAGATAATTTTTCATCATTACTATATCTTACTTTATATGAATACCACTTATAGGTACTGTTAATACGAAATATATTTCAGTGCAGTAAATGGAAAGCAGCATGGGTGCCTTTGCGTGTTAAAATTACCCAGTCAAGCCGTCCTTATTTGGAGGTAGCGCGAACGCCTATGTTAATATTGCCGTTCCATTTCTTTTTCTGCCTGCTTTATCGGATCTTTCGCGAAGAGCACAACCTGGGAAATGATAATCGATACAAGGCACTCGCTATCTCCCCATTTATCTCACTAATTAGCGAAAATACATTATTGGAAATAATTATCGCTAATAGTGGACACTTTACATCAAATTTAAACCAGTTTTTGTGTAAAGTTTTAAAATTTTTTACTCTCGAGCTTAAACCGCAATTAAGATACCAGTAATCAATATTAAGTTTGCACTCGACTTTTTGTCGTCCATTTTAGTAATTCTTAGGTCTAACCCGATAAAATTAATCTTTAGATATAATGAGTATAGTATTTCTATAGTCACTTTAAACAGCATAAAAGACTAATTGGCGTCACAACAGGAACATAGGACATAAGGGTCACGCAGTTTTCAAAAATATACATATTCTACAAGCGACATAATACCTCCTTCACTTTTAAGGTTTTTACAAGCTTTTATTTAACTTCACCTCTTACTTAGTATGTGTGGGTCGAATTTTGCAAGCTGAATTAGAACCATTTCCTGACATCCGATTGAGCTGAAATTTTGCATACACCTTTAGTTCCGGTGACAATACAAAATGCAATACTCAATATTGTAATACTTTCAAAATGGCCGCCGCTCCAAGATGGCGGATTACATTTTCTTGTCAACCCCCTTAATATGGGTATCAAATGAAAGGGCTTGCAGAGTAGAAAACAATAAGGTGAATGACTTCATACGAAATCCAATATGGCGGTAGCCCCAAGATGGCGGACTAAATTTCTTTACCATCCTCTTGACATGGGAATCAAAGAGGTACTAAAAAGCACAAAATAAAATTGAAAATAAAAAACCTTTTTTAAAAACAAGCTGTTATTTAAGCCATGTACTAAAACGAATAAAATAAGTTTAGGTTTTCGTTAAGATAATTCAATTCCAAATTGCGACAAGTTTTGCAAATTTAAAAGCTTGTCGCGCGAATTGTAAAGAGAAAAATGCATACTTTGGCAAATAGGTATACTTGCTTATCAACCAATCACTGGGCAATAAAATTAATTGGTACTTACTTTCATCAACATTTCGCGCGACAAGCTTTTCAATTGGCAAAAACTTGTCGCAATTTGGAATCGAATTATCTTAACGAAAACCTAAACTTATTTTATCCGTTTTAGTAAATGGCTTACTTAAATAAAAGCTTGTTTTTAAAAAGGTTTATTTTTTATTTTTTTAAGCTTGTCGTCAAACACAACGTAAAGGATAAATGAACTCACTTGGACTTGGAACACAGTGATATACGGGGCGAGATCTATTTCATAGCATTTACCAAGCTCTGCTACTGCAGTAAAAATACCAGACTTATCAGCAGAAATCATCCGTATAAAATTCAAAATTTTTATTATGTTCCAAGTAACTTGATTTAAACCATGCTATAGCGGTTTTGGTTATACCTACTATGGACATTTATTTATGCCTGCATAACATAAGGTGTAGTTATAATAAATTTCTGCTAAGTTTCCGCTCGAAAAAATAATTTCTGGATCAAGGTAGGTATTATGGGAACTTACAATATAATAATATAGAACATTTTCTAATATGTAATAAGAGAATATGCTTGTCCATAAAATTAAATCTTTTGTACCTAAATGACAGCTGAAGCTTTAGATTTGAAATTTCCGGTAGTTCAGCGTTTCTTGTCTTGAAACTAAATTGTGACATAATTTTAACGAGAAAAGTCACGTATGCTTTGTAAATTTCGAAAATAAAATGAAAGCGAATAATTTTTTGTACACTCTTTTGGTTGACCCCTCTTTTTGTCTCACTTCAAATGGTACAGTTGACCTGTAAAGTTCGAAAACGGTAGGTAGGTAGAGGACAGATTTTGCGAAAAAATTAAGTTGGCCAGCTTTTTTCTGGTAGATTTTAATAAAAGAAAATTGGTAGGCAATGACTGGGCAACGTTCATTTTTAGCGCCATCTGTTGCTTGTATCCAACATTGCTTTTGTATTCTTATGACTCTGTCACACATTGGCTAACTGGGGATTCCATAAACAAGGGTAGTATGAGGGTTTGTCAGAAATTATTATTATATTCCTAAAACTTACAAAAATAATGTAGTATAAAGTCTAAAATACGGTGACCCACTCTAGTATTGAAATTTGCATAACATTTGCAAACTTCCTTAAAAAAATTATTTATATTTTTGAATTAAAAACCTCATTACGCATTATTTTCACAGCAATACTTTCTTTGTTACTTAAAGAGCTATATGCAAAACTTGTTAAACGCTCGTTAAACTAAACAAGGCAATATTCAATTTAAGTAGGGTATATACAGTCGTTCAAAAATGTGAAGAACTCCTTCATCATTACCACAATAAAAATTAACACAAATTTTCCAAATTAGAAATAGATTCAATAGATATTCATATCAATAAATATTATTTAGCTAGGTAAGTACCTATACCTCGAATAATTTTCTGTACTTCAGAAAATTCTATATATACTATTAAACGCCTCGTTCATGTAGTGGGCGAGCGTATATTATTGTGGTCCTGCTTTCTGTCTGTATTAATTTTCTACCTCAATTGACACCGCCGTTAAATCCTTATAAAAACTAATTTACATTTAAATGCCTGATATGTAACTTAATAAGAGACTGTAATTTGCATTTACATCAAGGAAAACATAATGCTATAATGTTTCGCGAACGAAATGGAAACCAATGCCCTATAATTGGTTAGCATTGTTATATTACCACATGAGGCAGATATTGTTAATCGATATGAAATTTATAGAGTGAGTACCTATGAAATAAGCAAAACATTTGTTGTACGTAGAATGGAGCTAAGAACCACACAGAAAATAAAAAAGCTCATTGTTAGGTATACAGGGGCTTTACAAGGAAACTAAAACCTCTTTATTATTTCTGTAATTTTTAAAAGGTCACCTTGCGGATTATACAGGGTGCATCATAAAAGTTGGCGAAAATATTTGTTTTAGTACATTTGTGGATATTGTGGAAAAGCTATTATATGATTACAATAATTAAAGTAGTTGATATTTGCTTTTCCTTTAGGCAAGATATGCGGTCCTAAATTTACCAAAAATGCATTAGGAAGAAAGGTCTCCAGTAGTTGACCCCATCAAATAAAAACAGATCTTTGCATACGCGTCTGATTATCTCCGAATCCGTTATAAACAGGAAAAGCTTTTTTTCAATTAACAACTACTTTGCTAATTCGCAGCCAATTCAGCCAATAACAACAATACAAAAAAATATTCAAAATTTCGAGTGCCCAACGCGGGAAATTCAAAAAGTGCAGCATCGAATTGTCAGGAGTTCGAAAACTGAAACATGTTCATTGAAAGCTGATATAACAACTTTATAGAGGCATTTTTTGTTACACTGCCCTCCTCTAAAATTTGGTCGTCCCGATCAAGTTATATGACCTTCATATATCTTCTCATGGTATGGAGACAACCTGACGATATTTACTATCTTCCTCTTTGCTGTTGGGCTACGTCGCGTCGTATACGATAAACGAAATCACTAATCTTGGTCACGACGATGTATGGTCCTTCCCAACTTCTGGGATGTTTCGCGTCTGAAACCGTTATCACAACGGGTAGTTTTAAGAAGGACCATTTGGAAAAAGTGTATCATTCTTGTTGAACCTTATAGGTATAGGTATGAGATTAAAACCAGAGATGACCTTCCTACCAGCATTTGAATTTGGCGGTTACAGTTACAGTTACAGCGTGCGGCGTTGCCAAACATAAATTCTATGGGGTGACAATTTTAAACCGCCTTTTTCTGCGTCCCGCCAATTTCTAGCGGTGCGGTGATCCGAGAATTTCTTTCTAGATACTGACTTTGAAGGATTAATTATTAAGTTGCATACAACAACTTAACTGTTGTCCAGATTTTTTTTAATATACCATGCACAGACGAAATAGTAAAAATGACAATTTGTAGGAAGAAATTTTGAACATTTAATAGGTATAGTTTGTATAGAAGCACTTGGCTCTTCCTTTCCGGAATTCTACGAAGCGAAATCCATAAACTGTCAACCGCGCACTTTGAAGAACGATCATTTGGAAAACGCGCGAGACGACGATTTAGTGGTAGGTGTAAGTCCGCAGGGACTTAGGCTTCCCGAAATATCTGATGCCTTGCAGGACGCTTCGCGATGCTACGTTCCGCTGCTCCAAAATCCCAGCTCTCACAATTCTCGCCAGATTGTCTTTTCGACAGGCCTATTGCTGCGTATTCGCCATGCGATATCAACGATATCGTAGCCGGTTGTTTTGCTCTACACCGAAATCTCAGCAGTCCGACTTTCCTTCTCGAAAAGGCCACCTATGCAAATGCAATGTTGTAGGTTTCGCGAGACGATGATTTGCATGGGGGAGAGTATGAGTCCTGGAACTTAGGCTTCGCAAAATGTCTACTTTGCGGAACGCTCTTTAATTGTACACTAGATTGTGACAGCTAAATATTTCATGTCCTTAGAATTCCCGAAGAGACTGCCATATTGATATTATTGATAGGTGACCACAGAGATCGTATGTAAATTCAACAGAATTTACGTTTTACGCATACGAATACCAAATTTAAATAGATAGAAATTAACATTAAACTCTGTTCTTTGAAGCACAGAAAAATGCAATAGTTATAGTTTCTTTGTTTGAAGTAAGGTTGGAGCCACAGAATACTAAGGTTAAAATTAGGCATCTGTCACAAGTTCTGACATTTCTGCCAGACATGCTAAATACGCCCCTGGAGGCGCTCAGAGCACTGCTGCCAACCTTGTATTACCAAATTAAGAAATGTCATTTATAGTGTACAATTAAAGAGCGTTTTCAGATTATCAAGATATTGAATTGGAATAAAATGCCAACAGGCAATAAGACGACGAACCTTCTCAAATGTAGAGAGACCTATATATTATGGTTCCTGTATTGAGAGAGTTGAGACAACAAACTCATTGGTGTCGCATTGATGTCATTATTCGCCGATTTTGATTATTATAGAGATAGCTAGATATTTTAGATTTCCATAGAAACTGTATGCCAGATTATAGAGGTTTTTGTATGTTGGTATTAGAATATATTTTTAACTAGATAATGAAAAATTTTGCACTTATTTTGTTTATACTGTGTGATATATAGTGTAAACAGTTGAAAGTTGTACATTATCTAATATTTCAATTGTTTTATTCCAGTTTTCAGGATAATATTTTCCAAAATTTTCTGAAGCTATAGTCCAAGGTCCAAGGTTTGTTAATAACACTAGATTTCGTAAATAATTGTAACCAGAAGATCAACAATAATTATGTCTTGAGTCCATGATTTTTTCTTAAGATATTTTAAATTTGATTTTCATTAAAGATTTGTCTCAGTTTCTTGGTTATCTCTTCACTACACTTCTAATTCAAGTTCTAGAAATTGAAATTTTTTCTCAAGGTTTGCGATTTTAAATGGATATTGGATGTTTTATATACCTCTCCCCATATTTGGTTTTTCTGCTTTCTTTCCGGCTAGAAGAAACCTCATTGCATTTTCCAAATTTGCAATTTTCCTCATCTTTGACAGTGAAAATAACTGATGGTCTTCAGTTGCGCTCTGGCAAATAAAAACATCACAACACTGCACCATATTTCTAACATTATTTAAATAAATAATGAGATATTTATTTATGAAAATTTTTAACCGACTTTTTACGTCTCTATAAGAAGGTTTGTATGCAGATATATGTGTTACCTGTTTTACCTCATGTAGGCGATTAGAATAAATGCAAATAATATTTTTCTGTAATACCTACCAATCTTGTTACGTCCATGGAATCAATAAAAAAAATATATTTTTTTAAATGATATGACTTCTGAAAAGTAATTCTTTTTGTTAAAACACGACGCTATTGTCCTAACTGTACCAGCCCAGATACTCTATAGAGAGACCAACATTGCCATGTTGCAAGCCTTGTAAAGCTCTTCTTCATTTTAGAATTGAAAGTAAAAAATATTATACACTTTAACTTTTAAACTTTAAAATTAATGAATGGTAATACAATAGTTCATTTATATCAAGTTTCTAGAACTATATGATGTGGTTTACGAATTCTTTAATATAAGGTTTGATTATTCTCGTAAGGGACCAAAAGTGTATTTTCGCCTATCAAATTATTAATGTATTATTAGAATGTCTGGATCATTATTTTTAGTATCTTGCTTGTTCATTTTACTTGTATATATAAACGGTAAATTATTTTAAGAAAATGTTTTCATTAAATAGTGCGTGACAACTTACGTTTTTCTGAAACTGTGGATAACCAGTCTGGCCTAGTCGTACAGTTATGATTTCTAATATTCTTATTATAGGAATATAAATTAGGCGAATGCTTTGAATAAATCTATACCTTTACATCGTATTTTATTTAATTTACTAATAGTCCGATACTCAATTACGCCACGCAAATTTGAGCTTATCAGAACAGTCATTTATGAATAGCGGAAACATGCATATTTCATTAAGACAAAATAAGCTGATGGTGTTTGCTAATTGCTGAGACATAAGATTGGCTGTACTTTTTCCTATATAGAGTGTGACCCACTTCAAAACGTAACACCTCCATATAATTTTTGTTTATCCTCCAATTTTGATCTAGTTTTTTTAAAAGTATTATTTATATATCAAAAACTGTACTTACTTTAACGCAAAAGGAACATTTTATTTTAAAAAACTACTCAGTCAAAATTGGACAAATCATATTAAGCATATTTTTATAAAAATTCTGAGTACGCCATTGGATTGGGCCTTAAAACGGGTTTGTATCAAATTTTGTTAAAAAATTTCGAACAATAAAATTCTAGAAATCAATTAAAATCGCGATTTAACTACTTTATTACAAATAACAGTAATGTCAATATGTACAGGGTGGCTCATTATAAATTGACACGCCCCTTAACTTGCTAGTTTTTTAGGTTAAAAAAAAGATTTTTACAAAAGTTTTAGATACTAATACAAAGTTTTTGGCTATTGGACCTTATACAGTGTGTTCTAGAAAGCCTTGGAAACATAACTTATGTTTTTTTTAAATGGAACATCTTGTATATTTTTGGATTATTGAATTCTAGGCATTTTCCGATACCAACTAAGTATATATAAGTTATATGTTCGCTCCAACCGTTCGTTCGGAACTGAGCCTTTTTTGTGAGGGATTACTCCTTGGGTCCTATAGATTGTCATGAAAGACAAATGCCAAATTATAGTTATAATTATTGACAGTTTGCAAGCATATTCACGCCTTGAAAAACAAAATGGACTATTTCAAGATTTCAGAGAAAAATGAAGAAGGGAAATTGAGAGAAATGAGAAATTTTAAATAGTAACGTGGTTAATAAACTTATAGTCAGATTTATTGTTCGAAATTAAATTTTTATTGAAAACGACAATGACATTTAGAAAAAGGATATACGTATTACAAATGCTCCACATGGCCTCCATCTTACTCAATGCATTTATTGATATTTGTTATTGCTATTAACTTTCTGTTTATTGCGTCAACTATAAAATTGCTGTGTTGAGTGTTTAATATGTGGATTTCTTGGCAACCCCGCAATGTATTTTAAAAAATGAAACGGCGTTGCAAAGGCCAAAAAGGGTGTAATCGAATAGGCAAAAAATATACAGGGTGTTCCATTTAAAAAAAATCACCTCACCTTGTCCCCACCTTTTTTTGAGACACCCTGTATAACTGAAAATATTTTTAAAATATGGTGCTTTGGTTCCCCTATTACACCAATTTTTTCTTTGTTCATATCTCGTTTCTAAGTGCAGTTTAGGTACTTTCTCGCACTAATGGGCTGCCCTGTATACAGGGTTAACTATCATTTAGTAAAAAAAAAAAATTACATATTTGTCCACTTTAATTGTTTCACTTTCCTAAAAATGTCACACTTACTTAAGGGTTTTTTAGAAATTAAATCTTAGTTGAATTTTGACCAATCCATTTTTGGCGCAAATTTTCATCCCGAGGCAAAGCAAATGTTGTTATGGTGACATTTTCTTCCTGGCTTTTGTAACATGTATAAATATAATATAAACAGACCCAATATTTGGTATTTGGGTAATTTTTAACGAAATAAAAATGAAAACTCACCTCAGTATATTGTAAATATTGCCAAGGTCCCAGTTGATCGGCAGCGTGAAAAGCCGAATAGGAACCGTATCAGGGCGTGGGTCGACAACGAAAATCCTCGAGTACGTTACAACACTGATTTATTTCGCACAAGGTGAATGGTGAATACAAAATACATAAACCCGAACGTGGTCAACGGGAACGGATTCCAGCCACCCGGACCGTCTGAACTCGCGGATCTCCCGTAAGCACTTCACCCGTCTGTGTCTCAGGCTCTACTGTCCATTCCGGGGGGACGAATACTCCTGGACGGCACGGCTCCCACCCAGAGGCCATAATAACACCTGGGCGGGTCCTCTCCGCCAGGACACACGCGCACTAGACACAAACTTGTTTCTAAAATATAAACTAAGGCGTTTAAAAACACTTTAAACATTTAATACTTCTCAAAACCCAAGCTGCCGCTTTCAGTTATGTGACAAATGACATGTAACGTCGGACTAAGATGGTCACGTGATTCTTGTGCGCCATGGCCTGTCTTTATCGTAGGCCTCGATATGGCTTCGGAACGTACTGTCAGCTGGAAGTGATTTTCCGCGGTGTTGTCGTTGTTTTAGGTAGGAGAATGTTAGATTAGTTGATTGGGTCTTCAAAAAAATAATTTTCATAAGAAAACTTATTGAAAATCTATCTAAACTAAACAAAAAGAATTCTGTAATTTCTTAATGCCGGCGTTATTGGACTGAACGCTTTGCAATGCAAAGACTAAACGTTGATGTGTATCGAATCGATGCACTCTCTTGTTCGACGTCGCATCTCTATATAACACCTGTGTCACACTTCACACTAGTTGCCCTAGTCGCCCGCGGAAGTCGTTTGCGAATTTAACATCGCGTTATTTCCCAGCGTCTTTGTGAAAATGCCGGACATTCGAACGCCGAGTTCACGGATCGTTGGATCAGTCGAGGAGGGCCCATTGGATCACCAGACTTTAATCCAATGGATTTTTGTATTTGGGGATACATGAAGGCGATTGTGTACGAACAGGAAATCGACAACGAGCAGCAGTTACGTGAACGAATTGAAGGTGCAGCTGATCAAATCCGGAATAATCATGGACTTTTTGCACGTATCCGGACTTCTTTAATTAACCGAGTGAATTTGTGCATCGAGGTTAACGGCGGCCTCTTTGAACTGTAGTGCTTTGCATATGTGTGCTGGTGCAGTTGTGTTTTTTGGTTACCCTTCGGGGTTTTCCTGGCGGAGGGGATCCACCGCGTCGTGGTCGCCAGGCTGAGTACCTCGCTTCAAACAAAAGGAATGGCTAAAGGGCACCAAGAGGTTCCCAACAGATTTAGAAAATGTGAATGTTGTGTTGTGTAGAGCTGTGTGACTTTTAATGTAAACGAACGCAAAAAGAGTACAATGTATGCCAAGATAACAACGTACACAAGAGTAGTAACAACATACGCAATACTAAGTAGTAACAGCGTACTCTCCCGATTGTACACGTTATAAACCAAACCAAAGTAGTTAAAGTGTTAATGGTTACAAGTCGGTGGGTGTACACGAGCAGTTCACAGAACGTCCGCTAAAAAGATCAACGAACGCAAAAAAAAACAATGTATACGCCAAGATAACAACGTAGACAGGAGTAATAACAACTTACGTAATAATAAGTAGTAACAGCGTACGCTCCCGATTGTACACGCTATAAACCAAACCAAAGTAGTGAAAGTGTTAATGGTTACAAGTCGGTGGTGTACACGCGCAGTTCACAGAACGTCCGCTAAAAAGATCAACGAACGCAAAAAGAGTACAATGTACGCCAAGATAACAACGTACACAAGAGTAGTAACAACTTACGCAATAATAAGTAGTAACAGCGTATATACGCTCCCGATTGTACACGTTATAAACCAATTACTCGGGACTTAGCTGTCGGTGAATGTTCAAAAACACGGCTACCTCGAGTAGTGGTCAGAACGGTCAGACGGCAGCACACTTCATTCCCAAAAAGAAAACACATGTAGGTTTTAGCTGTTGGTGACTACACACCAAAAAGAAAAACGCAAGCTTTTATCTGTTGTTGACTAGACTCCAAAGAGAACAAAACATGCCCTAAAAAATGTCCTGCTAAACACCTTAGAAGGTCGCTCAAGAAAACTTATACCGCTGCTGGGTTGAGAGTTTTCTTTCCAAAAGAACAACAAATCGACCATTTCGTGGTTGGATCCAATTAATCTTCAAAGTACAACGCAAAGCAGCCAAAATGACCCAATAATACAACCATGTGATCGTGGTAAACGCTCAACAACTTGGTACTGGTTCGTCAAAATAATTTTGGCTGATACAGACGTTGCATTACTTACGATGAAAGTTATTCGGTCCTATGGAAAATAAAACGGCAAAGTAATAAAGAGTGGGTGGCTTCATACTCCAATATAAAATGGCGGAACCCCGGAGAACCAAACTGCGTATATAAATCACCAATATTCCAATGTTCCCAACTCTGGGTGTTCCACTACCGGATCCAGTAACAATACTCTCTCCTCGTGAGATTCACCAACAATTCTAAATGGAGAATAACTAAAAACCACTTCTATTTATAAGTCACCAAGACACGAATCTTTTCAAATCAACTGCCGAGGACCGAATAAAAGATCGACGCCCACGCGGAAAGTCCTTTACAGGAAGGCCGGAAACGGATGTGAGCCGTTAATTAGTATCAAAATGCTTCGAAACTGAAAATGTGGCATAAATTACTTTCAAATCAAGCAGGACGGGACATTTTTTTGTCTTTCACGCCTCTTATTCCACTTAAGTTGGGACACACTGTGTAAAACTTCCTTCTATTCGTCAAAGACTTTGATGTTCTACACATTAATCTTCTAGTAACCATTTCCATTTTTTTTTGTTTTTGCACAGTAATGATAAAATTGAATTACTTGGCTCCAAAAACAATTCACCGGGAACTCAACCATCCGCATTTTAAAATAATGTAAATGTATTTTTAATATTAAAAATTATAATAAGGATGTAAGATTAGCGAGTGTAAATGTAATAATTACAAGAAAAGGTGATAATGGGCAAACACTCAGAGTTAACAAAAAGAAAAAACTAGTAACCGCATACACGTGTTTCATGCTATTTGACAATCATCAGCACGGTGTAACATTAATCAAATCAAAAGATAGGCATGATTTGGGAAGCAACAAATGAAGTCCAGTCAGGAGCCAACAGCACATTTGCAGCTTCAGTAAGCACATCCCCTATTTTAGGGCTTGTACTAACATCGCCACGGAGGCTGCTAAAGCGACCTGCGTGGAAATCTTCATAACCCAAGATACAATGACAATAAGGATGTAAGATTAGCGAGTGTAAATGTAATAATTACAAGAAAAGGTGATAATGGGCAAACACTCAAGTTAACAAAAAGAAAAAACTAGTGACCGCATACACGTGTTTCATGCTATTTGGCAATCATCAGTATGGTGTAACATTAATCAAGTCAAAAGATAGGCATGATTTGGGAAGCAACAAATGAAGTCCAGGCAGGAGCCAACAGCACATTTGCAGCTTCAGTAAGCACATCCCCTATTTTGGGGCTTGTACTAACATCGCCACGGAGACTGCTAAAGCGACCTGCGTGGAAATCTTCATAACCCAAGATACAATGACAATAAGGATCTAAGATTAGCGAGTGTAAATGTAATAATTACAAGAAAAGGTGATAATGGGCAAACACTCAAAGTTAACAAAAAGAATAGATAGAGAATGGATAGAGCTTCAAAAATGGCATTAAATGTATAATTCAGGTACCTCGTGCCTTAAATTCATGGCCCACTGAGACGGTGTTTTAGTGCTGAAATTATTAGGGATTTTTTTAGAGGAAAATCAATGCCGGATTCTTATTCAGCATTGTTCGAAACCCAAACGTACCAATTTGCATTACCGTAGCTCTACAGGGTGTTTCAAAATTTTTAGTGTCCCACTTAATTAGTGACCACCCTTTAAAATTTTTATTTTTAGCACGATTTCATAAACTTTTTTTTTTGTTGGATAGAGCTTCAATAATGGAATTAAATGCATAATTCAAGTGCCTCGTGCGTTACATTCATGGACCACTGAGACGAAGTTTTAGTGCTGAAATTTCGAGAAGTACTATTAGGGACTTTTTTTAAAGAAAAATTATTGCTAGATTTTTATTCAACGTTGTTGGAAACCCAAACGTATCAATTTGCATTAGAAAATGGAGGACTAATTGAAATTACTGATATTTTAGTTTATGTTATGTTGTGTTGTTTATTCATGTATTTGATGATATTAAATTAAATGAAAAATTTGTGCGCTAATAAATTTTTGAAAGAATATGAGTTCCTCGTGAATATTTTAGTGACCAACTTAATTAAGAAAATTAATTACAAATTAGTACGTTTTTGTTTGGAACCTCTCACTGCATATAAGAATCCGGCCTTACTTTTCCTTTTAATTTTTTTGGAACACCCTGTGGAGCTATGGTAATGCAAATTGGTACGTTTGGGGTTCCAACAACGCTGAATAAGAGTCTGGCATTAATTTTCCTCTAAAAAATCCCTACTAGTACTTCTCGAAATTTCAGCACTTAAACACCGTCTCGGTGGGCCATGACTTTAACGCACGAGGCACCTGAATTATGTGTTTGATGCCATTTTTGAAACTCTATCCAACAAAAAAAGTTTATGAAAATCGAGCTATAAATAAAAATTTTACAGGAGTGGTCAGTCCTTAAGTGGGACACACTGTATATGGACATTTAGTAAAATCCAGTTACAAATGGATAGCGACAAAGTTGGCCAAAACTAGAATTTCTCGAAGATTTTAATTGTTCTAAAAAGTCTTTAAGTGTCCATTCTAAAGCTTTTTCAGGAAGAAAATGGAAGTAAGACTCAACAGAAATGTCAGAAAATGTTTTTAATCATATGCATCAGAATCCGCTTCAAATAAGAGGTATTTCGAGTTTATTTGGCCACATATACAGATTACCAGAGTCGGTGTTTTAATAAAGAGCGTTATAAATAAGTAAGGAATATACGAGTATATATCGGTCTTAATAAGTTATCAATCGATATTTCCTACAGCCGGTTTCGGGAAGTAATAATTGTGATCTGCCTAAAACCGATGATAAATGGCAACATACCTTGGTTTTTTTTAAAAGCGACGTGTAACAGAAGTTGTCCCGGCAAGTTAAGACTGCCTGAAAGCTTGTCAGGCGTTGTCTCGCGTTTTAAGAAATCATTAAGCTTTCGTAATTTCTGGACGACATCCACCGCTTATTAAATTTAATTGAGATCCATCTTCCGAGCACACAATACTATAAAATATATCTGGGCGATGTCCCACGAGAAAATTATGAATTATCGTTTTCGCGACCCGCGGCACTGCCAATCGCGATGCGAGCAATGCCAAACCTTTAATAAACGAGACAAAAACAATACGTACCCATCAATTACGCGTAATTAAAGAACGGATTGACATTAATACGTCGCTAAAACCGTTGCGGCAGTTTTTCTGGGCTAATGGACACGCAGAACAGGATATTTGTCGCCGCTCAAGTAAGCGGCGATGCCGATGAGAAAATATCCCTTTATATCAATTTACTCCGCAGATGTAACTCAAACATAATTTAGTGAGTCATGCGTAAAATTGGCTCGAATACCTTCTCGGCAAAAATACGCATCGGGAATCGTTAAGCGTTTTTGTTCGAATTAAAGTGCCACTGCGGTATGTGTTGACAATATTAAATGCTATTTTGGCAACAAAATTATGATCCAGTTATGGGAAATGTAGTGAGTTGTTTTTACTAGGGGACAGGTTGTTACTCTAAATTTTTAGTCAATTATCGCTCAATTGTAAACAGTGTGTCCCCGGATTGTTTGGACGATTTGTAAATGGCAAAATATTTTCGAATTCAAATTTGATTTTTTTGGTTCAGCCATGCTTGGTTTGAAATTAATTTGTGATATAAGTGTTTACTTTCAAACAATCATATATGCCTTGAAAATTATTAAAAAACTACTTTTTCCCACCATAGTAAAGTGCGTTTTTGTATGTTATACGACAAAATTTTATGAAAGAAACTTGTATAATTAAAAACTGAGATGGTTAGCAAAATGTTAAAAGTCTACATAATAGTCCTACATTGGTTTTTTGACTTTTTTCTAATTTTTTAGAAAAGTGCCCTTTCTGTAGCTTTCACGTCAAAATATTAAGGAAACCTGTTCGTAACTGGGTAGGTACAAAAATATTCCAAAGCCTAGGCCTTCTTTGATTTTTATGCTAAAAATATAAAAAAAACAATATAGAAACATTGTTTAAAAATTGTTGTAAAATTTTCTTTAATTTTGACAGATATCATGGTTGCATTATGAAATAATTGGTCCTTGATTTGAGAGACTACAATAGGCAATGAGAAGACGAACCTTTCCGTATTGTGTCCCCAATAGGTAGGTACGGTTATCATGTCCTACCTTCCGTGACAGCTACCATTTTCGAGGTGTGACTCAAATTTGTGTTTTTTTAATGGAAACTATAGTTATTCCCGTTATTTTTCTGAATAACTATATATATTATATCGTTGGAAAGCTCTAAAATGCCTGATTTTTTAGACCATGGCCAACTACTATAAATATATGGTTTCCATTAAAAAATGTGTGTCATATCTCGAAAATGGCAGCTGTCACGAAAAGTAGGACGTAGCAACCGCATTGGGAACCCAATTCCCTCCAACTTTGATATTTACACTTTCTATCAACGGAGCAAGATGGATTAGAATAAATCACCAAAATTTCGTTTTTTCAAAATATATAGTAAGTTTAGTAAGTATAGTACGTTAAATTGGGCCCACAAAACTGCAATTCTTTTCCCATTTAACCTTCCTTCTATCTCCGCTAGTTTCCCAGATCTCCATACCGATCATAAAAAAAAATCACCCGGTTTATTGCATCCCGTGAGAGTTCGAGCATTTTAGTAGGGAATTTATGTTTATATATATATATAATAAGGATGTAAGATTAGCGAGTGTAAATGTAATAATTACAAGAAAAGGTGATAATGGGCAAACACTCAAAGTTAACAAAAAGAAAAACTAGTAACCGCATACACGTGTTTCATGCTATTTGACAATCATCAGTACGGTGTAATATTAACCAAATCAAAAGATAGGCATGATTTGGGAAGCAACAAATGAAGTCTTTGAGTGTTTGCCCATTATCACCTTTTCTTGTATATATATATATATATATATATATATATATTGTCTTCATATAGCACAGCCGACAACAAAACAAGTGTTATGAGAGCTATGGAGTCCAGCAGATCTAGCAGATCACCAGGTTGTTCCGACAAACAATACATTCTGTAACCGTCTAGACCAAAATGTGATCGATCTGTGATTTGCGAATTCTACCAACCTACACCAAATTACTGACTCCTATGTGTTTTCCGAAATCACAGTTGCAGATATCACCTCCAGTTGTTTTAAAGTTAAAAAATGTAAGAGTTTCTATTCTAGGCAATACGGATTCTCCAAAAGGATATTATACACGCAATCCTCACCCGCATTAAAATGGATATTATGAATATACACTACTGAACATAATTCTTCTTCCCATAGTTCACATAACCAACCATCATGAACGGTTACCCTACACCCTCTAACCCCTTCTAGTAGCTGTTGAAGACGCCGAAGTCTCCTACATCTCATCGCTACACCTAGCCGATTTAACCCGCATCTCCGGTAGATGGTAGCATAGCCTAAGGAATAACTAGCCGCGACACTCAAGCCCGCGCCGGGAGTCAAAACAGAGTCTGGCGGAATGAAGCCAGAATTATCGGGGCCGTACTAAACGTTTTCTCCCAAGGATGGGCAAAGGCAGAGAGGCTTGTGCAGTGGCTGCTTGTGGAAACACTTATAAAAACTGTGCATATAGTTTTTTCTTTTTCCTAAAGAAGAAATCGGGTAAATTTAGAATATGAATATTGGTGATTATTGTTTACTTTAGAGGCTTTTCCAGAAACGTGTGAGTTCGAGGTATTTTCGCCGGGCTTGGTAATCTGTATTCTGGTTAATATGCAGTTTTTCGCGTGCATAAAAACTAAAACTAATGATTGTTATTTACATTCGAAGATGCGTAAGTGCTTGGAGGTAATTTTAAGGGTCCATCCATGTCCCTATTTTCCAGTTGCTTATTTGAAGAAATTGTATGCCAGAGTTAGGATTTATTATACATTAAAATATGTACATAAAAATTTTAAAGAAAAAATAGAAACAGAAAACTCATCATTTGGAAACATCTGTAACCACTGTTTTTTTACTTGTAAACTTTTTATTTTTCATTTTTCGGCAAAAAGTCAATCTTTATAAAAAGTTTTGCTTGTTTTGAAACTGTGAAATCCAATACCAGATTTTTGAAAAGTTATACAGGGTGTCCGAAAAGTTCAAAATACTAAAATCGTGTCAAGAGTAAATTGCTCTTTTTTCAAAGCTAGCGGAAAATGTTATTCGAGAAAGTGGTTTCTAAAAAAACAAAGGGCCCAGATCTCAGGTATTAATAGATTCTAATAAAATTCACGAAATAGTCGATTTTTTAAAATGTGGTTCAAGATATTCAGAGCAATAATGTGTTACTACGGTTTATTCAGAAAGCATTGGAAAACAAGTAAACATGTAAGCCCTGAAGTGTTTGAGGCGTACCATAGACAGGTTCATCCGATCTGGGTCTGTTTACAAAAAAGAAACGTCAAAAAGTTAAAAATATAATATTTCTTGAAGTTTATTAGAATCTGTTAATATCGGAGATTTGGACCTTTTGTTGTATTAGGAACCACTTTCTCAAATAACATTTCTCGCTAACTTTGAAAAACAAATCACTTTACTCTTGACACGATTTTAGTATTTTGAACTTTTCGGACGCCCTGTATAACTTTTCGAAAATCTGGTATTGGATTTCCCAGTTTCAAAACAAGCAAAACTATTGATAAAGAATGACTTTTTGCCGAAAAATGAAAAATAAAAGAGTTTACAAGTATAGTTACATCTATACGGGGACACACTGTATATATTGTAGTGTAAGGTGTAAATTATAATAATCATTATTGTTTTAGTCGTTTGTTTATAGTTAGTCAGCAGTTTGCAGGTGTTTGGATAGGTCAACCCGATGCCACGATACTCAGGACTCTACTGACCTAGTTAAGGCTACGTTGTACATATATTGTAATTATAGATTTAATATTGAATATACTATTGTTAAGTATGGATATTTTTTATATATTGCCGTTGGAACTACAGTTTCGTTTATTTTTGATTTTAAAAATACTTATTTTTTACCTATATTGTATTTATTCAAAATTCCGTGGAAAGATTTTAAGGACGCATTGTTGAGATACCTACAAAAATAACTACTTAGGTAGACTTTTTTTCTTATAAATATACAGAAGTACACTACATTACCCTAAATCGTTCACCAGCGATTTTCTCAAAAACGGATAGTTGTTTAAAAAAAAATGCAAAATACGAAAATTTTAGACCTGCATAACTGCAGTCATAGTTCAAAATAATCGTAACTTTGCATGGCTGTAGCTCGGAGGGGGTGTATTTTAGTGCGTTTTAGGACATAGCTGAAAAATACGCACTTCAAATCTTTCCAAGTAATTTTGAATCACATATTTTTGTAATTTTCATAATGTATAATTTTTACAATAAATTGTAACACTTCTCATCAGGTTTTTATCTAGGAAGAATCTTGAATTTCCCCACTGAACGAGCCACGCATAATTATTACACGAATTTAGTTACAACGTATAGATAGTATTTTTTGCCTAATGATTCATTTTTCTCTCAATATTTTGTGAGGTGAAAATTAAACTTGAAGTATTTTGCAATACGACCCTGTCCGATTCTTCACGTCCGCAGTCCAACCCGTCTCGAATCAATCAGCCGTCTGCCCCACCGCCGCCAAAACTGGCTCCGCCTAAAATGCTCCCACAGAAACCATGTAAAAAAAAAGAGTGTCGCAGCTAGTTATTCCTTAGGCTATGATGGTAGCTTAGTTGGTTAAGTGCATACGGCCACAGTAGGAGTCCCGGGTTCTATTCCCGGCTGGAGTGCATTTTTTCAATTGATATCCTTTACCTGATGCCACTAAAATATCTTTTAGTACGATATAATTCTTATCAAACTAAAATGTTCAACTTTTTAAAATTAATCTTTGGGTATTACCCTGATAGATCGAGCGTCCGACAACGCCGTTTTTATCGATCGTTCTCTATCGTCCGTCGGCATTCGGCGCGTCACATATTACATAAAAAACAGTTTGTATTAGAAGTTATTATCAACAGAAAAATATTTAAAACGTAAATAATTGTTTATTTCGTCGTGAAGCTGGCTTCTTGCGAAAATGGATGACGGATTTGTCAAGCCATGTTCGAATAACCAATTGCCATATTATTTGTCGAATTCAGCACGGTAGGTATATAATATGTGCGTTTAGCAACAAAAATCAGAACCATGCATGAATGTAAATGTGGAAGTTATTATACGTTGGAAAAACTAAAATCTGAGCTATAGTATTCCAAAAAATAAATGGTAGAAGTGTTTGTCACATCAAATTGACCCTCACAATTATTGAAGAAAAAAATGCTTTTTTTATTTGAGAATTTACGTAACATATGCACATGCAAAAATAATTTGGATTGCCGGTAGTATGGATAGAACAAAGCACAAAATATTTTTTACCTCTATTGTGAGAAAGAATTCGCCGCAATGTAAACCAAATAAAATGAAATTCTGTCATTCTAATGATCGTTCATAGACTTTCCCTTTGACTTTGACACCTGCGGCCGGCTAGGGAGCAAATGCGCGTGTCTACAAAATGCCCCTTCGTCATTGGTCTAACTGCGGCGGGAATACGAGCAGCGTTGCCATATATTTCAACCCATTAGTAACGTAAATTTTTGAATTTAAATATTTTTTCGAGTGATCTCGGCCGAATTTTTTTTTAAAATGCCTTGGAGTCTTCTCACCCTGTACATTCGGATAAACAACTAAAAAAGTGGTGTATTAGTTCATGGCCGCGCTCGGCGGGGAGGCGACCGTCGGAATTGATGGGTCCCGTAAGTGCGGTCCTGTTCTCGTGGGGTCAATTCCGCTAGGTGTTCCCGCGCCCGCGGAAAGGCGCCCCTCGGCCGCTGACAAATGGTGGCGGCGGTGACCGGGGGTGACCCCCCCGGGGCCGCGGACCATTAGCGGCACTTTGAGGCGGCCGAGGAGAAAGGCGCCGGCCGGGCCGCGTTCGGCCCCGGGAGATGCGGAAGGCGAAGAAACAATCTGGACGTTTAATTGGGTCTGGGCCGACGGTCAATAGGCACCTACATGGCCGTAATCGTTTGGATAAAGCGGCGAAGCCAACTGGTGATGGGAAGGTGGAAGCATCGACTGCCCTCGACATCCGATTCTTAAAAGTATAGGTAATAAATATTCGACCGGCTGTAGTCAGGAGAAGAGTGCGAGCCCGTCTTTCTAATGCGTGTTTAACTTTGTTTTATAATATATATCACGGGGTTGTCTTGTGTAATATTTGATATTATAAAATACGTGAGACGGAAATCGCCCTGTGGAGGAACCAAGTTTTAGCACAATATTTGGATATCTGACACGGTGATAGGTGCCAGTATGTGGTACTTCGATACTTTTATGCTTAGCTGGTCGGCTTGTGGCTCTTTCCTGGCTTGCAAAACTCAATGTTTGGGATGACCTAGAAATCCGACTTTTTTCCTTAAAAATTCGGATTTATCTAATTGTATTTTGAAGCTAGCTTCTCTCAGTGTAATAAATAGTAATTTTAAATTTGCGATATGTTCCGTAAGGTTCGTTGAAAATATTATAATGTCGTCCATATAAAGTAAACACATTTTTCCTCGTAATTATCTTAGGAGATTGTCTATAACTCTCTGAAAAGTTGCAGGGGCGTTTTTTAAACCAAAGGGCATTCTAACATATTCATAGTGTCATAGTGTCCATTTTTTTACGGTGAAAACAGTTTTTTCAATACCTAATTGAATTTTCGTGCATACAATTTGGTGAAAACCTGACGCGAGGTCAATGGTTGAAAAAGATTGGCAACGGCCAAGTTTACCCAAAATATCATTTATATTTGGTAAGGAGTACTTATCGTCTATAGTCTTTTCATTTACTTTCCTATAGTCCACTACTATTATCCACTTTTGAATTCCGCCTGCATCTAATTTTTTTGGGACGATCCAAATATTGCTACTCCATAGGCTTCTACTTGGTTGTATATTACCGTCACCTAACACTTTTGAATTTTTTTTAACAAAATTAACCTTCTTTGTGAAAAATATCAGAAAATTCGTGACATAATTTTATTAAAGCTTTATTTTCTTCTTCGTTTGAATGATTTGTTCTGATTATATTTTCAACATTAAGATTGTCACTATTATTTATTTCAGTCCCGTAGTGCGGTTACAACTTTATATTTTTTGGAAAAGTTTTCCACGTGCAGTGGCTCTTCAAAGGTTAATTGTATCGCCTTATCAGTATTATTATGGATTTCAGTGTAAGCAAATCCTTCGATTGGCGTCGTAATTGTTGCAGGAAAATAGGGACCATTTGTATTACTCTCGGGTATAATAATATCATCATTAAATTTATTTACTTAGATTTTAGTTGAAAGCGCTTCGTGTGCATTGACAGAGATTGTATATTGTTTATCTTCTGGTTGTCTATAAAAAAGGGAATCCGTGTTACATTGTTAATGAAAACATCGTTGTCGAGGTTAATGTGAAATTTTAAATTTTTTAAGTCACCCATCAAAATATGGTTGGAAATCAAATAAAATTATGCCAGTATTTAATTCTTCTCGAGCCGGAATATTGGCTCTGAATTTAATTTCTGTTTCGCCTAAACTTGCTTTGAATTGCGTTGCGTTGGGCAATATAAATGCAATTTGGAAAATATGTTTCTACTATAGAGGGTATTAAAATGGAATCATAGCATCCTGTGTCAATTAATAATTTCATATTAGGATTTTCAATCTGAATATAATCTAAGCTATTACATTGTTCTACATAAATTTCTACTATTTCTTTTTTATTTTATTTCTTCCGAGTTGAAGGTGGTTTGACCTGACGAATCTTTTTACTTTGATAATAATTATTTGGTCTATTTTTCTTATGATATTTTGTGAAAAAACTTGTAAACGTATTTTGAGAATTGCACTTAAATATGTTTTAAGTATAGTTAAATTTTCTTCCTGTAATATCAGGGTTATCGCATCTTATAGGGATGCACGTTCCTCTAAACGAATAATAGTTTGGAGAGGATCGGTCAATCCTCTGACAAAGGTCCTTAAGCACAACTCGTGATATGGGCTATAATAAATATTTTTTGCTGCTTGGGTTAGATAAGCGTTAGAATTTATTTTCTGCCTTAAATTATATACTCCCCATAACTTGAAGTCTTTTCGCGAAGTCCGATGGGCACTCATTTTTAAACGGTTTAGCTACAAGTACGTCCTGTTCTAAACAATCCAGATTTCGACGATCGCCAAGGCACTGGTTTAGGGCGTCTTTAATTTTTTGCCAGGTATTCAACTCGTTTCCACAACCTATTAACAACACTGCACGTCCAGTCAGTTTCATCTGGACTGCCCTAATTAAATAATTTTGCAAAATTCGTTTGTGAATCTGCTGTAAGTTTCGAAAAGGTAATGAATTTTGATAATGAAGTTTCATTACCGTGAAAGTTTGAGGTAGTTTCCACATACATTTTGAGCATCGGGAAGTTACCATCTTCATTATTTGCCATTTTTAAGCTTTTTATTTCTTTATCTACTTTACTAGTAACTTGGTTACTGTTAGTTTGTTCGTCATGATTCAAATTAATTGAAAATAAAATATCAGTTTCACTCATAAATTCGATTCTTCGGCGAGCCACGAATGACAAGTGGTTCTTTTTGTGGTACACACAGGTCGCCACAGCTCGGTGTGACAATATAGAACATAGCTCATGTCCATCTTGTACCAACACTGCCCACCAAACAGCTCTATTTGGACCTTTTTGTACGAGAGCACAGGTATAAAATTGCCCTGCTACCTCTGTCGTTTTTACTCGAGAATTTATATAACAGACGGCACCGCCTGATAGATTGCTTTGGTGTTATACTCGTTCACGAACAGAATAAACTTGTGTGTGTGTAATTCGTGTAGTCAAGTAGATGAAGACATTTTCAACAGCTCCTCTAAACAGTGATAATAGCGATACTGCGTTTTGGTGCGCGTTTACAAATTTTGTGCGCATACTTTTGTGTCGTGCGCTCCACTAATTACTGCTCAACGAATTTTTGGATACTAATATTGATATGAATGAAAGAAAAAAATGAAATAACATTGGAATATCAATAGGGTGTGCGATAAAGTAACATAGACCGTTCCGTATTTATAGTCACAGCAGAACACTGTTTCCCAAAAGTTTAAAAACTCCAGAAACTAACGATATATATAGGAATAGATGACTCGCACGCTAATACAAATAACACGTTTTATTTTGCTTCTACATTATGGGGTCGGGGGGAAGAAGACGAGGCAATTTGTTTACTTTGGTATTTCTTAAATTCAGTTTTTCTTATTTTCTTTTGTACCTACATATTTTGTAATGCATAATAAAGAAATTTTTGATAAACTTGTATCGCAGATATACCTACTTTGAGGTACCCATATTTACAAAATAACTTAAATCCAATAAAAAAACTGAAAACCCTGAATGTACCAACAATAACATCTTTTTAAAATCATGAAACAAAACAAGTTGCTTTTGGTAATTCCTATATACAATGTGTCCCGGATAAGAATGAACAGCATGATGATCTTGCAAACGGTGAGAGATAGAACAACGGTTAAATGGGAAAAAAGTAGCACAATTTTAAGGTCAATAAAATAGTACACACACACACAATATTGTTTTTCTTTTTTGAGTTATTTTGAAAAAAGTCAAATTTTGCGTTTTTGATTTTATTTTGTTCTGAAGTTCTTAATTTTATATTATATTTATATAATGATATAATATATATAATATAATTTTTTTCTTTTTCACAGATAGAATAAAAAAAAAACACTTTCTTGTAGCACTTTTTAACGGGCTTTGAGATGGCGTTTTTAGATTTGTTCTACAACATTATTCTTCAACTTTATCTTTTTAAATACGGACCTGGACTTTTTTTTGCAGATTTTGGAAGCACTTTTCATTGCAAATACCATGATGTATGACACGAAATATTTTTAAAATGTTTTGAGACAAGTAAGTACACTGAAAATTCCTTTTTTCCATTTTTTTTCTATTGCGGCCCTGTATTTAATAATAAGAAGCCTAAATATTAATCAGTATTGTCAACAATTTAACGTAAAGTTTATTTTTACTTCGAAAACTTAATATTTTTAAATACGGTTAATGTTTTTCTCTGTTGTTGTACATCAAACAGTGTCGCATTGTGTTTTGGAGTAAATTTTTGGCTTTTTCTAATTGTAAGAAGACAGCTTTAAGCCAATGAAACCAATAACTTTTGCAATTTATTAATTGCAACAATACATTTGTTCGGCCTCTACACTATTTCTGTGTCACAAGATATAACATGCTAACATGTTAAATTTGTCATAATTTGAAAAAGCACCCTCCATTTAATAATACAAATTATTAACTAAATGATACAGTGGGAGTTATGACAAATGACAAGGGGTTGGTTTCTTTGTTTCAATGCCCTCTAGGGACTCTAGGTGGAGGATTTTTATTTATTTTTTATTATCGTATATGACTGTCTTTGCCGTCATTTTCTTGGTTCTCTGATCGAAAGATAAGTTGTAAGTTAAATTGTTGACAGTATTGATTAATATTTAGACTTCTTATTATTAAATGCAGGGCGGCATTTAAAAAAATGAATGGAAAAAAAGGAATTTTCAGTATAATTGTCTCAAAACATTTTAAAAATATTTCGTGTCATATCACGATATTAGCTTTCAAAATCTGAAAAAAAAATCCAGGTCCGTATTTAAAAAAAAAAATAATTTGAAGATGGTTTCTCAAAAACGAAATGTTGTAGAACAAATCTAAAAAAGCCGTCTTAAAACCCGTTAAGAAGTGCCACAAAAAATGTTTTCTTTTTTCCTATCTGTAATAACAGATTCAGAAAAAAATAAAAAAATCGAAAACGCAAAATTTTACTGTTTGCAAAATACCTCAAAAACGAAAAAATATTCCTATCAGAAATCTGTTTGTACCATTTTATTGACCTTAAAATTGCGTAACTTTTTTCCTATTTAACCGTTGTTCTATCTCTCACCGTTTGCAAAATCCCCATGCTGTTCATTCTTATCCGGGTCACATTGTATATCCTTGCCAGGAACAGTAATTTGTTGTCGAACTGTCAAGTTTTTCCTCAATCCCTATTTCGACATTTTTGTGATAAAGGTAAAAATAAGTAAATTAAGGATATATATGTACAGTGTCAAGTTTTTTTAACGATTATCAAAAACTATACTTTGTGGCAAAATGGCACATTTTAATTAAAAAAAGCAAGGTCTACTACAACATATTTTTTGTGTCAAAATTTGACAAATCACATCAGGCATATTAGGCCACCATTGAAAATGGAGATTTAACTACCTACATTTTACCTGCCTACTCACTTAAATCAAGTTGCGTGTGAGGATTACAGACAATTAAAACTGTAACTTACTTTATTACAAGTAATATCAATAGGTATAATACCTAAATACAAAACACTATTGTAAATATTATGAGATACGAAAAATTGAATTAGTAGAAAAAATTGAAATAGAAAAAAAATTAATTTCATTTTTACTTTAGTATTTTTGTATTTAGATACCTATATCTATATGAAAGAAAGAAAGTTTCTAGAATTTTTATTGTTCAATATGTTTTAACAAAATTTGGTACCCGTTTTAAGGGATGCCCAATCCAGGGGCCTAGTCAGAATTTTTATAAAAAAATATGTCTAATAATATTTGTCCAATTTTGGCCCACTGCGTCCGGAAATTACGCTCGAGTTTGTGAGTTTGCCCAGGGTATTTTATGTGATGTTTAACAACGGATTTTTAATAATAATAGAGAGGGTGTTGGAAAACTGCGGTGACAAATTGAAATAGGGTAGAAAATAGCTGGTGTTCACTGTTCATCCTGGTTAATAAGAATTCATATAATTCCGTTTATATGGCTTTGATCTTATGGGTAGAATTTACAATGTACCTAATTTATTTTTCTGGCTAAATTTAAATTCTTTGAATACTGTAACCGAGATCCATGGACCCTTTTAAGTTCTTATTGAAGGAGGGATGCCTAAACAGAATGCAACTAAAACTTTTCTAGTATCTACTTAATTCCAGTGATTTTCCATTTGCGCCCAGGTGGAAATTATTTGAAATGAAATCATTGCTTGTAATATCAGAAGTGTCAAATCCATATCTCATTTCAGTTCACGTCAAGCTTGGATCTCTAGGTACGATTCGATTTCAACACGTCGCGTGGCCAATAAGCGAAACTATCCATAGTAGGCCAATTGCGCGCCAACGATAACGCTAATAACTTTTTGCCGGAATATATCCCAGTTATGGGACGTAATTTGCTAGTAAATTCCCATATCGTATCATTTGCTTGCCCAATCAAACGCAGATACCTGATCCCGGTATAATCGTATCGCGGGATATCGGGTTCCTGTTTTGTAACGCGCTTGGCTTTGCCGGTCACGCTTGGGATAAATCTTCACACACTCGCGATAATTGTTTTAGATTCTCCGGGATCGTTAACAAAGAGGAGTTACAAAAAAGAAGCGGGGTTCTTTTGTGCAGGAGTTAAAAAGCATTTAAATGTAACAGATACCGCGAACTAGATAAACGGTACAACAAAAACTATGCAGGTGTAGCTTTACACAATACTTGCCTAAGAACTTCGTTTTAAAGTCAGATTTGCACGCTAGGTGATCACAGAATTTGCTATAATTTGCAATTGCTTTCCTTCGTTAAACAAAAAGATTGTTTCTCCTTTTTGGCAAGTACTCTTACAATAAATTGAGAGGCTGAGATACAAAACCAACAAGATCAAAAAAAGCAGGAAACTTATGGTCACGGTAGGACTTTAAAGAATCTTGTCCCTATGTAGCAAGTGATTACTTCAATATACTACTTCACGTAAGTATAATTTGTTTGAACATTTTACAGCAAGCTTCAAAAGCTCAATTATCCGTAATTTTTTTATGTCAACTGTGTGTAGTTAAAACGTCGAAATTGATCTTGCGGACAGCTAGTGATTATTTCAGTTTTGTAGTCGTTTTATGCAAATTGCCAATAAAAGATATAGAGACTCTTTATCAGAGCAAACTTAACTAGTAATCACTCTAAAACATTTAAATACTAATAATTCATGGGTTAACGTGTCGTCGTAAATTTACTACCTTGTTATCGTACATGCTCTTGCATTTTAATGAAGATAAAGGTATGTTATTGACTAGCAATTACTTACTAGCAATTGACACCTTTCTTAACCGGCCTACGAAAAAATGCGAGAAGCTAAACATACCTTATTATACCTTCTCTCCAACAAAGGAAAATGCGAGAAATATTTTTAATAGGTTCATACTTTAATTGGAGGCTTGAGATATAATAACCAAATCATGATCTAGTTTATACACCCAAATAAAAGAATTCTTGTTACAGAAAAACAGTTATTTAAATGAGTCTGCTGCTCTTGCGGTGCCGCTTCACAAAGCAAATTCAATAATATTTTTTTGCCCCTTGGGGTCCAACATATACATTGTATTATGGCAGAGTATTGTACCGTGGATAGACTATTAGAAACATTGTCAATTATACGAGATTTTCGTGGATGCTACAATGTGTTCAGTCGTGTTGAGCTGATTAAATAGCTACAATTAAATCCTCTGCTTAAACTAAATAGCCTTTAGAAATAATATCTTCACGAAGTACATTGGCGTCCGATGTTGTTTTGATGTTAGATTTGATATTTGGCAGTCGTTGCTCTGACTAAAAATATTTCGATCAACGGTTAAGACATACAGTGAGCGTTAAATGTGTAGGGACCGGCTATTGTATAAAATCTAAAGTAGCGACCAAAAAGGATTGGAAGGTGTAAATTATATTTATCTAGGTAGGTTGGTATGTCTTACCTAATATGTATTGCATATTAGGTATGGCATCTTATTTTATGATGTCAAAAGATATAGTACTGTATAAAGGGTCAGATGCTGTCAACACATTGGCTCTTGCACTCTTGCCAGATACGCTACTGATCAGAGCTGAATATAACGACTAATTATTTGTTATTCAAGCGGCTCTTCGTTAAGTCTGCTTTAAACGCCGCCAAAACGCCGAACAAGTTCCCATGAAAATATAATAAATGCCGGATCTTTTTTGTGCTTTCGTTAACAATCCTGTGTGCAATCATGGCCAGTTTACCTCTAAGTATTATTAATTGGATGTTTCACGGCTACTACTAGGCAACGGCCAACCCTTGGTTCTACGAGCGCTATAAAAAGCAGCAAAGTGTAAAGAAATCGAAGCGTGACAAAGCTGATATTTTGATTCGGTGTTATGATAGGGAAAAAAGAAAACAAGATATCATGCAATACCTTATAGGTAGGTATTGTCATTTCTTCACATGGTAAGTATTTTTACAAATGGTAAGTATAATTACAAATTAGATCCGAATTTTCCTCTTGAAGTGTCTAGAATTGGTATCTTTCATGGCAATCCAATGGTACAGAGATTTGTAAAATATTGGAAACGGCTTGAGTAACTAAAATAGAGAGATTGAGTGAACATTCTATATTATAACACTCACTGCTCTCTTCGACCTTTCGAAGGCCTTTGATTGTGTGGATAGGGAACTGTTGTGCACAAAATTGGAAAGATATGATATTAGAGGTAATGCCTTGGATCTGTTTAATTCCTACATATGTTAGATAGAAGGAAGTATGTCAAAATAACGCGAATGCGAATTTTCATCATCGCAAGCGTACTTAAAAAAGGAAGGGGGTGCCCCAGGGATCGATACTAGGACCCTTGCTCTTTATTTTATATGTCAATGATTTACCAAATATTATAAATTCAAATGAAATATTTACCATGTTTGCAGACGATGCAGCATCAATTTATGTGGGAAACGACAAAAATATTTTATTATCGAACGTAAACAATTAACATAATAAAATTTATAACTTGGTATACCAGAAATGGCCTTATAGGTTAAATTTGGATAAAACAAAGTATATTAAGTTTGGCAATTATGGTTTTTTTCTATAATGATACGATAAATGTTAATGGACAATAAATATTGTTAGAAAACCATGTTACGTTTTTGGGTGTGTTTTTTGATAACCGGTTTTCTTGGATACATCATACCCAATACTTTCTGAACAAGATAAGTAAATATTATTATCTTTTGCTTAATTTGGGATTTGTTTTCCCCCGTAACACCTTCCTAACAGCTTACTACGGATATTTTGGATACATTTTTCTTTAGGGTGAATAATAGCAAGGTTGAGGGCGCGGTTGGTTCAATTCTCGAGTGATGACAATGTACCAGTGGCGCACCCAGAAATTGAATATAGGAAGTAAACACCGTGAGTTTCTTCACAATAGGAACTATCATCGTTTTTTTTTTTTCGAAAAAGCCCTTTCGAATCTTTTGTAGTAGCACAGCCATTGCCGTACTCTCTCAAATATATGCAAACTCCCGCTTGCTCTCAGCTTGCTTGCTTGTAACCGATTTGTTCATCGTATCAACATAAACGAAATTATTTTTCCAGGTGACAAAATACTAGTAGCCAGAGGACTGAAGTTTAAAGGAGATATTTTAACAGGAACAACAGGTTTATTCGATATGTTTATTAGCAATTTTGTTATAATTATTACTGGTATTATGCCATATTTCCCATTACTCTTAGTCTTCTCCTAGATATAAAAGGGCTTCGTCTTTGCCAACACCTTATCTACTAGCTCCTTATAGGTACCAGTATAACATGAGAATTCGACTCCTGCCAACATGAACCAATGAAATGACATACTTTTTGAAATATTACCAATCATGTGATGATTTCAGCGATTATTTCCCTCATACTGCTTGCATCCAATAAGGTATCTCCTTCCATAAAAATCCAACCAATGATATGCCTCTGCTAGCGATAATTTGCACTAGTGCAATTACCGGTAATTTCACTTGTGCCAATTATCACTTCGTTGCTTAGCAACACGTACCTACTTCTTAAAGTTTGTGTGTTTCACACTGTTCTAAATTATTATGCAGCTTATAAATTATGTTGCGGTATTATTAAGCATTATATCAATGAATTTATATAACTTTTACATTGCTAAATTCTTGTTATTTAGACCTCCGCCTCCGTTTAAAATTATGACACATTTAGTCCTATATAATGAAAGGCATTTTTGGAGATAAGTAGAAAAAACAAATTTCGTAACAATTTGGCAAGTTTTCTTTCATCTATTACCTACATTATTGGTTTTGTGCAACCAAGCTTTCTCTAATTGTTTTTTCAAAATTTTCAACCTACCTCAGCTGTTTTAGGCTGAGAGTTAAACGGCACTGCACTCACAATATTTTAGCACATTCTCAAAAATTGTTGGGACATCACCTTCCTTTAGCTTAGGTGATATTCTCTATAGGTAGGTATTTTCCTCCCACAACACATTTGTCCACTTTAATTGTTTCACTTTCTTGAAAATATGTTAGCCACACATACTTAAGGGTTTTTTAGAAATTAAATCTCAGTTGGGATTTGACGAATCCATTTTTGGCGGAAATTTTCATCCCGAGGCAAAACAAATGTTTGTTATGGCGACACTTTCTTCCTGGCTTTTGTAATATGCATAAATATAATATAAACAGACCCAATATTTGGTATTTAGGTTATTTTTTAAGAAATAAAAATGAAAACTAACCTCAGTATATATAGGTATACTGTAAATATTGACGAGGTCTCAGTTGATCGGCAGCGTGAAAGACCGAATAGAAACCGTATCAGGGCGTGGGTCGACAACGAAAATCCTCGAGTACGTTACAACACTGATTTATTTCGCACAAGGTGAATGGTGAATACAATAAATACACAAACCCGAACGTGGTCAACGGAAACGGCTTCCAGCCACCCGGACCGTCTGAACTCGCAGATCTCCGGTAAGCAGTTCAACCCTCTGTGCCTCAGGCTCCACTGTCCAATACTGTCCGATGTCCCATGTCCATAATAGTCCATCCCGCGTTCCCTATTTTGTGGTTCGGGGGAGAATTCCCCTTACAGCGCTCACGCGTCGCGTCGCGTCGGTGCGAGCGGCACCAATACTCTTGGACGGCACGACTCCCACCCAGAGGCCATAATAACACCTGGGCGGTTCCCCTCCGCCAGGACACACGCGCACTAGACACGAACTTGTTTCTAAAATATAAATAAAGAGGTTTAAAAACATTTTAAGCATTTAAAACTTCTCAAAACCCAAGCTGCCGCTTTCAGTTATGTGACAAATGACATCTAACGTCGGGCTGAGATGGTCACGTGATTTTTGTGTGCCAGGGCCTGTCTTTATAGTATGCCTTGTGTTTACTCGAACGCTACAGTCGGAGCTGTCAATAAACTCGTTCAAAATGAGTCGTTTTGGAAATGTAAACTTATAGAAAAAATTAATACAGAAATTATTAAATCGTATTCGTGAAATAATCTCGATAAATACCACTCGTGCCGGAAATTTTTCTAGATAATTTTATTCCCAAGCCCTATTTGGCCCATTAGCAAAACCACTCTAGGCAAAATAGCGCTTTCGAAAAAATTATCGATAAAATTTCCGGCACTAGTGATATTACCAGCGATTATTTCCCTCATACTGCTTGCATCCATAAAAATCCAACCAATGATATGCCTCTGCTAGCGATAATTTGCACTAGTGCAATTACCGGTAATTGCACTTGTGCAAAATATCACTTCGTTGCTTAGCAACCGCGAATCTGTTGGATACAAACACGTACCTACTTCTTAAAAATTGTGTGTTTTACAATGTTCTAAATTATGCAGCTTATAAATTATGTTGCGGTATTATTAAGCGTTATATCAATGAATTTATATAACTTTTACATTGCTAAATTCTTGTTATTTAGACCTCCGCCTTCGTTTCAATTTATGACACATTCAGAAAATAAACCAACGCCGACAGGGTGTAGGTATAATCGCATTTGCCTTGGATACCCAAGCGTCATGTTTGTTTACTCGAACGCTACAGTCGAAGCTGTCAATAAACTCGTTCAAAATGAGTCGTTTTGGAAATGGAAACAGAAAAAATTAATACAGAAATTATTAAATCGTATTCGTGAAATAATCTCGACAAATACCAGAAGGCATATGATTGGTTGGATTTTTATGGAATAAGGAGCTACTTTATTGGATGCAAGCAGAATGAGGGAAATAATCGCTGAAATCCTACTCTGTTAGTTACGTATACTAGTTACGCTAAACCAATATTGTGTCAGCTAAAACTGATATGTTTTCAGTTAACACATTGAACGTTAAATATCTGTTAGCACAAAAAAACATATTCAGAACCGAAAGCTCAACCTAAATGACAGCGGTCAAATGGACTTGTAATTGCATTGTAATTAAACTTTTATACGCAAAACCACAGAATAAATAACTTCGCAACAGAAGCCTCCTTAAGGACATGTGTCAAAAATAAGCGTGTTTCCATTTAAATTTATAAAAAAATAGCCCGTATTTTAAACATAAACTGGGTTCTAATACAATCTTTTTGCAGTGTAGATTAACGTAAAATCAAATAAAATGCACAATATTTTCCCGGTTAGAAGATATTTCGTCTAAAAGCGAGTCTCCTTTTGAAACTTGTCACTAAGGAATTGTCTGTATTACTCGTTCGTCTGTGGTAAAACATTCATCTGACATCAGTGGGCTAGGGGCATGATTCTTGCTTTGCGTGCGAGACGTCCTGGGTTCAAATCTCGGTTGTGGCTGCTTTTTTATTTTTATTATTTAAATTACATTTTTTAAGAGGGGGAAATATTTTTAATTCTTGTAGTTAATTTATTCCTAAAAAGTTGGGTTGCTAAATTATGGCCACATACACACTGAATAATTATTAAACTATTTGCAGTTGTTAAATCCTCTTTTTAAATACAGCTCGTGGTATGCCTAATAATAGATAATACCTTTCCTTAATAATTTATCACTCATAATCCCAATACTAAGAAAATACCACTACTGTTGCGCAGTCGTGATATTTTCTGCTATGAGATTATAATTCGTAAAATTAAGGAAAGGTATTATGGATAATAGGCACACCACTTGTTATATTACCCCTGAAAATCGCACAGTCATAGACCCCCGAAAATATTTATACAACATTTACCACCCAAATCAGCTTATACCTACCCTGTTAATTTCCGACCGCAATGGGCGCTTTTAACGTCACTTTCCCGGCGTCCGAGAAAGGATTCGGGCTGACAAATCGACCCGCTTCAGTTATAAACAACCGCCAATTTAAATAACAATGGCCCGGTGAGTGTGCCAAATTCATTAACAATGACCGTCGTGGGTGTTTTATCAAAAAGGCGGAGACCTGCGCCGACTGACCGTAGATAATGCCGTTTACAACGCCAATAATTTATGGTCTGCTTTGTTTGCCATATAACGGGATAAAAGTCAACTAAACGGATTACGGGGTGGGTGGACTCCTTGAACGGTGGTACACCGGTAATCCTGTGTACTGGTTTCTCAGTATTTATTGATACCTATTTCATAAATAGTATTTAAATACCGAAGGTTAGACCCTTCTGATATACCGAGTAGAATAGAGGGAAACTGGAAACTATGTGTTGTTCGGTTTCTGTTGCAGTGATTTTGCGTGGTGAAAGCAACTAGACATAATATATACAGTACCTATAGGTATCTACCTATTACTTTTGTTAGGTAAATTTTGTTCAGTGCAATTACGCACCCAAATGGTTTATGTGTTTTTCTTGTGAACGGTAACATAGTAAAAAAATAAGTGACTTTCAACTCAAAACGACAGAATTCAGGGTTAATCTAGGCCCACGAAAAATTTTGTTAATTTTTGCTCATGGAATATACCTAAGTGTTTGAGCTATTTTACGAGTATGAAAACTTGTTTCGAGAATGTTTCATCTTTGACAATATGTTTGTCACTAAAGTGTTTGAGTAATACTGTAGGGGAGAACGGGACTCGATCGATGACGTCACACACTTAGGCTGATTCTAACTAAGATATTCTATGCGTTGCGGTATTTTGGGGAATTTTAGAGCCATATTTTTATTTTCCAGATTACTTATTAACACTTACCATAAGAAACCGAAAAATGATATGCACATAGCAGAAAATAAAGCATTCGGAACAATTAAGTTCGTAATAATGAACATAATTAACTCCTTTAAGAAAATAATACCATTTGGATTCTAAAAAAAAATATATATAAAAAGTGTGCCAATTATCCCTTGTCGCCCTTCCTCATTTATTCTTTTGTTTTCTTCCTGGTAGACAAGCAAAAACTTTATTCTTCACATATCCTCTTGTACAACGTACGTTTCGGTGTTTAAGCCATCTTCAGGTACATATTAAAATTTTGAGTATTTTTGAAGCATAACAATAATTACTTGAACATTATGATCTAAATACGTTTTATCTCGTCAACTTAGATATGATCACACATTCATTAAAGTCAAACAAAATTAAGAATGTTGTGGAGGATGTAATTTTTCAGAGATCGGGCAGAGTAAAGTTATTTGTTATTCATAATATTGACAGCTAAATAATTTATAACGTATGAGGGCCTAAATTCTCGGATATAGCGAAACTGTGACGTTTTGCCAAAAGGTCATAGTTTTGGTTTTTTAAAAGTTTGGCAGCACACAGGAAAATACCGGATGGATATTTTTCATCGAAACTGCTGTATGACTCTTTTGAAGGATGCCGGCTAAATAATCCTATACGGTATTATTTTTTCGATTAAAAATACCTAATATAGTTTTCCCACCCTTTTAAAAATCGCTGGAGGCCAGGCTTTCGTGGCAATGGCAAACCAATACCTCGCAAACGATGGCACCTATGAAAAAGATCCATTTAATTTTTAATTGGGTTTTTCGCCACAAAACCTGAACTAAACTGATTAAAAGGCAACTTTTCCAAGTTGCCAGACATAAATGCTAAACAGTAAATGAACGGAACTTTGAACGTTTAACTCAAAACAAAAATAACTTCAACAACTTTGTTTTCTGTGTTTTCGGAGAATAAATCTTCCTCCTTTCTCAAAGATAATGTCACGTCACGATTCACTTTCGCGTTACATTATCTTTGACGGAGGAATATGTATTCTTTGAAAGCTCAGTTGAGTTAAACGTTCAAAGTTTTGTTCATTTACCGTTAAGGTTAAGCATTTATGAATTTTCCTGGCAACATGAAAAAGTTGTCTTTTAAACTGTACCTATAGGTGTGAAAAATTTCGAAAGCCTAGATCGACTTTGCTTTTTTTGCTAAAAAATTAAAACGCGCAAAAATCAGAGTATACCTAGGCGTTTGAAATTTGTCACACCTATATAGTTTTTCATTGTGAATTCCTATTTTGCCTGCCACGATGTAAAAATTAAAAAATACCCTCTTATAAAAGATACAACGTACACCCTACCTCCAAAACACATAAACAAATAATACAGTACGTAAAAAATAAAGAAAGTAACATGCACAACAAATATAAGTAATTTGTGGAGGGAGGAAGATCCATACCATGCTATTGGAATAATTATTTATAATTTATGAACAACAAAAATTCAATAATAATAATAATTATTATTGACAACAAAAGCAACAATTATATAACAAGAACTGTCCAATTATATGTACCTGATGATGGCTTAAAAAAAGGCCGAAACACGTGTCGAAATTAAAAATAATTATAAAAAAAAATTAATAATAATTTAGACTTCAAGAGCAAAAGCAAATACCAAAAATAATTTTATCTATAATAAACGTTGGTCGAATCCCAGGAATTTTATTATTTTTTATGGAATAACGACCAGGAAAAAGAAAACAATTGTGAACAAGATTTCTTAATAATATTTTGCCGCAAAACCTACAAAAAGGGCACTTTTCGGAAAAATGATAAAAAATCAATGTATAGGCCTTTCGAAATTTCGCAAACCTATTCAGTTATACATTATGAACAAGTTTCCCTAATAACATTTTGTCCTAAAACCTACGAAAAGGGCACTTTACTGATGTGGAAAATTAGTTCCTTCATAATTTCCAAGGCATACGTGATTTTTCGAGTAAAATTGTGTCACAAATTCGTTTCAAACCAAGCAGGGCTGATCCCCACATCCCCAGAAGCTCAAATTTCAACTCGAAAGTTGTTTGTTATTAACACCTTATGTGAACTAAATCCGGAGACACACTGTATAATAGTTGGACGGGTGAGTATACTTAAAATATTTTCTAATAAGCCATATTGTTTCACGAAAGCGGCGTCCGGCGGGCGGCGAGCGGACCTCTCAAAAGAACCACCAGTAGCCTGTTCTCGAAGATACAATCTCGGATCGTGATCCGGCCTCTATAGGTCCGCATAGCAGCTCCTGAATAACATCTCTCTCTACCTACCGTCGAAAAAAGAGAAATGTATATTGAGATTTGTTAATTCAGCAACACAATCGGTCACAATCCATCCATCATCCGGTATCTTGATGGGTCCAGTGGAGAGGAACGAGAAACATAATTGGAGGTTTAATTCGTTTTCATTTAGAGAAATTTTAATTGATGTAATAAGCGGTTAGGATTGGAATTTAGCAGTTGTTCAGTAACCAGTTTATTTCAATAGAAATTTGATTAACGCCGACCTACAGGGCCTACCGGGATCGTTTTAGAAGATTTCGTTGTGTCGTCAGCAACTTTCTTTTGTTGAATACGAGATTCTCATTTGGGATTATAAAAGCTGAAAATACTCGCCGACTCTATTCAAAATACATGTTGTCCGAGATAAGTGTCAGATCGTTGACAATAATTCAAAGGGAAAATTTCACGTCAACCTGCATACGTTTCTTTACACTTTCTTTTAATATTGTCACCAAAGTGACATCTGTGGACCAGTGACCGAATTATTCAAACCAACTTCTACCAAACAAAAGTAAAGATAACAATAACAAATTTAATGAGTACGAGGGACAGTCAATAATGTAAATACGAGGATTAATTAATAAGTTAAACAATAATTAGATCAAAGTCCACCCGCCGACTCGGCAGAATCTGCGGGTATAAGTACAGCTCAGTTTCTAAGCTGGGTATCAGTGGATCCCGCTTTTCAGCACCCACTAGATCGCCAACAACCCCCGAGGGGTCGGATCGGGCACAGGGTGCAGCGTTTCAGCGAACCTGTGTTCTGGCTCGACTGCGAGGAGGCTTGACGTCAAATTCCTCCGGGGGTCATGCTGGAGCGTTGGTGATCTCCGGGTTGTTGGAGATCGGTCTGCGCAGGTCGCGAGCCAGGGAACCTTCGCTCTTAGGTTCCTCGCGCGCCGGTCAGTCACGGTCCCGCTGTCCACAGCTCCGGTACGAGTCTCCGAAACAGTCAAGATGCTGTTACAAACGTTCGCGTGAGTTTGGAACAATACAAGTTAGTTTCGTGTATACCTATGTCTCATTGGATTACGCTCCGTCAGCGGCAGCGACTTCTTCCAGTGATCCCGGCAAGCCGTGAGGGTCAGTCCAACCCTCCGGCACACACGAGTAGTGTGACAATATATACTCTTAAGGATATTAAAAAATATCAACGGTGTGTCAAACCATTATCTAATTTCATCATTTCTCGTTACATAATTTTAGTTTCGTTTCACGTGTGCCTTGGAAGTTAAAAAATTTGATCTTAATTAAAATGCCTTTATATGACAAATAAGCCAAAATATCATTAAGGGTCAATTTCGTAGCAAAAGCTTCTATAACAAGCCAAACATTGTTTAAAAATTGGACATAAGAGAAGTTGTCCAGAATAAAGAAACATGTCCTCTATAATATAGTGCTTGATTTGTTTCTAATAAAATTGCAACAAACTTGTTGAATTTAACATAAAAGTAACATATATGGTCAGTATCACTAAAATTAAGGAATTAATAGGAAAAAATCATTTTCGAATTTCAATCCCTTGTATATTATATCTATAACTTATTTTTATGTTATATAAGCTCCTTTCTGATTAAGATAGTACCTAACTGGATTTAAATAATTCAAAATTAGGGTTTCATCAAGTCAAGTAGCTTGACATTTTAACAAATTACTTGACTTGACTTGAAAATCAAGCTTTTGACAAATTAAATACTTGACTTGACTTGATATTGAAAAATTACTACTTGACTTGAACTTGACTTGATTTCAAGTCAAGTCAAGTCAAGTAGCTTGAATATCAAGTCAAGCCATGAATCTCTATCCTTGTCAACTCCAGCGTCTTCAGCTCCTATTGAAAGACAGTTTTCCAGGGCTGCTTTGACAGTTACAAAAACGCGAAATCGGTTAAGCGCCAAATCCACTAGATGCCTAATGTGCCTTAAGTCGTGGATGGAAAATGATAACATTAAAAAGTGGACTTGAAATAGTTTATTTTTGTTCTTTCCTAGTTTTTGTTCTTTCCTAGTTCTTTCCTAGTTTTGCAAAAAAGTGTACAATGCAAAGGTTTATTATTATTATTTACTCGTAACTACCCTAACTGATAATAAAATTTTAAATTGATAAAAAATCAAGTAATCAAGTAGCTTCAAGAAAAACTTGATTTTTCAAGTACTTGAAAAATAAATACTTGACTTGACTTGGTATTGGAAAATTACTACTTGAGTTGACTTGACTTGAATATCAAGTCAAGCCGTAAATCTCTATTCAAAATAGAAGGTGCCGGTGCGAGACACACGGGAATAGAAGCCTACAGACTCGATCGATGACGTCACACACTCAGACCAATTCGAACGAAGATATTCTATATGCGCCGCGGTATTTTGGGGAGTTTTAGAGCCAAAATTTTTTATTTTCCAGATTATTAAGACATACCATAAGAAAACCATACCATAAGAAAACGAAAAATGTTATACACAACTGAAAATAAAGCATTCTGAACAATTATTAAGTTCGTAGTAATGAACATAATAAACTCAATGAAATTCAGCAATTACTAAAGGTCGCTTTATGTAGCACTCATTATCCCTTATCTGTCATTTAATTATCATTTTATAGAGCAGATTATAGGAGACTACATAGAGTGACTAGTGAGATAGTAATGAAATGTTAAGGACGGAAATAAAACGTCATCACCTCGCGACGACCTTCATTTGACCGTGTTCCTAACTAGGATAAATGTTGCTAAAACAGAAATTGGGTACTGGAGCGCAAAAATTGCGCAAGTGTCTGTAAGATGGCGCTGGAGTTGGAGAGCGGCCATTGGTACAGAGCGAGAATAAAAAGTAATGTTTCGCCTTGCTAAAATAAGTTTCCGTTCCTTATAAGTTGTTTTGTTGCCCGGCAAGGTCGTTGGTCGGAACCAGGGGTCTAGGGGGAGGCAGGCGGACCGACCCCCTTTTTTATACAAATAACAGCACATCGCTCCCATCCTGGCGTATTTTGGGATTGAAACTGTGAATTGTTAAACACAAAATAATAATATGAATATTTACGCTCCTTTATTTTTCTATATTTTTTCATTGTTATTAAGAATATTGTTGAGTAAAATATTAAGTAAGAGGACTACCTACCGGCTGTCAAATCTACTGTCATGACATAATAATTCTCCCTCAAAACCACATGAATGATCACAATACTTACCCTAACTGACATTTAGAATTTATGTCACTATAGTTTTATCTTTTATCATTCTATTAACTTTTCATTAAGTACTTAATATTGATAAACCGAAAGAAATTAAAATTCTGTTGTATTTGATCCAAAGTTGATGTAAAGTTGTGAATTTTGTTAGATACGTGAAATGCCTACTATTTGCTGATATCTTAATATATGTATTATTTTGGCATACATTTAGAGTAATGGAAAATGTAATGTAAATAAATTTATAGGTACTACCATAGAAGAATCTACTACGTAAATTCTTCTATGGTACTACCTAAATGCTTGCCGGTACATCAACTTTGTATCAAACAGAATTGTAAAGCGTTAATATAATTTTCTTTTGAAAAAGACATATTTTATATTCTTATCGATATTTTTTAGTAATAATAAAAAGTAACAAAATTATAGAATGATACTCGTATATTATGTTGTATAGCTAGTGATATAAAATAGTTTTTACGAAGTAATGACTTTTTAAAATTTTAATAAATTTTATAAATAGGAAATAGGCGCTTATGTAACATTAAAATAGAAACGACTTTTTCAAGTTAAACGTTAGGGATTTTATTTTTTAAATATAATTTTTGACAGATAGCGAAAGTCACGTGACCACGTTTGAGTCGGTTATTTTTCCTCGTTTTTAATCGAAAGGTAACCCCAAAGTTAACTGCATATGTGTTCTATTATTATCCGTTAATAAAAAAAATATGTTTAAATTAATAAAAAGATACATTTTGCACCATCTTCATTTTTTCCAAAAAGGTTTTTTGGTTATAACTTTTGTTTGACGTTCGATTGTTTTTTTCCAAACGACATTACATTGTTTGGAAAAAACTGCAACAAACTGGTTTTTAAATCATTAATTTGTCTCAAAAAATACGGAATGCTTAAAGTGAATGTTCCTATCACCTTCAGGCGGACACCCTGTACCTAATAAAAATATTATTAAACAAATAATAGTACTTTTTGAAATTGAGCCAATGTGTTGACAGGTGGCCGTGATTACAGCCCAAAAGTAAAGTTACACACATTGTTTAATGTGCTTTTTGAACCCAACAAAAAAAAGTTTATCAAAATCGGTAAACAAATAAATATATTTTACCAGGGTGGTAACTCCTTAACGGAGGTCACACTGTAGATGTTTAACATATAGGTACAGAAGATGTTCTTTCGCATCAATATATCGTTTTCTTTTTTCATTTTTTATTTTCGAGATATGTATTTATCTTAATTATTGCGTTACTTAAAATGTGTGTTTGAATGTAGTGTTAATGCAAACGAAGAAACACCTTATGTACACATAAAAGACCATTTTTCATTTCATTGAAAAAACTAAACATAATTTTGTAGAACTTTTAAGCCAGCAATACTATACCTACAGAAAACGTGCCGAATAACATTCTTTAACTAAAGATATGCCTTTAACAGTAAAAAACACAGTTGACATTCAAGTGACCTTGAAAACGTCGTCTGCCTACAAGTGAAAACGTGCGTCTTACATTGCACCCCATATGCTTAAACTTTTATGTGATTTTCGTGTTTGAGATATTTATAATAGCTGCATTTATTAAAATGGAACACCCGGTATAGATAATTTTCGACATACCTATACATATAGAGACATAGACATATGAATCCTCCCCTAATGTCAGTTTATATGCTAACGATTGTGTTTTCCTCACGAAAAATACATAACGGCGACATACGTATAAATAATGCAAAGTCAACTAAAGCAGTTTTTAGTGCCGCCGTGTACCTTTCAAGCTAAAAATCGATGAACCATTGCTAAAAAAAGAGGGGTTAAAATCACAAATCGGAGTCTTTGAGCTACGGGGGTCTCCCGAATATAGCTTTTGAAGTTTTATATTATTTTAATATTAAAAATTCGCAATTCATTGTATATAATAATATGGAAGTAATACAAAAACATAAAAAAGTAATCAGACAGCTTAGTTGCTTAAATATTATATCGCCAAAACGTAAAATTGATCATATGAACATAATATATGTAATTATTAAACTGGACCTGTAACAACAGCGTCAACCGTTCATCGATCGTCTGTTTTTCGCGCCATCTGGTAAACAATAGCTACACTTTTGGTATTCCCGCTGCATAATTTAAGGGTAGTATTTTGCCTATGTTTTTTATTTACAACAAGACTGGATAATTACAATGTTTACTACCGGGTTTTCGTTCCGAGCATATTCGGAAACCTCTGCCCATCTTAACGAAGGTAAAATTCCGGATCAAGAGACAAAATAGACGAATTTATGCCCGCATAAAGTTTGAAATTCAAAAAAAATTCTCGCCCATAACTTTTAAACTAGTGTCATTAGTATCTATGGATATTTTAAAAATACCCGTGTTTTTTGTAATCCTTTGAAATTCGCTACTTTTTCCAGCCAGTTGGAAATAAAAATACATTGATACAGGCAACCAAACATACAATGGCGAGGCCCCCCCTTAAGGAAATGAAAACCTGTATAAAAATCTCATGCAACAAGCAACATTATGAACTTATTTATCTTTTTATTAATGATAATGAAGTGTCAGTAATGTGATAAATGTGATAATATGTAGAAACCAACCTAATTTACTCAATGAAGTAGGTATATTATATAAGTACTTATTCGCTAATTTTTAAGTTTTCGCTCAGCCTTTTGCGATATTATTCTATCATTTTGAATCTTTCCATAATTATTAAGATATTATGTTTGCAAATGTAGCCAAACAATTTTACAATTAACTTATGATTGGATACACGGCAAGAACAATTTCCTTCTGTTAACAATGACATATTTTGCAGAATTTTTAGACAAATTTTATGCCGTTTAATACATCTGCAATCACGTGCCCCTGTTTTTTTCAGTTAAATGATAACATATGATCTTAACTGAATTGAGCTTTGCATTACATAAAGAAAGGATGATTGCATATGACGATTTTAGCTGTATATATGCAGGAATACCGTGCCGTCAGCCGTGTGGCTCGGTGCGCCTCGACTTGAAAGCATGAAGAAGGCGTTCGACGTGAGCCTGACAGGGTGACGTTGCGGCGGAGGGGAGGGAATGGCTGCAGGCCTTCTATTCCCGTGTGCCTCGACCGGTGACAGCTGAGAAGGGTCTTCAAGAGCTATTTTATTTGACATTTGTTTAGTTGCCATTTGTCCAGTCATTCAGTTTTTCTTTGATGATTGCAAGAAATGATATCCTTTCTTGGCCTTGAAGATTCTCGGTATTTGTTTTTTTTGGAGATTTGAGGGATAAAGAGAAACACCACTAATGAAATCGGGGCAGGGCTATTTTATTCCAAATTTTACAAACTATAATTCAGAATTTCAGAAGAGTGTATTGCTGAAGATATAGCGACTAGTTGACGCACACTATTTTCAATTCATAAAGCTCCCATTCTTTGGGTACAACATAAAATAATCAATACCTACATTTTGCTGAACCCTGTATTATCCATTTTATTAATATTTTATTTATTGGCATAACTGGCGCAGCCTACATTTTAAATAAAGTTAGTAAACAGATTAAAAGCTATATATTTTAAAATGGGCACCTTTCATACTGGCGCTCTCCAGAGTAATAAAATATTAACAAACTTAAAACTATAATACATCCAATGGCAATATTTAAACCCATACCTATAATTTGTGAGTAGGTACAGATTAACATTAACACATAACATATACAGTGACCGGCAGTTGGACAAAATGGAAAACTTTTTATTATTAATTTCTCAGAAAATTTTATTCTGGATAAAAGTTGGTACATGATTTCAAACTCAAAACGCACATATTGTAACACCAATCTTGCGTGCCGGAGGGTTGGACTGCCCCTGGCGGCTTGCCGGGATCACTGGGAACTACCTACTTTGTACCTACTGAGGTACAAAGTTGGTACAAAGTAGGGCGGCAATCCGCGGCGCGATGCCGCTGCTGACCCGCTGACGACTTCAACAGTACTCGGGGGCGCTGTCGTCTGCCCCTCGGAGCCCGACCTGAACAAGGAGGCTACTAAGCGGAATCCATTGTCAGGCCAGACCACCGAGGGTGGTCAGTGATCAAGTAGCTGCTAATAAGCGGGGCTTACTGATGCCCAGCTTGTGGCTGGTGCCGAATTTATACTAGCAGATTATTATTGGACAATCCTCGTATGTTTTGTTATTGATTGGCCCCTGTATTTATAAATTTGTATAATGTTATCTTTTACCTGTTATGATTTAGTAGAAATGAATTTGAATTGTTTGGTCATCGGTCCACAGATGTCACTTTGTTGACAAAATTTAAATATATATTTCTGGATACGAGGTAGATTCAAAAAAGTCAAAATAACTCAAGAGTAAAGTACCCTTATTTTTTAAAATACGGTAAAAAGTTACATACAAAAATGATTGGATACACGGCAAGAACAATTTCCTTCTGTTAACAATGACATATTTTGCAGAATTTTTAGACAAATTTTATGCCGTTTAATACATCTGCATCACGTGCCCCTGTTTTTTTCAGTTAAATGATAACATATGATCTTAACTGAATTGAGCTTTGCATTACATAAAGAAAGGATGATTGCATATGACGATTTTAGCTGTATATATGCAGGAATACCGTGCCGTCAGCCGTGTGGCTCGGTGCGCCTCGACTTGAAAGCATGAAGAAGGCGTTCGACGTGAGCCTGACAGGGTGACGTTGCGGCGGAGGGGAGGGAATGGCTGCAGGCCTTCTATTCCCGTGTGCCTCGACCGGTGACAGCTGAGAAGGGTCTTCAAGAGCTATTTTATTTGACATTTGTTTAGTTGCCATGTTTGGAATCAAAGGTGGATGTCAGATTTTAACTTTTTTTGTATTTTTTCGACCACCCTGTGTATTACAAAAAACAAAATACCGCAAGAGCAACTTATAATTTGCTACTAAACTTTAATTTTGTTCGATTAGCACCTAGAAAATATTAAATTTGTATATCCAACTTTCTGCCGGTCACTGTATAATGTGTATAATGTATATGATATTGGCGCGGGCGTAAAATTTAGCAATCTCAGACAATAGTGAAACAGCCACGTCGTTCCAACGCTTCAGCTACCAGTGAAAGCTCTGCAGCGAAACCAGCTCAGCAGTTGTTGGTTTCATAGGGAGCTTATAGGCGCCGCGCCGAGTTCAGAAATCGTCACCTGGCATTCCTCACCATCTATGTGGTGAGGTGGGTGTGTTTTGCAAAATTGCATATGCTCGAGCCAGACCCTGGCAGGTTTCGTACCGTCTTGCCCAACAATAGGACCTCCTATCAAAACGGCTAAAATTTAACAATCTCAGACAATAGTGAAACAGCCACGTCGTTCCAACGCTTCAGCTACCAGTGAAAGCTCTGCAGCGAAACCAGCTCAGCAGTTGTTGGTTTCATAGGGAGCTTATAGGCGCCGCGCCGAGTTCAGAAATCGTCACCTGGCATTCCTCACCATTATGTGGTGAGGTGGGTGTGTTTTGCAAAATTGCATATGCTCGAGCCAGACCCTGGCAGGTTTCGTACCGTCTTGCCCAACAATAGGACCTCCTATCAAAACGGCTAAAATTTAGCAATCTCAGACAATAGTGAAACAGCCACGTCGTTCCAACGCTTCAGCTACCAGTGAAAGCTCTGCAGCGAAACCAGCTCAGCAGTTGTTGGTTTCATAGGGAGCTTATAGGCGCCGCGCCGAGTTCAGAAATCGTCACCTGGCATTCCTCACCATCTATGTGGTGAGGTGGGTGTGTTTTGCAAAATTGCATATGCTCGAGCCAGACCCTGGCAGGTTTCGTACCGTCTTGCCCAACAATAGGACCTCCTATCAAAACGGCTAAAATTTAGCAATCTCAGACAATAGTGAAACAGCCACGTCGTTCCAACGCTTCAGCTACCAGTAAAAGCTCTGCAGCGAAACCAGCTCAGCAGTTGTTGGTTTCATAGGGAGCTTATAGGCGCCGCGCCGAGTTCAGAAATCGTCACCTGGCATTCCTCACCATCTATGTGGTGAGGTGGGTGTGTTTTGCAAAATTGCATATGCTCGAGCCAGACCCTGGCAGGTTTCGTACCGTCTTGCCCAACAATAGGACCTCCTATCAAAACGGCTAAAATTTAGCAATCTCAGACAATAGTGAAACAGCCACGTCGTTCCAACGCTTCAGCTACCAGTGAAAGCTCTGCAGCGAAACCAGCTCAGCAGTTGTTGGTTTCATAGGGAGCTTATAGGCGCCGCGCCGAGTTCAGAAATCGTCACCTGGCATTCCTCACCATCTATGTGGTGAGGTGGGTGTGTTTTGCAAAATTGCATATGCTCGAGCCAGACCCTGGCAGGTTTCGTACCGTCTTGCCCAACAATAGGACCTCCTATCAAAACGGCTAAAATTTAGCAATCTCAGACAATAGTGAAACAGCCACGTCGTTCCAACGCTTCAGCTACCAGTGAAAGCTCTGCAGCGAAACCAGCTCAGCAGTTGTTGGTTTCATAGGGAGCTTATAGGCGCCGCGCCGAGTTCAGAAATCGTCACCTGGCTTTCCTCACCATCTATGTGGTGAGGTGGGTGTGTTTTGCAAAATTGCATATGCTCGAGCCAGACCCTGGCAGGTTTCGTACCGTCTTGCCCAACAATAGGACCTCCTATCAAAACGGCTAAAATTTAGCAATCTCAGACAATAGTGAAACAGCCACGTCGTTCCAACGCTTCAGCTACCAGTGGAAGCTCTGCAGCGAAACCAGCTCAGCAGTTGTTGGTTTCATAGGGAGCTTATAGGCGCCGCGCCGAGTTCAGAAATCGTCACCTGGCATTCCTCACCATTATGTGGTGAGGTGGGTGTGTTTTGCAAAATTGCATATGCTCGAGCCAGACCCTGGCAGGTTTCGTACCGTCTTGCCCAACAATAGGACCTCCTATCAAAACGGCTAAAATTTAGCAATCTCAGACAATAGTGAAACAGCCACGTCGTTCCAACGCTTCAGCTACCAGTGAAAGCTCTGCAGCGAAACCAGCTCAGCAGTTGTTGGTTTCATAGGGAGCTTATAGGCGCCGCGCCGAGTTCAGAAATCGTCACCTGGCATTCCTCACCATCTATGTGGTGAGGTGGGTGTGTTTTGCAAAATTGCATATGCTCGAGCCAGACCCTGGCAGGTTTCGTACCGTCTTGCCCAACAATAGGACCTCCTATCAAAACGGCTAAAATTTAGCAATCTCAGACAATAGTGAAACAGCCACGTCGTTCCAACGCTTCAGCTACCAGTGAAAGCTCTGCAGCGAAACCAGCTCAGCAGTTGTTGGTTTCATAGGGAGCTTATAGGCGCCGCGCCGAGTTCAGAAATCGTCACCTGGCATTCCTCACCATTATGTGGTGAGGTGGGTATGTTTTGCAAAATTGCATATGCTCGAGCCAGACCCTGGCAGGTTTCGTACCGTCTTGCCCAACAATAGGACCTCCTATCAAAACGGCTAAAATTTAGCAATCTCAGACAATAGTGAAACAGCCACGTCGTTCCAACGCTTCAGCTACCAGTGAAAGCTCTGCAGCGAAACCAGCTCAGCAGTTGTTGGTTTCATAGGGAGCTTATAGGCGCCGCGCCGAGTTCAGAAATCGTCACCTGGCATTTTTCACCATTATGTGGTGAGGTGGGTGTGTTTTGCAAAATTGCATATGCTCGAGCCAGACCCTGGCAGGTTTCGTACCGTCTTGCCCAACAATAGGACCTCCTATCAAAACGGCTAAAATTTAGCAATCTCAGACAATAGTGAAACAGCCACGTCGTTCCAACGCTTCAGCTACCAGTGAAAGCTCTGCAGCGAAACCAGCTCAGCAGTTGTTGGTTTCATAGGGAGCTTATAGGCGCCGCGCCGAGTTCAGAAATCGTCACCTGGCATTCCTCACCATTATGTGGTTAGGTGGGTGTGTTTTGCAAAATTGCATATGCTCGAGCCAGACCCTGGCAGGTTTCGTACCGTCTTGCCCAACAATAGGACCTCCTATCAAAACGGCTAAAATTTAGCAATCTCAGACAATAGTGAAACAGCCACGTCGTTCCAACGCTTCAGCTACCAGTGAAAGCTCTGCAGCGAAACCAGCTCAGCAGTTGTTGGTTTCATAGGGAGCTTATAGGCGCCGCGCCGAGTTCAGAAATCGTCACCTGGCATTCCTCACCATTATGTGGTGAGGTGGGTGTGTTTTGCAAAATTGCATATGCTCGAGCCAGACCCTGGCAGGTTTCGTACCGTCTTGCCCAACAATAGGACCTCCTATCAAAACGGCTAAAATTTAGCAATCTCAGACAATAGTGAAACAGCCACGTCGTTCCAACGCTTCAGCTACCAGTGAAAGCTCTGCAGCGAAACCAGCTCAGCAGTTGTTGGTTTCATAGGGAGCTTATAGGCGCCGCGCCGAGTTCAGAAATCGTCACCTGGCATTCCTCACCATTATGTGGTGAGGTGGGTGTGTTTTGCAAAATTGCATATGCTCGAGCCAGACCCTGGCAGGTTTCGTACCGTCTTGCCCAACAATAGGACCTCCTATCAAAACGGCTAAAATTTAACAATCTCAGACAATAGTGAAACAGCCACGTCGTTCCAACGCTTCAGCTACCAGTGAAAGCTCTGCAGCGAAACCAGCTCAGCAGTTGTTGGTTTCATAGGGAGCTTATAGGCGCCGCGCCGAGTTCAGAAATCGTCACCTGGCATTCCTCACCATTATGTGGTGAGGTGGGTGTGTTTTGCAAAATTGCATATGCTCGAGCCAGACCCTGGCAGGTTTCGTACCGTCTTGCCCAACAATAGGACCTCCTATCAAAACGGCTAAAATTTAGCAATCTCAGACAATAGTGAAACAGCCACGTCGTTCCAACGCTTCAGCTACCAGTGAAAGCTCTGCAGCGAAACCAGCTCAGCAGTTGTTGGTTTCATAGGGAGCTTATAGGCGCCGCGCCGAGTTCAGAAATCGTCACCTGGCATTCCTCACCATCTATGTGGTGAGGTGGGTGTGTTTTGCAAAATTGCATATGCTCGAGCCAGACCCTGGCAGGTTTCGTACCGTCTTGCCCAACAATAGGACCTCCTATCAAAACGGCTAAAATTTAGCAATCTCAGACAATAGTGAAACAGCCACGTCGTTCCAACGCTTCAGCTACCAGTAAAAGCTCTGCAGCGAAACCAGCTCAGCAGTTGTTGGTTTCATAGGGAGCTTATAGGCGCCGCGCCGAGTTCAGAAATCGTCACCTGGCATTCCTCACCATCTATGTGGTGAGGTGGGTGTGTTTTGCAAAATTGCATATGCTCGAGCCAGACCTTGGCAGGTTTCGTACCGTCTTGCCCAACAATAGGACCTCCTATCAAAACGGCTAAAATTTAGCAATCTCAGACAATAGTGAAACAGCCACGTCGTTCCAACGCTTCAGCTACCAGTGAAAGCTCTGCAGCGAAACCAGCTCAGCAGTTGTTGGTTTCATAGGGAGCTTATAGGCGCCGCGCCGAGTTCAGAAATCGTCACCTGGCATTCCTCACCATCTATGTGGTGAGGTGGGTGTGTTTTGCAAAATTGCATATGCTCGAGCCAGACCCTGGCAGGTTTCGTACCGTCTTGCCCAACAATAGGACCTCCTATCAAAACGGCTAAAATTTAGCAATCTCAGACAATAGTGAAACAGCCACGTCGTTCCAACGCTTCAGCTACCAGTGAAAGCTCTGCAGCGAAACCAGCTCAGCAGTTGTTGGTTTCATAGGGAGCTTATAGGCGCCGCGCCGAGTTCAGAAATCGTCACCTGGCATTCCTCACCATCTATGTGGTGAGGTGGGTGTGTTTTGCAAAATTGCATATGCTCGAGCCAGACCCTGGCAGGTTTCGTACCGTCTTGCCCAACAATAGGACCTCCTATCAAAACGGCTAAAATTTAGCAATCTCAGACAATAGTGAAACAGCCACGTCGTTCCAACGCTTCAGCTACCAGTGGAAGCTCTGCAGCGAAACCAGCTCAGCAGTTGTTGGTTTCATAGGGAGCTTATAGGCGCCGCGCCGAGTTCAGAAATCGTCACCTGGCATTCCTCACCATTATGTGGTGAGGTGGGTGTGTTTTGCAAAATTGCATATGCTCGAGCCAGACCCTGGCAGGTTTCGTACCGTCTTGCCCAACAATAGGACCTCCTATCAAAACGGCTAAAATTTAGCAATCTCAGACAATAGTGAAACAGCCACGTCGTTCCAACGCTTCAGCTACCAGTGAAAGCTCTGCAGCGAAACCAGCTCAGCAGTTGTTGGTTTCATAGGGAGCTTATAGGCGCCGCGCCGAGTTCAGAAATCGTCACCTGGCATTCCTCACCATCTATGTGGTGAGGTGGGTGTGTTTTGCAAAATTGCATATGCTCGAGCCAGACCCTGGCAGGTTTCGTACCGTCTTGCCCAACAATAGGACCTCCTATCAAAACGGCTAAAATTTAGCAATCTCAGACAATAGTGAAACAGCCACGTCGTTCCAACGCTTCAGCTACCAGTGAAAGCTCTGCAGCGAAACCAGCTCAGCAGTTGTTGGTTTCATAGGGAGCTTATAGGCGCCGCGCCGAGTTCAGAAATCGTCACCTGGCATTCCTCACCATTATGTGGTGAGGTGGGTATGTTTTGCAAAATTGCATATGCTCGAGCCAGACCCTGGCAGGTTTCGTACCGTCTTGCCCAACAATAGGACCTCCTATCAAAACGGCTAAAATTTAGCAATCTCAGACAATAGTGAAACAGCCACGTCGTTCCAACGCTTCAGCTACCAGTGAAAGCTCTGCAGCGAAACCAGCTCAGCAGTTGTTGGTTTCATAGGGAGCTTATAGGCGCCGCGCCGAGTTCAGAAATCGTCACCTGGCATTTTTCACCATTATGTGGTGAGGTGGGTGTGTTTTGCAAAATTGCATATGCTCGAGCCAGACCCTGGCAGGTTTCGTACCGTCTTGCCCAACAATAGGACCTCCTATCAAAACGGCTAAAATTTAGCAATCTCAGACAATAGTGAAACAGCCACGTCGTTCCAACGCTTCAGCTACCAGTGAAAGCTCTGCAGCGAAACCAGCTCAGCAGTTGTTGGTTTCATAGGGAGCTTATAGGCGCCGCGCCGAGTTCAGAAATCGTCACCTGGCATTCCTCACCATTATGTGGTTAGGTGGGTGTGTTTTGCAAAATTGCATATGCTCGAGCCAGACCCTGGCAGGTTTCGTACCGTCTTGCCCAACAATAGGACCTCCTATCAAAACGGCTAAAATTTAGCAATCTCAGACAATAGTGAAACAGCCACGTCGTTCCAACGCTTCAGCTACCAGTGAAAGCTCTGCAGCGAAACCAGCTCAGCAGTTGTTGGTTTCATAGGGAGCTTATAGGCGCCGCGCCGAGTTCAGAAATCGTCACCTGGCATTCCTCACCATTATGTGGTGAGGTGGGTGTGTTTTGCAAAATTGCATATGCTCGAGCCAGACCCTGGCAGGTTTCGTACCGTCTTGCCCAACAATAGGACCTCCTATCAAAACGGCTAAAATTTAGCAATCTCAGACAATAGTGAAACAGCCACGTCGTTCCAACGCTTCAGCTACCAGTGAAAGCTCTGCAGCGAAACCAGCTCAGCAGTTGTTGGTTTCATAGGGAGCTTGTAGGCGCCACGCCGAGTTCAGAAATCGTCACCTGGCATTCCTCACCATCTATGTGGTGAGGTGGGTGTGTTTTGCAAAATTGCATATGCTCGAGCCAGACCCTGGCAGGTTTCGTACCGTCTTGCCCAACAATAGGACCTCCTATCAAAACGGCTAAAATTTAGCAATCTCAGACAATAGTGAAACAGCCACGTCGTTCCAACGCTTCAGCTACCAGTGAAAGCTCTGCAGCGAAACCAGCTCAGCAGTTGTTGGTTTCATAGGGAGCTTATAGGCGCCGCGCCGAGTTCAGAAATCGTCACCTGGCATTCCTCACCATTATGTGGTGAGGTGGGTGTGTTTTGCAAAATTGCATATGCTCGAGCCAGACCCTGGCAGGTTTCGTACCGTCTTGCCCAACAATAGGACCTCCTATCAAAATGGCTAAAATTTAGTACCTATCTGAAATCTGAATTCTGTTAAGTAGGGTAAGACCGGGAGAGTTGGCCCACTTTTTCTAAAATCGTTGTAACAGTGAAATGCATTCAGATAGTTGAGTAAGAAAATTTATTTAAAAAGTAAATACAAACAGTGTCATAGCAGAGGTACGATTCTGACAAAAACAAAAGATGATTTCTCGATAAAAAATAAAATAACTTTAGGCACAGTGAGCCATCTCACCCGTAGTATATGGGTGAGTTGGCCCAGCTAGGCGGGTGAGATGGTTCGGCAAAAGTATTTTTATTTACTGTCTCTTTTTGCATAAACCTTTGACACAGAGATCTCATAAATTCAGGTATTTTGAAAAACTCTCATAGAACCATTTCTAAATGATGAGGGAGGAATGTTATTGAATGTGCGACAGGCTTCTCTGACTCCTAATGTATACCATTTCTAACTGCTTGTGCAGCCATTTCAATATCTTCGACGCACAATTGCCCTCTTACTGTTGCTTTTCATTTGTAATCAGTTGAAAAAACAAAGAAATAATTTACCGTATATTTTCTCCATGAGGGAGAGATGGCCATCTATCCCATGACGTCAGTGGGCCATCTATCCCAACAATGAGGGAGAGATGGTCCACCCATTTGTCAGTTTACCCGTCATAATCATTTCAATAACGGCCCATCCACATAATCTCAGTAACCTATGAAGCTATTTCGACAGTGGTATTTTTATTAAAAATAAAGTATACGATAAAAAGACAACGCATTTCCATAAGCGTAAAATAATTTCAAGCCATCCAAATAATATTATTGAACTTAACTTGCCAGTATTTTGCTTTAACACCACTAAACACGAAATAGGTTGTCAGCTGCACATTAGACTCGCAGTGACTAATTGAGCGGGTGTGCAAATATAATGCTGGCGAAAATATTTGAATGCGCCGTCTCACCCGGTGGGCCATCTCTCCCGGACTTACCCTACTTTAAAGTATGCATTTTAAATATATTGTAGTATTGTATAAATACTAAATTCGGTAATGAAATACACAAAATCGAGTTAGATACTAAATAACTAGTATTTAATATTTAAATACATTTTTAATGCCCAATTATTTAGTATTTAAATATTTTTCAAATGCTCGGCTCTCAACTCTCTTCCAGAGACAATAACGGAATAACGTGGTCTAAATTGATAAGTACCAACATTATTTGTTGGTTTTCTTTATGGTCATTTTTTAGATTAATATATACAGGGTGGCTTATACAGTGTGTTTCACTTCAAGTCGAGACAATTCATTATTTTTTTACTGGTTGACCGATTTTCAAAAACTTTCTTTTACATTTTGACACTAATTTTTTTCAGATTCGTCTTTTCCATGACCCACTACGATCAAAATTATACCCCCAAAAACTGCAAAAGTACATTAGGCATTTTTTCAGGAAAAAAATGATAAGCACAGTCGTATCGACCATACTCGAAAACCCCACATATCACGTTTCACGGTCATAACTTATACACAAAATAGCTTCAAACATAGCAAAAATACGGTTTTTCGGAATACTCTGTACAAACACCGAGAGATATTTTAAAATTATTTCTTTGCAGTTTGATTAGGGCTCATATTTATATGCCAGCAATTCCCACGATTAGACAGGGCATTAAAAATACAAAAATCATTTTTTTTTCTACAATTTTAACTTATGCCTATTAAAAAACATAAATAATATTAAATTTTAGAAAGTATTTTCAATAAAGAGCATCCTGGATACGTCTATACCAATCAATTTTTAAATTTTTTCAAATAAAAAGGGTGTTTTTTATTGAAAATACTTTCTTAAAATTAAAATTGTCTCTGTTTTTTAATAGCCATAAGTTGAAAATGTAGAAAAAATGTAAAAAAACACCAAGAGAAAAAACGATTATTTTCGATTTTTGTATTTTTATTGCGAACTGTAGGTATAAGGCAGGGCCATGAAATCGTGGGAATTGATGGCTTATGTAAGCCCTAACGAAACTGCAAAGAAATAATTTTAAAATATCTCTCGGTGTTTGTAGAGGGTACTTCGAAAAACCGTATTTTTGCCATATTTGAAGCTATTTTCGAAACGCCCTGTATAAGCTATGACCGTGAAACATGGTATGTGTGGTTTGCGGGTATGGCCAATACGACCGAGCTATTCATTTTTTTCCTAAAGAAATGCCTAATGTACCTACTTTTGCAGTTTTTGGGGGTATAATTTTGATCGTAGTAGGTCATGGAAAAGACGAATCTGAAAAAAAAAATAGTGTCAAAATGTAGATCTTTCGGAGCACTATATTTTGAAAAAAAAAAAAAAGTTTTTGAAGATCGGTCAACCGGTAAAAAAGTTTTGAATTGTCTCGACTTGAAGTGAAACACATGTATAAGTGGCTCATTGAAAATATCTCGGCTATTTTTTGACAGAAAAAATCAGTGGCAGGTGCGAGTGATAGCCGTTCCAGGCGGCCTTCTTTTGTAAAGATGAAAATTGTTGTCCATGGCCATCTACGAAAACTATGGACAAAAATCGGAAAAATTCGAACACTTTAAACTGCTGTAACTTTTTATTTTTCAAAATGTCGCAAAATGTTTAACAAGTAAATTGTTTGCAAGAACCGACAGAGTTTACGTATGCCATTAGTTTTGATGTGTGGATTACCGTAAAATTTGGACTCTCTTGGGCTCCAAAATTAAATTATCTGTAAAAATATTTAATTATGTTTTGAAAAGCAAAATGTCCCATTCAATTTGAAGTGTCACAAGTGCCCGTTTGTTCTGTATTTACTTAAAAAAAAAGAAAAATATTGGTAATATGTATGTGGCTAAAGGCTGGTCCACACGCAACGATGTATCGTACGATTTGCATGCGCAAGTAAATCGTTATTACAGATAAATCGTTACAAATTCAGTGCGTCCACATTATAACAACTTATCGTAGTAAAGTTTCAATTTTCGCTTCATACAATAATCATGGAGGAAGGGTTTTTGGAGTATTTTGACGTTTTGTTTAAACGTTAAAAGGAAGAGGGAAATCAGGAAACGTTTAAATAGAGATGGTCTAAAGTCTAAAGCATGGTTATTGAAACGAAGTCTATTTTACCATTGAATTCTTTTATAAAATTATGGGAAATGGTCGACATATTTTTTAACAAATTTAAAATAAATCAGTTATTGTTTTAGTTTTAATTAATTTAATAATTTCCGGACTAAAAATAGGTAGGAGTCAGCTACCGTCGCACCTAAAAACTGTACAAATCTCGGACAAGCGTACACACGTTACGATTTGCATGCGCAAATCTCCCAAATCTATGCTTTTCGGCTCAGCCTTTCAACTCCGACGTCCAACTTTGCACAGTTCTAAATTTTGTGCAAATCTGCTGTCCACACGCAATGATTTATCTGTAACGATTTACTTGCGCATGCAAATCGTACGATACATCGTTGTGTGTGGACCGGCCTTAACATAAAATTTAGTTACCCATGGAAATAAATATGCTATGATAGCGTTATGACGTTAGTAATGACATCCTTATTGGAATTTTGTAAATTGGGTTACCTAAACAGGTGAGTTTACTCAACAGCTTCGCAAAATGTGTAATACTAAAAAATGAAAATACTTGAAATATGCAATAGCTGAAATGAAGATGCCGAAAAGGTTCAATGTTGAAGAATTTATAGTGTTGTTTGTTGTGAAAAATAGGTGTAAATTCACTCAGCATTTATTGTATTGTAATAGCAGCTACATTTTATGATTTCGTTTTTAGGATAATTGCTATGGCATTACCTACCTGTTGAAGGTTACCTTACATTAAAAATATTAAGTACGTATTTTTAATTTATTTTTTGAGTTTGGATTTTTTTATTATTTAAAATAATAATTCTAGATTAGCTATTCCACATTCCATGAAGTGCATGAAAACCGCATTATTTTCAAATTTTGAAAGGCTACTACTTTAATTTAGTGTCATTTTCGATTATTATTATTTTCATGGGTAACTAAGACCTGGGAATCACAAATATTACAAATATGTTTTCTAAATTTCTTATAGTAAATGCAGAACAAACTGGCAAGTGTGTCATATCAAATTTAAAGAGATATTTTGCTTTATAAAAAAACACGTTAATACATTTTTTAAAATAATTTAATTTTTGATCCTAAGAAAGCCCAAAGTTAGTCACATCTAATATTTCAAAACTGATATAATAGTTGTATTCTCAGTCGTTGCAAACACTGTTTTCTGTAGGTACCTCTATAAATAAAAATGTTACAGCGGTTTAAAAATTTTGGCCATAGTTTTCGTAGGTGGCCATGGACAGTAACTTTCATCATGACACAAGAAGGCCCCTCGGAAGAGCTATCGATCACACCTGCCACCAATTTATTCTATCACAAAATAGCCGAGATATTTTTAAGTGAGCCACTTATTTATTTATTTATTTATTTATTTATTTATTTATTTGGACAACAGGGATACTACAGGTCAGGGGATGACCCACTACAATATCCACTATTAATTATATAATGTAAACGAATACACAGGTCGCACACTATGAACTGTACATTATACTAATATTATAGTTAGGATATAGCGGTTATCAGATACATTGTGTTAATGGTAAAGAAAAAAGCATATCGCACATTAGTGCTGTTAGAGGTAAAAAAAAGAGATAAATACTTACATTAAAAATGAAGAGAGTTTATCCGAAAAACAAGGTTCAAACAATATATTATATATACGTACTTATGCTATTGAAGATATCGACATCGACAAAAAATAATCTTTTAGTGCTTTCTTTATCTTTGTCAGTGACATTGAAAACAAATCGACATAACAATTCATGTAGTTAGAATGCCTCAAGGATCTACATAAAGGCTAGTTTAGGGAACAATTTGTTCTTCTGAAAGGGATGTTAAATAGCTCGTAGTTTCTTAGGTGCCTATGTGGAACATTAATATAGATAAGAGATAATAGATCGGGATTACGCATAATATTGTTATACAACTTGTATATCACCAGGACGTCAGACACCACCCTTCTATGTTCCAATGATAACATATTGTAGTTGGTTAGTGCTGCTGAAATGTTGCCTTCTAGAATCATAATGTTATTTGTTTTGAAGCAAAGAAATTTTAAAAAATTATTTTGAACATTTTCTAGTCTAGACACATACGTTTTATACTGGGGGTTCCAGATAACACTGCCAAAACTCAATTTACTTAAAACAAATGCATTATAGACTGCCAAAAGTGGCTTGGCGTTCGAAAAACAAGCACACTTGCGTTTAATGTATCCCAGCATTCTCAAGGATGAATTAATTACACTATCAATATGTAGGTCAAATATTAACTTGGGATCAAATATGATGCCCAGATCCCGTACATAACTAACTCGTTTAAAATGTTCGCCATTTAATTTATAGGAAAAGTTTATGGGTTGAAAGTTTCTTGTAAAAGTAATGTAGCAACATTTGCCCAAATTTAGAAATAATCCGTTATCCTCGCAGAAAACAACTAGGCGATCTAAATCTTCCTGAATCTTAGTGCAGTATATTGTCGAAGTCACATCTAAGTAAACCTTCATATCATCTGCGTATAACAGAAAATTACTGTGTCTGAAACATGATTTAATTTTGTTTATGTAAATAATAAACAAAATTGGTCCCAGATGGGACCCTTCAGGAACCCCAGATGTTGGTGTGTATTCTGTAGACCTGAATCCCTGCAAAGCTACAAATTGGGATCTGTTTTTCACATATGAAGTCATCCATCTCAGGAGAACGCCATTCAGACCAACCTCAGCAAGCCGAGATAGTAATATGTTGTGACTTATCTTGTCGAATGCCTTACTGAAGTCGGTGTAGACCGCGTCTACCTGGATTTGTTTGTCCAAGTGCTTATGCAAAAATTCTGTATATATTAGTAAATTGGATTCAAGAGATCTACCCCCAAAGAAACCGTGCTGCTCCGGTGATATCAAGTTTCTAATTAGAGAAGATATGTACCTATAGACCATCTTTTCAAAAATTTTAGGAATTACCGATAGTATACTTATAGGGCGATAATTTTTTATATCATCTTTTTTACCACTCTTAAAAATTGGGACAACAAGGGCTCGCTTCCAGGCATCTGGAAACTCACCGGTGTCCAATGACTGGTTAAAAAGCATAGTAACTGGTGCGGACAAAGAAGCGGCGCAATTTTTGACAAAGAGCACCGGAAGTTCGTCCGGCCCAGCGCTCTTACTGACATCGAGAGCTCGGAGTTCCTCGAGCACCTCCCTCTCCTCCAACTTAATGCAATTGAGATTATAATTGTTATTGACAGAGATAGAGGAAACCTAATTAAAATCAAAAATAAAACGCTCGGGCTCAAAAACGCCCATTCTTGCCCATTATTAGCTATTTCCTTGTCCAGAAAAAGTTCGTTTGGAATTCTGCTTTTAGCCTGTTTTTTAATAGATATATAGTTCCAGAAACGTTTTGGGTTGGAGGGTAGACTCGATTCGATTGATTTTAAATAATTTTTGTAATCTCTTTCTATTAATTTTTTCGACCGGGCCCGCAAACTTTTATACAAGTTATAATCGTTGTCACTTTTATAAGTGCGCCACTTTTTATGAGCTTTATTCTTACACCTGACCACATTTATGGTATTACTTGAATAATACGTGGGATAGTGTTTATTTTTTAAATATTTTGGAACGTGTTTGTTAATTACTGTAGTTATATTTTTATAAAATGTATCAATGTTGTTATTTAAAAATTTGCTAGAAAAGATCTGTTCCTATGAAATTAACGATAAATCCTGATTAATTAATATATAATTCGCTTTTTTAAAGTTATGTACATAAACGCTGTCACGAAATTGCAAGTACTTGTACAAGGGCAATTCGAAAAGGAATTCTATAGAAGGGTGGTGTTGATCCTCCGGTGCCAACGGATCAGAACAATGATTAACGTGTGATATTCTAAATTTGTTGCAAAACATTAGATCTAAAGTTTTGTTATTATGATTGACAACATGATTAAATTGCATCATATTTAAAAAAGATAAGGCGTCAATTAAAGCAGAATATTTGGTTTCAATGTTGTAAGGTTCTAAATAAAAATTGTTCTCTGTACATACCCACTCCACACTCCCCAAGTTAAAATCACCACACATCAAAATCACTTGACTGTCCGGAACATGAAGGTCCGCCAACTTGGAGGCAAAACTGTTGTAGACAATGTTGTCGTTTGGAGGTAAGTACACGCAGCATACAAATAACTTCATATCCTTGAGAGGTATACATACCCATATGTCTTCAGCATTGCTCTGATATTCAGGTACCTGAGACTTCATGATCGAAGATAGAGTCGTTTAGCCATGAGTCCGTGACGCATAAAATATCGGGATTGCATATAGACGCATTTTGTTTAAACTCGGATAATTTTGTTCGTAAGCCTCTAACATTTTGGTACGAGACAGTATAAGCCATCTTGTTAAATTCCTTCAATTAAATAGCAGTGGGACAATAACATAGGAGAGAGTTAAATTTTCAGTTGATCAAGATCTTCAACTTGTCTGACTTGAACTATTTTTGATTGTTCATTCTTCCTGGCCAGTATATTGCCGTTTTGGACCCATATAAATTTGCATCCAACCGATTTTGCTTTTTCCCGTACGTGATTTAACAGCATTTTGGTTTGATGCGACAAATGCTCGTTAACAAAAAAGGTGTCAGAGTTACTAGTCAGCCTTAACCCATGTTGATTCCCGTCGGTCTTTCTGGCATTTTTTGCAGCTTGTATAAATCCATCTCTGGACAACTTAGACAGGAATCGGACTATGATATTTTTCGGTTTTTTTTGTATTGATTGACTGGACCCTGAACACGGTAAGCTACCCTGTATATATTATATATAGAAAACAGAATGCATCTTGCCTTGCTCCATCTTATTTCCAATATGGCATCGGGCGACATGTCTCCGTATTGCAAAAATTCGTAGGAAAAAGATTGACGTGTTTTAGGACTGTTATTACTAACTACTATCGTAAAAATATGGAGTGCTGAATTTATTCCGCTTTGGTGGTTTACTTGCGTACGTTTAATATTCACAGGCACATTATTATCTAGACTGTGCTAATACTGTGACCAAAAAATTTAAACAGAAGCTGCTGTTGTTTGGTTTGCGATAATAATTGTCTAGACTCTATGTGATATTTCTATGCCTCGTTATGTCTTAAAATTAGCTGCCTATTTGTCATGTGAAGCATTCTACACATGCCTGACTATTAAAGAACTAATATGTGCGTGTAAACAAGGTAAATGCCCTTGTATCGAAGTGGTTATATTAGAACCAACATATTCTACACGAAATTCTAGTTTTACCATGTGTGTAATTAATGGCAGAATATTTATAAGCAAATTAGAATACATTATGTATGCAAACTTAATTAGCCGGAAGAGTTTTGTCACATAACTATTAGAAGAAAAGTGGTTTAGCACCTTGTTTGGAAGCCAAGCAGCATAAGGGGTCTCGCTGAAAAAATTGATTGATTCACTGACGGTCGTGGTCTACTGTATCAACTTGATATCAACGATGGAGGTCCAGCTCGTCAGAAACCCAATGCGGTGTATTTTCGACCAAATTGAACACGTTACATTTACGGGTAATGTGTGTATAATATAGGCATTATACAGGTTTTAGTTACACAAACGGTCGATAGGCATCAGAAAGCTACCGAATCGGGTTTCCATATAAAATAAATGAGAAAGTTTTTTTGCCAAATTCGAGTCAGGCAAGCTTTTGCAGATGCAGAGGAAGCACTAATGGAGTAACTGATTGCATATAATTATATTTTATTAGTGAAGTAATTACGATGAAAATGTTACTCATCCTTGGTGTAGTTTAAAGTACCTAATTAGACGTCATTTGTTTATCATCTTCATATATGGGTGGCTGCAGACAATCTGCTGTAAGTTTCAATTATAATATCTTTAATATGAAAGTCATATTTAAAAGAGGGAATAAAATTAATGTGGATACACGACACATGCATAATATCATCTCATATTATTTGCTCGTAATAATTTATTGGCATATTTTTGGATATATTATTTGCCATATCAGATCTAAGAAAAAGAATAGGTAAATTTCTGACTGGAGAACAATAATTTATTTTAGACAGACTTAGAATTGCAAATTTTACTATACTTGGATTCTGGTTCTTTCTATGATTGTCATTATAGATTAGAGATATCTCAGTTGCATGTTCTGATGCCTACTAAAAATTATAGATTACCATTATCGATTACCATAATAATTGATATTGATGAATAACCGGTTCTTATTGGTAATGTCGGTGGGGTAGGTGTATGATATGGCGAGAATATTTTGCGATTTATAATGCACATTAAAATATTAAATTCTCCTACATTTTCAATCAACCATTACTATACAAACACAAAATTTCAATTATTGAATTTTTATAATTATGCTTTATTGTCATAAGATACCTGCAGCAAAGTAAAGAGTTTTTTGCGACCTATTATATTCAGAAAAAAAAACGCTAAAGTCGGCTGAAAAATAAAAAAATTACGAGGGTGCTTCTATTTCAAATAGGCCACTCTGTATATCCGAGTAGTTATTTGCGAAAAAAAGATATTAAAACCTAAAAAATGATTTTATTAAAAAGTTTCCCAGGGCTGGTCAAAAATAAAAAAAAAGATTGTATATTTCTTCTAAGAAATTTACAAACATAAGAATCACCAGTCTATCACAGCATGTACATATACGCATACCAGTTTTACAAAATAACAAAATTAAAGTTTGTACGGAGTACGATGACAGAAATAAGATATGAAAATGTACACGAAGTAATGAGTCAATTTTGCATATATCTGTGGCTTGTGGCTCACAAAAAGTCTAAAATTCCGTAATTAAAAACTTATTTATGAATGAATGGTCGGGTCTACCCTTCCCCTTGCTTATTAATTTTGTTAATTAGAGATTGTCATTTGAAATTTTAAACAATTTTCAGGGGGCTAAGCCCCCCAGGAAATTTCTCCAGGGGTTTCCAAGCCCCCCGAGCCCCCCTGCTTTCGGCGCCTATGCAATCAATAATCCATAAGTTGAGTGTGGAAAATAAAATAAAAAATTAAATAGTTTTCCATGAAAATAACAATAGAATATAATAATCACTTTTAATTAGGTAGATACTTTGTATTTATTTGGCACTTATAAAATCCGTGTTTCCAATTTGCATTTAAGTTTCCTGCTGGAATTATTATGGTGTCTGTTTGTGCGTGTCAGTGTGTGTGTCTGTTTTATTTGTCGAATAAAAAACCAATTTTGAAGTGAAAGTTGTAAGACTTTATCAAAACTGCCAGAATCTGTCACCATATGAAACAAAAGAACGTCCCAAAATGTTTTTACATTTTTGAAATCTACTCCGATTGCGATTAAAATGATGTGATTCTTAGGAAAGAAGTATAAGTACAATTTTTATAGATAACTGCATGCTCTACAATTTTGTCTGATGTACCTACTTCTATGATAACACCTACCGTTCGGCTGAAAATGCAAAAAACACTTTTTGCAAACTTTGACGTTGAATAACTTTTTTGCACATGCGGGATCGATGGGGACTTTTGATGTTTCTTTTATATTGATGATATAAACAATCAAACCAAGATTCAGCTTTATGCGAATTAATATAACCTTAACCCTATTTTTTGGACTAACTTGACAGGATTTTGTAAAACTACAGTACTATAAATATTTCTTACAACAGCAAATGCACATCTTTCGGAAAAATGGGAGGGAGGAAAGCCGCGATACGAAAATTTTCTCAGACGAAAAGGGCGGTAGACTAGGCGCAATTAAGCTACAAAAAAGTTATAAGAATAAGATACAGTGTGTCTGGTTTTTCGTGTTAACACCCCTGAAAATTTAAGTAGGCCGGGGGAATTGTACGGGGCAATTTTTTATAAATATGTCCCTGAAAGGTCATCATTTGCGAGGTATTGGTTTGGCATTGCCGCGAAATCCTGGCCTACTGCGATTTTTTAAAGGGGTGCGTTTTTCGAAAAACCATATTAGGCATTTTTTTATTTAAAATCTGACACCACAGCGTTAATCAGGACACACCGAAACCCCCATATACCAAATTTTTAAAAAAAATATACAGGGAGGTCCATTCTGTAGGGTGTCAAAGTTGAGCAAAATAGGAATTTTAAACTCATCTGGCGAGTCAAGTGTGCCATGGAATTACTTCGAAACAGTTGGATGATGAACAGGACCACTCACAGTGTAATATAGAGGGTATTTTTCTCTGGACCAGCTCAAAATTCTGAAATTTTATTAAAGTGGTCCTGTTCATCATCCAACTGTTTCGAAGTAATTCCATGGCACACTTGACTAGCCAGATGAGTTTAAAATTCCTATTTTGCTCAACTTTCACAGCCTGCAGAATGGAACTCCCTGTATATTTTTTGTTCAAATTTGGCATACGGGGGTTTTAGGTTGTCCTGATTAACGCTGTGGTGTTAGATTTTAAATAAAAATATGCCTAATAGGGTTTTTCGAAAAACGCACCCCTTTAAAAAATCGCAGTAGGCCAGGATTTCGCGGCAATGCCAAACCAATACCTCGCAAATGATGACCTTTCAGGGGCATATTTATAAAAAAATTGCCCCGTTCAATTCCCCCAGCCAACTTAGATTTTCAGGGGTGTTAACACAAAAAACCAGACACACTGTATGTACCTATAAATTGCACTTTATGTACCCAGACTATTTGTCTCTACATTGTTTTCTGTAACTCGAAAAATAAATAATCTAAGGAGGGGGCAAAATGTTATGTGGATCACCCTGTACAATCCGAAAAGTAGCAGCTTGCCCTAAATATTCCCCGAGACCCGCCCGTGCGACTGCCCGAACAATGTGTTGGCCAAAGAACCGCAACTATTTACACTAATTGGTCAGTCCGTAACCCGTAATTCGGGCGAACAAAAGCGGCGGCCCGGCCGGCGATTTTTCGACTCGCCGCCAGCCACACCTGTGCCCACTTACGGAGGTGATTAAGAGTGAATAGGCCTGCCGTAATTAAAAGCAGGTACCGCGCCCCGCGAGAGCCGTGGGGAACCCCGGGGGGACCGCGATTAGGCTACCACTACGCCTCGGGAATTCATTTGTGCCGGCCGCCAGGCGGTAGCCTCTTATTTTGACCGGTGGACAATGGCCGTGCCGCGCTGAGGACGAACCGTACCTACGCCGTAGTCGCCGTACAACGTGTACCGGGCGAGAAGGCGAAAGAGTTGATCGGGATCGGGATGTTCAGCTTCAAGGCTGTACCCAGCTAGCAAACTGATCTACATACGGCGTATTTGGATTTCAAGCTAAGCGATAGATACATCACCTGGTGCAGTGGCGTAGCCAGGGGGGGGTGCACAGGGGCACGTGCCCCCCCCCCCCCCCCCACCGAACGTTACGCCAAACGTGCCGTGAAAATCGTATGCACAGACCATTATGCAGAAGAATAAACACTACTCTGGACTTATGGGGTGATCTGTTCAACCAGCTGATGAAGCTATAATTCTGGAAAGTATTTTGTCATGTATGCAGAATGAAAATAAAAAAAATGTTTATAGCGTTGACTGACGTATTAATAAGACTTCTCGCACGGCTATGGCTTCATGTCCTGGAAAACAGACGGCGCTGATAGCTAACAATGTATTTTGTATTGTATTTTGTGTCAGGAAAGCGCATGGTGAGCCAAAAATGTGTCAGACTTGACAACCGTGAGCAGTCTTTATTAATACGTCAGTCAACGCTAATAGATAAGCCGTAAGTAATATTCACTTTGAAATTCCTGTATCGCCTGATGAAGTGCTAAACGAGTTGTCTAAAGTAAATATAAAACGTAAGCTCAATATTAAATTGTAAGTTTTAAATAAACATTAAATTTTTGTATTTTTATTTTGTATTTTTAGTCGGTGCCCCCCCCCCCCCCCCCAGACAAATTTTCTGGCTACGCCACTGACCTGGTGGCTAAATGCAGTACTAGCCTCGATGACAATTGTCGTTCCGTGTGGTATATCTTTTCATTTTTATCACGTTTCTATTGCTACTTTTTCTTGTTTTTATTGTGCTGTGTTAATAATAATAATAATAATAATAATTCTCAGCCTCACAATACTCCAAACTAGGAGTAGGTACCCCAGAAGCAACCACATGCTTGTGTTGTGTTATGTTATTAAATTTGATAACTTTGTGAACGGAAGACCAAGCTAAAAAAGAGTGCCGAGAGAAAATTAAGCTTTTATACAGGGTGCCCGGTAAGTATGGGGCAATCTCGCTGGAGCAGGTAGGGGACATGATTCCTTGTCTTGTTAGGTCCATTCTTGTCTTGCCTTCCAAAGCAAGACAAGAAATTAAATTCATTCTTGTCTTGCACGACTCTTGAGTCGTCTTGCTACCAAGACTCTTGTTTGCAAGAGTCTTGCTACCAAGACTCTTATTAGCAAGACTCTTGCATTATTTATTACGTGTAAAACTTGTCCAGACAAGTTGACGCATCACTGCAGAGCCATGTTCTCTGTTTAGAAGACAGGACCGTATTTATAATTTAGTGAAGGAATAGTGTAGGTCTGTACTCAGATATTTTAAATCACTCATTGATAAACACAAAACAAATCATACATACTGAAATGAAGATTATAACAGGCAAAAATGTTAATTGGATTTTGAAGGAATATTCTTAATTTAAGGTAGTTAGATAACTGAAATATTTAGTAGGTATGGAAAGGCGATTTTTCTTATCTTATTCCAAAAATTTAATATTTTATTGATCTTAAAATTTGATGACTGCCTGAGCAATATTTTTTAAGCCATCATTTTGTAGAATACAAATGAAAAACAAAACATAGGTATTAGAATATTGTTTTCATCGGATTAATTAAATATACCTACCCAGTTCTAAAACAGTTTCGTTCTTTTGATTGTCATAAAAACTTAAATAGGTGCTATTACGCACTATATTACGCGTGTTTGTCGCTATTACTTTAGAAGGGTGCCTAACTTCTTGATAAAAAAAACTAAGCGATTAGTACCCATAATAGGTACATAGCTATGACCACAGATAAACGCAGTAAACCCACACAGGTAACAATAACTTATGGCCTGTTATATGCCTCTAAGTCTAAGACTTTCCTTTCTGTTAAAGTTATTTTAATGTCTGTGGATTTCGGTATTTGTGTGGAAGTGGACAAAAACCTCGAAACCCACCCTGCTAAAATAATCCGATCTACATTATGCCACAATAATACGAAACGAAACAATGCATTAGGGAATTAGGAAGTCCAATAGACTCCTTTGGTTGTTTAAGTATTTTAGCAAAAATATAGTTAAATCAAACTTATAAAAAAAAATTAATCCACTGCAGTTAACTGCAGTAGTTCAAAAAATGAAAAATATATACATTTCCAGGAATATTGTAAATAAAATATATATTTACTAGATACTAGTATATAGAGACAGTTATTCTTGAATACCTAACCGTTTATATTTATGCTCATTTTGTAAAAATCGGTATTATTCAATATCGTCGTCACTTACATTTTATTATTTATCCTATTAAAGTTTTGCAGAAATTATAATTTTAGATAATGATTTTGATTTTTCCAAGATTTCTTGCTTTTAGCAAGATTTCTTGCAAACTTGCAAGACTCTTGCAGAATAATTTCTTGTCTTGTCTTGCAATGCAAGACAAGAAATTTAAAAGAGTCTTGTCTTGTTCTTGCAGCAAGAACAAGACAAGAACAAGAAATTTGCAAGAGTCTTGTGAAACACTATAGGACGTGATAATATTGCGATTGAACTTAACAACTACGCCTCAAATTTCAATAGTTACTGAGATACAGGGCGTTGTACTTCTTTTTTGAAATTGAATTATGTCAATTTCTCCCAACATAATTAAGCTGCTGAACTGTAATTTCGTTCTGCTGTGTTTTTTGGGATGGAGAATAAGCTGAAAATGTCAATTTCTACGTACCTTACAGAGGACGCCGCTTGCACTATTTTTGGATAGTGCTTTTACTCGTAACATTTTTGAATTCTTTTCATCTGTAACAAAAGTGATCTCTCGTTTCATAACGATAAAATCAAACGTTTGGGTTGAAATTACCAAAACGTGCCCCAAAGCACCTGTTAACTTTAACATTAGAAACATACAATTTTTACCTACCACTTTCAAAAAAGAAGTACAACGCCCTGTATCTCAGCAACTATTGAAATTTGAGTCGTAGTTGTTAAGTTCAATCGCAATTTTATCACGTCCCCTACCTGCTCCAGCGAGATTGCCCCATACTTACCGGGCACCCTGTGTAAAAGCTTAATTTTCTCTCGGCACTCTTTTTTAGCTTGGTCTTCCATTCACAAAGATATCAAATTTAATAACATAACACAGCACAACAAAAACAAGAAAAAGTAACAATAGAAACGTGATAACTAAAGGGCGGAATATATGCATTTAATTTCAATCGAAATATGCGCATATATATGCATCATTTTTATCAAAAATATGCAATAATATGCATTTATTTGGCCAAATATGCAATAATATGCATTTATTTTACATCTACAAATACCTTAAAAAAACACCAAAACTGATTTCAGAGAAAAGGTTTATTTTAAGAAAAATGAAAGGAAAACAAATACATAAAATACCTCGTAAAATTCCTATATTAAAGCAGGATTTTAAAAACATTTTAATATGAAATTGTATAGTAGGAATTTATGACTAAATACTTTTCAAAGTTTTTCAATAAAAATCTTTGCCTTCTGTCGGTAAAAATATGTTTATATTTAGAAAAGCTTCTCTCATCATCTGCCGATGTAATAGGACAATATTTTAATTTGGGTAGTAAGGTATAAGGCCAAGGTGCAACTTCGTTGGATGATTTACCATCAAAAATACTCTTTACTGCCATTAAAGCTCTGAACCCTTCATTCTTTTCTACTTTCTAATACCAACATCACCGGGAACCTTTCTACATTTAGCGGAAAATGTTTGAACAAAATCAATAGATTCGCTTAAACCTAAATTTCTACATTCTAATGAAAGAATTATATCTGGTATAAAACTAAAATTAACTTCAATAAAAACAAGTTGGTTAGCTGCATCCGCATTTTTCAGGATTTCTTAACTTTGCACTACGCACACTGCGAGTTGTCTCTGGGCTCTCATAATCTTGGTTATATCTTATATCTATAAATAAGTATAGGAAATACATACAAATATGCAGAAAAATATAGTTTTTCCAGAAATATGCAATGTTTTGCGAAATTGAATAAAATATGCAAAAAATGCATATATATGCAATTTGCATATATTCCGCCCTTTAGTGATAACAATGATGAAATTCAAATGTAAAGACATAACATCATTGGTTTTCTTGAACTAGGATGTCCAAATTTTGTCAAGTTCAATCCTTTCCATTTTTAAAGGGAATAATTTTTGTTGCATTAACAGTTATAACAGTTAACAGGTGTTTTGAGGCACGTTTTGCCGATTTCAACGCAAACGGTAGATTCTATCGTTGTTAATAAAGTACACACTTTTGTTGGCAAATGAAAAGGTGCACTAAAATGATGGACCTGAAAGACCAAAAAGTTACGAGTAAAAGCAAGATCAAAAAAAGCGCAAATGGCGCCCTCTGTGAGATACGTAGAAATTGACAATTTCTGCTTATTCTCCATCCCCACAAACACAGCAGTGCCAAATTTCAATTTAGCAGCCTGATTATTTTAAGAGATATTACCTTAATTTAATTTCAAAAAAATAATTACAAGGCCCTCAGTAACTATTGAGATCTGACCCGTAGTTGTTAACTCAATCGTAATATTTCGACATCCCCTACCTGCTCCCGTAAGATTAGTATGTTATGCGTTCCTGCTTTTAGTATAGATAAAATTGTGTCATCGACGTAAATGAATATAAAAGATATTTCAGGTACTATCGTCATTATACAGCTCTAATAATTTCTTCCATAACTATGTTGGCTAAAATAGGGCTAGCTGGATTCCCCATTGCTGTACCATCCTTTTGTTTATAATACGTTTCTTCGCATTTAAAATAGCTACTACTATCGAACAAAAAATTTATTACCTTGATTCACATTTCTAGAGTATAGTTTGTGAGCATTGATAAATATTCCCAATGTTCTTCTATACAATAAATTACTAACTCTCTAGGAATATTAGTAAATAAATGAATGACATCCAAGCTTATTAGGAAATAATCCGGAGGTAAAGTGATTGATTTTAATTTGTCAGTAAGTTCTAACGAATTTTTTATAGAGTACTCAAACGTTGTGTTTAAATTTTGTAATATACCTACTTGTAATATGTTTGGCAACTTATAAGAGGGGGATTGTTGACATGGTACAACTGGTCTAATTTTGTTATTTTTATGAATTTTTATTAGGCCATATATTCTAGGTGGAATGGCATTATAAATTTTAAGTCTTTTGCTTTCTGATTCGTCGATGATATTGTTTACATATAATTCTGACACAAGATTATTGTTTTTTGTTTGGAAAATGTTAGTAGGGTCGGACTTTAAACGTTCATATGTGTTATTGTCATTCATCAGTTCTCTCATTTTCTGATGATAGTCAATTTTATTCATAACCACTGTGATGTTACCTTTATCAGATTACGTAACAAAAATTGTATCATTTTCTTTAAAAACATTTTTGTCTCATCATAATCTTTGATCGTTTATCGTTTATCGAAATATCATAGACAGGCAGATATATAAATATTTTAACAAATGACTACGACCAGGTGTTTGAGACCTTAAACACCCTGTAGCGTTTCTTGGTTCAAAGAAAAAATACACGTGCCATTTTTTATAACCTAATAAGTACCTCTTTTTTAAGTCTCTTAAGTTTTTTAGATTTTTTAATCTTATCATACCGGCTTCTGGCTCCATTTCTGCTTCGAATTTTAATGTGTTTGTATCCGTCCTTGCCTATTTATAAAATAAATATTTTAATATGGATAATATGTACCAAGTCTTCGTCCAACCGTTTATTGTAAAATTATTTATGACGTACTCAAGTTAGGTATGTGTCAATTTTGTTTTTTTTTTAATTTCCCAGGGGAGAATATTATCAATGTCTGTAAAATACATAATTACATAATAGTACTATAGTCATTTTATAAGCATTTTAAATTAGTATAATAATAATTGTCTTATGTTGTTTGTAGCACTGAAGAAGGTTTTAAATAAAAGACCGAAACGTTAGCGCGAGGAAATATAGTAATTGTTTTTCTTAGTTTCCTAAAAAAAGCCGACAATATCACATTTGAGTTAATTCATATTTTCCTTAAAAAATATCTCTTGTCAAATTTAAAGTTACTAGTTTTAGGCCAAATTGGAGATGAAAATTTAAGACATTTGGGACTTTTTTAACTACTAACCAAAGAATATGTCGTCTATCATATACGTAAAAATATATAAATATACAAGAATATATATATTTACCGCAATCGAAAATATTCCCACACATAAAAGTTATGGTTACCTACCTATATGTTTAAAGGATTTGACAAAAGAGAACCGCCCTGTATTTCCCAAACGAATTAAGATATCAGGAAGCGGTTTTCGGCTCTCAACTTTTCTCAAAAATTGCACACCGTAGCTACTTTTTGTCTATCTCTTCCGGAAATAGGAGAAACGGCAAAAAAACATTCAATCTGGGACACTGTAAGGCACAGTGTACGAGCGACCGAATTAAGTCCACATTTTTGCGTTTATACTAGCGTTTCACCATAATAATTTCTGGCCAGAAACCCCCTAACCAATATATCGTTGGTTTATCCGTGATAGAGGCTATCCATAAGAAAAAAATATTGGTGCTGTTCCATCTTGTTTGATACTTATAGCACAGACTAACGAGCAATAGAGAATAATATAATTATTGCTTATAGCGGCATGTGTTAAAGCGACTTTTAGGCGAAATATCTTGTGAAGAAATAAACATTGTGCAATTTATTTGACTTTACGTTAATCTACATTGCAAAAATATTATATTATTGTATTAGGACCTAATTTACTTTGAGTCTTACTTATGGAGCGAATTTTTTTTTTTTAGAAAAAAAGAACCACCTTGTATAACAATAAAAAATGAATTCAAATTCTTCTGTAAATTTTAATTTTAAACAAAAATGTCTTCTTGGTAATTTTTCGTATGTGTCATGGATGGCAAATTTGATTTATTTTATTATTTCCGGGTATTTCTGAAAAATTAACTTAAAAATTCGCTCCATAAGTAAGACTCAAAGTAGAAAAAATGTGTTTCTTACTTTAAATACCGTAACTTTTCCCAATAAACTTACCCATTCAAGGTTATACTTTTCAAGATACGGAGCGTAACAATTAATTGTACATAATAATATCTTCCTTAAATGTTGTAGATCCTGTATCTTCAAAAGTATAGCCTTAAATAGGTAAGTTTATTGGAAAAAGTTACTTTATTTAAAGTATCAAACACATTATTTCTTTTTTAAGTGTTACTTACCGAGCAAATTTTTTAGATAACTTTTCAGAAATACCCGGAAATAATAAAATAAATCAAATTTGCCATGAAACCATGACACATACGAAAAATATCCGAGAAGAAATTTTTGTTTAGAATTAAAATTTACATAAGAATTTTAATTCATTTTTTATTGCTATACAAGGTGGTTCATTTTTTCTAAAAACAATTATACTAATTACCCACTTCTACGCCACTGGTTGATCAAGGTTTTTGATATTAACATGTTTTATGCTCATCCATGCCGTTATAACGTGTACCAAATATGACTTAAATATCCTAACCAGTTTGGTAAATATTCAACAAAGTCCACATATTTCTTACAAATTTAACACCCTGTAACTTTTTTACCAGGCCTTAAAATGATATAGTTGAGAGATGAAAGTGCGGTTATTTTTTGGTTTTCTATCACCTGTTGAAGTGTCTCAGAATAAAACTGAATCACCCTGTATAGAAACAGGTATTTGTTCATGCTAGATGTTATAGAAGTTCTGGTTAAATTTGAGTTTACTGCCGCAATATTATCGCACTTATAAGAAGCATCATGCTAGTTCATAGCCGTTAACAAGGTAAGATTTGTTTTTATTAACGGTCATCAGGAAATTGCGTGCCAGCACGAGTATAGAGTAGAAAATGATCACCGAGGAAAAAATTGCGGGAATTTTGCACATACCGCGTTAAAACAAACGCATCTGCCTGCTTAATTCGGAGTAAAATGTCGTAAATTAACAATTCACCCGTTTTACTATAATAAAAGGCACTTACAATTAGGAATAAAGGTTGATTAAGAATAATTCCGCTATCCGGCAGTTTGAAAAATAAAGCGCCGAAAGCACTGCTCTCATGCGTGTTTTGGATTTTTGCATTTTGCAGAGCGCTCATTATCCGGCAGTTAATAATCAGTTTGTAGCTGCGCGGCTTTGTGAACTACTTTAATAAATTCAGTTTACAACGTGTAATTTGTCTTAATAGAGTAAATAATTAAGCGCAAACGTTTTCGCACTTATATGGTTATGGCGCATTTTTAGTATTCGCAACAATTTTATTAAGCTTTTAATACACTCAACATCCCAATATGGGCAACCTATATGGCACAGCAGCTATTCAATCAGTATATTTTATGGCTTCCTATCACCAGATTATTAGACAATTTAATTAATGGGTGTAAACATATGTAATAAATATACACTCTTTACGTATATGTATATACACATCTTTCCTACATACCAAATCTTCCATTTAACTACAGAATTGTTCCTAGAGTAAGTCTCCTCAAATGGTATTTGATCATTACGTAAGAGGGTAAGTGTACAGGGTGTTCCAGTTATCGTGATAAATCCGATTTTCCTCGAAATTTTAAAGATAAATTGTGTAGAGTTTTCCGGGGAATGCGAATCTGGCGTCAAAGGTTTGTTTGTTAACTATCTAGAAATCTCTGAAGGGCCGAGTAAAATTCGGAATTATTTTTTTTAGATTGGCCTAAGGGAAAATATCTCACAGACACCCCTAGTTCGATTAGGTGATTATTCCGTGGCTAGCTATTATTTTTTTAAATGACCAGTTTTCGGAATACCATATTAGGCATTCTTTTGAGAATAAAGTGGACGGTGCCATCGAATTGGCCATAGCTCAAAAGCTTTTGTACAAAACCCTGTATACAGAGCGATTCAGTCATGACGTAAAAAATTTTACCCACATAGGTAAATAAAAATTAGCGTAATATACAAATCCGAAATTAAAAAAAAAATCAAAAATCAACAACAAAAAAAGAAAATATTTTCAGAAGTGCTGAACCCTAATTAATGGCGCTTCTGACAGTCTGAGCTAGCAAACATCTCGTGGAAGCCCGCGTCTCCCGGCGCGCTGTTGCCAATTGCACAACATATCGTAAATTTACTTGTATTGTACTTTTTCCCAGAAATCTAAAAAATTTAGAAATATTGAGAAAAACCGAAAAGTTCGATAATCTTTAAAGAGTTTTTAAATTTTTGGGAAACAGTTTTCTGATGTGACTATAAATACAGCATGGTCTAAGTTAACTTATTGTTAATTGAAAGTATATACCTACTTAATGTAGGTATTTTTACGTTTGCAGCTATTGAAACATAAACCTTCATTAATAACACCAATAATTTCAATTTGTAATTACAATACTTTTAGTTAATACTAATGTAATTTTTACAAAGTGACTGAATAAGTAGGTACCTTGATTTAAAAATTTTTCAGCTTCGCTGCTTAGAATTTCCCGTCTTGTTTTATCATTTTTTAACTACTCTAACTTTCAATCATATACTTACATTTTTCTATGTACCTAAGTACTTAATTGTTTCATTTTTGGAAAAAAATAACAATAGCCTATACCTTCGTCTTATTAAAAAGTTTTAACTGTATAGGTACCTAGTTTCAATAGATACCTACTTGTTTTGACTTCATTTTTCGTACCTATTTAAGTAGGTATAATTAAATGTTAAATGTAATATTAAGATTCTCAAAATTTTTAAGGCTCAGAAACATTTTTAAGGCTCAGTAACATTTATTAAAAAATAAACAATAATTCCTACTTACTCACTAATAATTTTGGAAAGTCATAAATGGACCAACCTACTACTTTTGAATTTTTAAATAGTTTATTTTTGGTCAAATAGAATTTCTAAGTAAATATCTTTAATGCTGCTTGATGTAAATGATTTTGTAATGATTTAGCAGACTTTCACACTGTAGTTTGTTGTATTTAAATTATTTTTGCAATTTACTACTTTTGAAAATAATAAACTTGAATTCTTTCAAACTTATACGTGTTAAAATGCCACTATACGTGTTGTTGCAGTTTCTTGTACGGTCAATAATGGCTGTATTTTAATAGAAAATATTTTATTGTCTTTTACAAATTTTAGCTGACAAATTATTTTTTTGACTGACTGCTTCTTTTGTTTGTTTTTACTGGATCGTCTCTTTGGCTGCTACAATTGGAGGCAACATTCTTCCCCTTGGCACAGTCACTTGGGTTGTACCATCCGAGGCAACACGTGTAAAACAGCAAAACAGCACTCAACAGTCCATAGGACATTACACAGAAACTTGGAATATGCCTCAATTTGGCGAAGCAACCATATTCAAAAGTTCCTTCTGACTTGAAAGTTGTCTGATTCTAAGGCTTGCACCTTTTGACGATGGTAATGCAGGGTGAAGGCTGTTTTCTTTAATAATTCGCCATGCCTTGATCTGTGATATTCAACCCTTTAGCGGTGTGGCAATGGATGTAGTACTAATGTCAGATTCCTCTTAGACCATGGTTAAAATATTCGACATTTAAGTCGTCTCGACGTTCTCCACGATCATGACGAACTGCGAAAGATTCCTTGTCCTTGCCACTATACAGGGTGAGTCACATCTAAAGGCAGAGCCGAAAACACAAGGTAGAATTCGCTAAAATAAGCACATATGCTTAATAAACATTAGCTCAAAAACTTTTCCAAATATTTTTTAATTTTTTTCTAGCCCGTTTAGGAATTATTTTATACATATTATGGGTTGTCATTTTGTGCAATAATTTGGCCCTGTTCAGATGAGCAGCGGCGTAGATACAAATAATTTTATTTTAAATGCCAGCATAATCACCTTTACACTAGTTTAAAAAAATCCGAAATTACGAAGAAACTGTACCAGAAATAAAAAAAATACCAAGAGGCACTTTTTGTTCCAAATTAAATGGGCTATCCAAAAAAAATTTTTGGTTTTGCACAGGGCCGTACTACTTTTTTTCTACAATAATTATTTACAGTAACTATTTGTACCTACGCCGCTGGTGATCGGAACGGGGTCAAATTATTCCACAAAATGGCAACCGTCCAGTGACTAATGTGTACAAAATTTGGTTGGAATTCCTAAATGGGATCGAAAGAAATTAAAAAAATATGTTATTTTTGGAAAATTTTCAACACGCTGTATATGGAGAACCAAGCTTTTTTTGGGCTAATGTTTATTAAGCATATGTGCTTATTTTGGCGAGTTCTACCTTGTGTTTTTGGCTCTGCCTTTAGATGTGACTCACCCTGTACATATAAGGCGCTGAGCGATCCAGACAGGACTTGGCATATTTTGCCTGTTCCGAAACTGCCTTCTATACTGCTTCGATATTTTGCCGCAGCCTGATGTGCATTTTACAGACATTGGCCATACATTAGTAGGTACCTACTATGTCTAGCAACGCAACTCTGCATTTGAGTAGACCATGTTGCCCACACGCAAATATCACAATACGCTTTTTATTTCCTTAAAGACTAAGAACTAAATTAAAATACCTACACCTAAACTTAGTATCGAGTCCTAAGAATTGTAAGACATTACAATTTATCTGTTTTAATTTATTTTCACGCCAAAATTAAAGTTTGAAAGTTGGTGTAGCAGAATTTTTGGCGGACGGTTTCTTTTGACTACCTATGGCTCCTTTACGTAACAAGTCAGACAACGCTCCTAATATCGTGTAAGGAAGTGACACGTGCACAGTGGAGAAATTTCTGTATAAGCTGTATAACAAACAGAATATTTTTAATCGGAAAGCTTAATTAAAATGTTACAATTTTTTCCGTCTACTTCAGTAAATTACAATAAAAAAATGTGCCTTAAGCATGATTCTACAAAATGAAAACAAAAGGAAATGACAAAAAACATTCTGTATCTTCTAAACTAATTAAATCTCTAAGCACCTTAATACTTTTTGCCTATATATTCGGGAAATAGGAGAAATTCCCAAAAGCGTCCAATTTGGGACACCCGGTACAATCATGTTCATATGTTATGTCGCCAGACGTATTATATTTGTATTTTTTCGAGGAAAATACAAACGCCAGGGCAGGAATGTTGAAATTTTAGAAAATAGATTCTACTGAAAACTTACCAAACTATATAGTGGTTTATTAACGAGATTATTTGCTCTAGATACAACATTATTAAACAAAATTTGGCACTATCTGAAGGATCGTTGACTTAAAGGTCCTAATGTGGGTTAAAAATATTAATTAACATTGTTGATAATAATATGTCGATAACTTCAATAATCACTTGTTAAATTTGTATATCTATAATTATTACTTTAATCATAATGAAGGCAAAATCAACAACTTTAAAATACAATAATACAACGTTCAAATTCGACAACTGAGCTTTTGTTTATATTATAAACATATTTTTTCTGTATGATTTTTACTATTCTTTCAAAAAACAGGTTCTTTATTCTTGACTTGATTTTAGGTTTTCTTAGGATTTAACCACCCTGTATGTTATTTGGAGCAAAACTTTTCATGAAGATTGTCTTTACAAAATAAAATAAATAGTAACAGTGTCTGTTCATATGATGAATTATGGTATTTTCGATTATCTCAAAATAATTTGGAATTTCCAAACTCTAAACTTTATGACGAAGAAACTGATATAGAGAGAAGATCGAGACCATTATAAAGAGAGATTTGGCATAAAATGGTCTGCTAACACGTGTGGTAATTATTATTGCGTAACTTATACATGTTACAAACATTTTTACCATTTTAGTAAATGGTTAAGAAAAAGCAGTTAGTTAATAATTTAAATTGCCCGCTATATTTTATTAAATGAATATTTGTTCTATTAGCCAGCATTCCAAGTGAATACTTTTTCATTTTAAACGTTTCGAACTAGAAACTTTTATGGATTGCATTTAAATCGCAATTTACATGCTCCATGTAAATTTTTATTTGTTATTTTCATGGCTTTTGTCGATTCGGGAATGACGCGATCTTTTGATTCATGACGAATTAGGGTCCGACCGCAAAACAAATGGGTACTGACAGAAGTGCTTTGTGGAAAAACACAAAACGAATGTAAATAATCTGTAGAGGAATGTGATCTTTGATCAGAATGAGCATAATTTATGCGGTTCTACAACGATTTATTATCCACTTATAATTGGCGGTCAATGCCAATTTCAGATCTTTTTGCTGATCGAGTTTAATTTTCTCGGTTCAGTAACTATGGGTGTCTATCTCGGAAGCGATCTAAGAAAAATCGCAGTTATATTTTTTGTGAATAGTAATTATTATTCTAATTGTGTCCAATTCTGTACAACAAGGTAGGTATTTCTCGAGACCCACAACGTTTAGTAGGTTTGAATATCAATCTTATGTTTGATGGAGGCTGCAGTTTGGAGTTTCTCGTCATACTTGAAATAAGTAGAGCGATCGTCGCGCGTAGTCGGTTCAAAAAATATACAGAGATATTGGTAATTCGATACATTCTTTGGAGATGTGATAGGGGAGGAGGTAAGGAGTAAATTTAATCCTAATATGCATTATGCAAAACTCAATAGTTTTTGAGATATTTCAATTTTTCTTTGTAGACAAAAAAAATCTACAGAACTTTTTTTAAACTTTTCAACTGGATTACTTGCCCAACACTATGGTCTTATGTTTGGAATGAACAAGTCCGGAAACATTTGGATCATAGGAAAATTTTAAATAAAAAGTTGTCAAAAATATTAAAAAAATTGAGTTTTGCCTAATGCATATGGGATTAAATTTACTCACATCTCCAAAGGAATGTATCGAATTACCAATAACCCTGTATAATATGTACCTCGGCACTGAAGTTCTTTTTATATAAGTTACTCGTATATATGTTATATATGTAGCGGTTTATTTGCCTCGGTCAGAGGCCTAGGCAACTAAAGTCCACATGAGTCATAAAAAGTTGAACTTCAGTGCCTTGGCATATAAATTAATAACTATTATCTCAAAAAGAAAAGTTTTTAAGACAATTGTGCAAGATACAAAAATGAGGGAAACGAAATTCTACACTATAAAAATGTTCTCTATCGACAGGGTGTCCGCGTTTGATTGTGAACACTCTATAAATCTATGAAGAGCCGAAGAAAATTTAGCATTATCTATTTTTTAGTTTCCCCTAATGGAAGATATCTCACAGAGACACTACTATCTCGATTTGGTGAATATTCTATGGCTAACTATGATTTTTTAAATTACCAATTTTGAGAGTATCATATTCATATTAGGCATTATTTTAAGAATAAAATCGATGGTGCCATCGAATTGGCCATATATGGTGTTTGTAAAAAAATCATATTTATTAAAAAATTATGCAAAGAAAAAATTGATGTTACATTAGGTCCCTATAGGTAACTGTCAAATATGTAGAAGCTATCGTTTTTGTTTTCATGGCATTCAGGGCACACCTGATTTGATTGATGAATAAAGCATAATTATAATTGTAAGGAAATGTCAAAATCTTTTCTTTTTTTCAATAGGCAATTTTTTCTTTAAATACATTTTTAAATACATGATTTTTTCGTCAAATTTGATTTTTTATTAGTTTTTAGTTATAGCTAATTCGATGGCACCATCTATTTTATACTTAAAAGAATGCCTAATATATTCTGAAAATTCATAGTTAGCCATGGAATAATCACCCAATTACCTAATCGAAATAGTAGCGTTTATGAGACATCTTCCTTTAGGTGAATCTAAAAAAATATGTAATGCTAAATTGTACTCGGCTCTTCACAGATTTCTAGAGTGTTCACAAGCAAACGCGGACACACTGTATAGACGTAACTCAGAAAAAGTTTGAGGGGTAAAAATTCCTGCCCCCTCAAACAAATTTTTGAGATTCAAAGGTGTATCAAGTGTTGATAAAACTCCATAAATATTATTCTGAAGTCAAGGATCTAGGGTTAATGGGTTATTTTCTATAGGACATCACCTATTATATTTTGTCAAAAAGTATTCAGTTAAAATGGAATGATAATTATTGTAACCCAAATGCTAAAAATTGTCAATCTTTTTGTAGAGGGTCTAAAGTATATAGTAGTAATACTCGTATTGTTGTAGTAGATTCTTTCTTCTATATGGTAATACGATGACGACATTGAGAATTTGATAAAATTTTAAGCATAGGGATTAGTGAACGGTCAGGAAAGGCTCTAAAAAGTTTTTAAGAAAAGCTCCACTTTGCAGTAAAGGTGTAAAACATGTGAAATTAAATCCCCATTAAAATTTAATCAGAATATTTTGCGCAAAAGCAGCAATTTTTTTACAAATGTTTCCAATGGCATATACTATCAACAAAAATGCTTCAAAAAATTAAAAAGTTATAAATCTAAAGTTTTCGCAGACAATAACGGTCACATGCACTTTATAAATAGTGCAAATGCGCACTTAAAACCGAGAGAGAACTCTCATCCTCCTCGTGTAGCTAGTTGCCTCGATCCGGGGCCACTCAAACTGCCGCACGGCATTTCCGGTTCTCGCGCCCTTCAATACGCGTGTGCAGTGGCGGCACGTCCATACGGGCTCTGGGGCTGGAGCCCCTCCAGTAGAAAATGAGAAAAATAATTTAGTTTCGCGTCTGCTATATTCTATTACTTTACTTCCTTGTTCCTTCCAAATTAAACCGCAGCGACGCCCGCAGCCGATATTGTACTGCATACTATTTACTATTCTTTAAATTGTCGCAACGCCTGCAACCGATAACGTAAAATCGTCGCTTGGGGGCTACGAATATAATGAGTCTCGATTTCGCGAGGAAGGGGGCGGGATCGGGCCAAGTCGGCCGCCTCCGCCGACCGCCGCTGGATTTTATACGCGGTTGTAGCACACGTGAAAGCTCCAGGTTTATAAGCCCAAAAATCATGGTTAGTTCCGCCTGTTCCCGCACCACGCACCATAAGTCAAACGTGGTCCTGTCACGTCTTTTACTTTGAGATTGAACATATTCTTTCTGTCTGTTGTCTCTGGTCCCAGTCTCGGTTAACCTAACCTGTTCTGTGGGAGTCTGCTTGCGCTCGCCGAAGCCTGAGGTTAGCGGTGACCGGTCCATCCGGCGATAAAATGGGGGTGCCACGGGGCGCCTCGTGTCGTTGCCGTTTCCTCTGAGTCGGCGGGAGGAGGAAGGCTTCGGCAAGAGAAGGGGAAACAGGAACTCGGAAAGGCAGGGAAAGGGATGGAATGAGATAGGATACCCACCAAGGGAGGAACCAGTATTTAATAATTCAAGTTTCCAAGTTGGGCGGATACAGCAACAGCTGGCGATATCCGTCCCTACCAAGAGATAATACGAGGAAGACCTAAGCTCACAAGAGGACGTTATTCAAGAAAATCAAAGTCATTAAGTTGAGTGTACACGTCACGAAAAAAAAAAACAAGTAAAAAAAGTAAAAATTAATAGTAAAAAAATATTTTTAAAAACAAGCTTTTATTTAAATGCTGTGAAAAGAAGAAAATAAACTTTATAATAAATCAAATCAAGGCAAACCCATCATTTTGTTACATTGTACAACTGTATATGATATAAAAGCTTGTCGCGAGATCTTGAAAGTAATTTTAAGTAGAAAATGTATTTTTCTATAAAAGAAATTTAAACACGAGAATCTTGCGACCATATAATATATATCTTGACGAAAGTAATTATAAGTAGAAATTGTATTTTTCTATAAAAGAAATTTACACAAGAAAATCTCGCGACAAGCTTTTATATCACATATACAGTTGTACAATGTAACAAAATTATGGGTTTGCCTTGGTTTGATTTATTATAAAGTTTATTTTTTTCTTTTCAGAGCATTTAAATAAAATCTTGTTTTTAAAAATATTTTTTACTATTAATTTTATTTTCAACTTTTTAGTTCTACTCTTCAAGCCCTTTCATTTGATACTCATATTAAGGGGGCTGACAAAAATACATCATCCGCCATCTTGGAGCGACGGCTATATTGAATTTAGTGTGATGTCACTAACTCTATCGTTTTCTACTCTTCAAGCCCTTTCTATTGATACCCATATTAAGGGGGTTGACAAAAAAATACATTATCCGCCATCTTGGAGCGGCGGCCATATTGAATTTAGTGTGATGTCACTAACTCTATCGTTTTCTGTTCTTCAAGCCCTTCTATTTGATACCCATATTAAGGGGGTTGACAAAAAATACATCATCCGCCATCTTGTGGCGACGGCCATTTTGAAAGTATTATAATATTGCGTATTGTATATTGTATTGTCACCGGAACTAAAGGTGTATGCAAAATTTCAGCTTAATCGGATGTCAGTGGTTCTAATTCAGCTTGCAAGATTTGACCTAAACATACATTGCAAGTTAAATAAAAGCTTGTAAAAAAAGGAAGGTATCAAGTTGGGCGGGAACAGCAAAAGCTGGACATACCCGACCCAAGGCAGAGGAGGCGAAGGCCCCGAGTGGCTAAGTTGCCCGAAAGGGCAGAGGCCAGAAAAATACAGGAAGAGGAACTAACCTGTTCTGTGGTCTCGGTCTCAGTCTTTCCGTCAACAAGTGCGTACGGTACGACGGATCATCGCGTGCTTACAGAATTATTCCCGGTGCCTATCGTGTTCTAAGAAGTACCTAAAGAAAATGAAAAATATTGTACATGCTATTTTGAAAGGTAACTTTTTAAGTCTTTTATTGGCAGAAAAAGTTGAAATAAAAACTCTTGATTAACAATTATGTATCTCAAATAGGTAAAGTTGCTAGTCGCAATTTTACGCGACACATTTCTAGAAATATACCAGATTAACAATTATGTATCTCAAATAGGTAAAGTTGCTAGTCGCAATTTTACGCGACACATTTCTAGAAATATACCTATATGTTACAGCCCGTATATGATAACAGACCGTATGTATATGGTCTAGGCTGTATCTATACGGCCTAAATGGCGCAAACCGTATGTAAATGACATGGCATTTCATATACGGACTAGACCGTTAACATACGGACTATTGAGATTCAGACTGTATGTGCAATCCTAGTGAATTACCCTTCTTTTTTATATAGAAGAAGAATATGCCTTTTCTTATGTATGTAGCATTTTGCAGAAAAAAAATCTAGGGTACCTATACATTATACTAAATAATTACCTTTTTTCCTTCAAAATCCTACGTACCAGCAAGAAGTAATATCCTTCTTTGATGGGCCTATATAAAAAAAGAAGGGGTAATTCAGAAATGGCGGACGTCGAAACCGTCCGGAAAACATTGGACATACATTGTGTCTTTGTTTAAATCTCTCTGTGATGTAGATACGGTCTAGTTGCAGATAATATAATAGGACTAGTCCTTTTGCAAACCGACTAGGCCGTTTGTTGACGGACAAGATTCTTATACATATGGACTAATATCTTCAGTCCGTTTACATATGGACTAGTCCTTTTGTATACGGCCTGTTTTACATATACGGTCTGTAACATGCCTAGAATAGGATTCAAATCTTTAAAGCATACCTACAGGGTGTCTACTTTTAAGTGTATACAAATCGATAAAAAATGTATTTTGTGAGATATTTTCAAAAACCTTTTTTTTGTTCGAAAGGTCTTCAAAAAACGCTTCTTTTGACGTTTTTACTTTTGTTGATTAGGACCGGTAGGGTCCGGGTTATAGAGATTAGGAGGCGCTGATTCAAGGGAAAAAGATTTCCATGTGTCCTACCTTTTGTCGATGTCTGCCGTGTGCCGACAAGTGGTCTCTTGGGTGTTTGGTGTTCCCGGAGTCTTCAATTCGCGGCCGCGATCTCGCGAGACGGTTCAACTGTATAGTTTAGTTTAATTTTGGGGGATAAACCGCACTTACGGTGAGAAATAGCCCGACACTTTCGTTCGGAGTTAAAACGCGTCTTTTTCTTTTGGTCACTGTCACAAAGGCACAAAAGCAAGTGTGATCAGCTTCTTCTTCCGGTTCAACGCGCAGGCGGCGCGCACAGAACTAAAAACCTACGTAAATATAATTAAAAAAGACATTGTGATAATGAATTTTTACATTAAAATTCAACCGATGCCCGGTTTGATCAATATGATGTTTTATTGGTCATTGCTTGAACTTAAGGTGATTGTGATTATCATTTCAGGGTGATGGTTTAATGTTCGAAGGCATCATTACTATGTCAATACGGTCTTCCTCGTAATGTTTTTTTACATTGGCTTTATCACTTCAGGACATTGGCTCAATGTTACAAGTCATTATTATTATGTCGACACGGTCATGCTCGTAGTGATTTCCTGTACATTGGTCTATCAGCTCAGGGCATTGGCTTAATGTTCGAGGACATTAATATTATGATATCACAGACATTCTCATGATGTTCTATTATGATTGGTCAATCACTTCAGGGCATTGGCTTAATGTTCGATGACATTAATATTAGGATTCGTCATGATGATTTATTATACAGGGTGTGTCAGAACTCTTTTTTATTGATTATTCTGCTAAAAATGAACGGATTTTGTATTGTATTAGAAAAATTATTCGATTCAGAAAAAATGGAACAAAATGGCTGTTCATACGTTGCTATAAAAGGTATCAAAAACAGATTGTACGAAAAAATTAAGTCAAATTCTGCTAACAGCTTTTGCTAACGAGTAGGTATATACCGATCATATACTGAGTAGGTACGGTAGGTCAGTTTCCATTTCCGACTTCTGGTTTAGCCGGAAGTAGCGGCCACTTAGACAGCATCTTGATCTATACTTGAATATTACCTTCTGGATGTACTGTAATGAACATGTAAAAACCAATATGTTGGTTATTTTTAAATATTTATAGTCATGTTGTGTATATTATATTGCTGGAATCGCTGGAATATACATATATACCAGATGGCTCAAGGCCGCCACTTCAGGTTGAATGGGAAATCGAAAATGACAACTGACATTTTTATCATACTTCCTGTATATTCATGATAACGTATACAATGGTTCGTATTTTTTCTAAACCATAATATTTTTTATAAATCGTTAAATCTGTTAACATTTTTAGCAATATAATCAATAAAAAAACGAGTAATGACACACCCTGCATACATACTTCTATCACTTCGGACCTTTGGTTCAATATTCGATGTAATTCTGATCTAAGTGCCCTATTTTTACTTTTTGATTTTGGACGTTGGATTTTTTCAGTAGTTTTTACCGTTGAGTGCCAACGTTTTTTGAACAGAAAATAAAAAAGGATATTTTAAAAATTCTCACCTGTAATTTTATTTAGAAACCAATTTCTTATATAAAATTTACAATAATTGGATAGGTAAAATTTAGGTCAAAAGAACTAAGAACACAACAGCGAAATTCTTATAGAACCATTTATTAAACATTTATTAAATATAAATATTCCCATATGTGTTTTGGAGTAGGAATTTGTAGACTGTATTCTATATAAAAAATTCGTCTAAAAAGGTTTGAAACATAACGGTATTGGAAAATTGCAGGGAGTTAAAGAAATTATTTATGAAATGGCATGTTATTTTATATTTTTAGATAAGCAACATTTTTATGAGGTTTCATTTTGTCATTACTCGTGACTATAGGTACTTACATCATCACACTGTACCTTAATGGACGTACTACTTTGCCTAATTTTTTCCTGTTGCAATCTCTCTAGTAGAGTTCTGATGATAGTCTTGCCTTATGATTCATCATTCATATACTCGCCTATAGGTATAGCTTTTAATGTGGTACTTCCTTTTCCGAGCTTATTAGAAGTTCGACACCATTCTCCGGTCCTATAGTAAAGTCCATATTTCTGAAAATACAACAAATTAAATTAAAAATAGCCTCAAAAATGCTGTTTATGTAACGAGTTAGGAAAAAGTCTCTTACTTTTCCTAATTAGGACGATTTTACACCCTTGAGTCTTCCAAATCTCCAACATGATGTAGGTATATATCAAAATTTGAAGTATAAACTTCCAGCCAAAACTTGACGGTTGTTTGTAAAATGGTAATTTTTCTATAACAGCTGAGTTGAGTCTATCGCACTAATTTCGTTTAGACGATACCTGCTGTCCAGCAATGGTCAAATTTTTCTTGTGACAAGTTATCAGATTTCAATGATCTTATAGTGTTTCGTGTGTATCTTCTGAGTGGTACATACTAAAACAATAATTATGATTAGATATTAGATATCTAATAAATTAATAAAAACAGCATAGGTCTGTAGGTATAATATTTTGAATGTGTGTTGAAGTTTTCATAGTTTTCAGAGTTTAATTTCGCTGGTTGTGCACACACACACAATCAAAAATCCATTAAATTTCTTTGGATCAACAAAATTGTTCGAGGGCGTTTGATCGTGACTTATCATAACTTAAAGGTTAACCTTTTTTAAAGATGCGTTTAAACCGTATATATACTCGGCGAGCGGTGGGGACCACTGGAAATCACTCTATTTTCTGTTACTTTAACCAAAGTCTAGAGTATTCTCTAGACTTTGCTTTAACCATAATATCGGAAATTTGCATATTTAATACCAGATGACTTACCTTAGCAAAATTCTAACAGAATCGTCACACTAACAGATCGTATTAGTATTATACGCACAGACACAGGATAACTTGACAAGTTAACACACCGGCAGAAAGTTTCATACTAGAGTACAGCCTGATGGCGTTGGGACGTGGCAGGTCCACAATAAATAAAAAAGACCAGTATTGATAACTTAGGACATTGCCGCAAGGCACAAGGACATTGACAGCACGCATTAATATATTAACTAATGATATTGTTCCTTATATTTATGCTTGGGTACATTGGCTGATGTTTTTGAACATTACTATGATAATACAGTTGTATTAAACTATAAAACTGTAGGTTGACATAATCACCACTAAACATTAGACAATTACGTTATACATCATAGCAACAACATACAGTGATGAACGGTACATAATATTAAACACCTTGAAATCATTAAGTCAATGTATTTGTGCCTTGTTTCAATGCCCAATTTGCATTCACACAACGTATTATTCACTGTAGACATCACTTTTTACATTGACTTAACGACTTTAGTACATTATAATAATGTTCGTTGGATCATTATGTTAATGAACATGTTAATTACCTAATCACCAACATTCATTGTTACAATCATTTTTGTTCATTGTGTCGATGAAAAAGGCATTTTGACAATGGCTCTGAAGTGGTGATTAATATCATGCCAAGAATTTCTTTCTGTGCGGGTTCTTCCTTCTTGCTGATTGGACACATATGGGAAATATTGAAAGGTAGATAAGAATAGCAATTTTAAGGAAATTGTCCTGCAGCAATTAGGCAACTGCATATACTACTTATTTAGCTTATTTAACATGGCATGACGCAACATTTGTCAAAATGCAAATCCAGGGCTGCGATTTTTTTATACCCCCGATTTTTACGAAAACCATTTAGCGATTTTTTTATTTAAAATCTGACCCCACAGCGTTACTCAAAACACCCCGAAACCCCTAAATTCAGCATTTTGAGATGGCACAGATAAGAACATTCTGTATATTTTGAATTGGACATTTGCACACCAACACCTTGAGTGGTCCTATTAACCATTTATAACTGTTTTGAGGGGATTCCATGGCACACTTGACTTTGCAGGTGCCTTTAAAATTTGACACCCTGCAGAATATAACTCCCTGTATATTTTTTATTCAAATTTGGTATATAGGGGTTTTTGGGTGTTCTGATTAACGCTGTGCGGTCAGATTTTAAATAAAAAAATCGCTAAATGGTTTTTGTGAAAATCGGGGTATAAAAAAATCTTAGCCGTCCCTGGATTTGCATTTTGACAAAAGTAAAAACGTGAAAAGCGTTTTTTTCAAGACCTTTCGAACAAAAAAAGGTTTTTGAAAATATCTCACAAAATATATTTTTTATCGATTTCTATACACTTAAAAGTAGACACTCTGTATATACAGTGACCGGCAGAAAGTTGGACACAGAAATTTAATATTTTTAAAGTCTGATTTCGATTAATTTAAATTCCTAGCTGCTAATCGAACAAAAAAGTTTAGTAGCAAATTCATGTGTTATACGATGACAAGTTGCGCTTGCGGTATTTTGTTTTTTGTAATACACAGGGTGATCGAAAAAAATCCACCTTTGATTACAAACAACTTTTGCAAGTAACTTTTTACGGTATTTTAAAAAATAAGGTTTACCTACTCTTGAGTTATTTTGACATTTTTAAATCTACCTCGTATCCAAAAAGAGATACTTAAATTTTGATATGCGCGTTTTGAGTTCGAAATGATGCACCAACTTTTATCAAGAATAAAATTTTCTGAGAAATTAACAATAAAAAAGTTTTCCATTTGTGTACAACTTTCTGCCGGTCAGTATAATATGAACGTACCGTAAACATGTATCAGCAAAACATTATTAAATATAACGAAGCCATGGATAAAAATAGATATATTTTAAAAATAATAATAATAAACCGCATACAATTTTGTGGCAAACTAGAATTGCGTTAGGAGGGTACGACGAAAAAGAAGACTCTCAAAATCGTGGGATTTTTCAAGACTCGAAATATCGAAAACTGCGCCAGCTAGTCCCGCCGAAAGGAAAGCAATAGGTATACACATATTTTTCAAAGAAGAGACGGCGACTAAAAACACATAGGCGACCGGCAGGGCCGGGCTAGGTGTTTATAACAAAATAGAAGAACTTTTAGAATGGAATGAAGCAAGGAGGACTTTGCCTATAGGTTGCGCAAGCGCATACGTGAGTCTGTTAAGCCGCGTACAAACCAAAATTGATGCTCGAGAACTGCTCGCGAATTGCTACCGAACTGTTCGGGAGCAGTTTGCGAACAAGGTGTCCAGACCAAAATTTTATTGTGTTCGGCTTGTTTCGTATTGTCATTTTTTGGAGTTCGGCATTGGTTCGCTATAGAGTTGCAAACATAATTTTGAAAATAATGAATACAGACTATGAAGAAGATGCTCTGACTATTTGTGGTGTTTTTGTCTTGAAAAAGCCTGTGAGGAGATATTTTTTAGCATTTCGTTTTTTCTAAGTAATTGGAATTTTTTGGATTCCACAAGTTCGGATGCAATTAATTTTGGCAGATTAATTCGATTATTTTATCGTCCAGTGGCGTATCCAGGATTAACGTCTGGGAGGGGCAATCGGTTATAAATAACAAAACTGTGTCCATAATTTTAACGAATAAAAACAGAACAAAAACATATTTTCTGAAATAAATAAATACAGGGTGTCCGGAAATAAATGAACCAACTTGAAAAATTTGAAAATATGACGAAAAGTTCATATGAACATGGGTCTGCAGATGTTTGGTTTTCGAGATGCAGGGTGTTGAATAAATTGAAATTTTGTTTTTAATTTTTTTTAAGTAACTTTTTGAGACGACAAAATTTTCTTGCAAAGTTTGGTAGCCGGAGGTTTTTTTTGGGAAGGAAAGTCATAATTTGGTATTATTTTTGGTGCAATCCGCTCGGCTATACGCTATCATTATTTAATTTAATTTGCCCTAACTTTTTTGACAGTAAACTTTTACTACCATTTTGTGGATGTATCCTCTTCCCAAACGTTTTCTAAGCAAAAAAGGTATACTTGGTGAATAACGCCAAAGGTGACTGTTTTCGAGAAATTTAAAAATAAAATTTAAATAAACAAGCACATTTATTTTTTGACACTTTACTTAATTAACTTGTTTTTTTTTTTCAAGAAAATTTTGTCGTCTCAAAAAGTTACTTAAAAAAATCGAAAATAAAATTTAAATTTCAACACCCTACATCTGCGGACCTATTCATATGAACTTTTCGTCATATTTTCCATTTTTTTAAATTTTTTTAAGTTATTACCGGACACCCTGTATAACATAAAAATAATTTTTCTTCAAACCAGTAAAATCTATATCACAAAATCAAGTATTCTTTTTTTGGTCTTGAGCTCGTCAAATATCTCCTCTGGAGATATGGGTATTTCAGGGTACACATAAAGGAATGTTAACCCATTCAGTGGGTTTTCGCTAATATTGTCTCTAATATAAATTCTTAAAATTTTCAGTTTGAAAATGTTCTTTCTGGCGTGGCGGTGCACACTGTAATTGTGCAAAATATGTTTAGTAGGTTGTTTTGCCTAATTTACGGTTACCTACAAGCTGCACAGAATATCTAGCTACGCTATACGGCGCGGCGGCGCGTTCTCAAATCTACTGCACAGGTTTTAATTTCGAGAAGACAAGATGAAACAAATAACAAATTGTAGATGTTTGATGTTCACTGCATTTTCAGATTAGGCCAGGAGTATATAATTTTTGGTATTATTAATTTTGATATTACCAATCTAGTTTATCTCGACAGGTCTGGGGGGGGGGGCAATTGCCCCCTTTGCTCCCCCCCCTGAATACGCCACTGTTCTCGTCACTCCACTCTATTTCACTTTGACAAAAAATATTCAATTGAACTGGTGGCATTTCAATTGAATATTTGGAATGCTAATTTATAAAATGATACGAGACGTCCACACCGCCAATATGTGCTCGCGAAAAATTCCTTTGATCTCAATAATTTACCGCCTATCGAGCGAACTTTCCGCGAGCAGTTCGTGAACTTGAAAGGGTTCTCGAACTGCTCGCGAACCCGCGTCTACACCAAGTTTGCGAACCTGTCGCGAACTGCTCTAGAACGGTTCTCGAACTCGGTCTGTACGCGGCTTTACCGGTCGCGAGCCATACGGCTGGACAGCTCTACGGGTCGGTGGGGCAGCGAGACACCCGAGCCCCGCCGGCTTTCCGGGGTGGTCCCGCCACTCACCGCAGCCCCGCGTGTGCGAACCCAATCTGTCTCCATCCCGGCCCCAATTATGCTCCCGCCGCGATACCTTATCGTTAACAGTCGAATTGCTAAATTAATTAGTACAGCAAATGCGCGCCATCGCCGCACAAACACCATTTAAGGCCTCCGGACCGGTTCTCGCGTTTACAAAAACCGTTAAAAACCTTGTCCGCCCCGATAAGTATTGGTATATGTAAATTTCGTTTTTAAAAGTGCGTGTCCGCCGATAGGGCCTCATTGTTATTTTTTATAAGACAAGACAATTTTATCGGGCGCATAATTCTTGCGAAGACGTATCGGCGGAGGTGCACGATCAAGGTTTTTGCACCGGCGGAATGCCGGCTACGCCAAACCAATTAATTTATTTCTTCTCATAAAATTTCATCAGTCCTAATAAATTGTTTGCCTTAAGCAGAGGCGGATATTATAGATATCTTAAATCCATTGGGAGAATGTTTTTATCTCTAATGTATGTTCACTATAGTAAAATCGAGCAACTCTTACGCCTGGCGTAAACAAGAGCACGTGAGTTGAAATATTCGCCAGGGCCGCACTGAGGCACGGCCTTTATTTAATTTTAGATTTTAGTTTTACAATGGTTTACATCAAAATATTTGGGAAAAGAATTATTGGCTTAATTAAAATGGTTCAAAACATCGACTTTTTTTATATTTCACAGATTTAATTTGAAGGTTGTAGTATGGGCTTTTACTTAGTGAGAAGGTAGTATTCACGCGGTGAACAGGTAATTGCGCGATTGCTTTTACTGTACCTAACCTAACTTCGGGAAAGCTAGGCCATAAAAGCTTTAGAATCAGTCAATGAGAAACTTAAGTTGGCTTTTGCACTTGACGATGCAGCATGCAGCCCCTGTGGTGCAGAACATAGAACATTGTCAAAAGTTAATGCGAAAAGTGCAAACAATTTCAGGTTATTTTAGATATGAGCAAACTCATGGAAAGAATTTACAGAAGAAGTGGGTAAAGGCGCGTACCTAAGGAAAATTCATTTATTTCATCGTAGGTTCAAATCCCACACAATTATTTTTCTTTTTTTTAATTATCAACGAAAATTCAGATTTTAATTTTTATTTTTATTATATACTATGATCTAATGTCCTAATAGTAAACAATACAATCTGAATTTTTGTAGGATGTAGATTAAACGATTAAATACCCCTCACCTATATTTAGCACAGATATTTGCAGTCACACAAGTTTCAGGTTTTTTTTATATGGGGATTGTCAAAAAAATATTAAAAGAACAAACTTTTATCACGGAATATTAGTAATGACAAAGATATATATACCCTTACAACTTTACAAAGATATATTATATCTTTGGTAATGACTATACAGGGAGTAGCAAAAAATGGTAAGTTCTTATTTCCATCTTCCGGTTTGACTGGAAGCGAGTATTACTTTGACAATTATGTTTTTTTTTTAAATCTGGAGATTCCAAAAATTTTGCGAAAAAGTTTTTGATTTTTATTTTGTTGCAAAAAATCCAAAAGGAAAAATTTGATTCTTTTTGTGTAGATCAATCTCAATCAGATATATTTGAGGGACGCGTAAGAGATGTATGAGTGACACGTAAGGGATGTAGGAGTAGGTATAGAAAAAACATGGGTAAAGACAGTAGCGTGGCAAAAATTCAAGAAGAAATATTATTTTTTGTGTAAATCAATCTCAATCTCAAAGATATTTTTGGGAGACGCATAGGGGATGTAGTAATATAGAAAAAACCTGTAGGAGTTGCCGTGACAAACGGCATTGGCATCGCAAAAAATCCCAAAAATCTTATTTTTGTGTAAATCAATCTTAATCTCAAAGATATTTTTGGACGACGCATAGGGGATGTAGTAATATAGAAAAAAGCCTGTAGGGGTGGGGCGACAAACAACAGTGGCGTCGCAAAAAAATCCCGAAGAAAACTTTTTTGTGTAAATCACTCTCACTTTAAAATATATTTTGTGGCGACGCGTAGGAGTATTGAAAAAATCTGTAGGGATGCCGTGGTAAACGACAGTGGCGTCACAAAAAAATGTAAAGAAATTCTGATTTTTTTTTTGTAAATTAATCTGAACCTCAAAAATATTTGTGGGGAAACTCGTAGGGGAAGTAGGAGTATCGAAAAAACCTGTATGGGTGCCGTAACAAACGACGATAGCTCAAAGAAGAAAATTCTATCTCAAAGATTTGTTTGAGACAGGTAGGGAAGTATAGAAAAAACTTGTAGGGGTGCTGCGGCAAGCGACAGCGGCATCGCAAAAAAAAAATCCGCGTAGGCGTTTATAAGCCTGCCTCGGTTACAGCGCGGCGACAACTTGGCACCCCTCAAGTTGGTGGCGCTCCGAGGTCGGTACTTGTTAATAACACACTCAATACGAATTGACGTTTAAAAGCCATAAAAAACCGTAAATAGCCTCCAAATTAAATCTACCAGAGTAAAAACTCAACTATAGGAGAATAAATAGGCGTTATTTCTGTGTTCCCACAATAGGTACCGCATAAGACTGCGGATGATAGCGTTTTACAGCCGCGCCAAATTGGCTGTTTCTACTTTCCTCTGCATTTGTTTCTGTAATAATTGTATATAAAGTTATTTGATATTTCTATATACCGTACTTCCACCGTTTTAGTAGACATAGGGGAATAGGCCGCGCGTCGCCGTGCGTCCAGCTAGGTCAGTCGTTGGCGGGGGGAGTACACAGTAGTCCCGCACCGCTTATCAGTCGAGTTTTGCGAGCAAAAAACACGCCCCGCCCCCCGCCAACGACTGACGAACCTAGCCGAATACACGGCGGCGCGCCGCCCAGCCATGGCTATGTCTACTAAAACGGTGAAAGTACGGTATAGACTTAGATCAATCAATTTCGGCTACAAATGGAAATTAGTGGACACATACCTATTGTTGTAGCAAATATAGCAAAAAATGTAATAAAAAGATAAGATGCACTGACGAAAATTGCAAATATTATGCGTTTCAATGTCATCCATCGAGTTGTCGTAAGGCAATGACTGCACAGTCTTTATACGCCCGTAAATCCCTTCGTTTAATACTTTATTAATGATTTCGTTAAGTCACCCTATGTTAACTGGAAATTACACGCATCCTTTAATTTTTCTTTTTATCAGTATGTAATTTTCTATCATTTCACGGAATTACGGAATTATTAGGCTATAATGTGGGAACTCGCATTGAGTGAGTCCTCCGCTTACATAAATATTGATTTGGTTCATTAAAGGTTTCCGATGTGACAATCAATCAGTGCACTAATTAGCAAACGTAAGTAAGAACCCCGTAAACGTTTATCTTAACGTGCGAAGTCAACTTTGTGTAATTAGAAATGCGAGTTATAAGCTGTATATTGTTTAGGTAGCATAGAAACTTGTATATGCAGCATAAGATAAGGAAATACAACGTAAGCCCAGCAGAGGTATTATATACGGGCCATAGACTAAGAGCAAACACTTCCTACTTGTATTCAATAAAGATCAGTTCTTTTTAAAAACGACTTTGCGTCAACCCGCCTCGTAACTGGCGCAGTCGTTCGGATTTTTTTCGTGACACGAAGTCCAAAATTCGGCACCTTCGGTTCGTTTCAACGATTTAGTCACAAGAAAGAACCAAAACGGAATCTCGCGATCCGCCGCGTTATCCAAAAATCGGCACTGTCGCGGACGGACACCTGGTTCCACACCCCGAGGAGTTGGCCCAAGGTTGTTGAGAAGACAAGGAGGAACGTCACAGGGGACGACATCCACACATCGGCACTGTCACCACCCACCGGAAGCATCCCCACATCGGCACTGTTTCCACCCCTTTGGCATCCACACATCGGCACTGCCAGAGGCTAAGTTAAGGACCTTAGGATTAAGAAGACAGAAAAAGAAGACAACGAAGAAGAAAAATCACATGAAGACTTCGATTTTCTTACAACTGTAAGTTTTTCTTTGCTTTGTATATTTGCACAATTTTTGTATTTTCCCAATTTCCACATTTTTGTCATTTTTAAAAAAATTTTCAAAATGCCAAACGGAGCACCTGCAATTAATTATAATCTATTAAGATATCAGGCGGACAATATCCCTTTATTTGACGGAAACCCCAGACTTTTGCAACGTTTCGTAAATTCTTGTGAAAATTTTATTAAGGCTTTTCAAAACTTACAAAATTTAAACGATCCAATTAATATTTGTATTTTCGACACTATCTTAGGAAAACTCAGAGATCGAGCAGCAGATTTGATTGCTTCGCGATCAGAACTAAATACATGGAATTTAGTAAAAACCTCCCTAATTTCGACTTTCGCAGATCAAAGATCTATCGATTGCATCATTCAAGACTTAATCAATTTAAAGCCATTCAAAAATGAAACACCCACTCAATTTGGTATGAGAATTCAAGATGTGAGAAGTTTACTTTTTGCAAAATTAAATGCTTCTGAACGAGACAATAACGTTAAATTGGTAAAAATTACACATTACGATGAATTTGCGTTAAAAACATTTATAAATGGTTTACCCTATAACATGCAACTGGTAGTAAGGTTAAAAAATCCAAATTCTCTCGAGCAAGCAATGTCATTTGTAGTCGAAGAAGAAAATTTCGTATATTTTAAAACATCTCAGAATCAAAATCTGAAACAACCAACCTACAGTACCATAAATACCCAAAAACCAAAATTTTTCCCACCAAGATTACCTACCTATACACCTAGCTTTTTACCAGCCAATCATAATATAATTCCACCACCACCACAATTTAGATCCTTACCAAGTACATCAAATTTCGTACAACCATATTCTCCACAAATTATGTACAGGCCCCCCTTTCAAAATAATTTTCAAACAAATCAATCAAGCTTACAAAGACCAATTTTCCAAAATAACCAACCAAATTTTCAAAGACCACCCTTCCAAAATAGTCAACCTAATTTCCAAAAACCAACCTTTCAAATGAGACCTTCATTGTTCCAAAATCAAAAAATTCCACAGCAAAGTACTGTAACAAAAAATACTTTTAAGCCCGAACCAATGGACACAACCACTTATGTAAAACTCAACAGAAAAAACCTTATCAAACTCGATTATTTAGCAATTTCATGGAATCATTCCCTACCGAAAACATAAACCAACCTAATGAACAAACTTATAACAACCCTTATGAACAAACTCCCGAAGAAGATACTTCTTTTGACATGAGCGAATTTTACAATAATTTAGACTATTTACAACCCGACACCCAAAACGAAGAAATTCAAAATTTTGAAACTAATATCCAGACTAATCCCGATATCCCTTTGGATTTTCCCAATACTGGACAGACCAACAATATGAAGTGATAGTTTTAAACAATCTTTCAATAAACCTTGTATATATATATTTACCCGAACTCGATGCAAAATTTCTAATAGATACTGGTAGTACACGTTCATTTATTAATCAAAAATTAGCGCATACATATTTTCAAAATTACATTCAAAATGAGATATTTTTGGTGCAAACCGCACATGCTACTTCTTTTCATGATCAAATAGCAATTTTACCCTTATTTCCAACTTTCAACACTGAAGGATATCATAAATATTTTATTTTCGACTTTTCAGATAAATTTGACGGATTAATTGGACTAGACCTAATAAAACAATTAAATGCTGATATTCGATTTAGTCAAAAAGCTTTAGAATCACCAAACGCGAAAATACCGATATATTCGCAAATCACCGAAGACAATTTACCACAACCGAACCCAATTTTAAAACCCACAACAGAAGTTATACCGCCAAGAACAATACAAAAAATTAAAATCCCTGTTAATATACAATCTGGCATAGGTATTCTAAATTACACACAATTGAATGAAATGGAAATTCCCCATTGTTTAGTAAATATAGAAGATAATTTTGCTCTAACTACAATTTTAAACCCTACGGATAACCCAATTCAACTTGATATTTTTGAACCCTTTGAAGTCGAACCTGTCAACGCTAACGAAGTAAATTTTATAGAAAATTCCGATTATGAATCTGATAGTTACCAAAATTTAGAAATACACTTGGAGAACAAATTAAAAGAAAATCTAAAAAACTTACGTCTACAACACTGCAATTCTGAAGAGCGCAACCAAATTCGAAAACTTTGCCTAGAATTCAAAGATATTTTTTATTGCGAGGACATTCCTTTAACTTTTACAAACCAAATTAAACACCATATAAATTTAACTAATGATTCTCCTATTTTTACAAAAAGTTATCGATACCCAGAAGTACATCGTGAGGAAGTTAAATCCCAAATTTCAAAACTATTAGCTCAAAATATTATTCGAGACTCAAACTCCCCGTGGTCATCACCAATCTGGATAGTTCCTAAAAAGCAAGACGCATCTGGAAAAACCAAATGGCGTATGGTTATTGATTATAGAAAATTAAATCAAAAAACAATTGACGATAAATACCCTCTCCCGAATATTACTGAAATTTTAGATAAACTAGGACGCAGTTGTTATTTTACTACACTTGATTTAGCGAATGGATTTCACCAAATCGAAATGAACCCTTCCGATATTCCAAAAACCGCATTTAGTACTGATACCGGGCACTATGAGTTTCTACGAATGCCTTTTGGTCTTAAAAATAGCCCTAGTACCTTCCAAAGAGTTATGAATAACATATTAAGAGGCTTACAAAATGAAATATGCTTTGTCTATTTAGACGATATTATTATTTTTAGTACATCCCTCCAAGAACACATCTCTAGACTCCGCGAAATTTTTACCAGACTTCGAAATGCAAGATTCAAAATCCAACTCGACAAATCAGAATTCCTACGAAAGGAAGTCCAATATTTAGGTCACCTGGTTACAACAGATGGTATTAAACCCGATCCAAGCAAAATAGCAGCAGTAAAAAATTTTCCCGTTCCACGAACGTGTAAAGAAATTAAATCCTTTCTCGGCTTACTCGGTTACTACAGACGCTTTATCAAAGACTTCGCTAAGATTACAAAACCCATGACTAAGTGTTTAAAGAAAGACGCGAAAATAGTACACAGTAAGAATTTATTAATTAATCACCCTATATTAATTTACCCCGACTTTTCAAAACCTTTTATTTTGACTACAGACGCGAGTAATTACGCCCTAGGAGCCGTACTTTTCCAAGGACAAGTTCCCCATGATAATCCAATAGCTTATGCATCTAGGACCCTAAATGAATCCGAAATAAAATACTCGACTATTGAGAAAGAATTATTAAGCATAGTCTATGCATGTAAATATTTTCGGCCTTACCTATTCGGACGTAAATTTTATATCTATACTGATCACAGACCCCTCGTATGGCTTTTCAACCTAAAAGAACCCAATTCGAAATTAGTACGCTGGCGACTACGCTTAGAAGAATTTGACTTTGAAATCATATATAAAAAAGGCTCTCAAAATTTAAACGCAGATGCACTATCGCGAATACAACTGAATATTTACGAAAATCAATCAACAATTAATAACCCTGGCGAAGTAAATAAAGAAATTTTTGACTATTTAAAAAATATTTGTGAAAATCCTGAACTAGACGAAGACAAACCACCTGAAAACCCTATTCCAGAGACTTCACGAAAAATAAAAATAATTTCTGACATCCAAATAAGACCTCCTAACATACAAAAATCTGATACTGTTCATACAACTAACACCGAAACTGAAAATGACGGAATCCCTATACTCGACGAAATGATTAATAATAAAACATATCAATATTTAATTAAAAAGAATCCCCTTGAAAGAATTAAAGTTACTTTTGAAAAATTTGAAAGTCATAATATAAATCATTGCGAAATTCCTAAAAATCCACAAATTATCTCAAATTTTATTAAAGAATATTTTTCAGGAAAACAACAAGCATATCTATATTTTTATGAAGAAGATTTATTTAATATATTCAACAACGTATATCTAAAAAATTTTAGAAAGTTAAAATTAATACGCTGTACAAAATTACTAAATAATGTATCCAGTGAAGAAGATAAGAAATTACTTTTACTACACCAACATGAAAGTAAAACAAACCATCGTGGTATTTCAGAAACTTATGAAAGAATAAAGTCAAATTATTATTGGCCCCATTTAAAGGATAATGTAACAAAATTTATTAATGACTGTGTAACGTGTCAAACTTTAAAATATAGTAGACAAAAATCGTATGTACCTCTAGTAAAAACAGAAACGCCTACAAAACCTTTTCAAATCCTACATATGGATACTTTTATTTTTGAGAATCAAAATTTTCTCACTATATTTGATAAATTTTCCAAATTTGGACAAGCTTTCCTTACGACAAAAACGCTAAATCTGTATGCGATAAATTAATATTATTCTTTTCATTTTTCGGCTGTCCCGAAAATATAGTTACAGATAAAGGAACAGAATTTAATAACGATCTTTTAAAAGAGCTTCTAAAAACACAAAAAATTAATATCCACTTTACGACAACAGGTCACCATGAATCTAACTCTCCCGTAGAAAGGTTTCATTCTACTTTAATTGAACATTTGCGAATTCTAAGACAAAAGGAAAAATCAAAACCAATCTCAGAAATAATCCCATATGCAATAATTGCTTATAATAGCACTACTGAACTAATTTTAGGTCATACGAACTCCCGAGATCCTTTTGACTTAATATCTACAACTTTCTATACAGACTATGTCAGTTCCCATAAAGAAAAATTGGATACATTATATGAAACCGCTTTACAAAATACTGAAACACAAAAAATAAGAATGCTTGAGAAACATAATAAAAAAGGCGATGAAACCGAATTTAAACTCAATCAAACCGTCTATAAAAAGTTTTCTCCAAGTTCTAGAAACAAAAGTAAAAAGAAATTTTGTGGTCCCTATAAAATAATTGAAATGATAGAAAATAATAAAGTAAAAATCGAGAAAATAGGCGATCCCACTAAACATGAAATTATACATATAAAAGAACTTAAAAGGCCACTTATTACAGATGGACCTACTTCATCCTTGGATGCTCCACCCGAGTCGATTCCCAGTTCCACATCCTGAATGAAAATCCAGGTATACTACCCTACAAGTTAGGAAATGCTCAAAGAATTATAAATCATTGGACTTTTGTACAAATATTCAATATTAGTAGTATAATCAAGGAATTTAAAAATATATTCCTAAAATATAGAAATTTAATCGCTACATTACGGAACACCTCTGAATTGAATAATGAATACTATAATTCTTTTGTTTTAATAAATAATATAGAAGAAAAAAAATTGAACAACAAATATTTCAAATAACTCCTTCAATCTCATTAAATCATCGGAATAAACGCGGTTTAATAAATGGTTTAGGCAGCATAGTTAAAAGTATAACAGGAAACCTTGATCAAGAAGACGCCGAAAGATATGACACAGAAATTTTAACGTTAAAACAAAATCAAAATAACTTGAAAATAGCTATGCAGAAACAATTAACTTTATTGTCCGACTCTATTAAAACCTTTCAAAGTATCTCCAAAAATATTTCTCATAACCAACAAATCCTGGAAACAAAAATAAATGAAATAATAAGTATAATGAGAGAATATCAGTTGGATGCAATTGATATGTCTTTTAAGATACAAACACACACTGTTTTAACACAAATCTATTTAATGTATCAGAACATATATGATATCCTAGATGAAATTGAGGTTGCTATATCTTTTGCAAAATTAAATAACTTTCATAATACCCGAAATTATTAATAAAAGAAATCAAAAATGTTGCTTCGAAAATAAAAAATGAAAAACTGCCCTTTGAGCCTGTAGCAGAGAACACATTAATGTTTGAAGAAATTTTAGAAATTAAAAGTTATGTAAAATTTGAAGAAATCATATTTATAATCGAAGTACCTTTAGCTGAAAAGAAAGCCTATAGTTTATTCCATATGTTCCCTTTACCCACGCCACATGAAAACCTATTTAAAGTAATTTTTCCAACTTCTAACTACTTATTGTATAATGAGAAATCTTATGGATTCTCAACAAATCCTTGTAAGAAAATATTAAATAACGAATATTTATGTACTAATATAAATACAGAAAGTTTTTCTTCAAATTTCCCTTGCGAAATTGAATTGCTAAGATATAAACACAATAACACCTGTAATCAGATTCCTGTCAATATAACGGAAATTCAAGTTAAATATGTTGAAATCAATAAATGGATTATTATAGTTCCTAAAGAAACATTAGCTTTCAAAGAATGTGAAAATAACAAAAATAATATACTTATGAAAGGAACATATTTGGTAGAACTAGAAATGCAATGTTTATTAACCCTAGACGATATCACTATAAAATCATATAAAAATCAAAGAAATAACTTTCAAATAATTCCATTACCAAAATTAAAATTTGGCAGTGAAAAAACGCTAAAGCTACGAAACATTCCACCAGTAAGTTTAAATACCTTGCATACTGAAAAAGTTAATAGCATTATAAAGGAAATTGAAAATCAGAAAATAGAAAATGAAAACTTATTATCAACCCCTGTATATTATCATAAAATTGGTGTCTGGACAATTTTAATTTATGTAATCATATCAGTTGTCATATTTTACCTTTTGTACAGGTATTTACGACCTATTATTCAAATAAAATATTTTAAACCAAAAAACATTATCAAAGAAAATGAAAACGAAATAATAATTTAGGTCGTGAAAACCTTTAGGGTTTTACGCCCTTCTAAGAGGGGAGGAGTTATAAGCTGTATATTGTTTAGGTAGCATAGAAACTTGTATATGCAGCATAAGATAAGGAAATACAACGTAAGCCCAGCAGAGGTATTATATACGGGCCATAGACTAAGAGCAAACACTTCCTACTTGTATTCAATAAAGATCAGTTCTTTTTAAAAACGACTTTGCGTCAACCCGCCTCGTAACTTGCGATCGTCCATAGGCACTTATCCTTGTTTGAAGTTAGAGAGTGAAATATGTGGCGATGAATGTAATTTCCTACAAGGCATTTGTTAAGGAAGCAATGAAACTTTATTACATGCGTAAAATGGCAATTACCTAACCTTGAGAAATAAACTGTAATTCATAAGAAGATTTGTGACAATGGAATTTGGGTATTTGGTATTCTGGTATATCAATAGTAAAATTGTTATGCAATTTTCAATATAATAATTTATTTTGACAATTTATAAATCGTTATAAATCGTTAAGGACGGAAATAAAACGTCATCACCTCGCGACGACCTTCATTTGACCGTGTTTTTTTTTACGTAGTAGATTCTTCTATGGTAGTATTTACATTACATTTTCCATTACTCTAAATGTATGCCAAAATAATACATATATTAAGATATCAGCAAATAGTAGGTATTTCACGTATCTAACAAAATTCACAACTTTACGTCAACTTTGGATCAAATACAACAGAATTTTAATTTATTTCGGAAGAATCTACTACGTAAATTCTTCTATGGTACTACCTAAATGCTTGCCGGTACATCAACTTTGTGTCTAACATAATAGAATTTTAAAGCGTTAATATAATTTTCTTTTGAAAAAGACATATTCTTATCGATATTTTTTAGTAATAATAAAAAGTTAATAAAATTATAGAATGATACTCGTATATTATGTTGTATAGCTAGTGATATAAAATAGTTTTTACGAAGTAATGACTTTTTAAAATTTTAAGGAATTTTATAAATAGGAAATAGGCGCTTATGTAACATTAAAATAGAAACGACTTTTTCAAGTTAAACGTTTTGAAATTGTAACAAATAAGCCAATTTTAGGGATTTTATTTTTTAAATATAATTTTTGACAGATAGCGAAAGTCACGTGACCACGTTTGAGTCGGTTATTTTTCCTCGTCTTTAATCGAAAGGTAACCCCAAAGTTAACTGCATATGTGTTCTATTATTATCCGTTAATAAAAAAAATATGTCAAATATGTCTTCATTTTTTCCAAAAAGGTTTTTTGGTTATAACTTTTGTATGACGTTCGATTGTTTTTTTCCAAACGACATTACATTGTTTGGAAAAACTGCAACAAACTGGTTTTTAAATCATTAATTTGTCTCAAAAAATACGGAATGGTTAAATTGAATGTTCCTATCACCTTCAAGCGGACACCCTGTACCTAATAAAAATATTATTAAAAAAATAATAGTACTTTTTTAAATTGAGCCCATGTTTTGACAGGTGGCCATGATTACAGCCCAAAAGTAAAGTTACACATTGTTTATTGTGCTTTTTGAACCTAACAAAAAAAAGTTTATCAAAATCGGTAAACAAATAAAGATATTTTACCAGGGTGGTAACTCCTTAACGGAGGTCACACTGTAGATGTTTAACATATAGGTACAGAAGATGTTCTTTCGCATCAATATATCGTTTTCTTTTTTCATTTTTTATTTTCGAGATATGTATTTATCTTCATTATTGCGTTACTTAAAATGTGTGTTTGAATGTAGCGTTAATGCAAACGAAGAAACACCTTATGTACACATAAAAGACCATGTTTCATTTCATTGAAAAAACTAAACATAATTTTGTAGAACTTTTAAGCCAGCAATACCAGCGCAACACTATACCTACAGAAAATGTGCCGAATCACATTCTTTAACTAAAGATATGCTTTTAACGGTAAAAAAAAAACATAGTAGACATTCAAGTGACCATGAAAACGTCGTCTGCCTACAAGTGAAAACGTGCGTCTTACATTGCACCTCATAATATGCTTAAACTTTTATGTGATTTTTTGTGATTTTCGTTTTTGAGATATTCATAATAGCTGCATTTATTAAAATGGAACAACCGGTATAGATAATTTTCGACATACCTATACATATAGAGACATAGACATGAATCCTCCCCTAATGTCAGTTTATATGCTAACGATTGTGTTTTCCTCACGAAAAATACATAACGGCGACATAACTATAAGAACATAACAGTACCCAACCCACACGTATGTATAAATAATGCAAAGTCAACTAAAGCAGTTTTTAGTGCCGCCGTGTACCTTTCAAGCTAAAAATCAATGAACCATTGCTAAAAAGAGAGGGGTTAAAATCACAGATCGGAGTCTTTGAGCTACGAGGGTCTCCCGAATATACCTTTTGAAGTTTTATATTATTTTATTATTAAAAATTCGCAATTCATAGTATATAATAATATGGAAGTAATACAAAAACATAAAAAAGTAATCAGACAGCTTAGTTGATTAAATATTATATCGCCAAAACGTAAAATTGATCATATGAACATAATATATGTAATTATTAAACTGGACCTGTAACAACAGCGTCAACCGTTCATCGATCGTCTGTGTTTCGCGCCATCTGATAAATAATAGCCACACTTTTGCATTCCCGCTGCATAATTTAAGGGGTATTTTGCCTATGTTTTTTATTTACAACAAGACTAGATAATTACAATGTTTATTAGCGTGTTTTCGTTCCGAGCATATTCCGAAACCTATGCCAATCTTAACGAAGGTAAAATTCCGGCTCAAGAGACAAAATAGACGAATTTATGCCGGCATAAAGTTTGAAATTAAAAAAAAAAATCTCGCCCATAACTTTTAAACTAGTGTCATTAGTATCTATGGATATTTTAAAAATACCCGTGTTTTTTGTAATCCTTTGAAATTCGCTACTTTTTCCAGCTAGTTGGAAATAAAAATACATTGATACAGGCAACCAAACATACAATGGCGAGCCCCCCCTTAAATTATACTCTTATCCGCAAACTCCGTCAAGAGAATTTACCTAGTGAACCATTGGATAATATGTGAATAAAAGATGCCTAGTAAAAGTATACAATGTGTTCATTTGAAAACTGACCAACCTTAATATTTCGGTAAACCAATATAATATTTTATATGCCGCCGAGACCCGTCGATTTTTATTTGAAGGAGAACCTCTATGTAATGGAAGTTTGCTCATTCGATCTATCTAAGAGGAAGAATAACTCAAGAATTTAGAAGATTAGCGAGACAAACTTTTGCAAAAGTGAAAGCAGTATTTGAAAAAAGATCAGAAATATACAGGAAATAATTTATTTTGATTTCTTATGCCGACTCTTTTTATTTGTCAACCCATTTCAAAAATTAAACGATAATGCATTCTTCTCAAAATTACCTTCAAAATGAGGTATCGCAAGCATGGTTGTACCATTTAGGGTTTTAAAAAAGTCGAGAGTGGTGAATTGCTATTTACAGTGTATTCCTGACTACTTTTCGGAATGGGTGTAAACAACAAAAAATTGTAAAGTTCAATCTTGATATTTTGGAAATCACTCTGGCATGGTCTCATAATAAGATATAAGCAAAATAAATTGAATTAATCGATATACAGAGTGTTTTGAAATAAATTTGAAAATATGCCCAAGAGTAAACTACAATTATTTTCAAAGATATGAAAAACTTTTATACGCGAAAGTTGTTTGGAATAAGGTGCTATGCCAGAATTCCAACTTTGAGGCGGCTCGGCCTACTTTGATTATTTTTTTTTCGTTGTGGATAACAAATGTATTCGATGAGAGGTCCTTATTTTCGAATATTTCTTATTTAAAGAAGCTGTCTAGAATCGGAAGATGTCTGTCTGAATGCACATTTCCGGCTATCGCTTTAGTTTTAACTGAACAGGTGAAAAAAAAGTCGCACAAATAATCAAAGTAGGCCGAGCCGCCTCGAAATTGGGATTCTGGCATAACTCCTTATACCAAACAATTTTTCCGTATAAAAGTTTTTCATACCTTTGAAAGTAATTATTGTTGTTTACTCTTGGGCATATTTTAAAATTTACCTCCAAAACACCGTGTATTTTAATTAATTCGACTTATTGCGCTTACCTCTCATTATGAGGCCACGCAGGAGTGGTTTCAAAATATCAAGAACCAACTCAATTTTTTTTGTTATTTACACCTATTCCGATAACAATCCAGAGACAGTGTATAATAACTATCCAATAAAAATCAACGGGTCTCGGCAAATAAGGACTCAATCTTGTTCATTTTATCCGATATTTTCTAATTCAAGGTGAGTAAAAAGCATAAAATACTTATACAGGGTTATTGGTAATTCAATACATTCCTTTGGAGATGTGATAGGGGAGGAGGTAAGGAGTAAATTTAATCTTAATATGCATTATGCAAAACTCAATAGTTTTTGAGATATTTCAATTTTTCTTAGTAGACAAAAAACTACAGAACTTTTTTAAAACTTTTCAACTGGATTACTTGTCCAACACTATGCCCTTATGTTTGGCATAAAAAAAGTCCGGAAACATTTAAGTAGATCATAGGAAAATTTTAAATAAAAAGTTGTCAAAAATGTTTAAAAAAATTGAGTTTTGCATAATGCATTATAGGATTAAATTTACTCCTTACCTCCTCCCCTATCTCATCTCTAAAGGAATGTATCGACTTACCAATAACCCTGTATTTCCTGAAATATTTTTTATTAGCATAAACAACTTTCTTGTTATGGCAACAAAAGAATTTGTTTGAGAAAGAGAAAGAGATTTATCGACAAGTTTTGCCAAAGCGCTTTGACTCTGAAAGTTGACTTTGAGGGTCTTATCACTTTATACAGGGTGTAAGTTAAAATATTTCAGGATGGCAATCCTCATCCAGTTCTAAGAAGAAAAGATCATGTGTCCTAAAATTCTTTTTTTTTATATACGGGGTGTTAAAATTGGCAAAAAATCGTTTTCCCCATAACATTCTTATTACTATATTGAGTTAAAATTAATTGTGTTATCTGGCAACCTACAAAATTAATCTTCAATTGAGAACAAAAGTGTAATCTTTTCCTCAAGATTTTTAGATATTCCTAATTTTTTTTGCAAATACGATGAAATAAATTAGAAAATCAAATTTGCCACGAAACGGCGGCAGATACAAAAATAAGTCAAAAGATACTTTTTATTCAAAATGAAATGCTCCCTCTGAAATTACTACCCACTTTGGTTTGGTACAGGGCCGTATTATTTTTTTCCTAAATTTGTCGAACGACATACCCATATTATATCCGCCATTGTTTCAATCTCGAGCTTGAAAATATTACTTTTAAACGCTTATATTGAAGTATGCCGTGTAATAAAAAAGCTCTACAAATAAAAAAGTAACTCCCCGTATATCAAAAACGAAAAGGGTTTTTGGACACATTTTTATATTATTTTTTCTTAGAATTGGCGGAGGATCAGCATGCTCAAATATTTTAACGTATTTCAGTTACACCCTGTGTAGGTACCTAAAATGCACTGTGCCGTTAATTTCTTATATTATTTGAACGTCGTTTTCGAAGAAACATTATGTAGGCCGAATTTTTACAAGAAATGTGAAGCGATAGGTACATAGCAAACTAAGGAACCTCAAGACAGAATCAAATAAAAAAATATGAAATATGGGGAACTATCGTTCAAACCTTGGTCAAAGAAAAGAAAATAAATGCTCTTATTTTCTGATCTGTTCATATTTTATAATGTGGAAAGCGGGACAACATTTTAACCATTTACTAACATTAACTATATCAATAGTGAGTACATAAAAAAACAACATAGGTAATCTTATTTTTAGAATGACAATATTTTTCTAAAGTAACGTTAACTTGCAATACTTTGTTACATAATAGTACCAAATGTATGTGTCATTAGTTTACTTCGGTATATTCTAGTTGGTATACAAAACTGTCATACCTGTTCATTTTTTCCAGCGCAGTCGTTCAGGGCGGGCGCGTCCATAATTGCTGAAAAACATGTGAACGTGGGACTAAAGAGCGACAGTTGGCGCAATAAAAGGCGAATTATCTGGCGGGCACATATGCAACGGTGGCGACACGTTTTTCGTAATACAAAAACCGCGTATTAGGGGCAACTAATTGCCACTTCCGGCCGGAAGGCCGGATCCTCACACTTCTCGCGTTTCCCGCCAAATTATATTGTGTTTAAAGAGCGCCATTGTTGACCGATTTCGACAGTCATTGCGGACAAGTGCTGCCGGCCGGCGGCGGCGGATTACACATATGGTACGGTATTTTTTTATAAAAAGTATAGGTGCATTATTTATAGGTATATCCAATATTTTGTCATCTGCTAGCTCTTCCGTTAGGTTTTTTTCGATGGACAATACATTTTACCCTTCCATCAAGCAGTGACAGTAAACTTACGCCAATGGCATTTTGAGGTGTTGCAAAATGAAGACCCTCTTGAAAGTCGCTATAACTTTGTTTTAAATTGGTATACCTATATGTCAGAATCTCTTAGTGAGTTAAAAAGTTATGAAAGTTATACATTATAAATCTGAAATATAAATATCTATGACAAGTATGACATCCAGTTTCATTGGCGGTTATTTACACAATTTGAGCAAACTGTAACGACGTAGAATTGAACACAATTTGTCAGACCTCGTATAATTCGTTCAAGGGAGAATGTAGACGGGGCATATTCTTGGCCGAGTGGTGGAAAATGAAGACCCTTAGGGTTAACTATCACTTAGTACAAACAATTTTACCACGTGCGCAGGGTGGCTTAAGAAAACATTTTTTTACGATCTTTAAAAAAAGGGTAAAAACCCCTATTTTCCCTGTAAATCTCCGCCTCTAATTACGTCAACCGTAATGAAAACAGAAAACAAGATATTTATGAATCCCGAGTCCCGAGCTCGGTCCCGAGGCTAGGTAATCCTGAATCTCTAGGCGTTTTTTGTTTTTGCATTTTCACATAGCAGCACCAAGGAATTACAAAACTACATATCTACACATTTCTCGCCGCGCGAAACGCGAAACCACGAAGATTTCGTGGAGATGACGGACTGACAGACGTAAAAACTGGACACAAACGCACAACCCAGTAGATATGGATGTCGATGTTAGATTAGTTGATTGCGTGTCAGAAAAAAAATAATTTTAATAAAACTTACTGAAAATCTATCTAAACTAAATAACAAGAATGCTGTGATTTCTTGCCGGCGTTAGGTATTGAACTGAACGCTTTGCATTACAAAGAATGTCGATGTATGTATCGAATCGACGCATAGTTTTCTTCGACGTCGCATCTCTCGCATCTCTACGCCTCAGACTAGTTACTGGTCTGGTTGCCTGCAACCTGCACGGCAAGGCAGGGTAACGCGAACGCGTGAATCATCATAGTTCGGCCCATGCACGATACATTGTTTGTGTATCGGTGTATCGTGGGCCGATGTTTACTTGACGTTTCCCTGCGTCCCTCTGAATTTTCGGCGATATTTTCCCGTATTCGTGTGTGTTTCAGTGGCGCACCCAGGACTTGTTTATGGTAGGGGCACAGTATGCTTATGTTTTGATCGTGTCGGGTACAACGATAAAGGAGGGGGCGGAACCGAGCTGAGAAAGAAAAAAATACATTTTTATTTAGCCACAAAATGTACCGCGGGGCCCCTCCTGTTGGGGTAGGGGCAGGGCCGAAGCTAGGGGGGCTGGGCGGGCAGAATTTGTTTTGCCCGCTCTCGAAATATCCTCCAAACATAAAAAATAACAGAGTGTACGGATAAAAAAATAAAATATATTTTGAATTCTTGAAAATAGATGCATCCGCCTAATAATTTTTTATTTGTAATGGAGGTTTGTTTTTAATTTGTGATTATTTTATAACTTTATGCTAATGCAATATCTATAGTGGAAAAAAAATGTATATTTCCTATATCACTTCCGTAACTCAATAATAAGAAGGGCAGGTTTCATGTTTCAATATGGAGTTGAAATGTGAGGGTTTGTTGCACGGTTTGACCATTGTATAGTCTAAGGTTTGACCTGGACCAACACTATATGTGCATAGCGCTGTTTCAAGCGATCGCCTCTGGCGCCACACGACGAAACAAGTTTACACGGTGGTTTTAGTTAAAACACCATTGTTGCAGAATCTTTTATAAAATAAAAACATGCAAATATGCCTGTTACAACGAAATTAATATTCAAAATAAAATAAAATATTTGTTTGTTATGTCCCTCTAATTTGACAAGTTCACATGGCATATTTCCATACATTTTCTTAAGAAAAGCGAGTCTAAAAAGCAAGCAAGAGTATTTGGTACCTTTTGGTTTGAAATGGATTCCATGGCTATAGTTGTAGTGTAAGTATAAAACGCATTAGATTTTTCAGTTTCTTCTTTGTATGGAGGACTATTGGTTCGCTTTGAAGCTATAAACAAAATTTTCTATTTTCATTCCTGCATACGTTACAAAATGCTCTTCCAAAATAATATCTATAATTTTCGCTTCTTCAGATGGTTGATCAGATCATTCTAAAATAGTGTTTATTCTTCTGCAATTCACCTAATGGTCCGTGCATACCATTTTCTTCATGTGCACGAAAATTTCATGTTATCATAAACAAATATACCTGGAAAAGCTGTATTAATAGGATAAAACTGCCAAATACTGGACGCAAAGACAATTCGTTACCGTAAAAAAAGGTAAATCATAACAAAGCTGGATATTTAAAATTTGGGAGATTTTAAACGTCAGAAACTGACCTTCCAATGACCACAGAATACCCCCCTATAACCTATAATAAGTCGCTATTTTTTTCGTCGAGTAGCGCCACCCCAGTCCGCAAACAACAAGGAAATATGACGTCATGCTCGGGTCTTTATTTTACTGTCGGTCCAGGTTTGACCATAGATTATGGATGGGTTGACATTACAGTTTTAAAGTTTTAAAAGCAGTACTTGTCAACATTTGTCAACAGCATTCGTCACGAGAAAATGTAGGTACTATGTATATCGTATCCATCTTAAAAAATAAAATACATCTTGTGCCTTATCATCCTAACTAAGAATTATACCTGCCTCGAGTATTGGTCCTAGTTAAGGGCCTGGGGGGGGGGGGGGGCACGTACCCCAGTGCCACCCCCTTGGGTGCGCCACTGGTGTGTTTTAAAGCTGTTTTGCAATTAATTGAACGCCTGGCTTTTTACTAGTGCACTAGGACTCCAACATTACAGGTTAGAAGGGCTAAAATTAATTTAGTTTTGAAAGTAGGCATACCTATGTGAAATAGTGAAACATGTTTTTAGGCGTGCGACCAACATTTATCCACTGGAGATATTGATGAAAAAAGAAGTACCTTAGGATTATGTACTTTGGGGAATCGACCAGGCAAACTTAACGGCTAAGTTACGAAGCACCCTCGCTTGGTCACAGTAATGTTTTTTGATTGACCCACTTATTTGGCCTGGCCCAGAAAAAGTAGAAGAGAAGATCCTGAAGTAAAAATGCAAACATTTTTAATTTAATTAATCGAGTGAATTTGTGCATCGAGGTTAAAGGCGGCCTCTGTGAACAGCTACTGTAGTTCTCTGCATGTGCAGTGTGTGCTAGTGCAGTTGTGTTTTTTGGTTACCCTTCGGCGTTTTCCTGGCGGAGGGGATCCTCCCCGTGGTCGTCAGGCTTAGTACCTCGCTTCAAACAAAAGGAATGGCGGAGGGAAATAAGAGTTCCCCAACAAATTTAGAATATGTGAATATGCAATCCTGGAAATGTCAGTAAGGTAAGTGTTTCATAGGCATTCTACATGTTCCTTAGAAAGTAATCGTTTCTAACAGGAAATCGAAATTTTGTGGTGAATCCTCGGATAAATTGATGGACGTGGCAACGCTGCGCTATTTCACTACCTGTCACTACCATTGACATAGGCAAAATTTTAAGACACGTCACGCGGGCGTCCATAGACGGCGTTTTTGAGGAGTTTTATACAATTTGAAAAAAAAATTTTTTAGGCTTAAGCCAAATCTTTGAAAATTTATTTTAGCAAGTCTAATTTTTCTTTATCTGCCATAAAATTTTTTGTACTAAGTGATAGTTAACCCTGTATGTCAGAATCTCTTCGTGAGTTAAAAAGTTATGCAAGTTATACACTATAAATCTGTATTATAAATATCTATGACATCCAGTTTCATTGGCGGTTATTTACACAATTTGAGCAAACTGTAACGACGACGTAGAATTGACCACAATTTGTCAGACCTCGCATAATTCGTTCAAAGGAGAATGTAGACGGGGCATATTAATGGCTGAGTAGTGGAAAGGCCAAGAAGCTCAACAAGAAGTTACAGAACGGCTCCACAATATATATTTTTTGTTGCAGGAATGAAAAAGCTTGGGCTGTGCACATGCGATATCAACAGAAGGGCTCCACAGTGCCTATGAGACAACGTTAATTTCCTATACTTAATCGCACACCATGCAGTACAGTTATGCTCCCTGTCATAGTATATTTTAAACAAAACATTTATTTGTACTGACATGCTTTATAAAGAAGATCCCCTGTATTCCGTCATAAATTTTGGTAAATGTAGATTTAGGCCTTGGTATATATTGCTAAGAAAAGGTAGATATACACATTTAGAAAACTGCAGTCAGTGTATACCGTACTTTCACCGTTTTAGTAGACATTGCCATGGCTGGGCGGCGCGCCGCCGTGTATTCGGCTAGGTTCGTCAGTCGTTGGCGGGGGGCGGGGCGTGTTTTTTGCTCGCAAAACTCGACTGATAAGCGGCGCGGGACTACTGTGTACTCCCCCCGCCAACGACTGACAAACCTAGCTGGACTCACGGCGACGCGCGGCCTATTCCCCTGTCTACCAAAACGGTGAAAGTACGGTATATTATGCATCTCCGACTTGAACATCGGTAAACACGGTAATCACGTCTACTGAAATTATGTAAACAAATCTGGATTAGAAGCTGCCTGGCTTGGTTCTACACTTACTTCAGACAGGAAGACAAAGGGTATTAATTCAGTTCAATTCAAAATTTATTCAGGTATCTTTCGTAAAACATCAATCCCTGCGTCAACGGTCAAGTCCTGTGTTTTAGTTAAGATATACTAGGATACTAGGATAAACTAACATTTGCCAGTTTATTATAAAACAATTGTTAGCAGTTCACTGCGGTAACTTATTCAATTCAAACGTAAAAAAGCAATTCTATTACTTTCTTGTCTTGTTTGATATTAATGGTACAAATTGTTAGTATTGTATTCATTTAAGTTATTATGAGCAAATATCTCGATGTCAGTGTACATTAGGTACCATCAAAAATTATGCCCCATGGAAGTCCAAAATTTGTTATGCAGAAACAAACTGGATCATCTTTGGATTTATTTTGAAGATAAGATACCTACAAGTTTATTGAAACTCATGCAAAACCGCAGTGCAATATTTAGAAGAATGGCTTCTCAGAAAACTCCTCGCCCGAATTGGTGACGATACAGATTACACCCTACTTAAAAATATACATATATCATAAAATGTTTTCTATATTGGTATACTGGACTCTCAAATAACAAATAACCATACCTACCCTTAAAGTACACTTGGAGAAAATAACTATATCATTGACTTAAATAAATAACTTCCTAAGTCATACGAATATTTATTAGAAAATTTTGGAATATTTTAAAATAACAATTAGAACAAATGTTTGTTTCAGCAAACGTCTTTTTTAACGAAATATTTTGTTTTATCAGTGTAGGAAAAATAGGTAAAAATCGCATAGGTAATCGCGGAGATTTGAAAATAATGAAAAGTCTGAAGAAGCGCCATGCAAAAGAAGCACACAACCAGGCTTTCCAATCAAAAAGTATGCCCTGACAAGCGCTACAGTATCTACATCTATACACATGCTATATATCCATGGTATATCATTCTCTGGAATCTTTTTTATACAACTCCTTCGGAATTCGGAGTATAGGTACTTCTAGCTTGTTAAATTGAGTAAAAACGATAAGGTACATGATATATTGTCACGAAGTGACAGTTTGTAGAGGAAATTAAAATTAAAGTTTGAATTTATAAGAGGAGGAGACATCTCTGGAGTAACTTTAATAAGGTGAAAAGTCTATTAACTAAATGATTAAACTAATAATTTTACAAACAGAAAGGATTTATTGGCAAACACATGCCAACTCAGAATAAATCAATATTCGCAATCAAAACAATAATTAAAATAACAGCCGAAAAGTAGGACACCAAAGTGCTGACATAAACAACAATTCAGGTATAAATTTCGGCGCTTCGGCCGTCAAACCATCCAAGTAGATCAATCGGTTTCCTGGCCGCCACTTGGATCAACAAATAGCTACTCGCTGGATGAATTAAGAACATAGGTATAGGTTGACTCAGGATCCTAGCGGGTAGCGACGGCTCCTACTAGGAAGCTGGAGAACGGGCAGTAGGTTACCGGGCCGGCCCCTCGAGAGTCTCTGGCAACCTGTCACGAGCTGTTGGTGTTATCCTTGATCGCTACCAAGAACTGAGCGATTCGCCTCGGCGCGCAGCTCCACGCGTCACTTGGTTAGAAACGCTCTTACCTATCCGTCGCAAACGCTTTGCTCTTCGCGAGCCAGCTCCGCCAAGCCTGGGTCACCACCGCAGAGATGTTGTCTCTATGTGGTGAATAAAGCCTTGCTACGAACCCGACGCCCGTATTCTTCAATTCTGGACTCCCCTACCTGCGTACAGTGTGCGACAACGAACTACCAGGTCTCGCTGGGACCTGCAGCCGATCCTGAAGGGTCCTAAGGGACTACGCGACAGGAACAGGGCGCGACAATATAGTACAAAGTTTTTAAATGTCACCTGCAGTGCCCTTTAAAAAACTTGATGACAACTCCGAATTGGAGTAATAGGAATCAAATTGTCCAACAAATTACATTGTTGACTGATACAAATATCATTGCCTCATTGTTTGTCTGGCGCGATATTTTTTTCTGGTTTCACAAGTTCATGCACCTATGAATGTAAAACCGGACAAAACAGGTAACAACGTACGCATTTGTAACGCAGTAATGACCGGTCCTCGGCCCCCCTTTTAATCATGCCGACATTTATATTTTTCCTGCTAATCAAATCGCAACGCCATGCAACACAATTACAGTTTCGACGAGTGGCCATTGTGAACAATTGCTTTGTGGCTAACCCAATATACACTGTATAAAAGTGCTAGTTTATCGAAAACGGTAATTGCGTTTTGATAACGGGAGCCATAATTAGACATATATATATACATATGCAAATGGACACGAATACAGTAATAAGCAATTATTTAAATGAAGAAGTGCACAATTATTACCCAGCCGCTTTATCTTGGAATAACTTAAAAATAACACTTATTTAATTGCCCTTGCAGGCCTTACAAAGAAATTAATAACTGTGTAATCAAACCTCATCAAATATTAAAGGAATTAGGAGCTTATCGAGGCTTTTAGATCGCCCACTTCAATTCAGCAATAATTTGCGAAACAAAAAGCTTTTTAATGGATTTAATGTGGATGATTGTACCCGCTTACTCTGAAAGAACATTTTGCAAATCATTATGTATTAGCACCATGACAAAAATATACCTACCTACTTACAAAAAACTGTAATCATCATTTCCCGGATTGAACACACGGCAGTTGCTACGGATACGGATAGCCGGGCTTATAATAAAAGAATGGACAAGTATACTTAGGAATGAAAAATAATTTTTTGCCTTGGAATTTGTAAAACATGTCTAGATAATCACGAAACCCAACCAACAGATTTTTTTTTTCATTAGTCTGCTCAAAAATTGAAAAAAACGGTCGCAAAAGTAGGGAATGTGACGTCACGATCCCTAATTTCAATAAGTACCTGCTATTTTCTTAGTACTTATTTCGTCTTTTTTTATATAACCAAGCATTCCCAGGCAAATTATTAGATTCAGTTTGTATGCGCCTGATGAGAAATAATCAAATTTCGTAGCATTTCAATGAAATATTTGGATTTCACTGATCCCATTCTGAACTTATTAGATGCCCCCCTATAAAATATGACAGATGACATATTATTACTCAATTCTTTAAAGAAAATCGTCGGCAACGCCGCACTTTGCATAACCTCACTTTCGCCCGCGGAACTCGGAAACCAAGGTTAATAACCTTAGTGGAAACTAAATAAATTATATTCTCAGTTTTAAAAGAATCTTGCTGTGAATTCTTTATTTTTTCGGTTTATAATGAAGACAAGATTTGTTAAAGCTTGTCCTGATAACTTGCCTTGCATAGATTTTGATATGGTGTGTCAATTTTATCAATAAAAACGGGGAGCAAAACATGGAGAAATGAAGAGGTATGTTTGTTATTTGATTTGTATATTGTTTTAATATTGCTTAATGATGATGATATAGCTTAAATTCTGGTTTTAGGTAGACTAGAGAATAAATATTATGGTAACAATGTTATTGGAGACACGCAGAGGAAAGAAAATAGCAATAAATGCATAATGCCCGGTTAAGGCAAAAATTACCCCCCGAGCACAAAATTAATAAGAAACATGTTAATGATACTGTGGTTAAAAATGAAGAAATTCAACTGAATAGTTGTGGAAGTAGGTATATTATGTTGTAATTAGCAAGTGCAATAAAATATATGAAAGTCTACCTTACAGGATTTAGTTGACAAAGACATACCGACATACTTGGAGTAGTATGGAGGAAGATTTTTGGCAAAAATCGAAACGTATTACAAGGAGGGACTGTCTGACATGTTAAAAAACGAAAAATGCCCTGAACCTCCAAAACGAATCGAGATTTTGAGATTCAACTGCTTTCCACTGCCCTCAAAAATCGAGCACAGTACACCCACCTACTCTTTGTCTATCTCTTCGCAGAATAGAAGAAAGCCCCCAAAAAAAAAACATCCAGTTTGTTACACTCTGTGCATGCGACATGAAAGCTGTATTATTTGATTTTGGAATATTTTCACTAAATTTAATAGATAACTTATTTGGGGTTTTGCCATAGAATGCAAAATAATGTTTTTTTTTCTTGCAAATTAAACAAATCTTAATTTTTGGCCGGCTGCTGCATTATATTTTTTTATTTTTAACTTCCATTAACCACACACAAATCACAAAATATGCTTATGAAAATTTATTTTCCAGAAAATATATATGAAAAAATTCTAAAGAATTATGTCATTTTTTATGAGGATGCTTCGGCAATCACAATATAATTTACCTAAATGGGTCTAAAATAGTTCAAGCTATGACAATAAAGTTTTTCGACTGAAAACTTGGCTTTATTGGGTTTTACATGTTATATTTCTAACATCACCAAGAACTGGCACCTTCTCCAATATTCTAGCGTTACATTTTTGAACCGAAGCAGGTCTAACTACTAACTTAATTCTGTAAGTAAGGGCTCATGAAATTAAAGAAATAATTTTTTTATATTCGGACCAGGTAAGTGCTTGACGTCTATTGGGTTGACTTTTCGCAGTTTAGTTTATAACCAATCAATGCTGTTGATTAACACTAGTACAGAATAAATAGCTTCACAACAGAAGCGTCCATAAAGACATGTGTCCAAAATAAGCGAGCCTCCATTTCAATTTACAGGAAAATAACCAATAACTTGTACGTAAATTTGGTCCTAATACAATCTCTTTGCAATGTGGATTAATGTAAAATCAAACAAAATGCACAATGTTTATCTCTTAAGAAGATATTTCGCGTCAAAGCGAGCATCCTTTTGACACGTCCTTATGGACGCTTCTGACACTAGGTATTGAGGCTAAAATATCATCAGTTTCTTCAAACAACTAGCAGTCGGTGGAATATACTTGATAACAAGTAAAAAAATCGTTTGGCAGAGCCACTAATCTAAAATCGTCAGCTAAAATGTTACACCTGGTTGGTTCTTTAATGTCTTTAATATATCAGCAAGTCAAGATATCTAATTTGTGAAAGTTCAGTTAGGTACTTACGAATTGTGTCGTTTTATAGATAAAATCGACTTGTTTCTAATAAAAAAAAGTTTTGTAAACCAACCAGCATAACGTCCGAATTATCAATACCAATATCTAGTGTTCCCAGCATTTTCCTCAGCAAAATAGAATGGTTCATTTTCGTCATGGATTATTAGAAATGGTGAAAATAGTTCAAATCATAAAAAATAAAAGCTTGTAAAACACGCGGGGCCACGGGATCCGATATTCCGATTTGTGACGCCACAAAATAGGTTATGTTTATGTTCTCGCAGGCTAACAGCTTGGCATTGAGGTGCGGCGTTGCCAAACCTGGTGCCATGGCGGTAAATTTAGGGAAAAATAAAATCCAACAGGTAGTTACGTATATTGAACTTTAAAAATTCATTGCGGCAAAACGGGGGCGAAAAAAAAAATACAGCAAGTATATCTCACCCAATACTATCCGATGCGCAAATAAAAAAAAGTGGTGTATTAGTCCATTACGTGTCAAGCCAATATTGTAACGAAAAATGCCTCGAGAGTTTATTAGCTCTTAATGAATATTTCATTGTTTCTAACCTATTAAAAAATGCCAGTTAAATTTGCTTCCATAGCAATTCTGTAGAAATAGTCTAGAACTGTGTGACTTGTAGATCTCTTAATGGCGAAGAATAATGTTCTAGAACACTCTCCAGTAGGAGAGTAATATAAGTATAAGCCCTGAGAATTATCGTCGCGATGTGGATTTTATTATGTGTACAAATGTGTGTATATAGGTAGTTGGAGTTTAACAGTGTTTTTGCCGTACTAAAACACTATATAGGATTCGTTTGGGCCTATATATTCCCAATAAAACACTGTTTTAACAACTAGTAGTACGTTGGCCATTTGCACTAAGCTTTGAGAAGAAGGCTAGAGGCTACTGTTATTGCCCAGTTGTTGTTGAAGCACAGCTCCCACTGCAGCAGATGAAGCATCTGTAAATAAACCAAGTGGAGCATTGCGATCGGGAAGCATAAGCATGGTGAAATTCATCAAACTCTATCGACATTGTTGAAATGCTTGGTGTAGCTCTGTAGCTCAGTGAACTGGATGTTTTCCTTTAAGGTTGGAGAGTGCATTGTATAGTGGAGCTTGCAGTTCTGCGTCCCTAAGCAGAAAACGACGATAAAAGTTTAGCATAACTAGGTAACGGCGTAAATCCTTGGTAGTGGCAGGTTCTCGATATGAAACTAGGGCTTCTTCTTTTTCTTCTAGTGGCGGGAGACCTTGACAAGAAACTGAAAATCCTAGAACATCGACCTGCGGCTCTTACAAAACACACTTGCCAAGATTGATCAAAACCGCATACTCGGTTAATCTTTGGAACAGGGTACGTAGGTGTTCGACGTGATGCTCTTCATTTTTGGAGGCGATTAAGATGTCATCAAGATATAGAAAAGCGAAGTTAAGGTCTAGAAGCACTCCATTAATAAACCTTTGGAAGGTTTGTGCGGAGTCACGCAAGCCAAACGACATAAATCGAAATTCGAAAAGCCCAAACGGCGTAGTGACGGCTGTTTTCGGGATATCTTCAGGACTTACAGGTATTTGCGTGTACGCCTTAAGCAAATCAATTTTTGAAAACAGGGTGTAATCATGGAGATTATGTGCGAAGTTCGCTATATGCCTACATTGATATCTGTCCGGAATGTTGCGAGCATTTAGTGCTCTGTAATTACCACATGGTCTCCACTGGTCACCTTTTTTAGGTACTAAATGTAGGAGCGAGGACCATGGACTATCTGAACGCTGAGCTACTCCTGTTCTGATCATTTCTTCAAATTCTGCTTTTGCTATTCGTAACTCGTGAGGTGGTAATCGGTGTGAACGGCAACTAACTGGAGGACCATTCGTAGTACGTATATAATGGACAGTACTATCACTTACTGTTCTGGTAATGCCAGGTGGTTTGGTTAGGTCGGAAAACTGCTTTAGAAGAGTTGGATTCTCTGTTGACAGTCGTAATGCGTGAAACTGTCTTGTGCCATTCGAAGTAAGAAGTGTGCTGCCATCTATAAGACGGGCGTGGCGAGGATCGATGAGCAAGTTATAAAACGACAAAAAGTCCATTCCGATAATTGACTTCTGCACGTCAGCTATTTTAAACCGCCATGAAAAACTACGTCGTAAGCTAAGATTGGGGCGAAGCTGGATCGTTTCATAAGCATTGATTACGGTGTCGTTAGCAGGAAAGAGCAGGTAATTGCTTTTAGAATGTTTACCAGGTAATCTCGACCGTGGAAACACACAACCGAGCCAGTATCGATCAGGTAAGCTACATTAGTATCTTTTTCGGTCAAAAGGATGCGGCGGCTTCGAGTACGACAATCACTAGCCACCATTAGTGATTGTCGTTTGAGTTTGACGGCTGTTACGTGCAAGGTTGTGTACATCTGCTGGCATTGTCTGCAAAGCGGCGGTGATACTAGCAAATATCTTGACCTTAAGCTGGGCATCCTGAACGGGATCTGGAATGTGACGGAGAGTGGGAACGTGATCATTTTATATGTAAAATGACCAACTGTTGTAAGATGTCTTCAAGTCGCCTTGCTATGGACTGCAATACAGTACTGTGGTTAGAACTGACAAGATTTACAGCTGGAGAGGGTTGGATTATTGATGAAATGGTTGGAGTAGTATATAGGTACTACGGAGACAGCATGAATACTTGGAGGCGAAACTTCTTCAATTTTGTCTGCTAGTTCTGCCACTCCGTACAGGGTGTTCCCGTATATTTTGACCCACCCCTAGAGCCTATATTTTTCGAGTTAGAAAAAAATTACTTAAATGAAAGTTGTAGGGTTTTTTCTGAACCGCTAGGATCTGTTACTAGATAAAACAAATGAGCGTCGCAAATTTATGAAAAAATATAAACTTAATTTTTTTTAATGGAACACCCTGTATATTTGTGTATTTTTGAATTGCAGCATTTTTCCGACTCCAATAATATAAATATGTTATAGGTTTGCTCTAAGCATTCGCATGATATTCCAAATTGCAGATAAATACGATCTTTATATTTAATCAAGGTTGCCATGGAAAAACATTTCAACTTAGGCAAGGGCATTCCTGTCAATCCATTATTTTTGGGACAATACACCTTGGTACCCTACAACTTTCATTTAAGTAATTTTTTCTAACTCGAAAAATAGAAGCTCTAGGGGTGGGTCAAAATATACGGGAACACCCTGTACAATGGCAGCTCAGATTCTGTCTGTAAAATGGGTAAAAGTGCACGTAGAAAGGTGCATTGAACAGGTGATGGACCAGCCAGTGTGCGTAGATACCTCAAGAATTCCATTGGCTTCCGGTCTCCGAGCTCTTCCTGACTTAACTGCCTCAGCGTTGCTCCAAAGAAAGAGACAATATGCAGATTACTTCTTTTAGGTATTTGCTGTTGATGGGAGGATTGAAAATAATATCTCCATCGAGTGCTGCTGTACGACCATCAAGTTACTATTTAATTATATTTGGTATCGTCTCTTGCAATTCGCGCTATATTAAATTGCGCTTCAGCTTGAGCAAACTATAAAGAGGGTTGATCATGCCAAAAGTTTGGTAGCTTAGTGGTTACCGCAGAAATTTCTTTTTGAATTGTAGCTGATTCAGACGTAGAGCATGGTAAGTAGCAAGTTTTGTGCTTTGAGGTCGTCGAATTCAGAGCTTTGTTGTTATAGCGACTTCTCTGATGGATTTCTCCAGTACGGGGTCACCAATATAGGATTCGTTTCGGCTAAATCCGAGTAAAACACTGCTTCAACAACTCAGTTTATTAGTAAAATTACAAAGCTTTGTCATAGCTTTTTGACATGAAAATCTGAATTAATTTCTTGTCACCGGTAACAATTTAATCCGGAAAATATATGGACCACCACAACTATTTTAATGTAAATTTTAACCATTTATAAAATGTTTTGTTAGCTACTTAGTTATTGATTTTATTAATAATGGACACTGGTCGCCTTTTTGTATATCGATCTAATTCGGAATCTGTTCTCCTTGTTCTGTGGGCTTCACATTGCAGGTCGTGGCCGTAATTTGTTTAATTGTTTATGTTTAAATTATCACAGAATTACCTCGATACCTGATAAAGAGAACGTACTACGACGCTTAGTAGTATTTTCTTTGCCGATACTTAAGTTGTCTGAGTGTGGTGTTGACTCTGCGAAGAAGTTTCGTTTTACCTAGCCTACGAGGCTTATATATTTTTTTGTGTTTCGATTTGAGATCAACTAGGAAAGCGGCAAATTTGTCTTTATTAATGTTACATTCTCTCTTGTCATTTAGGTCAATTCAGTTTATTTAGTTTAACTTATTAAGTCAGGTTAAGTCACGATAATTGATCATTTTTGAGTATTAATTTTTAACTTTAATTTCATAGTCGATATATGACAGAGACTGTTTTGCGTGATTTCCTTTACACGTGAGTACTAAAGTACGTTAGCCAAGCACCCACGGACAAGGTACCGAGACACGTTTCGAGTCTTAGCCGAAGTGGTAACCTGCGAAAAGGAGCTTGGACCATTGATGGCGTGCCCCCAGCTTTAAATTTTAGAAGTATTGGTGAATTCCGACAGTTCAATTTTTCTCTCTGCTTATTAAGTACTAATTACAAGAAAAGGTGATAATGGGCAAACACTCAAAGTTAACAAAAAACTAGTAATCGTACACGTGTAAATATACACGTGTTTCATGCTATTTGGCAATCAACAGTAAGGTGTAACATTAACCAAATCAAAAGATAGGATGATTTGGGAAGCAACAAATGAAGTCCAGGCAGGAGCCAACTGCACATTTGCAGCTTCAGTCAGCACATCCCCTATTTTGGGGCTTGTACTAACATCGCCACGGAGGCTGCTAAAGCGACCTGCGTCTAAATCTTCATAACCCAAGATACAATGACAATAAGGATGTAAGATTAGCGAGTGTAAATGTAACAATTACAAGAAAAGGTGATAATGGGAAAACACTCAAAGTTAACAAAAAAAAACTAGTAACCGCATACACGTGTTTCATGCTATTTGGCAATCATCAGTACGGTGTAACATTAACCAAATCAAAAGATAGGCATGATTTGGGAAGCAACAAATGATGTCCATAGGCAGGAGCCAACAGCACATGTGTAGCTTCAGTCAGCACATCCCCTATTTTGGGGCTTGTACTAACATCGCCACGGAGGCTGCTAAAGCGACCTGCGTGGAAATCTTCATAACCCAAGATACAATGACAATAAGGATGTAAGATTAGCGAGTGTAAATGTAACAATTACAAGAAAAGGTGATAATGGGCAAACACTCAAAGTTAACAAAAAGAAAAAACTGGTAACCGCATACACGTGTTTCATGCTATTTGGAAATCATCAGTATGGTGTAACATTAACCAAATCACCAATCACTCACTAATCTTACATCCTTATTGTCATTGTATCTTGGGTTATGAAGATTTCCACGCAGGTCGCTTTAGCAGCCTCCGTGGCGATGTTAGTACAAGCCCCAAAATAGGGGATGTGCTGACTGAAGCTGCAAATGTGCTGTTGGGTCCTGCCTGGACTTCATTTGTTGCTTCCCAAATCATGCCTATCTTTTGATTTGGTTAATGTTACACCGTACTGATGATTGTCAAATAGCATGAAACACGTGTATGCAGTTACTAGTTTTTCTTTTTGTTAACTTTGAGTGTTTGCCCATTATCACCTTTTCTTGTAATTATTACATTTACACTCGCTAATCTTACATCCTTATTGTCATTGTATCTTGGGTTATGAAGATTTCCACGCAGGTCGCTTTAGCAGCCTCCGTGGCGATGCTAGTACAAGCCCCAAAATAGGGGATGTGCTGACTGAAGCTGCAAATGTGCTGTTGGCTCCTGCCTGGACTTCATTTGTTGCTTCCCAAATCATGCCTATCTTTTGATTTGGTTAATGTTACACCGTGCTGATGATTGCCAAATAGCATGAAACACGTGTATGCGGTTATTAGTTTTTCTTTTTGTTAACTTTGAGTGTTTGCCCATTATCACCTTTTCTTGTAATTATTACATTTACACTCGCTAATCTTACATCCTTATTGTCATTGTATCTTGGGTTATGAAGATTTCCACGCAGGTCGCTTTAGCAGCCTCCGTGGCGATGCTAGTACAAGCCCCAAAATAGGGGATGTGCTGACTGAAGCTGCAAATGTGCTGTTGGCTCCTGCCTGGACTTCATTTGTTGCTTCCCAAATCATGCCTATCTTTTGATTTGGTTAATGTTACACCGTGCTGATGATTGCCAAATAGCATGAAACACGTGTATGCGGTTAGTAGTTTTTCTTTTTGTTAACTTTGAGTGTTTGCCCATTATCACCTTTTCTTGTAGTTGTTACATTTACACTCGCTAATCTTACATCCTTATTGTTTTATTAAGTACCTTTAGCAGCCCTCGTGAACTTTTAAATCATAGTGCTCTCGATATTACACCACGAACATATCTGATTTTGTATTTTTTTGGCTGCGGTTTTCTGAACATAGTAGTACATAGTTCATAAAAACTTTTCTATTGTAACTAAAAAATTTATACTTGGTCCATCTCTATTTTCAACTTGTAACAAATTTCAATGTTGTAAATGGATTGTAAACAGGAAAATGTTATCTTTTATCTAACCTTCAAACTAGTTCAAGCTACTGGCGCTCAAAATACAACTCCAAATACAAGCCATAGAAGAGGATTGTACAGGTATATTATTTTTGGTCTGAGATTAACCCCCCTCTCTCAGCGCTGCAACAGATTATACACCGAACACAATCTTTCACTTAAATGACCCGATTCATTCTTTCACCTTAATATTACAAAAATTCTAAATATCACCAGTATAATAATTAAATTATCAAGAGTTTTGTCAAAATCTACAATTTACAAAATCAATCTTCTTTCTAAGAAGCCGAAATTATGTTATAAGAGAAAATTAAGCGACCAAAATGAGAAGCTTAATTTATCATTCTCTTTTTGTCCAGTTTTTAAGGTGCAGGATTATTGGAAAAATACAATAAAAACAAATTTATAAATCACCTCGTCCCTTCAGTTCGGTAACATGCTATTGTTTGTCCGCCTTCCCTAAACATTAAGGGGAGCGTGGGGAGCGATATGAATTAACGACACAGGACCGGCACTACTTTTTTTAGATACATAATATGATTATTCTATAGGAGTTATCTGTGGCATACGCAATACGCAATCCCGTTGTAAGTTTAATTAAACTAGGAATGAATATTAAGCAAAAATAATTACCTATTATTTCATTGGAAATAGGCTGGAATAAATCTAAAAAGAACCCAAAGCTGGCTACAAATTAGCAACGTGCTACAGCAGGGATAGTCAAAAAAATTTTGCGTGTGGGTATTAATAGTATTTCTTGAACTGACATGTGACATGTATCGAGTAAGGCCATTCCGTTCGTTTTTGATTTCATAAGACATAAAGTAAATTATTACAATTTTTTCAAATGGAAATCTATTCGATCACCATTGAATTTTCTATTAAATTTGGTCACAAATCAATGTATCATGTCTATAAATATCCCAATATCCTATAACCCAATGCGTTTATGTGTTTTATTTTTCTCAACCGGAGGATATTTATTATATTAGGTACTCCTTCATAACTAAGTACGCGAGTGAAAATTTTGTTTTTGCAAACGGTATTCAATGTTCTGAAACGTGGATCCAAAAAACTTTCGAAGAAATTATCGATCTACAGAAAAGGATGGAAAAGGTGGGGGGGGGGGGGTGTATACGTTTATTATTTAGTTTTTCGTAATACATTTTTCGAAAACCATATAGTTTCCAAGATATGTACATATTTTTTGAAATTTTGATATGTTTTTGTTACTCGTCACTGGAGCAGGTCGAAACTCTTAGTTTACTAAGTAGTAGGTATCATACGTAATAATAAAAAAAACACCTATCTATCAATATTAGTGTGATGTCGGCATTGCCCTCTCTCTCTCTAACGATAATACCTTCTAACTGTCCTATGTTGCGCAGGTTAATTTCTTATTTATGAGGTAGCTAATTTGCCATGTTGAAATTTAACCTTGATTTTTGATTGACGTATATTTTTTGTGACTCGACAGCCAAAATTTATACAAGGGCTTGAAGTCCCCAGCAATCGATTTAAAAAACTCAATTAGAAAATGGCTTGCAAGTCAAAATGCCCTCTATAAATTTACGTGACTTTCCCGTAGCAACAATTAAATGGTTAGATCTGCCGTCACCAAAGCGTATGCTTTGCTGTCAGTTTGTGCCGCACGCGCTTTCTTCACCCAGTAACGATAATTGGACCCGATAATAATTATGTGTAAAACATCATTATAGAAAAATTGATATTTTAAATCCCTGAATCCGACACTGGCTATTACCGCAACCCCCGTCCGATCCCCTCAACGTTGCTGGATACCGCCGATCCACTCTGGTAACAGAAATCCATTAATTAATGTCGCTCTTCTTAGTTAATTACCGCCGGACCCCCCGCTCCCCCTGTCCCGATATTATAACCAAAACGGTTCTTAATTAACTTGGACGCCTCCCGTGCAGCAATCGAGGCTCGCTTTAATTAAATCATTAGGGCGTGGCGCGGCGGCGCGGCAACGCCGCAACCCTACCGCGTTGCCGCCCCTCTTCTTTACCGAAGAAAAATCTCTCAATGTCAGATGGATATTAAATAAACAAAAAGAAATAAATGGCTTAATGTCGACTAAAATGTAGATAATACCTGTGTCCACAATAATATAAGAATGCGTGTCCCCCTACCTAGTACTACGCAGGTTTACTTGATACGAAAAATATTTACAGATCTATAGTGCTAAGAAATAGATGCCAATTTTGCATCTAGTATGTAACGAATACAACTCTTTTCGATTCGTTTTTATATCAGCCGCAAGCTGAATAAAGAAAATTATGAGATGTTTTTTTTTTCACCTTTTTTCTGCACCTACGTAATAAATGTATTTACCGTTGTGCAATTTACTTCATTTGCATATTTTTATGGTCAAAACGGTATTGAGATCTCGAGTTGATGGAATGTCGTCACAAGTTCCCTAAAATTTGAAGGACGCAGTTGTTGTTGTTATTGTTGGAAAACAATTTTTTTCTCTGTCACAAAAGTTTCACATGTCAGTGCTGTTTTGATAATAAAAATAAAAATTTTAGGTTCGACTTCATGAGAAAAAGTGCAACACATCAAACAAAGTTGAACTCTAGAACTTAGCGGGCAGTTGATTTTCCTGAAATCTTTTTCATTTTTCTTTCATGGACCTAATCTTTGTTTGTTTTGTACTCTGTAGCAGTTACAGTAATAATTATTTTTCAAAAAACCCTATTAGAGATTTTTTACGACCAAATGTTATTAAGGAAAGTTTTTCATTGTGAAAAAAATAACATTTTGACGTGAAAGCTACAGAAACGATACTTTTCTAAGAAAAAAATGGGAGGAAGGCTAAATTCAAAGTAGACCTAGACTTTTTCATTCTGAACAAGTTTTCTTAATAACCTTTCCGTAAAAAACCGCTAATAGGTTTCTTCAAAATTGCTATTTAAAAAAAAAATCATAACAGCCTTTGCATCCAAATAGGGGATTACCAATAAAAAAAATAGAGACCTTTTGTTTTCCTTGACCTTCTTATATATTTCCGAGGTGTCCGGTAACAAATTGCGATACACTGTAGCTAGTAGTTTTGTATAAAACAAATTAAAATGTCATTTTACCCCCACTACACGCTATCGAGATCGAGGCACACGGGAATAGAGGCCTGCAGACTCGATCGGTGACGCCAATTCTAACTAAGATATTCCATGCGTTGCGGTATTTCGGGGAGTTTTAAAGTTTTGGGAAAAAATATTTTCCAGATTATTTATCTACACCTACCATAAGAAAAGAAAATGTTATGCACAACCGAAAATAAATCATCAAATTGGGACACACTGTATACTGATTTTAATTAAACTTGAGGTATTTGTAATTATAGGTAGTCACAAAATAGGAGAGCATAGGTGATGAAATAATCCATCAGCAATACGATATTAAAACTTTCCTTGTAATAGTGCAACAGCTGGTTAGTATAATACGTAAACTTCACGAGAGGTGTAGGCAAAGCATATTTTTAGAAATAAAGGTTAAGAAGGAGTTCGCTAAACATGTTCTGTGCCATCTCTGAACCTGGACCAATAGTGTCAGTATAAAGGTTACCAGAAATCTCAGCGGTGGTATCAGTGTACACACTTAGACAGAGACAGAAATAAGTTTTTGAAATAGCTAAAAAAAGGAAAACAAATAAGTAAATTTACCATATGTTGTGCAACAGGCAACTGCGTTCTGGGATTCGACTCGTGTGTTTACAAGCTGACGAGCCCGAGCGCCGTTAGGTAATATAGGCATAGCTGAACGAGTAAATAAACACTGATAATACCTACACACTGATAGGCATAGCCGAACGAGTACTAAACACTGATATAGGGTTAAGATTTGATGCATATTTCTCCATCAATTTAGCTGCTGGAAATGTTGAATAATTATAAGATCAACTGACTTACCTGTAAGGAAATTTGAGCTGAATTATACTGCAGTCTCATCCGATTATTACAAAGACTAATAATAATGTAGTTTGCTTCACTCTGTACAAACGCCATACAATAACGTTTAAAGAAAGGGTTTTTTTGTCCCAACCGCCGCCAGTCACCCGATCGTCGCTAAAACCATCTCAGTGCTTATTTTCTGATAGATAGCAGGGAGGGTTTGTAATAATCGGATGAGACTTTTATAGGCTTTCTTCTCTCGGGAAATTGCATTTGTAGTTTCGTCTATTAGACTTTCTTCAGCGTCTTGACTTAAATTGTTTAATATACGCCTTTTTATATAGTCAATCGGTATCAGATAGAAGAAAGAAGGTACCAGTTAACCCTTTTTTTATTTTTCTTTTTTTGACTTAAAGTTTTAACACGAGCTAAAAGATTGAAAAATCAGACCATAATCAGTTAGCAAAAGAAAATGCCCATTCTGAAAATCTCTAAACCAACTTGCTTGCCAACTGTACAAAAATGCAGCCTGGTTAGCTATACAGGATCTTCCAAGATAAGTGAAACACGAGGAGTGAAAGACAAAAAAATTGAGTTGGAATTTACCATTTGGGGTTAGGCCCCGCTTGATTGGAAAGTAATTTCTGTCTTATTTTTAGTTGCGAAATATCAAAGTCGGCCTTGACTTAGGAAGAAATTCATTTTCTGCAGAGGTAAAGTGCCTTTTCTGTATAAGATACGGAAACATTGTATCAAAAAAAGTTGTTCAGAATAAAAATGTCCTCTATCAGAGGAAATGCGCCTTGCCTTTGGCTTTAAAAAATTAAAAATTAAAAAAAAAAGAAAAATCAAAGCTGGTAGGTTAATCTCAAGTTAGTAGGTAGGTAATTTTTTACTTTGAACAACTTTTCTTTTTAAAATTCAATCTTGTACCAAGGTTTAATTGTGATTTTCCGTAACAGAAAATATAACAGAAATTACTTTCAGCGTGGGACCCCAAGTGGTCAAATTTCAACAATGTTTTGTCTTTCTAACCTCTTGGTTACCCTGTGGAAATGTTATATTTGGAAACAAAGGCAAAACACTGCAAAACAATAACAAAATAAAATAAAATAAAATTTTCTAGACTTTATTTCGTTTTTCAAAGGAATGAATGCAGTAGTCCAGTTTTGTTCAAAATAATTGTTTGAAGAACTATGCAATTCTAAAACAAATAACTAGCTGAATTTTAGGACTTATTTCAACTTCGAAATTATTTCCGAAACCATTTGAACTGCGCGTTTGAATGCCTTCGATCGACCTTGGTCTGTTTCGAGGTCAGGGCAGATTGCATGTACAGGGTGTCCACGAAATATTTGACCCCCCCACTAACTTTTTTATTTTTTGAGCTAGAAACACGAATAAAAAAGCATTTTGTAGAGAATTTTATTAATTGTTTTGCAGTTTTATTGCATTTTATATAGGGTGTTTAGAAAAAGAGTGGCAAACTAAACTTATGTTTTTTTAAAGGAAACACCCTATATATTTTTGCATTTTTGAAATCTGCTCATCAAGGCAATTAAAATGATATTAAACTTTGTGGCATTATCTTTTTCCGTTTTTGAAAAATTCCGTTTTCAACTTTTATACTAAATTTATTTAACTCGAATTTGTGGATCTCGTGATAAAGATAAATGATCGATGTAATAACAAAAAATATTTGTTTCAAACAAGAGAGTAATATAGTGAAACTCCAAAATGTTTAGGAGCCTTTTCAAATTTTACTGATTATATTCTCGAAATAAAAAATTTCAGGAAAACGTAAAAGCTCCTAAGTATTTTGGAGTTTCACTATGTTACTCTCTTGTTTAAAACCAATATTTTTTGTTATTTCATCGATCATCTATCTTTATCAAGAGATCCACAAATTCGAGTTAAATAAATTTAGTATAAAATGGAATTTTTCAAAAACGGAAAAAGATAATGCCACAAAGTTAACATCATTTTAATTGCCTTGATGAGCAGATTTCAAAAATGCAAAAATATATAGGGTGTTTCATTTAAAAAAACATAAGTTTAGTTTGCACCCCTTTTTCTAAACACCCTATATAAAATGCAATAAAACCGCGAAAAAAATAATAAAATTCTCTACAAAATGCTTTTTTATTCGTGTTTCTAGCTCAAAAAATAAAAAAGTTAGTGGGGGGGTCAAATATCTCGTGGACACCCTGTACATGTCTTTATAGAAAAAAACACCACTGATGATCAAGTGCGTTAGGCAAAATGTGGATTCATGGTATTGCTTCATAATAACAGCGATGTGTGCGGTTTACTAATTATCCTACAATTACTAGGATTACTATATATATGGTTTTTTAGGGCGTTTCGTGGTATTTTGGTAGATCCTATCTTAGTTCTATTAGAAAAAAATACAACCGAATTGATAACCTCATCCTTTTTTGAAGTCGGTTAAAAAGCCTGCCCTATAGGCGCAAATGGCAATGAAGCCTAAATAATAGTAGGTGCGTACGTACATACGTAATTGCCACCCCTCCCCCGCAAACGCATGTGGTTGCTTCTGTGGTACTCCTAGTTTGGAGGATTGTGAAGGGGGAATTATTATTATTATTACATTTCAAATATACGTGTGCTTGGAATAAACGCTGCTTTCTTATGTTTAATTTTGAACGAACAACCACCTGCAGAAAGGCCTACATTTCGGCCAGCAGAGTTTTCAGCAAGGAAACTTGAGACCATTCCACCGAGTGCTACAATATGCCGTGCCTTTTCTGTCACTTAATTATGACTTTTCAGGTTTTTAAAGGGCTCTCACGCTCACGCTTCCTTGTCGAAATCGGATCGTCGCTAAATCGGCAATGACAAACAGCGGCCGTTACCCGTTAATGCCCGCTCTCGGATATGGCATACGGCCGTAATGGTCTTAATTGGTTCATTAGTGGCGGGTCCGGCGCAGTCGATCGCTTTCGAATTTTCGCAAATATTATCGCGACAAAAGAATCCGATTATCTGAGATTCTCCGTATCGCCCGATCGGAGTTAATCTACCCCAGAGATAATTCTCCAATAAAAAAGTTTAAATCTTCTTAAATGTTGTTACGGTCCACTTTTAGTATCGGGTATTAGTAGTTGAATGACCTCAAAAACTCTTCGTTATGCTTTATTTGAAATAAAACTATTTAATTTTGTTTAACAACCATTGACTATATTCTCCGATGGCAGATAAATGATTTGTCCTTCGTCCATGTCTTGTTGCCCTGCAAGTTAAATTATATTTAGCTGATTGACTCGCAGTGGCAAAGGTGACTACTCACTTTATAGCTTTTGATTAGCCCCCTTCTGTTTATAAGATCCTTTCGGCTTTTTGGTTCGACAGGAGGCCAGTCGGACGCGAACAATAACAACCTTGGAGGTATGGTCTGGTTGGTTGGCCTAGATGAGGGAAAGATTTAATTAATGAGGTTTTAAACCAAAGTTTCCGCACTCACCTTATCCCCATGCATTTTTTGTTAGTTCTCATATTTTATTAGAGTCCTGTCATTTCTGGCAGTTCTGTTTATCTGTTATTTCTGCCCGACTTTCATGATTCTGGCATTTGATAATTCTGTACACCTTCAATATTTTTGCAGAGAAACTAAAAGTAACCAGACATTTCAGTCGATTTGGCTGTGTTTGCTTGTCGCCAAAGTACCCAGTTATTTTATTGTGGGCCACTTATTCGCAAGTAAGTGCTTCGACAGTTTGCTTGTCACCGCCCCATAGTAGTGTACCTATACATGCCCTACGCCCTACGCCCTACCCTGCACGAGCTGCTTGCTGGTCCGCTACACTTCATGGTCGAGGCCCCTGAAAGAGCATAGTAGCTGAAATGATGGTAGTTCGTCGGTAAATGCACTTACCAGAGTATAGAATCGGAGGCCAATTGGAGGGCATCGGATGCTTGGAAGCCCGATAAGCTTTAGGTTTAATTTAACAAATCCACTACGGTTTATCATCGCCACGGGGCGCAGACTTTTTTTTGTGTGTGTTGCATTTTCCATTGCATAACCCCTCGATCACAATTCTTTAAAACTTAGGTAGCTCACAAGTAATAGTAGGTTAGGTTGTCCCACAAACCGATAAGTTGGTCAGCAGTTATAAGGGTGCGTTTTCCACTCCTTTCGCCCTACACTAGTCTTGTTCGGTAATAGCATAAAATAGTTGCTAATAAGTTATTTTTAATTTGAAACTTTTAACGTGTACTCTTGCTACCACCCGAAACTGTGTAGTTTTTATTTTAAACTCTTAATATGTATTATATAGGTACTTTTGATCACTTTGGTGCTTTATTTATCAGAAATATATGGACACACCTAACTCGCCCGCATCGAGTGGATTATCGTATCGGATCCCAAGGTCACGTAGAGGTTGACGCGGGTGGCGCCCTTTTAATTTCTTTAAAATTTAACGTACATTTATTTCTCTCCCCCCCTAGACCCTCACGGCTGGGGCTAGCTGGCCTGCCTCCCATTGAATTTTGGGATCATGTAAATGTAAATTTTTCCACCCGCGACCTATTTGGCGGTTATTTTATCATAACAATGTAAGTATCTTCCAAACTGCTTGCTCGTATAGGCGTGTTTTTTTTCCAACTAATTAAATAAAATTGTTTAGTCCTATACAGGGTGATTCAGTCACGAGGTAAAAAATTTTAACTGTAGGAGGAAAAAATTGCTTAATACCATTGAGTAAAGGAATAAATCCTTTACTCAATGTTAATACGCATCTGAAGTTAAAAAATCTAAAGTCAACAAAAAAACAAAATATGTTCAGAAGTGTATTAGGCAATTCATGGAAACTGGGAGAGGTTGTTCAGATGATTGATATAGGTTGTGGTGTCCTATATGATATGTATGTTGTATTTATACGTCTGACCTTACGACATGCAATTTTTGAGAGATGATACCCAATTATTACATTATTTTCTGGCTTCTTAAGGTAAGCGCAGCGATTAATAAGTTCAAAGATGACTTAGTTATGTTATTAAACAAATCTTCAAATGTACATCACTTGGTCCTAAAGGGATCTACTGCTATATTTTTTATAGTTGCGGTTCTCAAGAAAATTCTTAGGCGTGTATTGAAATATAGGACTTTCACAGACTGCAAAAGTAGTAGCTTTTACGCCAATTTCTGGTGCAATATATTGGCAAACGAATCATGGCGTTCGTTATATTCCTTCGATGTTATGTGCCATATAGTGAACTTGGTGAATTTTCCGGGAGTATCTCTCTTCGAATAGGGACCGTGCCAGTCTCGATGTTTCTGTTTGCAGATTTGAGTTGTATTTTGCTGACCCCTGCTGACATGATGTGTTCTAAAAAAGAAATTACTGTATTAGGATATAATTTATATATCTACATTTTAAGATGTCTATGAGCCACTCGTACGGAACAGAATCGAAAGCCCTTGGATTTGTAGAAAGGAATCTAGAAAACACAAAATACCTACACTTGATATCTCAAAACATGGTAAAGTTATATTCTAGTATGCAGGGTCTCCCGTTAATAATAGTCCATATAGCAACTGCATAATATATTTCGGGCCAAAATATGACCATTGAGGCCAATATTCCTCATAGAAATGTTGTTTGTTGAGGTTCATTTCTTGAAATTGAATTATGGCTACATCTCTCCAAATAATCAAGCTGCTGAACTGAAGTTTGGCAAAGCTGTTTTTGGATTGTGCTTGGTCTTGCAGGTCTATCAGTTTAGTGCATATGTTCACACAAAAAGGTACTCTTGTTTCATAACGATAAAATCAACTCTTTGCGTTGAAATTGGCAAAATGTGTCCCAAAAACATGTTGATCTTAAACAAACAACATTTAGTATCTCCGGTTTCGGGACTTCCCATTAGCAATGAATCACCCTGTATAAGTCCGAATGGTTTGAAGCGTACCTACTTAAAATAGCCAACACTGTATGATAGCAGACAAAATTTATAAATCCACACATGTAGACACATTCAAGGAAAAAGTGGTGTATTCACCAGAATTTTAAAGATCAAGTGGTACTTTTGAATTCTACTGCAAAAAGGTTTTTCCCATTTCCTATACGTTGGATATGGTATATGGTACGGAACCTATAATCGTTGACTGATAATACGTCAGTCAACGCTATAATAGTCGAGACGTCTGCTTAAAGATTATAGACTTAATTGTCAGGTCTGGCTTACATTGGCCATCTTGTCCCACAAAATAGAAAAAATGGTATCTACCATTGGACCCAGAAGGTCTCTGCCCTACCATGTCCTAGAAGTTTTCCATTTTCAGGAAACTATTATGCATTTTTCATAATTCAAAACAAGAAAAACATGTAAATAAGTAGGACCAACGTTGTAACAACATCTTTTTTAAGCTGCTTAAATTATACTCCACTGACTGCTGAATACAATGAAAGGCCTATGCAATTTCAATTATTGTCCGCGTAAATTTCATTACAGCCACGCGCTCCTAACGAATTTGTCCCGAAATTTGGAAACAATTATTGATTGATGGTGCGGTAGTTCACACGCAACAGCTCACCCATTGTGTAATAGGGGGGGCAGCTGTTCATTAGGAAAACCGAACTGCGAGCTGCCCATTGTATTGTTCCACTTCCATCATTATCCACTTCCAATTGTATTGTGTTTAGGATAAATTAACTTTAATTTTAGCGCGGGATTACGCCACGTTTTGATAATTAGCGTGACCAATTGTTTCCTAATACAATGCCACAAAGGAGCACCCCATTCAGCATGATCGAAATTAAATTCGGTCGCAGTTTCGCGAATTACACGTAATGGGCAACTTAAAGCCAGGTTAGTTGACTGATAGTCGAAATGAAAAAGCTCACCCTCGAGCGTATAGTATTTCTAAAGTCACTTGAAACAGCATAAAAACTCTAATTGGCGTCACAAAAAAAATATAGGACATAAGCGTCACGCAGTTTTCATAATATACATATTTTAGAAGCAACGTAACATTTCATTTTTAAGGTTGTCGTCAAACACAAGGTAAAGGTTAATGCACCATATAATATTGTAAAGCCATATCGATTATAACTATAACTATATTTATATATATTTATATATAACTATATTTACGCCTATTTACGCCTATCCACCGCATTTCGCTGCACAAGAGGCCCGCCGTCGAACAGTGTAACCCATGCAAGATTGGAGATATTATATTAGGCGAGCAAGCAGTCACTTGTTTTTACTACAATATCTATAGTCTCTGTCTCCTTCATCTCTTTTTACTACCTACTATTACCAGGTGTGGTTTAAGATCGTTAAAAAAGTGTTTTGTCTCGTATTTTATTGCCGAGGCGCCTGTTCTCGAGCTAACCTGGTAAAATATAAATGAACTCACTTGGAACACGGTGATATACGGGGCGCGCATAGGCGTAGCTAGCCTTTTTTCTCCGGGGGGGGGCTTAAGCCCCTGAAGGAGATGAGATTCAGTAACCCGCAAAAGCGCCGGAGCGCCGCATATAAACACTTTGGTGTATATGTGTTTATACCTAACTCACTATAAAACGACTCAAATTTCCGTTTAAAAATAAAAGTAAGCCATGATTTTGTCGAATACGCATCACCGTTTACGTCACAGCACTTGCGCGGGGGCATACCGTTTTCTGTGTATCGTGGGTTATTGCTCGGATCAATGAATAGTCAATTGTCAATTAATTAGGTAGGTGTACTTAATTGAAACTTACTGAACTAAATGAAGAAAATTAAAGTACTTACACATATGACACCGCCGAGTCTATAGTAGAGCTTATTTACTTATTAATTGGCACAACGTTATTAATTGAAATACACACAACTTTACTACATGCAGGGTGAATTTTTTTCGATGCCCACTATGGGGATCTCGGAAAATAGCAGAGCTAGAACAAACGTTAAATGAGGAAAGAATTGCAGTTTTGAATGCTAAATCTAATGCCCCTTTTGGATTTTTAAAAAAGTTCATGGCTCACTAGATACTTTGAAAATAGTGATTTTTTGCTATTTCATCAGATCTCTGTAGCTCCGTTATTTCTAATTATACAGAAAAACTGTTGAGACAAAAAATCTACATAATTTTGGGCTTAATAAGATAATCTAATCCAATTTTTTATGTTGTTTGTAATTTTTAAGATATGACATAAACTTTTGTTTTTTTAAATGTAAATCATAGTTCGCTGTGGCCTTATCAAATCGGCCATTTTTTGAGCTTTCCAAAGTCAGCCATGGAATATTTTCATAATTACGTTCCATTGTATAATAAGACATACTTCAAACTTTCAAATATTTTATTTTTAGCTGGTAACAAAATGTAACAAAACACAACAAAAATTATCATGATGGAGCTCCACCACATAATTATTTGCCCGTAAGAAATTACCTAGATCAGCTCTATCCAAATAGTTGGATAGGGAGAAATATACCTATTTCCTAGCAGCTCCGATCCCCCGATTGTCTGTTTTGGATTTCTTTTTGTGGGGAACAGTACAAAATAAAGTACGAGACAATTGTTGAATTAAGAGCAGCTGTTTTAGTATTGACAGGCGCTCTCTAAGAAAGGCGACAAATTCAATTTTAAAAAGATGCAATATTTGCATAAATAATAATGGTGGATTGTTTGAACACTTTTTTTATTTTAAAAGGTGACCTATTAAAATAATAATAATTTGAATTTAAGTTTTTTAATTTTTGTTTTATTTTGTTACATTTTGTTACCAGTTAAAAACAAAATATTGGAAAGTTTGAAGTATGTCTAATTATAAAATGGAACATACCTAATTATGAAAATATTCCATGGCTGGGTATGTGAAAATTAAAAAAAAAAACAGAAAATTAGCCATAGCTCTTTTATTTTTTATAATAACTATGCCGAGTATTATATCTTTGGAAAGCTCAAAAAATGGCCGATTTTATAAGGCCACAGCCAACTATGATTTACATTAAAAAAACACAAGTTTATGTCATATCTCAAAAATCACAAACAGCATAAAAAATTGGATCAGATTATATTATTAAGCCCAAAATTATCTACAATTTTGGTCTTTACAGTTTTTCTGTATAATCAGAAATAACGGAGCTACAGAGATCTGATGAAATAGCAAAAAATCACTCTTCAAAATATCTAGTGAGTTATGAACTTTTTCAAAAATCCAAAAGGGGCATTAGATTGAGCATTCAAAACTGCAATTCTTTCCCCATTTAACCTTTGTTCTAGCTCTGCTAGTTTCCGAGATCCCCATAGTGGGCATCGAAAAAGCTCACCCTGTATACTGATACTGCATAAGTAAAATTATAGATGTACATTGGCGTCTTTGCAGTATTACATATCAATCACAGTAAGCAGTCACGTCCAGCCGTCCAGGCCAAGTATGCCATTTTATTGGAGAATTTATTAATAAAACAGGTACTTTGATTGTTAGTAAAAATTAATAATGGTTTCCATGATTTCTAAAAATTAGAGTTGACAATGTTGTGTCTACATCTACAAATACAGAATATGACAACTGTCAAATGAAACAAATTTATTGTATAGTTGAAATTCTTTAATTGTTACATCTGAATATCTGGAAGTTAGAAAACTTAAAAATTGTGAATTATGATGGGAAATTTTTTGCCTCCTTTAGAATCTATGGCACTATCTTATCACATAAAACCTGATGGCAGTTGGACACACTGACATATAACATAACCTTGTACCAGCCCACTTATGTGGTCTCCTTGGAGTCTACAGAAAACAAACTTCCCCTCAAGGCTGCACTTTTCCTATGTGAAATGCTGGGTCCCCTTATTTTAAAGAGTCCCTGAGTGATGCTAATTCTGTGAGTGTGGCGTGTGGCGGACTGACGGGGTCGGGTGCGGGGTGAGTGCGTGACGGCAGTGTTGCCAGTGTTCGGTGTTGCCGCTGTTTAGTTTGTTTTATTTTGTTATTAGTGTTTTAGTCAGTGTCGGTCTATTACTATACGCAATAACACGAACACGCAACAACATTAAATCAGCTTAGTAAGGTTTGATTTTTAATGTAAACCTATAATGTCAAAAAAATTATAAAAATAAACGCTAGAATTTGTCAGGGGGGGGCTATTTTTATACCAGGTGGGCTTAGCCCCCCCCCCCCAGCCCCCCTTAGCTACGTCAATGGGGGCGAGATCTATTTAATAGCATTTACCACGCTCTGCTACTGGTAAAAATACCAGAGTTATCAGCAGAAATCGCCCGTATAAAATGCAAAGGTTTTTATGCTGTTCCAAGTAACTTCATTTATACCAAACCAGTAATGCATTCATTTTTTGGACAACAACTCGTTTTTAAGTGAGTCTAAACATGTCAATGACTGAAAAAATAAAATAATATAGGAGCGCTTTGAGAGAACTTACAGAGAGCCTATATCTACAGGGTGTGCCACCAATAATGGAATAGAGCAAGTGCATATATTTCGGACCAAAATATTATTTCAATACTTACTGCGATACATCGCGTTGCAGTTCCTTTTTTTTGAAATTGAATTATGGCAATATTTCCCAAAACAGTCAATCTACTTGGTCTTGCAGGTTCATCATTTTAGTGCATCCTTCATTTACCAACAAAAGTGTATACTTGTTTCATAGCGATAAAATCGACTCTATAGAAACTGGAAAGTCGGCACTTTTCTTGAACGTGTCAGAATGCTGAATCAGTAGAAGGTTCTAGAAAATTATTCTGCGCTATTCAAGGAAACCCCAAGTCACGAGAAAAAGCGCGAAAGACTTATTCGGCGGCCGCGGCCTCCAAGTCAGCAATGGGACCTTCGACAGACACCACCAGGCTTTTCGACAATGACCAAATGACCTTAAAAATTCATTCAGCAATGGCCTTGAAGTCGCTTTCAGCAACCTCTTAATATCGATCTGACCTTAATATCGATCTGACCTTAAAATACTTCTTCAGCAATGACTTTCAACGAAGGTCTCTCAAACAAAGCAAAGCATTTATTTATTTCCAACAGGTAGAGACACCCAATTACGCGATAGACAAGTCCCATCCTGAGCCACAAACCCCCTTATTAACTATTGGTATAAGTTTGAAATGTGTATAATAAATAATATTAATATTATGTAATAAATAACATACAGTGACCGGCAGAAATTACGTACCACTTGGGATAAAGTTTCAAGTTTCTATTCCATAAAACACCTTTTCAGCATTTTTTATGATTTACCCCGTAAGGTTAGAAAATAAAACCATTTTATTTAATACGTCATTTCCATTTTAGAGATGATTTATCATTTGTACCTAAACGTGAGTGCCATAAAAATTAGGATTTATTTCTGAACTTGTGAATAAAACAAGGTTTGCACCAAAAAAAGTATCTTTTCGTATTTATTTTGCAGGAGCCATAACTACTGTTCAAACAAATTAATTGTTACGGCACTCAGGTTTATAAATGATCAAATTTCTCTGAAATGAATGTGGCATATTAAATAAAGGGGTTTTATTTTCTATACGGGTAAATCATAAAAAATGCCGAAAAAGTGTTTTATAGAATAGAAAGTTGAGACTTCATTTTTGGGCTTAGCTTTAAATTCTAAACAACTTTTCATAATACACGTTTTCTGCTTTACTCTTGAGCATTTTCATATTTTCGAACCTTTCCCGTATACGAAATGAGTTATTCAAATTTTGAAAACTGCGTTTTGAGTTCACACAAACTTGTATCCAGAATAAAATTTTCTGATAAATGTAAATTAAAATGGTTAGTTATTTCCTGGGTATTCGACCAATATTTTAATAAAACAAATTATGTTTCTTGTTGTGATTTTTTGTCCATTCTTTTATTTATTACGTAGGTACGTTTCGGCATTTACACATTTAAAACGCCATCTTCAGATAAAATTAAACAATTTAAACACGTCAAACTTTTCACAAGTTAAAAGTCAACAATTTTGTGTTCATGAGGGTTGAAATTTTTACATTTTTCAAAGAAATATTTTTAGTTGTTATTTTTACGGCGGGTGGACTTGAACACAAAATAACTAACCATTGTAATTTTAAATGACCAGTAAACATTATTACTAAATGTAAATTAAACAAATCGCATATGGTACGTGCTTTCTGCCGGATACTGTACGAGGTTTTTAGAACACAGTTTCTTCATATCACTACTAACTGTTTTTTAGTGATAATATAATATATTTTTTATTTTTGGGGTAGGTATATAGTATAGTTAGGCACCTTAAAAAACAATAGGTATCATATTGTTATTTTAAAATATAATATACCTAATATAAAATTTAGGTATCTTTCTTTTAATTTTTTTATTAATATCAAAATTTCAACACAACACAGCGGTGCCTAATTTCAGATCAGCAGCTTGATTATTTTGGGAGATATTGCCATAATTTAATTTAACAAAAAGAACTTCAAGACCTTGTATCTCCGGAGGGGGGGGGCCCTCTGGGAAAGTTTTTTTATAGGAACTTGTCATATTATTTTAACGTCCCCTGGGACACCCTGTATAAATGTCGCAATAAATGTCGCAAGTTTCTTGCTAGTGGAAACGCGACTTGGTGTTGGTTCATGTAAAATAAATTTTTCATCAGATCATTCCTTTTAGTATTCCTTCTGACTTTGGGTACCTATATACCTACAGTGTGCCCGCGTTTGCTTGTGAACACTCTGTAAATCTATGAAGAGCCGAGTAAAATTTGGCAAATATATTGACGCTGTCGATTTTGTCTTCATGGCATTCAGGGAACACCTGATTTGACTGATAATTATGTTCCAACGTGCTGAATCATTATAAGGATGATGCCTCCAACTGTAAGGAAATGTTAATATGAAGTATATTTTTCTAAGAGGGACGGACAAAACGCTGTGGAATCCGGAATTTTGTCTTTAAATATTTTTTTAAATACAGATTTTTTCGTCGAATTTATTTTTTTTACAAACACCCTGTATGAGCTAGACTGGCTATACGTACAATAATACCTCAGGCAAAGCTTAATCGATTTGCAAAAAAAGATCACCAACCTGTGCCCCGTGGTTTATACAGGGTACTCTGGAAAATCAGATTTTATTGAATTTTGGCCCCACTTTGTAAACGCTCTGTATAAGCATTGATATTTTCTACTAAAAGTTTGAGCTATGGTCATTTAAAAAATCATAGCTATAACCATGGAATAATTACCGTAGCGAAATAGTAGTGCTAAATTTTACTATGCTCTTTATAGATTTCTAGAGTGTTCACAAACAAATTCGGACATACTGTATTGTAAATAATTATTGAGTGGAGTTCTCAAAGCCTTTAGAAGAGCGAAATGATCCTGTTGTAGAAGGTATAGATAGGTATATGTGTAGTATAATATAAAACACGTTGAAAAATATACATGCTATAATATTACAATGTTGCCCTGCAATAGATAATAATTGTCAACAAATAAATTCCTTCTGTAACAGATATCACAAATTAATAATGCTCTCGATGTAAAGAAATCGAGAACGCTATAGACGTTGTTCATTGCATGGGTATTCACACGCGAAAGGTGATTAAACGTGAATATGAGCCAACCTAATGGCATTCTTCGGCTTCTACATAATTATCTAACTATCTAGTCATTTGCTACTATAATGCTTCATTGAATCCGAAATCGGGTACCCAACTAAGTTTGTTAACATCAGTTTTCCACTTCCACTTGGAGAGTTCAACGGAAATGGGAGAAATATTTTTCTGATAACGATAACGAAACTGTGAACTACAACTAGGTACTCCTCAAAGAAATCAAAATAATCCTCAAGGGTTTAATATTAATTACAAATCTATACCTTACATCAAAGAACTAAAAGATTCCACCCCTATCCTTAATAGATCTAATATAGTTTATTTGCCATCCTTGCTATAACTGCGTAATTTTAAATATGTAGGTCAAACATCACGAATTTTAAAACGAAGAATTTGGGGACATAGGGGAATGCGGGGCAATATGGGGTACTTAATTTCATAGCCCCATATTTCTGGGATATACAAATGAAATAATTATATATTTCTATTTACAGGTAGTTAGATATGTTTAGTAACATTAGCAACATTTTGTATAACGGAATCAGTAACCGAGTTTTAACTTTTTTGGACTTTTATGAAAATTGCGTTTTGCCCCGTATGCGGGGTATAATGGGGTACCAAGAGGGGTAAAATGGGGTGGTACAATAATGCTTTAAAATAGTGAGTTTTTGGTGAATTAAAGAGACGTTTCTCCAAAATGTTTTATTAAGCAAACAGTAATCTTTAAATTAAAAAGAATAATAAAAACGTAAAAACATCAAAATTTTAGTTTTTCGTTTATATCGTTTCGCCATCTAAATAAATTAGACAATATTCAGGTTGATTCAGTTTTATTCTGGAACAACTTCAACGGGGGTGATGTAAAATCAAAAATATTATTATTTTGTGGCACAACTTTTTATCTACAGCCGCTTCGTTTTTGAGACACAGGATATTTGAATTCTCAAAAATTTTAACATTAAATTTTTATTTTTCCAACCGTTAAAGGTATATTTAAATGAAATTTGGTACATGCATTGATCAAGTGTCACAAAATGTGATAATACCAAGTTCCCAAAATATAGCCAGTGGTGGAGATACACTACATTTGTTTTATCAAGAAAAATACCGACACGGCCCTGTAGACCTTTTTTTTATTCTAAGCAAAAACCGTCTCCTGGCATTTTTTGTATTTGCCATAGTTTCACGGTAAATTTACATATTTTTATTCAGTACTGGCCAAAGAGAAATCTAAAATGACATTTTTTCAAATTAAATAAATTATTTTTTGCATTCCATAAAAGCAATAAAAGATAAATTAATTTTCTCGTATAACTTCGGCAGATACAAAAAAAGTCAAGAGACAGTTTTTGCTTAGAATAATGAATAATATTCAAGGGTATTGTTTACCCATATCTCCGCCACTGGCTACATTGGGAACTTGGTATTACCGTATTTTGTGACACTGGATCAATGCATGTTGTGTACAAAATTTCGTTTAATTATCTTTAACGGTTGGAAAAATAAAATGTTAAAATTTTTGACAAACGAGAAAACGAGGCGGCTGTGTATAAAAAGTTATTCACAAAATAGTAATATTTTATGATTTCCTATCAACTGTTGAAGTGTCCAAGAATAAAACTAAATTGCCTTGTAGGTATTTCAATAGGACATCCGGGTACGGTACCCGGGTACCCCATTTTGCCCCATCTCTAACACCCCATTTTGCCCCTACGCACGTTTTACAATAAAATATAAATACAATTTACAACGACAATTATTTTTCGATAAAATGATTTAGATTAATCATACTTAATAATAAGCACTTAAGCAATAAAACTCACATGGAAAATCGTATAAAAACTGTATTTATCTTGAAAAAACGTAAACACACGTTTTAAAACACGGGAGCTGTTGTACTCCCAACAATAGCTATGTACGCACTGAATTGACTAGACCGGGGGCGTGGTCTTGCATCGAAAAGAGGTGGAAGGGGGACATGTAGATTTGAAATTTGGCTGCTTCAGTTAGGCTGTATCTAGTAAAAAAACTCGTACCCCGTTATACCCCATATTGCCCCGCATTCCCCTAAAAGTAATAGCAAATTAAATAAAAATACTTCTACCCTTTCCGAACATGTTATCCTTACGGGACATAGGTAAAATTAATTTTGATAAGGCTAAAATCCTACAATATGAAAAAAATTACTATAAGACTATTTCTAGAGATAGTTAAAATTAATGAAGGTTTGCTATGAATAAAAGGACAGACATACGATATTTAAGTATAATGTATTCTTACATATTAGAATTTGATAAAACATAAATAAATTTTTCTAACCTTTAAGCATCTTTTTGATAAATATTATAAGCTTAAATTTCTAATAACATTTTTGTTTGTCAATCCAAGCTTTTGTTTAGAACTTGTTGCTATAAACATTTTTATACAACTCTTTTCTGTTTCTTGCCGCCATTTCATGTTTTTCGGCTATTTTATACAAAATGTCATAAAATTTATTATTATCTACAACATAACCATAAATGAATTGTAAGTACCTTTTGAAAAATTTCCACAGCCATTTATTAGAATTACTACCTTTTAGCCCTGACGAAGCTCTCAAGGTAAGACCGAAAGCTTATAACTGAAGGTTATGGTGTAAAGTTGTAAAATACCATTATTTATGATAAAGAATCCTGTGAATTTCCTTTTTTGTTTTCTTCCTGTATAGAAAAAGCAGGAATGTAAGTATTTTTAAATTGTACGACAGTGTTTTTTATTACATTGTTTTTTCTACTACAGCAATAGCTGCATAGAAAATTAATCTATTGCCAATTTAATAAATTATTCAATTTAATAATAGTCTCCACGTAACCATTAAATACATTAAATATAACGTAAACATTTTTTGATGCAGAATATGAAAATACAAGGTGATATAGATATCTTCTTTTAACAAGCCTTAGATATTGTTTTTTACTTTAATTTTATAAAAACCCTCAAGCTTCCATTTTATTTAAAAAATTAGCAACTGCACAGATATTGGAAATCCTTGACCAAATGATGATAGTTGGAAAAATCGAAGATTATAACTTTTTACTGTTAGGATTTTCTAAAAAAGTTTCCAACAAAAAGAAATAATATATTTGTTTCGTGTCTCTACAAGCAAAACTAATAACTGTTCTACTACATCACAACTGGTCTAAATAATAAATCAAGAATAGAGCATAAGCACATACAGGGTACAGGGTGTTCTAAATTTCCTGACCTGAGTTTATTAGACATAATTTTGCTTAGAAGATATATACAACAGCACGTGTCTAATTATAAAGGTATTCTAACTTTTTGGACTTGAGTTATATTGATGAGAAGGAACAACTTTTATTTTGGTCTCAGTCGTTATACCTACCTATGAACTATGAACAAAAAAAAATAAAAAAAAAATGCCCATCTGAGATTTTAAAAGAAAATGACGCGCCTAATTGATATCGGTTACGTACCTATTACTGGCTTACTTAGGTAGGTATACGTATTATTGATAAAGAAGCCTTATTACTGGGACTGAATACAGATTCCGTTGGAAACTGTTACACAGCCATATCCGAATTCGTCCATTCAACGCTCCAAATCTTGTAAGGCTTTGGCATCTTTTATTTTTCGGGCAAACTAGTTTTTCGTCCGGTGCTGTGGCTCGAAAATTTCGCTCATAATTGGAAACTAATTGAATAAACATGAAACAGGAAGCCCGGACCGCTACGCCGCGGCCGGCGCCGCGCGGTAACGATCCCATAATACAATTTGGCCCGTTGAAATTCTAGCAGGGATTATTTAACGAGCCGGTTAACAAACGACAAACAATGGTCAGGAAACTTTTCAACGGCGACCGCAAGTGCCGGGGCGAAAGGGGCTTCTGACCACATCCTAGCGTGGCTGCGCCGGGCGCTGCCGCGGGGCCGGGACGGACTGCACGGGAGGAAGCGCGGAAACGGGCGGAACTGCAGAAAATAAAAATTTTGTGAATATAATATAATTAGTATATAATATATAATTAGTTCGGAATCTGAACAATTCGTCAAAAGAAAATATTTAGTTAGGAATAGGAAATTGGACATTTCATAAAAAGTAGTTTAGGTAAAAGATAACGTCTTACAATATCGCACCTAAAACAAAGAAATGTTATTGGAGGCATGTTGACATATATTTATTATAGTTACTATTTCAAAAACAATTCATATGTATAATGTTCACCTTCTACTAATGTAACTGTAACGCATTTATATGATAATTATGTCAAACAAACACTAAAAAAAATGCATTATCTCTATATACAGTTTCCATGATATCCCTCTATACTTTCGTAAGCGCTAAAAAGAAATATCCATATGTCGTTTTCTTCCCGCAAATCTACGTATAGTTTTGCGTATAAATAATCCCAGTGATTTAGAACAGTATGGATTTAAAATCAATTTCCTTTTTTTAATTATTTTTGTATTGATGGTCATGCCACAATATCACATTCCAAAAGTAAGCCTCTGATTTTATAAAAATCCATTGAAGCATCGATTCTGGATCTCCCTGTACTCATCAGTTTAGAACAATATGGCAAAAGTGCATTCAACATAATGACTTGCTTAACTAAATGAGCACAACGTGCATCAATAAAAAAATTAATTGATTCAAACAAATTATTAAATATGCATTAGTCACTTCTGCGAAATAATACTCAGGTAATGTGTGAACAACAAATTACAGTTAATTAAATAATTAAAACTTAGCCTATGCAAGTTCAGTATTAGTTTCACTTTTCGACGCATCATCTAGATTGCAACCGCTTTTGAAAAACCAGTAAAAAGAAAACATTTAACCATGGCGCAAGTTGAGCCAGATAGAATAGGTGAAATTTTTAAAAATAAAACGGTGTTTATTAGTGGTGGATCAGGATTTTTCGGGAAAATGCTTATAGAAAAAATGTTGAGGTCTATGGATGTTAAGAAGATATATTTACTACTGAGGGAGAAAAAAGGAAAACAACCGGAAGAGCGATTTAATGATATATTCAGTAATGTGGTAAGTTAAAAATTAAAATTATAAATTTTATACCCAACTGCAAATAATTTAGATATTTGTAGCTATACACTGTGGGCCAAATTAAATTGCAAACCTTTTTAATGCGTATTTAGTTTTTATTTTCAAAGGGTTCTTTATCATTTTTGGATATGTTATGGTCTATAGGTTATTTCAGTCAAAAAGAGCTATGCAAAGCGGGTCAATTTCAGTGGCGTAAGGAAAAGGGGGTATTTTTCAAAACCAATCTATTTCATGCCGTTGCAAAGACCGGCCAAATCAAATAAAAATGTAAAAATTGCCAAAGAAGATTTGAAAGTGTTTGGAATATTGACCATAAAAAACCAGATCAATAGAAACACAATTAAAATTGATAGTTTAATTTTTGTAAAACCATGTCTTGCGGGTTGGAACCTTTTTTAATGCTTAATATATTTTTTTATTGTAATAGTCAATTTCAGTGGGAAAAGAGGGTATCTTTCAAAACCGATGTATTTTATGTTGTTTCAAAAATCAGCCAAGTGAAATAAAAATGGGCAATAATCCGTACGCGTACGCCACTGAAATTGACCCACATAGCATAGTAATTTTAGATTCAAATAGCCGTAACATATCCAACAATAATAAAAAACTATTAAAATAAAAAAATATGAAGCATTAAAAAAGGTTCCAATTTAATGTCACCCACAAGACATGATTTTACAAAAATTAAACTATCAATTTTAATTTTGTTTCTATTGATCTGGTTTTTTAATGCTCAATATTCCAAACCCTTTCAAATCTTTTTTGCCCCTTTTTACATTTTTATTTTATTTGGCCGATCTTTGCAACGGCATGAAATAGATTGGTTTTGAAAAGTACCCTCTTTTCCGTACGCCACTGAAATTGACCCGCTTTGCATTGTTCTTTTTAATTGAAATAACTTAGTCCATAACATATCTAAAAATGATAAAGAACCTTTTGAAAATAAAAAAAATATTAGATGTACGCATTAAAAGGGTACAAATTTAATTTGGTCCACAGTGTATACAGAAACAAAAATTCAAAATTACTGGTAAACGTCTGGGAACTATGAATTTGGTTTTAAAATTACTTATGTATACTGCAGGTTCCTTTAATAATTATGGATTTAAAATAGAACGAAAGTTATGAATATTTTTAAAATTAAAAAAGTTAGGGATGGTAAAATGTCATACATATATGGAGTCCACAATACACGCGGCAGTTTAACTACCATGTAAAAATATTTTTCTTGAAATCGGCATTAAAATGTCCCAAAATCGTCATTAAAAGCACAGAAATCGTACAATAATGTAGCCCATTATTGTACGATTTTTTCAATAAGTAGGCCTTGGCGAGATGTAAACATCAAACGTCAGACGCGGAGAAATCTCCCGTCAAAAGTGACCAAATATTCAAAACCCGGGCGACAAAGGCTCATTTAACTTTTCGTACACATTGCGAAATTGTTTCCTATAGAAGCGCAATCCTTCAGTATACATATTTTAGTAAATTCGAATATCAATAGATTTGTTGTGTAGGCTGCACAAGAAGCAGCAGTTTGGTTTTTCTGTCAGAAGGTGCCGTGTCTCATCATACTTTGTCCTAGGTAGAGCGATCGTCAGAGTCAAGCAACGCCGCGCGTAGTCGGTTCATGGACGGGTGATCCCTTAATATTATTTTCTTGTCTAATAAAACATTTTTTTTTCCGATTTCAAAAAAAATATAATATGTACCTCGGCACTGAAGTTCTTTTTTTGACTCATGTGGTTTATTTGCCTCGGCCAGAGGCCTCAGCAACTAAACTCCACATGAGTCATAAAAAGTTGAACTTCAGTGCCTTGGTACATAAATAACTATTATGAACACATATTTAGTAAGAACCTATCTATCTGCCCGACCTGCGCCATCATTTGAGTTGTGTGCTGTACTTTGGAGTAGGTCTATTTAGTAATTACTTTGCATCAGGTACTTAAACAGTTCAAAATAATATCTTTATAAACTAGTTTTTTCTTAGTGCTTTTCAGTTTTAAAAGAACAAAACCCGGAAGTTCTAAAAAAGTGCTCTGTAATTTCTGGCGATGTCATGCAAATGGATTTGGGCATTTCTTCGAAGGATAGAAACACGTTGAAAAACGAAGTTGAATTCATTTTCCATTCTGCAGCTACTACAAGATTTGACGATACTATGAAATACGCAGTACACATGAATACTCGAGGAACTAAATTTATGCTGGATTTGGCAAAGGAATGCAAGCATCTGAAGGTATAGTACCACCATGTACAGTCCGACACACGAGAGAAGTCCAATGACAAACTCAGCCTAACCGCCCATGCCCACATTAATAATATAGGGATGGCGCTTAGACTGAGTTTTTCATTGGACTTCTTTCGTTTGTCGGACTGTGAACAAAAAACTAACAATGTTTTTTTAGCTCTTTATTCATGTGTCCACTGCATATGCTTTTCCGAAAGAGAAAGTGCTTGGCGAGACATTTTATGACCCCCCTGCCAACCCCCACGATGTTCTGGACAGCATAGACTGGATTAAAGAAGATAGTAGCAAAGTAACAAAACTGTATGTATAAATATAAGGTCTTACTACTACTGTAGTATTAGTGATATTCCGTAGGTCTGTATACATATTATATATAGCTTTATCACATATTATTTATTTAGGTACCTATCTATTTTTATAAAGTTTGCATCAGGTTTCGTTCTTTATCGCGAAAATATTTGAGGCAAAAATTAAAAAGAAAATTGTCATAAATTGAATTTGAATCAATAGGTACAGAACTACAGGACAGTCTTATATACCTACCTACCTATATTTCTTAAATTTTATAGAATGTTGGGTGACATCCCAAACACGTACACTTTCTCGAAAGCATTGGCTGAAGAATTGGTAAGACAAGAAGTTGGTAAAATTCCATTAATTGTTGTAAGACCATCTATAAGTAAGTCAATAATTACATGGATTTTGTTAGTAGATAAGTATATATTTTTTTAAATATTTGCAGTAATTCCAAGTTTTCAAGAACCAATCCCTGGTTGGTGCCAGAATCTGCAAGGGCCTTGTGGCATTTTTGTAGGAGCCGGAAAGGGTGTAATCAGAACTATGCACGTAGATTCAAAATCTTATGCAAACTTGATTCCGGTTGATGGGGCAGCTAACGGAACTTTTGCTTGTATTTGGGATTTTCTAACAACAAAGTAAATAATATTTTCCTGGCCCTATATTTTAGATATTTATAGGTGACTTTAATTAAAAGGAAGCAACATAAAGACCCTGTTTATAATTTATGCGTTCCAAAAGAAGACAAGCAGCTTTCGTGGGAGGAAATTTTGGAAACTGGCAGAGATGTTATTAGTAAAGAGATTCCCTTTAACTGGCTGCTTTGGTATCCAGGAGGAGGAATGACCAAATACAAAATATTGCATATTATAAATTTTTACCTGTTTCAAATCATACCGGCACTGGTTGTTGATTTTATAGTACCGTTCTTTGGATATGATCGATTGTGAGAATGATCTAAATTTAATTTTTTGCTATTCGTTACTAATTTTATGTTAATATTGTAGCCTTTACCAGATAAACATGAGAATATACAAGGGTCAAGATATGTTGGATTACTATTGCAACAGGTCGTGGGATTTTGAAGTAAGAAACACTCTGGAGATAAGGGAAAAATTGAACTCTGCTGAAAAAATTAAATATAAATTAGAGGGAAAAGATGTTGACATTAGAAAATACGTTTATAATTGTATATTGTTCATGCGAAGACATATTCTTCACGAACCAGATGAATGGTTGCCTGCAGCCAAAAGAAATATGTGGATGTAAGTTAAATAATACTTTTTTATTTCTGCAATAAATTTATGATATATTTTTTTAGATTATACCTGGCTGATAGAACCATTAAAGCATATTTGCTTGTTAAGTTTCTTCAGTTTGTCTACAATTGGCTTCTAAAAACAAGTTTATAAACACTTATTTTAAAAATACGAAATGAGTAAAAAATGTAGTTGTTGCTTTCAAAAGTGTTAGTATACATGTGCCAAAGAGGAATAGTTTAATATTTTCGTTTTCCGATATTGATGTAATATACATAGTTATCATTAATGGTCTTTTTTAACAACTCTCATTAACGGTATTTTTTTTTAGAAATAGATATGCCATTTTCATAATTTTCTGTTACTTTCCTATATTAGTCTTTAGTTATGTTACTTGTTAAATTCCAACTTCAAATTTGTAGGTAGCTATAAGTACATATACAATGTGTCCACGGCAAAGCGGTGTTATAGGTGTAGGTATATGACAATTTTTTATGCATTACAAACACAATTTTTTGTATTCTGCTCTTGGTTCACCCATAAACTATTTTTAGTATCTTTGACTTTAAAAAATGTATAGAGGGCGCTGGTAGCAGCTTAAAAATAAAAATCGCATCAGGTAAAGTGCCTTTTCTGTGCGAAATATTGAAAAATTTTATTACGAAAACTTGCTCAGTATTAAAAAATATGACCTTGTGTCAAATTACAGAAATAAATATTTTTTTATTTATAATTTTTTTTTAATATTATAAATAATGTAATCATAATTTAAATTTATTTATTCTACCCGTGTTCCTCCAACAATAAATTATTCTGACACCAAGACGGATCACTTTTATTTTTGTTTCCATGGCATACTCATCATCTTCTTGAAACATTAAAATTACAAATGCTATAAATTCAATTGACCTTCAAGCCATTCAAAATAGCTACAAAGAATTTAAGAACAGAGTTGAGATGTGTGCTGAAAATGGAGGAACATGGGTAGAATAAATAAATTTAAATTATGATTACATGTATAATATTTAAAAAATATATATACAAAATATTTAGTTGTCATTTGATACAACGTCATATTTTTTAATTCTGAGCAAGTTTTTCTAATACATTTTTTTATTATTTCGTACAGAAAAGGCACTTTACCTGATGCGATTTTTATTTTTTAAGCTACTACCAGCGCCCTCTATAAATTTTTTAAAGTCCAAGATACTAAAAATAGGTTTTGGGTGAAGCAAGAGCAGAATACAAAAAATTGTGTTTGTAATGCAAAAAAAGTCATATGCACCTATAATACCGCTTTGCCGTGGACACATCCTATATTATGCAAAATGTTATTTTGACATACCTACCTATATTTTTTAGCAACATCCTTTTTGTTAATGACTGCATAGTAATTGGATTATTGTTGCTTGCATTCAAAAATTTTTTTCTGCTCCTCCCGCCCGATTGTAAAAAAAGTAAAAAAAATGTTCGAAGTGCTCTGTTACTTTGGATGCTAAAAAATGTGTAGGTATAGGACAAAATAGTTGGGCGCTCCGGTTAAAGCATCCGTCTACCGAACGGTTGGTCGATTCAAATCCCTCACAAAGCGCAACTTCAAAATATGAAATTGTCATAATCTCATTAATAAGAACCGAGGTAACGCCACGTTGCCTCGGCCCTAAACAACCTGGGCCAAAAAAGGGCACTTACGCATCTTGCAAACTATTAAACCACCCGTCCATAGATTTCTCGAAATAAATGAGAAAATAAATTAGTTATGACAGCCTACACATTTACATATCAACAATATTTTCTTCGGAAATTATTGGAAATTCCCAAATAAACTTTGAGTGCGGTGAAGCACATATTATAAATGAATAATTTCACTCGTTTCGAAACCCCTTCGCGCCAGTCGCCACTCAACAAATCCACACTTACGACAACCGGCGCTCCGGCTAATTCATTTGCAAGTCAAGTGGCTGGTCGAAAGAGTCGGAGGCGTCGTGTGCCGGGTGTCGATCCCCCAATTAAACGAATACGTCACCGGGGGCAGGTGGGTGGCTTTCACGGTTCGATGGCCAGCGCTGTTCCGATTGCAGCCACCCAGCACACACACGCAGCCGACTTGTTATTATTAACAATTTCGCATTGTGAGAGTAATTACCGCCCGAGTGGACTGCTACCGTTAGGGGGTTGTGAGGAGGACGTTGCGGACAATCTGCATGGACAACATTATATTATATATTACACCGGAAACCAACACATACAGATAGGTGCCCATAACCACCCATCCCAAAAACAATCCGTTATTAATTCCTTAGTTTATCGAGCAATATCCCTCTCCGATCCTGATAATCTTGATAGACAACTGGATCATCTTACTAATGTTCTATACTTGCCAACAATTATTCCTATCATAGTATCCAGCGCTTAATTAAGAAGTTTACTAACGCACAACAATAATACCTACTAACAGACGCGTAAATGCCTCGCCGACCATTATGGCTTTCCTTCCTAATATCCATAACATAACAGAACGCATCTGCAAAATTCTAAATCGACATAACATACTAACAAGATTTTCCACGATCCCTAAATTATCCCAATATTACCGACCGATTAAGGATATTATACCATTGAGTACGAGTGGTGTATATCGTGTGTCATTGTGTGTATTGGAGAAACGGGACGTCTGTATCAACACGTATTAAAGGACATGAACGTTGTATACGGTTGCGCCAACCAGGCCACTCTGCATTTGCCGAAAATTATCTGGACACAAGGCACCAAGACTTGCTTAGAGATACTAAGATCCTATCAAAATCGGCTCATCCCATCCAAAGAAAAATTCCTTGAATCCATTGAAATCCTTAAATATCCTAATAATCTCAACCGTGATCAGGGTTTATTTTTACATAGTTGTTGGCCTGTTCCCTCGATTTCTGTTTTCCTATAAATACCATCACAGGTAATAGAACAATCAGTCTGATCGTCGCGCCCTGAGCATGTTCCGTGTAAATATAGATATACCAGATTAAGTGTGTGGCCCTTATAAAAGGGACTCCAAACTTAGTTTTCTGAACATATAACTTTTGAACCCATTGACCAATTTCATTCAGCCGGCTGATCGATATATCTGCCAGATACAAATTTGGCACACAGCCAGCCTGCTGACCAATATATTTGTTGACTATGTTAAACACGCCCTATAGGTAGAGACCACTGTCATATTATATTGTATTATGAGTCAAATTATTAAATATATTAAAAATTGACTTGCCGTATGGACGGCTGGTAGATATATCGTGACATACAGTGGCCGATATATCTGTCAGTGGCAGATATATCCGGGACTTTTATGTTTGAATGGGGATATTCCCCGCCTTTTCGTCATTTGTGCAATCAAGGTTACAGTTCATAAGATTTTGTACTGACTCTTCATCAATTTCATATTAGGGAAATAAGTAAAACCCAAATTATAATAAAATAAAAATATAAATATAATATAATATAATAAAAGCTTTATTCTCAGTCTATACAATATCATCACAGAAACGTTTCAAAATTAAAAGACGAAATTCTTACAAAAATAAAACTTAACACAGTCTTCTATGTAATAATTATGGACAATAATAACAGGCAGCAGTTTGCATTTTCTGTCAGTATAAGTGCCGTGTCTGGTCATATTTGACCTAGGTAGAGCAATCGTCAAACTCAAGCAACGCCGCGCGTAGTCGGTTCATGGACGGGTTGATCCCTTATTATTATATTTCGCCTAATAACACATTTTTATCCGATTTCAAAAAAATATATATAATATGTACCTCGGCACTTTATGACTCATGTGGTTTATTTGCCTTCGCCAGAGGCCTCGGCAACTAAATTCCACAGGAGTCATAAAAAGTTGAACTTCGTTGCCTTGGTACAAATAACTATTCTTGCAAATTGTACTATAATTTGTACTAAAAATTGTACTATAAAAATCAACCTACTCTGAGTTTTTAAAATCGGTTTCTTCGATATGAAACAAGTGTCGTCCCATCTTAACACATTTTGTCTAATCTTCTTAGACACTTGGTCAGGTGTTATTGCTGCTATGTCCTGATTTTCTGGACAAACAAAACAATTATCTCTGCAGCTCTATTGCGCCTAATTTTTTTGTAAATTCTTGGCATTCTGAAAACAAAAACTTTATTTTATTTCAAGTATTTACATAGATATCGGCGTTTAACTTTGACAAACTTAATTATTTGTCAAGGTCAATGCCCATGACATCTGTTGCATCACCCTATTCACCTGACAATTTGTGTTACCTTGGAATTTACATTATGGAAGCATCCAAGTGTTAGTATTTCATTCAAATTCAAATGGATTTGAATGGTTCACTTTACCCCGTTAGGTTACATTTTTTGATAAAAGTAGTTATAATTCACCAACCATAAACATATTTCAAAATTTTGTTGTGCACTAGGTACTGTTCATACATAATTATCACATGATTTGACCTAATCACAAACAATTTAAATTCACTGGTGTCGCATGTGAGCAACAAGACACGTTTTCTAGGTTCCAAAAAATCCTCAAAACGAGTTATTTTTCATAGAAAACTCTCACCTGTCGAAGAAGCAGGGAAGCACACCCCACTGCCGTGCCAAACATACGGAAATCACGAGCCGTCCGTTCTAAAATGATTCTCCCACCGGTGCGGGCTCAGCGTGGTTGAATCGGCTGGAATCGGCCACCGGTTCATTTTACCCATAGTGATTCACTTAACCCCATTTGACGGTATATATAGGTACTTAGTAGTTGCACCTACGAGTAGAAGATGCCAGAGTTTTCTACATCTCACAGCTACTTACTATGTAGTTGGATCAAAGTTATTTCAATTGCTATCTATTATGTGACAGATATCTAGAGGGTGGCCACACGAAACGAAACCCAATAACTAGGATTTTTTCTTAGAAAATCGCAAAAACACGTCGATTTTGTTTGGGAAGGGGACATCTTTTGGCATAAATTTAACACTTTTATCAGCAACTCCCTAAGCGGGGGTCGATTTGCACATCGTTGGAAAGCACTTTCAATTCTCTACAAAACGGTGGGTCATTTTTGAATTTTTTTTCTAAAAGGTACGGGCGACCAACGAAAACGAAACATAAGGCGTCTTCGGGCAGACAGATTGTTTTAAAAAGCGTTCGAACACCTCAATGTTCTTCTCGAGAGGGAGACTCTTCCGGCATGATGTAGGTACAACTCCTAAATTTCAATCCTTTCGCAGGGGTGAAGTTCAACTCCCAATCCTTAAATAGAAAAGGGGGTCGAGTAGGTAACTTGTTTGGGAGAAGGAATTATGATGCTTATATTCTCATGAGAATAAGGTTTGAATTAGAGAGTGCTTCCTTGGCTGTTCATTCCATTTTTAGTCAGGCTGTAATGTGTTTTAAAAATGAAATAAGCATACCTACCGTTAGTGTGGGCCCGGAAATTAATAGTATTGCTTTAGCAAATGGGCTGACAAATTTTGGACAAAAAGTTAAGGGAACCAGTAAGTATTTTTCAAATTTTTTAATACTACGGTGATTATCAGAATAATTTTTTTCAAGTTTCGCTTTATCTCAAAAACCAGTAGATTGTACAAGCAATGAGCATCAAAAACATGACATCACGTTGATAAAAAATATCTCTTGAACAAACTTAAATCAAAGAAATGGTGGCTTTGGATGGGTCCAAGTGAATATTTTGGTGGTAAAAAAGGATAATATCCAATCTTTACAAAAAAAAAACAAAATTTTCTTCAACTAAAGTAACAATGAAGGAACTAACGAATGGCTATTTAATAAAAACCGAAGAATCCCACTCACCTATTTAATTGAATTTGGTTGGCAATACAAATAATGTACTTATAAGTAATAATAATAATAATAGTTGGTTCAATTGTGCATATTGCGGATTGGATATTTTTTTATTATTTTATTATACCAAATTAAATTACATCACAGTAATGTTGTTAAAGATTTGGCAATTTTCGGCTGACCTTGTTATGGGCGAGCATACCTGCCAGAAGCCAACGGTGTTCGTGAGCCCACCACAAAAGACCAATTAACTAATCTAATTTGCCTCATTGTGGCCACATGTTGTTCCATTTTATTGTGGAGTTGCCGAGCAGACATACCTACTTGTCGTTACACCCTTCTGGATGGCCGCAGGGGCCGAAGTAATTCTTTACAAACGAGCGGCGTTTTTTTATCCGGTATCCACATGTGTCGAATTTAACGAATTTTGTTATTTGCTGAACTAGAAACCGTGTTTGTAGAACACGGTTTTAAATTAGCTTCTAATTAAGCGGTAGCGACACAGTGTCCGCCTAATTTTTTATTATACACCTTAGGCGCGACACGCATTATGATGTCATTGCATAAATTTCGTAAACACTTACAGGTAACTATTATTGTACAAAACAAATCTCATACAATATGTTATGATTAATTAGTTGCAATAATGAGGTGTAATTCGAAAAAATTAAACGAGACAATCTGTCAAGGCTAACAACGTGTCAAATTGCTTCTGATACAAATAAATTTCTCTGTCGCACACAATTAGATTTTGTTAGGTAACGCTAATCAGCCAATAAAATTGCGAAACTAATAAAAGCATGTGTTATTGGGTTTAACAGGCACCGTCGCAATGATAAAGGCCCTCCAACTGGCGACGCGAAACGTCTCTATGTCATTACAGCCTGGTAGCTTTTTGTAGTTGTTTACGTTTACTTGTGTGGCGATTTTCCTGTTTTAAGGAACGTTTGTTGTGTTTATGTTTTGGACGATTTTTTTTAGTAAGATAGGACGAGGAGTTTTATTAATAAGGTGGTAAAAGAGTAGTGGTTCAGAAAAAGGCGGTCCTAAGTGTCCGCTTTTTCCTTCCCTAAAGACCCCATTTTAAGGGAACAGTGGGTTAGGACCAACAAAAGAGATTTTGTTGTTCCAGGGTAAAAGTGGTTTTGGTTTGGACTGTTTGGAGAATTTTATACCTAATAATTTTACATGACTAAACGTAACCACCTTAAAATCAAGAAGTTTTATGGTTGTATTCATTTGAATTTAGTTGTATCTAGGCACGCAAATAAGAAATAATTGGCATTTACGAAAATTTTACCGGTAGATATCAAAGTGCATCAAAAGCCCTTAAAAATGTGACTTTCACTCTCGTAGATTATTATCCGTGTTGTAAAACCATGAGCTATAGATGTAAACAATCATTTTAAACTGTTTTTTTACCAAATTTACCAAGTTGACATCTTTAAATTTGAACTTGGCGCCTTAGGCCCATCTCCCTTCAATGACTCGTCGCTTTTTGCGACGGTGGTGCCGGTTTAACGCCGTGCCAACGATTTTTGGCATCCATATTTGTTGAATTTTTTTTGTTAAGGCGCTACGATACCCCCCATTTTCAAGGGTTTCGTAGTTTACATCTCCTACTTCCATTTCTTAATATTTTCACTTGATTTTTTTTTGTGGCTTAGATAAAACTACGAAGAATCGTCGTTGTGTATCACGAACTGTGCAGGACTAATGCGACACTGTGAAAAAAAATGCCAAACATACCCGAAATTCGACTATATTCGGATAAGAATTTCGAGTATTTCCACCGCTCAAAAATAATTCGAAAGACACAACGACGATTGAGGCATTCGATAACATTATTTTAAGACTACTTTCAAGTCGATACGTTTGTTCGTTTGGCTATGATTTGAAAACTACGAACCCATTGCCCGGCAATAAAATGATCCGTGAATTGGCCATTCGAGCAGGAATTAGACGTACGGAGATAGGCGGGCGGGCGGGCGTTCGCTGGAACTCGTGGTTCCCCTACTTCCCCCTACTTCGGCGTACCTCACCGGGCTTGGAAACCACGTCAGGGGAACTTTCAATCGATATCAGATGGTTCATTTTTCATTTTATTAGTCTCAGTCTCCCTTATTTGTGTTTCGCTTGTTTTGAATGTTAGTATGTTAGCAAATATTTATATTTCCGAGTACCCGAAGAAAATATTTTCTACCGCGACATTATGTATGTCGACTGGCATATAATAATACTCATTATTATTATTCCTCCAGGAATTATAAATAAATAATTATTAATCCATTTAATTTTTAATTGAGTTTTTCGCCACCAAACTGATCGAAGGACAACTTTTTCAAGTTGCCTGGAAAATTCATAAATTCTTAACAGTGAATGAACGAAACTTTAAACGTGTAACTCAAAAAATAACTTCAACAAATTTGTTTTCTGAGCTTTCGGAGAATAAATCTTCCAATCTTCCTCCTTTCTCAAAGATCATGCCACGTCTGAAGTGGCATGATCTTTGAGAAAGGAGGAAGATTTATTCTCCGAAAGCTCAGAAAACAAATTTGTTGAAGTTATTTTTTGAGTTACACGTTTAAAGTTTCGTTCATTCACTGTTAAGAATTTATGAATTTTCCAGGCAACTTGAAAAAGTTGTCCTTCGATCAGTTTGGTGGCGAAAAACCCGATTAAAAATTAAATGGATCTCACAAATAAATTTTAGAAAATAAATAATTATTATTCACAAAGTACCTACTTTTTGCTTTTGTGTAAAATGGTTTAATCCCTAGGGCATAAAATGGCCTGGTCGTGCAAAAAGAGTAAATTTAAATTCTAGACCAAATTGTGCGCTTGATTTTTACTTTAAAAATGTGATAGGTACAAGTAATAATTTTGCCAAATAAATGGGTCATGTGAAGCATTTTTTGAAAACGAATTCCTATGTAAATCGCTGCATGATAAAAGCTAATTTATATACTTTCCAGAGGGAACGATAATAATTCTGACATCCAGTCAGTTTTAGAAACTTCTTCGTTAGAAGATTGTTCGAAAGTTATTGGAGTTGAAAATCGGGCAAAATAAAAATAGTATATTTTATTGTTCCAGTCGGTCGAATTTATGACATTTTAATACATTTTCTAGGATGTTCGATAATTCAGATTTGTCAGAATAAGGTTCCGAAACTGAACCGCAGTCAGGGCAAGAATACCTATAATGTTTGATAATGATGTCACAACAGTCACATGGAGTGAAACCAATAGGAGTAATTTGTGGGCTTGAGTGCTTTTATTCCCGTAGGTACCTAATATGGTTTCCAGAATTTGAGAGAGGGGTACCTACATATTTTGCATTTTGCACACTTATTCGGATTTAGGTATAAGTAGTACTGCAGGTGCATAGGGTTTGGGAAACAAACTTTCTGGGAAAAACAGGGCTTTGAATGGAACATTTACAAGGGATTAGAAATTAATAGCTCCAATTATCTCACAACTATTACTTTATTTAAAAAGGGAGACCAGTTTCGTAACTCTATAAATTAGTCCTTGAGGATGTAATTTTATAGATTAATGAAACCGTTGTGATATAATATGGCCTATTCACTCTAATCCCTCTAAAATGAACTCTTACAGTGTAGAAAGTTTTTAGTTAGATTTATTTATTATTACACAAATGTAAATATGGAATACCTACTAGTTATATAAAACATTTTAAAGAAGTAGACTTTAGACGCGCTTGTTTAGTCGTAGCAACACTATTATGCAGAACAATTATCCAATCAAACATTAATAGATGTTCAACTGACCCTAATGTGGTTCAAGAAGAATTCGGTAATCGAATCGTTAATTTAGATTTTATAATTGAGCAATTACAGAAGTTTTTTTATACACGAACCCTTCATAGCATGCACCTTTGCTGATATGAAAAATAATAGTAAAATTGCTTCGACGCCAAAAAGCTATGCAGTGTGTTGCCAACGAAAAGTGAACGCCCCGAATAACTCCCAAAAAATATCATTTTTGCAATAAAGCAAACAGCCCACCGCCGTTTTTTAAATATATATTCGCGCTTCTTCGTCGGCATCGGCGAGACTCGTGTGACCCGTCGGCGGCCGTCGGCGGCGGCCGGCACCCGAGTTATTATTTCATATTATCTACACGTCTACACAGGAAAAAAAGACTGTTGTGATTTTAGTGAGTTCGTGTATATAGTCACTTTTCCATTACCTACTTTAAATATACAAGCAAATCCATGTGGTCCCAACAATATAATCTATACTTTTGACGTAATTGCAGATGAACCAATAAGTTTAAAATAGTTTGAATTTCCGTTAAGAAGACGTATTGTCACTTCGATACTAAAATTGGCATACTACAATGAAAGCATAACCTCGGTTTTAAATTATCTCATGTTTTATTTAAACAATTAAATTTATTTTATTTGAATAATAATAATTCTCACCCTCAGACTACTCCAAACTATATAAGAGTACCCCAGAAGCAACTGAAAAAACATTATAATTCATTGGATGAACAAATTAACTTAATTGCAACTTTTATATTCATCAATGTAAGTAATCATAGTCCACGAAAATTGTCATTTTTTTATAGAGGTAGAAAAAAAAAGATTCTTAACAGGTAGATATTTTCAGGGTTGGTTGTGGGTAGCGTCCTGAGTATAACCCCAAAAAATCACCGTCGAAGTCGTGTTACGAACACCGCAATAGGAGTGGTTTTGCAAACATTTTTTTGCAAATTTTTTTCTTCTCATGTGTACAATTTTTTTTCTTCTTATGTATACATTATTACGTTCTCTACAACTTTCCCTCATGAAGTTTTTTTTTTAACTTCAATACTTCACGAGATATAGGTAAAAGATCACCACTATCTAAAGTGCTTTGTAAGGGTAAAAAAAAAATTCTTTAAAACAAGCTGATTTTTTCAGGGTTAACTGGGGGTTAACTTAGGAGTGCACACAGTGATCGCAAATTAAAGGTTTTGAATCAACCCTACACTCTATATCGTTCGTAGTAGTAGTAGTCAGTGAATGGCTATAATTGATATTAGTACCCACAATTAAGTATTACAAATTCAGCAAAAATTCAGTGACAATAGTTGTAATTTCAGTATAATGAACAGTTAAATGTATCCCTATTCAATTCAACACCATGAAACGTTATGTTGTTCTGACAAAAGAATGTGCTTAGAAAAGAAGTATTATAGAATCAATTCCAGAACACGCTATTTATTGAAATAAAATATTACATTTAAATTATTCATTAGAATTCAATATCAATTGAAATTGAATTGATTATTGTTAGTTACAAAAAAGCTTCTGCTTGAGTTTGAGGAATAATATCTCATATTGAATTAAACAGGGTTTTTTTACAAAGTGCCAGATTTTTCTCAGTGTAGTACCCACGGCCGGCCTGCCCCTCAATCGTAGCACTATGAAGGGGCAGGCTGGAGTGGGGAGTCGTGGGGACTAGAGGAAGGAAAAGGATAGGCATATCTAATCGAGCGACGTTTGTCCTGAATTGAGTCGGGCACTTGGGGCGGATTTCATAAGTATCGTAGCCTCTTAATATGACTTAAACCATACACGTTCTTCAGTATTATTTTATATTATTTAATATATGAAAATATACTTATTTTAAAAGCTTAGGTATGAAGTCCACTAAGTACTACTGTACTAGCAACACATGATATGATCTTGTCGGTACTAGTTTATTGCATATTTGCATTGTTGGTGTCGGACCCAGTGTCTTGCTTCGTTCAAATCATTTCCACCCGTTGATTGGAGTATGTCTTCTTCCTTTTCTTGGAATGTACTCGTATACCTATATGACCTCATGTGGTGTAAATTTCATCACTGATAGTCATTGATAGTAAATTTCATCATTGATAAATCTTACGAAAAAAATTCGGGGACTCATTGGTAGGTTTAGATATCTTAGACACTTTTTCGATGAATCTCACCTCAGAACTGTTTATTTTTCGTTGGTGCAATCACTCTTGGCCTATGGTATCCTAGGATAAGCGACAGTCACCTCGAAAAATTAGATTGGCTGCAAAAGTGGATAATTAAAATTATTTACCGAAAGGAATCTACGTTCCCTAGTAATGAACTGTTTTGTTTGAGTAAATTTTTTGGTATACGTCAACTTTACTGTCAGAAAATACTTCAAGATGTTCAGAGAAAGAAAATTTGGTTACAGCCTGTTGATCATCCATATCCCACTAGAGAGGCATGCTGTGGCGTGAAGGTCCCCAAATGTCATAAAGTCTCTATGCAGCGAACCTCTACCTATTTGGATCTAAAATGGTACAATATCTTGCCTCTGAAAATGAAAGGGATACTGATTCTGAGAATGTTCAAATATAAACTTAAACTATGGATCCAAAAAACCGAAAGAAAACTGTTACATAATATAATAAAAACAAAAGTTAAAGTATGGTTATGTAAAAAGTATCTATAAAGTACTGATACAGCAATGCTAACCTCAAGCGATATGTTTCCCTCCCGACTGTGTGAATTGATGCTTATACCCGAATTTGACCCAAATCCTACTGTTACTGACACAAACCGATGCACCTAGTACTGTTATTACCTAGTAATATTGTTAATATTAAATGTAGTATACCTAAATGTACATCGAATGTTTGGTGTTGATATTGATGATGATTAATTATTACCTTTTAAATCGTAGTACTCACGCACAAGCAGTATACTGCTTCTGTGAGTTTTTATGTTTATTTGTTCATTAAATTATGTTTTCATACACTGTTATGTTTTTCAATTAAACGTTATGTTATTATGTAAATTCAATTTGATAATCTGATTTTTTAATTTGAGTAGGTGTAGGTATTCATTTATTTGAGACAAACGATGTAAGATAATTTGCCGATTATTTAAAACTTTTTGCAAACACTTAATCATTCCAGTAATTGAAACTCGACTAAACGCATCATTTTCTGTTATTTTCATATGTGCAGGTAATTTTGAGAAACATTTCTAGGGTATATCCTTCTACGAGTCCATTCAAGATTATAGTAAGAAACAGTAAAATAAAGTGACTACGTTAATTTAATTGAATTAGTTCTGTGTTTCATATTTTTTATATTCTGCAAGTTTTTGATTTATACTCGAGATTGAAAACAAAAACTGAATAGATGGTATTTGTTCGCCATGATTTTGTTTTAAAACTTCATCAGAGTGAACGTTGATACGGTTCTAGAATAGAATGCAATCCATTTTGTCTCCCCAGGACTTGGCTGGCGAGTTAGATTTTTGATATGACAACGTTGCATTGCATAGGTGGTGACCTCGAGACGGAAAGTCGGACTGCTGGGGCTTTCGGTGTAGAGCAAAACCGGCTACGATATCGTATGGCCGGTGATGAGTAGTTAGGCCTGTCGAGAAGTCGGTCTGGTGACAATTTGGGGTGCTGGTATTTCGTAGTGGCAGTACGCAGCAAAGTAAAGCGTGCCGCAAGGCAGATATTTCGCGAAGCCTTAGTCCCAGGATCTAGATCTAGAATATTTTCTAAATTCTTCTTCAAAGTACGCGTTGCGAAGACATCATGTTATGAGGCGATTGTGGTGTTGGGAAGGTCGACGTCCGAGAAGTGCGTTTGGTGAGAATTCGAAGTCGCAAGCGTGCTGTAAATTTGATTTCCCGCTATGGAACTTTTATTGTGAATTTGTGAATTGTTAATGTTAAATTCAATATAAAAAATAAGGGTTGTATATAGCGTGAAAATAACCTGCCAATAAAGATATTTTTGTTATTACTTGCCATTTTATTTGGTTTATCAGATCTGGTAGATGTTATTCCAATAAGATTATGAAATATACACATGAAGATTTCCAATAAAAAACGTTTATGGTAATAAAAACTTAAAATCGTTTATTTTCTATTTTCTAATTTTAACATGAATTAAATTATAATACTCATTGAGCCGAAAAACAAAAATTGGGGGATTACAACTCGCCGTGCAATCGTACTGGAGGAAAGGAAATCTATTTTACAACATACGCCATTCGTACTATAATACAATCGGGTGGTACCCGCACTGGAAATGTTCGAGAAAAAACTTTTATACAGTAAAGCCTTAGAAGGGAGTTAAGACAGAAAGTAATTTACAAAAAGATCCGTCCATCTATACATATCGTCCTACACAACACTTAAAAGCTGGCAAAATAAATTAACAACGTTCCGTTATAATACAAGTATATCACAATAATGAAAACTGTCCTCGCGCACCTCAGACGTGAATGGTGTCTTCGTCGTCCGAGGGTGACCTCGGGCCGCCCGTGCATGGCGACCCTGGATCCAGCGGCGTGTCTGGACTTGGCGATCTTGGAGATGGTCCTTCCGGTGTCTGATTGGAATAATAACTTGAAAGGGTGCCGAGGGAGCTGCTGGCGGCGAGCGAGTTTAGGTGTGCACTTGGTCCTGGTATACCCAGGCCCATACCGGGCGGGTATAGTCGGTATGGAAGGGGTTTCTGCAGGGTGGCTGCCGCCGCCGCTGCAGCTTGACGGTAGTACATGTCTGCTGCACTGGGTGCTGCTGGAGGACCTCCAGTTTGTGGCGGGTACCAGCAGCTGTACGGAGGAGCGCCGTAGAGCCGTTGGAAGGCGGCGTAGTTGCCGGCTTCGGCGAGGAGTTCCAGACCAACGGCCGTTTGACGTTTCCATTTCGTTCTGGAACAAAAGGAAACTCGACTTAATAAATATAACTTAACATTGAACCATCGGTATAAAGCGTGCGTTCAGGCAACTTGCAGTCAAGGTGACGCACAGGTATAGAATTTTGTTGCGCCTAAAACCGGAATCGTGTAGACACATCACAGTTACACGCTTTCGAGTTAAGTTTAGTCACCTATTTCCATATTACAACTTCAAATTACGGAACGAGTATCCTATAATTTGTTATTTGCCTTTCATTCAAATGTGTATCATTCGCCGAGCGCGCTTAACAACATTCTCGGCTTAGAAAAATGTCTCGCCGCGCACCTAGGGAATTTCCATTAGCAACGTCGCTTCCTCAATCTGCTGCCCGCGCGCCTGTCATTGGAAAACACACATGAATGAGACCCCCCCGTGCGTTTAACAAGGGCCAAAACGTTTTATCATTTTAACTAATAATTGTAATTCCGTTAATGTCTACCTACCCGACAAACCTATTTGCATGCATGAATTTGTCAATTGATGGTAGGTATAGACACGAAACCGGCAATCAGCTGCTTTAACTCTCGTGTTCATTGACGTTTTTGAAACGTCCGCTCGGGCACGCAACAGATCGTTTCAACTGGGGAAACAATGTTGTAACGGTGTGACCAGTGGAAAGATTTTTTGAAAAATAATACACCAGACAAGAACTTTCTTTATACTTATAAATAGAAGGTTCTCCACATAAAAACTTTCGCCTCTGATAACTTTAATATTTTGATTTCTTTTATCTTGGTGTCAAAATAAAGCTCTTCGAAAACTATGTCTAACGGAGTGTACGCAAATTATAAAATTACCTTACATGTAAGATTTTGTCTCTTATTGTTATTTTGTGTGGCGTTTTTTTCTGTAAGAGATTCGGAAATTTTTAAAAAGTTCCTAGGAATTAAAAACTACCAACTGATTATTTCATAATAATCTACTTTGATCTTTTTGCACTTTCGGTAGTGACGTGACGGGACATTTAAAAGCGGGGAGGGGGGCTAACTTTCGTGACAGATTCCGTAGTAGTAAAATTGGTAATAATGGTATAGTATATAATAATGAGCAATAAAAGATTTCTCCAGAAATTTCTGGGGCAATAGCGCCCCACCCAGACCCTATAACGCCACCTTACTGACTTCCGGGAAATTAGACCTAACAATTATAAATGACACCTTGGCCTTAAGCAATATTATACACCACATCACCTTATCAATGACGTGTTCTCTTTTCTTTTACATTCTTTTAAGTTTCACATTGAAGGACCACATTCTCAAGAACCCTGGAAATCTGTGCTACTTCTTGAACCCTGCCCTCTTTAATGGTTTAGTGATATTAAAATATTTACTAGATGTTTTAAAGTCTCAAATAATTCAAAAGCATGAGAGGAAATTTAAGTGTCTTTTTCATATTCCTCTATTTTATATTAATTATTTGACTACGTCTAGGAAGGTAAGTTCCATATTGTTAAGTTTACTTTCATTTATAATATAATATATTAGTTCACCAAAGAAGTTTCATACCTAATTTATAATAATTTTATAAGGTTATACTGCTGAAGATGACCCCCCGGGTGGGTCGAAACATATATACAGTTAAATATAAACTGTGTTTGTGGAGCTGAGACTGTAAAAGTTTACTCCTTTCGTCATGGATGTAAAATGGTTTCTCTGAACCGAGAATGATTCAAATATTACAGGCATAGATTTTGTTTTTTGATAAAATATTGAATATTATTAGGTATTACAGACCAAATTAGGTTTAAAATATTTGTTCTTGTTTTTTAAACGTATTCCATATTTTAGAGTTTTATAAAATGCACTTACATGCCAACGAAAAGCAAAAAAACCCGTTGTCAAGTAGGTAGGTATTGTTTATGCACCTTGATTTAACGAATGATTAAATTGCCTTTCTCTAGAACGAAAATTTATCCAATTCCTTTCAAATACAAAAAAACAAACGAAATATTCACGGCTCTTAAAATCGTTAATGGTCTGACATTCTCGAATGATTATTGTCGTGCGTTTCGCCGTGTACCTACTACCCATAGCAATAAAGCGTCACGCAACTCAAAAAAATTGTCGCAACACTCGTTATGCCCATCTAAACGGGACCACTTCTGCCGCAATCGCATTAGTATCAGAATAAAAAGCACGCGGAGCATGCTAATGCGGTTTTAATTCATCCGGCACCACCATGTAAAATTACTCCTAATACGTCATATTAACGTATTGTCGGTATTCCACTTGGGGCGCTCCGAATTTATCACACTCGGCTACACCTTGTATGCCGCAGGTATTCCTGATAGTTATTTGTCAACTCGAGAGAGATTTATTATGTGAATGCCATTGTGGACAAGGGGACACGCTACCGCCACTTCAAGCGATCTTAATGACATTTATTTTTATCAAATGCGAACTTTTAATAACTTTTAACGTACACTGAACATTGTGGGCTTACGACTAGCGACGTGAGAGAAATCGCTATTGTTTTCCTTGGAAGTACCTATGCAAAAATTTGAAAATTTCGTGGTTTCTTCACAAAATCCTTACGAATGCGCATAAAATAAAAGGGTTTGTCAATCAGAATACGTGTACGTGACGTCATTTTAATTTCAATATAGCGGATGCCCCAAGATGGTAGCTCAAAACTCAGATTGTAATAATGATGCGTTATCAGAAATGCATATTATACAAGACATAAAAACTAAAATAGAAAGCACGGAATATTATATTAAGTAAAAAACCCATTTTAAAAACAAGCTTTTGTTTAAGCCATGCACTAAAATAAGTTACTGTCTTTATCGCTGAAATTTACTTAATATTTTAGTTGAATTATTTGTTTCCAAATAGCGTGTCGCGCGAAATATTCAATAAAAGTGGGTACAAATAAATTTCATTGGACAGTAATTGGTTGATAAGCAAATACATAACCGAAGTATATATTATAGTCCAAAGCAAGAAAGAAAACGTTTCTAAAGAATGCGGGCAGCGTTGCGAGATTTCCTATACGAGTAGTCGTTATTTATTGGCGAATACAAGTTTTATCATACTGAAGCCGAATTTCTGAACTCTGTTATACCGAAAAAATAAAGCTCGCATCACGGGACCACTTACCCGTTTTTGTTTATCATTTATTTTCAACGCGGTGTGATAAAACACCTATTATATTTTTTTTCAACATCGTCGCGTCTACCATCGCCTTTGAAATACGGCAACACAGCACTTCTACGAAGGAGTCGGCTGACAAAATCAGTTAGCCAACGCGTTTTGTGCCTGTTTCTATAGTACGTAAAGTTAACTAATAATTGCCAATGTCATAACGGTTTGCCTTCCTCCATAGTCTAAGGCATCACCGTTAAGAATAATATTAACAATAAATTAAATAACAATTATATGAAAATTAAGTCAGTGAGTTACACAAAATTGAGCTACGCCCCTGAAGTGTGACTAATTCTATAATATTTGCGAGTTCTTCCCCCTTACGTCGCACGCATTCTGCCGTAAGGAGGACTATACTTTCTCTACAATTCGCGCGACTAACTTTTTGAAAAACAAAGAATTCAATATAAAACATTAAATAATTTTCAGCGATAAAAATAGTAACTTATTTAATTCGTTTCAATACCTACATGTCTTAAATAAAAACTTTTATTTAAAAAGTTTTTTTTTCTAATTTTTATTCTATTTTAATTTATAACTGTGCGTGACGGTAGTAAGTTATGAACAACGCAGATACAATGTACGTATAACTAAAGCTATATTGGATTATGTTTTGTGAATATTCTGTTAATCTTCTGTTGTGATAGCCATGCACCTATTATTACATCACAGGCGTTTTTGTTTTGTAGCTGTGTAAGCCGTTGTGTTCTGGGTTTGTAACATATTGTCGTGTTTAAAAAATGACCTTGACAGGATTTATTTTATTCTCAACAGTTAAGAAATCTTAGATAGGTATATTAAAAAAATCCCATAAATTTGATGGGACTCCCTTATACCTATCGTATAGGATGGGGATTCAGTGGGAACAGGTGTATTTTGTACATAATGAAAACTATGGAATAACACGCACATAAGTAGGTATATTATAACAAAAACTAATATTAATCTCTAATCCGTTTCCAGTTTCTAATGTGAAGAATGAAAATAACCTTTAATGTAATGGCATCTTTTATTTGTGGTGAAAACCACTTCAATTGTTCGCAGATTTATATCTTTTTGAAAAGCACCGTACGTTTTCACGTGAAAAAATATAAGCACGTCGTTATGTGTCCACGATATTTAGGTGTCCATAAAATAAGGTTAATGGGCAACTGAAGTTCGCTCGGTTTGGAGAAAGACACCTGCTTTATCAATTGCTACTTGCTACCGATGGGCATGATGATAATTACGGCATACCATATGACTTTTAAATTTTATGGTATCGCCGTAACGTTCAGTTGACGATATAGATACAGCGCCGCAAATATGCTGGAATGTCATAATTCATCTGAGATCCAACTATAAGCATAAAAAATTAATTGCAGGTGAAGCATTCGCTGCAATATAGTTTTTGTTCGAAATAACTAACAATTACATAAATTACAGCGGCGACATGATAATATTTTGCTGCAACACGCGTTTTCGATATTAAGAATTCTTACGTATTCCGCTGCCATTAAAAAACATTTAACATTTTTATTCGAGCTTATTGCTGGAATATATGAATGAATTAACATTACCAACCGACCCGCTTATCAGGATTTCTGAAATGGTCAAGTTTATAGCGATTTTATATTCACCTGCATACTATAGGGAGACACAGTGGACGTAAATGTAGTTAACCCCAATATTTTTAGTTAAAGGAATTTTTCAATTTACGCAATCGTCAATCGATTTAAATAATTTACACTTTTCTGATTTTCGACTCTTTTTATAAAGTATTCGATTTTCCCTATTCTCCGAAATAAATATATTATAAGAGGCATTTATACGAGTATTATTTTTCAGACGAGACGCACGTCACAAAAGTTAATGATATGGGTTTCCATTTTGGTAACTGCGCGATACGCAAAGATCAAATAATAATATAATAAACTCTAAAAGGTACCTAAGTATTTAAGTTTCAACACAAATTACTGAATTTTTTCCATAGATGGTTAAAATTACCACACCGTATGTCTGCACGCTGCATTATTATAGGAGATCCTCCTTCGTTTCATTGTTTTAGGCTAGAGTGAAGATGGGCCGACAAAAAAGCCACCGTCGTAAATGCATTTTGTAATTTTCTAATTCACTATGACTGTCGTTTACTTAGCTAACAAAGCATAACACCAACTGTGAAATTTTTTCTCAGACGGTATTTATTTTTGACGCCAAAACTTAATTTTACCAAGTAATTTAAAATCTAAATAATGACTAAGCAAGAATCGGTATTATTTTCAAACAAGCGGCGGATAATTTGTAAAAGTGGTTTTTAATTTTCTTAAATCAATAACGACAAAAAATTGTAGGTTCGAGAACTGCCGTTTCATCACGCTAAAGTGTCTAAGAACTGCCAAATTCACTTTGTTTTTAATAATCTCATGCCGAAAGCGACCATTGAAACTAATTAGGGTCGTTTGAGATTATATGCCTCGGCTGACGGCGGGTCCTTTGATTCGCTAAAAAGTTCCGGCGCAGGTAAATATTGGTTTTCCACCTACTAGCTTGGGACCTTATAGAGGCGTTCGTATTTGATCCTCACAGGAGTCACAGGTTGACCTAGGTTTTGTTTCGTTTAACAATAAGTTACAGGGTGTCCCACCGAAAATTCCACCCCCCCTTAGTTTTTCTTGAAATCGGCAGTGAATTGTCCCAAAATCGTCATTAAAAGCACAGAAATCGTACAATAATGGGCTACATTATTGTACGATTTTTTCAATAAGTAGGCCTTGGCGAGATGCAAACATCAAACGTCAGACGCGGAGAAATCGCCCGTCAAAAGTGACCAAATATTCAAAACCCGGCCGATAAAGGCTCATTTAACTTTTCGTACACATTGCGAAATTGTTTCCTATAGAAGCGCAATCCTTCAGTATACATATTTTAGTAGGTTTGAATATCAATAGATTTGTTGTGTAGGCTGCACAAGAAGCAGCAGTTTGGTTTTTCTGTACGAAGGTCTTACTTGACCTAGGTAGAGCGATCGTCAAAGTCAAGCAACGCCGCGCGTAGTCGGTTCATGGACGGGTGATCCCTTATTATTATTTTCTCGCCTAATAAAACATTCTTTTTTCCGATTTCAAAAAAATATATAATATGTACCTCGGCACTGAAGTTCTTTTTATGACTCATGTGGTTTATTTGCCTCGGCCAGAGGCCTCGGCAACTAAATTCCACATGAGTCATAAAAAGTTGAACTTCAGTGCCTTGGTACATAAACAACTATTATATGAAAGTTGTAAAGCGTTTTCTTATCTTTTTAATGGAGATTTCAAAAAAACAATCGAAAGTCGCCTTTTCGCGATATAAAAAAACTTTCGTTTTTTAAATAGAACGGTTAAGTATATTTTTACATATTCGAATACTACTTATTTTTCTGATTACAAATATAATTTGGTCATTTACTTTTATTTTCTAATTTATAGAGGGTGAATAAAGTGGAAAAATCAATTCTCATGTAGATTTTGAAATTTTGCTTTTATCATAGATATCCATGGAAACAAAGAATTTAAAATAAACTATAATGACTTGTCAAGAATCTTTCAAAAGTAAGTCAACGCGTCTGTAAATAATATCTATTCTGACCTAGAAAGATATGATATATTGTCTGTTTATATCAAATAGGATAAAAATGCTAAAAGAGGTAAATTGTAATTTGAATTGAACTACCTACATAACTGTAAGTATTTTTGTTTTTAGCTAGAAGACATATGTATTGTTATATCCCGACAGAATTTTACCCTCCGTTAAAACTTTCAAAAATAGAAATAATAAATTACAGATAACGAAATCCTTAAAAAATAAAAAGCGATTAGCGAGAGTGAACGAAAATCGCGAATTGGAAATTCTTTTGTTTTTTGAAGAAAATAAGAGGTCATCGTTAAGAAATGCCACTCGTATTTTAGGACATACAAAATATGTAGGATACTAAGAAAGCACAATGTCAAACCCTACAAAATTATGCCAGTGCAAAAATTAAGTCCCGCTAATAAAGAAGAAAGACTTAATTTTTGTAGAATAATGTTAAATCGTTTGGAGGAAAATCCAAACTTTTTCGACAAATTTTGTGGACCGACGAAGCATCATTTTCTACAGCAGGATTATATAACCGGCAAAATTCGCGTGTTTGGGCAAATAAAAATACTTACGAAATCAAAGAAATTAAATCTCAAGGAAGAAAAACATTGCATGCTTGGTGCGGTGTGATCTGCAACAGAATTTTGGGCCCATTTCTTTTTGAAGAAACATTGACTGCCGATTTATATTTTGAATTAATTAGTACTCACATAAGTGACTTCATTGAAACTTTACCGCTACATATAAGAAGTAATATTATCTGGCAGCAAGACGGTGCACCGCCCCATAGTAGTTTAGCAATCCGGGAACTCCTTGATGAAATGTATCCTGAATGGATAGGGGAAAGGGCAGTATAAATTGGCCTCCTAATAGCCCCTACCTTACTCCGTTGGATACTTTTGTTTGGGGATATTTGAAAAATATTGTTTATAGTGAGCCAAATGAAAATACATCAGATATGAGAATTAAAATATTAGAAGCAATTCAAAATATCAATGATAGCGATATGATCGAAAAGAGTTTAACCAATTTAAAAAAACGATATCGGTTATGTGTGCAACACGAAGAAGGGCATTTTGAACAATTTTTATAGGGATGCTATTAGTTATTATAAGAATATGCTCCTGTATTTTGTTGTTTTAGTTAAATATAATAATTTTTTTCGTCTTGGTTGCATTGAATTATTGAAAATAGTGGTTTCCATCGCCTCTATTGATTATAGTATTTCAATGATATTTTTTTCAAATACTTCAAAAAGGGAAAAAGTAAATGACCAACATATATGGTTATATGGTTGTAATCAGAAAAATAAGTAGTATTCGAATATGTAAAAATATACAGGGCGTTCTATTTAAAAAAACGAAAGTTTTTTTTATATCGCGAAAACGCGACTTTCGATTGTTTTTTGAAATCTCCATTAAAAAGATAAGAAAATGCTTTCATATAACACTTTTTTTCTATCTCGAAAAATAAATAAGTTAAGTTTAAATATACAGTATACAGTGTAAATCTCAAATTTTGACATTAAATGCGTCATGTGACGTCACCGGTGTCGCAAATATTACGTCATCATCATTTTACATAGATACAGAAGATTTACATACTGACTGGTCTGCAGCTACTTGTCTAGTTGCTTAATTCATAAGGATTCAAGCAAAATATTCTTCAATTGTGTGTCCTCTGGAACTGGAAGATGGTTCGTTTTGCAATAATTGTCTCTAACGTGGCCAAAGTATCCAAACTTTTTTCTATCTCACTAACTATACCGATCGTGTAATATGCGTCTCCGGGTACTTATCATTAAACAATTCGCAAACTTGAGCCGGTGATTCGAGTCCTGTCGCCATATCCTACTACCTATCATCAAAATTTCTATTCGTTGCTTCTCAGTTAAACGCGCCATTTTTTCAATCTTTGCAACTGCACTTGACAATTAGGTACTTATTTGAAGTGTGACTAAACGAGAACAAGTCAACAATTAATATCGGAATTAAAAAAGAACAAAAAATAACACAGAACGCAATATTTTTTTCGATAGAAAAATCCTCAGAAATATGGGCACTTAGTCATAGTGATGTTTCAATCGTAAATTTTTAAATTCACTTTAACTGTTCTTGTTAGAATTTGATAAGTTGACAAATACGTAAGAAAGTAAATAAAAATTGTAAAATATAAAAGAAATATTTTTTCTCAATTTTTATTAAGCAACCTATACCAAAAATCATCGTTCTGTATGTAGAAAAAAATGAGCATTTTCACATAGCGCTGTCAAAAGTAGGGCTTAAAATTTGAAGAAAGAAAACTTGACGTGTCCGATCGATTTTTCCCCTCGCCCCATAGAGATTTTATTGAATTTTTTCCAACCCAGGCGTCCTCAATGTACCTATATTATGCAGACAAGCTGTCTTGATTATCTTTTAAGATAAAATTGTATCTCTTGCTAATGAAGCCCTGAAGGAACGCTTTTTTATTTTGTATAAAGACAGCTTCCATAAACTGGCTGTATTGTAACGTTATTCCTTGTCGAATTAATCTTTGATAATTCATTAGAATTGATGTTAGTATAACTGCAATGTGTAAAGATTGTGCTATTAGATGTTTATTCATTTTTACTGGAATGCTAGTATTTATATTTCGCCTCCATTTAGACGTTCCCATTTTGGTAAGGATATTTTCTGGTTAACGATCTTGAAAGGATTAATTGTATACATTTTTACGCAATACATAATACTTAGGTATACCTACATGGTGTAACAAAAATGTAGGTCAATCCATTAATTACAAATTCTCTCGTCCTGAAGCTAAAGTAATGTGAAACGAATTTTTCTAATAACTTGTGTTTTTTAAGACGTTTAGTTGAAATTTGGCATGGATTTCTTTCTTATAGATAAGGGCATAAGTACACATTTTTGTGTAATTCTAGCAAAAAATTCGAAGAATAAACATAACATTATATTAGTATAAAATTACTTCCTTAAAATTGAAGTTAAACATCCTGTATTTTGCGGTGGTACCTAAAGATGACAAATGTCATCAGAAATGTAACATTATTTTTTTAGTCAAAAGAATCTGAAGAATAGTATGCGTAGCGAAAGAGTGCGTTTGCTGTGACGAAAGTAAAAAGGGTGGAGATCCGCCCGTGGGCAGAACTGGCGCCGAAGGATGCATAGGCGTGCGGAAAGATTACTTTTTGTTAAAGTAAATAAATCGTTATTTTACTTATATTTTTCATATTTGCGAAAATAATTGGTCGAAAATGTAATATAAGATTGAGCTTGGCTATGTATTGTATACCCTGAACGACTCATGATCTCAAAGTTCTCAAAACTATAAATTTCGAGGCGGGCTGCATCGCGTTTGTACGGCCAGCCAATAGCAACAAAGTGTACCCCGCGCTTCCCCACTTCCCCGCGAACGCAGTCTTTCGGTGCCACTATTTCACATATCGCAGTTTACGATTACTTACAATTACGACAGCTATTATTGTTTTTTTTTTTGTTTAAATACACCATAATATACTCATTCCGGGAATGAGGATGCAATATTGTTTTCAACATTAACAACATTAGAAACAATTTGCTCCTGCGCATGGTTATTAAAATTAAAGAAAATTCCCTCTATACAGTGTGTCCCAATTTGATACTGGACACCTCAGAACTCACAAATATATGAAGGGCAAAGAAAACAAATGGTCTTTATTTTTTTATTGGGATTACTAAGGGAGGGTATCTCATAGGCGGTGGTATTTGGATGGGGTAATTATATTTCATGGCCTGCTATGATTTCTTAAAACAGCAAATTTTCAAGAAACCCCATTAGGCATTTTTTTACGTCAAAATGTTATAAAGAAAACTTGTTCAGAATGAAAAACTGAGTACATGCGCAAAATTTCAAAAGCTTTGATTTTTAGATTTATCTCCCACTTTTTTCTTAGAAAAGTGTCCTTTCTAGAGATTTCACGTCAAAATTTTATTTTTTCACGATGATCAAGTTTCCTTAATAAAATTTTGATGTGAAAGCTCCAGAAAGGACACATTTTTAAGAAAAAAGTGGGAGAAAAAGGCGAAAAAGTTGAAAATCAAAGTAGGCCTAGCCTTTTGAAATTTTGCGAATCTACTCAGTTTTTCATTCTGTACAAGTTTTGTTAATAACATTTTGTCGTAAAATAATCCCTAATAGGGTTTCTTGAAAATTAGCTATTTTAAAAAATCATAGCAGGCCATTTAATAATTACCCCATCCAAATATCAAATACCACCGCCTATGAGATACTCTCCCTTGGGACTACTAATAAAAAAAATAGAGACTATTTGTTTTCCTTGTCCTTCATAAAGTTCTGAGGTGTCCAGTATCAAATTGGGACACACTGTATAGATACCACCGCTTTGCGAAATAACGTCAAATTCATAAATTAACAATTTGTTTCGATCAAGGCTAAAAACGTATCATGTTTTAAACGTATTTTCTTCTCCCAAGTAAGGTCGTCAAAATTGTAAGTACAGCTCGAAATAAAAAAAAAACATTGCAACAAAATAATGCACTTTTCCGCAAATCTCCAAGAACATTTTTCTCCAGTGGCGTGCACATTTTTGTTAGGAAATATTTAACGTAAACTTCGTTTGCTACGCCACTAGTTGACTAAATCGAGGAAATATGTTTAACATAACAATTTTGGGACACCATAAAATGTCCCAATTTTAATTCGTGTAGGTATTTTTTATTTTAGGAGATAGGTATTACAAGAATTCGAACTTTAACACCCCGTAGAGCGCAAAACAATCGAGTTTTTGATATTACTTTATATGAAAAAGTCATGTTGTGTTGTTATTTTTTATCGATTCTGGAAGTTTCACAGAAAAAAACTTGGACCTCCCTGCATGTTATAAAACGTTATATTATGTTGTATAATGTCATTGCCAAGACGAACTAATACCATTGAAAATAATTTAATTTAAATTTAAATTTAATACTTGCTGGAGATCTTGGATACGGCTTTAAAGCTAGAAAGTTCACGGGACGGCTCATATAATGGCAAATTGGACCGTAAAAGAGGGTACTGCATTTGTGGTAAGTCGAATTTTTGGTGGGCATTTTTCGCAAAGTGCCGTTTGGCAAACGATGATTGTCTTCATATCTCCTTTGATTAGAATGGCAGTTATTCATTTAATTCTTAAATTTTCGTCCTTTGGAAAACCAAAAGCGAATAGAAGGTTAGCACCTGCCTTCAAGCAAAGAAAGTCTGTAGCTACTTCAAGGTAAGTAGTACCTACCATATAATTTGATTTACAGGTACACAACAGGTCCTCGTTATTTTGAGGCTGTAAATTGCAGTTGGCACCAACAAAATTAAACTTCTTCCCGCTTCCAACTTATACACAAAAACTCCGACAGGATAGGCCGCTTCCACCATTCTGTACAACCACCAACCACAACACAAATGTTTTAGGTTAGCCCAAGAAAGGTTATTTGCAAAAAGACACTGTCATCAAGACCCAGCGCAGACTTTATCAGACTGTATCGTCGAAATGTTCGAACAACGATATTAGTTATCGTTGGTTGACTTACACTTTGCAAATCAACTGATAGGCCATGCCACTCCGTGCCTTGACGGGACAGTGGTGGACCCTCAGACAAATAATAAACATAGCCTAAGCTAAAGGATACATTGTAATCAGCCAACATAAAAAATGCCTACTCAAAACAAAAACAACAAATTTTACACTTAAGCATGCATCATATAGTAACCAGAGGTTACATTTTCTATGCTACAAATTCAACACTTTACCCTTCCCATCGATCTTAAAACTATACTAATCAACTAATTACTAACTTAACTATATGTCTTTTGTCCAATAACCCCAAAATCTCATCAAAAAACAAGAATAACGCAAAAGTAATAAATAATCGAAACAAATCAACACAAACCGGCGAAATCTCGACGAACTCTGGATCGGCTGTTGTGGCATTATAAAGCAAATACGCAACAATCACAAAGAGCTCGTGCAACGTTGCCACGTTAGCCAGGATAAGCAATTCATTAAGGATATTATTTATAGACCAAGTAGGATCAGTAAATTCACAAAATCAGTAAAATTTATTGTTAAATGATAACTGTCCAAATTTTTTCTATATGTAGATTGTAGATACTAATTGTTCCAAATTGATGTTTTTAAAGTTGGTTATACACGTATTTCGTAAGTACAAGATAAATTTATGAAGAAGTTTGGCAATCATTGCATTGTTTTGTTTTAGATTTCTATTACTAAACATTTTTTTCTTGGCAGGGTTTGTATTGTATTGAATTATTAGTGTATGTTTATTATTTTCTGAGGGTGGACCCGTAAGCCTTATGCCATTTTTTCAGTACCGGTCTCGGTAGGTGCTAATCTCAGATAAAGGTTAACGTGAACAAAAAAAACCGCATCGTACTTTTATATCTACGACAAAAAAATGTTGCTTGCCTCCTCGAAGCTAATTTGGACGAAATAAGGTATACGCGTAGGATTATAAATTTTATTCTGTTCATAGCCAATTTAATGGGGTAACCCGTATTTTGAACATCTTCTAAACATGTTTCTGGGAAGAACCGCACACAAACCGTCATTGCACCCCTTTCGATCCCGACCGGAGTTACACCCCAACGTCGGCCCGCCCCACTCGAAATAAATTATGTCCCTTAAATGCGCGCCCATAAATCAAAACCATTGTGGTTTAATGATTTTATTGCGCTTGTAAATGCAAATACGCCGTGTCTCGGACGTGGAAGGATCCGTCGATTTGTCATGGTGAGGTTCTCGTAAAACGCCTCAATGGGTTTTATGGTTTTTTTAATGTTTGCGAATCGCTTACCGATCGTAATTTTATGGGGCCTCCAAGAAACTCACTATACCAACATTAGCAAAGTAGGTCCTACTAGGCGATGGGGCGCAAAACTACCTATTTGGTGCATTTTCGTAATGACAGCTTGATTAATGCTGTAATCCGTTTAGAACAACTAGAACAAAATAATTTGTGAATGTCTACTTAATCTGTGCGCCGTTAAAAACGTTATTAACAATAATTGTTGCATTGTAAGGATGCGAATTATTATATTATGTTATTATAAACTTATCACGTTGGTGTAAATCACGATAACAAATGAAGCGTGAAATTGTTATGAATAGGACGGCGATGCCACCAAATAAATAATGACATGTTGATCGCTGACGGTTGGAAACCCGTTTCACTCATTCCGGAAATCGAAACCAGAAAGAAATATCGAGAATATGGAGATGCGCAAATCATAAATAGCTGTGGAAAGTCTCTATTATTCTTTCGTCTAGAAGAAATTTATGACTTTTGGACTGCCTCTGAACTCGGAACGCCAACTATTTTATACACCAAGCACTAAGAAAACTATATCACAATTTTCTGTGCAAGGTGCGGTCGCGGTCAGTATCGCGTCAGCTAAATACACAATCAGACATTTTTGAAGGTTCTATTTCGAGAAGTGAACGTCTGTTATATCACAGCATATTATATCCCACGTCGTTATATGCATACAATAAAGATTACTTGCCATATTTTACAAAGCCTTTTTACAGTACCAATTTTATTTCTGTATTCATCAGTACGAGAAGTTCATCGGACATCATTACTTTTTACTTGCTTCCATTACTCGAGTTTTTGTGCGGAAAATACTTCGGCTTCGATCGGATTTTACGGTGGATTGCATGGAGCGTTAGAAAAAGTCATTGTTCTAAAGATGTCCGAGTTAAATTTAAAACTGAACGCTTTTTCGACGCCAGGCCGTGACGAAACGAGAAATTATTTAAACAAACCTATTTCATAGTCTATTTGATTCCGCGGACATTTAAATAATACAGAATTTGCCACGGTGGTGCGCCGACCTTTAAGGTCAGGGTTCCAGGTAGATGGGGCCTATACGGGCCTCCTTTCCACAGCAGGGCAACTTCATGAAGAACAGTTGCTACTTTCAATAAAATATCTGTCATTCTGTACTCAATCGCAGATTTTAAAAAATTATTGTAGATATCAGGCTTAATTTGCACGTATGAGTGTATGCTCTATTTGAAATTATCCTCATATATAAATTGGTTTGTCCACTAACTTACGATTATAACCAAAATCGAGAGAATAAGCTAATACTATAGAAATATGTTGGTAGGGTAAGGTCGCCCATATTGAACCATTTTTCAAATAAATCCCATAAATTCTATGGTAGAATTAAAAAATCCAAATTCAATATGATTAGATAGTGAACTAAACATTTGAGAACACATTACTATAACTAAAAGGCATGTATGGAGTATTGACACATATATATTAACATATATATAAAAGCTTGCAAATGGTTCAACTTAGGAAACTAGTATCCAAAATTGAACCACGTGAATCCTAAATTGAACCTGCGACGTGAAAACAAAACAATTTGTTTATTTTGAATATTTTTTAATAAAAATGCATAAAAAATAAAAAATATTGAAGTAAGTTTTCATTTTTCAATGCACGATGCACAAAAAAATTTTTTTCTTCTTGCGTCTACACCCACACATTTGCAATGAAACCAAATCCTACATTTCATACATTGTATCATATCGCAATAATCCTCTTGTTGGCATTCGTTGCAGTACCAGCCATTTGTTTCATTGATATCGTTAGATTTCACCAAGCCTTTAACCTTCTGTTTCTTCTTGTTTACATTGATATCTTTAATTTCTTCCAAACCCTTAAGGGGCACCTTTGGTTTCTTTTTCTTTTGCTTCTCAACACTGGTTTCTAGATTTTCTTTGTAAGGAGTGCTAGTAATTTCAGCAGCTTTCTGGATTCCTCTGCTTCTCTTTTTAGTTTCAATTTCTTTTGGTGTTGGCAATGGAGCAATTTCATCTAAACTAACAGAAAGCAAATCCTATTTCTGTTCCAATGGCGATGCTTCCATTTCTAGAGATTTAGTATTTGTCACGTCTTCTAATGGAACTATTAAGTCGTCTGATTTTACTAGACCATTTGATGGAGTTGATGTGGTTTTGGATGTCGAAGGGCGACTTTCTAACTCACTTGTAGGAGTTAAGCAGCCTCGTGCCATTAACTCACGATTTTTCAACTCTGACAATGGAATGTTTTCATCTTCGCTAAGTTCATTACCATTGTTTTTATCATTTTCAGCCGTTACATGCCACTCTGCAACGTGGGATTTTGAGTAAAGGGTGTCAGAGGCGACAAAATCTGAATCCTTGAATACGTGCCTATTAATAGGCCAAACACCAGATGCTCTGAAACCATTCGCAGCGTTTTCGATGGTAGCTGCTCTGCCATATGCTTCATTAAGAAGTTCCGAAACTTGAAATTGCGAAACCGTTCGACCAGCATTACTCCTTAGCCATCTTTCTAGTGCCTCGCTGTAGTACACTTCCATTGGTTTAAAGAAAGATCTATCGAGGGGCTGTAGGCGGTGGGTGGTGTGACCAGGTAGCTGCACCATTACGACTCCATTGTCTCGTGCCAACAAAAGTGCTTCCAGATTTTTACAATGGGTGGTGTGTCCATCAAGAAGAAGTAACACCTTTTTATCTTTCGTTGGGTGTACAACTTGGATAAAATGTTGTAGCCATTTTACAAAAAGCTCACTTGTAATGTACCCTGAATCCGAAATTTCAATTTTACTACCAGGCGGAGCTCCGTTACCTAATTCTGCGGTATACCTTTTTCGTTTAAAGATAATTATGGGTGGTATGTACCAACCTGCCGCACTTACACAACAAACAATCGTTGTATTGACACCCCGTTCTCCACTAGATATTGAACAGACAGCTTTAGTTCCCTTGGTGGTAATTATCTTTTGACATCTTTTAGCTACAGTGGAAAATCCGGATTCATCCATGTTAAAAATGTTAGAGGCGTTAATGTTGTGTTTATGACACAATCCTTCTAAGATATCAAAAAAATCGTAAACATTTTGACGATTAAATCCTTTTATCCTATTGAGGGATAAAGCTTCTGGTTGCCGAAGTGATAAGTTTGCATGTCTCTTCATGAACTTATAGTACCATTTTTTGCCTGCTATCTTTTTTTCAATATTAAATTGATGGGGCAAAGCATTTTTTTCCGCTAAATCAAAAGCGAGTTTTCTAATTTCTCGAATAGTTAATCCAAAGAAACATTCCGAAAACTGTACAATGCGTTCACAAAGTAATGCTTCGATTTGATCGTTAAATGTAGGATTCCTTCCTAACGATTTTTTAGCCCCTTTAGCTATTTTGTTTGTATTTCGAATATGCCGTAGGAGGGTCGACTTTGAAATACCGTAATCGCGGCTACATTGATTTAAGCCTTTTTCGCCACTGCCATATGCCTTTAGCACCATATCCATATCCTCAGTAGACCACTTTCCATAATTACCCCGTTTAGACATCTAAAATAACAAAAAATTATTATAGCTTAAAGATTTTTACAGTTGCCCAAATTGAACCTCAGTTCAATTTCGGGAACTATCAAGAGTTCAACTTAGGCAACTTGCACTAAAATTAAAATAGAATTTATTATTGTTTATGTCATCAAAATTTTAAATCAAGTTATGCTGTCATTAGATAACCAAAACATCACAGTCAATCATGCAAATCACTAAAATATCCTTACCTTGCAAATAAATGCCGGATTTCCTTAGCAACGAAACTCAAATGTTACACTGGATAACCTTAAAATACTCGATGTTCCCTCAATACCACCGAGTCAAATCTTTTTGCAGACCACTAACTGCAATAAGCTTTAGGTCGCTTAGTTTATTTGACCTCCGAATATAGATGGCGCCACATCAACGAAAAGCGCCATTTTGAAGGAGGTTCAAATTGGGAGCCGGTTCAATATGGGCAACCTTACCCTATCTATTTAGATTTTAATTGGGTTTTTCGTCACAACAACTGTTAAATAAATTCTGGCGCTTCGTCAGAGGTTTGTTCACTTTTAACTTTGAAAATTCATAAATGCCTAACATTAAAAGAACCAAACTTTGGGGTTAGGTTAACTCAAAAAAATAAATTCAACGACTTTGTTTTATGAGCTTTCGGATAATAAATCTTCCTCCTATCTCAAAGAAAATTTCGAGTCAAAGTGTAATGACACTTTAAGATAATGTCAAGTCAAATTCGAGGCCTACGATAAAGCCAGGCCATGGCGCACAAAAATGACGTGACCATCTTGTCATTTGTCACATAACTGAAAGCTGCAGCTTGGGTTTTGAGAACTTTTAAATGTTTAAAGTGTTTTTAAACGTCTTAGTTTATATTTTAGAAACAAGTTTGTGTCTAGTGCGCGTGTGTCCTGGCGGAGGGGAACCGCCTAGGTGTTATTAGGGCCTCTGGGTGGAAGCCAGGAGTATTGGTGCCGCTCGCGACAACGCGTGAGTGCTGTAAGGGGAATTCTCCCCCCGGAATGGACAGTGGACTAGTGGAGCCTGAGACACAGACGGGTGAACTGCTTACGGGAGATCCGCGAGTTCAGACGGTCCGGGTGGCTGGAAGCCGTTCCCGTTGACCACGTTCGGGTTTGTGTATTTTGTATTCACCATTCACCTTGTGCGAAATAAGTCAGTGTTGTAACGTACTCGAGAATTTTGGTTGTCGACCCACGTCCTGATACGGTTCCTATTCGGCCTTTCATTGAGTTTCATTTTGATTTCGTAAAAAATATCCTAAATACCAAATATTGGGTCTGTTTATATTATATTTATACATATTACAAAAGCCAGGAAGAAAATGCCACCATAACAACAATTGCTTTGCCTCGGGATGAAAATTTGCGCCAAAAATGTATTCGTCAAATTCCAACTGAGATTTAATTTCTAAAAAACCCTTTAGCATGTGTGGATAACACATTTTCAAGAAAGTGTAACAATTAAAGTGGACAAATGTGTTGTGGGAGGAAAATATCTATAGAGAGAATATCACTTAAGCTAAAGGAAGGTGCTGTCCCAACAATTTTTGAGAATGTGCCAAAATATTTGAGTGCAGTGCCATTTAACTCTCAGCCCAAAACAGCTGAGGCAGGTTGAAAATTTTGAAAAAACAATTAGAGAAAGCCTGGATGCACAAAACCAATAAATGTAATAGATGAAAGAAAACTCGCCAAATTGTTACGAAATTTGTTTTTTTGAAATCGGCATTAAAATGTCCCAAAATCGTCATTAAAAGCACAGAAATCGTACAATAATGTAGCCCATTATTGTACGATTTTTTCAATAAGTAGGCCTTGGCGAGATGTAAACATCAAAAGTCAGACGCGGAGAAATCGCTCGTCAAAAGTGACCAAATATTGAAAACCCGGCCGATAAAGGCTCATTTAACTTTTCGTACACATTGCGAAATTGTTTCCTATAGCAATCCTTCAGTATACATATTTTAGTAAATTTGAATATCAATAGATTTGTTGTGTAGGCTGCATAAGAAGCAGCAGTTTGGTTTTTCTGTCAGAAGGTGCCCTACGTCATTATACTTGTCCTAGGTAGAGCAACGCCGCGCGTAGTCGGTTCGTGGACGGGTGATCCCTTATAAAATAAAACATTTTTTTTTTCGATTTAAAAAAAAAATATAATATGTACCTCGGCACTGAAGTTCTTTTTATGACTCATGTGGTTTATTTGCCTCGGTCAGAGGCCTCAGCAACTAAACTCCACATGAGTCATAAAAAGTTGAACTTCAGTGCCTTGGTACATAAATAACTATTTTCTACTTATCTCCAAAAATGCCTTTTATTATATAGGACTAAGTTGGTCACGTGACTACGCGATTATACGTTAGCGCCATGGCCTGTCTTTATCGTTGGCCTCGAGTCAAATTGAAATGACGTCACAAAGTACCAAATTGATTTCAGATGCTTTGTCTCAGTCAGACGGCTTGTAAATAATGCAGGCGCCGTCTCATCATAGTATAGGTAACAGGTAACACCCTGAGCGGTAGGTGTATTTTTATTTCATGTCGGAATTAAATATATTTACAGAAGCTATTCAGCTGTTGTTTTAAATCCAGAAATCCAATCCTTAAACGTTGTCCCATTCGGTTCGGACTCGTCGTTTAATTCGAATAACTGATTCAGTATATAAATAGAATTTTTTGCCGGCGGCGTACGCTGCCGCACTGACTGGGCACTTTGTCCCAACAAAAGCTCTCTTCTCATGGCTGCTTAAAAGCTATTGGACACGTTCGTTCCGCCGCTTCTTGCCGCCCCAACAAAGTAAACATTCGCCGAACTATTCTCCGGAATCGTTTACCGATATTGTTTTTACCTGGACGCTCGACGCGGTCCAGTGTAAACAACCTTTAATCATTTACAAATATGAGCGTGCAGCAAAAAGTTAAAGAGTTTTCGGGCGCCCGGTAATCGGGTATTAACTTTCTTGGAAGCAGCTGGAAAAAACGGGCAGTTGTTTTTCCTGCGATGGCAATTCTCGGGGTATAATAGAAATATAACGTAGGAAAATAAATGATTTTGCATGGGTGGGAGTTTCCTTGTAAACGAGACATTTCGAAACTCTTTTCGATTATGTTCTGTTGATTTGTTACATACAAAAACCAAAGAATTTTTGTATCAAAGTTTGAATAAACGTATATAAAATAATCATTAAGGTTATTTCGGAATTCTGCAATATCACTTTTGCCTATCCTGCTTCAGTGGAATTACCCGTATGGTTGCTCTAAACTGTTGGAGTTATATAATACAATATAGAATAGATCACTCAGCGCATCTTGAGCAACGGAACAAACTTATCCTTTTCCGTGATTAACTTGAGACTGAACACATGGGTGTACACGTGACGAGAAAAGTTGAAATAAAAATACGTATATCTAATGCCGCTTTTCGGCTCAGTAGGTATCATAGACGTAACTAGGTCGTATTTTTAGGGGGGGCTGATCAGGACCGGCTCAAGATTTTGCGGGGCCGGGTGCCGCATGAAAATGCGGGGCCCCGACAAGTCGGTACGCTACTTACAAAGATATATTTTTTACAAGTAATTCTGCAAAATGGTAGGCCGGGGCTACGAGTTTGGATCACTTCTGTGACGTATAGGTATAGGAATTAATTTCGAGTGGTGGAGCGAAATTTTTTAAAAATTTGAAGAAAAATTACATAAAATTAGTCTTGGGAAATCCCAATATCTTCAAATTTAAAAGCTGGAGTGAATATATTTTCAAATTCCGAAATGGGTTCGGTCCCGCCCTTGTAAATACGTTACTGATTGGATCACCCTGTACCACCCTTGAGGTGTCACACCCAAAAACGTTCATTTTAAGGCTTCAAAAAATTATGTATAGGTCTATCTACTGGTAATTTTGAATCATCTTTAATTCATTTAAGAAAAAACATTATGAAAAAGTAGAGTAGAGTAGAAACCAGAGAAAAAATGTTGGGAATGTCTGCTATTTTGTGATGCAAGATTATTTACATAGTACATATTATAACGAAACAACAATACACTGGATGAATAACAAAATAAAAGTCTGGAGTCTGGAGTCTGGCACAGCAAAAGTACATTCTCCGACGCCCGTCTCGTCTCTCTTTCTCTCGGCAGCATACACGGTGTGTTCGCTCTCGCTTGCGCGTTTAAATTTCAGTCGGATTTTGTGGGGGCACAAGGCGCAAGATTCCGCAAGAGCAAGCGATTCGTCGAAACTGGTGAATTTAGAAAGGCGCGTGCGGTGTTCACCGTGTTGCGTAACGTTGCGTTGTCAGAATGTTAGATCTATTCTGTTTACGAGAAGCATTATATCTTCGCATATCCTTTACATTTTAGGGAGGGCTAATAGAAATGTAGGGGGGGCTAAGCCCCCCCCCTAGCCCCCCTAGCCCCCCCTAGCCCCCCCCTAGTTACGTCTATGGTAGTTATATTATTATGTTTTATAAGTGCAGAAAACGAATCTAAATTAGTCTGTATGATACTAAATGGTATTTAGAGCGTCAAATAGTCAATAGCTTTTGTGCATAGATTCGACACTTCATATACAGGGTGTAACTTAAATTAATAGGTACATAAATTTTAACTGGCAGTAGGTTTCGAGTATCCACCGCCAAAGCACGCCTATGAAGTTTATTTAAAAAAATATCAACAAAAATAGGACAAAATTGCTTAGAACGTAGAAACATTTTTAGTGCCGCTGGTTCGAAGGTACCTGTCAGTCCATTGTTGGTACGACGCGCCGCCGCAGGCCGACGCGACAGCTGATCGCAGCCAGCGGGCTGGAATTTGTAATAGATCGATAATAAGTTTTTGGCCACAGTTGCCACTCGACGAGCTCATGTAGAATGCGAATGAAATAAAAAAAAATACGATACATTAGCTAAAATAAAAGAATCTATACAGCGAAGGGTTGAAGCTTGTTTGGGAATGGAGTACATTTCGAACAACTTCTCTGAAAAAGTTACATCAATAAGAAGTGGTGAGCTGTGTCGTGAAAATATTATTGTGAAAAGTGAAAGCAAAATAATTGTGAATTGGTAAATGTGATTATTACTAAATTATGGTGAGTGCTTCTTTACTAGGTGAGTCTTGATATTATTTTTTATGGGGCTATTTATAGGCGAATACCTGCTTTAAAAAAATAACGCGCCGCTGCTGACAGCAATAATGAAGGGATCTTGCGACCAGTGGCTTTCAAACTGTGTCTAAAATTCGGGAAAATTTTTAAGGACCATAACTTTTTAATTTCTGTATCTATACTAAAAAAATATTTTCGTGCTTTCTTTACACCCTGTATTACCTCACAACATTATTTTCAGACTATTTACATTGGAGCTAAGAAACAATATTGCCAAGATAATAACAAACCGCAGGCGGCCGTCTTGTGAGCTATACGCAGTGTCATAGCGCCAGGCGATAAAATACGAGAAGTAGGTACAGGAAATAAACTCTGCACGTCCAGCAGGTGCACAAAATCATTGCAAATTGTTGGGTACCGGGTATGTTATGAAGAAACAACTAATAATGCTTTTAAAAGGACATCATTTTAAACAAAAAAGTTTATATAAACATGTGTATCGTTTCCGAGATACAGTGTGTAAAAATGAAAATTTATTTTTTTAAATAATTTTGTTATTAAAATTTTCGCACAAAATTGTATAATCGGGGTTTTAAAGGTGAAAATTATTCGTTCTAGAGAAACAGGGTGTTCAACGTATCTTGTACCAGTGAGGTGATTTTAACACCCTGTATCTCGGAAACGAAACATTTGCGGACACAACTTTTTTGTTGAAAATGATGTCCTTAATCGTTGGTTGCATTTACGAAAGTTATTTCCCTTACACCTTGTAAGTTGTTCAAGTTGTTTTATATGAAACTTGTTGGTTTATGCACCCTGTGCTCCCATCAGGAACGAAAAGTCCTCGTAACGATACAAATTATAATTATTCTTTGCAGCTCCTTCATTTTAAGGTTTCCTAAAGTTGTCCCATCTGGAAATTGCTGAGTAAAGTGAATTTGTTGTATAGGACCCATATCGAATAATTATTAAGGGTTGCGTTTATGGCATGGCATAATCCAACATCTGTAACGACTGAAACGACAATGCACACCAATAGGCGAAAAAACACCGGCGATGGCGTGCCTGGTAACCATTCAGACGGGTAGCGTTGGAAACATTTCAAGAGAGAGGTTATTTATCTCGGATTAAATAAAAATTGTTAGGCTATTTTTAAGCGGCGCGATCATTCTATCAGTTGTTTTTTACTGTAGTACGTCGATCAGGAGGAATGATACATTAGTCACTTTTTAAGGGATTGGCAAAAAAGAGCCAATATATCATAGTTACCAATAGCAATGACATTTTTGCTGCTAAGTACGAATATTGCTATATCCAAAAATTTAACTCAATAAACGTTCCTATACACCCGAACATACGATGTGATCTCCAAAATCGGAGGTCACAATGAATAGCCTAATATTTTCTTCCTCCAGCATGTAGGGGTCACCAGGAAGCCTATACCGAATAGAGGTATACCTTATATATGGTTTTAGTTCCGACGTTGGCCGCTGGCGCTGATGCCATTTTGTTGATTGCATTTCCGAACCTAGGTGACCTCCGGTTTTATATAATATCGTTGATCGACATATTGCCTTCCGTTTTAGGGGCATGCCGCTTTTTTATGTATGGTGGCGTTCCTATTTCCATGGGCGATACGGCCTTAACTTTCATTTCATTAGTTTACTTTTGACCTTTTCAAAATTTGCAATTTTTGAACCCACCGTATGACAAATTAATATTTTCTTAGCGCGAATCTTTATTTCCAAGGAACCAAAATCTTTTATGAGAGTGACTTTCTTGCGAAAACATAAACATTTCGGCCACTTCGCCTCTTCTAAACTCCATCCGCACGAACATAGGTAGGTACTGCATAAATACTTAGAGAAGGATACATTTCAATCCCCAATAGCATTTTTTATAAGTTTAACATTTTGACTGCTTGGAAATTATTCAGGTTCAAATTAAATATAGGTACTCAATATTTGGATCATGGAAACCATAGCTAATATAAGAAATGCCAAAAGGTGTCCGTGACAAATATTATAGGTGTGAGGAAAGCATAGATTAGTTTGAAACACGTTTTAAATTGTGGGGACGTGAATTCTTTGTATTTCCACACAATTCGTAAGTCCACACAAGTACCTACTACAATAAAAGTGCTAATGTCTGGGGTTCAAAATAAATGTTTAATAAAGAAAAAATAAATAGCTAAGAAATACATTTTAAATGTTTATCAGCTTGGCATAATTCGTTTACCTCGTTTACACCCACTTCTCCATCGTTTTACATGAATTAGACGTACTAGCCTCCGGAAGTTTGGCAACGTTTTGGAGGCCATAAGGATCTGATAGTGTATATTTTCATATACAAAATGGAGGCCACACTGTATTGGCAATTCGATATATAAGTCCGAAGAAAAAGTGGAAATATTTACCCCTCTTTTCAATTGCCCATTCCATAACTTCCTCTCATGTAGAATATGCAAATATGTAGTCATCTATGTATTTAGGAAGGGTGGAACCCAGGTCGCTTGTTGTTTATCACGGAGGTCACAAAGACACAACTGTACCTCTATATATATGGGTGTACGACCTACTGATCGACAAATCTTTAATTTTCCTAAAACAGTAGCGTTGTTGTGGTAAACCCGATTTCTTCAACCAGCGAGTTAAAGCGATGGTGTGCTAAGAGACAAAGTGACCACAAGGCTCTGTTCTATTGAAAGAATAAGAGTAAAAAATACTTAGAGAGCGTGGATTCCGCATCTCAGATTAGGTATAATAATGTATTGTAAACTCTATAGTCTTAAGTGCTGGCACATTGTCCCTAGAACGTAATACCATACCATGCGAACCAGTAATTTATGCCTGGATACATACAAGGTTAATAAGTTTTATAATACGTTAGGGTATACAGTTCCATAGGTCCAAGTTTTTGGTGTTTTTCAATATAGATTGTGTTTTCTACAGTCTCCTCCAACATCAGCGGAAGAATCTGTGACAACTTATTCCTGGAAATGAGGTTGTATCGCCAGCTTTTTGGCCTTAGAAAGCTCTCCAAATCAGTGATCTTTTTAATGTTAATTATTCGTCTCGTTAGAATAACAGCGGCGTTTATGGCATAATCCCGGGTGCCTTAAAGGCGTAGGAAAAGCGGAAAAGCGTCGGCGATGGCGTGCCTGGCTACCATCCAGGACGGCGACGAGGCGCCACGACGCGGCTCGATTGAAAGCGAACGTCGGAAGTGTTTAAAAAGCGGGGGGGTCCTTATCTCGGATTAATAATGTATGTTAAACTACCCTTAAGTGCTGGCAAATTGTTCGTGGAACCTCGGGGTCGGCCGCACCGACACCATGCAACCCACTAATTTATGCCGCTACACGGCACGCGGTGAATAACTTTTATAAAATCTGAGGGTAGTTGCAGATTATGACTTTTCAAAAGCTGCAGTTAAATCTGATAAGCGCTAATTTCGTATGCAATTTACAGTGTGGGGTTAATTTTTGCCAGTAATCATGAAAACCGGAAGCTATACAAGTCATTCGTGGGTATATCTGGATTGTTGGTTGAACTTAATGCAGTACGACTTAAGTTTTCAAGGATGCGTTGTAGGAACAGGGAGAACTTATAACCTATAAAAGCCAAAGGGAATTCATTCCGTCGCTCACACCTGTGTGTCAAATGTCATTGGTGCAACGACGCCAAATATCGCTGAAATCGATAGTAGTTTGGTAGGGGATATACATATATAATTAAGCTCAAATGTTTACCAAAAATTATTAATTAAGCTGTTTTTTACAACATACAAATAATAGGTGTAATATAACATTTCTTTTTGCGGGCATTGTTTCCCGGCTGAAGTGAATTTTTTTCAAGCGATTATCCGTTGCCTGATATGCCACGAAACATCCATCTTTTAATAAAATAATTGTTTCACAACTTTATTTAAAACAAACTTATTTTTGGTGTCTATGTATAGAGTTTTATATATTTTACTTCAGAAAAAAAGGAAAGAGGCATAATTATGATTTGGTTTTGTAATTTTAATACCTGCTTTAAAAACAATACAGCTATACCTATATATTATATTGACGACACTAGTGAGAAAAACATGATTTATGCAAAAATTATAATGTGCCTCTTTGAAAGGACGCGCATGATAATTTATCTCGAAAATTTTATACTTTTTATAACTTTGGTCTTTTCAGGATGGATACATGCTTACCCTATTTGCTGGAGTCTATTGAGTGTTTCTGAAGCAGGTACATGCAAGAAAAAGTTTCCACCAAAATTATTTCAAATATTATTTATCGCCTTAAAAAACCGCAAAAATATATTTAATTTGGGAGGGGGACATGTTTTGAAGTTTATTTCATATGTAGATGATTTACCTAACTGCAAGAGTAGAGTAGTTACAAACTTTTTTTTAATCGGACCGTACTGTGTGTGATGCAGCATTGGATAGTAGTATTCATTACAAAAAAACATCCAATTTCGAAAATATTTGTAGATATAGCCAATCCAAAAAACCTTTCTAATGATGCTAATCGGGGCGGAAGCTTATCCCTGGGCCCCCGCGTATAAGTAAAGACGATACACGGGAGTTCCACCAAACTTCAAAAATAAAAATAAGAAAGGAAATAATAATAAAAATAAAAAAGGCATCCTAACACAGGTATAGCAACCAAACCTAGTGCGTAGTGCATACCTATAGCACCGTATACAGGGTGTCTAATTAATTATGATATATACACGGTGAGTTTTTTTCGATTCCCACTATATGGGGATCTCGGAAACTAGCAGAGCTAGAACAAAGGTTAAATGGGGAAAGAATTGCAGTTTTGAATGCTCAATCTAATGCTCCTTCTGGATTTTTAAAAAAGTTCATGGCTCACTAGATATTTTGCAGAGTGATTTTTTGCTATTTCATCAGATCCCTGTAGCTCCGTTATTTCTGATTATACAGAAAAACTGTAGCGACAAAAATTGTAGATAATTTTGGGCTTAATAAGATAATCTTATCCAATTTTTTTTGTTGTTTGTGATTTTTGAGATATGACATAAACTTATGTTTTTTTAATTGTAAATCATAGTTGGCTGTGGCCTTATAAAGTCGGCTAATTTTTTAGCTTTCCAAAAATATAATAATCGGCATAGTTATTATAAAAAATAAGAGCTATGGCCAATTTTCTGATTTTTTTTTTAATTTTCACATAGTCAGCCATGGAATATTTTAATAATTACGTTCTATTTTATAATTTTTAAATTGTAGTTAACTGGTGTTTTGAAGTACCCTTTGCCAATTTCTACATATAATTAAAAAGATACAAGTAAAAGCACGGTCCAAAAACCGCGCAAGTGGCGCGCTCTGTGAGGTACGTAGAAATAGACATCTCTAAAAACACAGTGATGACACATTTTGGTTCAGCCATGGGAGCTATAATTCAATTTCAAAAAAAGAAAGAAGAAGGGTAAGTCCGGGAGAGATGGCTCGCCTTTTTTTAGAAGAGCCCACCTTAAAAATAAAAGAGTTACCTATCGATTAAAAAAAATTAACCGAATCAGATGTACCTACTGGTGTATTTTTTAAGGTGTAAGGTAAAAAAAGTGTGTCTTGTGTGAGTGACCCTAGTATGTGTCATATAGGTATTCGGTGCCTATAGGATTAGCACTGATTGCTTCCAAATACTTCAATAGTAACGTTGCGCACTAACTTAAATAAGTTAGGATATCGAATCATCCACCATCTACTTCTTCCAGTCTTTCCTATACTCAGTGGCGGATCTATAGGCTGGAGTCAAGGGAGGGGCTTCTATTTCCGAAATTTTGTAATAAAATAGGAAACACATTTTTTATTCATTTTATTCATTAAAATACAATACTATTAATCCATTAATATTCCTAGTTTCGTTCAGTTCCGTTCCGCTGTTCCAATTCCGCTCTACTCGTAGTAATAGAATAGAACAACTATGAACGTGAACTGTCGATCGGTGAAGGCGATGACTGGACCCGTGTTCTGTGCCGGGCCCTGTCCCAATCCCATTGCGTTCACCAAATTTTTAAATTTGTACTATAAAAACTATTTAGCGTACCCTCTTTAGAAACAGAAGCAATATTTATCAATGATTCAATATTCAATAATAATAGTTACTTTGCGACCTTCATGCCCACATAAACTCAAAATGGCATGTTCCTGTCAGCGCATTTACAACCGGTCCGAAACGAGTTGTCAGCGAATCAAATCGTACCTGTAGTAAACGATCTGAGCGCTGTAAGCACTGACAGCGCGATTTGGACCACGGCCTTAGAAGACTAGAAGTTAATAATATTGGAACTGGAACAGTTTTTTTAAGAACAGGTATTGCCTGGAACTGGAACAGGTTGTACTTGTTCCAAGAAAACGCAGTTCCACACCATCCCTAATTGCCAGACATATTTTTTAAGTGCCTACCTTACGGTATTAGGCCACTGCCTATACTTGACGAAATATGAAAGGCTAGAAGTTTTATGGGCTAATAAGATGGGTGTTAATGAAATAACAAAAAACTCGTCTCCCTTCTATACAAATATGCGAGTCTAAAATATTGGAAGCCGTAAACAAAGCGATAGACTAATACGTTTGATTGAGATCGGTCAAACATCAAAGGGTAGTAACTCCCATCTCCTTCCATTTCGAAGGGTAAGTCGTTTTTTCTTCTTCCCCCATCGGCTGCGCATTTGACCCGAAATCGCGAGCCAATTAAATAAAAGCCGATCATTAGCGGGCTTTCAGCGGGCGCCATTAAATTAATTTGGAGAGCCGTCGACGCTTATTAGCGCGGCGGCGGCGGCCGGCGGCAGGGGTGGTAATTTTGGCGCGAGCGGTCAGAGGCGGCCTCGCCGGCCCGGACCCTCCGTTGCCATGGTAATTGTTTGGCGGCGCCTCGGTAACGCGTCAGCGTTTTTCGGGCCGCAATTAGGTGACTGGATAGTCTGGGGCCTGTGTGGGACGTTTGCGTCGTTTGCGCCATTCGTGCATGGCGCGCTGCCATGCTGTTGCGCTGCTGCTATGCTATATGCATGTTATAGATGCCGTAAATAGTCCGATAATCGCCTTCTAGCTGGCCGTGTACTCCTAATCCGTGAACCTGCATTGGCCAATAAGATGCTTTTGAGATCCCAACAATCTAAACGTGTCAGCTATAGAAGATTTTAGCTTCATCCATCTACAAGGTGTTAAACCTACAAATATTAAGCATCCGTGTAGTAAACATGCGATTTTGAGAAAAAGTAAGAAAATTGTAGAATCTTTATGCACTCAAGAGATAAAGAATGCATCAATTATTTTAATTCATTCATATTTTTAATCAATATTTTATGAAGGGTAGGTATATAGGTATATAGCTTTATCAAGTGACGCCCAACTTGAAAGTTATAATATGGGTTATAGACCATCGGAATAATGAATGAAACAATAATTATATCAATGGGTAGCGTCCCATGGAGTAAACGGTAACGCCTTTTTAACTGGAATTTTTAAGCCACTGTATTTTTATCAATTTATAGATTTTGACACGAAGGGAATGACTTACAGTCTCATAGCTGCACAAGCACAATTTATTAACAGGAAAACCTGTGCATATGTTTTAACCTACCGAGGGGGTCATCTTCAGCAATGAAACATTTTGGTAAGCCAACAGAGCTAGAAAAAAGTAAATCAATTCAGATAACGTTATACAAACTATAGTCGATGAATTAGGAAAGTAGGGTGTAAAAAGGTAACCTCAAAAGGAGGCTTTAACTAATCAATCAAATAAAATTTTTATATAAAATCAACGATATATAGGAATAGATGACTTGTTTCTACATTAGCGGGTCGGGGAAAAGATGAGGTAATTTGTTTACATTGGCATTTCTTAAATTCAGTCTCTCCTATTTTGTAATGTGTAATAAAATAGTTCTTTGATAGACTTGTATATCGTATATATATTATGCTATTAGATACTTATATTTACAAAATATCCTAAATCGTGTCAAAAAACTGGATACCTTGAATAACATTTCCAACAATAACATCTTTTTAAAATCATGAAATAAAACGACCTGCCATTAGTAATGTAGGTATCTATTCCTTTATATCCTTGTATAAAATGGTGGCATCTAAAAGGGAGAAAGAAATGTGATAAACAGGCAGAAAATTTATGTATTAACAACTCTTATTTAGGAGGGAAGTTATTTTTTTTTTATTTATACACTACCCAACAGGCGAACCCATTTATGGGGTAGGAAAATACAATAACAATAGTTACAGAAACATTATTACAAAACATACACATTCTAGCTCAAACTTTTTAAACATGAAATTTTACAACTAAGTATGTCAACCTGAGGACTTACTATATTGTTATAGTTGTCACACATATTATATAAGGGAGAATATTTTTGAACATTCACTCTAGCAGTCGGCAAGTAGAACAGGTTGCAGTTTCTGGACAAGACACGTGGAACATGAAAGTCAAGTCGGTGCAGTATATCCGGGCAGTCAATTTTTCCATGAACAATTTTAAAAAGCAAAATTTGTTGACTTTGTATCTTCTTTGCGCAAGACTTTTTATAGAGAAGCGCTCAAGTAACAGTTCATGTGGATAGCCAAAATGAGGGTATACACCATCCTGCTTGAAAGCAGCATACTTCAAGAAGCGGCGCTGGATTGACTCAATTTCAGATATGTATGTGGTGTGGTGGGGGGTCCAAACAGGTGAGGCGTATTCTACTTTAGATCGTACATATGCATTGAAAAGTGTAAATAGCGATTCAAGATTTGCAAATTCTCTGGTGTTACGAATGACAAACCCCAGCACCTTATAGGATTCACTACAAACTTTATGTACCGTAAAACGGGGTGAATAGGGTCAATTTTTCACTTTGAAACGTCATATCTTTGTGTGTAGTGTAAGTACAAATTTCAATTTTGTGTCAAAAGCTTAGTCTTGACTTCTACTTTCATTGACATATAACACAAATTGATGATCAACATTAATTTGATTTTTATTATTTTTTTTATTGACTGACCCTATTCACCCCAATGAGGGGGTGAATAGAATCAGTTATGTTATTTAATGTGGGGTTCGATTGGGAACGTAGTAGGGTCTATAGGGTCAACAAATTTTGTTTTAAAAAAATATAACAAAACATTTATTCTGGAAAATAGTGTAAATAAACATTTTATCTTATAAAACATCATAAAAAATAAAACAGAATTCTTTTTGGTATAAGGCACATAATTTCAGACTTATATTTTATTATCTTTTAATATTTTGACAAAATCTTTGAGCAATTTGATCCTTATGTCTTTTAAGAAATCCTTCAGCAAAATCTATACCTGGCAAATTTTCCTTAAAAATTTTAACTGTCCTGCCTTGTGCGTCTAAATGAGACTTCACTATAAGTCTTAGCCCCAACAAATTCAAAGGGTAACCCCACTCCGCACAAACCTTCAAGTGACTTACTATGGTTTCTTCTTCTTTTAAAGTCAGTACAGTCTGACCTCCTTGTTTCCTCATGTCTCTGTTTTTTATATGTCTTTGTAGCACACTGTAAGAGATGCTATACTTTTTGGAAGCACCCCGTATACTTAGATTTTTTGTTAAAACGTCGTGCTTAGCCATTTTGATAGTTTGGGGATCCATTTTTCTATACCGTTTGCCGTGTGGGTCTGGTTTATATTGACGTGGCATGCTGACCCTTTTCTCCCCTAACTTGTTAAAGTTAGTCCCTGAAAATTTTTTTAATTAACACCGTGGCAACACCTGCTAGTTATAATTTTTTTTTGGGTGTTATGTGTTTATATATATGAATACTAAATAATGTGCAAACAATAATTTTAAAATAAAGTAAAAAGCTTACCAGCTGCACACGAAGTTTTTTGAACCAGAAAATCGAACTGCTTATTATTTTGAGGTTATGTCAGCTGGTGTAAATGCTGCCAACATCCAATATCCAAAATTAGTGATCATATGTGATCTTTACTGTTTTGTAGATACAGTGACATATGGTCATGGTCAATATTTACCCTATACAGAAACTATACAGGATTAAAACACATTTTGAAGTTTCAACCCTATTCGCCCCGATGATCCTATTCACCCCGTTTTACGGTATATGAAAAGAAAAAGATAGCTTTGAATCGAAGTAAAGACCAAGGTCTTTCATAATTTCAACTCTAGATAGTACACTGTTATTAAATTCATAATTGAATAATAAAGAATTTTGCTTCAGTGTATAACTAACAACGTTACACTTCTGGACATTCATTGTCAAGGAATTATCTTTACACCATCTGTTCAAGCATTCGATATTTTCTTGCAAGTTGATACAATCTGAATAATCACAAACTGTGGAGTAAAGCTTGAGATCATCTGCATATAAGAGGTAGGATACATTGAGGTCTTCACCTATATCATTGATAAAAATGATAAAAAACAGAGGCCCGAGAACCGAGCCCTGAGGAACTCCTGATGTAGGGGAGAATTGGTCAGATTTTTGCCCAGAGCACTCAACATGACATACTCTGTTTAAAAGGTATGTCTTTAGGAGAGATAATAAATTGGGCGATATATTTAAATTCTGCAATTTATGAAGAAGTATGTCATGATTAATCTGATCAAATGCTTTTGTAAAATCTGTATATACAATGTCAACTTGATGTCCAGAATCAATGCCATCAGCAATCACCTGGGTCGCAGTAAATAAATTAGTAACAGTAGAGCGATTTTTTACGAATCCATGCTGTTGATTTACTAGGACAGGACTAAAGTGCATATATAATGGTTCATATAGGCAAAATTCAAATACTTTTGATATGTTATTTATTATGGTAATGGGTCTGTAATTAGATATTATATGCTTATCATTTTTTTTGTATACTGGCACCACTTTAGCTTCCTTTAGAATTTGCGGGAATGTATTTAACTTTATACATAGGTTAAACAACCTGCACAGTGGATGAGAGATAATGCTTGCACAATCATTAAAAATAAACGCAGGAATTTTGTCAGGACCTGCTGTGTTTTTCGGTTTTATTTTTTTCAAAGCTTTGTATACATCGGTTTGTGTGAAGCTATTAATATTCAGTATGTCGGTGCAATAGGGAACGTTTGCCATGTGAGTTGTATTGATAGTAACGTTTGAAAAAGAGTCCTGAAAAAAGCAAGCAAACGCATTAGCGACTTCTAATGGTGTGTCGTATGTGACATTTTTATATTCCATAGTTGTTGGGAGGCCTGACGTGATTCTTTGTCCCTTGACATACTTCCAGAAACCACCAGCATTAGATTTTATTTTACTCTCCACTGTTACACAATAGTTCTCATGACTCAGCTCAATGTCCCGCTTGATTTTTTCCCTAAGCCGCGAGAATTTAGAGTAATCATCCCATACATTATGCCTTTTCCATTTTTTCCAGTAGATATGCTTTTGCCTTATACTCTTGATAATTTCAATGGAAAACCACGGCGGGTATGTGCGGTTGTTGATTTTGACTTTAGGTACATGCTGATCAAGTAATGTATAAATAATTTCATAGAATTGAGAAAAGGCAGAATCGATGTCATTTATACTGTCAAGTACTGTCCAGTCAACTTCTGCGAGGGAGGCATACAGCGATTGATAATTACCCCTTTTAAAGTTGTAGAAACTGGAAGGATTTTTCATAGGTTTATCTCTATTGCGAACGTTGAAGCTAACGTCAAGTGGGGGATGATGGATATCGATATTTAAAAGAGGGTCACGGGCATTTTGAACAAGGCAGTTCATGTTATCCAACACCAAATCAAGTAGTCTGTTCTTGCTGTTAAGAATAAGATTATGTTGAATTAAACCGAAGAAATTACAAAAGTTTGAGATCACCGATGTGCGATTAGAAAAGCGGTTAGACACTTGATTTTCAGCATATTCTGGGATGTTGAAATCTCCAATAAACACTGTGCGTCGCTCACCTAAACTCCTTATTAACGATAGGTTTTCAAAAAACATTGAAAACACTTCAGCACCAATATCAGGTGGAATATAGATAACAAAGATATTGAAGCTACAAAAATTAGCCGTAATTTTGACAGCCAAAAAGTCAATCAATTTAAAGTAATTTAGCAGCGGCTCATCCTTTAGTTTTAGATCGACAGGTGATAGGTGAACATCCACAGCAAGAGCCACACCCCCCCCCCTCTGGACCTACCAGTAGTCACAAAGTCTCTATAACAATGAAATACACTATATTTTTTAAGATCGAATAGTTCAGCGCTAAAAACCGAGTCATCCAGCCACGTCTCAGTCAGTGCAATACAGGAATAGTCACTTGAGCAACTGTTATTGAATAATTGCCTTGTTTTAGTATTGAGTCCGCGGGAATTTTGGTAATAGATTAAAAATTCATACAACGAATCCGACGGAGATATGCTGTCCATTAATTGCTACACTGCAGTAGGAGATACACCAAAGACATCGGATTTCATTTTGTCACATGCACGTTTATAAGCAGTACAGTTATTGTGATCCCATACAGCATGATCTATTTCAACATTTAATTTCAGAGACATATTTAAATTCACACAGTTAATACATTTTCTTGGGCTACCCGTAGGACAATCTTTAAGCGCATGGTTTTTGGAGCAGATTGGGCAAGTCATTCTACTTTTGCAAGAGCTGCTAGAATGAAAGTAACTATTACATCTAAAACAACGAGGAACATTTACATGATCAAAGATTTTACATGGGTCAAAGCCAACAAGCATTTGACCCTCTCCTAAGGCCTTATTATAAGTTAGTACATCTAACTGAAGCGTAGCCTGAAATATGTCCGGTTTCTTCTTAGTAGGGGCAATTCCAACAACTTTGCATACCGAGTCTTCATTGAATATCGATGGATTCTGCTTTACAAGGAAGTGAAGTAGAGAAATATCGTCATAGTTTTGATTGAAACCAACCAGGCGAAGCATAGGCTGAGGAGTCTTCAGCATATGAACATCATATTTCTCCGATAGACTACTTTCGGCTGCATCCATGATCTTTGCGATATCTTCTTTGTTCTCACAACCAACGAGAATTCCGCCATTTCTTATGTGTTTAACTTTATGAATGTTTATGTTAAGATCTGCAGGATTGGCAACTTGGAGTAAGTCGGACTTTGTACGGACGTTATCTTGATTTGGATCTTTCGGTTTAATGATGACTGTTTCCACTGGGTTTTTCTTAAGTTTGGATGCGAAACTATCAATAGCAGGAAATGAGGAGGCTACACTAGTGTTAATTGCTTGCAAGTTAGCGACTTTATCAGTAAAGAGCTCAAGACATTCAGTTTTGAGGGAATTGAATTTTGCAGTAAATTCCGACAAAAGTCTAGTGTAGCTATCATCAAAGATTTCCTTAAATTCTTCCGCAATTAACTGAGAGTCTATATGTCTGCATTCATGACATCTCCATTGAAGACCAGCAACTGTAGACAATAATGCACCAATCTCACACGGTACTTTCACGCATTCAATTTGGAACGGTTTCTTGCAGGCCCCGGAGCAAAAAATTCCCTGACGCCGACTGACTGTGGATTCGCATACGCCGCATCGAGACATTTTACATTGCCATATATCACGACAAAACAATGCTTCATTCGAAGTACAGTAAATGAGGCTCACCTTAGTAGTAACGATGACAATGCTGGCGTATTTAGATTTGTGTCACACCATACACTGATTAATTATTTAGGGTTTTAATGGAAACAACTCGAAAACATACGTCCGCACGGCTCGGCGACCAGCAGTATATCCCGTATGTAAGGAAGGAACAAGTCATTGTGGCGAAGGAGTCTAGAAAAGTCAAAACCTTGTAGCGTGATTTTTTGAGGGTTATAATTGCTAAGAACCAAAATTTAAAGTTTAAATGTGTCTGTGGTCTGGTCCCGTCGACAAGGCGGAAATAGCAGAACATGGAGTGTCAAACGTGAGAAATTGAAGAACCCAAAGTTGCGCGGGAAGTATAAAATTGGGAAACATAATATGCGGAAATCAAAAAATAGTTAAACCGTAGCACTCACCAAGAATTTAAAATGAGCGAATTATTATTTTCATCAGAATGCAGAAATTTTGAAGATGTATAATATAAATTCAACTGGTGAACTCTAGCTGATATTGTCAATGGTCAGCTAGATACCTATTGTCAATAATAACTCTCGCTACTAGGTAATATCAAATGACGGCAATCCTATATTTTGCCTCTATCGGCTAGAGTGTTGTACCTAGTACCTATTATCATGCACTCCATATTAATCATCAGTAGAACAAAGATTTTGCGCCAGCAAAAACCACATAATATGAGTTGGTTGGAAAATTGGAGGTAATCTTTCCGAGGAAGTAAAGTAGGTGAATCCTCACCTAATTTTAGGACAAAAATATGGCATAAATATTGCTTCGTTTTCGAGGTACAAGGTGTTTTTACGTAATCGGTACAGCAATAATAATTATTTTGAGAACTAGTGTGGTTGCGATAGAAATGTCTAAGAAATATAGGTAAATATTCAGAATGTTTCTTAATCTTTCTGACGAAGTAAAGTAGGTGAATCCTCACCTAATTTTAGGACAAAAATATGGTATAAATATTGCTTCGTTTTCGAGGTACAGGGTGTTTATTTACGTAATCGGTACAGCAATAATAATTATTTTGAAAATTCCATACCTACCTTTTTTGACCAATCAGAGGCTCGTTTTTTGCTTCGTTGTCATGGCAACTCAAAAAATTTCCGGAAATATTCTCACTTACTCTAGACAGCGGGATTTTTTTGACAGATGTCGTTATTATAATGTGACATTCTAACATATTATACTCAACAAAAATTTTGATAATAATTTCGTTTAATTTACGTGTTGATATGGAATTTTCTTACCGAATCCCCCACGTTCTGGAATTAATATCCGAAAATTTTTCTCTAACACGAATTTTTTGAAAATTATCACGATTCGCGTAGCGACGAGGGATAATTTTCGAAATACTCGAAAAATTTCCGGCAATAATTCAAGCACTAGGGCGATTACTAGTGAAAACGAATGTGGTTGCCATAGAAATGTCTAAGAAATATCACTAGAATATCATTAATAAAAAGAATAAAATACAAAAAAGGCTTTTAACACGCTGTATTTCGAAAACGAAACAATATTCGAAAAACCTTTTTACTACATTTTCATCTTAAAATGAAGTGAAGATTCTCCTCCTTTATTTTGTCAGAAGAGGTTAAGAAACACCCTGTATATGAAACCAGTGAAGTCCTTGACGAGATCAACTGATCTGTGCTGTGACAATCAGCCGGTAATCTTGTTAGGTAATATATTTTTTCCAAGATTATTGAAAAATATATATAGGTACATTGGGAAACCGATAAACAATTGCGCCTATTACCAGTCAGTAATCACAAGTGTGTAGTTATGAACTCACATCCACACACCTTTTGGCCAATCACGAACTTGCATTTTACTTAAACAGTACTTAGTTCAAGCTACATTTTAGTAACGAAAACTGAACTGTGGATTGTGGTTGTCATGGACGACGGCTCGGTGCTCGATACAAACAAAACAATCTGCCAATTTGTGATTTCATTGGGTATAGAAAAAGAAGTTCATAATAGATATTCAAAATAATTTTAGATGACGGTAAAATTTCAATCGGGGGGAAAGTTGAACTCCTGGCATATGGAGTTCTATAAGAAATGATGAAAACATAGAAATTATGTTTTCTTTCTGGCCCACCTTAATAGGCCCACCTCAATATAGGTATCTATAGCATACCTATACATGGTATAGAAATCAACAAGAATCTTAATCTAATAAAATGCAAAAATAATTCAGATCTCCCAGAAGAATACGAAAAGATAGTTTGTGATAAGAATATATTTGCCCAATTGTTAGTAATCTTCCAGGAGCATGAATGTTGTGTTTTTATTTCTTTGTCAATAATTTATGTTGCAAAGACCATCCAAACAAGCAAAGAACATTCAGCGCAGTCTTCGAGAACATGAACGAAAACCTCGTTGGTCCGGTGGTCGTCCACCATCTTGAACAACAACCACCGTCGCAGAGGCAAGCGCAGAGGAGGCCGAACTCCCCGAGGACAATCTGTCCGCTCCAATCGCGCACCGCCCCCGTTCCCAGCCACTTATCCGGATCCGCGGCCCGACCGCGATGGGAAATCAGCGCCAGCAATCAGCAGCAGCAGGGCTCGGCGCGGCGCGGCGGCCCGCAGTGGCGTCCCGCGCCCTCGAAATGTGCAGTTTATGCAGCAGTGGAAATTAGCCGTAATTGCGCCGTATTGCGTGGCATACGATTACCGGGTGAAAATCCGCCTTATCGGCCGGGCAAATACGGCCTAAACGTGCGGCATAAATCATGGATTTATGCAACCGTCGCGGGCAGCACAACCACAACACAACGCCGATCACGGAATATGGAGATTTTATCAGGCATTACCATTCGTTTACTGAAATTTGTACGTCGACCCGACCATTCGACGCAGGTTATGCGGAAAATTAATAATAGAACGGCCCGAACCGATCGCTGATGGGGCAAATTGCATGCAGTTTAGGCGGTTTTCCATAAAGCCGAGTTTTGCGGAGGTTATGCAGTCACGGAACTCCCATCCATATCTCCCAGCTACAGATCCAACATAAGACATTCCATTAAGTGGCCCTTGCAGGTTAAATATTTTAGGTAAAACTCGCCCTTTGATAAAATTAAGCCATAAAACGAGAAAATGTTTTCGTGTAGATGGGGTTGAAAAATCACTCAAATTTGATCGCATATCGCCTATATTTATAGGTATCTAGATTTATATGTATAGACATATGCAGGGATATTAACCAATTTTATAAATACTTCTAAATACGCGAAGCGTTGGAACTTTTGAATATTGTATTTCTGCAAATTGAATGGTTTCCAAATAAAGTCAAACAGTTATACAGGGTGTTCAGATTTGATACGAAACAATTTTGTAAAATTGCGATGGGCTGGACGATTTTGATGATTTTGGTGTATGTAGGAAGTGTCCTTATATGCAATCGTGGGACATATCGTCATGGTAGTAGCAGTATTCCCGGCCTGCTATGAATTTTTTTATGCGATTTTTTTGGAAATGCTATTATAGAGATTTTTATATGGGAAATCTGAAAACGCAGCTTTATTCACCATGCACCCTCTGAAACCGTAATGTTCCAAGTTTTATTACCTTACTTTGGCGACTAAAGTTTCTACAGGGCCTTAAATGTGGGAAAAGTAAAAAAAATATTTTCAATTAAAAATTAGGAATGCTTTGGAAATATTTTCAAACCGGGTAAACTTATTCTAAACTTCCCAAAAATGTCCAACCGACAAAGAAAACAGAAAAAGCACACCATAGTAACGTTTTAAAATAATACTTAAATAAGTATGCCATAATATTTTCTGTGATCTATTATGAATATGGCATACCTAGTTAAGTATTATTTTAAATCGGTAGTATGTGTTTGTCTTCCGTTTTCTTTATTACTGGCAGAATTTTGGGATGTTTCGATTAAGTTTACCCGATTTTTAAATATTTCCAAAGCAGTTTTGATTTTTAATTCAAGTTAAAAAACAATTTTCTCAAATATAAGGTCGTGAAGAAATGTTAGTTGGCGATGTAAATAACAAAAGAAAAATCGCTAATAGTATTTTTCAAAATATCGCATCGAAAAAATCACACTTAAATATGGCATGTTTAAGCATTATTTTAAAAAGTTTAAATGGTGTTCTTTGCCGTTTTCTTGTTTCAGAGGGGGTTGCCGACAGCGAAAGTGACGTTAGATTTCGTATTTTTTAAGTTGTATAGCATAAAATCTAATAACATTTTACTTGGCAAAAATTTAGTACAAACATCTCTGTCTTCATTTTAATCATAAGATCTTAAAAGCATATGCACTGGAATTATTATTTTTCCCAAGGTTTTCATAACCTATAAAACAAAACTCTGCTTCTAAGATCTTATGATTAAAATGAAGACAGAGATGTTTGTACTAAATTTTTGCCAGGTACAATGTTATTAGATTTTATGCTATACAACTTAAAAAAATACGAAATCTAACGTCACTTTCGCTGTCGGCAACCCCTTCTTAATGCGAAATTTTTGGGCTATTTGAATAAGTTTGTTCGATTTTCAGATATTTCGAAAGCATTCCTGATTTTTAATTCAAAATAAAAAAATCCTAAATTTAATGCCCTATATAGAAATGTTAGTCGGCGGTACTCAATTTTGGGACAATAGGGTATCAGGGGGTGCTGAATAAATCTAAGTTTCATATTTCCGAAAAAAAAAAACTAATAACATTTTCCAAAAAATCGAAAAAACATATCTGGCCGTGAACTAGTGCTGCCAACACGACGATATGCCCCACAAGTGCATATAAGGACACCTACTATACACAAATATCATTACAAATTTGTATGTAACTCCTGCCAGTTATACTTTAAACAAACAATATGTTAATAATTCCATTTTACTACAACAAATTATAAAACTTTTTTAGCTACTCGACTTCCGGGGTCCTATGTATATATTTCTGATGAATTTTGTGTAAGATATTTGTTGTTGGTGTTATCTGTGATTCAGTCACGATGTACAAAAATATAATAAAATAGTCAGGGATGCCTTAAGAAAAAAAAATGCGAAAACCAAGTTTAAAAGTTTAAAACAACCTTCGTAACCGAGTAACTCGACGCTCACGGTCGAAAGATGAACGTTGTTGTCACATTTCATTGTTCAGTTATTGTTGAATTGGCTCGGTTGAAGGTTATGAAATAAGAAAGACTTATAGATATGCATTTTATTTGTGTTATCAGTTTTGATTCTACAAATGGCAAGCATTGTTTTGTTATATTCGCATTACAACCTCCAGCATTGGCTTGAAGACTTTTCACGAGTTTCCACTTATGGTATGTACAGTGTCTTCACGGCGAAAACTCCGACCCCCCAATAATTTCTCTAATTTCTCTAGACTCGTGGTTTATACAAGGTGTATCGTAAAAATGGAACAAAATGTATTTTTTGTTTGTAATAATAGGTAAACATCCTGTATATTTTTGGATATTTTGAAAGAGCTAATTTTTCTGATTGCAACGATATACAAACATGTTAATATTTGTGTTTGCCTTTAGCAAGTCATGTGGCCCTAAATTTGCAAAAAAATCATTTAAGAGATCGCAGTTAGCCATGAAATTCAGTCGGATTTTTGATAGTTATATGCTAGCTTATGTCTTACTTACTTTAGTAAATCAACATAATAACAAAATGGCAATAAATATTCAATATCTATAATTTTTACTTTTTCGTCTATCGAGGATGTAGATATAGATACTTAAAAATCCGGTGGGAAGATATGTCGCTTTGACAGGTGCCTACTAGATAAATTATTAAGCAATAATCATTGAAAACACTATACGTCATCCTTGACAATAGCGTTCAACAAAAATTAATATTTTAATGTGTTTTTGATGAATAACCTTTTTCTTGAAATCGGCAGTAAAGTGTCCCAAAATCGTCATTAAAAGCACAGAAATCGTACAATAATGGGCTACATTATTGTACGATTTTTTCAATAAGTAGGCCTTGTCGAGATGTAAACATCAAACGTCAGACGCGGACAAATCGCCCGTCAAAAGTGACCAAATATTCAAAACCCGGCCGATAAAGGCCCGCTTAACTTTTCGTACACATTGCGAAATTGTTTCCTATAGAAGCGCAATCCTTCAGTATACATATTTTAGTAGGTAGGTTTGAATATCAATAGCTTTGTTGTGGAGGCTGCACAAGAAGCAGCAGTTTGGTTTTTCTGTACGAAGGTGCCGTGTCTTGTCTTACTTGACCTAGGTAGAGCGATCGTCAAAGTCAAGCAACGCCGCGGGAAGTCGGTTCGTGGACGGGTGATCCCTTATTGTTATTTTTTTTGCCTAATAAAACATTTTTTTTCCGATTTCAAAAAAATATAATATGTACCTCGGCACTGAAGTTCCTTTTATGACTCATGTGGTTTATTTGCCTCAGCCAGAGGCCTCGGCAACTAAATTCCACATGAGTCACAAAAAGTTGAACTTCAGTGCCTTGGTACTGGTACCAACTATTAATGGAAGCAAATAAAGAAAAAAATAAAAAATAGGGCTTTAGAGCCCTGTAACAAAACTGATATGATAGTTAACAATGTGCTGCCCTATTAATTTCCCAAAATACTCAATTTTTGTGTTTTTTCGAATTACTCAAACTACATTCCAAATCTAATCGAATTCAAATGGATTTACACATTATAGGCAGTCAATGTTTCTAGTTTGATAGCAGTGGCCAGCTGTTATTGGAGTGCTGTTCGTACATATACAGGGTGTTTCAAAATTCAGTACAAAGATTTTTATAAAGGTGTATTTTAGGCAAAAATAAGACTTTTTTCCTATAAACATGTGTCCTAAAATGCACCCCCTCTGAGCTACATCCATCGTAAAAAAATCGATTATTTTCATCAAATCTCCTGAAAATTGGCAAACTCCTGTTTCATTAGGCGCTCTCACATACCTGTATATTAACATATGCCGCTTTTGGCCCTGTTGCGCACGGCAAGGCGCAGGGAATGAAAATAGATGGAATTCGCCGCCATTTTTAACCCCATATTGACAGTTTGAATTATTGTGGCTACTTTATTCTTTGTTTAAGGAATGAAACTGCATTATAGGTACCTACTTTTTGAAGGCGCCGGTAAAATCATAAAAGTCAGGGCGACATTTTTTTGAGATGCGTTTTTAGTTTTTAATCGCGATTTCTTCTTTATATTTTGTACGGTTAATAGTTTTTCGTTTTCATATCTTCGAGACTTTTACATCCAGAATGTGAAATTACATTCCATTTTTTCATTGATATTTTCTGATTTCTTGCTGATTTTTAGGTTTTCAAGAGAAAGACTTTTATTTAGAAAGTGGCTTGGTACTCTAATTGTCGTCGACAATAATATTCTTTTAAAGGACTCTATATGTATGCGTGTTTTATTCATTTTGATGAACAGAATTTGTTAATGCATAACACTAAAAAACGCGAAAAGTGGCGCTCTACTATCTAGAAACCTAACCGAAGAAATAGTGGCGTCAAAATTGCTAAGACCACCAAAGAAATTCATTCCGGTTCAAGATGTAGGTAACTCATGGACATGACATAGGGAAAATGGAGACGTTGTAGGTAATTCCCGATACGACGAAGAGAGCCGCAATTTCTGGAGCAAATAGAATTAACCGAAGAAATGCAAACAGCAGCAGGCAGAAGTAAGTAAACCTGCACCGCCAGCAAAATTATTTAAGCTTATCAAAGAAGAGCGTAATTTAGAAATCACTTCACTTGCATTTTTGAAGCAAAAATTAAAGTAGTAGAAGTTGAAGTTATTAAGTTATCTTTTGCTTGTATTTTTTAACAAACATAAAGAAAAAGTTCTAAGGAACTAGCCGCCTAAAAATTCAGAAATTGGTATAGATATGCTCCTGGAAAATAGGTTATTATGATTAAAAGTATTCAAAATATAATTATCCCAAGTAATATTGTATGAAAATGTTAGTTAATACAAAATATTTTCATGTTTTTTAATAAGTAATTATTTATAATGTAGCTGTTGTATAAGGTATAGTGTAGAATAATAATTAAATTAGTTCTCTTTACGATGATTAAAATATGTTGTTTTGATTAAGTTGTAAGTATAATTTCTTAACCTACAAAACCAAAACCAACAAAAATCTTGGACCTTGGACCTACGTTGTACTTGAACTAAAACAATTTCCATTTTACGCAAAACGCCAACCAAGACATTACATTATATGGAACATGGAACCCACCCGTATAAATTATTTCTAATTTTCCGCCTCATTTAGGGTTAAAAATTGCCGCTAAATTATTCCCCCGGTCGAACGTCTCTCTTGCGTGGTATAGGTTGCTTTAGGTATATGGGCGCTCTATTCATTTTTTGCCTCAAAATGACATAAACCTAATTTTGGGAGGATTTAGGGGGTCTACACTTTTTTTAGATCGGAGGGGGTGCATTTTATATTAGGCCACATGTTTATAGGAAAAAAGTCTTATTTTTGCATCAAAAATACGCCCTTAAAATCTTTGTACTGAATATTTTCAGGTAAATATAGCTACATTATGTTACGATGGAATATATTTCTTCTACATCTATTAAATATTTTTATATAGCAAGGATAAACTAATCATAGGTAGGAATAGGTATATAATTCACTTCTCCAGCTAATAAAGAAATATATCAGAAACATAATTAAATAACAAAATAACACATGGAAGCTAAATAACTACGAATCGACCTTTGAATAAAGATTGCTTTTTTTATAAATAATAAATTGCATGTAATATCCAACGAGCGTTAAATTTCGAATCATTTACGACTGTCATTTTTATTAATTTTAATTCCAAATAATTAACGCGTAATTATCGAACACATTATTCGCAAAGCCGCAAAGGTGTATAATAATAATTGATGGAAGCAACTACTGGATCGAATGAAGATTTCTTGCGAGGCCGCGATGAAGGAACTCCCCCCGCCGCCATTAATCACTGACAACTCCTTATAAAGTTCGTATTATTTATACTAATAGTTGGCTTTTGTTGCTGTGATTATGGCAGTTTTCGCTATGAACTTTCGGGTAATTACCCAGTGTGTCGTCATCAATCACCCGACTCTGCCTGTTTTTTTAGATATTTAATTACTTCTAATTCTTGAAATCTAATTTGCTGTATAATAAAGCCGTAGAGCGGAGAGACTTTTTCCGTGTACTTGGCAGACAGAAATCTGCAATCCTCTCGGCCTCTTAATACCTAGAAATGAGCACCTAGAAATTATAAATTAATTAGAGAGACCAAATAACGACTACTACTACCAATCTGATCTATCTATCTTTGCTATCAAAGTTTAGAAGCAGCCCTGAATATTAGTTCTAAAATACCAAAAATTGATGGATTTTACAGTGTTATTATGGGAAGGTATCTCATCTAAAACTGCTTGACAGAAAGTTCTCACTGAAAAAAAGAGTTTTTCAAATATCTACATATTGGAGAGTATTAAAGCAATAATTTACTGATAGATATATCTGTGTAGGTATATACACTTTTGAATGTATGAAATGGGAAATGGGAGGAGATAAAATATTTTTGTAAATGTCCACAAAAGTAGTATTTGTTGGTGTATAGTGGTGATACGCCAATTAAACTACCTACCTATCAAACTGTGACTAATTCGGTATTACGTAAAATGCGTAGTATACACAATAAATACATATATGTCATTGTGCAAAGTATGATATGGTTATTACTGTGTCTTTATGTCCCTTCTGATGTGTATTGTCATTTGTTCGAACAAAACCCGCTTGAATTAAAAGCCTAATAGCGAAATCTCGACCGGATGCTATGTTTTAGTTTTATAATAATTATTTAAACTATTTCCGCCGAAGCGAATTTCAAAAACCCGCACTAAACATTATAAATTGCTTAATGGGATTTACCCACTGGAACATACACCGCTCATCGCAACCGAATTATTTCGCCTAATTATGCAACCAAACCTCTGTTTAACCGGCCGAAATTTCAAATCGCCAGGCAAAACTAGAGGTTATTAAATTTAAAACAATCCTGGCGCATATAGTGCTTATGCCAAACGAAATTAAATAAAAGTTGTTTTAACGTTTGCTGTCCCAAATTATATTTTGGCGCCCAACGGACAAATCGCATTACGAAACTAGACTTTGTGCTCGCTGCAAAAATACGACGCTTTACACAATTTCCTGTGCCCGAGTTTAAAAAAGCGCCCCACAAAGGCGTCTCTGTTAAAACACATCGTTAGTGTTTCAGAAAAAACAACCCCGAAAAGTGCTTTAGAGCCGGCAGGAAAAACCCCTGCAATGCAGTGCGAGTTTAAATATGAATAGTCGGCTCGTAATAGGAGGAAATGCACAGAGTTATAAACATGAGCCAATTCACGAACCTTAGCGCCCTATAACTGCGAAATTTATGGCAGTTTGGGTAATTATTGCTTGAACTGAAGGTGTCGGACTCGGCGGGTCAAAACCGCTACTAAATTATTTCAGCTGCATGTAAATTTCCGTTAAGCAGCAGTCAGATAACTATCTCGAACTAAGTTTACCCCGAACATCTGCATAGGTATACGGCCGACTATGTTGTCGCAACTTCACGTTAAAATTTATATACTATACGGTCGGAATTATGGCTTTCTCATTTTCGTTTCATATTCATAACATAGGTATGTTCATTTCAACGAATGCATATTGAATAAGGCAAGAGCAATTTTTTATCAGAATTATTACATTTTTCTTGGATATCTTTATTAACCCTTAATTATTGCCATGCGTAGTAAAATGGAATGTTCAGTTAATAGGTAAAATCATTAATCATGAATTCATGAATCACTGATATCTATGCACAGATATACCCATAAATTGAAAACGTGTAGTATACACCTAACGCTCTTGTAATTAGTATCAAATTGGAAAATTGTCAATAATTATCGTAGAAACATAAATAAAAGGAAAAATGCATTAAAAAAATAATTCTGAACTATTGTCACAGTGGTCACAGAATAGCCACACTGGCTATTCTGTGCTATTGTATTTTTTTAAACCACTTCAACTATCATCTGAGAAAGTTCGTATATTGAAAATTGAAAGACAGAGCAAATCTCGTATGAACATAATAAGGTCTCCAAAATTTACCCCTTGATATAGTGTGTATACTTGTATATAAGTTCAGACATATAGAGGCTTATATTCATCACGGGCAACGGTGTTATGAACTAACTAAAAATTTAACTTACCTCCTGTTTTGGTACCACGTTTTGACTTGGGTATCCGTGAGACTCAGTTTGGCCGCTAGTTCCATCCTATCTTGGACGCTCAGGTACTTTTGTCGCTCGAAGCTCTTCTCTAACGTCTGCAATTGGAGATCAGTGAAAGCTGTCCTCGCTTTTCGCTGCTTCTTGTTGATCGCACCGCTCGGACTTTTAGATGAGTTCATGGAATCGTCCCCATTTTGGCCTAGAAATAAATAAGTTGTGTGAATACAATACTTTTTTAATGGCTGAGAGGAAATCCATTACAGATACAGACCTGGATGGAACACCCAGGTCACCGTTAGTATGGGATGTGCGGGAGGCGGGCGGGGGAGGGGAGGGGGCGGAATAGGTACATCTACTAAAACCTCTCCACGATTTAGGAATAGAATAAATCTTCGATCACTCGTTTGAAAATATATATTTGGGTGGCAATAAAAATTGCATATACATAAAAGCCAAGAGCGATCTAGTGGTGTGGAAGTCGGGTATGGAAATTGGTGTAGCTTTATAACCAACCAACCATAACCATTATCATCAATATAACATCATATTCATAGGTAAAGTAAGGGCAGAATGTAAAGGCGAAGTCGGCCATAAAATCGAGAGAGATGGGCTATGATTTTCCTACCTGCTCTCCCTTATATTTTGGAGCGAGGGGTTCGGCTTAAAGAACCGCAAGACCAACTTTTTATTGCTCTGTCCTTGTCTGATACATTATGTTAATAAAGACAATATATTCAAATGGGAGTACGCCTATAAAACAGGGCAGTAATTAAATATTTGGTTTATTTTGGTGATAGACTTCCTGTAATAACAATGCAGCGTGAAGTATTCAGTGCCCAAAGTAGAAAATTAATATTAAATGTGGTGAAATATTTCCCAGAAAAAAAAAAGAACACACGTGAAAATTTATTGGTACTTCAATGTGCATCGGAGGCGTTGCAGATTAGTAAAGGACCATTTCACAAATTAGGCAAGAAGGCATTAACATATTAAAATGGTACACACAAAAAGTAAAGCAGCCCCGAAAACTAAAGATTTGACAGAATCGGATAAAGGAGAAATAAGAAGTTTGATTTATGACATGACAACTAACAAGCAAAACTTAACTAGGGAAAAAATATGCGAAGAACTGGAAAAAAGGGAATTTTGAGCTGCAGCAAATCAACGTTAAGTGTAATTTTTAGGAATCTTGGATTTAAGTACAAAATAAACGATGATATAGTATTTTATATTCTGATTAAAATTCATAACGAATTAAATGTATATTATTATTATTTATTTATTATGTATATGCTGACTTCTGACCATGTAAAGTTTATTTTATGTTGATATTTAATTTGTAACTAAAAATATAAATATAATATATATTTTTTGCCTAACCATTACAATAAATATTTAAATACCTAAGACCTACTTTGAATTTCAGGATCATTATCTTTCAATTGCCAGTCTAAATTACCGAATCAAAAATTACAAATGAAATTACAACAGGTACCTAAGTACAAATTTTTAATCCGTCCGTTCACATCAAGTAGTAAAGCAATAATTTATTCTATAGGCCGACCCTGCCTGCCTTAAACAATCAACTAGTAATACAAGACAAGTACTAGGTTTTCTAACTCTCTTCCTTTCATGAAAGGTGCCTAGCGAACTTTAAGACGTACGTCAAATACAAATTGGAGGAGGAGACATGAGTGTAATTGTGCGAGTGCAAATAAAGCAATAGATATAGCGCTCTCTCTTTGATGATTTATTGCTGACTTTGCCTTTACTATATTTCTTGTTTTAAATGAGTTTCGTTCTAATGTTTTTGCAAACAAATAGCATATTTGAAATTTTTACTAAATACATGGTATTAAATATAAATAGGTCGATCCAGTTAGCACAAATTCTTTGAACCTCGATAGAAAGATATTTTTCTTATTCCATTTTCCATTTAGAAGCCACTATTACAAAAAAGAAAAAATCCTTTCCAATAAATATCTTAAAAAAGAGTGATTAATAAAATTCGTTTTTCAAAAATCAACTACAAAAGGTAGAAAATAAACAGAGCCGACATTTTTTTGAGTCATGTCACGTACTCTATTGTGTAATAATTTTAAACTAAAACTAAATTGCGCTGTAATTATAGTAGCTAATTATCACTTCAATAAAATCGTCAACAGATACCTCAAACCGCCCAATATTCATTACTCGGCAGTATTTGTTTTGTGTTCGCTCGCAAGTCAAGTTTTCCGACTGTTTACGTATTCTTGTGTTTTCAATTATTTTTTTCTTAATCTATAGACTATTTATTAGTATTTAGGATATAGTGACTGATTTTGTATACAATGGGACGCAGAAAGTGTGTGTTGTGTGTGACCAAATTGATATTTCTCAGGATATAACCTATCACAGGTAAACGTTGTACACACGTTCGTAATGTTTGTTTATTTAGGTAGATTTCCGATAGATGTTGGCTGACTACAAACGTGTGTATTTTGATGCTGTTTCTCCCTCTATACTTGGTTATTTCTCTGAGGTCACAATTGAAAAATGTCATATTTTTTGAGAGATTATTCAGGGAATAAGCACCTAAGTGAAGAGACTATAATTAAAAAAAGTATTTATCAACGCCTACGAATTTCACCAAAATAGAGAAGAAATAAAGTTTCAGACCTTTGTGTAAATTCGATGACATTCATGTTAGGATATGGGAATATCTTTAAAACTTGTCCTGTGTCTTGTTAGGATAAATGCGAAGTATGAAGAGCTACAAATATATGATAGGAAGATGTCTTATCCAAAGTAATCAATGTTAAAACGAAAATTATTTCAACATTTTTAACACAAACTTAGTTTAATGTAAAAATTCAGGAAAATACACGGTACCTGAAGCTAACTCACAATGGTAAAATGAGAGCAACAGCTAAAACAGGGTGATATAATTTGATTTTTTGTGCTTAGAGATGAGAAAGCAAAACAAAAGTTTGTAGTACTATTTGTTTTGGATATAATACTATTAATTAATTGTTAACCATGATAAGTTACTGATAACTTACGGAAGTAAGGTTTTCTCCAACTATCAATATACTGTTTATTAGTTAATTTGGGTGGGTTCATGTTTTTAAAGATAAAAAGTGATTATTATCAAATAAAACACCTTTCTCGAACCCCGCTTCGCGAGGTCTTTAAAGCCATTTTCTCGCCCTGGCTTACCCCCCCCCCCCCCCCGCCGCGCCTAAATCAGATTCGACGCCACCACATCCGGCTCCGCGATTGGTCGGGCCATCCCGACGCCGCCACCGCGACGCCTGAAACAATGGCCGGGAATTCACCCTCGCACCCCTACATACACACGGCGCGGCGGTCCGACCGAATTAGATGAGCGTTTAAGCTGCCGATCGAGCGACTGTTCCTCTGACAAAATATAACCAGACCAATAATAACAAATGTCATTGTAATCATTCTACATAATGTACAATAGCAAATGAAAACAAATATTTGTTTATAATAATTGTTACCCAACTATAAACTTTTTAGAGTTAAAACCACACTTCGCACTTGCTAGAAAACAGTATCATAACATTGAATGTGCACCCAGTTACACAGAAAGAAATTCTTGGCATGATATTAATCACCACTAGTGATTAATTTCAGAGCCATTGTCACAATGCCTTTTTCATCGACACAATGACCAAAAATGATTGTAACAATGAATGTTGGTGATTAAATAATTAACATGTTCATTAACATAATGATCCAATGAACATTATCATAATGTACTAAAGACGTTAACTCAATGTAAAAAGTGATGTCTACAGTGAATATACGTTGTGTGAATGCAAATTGGGCATTGAAACAAGGCACAAATACATTGACTTAATGATTTCAAGGTGTTTAATATTATGTACCGTTCATCACTGTATGTTGTTGCTATGATGTATAACGTAATTGTCTAATGTTTAGTGGTGATTATGTCAACGTACAGTTTTATAGTTTAATACAACTGTATTATCATAGTAATGTTCAAAAACATCAGCCAATGTACTCAAGCATAAATATAAGCAACAATCTCATTAGTTAATATATTAATGCGTGCTGTCAATGTCCTTGTGCCTTGCGACAATGTCCTAAGTTATCAATACTGGTCTTTTTTATTTATTGTGGACCTGCCACGTCCCAACGCCATCACGCTGTACTCTAGTATGAAACTTTCTGCCAAGTTATCCTGTGTCTGTGCGTATAATACCTACTAATACGATCTGTTAGTGTGACGATTCTGTTAGAGTTTTGCTAAGGTAAGTCATCTGGTATTAAATATGCAAATTTCCGATATTATGGTTAAAGCAAAGTCTAGAAAATACTCTATAGACTTTGGTTAAAGTAACAGAAAATACAGTGATTTACAGTGGTCCCCACCGCTCGCCGCGTATATTTTCGGGTTAAACGCATCTTTAAAAAAGGTTAACCTTTAAGTTATGATAAGTCACGATCAAACGCCCTCGAACAATTTTGTTGATCCAAAGAAATTGAATGAATTTTTGATTGTGTGTGTGCACAACTAGCGAAATTAAACTCTGAAAACTAATATGAAAACTTTCATTCACTTTCTTCAAAATGTATTAGTTTTTATCAACATCTAATCATATTTGTTTTAGTATGTACCACTCAGAAGATACAGACGAAACACTATAAGGTCATTGAAATCTGATAACTTGTCACAAGAAAAAGTTGATCATTGCTGGACAGCAGGTATCGTCTAAACGAAATTAGTGCGATAGATTCAACTCAGCTGTTATAGAAAAATTATCATTTTACAAACAACCGTCAAGATTTAGGCTGAAAGTTTATACTTCAAATTTTGATATACCTATACCTACATAATGTTGGAGATTTGGAAGACTCAAGGGTGTCAAATCGTCCTAATTAGGAAAAGTAAGAGACTTTTTTCTAACTCGTTACATAAACAGAATTTTTAAGGCTATTTTTAATTTAATTTGTTGTATTTTCAGAAATATGGATTTTACTATGGGCATAGGACCGGATAATGGGGTCGAACTTCTAATAAGCTCGGAAAAGGAAGTACTACAATAAAAGTTATACACATACGAGTATATGAATGATGAATGGTAAGGCAAGACTATCATCAGAACTCTACTAGAGAGATTGCAACAGGAAAAAAATAGGCAAAGTAGTACGTCCATTAAGGTACAGTGTGATGATGTAAGTACCTATAGTCACGAGTAATGACAAAATGAAACCTCATAAAAATGTTGCTTATATAAAAATATAAAATAACATGCCATTTCATAAATAATTACTTTAACTACCTGCAATTTTCCAATAGCGTTATGTTTCAAACCTTTTTAGACAAATTTTTTATGTAGAATACAGTCTACAAATTGGGAATATTTAAAAAATGTTTAATAAATGGTTCTATAAGAATTTCGCTGTTGTGTTCTTAGTTCTTTTGACCTAGATTTTACCTATCCATTGTAAATTTTATATAAGAAATTGGTTTCTAAATAAAATTACAGGGGAGAGTTTTTAAAATATCCTTTATTATTTTCTGTTCAAAAAACGTTGGCACTCAATGGTAAAAAGTACTGAAAAAATCCAACGTCCAAAATCAAAAAGTAAAAATTGGGCACTTAGATCAGAATTACATCGAATATTAAACCAAAGGTCCGAAGTGATAAAAGTATGTGTACAGGGTGTGTCATTACTCGTTTTTTATTGATTATATTGCTAAATGTTAACAGATTTAACGATTTATAAAAAATAATATGGTTTAGAAAAAATACGAACCATTGTATAAGTTATCATGAATATACCAGGAAGTATGATAAAAATGTCAGTTGTCATTTTCGATTTCTCATTCAGCCTGAAGTGGCGGCCTTGAGCCACCTGGTATATATGTATATTCCAGCGATTCCAGCAATATAATGTACACAACATGACTATAAATAGGTATTTAAAAATAACCAACATATTGATTTTTACATGTTCATTACAGTACATCCAGAAGGTAATATTCAAGTATAGATCAAGATGCTGTCTAAGTGGCCGCTACTTCCTAAACCAGAAGTCGGAAATGGGAACTGACCTACCGTACCTACTCAGTATATGCTCGGTATATACTCATTAGCAAAAGCTGTTAGCAGAATTTGACTTAATTTTTTCGTACAATCTGTTTTTGATACCTTTTATTGCAACGTATGAACAGCCATTTGGTTCCATTTTTTCTGAATCGAATAATTTGTCTAATAAAACAAAATCCGTTCATTTTTAGCAGAATAATCAATAAAAAAGAGTTCTGACACACCCTGCATAATAAATCATCATGACGAATCCTAATATTAATGTCGTCGAACATTAAGCCAATGCCCTGAAGTGATTGACCAATGATAATAGATCATCATGAGAATGTCTGTGATATCATAACATTAATGTCCTCGAACATTAAGCCAATGCCCTGAGCTGATAGACCAATGTACAGGAAATCACTACGAGCATGACCGTTTCGACATAATAATAATGACTTGTAACATTGAGCCAATGTCCTGAAGTGATAAAGCCAATGTAAAAAAACATTACGAGGTAGACCGTATTGACATAGTAATGATGCCTTCGAACATTAAACCATCACCCTGAAATGATAATCACAATCACCTTAAGTTCAAGCAATGACCAATAAAACATCATATTGATCAAACCGGGCATCGGTTGAAATTTAATGTACAAATTCATTACCACAATGTCTTTTTTAATTATATTTACGTAGGTTTTTCGTTCTGTGTAAATCGAAGCAAGCGGCGCGGCGGTTGCGGCGTTGCCAGATAGTGCGATTGTCGGGGAAATCAATATATTACGAATTTCAACTATTAATATATAAAATATGTATAATGATGCAAATACAATAATATTATGCTGTAGGCACATTTACAGTCTATATTTTTTATTTACCAAACAGTATAGAGAGGTTGATGTATTCCACGATTTATTTCTTAAGAAAATTTGTCAAGTTATATTTTGTCTGGTGAGTGGTGATTGATCCGTATGCGGACGGCGGCGGCGATGCTACGGATTGTCTGAATGGGGGCTGTTAGCGCCTGAAAGCCGCCCCATTCGGACGGGGTTGATTGGGTTAAGGCGGGGCCTTCGAACGGAAATGCTCCGATTGTTGGAGCTAGTTGGCACAAAGTGCTCGCTTAGAGGATATTGATTACTGGAATTGTTGAAAGGCATCCAGTGGAATGGGGGTAATTAGATTCGATTAAAATTCAAGGGAACCGTTTGCGAACGTTGAATAATAGGAATATACCTACTCGGGAATATAAATGAAATAGAAAGAAAAAATATTCTGCTAGTGCTTCTTTACAAGCATCGAATAAGGTACAACTAGGTACTTTAAGGGTCACTCCTTTATTACTCTCTTAATGTTTCTGGACGCGCGACCGCTAGAGACAGCACCTTACAGATAAAAATAATGCATTTCAGTAATTCCATTCTAACGTTGCTAATTTTGCATATATTCAGCCGCAATTTTAAACGTACACTTCTATCTAAGATCTATTTAGAACATATACCTTTTAATTAATAAAAAAAGAACTTAATTTCTAATTCCAAATTAATTCAAGTTCAAAACTGAATTACACCTACTGTAGCCCTTTTTGCAAAATAATTATACCTAGTCGAAGTACGTTTTCAATAATATTTTATAATTTTTTAAGCAAATCGGCCGTCTTTGATTTTTTATTTTTTTACCTATTTAAATCAAAGTCGTCCGATTTGCTTGAAAAGTTACAATCAGACACGTCTTTTAACTCTAAACAACTTTTCTAAATAAATATTTTTGATATTTTTAAAAACAAAAGAGTTTCCCACTTGGAAATAAAAAAAATCGGAGTTGGCTGATTTGTTTGAAAAGTGACAATAGAACACATCTTTTAATTCTAAACAACTTTTATAAGTAAAATTTTTTGATATTTTTAAAAATAAAGGCAGTTTATTCTTGATCGCATTTCATGTTTTTGTATTTTTTGGACACCCTGTATAAAAAATCGAAAATTCTCTTCGTGGACCATATTTTTTCGAGAAGCGGAAACTTTTATCAAGAATGACTTTTTGTCGAAAAATGAAATTTTTGGTCCATTTTTGTCCTCTTGGGATGTCTATCCGTGGACATACTGTATACAAGACCCTTAATAATCAATGGTAAAAATTAGTGAAGTAAACCGCAATGAATGTATCATAGATTCACACCCGTGAAATTTGTAAGTAATCGAACTGACTGTTCTTTAAAACTCTTTCGAATGACGAATGACATATATATAGTTTGTTAATTCTGTTTTTGTTTTAAGGAGAAAAAGAAAAGCAAGTAGGACCTAATTGTTTCAAATAAATCATATCAATAAAACTTTTTTTTAGATTACCGGTTTTGCCAAAAAAAAATAGTTTTTGCATTTTCAGATCCTCGCAAATACAATTATTATCAAAAAATAGATACACAATCGATCAAATTAGAGAGTTGTCAAACAATGAAACAATGGGGCCAATATGTACATCCTATGACTATTTACGTCCAAAACCTTAAATAGAAGGATATAATATAGACATTCCCGAGTTTAATGAATTTTTGAATTTATAGGTATAGCCAGAGATGTCTACCAAGATTTTATTGGTTTTTATTCTTGTAGATGCTTTGTAGATTCTCAATTATATAGAAGACAAATTATAGAAAAATAACATTTATCCTCAGACCTTCTCAACTTCATTAAAATTGAGTTGAATTTACAAAGTAGACCTGGAGCTCCAGGCCCTGCCTTTTTCTTGTCCAATTTAATTAGGTACATAAAAAGAAAAATCTGTTATATTCACAAGCACCAGCTCTTTAGGAGGCAAATGTTTCATGCGGCGGAAACATGAATCGCATTGGATTTTTGCAAAGTGGGTAAGTTTGTTAAGTTAGGGAAAACTTACGCCGAGGGTACGGTCTCCAGGGAACGACAGAAACTTTATCCGCGTTGCTAAACAATGGACTGATCCATCTGAGTCTCACGTAGACACCCATCGATTTCCAAAACCCCCTTTTGTCGGACTTCAAAGCGTATAGCTTTTAAGAGGAGTTGCGGGGATTTCGTATTGGGGAATTTACTTGGACAAAAACCAAAGCATTTCGACCGAAGCGAATCGAAATACGAACGGTACACTTTGAAGTAAAAAAGAAACTACCCTGGAGAATTGAAGGCTGGTTAGTTTCGATTATAATAATTCAATGCAAGGAAACATTCGTTGAAATCTTAGATAAAAGAATTTCTTAGCGGATTCATAATACAGGGTGAGTTTTTTTCGATGCCCACTATGGGAATCTCGGAAACTAGCAGAGCTAGAACGAATATGGGGAGAGAATTGCAGTTTTGAATGCTCAATCTAATGCCCCTTTTGGATTTTTAAAAAAGTTCATGGCTCATTAGATATTTTGGAAAGAGTGTTTTTTTGCTATTTCATCAGATCTCTGTAGCTCCGTTATTTCTGATTATACAGAAAAACTGTAGAAACAAAAATTGTAGATAATTGTGGGATTAATAAGATAATCTTATTCAATTTTTTATGTTGCTTGTGATTTTTGAGATATGACATAAACTTGTGTTTTTTTAAATGTAAATCATAGTTGGCTGTGGCCTTATAAAATCGGCCATTTTCTGAGCTTTCCAAAGATATAATACTAGGCATAGTTATTATAAAAAATAAAAGAGCTATGGCTAATTTTCTGATTTTTTTTTTAATTTTCACGTAGTCAGCCATGGAATATTTTCATAATTACGTTCTATTTTATAATTACACATACTTCAAACTTTCAAATATTTTATTTTTAGCTGGTAACAAAATGTAACAAAATAAAACAAAAATTATGATGATGGAGCTCCACATAATTATTTGCCCGTAAAAAATTACCTAGATCAGCTCTATCCAAATAGTTGGAAATAGACCTATTTTCTTGCAGCCCCGATCCCCCGATTTGTCTGTTTTGGAGTTCTTTTTGTGGGGAACAGTACAAAATAAAGTATGAGACAATAATTGTTGAATTAAGAGCAGCTGTTTTAGAAGCAATTGCCAGTATTGACAGGCGCTCTCTGAAAGGCGACAAATTCAGTTTTAAAAAGATGCAATATTTGCATAAATACTAATGGTGGATTGGTTGAACACCTTTTTATTTTAAAGGGTGACCTTTTAAAATAATAATATTTGCATAAATAATAATGATGGATTGTTTGAACACCTTTTTTATTTTAAAAGGTGACCTTTTAAAATAATAATAATTTGAATTTGAGTTTTTTAATTTTTGTTTTATTTTGATACATTTTGTTACCAGCTAAAAACAAAATATTAGAAAGTTTGAAGTATGTCTAATTATAAAATAGAACGTAATTATGAAAATATTCCATGGCTGACTATGCGTGAAAATTAAAAAAAAAAATCAGAAAATTAGCCATAGCACTTTTATTTTTTATAATAACTATGCCGAGTATTATATCTTTGGAAAGCTCAAAAAATTGCCGATTTTATAAGGCCACAGCCAACTATGATTTACATTTAAAAAACACAAGTCTATGTCATATGTCAAAAATTACAAACAACATAAAAAATTGGATAAGTTTATCTTATTAAGCTCAAAATTATCTACAATTTTTGTCTCTACAGTTTTTCTGTATAATCAGAAATAACGGAGCTACAGATATCTGATGAAATAGCAAAAAATCACTCTTTTCAAAATATCTAGTGAGCCATGAACTTTTTTAAAAATCCAAAAGAGGCATTAGATTGAGCATTCAAAACTGCAATTCTTTCCCCATTTAACCTTTGTTCTAGCTCTGCTAGTTTCCGAGATCCCCATAGTAGGCATTGAAAAAAACTCACCCTGTATATTATATACAATACGTAGGTAGGTACCTAATAACTACTCTAGTTTAGAATAAATTGTAGGTGTACAGTACAGGGTTATTCACTGAGAATTAGCCCCCACCTAACTTTTTGTTTTTTAAGATAAAAGGGTGATTCAAAAAACAAAATCAATGGTTGGGCGAATACTTTTTTATGCCATGACCGTTTAGTGTACAGGGTGTTCCAAAAAAGTAGGACCAATGGCAACTTAATTTTTTAAATGGAACACCCTGTATATTATTGGATTTTTGAAATCTGCTCATCAAGGCAATCAAAATGATATTAAACTTTGTGGCATTATCTTTTTCCGTTTTTGAGAAATTCCGTAATCAAATTTTATACAAAATTTATTTAACTCGAATTTGTGGATCGGGAGATAGTGACAGATTTTTGGACGTGATTTTACTCAGTATGACTTCAAAGGGCATTATGTGGCACATATTCTCACAATAATAAGGTATGAATCAGAGAGTCATCCTGGGTTGTTCATGTGAAAAACTGAGTTTTCAATTATTCGAAAAATATGCGTTTTGATATGATTTTATACAGGCTGCCATGTGTTTTATAATGAACTTCAAAATAAAAAAATTCCTCGGAAAAAATAGGCATACCGTTAGGGTGGGTCCAAATAGCTATTATTGCCACGTGATCTTGTATTTTAATAATTAATTTTTCCACGTTTCTGAACAGGCTGTATGAGAAGTATGCAAGTTCTTATTAAGAAAATGCCGAAAAAAAGATGGCATACCTTTCGCGCATGTCCAAGTACCGTTTAAATTGAATGTTATTTAATCATTTAAACGAGTTATTCGATGTAAAGTGTACTTGGACATGCGCAAACGGTATGCCATCTTTTTTTCAGCATTTTCATATTAAGAACTTGCATGCTTCTCATTGGCAGCCTGTTCAGAAACGTGGAAAAATTAATTATTAAAATACAAGATCACGTAGCCCTTTGGACCCACCCTAACGGTATGCCTATTTTTTCCGAGGATTTTTTTATTTTGAAGTTCATTATAAAACACATGGCAGCCTGTATAAAATCACATATTTTTCGAATAATTGAAAACTCAGTTTATCACATGAAGAACCCAGGATGACTCTCTGATTCATACCTTATTATTGTGAGAATATGTGCCACATAATGCCCTTTGAAAGGCATACTGAGTAAAATCACGTCCAAAAATCTGTCACTATCTCCCGGTCCATAAAGATAGATGATCAATGTAATAACGAAAAATGTTTGTTTTAAACAAGAGAGTAATATAGTAATATAGGAGCCTTTTCAAATTTTACTGATTATATTCTCGAAATAAAGAATTTCAGGAAAATCGTAAAAGCTCCTAAACATTTTGGAGTTTCACTATATTACTCTCTTGTTTAAAACAAATATTTTTCGTTATTACATTGATCGTCTACCTTTATCACCAGATCCACAAATTCGATTTAAATAAATTTAGTATAAAATTTGAATACGGAATTTTTCAAAAACGGAAAAAGATAATGCCACAAAGCTTAATATCATTTTGATTGCCTTGATGAGCAGATTTCAAAAATCTAATAATATACAGGGTGTTCCATTTAAAAAAATTAAGTTGCCATTCGTCCTACTTTTTTGGAACACCCTGTACACTAAACGGTCATGGCATAAAAAAGTATTCGCCCAACCATTGATTTTGTTTTTTGAATCACCCTTTTACCTTAAAAAACAGAAAAGTTAAGTGGGGGGCTAATTCTCAGTGAATAACTGTACCTAACTATCGGTGATATAGTTGATATTATACTTATAGTAAAAAAAGTGTAGTACTTTTCCCCAGAAATATAGTAATATAAAATATATACAAAAACTGCCACATATTTGACTCAAGAAAAATATCAACGTTGTTATTACTATAACTATTGTATTTTCGGCAAGACTGCAGTTGCAATCACTCGTGATGTAATATGTAATGCCAGTCTATTACACTAAGAGTGCTAATGCTAGAACAATTTGTAACACTTACAATGTGTTAGGCTGTTGTTCGAGCGATCGGGAATATACCCATTTTCTCGATTAAGCCTTCTATATAAATTTGTGATTTGCATCTATTTGGGGTGAGACAATTCGAGACTCCTTCTGTGGACTTCCTTTAAGCCTGAAGGGTTTTCTTCCCTAACATCATATTAGTGAATTCATCATTATTGGAAATGCCGGCATTGCCACAAAATACACCTAAACCTCACTCCGAGGGCTGTACCTAAACACAATTATTTATAAATACCCCGTGGCCGGAAGGAGGCTAGCAAAAAATATGAAGATAGTAAATTATCGTATAGTTGAAGAGATATCGAAAACATTATCCACTAAGTTGGGGGTTAATTTAAAACCACAAGACATAAATAACGCATATACTATTGGAAAGCAAGCTGAAAGAAAACCCATCATTGTCAAATTCGTAAACTATTGGAAAAAATTAGAAATACTAAGAAACTCGAAGAAATTAAAAGGAACCCAAATAACTATTTCGGAAGAATTAAATTTAGAAGAGAGAAGGCGTAACAAAATTCTACGACAAAATCTAAAGAAAGCTGGCGAAGCAAGCCAAAACGCATACATCAAACAAAATAAATTATTTATTAATGGAGATGCGTACACCGCCAACAGAAAACACAGAAGAAGAAACAAAAGAACTAAAGTTGGACGCAGCTGGCAGCTCAAGGAAATCGGAGAGTGCCTCCGCAACTCCTGATATTGCCCAGCAAACAAACGAGAAGAAGAAGACGAAACTTTTACAACCAAAAAGGAAGAAGACAAGCGCAATATAGTGGCTGCAAGAGACATTTTACCGAACAAGTTAAAGTACCGCACTATAGCTGGGCCCACTCATCAGGCAATTCCAAACGAGGCAAATAAGGAAAGAGAAAAACCATACTGGAAACTTTTAGATAAACACCAAGTTTTGCTTTTAACTAAGATTTTAATTTGTGAATATTGAATAACTTTTGTGTAAGTCTAACTTTGTAAAAAATAAAAAAACAAAACAAAAATAAGTTTATATAAAAAAATGGACCCGTACATAAGAGACTGCCAATATGTCCCAATCAGGACGAGGAGGTGTTCCGTTGTCGACTTTAAGAACAGTTTTAAATTAAAAATAAAACGAGATTTCAAAATAATCCACGTAAATATAAGGAGCGTTGCAAGAAATTTTGACGAGTTTACGGTGTTCTTGAGCTCTCTTGAGGTAGATTTCCAGTGTGTAGTTTTGACAGAAATAAGACGGATAAGGGACATTGACTTGTTCCGCCTGCCTGTATATAATTTAATTTATAATAATGGAGACCTAAATCAGTGTGATGGATGCTTAGTATATATAAAAAATAACTTACAGTTTGAATAGGACATAGTCGACATAGCTGGCATCAAAGCAATAAATGTTAGGTTCTTCTATGGCTCGGAGGCTTTCATGATAACCGCAATATACCGCTCACATGCAGTATTGTTAAATGTCTTCCTACCTGAATTGAGTGTTTTCTTAAATAAAATATCAAAAAGAAGTATAAAATACAACATTTTAATTGGAGACATGAACATCTGCATTGATAGAGACAACCAAAAAACACAGGAATATGTTAACATAATGAGTGAATTTGGGTTTGAGCAGTGACTATAGTCACTGATTTGAGTCATACATGAATGAATATACTAGGTTTGAACATAACAGCCGACCATCAAGCCTAGACCACATATTCGTTAAGACAGCCCAAAAACGTGACTACCTGAAGCCGTTTATCATTATTACAAACAAATTTACGGATGACTATCCTATCCTAATCACAATAAAAACAAATCAAGAAATAGAAATAAATGAGGAAAAGACAAACATTAACAAAATAGTAGATATAAACAAATTAAAAACAATATAAATATCACAGACTGGACTAGAATGTACGAATTACCTGATATAGACTCAAAGACAAATTGGTTCATACAAGGAGCAATAGCTAGATCAACCAATATAATATACAATAGGCATAAAACACAAAAAATAAAGAATTGGATCACAACAGGGCTAGTTAAATCGATAAACAAAAGAGACCAGATGTATAAAGAGCTTCAAAAAGATCCTACAAATACAGTTCTAAAACAATGTTTCACTAACTATAGAAATAAATTAAATGAATTGATCAAAAATACAAAAAAAAACTACTATAGACAAAAAATATTGAAAAATCATAATAGCTCAAAAAATTTATGTAATATTATAAACGAAATAAATAATAAAGTTATACCAAATTCAAAAATTAAAGAAATAAAAAACACAAAAGACGAAATAATAACAGACGATCTCCAAAAGGCCACGATATTTAACAACATTTTGTATGCGTGGGAAAAAATTGGCTGAAAGAATTAGTCCAACAGATATCCCGGTTAAGCGTGCACAGCAGCAATCACCTTTTTTCCCAACCCCAACAAATGCAATCGAAGTTTTAAAAAACATAAAAATATTGAAAAATAATAAATCCCCAGGAGCAGATGGCATTAGATCAGAAATACTAAAGGATATTGGAGAAGTTATAGCTGAACATCTAGCTTATTTGATTAATGAAATTTTTTATACAGCCACTTGCCCTGAGATTTTTAAACATGCTGTAATTAAACCACTACACAAAAAAGGAGATAAAACAAATATCGAAAACTACAGGCCAATATCTCTTATATCAAATGTGACAAAGGTATTTGAAAAAAATCCTAAAAAAAAAGAATAACAACTTATCTAGATAAATTTAACTTGCTCTCCGACAAGCAATTTGGCTTTAGAGAAAATCGATCTACAACTGATGCCATTACAATTGTCACATCTAAACTATATGAGGCATTAGATAAAAAAACGTCCAGCATTATGTGTATTCATGGATTTATTAAAGGCATTTGATACCGTCTCGCACCTAAAGTTGCTTAATAGCTTAAGAGATGGGTTTTAGAGGAAAGGCATTATCGCTTTTTTCAAGTTCCCTAACCAATCGACGTCAATATTGCGAAATAAATAAGATCAGAAGTCCTGAGCTAACGGTAAAATATGGAGTACCACAGGGGACAGTGCTGGGACCAACTCTTTTTAATATATATGTGAACACCATATTCCAACTAGGCATCGTTGGAAAAATTGTGAGTTCTGCGGACGATACAATTATTTATTATGAAGATCGGAACTGGACACAATTAAAGCGAAAAGCAGAAAGTGACCTAATTAGTGTCAAAAAGTGGTTTGACAGCAAACTTTTAACAATAAACTTTGATAAGACCTTTTTCATGCATATGCTTGTGATCGTAGAACCCTACCCCAAATTATGACTTATTAACTCTTAAATATGAAAGAATAAATGTTGTAATAAGACAACCAGATAAAATTAACTACCTTGGAGTGACAATGGATAGACAGAGCCGGACTGGGAGGCCGGGCAATCGGGCGAGCGCCCGAAGGGCCGCCGGGTTTGGGGCTGATGGGGGCCGCAGACCCCCTGCAGCCACAACCCACAAGTCATGTAATAAATTATAGAAATATAGAGATATCCCGATATCCTTTGGTAGGGGTTCGGTCACAGGTGGCAGTGGGGGAGGGTATATTGGTCGCAACGTTTTTAGACAAACGGTCGCGACCGCGGGCCGCTGCAGCACCTTCGTGGCCGCTAACTAATAACAGTCAACAGTCACATACGACAATAAAAAAATTAATAAAAATCCTCCACCTAGAAGGCTTTGAAACAACCAAACCAACCACTTGTCATTTGTCAACTCTCACTGTATCATTTAGTTAACAATTTGTATAATTAGAAATGGAGGGTGCTTTTTCAAATGACGACAAATTTAACATGTCAGCATGTTATATCATTGAGTAAAAGAATATATATTTTAATAATATATATTCTTAAAATATATATTCTTTTACTCAATGGTTATATCTTGTGTCACAGAAATAGTGTAGAGGCCGAACGAATGTATTGTTGCAATTAATAAATGGCAAAAGTTATTGGTTTCGTTGGCTTAAAGCTTTCTTCTCACAATAGGGTAGTTTCCTCTAATCAAATTTTCAAATAAATTGCACATAACTTGATTCATCAAGTCCTAAGATAGCTTTAACCATTTTTTATTTCCCGAATAAGTATCCACGAAGTTAGAATTTTCAAAATAAAATTTGAATTTATTTGAATTTGCGTTCGGGACCCGACCGCGTGTTGACGTCATAATAACGAGCCGAACATTTTCATTCGTTTTTTTATCATGTGGTACGGACTTGGACTGGAGACCTAATCTTATTATTTTGTGATTTGATGTGTCACTAGTCAAATAATATCAGCTGGAGTTTTGTTTACATTTCAAAATTTGTAATTTTATCAAAGTTATTGAGGGGTTCTAAACGATTTTGAATTTTATATTTTATTAAAACCATTGTTTATCGCGTCGCCATAATAGTAAAGGACTAAATGAGGTATTAATTCATTTTTATACCTGACCTAAGTGTTCACAAATCAAGGATTAAAATAAGGTAAGCAAGTAGGCAATGTAAATTTTTATCATTGCTCCTTTCTTATAATATAATTAAAAATTGTGCTTGTGTTTGAAATTGAGAGAGATAGTGTAATAAAATCTAATTAATTACAAATGCAAATCTTAACTTATGTACATGGTACAATCCTAAACCCTATAGTTTCAATTACAAAGAAAAATGAATAGGTACCATAAAATTGATATTGGTAGTAGGTAGTTCAATCCCCAGATAAAAGTGTTTGAGAGCAAAGTATAATTTAGTAAGCACTCTTTCTCAATTTGATTGTAGGTAGGTGTGGTGCTTGTTTGAAATGAAGGTATTATAATTATTGTTTAATATTATCATTGTTGATAAAATAAGATATTCCTTGAAAACGTGTTGCTAGGGATATATATATAAAAAAAATAAAGAAGAACCACAACAGATAAAAGAGTATTACTACTTATTATTTTTGGAGTCAGAAATCAAGAACAATAATTACTAAATTCTAAGTTAACATTCTTCAAATAAGTGGCACACACCATAATACGCCATAATTGGTGAACCCGACGTGATCTTGAAGCAAGAAACATCGAAGAAGAAATTATCGTCGATCCAAAGGAAACAACACAGCCCCAACGGTTCCAGAGGAAGAAACCAGGAAGCAACACAGCCCCTACGTTTCCAGATAGGCCGAAACGAGAAAGCAACACAGCCCCTACGTTTCCAGAGGTGCAGATACGAGGAAGCAACGCAGTCCGAGCCGCAGAAGACCAACAAGTTTGAGAAGAAAATTTCAAATCAAACCTTTTAAATCAGAAGAAAATTCTAATCCAGTACTTATTAATTGTAAGTCAAACTTCACCACAAAATATTTTCTCTTTTAAAAGAATCTAATTTTTCATTTTAAAAATGCCAAATCAAAATTTAATTGCAGGTGATTGTTCTGTTGAAAATGACAATGTCAAAAATATTGAAAATATTTCTTCCATCAGATTTCTACCGTTTTGGATTTCGAAACCAGAAATTTGGTTTACTCAAATTGAAGCTCAATTTATAATTTCTCGAATTACATCTGATAAAACTAAATACCATCTCGTTATAGCAAATTTACCTCTCGATATTGTGACAAATATTTATGATGTTGTTTCAAATCCTCCAGAAGATAATATGTATAAAACCATTAAAGAAATCTTAATTCGCAGATTAACTGCAAGTGAAGAAAAACGTTTAGATGACCTCCTTGCTGGAACCGAAATTGGTGATCGAAAACCTTCAGATTTTTACCGAAGCATGCTCAACACTGTTGGTGGTTCACAAATGGTCAGTCAAGATTTGTTGGTCAAACTATGGAAAAGACGTTTACCAAAAACGATTCTTGTAGCTTTGACAGCATCAGGTAAGGAAAATGTCAACGATTTACTAGAACTTGCTGATAAAATTTGGGAAACTTATAAACCATTATCAAATTTTAATAATATTTCAGAAATTAATCAACAAAAGGTTCATCCTCAATCAAATTTTCAAAATAATAATAATAGTAGTTCATCTGATTCAACAAAAGAACTAATCAAAGCTTTTTCTGAATTTTCAGTTAGCTGTCAAAATATTCTTTTATCTATTTCTCAAAAACAAAATTCAATAGAATCTCAAATTAATTCTATTCAAACAAATTTGACCTCTCAAAATAATACAATTACTAGATCAAATAATCAATATCAAAAAATTCTATCTGCTATTATCATGAAAAATACAAAAAGAAAGCTGTTAAATGTGCAGGTCCTTGGTGTTTACTTTACGAAACTTTACAAACTAACAAAAATTCAAAAAACGAGTAAACGTTTCGACAACAAATAAAGGGTCTAGAGCAAATAAGAATACCAGTCGTCGTCTTTTTATAGTTGATGAATTTAATAAATTACAATTTTTAATAGATACTGGTGCAGATGTTTCTGTTATTCCACGTGATGTTTTCAACGATCACAAGAAAGATAAATATATTTTTCTTACAGCTGTAAATGGTTCCTCTATTACCACATATGGCAAGAAACTTCAAAAGTAAATCTTAACCTGAGACGTGATTTTCCATTTGTTTTCTTTATTGCTGACATATCTCGTCCAATTATTGGTGCTGATTTTCTTGCTCATTATGGTTTATTAGTTGATCTTAAAAATAAACGATTAATTGATATAGAAACTACATTACACACTACTGGTTCTTTAATTCATTCTAATGCTCCAACACCCAAGTTATTTGCTGTCGAAACCAAATATCCTGAACTTCTTAAAAAATATCCTAATGTTATTTCTTCGCCAAATTTTATACTTCCTATTAAACACTCTATAAAGCATCAAATTATTACAGAAGGACATCTTCCTTTTTGTCGTCCCCGTAGACTAGACAATAAAAAATACAAAATAGCAAAAGTTGAATTTGAACAAATGGTACAACTAGGTATTTGTAGACCATCTTCATCTTCAGTAGCATCTCCTTTGCATATGGTACCCAAAAACGATTCTTCTGATTGGCGACCATGCGGTGATTTTCGTCAACTAAATTCTGTTACTATACCTGACAGGTATCCATTATCTCATATTCAAGATTTTAATTTGTTTACTTTTGACTGTAACATTTTTTCAAAAATAGATATTGTTAGAGCATATCATCAAATACCGGTAGCAGAAGAAGATATTTTTAAAACAGCTATTACTACACCTTTCGGTCTTTTTGAATTCACAAGAATGCCATTTGGTTTACGCAATGCAGCTCAGACATTTCAAAGATTTATTAATGAAGTTACAAAAGGTTTAGATTTTATTTTTGTGTATTTAGATGACATTTTGGTTGCAAGTAAAAATGAAAAACAACATTTAATTCATTTGAATACTTTGTTTGAACGCTTAAACTCTTTTGGTATTAATATCAAATTACCAAAATGTGAATTTGGTGTGACTAAATTAAATTTTTTGGGATATACTATTTCCTCTAAAGGTATATTACCTTCAGAAGAACGTACTGAAGTCATTAAAAATTTTCCCGAACCAAAAACTCTTAAACAATTACAACGCTTTATAGGTATGGTCAATTACTATCACAGATTCATCCCAAACTTTGCTAAAGTTCTTAGCCCATTAAATAAACTTTCAAGTAAATTACCAAATTGTAAAAATAAACAAAATTTTGATTGGACAAAAGAATGTAAAAATAGTTTTGAAAACGCAAAAAATTTACTTATCAATGCTACAATTTTAGCTCATCCCTGTAATAATGCTAAACTTACTTTAACAACAGATGCATCTAACATTTCTATTGGTGCAGTTCTAGAACAAACTATCAATAATATTACTCAACCTATTGCTTATTTTTCAAAAAAACTTAGCCCTTCTCAAACAAAATATTCTACGTTTGATCGTGAATTATTAGCTATCTATTCAGCAATAAAACACTTTCGTCATTTTTTAGAAGGATATGATTTTACAGTATTTACTGATCATAAACCTTTGACTACAGTGCTTACGTCAAAGACAGAAAAAAGTCCTAGGCAATTTCGCTACCTAGAATATATAAATCAATTTACTTCAAATATTCAATATATAAAAGGAGAATCTAACATTGTAGCTGACACCCTATCACGCGTTGACAGTGAGATTTCTTCTTTTGATTTAATTAAAATAGACATCGAAACTATTAAAAAATCACAAGATTCTGATGAAGAACTACAATTTTTACTAAAAAATCAAAAACTCAACTCTAATTCTTTCTTACAACGAGAAGAAGTTACATTTGCAAAAATCAAACTTTGGTGCGAAGTCTCTTCTTCCAAACAACGTATCTACATTCCTAAAGATTTACGTTTTACTATATTTAATAATTTACATAATATTTCACACCCGGGAGTTAAAGCAACAAAACAAATGATTGGTAAATGTTATTTTTGGCCCAAAATGAATACAGACATAGACAAATGGACCAAATGTTGTTTAAATTGTCAAACTTCAAAAATTCACAGACATACAAAATCTCCTTTAAGTAAATTTGAAATTCCTAAAGGTCGTTTTGAACATATACATCTAGATTTAGTAGGCCCTCTTCAAGTGGTTGTACATACATACTTACTCTTATCGAAAGATTCACTCGTTGGACAGAAGCTTATCCGATATCCAATATTACAGCACAGACTGTAGCTAAAACTCTTTTAACTCACTATTTTTCACGTTTTGGTTTACCTCATACAATAACGCACGATCAAGGTTCACAATTTGAATCAGCTTTATTCTCAGAATTTAGTAAATTTCTCGGTATTCATAAAATACACACATCTACTTATCATCCGCAAAGCAATGGCATGTTAGAGAGATTTCATAGAACATTAAAAGCCGCTCTTACTGCCAGAGGAAATATAAATCGTTGGAAAGATGAACTACCTTTAATATTATTAGGTCTCAGAACCTCAGTAAAGGAAGACCTTCAGTGTTCCTCTGCTGAATTGGTTTATGGACAACCTTTGAGACTACCTGGAGAATTTTTTATTAAATCACAAGAAAACGTTGACACTTTCCCTATTTTAGTTAATTTACAAGAAATGTTTTGTAATTTAAAACCAACAACAGTGAGAAGCCATAATCGAGAAAAACCCTTTGTTTCACCAGCTTTAAAAGATACAAATTATGTTTTTGTTAAAGTTGAAGGTAAAAAAACATCTCTTTCACCAGCTTTCGAAGGTCCTTACAAGGTGATTAAAAAATTTTCAAAAACATTTGTTATTTTAAAAAGAAACGAAGAAATGGTAATTAGTATTGACCGTATTAAACCCGCATTTATTCTTTCAGAAAATTTTAATGATTTTAACGAAAATAAAATTAAAAAAAGAGTTACTTTTGTTTTAAATTAGATTGACATTTAATTCTTCTTAAAGAGGGGAGTATTTGTGGTGCTTGTTTGAATCGACAGGTATTATCATTATTGTTTAATATTATCATTGTTGATAAAATAAGATAATCCTTGAAAACGTGTTGCTAGGGATATATATAAAAAAATAAAGAAGAACCACAACAGATAAAAGAGTATTACTACTTATTATTTTTGGAGTCAGAAATCAAGAACAATAACTACTAAATTCTAAGTTAACATTCTTCAAATAAGTGGCACACACCATAATACGCCATAGTAGGTACCTAAAGAATATAAATAGGTAATCATTTAAATTCCAAGAAATACCTACCTACCTGATGCATTTATATAGGTATGAGAGTAGATAGAGTGTTTAATTTGCTTTCTGTTTCAGTGCGAAGAAGTTGACAAAGAGTAAAGTAATGGCTCCTCCTGTAGTGAATGTGGGTTTTGTTAAAGCAAGTTCAGACAATGTTCCGGAAATTGACATACCTATTTATGCTCTCACAATTTTTAAAGCGAGATGCCAAACAATCTCGCGAAACGCGAAAACCGCAAAGCTAGAAAGCTAGGTTATGTTTCGATACCCACAAAACATCAAGATTAGGTTAGGACGGCACCGTTATCGTTACTAGTTTGCTGCACCGTTGCCAGATCCCCTTTCGGACTTGTATTCAGAAGTAAATCCTGTACTCCAAAGACCGACTATTCTTCAACAAACATTGAGAAAGTATATAGTGTTTTTTTTTTTATAAAGTTAACTGCTGTTATTATTTATTGCAATTAATAGGTTTGTTCTAGGAAGCAATCTCAAACTACTCCGAACCAATAACCAGAGTTAAAATTAGAATTTGAACTGTATAATCAACTTTATGTTGACAATTTGAGTTTCCATACTAGAACACAGCTATTCTAATAACAAAATATTCGACCAGCAAGGAAAAATCACACGAGTTGGCAACGTACAATAAACGAATAAAGCTTCAAGGCTTCGCGGTCCTATTCACATAGCTCAAAATTATTATGACGTCAAAATTAAGAAAACCGTTAAAAACGGAAATAATTTTGAACTCAATTTTCTCCCAAAGGAGGTAAAATTTTTAGTTTAGAATTTTACTAGTGTAGTCTGCATCAATACAGGCTTTCAACAAAATAAAATTTGAAAAACGGTTAAATACCCTATTAGAAAAAGCGAAGAATTTACTCCAAAACACAATGCGACACTGTTTGCTGTACAACAACAGAGGAAAACACTTACCAGACAGGGCCGTATTTAAAAATATTAAGTTTTCGAAGTCAAAATAAACTGTAAGTTAAATTGTTGTCAATTAATATTAAGACTTCTTATTATTAAATACAGGGCCGCAATAGAAAAAAAAATGAATGGAAAATAAAGAATTTTCAGTATAATTGTCTCAAAACATTTTAAAAATATTTCGTGTCATACATCATGGTATTTGCAATAAAAAGTGCTTCCAAAATCTGAAAAAAAAATCCAGGTCCGTATTTAAAAAAATAAAGTTGAAGATGGTTTCTCAAAAACAAAACGTTGTAGAACAAATCTAAAAACGCCATCTTAAAGCCCGTTAAAAAGTGTCATAAGAAAGTGTTTTTTTTTTCTATCTGTGATAACAAGTTTTCCTTTTTTCAAAATAACTCAAAAACCAAAAAAGATATTAGAAATCTGTTTGTGTCATTTTATTGACCTCAAACATGCGCAACTATTTTCCCTTTTAACCGTTGCCGTATCTCTCACCGTTTGCAATATCCCCATGGTGTTCATTCTTATCCGGGACACAGTGTATACGCGAGTTCATATTTACTACACACTTAAATTTGCGAATGGGGAATTACAACCCAGAGACAAAATAAATCAAAACCAAAACAATTTTGCAAAACTTGTAAACTATGTAAATGATTTTGTATTTTGTTTTCTCCTAGGTATGTATATTTTTACTTACCCTTGTTTAGTTAGGTATATCTTGCTTTATTTAAACGTAAAAAGTAAAATAACTGCATTTTTATTACATATTATACGTATTATTCTCCTTATTTTTCTGCTATACCGCTATATATATATTTTAGTTCACTTTAATTTTTAACATTGTACCAAAAACTAACGATATACACTAATGCTTCACGGTGCATAATGGAAAGTCAATATAGAGGTGCCCCCATCTAACTTGGTGCAACCAGCTTTACGGTGATTTGTATAGTCCACCCTCGTAAATAACCGAGTGGCGAGCTGACATTGATTTACGACGGGTCGCAAAAAATCGGTGGCTTTTTGATGACTTCAAAGGAGGGATCGGACTTATAGTATTCTCCAGATTTTGCTTCTATTGTAAACGCCACGCGTTGAGAGTAATGGGTGGTTAAATCCAGTGGCAGTAGTGTAGCAAATTGCAAACTTCTATAACCGCTATGGGTTAATGACAATACCCAGACTTACTACGTATAACGAACCAACGAACGTCTTGGTCATACCAAAGATAGGCGTTTTTAGTAGAAAGTTATAATTTCATTAATAAATGATAAAATGTTTATGTCAATATTTGTCCCTAAATCCATAGCCCATACATTGGGGGGGGGGGGGGGACTTTGGACTTTTCTTTAAATACGCCAATACGCCAATACGCCGCAGGCAAGGTCTAGGTACAGAGGGGCTGGTTGGAAGCCGTGGCCCGGGCCGATCTGATGGTCCAGTCCGGCTCTGTGGATAGACACTGAAATGGGACAGCCACAGTAATAAAGTCGCAGAAAATCTGAGAGCATTGGTGTTTAAATTTAAACATATGTCCCATATGTTAGATGTTAACACACTAAATATGATGTATTAGGCTCTAGTACAATCACGAATATCATATGGAATACTGGCTTGGGGTGGTGCTAGTTATTGTCACCTTAAAAAAATTGAAGTCATACAGAAGCGTATTCTCAAAGTTATTTACAAAAAACCACAAAAGTATCGATCCAAAGAATTATATGATATAGCAAAGGTTTTAAATCTACGAAAGTTATATTTCTTATTCGCCGTAAATACGCAGGGCTAGAGATAGTTTGCAGAGGATAACACATCCATACCACACTAAATATAAAATGGATAGTAACTCAAGAACGCCGTTCTCGAATAAGTCTGTCGGACAAAGATCCCACACTTACCTGAGTCCTAGATTTTTTAATGCTCTACATATTAAACAAATTAAAAATTACTACTTCTTTAAGAGAAAACAAGGGAATACCTATACTTGCACAGACGGACGAGGCAATTCGAAGTATCGTTGAAATGAGGGGTAAATAGATGAACGGTTTTCGGTCTCTTGGTCGGGATGGTGTGATTCTGGATTGTCGCTTTGCAATTCTTAAATCTCTTTTTATTCCCTTGGATTTACGCTGTCATAACAAGAACATACGCAGGCAATTATTTCCAATGAGTTTTAAATATGCATCGTGCGTTACTCAACAATTCTATAACTATAACCGATGTAACCCGCGGACAGTCTCAGACTTTGTGGGGGTCTTAGTTTGTTTGTGATTTGCCGGATTTTATTGTGTTTTTACTGTATACTTTAATGCATTGTAAATTATTGTAGTTAGCGTTAGTGTACTGAAATAGGTTAAAGGGAAAGATTAATGCTGGGAAACAACTATGTTCATTTGTATGCATTTCACAATAAACCTTATTATTATTATTATCATCGATTCGATGGGAAAAACGAATAAAAAAGGGATTTTTTGAAAAAAAAAATCCCTGTACCTATATTAGTCAACACAAATTTCTAAATCCTTTCCTAGTTATAAACCATAAATCTATAGCGAAATTACTGACAAACTTCTCATAAAGTTTCTCGGCGATTTCCTACTCTGAACAACATAATAGAAAAAATATGCTCTATCCAACAGCCACGCATTAAGGGTGAAATATTTCGTGCAGCGGAAACGTGAGTCGCATTGGGTTTTCGCAAACTAAGTAAGTTTGTCGGGTTTGGGCGACCTTAAGGCGAGGGTGCGTTCCCCGGGAGACCATCGGGGCAAAGTTTATCCATGCCTCTGTGCGTTGGGTCGATTCGTCCGGCTCTCACGTACACATGGCGATCAATCGACTTCTAAAACTTATTTTGTTGACTTCGAAGTAGCTTTTAAGTTTGGTTGAATGACTTCACTTTCAGGAATTTAGCTGGGTAAAGACGGAGCTTTTAGATCGCCACACTAAAGGATTTAAACCTTTCACAGAGTAACAGCCTCAACTAAACACTACGGGTACAGTATAAGTTGAAAGCCATTATACAATTTTCATAACACAGAAGTTTTATATCGGCAAAGAATTAGGTATACTTTACTCCTTCGATGTAAATGACACTTGATGTGAGTGAGTGAGCTTGAGTGCTTACTTGATATCGTAGCCTTTAAAAAACCTTTGTTCCCTTTTGCAATTTCACTATTCTTAACACAAGGTGTTATGGGTATACTCGTACTAGAAGCAACAGATAATTATTTTCCATTAGAAATATATAAGTACTTAAATGGGGTGTCCCAGGGTTTTTGATCATCACTTTTTATTTCTAAAGTCCTAAAGTTCTTCGTTTCTGGGAGATACAGGACGTTAACATTTAATAAAAATCGAGGTTTTTATTTATTTATTTTCGAACTGTGGAATATATTAAAGTTAGTAAATAAACCAGTGGCGGAGACATTGGTAACCGGTACTATTAATTCGATAAATAAAAGGAGTAGATACGGTCCTGGATAAAATCATACATATATTATCCGCGGACAGAGCATTCAATTTTGGAAAAAAGTGTTTCTTGACTTTCGTATCTGATGTCACCGTTTGGCCGCAAACATGATTTTTATGTTTTAATTCACTATGTAGTTTGGCTGTTGGCAACAATCATACTTGCGATGGATTGTTTTATTCAAGTTTTGTAATTATTGTCATTATTTGCGTGCAAGTAAATAAATAAAACAAAGAAATAAATAAAAACTTCTTTTTAAATCTGTAACGCTCTGTATCTAAGAAACGAATAAGTTTAGAACCATAGAACCTATATGTTCATATGAGCAACCCACCTTTCAATAAGATTACAAAATCTTGATAAATCTTGATAAATAAACCCTGCGACCCCCTGTATATGAATACAAGTACAAACCAATCAGTATGTACAGAACCCAGAAACCACTTCATGAAATTACATTTCCGCTAATTTTCTGTTACAAACAACACGAAACAAAAAAATCTGTTAATACATTTTTCTTGAAATCGGCAGTGAAGTGTCCCAAAATCGTCATTAAAAGCTTAGAAATCGGCACTGAAATAGCCCATTATTGTAAGATTTTTTCAATAAGTGACCAAATATTCAAAACCCGGCCAATAAAGGCCCATTTAACTTTTCCTACACATTGGAAATGTTACCTATAGTAGCGCAATCCTTCAGTAGGTATACATATTTTAGTAGGTTTGAATATCAATAGATTTGTTATGGAGGCTGCACAACAAGCAGCAGTTTGGTTTTTCTGTTCAAAGACCCCGTGTCTTGTCATACTTGACCTAGGTAGAGCGATCGTCAAAGTCAAGCAACGCCGCGCGCAGTTGGTTCATGGACGGGTGATCCCGTATGATTATTCTCTTCCCTAATAATACTTTTTTTTCCGATTTCAAAAAAATATATATAATATGTACCTCGGCACTGAAGTTCTTTTTATGACTCATGTGGTTTATTTGCCTCGGCCAGAGGTCTCGGCAACTAAATTCCACATGAGTCATAAAAAGTTGAACAGAGCCTTGGTACATAAATAACTATTACGGGAGATGGCTTCATACTGCGGACAGGTGTGCAATGTACCTACGCTCTCACGTACATATTGCGATCAATAGACTTCACTTTCGGGAAGTTAGCTGGATAAAGGGGTAGCTTTTATACCGTCACTCGAAGCGAAAGGATTGAACAATACACTGGAAACTTTAGTGCAAAAAGGAGCTATAGGTATGCTTGTTTTTAAAATAAATAAATTAAAAAGTTGATACTATTTCGATGAAACAAAAAGCTTCTCAGCAATTCCTTATACAGTGCAGAGCTGTTTAGCAAGTTTTCTTTTTCGAACAACACAAAGGAATGTTCTTCGCCACAACATTACGATTTTCGGAATACCTGAACAGGACCAACTTATTAAGACCGAATGAATGGAGCAAGTTGGATCAGGCTGCATTTGCATAATTCTAAACCCTTTAGATCCCGAGACCGAGCAGCCTTAACTGTCGCCTCAAGGAATGGGAATTCTTTTCAACGACCGCATTTGCCCTATAAAAAGCTCACTGGGATCTGAAAAATGTTTTGGTTTAGGTACATTAAAAAAATTGAAAACCTAAATAAGTCCACAACTTACAAAAATATCTCTATATCCGTTGATAGACCTTCTCGTCAGAATCAGCACTATAAACAGTTATAAGCAGAACTTCAAGACCGTATCGATGCTGGCAACTCCAACTTGAAAATAAAGTTTGTAAAGGAAATTCCCAAAATTTTACCTTTAGCCTGGAACTGTCCAACAGGAAACCAGGCTTGTGAAGCTACTTCCAGAGCGTTCGCGGACACAACTCTAAAATTCACAACTTCTTTCCATCTGTTTCTGACTTTGACTTTGAGCTTAGCGCACTAATCGAGATACACTTGGGTGATCGAACGAGTGATAGTGAACTTTTTCCTAGTATCTATCAAGTTATTAGAGTTTATATGGCCATGGGTTTGTCTTCTGATGGTGGTTTCTTGCTTGCACATATGAATACAGGTAATAGATGCAGAGATGATGAATTTACCATCATTGCTCTATTGGCTGTTAAATGTAGAATGCGCCATACATATTTTTATATTGTAGTGTTTTACATATCACCATATACGTCTTTCGACCTGTTTCAAATGTTTTGCTGGACAATTTAGTTTTTTACATGAATATAACGTAACATTGATTCATTGGTTGGAGATTCCAATGTTCCGAGTTTCTCGCAAGTCTCAAATGGTGACAATTACGAATAGCTTATCTCGTACTCTAGACTTAGTTTTCTCAAATATTTATTTCGAGGTTCATAAAGAGATCTCTGGACGCTGATACTACTGTCCTAGCCAATAATGATAACATAGCGTTTAATTTTAAGAAAGCCGATTTCATATCTATATCCAACTTGCTCTTTGATATTGATTGGGGTTTTTTATCAACTGTCACAGATGTCAACATTGCATGCCAGGAGTTTTCCGGGGTTTTATACGATACATTTAACATGCACGCTATCGGTATCACAAGCGTGTGTATCTGAAATGATATACTTCGGAAATTATTAAAAACGTCAAACTTAAGGCCAGATGCTTCTATTTGGGACCCAAGCAGCACATTTTTGGCCGAGTACATGTACTTGAGAGCACTAATTAAAAGTCAAATTAAACAAGAGTACGATGCTTACATTGACAACGTGCAACAGCTCATAACTGTTGACTCATTTCTGGACATACATACGCGATAAAAACAACTCATCCTTTCTTCCTTCTGAGATAACATCAATATTTCAAGATCTAATGATAATATCGTGTTGTACAAGGTGTCTGAATCGGAGGTGTTAGCTGCTGTTGGAGGATTGGAAAATAATAGCACGGCCGGACCTGATGATGTTCCCTCATTTCTTGTGAGAGACTGCGCTGGTGTATCTCCTGTTGTTAATAATTAACCTATCTTTTGAATCGGCTATTTACCTGATATATCTGGAAGATACCAAAGGTGGCTCCAAGAACGTAACAGAAAATTACAGGGCCATTTCAATTCCCTCCAATATTGCGAAAGTTTTTTTAGATTTCCTTTGCGACAGAATATACCCATTTGTGTGCAATTCGATCTCTTCTAGCCAACATGGATCCCATGAAGGTAGATCCACTGTCACTGTTGTTACATTGACTGCAGCTGTCGGAGGTCATCGATGTCAGAGCCAAATCGATGTGATTTATACCGATTTCTCTAAGGCATTTTACAAAATCGATCACAAGTTGCTGCTTTATAAATTTGATGGTTTTGGCTTCACGTCAAGTATTAGATCCTATCTGTGTCATAGAGTTCAGTATTTTGCGTCAATGGCTTACAATCCGCTCTGTATACTCTCGCACTTCAGGTGTTCCTTAGCGATCAAACCACTTTTATTCTTTCTTTTTTATTAATGTTCTGTTAGAGAATTTTAAATGCATATAATAATGTATATTATATATTCACCGGCTGCAAATTAAGAGCGAAATGTTTCTTGAAAAGGATCATGAGAGGCATCGGGTCTCGCAAAGTGATTAAGTTTGTTGAATTTGGATGACCTTAAGGTCAGGGTTCGTGCTCGGATCTCAAGGAAACCATTGGCGGGCAAAATTTAGCTGTACCGCTATGCATTGGGTCCATTCGTCCGGCACATTTCGATCAATCGACTTCTAAAGCTCTTTTGTTGACTTCCAAGTTGCTTTTAAGTTGAGTTGAATGGACTTCGCTTTCCAGAATTTAGCTGGATAAAGGCGGAGCTTTTAGACCGGTATACTCGAGGCTAAAGGATGGAAAAATTTTACAATGGAAACGGATATAGGTGCAATGAAAACCTTTTGGCGAATAAAGGAAACATGCTCAAAAAATAGATTATTGATATATTTTCTCCAAACAAACGATTATACTTATTGTATAATACAGAAAAGGTATGCAACAAAATTAATTTTTGCAGTGACAGTGAGCTTCAGCTTCGAAAGATGAAAAATATACCTACTATAACAAAAATTATAGCAGGTATAAGACAATGTTAAAGCAACCACAGGATGCAAAATTTATAGTAGGTATAAGGCGATGTTAAAGCAACCACAAGTTGCACAACTTCCATAACAAAATGTGGATAATATTTTTTATTAATAATTAAACAAACACTTCTCAGAGGCTCTCTTCCCCAAGCAACACCGAAAAAAGAATCAGTAATGTTCATCAGCTAATGGGGGTGACCTGTTTCATCCAGCGGAAACGTGAGTCGTGTTGAGTTGTCCTAAAGTAGGTAGGTAAGTTTGTTAGGTTTGGGCCACCTTAAAGTGATGCTTCATTCCCTTTAGGGGACCACTGGGGCAAACTTTATAGGCACTGGGTCAATTCGTCCGGCTCTCACGTACATATTCCGATCAGTCGTCTTGTAAAGCACCTTTTGTTGATTTCCAAGCCGCATTTAAGTCCAGTTGAAAGGAATCTCACTTCTAGAAATTTATCTGGACAAATGTGATGCTATTAGATAATTTGGACGTTACCATTGAAATAAAAGTATAGCTAGAAAATAAATACAAGCAAAATAAACCCTTTAGTGCATATTACCTAATAAGACATAGGTAAGTATAATAGTTTATACAGAAGGACAAGCTACATTTTGTGATATGAGGCATATTGATATTGAAGATTGAAGCATTTGATCTGAATGACGCAAGACATATTGTGCCTACAGAAAAATGGGACAAACAAGCGAAAATGAAATGGGGGAACACGTTTTTCTGTAACCATATACAAGACATTGGATGTGTGTGCATTTGTTGTAGTAGAAATTTTATACACTTCCATTTTGTAAAAACTTTGCTTTTTAGGTAGGTATATTTATTTCTTCGAAACGAACGAACATGTTTCATGCAGCGGAAACGTGAGTCGCATTGTTAAGACCAGTCAAACGACTTTTAAAACCCCATTTGTGGAATTTGAAATTTCTTTTTAGTTCAGTTACTAGAAATTCGCTTTCGGGAACTTTACAGGACATAATTTTTCCACCTCCAGTTGACTTTCAAGAACGTAAGAGGCAAATTAAGATAGGCGTTTCCGTCTGACTACGGAAAAAGGATTTTACGGGTCTTAATAAACTTGATACGGCAAGATATGATAGTTCACAAAAAAAATGAAACCAAAGCTTAATTTAAAAAAATTATTACAAACTCAATGGTAATGTTTGAGTGGGATATAATCTTGTATATTATGTTTAAAATCTTTCAGTTTTGCTGCGGTAATACGATTCTTACATTCCAAGCGAGGTATCTTGGTATGATCAGATATTCTGGATACATTTTCCCCTCTTTACTATATTGCAGATTATCCAATCTTGAACTTCATTAAAAGTTTTCTTTATTTTTATATGTCCAGGACTTTCACTAGTAATTCGAAGCTTGAGAAATATGTAGGTTTGAGGCATTTATAAACGTATTCATGAACTTCTGCATATCCTTGAAATCATTTTCAACCAAGTTTACAACATTGAATGGATTTTGGTGACGGGCGTCTTTAATCATCATCTCGATGTATATCTGATGGTACAAAACAGAACTTGCATTTTCAACTGTTTTTTTGCATGTTTTAGATCCCCTCGATAGGCCACTTGTGCCATTAAACGTTTTTGTTCATTTTTTATAGGTAGTTACTGAACCTTTCAACTTTCTTTTTCTAATTTTTAGTGTGAATGATACAAGCCACAATAATAACTTCTATATATTTTCTAAAATTTATTTGTGGCGTAAACAGATCCATTGAATTTTTTTCAAGTTGCCTGGAAAATTAATAAATTCTTAACAGTAAATATAAATAACTTCTATCATTCGATGACAGTGAGCGCCATATTTACCACAACAGATGAACAGCTTGTTAGATCGCTGTCACTTAGCACCCTTGCAGAATTATTGGGATTGGCACATAGACTTTTCTACATGTAGGTATACCTGATAATATCCGAAATTGGCACTTAGACTGTTCAGAACTCTTCAATTATTATTACGGGCTTCAAGTCTGACTACAAGTATATAATGCTCTATTATTGTCTCCATATAGCCACAATTATTCCGTGATAATCTCTTCATCGAAAGACCCCAATAGTTTAGTTATCAGATAATTTTTGCACTTAGGAACAGGCTGGCCGTTTTCACGGAATTTTACGTCGGCAGTGGGGCTTGCGTGAGCTGCTTTTCCTAATATCTCGCGTTTCCCTACCCAGTAACTAATAGCGGTAGATTTTAGCAATTTGGCTGAAATCACCGGCAACGTAACTGGCTAAACCACGCAGGGGCGGCTCGTTGATGAGTCAGCCACAGACAGATATTAACTAGTTCTAGTTCTCTTTGATTTATTTATTACTTAAGTTATAATAATCGTGTTATTAATCATTGATAATTTATCAAAAATGTTCGAGGCCAGCCACGTATTCTATGAAGGTATCGGGTTACCTTATTCACGTGCTAGGTACCTAAGATCGAATTTACACTAGTAAAAATGACGGACAAACAAAATTCAGCATCTTCGAAAATAGTTATGAATCAATTTTCATTAAAGTATATATACTGGTTGGTGAAGATTTTTGCAGTAGAAGTAAATTTAAGATGATAAGCTAAGAGACGTAGAAGAAAAGGCAATTATTTTACATGGCAGTGAAGAGAAATAGAAAGATCTCAACCAATTTACCTGTGTGCAACATCGAAAATATTATTTTTCAGTTTTTCTCGACTCACTATATAGAATTTAGTACAAATTTTAGAATGTAATTCTTTATTTTAATTAAATTGTTCCTGTGTGAGGAAAATTTTGTACTTAGAATGATGCTGAAAACAACGTGTAGTCAGATTAAAAAAAAAGCGAATAAGTTTTATTTTTTAAATTTTAGGGGTATATAAAACGTTAAAATTGATATACTAAAACTTGCCCTGCGATAAGTAACGCCAGTCTCTTAATTTTTACTCAACACATTTTTATGCACTTAACCAATCAAAAGTCACACTTTCAATTTCTCGGTCAAATCCAATAAAGAGAAAAGGAAAGGAAGCAACTCTCAAAATACTGCGAATACACAATAGCCTCTACTACTACTGGACTAAAAATGCATCAACAAAGTTGTATATCATCATGATGAAAATTGCAATACCTAACTAATCAAATCACATTGGAATTAAAATGATTGTTCCATTGTTGTGACATTAGATGTCGTACAATTCAGGTTTAAAAGTATTCGTTTGATAACCATCCCAGTTTCTAGTTCTAGTCAATGATAACATTATCTAAACGTTCATTTTTCTAATAATATCAATTAAAAGAGTTTTTTTTTTATTAAATCGTTTTACCAGTAGGTAAATCTTCAGTTAGTTGGAATGGGCGTAAGAAATGTAAAATAATAAATCGAGATTCCCGTGTATATATTAATGTGAATACCTAGTGTGACCCCTTTGTTTTCGGGCCACCCTGTAAAAAGTTTCTCTTTCATTGTATTGTGATATATGATAAAATATTAGGTTAAATTGCGCAAAACCAGGTTAAAGTGACGTATATTTTGTAAAAATGGATTAATAAAAAAGGTCGATTCTCATTCTTAAAATATATACAGCGTTCACCAAAAAGCGCACAGCATATTATATGGGAAACTTTTTTCGTCAGTCTCTTAAAATTTTTGTACGTCATAATTTATTGATATATTTTTATTATTTTTATTACTTTAATTTATTATCACTTAAAACACTCATCGGAAAAAATCAGAAAGTTGAAAATAGTTCAATAATATTTTTCTGCAATTTTTTCAGAGCTTTCTTGCAAAAAATCAGGTTGAACAAATATTAGTGCAGTATTATCCTTTGGTTGGACAAAAATATTATACTTTATTAATTTATCTGTAAAGTAAAAAAAAAAAACAGAAAAAAATTAAAGGGGAACTAAAAAAGGTAAAAATAGTCACTTAGCAAACTTTGGATTGACAACTATTGTGAAGTTTTTCTCTATTTTGGCTAATAGTGGAGTTCTTGGGGAATAAAAAATTACAAATGACATTGTCTGTCTTGCGCATCTGTCAGGATCAATATTATCTATTCTTTTTTTGTTATAAATGCTGCAGAAAGTGATACGGAAAACTATTTATAGAAACAAATAATACAACATATTTTCCCGTATGTTGCTCTTACTTAAAAGATATTTTTGTAAAGAAATTATTCTATAAATGTTTTTAAAATGTTTTCTTTTTGTATTCTACACCATTCTTGAATTCAGTGAAATAGACACACTGGTAAATGTCTTAGATGGTTTATACGGTCTGCTTGGTTAGAATGCAGGTGCTCATCCTCATTATGAGATCCTTTTATATGCCCCGAAATTGAACAATAACCTTCATTCATGATAAATAAATATTTTTTAAATATCTAGCCCTATATTTTTGGAATCAGCATTTCATTGTAGCTTTCCACAAGAAAGAAACAAAATTTCTTTAGTGACACTATGTATACGGTTTATTTTATGATGACGATGACATTTATCTGTTTGTGGAGCAGAAAAACTAGTAGAGGTTAATTATGCTAGTATGTGGAGATTTTATAACTTTACTATCAGGAATCGAATTAATTTTCAGAATATAACAGACATTTGGCAACCCTCGGAGACAATGTGTCTTTAAAGGGATCAAACTTCTTTTATATCGCTTAATTCCCGGCAATAATTTCGTTTCTCCAGCGACGATTTCCACACCCTCACGCCCCTGTTAGTCCACCCCTGCCCAGCCCCAACACTCGACCGTTAATGGCGGCAATTACGTTATGAGCCGTTCGCGTGCCCAAGAGTGTCGGTGTTTGCCGTCATTACGTGGCTTTTTACAATTGCCTCCCGGTTTATCTGATAGTGCGCCGACCAGATTTACCATTGTGTTTCTGATTGTACGGATTTGTTGGCCGAGAGAATGCCCGCATTTGGTCGATTCTCGCAATGAATCGCCAGAAAGATTAGCGTATTGTGTTTAAGGAAATCGGACTAGGGGTTGCGGTTTTTTGTAGCTTAATATGCGAGTTGATGGATAGGAACAAAAAGGGAAAGGAATTGGTGGCGTTTTTTATACGGCTAAAAATATTTTAGACAAAGGAGTGTGGGCAAAGAACTATATATTACGGCACGTTCTTTATTGTATTTTTCTACTATTTCGAATTGGTTTATATCTTGAGGTAATAATCACCTTCACTCTGAACTAGGAGTACCCCGCAGAAGCAACTGCATGCTTCTCCGGCGAAGGGGGGCTATTAGTATTTTGTCTATTGTCATTTGCGGCTAGAGACGACTTTTCCTGATAGAACTATAGGACAGCATTCGCTCAAGTACTACTGAAAAATTCTATAAAAGCGTAGTAATCCCAGTGAGTGTAGGACAATAAGTAAATCACACAGATAAAGCTATTAGGGAGAAATACTGTAAATTCACAATTTGTCCAGCGCTCTTGGCCATTAGCGGAGTTTTTCTATACTTAAAGACATGTGCACGCGGTCTGCCTCAACCTCGATTCGAATCAAGGTCGATCGAAGGCAGAAAAACATGCAGTCTAAATAGTAAGCATGCTCCGAACATCGCCATCGCGGCCGTTGTTTGTTGTAAAATGACGCACGATACTATAAGGTAGGTGAGAAGGTAAGCCCATACACGCACAATATTGGACGTTGTGGATCGGCAACAAAGATTCGACCGTAGGCCAGTCTTTACAGTTGTATGATAGTGAGCCAATGCAGTCGCATTTAAAGTCAGTGTTTGATGGGGGGTTTTGAAATCATAATGTTCGAAAAAGTTGGCTTAGGAATTGATATCCTATAGCAACAAGTTTATTTATTTGATAATTTTGTCATGTCATTCATTTATTTAGGGACTATAGGCCAAAAAAGAAGCATTTTACGGACTTAAATGAGTCCGTAAAATAGCTATTTTTGGGAGCGTCTGACATAAATAATTTTTATACGGGTCCGTGTATACCTACTAATTTATTGAAATAAAATATATTAGGCACCTATAAGGTATACTATAGAAAATATTGGTCGATAATTTACTCAATTTTGAAGGAACTATCATTCTGACCTGATTACTATTTAAAGTGTCTAAAGAGGAAGAGGGTAATCTTAATCAAAATTTATTTTCACTCGCTGAGCCGATCGTATAGTCTGAGCAATAACGAGTGAAAAATTCAACTCAATCAGAAATAGAGACAATAATGAGTGCAATTTAAGTGAAATTCCACTCAAAATAATTTCTTACTGCCCTTCAGTTTATCTGACAGCGCACATATCTGATTTACCATTGTGTTTCTGTTCAGATTTGTTGGTCGAGAGAATGCCCATTCGGTCGTTCTCAGAATGAATCGCGACAAAGATTATCGCAATATTTAAGGAAGTTTTACCCAACATACTGCCTTAATGATAATTGGCCGCAGTAGCGACTCGCGGCATTAAACTGAAAAAATACAAATAGATACAAATTTTTAATAATTAAATCGAAAGTCAGCTACACTAGAAGCAGTGGCAACACCGCAGTTTTAGGATAGGTCTTTGTGTAACTGCTTCCTAGTTACTTTGTAGTCAAAAGTCAATGGAATTAGAGAAATTCAGTACCTGTGTGCACAAAACAATAAACAAATTATTCGTTTTTAATTTTTTATATAAACAAGTCTTTGTTGTAGCTATAGGGAGTAGGCGTCTAATCATTAGATTTTCTAACCTAAGACTTAGATAGCTATACAACTGCTCGACTACTAGTGATATTGCAACATGTGAATAACTCAAGGCGTAGACAGAAAGTAGGTAGGTTAGAAGAAAATGTTTCCGTTTTAAGTAATCTGAATTTTCGTATTTAAATAGGTACGTAAATGCTCCGTCTGTATCATGACTTGGAGTATTAAAGTCCATTAAAAGAGTCAGTTGGTAAACAGTTAACCATGCGAAAAACCGTTTTGCGTTACAATAATAATAGGAATTTTGCAGAAAATTGCTCTTTGCAGGATGAACAACGATTTATACTTTAAATTCACAAAAACGTCCAATTTAAATGTCATTAGATATGTTTAATAGCTTTCGTCGCGGAATTATAATGAATTTAGTGATTCACCTTGCAATGAAAATAAGTTTTCTTGCAGATTCATCGTGGTCTCAGCACCGTTCTTGGGAATAAACGCTTTGCTAAACGTGTAAACTACACAGTTTAATAAAATTAAACGACAACAATGGGCTTTTGCATATAAAAGGATTCCTAAGACACCGTTGTATCTTGCTGCATTTCGTACCCATGAGTCTAATTTTAGCCTTAATAGATAGTTTCCATTTAATTTTCTCATCAAATTCACGTATAAAGGTGCTAAGAAGCTATTAAAGCTGCTCTAATTGCATCCTGCAAACGTACCTACAGCTAATTAGTCCTACCATATTTAAATAGTATTATTAATCTAATCTTATATTTATCGCTCCTTGAATAAAACATTGCAATGTTCTTGTCAATTTAGCGCTAATAAAAGTTACAGTTAATATGTTATGACTTACTTTACATAATTTATTGACAATTGCCATTTAGAACTTGTTTCTATAACTATAGTAGAGCAATTACCGTGTTATCTAGCTCGTTTCTATTAATAACGATTACCTACTTGGATATAATATACTAAAAAGGGGGAACACTTAAACGATTTCCGATATTATACAGGGTGTTCGAAAAATAGACGGAGATATTTTAGAGGGTGATTCCCTGTTAAGAAATATGAAAAAAAGTTTCTATAAACATGGGTCCGGAAATGCAGAGTTTTCAAGATACAGGATGTTAAATAAAAAAAATAAAACATGAAATTATTAATGTCTTAAAAATTATTTACTCGATTCTGTTGAAATTTGGCAATGTTATTTGTTGTATTAAGAGGCTAATTTCGCCCTAACTAGATTAAATTTATTAAGTCCAGTGGCGTCCCGGGGGCACCTTAGCGAATATTATTATCAAAAAAATGTACGCCACTACCTTTTTTGTAACTTTAATATTTTTTGTTTGATTAAGCATCTAAAAATACAACTTCTTTCCCTCTTGTATTGTTTTCCTATCTCACTTCGTTTTCGAGAAAAAAAAATAAAAACCGTTTTATTGCATGGCACTGGACAAAATTGGTTGTAGTGTACTTTATGTTATGATATTGGAAAAGTTGCAATAACACTCTTTCCTAGAAATGCTTTTGATTATTTGTTTTCCAAGGCACTTGTGATTTTTTTTGCAAAAATTGATAAACCAATTTTGTCCAGTGACATGCAATATATTTAACATCCTGTATCTTGAAAACTCTGCATTTCCGGACCCATGTTTATAGAAACTTTTTTTCATATTTCTTAACAGGGAATCACCCTCTAAAATATCTCCGTCTATTTTTCGAACACCCTGTATTATGTCCACTCATATTCCTTCTAAACACCTGCATTGATCTGACCATAAAACTCACAACTAGTAGCTCTATTAATCTTTACTAATTACCATCTTCTCTATATACAGTGTGTTCCACTTTGGTACGAGACAATAATTCCGTATTTTTCGAAATATTCGCCAATGTTCACAAACTTTTTTCAGCCTCGAGCTAGAGCTTTACATTTCGGGTTATAATTTTTTAAAATAGTCTTCTTCTATGGATCACTGTTATTAAAAGAAGACACTCAAAACCATATTAGGCTTTTGCTAAGAATGAAATCGACCATGGTACAAAATTTTCATAAGTTATACCACAGACAATATTCTACGAATATTTTCTGTGGTTATACCACCAAATAGGGCCAAAGTTCGAAAAAAATTGGGTTTTCTGGAGTACCCGGTATCAACCCCCGGGCATATTTTACTGATCTTTTTTCGCGAGTCCATTAAGCTTTGCCTCAGGCATTACATAGTATATAGCCAATTCAGGGCCAGGGTATTTGTAAAAATCAAAAATTTAGGAAAATATCATTTATTTAAAACATTATTTAAAAAAAAAACAAATTATTATTAGGTGCTAGATACCTAGGTCAGTAGATAATACCGTTTTGGTTTTCATGGTATTCATGACGCGTCTGATTTTTTTGAATGTTTCCACTTGTGGAATTTGTAAGAAAATGTTAAATGAAATATATTTTTTCAAGACAGACTAATAAAATAAAGTGAAATACCAAATTTTTCACTTTAATATACTTTCTAAAATAAACAATTTTTCTATCAAATTTTACTTTTTTACGGAACATTTATATACTTTCCGACATAAAGATGAGTGGAGCCATCTATCCGGCGGTGGTGTCGGAAACAAATAATTGAATTACTTACCCCTGCAATTTAAAAATTGCGACACAAATGTGTTTGCGTAAATTAGCGAAAATACGTCGCTTATGAAGTGGCTACAATATTTTCTTAGGATGTTTGTAGTGCTACATAACGCCTGCACTTTGTAGAATTAAGACTGAAACCCCAATAATTCAGATGACAGATAGATATTTCATATTTTTTGAGTTTCGCGTTCTACAAAAAGATTGATTGAAATATATGGCATTATATTACTCATTACTCCAGAGCCAACCTTGAATGTTTAGGTACTTTGAGGCAGGAGCGTCAAGTTACTCTAGAACTAAGGTTGATTTACCCCACCTTTTAAATTTCGACAAAAACTTTTACGTATATTCCATTTTAGTAGGCCTCCCCCACTGTATGGTTAAAATCATGATTGAATCACTCTGTATATGATGATAGGTATATTTTATACCAGGTATACAAAAAACTCTGTCCCAATAAAGAAAGTAAGGGAAATGCCACTTAAAAAGTAATAAAAGCAAAACCACATTCATATACACAAATTATACCGCGGTCATTTCTGGTAAATATAACGTGTGGCTTTATAATCGGACCAAAAAATTTGTTAACGTCGTTTAGGTCAAACGCCCGGTCTGCTTGAAGGCACTCAGATTATGCTAATGTTTACGTGTGGGAATTCAGGCGTCACCAAAACGATTTGGTCGTTAAACTTCCAGTATGCGGTTACTCATTATTTAAATCATCGAGCACTTTAAAAATTCGGGTATTTTGGACAGTTTCTTTATAATGGTTCCCGCAAAAATAGTTTCTTGAAAAGTCGAACCACGCCCCGGTTAGAACAAAAATCCTTACTGGGGCTTCATTTTACAATGGAATAGATTGCCACCGATATAAGGATTTAAGTTCTTTTCCTGTCATGGAACGATTTTGACTTGACTTCCTGTTTGTTTTGATTGACACTGTGAGAGCAGGTTCGCCCCTGCGCGCTTGTAAGTCTTCTGTTAAATCCTATTGAAATTTTTAACAATAAATACCTGAAATCGATGCAAGCCGTACTTTTAAAGCTCAAACCCTTTTTATGGAGGTGACGTTAATCCGGGCGTTCAATGGGAAACACTAATTTAATGAAATTACTTCTATACAAACTGTTCACACCCTCTACTTTTGCACAGAAGCGACGAAGGGGGTTATTAATGGTTTTAGGAACCTCACAAATACCTTCCGGAAGAGTTGCTTGATATTAGGGTTAGAAGGAAAGCTTTAAATAATGCTATACTTAAATAGCATCGATATTTACCTTGTCGCTAATGAAACCTCGGAGCAATCCGCTTATTTTTGTTATACTTATACACATATATTTTTGTTCCAGTTCTAGTAGTCACAAATAGACATAGACATACTTTATTCACGCATGAACGAAATCAGTTTGAGCATGTCATATACTACAAGAAGAGCTACAAAGCAAGACACATATTAAAACCAAATTTACATTAAAAAGTATAATTTTGTAACGGACGATTAACTGACCTCTACTGCTCTAGGGACTCATTTATACTATAAGGGTTCATGTCTTTTAATAACAATATTGGTTTGCTTTTAAATCGACAAAGCCCGCATCTCACTCGTAAAAGAATTGTACAGTGTACAGGACAAATTATTCGAGATCTAGCAATACGTGTTCTGGGCGGTATCAAGTCGTACTTGTTTCTTGTATCAATAGAACTATATATCATGTCAGAGAAATTTATCAAGGTTGGATTTGACAAGTTCTCCAGAATAATAACCTCATACAACGTCACAATACCCAGTTTACGAAAAATTTAGTGATAGTGCTCACTCCACTGTGCACGAACTATTCCTCTTACAGTATATTTTTGCAAAATAAAAATTCTTTCAAGTTAGGCCGCGGGAGCGATGTAGGAACGTATAGCTAACTATTTACGCTGATTTACCGCTGATGGCCAAGAGCGCTGGATAAAATGTGTAATCACGGTATTGCTTCTTAATAGCTGTATTTGTGTGATTTACTAATTTTCCTACACTCACTGGGATTACTAAGGTTTTCTAGGGTTTCCGCAGTACTTGAGCGACTGCTATCAGTGCTATCCTATAGTTAGGTTTGGTTTACCTATGTCAATTTCGGGTCTACGTGAACACTAAGAAATTTGACATACCTTGCGTCTTCGGGAAAGTTTATTCTCCATAATATACCAATTCCGAGCATATGCGATACAACCCCCGACACGTACTCTACGTACTCGCAATGCCTAAATGCATGAAACGTTTGTATCATCCGCGTATACATATTTGTGTGAAAGTTACCAAGCCTGTGCCCCCACAATATAGCACAGGATATCATTTTGTAAAGAGAATAAAAATAGCCTCAAGATGAAGTCTTGAGGAACTTCTCTCTCGATAGTACATTATTCACATGGTGTGGTATGGTGGTATGGTGCGTGATAGAATTAACTTTTTTATAATATTTCTTAGTTCTACATTTTTTATGTATAGGTCTAGGTACCTATATTTGTCAACTAACGCAAGACAGGCTTTTACTGTTTAAGTTTAAATTATTTAAACGAGCGTTAAATCAAATAAATGATAGGGTTAATTAATTAGTCTGTATGCAAGGTGTCCCGGAACATGGAGACAATGGCTGGAGAGCTGATAGATCTGGTAAAAATTCCACAACTTCATATTATATAATTTCTTCCAAACGGACTCCCTGCCAATCTATGTGGATTCATAAATGGGACAGGGTTAAATCATGTTCTTTGTTTAGCTTCTTTATTGCTTTACCGATTTTGATAATTTTCGGGTCGTTTTCATAGCAACTAGAGCTGATTCAAACGGTTTGATTGAATTTTACCTAACTCTTAAGAGGGCTCCATTGCGATGTTCCTAACCTCAAAATTATCGGGAAAGGACAACCCTTGAAATTTGAATATGAGCTTCAGATTCATAAAATATTTTTGCGGAGAAACGGCAGGTACTCTTGTTGAAATTCGAAAAACCTAGTGTTTCACAAGACAAGATTTCTTGTCTTGTAAGGCCTATTCTTGTCTTGTCTTGCAATGCAAGATAAGAAATTAAATTCATTCTTGTCTTGCACGACTCTTGCTGGAAAGTCTTGCAAGCAAGATTTCTTGCAATCTCTTGTCACTAAACAAAAAATGCAAGATTTTTTGTTTAGTGACGTCATCGCAAGACTCTTGTTTGCAAGAGTCTTGTTACTAAAAGACTTGTTAGCAAGACTCTTGCATTATTTATTACGTGTAAAGCTTGTCGAGACAAGTTGATGCCGCACTGCAGAGCCGCGGCGCGGCAGGGCGCGGGGTCCACAGTGCCAGAGAACAAGGAAGGGGAGAAGGGAGAATATAAACTCGACGGCGGCGCCTTATTTGATGTTTGGCAGCCGGTGGTCGCCATGTTCTCTGTTTAGAAGACAGGGCCGTATTTAGAATTTAGTGAAGGGATAGTGTAGGTCTGTTCTCAGATATTTTAAATCATTCATTGATAAACACAAAACAAATCATACATACTGAAATGATGATTGGAACAGGCGAAAATGTTAATTGGATTTTGAAGGAATATTTTTAATTTAAGGTTGTTAGATAACTGAAATATTTAGTAGGTATGGAAAGGCGATTTTTCTTATCTTATTCCAAAAATTTAATATTTTATTGATCTTAAAATTTGAGCAATATTTTTTAAGCCATCATTTTGTAGAATACAAATGAAAAACAAAACATAGGTATATGTATTAGAATATTGTCTTCATCGGATGAATTACATATACCTACCCAGTTCTAAAACAGTTTTGTTCTTTTGGTTATTTAAAGGTGCTATTACCCACTATATTACGCGTGTTTGTCGCTATTACTTTAGAAGGGTGCCTAACTTCTTGATAAAAAAAAACTAAGCAATTAGTATCCATAATAGGTACATAGCAATGACCACACGTAAACGGAGTAAACCCACACAGGTAACAATAACTTATGGCCTGTTTATGCAGACTTAATTTAAAGACAGGATTTATGATTTAATTTAACCCTTTAAATAAAATGAGTTATTCTATTTATCCATATTTGCTTCATGATATTTAGCCCAAAAAACATATATATTTTTTGAAAGGTTTATTGTTGTTTTTGTGCCTTTTTGTCTTAAATTATATGTAAGTTCGATAATTTTATTTACGAATGCCTTAAGATATTAAATGAAATCGCGTGAACTACACCATGCATTTTCAGTGTTTTAACTTAAGATTTTTAAATTAAATCCTTAAATTAAGTAGATATGCCTTTAGATACTTAGGTGGAAGGTTATGATAATACAGTAAATTGCACCTGAACAACAACTAATCGCCGGAGATTTCACAATTAATTATCTACCAAAATTAACTTACCTTTCATGCTCTTTTGGAAAGGAGAAGAACGATAACCTAATTACAGAGAATGATTTTTGCAAGATTCCTTGCTTTTAGCAAGATTTCTTGCAAACTTGCAAGACTCTTGCAGAATAATTTCTTGTCTTGTCTTGCAAAGCAAGACAAGAAATTTAAAAGAGTCTTGTCTTGTTCTTGCTGCAAGAAATTTGCAAGAGTCTTGTGAAACACTAGAAAAACCCAACCGTTTCCGAGAAAAATTAAATCAACATGATTCTGGTGCCAAATTGACCGTAAAATATCTAGTCAAAGTAGGCTAGGAAATAAGAATGAAGGAGACTATACCAGCTTTTTTGTATTACTATGTTTAGGGTTTAAGGTTCTTATGCAGAAATGATATTATCTAAAAAAATCAGTACTTAGTGGATACATCATTTTACAGTCGTAGTTAATAAAATAACAAATCTGATTTCATCCCCTCCCACTTACAAAATCAAAGGATGCATTGTATTAAAAAAAAATGCAAAAGTATAATCATAACTTATTTGTTCCTGTTTCGTAGCCTACTATGAATATTTTTTCAGTTGATTTTGTTCTAAAATTATTTCGGTTTAATTTTTCTCGAAAACGGTTGGGTTTAGAATTCCAACAAAAGTGCCTTGTCTTGGCAAAAACAAATTATGAATCAATTATAGAAAATCGTCATTGCCAAAATGTTTTGAGGTTGGAAACATAGCAAATAGGCTCTTCTCCGGAGCCCTCTTAAAAGTTACGTAACATTCGATAAAACCATTTGAATTTAAATAAAAATTATTAAAATTGGTAAAAGTAAAATAAAGAAATGTTATTTAACCTCCCCCTCTTTAGGAAGTCATATATAAATACCTTGTATAGAAGTATAGAGAACAACAGAACAAAGGTTGAAGATCTTTTTTAATTTATACGAAGTTATATTTAAGTTATATTTAAGACCTCGGGACTCTAACTGCAACGCTATATTATAACCTTATTGGGAAAAGTCAAGCATTGGAAATAAAAATAATAAATACAGATTACCGATAATAGATTTGCGCCATTTTTTGAGAAGATGTGTACCTATACCTACTTACCATTTTCTTTAAAACCTAGGTACTCAGGCAAACGTGATTTTTTCGAAACTGAAATTATGGCACAAAAATTAGTTTCACAGCAAGCAGGGCTAAATGCAAGAGCGGTTTTGACCTATCCCGGCATACACCGTAGACAATTTGGCCACCAGGGCATGGTCAGGCGCAGTAAAAGTGGCCCAAAACGGCCTGCTCTGTCCCATCTAACGGGGCAACTAACAGATCCACATCGACATGGGAAAGTTTCATTTCGTGTCACACAAACGTGCCGTATGTCGGCCGTTATTCACACTTACCCCCTCCCCTCCCCGAATGACGTCACCCTTTAATTGCCCCCATCGATTATCTAATCAACCCCGGCGGCCGCGCGCCGCCGCCAACCCTGATGGCGCCCGCCATTGTTCCACGGCGCGATTAGCGAAAACCGTACGGTGCGGGGAGGGAAAATTCCGTGCCGCGATAACGATCTTAATTCAAACAGTTGTATTAATAAAAGCCAGACTTTTGAATTCCGAGATCTTTCGATGCAACAAAACGCTCGTTCTATTTATGTTTGATTTGGCTGATATTCAAATGATCGTGACGATCACGCGAACAAACTGTTAGCGGCTCGGCGGTAGAGAGGATCGAAAGGTGTAATTTAGTATTACAGGCGGTTTTTTTACCGTGTCGAAATAGGGGACTTGTAGTTTTTTAACAAGTTAAATGTTTGTGTTTCATTCGACAATGTACCCTACCACTTTATCACCACGAGTTGTTGTTTGCACAGGGTGATCCGGTCATAATGGTCAAATAGCTTATAAAATGAATCTGAAATTGAAAAAAAAAAAGAAAATAACACAAGTGTATTAAATCTTTTAATTAACGATGGTTTACGGCGCGTAGTTGCCAGGCGCACGAACATATCGTTAAGTTTACTTTTCCCAGGAATCTCAAAATTGTTCGAAATATTGAGAGAAAGACCGAAAAGTTCGATAATTTTTTTCTAGAGTTTTTACATTTTTTGGAAAATAGTTTTCTACTATGAGGAATATGATGCATACAGCATATGCAGTCTTAATTTACTAACCTATTTTTTCAACATGCGTCTATTCATTTCTTATTTGGTTAATAGTTATCATTGTTATCAACGTTAACCCAAAAATGCAGAGAGGTTGTTTGCGACCAAATGAACTCATGCACTGCAGTAGCAAGGACAACATAGAACTACCTAAAATGTGCAAACATTCAGCAAAACGACCTATCTATAGGTATCTAACTGTTTAGAGGATCTGTTCGAAAATGGCACCATCATTCTGTGAATGAGCTAACATCAGAGCCATCTATATTACTACTCGGTTCCGTCAGAACTTGACCCTCCTGGCGTATAGGAAATCTGTATTAAGTCTGCTAGCGTGGAAAGCTACGAATCCATGATGAGATATTTCCATATTGGTCTTGTTTCGTGAATATAAATCTCAATAAAAGGCAAATAATAGACAAATACCAAAGTTTGATATAAATATGATACTATATTATTGACATTTTTCTTTCGCGAAACAAAAACCTCATGGATCTCACCTTTTTTAAAAATCTGCACAGTAACCAGTAAACAATCATTAGGTTTTTATCGATTACTTAAAAAAAAACAGGGAAGAACCAAAAATATTCCAAACGCATTGCGATGTAGAAGTTTATGATCCAGTATTGGTATAAGGGTAGTATCTTTCTTGTGCACGAGAATAACGTGTGTGCGGAAACTTCCGAAAAGTCATGAAGTAAATGCTGGTGCTTGTAATGTAAATACAACATTTTGTCAAAGTGTTCTAAGTATTTTAACCCTACTCATGTGAAGAATCAAGACCGACGACACCAATAATACTGATGAGAGTTAACTACTTCTTACTTCTTCAGTTTAACCTTCAAGATAAGATTGAATTAAAACATTTGGCAACAACGCTCCTCGGAATTCATCGTGATCGTTTGCTTTCAACTAAGAGCGCCGAGTTACTTATTGGGTGCTAAGGTAGATAATATGCCCCATGTTTTAAAGTCGGACAAAAAATCATTTTCTGTTCGAATGGGCGTGTTCGTAATTTCATCAAGAATATGATATGGAATCAACGCAATGCGATTCGATCCTTAAAAAATTTCTGCACTTATGATAGGCTCGATGGATTCCATCGATGAAATTACGAACAGTCTTTTATATAGAGTTTTGTGATTGCTCCGTGAGGGTTCGCAAAGCTACAGTACAGCACACGAGAGAAATCCGATGAAAAACTCAGTCTAATCGCCCAAGTCCACTTTGCTAACATACGGCTGGCGCTTAGACTGACTTTTTCATTAGACTTCTCTCGGGTGTTGGACTATAGGTACCTACTTTTCCATTGTGTATGAATACATTTACGTCGAGTCCTAGATTCCGATATAAACATTAGTTTAAACCAACCAAGCTTCTTCTCTTATCTCCGGAGAATTGCCCATAATAATCTTTCTTCAGGAGAATATTTGTCTCTGTTCATTTCTGTTCATTCATTTGTTGTATTTTTGTTATTAAAACTATAATATTCGACCTGATTGAAATAAGCACATTGACCGTTCAATTGTTTTTTTGTTCCATGGTCGACTAGAAGTTATATATCGTGTGTCCCCGGCATAAGGGAAGAAATAAGTGTAAAAGAGAAAAAATTTCGAGTTGAAATTTGATCATTCGGAAATCAGACTTGCTTGGTTAGAAACTAATTCTTGACATAATTTTCCAACCTATATGCGAAAGCAAGTTTCTGAGGGTTTTACGAAAAAATGGTGTTACGGAAAGTTGTTCGGAATGAAACACGAAGGAATTACGTAAAATTTCAAACCCTAGGACTACTATATGATTTTTTTTTCAATAGGAGAAAAAAAATTAAAAATTGAAAGTAGTTGGATGGTTTTTAAACTTGCTAGAGGGTCCTTTTGTATTCTGAAGAATTTTTCTTAGTAACATTTTATGGTATCTCCCACCAAAAATACCTTTCCAAGAAAACGAGGGAAAATTGAAAATAAATCCAAGTATAGGCCAAAGATTTTGAAATTTTACACAGTTACTCAGTGTTTCATTGTGAACAAATTTCGTTAATAACATTTTGTCGTAAAGCCTACAAACACCCTTTGCAGGTGGGAAAATTGAGTTTTTTTTTAAAAAATCCAAGGCATATGCATCTACTTGATATTTCGAAACTAAAATTATGTCACAAATTAATTTGTCATCAAATTTGGACTCACTTTTTTGTTGCTTTTTACATAGTTTTGTTCAGTTATCCGGGGACACACTGTAGGTAACTAAGATTCATTGTAATGAAAAAGAAATGGAAGTAAAATTACGATTTCTGTTTAAATTTTCTATATACGTTTTTAAATATATATTTATTTAAATTTAACTGAATCAATATTGAAAATAAACTTGTTCTTTATTTACTGCAATGGTTTGAAACATTAGGGTAACAGAAGAGCTTCAGCCACCACTGCGCATTTTCAAATAAAGAGGGAGATCCTATAAGCTCTCCGTTGTAACTTACTTACAGTTTATGCGGCGTAAAATGTACCTACAAAAGAGCTGTAGGTCATTTAGAATGCTGTCGAATTTATATGTATACTCGTAATACACATACGATGTTTATTACTTTGCTATATAAGTATTCAGTTAGATGGCTATATCACGTTCTCGGACGAAATGTGTCAAGGAAAATAATCCAATCAAAATTGCAGTTATCAGTCTTCAAAAGGTGTCTCATGAAATAGTGATTTTCGGAAAAACAATGATCTATAGGAAAACAGACACATGATCAGTTGTGAATATGATAATTAAACTTGAACCTACTATATACAATCAATGCCAGATTAAAAGATAAGAACAATTTGCAAAACGACAGTAAATATTTGTCATTATGTAGGTACCTATTTGTAAAAGCAATAAAGTTAAAAGCAGAATTTCGTGTTAGTGTATTCCACAAGCATGCAGCAAATCGTCGGGGACCACATCGCCGGCACAGGAACCGTCCGGTTAGAAACACCGTGACCAGATAGATCATCGCGTCTAACAGTGCACTCACAGTTTTCGTGTAGTGTTTGGACAGATCCCGGCATTATCTTATCTGTTGGCGCCGAGGACGATCAATTTGAGCGTAATAAAACGATTCGAAAACGCAGTTAATTTAATACAGGAATTTTAATTCAGTTTGTCTGTAGGCCGGGACAACGCCATGGTGGGTCCGAGGCCGACACCGCTCTGTCCTCACCATCCCACATCGCCGCCTTATCTAACCGTGGTCCATGTATTCCCTCAAATCGATTTAAAATTAAACCTGTGTCAGAGATAGCCGGGGTCCCGGGCCATGTACGGCCCTCCTATCTTAATGTCCCCTTATCAAAATGTTTATTTCAATTAAGTATTTTGCGATGTCCGCACACCCACACCGGGACCTCGCGGGCTTGTCGTTTCCCCATAAAATAAATGTTATAGTCAATTGGCATTTAAGTTTTTATTGTCGGAGATAAGAGGCGTCGAAGGCGATTTATTTCGGATTTCGAGGTTTCTAAATGGACGCGATTTGCATAGAAAACCATCGTAAAACGGCGCGAATGCGGAACTTGGGCCGTTTCGGTTTTAGCCTTTATTTCCCCGTTTGATATGTTTATCGACGAATTAACAAATGGGCACGGACGTGGGAGGCGTACGGCCAAGATTATTTGTGTCACTGTTATTTTCAGTTTTGTTCTTCGATTGTTGGCATAAATTAAACACGTTTGGAAATATTATCGGTTTTACATTTTATTGCCTGATTAATAAGGCATTAAGATATAGTATTATAGATGGAGATATGCTGTGCTTATAGTTGTCGTTTACAGTATATTATGCGGCTTCATGTTATGTGGATATTAAGAATTTTGTTTTTGGCTATTTTAATTTACTCCAGGTGTGGAATATTTTGCTAGATTTTTTTTATATATTTTGTCAATATAGTATAGGCAAGTTAGTTTACTTTTCTTTCACTGTTATAGAAATATCGCGAATTGAATTTCTTGGATCTTATACTGTACAACATTTTGATAGTGTTATCTCCTTTAACATTTATAGAAAACCAACTCATACAGGAGTAATTATAAATAATGTTTCCAAACACCCGCTAAATTAGCAGCATTTAATTCTGATTTAGATAGACTGTTATAAGGGTTCCACTATCAGTTGAATCATTTGATAGAGAGTTAAATATTATTTCTCAAATTGCTTCACAACATAACTATGATCAGAAATTAATTAATAAATTATTGGTTAAAAACAAAATAAAAATAAGCAAAATTCTGTTTATATACACCATCATAGGGAGAATAAGCATCCTGCTCAAACTACAGTTGATCTTAATAAAATGAAGTATATTTCATTATTTTTTCGTGGCCCTGTAAATTATAGAATTTCTAATATTTTCAAAAAACACGTTAAAGGGTCCTTTAAAAGTTCAAATTCTTTAGGTAAGTTACTGTTGGATAATAAGATAAGTGTGACCCAATGGATCTTAAAGTTGTTTATATAAATTAATTTGTTCTACGTGTAAATGTTAGAACTTGTCGTAATTTTATAATTAGATTAAAACAACATCAAAGGCGGGGCTTTAAACCCACTTTCAAGTTGTTTTTCACATTTCTCTAAACATTTGTTTGATAATCAGCATGATTTTGATCCGAAACTAGATTTTCAAATATTACATACAGGGTGTTCCTCAACCTATACGTATAAACTTGGGAAATTGTAGCAGAGGACAAATCATGGCCAATTATCGAAACAATATAATAAAATATTTTTTGTTTTGGAGGTTATATCAATTTATTTCAAATTGAAAAACAGAACTAGAATTTTGATGTGCTATACTTTTGTTCTAATTGCGTGAAAATAAACACGAATAACGTCTTACAGTTAAGACGTCATTGAAGACAGCTAACAACAAAGTACTGCTAAATACCGTGCGTGCTATTATGACTTGTTATCTTCTTAATTTTTTATTATCTGTAAAAGTTTTTTCAGTGTATCTCCAATCCAAAACAAAAAATATTTTATTACATTTTTTTTGATAATTGGCCATTATTTGTCCTCTGCTACAATTTCCCAAGTTTATGCGTATAGGTTGAGGCACACCCTGTATAGCTAATAGAGGTTGTTTTCTTAATCATTTTGAGTCATTTGAAATTCATGTGAATTTAAATAATGGAAAAACATTAAATTCGCAAATAAATTTTAAATCTTTACCAACTTTCTCTATTTTCTTTGAATAATAAGAGCAATCTGGGGGGCGGTGTTGGGTTGATACTTTGTCGTTTTCTCTTTTGAAGTTACCTGTGCGGTGTCGATTCTCTCTTATAGGCTTAGTTCCCTCTTTCACTGATAGGGGGCGGTGCTCACACTAAAATTTGTATCCATTTCGGTTTTTACTGTTTATAAAAAAATGTTCTCGAACCGAATCGAAATACCTATAGCTATTACGCCTTTGAAGTGGCTATGACCAAATAATTTTTAAACTATGTCCCTTGTCTTAGTTTGTCTTTACTTGTATACTGTGGTTATATAATAGCTGATAGTTAAGTGCGATGACTATTACCCCAACTGTAGAACTATACCTACAACTCTTGATGATATTTTTGTAAGTTGACTGATATTGATAAATATAAGAATTATTATTTTTTTGTTATACAGGGTGTAACTTTGATAAGTACAGAAATTTTAAGGGCAGGTCGGGAAAAATGCACTTGTTACGCCTATGCAATTAAAATTTTTCTAAAGTGCATATTAACGTCAGAAATAATTTTTTTTAAAACGCTATTAAAACCCCTTTTTCCGACGCTACGGCCATGGGTCCTTGACCTTGCCGGGACCAGCTGGAACTGAGGCCCGTTCCGGCGGATCCCCCCCAATTCCGCCGTGCAGCGTTGTCAGACGTATAGCTCTTTCACAGTATTTCAGGAATAGTCTTTCAACTAGTTTTTGAACAAATCTTTAATGGTTCTTTTAGCGAATAGCATGCAAAAAAACTACCTTTCGGATGCCTGGATGATTTTCCTTGCGGGTGTCGTACTCCTTTCTTATGTTATCCAAAAATCCTCTCGAAAATCACAAGAAGCACTAGGTAACTGGTTGCCAGTCGAATCGCTTTTTCCGAGGCTTTTTCGCAGTATTTGAAGAATATTGACGCAACCATGTATCATTTGGTGTATGTGGAGATTAAATAAATAAATAAATAATTTTTGGACAACTCCTTAAAGGTTCTTTTAGCGAATAGCTCGACGAATAGCATGAAAAAGCCTACCTTTGAGATGCATCGATTATTTTTACTATTTTCTTGTGTTTAGATACTATCCAAAAATCTTCACAAAATCACATAAAGCACTAAGTACCTACCTAACTAGTGGCACTGTTTTTATACGATGGTCGCGAAGGTATAACACTTCATAGTCTCTTTTTACGGAAATACGAACAAAACACTTGTTTTTTTTTCACTGCACACTTAAAGCGGCGCGATGCCAAATATTAGGGACGTCTCGGTTTCCCTCAGCTGATTTATTCCAACGGGGACTCGACTAGGTGGATTGTACAATTAGATGCATACCGTATGCGTCTAATAAAACCCGAATTTTCGCGAACCCTTGAAGCTGCTTCTTTTATCCTCGCGCGTAATTGGGGTACCTAGTAGGAACCTATCTAGCACTGTTTTCATACGAAGGCCGCGAACGTTTAACACTGCATTTCTTAACGGAAATATGAAAAAATCACTTGTTATTTCACTGCAAATTCGTAGCGGCAATTGCAACAGGTTTGGACATCACTGCTGGTCCAAAAAAATGGCGAACGGATCTGGAAAAATGTACAGAAGCAGGTTCAGTTCCGACGACAGTTCGTAAAACAAAGCAAAGTAACGGAACAATATCGGTTAGCGAGACGCGACGTTTGCATACGCGTCCACGTTTTGGAAACAGAATTGTTATACCACAGAATAGCCACACGTAAGGCATTCTGTATAATAATAAATTGCTTGTTGAAGCTGGCGCTCCCAAAAATTACAGGCGGACGCGGATCGATATCAATCAGCTGTTAAATCCCATAATAATCGGACGGACGATCTTCGACTAGCGCGTCGGCTACGGCGCGGCGGTACGGTGACGGCGCACAAGCTTTCCCCCATACCATTCAATACCACTATTCGGTGTTGCCGTTTATGCCGACATGTCCCCAAACTGACTTAAAGTCCCTTAAATCCGATTTTTGATTTTCGCGGATTTATACGGGGTTTCTTTCGTTATAAGTTAATCTACTATCTCGTATAATTATTACGCACAAAAACGGGTAAATCCATGTAAAAATCCACTACACAATTAAATTTATACGGAATTAAATTACTAAATCAGGTAAATTTTCAGCACACTTGGCAACATAGTAGCGCCGCCCCGAGAGAAGTAGGGGCCGCGAGCCGCGAGCCGCGATTGGCTAATATCGCGCACTAGTTATGAGTAGTGGGGATCACCTGTAGTGTCGATGTCAAGTGGCGCCCCGCGCTTGCGCTCCTCGCCCAGCTGTAATTTAGTAGGTCGGCCGGGCCGGGCGGCGTGGAAATGGAGCAAAATCGAGTGAATCAGTGCCAGTGAATTCATTCGTAATTGTAATTATTGCGCGATTCGGCGCGGCGTCGTTTTTGTGTGAAGTTGGCGTCGGACGCCAGCGCCCGACGCCAACGTCATATGCCCGCGCCTGGCGAATCTCGGCGAAGGAATGTCGGGCAGTAGTCAAGGGCACGCAGAAGCTTAAATTCACCAGGAGGAGTCGCTGTTTTTCGGTTTTTGGGGACATTACGCGACATTTCGCCACCAAGTTTTTACGAAAAGTAAGAGGAATGGTAAGGAATTAACTTGAGAGAGTTCCGAAACGGCAAAGGGTTAAAAAATGCGGAAATGATAAGCACGCCAATTTGACAGTCTTCCCCAACTATTTTCGGAACCGAATAATTTTTTATTTACAACCATGTATGTAATATCGACATTTCTGACTTTTTAGAAGTTTGAAAGTGTCAATTTTTTGACTTTTACTTCCCGCCCTCCCGCCCGGGTGGAAAGTTTACTTTATCTCGAGACACCTCGGTGTGTAATATACTATTAAAAGTAGACAATAGACAGGACAACAACCCTGAGGGGGTTTAAAAGTGGCGCACCATCAGGCAAGGGTAGAAAAATATTAAAAACGATGAACAAATCGGGGCCGCGCGTTAAATTCACATCAAATGACAGTCTTCCCCCACTTTTTTCGGAAACGAATAATTTTTTAAAAGTAGATAATACATAGGACCACAACCCTGAGGGGGTTTAAAGGTGGCGCACTATCGGGCAAGGGTTGAAAAATATTAAAAACTATGAACAAATCGAAGCTGCGCGTTAAATTCACGTCAAATTACAGTCTTCCCCCACTTTTTTCGAGATGATAGGGCTACAGGCGAACACTCGCTAAAAAAAAGTAACGCGCCGCTGCTCTACGCTCTACCCTATGGGTGGTTGTGGAAATTTGCAATTTTTACAGATAATTTGTATTTTAAAACAAATACTTTATTCAGTTGATTGCCGATCAGAAATTTATTATCCCAAGGTGTCCCAAGAGATGGCTAATTATTAGTATAAAAAAATTGCGGCCTGAAAATCAGTTGTAAAATAGGTAGGTAGGTAGATACCTACTCCACAAAAGACTTGTCAAAAAATTATGAGTGTGAAATCAGCAATGAGTTTTCTAGCAATGACTTCTCCGAGCGGCGCTCGGATACATTTCTGCTGCCTAGGGACTTAAAATAACAGTAAAGTGATAAAAACTGACGTGTTTGTTAAATTATTGTGTGCGCCTGTGAAGAAAGCAATAAACAGTTCGTCACAGCAACCGACATCATAAAAAAACGTGGATACCTACCAGCAGTAATTTTCAAAGGTACCTAGGTACCTAATTCTGCAAGCAGATTTATTCCACTCTGACATGCGGCAACGTCGCGGTATTCCCCTTCCTAATCTAACGTTATTCCCCTCCATCTCCTAGGGAGAGGTTAGACCTCCCCTCTCAGCGCTTCTAGTGACGATCCAGCGGCGTGCATTGAGCACGGATAAAGATTGATTTGCCCCATTTTCTAAACATCGATTAAAAAAATTTTTTTTTTCATTTTTCGGTTTTATGAACGTCCCCGATTACGTGGTTAAAATTTCTGTACCTATCAAAGATACACCCTGTATAGTTAACATTACTGCTGGCCGTTTATGAGTTCAGTTTCTGTCTTTTTTAGCTAATTAGCCTGATGATGTAACGTTGAGAGTTACGAAACCGCTAGCTTTTTTCGAATAAAAAATAGAAATTGTGGGACAAAGGTCTTATTATTTGCTATTTGCTTGCCTCATTTTTGAAAAAATAGGTATATATTAGCATTTCTAATAGCCAAATTTTAAAAACCTCTCTCCTGAAAACTAGACTTTTATCAGTTACAATGTTTTTGCATGCGTGTATCCATATAAAAGTGCAGACCGGCACCGGGCCCCTGGGCGCCCGTTCCGAGCGCCCAGCGAATAAACCAGCACTGGGGTGAGCCGCATTCCTATCGCCCGACCCGTCAATATGTACCTAATAGCACAGAATAGCCACCGTAAGCTATTCTGTGCTAATGGTATTTTTTAAAATCGAGTTTTGGGCTCGTGGCTCGCTCAAAGTATCTCGGCTATTTTTTGACAGAAAAATCGGTGGCGGGTGCGATTGACAGCTCGTTCGGGCGGCCTTCTTTTGTCATAATGAAAGTTGCTGTCCATGGCCTACAAAACCTATGGCAAAAAAATCTAAAAAATTCAACATTTTTAAACCGCTGTAACTTTTTTATTTTTTGACATACGCAAAAAAGTTTAACATGAAAATTATTCGCAATAACTGAGAGAATTTACGTGTGGTATTAGTTTTGTTATATCGATTACCGTAAAATTTGTTTTGTAAAGCAAAATGTCTCATTCAGTTTGATGTCACACCTGCCGGTTTGTTAGTATTGGTAATATTTGTGGTTGACCGAAAAAAACATTCTTTGTTAATATTCTTGGCTTGACATTGTAGGTTAGAATTTCCACGTTCGATACTTGCATTAAGTCGCTAAATGTCGAATTTTGTGGAAGTTCTCATTACCAACAATCATGAATGGTTACCTTAGATTCTATAACCTCTTCTACCTCTGCTAACTAATATCAATTGGAATAAATAACACCTACCCTATGAAACCCATATACTTATCCGCTAGCTCAGTTGGTTAAGTGCCTACGTCTACAGTAGGAATGCCGGGCTCGAGTCCTGGATGGAGTGCATTTTTTCAATTGATTCCTTTGGGCAATGATAGTGTTATGACGTTAATAATGATATAACCAATGGAATTTTTTATATGAGGTTACCTAAATAGAAAAGGTTATTCAATAAAATGTGTAATATTAAAAAATAAAAATGCTTGAAGTAAGCAGCAGCTGGAATGCTGAAGCTAAAAAGATTAAAAAGAATGTGGTATTGTTTGTGGTAAAAGCAGGTGTAAATACTAGATGTTCACTGAGCATTTATTGTAATATAGAACAATATTTTATTATTACCATTTTTAAGATAATTGCTATGGCATTAGGTGCAGTTGGCGTCAGACGAAACCAAACGACGTAAAGCCACTTTCTAGATACTTTTGGGGTAATAATAACCAAAATCCATTCAATAAACAAGGGATTCAAGCTCAGACCGAGGGAAGAGGCGTCCGACGAACGCGACGTTGCCAAATGTTAGAACAGAATCCAAATATTCCAAAGAAATGAATTTTTAGCGTTCGGTTTCGTCTGACGCCAACCGTACCTGCTAAGTGTTACGTTAAATTGAAAATATTAGGATATAATTTTTCATAAAATAAAAGAATTTCTACTATAGGCCAGTCAAATTCAATTTTGAGAGTGAAGTTTTTAGGGACATTTATTTCTAAGCGGCAATCGATACCTTTTTTATTGTAGAATGAATATATAAAAACCCCAAAAAATCCTATGTGAGCTAAAGCGGCCATCTTGAAAAATGGCCGCCAAAACACCCTTTTTTAGATCCAAATATCTCAGTAACCTTCAGTCCGATTTGGAATATCTTTTTTTTGTTTTGTTCCAATTTCTTAGTACTATAAAAAGTGTAATGCTGAAAATTTAGAAAAAATCAAGAATAAAGCCACAACAACCATTCAAAAATTTTAATATAATTTTTCGCTTAAAAATTCTGTTTAATTGCATTTTAAAATCAATTAAAAGGAAGGATATGAAAAATAGTTCCTACAAAGATTTAATCTATTTCATTGTTTACAATTTGATTTTTTTGTGAACTTTTTATCTTCAATATTAACGGAGTTATGACTTATTTGTTGGTAATCATGCACCATCGTTATCGCGAATGCAACGCGGTGTAATGTACTTTGGTTAGCCGAATTTACTTTTGAAAATATCGTTCTTACCATTATGCATATCAACAATAGTTTTATGTCAGTTCCATGCATAAGCAAAATATAAAAATCAAAATAGGCCTAAAGAAAAAGTTTTTTTTTTGAAAATGACTGCCCGCTTATCCATCGAAACGATGTTTGATATATGTACGATTTGTTTAGAAATAAATAATAATAATAATAATTCTCACCCTCACAATATTCCAAACTAGGAGTACCCCAGAAGCAATCACATGCTTGTGCAGGGAAGGCAATTACTATTATTTTGTCTTCGTTGCCATTTGCGGCTAGGGCCGACTTTTTTCCCGATAGAACTAGGATAGCATTCGCTCAAGTACTACGGAAAACCCTATAGAAAACCGTAGTAATCCCAGTGAGTGTAGGACAATTAGTAAATCACACGGATAAAGCTATTTAGGAGCAATACCGTGAATCCAATAAATAAAATACTTTAATAATTATTATTATAAGTTTAAATGAGAACAATAATTTTGCGTGTAATAATATTATGCATTGAAAAAATATTCTTCGGGGACGCATGCTGTATATTTGCAGTCAATTCCAAGGCAATTATAGCACATAGAACTGGAACGTCCCGTTTCGGAGCACACACATCTTTTTTGGCAGCCATCTCGACTTTTGCAAAATAATAAATTAAGGACTTCCTGAGGTGCTGGAGGTAATAGGAAACATTCGGCCGCTGTACAGTTTCCATCCGGATTTTTCAGGTGACAGGAATTTCCCAACCAGAATTGAATTTGTAGGTACGTCCCAAAATTTATTAATTCCAGTAGGTATTAATACATATATTTTCCTATGTTTATAAGAAGTTATATAACTTATTATATGTTTTATAGGTATACCTTAATATTATGTTGGTCCAAGGCACCTCGCGTAGGAGGGAGCACTGCCAAATCAAAAGATTTCTCTAGTGTTTGTTTAGCGATTCCAACATTAAAAAACCTGAACCTTTCGTTGTTAACGTTGCTAGTGCCTTCTAATCCATACAAAAGCAACATAAACTCATGACTAACCTCCAGCAACACATCCTGATGGCGTAAATAAAACCCCGTGTTCAATAACGATCCGCGATTTCAAATTTCACCCGACTCGGCAACAGGGACGTGCTCGATCGCAAAAATGTAGATATTCGGTTTTATCTTGTTGTTTTCAGCTATTTAGACACTGCCACAAATAATTTTATCGATGTTTTGAACCATTTTAATTAAGCCAATAATTCTTGTCTGAAATGTTTTGATGTACACAATTGTAAGACTAAAATTAAATAAAGGTCGTACCTCCGTGCGGCTATGGCAGATATTTCAACGCACGTGCTCTTGTTTACGGCAGGCGTAAGAGTTGCTCGATTTTAGTATAGTTTAGTATTTTTTTATTTTTTGTAGTATTAACAATTCTGGATATTTCGCTTTATAAAAAATGCGTCATTAAAATGTTTTCTAGATAATTTAATTTTTGATCCCAAGAAGCCCAAATTTAGTCATATCGAATATTTCAAAACTGATTTAATATTTGGATTCTGATAGTTCTTGCAAATAATAATAATTCGTATTTTAAGCTTTTTCGTGTACCTCTCTGAATAAAAAGTTACAGCGGCTTAAAAATTTTGAATATTTTTGATTTGTGGCCATATTTTTTTGTAGGTGGCCTTGGATAGCAACTTTTATTATGACAAAAGAAGGCTGCCCGAAGAGTTTTCTCCATAAAGGCATCGTTTTTACGTTTTTTTTAATTGTTTTATTTCATAATTTTTGAACCAGTACAAATATTTTAACCAAATTTGGTACAAGATACCTGCATAGATTGCCATATCGTGAGGCTTTATGTCACCTGTGGTGGAAATACGGGTGATCGATGGGTAGACCGAGACAGTCGACTGTTTCTAGCTTGTTATGCTGTCATCAGTTGGCCATAACCCAGTACAAAATACCTAGGAACGATTCATGACAAGATATAATCACTTACCGAAAAAGAACATTATCCTTCCCTAGATATTTTAATTATTATGGTTGGACTTTTTCAATTTTTGGGTGAGGTGTATTTTCTCTGTACGTCGAAGCTTTTTGTACATTCATTTTAAGGGAAAAATGAACATAATAAACGTGAAACGCGCATATTCTTCAAAATTAGAATCAGACAATAATTGTAAAAGAACTAGTAGTAAAGTAGTAGACATCAGAGAAGTAACTATACGATTGATTGTAAATGTATCAGTAGGTACTGAAAAATTAATTTAGTTTAAAACTTTCATTATGCGCAACCCCATGAAAATCTTCCTGTCATTTTACTATGGGTATTCAGGAAAATTATTTTATAAAAATATTAAAGGTGTTATTGCATAGATACTTATCTATAGGTAACCATAATATATTTTAATCATTTTCCAAAGAATATTTCATGTTTTCCGGAAAAGTATTATTCTGTATACTGTTAATTGAAAAATGTTACATTCAGCGAGGACTGTAATTTTGTCCCCGTATAGTTACAATTATGGCGTGTAAATTTCCTTTGTTCGGCGAATACAGTTATTTTGTGGGTTATTTTGATTAATTACGAATAACCATAGGAAAGCATATCAATAACTTTAATTGGGTGAGTAAATTGCGCTTAGAAAGAACTGTTCACCACATTATCCGACTTTAAACAATGTATCATTAAAAATGAAAAACGGTAACAAATAGACCTAACAAGTGTGTGTGAATAAAGCTGGCGGCCTAACTTCATTAAAACAAAACTCGAACAATAAAAAAGGCATAAAATATTATAAAACGCAATTATTTATGTGAAGAACAATTTTTATAGCCTAATTGTGAGGACTCGGGTAATTCGAAGCAATTTTTAAAATTGGTCCTATCCAATTAAAATAATTTCAACCAAGAAGTTTAGGTAACATCATTGTCAAATTACGAATTTCTAAACTCCATTTATTATTGTGCATCTAAGCTAATTTCTTAGCTAATTTCCTAATTTTTACTTAGTGTAATTATAATATATCACAATACTTCTATACAACTCTACAAGGTGTAAGTGAAGTACATTAAAATATTTCAGGACATATTTCTGACGTTTTTGGCAAGTACGATGAAATAAATTAGAAAAATCAAAATTACCACGAAACGGCGGCAGATACAAAAATAAGTCAAACAATACTTTTTGTTAAAAATTAACGTCTATATCCGAAACTGCTACCCACATTACTTCGGTACAGGGCCGCATTATTTTTTTTCTTAAATATGTCGAACGACTTACCCGTATCTCCGTCACTGACTCAATCTCGACCTTGAAAATAATACATTTGAAAAGGCCGTATATTTAGTTAAAAAGGGTCAACAAATAAAAAAGTAATGGCGAAAAGATAATTTTTTTAGTGGAGTAGTCAGAATTTTTATAAAAAATAATATGCTTAATATGATTTGTAAAATACTGACCCAAAAAGTACAGTTCTTAATTAGTGTTTCACAAGACTCTTGCAAATTTCTTGTTCTTGTCTTGTTCTTGCTGCTCTTTTAAATTTCTTGTCTTGCTTTGCCATTCTGCAAGACTCTTGCAATCTTGCAAGAAATCTTGCTAAACGCTAGAAATCTTGCAAAGATTACTATAGGTTTCTGTATTTATAATTTCTGGAAAACTGCAATAAATGTAGCTGACGATAATATTGATTTTTTTAAAAATGAGCATATATTATTTACGGTTATTTAAAAATAATTAGCGTATTATTTAGTAAATATATTTAATTTACTATACTCTTAGTAAGTAATAAATACTAATTCATGTTTCCAGCCATTACAGGTATAGGTACCCAAAAATAAATTGAAAGTTAACGTATTACACCGCTTTCGCGGCTGGAAATGCATACTTCCCGACTCCTGACAAACAAAATAATTCTAATTTTAATTCTTATAAATTCAACCAATTAGTAGGTAGGTATGTACACGCGCGGCCCTTGAAATCGTTCCAATACGTGCGGACGCAAAGGCGTTCAACTGACAACGTTGCAATTACCCCTCCCCTCTCTCGCGGTTTGAAAGCCAGCGATAACCTTAAAAGCGTAAGTGACAGCAAATCTAGCATCTCATTACGCGACATTGCCTTACGCGACATTGCCAGTTACAGTGCAAAAAAAATAGTAAATTCGGCGGTTAGGTTGGCCTTAGATTGCCTGAATAATAGTGGAAAATCTTATAACCCTGCCCACAGATATTGGTGGCTTTTTTCGCAAAATTCTTTCGACAACCTCGAATAGAGCCGTTCTAAAAATCGAAGAAGGTGGTAAATTTCTTAATTAGGTGTCGTTTTTTACTCCGGTACCAAAAAGAACCTCGAAAATCCGATATCTAAAAGAACTTTCCGATTCACGATTAACTACTTTCGAGAAACGGGACGGTTGTAGAATCAACGAAACCGACGGAAAATCCTCTGAAACCACTCTTGCAAATTGCGTGTTTTTTCTTATTTCTCGATTTTTCGGGGGCCCGGGAAGCTTCCGAACCTCACCGGAGGACTCCAGGGAAGCTTTAAAAATTGAAATAAACCAAAGATTTGGTTCGCGGTTAAGATAAAGAAGTGTAATAAACCAATGTAAAAAACCACTACGATGAGATTCTTCTATAATAACACATTTATACTTAGATATTTTACCTTATTTAACTAATACCACTAATCTGCGTAATTTCATGTTACGTGAATCTCAAAACACCAAGAAACTGCATGTGTAAAACTTTAAATCCATTTTATGATAATGATAATGCAGCGATTTATTAACCTATTTTCGTTGACTGACGTAGCGCAATTTTTATTATTTTCAACGATGCCACACTTACCCGAAATTCTTGATTTCTTGCTTATTTCTCATGCCTAGTGGAACGATTTATGAGGCCACGCGTGTACTCTTGAATTAATCCGCTACAGTGGATTAATTTATTTTTATAAATTTGCTTTAAGGGTAGTTAAAGTCTAGAGACTATAGCTGTTTCGCGGGTCTAGTTGAATTTCTAATGCTTTGTTTGGTTTCATATTAGTGTGGCATAGTGTTTTCGTTCAGGAAAGTCTTCGACTTAAGAGGTATTTCGAATTAAAAATCATGAAAACGTTAAAACAAAATTATTATTAAAATACAAAAAAAGAAAAAACTATGTCAATAATTAAAAAAATAAATCATCGACCCGCCGAACGGCGGTTCTCCAGCGCTGCATCAACTTGTCTCGACAAGCTTTGTACGCAAAAAATAATGCAAGAGTCTTGCCAACAAGAGTCTTGGTAGCAAGACTCTTGCTGCGGTGATATCACTAAACAAAAAATGCAAGAACAAGACGTTGCAAGAAGTCTTATTGCTTGCAAGACAAGACTTTTTCCAGCAAGAGTCGGGCAAGACAACAATGAAATTAATTTCTTGTCTTGCTTTGCAAGACAAGACAAGAATATAGGCGTAGCAAGACAAGAAATCTTGTCTTGTGAAACACTAGGTAGTTCTTAATGCCCTATCGTTAAATAAACTAGATCAAAATCGGATAATGAATACAAATTTTATGGGGGTGTTCCGGTTTGAAATTGGCCACACTGTATGTAGATTATGTCAGTATATAATACTCACGTTTACTTGTATCTCAATTTATTTGCTACAAAATCATTAAAATAAAAACATAATTCAACATTGGGCTATACCATTGAGTAAAAGAATATATATTTAATAAAAAATATATATTCTTTTACTCAATGGCAATACCTAATATAGACAATAGTTTTACATGAGGCCACTTAAAAAAATCTAGCAGATTTTTACAAAAAGTGACAATTTCATAGGAGGCATTCTGGGGGACATTATCTGTTGGAATTGAAATGTCAAAAAAATTATGGCTTTATTTTATGTACATAATAGAGAGAAAGCGAGAATAGGAACATTGTTGGAAGAGAATTTGTTTAAATAATGGTATCTAAAAGATTCCAAGTTTCCAAGGAAGTTTCCAAGGGTACTGTTCTTGATATTTATTTATATAGAGGTGCCAAGAAACATGAATGTTTTCAGAACAGAAAATACAACATATTCATCGTGAATTTTAAAAGATATACCTAATCCATTTTCATCTAAAGCACTATCTACAGCGCACATGTTAAAACAAGTTTTCCGAGATCTATATTAGAACTTCTTGACGCCGCATGAGAGAAATGTTCAATGTCCATCATTATATTACAGTTAAAGGCTTTCCTAATTGGGGTTAATGAAGATCAATGACCAGAATCGGATTATTCTCAAGAGACAAATATTTGGTAATAATTATATGTGGAGTTCGGTCCGAAGTTCTTGCTTAATTATTACTTGCAGTACGACCTGAAGTGCTGCTGTCCACAACGTTTAAAGAGTAAAAATTCTCACCATCAATTCGGTACACGCACTCTCGCTGCCACCATTCGGTCCTCATTGGATTAGTGGTGCACTCAGGGTTAACGTCACGAATGTTGCGACCCTAAAAATCCATGATAAAATCGTTGTAAATATACTAACCTGACCAGGAATATTTTCTTGTGGCGATAGGAATAAGAAAGCACACTCAGCGAAATTCAAGCAACTCCGGAAAGGACGAATAGTCTTTAGACGGAAGTTAGAGCTTACTTCTATAATGGAAAATCCCATAAAGATAAGAGGTAAGAACGCTTCGTATATGACACCAACACCTACTATAGAGATATCAGCAGTTTGATCAGTAGCACCCCGGGGGAGGGGGGGTGGAGGATCACCAACACGTACGGCGGCCGCAATCCGAGGGATGCGCGGAGTCGGAAGACAGCTGCGTCAAGAACCGGACATCACAAATGAAGGGCGAATCGGCCGAGGTCCGGGGGGGACCGGAGATTTCAAAAGCACAGATCACCTTATCCGCGAACCGAAGTCACCCTTTACCACAGACAATTGGAATCTCCATCACCTCATGGTGTCACCATAACAAATATGGTACGTACCGGCAGAACAAAGACAGGTGATGGACATGGACATTCATTTCGTAGTGGTATTAAGATGTACCTATAATAATGACTAGTATCTGTTCGATAAATTAAAGAATATTTTAGGCTCATATATTATGGTTGTTACAGTTCCTTTCTGCGGGTTGTCAAATTTGAGCAAAATAGGAATTTTAAAGATATCTGGCAACCCAAGTGGGACATGAAATCCCCTTAAGTTGAATGGTCAACAGGACCACTCAAAGTGTGGTGTATAAAGGTCCAATAGAAAATATCTTTCTCTGTGCCATCTCAAAATACTGATTTTTTTTGTCAAAAATCGAGTATATCAAAACCGCCCCAGACACTATAAACGAACTAAGTCTAAAAATATACAGAAGCCTGAGAGTCAGTAAGTCCATATGAGTTACGGTGGCTGGTGTGCCACAACAGAAAACGTATCATTTTAGACAGTGACTTTATTGAGAAAGGACCGATACCTAATTTAAATTATTTTTTATTTGTTGGTTGGCATTTTGTAAAGGAAAAAAATACTTTTGTGTTTATTAATGTTTTTTCAATAATTCCAGAGCACTCTTGGCCAGTATAAAGTTTCATAAAAATTCAGCATTCAGCCCAAAGAAAAATACCCTGTACATTTTTGTATTGGATCTTTCCACACCAACACTTTAAGTAGTCTTGATGATCATTAAACTGTTTTGAGGGAATTCCACGACACACTTGAACCCTGTACAATAGAACTCCCTACTCCCTGAATATTTTTTGTTCAAATTTGGTATGTGGGGGTTTTGGGTTTTGGGTTGTGGGCTGTGGTGTCACATTTTAAATACAAAAATCGCTAAATTGTTTTCTTCATTTTTTACTAGAAAAAAATTCGTAGTAGGATTTGAAAATTGAGATTAAGATCTGAAATATTGCACCAAAGTAAAGTTTTTTTGCGAAATATCTTCAGAAAAAAAAACAGGCTAAAATAGGACGAAAAATAAAAAATACGGGGGTGCTTCCATTTCAAATGGGCCACCCTCTACATGCATCGGTAAGATTCAGGTGAACGCTTTTATTTGAATTATAATTAGATAAACTTTTGAATTTTCTTTCAATAAATGGGTGGTAAGTAAGTATGTTTTTTTTTAACAGGCAATAATAAAAGCAGTTAAAAAATATACACAGAGGTATACCTAAAGTATTTATAATAAGTACTATTCCTGGTGTAGGTAGGTACCTACATTTTCGACAAATAATATGGCAAATTTGGGCAAATAGAGGGTACAACATTTGTTGTAAGTTGAATTTTTTTGTCATTCAAATGATATTATCTTCAACTATGTTTAAACTTTCTTAAAAATATATAATATAGACAACCGCATATTTATAAAACTGCATGTTGTGAAGGAGAGCAATCTTTTCTGATTGAAATGGCCGCCAGGGTCAATTTAATAATACATAAAACTAATGAATCATTCGACTTTAAAATTAAAGAAAAATTTGCAACAATATTAAACAATGTTTTGATCCTTTAATTTTAAATGGTAGGTACTTTAGTTTGTTTATGGAATAGCCCTTAATCATTTTATTCTTAAATTTTCGTCCTTTGGGTAACCCAAAACGAATACAAGTTGACCGCCTGCCGCCAAGCAAAGAAAACCTAGGTACTTCAAGATTAAGATTTGACTTACAGACAGGTACCTATATACCTACAACTATATAAGTTCTAGCTTCCCTCAACGGTTCTAGACATATTGAGGCTAATTGTAGAAGAAACCAATAACTTCTTTCGCTTTTTCACTTCAAACTTTTACAAATGTTTCAGTTTAAATTTATAAAAAAGCTGTCGACACACTGCCTCGTCGTAGCATCTCGCGATACCACTATGGAAACTAATTCCCGTGAGTTTCTTGTAAAATAAACTGACAGGGAGTGACAGGCCACGTGGCGGCAACCCGCCAGCCCTGCTGCTAGCTTTCTCAACTTCAGGGTTTTCCATATAATAGGAACTGTAATATTTTAATAGGCATGGATAACAATACCATACCGTCCTATAAAAATATTATTAACCAGTGTTAAATAACTTGGAAATTTAGAAGAGGTCTCAAAACAGGAATTTATGGTTGTTTTTTACGCCAATATTATTTTAGGTATAACATCCAAAATAAATATTCCAGCTGACCCGGAATTTAATATCCTTCTAGATGAAGCATAGTGAAGTTTTTCACAGGACGCTTTTGAAACAATTACACAAAAACTAAAGGATTAAAATAGTAGTTTATACAAATTTGCAAACATTTTTCTCTAGGTATAGAGTGCAAAACTAACTTGACATTTGCAGTCTTTAAACAGCTACAAGTAAATAATCGTCGGACCGAGCTCGACATAATATACCTAATTATACGACCAAAAGAACTTATCTGCTCGGTTCGATCCGCCCAATCTTAGATATTACCCTAAATATAGGTACCTATAGGTACCTATCTCCCAGAAATGTAGTCACAGCAATTACCCTTATACCGTACTTTCACCGTTTTAGTAGACATTGCCATGGCTGGGCGGCGCCCCGCCGTGTATTCGGCTAGGTTCGTCAGTGGTTGGCGAGGGGCGGGGCGTGTTTTTTGCTCGCAAAACTCGACTGATAAGCGGTGCGGGACTACTGTGTACTCCCCCCGCCAACGACTGACAAACCTAGCTGGACGCACGGCGACGCGCGGCCTATTCCCCTATGTCTACCAAAATGGTGAAAGTACGGTATATATCCACATTATTATATTTAATAGTCATTAGGAATGATATGCAACTAAACCAATGAAATTAGCAGGTGTGCTTTTCGAATCCCAGAAACTCAAACACTTAATTTCTCATGAAAGGTGTGTTTGTGTAATTAGAAATTAGTTTCGGCTTGTGCATTTTCTGTGTTATTTCGTGGCATTTTCCCCTCAAAAATGATCTGTATCTGCCCCAAATATAATTTCCGTTGGCTGTGCCGCCACCATCTACATCACAAAAGCGCCCGGAAACGTTAGATCGGATAACTGATAGTCGGCTGCGGCTAAATGGAGTCAACACAGTTCTGAAAAGACAAATTGATCCAGGTTGTTTTTTTACATGAAACGGGTAGGTAGGTAGGTATAAGATAGTTTAGTCAAATGTGAAAAACGTCTCAGCGAAAACAAGGCAAAGAAGTTTGTAGCCAAGGTATTTGAACCTGTTATGGCCTGACAGTTATTGGAAGAGTACCTATCATAAAAACTTCGGACTAAACCACTTGGCCTCAATTAATTTATTTTTATGTAGTTTTGTTTCTGGAATTTTCTCACTCCAGATACAAACAACTGAAGGAATATTATAATGAAAGTTTGTGCAAGAAATTACATTAAGTTGCATATACAGGGTGGCTTATATAGGTAAGTCGCTCGCTTAAAATATCTCTGCTATTTTTTGACGGAAACAATCGGTGGCAGGTGCGATCGATAGCTCTTCCAGTCGGCCTTCTTTTCTCATGATGAAAATTGTTTCCATGGCCATCTACAAAAGATGTGGCCAAAAATTTGAAAAATTCGAAATTTTAAACTGCTGTAACATTTTAAAACAGTTTAACATGAAAATTGTTTGCAATAACCGACAGTATTTACTATGACATTAGTTTTGATGTGTGGATTAGCGTAAAGTTTGGACTCTCTTGGGCTCCAAAATTATATTATCTGTAAAAATATTTCATGTGTGTTTTGTATAGCCAAATGTCCCATTCAATTTGAAGTGTATTTGTTCTGTATGTACTTAAAAAAATAATAAGTAAAAATACTGATAATATTTCGTTCAATGCGGGCCGAATTTTTGTAATCGCTAATATAGGTAGCGCTATCTGTCAACCTTTGACAGGACTGTAATCGCTGCCGTGGTACGTTGAACGACCAATTTATAACTTGGTGTTGTCTGTCATCAGATTTTTTTTAGGTTATATTTGTGTATTTATTTTCGGTAGGTATTTTCTATTTTTGTTTTTAAAATAACTTGACTTTCTATATGTCTATATTTTACCATTTTGGCTCTTTTTTATAATGACGACCAAGAAATAATAAACACCTGCACAGAGTTGGTGATACAATTAAGAAGCAATTGTAACCACTTTTCCACATTTGTCGCTTACAATTTCCCAATCTTCCCTTTTTATATTTATTTATTGCTTGAATAATTATTTTTTTGGAAAAAATAAACAAAATTAACGATACCCCAACGAGAATTTCGAGGTTAAGCGTTTCAGAATAACAGAGAGAGCAGGAACGATAAAAAGGATAGAAACATGATGATAAGTCCGCTACTTACCAAGAAAATCTAGCAAAAATGAAATCGCTGCCGAACCGAGGGCAGCGATAGCTATCTGTCTATTCTGCCCATTCAATGCACGTAAAGCGCTGGCAGCAAGATTTTGGAAGCGCATAGAATGCAACCAATGACATCCTATTAAAATTGCAAATGGGGTTACCTAAACAGGTGAGTTTACTCAACAGCTCCGCAAAATGTTACTACTAAAAAATTAGAATAATTGAAATGTGCAGTAGCTGAAATGCAGATGTTCAAAGGGTTAAATGTTGAAGAATATGCTGTGTTGTTTGTTGCAAAAAGTAGGTGTAGGGGAGAGTGGGGCAATGGCGGCCCCCTAAGCAATTTTGAAGGCCCTTGACACATTTTTAACTGTAATGTAATGGTGGAGTGTCAAATTAAAGCTCAAGTCAGTGTAGAATCAAAATCAATTTTTATTCTAGACAAAAACTACAAACCAAAAACTATATACCGTTATATAAAAAATGTAGTGTTGGCCGGTATTACCCACACGCATGGGGTAATACCGACCGCAGGTCGAGATTATCTCAAAACAAAAAAACGACAAGAATATTATAATTATTTTTCACAAAAGTCACATGATGTTTGTTTTCTTTCCAAATGAGTTTTTCAAAAGTTAACGTTTCTGCGACGAACTTGGTATGTTTTCTGTGTTTTCTGTGTATTTTCGCGGCATCTAGGGACTAAAAAATAATATTTTTATGATACATGTCTAGGCCGCCATTACCCCCAACATTGTGTCCGATATTCCCCCAATATACTTTATTTTGGTTAGTCGGTTAGAAATTTGAAACATTTGAGATTATGTAAAATTGTTAATTCCGATGTTAATCTACAGGCTCTACTGAAGCCATTAATATAGTCTATAGGTAGTTCTAGTACTTACTAATGAGCTAATTATTACCTTGAAAGCAACTAACTTCTTACAAGAAAGCCTGAGTTTTCAAAAATATCCCTTTAATATCGCAACACGTTCACTCTAAGCTGTCCAACTCAAACTGAAGCTTCGTTTCAATAACACGAGATGGCGCTGGGTGTAGCGGCGGCCAACAATATACGCGCTGGCGAGAAAATTGACGGCCGGAATTACCCCAGGGGCCGCCATTCCCCCACTCTCCCCTAAATAGGTACTATAGTATTCACTGAGCATTTATTGTATTGTAATAGTATAGGTATACGACATTTTGTTATTTCATTTTTAGGATAATTGCTATGGCATTACCTATACAAGTATTACGTTAAATTAAAATAGTATTTTTAATTTATTTTCAAACAGAAAATAATGTTTCACATTTGTTTATTATTTAAAATAACAATTCTAGATTAATAGCTAGGTATTCGACATTCGATGAAGTGCACAAAAACCGCTTTATTCTCAAAATTTTAAAGCGTACTATGCCTACTTTAATTTAGCGTCATAATCGATTATTTATTTTTATGGGTAACTAGACCTTCTGCCAATCACAAATGTTAAAAATATTTTTCCTTAATTTCTTATAGTAAATACAGAACAAACTGGCAAGTGTCATATATATCAAATTAAATGGGATATTTTGCTTTATAAAAAATGCATCAATAAATTTTTTTCCAGATTAATTAATTTTTGATCCCTGTATATACAGAGTAGCTATTAGATACGTCGGTATCTTTGGTCCTACTTTTGTATGGAAGGCGTGGCCTCAACTAGACCGCCTCGCGTTATACAATGTGCTTTTTTTATCCCATACCATAAAGTCACTGGCCTCGTCCTCCCAATAAACTTGACTACTGGGCGGGGTTAAGCCCAAATCAGTTACTTTCTGGCGAAATTGTAGCGGTAGGTATGGGGAACCCTTGGCTCATTTTTATGTTTCACGTAAGTTATTATATTACGCTGACTTTATTGGTTAACAATATGGTTTTTGTCGACTCAGGACAAACAGAGAGCGATGCTATAGCCTATCAAACAATGGGACTAAAAAAACATTGAGTGAAATTTCACTCAAATTGCACTCGTTATTGTAACAAATTTCTGTCCAATGATTATTGAGCTACATTTTCACTCGTTATAGCTGAGAGTAGACGCTTAGCGAAATTGGAAAATAAATTTTGATTAAAATTCTTTATTTAAAGTTCTAGACACATTAAAGTAATCAAGTCAGAATGACAGTTCCTTCTAAATTGAGTAAATTCTTCACTACTATTTTATATTATAATATTTTAGTTCAAGAAATTAGTCTGGATGTTTCGTGTAAAAATTATTTGTTAATATTTCTGCTTAAATAGATATCTCTTATGTAAGTCTTAACATGTATTTAATTTTTATTGAAGAAACGGAAAGTGTCAAAAAATATAATTTTATATTCCTGAAATTGGGTATGGAGATGTAAAATTGCATTCTAAACCACTTTTTTAGTGGCCTTTTTCATATCTTGAAAAATAGAGGTATACTAGGTACTTTATTGGCTGTGAAAAAATTACAACCAGGCTGTGATTTTTTACAATTAGTTTGCTATACAGTGTCCCGGATAAGAATGAACAGCATGGGGATATTGCAAACGGTGAGAGATAGGGCAACGGTTAAATGGGGAAAAAGTTGTGCAATTTCGAAGTCAATAAAATGGCACAAACAGATTTCTAATATCTCTTTTCGTTTTTGAGTTATTTTGAATAAAGTAAAATTTTGCGTTTTCGATTTTATTTTTTTCTGAAGTTGCTATCACAGATAGAGAAAAAAGAAAAGCACTTTCTTATGGCACTTCTTAACGGGCCTTAAGATGGCATTTTTAGATTTGTCCTACTTCGTTTTTGAGAAACCATCTTCAACTTAATTTTTTTAAATACGGACCTGGATTTTTTTTGCAGATTTTAAAAGCACTTTTCATTGCAAATACCATGATGTATGACAAGAAATATTTTTAAAATATTTTGAGACAATTATACTGAAAATTTCTTTTTTTCATTAATTTTTTTTCTAATGCGGCCCTGTATTTAATAATAAGAAGTATAAATATTAATCAGTATTGTCAATAATTTAACTTACAACTTATCTTTCATTGGAGAACTAAAAAAAGGAGGGTACATACGATAATAAAAAATAAATAAAAATACTCCACCTAGAAGGCTTTGAAACAACGAAACCAATCCCTTGTCATTTGTCATAACTCCCACTGTATCATTTAGTTAACAATAATTTATTTCATTACAAATGGAGAGTGCTTTTTCAAATGACGACAAATTTAACATGTCGGCATGTTATATCTTGTGTCACAGAAATAGTGTAGAGGCCGAACGAATGTATTTTTGCATTTAATAAATGGAAAAAGTTATTGATTACGTTGGCTTAAACCTTTCTTCTCGCAATTAGGAAAAGCGAAGAATTTACTCCAAAACACAATGCGACACTGTTTGCTGTACAACAACAGAGGAAAACACTTTACCAGACGCAGGGCCGTAAAATTTAAAAATATTAAGTTTTCGAAGTAAAAATAAACTGTAAGTTAAATAATTGTTGTCAATACTGATTAATATTTAGACTCCTTATTATTAAATACAGGGCCAAATTAAACAAAAATGAATGGAAAAAAAGGAATTTTCAGTATAATTGTCTCAAAACATTTTAAAAATATTTCGTGTCATACATCATGGTATTTGCAATGAAAAGTGCTTTCAAAATCTACAAAAAAAATTCAGGTCCGTATTTAAACAAATAAAGTTGAAGATGGTTTCTCAAAAACGAAACGTTGTAGAACAAATCTAAAAACGCCATCTTAAGTCCCGTTAAAAAGTGTCACAAGAAAGTGTTTTTCTTTTTTCTCTATCTGTGATAGCAACTTCAGAAAAAAATAAAATCGAAAACGCAAAATTTTACTTTATTCGAAATAACTCAAAAACGAAAAAACATATTAGAAATCTGTTTGTGCCATTTTATTGACCTCGAAATTGCGCAACTTTTTCCCCATTTAACCGTTGTCCTATCTCTCACCGTTTGCAATATCCCCATGCTGTTCATTCTTATCCGGGACACAGTGTATAAGACACCAAACTAATTGATTTTTGTATGCCTTTGTTTAGAACATATTGTTATAGCAGATCGTGAGAAGCCTATATAACACCAAGCCATAGACGCGAGTTGTTCAATGCGCAAATAAACGGTGTGGGGGACACATATGTATAGAGCTCGGAGACACATGGGCCGTATGAATAAAGGTGAGCAAAACCTTTTACTCGCAAAACTTGAAGCATAGGCATGCTATATATTTTATGAATAAAATTGCAAGTAAAAGGTTTTGCTCAAAACTGTATTATAAGAACGAGCATCTACTCACATTTAAGTATTTCCTCAACTTGTTATGAATAAAATAAAGGTATTGCTTAATACTTTGAGCATTTGCTCTAAAATTTTTGCATCTCGTTAGATGCACCTTGCCATGAGCTGGTCATAAAATGGCGGAGTTCGTGAATTTACGTGCACCGAAGCAATACAAAGTACGAAGAGAAGCTAATAGTCGAGATTTTAAATCTCTTTACCGATTTAAAGAAGAAAATGTAAATTGGATGGCCAGCTACTTTTTGGGAGAAAATCATGAAACCAAACCATAAAATAAAGGTTTTCTTGCGGTATATGGCTAATCCTGGATTTCAGATGGGAGTTGCAGATGAAGTGGGAATCGATCAGTAGACTGTTTCAAAAATGATTTCATCTGTTATGAACAAAATAATTCAAAAGGTCCATTTGTATATCAAATTTCCGTCAACGTTGCCCAAAATAAACGAAGCCCAGCATGATTTCAAGAAAAGTTCATGATTCACCTGTAATAAAATGTTTTGAAAATATATGTCAGAAAACTTTAATCTGATTTTTGTTATGAAATTTGCACTTATTTATGATTTCTGATAGAGAAAAATTCGCGTCGGCGTTTTTTTTTAGGTTTAGCTCAAAACACTTTGAGTTCAATTAACAACACAACAAAGCATTTTAAGCAGTAATTTAATGAAATTTAAAGATTTAGCATTTGAAACAAATGCACTTCATTGGATTGTCCTATTGAGTAAGTGTGTGAAATTTCAAAATCCTAATAGACCTACTTCGATTTCTTTTCAATTTTTCCCTCGTTTCCCATCACAAAATGTTACTAAGAAAAATTGTTCAGGGAGCGAAATTAAGGTCCTCCAGGAAGTTTAAAAACAATCCACATACTTTGAATTTTCAATTGTTTTTCTAGAACAACATTAAAAAGAAATCAAAATAGGTCAAAGATTTTGAAATATTACACAATTACTCAGTGTTTCACTCTGAACACGTTTCCTTAATAATATTTTGTCGTGAAACCTACAGCAACAGCCCTTTGTAGGTAAGAAAAATCAGTTTTTTCAAAATTCCTAAGGCATACTTGATTTTCGAAATTAAAATTATGTCATAAATTAGTGTCTAAAATTAAGCAGGTCTTATTTCCAAATGATCAAATTTCAAGTCGCATTTTTTTGTCTTTTACACTTCTTTTTTCGTTTATGCAGGGGGACGCACTGTATTTGGTCAGGGAAAACCGGGAAAAGTCAGGGAATTGAAAATTAGAAATGTGGTGGCGACCCTGTAAACAGAATGGTACCCTTTTCTTCATCATTCCACTCATCTGAAGTCATTTTGTGAGTTTCGACAGGTTTGACAATCACGCCATGAGCAGATGCTTATTTTGTTTAGGCATATCCTCTTGAGTATAAGCAAATTATTATTCATACAAATTGGAGTAGATAGTAGATGCTCATGCTCCGACAAGCTTTTACTTGGAGCATTTGCTCATACTCCTGAGTATTTGTATTTGCTTTATTTTTATTCGTACGGGCCAATATCGTTGACCATTTGCCATAAACTAAAATTCAAAGTCAAGCGCATACATAACCGACGTTAAACCGGGTGGTAAAATCACTCGTTTTTTGTTTTCATTTAATGAAACACACACGCTGGTGTAAAACAACACCGGTCACTATAAAATAAAAAAAAGTACACCGGCTTGTGTTAAAAGTAAGGAATAAATCGATTTTTTGCTGGGTAGAGTATACGCCAGCCAGCAGAAGATAACGAGGAATGAGAATCTTCAAGTACGTAGGTATAGGTATTTGCTTCTCTCGGCAGAAACTTTTCCTTCGGTCTTTGATCTTCCAATAATTAAAGGACAGATAAGGTTATGTTAAGAGGTGACAGGCTCATTAAATCATTAAGCCGCCTTTCTCACGGGCATTTGTACCGATCCCGCTGATGCCGCTCTGAAAAGTTAAACTGTCTTTTAAATTTGGAAGTGCGCGGGGTTTATTATTATCGCATTAACACATCAAGAGGCGTCGGGATCCCGACGTTTCGCCGGCGCACGCAGTACCTATATATGCCGCCAAATCTGTTTTTAAAAACCGGTAGTGATTCCGCTGTCGCACAAAGAGCCCTATATTTAAACGTCAACTTTGATTGGATTAAGGACGAGCTGCTACCTATCTGAAATCTTAATCTCCTTAGGCCGGTTCAGCCGTGCCGAGTTTTAAAAAAAGTCAATTTCATACCTTCGGAATGGGGCGCGATTTAAATATTTTGTTAAGAGCGGGTCCAACGGATTTGTCAGTTTGTATGGTTACACTTGCCGTCATATCATTTAACCATAGTAGTTATAATACGAATATGCTATGTCTTGATTATATTAAAAATCCCATACCTCTAGTATACAGTGCCCGCCAAAAAGTCTGCACCATATGGGAAAAATTTTTAGCAAATAACTTACGGAAAATTTGTTTGCGGCATCAGGTTTTGCTTGCTCTAGAACCAAAATTTACATAATCAAATGTTGTGACGTAGTCTCTTTTATATGCCAAATTTGACATTAGTGAAAGAAGTGTCCGAAAAATGGGCTTATTTAACCGAATTTCGAAAAAAGTCATAAGAAAAATATGTATGTTTCTTTCGCAATTTTATACCCCTATGCAAAATTTCAAGAGCCTACTACGATTTTCATATTTTGTGCAGCGTTTTTTGAGGGGATTTATACAATTTGAAAAAAATTTTTTAAGGCTTATAAGACAAAATGTTTTACAAAAATTTATTTTGGCAAGTCTCATTTTTTTTTATCTGCCATAAAATTTTTTGTACTAATTGATAGTTAACCCTGTATACATATTGTCTTTTCATTCATTTTCTTCATTTAATCATTTTCCTTAAGTAACATTATTTTGGAAATTCAAGATACAAATGCAAAATGCTAGTATAACGGCAAACGAAAGAAATCCAATGAAAAACTCAGTCTAAGCGCCATCCGTATGTTATTAATGTGGGCATGGGCGGTTAGACTGAGTTTTTCATTGGACTTCTTTCGTTTGCCGGACAGTACCTAATGCTGGCAGTCCACTAGTCGGTTCGAGTCTCCTAGATATCTAACAAAAACAAAACCTTCAAAACCCGGTGGACCCAAATCTATCCAGTTTAACTATTTAGGTACCTACCTATGGCAGTTTGCATAAAAGTGGTTTAATTTTAAACCGTTCCTTAACAACAATTCTCGAAACAATGGTTAGTTAGGGATGTATAAAATTAATACGCCTATGGGCCGTTTTCCTTATCGACCTAGGACTTGTCAAACTTAAAGTACTATTGCAACAATAAAATAGATTGTTTAAATATTGTTGCAACAGGTAGATATAGTAACCAAACCTAACTTAAAATGGCCACTTTAAGTTTGCTATGAAAATGACCTCGAACATGACCGAAGGCACTATGTAATTTTACTAAACTTTAAAAAAAATAAATTGCATAACTAAGAAAGTGATATTTCAACAAAGTCAGCAACGAATCATCTAGTTCCAATACTTATTGAGAGCAAGGGTCATTGCAGTCAGCAGAATGTAATTTGGGAAAGTGACACATTCAATAACTTGCTTAGAACTATAAAAATGTTTCGAAATACCTATACTTAAACGAAAACAAATAATGTTCTAATGTTAATAATAAATATTTTCTATAAGTAACAATGTTCAGTTTACAAGAAGTTGCTATACCTATATCCTACATAAGGCTCATTTTTTGCAAATTATGTATTTTGCTATAAAACTAATTTGAATTCCGGTTATCCAAACCTAACTGTAAAAAACAAGAGTGAAAGAAACAGATTGTTATCTGGTAAGATCGATTAGTCAAAGACTCGGCCAACTCCTTGGAGCGAGTGTTGATTTGGTTCATCGAGTAAATATTGGTTTAATAAATAAACCACCACACACCGGGGCTAGGTAGGAAAATATTACGTGGAGGCAAACAACCAACCAATCAAAGGGTTATAATTTATTCAGGCATTCGATTAAGGCTGTTCACGATGATTTAGATCAAAGCGGGCAAAAGACTGCTATTAGGAGGGTAAATATTTAATTCTATTATAATGGGATGTGTCATATCACGCTAGCGAGTAACCTTAAACGCGAGCCCAATAAAGATTTCATTTTTGTATTAAAAGAGGCTTTCTATGTAATTGAAATGTGTAAAGGGCAGTTCACGGATCCTAAAATAAAAACCACAATACTATTTAGAAAGTATGTATATAATATAATAAAGTCGGCAAAAAAGAAGTAGGTAATAATATAAAGAAAATGAAGAAGAAGTACATATCTACAGGGGAATGAACTGGGAATTCCCTATAGGTGCACCTATAATTTAATACACCTAATCTCAGCCTTACAACACTCCAATCTAGAGTATTATGGTTATTGTCACTTTGGCAAATATTTTGATATATACAGGGCGATTTATTCATAAATACAATAATTTTAATCACGTCATCAGGGAGGTATATAATATGCCGAAATGGCACAAAAATACTGCATGTTTAAATAATAGGCGCACCTGAACGCACGTGAATGATACGTTATGGTGGAGCACATTATGGTGCCGGTCGCAACATTTAAATACGAAAAAATATGGAGTTTATGGTTTTACTTGGTTGACGAGAAATAACAGGGTGTTAGCACACCTTGGACATTCCGCATTCATCATCTAACTGACACATACTCCTCGAGAGAACCTTGGTAATAATACCTACTTTCCGGGCACCTCGCAGATTTTCACAAAAATTCGTAAAGAACTTTTTTTGAGGGCCCTAAACCCGAATCCAAAAAAAGTGTAGGTAGCAAACGTCTATTTTCAAATTATACCGATCGGAGACCCGCATCAAGAACATTTGTCGCTCTGGGATTTTCGTGATTTCTTAGTATATAACTTTTGATTGGGTTGGCAATGAAAACTCTTTCTGTAACTTTGTTTGCCTACATTTTCGCGGCTAACTAAGATTTGTAATTTAAACTATATTATTAGTTCAAGGTAAGTGAAGATTATTAATAATTTTCGCGATTATTAATAATAATCCTTAAAAACATTTACCTTCCATTATTATTGTTTAAATTTCATATCTTAATTAGCCGCGAAAATATAGGCAACCAAACTTAGAGAACGAGTTTTCATTGCCAACCTAATCAAAAGTTACTAAGAAATCACGAAAATCCCAGCGCGGTAAACCGAACGTTTACAGGGCGCTTTATAACACCATAACTAGCTTGTCTTTCCAAGATCTCAATTTCCTGTTTATTCGGTGCTGTTTTCTGCAAAATTTTCGCTTTTTTTACATGGTACAATGGTTCGCTACACAAATGATGCTCTTTTATGAAGAATGCGCGCAGAATGCCAATCAAGCCAAACAGACAGAATATGGCCAAATCCACCAACCTGCTTCTTTGGAATAGTTCAACGGGCTAGGAATACCGGGATCTTAAAAGTTCATCGAGATACTGCAGGGAATTATGATGCAGATCAGCTGGATACAGTTGAAGATGTACTGAACATATTTGAAAAATCTCCACAGACAAGTAAGTATACAAGGACAATAATTGTCAGGAGATTAGCAATATCCCAGAATAAACTGAATAATTGAAGTTTGTTAGTAAAACAGTAATAAGTAATACAAACGCTTGCTAGGCATGGGCATGGAAGATTGCAAAAGAAAACGGTCTGCACCATTACTATTTTCAAAGGATTCAAGCGCTAGCTGGAGAACCAAATGATTTTCCGGCAAGAATGGAATATATTGCACTTGGTTGAGAGACCAATGTGCGCAGGATGCTATTTATTTTAAGAACACTCTCTTTGGATTGGCGAATGCTGTCTTTTACGCGTTTTGACGTTTTTAACAACGTACGTAAAATTTAAAATTAAAATAAAAACAATAAATTTATAATAAAATTGCTGTTACCGGCGCATTCGCCAAAAATGTAACATAATTTTGACAAAACTTTTTACTTTATCTTCTCCTAAAAACTTGTGTAGGTATTTGTTTTTATTTGTATTGTCCTTGGGGCTACATGAAGGCAATCGTATATAAATCAGAGCCTCAAGACCTGCAACAGATACGTGCCCAAATCGACGATGCAGCTGGACAAATCCGCAGCAGCCAAGGCTAGATATTTCCACGCATACGTCGGTGGGCAATTAACTGTGTGAACTTGTGGCATATTCGATCAAGTGTTGTAAATTCGCGGCAGTGATCGTGTTTTTGTGTTTGATATTTCATTAAATTCCCAGCGTATGGGATCCACCTGTTCGTGGTCGTCGGGCTGAGTACCTCATCACCAAATTATGGAGTGGCTTAGGGAACCCAAGAGGTCTTAATCGATAATTCAACAATCAATTTTAATGATAATGTACTAAACAAAAACAAAAAATTCCAGCATTTATCAAATCCGAGATCAAATCATTCACAAACGATGCACATCGGGGAGGTAAGCGTTTAACGTTTATCCATAATTTCCGCATGCATTTTGCAAAAAATTAGTCTAGAATACAAAATAATCGTGTTTTTCAGTATATACGATTATTTTACGAAAGTTTCCTACATCTGGCAACAAAGCTAACGTGCAGCAAACGTCCTGCATTGCGTCATACGGGCTCAGAAGCAAGTCAGTGGCAATCATAAATAGGGGGCTATAATAGTTAAAAATGTGGTTAAGAAAAAAAAAATTAGGGCTTTAAAAAAAGTTGGATTTTTTTTTAATTGCCGATTTCGCGTTCAAGGCATTTTTAGTTATGAATAAATCACCCTGTTTAGAAGATTATATAGTTTCGTAAAAGTAGCCAGTTGTAATAGCGAAATTTGAGGCTCAGATACAGATTGAATTTTCTTAATTCGTTTTCTAGATTAGAATATTGATATTGCAAGGCAATGAACGATTTTGGGTATGTTTTCCATAACAAAAGGTGTTGGGCAAAACCATAATAATACATGAAACAACGAATCAGAAAGACGAATATGAAAACATGTAAATTTTTTTAATAATTTTGAAGATAGTGTGACTACCAGGTAGACTATAAGGTAGGTACCTTTAGGTAGATCTTTTGTAAGGAATTTTCATCATCTCTTAATCTGAGCTTTAAACTAATTCTTTAAAGTTTATAAAATGTAATTCAAGCTAACTAGAGTCAATTATTAAATATGACAAAAAATTGAATTTATTACATAGATTTTACTTCACATCTTGTCACAAATTGACGACGATTTTAAACTTAAAACAACAACAATCACATCTAAATAATTTTTATTTAATTTAATAATATGTGAATAAACAATTATACCTATATTTTTTTAGTTAGTATTGTTAATGATATAATTGAAAAATACACACACTATTCAAGTGGTATGTATACTTACACTTTTATATTATGGTATAAGATAAGGTATACCTACCAATGCAAAATTTTTCCAGATATTTTTTAAACGAAGCCTAAATAAAAGATGGATCATCATCAGTTTGGTTTGTTCTAATTACCGTATATAGGTACTTTTTGAATAAATAGGTATAGTAACCAAATTATAACGTTTGCAATATCGTGATGAAAATTAGTTGTCTAATGGCAGTATACCGTGTCTAAAGAAAATAATATAAAATATTCGCCTGCTGTGTATAACAAGCTCCTACAAAAATTCGTTAATGCGCCGCATATATGCCGCATACAGAGAATGATATGAACTACTTAATTGTGACCTATTAGGGAGTAGGTCTAACGGAATTTTGGTGACAGTAATGATTATCGTTTGTTAGTATAAAACGTAAAACGGCGAAAACAGTTCGTTCTATTCATTGTGAGAGATGATGCAGAGCATCAGCTCACGAAATTGTAACGTGTAATTTTTATGGCATTATCTCTTTTATATAAACGGAAAATAAAAACATAAAACATGGAAATGCGGTATCACACGAAGCATGAAATGTTTATTGTATTATACAATTTATATGTTAAAAATGCAGAATCTGAACTTCCTTTGCTTTGTTAAACGCACGCAAACGTTATATAAAAGAGAGGAAGCTTAATGTTTCTGTTTAACCAATTTTTTAGAAACTAATTTATTTATGAAAATGAAAGTATACAGTTAATTGTTTATACGATAACGTCTTGGATGGTTAATAAACGGAAAAAATACAATTACGTTATAATGTGCGCTTAACGCATTCTACTCTATAAATTGCACCTCATATAGGGATTATATTTTTCTGATATTACACATTAAGTGCAAAACAATTTTAACTGTATACTAATGTTATAAATTTCTGATATACAGGGAGTAACAATAAAAACTATCAAAGTTATCTATTTACAATACATTTAGGTACTTTAAGTTTTAATCGCTAACGTTTATTAAACACTTAAAATTGCTTAAGTATAATATTTTGGCATAGATATAAAGTTTTTAAATTTTATATATAAAAACTATGTAAGTTAAAATACCTAGGTATACCTACCACCTACCTCAACTATCGAGTCCTAAAAATTTTAGATCATTAAAATTTTTTGTTTTTGTACCTATTTGGCAGTGGCGGCTCGTGGGTTAATGTACAGGGGGTGCTACGTTTTGAAAAGAACACCCTCGTGCGTCACTTAAAAAATAGGGGGGCACCGAGGTGGAGCTCGGTAGGTACCTACTTTCGGCACGGGCTTTTTAATTTTTTCTTATTAGTAGAAATCACTTATTTTTGCATAATCAATATAAAAACTAAAAAAGTACATAAAACAATAATTCCCGTTTTTTCAAAGAAAAAGTTAATAACGCAAAATCCGTAATTCCTACTAAAAAATCTATAAGCCGAAGTAGGTAGGTAGGTACTTATCACTTACCACTATCTAAATATCTAAATATCATTACCATTTGACAATGATTCGAAATGCCCGTTGTTTCATCACACTCTATCTATGTATGGCCAAAAAGTCTGTTTTATTTATTTGCTATCGAATTTTTTGGTGACAAACTTCCAGCATGCTTTTCAAAATTTCATTTTGTACCGTTTTTGAGGTACCTACCCTTGTTGGATACTGTAGAACTTTTTAAATGTTCTTTCATAATATAATCTAATTCGGATGTAAAATCGATTTATTCTCGAAAAATCCCAAGATTTTGAGAGTCTTTTTTTTTCGTCGTGCCCTCGTAACGCTAATTCTAGTTTGCCACAAAATTTTATGCAGTTTATTATTCTTTTTACAATATATCTATTTTTATCCACGGTTTCGTTAAGTTTAATAATTATTTGCCGGCAGGTACGTGTAATCTAACTTAGCGGCAATACTAACCTTGCCTAAAAATGCTAGTTCCGTAGAACAATTCATGTTCCGAATAGAAGGCTCGTGTTTTTTTTTTATTTTTTTATTTAAATGTTTTAAATCTTTGAATCCTATTCTAGTCCATGTCTTATCCATTGCCATTCCTTCTTTATAAAACAATAAGAAGGGAGAACAAAACAGTGCATTTTGCATTTAATTTGTCGCATCCAGATATCCACTTGTTCTTGTCGTACGTACTTCTAGAAAAGTGTCGCGTATAATTGCCGTTTGCATTTTTATCCCGTTGAGTTAATTGTAAATCTGGAGTTGTCCCTTTCAACTTTTTCAGAAAATGAAAGTCTTAAAAAGTTTCCTTCCAAAATGTCTTGTATACGCTATTCTTCATTTTGTTTATACAATAGAATACAAGAATGAGAACAGGAGGTCGCGCGGTACGCCCGCGGAGTCTGGAGGGCCAACGCTGCTGACGCACTCTCTAGAGCAGCTCGCGGTCGACTGAAGGGCGACTGAATTTATCGCCGCCAAATAGTCAGCGCGGCGGCATCAACTGCCAGCGCCACTAACGGCGTAGCGGCCGAAACAGAACTACGCCCGGGCGGTGTTCAACGGCGGCTAGTCAGGAGGTTAGCCGCAACGCCTGTGCCCGGCAGTGCCCGCCTGTACAGGGTACAGGGCAGTACAGGCGTTGCGCTAACTTATAAAGAATAGTAAATAGAATAAATAGCAGGGAAGGAACAGGAACAAAGAAGCAAAATAAAGAATATAGCAGTCGCGGAACTAAGTTTTTTTTTTCCATTTTCTACTTGGAGGCTGTATAGCCCCATAGCCCCTATGGACGAGCCGCCACTGCTATTTGGTGTAAGGTGTAACATAATTTATTGCGTACGGTTTCATACCAGTGACAACAATTCTTCTGACTCTAGGCACTGTGTCACACATAAAGTCCTCATTATATGGAAAACTTTGTAAAGTTGCAAATTGTTTTTTCTTAAAAAATTATGTCAAATGACTTGCTCAAAAGCAGCCAAGTAATTTACTTTAAGTACATATATGTAAAATTTATAATTTTTTGAAAACAAAAATTTATAAAACTGTAGAAAATAGTTTTATTTTGATTTTTTTTCTAAATAACACTATTATTTCAATCCAATTAATTTTATTATACCTACATACAAATCATTCAATTTTACTACCTTTACTGTCTACGACATGCATTTCCATTATTAAATTGCATTTTAAACCCACTTTTTATTCACGAAAATGAGAAATTCCCTAATGAAAATTTGTCAAATTTGATGCAAAGATTTCATAGTTCGCTTTATTTCAATATTATTAAGATTAACGCTAATTACACAGCAAAACTAGGAGGGAAGAGGGTCATCAGCAATTGGATATTGGATTTAAAACTACAAGTTTCTAGGTCAGTTAGTTTTAAAGATTTAAATCAAGATCGTGATTTATTTTTAAATAAAAAATCTGAAGAAACACTGAAGACAAAATAAATGTAGGTATATATTCAGCTGTTATTGTTTTTCTAGTCTAGCAAACAGTATAATGGAACGATACAGAAAATTCCCATTAAATATAAGTAATTTCCAAATTACATCCCAGAGTTATTTATTCTACTTGTAGGTAGGTACCTATAGGTGAGCGTTATCCAAGCTTCAAGTTCACCTAAATTTATTTTGTATTTTAACGTAACAAAGTAGGTACAGGTCCGGCCCTTGAAATCGTTCCAATACGTGCGGTCGCAAAGGAGTTCAACTGACAACGTTACAATTACCCCTCCCCTTTCTTGCGGTTTAAAAGCCAGCCATAACCACATAACCTCAAAGGCGTAAGTGACGGCCGTAGAATTGGCGCAGCTTTGCCGCACTTACCCGAAATTCTTGATTTATTGTTCATTTCCTATGCCTAATGGAAACATTTATGAGGCCGCGCCTGTACAGGTAAAAGCAGTCTAAGGAATATATCTACTATTTTCGTAGACTTTGTTGTAAGGTTTACGCATATGGGTTTCCAGATTTTACCATAATTATAAAAATTTAAATTATTTATCTATAGCATTTTTATAGGATTATCTTCGTCTGGTCTTATGTCATTGATTTTTCACAAACATATCACTTAGGGGATGCTCCTACAAAAATAATAACATATCTGCTATATACCTTTTAGCTGCCAGAAATTACTTGCCTAGGTGATGCCGAGGTGAGATCAGAACTTTTAAAATTTAGATTGGCAGGTTAGGTACGTTTAGATTGTGCGATAATTGCTGGCATAATTGCATTATATCGATTATTTAAAAAATCAATTTATCCGCCATATCTTGAGAAGGTGATAATTTACGATTATATACTTACGACAAAACTACCTATCATTTAAGGAATAGAGAATTTACTAGAAAAAGCTTTTTTGTAGCTCAAAAGAATGTGGAATAGGGGCTAAAGTATAAATAATTTTTATTCTGTACGCCAACGTTTTGTTTATTTAAAACTTTCTTATAATAATTATGGATTTTATAAAAAAAAAATCATTTTGTTTAAAGTAGATGTATAGCTAGATATGCAAGGAGCAAAATTTGTCAGATAATATTAAAAAATGCGTAGGTATTTTAAGGAAAATATGTTAAAATATAAAGCAATTTATTTTTAATGTTATAGCACCCATCAATACATCAACTAATATATTTTTTCATTACAAAATAGTAAAATAAAAAGTTTTATATTTAATAATTTGCTTTTTTCTAGAATGAAGATATTTTACCAATGCATTTAATATCATTCCAGTGTATTAAACGCAAGTAATTAAATTAACAAAATCCAAATTAAAAAAAAATACCTATACCTATTTGGACGTCTTTGGGCATGGTCCCTTAATTAATGCACTTGAGCTGGTCATTTGGTGTCGCACTTTCCCTACGTAAACAACGGTGATTAGTTATTTAGAGCGCGTGCCTGTAAAATAGCGAAATATCCGGCTACCAATTTTCGATTAGTAAGTGAGAATATTTGAAATATGTTTTTCAATATTGCTATCGGCATTATTTAACTTATTTATTGTGCTCTATGGACTCAAGAAGTTGTGTCTGATTGAATTAGCCTTTTTTGACTGTTTTCCTGATGGTGCGTTCCTTTTAAGTTTACTTTGATGTAGGTACCTAGGTAATGAAAATTATTATATCCAATATCCAATACTTAGTAGATTGGATAAAATAATTATTTATATTCTACCTATGCATAATAATAAAAGAGCGTTTTTTGTTTATTCGATAGGCTATAAAAATCGTCATTTTTCAAAAATGTTTCAGCGGAAGTTTGTTTATATTTTTTAATATCAGTTTTTATAGCAAAGTTTATGAATAAATATGTTGACTTGGGAAGTTATGTATTATTTCAACAATAAGAATTAGAATTATTTAAATTTGTTTTTGTTAAACCGAACACTAGTGTAGGTATTTGCTCTTATAATACAGCCGATATTATAAAAATATTGTACTTTGCTTTCCCAAATATTATTAGGTGTAAAATTTCATAATACCTATATTACAAAACATTAATATTGAAATATTTTCTTTAAATATATTTTTTTCTCCGTGTGGGTACCTATACCTGAGTATAGTTCTGGCCGAGGTCCCAGGATTCTTTACACTGCTTGTTTATGATATATGCAATTATATTCGCCAATAAACCACGGCATTCATTTAAGTTTCATGAAAGACACACGTCAAATAAATTAAAAGTAAAAAAATATTTTTAAAAAAAGCTTTTATTTAAATGCGCTAAAAAGAATAAAATAATCTTTTCTTTTAAAACTTTTACTATCAACTTATAACGTCATTCCACAATTTATATGATATAAAAGCTTGTCGCGAGATTTAAGTAGTGGTATTTACTCAGTTTGAAAACTTAAATCTCGCGACAAGCTTTTATATCATATAAATTGTGGAATGACGTTATAAGTTGATAGTAAAAGTTTTAAAAGAAAAGATTATTTTATTCTTTTTAGCGCATTTAAATAAAAGCTTTTTTTAAAAATATTTTTTTACTTTTAATTTATTTTGTAATTTTTAGTTTGGCCAGGTGTCTGAGTCTATTCATCTCAGTTAACGCATCATTGTTGCAAGGTCGTTTGCCGGTTAGTTTAGAACAGTCTAGCTCTTCAATGAGGAGACCTTCTAATGACCATCTTGGGTGTTCCGCCATGTTGGATTTAGAATGACGTCACACATATAATCATGCATTGTCATCCAAATTAAACGTGTGTACAAAATTTCAGCTCGATCGGTTGAAATTTAACTAGTCCGCCATCTTGAGTGTTCCGCCATGTTGGATTTAGAATGACGTCACACATATAATCATGCATTGTCATCCAAATTAAACGTGTGTACAAAATTTCAGCTCGATCGGTTGAAATTTAACTAGTCCGCCATCTTGGGTGATCCGCCATGTTGGATTTAGAATGACGTCACACATATAATCATGCATTGTCATCCAAATTAAACGTGTGTACAAAATTTCAGCTCGATCGGTTGAAGATATCTGCTTCAAAATTGAGTTGCAAGATTCCACCCGAACAAATTACATACATACATACATACATACATACATACATTGCAAGTTAAATAAAAGCTTTTAAAATAGTGGACCTCCCTCGGGACCTTCTAATCTAATGCTTGAATTTTACGTATAGGAAAAATGAAATCGATAGATATCTAAGACTCTAGAAATAATTGCACAATAGAAACAGCGAATTTGGCGTATAGGTGCTGCATTTCGAGACACGCTACATATACACAGTAAAAAAATTTGGTAAAATTAAAACATTAAAAGTGGTCACATTAAGTCCAGACGTATTCTGGTTAAATTAACCACTTTCGTTTCGGTAAAATTTGAATTTTTACACGAATATTTACACGGGAGCGTGTAGCATATTACACGCTTTTAGTGTAAAATTTACCATTTTCCGTGTACAAATTTCACGACATCTGGTGTTCCATAAGACGGTTTTTACCCATATACAGGGTGTTTACTAAAAATATGGCAAAAATTCAAGGGGTTATTCCCTGGGTTATTTTAAGTATATTTTGTTCCATTGACGATTTTAGGACAGCAGCCTTGTTTCGGCGATATACAGAGCGATGAAAGTTTATCGACATTTTTTTTTATTTTTAAAATTATTATTCTAATAAAATATATTGCAATGCATTAGACTCAATTGTTTAAAGTCGATAGCTAACATTCAAACTATTGTTTTTGTCGAAAAACCTTTAGGAATAGCCTTGTATATCTTCGAAACAAAAGCGTCTTTCAGAAAACCATCAAATGACAAAATATTCTTAAAGTAACCCATCGAAAAAACCCCTTGAATTTTTGGCTTAGATAAGAAGTACACCTACCATAGTGTAGGTAGTAGGTGCTTTTTGGGCTAGTCAATACTATGATAGGAGGTAGGATTCTTATATAAAGTCACTTTAAAAATATATTTATTAAACTTTTTTTTTAAATGTACAATCAAATACATGATTAACATTTGAAATGCTTAAACTTTGATATTTACTTGATATACCTACTTGGTAGTTTCTAATCACTCGATCTGTAAAAATCGAAGAATAGCGAATAATAAAATATTGTGCTAGGCGATTGCTTACCTTTAGGTAGGTATATAGCGTTGAGGGAAGGAATATATTCTAGACTCAACGGGTAGGTATAGTCAGCACATCCGGACAAGTCCCAGCGGTGTCACACAACGGATATTAATCAGGTTTTTTTTATTTAGATTTGATTAGAACTATAATTTTCTTTCGAACCTATAGACAGAACAAGTCGCGCAGAAATGCAACAAGAGACTGACTGAGGGAGGAGAAAATCCAATTATTCTGTTATTTTGACCTTGATCACGCGGTGTTTAAAAAACACACGAATGGTGTAAAATTTACACCATTCGTGTTCATTACCTATCTAAATTCATACAATTCATTTAATTTAATGAAACACGAACGGTATTAAAAAGACACGATCGGTGTTAAAAATAGCATCCATGATTATCACAAAAATTACACTTTAAGATATGTGTTTTTAGAAACACACACCGTGTATTTTCAACACCCGTTCGTGTATTTTTTACATCAGAAGGCATTTTCTGTGGAAAAAATAGATTTACCAAAAGCAAGTTTGTAAAAATAATCCATTTTAACGAAATTTGGTGTATAAATTTACACGAGAAAAGTTTACCAGCAGTTTTTTATGCTTTACACGGGCAAATTTTATACTGTGTACCTACCTACCGCCGCTATCATCCGCAGTGTTATGGCGCTTAGGTATACAGGGTGTCCCGAAATTAGCCTGCCATAATTTACCAGCGTGTTCTACGACCTAAAAAAACGAAAAAAGTTCCTATAAACATGGCCCTAAAAATGCCCCCTAATGGGGCTATAGCCCCCGAAAGGGGCAATTTCACAAACGGGTTTCTATAAATATTTGCAGAACGAACAAAGATAAAATTCTGAAATTTGGTATGTGATGTACCTGTGAGATTGGACATTTACCGAGGTAGCGAGAGTTAAACATTCTTAATCATAGGCGTCCCAAATGGGGGGGTTCAGGAGTTAAAATTACCCCAAAATTTTTTTGTATACTTTTTTCCAGATTTCTTGCAAAATTATGAAAGTTGAAGGTATTCTACGAAGAAAAGGTGCTCTTGTTGAACTTCGATAGCATGCATGGTTTTCGAGTAAACTCGTTTTGAAAATTTTTTGCAGAGTGCCATGAAAATGCCTATTAGAAATTAGCCTGCCATATTTACCACCACCTTTTTTGGTATAAAAAAATTAAAAAAGTTCCTATAAACATGGCCTCAAAAAAGTCCCCTAAGGGGGCTATAGCCCCCGAAATAGACACTTTAGCAAACGGTTTTTTCTAAATATTTCCAGAACGAACAACGATCAAATTATGAAATTTGGTGTGTGATATACCTGTGAGATTTGACGTTTACCGAGGTAGAGATAGTTTGACATTCTTCATCATAGGCGTCCCAAATAAGGGGGGTCGAGGGGTTAAAAATATCCAAAGAAAAATTGTTCGTTTTTTTCATGATTTATTGTCCCAGGTATGTCACATACCAAATTTCAGAATTTTATCTTTGCTCGTTCTGGAAATATTTAGAAAAAACCGTTTGCCAAAGTGTCCATTAATGTTTGTAGGAACTTTTTCATTTTTTTGGGTCGCAGAACACGCTGGTAAAATATCGCAGGCTAATTTCTAATACCCCAATAAACACATACACGTTGATTAAACGTTTTAAAATGTCAAGACACCAATTGAAAAAAGCGTGTCTTCCATACGTAGAATCAACTTTTAGATGTCGCAGTTTTAAACGTGCGAATGTACGCATACAGAAACGTTTTGTTTTAGTTTATAAAATATTCAAATTTTACGTATTGTTAAAAGATTGCTTTAACGTTCTTCCTAACGTGTTGTTTTAGTGTCTAAATTGGTAATATTATACGTACCGTTCAACGAGTATTTTAGTTTCTTTATAACGTTATACTTTATTGCAGTTTTAACGTAAATTAGACGTTAAATTATGTGTCTAAAAAATGTGTTTTCTTAACAAAACTTTAACGTATTGTACCCGAAGTAATATAGAATATCAATTGTTTAAAAATTGTATACAATATGTTCCGTTACAAAATAGTAAACAATTTATAACAATTTGAATTATTAGTAATGAAAATATGACATTCCTGGTCTGACAGCCAACACTTTTACAATACATTTTCTTTTTAAATGTTCTATTTTTAAAATTAAAAATCCAAAAAGATTAATCATTTTTTTCGAATCTTAACTAATTATTAAATTATTTGAATAATTGTCATAACCATCAAATTTTTGACATAAATTTCATACCTAGAACAATTAATTTGTTTCAAAGAAACTGCCATCATTTAATATATTGTTTTGTTAATAATAAGTTGACTGATATTACAAAAAAGGTTTCTACATCTTTGAACTTTTCATTTTTTTATTTCTTGTGGGTCACTTATCTGTAAGAACGTTCCAATAAAATGCTATTTTTTGTTATTTTGTTTTGTGTTATATTTTTTCGAAAAACTCTAAAATTAAGTAACATTTTGTGTTATGAAATACTGAGTAGGTATGAAGTATATAAGAACTTAGAATGTGTAAAAATGTGTGATAAAGATAAATAAAGTTACATGCAAGTCACAATAATTATTTTTGTTTCTTTCCCTGATTTAGTATAGTCCCTGAATGTTTTAGCCATTCCTTGACTGTCCAAGCAACCTGGTTATCATTTCTTTCGTGAACTGGGTAAGTTCAATTTTGCTGCCTCTAAAACAAGAATGATCAAAATTTAACAAAGCAATAAAATAAATAGGAGGCGATGGAGAATGTAAATTTACAAAAATCATATATCATATCATATATAAAACGAACAGTCAAAAAAGATTCATGTTTAGTTATCCCGAGTTCTAATAATATATTACACACGTCTGCTCCCGAGGATATATTTCTATTAATTTAGCAGTTAGTGATATAACAATCCCTCTTAATTGTAAATTGAGAGTATATTAAACATGCAGAGCAAGAGTTTTGATAGATGTACTTACCCAAAATAAGAAAAATCACTATTTACACTTATTTATTCAGCGAACCTGGTGTACACTTGCTTATCTAGCTGGGACGATTTTTCTAATGTTGGTCTGCCGCAATAATAGAGCCGTGCATCGAGTATTCTCGAATCGCGCGGTCACGTGATCTTCTGTCCACCAATCACATACATTGGTTTATTAAAAGCCGTTAGTTGCGCGTTTATAGAAACGTTATAAATACGTTCAAATAATACCATATTTTTATGTTATATTTCAACGTTAGTTGCAGGTGTTTAATGAGCCCATATTTTAGAAATTGGTTTCAAGCAACGTTAAAAACACGTATCGATAAACGTCAAACATGTGATCCGTTTGTACGTTATTCTGACATAAAAATATTGACTATTATATTTTCGTCAAAAAAAATACGATTATAAAACGTTTGTTATTTCCAGTCGTTAAATTAATTTAATTAGATGTTAGTTATAACGTTTAAAAGGCGTTAATTGTATTAGACCTTTTAATGTATTATCAACACATTAAAAAAAACGTGTGTAAGATGCTAATATGGTTAGAATGTAAGTTATAAAAACGTGTCGTAATTTAATAAATTTAACACTTCAAAATAACGTCATATTAACCTAAAAGTTTTCTTAACTTAGATTTTGGTTAAAAATGTTCGTATAAAGAACGTTGAATAAAAACGGTGTTTTTTTTTATCGAAATGAAACGGTTGATTTTCTAACGTACCTACACGTTTTATCAACCAATGACACGTTGATTTTACCTTTAATAAACGTAAGTGTGTTTATTGGGACGCATTTTCATGGCCCTCTGCAAAAAAATTTCAATACGATTTTACTCGAAAACGGTGCACGCTATCAAAGTTCAACAAGAGCACCATTTTTTGGTAGAATACCCTGAAATTTTATAATTTCGCAATACATTTAGGGAAAAAGCACACACACAAAATTTAGGGCATTTTTAACACTTTAAACTCCCCATTTAGGAGGCCTATGATTAAAAATTTCTAACTATCCCTATCTCTTCAAACGTCAAATCTCACAGGTACATCACATACCAAATTTCAGAATGTTATCTTTGTTCGTTCTGGAAATAGTTAGAAAAAACCGTTTGTGAAACTGCCCCTTTCGGGGGCTATAGCCCCATTAGGGGGCATTTTTAAGGCCATGTTTATAGGAACTTTTTTCATTTTTTTAGGTCGTAGAATACGCTGGTAAATTATGGCAGGCTAATTTCGGGACACCCTGTATAGTTATATTCTGGGGGAAATACTTATCACTATTTTTTTTCTTTCTTAAGTTTTTCTATATAAAACATCGTTTGATTTATTTGTGTTTTCATTTCATAAATTTAAGTTGGCGTTTATGGCCTTGCTTATATGGCGTTTCAATAGAAATTTATTATTTTGTGAGAATCCCTATATATAGGTACATTGAATATTAAGGACACTATAACTCTTATGACGTGAGTTTGATACATTAACCAGAGGAGTTCTAAGGAGTACCTACCACCTTCCTATACTAACCTACCCATAGTACCCATGTTCGATTCCAATCTTTTCAATAACAACTTTTATGCCCATATACTCCATACAATCTTTGAGATTTAAGAAACAATAAATTCCAAGTTACTCTCCGGAAATATTACATCAGAGACGGATTTGACACGGAACTTTGTTTTTATTTCGAAAAATAACAACATTTTTATTTCACCTAGGTACCTATACCTTGTATTTCCTTCTATGTTCATACGAACAAAAACAGGCAGAAAAAAATCATCATCATATATATATTTGAATAATCAACGTTCAATTATATTTTTAAATAGAAGAACTTGCTGCAACATTTTTATACCTAATACCTTATGTAGGTTAAGTACCTATACCTAAAGAAAGAAGGAAGTAGATCCGGTTTTTAAATTTTTCTGTGCAGCTGTTATTCGTGCAAAGCTGAGCATGGACTAATTAGTATTTCTGACGTCGATTCGTTTCCAGGCGTTATAATATTATGTATCTCCAAAGCTCTCCAATTAGTCAAAGCGAGCGCAGAGTTCGCCCGTTTTCTGGGGTTCCACTCACCGTTCGAGCAGACGCTGGACGTGTCCGGGTGGCCGCTGCTGTCCGTGTCGCTGTCGTGGATCGGGTTCGAGTGGAGGGACAGGTCCCTGGGGCCGGGACTGGGCGTCCGCCTGCCTATGATCGCGCCCCCGTCCTGCGGCCCGCTCAGGATATCCGTTATCATGAACCGCGACCTGGTGGCGGCTGTCTGCGGCATGGCCCTACTCTGCTCGTCCTGCACGGTCATGCCAGGCACCGTACTAGACACCTTCTCCCCCACACCCAACACTTTGGACAGTTCTGGCACTATGGGGCTCCCTACACTGAACACCGCGAACAGTCATGCAAAGTCATACGCGCTCGCAACTAACAGGTGTGTGGTGGATATTATGTCGACGGTGTCGGCCTATCGACGCTCGGCGAGAGGTGTTCTTGTAAACTAACCTGGAAGCAATGTTGGGGGACCTGACCGGCAGTAAATCAGCCATGTTGCGGCCCCCACCACGCGCCCTTCCCCTCCCGGAGCACCGCCGGCCAATCGGAGAGGCTCGCCGGTAATTGCCGGGCCAATGAGAACCGCCGCAGACGGCTAGGCGTACGCGCCCTGTCTTCTTGTATTTATTTTATGGGCAGGACTTCAGATGTGATTTTATTAGATTGAGTATTTAGGAAAACAGTTTTATGCTTTAAGGTCTCGCCATTGGTTATGTAATAACGCTGCACATTGCCGGAGGAATGAGCGCTATTGTTGCCGTTCTATTCCGTTAGTTTTTCTATTGCGTCGTTGGACGGCTTCTTCCTTTTAGGGGTTTTGCGAGAGACGGGCGGTCAGATCGATCAGTATAATAATCTGTGTCTCGTCCAGCTATATGAGATTTTATCAGGCATTTTGGTACCTACCTATTGCTTTTGGTGAAGCTCTTGATATTGTCCCATGGATAATCTGAAATTGTCCTATGGATAATCTGAAATTAGATTTAATGTCACATAATTTCAAAATGTAAAATATACACTGTGTCCCGGATAAGAATGAACAGCATGGGGATATTACAAACGGTGAGAGATAGGGCAACGGTTAAATGGGGAAAAGTTGCGCAATTTTGAGGTCAATAAAATGGCACAAACAGATTTTTAATATCTTTTTTCGTTTTTGAGTTATTTTGAAAAAAGTAAAATTTTGCGTTTTCGATTTTATTTTTTTCTGAAGTTGCTATCACAGATAGAGAAAAAAGAAAAGCACTTTCTTATGGCACTTTTTAACGGGCCTTAAGATGGCGTTTTTAGATTTGTTCTACAACGTTTCGTTTTTGAGAAACCAACTTCAACTTAATTTTTTTAAATACGGACCTGGATTTTTTTCTTGTAGATTTTGAAAGCACTTTTCATTGCAAATACCATGATGTATGACACGAAATATTTTTAAAATGTTTTGAGACAATTATACTGAAAATTCCTTTTTTTCCATTCATTTTTGTCTAATGCGGCCCTGTATTTAATAATAAGGAGTCTAAATATTAATGAGTATTGACAACAATTTAACTTACAGTTTATTTTTACTTCGAAAACTTAATATTTTAAATTTTACGGCCCTGCGTCTGGTAAAGTGTTTTCCTCTGTTGTTGTACAGCAAACAGTGTCGCATTGTGTTTTGGAGTAAATTCTTCGCTTTTCCTAACAATGGACAAGTATACTTAGGAATGAAAAATAATTTTTTGCCTTGGAATTTGTAAAACATGTCTAGATAATCACGAAACCCAACCAACAGATTTTTTTTCCCATTAGTTTGCTCAAAAATTGAAAAAAACGGTCGCAAAAGTAGGGAATGTGACGTCACGATCCCTAATTTCAATAAGTACCTGCTATTTTCTTAGTACTTATTTCGTCTTTTTTTTATATAACCAAGCATTCCCAGGCAAATTATTAGATTCAGTTTGTATGCGCCTGATGACAAATAATCAAATTTCGTAGCATTTCAATGAAATATTTGGATTTTACTGATCCCATTCTGAACTTATTAGATGCCCCCTATAAAATATGACAGATGACATATTACTCAATGCTTTAAAGAAAATCGTCGGCAACGCCGCACTTTGCATATAACCTCACTTTCGCCCGCGGAACGCCGAAACCAAGGTTAATAACCTTAGTGAAAACTAAATAAATTCTATTCTCAGTTTTAAAAGAATCTTGCTGTGAATACTTTATTTTTTCGGTTTATAATGAAGACAAGATTTGTTAAAGCTTGTCCTGATAACTTGCCTTGCATAGATTTTGATATGGTATGTCAATTTTATCAATAAAAACGGGGAGCAAAACATGGAGAAATGAAGAGGTATGTTTGTTATTTGATTTGTATATTGTTTTAATATTGCTTAATGATGATGATATAGCTTAAATTCTGGTTTTAGGTAGACTAGAGAATAAATATTATGGTAACAATGTACTTGGAGACACGCAGAGGAAAGAACATAGCAATGAATGCATAATGCCCGGTTAAGGCAAAAATTACCCCCGAGCACAAAATTAATAAAAAAAATGTTAATGATACTGTGGTTAAAAATGAAGAAATTCAACTGAATAGTTGTGGAAGTAGGTATATTATGTTGTAATTACCCAACATAAGCAGATTAGTCCTAAATTATGCACATACCACGATGTACGAGGATCATACATCGTGGCACATACGTAGATACAGCTTTTTGTGCTTCTAGTTTAGTTGCTAGTACAGTAAAGAAATACTTATTGTGTATATACCTATAGTTAAGATATGAGGGAGGGGGCGTGGGGGTGTCGCACAGCCCAATGTTGAAATCGATTATCAAAACAAGAAATCATGCGTTTGTAAAAATGATCGTTGATATCTACATGTGAAAACCATGATTCAGAACTAATTTAAATAATCTAAAGTCAATGCAAGTTCGACAGCAGAGTTTCATTCGATATCAAGTGCTTGACCGTCAATGACTTTTTGCGGGTATTTTTTTCTTGTATGATCTAATGAAGTATTTAATTAATTAAGTCCGTAGTAGTACCCTTTGTCGCATCCATTTTGATGCGGAAAGTTGTACTTTTCTGCACTAGTGACATTAACTTTGTCAACTAATAGAACTAAGCACGCTTGTAAAATTTTTGCACATATTAATGGGAAACTTATTTTAGATGAATGTAAGCTGACTTCCTGGAAATAGCGAAGAATCATGGACAACATCAGTAGATTGTTATATTGGAAAAAGTCAACACAAGTGCAATAAAAAAATATGAAGGTCTACCTTACAGGATTTAGTTGACAAAGACATACCGACATACCTCAATAATTATTATACATTGGAGTAGTATGACAGAAGATTTTTGGCAAAAATCAAAACATATTACAAGGAGGGACTGTCTGACATGTTAAAAAACGAAAAATGCCCTGTATCTCCAAAACGAATCAAGATTTTGAGATTCAACTGCTTTCCACTGCCCTCAAAAATCGAGCACAGTACACCTACCTACTCTTTGTCTATCTCTTCGCAGAATAGAAGAAACCCCCCAAAAAAACATCCAGTTTGTTGCACTCTGTGCATGCGACATGAAAACTATTATTTGATTTTGGAATATTTTCACTAAATTTAATAGATAACTTATTTGGGGTTTCGCCATAGAATGCAAAATAATGTTTTTTTTTCTTGCAAATTAAAGAAATCTTAATTTTTGGCCGGCTGCTGCATTATATTTTTTTATTTTTAACTTCCATTAACCACAACCACAAAATATGCTTATGAAAATTTATTTTCCAGAAAAAATAGGTATATAATATGTATAGTGAAAAAATCCTAAAGAATTATGTCATTTTTTATGAGGATGCTTCGGCAATCACAATATAATTTACCTAAATGGGTCTAAAATAGTTCAAGCTATGACAATAAAGTTTTTCGACTGAAAACTTGGCTTTATTGCGTTTTACATGTTATGTTTCTAACATCACCAAGAACTGGCACCTTCTCCAATATTCTAGCGTTACATTTTTGAACCGATACTAACTTAATTCTGTAAGTAAGGGCTCATCAAATTAAAGTCTAGAGGATTGACTTTTCTCAGTTTAGTTTATAACCAATCAATGCTGTTGATTAACACTAGCACAGAATAAATAGCTTCACAACAGAAGCGTCCATAAAGACGTGTCAAAAATAAGCGAGCCTCCATTTCAATTTACAGGAAAATAACCAATAACTTGTACATAAATTTGGTCCTAATACAATCTCTTTGCAATGTGGATTAATGTAAAATCAAACAAAATGCACAATGTTTATCCCTTTAGAAGATATTTCGCGTCAAAGCGAGCATCCTTTTGACACATGTCCTTATGGACGCTTCTGTTGTGAAGCTATTTATTCTGTGACACTAGGTATTGAGGCTAAAATATCATCAGTTTCTTCAAACAACTAGCAGTCGCTGGAATATACTTGATAACAAGTAAAAAATCGTTTGGCAGAGCCACTAATCTAAAATCGTCAGCTAAAATGTTACCCCTGGTTGGTTCTTTATTGTCTTTAATATATCAGCAAGTCTAGATATCTAATTTGTGCAAGTTCAGTTAGGTACTTACGAATTGTGTCGTTTTATAGATAAAATCGACTTGTTTCCAATAAAAAAAAGTTTTGTAAACCAACCAGCATAACGTCCGGAATCATCAGTACCAATACCTAGTGATCCCAGCATTTTCCTCAGCAAAATAGAATGGTTCATTTCCGTCATGGATTATTAGAATGAATGGTGAAAATAGTTCAAATCATAAAAAATAAACGCTTGTAAAACACGCGGGCCGCGGGATCCGATGTTCCGATTTGTGACGCCACAAAATAGGTTATGTTTATGTTCTCGCAGGCTGACAGCTTGGCATTGAGGTGCGGCGTTGCCAAACCTGGTGCCACGGCGGTAAATTTAGGGAAAAATAAAATCCAACAGGTAGTTACGTATATTGAACTTTAAAAATTAATTGCGGCAAAACGGGGGCGAAAAAAAAAATTAAAAAAAATACAGCAAGTATATCTCACCCAATACTATCCGATGAGCAAATAAAAAAAAGTGGTGTATTAGTCCATTGCGAGAAGAAAGCTTTAAGCCAACGTAATCAATAACTTTTGCCATTTATTAATTGCAAAAATACATTCGTTCGGCCTCTACACTATTTCTGTGACACAAGATATAACATGCTGACATGTTAAATTTGTCGTCATTTGAAAAAGCATCCTCCATTTGTAATGAAATAAATGTTAACTAAATGATACAGTGGGAGTTATGACAAATAACAAGGGATTGGTTTCATTGTTTCAAAGCCTTCTAGGTGGAGGATTTTTATTTACTTTTTTATTATCGTATGTGCCCGTGCCGTCCTTTTTTTAGTTCTCCAATTGAAAGATAAGTTGTGAGTTAAATTGTTGACAATACTGATTAATATTTAGACTTCTTATTATTAAATACAGGGCAGCATTAGAAAAAAAAATAATGGAAAAAAAGGAATTTTCAGTATAATTGTCGCAAAACATTTTAAAAATATTTCTTATATTATATTTGCAATGAAAAGTGCTTTCAAAATCTAAAAAAAAAATCCAGGTCCGTATTTAAAAAAATTAAGTTGAAGATGGTTTTTCAAATACGAAACATTGTAGAACAAATCTAAAAACGCCATCTTAAGGCCCGTTAAAAAGTGCCATAAGAAAGTGCTTTTCTTTTTTCTCTATCTGTGATAGCAACTTCAGAAAAAAATAAAATCGAAAACGCAAAATTTTACTTTTTTCAAAATAACTCAAAAACGAAAAACGATATTAGAAATCTGTTTGTGCCATTTTATTGACCTCGAAATTGCACAACTTTTTCCCCATTTAACCGTTGCCCTATCTCTCACCGTTTGCAATATCCCCATGCTGTTCATTCTTATCCGGGACACAGTGTATAGTCAACATGTAGGACTTTAACAGTTACTAACACTATATATGTACTATAGGTAAGACGTAGGACGGTATAAGACTCCCGAAGATATACTTACAACATTTCTTGAGAATGAGTTTATGAAAGCATTAGATAATTTGGGGAACACTTTTTGGTGGCTATGCCACCACATAGATAGAAATACAATTCTCCATAGGAAAATATTTGTTATTTGATCACGAATTATTTGCCAGAAATAATATTCATTTCGGTAAAAACTAATATATTATTTAAATAAAGATTTATTTTTATCAATTAAAAAGTAAGTGCTTTTGGGTATATAGGGTATTTGATTTTTTTGTCACAATGTTGTTTAGTGGAGCATACCTATATAAGTACCTATTATTTTCTTGAAATAAGATATTGCTTGGTGCAAACAAGAATAATTTTTATTTATAGTACTTATGCTAGGGTTCGCCTTATACAAGAATCAAATTTGTTTGAGTTAAATAAATTTAATTTAATTCAAGTATCTCTTTTTACCTGTATATCTATGCGTGACTAGAAATATCCAGAATGGTAAAAAGTCGCAAAAATAGCTCTTTTTAAAAATTCCCAGCCACTTTTTCATGAAGTAAGAAAAAGCCGTCAGTTTAGCGACATGGACATGTCGCCAGAAATGGCAACACCGAGTAGTGGACGGTGGGGGAAGGGATTGCGCGCCGCGCGGTCACGGAACGAGAGCAGCACCGAACCATAGTTCGGTGAACAATAAGAGTCGCACGGGATTAAAACAGGTGATCGCGCCTTCGCCTCGAATTTTCCGAGCGCCCATGCAGCTTCATCAGGCACAATGATTCTGCTCCATATTTCACGACAAACCTATAGTTTCTCATGTACAACAGACTAAACTTGTGCGTTCGCGAAATTGGCGTAGTGTTTGAGCCACTTTTGCAAAAGTCTTTGGTTTTACCACTTTCTGCTGTATTCCTGGCGGTGGGGATCCACCTCGTCGTGGTCGTCGGTCTGAGTACCCCGTTGAAATTAAATTATCAGCTGAGGGGGAAACCAAGAGGTCACTATATTGTTTGGAATCACGTCGCTTAAAATCTGCGGTGAAATAACAAGCGTTTTTTGAGCTTAGCGAAGATTTTTGGATAATACATAATACATAGGACACTTTTATGCTGTTATTTTGTGGTGCTCTCAATGAGCATTGCAAGAACATATTAGGTATGTATCTGTAGCTACAGCCATAACATTTTTGTTGCTGGTATTTAATTTGAGAGCTGTTCTGACACTTAGTTCATCTGCATCATCGACAGCGTGAATGACGATGACCCCCGCATCTTTTAAACATGCGTCTAACACAGATATATAAGGCGTGCCTTGTTCTTGTTATTTGAAAGAAATTCTTGAGCAATATTGATATTGGTGTTTTCGTTAAATAGGTATAATATTTGGGCTACACTTATATTTTATAAAACGCATCTGCTTTATAGAGAAAAGGGAAAAAATTGTAGACAACCAGTTAAAGACAAATCTCACATTAAGGAATAAAGCTTGCAACATATTTAATGCACCTAACGCAATTACAACAAAATGCGATTCAGTGTGGGGAGGAGTTTGTTAGATCTCTTTATCTGGATGGCTCAAAATTTCGATTTTCGAGATATCAATGACCTTCGTAATACTTAATCTTTATAATAAAGCAATGCCGCCCACAAAAGCAGCCTGTGCCCAACATTCGCTGAGAGTATATACATACAGGGTGTCTACTGACGGAGGGCCACTTGGAAATATCTCGACAAGTATGCATTTTTCGGAGAACTTCATTCGAAGAAAAAAAAGTACCTCTTTGATGGCCCAATTTTGTGTAAAAACAAATTCGAGATCCTTGGCCTACTTTCCAAGAAATTTTTGAAAAACCCGAAAATTGCGGATACTTCTTTGGCATGTAACTTTTTTATTTCAAGAGCTATCGAAAAAGTTTCCGAATAGAATCTGTAGGCAAAATTGATTACTTTAAGCCTGCTTTATCATAATTTGGCAAAATGCCGCGGTTTAGGGGGTGCTCTCTTAGCGCTTAAAAAAATTTACTCAATTATAGCAGGCCATGGCGTCAAAAAACTACCTATTATATGCACTTTCGATCGATATATCACAAGCGCTACATATCCCTTGGTTAGCTCGATTTACAATTTTTTTAGAAAAAAAAATAAAATTTAGGTGTCTTGGAAAAATGCTTTCCATTTTCGGTTAAATAAACTACAGCTATCGATTTAATTAATTTCGCAACACATTACATTGCAAAGCTTTTGTCGAAATGAAATGAAAAATGAAAAATTTGTTGCGAGAAATCTGCAACTCCCACATTTTTGAAATTTTCTAGTATGCCTTGAAAAACAATAGCAACCAGCTTCTGTCAGTCAATCAATTAGATCTTTCAAACATTATTGTTTGATAGAAGTTGAAAGAATTGATTCAAGAAATAGGTACTTGTATAAAATTAGCATGGCATTTTCAAATGAAGACAAATTCAATTTATTTGTAATGTAGGAAAGCAACTTTAATTCAACGCTAGCGTTAAGACAGTATCAACATAGATATCCAAACGCCCCTAGCCAAAATAGAACCATATTTAAAAAGTTATCAAGTAACTTAAAAAATCATGGCGCGTTTTCACACACATCTCTGATTGGATGATTTTCTAAGTTACTTGATAATTTTTTAAATACAGTGTGACCCATTTGTTTTGGGGTCAGTCTGTAAAAAGTGTATCAATCGTGCGATTTGGCTGATTTTTTTTTTAAATTGTAGAGCTCGATGAACTGCACATTTTGAACAAAAATTGCCTGGTTCGCATAAAATCCAAAGCCTACTATGACCGTTTTTATGAGCAAAATTTTAAGAAACCATATTAGCTTTTTTTTTTTGAAAAAATCTGTGTGCGCCAATGGATTGAGCACCCCTCGAAATGGGTATGTACAAAATTTCATCAAAATATTTCAAGTAATAACGATTTTGTAGAAAAATTAAAAATGCAGCCAAGGTACGTCTTTATTTTCAAAAATTCAAAGTTGGCCATGGAAAATAATTGAATTGTTTACTTTTATTAAGTGTCAAACTGTCTAAATTGAGTTCAGAAATTGTTTGTGCTCAATACAATTAATTATCATAATTATGGAATATTTAAGCATAAGAGACAAAATAGAAATTGTTCGACTCGTGGGCGACAACGAGCGCTCGGCAGCAGAAGCTGCGGCCGAATTTAACAATAGACACCCAGGTAGATCAGTGAGTCGAAGTACTGTACAACGTATAAACAATATTTTTGATGAAACTGGATCGATTTCTAAAAATTTATTAAAAACTAGGCAAAATGGACGCCGTGGACTTGTTGAAAATAACAATCAAATTCTGCAATACTTTAGTGACAATCCTCGAAATAGTGTTCGAACGGCTAGTTTAGACCTTCATATACCCAGAGAGAGTATAAGGAGATGTTTGAGACAAAACAAAATAAAACCGTTTAAGCCAAAATTTTTGCACACCCTGGAACCAGGAGATGAGGAGAGAAGATTAGAATTTTGCTATTGGCTGCAAGGTGAATATCTCCATAATGGCAACTTTTTAAATGAGATTTTATTCACCGACGAAGCCACGTTTACTACAAATGGTGTAGTATCAAGTCAAAACTGCCGTCACTGGTCAGCTGAAAATCCAGAGTTTATAATAAATGCAAGGAGACAATATTCACAAAAAATTAACGTTTGGTGTGGAATACTACGCGACAGAATAATTGGCCCATTTTTCTTTGAAGGGAATTTGAATGCGGCTGGCTTCTTGAATTTTCTAGAAATTGAATTTAGAAATGCTTTAGATGAGTTACCATTAAGATACCGTTTAAATTTAAAGTTACAGTTAGATGGCAGTCCTATTCATAATGCTCGTTTAATCAGAAACTGGCTAGATAATAATTTTGAAAACTGTTGGATAGGGCGAAATAGTCCTTTCTGTGAGTGGCCACCGAGATCTCCGGACTTAACTCCTTTAGATTTTTTTCTTTGGGGTACACTTAAGCAAAATGTTTATAAGTCAAGACCCCATAATTTACAAGAACTGCAAGCTAGGATAAACCGTAGTTGTGAGGAAATTACTCCACAGCAAATACGAAATGTAATTTTGAATGTACGCAAGAGGAACGACAAATGCATTGTAGAAAATGGAGGCTTGGTAGAAGTTACAAAAATTTTATAGTTTTAATTGTTTTTATGTTTTGTGTTTATAAGCATAAGGTTGTATTATTACAATTCAATTATTTTCCATGGCCAACTTTGAATTTTTGAAAATAAAGACGTACCTTGGCTGCATTTTTAATTTTTCTACAAAATCGTTATTACTTGAAATATTTTGATGAAATTTTGTACATACCCATTTCGAGGGGTGCTCAATCCATTGGCGCACACAGATTTTTTCAAAAAAAAAAACGCTAATATGGTTTCTTAAAATTTTGCTCATAAAAACGGTCATAGTAGGCTTTGGATTTTATGCGAACCAGGCAATTTTTGTTCAAAATGTGCAGTTCATCGAGCTCTACAATTTAAAAAAAAAATCAGCCAAATCGCACGATTGATACACTTTTTACAGACTGACCCCAAAACAAATGGGTCACACTGTATGGTTCTATTTGGACTAGGGGCGTTTGGATATCTATGTTGATATTGTGTTAACGCTAGCGTTGAATTAAAGTTGCTTTCCACGTACATTACAAATAAATTGAATGTGTCTTCGTTTGAAAATGCCATGCTAATTTTATACAAGTACCTATTTCTTTCAACTTCTATCAAACAATAATGTTTGAAAGATCCAATTGATTGACTGACAGAAGCTGGTTGCTATTGTTTTTCAAGGCATACTAGAAAATTTCAAAAATGTGGGAGATGCAGATTTCTCGCAACAAATTTCGTTTCGACAAAAGATTTGCAATGTAATGTGTTGTGAAATTAATTAATTCGATAGCTGTAGTTTATTTAACCCAACTTTGAAAGCATTTTTCCAAGACACCTAAATTTTAATTTTTTTTCCTAACAAAATTGTAAATCAGGCTAACGCAAGGGATATGTAGCGATTGTGATATATCGATCGAAAGTGCATATAATAGGTAGTTTTTTGACGCCATGGCCTGCTATAATTGAGTAACTTTTTTTAAGCGCTAAGACAGCACGCCCTCAACCGCGGCATTTTGCCAAATTATGATAAAGCAGGCTTAAAGTAATCAATTTTGCCTACAGATTCTATTCAGAAACTTTTTCGATAACTCTTGAAATAAAAAAGTTACATACCAAAGAAGTTTCGGCAATTTTCGGGTTTTTCAAAAATTTCTCGGAAAGTAGGCCATGGATCTCGAATTTGTTTTTACATAAAGTTGGGCCATCAAAAAAGTATTTTTTTTTCAAGTAAAGTTCTCCGAATAATGCATATTTGTCGAGATATTTCCAAGTGGCCCTCCTTCAGTAGACACCCTGTATATACCTTCAGGTGAGCAACGGATTAAAAAAAAATATGTCGTTTATATTTCTATTGTTTTTTAAGGTACAAGAATGGCTTAAAAATCCCTTACCGCCTACTGAATGGGACAATTATTGTTGCCTATATCAAAACTACGCTGCCTCCCGCACCCGAATCACTGCTCCCTCTGGTTTACTCTCGTTGAAAAACCACTTATGCTGGTAGATGCTCATGTAGACGTTCATGCCAGAAGTGTAGCACATTTTGTTTCCCTTGCAATGGCGAAACCTGCAATAATATTGCTGAAACCGATACTAAATATTCTATATTACTCTTGACGAAGATGTTTAGAATATTTGCGTATCGTGTTGTTTGAAAACTTAAGAAAAGATAAATTACGTAGACCAGGAAAGAATTGTTGGATATATAATAATCAAAGCGGCGCATGGCGCATATATTCTACGGGTTACCGCCTAAAGAAATTCATAAATTAGCCTTTCAATTGGCCCTAAAATATTCGCTGAATAATATGTCGGACACCTGGAGACAAAATGTCCTGATGGCAGGATAGGATTGCTTCTCAGGATTTACCTATGTAACGCGACGCGACCCAGAACTTTCAATTCGCTGCGCTCAAGCCACAAGTCTTTCCAGATCAACCAGTTTCAACGTAACGAAACGTAAAACCTTTTTATGACCTGACTGTCGTAAAGCATAGGTAACGATGGTCCAAAAACCTAGTTGTAGCCGAAAAGGGAACAAGGCAGCTGATTTTTTGAGGGTATGGATGAGGGGCTGTCTAATGAGTCTTGAACCAAAAAATCACACTCGACACCCTTGTGTTTTTTTGCAATATAGAGCGGTTTCTTATTAATGTTTTTTTATTTTTTTTAATCCCAACAGATAAAATTAATTGGTAGGTACATACTTTTATGAACATTTCGCTCGACGAGCTTTTCGATTAAAGCTTTTCGCAATTTGGCATTGAATTGCCTTAACGAAAACATAAACTTTTTTACATTTTATTCGTTTTAGCACATGGCACATAAAAACAAGCTTGATTATAAAAGGTTGTCCAATAGAAGTAAGCAACAGTGAAACTCCTCCCTCTAGTAACCAGGGTTGGGAACGTAGTTAATATAACATTAATTATGCAATTAACTATAAGTATAGTTAATGTAATTAACAACGTCATGTTTTTGTACAATTAACTACCTACATATACCTTTAATTGTGTTAACTACGCAAAATTTAAACATGTAAAATGTTCTATTCGGCTAAATAAAATTTGTCAATAATGTGTAGAGATTTACGGCTTGACTTGATATTCAAGCTACTTGACTTGACTTGAAATCAAGTCAAGTTCAAGTCAAGTAGTAATTTTCCAATATCAAGTCAAGTCAAGTATTTATTTTTCAAGTACTTGAAAAATCAAGTTTTTCTTGAAGCTACTTGATTACTTGATTTTTTATCAATTTAAAATTTTATTATCAGTTAAGTAAATAATAATAATAAACCTTTGCATTGTACACTTTTTTGCAAAACTAGGAAAGGACTAGGAAAGAACAAAAACTAGGAAAGAACAAAAATAAACTATTTCAAGTCCACTTTTTATTGTTATCATTTTCCATACACGACTTAAGGCACATTAAGAAGTGAAAAGACCCTTGTATACTTTGCACAGTTATTTATATTAAAATCCTGACAGAGCGCTTTCGGTTATACAACCATCATCAGTGTCATTTGTCGGATACAAACCCTACAGATGCGAACAACCACATGTTGGTAACCTTCAAGGTTAATTACGAACTAAGTCGTGGTGAAAAACAATATTAAAATATTCCAGTTACAACCTGATACATTATAACTTATATAAAGTTCAGGAACATTCGATTGCAAATTAGAAAACTCATTAAAAACAATTTTTTTAAAAAAATGGACAAGACATGGTTAAAATAATTTTGAGACGAGGAAGAGGTTGACGTCAACCTCTTCCTCGTCTCGAAATTATTAAGTTTCAATTGCACATACAGCTTCTACTTTCACTAAGGCACATTAGGCATCCAGTGGATTTGGCGCTTAACCGATTTCGGGTTTTTGTAACTGTCAAAGCAGCCCTGGAAATCTGTCTTTCAATAGGAGCTGAAGACGCTGGAGTTGACAAGAATAGAGATTCATGGCTTGACTTGACTTGAAATCAAGTCAAGTTCAAGTCAAGCAGTAATTTTCCAATATCAAGTCAAGTCAAGTAGGTATTTAATTTGTCAAAAACTTGATTTTCAAGTTATAAGTCAAGTAATTTGTTAAAATGTCAAGCTACTTGACTTGATGAAACCCTAATAATTTGTTTTATTGTTTTGTTCTCAAATTGTTTAGGTAAATAGGTATAGGTACCTATATACCTATATATAATACAATTTTTATAGTGCGGCTACTTTCAACTATACCGACAATGGGTACCTATATTGCAATTATAAAAAAATGTTGCTAACGCCATGTCTGCTATTTTTATAGTCCAATGAAATAACATCAACAAATGGATTCAATATCTACTTGTCTTTTTATTTTCTTTATTATTACTGTTAGATGTTTTTGTTGATGTTGATGTATTAGCCGAAGTTGAGGGTCTTAATGATGGATTACTTATGTAAGTATTTTCATAATATTATGCTTGACAATGTGAATAATTGTGATTAGTTTCTACTTCAGGTAGGTATAGTAATTATTGTAGTAGGATCAATATTTTGTAGAGCATCCTATAAAACAAAAAAAACACAGACCTCGCATCTTAGACAATAAGTATCTTAAGGGTATTGAAAGTACCAGATAAAATAATTTTATTTTACATTGAATTTTATAAGAATAGTAACAGTAAATAAATTTTACACATTCGCTGCAAGTGCACCTATTTCAAATTTTCAACCAGAAAGGCAAATTCTGTATTATTTTAAAATTTAAAGAAGATATACCAATAAAACACATTTTTTCAATCATTTTTTCCAAGCCTATTGAAGGGCGCCCAAATCGGAAAAGCCATTTGGCCCCTGGATTTTTTCCGATTTTTTAAGGGCCGTTTCGAACTTATAGTGCAGGGGCCACATTGGTGACGACTGTTGCACGGAAGCACGGGCGTAGCCAGGATTTAGTTTTGGGGGGGGGGGTTTAGTTTGAGAAGTAAATAAAACAACAAAAATATACTTACATGAAATTTAATATCTATATATTCATCCGAAAAACTACGACATATTTATAAAGTTCTTAACTTTAAATTAAATGGATAAATTAATTTCGTTCCTCTGCGCTAAATCTAAAACCATTAGAGAAGAAATCTTCGGCTTTTTCTTTTAAATATATCCACTACTTCATCTGCATGAATTTCTGTTCCATAGTGAATGTTCATTAGAGCCAAACCATTAAGTCTGTTTTCACTTGTAGTGTTTCGTAAATAGTTTTTCAGTCTCCTTAGGCTCGAGAAAGACCTTTCTGGGGTAGCAGTGGATACAGGAATGGTAGCCAAGATTTGTAGTAATGTGTAAATATTAGGATAAAGGTTTTTATCGCACATATCTAGGCATTCCAAACTAGATTTCGGGGTAGGCAGTCTTCTTATCAGCATGCAAGGTAGCTGAAGCTTTGATAGCTAAATCCAAATTTGTTTCTTTATTAGAAACCCCTTGACCTTGACTACACCACTTTTTCCAGTAGTCCATACCTTTAAGTTTATCACCCTTCCTTTTTTTCCCCTCCATTTTTCGACAGTAATAATGATTCGACAGTAATAATGATTCACGTATCTATCCTTAAGGTCATCGAATAACAGCGCACTAAAATTACTCACTTACACGGTACACTTAATTCTCTTCACTATTCGTTCACCACTTTTCACTTTTATTCGCTTCGAGTTCGCTTGGAACAATACTGCCGTAAGCGCGGTCACGCGCCGCGGCGCCGCTTATATGGCAGCCCAGTAGCCGTCCAGAAACTTCCACGAACTTCCACAAAGTTCCGCTCATTTCGACCGAGGGGCGTGGCGAATAATCGAGAAACAACGCAAAGTGTCCCTACAATACAAAATAGTTCGGCTGCAACTGCGTCTGCCTCTCGTCAAAAGATGGCGCTAGGCGCTACTATTACTACATAATATATTCAAACGTAATAATAATTTAACTCTTCACTCCTCGTATTTTTTCGGTATAATATTAGGTAATATTTTGCTTATTTCGGGGGGGGTTTGAACCCCCGAAACCCCCCCTTGGCTACGCCCGTGCACGGAAGTGTATAGAGAATTTCTTTTCAAAACTTAGTTTCTATATTCCTAAGTATACGTTTTAGCTTGGAGGTTTCTTCGCAATATTTTATCAGAAAATGGCCTATATTTCGGAAACTATTGCTCCTAGCTCAAAATCGGAAAAGACTAAAATTGATCAGTAGATTATTTTTCATTAGATGCGTTAAAATTTATATAAATAACATCATATTTTAGTGAAATATATGTGATTTTTTTTTAGAGTCGTTAAAGGTCTGATTTTAATGGTGTTTTGTTTTGTTTCAGAAATTTAGAAAACTGACTAAATAGATAAAAATGGAGGGAGTGCAACTAACACCAGTATCAAAGAAACAGAAGAAAACCATAGTTATGACAATGATGATAATCCCATCATTTGGTTAAAAAACGTATACCTATCTCAAAGCGTCGGTCTGTTATTTTGAAAGCCTAGGAGGCTCTTTTCTAGGTCTTGTTCATCACAGAATTTATATTGTCAAAATCAAACTCATACTGTTTAAGCTCATTCGCTAATTGTTCTGCAGTTATCATTTAAACTACTTATTAGAAGGAAACAATTTCTGAACAACTTTTTCCGTACTTATCTTGGAGGAGAATACGAGCTGGGACTTTGATCGTTCTTTTGGATATGCAAATGTTACATCTTCGCCAAAATGTCTGATAAGAAGAATTTTCATCTGCCTATTTGAAAGTTTATTTTCCAGCTGACACATCAAATTCATAAAGCCAGTAATTTCAGACAGTTCATAACCATTTTTGGAAAAGCCTAGGGCATCAATTAATTTATGAAACCCTTCTGTAATTGTGCTGTTGTTGGACAGTGTTTCAAAATGCTCAGCACTTCTTGAATATTTTAATAAGTACCTAACTATACTCATACAGGAAGAGTGCGGTGCAATACATCTGCTGCAAATACACTATTAACATCATCCAGTGTGCTTGTCCTGATAAATACTTCATCTTGAAGTATCGTGTGGCGTGTGGCTATATAACAAAAACTTTTCTGCACTTTCCTTTTCACACACCCGATTTAATTGAGTATCACCTTTATTACTTTTTGTTCCACACATGATACAAAGTTTAACTTTCTCAAGATTTTGCCTATGCGGCAGTGCTTTTTTTGCCCGCATTTCCAGTGCCTTTGGTGCGATTTATCGAAGCAGAACACTCAGAGTTTTGGTTTCTTCTTATCCTTTGTGCGCGTATCGACAGTATTTTTTGTAGCAGTCAAGATGATAGTACACAGATAGAAATACAATTCTTCATAGAAAAATATTTGTTGTTTGATCAAGAATTATTTGCCAGAAATAATATTTATTTCCGTAAAAACTATGTTATTTAAACGAAGATTTATTTTTTTCAATTAAAAAATAAGTGTTTTTTGGGTAAGGTATTTAATTTGTTTGACACATTATTGTTTAGTGGAAGCATATATTATTTTCCTGAAATAAGGTATTAATTGGTGCAAACAAGAATATTTTTTATTTATTGTTTATACCTTTTGGTTGTTTGGATCAACCACATTGATATTTGGTTTAAATTTGACCTTATTTGAGTTAAATAATACTGCGTACCATTTTATAGCTATCTCACTCCAGAGAATGAAAAATAGAAAGAAAGAGAAAATATGGGAGGCATAGAGGGCGCACTCTAGTGTCGGCGTTCAGCGCTGTTCAGTGTCCGTGAAAGTAGTACCCGCCTGCAGGATCCCTGGAGGTTTTGTGCACGCAGTTTTATTATCATTTATAGTTGCCGAGTAGCCGAGTGGAGTGTGGTGTACTATGTGTAGTGTGTATTGCGTTTTTAAACCTATTTTGTAAGTACACGCATAAACAATAATAGAAACAAATCTCAAAGAACCTACTTGAAACATATCATATAGACCACCTCTATGATGGTATGTTGGTATGTTTTGCATAGTTTGTTTTTATACCAAATAAAGTTTATTTTAATTGTATTTAAATAAATATTTTTATAGCATTACAATTTATCGTGTTTTTCTAATCCACTTCCCATCTTTATGAATCGAGTAAACTTAATGTTTTTTATGAATGGACAAAAACTGAAATTTGTAAATAATGATAAAGGTTGCTTTACTTTACTTTACTTTAAATAAATAATATTTTATTTGAGTGAATACCCTGAATGGGTAATTCAACCCACCACAGTTGTTTGGCGCAACTTTCTTAATTTTTTAAATAGAATAAATGTTTTTTAACATTATATATTTGTTCCTTCGAAATATATCATTTATTCAATTCAAATCATTTGTATCTCCATGGGATTAAAAATTAATTTCTTCCAAATAATATTTTATTTGTCCCAAATTAAATGCTGTTTTTAAATTGAAACAAACCAAATGTTTTATTCAAAGTCAGTCTAGGGTTCGCCGTATACAAGCATCAAATTTGTTTGAGTTAAATAAATTTTATTTGATTCAAGTATCTCTTTCTATCTGTGTAGGTACACTTCTCCATCGTCTAATCTTTTCTTTAAATCGACATCATCACAGCAGTTAGAAGCATCAATTATTTGTTCTCGCCCATTTACAGTCCCATGTGTTTTTTACCGGTATTTTTCTTTTCACATAAAACACAAAGTTGAGATAAACTGGTTTTCTTCCGTTTCTTTGATGCTGGTGTTAGTTGCACTCCCTCCATTTTTGTCTATTTAAGTCAAACAGTTTTCTAAAATTCTGAAACAAAACAAAACACCATTAAAATCAGACCTTTTATGACTCTAAAAAACAAAAATTTTTTTATATATGATGTTATTTATATAAATTTTAACGCATCTAATGAAAACTAATCTACTGATCAATATTTTAGTCCTTTCCGATTTTGAGCTAGGAGCAATAGTTTCCGAAATATAGGTCATTTTCTGATAAAACTACATATGGGAAATGAAGCCATCTTGGCCGCCATATTGGGAGAAACCTCCCCATACCAGAAATGCGTACCCAAGCCAAAACTCATCCTTAGACATCCAGGAACTCAGTTTTAAAGAGAAATTCTCTATACACCTCCGTGCAACAGTTGTCACTAGTGTGGCCCTAGACCTATAGATCGTCGATCGAGTTCAACTTTCGCGCGGGGCTCCGGACCAATATATGGGCTTCATACTCGTGCCGAAGGGCGCCCCGATCGGAAAACGCTATTTCTAAAATCGGGCGAAAATACCTTTTGTATTTATTAATTAGTCCGAAAATGTCGCGGGATTGTCAGAAATTGCGCCCCCGTATAGCTGCAGCTACGTTATTTCGGCTCGGGGCAATTTTTAAAGCTTCCCCGAAGTCTTCGGGCCAGGTTCGGATGCTTCCGGTGTTCCCAAAAAATCGAGAAATAAGAAATAACACGCAATTTCCAAGAGTGGTTCCCGAGGATTTCCCGCCTATTTCGGACGGATACAGGGGTGAGAATTTGAGATTACAGAACTGAGGGCACATACACTGAGCAAAATGCGCTTTATTCTTTATAAAAAAATTAAATCCATTATAAAACCATTTTATACGATTTGGGACAGCAATTCGTGCTCATTACCTTCACATGACAAGGATTGCTAAGACAATTTATAGTAGCAATACAGCAAGAGTTGCACAGGGCTACTTAGTGTTTCATAACAGGTTTAATAATGCTTTATACCGCTTACTAACTTAGTGTATAGCCCTCATAAATTAATCATATAGCCCTTATAATTCGTTATATAAACATTATAAAAATAGCCTCTATAATATTGTCTCATGACGGTTATAAAGTAATTTTCTTGTGGCCCCGGTGTCTACAGCTCGATTTTTGAAAAAAGTTTTATGCCCAAAAAGGCATTTCGATACCTTGATTAATTTAGTAGATTGAGTGTTTCGTTTCTCGCGTTTCTGAAATGTGTCATAATTTTTTGTTGACAAATATTTTGATAATATATTTATAACCAAAGAAAATATCTCTCTGTATCAAGGATTATACCTATGTAAAAAAAAATGAACAAAGAACGTGTTTAGCCGTTATTTACTTAAACGCGGAAATCGAAAAACGCGCTGAATCTCCTAAATTAATCAAGATGTAGAGATGCAGTTTGCGGTACTTTTTTCGAAAATCGACCTTTGGGCACCTCTCTACTTTTTGCCTATCTCTTCGGAGAGTAGGACACACCCCCAAAAGCGTCCAGTTTGGGACACCATAGTCCAATATTTCAGAATAATTTGTTAATTTGCAATATCAATCCGATAGCTTAACGGTAACAGACTTACCGATTGAAAATTAATTACCTATATCTACTGTGCTAGTCTGGTGGGGCTGTACCACATCGGTGGCGATCACTGACGAAAACTGGCACACCAATGTTCCTTCATTTTTCATAAAATAGCTCCTCTTGATTCGTAAAAAGAGCACAATCAATTAACTACTTCTTAAATGTCCACAGTATCTTTGAACTCTTGCACAGTTGTCACAGAGAGTCTATAGGCGCACAAGTACATACCTATGGCTAATCCACGACGTGGGTGTTGCACTACATCCTCATCGAATTCTACTGGACAACTCCGCACCATTTTGGATTATGTCTTATAACAACAATGAAACGTTTTGTTGTTGCTACTACACGGAATAGCTGCGGCAACAAAATGCGTTTTTGGGACTATAAACCAATTATGTTATTAAACCGCTTTTATTTGTACTAAAAAAATATTATTAGAAATAAGATCTTATAAAATAGGATTATAAAGGTAGACATTTAAAATAATACCTGTTATAAGCTGCGCGGTAATAAAACTCTTTTTATACCAGTAACAAAATTTTTAGTAACTGTCATAAGTGAATTCTTAGCAAAACTGTTGTATTAATTGATTTTTCTCTGTGCACCTGTCGAAAAGGAAGGTGGGAAGTTTTGCCGCCAAAAAAACGTCTTTTAGTTTATGGAGAGCTTTCAAACTCATAGTGCTTACCGGGTGTCTCTTGCTGCGGGAAATGTGATGGGAAATTTAGTCGTAAATTTACAATACGACAACCACGAAATTCTGTAGGTGGCCGTAACTCCTCTGCCGTTAGAGATACGGGGTTTCCATTTGTTTTAATTATAGGCAGATAGGGAGAGCAAGAAAATGGACGACGAAATTTTTTCATGGCTTACTTCGATTTTCTGACATGTGCTACATTTTTGTCTTGGATAGAGATACAAAACTCGAGTTTCTTTTGTTGGGTTACCAGGGTAGAATTATTGCGAAATGCGGAGAAAAGAAAATTCCATGGCCTACTCGATTTCGCCGGAAAACACCACTTGTTTATGGGACAAGATATATAGAAAGACGGGACAAAGTGCGTTAGGCGCAGAAGATAAAATGACACTGCGCCGAACAATTTTCTTCCACAGCCTATATACCCTGATCCTTCGAAGGTGAATGGCTTTCTCATTAGTAGAGATATTAGGCACTTCCGGATTTTTTGTATTGGCCCCAAATGCCAAGGGGAAAATTATCGAGGAATTATTTTTTTCCATGGCACGCTCAGTTTTCCTAGAACAGATACAACTTTTTTGTTTGGCGAGATAAAAATTTCGTTTCTGCTGCGAAGGAATGTGTACACGGGAAAGGAAGGAAACCGATATTTCGGATTTTAATGGAAATTTTTTGCCACTGCCTACCCTGATCCTTCGGGAAAGACACTAAATATTCATTTTGTTTAGTCATCGTTTGGCTCTAGATGTAAGCACACGAGGATTGAAACTCACGATTCGATCCCAATTGATTTCTATATATTAGAAGATATACTCGGTGATGAATCAAAGGAGTTTCTTGGCTCCCCGTATGTATGCTTCTTCTGGTTTTTCCACCGCGCCGCGCCGCTTTGCCGAGTTCTTTTTATATGTCGATCGAGCGGTCGATATATTGCACACTCACATTGCTTTGGTTTTGGCAGTACCAGCTAGATGGTGTTGGATGGTAAATGCTCACCGCATTATACTATTTCCTATTCCACTTAGCCAACGTAATCTTTGTTTTTCGGTGAGGTGCGCTACGTCTGCCTGATGAGGACCAACAAGTGCGAAACAGGTACCGTGGTCTGCACACCTCCTAAAGACCCATACATAATTTCCGCATTGGATATTGGAAACTAGTTTGGTGTTGCCAATTACCAAAGCATTTTGTCCCATATGCCACGAGCCATTTCTTTTAAAATTATAATGGGAACACTAAATATTCATTTTGTTTAAATATTCATTTTATTAAATATATTTTATTGACGCTATATTTAAATGCTCACATTTTTAGATGTATATTAGTGCACATATCCGACGTACCTCGTTAATAATTTACACGCACTATCCATGTTTAATATCTCGTTTTAATTACGGGAAAATGGCAAGAGATAGGTACAAACAAAACTCAAGAGGGTAATTTTGTTCAAAATAAAAGTGGATTTAAAAAATATAAAAAAGCTTTTACCAGTGGCGTACCATAATTTTCTTAGGGAAACTCTACGGTACTATCCGTACGCACGCCACTGGGTAACTTACGAAGTCACTGTGTTTCCTGGTATTATCGAATGAAGCTACGGCTAAAATTTCGTTTTATTATCTTATAATGTTAGTTAAGAACATTTTTTTTTTAATTTTTAGAACCCTGTAGCTTGGAATAATAGAATCTTCTAGTTTTTAAAATCTTAAATTCATTGGAAAATCTGCTACGTGTTTGAAATCATATTTTTATTTTGAAAATGACGATTTTACTGTTCAGTGGAAAGTGCAAATTATAAAATGGTATTTCATGTGCCTTAATGTTGAAGAGGTTATTGCGCGCTTTGTGTTTGCCTTTGAAAACCGCATAGCTGATGGAGACGAACATTTTTTCCAAAATATTTTTTTTATGAAAGTTCGTTTTCCTTGCATGGTCATCACAATCCTTCGGTAGTACGTTACTGGTCTCGGGAAAATAAACACTTTTCGCTGGCTTTACGTACCCAGTACTCTCAAAAGTGAAATGTTTGAGCAGGAATATTAAATAATAACATTATTGGTCCTTTTTTTATTGATGGTACACTAACAGCTGAAAAGTACTTGGAGATGCTTCGAAACCAGATTGTTTCTGAAGTAAGAGCATTGCGAATCAACTTCGATGTAGTGTGGTTTCAGCAGGATGGCTATCCTGCCCACAATGCCCTTACTAGTGAATTTCCAAATCGGTTAATATCCACGCGAGGTACAATTAATTGGCCGCCACGATCACCCGATTTGTCACCCACATGACTTCTTTCTTTGGGGATACGCCAAAGAAACAATTTTTGGTCACCAACATGAAAACGTAATTTGGACGACTTATGCGAGCACGAATCATTAATGTGTTTGAAAATATTTTTGTGTGCTAGCCAATGTATAGATCTGAATTTTACAATCGGCATGGGTACTGGGGAAGCACAGCAGGGTGATATTTTCGAACCTTTAATTTAAATAGGTATCTGCTCGCACCTTTTTTAATATACCTATCTGCTATTTTTATTGCATTTTTAAGACTACGTTTTAGTCGATTTTTAGAATATTAGTTTTATTTCTTGTCGTAGCAGCAAAAAAATTCAATCTTTCCGATACATTACGCATTATTTCTTACTTACGGCGTTGAACGAAGATTATTCCTCACTCAACGCTTATACGGTTAGTGCCCGCCCACCGCGATGGTTTGAACGGCTTCGATTGTGTTATAAGAAAGTGGTGGCAACTGGCAACGTCGCATCTATACCTATCCCTCTTCTACTTATTCGATTTCTCATTATGCGTACATTCTTGCACATTGAACGCCAGACGACACCTTTAAGCTGCCATAGTGTTACCGGACACCCTGTTATAGTAGGTATCCAAACATAATTACATAATTATGTTCTTTATTGTTTATAATGCCCTCACGCACATACATTTTCTGAATCACGTATTCCGTCGAGTGTTCCTAAATGTGCAACAAAGGCAGCTCATTGTGAACCATCCCTCTCATCGACTGGGCCAACTAATTCGAGCCCCGACCGGCACTCCATCGAACGACAATGACAATAATTCCGCACACCAACCTGAGCCTAATCTGATTGCGGGCCCCGGGCCCCCGTCCTGGCCACCGAAAGGAAACAGATGGTGTCGCTGGCACAATTATTACGGTGAAATTAGGGCCCGTCGGAGCTCCGCGGGAGTCAGGCATGAGCGCCCAGCGCCCAGCGGCGGCGCCGCTCCAAATGCTCGGGCGCTCGGCATACATAGCTTGACGTATACCTAGACACAGCCAGCCTGCCAAACTACATCAAATCCAAAGAAGAATCACTCGAAGATTTGGGACAGTGGTGGCAACGTTCGAAGCGTCGATAACTGTTTGGACAAGGTGCTTTCTCGCCTTCGGTCGACCTCTGGTTCGATTCGAAGCGATAGCATAGGCGCCGAAAGCGAGGGGGGCTTACCCCCCCCCAGAAACTGTTTTAAATTACAAACCCGACCATTCATTCATTCATTCATTCATGAATAGGCTTTTTAATGTTTTAAATGTAGAGGTCAATTCTGCGTTTTTCTGCATCTTTACAGATGTAATATAATATCATATTATATTAGTACAGGTACATGTTTTACATATTTAGGAAAGTAGGTATAAATAAACTACCTTTTTTAACTTTTAACTTTTAACTAAGGAATTTTAGACTTCTTGCGCATGTGCATTGTGCATGCCTTATTTCTGTCAGCATACTCCGTACAAACTTTAATTTTGTTATTTTGTAAAGGTGGTAGCGTATACACGCTGTTATAGAATGTTTAATTTTTTTGGAACAAATAATAACAAATATATATTTTTATTGTTGGCAAACTTTTTAATAAAATCCTTTTTATGTTTTAATATATTTCGCAAATAGCTATTCGTATACAGGGTTAACTATCACTTAGTACAAAAAAATTTATGGTAGATAAAGAAAAATTAGACTTTCCAAAATAAGCCCAAATTTTTTTTTCCAAATTGTTTAAAACCCCTCAAAAAACGCCGCCTATGGACGCCCGCCCTGAACTGTCTTAAAATTTCGCCTATGTCAATGGTATATGACAGGTAGTGAAATAGCGCGGCGTTGCTACGTCTATCAATTTATCCGAGGATTCACCACGAAATTTCGATTTCCTGTTGGAAACGATTACTTTCTAAGGACCATGTAGAATGCCTATGAAACACCTACCTTACTGACATTTCCAGGATTGAATATTGCACCATTTTCTGTTTTCCTCCCTTTTTACAATAAAAGTCACACGGCACTATAACACAACACAACATTCATATTTTCTAAATCTGTTTGGAACCTCTTGGTTGCCCTCAGCCATTCCTTTTTTTTTGAAGCTAGGTACTCAGCCTGGCGACCACGACGAGGTGGATTGTTATTTATGTATTTTTTTTATTTGTTTGAGTAAGAAGGTATTTTCATCCTTCCTAAAACACCGACAACACCGCGAAAATAACTTCAAGCTGACAGTACGTTCCGAAACCATATTGGATGACGTAATTAAAGGCGGAGATTTACAGGGAAAATTTGGGTTGTTATCCTTTTTTTAAAGATCGTAAAAAAATCTAAAAATATGTTTCTATATGTTTTCTTAAGCCACCCTGCGCACGTGGTAAAATTTTTTGTACTAAGTGATAGTTAACCCTGTATAAGTATACTATCAATTCAAAATGTGGTGAGCCCCCCCGGAGATGTACATAAGTCGGCGCCTATGAGCGATAGTGCGTCTATACATATCTATAGAGGTAAATAGTGTAACGGCCAAGAGCGCTGAGCCAAATGTAAATTCACTGTAATGCTTTTTACTTGATTATCCTTGCGATTCACTATAATTATTGCCTTGTGCATAGCGTGACCCATTTAAAATGGAAGCACCCCCGTAAAATTTCTATTTTCCATCCGATTTTGGCCGTTTTTTTTTTTTCAAAGGGCACACTAAACGGTATTTTGGTGCAAAATTTTAGGGCTTAATCCCAATTTTCAAAGAATTTTATTAAGCGCTTTTTTCATCCCAAAACTAACTAGGTTGTCAGATTCGGGACAATCTAAAATGGATTTGTGCCAAGTTTCGGTAAAAAATAACAATTATTTAAAATACTGCTATATAAAAAATGTGGATAATTTATGAATCGGACATCCTGGTAAAAAGTATATATTGTCAATACTTATTGATTTCCGAGATTATTTCGCAGTAGGTATTTTCAACGGTTGTTACTTTTTAATTAATCTTGATATATAAATCCGTTTTAGATAGACCCGAATCCAATGACGTAGTCACTTTTGATTGTTTTGAGGTAAAAGAAATCGTTAAGACTCAATGTACAGCACGTACGTGGTGATTCAACATTTTGACCCATAAAATGGCTTTTTTCGATCTGAAGCGAGCAACAAGCATTATTTTAAACTTTTGGTCAATACAAATTTTAATCTAAGTAATTATTCACATTTTGAGATAAAAATTATTTAAAAATATTTATCACAATGGTAGTTATTAGGCTTATTGCGCAAATGCTAATAACGATTTTCGTCTTTTTTTACGAGAAAAAAATTCGTAGTAGGCCTTGAAAATTGAGATAAAGCCCTAAAAATTGGTATAATTTTTTTTGTAACCTATCTGTAGGAAAAAAAACATAAAATCGGATGAAAATTTAAAATTTTACAGGGTGCTTCCCTGGGAATACTAACATTTCTCTTACGCACTGTAAAAATATATCTTGCGAATTTACAACAACTACCACTAGTTATACAAGACGCCAGTAGCATTAGATAGTGTAATTCAATATCACGTTTAATGTAATACAAAATTAATGTAAAGTAATTGCATAACTTGTAAATTCATTTTGGTATCTATTGTTACATAATATTATACTATATAGAATTACTGTAATAACTAGTTTACTTTAATCACAGACTAACAAGTAATGTGTCAAAATGCATAGTATATCTTCTAAAAAGACAAACACTGTGCATTTTCTTTGATTTTAGGTTAATCTACATAGAAACAAAGAATGTATGTTTAAAATATACTAGATATTTTTCTTGAAATTAATGTAATAAGGCCGCGTCATAGAAATGTAAGATTTTATTCAAATAGTTGTGAAATTAGTCACATTACTTACCATTTTTAAATTACATTTAGGTAACGGAATGTGGTTTTACATGTATTCCAAACTATGAAGCGTTCTAGTAAAAATCATATCAAAACCAAAAGTAGGAAATATAAACATAAGGCATATACTTAGCTCGATTCTATTCTATAGTTAGATATTTCTCACGTTTATATTTCCAGTGTCCACTTTGATATTGTATTATTTTTACCTCCCTTAATTTACTTATGAAGAAGCTGTCCTAAATAACTTAGCATTAGTTATTTCCGCAAATGACTATATACAAAATTGCTTCAAAATCAAAACTACTTATTTTTAGGTATTGAGTAGGTAATGATGAGTTACTTACCTACTAATAAACCAGCAAATCAAGCACAAACTTTACCCATTATTTATAAATAAGTATTGTAATTTCCTTATATCAGTTTGGTAAACAAGTTAAACGGGAGATAATTATTATTTTGAGTATGTAGAATATGTCCATTTAAACACAATACCTACCAATTTAAAAAAAATCTCCAATATTGGCACATTGTGTTCTGTATGAAGACATACAGAGTGACACAACATAGCTTTATGTTTCACATACTTCTTGCGGGAAATATAATATATTATTAAAATTTTCAAAACTATGAATACATTATATAATGCATAAAATATGGAAGGAAATTTATGTACTAAATGAATAATACACCGAAAACAATAATATACAAAATATAAATTGTATTAAAATAATAAACATTCAGATAAGGACTGAGCGTATAAAAGAAGTTAAAAAAAACGCAAAAGCTACATAGAGTGTGTCTGTGGTGTTATTCTTATTGCACACAGATCCAATTTAAAGGATATTATACACATAGGATGTTTCAGAAAAACTTATACAGAACTTCAAAAAATAAAAATAAAATTCTTATTGACCATGTGTCTATCGTCTTTAGTTTCTTAAGATACAGGGCGTCCAAGTTTACTTTTTAAAATTGAATATTGACCGTATCTTCTACTCTATACTAGGTACATTATTGAAATTTGGCACTGCTTTGTTTTTGAAAATGGAGAATAAGCTGAAAATATTAAAACTTGGGCTATTTTTGGATCGTGCTTTTACTCGTAACTTTTTGAGGTTATGTTTTTGGTCTTCCAAGCCCATCAGTTTAGTGCATCTTTTCATATTGCAACACGAGTGTACTCTTGTTATGATAAAATCGACTATTTGCGTTGAAATTGGGAAAACGTGCCCCAAAACCCCTGTTTACTCCAATATTCGAAGCATAAAATTTTCACCTACCGCTTTCAAATGTTACAGATCAGCTGTACCATTTAAAGTAAGAAAAAAAATCCTATCAAAGATACACCAAAAATTATTCGCTTTCAAAATGGAAAGGATTGAATTTGACAAAATTTTGACACCCTGTTTCAAGAAAGCCAATGACCATTTGGCATTTTTTCATTATTTTGAATGTATTATAGTGTTTTGGAGCACGTTTTGCCAATTTCAACGCTTCAACGGTTGATTTTATCGTTATGAAACAAGAGAACACTTTTGTTGCGAAATGAAAAGATGAACTAAAATGATGGTCCTGGCAAGACCAAAAGAAAACCTAAAAAAATTACTAGTAAAAACACGATACAAAAATAGCGCAAGTGTGATATGTAGAAATTTATATATTCAGATTATTTTCATCCCTAAAAACACAGCAGTGCCAAATTTCAATAATGTACCTAGTATAAAGTAGAAGATGCGGTCAATACTCAATTTTAAAAAGTAAACTTGGACGCCCTGGTAGAGTATCTAAGACACTAAAGACGATATATAAAAAAATATTTTTATTTTTTAAGTTATATTGTATGCTCCAGAAGTTGTGCTAGGTTTTTCTGTGAAACAACCTGTATATATAGTGCCACTAGTGTGGGAAAGTACAACTTTCTGTAGTAAAATGCGTGCGGGAAAGTGGCTATTTAGGCACTGTCGTTTAGAAAAATAACATTTAGTTAATGCCAACTGGAGTTCCCAATCACAATTTATATGAAACTACATAAATATGTTTGATGGGATTTATAGACAAAGGAAACAGCAAATCATGTAAGTAATCCATAGACAATAACAATAGAGAATATATAGAATATTATAAGCACATGTGCAGTGCACGTACTATTAAGCTCTGGGGGCGAACTACGATGGGAGTGTCGATAAACAGATAAAAATCGAAACAGCCACAAAGGGTCGCAGCTCACCTTCGAACAAACCACTGGGAAAATGGCCATTTAGGATATCCTGTCCAGATAAGAAGCACAGTTTTAGACAGAGGTGGTCAAACACCGTAAAACCAAACACAAAGTTAACTATATATCTGCAAAGCTGTTAAATTAGTCATCAGCCGTATTAAAAAATAATTAGGATCGTAAACTTGAGTACACAAACGATGTAACTTCTACGAAAATGAATACTGCCAGTTACTACATTTCCTATTCATCTTTATACTAATATAGTTTCGCGGTGGCGGCTCGTGGATCATTGCACAGGGGGCTATACGCTTTGAAAAGAAAAAAGAACGCACTCGTGGTGAATTAAAAAAAAGTAAGCACCGGGGTGGGTATAATACCTAATTTCCTACATGGATTTTTTGTTTTTAGTAGTATTTTAGCATAATTCATATAAAAAGCGCATAAAACAATAATTGCCGTTTTTTTATCGCGTTTTTTTAAGAAGTTAATAACGCAAACATTTCCATCATACAAATAATATCTAAATATATTACCTTCCGCATCCATTGCACCAAGAAATAAGTTGAACTCTTGAGTAATAAGAGCCTAATTTTACATCCTTTACGGAAAAGGCTAAAAAGCGAAATAATAAACCTGATAATAGAAGTGGCGCAAAAAATTGTGTCCAATATATTCAATGATAAAATGGTAGATATATTATGTTTATGTACCAAGGGACTAAAGTGAGTTTTTTAATCCATAGAGAGTGATTAAGAGTCACTTCAATCCCGTGGAACTAAAATTTAAAAATTCACAAGACATTATGTGAAAAGAAACATTCAAGTACTTATAACCAAAAAAAAAGACAGCGGAAAATGTATTTGCAACGAATATTATTATTATTTGCTTGTAATGTAGGTAAGTATATATATGTTATTATTTAACATTATTATTTATTTTAACGTAAGTTGGAAGAACATTTTCCGCATTGTTTACGACGCCATTAGGTAACCATCTTTAATAGAACATTAAACTAATTGTGTGGATGCATGTGATATAATACATAACACAATTAATTATATTTGTAAGAAACATTACGTCCGTAATTGTATTAAATAAGGAAATTAAACACTTGCGTAACCTGGCGTAATTTCACTTCTTATTTGTTTTTAATTGCTGATGCGGGTTGAAATTTATGTGGCATACGAGCATCTGTCAACGCCTGGCATTTTTAAATTGCAAATACGTAAGCGAAAATTTGCAAGCCACGTTCTATACAGGGTGGCCCACCACGAACTGCATCGATCTATATATGGAAAACTAAAAGTAGGAAAAATCTGAAAATTTGGCACCTCACCAATGCCGATGGGCGCTGCTTATCTGAAATATTTTGGTGAATCTGGCACTTCCGGTTATACCGGAAGTCGATATAAACTTTCTTATTTCAAATGGAACACCCTGTATATTATTGCATTTTTGAATTCTAGGAATCATTTTGGAACAAAAACATGCAACATGTCCTATGTCTAAATCCAACCGTTTTTGAGATATTTTGCATTATTCCAAAAAAAATTACAGGTGCAGACTTTAGGTCAATTAGCAATTTATACAAGGAAACCGCGAAATTTCAAAACGAATTTTTGGCATCGTGTAACAGAAGCCCTGAGACCTAGTGATCTCTGCTGAGAAATAAATCCGTTCTTATACAGGGTGTTCACAAAATATGAATAAAAATTACATTCAAAATGTGCTTAAATCTCGAAATTTTCAAATGGAAACCCCCATTTTTGTAATGCGATCTTATTCACCACTAAAAATGATGACAACTTTGGGTAAGGTTTCCTATACCTAAATGCAGTAATTTTCGATTAATTTACGAAAAACCCAGTTTTCGCCCATAAAATGCGGGGTTATTGCTTAACGCTTGGAAAATCATATTAGCCCTGGACGTTGAAAAGACAATCGCGGCTGAGGAAATGTCACTTGGTTTATAAATTACACGAACGAAGATTATTTAAATTTGTTTATTATCTACGGAGAATGCAACAAAGTAATATCAAGAACGTGCGATAATACATTTGGGGCTCTCCACAAAAAACAAAACCATCGCCAAACACAGTTAAAAAAACTAATACAAAATTTTAAACAGTATGGATGTGTCAGAGAAATATCACTTAAAAATAACCCTATCGTGGACGACCGTAATGTTGAAGTGGTTGTTTAGGGATATTTTGCCGCTTTTCCCGAAAATTCTGTCAGACAATGTTTACTGGAATCTGGTATATCAAGAACCTCAATACAGAGAATACTACATAAACACAAATTTCACCCATACTCCTTTTCTCTGGTTCAAGAACTGAAAGATAATGATTTCATGAAACGGGTAGATTTTTGTGAGTTTATTTTAACATGGTTCCAAAGAGACGGAACCTTTTTGGATAATATTGTAATTGTTGACAATAATTTATAAACCAAGTGTCATTTTCTCAGCCGCGATTGTCTTTTCAACGTCCACGGCTAATATGATTTTCCAAGCGTTAAGCAAACCCCGCATTTTATGGGCGAAAAGTGGGTTTTTCGTAAATTAATCGAAAATTACTGCATTTAGGTATAGGAAACCTACACAAAGTTGTCATCATTTTTAGTGGTGAATAAGATCGCATTAAAAAAAATGGGGGTTTCCATTTGAAAATTTCGAGATTTAAGCACATTTTGAATGTAATTTTTATTCATATTTTGTGAACACCCTGTATAAGAACGGATTTATTTCTCAGCAGAGCTCACTAGGTCAGGGCTTCTGTTACACGATGCCAAAAATTCGTTTTGAAGTTTTGCGGTTTCCTCGTATAAATTGCTAATTGACTTTAGGTCTGCACCTGTAATTTTTTTCGGAAAAATGCAAATATCTCAAAAACGGTTGGATTTAGACATAGGACATGTTACATATTTTTGTTCCAAAATGATGCCTAGAATCCAAAAATGCAATAATATATAGGGTGTTCTATTTGAAATAAGAAAGTTGATATCGACTTCCGGTATAACCGGAAGAGCCACATTCACCAAAATATTTTAGTTGAGCAGCACCCATCGGCATTGGTGAGGTGCCAAATTTTCAGAATTTTCCTACTTTTAGTTTTCCATATATAGATCGATGCAGTTCGTGGTGGGCCACCCTGTATATAATATAGTTCTGTACATAAATTAATTTTTTGTCTCTATCTACTATTGCTAAATTGTGGACAGGGGATCCATCTACAAATTTAAGGGCTTCTGAATCGGTACATCGTGTATTGCTTCCCAAAATTGTGTGGCGCGGACCACTCCAGGATAGAATAATTATTACTATGGGCCTTTTTTACTCGAGACAAATTTAAATGGAAATTTATATTTTGAATTTTTGATAAACGAATTTTGGAAGGCAGCACACCATCGAACAATTAGATGAGGTTAATTTGAAGTTGCAATTAGATGGTTCCCTTATCCACAAATGTAGTAGTAGTAAGATAGTCTCTATACAGTGTAGTTATTTAAGTGTGCAACATATATGGGATTTTTTTTTATTAATTGCAGAACGAAAATACAAATATTCCCGAAAGTTGGTGCATGTTCGATAATCATATTAAGCGTACTTAGAATGGTTGCAAGTCAAACAGCATACAGGGTAGGTCAAAAAATATAAAAATTGTACAAGAGTAAAGTACCCTTACTTTAGAAAATTCAGCAAAAGGTTATAAAGAAAAGTTGTTTAGAATTAAAAGCTATGCCCAAATATCAAAACATAGCCTCCTAAGAAAAAAAAATTTTTCGGTCAATTAATTTCTACAATTTCTTAATAAACATTTAAAATAAAAATTTTGCACCTTAAATGAGAGTTTTTAATATACACATTATCATTACTAATGTTTTACCTTGTTCAGAAGAATTTTTGCGAAATTTTAAAGTTTTGTTTAATATCGTTGCAACAAACATGAAATTTGTGATTCCCTAAAAAATTTAAAATCTAAGTTAATTTTACAAATATGCTTGAATTTGAACAAAGTTATGCCGAATTGATTTAAATTTGATTTATTTATGAAATTTTTTAGGTTGAATATTAAAACAAATTTTTTTGAGGAAATTATTGTTTAAAAAAATATATTTTTTTCTTCTTAGGAGGCAATGTTTTGGTATTTAGGCACAACTTTCAATTATAGACAACTTTTCTTAATAACATTTTGCTGAATTTTCTAAAATAAGGGTACTCTACGCTTGTACAATTTTTATATTTTTTGACCTACCCTGTATGCTGTTTGACTTGCAAACATTCTAAGTGCGCCTAATATGATTATCCGACATGCACCAACTTTCGGGATTATTTGTATTTTCGTTGTGCAATTAATAAAAAAATCCCATATGTTGCACACTTAAATGACCACACTGTATAAGCCAGAACTTTCACAATATACAATAATTATTGGATTGGCTTAGTTGAATAAGGGATTAACAGAAATGATTTATACGTTTAGTTTATATTCTGTTGAATACTTTCCCAATATAATAATTTGTTTTCGATTATTTTTGTTATTTTAAATAATAAATGATGTTTAGTGGCATATCAGGCATATCATGAATGGTTACCCACACCCTCTAACCCCTTCTAGTAGCTGTAGAAGACGCCGAAGTCTCCTACATCTCTCCGCTACTAGCTATATATCAATTGGAAAAAATAACACCTATATAGCCGATGGAACCCGAATCTCCGGTAGCTTAGTTGGTTAAAGTGCCTATGGCCACAGTATAGGAGTCCCGGGTTCTAGTCCCAGCTGGAGTGCATTTTTTTCAATTGATATCCTTTACCTGATTATTTATAATTATTACAGGTTCGGTTGGCGTCAGACGAAACCGAACACTAAAAATTCATTTCCTTGGAATATATGGATTCTGTTCTAACATTTGGCAAAGTCGCGTTCATTGGGCGCTTCTTCCCTCGGTCTGAGCTTGAATCCCTTGTTTATTGAATGGATTTTGGGTATTATTACCACAAAAGTATCTAGAAAATGGCTTTATGTCGTTCGGTTTCGTCTGACGCCAACTGTACTAAAAATCTTTCTTTGTTATTTTATATCATTGTTTTATTATTTACTTTTTCATCCTAATTATTCATCCTAAAGATAATTATTCACTCTTTCTACGAATAGTTGGTCACCCTATTTCGACCATTCCAACTATCCCGGATGACTAGCACTAATAGAAGGATCAGAATGGCGTTAAATAAATGTAGTTAAGTTATTTATATGATGGCTTTGTTTAGTTTGGTGCTGGTAAATCTTCTATTTGGGTTTGCCTTATAGGTGCCTAAAAAGAGATAATAGACGGTTAAGCGGCCTGCGTGCCTCGCCAAGCGAGGCGTCGCCCATCGTATCTCTAAAGGGTATCTCGCTGGGAAAAAAGCAGATACCATCAGCAACTGTCGGCCGTTTTGGCCTTTAATTGTTTCACCAGGTTAATTCCGGTTCAAACCAAATTAGCAAGGCAGACACCTAATTGCATGTCGCTTAACAAAAGTGCGTGTGTGCATAGGTATACCTACGATCGCGCATGCGTCAAGAATATCTGCCTTGGTAATTTGTATACGAATAAGAGTGAAATAATAAATTATAGCAGAATTTTCTCTGGTTTATTGCAATACGTAAGTATCATTAATTATTATAGGTGATAGGATAGGTAGGTACTTTTAATATTTGTCGCTTTAGGTACGTATTTTTTATAATTCAGCCTATTAGATATAATTTGCTTAATTGCTACCGCGGTGTTCAATGGAATAAAACAATTCTCATCATTTTCAATACACCTTTTCGCAGGTGATTGTTAAACAGTGTAAGTAATTTAAAAATGCTTTGTTGCCATTGATGTTGCTCTTTAGAAATATCTTTCGGCAATTAGGTTCTAAAAAAATTAAATTATAACGGCTTACTGTGAGAAAACATTAGGAAAACAAATGAGCAACATTGTAAGGATTTCAGAGTCTAATAAGTATATACCTACAGGGTGCCCCAAACAAAAGAAAATTAAATCGCATTTTAACTTTACCTACCAAGTTTTTAGTAACACAAGCCAGTGGCGCACACTTGAAATATTTAAATAAATTGATTGTCCTAGAAATTTTGTTATGAAAGCCAACGGGATTATTGGAGCAGATTCCTTAGTTCATTTTTCTTTATTAGTTGATTTAAAAAATAAGCATGTTTTAGATAATAAAACAAAACTAAGTGTAAATGGAGTGACAATTCTTCCTAAAATTTTCTCAATTACAAATCAATATTTAGAATTAGTAAAGCAATTTCCTTCTCTTACATCAGAACCTAACATTTTGCTTCCTGTTAAACATTCTGTAGTACCGACACCGTATTACTACAAAAGGTTCACTACCATTTAGTCGTCCTCGCCGACTAGATTCAAAAAAATTTAAAGTAACAAAATCTGAATTCGAACACATGATACAATTAGGCATTTTTGTCGCACATCTTCTTCTGCATCTTCACCACTTCACATGATACCTAAAAAAGATCCGAATGACTGGAGACCTTCTGGAGATTACAGACAATTAAATTCAGTAACAACTCCAGATAGGTACCCACTTCCACACATTCAAAGTTTTAAGCAGAATTTATACAGTTGCAGAATATTCTCAAAAATTGATTTGGTGAGGGCCTATCACCAAATTCCAGTTGCAGAAGAAGACATTTTTAAAACCGCAATAACTACTCCATTTGGTTTATTTGAATTTACACGTATGCCGTTGGGATTGAGAAATGCTGCACAAACCTTTCAAAGATTTATGAATGAGGTACTTGACGGTTTAGATTTTACATTTTGTTATTTAGATGATATTTTGGTCGCCAGTAAAACTGAAAGTGAACATTTAGAACATTTAGAATTGTTATTTGACAGACTTAGTATATATGGTATAAGTTTAAAACCTTCAAAATGTGAATTTGGTTGTTCTAAAATAAATTTTCTTGGTCATGAAATAACCTCAAACGGAATTCCTTCTGAAGAAAAGGTTAAAATAATACAAGATTTTCCTACACCTAAAAACTTAAAAGAGTTGCAACGTTTTGTAGGCATGATAAATTTTTATCACCGGTTTTTACCAAAACTTGCAGATTATTTAATTCCCCTTCATAAGCTTATTGCAAATTTACAAAAACAAAAAAATATAAAAATATTGTGAACTGGCATCAGGAATACCAAGAGAGTTTTAACAAAATTAAAAACGCATTAGCTGATGTAGTTTTATTAGTGCATACTAACGAAAATAGTAAACTATTTTTAACAGCAGATGCATCAAATATTGCAATTGGCGCTTCTCTGGAACAATATAACCAAGAAACAAAGATTTTTGAACCTTTAGCTTTCTTTTCAAAAAAACTTTCTGAAGCAGAAAAGCGATATTCAACTTTTGATCGAGAACTATATGCATTATTTGCTTCAATTTTTCATTTTAGACACATACTAGAAGGTAAAAATTTTACATGCTTTACTGGCCACAAACCTTTAACTACAGCTTTATTTAGCAAATCGGAACGTAGCCCGAGACAAATACGTCTTATGGAATATATTTTGCAATTTACAAATGATATTAGACATATAAAAGGAAAATCAAATACGCATAGAAGCTGAAATTTCTGAAAACCATCAAAGTATAGATTTGGACATTACAACAATTCACAGGCTACAACAAAATAACATCGAAATACAACACATTGTTAATCAAAATAATTCAAAATTTAGTTTAAAAGAAATAGAAATTCCTTTTCTTGATTCAAATCTTAAAGTTTGGTGTGAAACATCACAATCAAAACTAAGACCATATATACCTAAAGAATTACGAAAATTACTTTTTGATAAAGTACATGGTACATATTTCTCATCCCGGTATACGTGCTTCTCGCAAACTTATTTCCAGCAAGTACTTTTGGCCACGTATAAGTTCTGATGTAACTTCTTGGGCCAAATCTTGCATAGTCAAGCTTCAAAAATAAATAAACATACTAGAAATCCAATATCTGACTTTAAAATTCCACAAGGCAGATTCGAACACATACGTATTGACTTAGTAGGTCCACTAAAATCTTCTCGGGGATATAGATATATTCTAACTGTTATCGACCGTTTTACACGGTGGCCAGAAGCATATCCCCTTAGAGATATATCTGCCAATACTGTTGCTAGAAAATTGTTTTTAGAATATATAGGTATGTAGATTTGGAGTCCCTTTAACCATTACCACAGATCAAGGTACTCAATTTGAATCTAAAATTACATCAGATCTATTAAACTTTTTAGGCTGTTATAAAATACATACTGCTCCGTATCATCCTCAAAGTAACGGGATGGTGGAAAGATTTCATAGAAGTCTTAAAGCAGCTCTAATGTCACGCTGTAGTACAGATCACTGGGTAGATGAATTACCCGTGGTACTTTTAGGTTTACGAAATTCGTTGAAAGAAGATTTAGGGTGTTCTTCATCGGAGCTTAGTGTATGGTCAAACTTTACGTCTACCCGGTGAATTTTTCACTACATCAAATAACATGGATTCTACATTACAAATGCCACTCCTTGTTACGCAAATTAGAGAACATTTTCAAAATTTAAAACCTTTAAATATACATAGACATCTCAACGAAAAACCTTTTATTCCATTAGATATTAAAACTTGCAATAATGTATTTGTTGAAGTACCTGTTAGACATTCTAGTTTGTCTTGTCCTTTTGAAGGTCCTTTCAAAGTCGAGAAACGGTCAGAAAATCACGTTTATATTAAAAGAAATAATAAATTAGTGCCTTTTTATATTAAGCGTATTAAATCTGCTTACATACTTAATGAAAATGAAAAAAATATTAGTATTCATGACCCTGTTATTCCAAAAAAAAAGTTACTTTTGCAATAAATTAAATTAATTTATATTTATTTACTTTTGGGGGAGGGGGTATATATGGTGTATCTCCACCATATATATATATATATATATATATATATATATATATAATCAGTACGGTGTAACATTATATATATATATATATATATATATATATAATATTTACATGTAATAATGGTAGATACCTTTATTTGTTAAAAAATGTAAAAGTAGGCATATAAAATAATCAATAAATAACAACGAATGTCAGACATTTAAAAAACATCACAAAAAAGTCTTTTATTCTATAAGAATAATAATAATAATAATAATAATAATAATAATAATAATAATAATAGATAGATGACAACAACAACAATGGGGAACTTCAAGAGCCTGGACAACAACTAGAAGCCGAAACGGTAGAACCAACAACCGAGAGTCTGGAACGGGTTAACGAAGAACATTTTGAAGGCTTGGACACACATATGAGACAGGCAGTATTGCGATACGAAGGCACAGACCCACTTAGCAGGCCACCGCTACCAAGATTAAATTCTTCCAGGAAACTTGCGATCGTGCTCGATCTTATGAACACAAGAATTTTACCAAGCTATGTTTCAGTGACACCAACATTAGAACGTATGCACATGTTAATCTACTGTGCCGCAACGGCAGTCATCACTGTAATGGGTGCCAAGATCCGAACGGCCCAAGAGTTGAATCGTGCAAGACCAGAACCACGAATGGCTCAATGGGAAATGCGACTAAATCGGAAGATCGAGAGTCTCCGTAAAGACATAGGACAAGTGACGGAATATATCAAAGGAGTTAGAACTAGAAGGATCCAGAGGGCGGTGCAGGCAGTAATGAGCCGCACCCAAATGCATTCTCGGCATGACCCCGCGAACATCACTGCTCAACAATGTCTTGACACATTAAAACAAAAACTTTCTGTTTTCGCAGGGCGTCTGAGGAGATACAAGGCTAGTAACAACAGGAAACGAGACAATAAACTCTTTGAACGATCAGAAAAGGGTTTCTACCGTGCTTTTAATTCTAGCGCCGATGCCACAAATGCGAGTTACCCTAGCAGAGAACAGGTCGACGGTTTCTGGAGAAATCAACTTGCCACACCAGGTCCATACAATGTCAGTGCAAGCTGGATCAGCGAAGAACGCGAGATGGGCCGGAACTATAGCCAGATGCAACACGAGCAATTCACAACCGCTGAGGTCTCCGATGTCATCAAGAATTCCCACAACTGGAAGGCACCAGGTCCAGATCATCTCCAAAATTATTGGATTAAGAAGTTGTGGTGCACGCATGAACAAATAACTACCTTAATTAATGAAGTCTTGCTCGATCCTCTGAAAATGCCATTGTTTCTTACACAGGGTGCAACTTACCTGTTACCAAAAGACCAGCGGAATACGGATAACCCTGCCAAGTACCGCCCAATAACCTGCTTGCCTACGCTGTACAAGATAATCACATCTTGCCTTACGCAGCGAATATATGCTCACTGCGAGCGGAACAACATCATTGCAATGCAGCAGAAGGGCTGCTCGAAGGGCGCAATGGGATGCAAAGAGCAACTCATCATAGACTCTGTCATCTGCAACCAGGCTCATTCCAAGCAACGAAACCTCCACATGGCTTATGTGGACTACAAAAAAGCATTTGATTCCGTACCTCACGACTGGCTCACAGGTATCTTAAAGCTGTATAAAATAGATCATCATACAGTTTCCTTTTTAGAACACGTTATGACAACCTGGCGCACTAAGATACAACTCAGAACCGCAGACAGTAACATCGAGACCGACACAATCAACATCCGAAGAGGGATTTTCCAAGGAGATTCACTCAGTCCACTGTGGTTCTGCATGGCGATGAACCCTCTATCACATCGGTTGAACTCTACAAAATATGGCTTCGCTATCAAAAGCAACAACGCAGAAGCGATCAAGTTGAATCACCTATTATATATGGATGATTTAAAACTGATCGCCGCAACCAAAAACCAACTAACGCAAATGCTTAAAATTGTAGAGGAGTTCTCCAGGGACATCGGAATGCTGTTTGGACTGGACAAGTGCCGCACCCTTAATATCATCCGGGGAAAGCTCGAACAAAGCGCACACGAGATGCAGGACGGCCAGGAGATCGAAGCAATGAGCAAGGGAGATACATACAAGTATCTCGGGATGAAACAAGCTCAAAGGATAGACCATCGAACAATGAAGACTGATTTAACGAATGAATTCATCAAGAGAGTAAGACAAGTAGTGCGAACTGATCTTAACAGCAGGAATTTGTTTAAGGCCCTGAACACGTATGCGTGCTCTGTACTCAGCTATTCGTTCGGAATAGTGAATTGGACCAACACGGACATCAACAACCTGCAACGAAAAGTTAGGACACTACTGACAAAAGCTCATAAACATCATCCCCGTAGCGCCGTAGAAAGAACAACTCTGCCACGTCAACTAGGAGGAAGAGGATTGGCAGATCTCAGCAAGCAATTGGACCAACAAATATTAAATCTGCGTAATTATTTCTACAGGCAGGCCAACAGCTCCACACTACATAGGGCTATATGCGGAGCAGACGTCTCAACACCGCTACGTCTGACGGAACACGAGCGTCAAAATCACCACCGAACCGACAACGATAAACTACAGAGGTGGTTGGGGAAGCCGCTGCACGGGAGACATCCTAATGAGGTTAACCAGGAACATGTCGACAAGTTAGCGTCGAACTATTGGCTGACCTCGGGACGAATGTTCCCCGAGACGGAAGGCTTCCTACTGGCCATACAAGATCAGGTTATACCAACTCGCAACTACCTAAAATTCATTGTAGGAGATGCATCGGTAGTGGATGACAGATGCAGATACGGGTGCCCAACTTCAGAAACAATCCAGCACATAACAGGAGGATGTCAGATGTTCGCATCAACGGAATATAAGGAACGACACGATTCGGTTGCCAAGATCTTGCACCGGGAACTGGCGGAAAAGCTGCTGCTTGTGCAGACAGAAAGGGTCCCATATTACAACTACACACCTGAGCCTGTTCTTGAGAACAGCAACTACAAGATGTACTGGGATCGTACAGTTCTGACTGATCAACGAGTTGCCCATAACAGACCGGACCTTATAATAGTTGATAAAATTTCTAGGAAGACAACTCTGATTGATGTGGCCATCCCGAACAACAACAACCTGCGTGTGAAGCAAGTCGAGAAGATCGCGAAGTACAGAGACTTAGAAGAACGAATTAGAAGGCAATGGGAAATGGAGAACGTCCAGACGATTCCAATCATCATGTCAACAACTGGTGTTATACCAAAAAGTTTGCTGAGAAACATCAAGGAGCTGAATCTAACTGATAGTCTTTACAGGTCCATGCAGAAAGCGGTACTACTTGCGACAGCCCGAACCGTCAGGAAATTCATGGGGAATGCAGGATCGTCCAAGAACATCAATGTCACCTAGGGCCCGATAACATGGCAAGGGTCTCGTCCGAGCCAGATCCTTTTGGTATCCGGGATGCCCGGGATCTGAGTGAATGTTCCCCGTAGAGGGAGTGCGAATGCCTTTTGGCTAAGTCGATATAATAATAATAAGAAGCCACTAACAACCACACCACAGTACTTATTAACCAAAAGGTTGTGAGCAAACTCAAATAGTGGTCCATTGTTAAATTATTAGATAAAATTGCAAGTCTTGAACCACAATAAGGTATAATCTATAGTAGGTATATATAACATAACATATTATAAAATTGTATAGTTTTGTAAATAGTTTTGGCTTTTAAGCCATCATCAGACCTGAAATATTTAAAATAACAAAAATGTTATTATAGTTATACAATTTAATATGGTTCCCAAATAAAAATTGTAAAAAGTCAGCATAATAATAATTTGACTTTTTTGAAATATAGGTAATAATATGGTAATCTAATGGTTGTGCATGTTAAAAACTTTCAACTAGATCTAGGAAAATATTAAATCCGAAATTCAGGTTATTGTCAAGACAAGTAATATTAGAACATTGTTTATAGCTTTCTAAATTTCTAAAATTTCCAATAAATTATTTGTGAACCATATTAAAAATAAGATATATTATTACAAAACTATACAATTTTATATGTTATATAATATACTAGATTATATTATTGTGGTTCTAGACTTGGAATTTTATTCTAATAATATGTACTTGTGTTCCATTTGAAAAAAAAAACAAAGTTGGTTGCCATATAGCAACGACAAAATCGTAAATGCAAATAAGAATGTAACAAATACAGCTGAAATATCTTTATCTGAAACATTTTCTTCTAAAACTCGTTTTAACAAAGATATGACATAGGCAATATAATAATAATTAATAATTATTGTTGAGATACCTACTATTCTGGGGAACCTTTTCTGCATGTCCAGTAACCACCAATATGTTATTTAATTTAATAAAAGTTATTTGAGAAAGTTGTTTAAAATGTAATTTTAGACAAAATTCACAAATAAAAATCATCTTTGATGCAATGTTGTTCTAGTTTTAATAATTATTAATTACAAAACGCGTATTTTATTTGGATTTTTTTATTAAGTATACTTAGTTCTCAAGCACACAAAAATAAATATCACTGTCCACCAGTGGCGTGCAGTCAATGCAAGCGGTAGAAGCACCCTTAATTCCGTGAATTCAATTTAAGCTATTATTTTTTCTTTCAAATTGTGTTGAATTTTGTCATCGTATAAAAATTATATTCAACTAGAGCCTGGCCTGTACGTTTCCCGTTCCCATACAAATAACAAGGTTCGCGCGTTTTCGTTAGCTTTCGACAACATTTGGCGGACGATTGGGCGGACGCGCTTTCTACTAAATTATAATAATAAACTTAATTAAGCTCACTACTGAAGGACCTTTTATATAAATATATATACAACTATATAGAAATATCACGACTATAATAATTGCGGTCTTTTTATTTTCTGGCAAAATCCGCCGATCTTAAAGATTTTACCAGAACTGCCAATTTGTACGAATATCGCTTGAGAATAAATTAATAAAAAATGTCCGTCACGTTTGTGGTTTTTGTCGAGAATAATTTACGAATACGACTTTGTATATTGATATCTCTAAAACTGTTCATTTTGAACGATTTTACGGTTTTGAATAATCGCGAAAGTATCAACTTCGAATTGAGAAAACAAACGACACATTACTTTCTGATGTCCAAGACAGGCGCAATTTTTCACCTTTTTAACACCGGTTTATTTTCTGAATGTGTGTCATTTAAATTTAAACGGAAAACTAATATAAACCAGTTTAGCAATGTAAAAGTTATGTAGGTAAATATTTACTTCAACGAGGCCTTCATATAATCAAGATCGAACCTCACTTATAGTCTATCCAAGTTACAGCGGCAGTAGATATAAACAAAGTCACATGACAGCCTTGCGATCGATTACCAGGGTCGGACTAATATGAGATTCCAAGTGGCTTGTAATTCTGAACTAATTCGTTTAGAAGTTCTAAAATTTGTGTTTCTAGATTTCGTAGATCTTTATAAATTTCCTCAAATTAAGTAGCAAAATAAATTTACAGAATATACTACTCGCGATCCGATCTAAAATATGCAGGAAACTCGACCGAGGGAAGAATCGGCCCTACATTCTGCTCGACGCGTAAACACTTGAGAATTTATGACGGCCAGACCAATAAGAGATTAGGTCACGTGGTGGCCAATGTTTTGATCCACTGCCTCTGTAACTTGGATAGACTAGGTAAGTTCGTTTGATTTAAACAATACCTAATACTTCAAGATAATTTTAAGCTGCATAATTTAGAACAGTGAAAACAGACCAATTTTGACAAGTTGGTGTGTGTAATTAAGCGCCTTATGGGGGAAAGGATACCGCTAAATTATAATAAATGATGAACAAGCTAAAATTAGTCCCATACGCATCCACGCGGTCCACATAGTACACAAAGCATTCTCTAGAAACAACAACAATTTCGGGCCATGAAATATTCAACATAATGCACCAGAGATACGCCTCGACTGAAATTTATGTAAGTGGAAGCAATTGCGTATGATTCACGGTTCCGTGTTCCCGACGAGCACGCATCAGCTTATTCTATTTGCATCGCCAAGAAAATGTCCTGCTCACCGGCGTGTAAAATGCCAGTGTTTAACTCTGCCCTACTCACCATTGTCTTGGGCATTCCGAGGAGCTCGCCTTTAGCACTAAATTAACATCTAAATGGCACGGCACGGCGGTGGCCCGGCTCTTTGTGCAGGAACTGTGTCTTGGGGGGTAAGGTCGAGGCGTTGGAGCGGGTGGCTCGAAAAATCTTGATGGGAAGTCGTTTTTTACAAGGACTTCAGCGTTATAGCGATTTACATTTAAAGGGCACTGTATGAGATACGATGAGGTATGTTAAATGGGGGAAAAGTTGCGTCTTTTGGTGTCTAATAATATGCCGTAGGTAGAGAAAGTTAAGATTTTTTGCAAAAAAAATAAAATGTTCATTACTGATAAAGATAGACGCGTCTAACTTATTATGACACTGTTTTATATAGGGATAGGGAGAATTTAAATATCCGGTTTAAATTTTTTATTATTTCATATTATCTTTTCTCTTTTTTTTTCATTGGAGAACGTAAGACGACGATTTGATGGTTTAACTTCGGTCAGTACGTTGAAGTTTCTTCTCGGACTTCCATTGTCTTAGTTCGTTTGTTTCACGACGTTTCAGTCAGCTGTAATCTGTGACCGTTCTCAAGTGAGAATGAGGCAGGTACGAGTTAAGCTGTCTTTATATACCTGCGTTTTGGCGCGTCATCATATGGGAGAGAACCAGCGAAGAACTACAAGACTTCTTTCAACACATCAACAACATCAGACCTTCCATCAAATTCACCATGGGACAAGAATTGAACAAACAGCTTGCCCTCCTGGACGTACTTGTGACACGCAACAACAACGAAATAAGAACATCAGTGTACCGAAAACCAACACACACCGGACAATATTTACATCACACCTCAAACCACTCGACAGCAACAAAGAAAGGAATAATCAAGAAGCTCTACAAACGCGCAAAAACAATTTGCAACAGCGAACAAGCACTACAAAACGAAGTGACACACATCAAGAACGATCTACTATCAAACGGATACAACCTGAAAGACATCGAGACTGAAAGAAACCAGAACCACCCGACGAGAAATACCTACATGTGTATATCGTATGTCAAAGATGTCTCCGAATAGATAAGAAGGCTGTCAAAAGCATACCATATCCGAACTGCGTTCAAATCTTCAAAGACTTTACGACAAGTATTAACTAAGACCAGACCAAAGCACAACACAGACACCAAGGATTGCATATACGAGGTTCCATGTGAATGCGGAGAGATATACATTGGCGAAACGAAACGACCATTGAATGTGAGAATAGAAGAACACAAAAAGAGCACCCAACGAGGAGAAACAACAAAATCGGGCATTGCGGATCACGTATGGTCCAAGCAATATCGCATTCAATGGACAGAGACAAAAATATTAACTAAGGAACAACATTGGTACAATAGAAAATTAGGGTTTCATCAAGTCAAGTAGCTTGACATTTTAACAAATTACTTGACTTGACTGCTTTTGACAAATTAAATACTTGACTTGACTTGATATTGGAAAATTACTACTTGACTTGAACTTGACCTGATTTCAAGTCAAGTCAAGTCAAGTCAAGTAGCTTGAATATCAAGTCAAGCCATGAATCTCTATTCTTGTCAACTCCAGCGTCTTCAGCTTCTATTGAAAGACAGTTTTCCAGGGCTGTTTTGACAATTACAAAAACGCGAAATCGGTTAAGCGCCAAATCCATTATAATAATAATAATAATAATAATACGCAGGGATGGGTCTGGCCTGTGAGAGGGGCAGATTCACGGGTGTAACGATCCCGCGATTCCCAGTTACGCATGGAGAGGCTTGGCCTGTGACAGGGGCAGACCTACGGGTGTGACAATCCCGCGATCTCCAGTTGCGCAGGGAGGGGTCTAGCCGGTGACGGGGGCTGATCCTCGGGTGTGACAATCCCGCGACTCCCAGTTACACAGGGATGGGTCTAGCCTGTGAGAGGGGCAGATCCTCGGGTGTAACGATCCCGTGTTTCCCAGTTAACGCAAGGAGGGGTTTGGCCGGTGACAGGGGCAGATCCTCGGGAGTAACGATCCCGCGTTATCCTAGTTGACCCGTATGGGTAGCGGGTTAGAATACTCCTATCGTGGCTCCGCGAGTCGTAAAAGGCGACCGAGGGCCGTCACTCCCACGTTACGGGAGAAAACTATGGAATGGAGAATAATAGGATAATTGTCATAGGGCCGCTGCCTGGGGATCGCCAGGGCATGTCTGGAGCCGGCGCTGGGCATGACAGTGAGCGGGACGTCGGTGACAGGGCGCTGATGAGGCGGGCCCCTGTTGCACAAACAGCTACAGCCCAGCAACACGAACATCTACAACATGGGAGCCAAACGAGAACTAGGGTTCCACCCACCGAAGGTGCTGCGCGGGAACTTCAGCCAGCGTTCACTCAGCCGGGATTACAACGACGACGCATGAAATGGACTGGGTCCATGAATGAATCGATAATGCGTATTTTTTACAGGGTGACAAACTTAGGACAAGAGATGATCGGCTACCGACAACAACTGCATGCCGAGTTCTGCAGGGAGTTTCCACACATGCAAGTGTCTGAACAAAGAGTGTCAGATCAGTATCGAACTATTCTAAGAAATAGCCGAATTCCAGAAACGCGACTTAACGCTATCAAACGGGAAGTTGAGCTAGAGATCCACGGCGAACACATGGACATAGATGACAACAACAACAATGGGGAACTTCAAGCGCCTGGACAACAACTAGAAGCCGAAACGGTAGAACCAACAACCGAGAGTCTGGAATCGGTTAACGAAGAACGTTTTGAAGGCTTAAACGCACATATGAGACAGGCAGTATTGCGATACGAAGGCACAAACCCACTGAGCAGGCCACCGCTACCAAGATTGAATTCTTCCAGGAAACTTGCGATCGTGCTCGATCTTATGAACACACGAATTTTACCAAACTATGTTTCAGTGACACCAACATTAGAACGTATGCACATGTTAATCTACTGTGCCGCAACGGCAGTCACCACTGTAATGGGTGCCAAGATCCGAACGGCCCAAGAGTTGAATCGTGCAAGACCAGAACCACGAATGGCTCAATGGGAAATGCGACTAAATCGGAAGATCGAGAGTCTCCGTAAAGACATAGGACAAGTGACGGAATACATCAGAGGAGTTAGAACTAGAAGGATCCAGAGGGCGGTGCAGGCAATAATGAGCCGCACCCAAATGCATTCTCGGCATGACCCCGCGAACATCACTGCTCAACAATGTCTTGACACATTAAAACAAAAACTTTCTGTTTTCGCAGGGCGTCTGAGGAAATACAAGGCTAGTAACAACAGGAAACGAGACAACAAACTCTTTGAACGATCAGAAAAGGGTTCTACCGTGCTTTTAATTCTAGCGCCGATGCCACAAATGCGAGTTACCCTAGCAGAGAACAGGTCGACGGTTTCTGGAGAAATCAACTTGCCACACCAGGTCCATACAATGTCAGTGCAAGCTGGATCAGCGAAGAACGCGAGATGGGCCGGAACTATAGCCAGATGCAACACGAGCAATTCACAACCGCTGAGGTCTCCGATGTCATCAAGAATTCCCACAACTGGAGGGCACCAGGTCCAGATCATCTCCAAAATTATTGGATTAAGAAGTTGTGGTGCACGCATGAACAGATAACTACCTTAATTAATGAAGTCTTGCTCGATCCTCTGAAAATGCCATTGTTTCTTACACAGGGTGCAACCTACCTGTTACCAAAAGACCAGCGGAATACGGATAACCCTGCCAAGTACCGCCCAATAACCTGCTTGCCTACGCTGTACAAGATAATCACATCTTGCCTTACGCAGCGAATATATGCTCACTGCGAGCGGAACAACATCATTGCAATGCAGCAGAAGGGCTGCTCGAAGGGCGCAATGGGATGCAAAGAGCAACTCATCATAGACTCTGTCATCTGCAACCAGGCTCATTCCAAGCAACGAAACCTCCACATGGCTTATGTGGACTACAAAAAAGCATTTGATTCCGTACCTCACGACTGGCTCACAGCACAGAATAAATAGCTTTGCAACAGAAGCCTCCTTACGGACATGTGTAAAAAATAAGCGAGTCTCCATTTCAATTTACAGAAAGACAAACAGTATTTTAAGCATAAATTTGGTTCTAATACAATCTCTTTGCTATGTAGATTAACGTAAAATCGAATAAACTGCATATTATTTATGACTTTAGAAGATATTTCGCTAAAAAGCGAGTCTCCTTTTGACACATGTCGCTAAGGAATTGTCTGTATTACTCGTTAGTCTGCGCTCACAGGTGTCTTAAAGCTGTATAAAATAGATCATCATACAGTTTCCTTTTTAGAACACGTTATGACAACCTGGCGCACTCAAATACAACTCAGAACCGCAGACAGTAACATCGAGACCGACACAATCAACATCCGAAGAGGGATTTTCCAAGGAGATTCACTCAGTCCACTGTGGTTCTGCATGGCGATGAACCCTCTATCACATCGGTTGAACTCTACAAAATATGGCTTCGCTATCAAAAGCAACAACGCAGAAGCGATCAAGTTGAATCACCTATTATATATGGATGATTTAAAACTGATCGCAGCAACCAAAAACCAACTAACGCAAATGCTTAAAATTGTAGAGGAGTTCTCCAGGGACATCGGAATGCTGTTTGGACTGGACAAGTGCCGCACCCTTAATATCATCCGGGGAAAGCTCGAACAAAGCGCACACGAGATGCAGGACGGCCAGGAGATCGAAGCAATGAGCAAGGGAGATACATACAAGTATCTCGGGATGAAACAAGCTCAAAGGATAGACCATCGAACAATGAAGACTGATTTAACGAATGAATTCATCAAGAGAGTAAGACAAGTAGTGCGAACTGATCTTAACAGCAGGAATTTGTTTAAGGCCCTGAACACGTATGCGTGCTCTGTACTCAGCTATTCGTTCGGAATAGTGAATTGGACCAACACGGACATCAACAACCTGCAACGAAAAGTTAGGACACTACTGACAAAAGCTCATAAACATCATCCCCGTAGCGCCGTAGAAAGAACAACTCTGCCACGTCAACTAGGAGGAAGAGGATTGGCAGATCTCAGCAAGCAATTGGACCAACAAATATTAAATCTGCGTAATTATTTCTACAGGCAGGCCAACAGCTCCACACTACATAGGGCTATATGCGGAGCAGACGTCTCAACACCGCTACGTCTGAAGGAACACGAGCGTCAAAATCACCACCGAACCGACAACGATAAACTACAGAGGTGGTTGGGGAAGCCGCTGCACGGGAGGCATCCTAATGAGGTTAACCAGGAACATGTCGACAAGTTAGCGTCGAACTATTGGCTGACCTCGGGACGAATGTTCCCCGAGACGGAAGGCTTCCTACTGGCCATACAAGATCAGGTTATACCAACTCGCAACTACCTAAAATTCATTGTAGGAGATGCATCGGTAGTGGATGACAGATGCAGATACGGGTGCCCAACTTCAGAAACAATCCAGCACATAACAGGAGGATGTCAGATGTTCGCATCAACGGAATATAAGGAACGACACGATTCGGTTGCCAAGATCTTGCACCAGGAACTGGCGGAAAAGCTGCTGCTTGTGCAGGCAGAGAGGGTCCCATATTACAACTACACACCTGAGCCTGTTCTTGAGAACAGCAACTACAAGATGTACTGGGATCGTACAGTTCTGAGAGATCAACGAGTTGCCCATAACAGACCGGACCTTATAATAGTTGATAAAATTTCTAGGCAGACAACTCTGATTGATGTGGCCATCCCGAACAACAACAACCTGCGTGTGAAGCAAGTCGAGAAGATCGCGAAGTACAGAGATTTAGAAGAACGAATTAGAAGGCAATGGGAAATGGAGAACGTCCAGACGATTCCAATCATCATGTCAACAACTGGTGTTATACCAAAAAGTTTGCTGAGAAACATCAAGGAGCTGGGTCTAACTGATAGTCTTTACAGGTCCATGCAGAAAGCGGTACTGCTTGCGACGGCCCGAACCGTCAGGAAATTCATGGGGAGTGCAGGATCGTCCAACAACATCAACGTCACCTAAGGCCAGATAACATGGCAAGGGTCTCGTCCGAGCCAGATCCTTTTGGTATCCGGGATACCCGGGATCTGAGTGAATGTTCCCCGTAGAGGGAGTGCGAATGCCTTTTGGCTAAGTCGAGATAATAATAATAATAATAATTCTCACCCTCACAATACTCCAAACTAGGAGTACCCCAGAAGCAACCACATGCTTGTGCGGGGGAGGGGGGCAATTACTATTATTTTGTCTTCGTTGCCATTTGCGGCAGATGCCTAATGTGCCTTAAGTCGTGGATGGAAAATGATAACATTAAAAAGTGGACTTGAAATAGTTTATTTTTGTTCTTTCCTAGTTTTTGTTCTTTCCTAGTCCTTTCCTAGTTTTGCAAAAAAGTGTACAATGCAAAGGTTTATTATTATTATTTACTTGTAACTGCCCTAATTGATAATAAAATTTTAAATTGATAAAAAATCAAGTAATCAAGTAGCTTCAAGAAAAACTTGATTTTTTAAGTACTTGAAAAATAAATACTTGACTTGACTTGATATTGGAAAATTACTACTTGACTTGAACTTGACTTGATTTCAAGTCAACTCAAGTCAAGTAGCTTAAATATCAAGTCAAGCCGTGAATCTCTAGAGAAAATTCAAAGAAGCAGTTCTCATTGACGAAAAACAAGCCTACAGCCACCACAGTGTCGACATACCTAACGTTTGGCGCCCCTTACTTCGCGCGAACAAATTGCGCGCGCCGATTCAGACGCGCCAAAACGCAGGTATATAAAGACAGCTTAACTCGTACCTGCCTGATTCTCACTTGAGAACGGTCACAGATTACAGCTGACCGAAACGTCGTGAAACAAACGAACTAAGACAATGGAAGTCCGAGAAGAAACTTCAACTCAAGCCACTTTGTCTACAACCTTCAAACATCAGTTCACTCAGTCCGTTTCAGTAATGATTTAAAAAAGTTTAACGGCAAACGGCAAGTCAAAAAAGCTTCATAGAATCAGAAAATAAAAAAATCTAAAATCGTCCAAGCAAAAACAAAAAAAATATTTTCTGAACTACGTTACAAACTATAATTAACAGCGCTTATGGGTTGGCCACCCTGGTACACATGGAGTCGGTTTTCCTGTGCCCAATATGGACTTCCAGCACGTACTTGCCAAAATGCATAAATATAACTTATCGTAAATGTTCTTATTTTTTACCTATTTCCAAAATCTGGAAAAATTTCTAAATATTGAGAAAGTTACGCCAGGCTCTATTTAGCGTAGAAAAGTTAAAACAAATTAGAAAACTCGTTACGATTCGGTAGGTAGTGTTATACTATAGTAGCAATTTTCTCGAGTAACTTATAAAATGATAAATGCCTGCGTGTGTGGAAATAACTACGCGATATGTTCAAGGAAAATGCTGGTGCTTCTGACGTGAATACAATATTTTGCGCTTGTGCTTTGCTCTCTATTTATAGAATAAAGACTGTCAACACAAATAATGCAGATAGGGGATAACCAATTATTTATTACCTATTTCTTCATAGCTTTCAACAGTACTAGTTAAGTTTGGACCAATGAATAAAGAACCCCAGGAAGGAGCTTGATTGGGATAAACGCGCGACCGACATAGTTCTTGCATATATGGCGGGATGCCGTTTCCGGTTTCACAGTGGCGTGCACCTTTGAGTGGTTTCAACAAAGTAATCGAGGCAAAAATACTAATTTTTTCGTGAAATCAGTACCTACAATACAGGCCAAAAATTATAAAGCACGTTTATGTCTTTAAGTTTAGGAATCCGTGATAATATAGCAATTCTAATTTTAAATTTCCAATTATGAAGAAGTAGGTACCTACAGAAACGCCTATGCTATACTTTGGTGCATGGCCTAAGTTAATTTAAATTACAAAATTACTTACCAATGGATTATTAGCCTGAAACATTTAGTTTTGCAAGCCAGAAAAAAGTCCCAAGCCGCACCGCTAAGCATAAGGTGCGCCTTCGCTCAGTCTGAAATATCGCCCACGTTTAAATTTGGCGCCTTGTCGAAGTTTTTCTACTAAACCAATGAGGTTAGTCCTTTTTAATAACGTGTTTTGAACAGCCAATAGCAACAGCGCATTTAAATCTAAATAACCAACCGCCACAGTCTGCAATAACATGCGTGCGAGAGGGCACGACGAACATTTCTTATAAGATTGGTAGATCATATATATAATAACGTTTCCAGCAAAGTACCGTCATTTAAAAGGTAAGTTATTTACTATAGCATGTTGAAGAATATCGGCTTAAAGTATTTACGACGTTTTTTTTTTTTTTTTTTGGTAGTATGTCGAGCCGATGGAATACATAACCTACAAATACACGTGGAACACTGTCGGAAATATCGCCCACACAAATAAGATGGGCGATATTTCAGCCTTTTATTTTAATACGTACAATATGATATGAGACAATGTGTGAAATTCAAGAATTGGGTCCATGAAAATTGTGTCGGACTCACAGAAGAAGATTTAGAGGCCTTTGAATGTCCAGAATGTTCTCCATAACGGTATTTATATCACGGGCGAATTTCAAACCAAGTGGGCAAAATTTCAGCAACGCGGGCAGAAATATCGTCCATTTATACTACGTTTTTAAAAATCGTTATTTTTCTTGCTAAGAATTGATGTATTTTATTTTTGTTAAATAGTTGTAGTGCCTTCTTATAATTATCATTATCATTATCCATATCGTTATTTTATTTATTAGTTTAAACATAAATATAGCTATTCAGCAGTTTAGAATGTAGGACACTAAAGTAGGTAACTATAACAATTATTGTATATGTGGAGACGAATTGAAGCATTCACAGAATAAAGATGTGACATCGACAACCAACCTGTTTGATTCCACAACAATTGGTCCAAAATGTTTATTGTTGTATTGTTGTTATTTTTAATATAAATCTAAGGATTTTAAGAAGTGTAATGTGTTAGGAGGGTGATATTACCCGAAGGCACCTTAAAAGAATCAAAACACCATATACTGGAAGCTATCACCGTTGTCAGATATTAAAATATTGTGTCAAAAATTGATTCCTACACGGAGCGATTTCCATCTCTGTGTTTTATAATATCCATAGAGCTTTGATTCCTTCCTATGGGGTTCTTTATTCATTGGTTTGGACAATGAAATGAGGCAACAGCGCTCTGCAGAATTCTTCTTGGTCGTTCGTTTTCAATTACACGTCGAGTTAGTCGGGAGCTCACGTTTTCAAATTCGATAAAAAAAATCGCGTTTTCCGTTTTAGTGGGCATCCACCAGTGTATGGTAAAACATGTTTACACCATTTTCGTAAAAATGTGGCCGTCTATTTCATTAACACCTTGTATATTAGGAAACCTGGAACAAAATTGAAAGTTATGCGCCGTATGCCAAATTTGAAAAATATGGACCTGCAATCTGCCTATATGTAGATTTACTTTTGTACTGAATCTCAACAATAACAGCCCAAACTTGTTACCACCTTTATTGTTTAGCCTTCACAAATAAACTTGTCAGATACTGTCACTGACAAAGAATATTCTATCAGCTCCAAAAAATCGCACTAAAATCGCGTTATAACCTTCAACTTCAACTTAGGCCCAATTCCCAGGGCATATGTTATACTACAATGGAAGACTGAAGACTACTCTAGAATATTCCTGGCCAATGATAGATGCAAAAATCATAATGTTCTAGCAAACTTCTATAGAAACTTATGGAAGTTCTACAGGGAAAACAATGAAAACTAGGCCCTGGTGGCCTCAGGCCAACAAAGATGTAACGGAAAATGCCTCTAAACTATAATCATAAAAATTATAAAACTGTATAAGTAGAATACCGAAACTTAAAATTTATCTAGGTACTAAATCTTTGAGTAGGTTAGAAAACAGAGGCATTTTGTTGTATGGCATACATGTTACGGGGTTGCGATTAATAAAGATTTTTAAAAAACTATAGTTTGTTTGAGACACGCTTTATACACTTGGGTACTTAAAGAAACTGAATGACAACCTCCGTAACAATAGCAGATAAGAACTAGCGACAGTAGAGGAAAGTCGCCAAATGTGGGGCTAGTCCCTATAATATGGGGTACCTCAATTTCTCAGGATCTAAGGCGCTGCCATCTATTTGGTGGGGGCTATACTAAGCTCTAGAAGTGCCATGTAACTAGTAAACATGCAGACAGCTATAGTTCCAATACAACATGACCAACAAAATTAGTGAGCATATTGAAAATTTTGAGCTTCTAGAAAATCCTGTGAATTTGGCTACAAAAAAGGTAAGTTAAATTATTGTCCTTCTTTTATGTATATATTTGCTTATTTCTTAAAATCTACTGTTTTATTTTTACTACTGCCCTAGGCCTAATATGGGGTACTCTGGGAGTCCTAATTTGGGGTACCCCCGACAACGTTGGAAAGATGTAAAAATGAATGGAGCAGCAGATGAAATTGTTTATAGTAGAAGTACCCCATATTAGGGACAGAGTTTCCTAATATGGGGTAGTTGCCGAAAAAAGTTTAAAAGCAAAAAACGGAAAAGTTATAATTTTAATTATAGTTTCAAGTAGACAATCAGGTTGCGTAAGGAATGAAGTCCAGTTTTGAAAAAAGTTACGTTGATTCTTTTAAAAACACTCAACTTTTAGGGGGATTACAAAAATGTACCCCATATTAGGCGACTTTCCTCTACTTTAAGAATTTAATAAACAAATGACGTGAATCTCGAGTCTGCCTTGATTTTGGAGCTTGGGGGTATTTATAAGAAAAGAAAATGCTTAGCAAGATTCTAGATCTTTTCCGCAGAGAAACATTTATCAGTGATATTTGATTAAGGGGCAATTGTTGGCAGAAACTTGAATACTGGAAAGTTTGAAAGATGGAAAACATGATAATAAAATTAACGTGTAATTTAGGTGAAACGGCTGGAGTTTTCTAGATGTAACATACATAACATAAAGACTATATTTCAAAAATCGAAAAAGGTAGAAAGTGTTTAAAATTTACATTGGGATGCTTTTTTGTTTCATCTGATAGATTATGGCGGTTCAGAAAAATTCTTAGGAGAACGACGGGCGAACACCCAAGCAAAAATATTCATAACTCTGAAACCATTTACATTATGACATTCCGCATTAGCGTATGGAAAAGGAAAGATTGAGGAAGTAAACAACTCAGCAAAAATGCATAGTAAGCCAGTTTAAGATGGAAAACTATTATAAAACTCGAAAAAAGGAATGCAAATTTGTCATTAACCGAAGGTTGCGGGTAATGTCGAACAATTGGTATATAATCTCGAATACAGTCGGCCACTGATGCAAGCTTTTAGAGACACTTTTGTGAACAACATTTCAGTATAAAATCTACACAGTTTTTACAATATTATTGCTTTCAACAATGCCAAGCGCCATGTATCTTGGAAACTATAGGCCTATAGAGCAAAAAAGTTTTTATAACAAACATGTCTTATTTATGGCCAAAGAGACCACTTCATTTGTTCTTATGGCTTTTCGCACACCTCGAATATTATACAACTTTTTAGTATATCTAATAGGTATGTTTATTGGGGAAATGCAAAACACGATGTATTTATTAATTATACCGTAGAACATAAAATTCACAAAACGCCACAACTTTTACAGTCATATATAGTCTTTCGAACTATCACCTGACGGTTAGGTTTGCTATCGTATTTAGATACACAAATTCGTTCCAAAAATATAGGCTAGGTGGAGGTCCACATACAGAAAAACATATCCGCATCGTAAAATTTATGTTTTTGATATTAATCCTTAAGTTACCTATTATTAGTATAGGTAATTCCCGGGTAATGCAATCAATATTGCTTTTATAATTAATATGACACCGTCACAAATTAGCTAACTATAATGTTTCCGTGAGTACGGCCCAGGGACTCTTTAAAATAAGGGGAAAGTGGAATCACATAGGAAAAGTGAAGCCTTGTTTTCTGTATATCTCCAAGGAGACCACATAAGTATGGGCTGGTACAAGGTTACCTATGTTATATGTCAGTGTCCAACTGCCATCAGGGTTTATGTGACATGCCAGTGCCATAAATTCCAAAGGAGGCAATATATTTCCCATCATAGTTCACAATTTTTAAGTTTTCTAACTTCCAGATAGTCAATTAAAGGTAATGCGGCCGCCTGTAGTAGTCCCAATAATTGCAACCAGATTTTTCATGTCTCACCTTTAGGAATCCTACAATTCCCATTACGTGGGCATTACGTATAAGTAAGTAGTTCAAAACAACCTAAATTTTAAATTATTAAGCAGGTAGCTTCAGTCGGGTCTTTTTTTAAACAGTTTTTATCTACAACTATAAGTTTATTTTACGTTTGTGAGGTACCTTGGAAGAGAAATAAAATTACAAAAATGAGCACCCAGAAAAACTACATAATTAGAACTAAGAACAAGACCTAATCCTATATTAGTCCATCCCGAAATCTGTGAAAGTTCTTTGGGTAGATACATTCAACAAGGGAAGAAAGTTCAAGTACACATATTATTACAAATGGATTCAGGAGCCTGGTAACAAGGTGCAATAGCGACAAATTCTCAAATAAGCAAAATCGGCACCGACTTACCATACATATATTATTTAAATTCCTGGAAATAATTGCAGGAAACCAAATTAAAATATAAAATAAATTTGATTCATTTGGCACTATTCTGTGTTTGTTGACAGAACATTGTCAAGTCTAATTTTTAGAAATCATTAATTTTTACTAACAATCAAAGTATCTGTTATATTCATAGATTCTCCAATAAAATTGCATACTTGGCATCATTGAGACCATTAGAATGGGGAAAGAAACGGCCTCACTTTGGAAAGTATAATGCTGGGTCCCCTTACTTTAAAGGGTCCCTGGTTATGCCTAACGTGAAAATAAACAATAGTTTCCAAGACCACAAAAAAATCAAGATGGATTTGCCTTTAATATCCCGAGAAAAGTTACCCACATTTTCAAATATAGTTGGTGTTTCCCCAGTACTCGGAAAGAAATGCTCACATGTCGTGTTGCTCTTTTATATCTTGCAATTTATGTTAAACTTGTTTAACATAAACAATAGCTTGAACCTTGCTGACTCCGTTTATTTTCTGACCGTATCTCCGAATCACCTACTTGGAAACTTCCTGTGTATAGTCTTCGGTGCCTCTGCATAGCGGCTGTTTATGAATTATTAAGATCTTAATTAGTTGCTCAGTAAACTAGTTATTATAAGCTAGAATGCGCTCCGGCATTATGCAAATCCCCGCATTGTGCGAAATTTTACGTTGCCTCTCGCACCACCAATAAATGTATACGTAACAGTGGCAATTTTCAACTCGTTAAAAGCAGGATATAGCTGGCAGGTACTTATAGCTAGTTTGCGCGATTTTACTGTATTTTGAAATAAAAAACTTCCGTTAATTTTGCGCACTAAATCATCATCTTATTGTATCGTTTCGCTCGTTCAAAATAAACGTTAACGAGCTTTTTGTCTTATCTGATTTGAATAATCAGTCGCCAGTTCATGGTGCATTAAAGCACCTGTGTGTAAAAATAATCGAATGTTTAGGCAAAACCACATTCTCAACTTGACAAACAACAAAGATTAAGCAGTTTGAATACAGGGTGTCCCATTTAGGCTTCGAAAAAATCCGTTTGCGATGCTAAAAAAGTGTGAGATTTTCGTAAAACATTTTTTCTCTGAGAGGCTTTGTTGACTGAAGGTCTTTTTTTAAATTGAATTATGGCAATAGGTATCTCTTAAAATAATCAAGTTGCGGAACTGAAATTTGGCACGGCTGTATTCTTGACATTGACATTTTCAGCTTATTCCTCTTCATCCCTAAAAACACGGCAGTGCCAAATTTCAGATCAGCGGCTAGCTTATTTTGGGAAGTAGATATTGACTTAATTGAATTTTTAGAAAAGAGCTTCAGTCAACAAACGTCTAGAAACGTTTCTGATTTTAGAAGCGCAAATACAAAAGTTGGAGGGAATTGTATCCTCAATGAGGTTATTATGTCCTACTTTCCATGACAGCTGTCATTTTCGAGATATGACACAAACTTGTGCCATATTATTGAGTAATATATCGATGAAAAGCTCTAAAAATGCCTGATTTTTCAAGACCATGGCCAACTATGGTTTCCATTCAAAAAACAAATGTTTGTGTCATATCTCGAAAATGGCAGCTGTCACGGGAAATAGGACATGGCAGCCGCATTGGGAACACAATTCCCTCCAACTTTTGTATTTACACTTTTTTATCTAAAATCAGAAATAACGAAGCTATTAGATGGATTAGAATAAATCGCCAAAATTTCGTTTCTTCAAAATATATACGAAGCCATAACCTTTTTAAAAAATCCACAAGGTGCATTAAATTGGGCCTACAAAACTGCAATTCTTTCCCCATTCAACCTTCCTTCTATCTCCACTAGTTTCCGAGATCCCCATACTGATTATCAAAAAAAACTCTCCCTGTATACAGTGTATCATAAAATTAATCCATCTCATATGATTTACGCATAGATATGTGATTCTATATTGGTAAAATATTGTATATGGGCCCAATATTGGCAATTTTTAGCCAATATTGGTAATATATAGGAGATGTACATTTTTCCTATATTTTTATATAATGTTTATACAATATTGTTCCAACATTGATAAAACATATTTGGCAATAACTTTTATTTACATTTATATGTGATGTTTATCCAATATTGCTAATATATTAGAAATGTAGGTACCTTTTTGAATATTTATATAGAATATTTATCCAATATTGATCCAACATTCATAGAACATATTTGGCAATACTTTTATTTATATTTATTTGTAATATTTATCTAGTATTGGATATATATATAGGAGATGAGCCTTTTTCCTATATTATTATATATAATGTTTATCCAATATTGATCCAACATCGATAAATAGTATATTATACACTTAGGTTGAGAAGTGAGCCATTATATATATACCGAGCTTTTTTATATCCTGAGGCGCGTAGCGCCGAAGGATATAATATGCAAGGTAAATAATGGCCTTCTCAACCGAAGTGTATATAGAATTTTTTTTACTACTAACATTGAAATATTGCCATTTTTTAGTTTATTTTAGTCATTTCTCGCTTTTTTCAAATACTTCGAAATATCAAGTAGCCTGGGAGTTCAGTTGTCAAGCTGATAAAATGACACTAATCTTTAAATGTCATATAGAAAATTTTTCATTATTTACCTAGGTATTTTTTTATTATCGTTATTTACCTAGGGTGAGAAATATTACTTCTCATTAGAGGAATGAGGTAAATAATGGTGATTTCTCAGGTTAGTAGTAAAAAAACATATTTCTCAATAACACTATTTTTATTTATATTTATATCTAATATTTATCCAATATTGGTGATATATAAGAGATGTATATTTCTATTGGACTTGGAGGGGAAAAGTGTATATCTCCGTCAACAACACGAAAAAAATAATTCGCAGCATCAAGGATATTGAAGATCTTAAAAACAAGTGAACTGCTAATTATGTACAAACTGTAAGTAGGCACGCTATACTTCTATTTATTTCATTCGAGCAGGAGTTGCCCGGGATGCGTGTATGTTTTCTTTTTTTCCTTTTTTTAATATCAGAACTTTTATATACCTCGTTTTCTTAATTTGTTAATAATTCACCTATACCTTAAACATATCATATATAAAGCAAACACTACCTCACTCTTTCTTTGTGGCTTGAGAATATTTCTTTATTATTTGTCGTAACTAAACATAATAATATTATCACACAAACCAAAAGTTACTGCAAATACGGACTTTTGCTTTATTTCTTTTTGCTATTTGTAAGGTTTTCTTTTCTAGCGCTTGTGGAGAAGTATAAAGTACCTATATGCATAGTAATTGTATTAAGAATTTGAATATGTAATCATGAAGAATTGAGATGGTTGATTCGTTTCTCAGAATAGCGCATCTCAATGTGAGATCTCTAATGGCACACTTTAATGAGTTTAAGAATGTAGTTGTGTTGAATGATTTTGATGTTATATGCATGAACGAGACCTGGCTCCACGGAAATAAAACGGATGATATTCTAATTATTCCGAATTATAAACTTATAAGAAGGGACAGGGATGTGAGGGGGGGTGGTGTGGGCATCTATCTTAAGTCTCATTTAAAATATTCAATAATCCCATCCACTAGAAGTATTGAACGAGTTTGGGTTAGACTTGATGTCTGTGGAGTCAATGTGGGGTTGGGCTCAATTTATAGGCCTCCGAATGTCTCTTATGTGGACTTCTTGAGTGAACTAGAGACCACAGTATCGGAGATTCTTCCTACGGTTAATAAGATATTCTGTATTGGTGATTTCAACATTAATATGTTTGACATAAATTCATCCAGTGCCAAATGTGCTTTGGAAGTTTTCAATGGACTCGGTTTGAAACAAATAATAGATGAACCCACAAGAATAACGGATAGGGCTGTTACACTTATTGATGTAATTTTGACAGATATTGACGAGGAAATACGGTCGGTACAAACGTATAGTAGTGATGGAATAAGTGATCACCAGTTGCTATCTTGTACAATTAATCTGAGGCCTAAACGCAAAACTACAATTTTTAAAACAGTTAGAAATTTCAAATATATCAATATTCAACATTTTGAGTCCGATCTAAAATCCATCCCCTGGAAAAATATTTTTGATATTCGGAATGCAGATGGCAAAGTTGACTTTTATTAACGTTTTAATTAACATTCACGCACCAAGGAGAAAAATACGTATAACTAAGCCATATGCACCCTGGTTATTACCACCAATTAAAGCCATGATCAAAGACAGAGACGGTTATCATAAAAAATACTTAAAGTACAAAGATGCTTCAGACCTAGCCCTTTATAAACAAATGAGAAATCAGGTCACCATTGCAGTTCGTCGGGAAAAAAAGCATATTTTTCCAGGCAACTAAAGAAAAACCAACAGGATAGATGGGCGGCAATACAACTGTTAAATTTAAGGAGAAAAAACAAAACGCAAAAATTACCAGGCAGTTTAACAGACGTAAATAAAATTAATCAACATTTCATACAGTCTATAAGAAAGTCTTCGCCGGACGGCTCCTGGATAAATTTCTATAACACACACAAAAAAGAATCTGTTAATTCCACTTTACATTTACAGCGACTGGTGTTGACAATATAAATATTTTAACGCTAAATTTGTGCCTTCCCTTCTTGCTGCCTTACATCACCCACCTCAAAAATTTTTGTATAACCAATTCAATTTTTCCGGAGCAGTGGAAGAAGGCAAAACTTATTCCATTGCCCAAAATCTCGGAACCAACTTTACTCGATCACATAAGACCCATCAGTATTTTGCCCACTTTGTCAAAGATTTTAGAAAAGGCAATGGAAAGTCAGTTAAAGCAACATGTACAAATTAACAACATAATTCCTGTTAATCAGTCAGGGTTTAGAGAGCATTATAGTTGTGCAACGGCCCTCGCGAATATTACCGATGATATTCTCTTGGCACTGGACGATAAAAAATTGTCAATATTGATTTTGCTAGATTATAGTAAAGCTTTCGACACCCTTGACCACTCAGTCCTTTTAGCTATTCTCAATTTCATTGGCTTGTCTGCTAGTTCAACTTCATTACTTCAAAGTTTTCTTAGCACAAGATCCCAAAGTGTGGTTTATGACAGGAGGATGTCTGAGCCCTTGGAGACAACGTCTGGTGTACCGCAAGGATCTGTGATTTCCCCACTGCTTTTCTCTATATATATATATATCTAATTTTCCATCGGTTTTTGCATCCTGCACACAACACTATTACGCTGACGACACTCAGGTTTACTTGTCGTTTTATCCTGAAGAGTGTCTGCAAGCAGTTCAAGCCTTGAATTACGACTTGCATAGACTAAGCACTCTTTCCAAACAACACTGCTTGCAGCTGAATGCTTCCAAATCTAACTTGATCGTCTTTGGCAGGAAGGTGGATAGGGAGCAATTTTTAGAAAATTTCAGCACCTCTATAAAAATTGGCAATGACGCCATACCGATAAAAGAAAATGTAAGAAACCTAGATCTTATAATTGACTCTGAACTAAGATTCACGGAGCATATTAATAAATGCCTACGAAATGCTTATTTAAACTTGAAACTAATATATCAAAACAAATCTTTTTTAGACAAAACAACAAAAACTATGCTGTGTGAAACTCTGGTTTTATCTCACATGAATTTCTGTGATACTGTTTACGGACCTTGTTTACGAAAAGTTGAGTCACAAAGAATACAAAGGTTGCAAAACTCTTGCCTTCGGTTTATACTTGGTATAAGAAAATTTGAACACATAAGTCATACTTTAAAAGTCAGTAAATGGTTAAATATGTCTAACCGTAGGAGGCTCCACTTTGCAATTTTATTTTTTAAAATAATCAAATTTCAAAAACCGGCCTATCTCGCAAGAAAGATCACTTTTCGAACCGATGTGCATAATATAAATATTAGGTTTAAAGGTACCCTTTCGACCCCCTTGCATTCCACGTCACTGTTTCAAAGGTCGTTCTCCTTCCAGGTACCGGCCATCTTTAACTCGTTACCTTTGGCTATCAAAAATTTAAAAAAATAAACACATTTTTAAAAAAAGATATTTTGATCTTCTCTTTGATACACAATGATATCATCTGAATCCGTTTTGACATTGAGGTGTGCTTCTTGAGGAATAACAATAATTGTTCGAATGCTGGATATCATTTTACGATTTACGACAAATGCTTTAGGTACAGGTATATTGTGTTTTGTTAGAATTCTGAAATTCACACAATCTTTTTTTTCCTTGTAAGGGTATAGGTACAATGAATGGAAAAATTATAATTTTAGAACTTTAAAAGAGAGGTATTGTAGCCGATGGGATTGTTTGTTTATTTTTTTTTTAACATGTATTTAATGTTTTTGTGGTTAGGTGGAAGAACAGTAAGTCTTGCATTCTGCAAGGCCAAACTGAACCTCGCCTTTAGATCACAATTTAAATTGTAAAAGTTCTTCTTTTTCTCCTGAATAAAAGGCCATTATTATTATTATTACTATTATTATTATTATATTTATATAGAATATTATACAGGATGATTTTTTTAGGTCTACCACCGCGATTTTCTCGCTTATTTTGCGCCCTACATAAAATAAAAAGCGTAACAAACAAAAGTGTTGCAATTTTGGACAGCTAAGTGGTGCTGCAAAAGAAATCGGCATCCATGGCCAACTTGTCGCGCAATATTAAAAAAAACCTCAAATTGAGCAAAACTATTAATAGCCGTGGAATGTTTATTTTAAGAGACAGAGGAAAACTTTTATACTGAAAATTGATGGCACTGAGAAGCTTTATCCATCCACGTAGTCAGATAGTTTCAGCAAATTACACAGGGTCTTCGGCTCTCTTGAGACCATGAAAATTTTTGTCGATTCTAAGTTTTCTTAGTGCAGTGCGAAAAGTTGGGCCTGGAGGCCCATTCCTTTTTTGAAGTCGCCTCGCTGACCAAAATTGCCATATTTTGTTTTCTTAAGTATTTTCTGTGCGGCCTAAAATAAGCGAGAAAATCGCTTGATAAGCATATTTAGGCATAGCTTTTAATTCTAAACAACTTTTCTTAATAACCTTTTCCTTAATTTTTTTAAATAAGGGTACTTCACTCTTGTGCAATTTTTATATTTTTCGACCTACCCTGTATGCTGTTTAACTTGCAACCATTCTAAGTGCACCTAATATGATTATCGAACATGCACCAACTTTCGGCAATATTTGTATTTTGATTATGCAATTAATAAAAAAAATTCCCATATGTTGCACACTAAAATGGCCACACTGTATATGCATCATTTTTATTTAAAATATGCAATAATATGCATTTATTTGGCCAATATGCAATAATATATGCATTTATATTAGATGTACAAATACCTTAAAAAACACCAAAACTGATTTTAGAGAAAGGGTTTATTTTAAGAAAAATGAAAGGAAAACAAATACATGAAATGCCTCGTAAAATACCTATATTAAAGCAGAATTATAAAAACATTTTAATTTGAAATTGTATAGTGGAAATTTGTGATTAAATACTTTTCAAAGTTTTCCAATAAAAATCTTTGCCTTCTGTCGGTAAAAATATGTTTATATATGGAACAGCTTCTCTCAACATCTGCCGATATAATAGGACAATATTTTAATTTGAGTAGTAAGGTACAAGTCCATGGTGGCAGCTTCGTTGGATGATTTACCATCAAAAATACTCTTTACTGCCATTAAAGATTTGAACCCTTCATTCTATTCTACAGTAGAGCATCTAATTTTTTTTCTTACTTTATTACCTACACCACCGGGAACCTTTCTCTATTTAGCGGAAAATGATGAACAAAATCAACCGATTCGCTTAAACCTAAATTTCTACTTTCTAATGAAAGAATTCTGGGCTCTCATAATCTTGGTTATATCTTATATCTAAAAATAAGGATAGGACAAACATGCAAATATGCACAAAAATATAGTTTTTCCAGAAATATGCAATGTTTTGCGAAAATGAATAAAATATGCAAAAAATGCATATATATGCAATTTGCATATATATTCCGCCCTTTCCTTATTATTAATAAAAGGTATACAACTGGGGTGTATTAATTATATGGCACACCATTATAACCAGATTGTAGTTTAATTATAGTTTTATGATGTAATATAAATAGGACATTTTAAAGTAATAAACCCTCCCAGGTAGACGACAAAATAGCCGGCAACGTCGCACCACTGTCATTTCGATTGTTTACGTCTTACGTCGTCGGAGTTAACCTCATCGATAGTTGGTGATTTGTTCTTTGTGTTGAGAGTTTTTTCATTTTTCATTATGAAAACTAAACAATGCGTTAACAAAGCCGTCTTCCATGCTGAACACTATTATATTAAGCAGTAACTTACAACAAAACGTAACGATGGCTAGCCAAACGAATAACGAATAACCAACAAAAACAAACCAACGCAATAAATAGGTCACAGCTGTGATCTGACAGAAACGTGGGCGGGCTGTTTAAATTTGAACCTGACCGTTTTGCGGTGTTGCCGGACCTACAAAAAGTACCTATACTCACTCCGTAGACATTTTTATTTTTTTCGGCCAAACGGGCCTTCAAAAAAATTTGAAAAAAAAATCCATAAGTATATTTTAGTCAAAGCTATCATCTGAGCTTATCAGAAAAAAACGTGAAATGTGCCCATTATTGTTAAAAAACCAGTGATATATTTTCAATCTCCAAAAGTCAAAGTATGTGATATTTTAGTTATGTCATTTTTGGTTACTTTCAATTCTGCCATGTCCGTCCGTCCATTTAAAAGCGTTTCCGTCATCGTCGATTCGAACAGATGGAACTCATTAAAACGTAATAAGAATAAGGTGTACCTTGTAATAAAATACCTATATTTTGGAAGATAAATGAAAACAGGCCACTAAACAAGTTATTTAATTATTTATAATGCAATTTTAAACTTTCACCTACCTATCAGGAACACGAAACTATATTTTCTGAAACTTTCTATTTTTTCAATAACAAAATAGTTCTTTTTAAATCATTATACTTACAGCGAATACCGCATAAACATTTTAATAAATATCAAACCTTAGCTAAGAGATTTTTCAACAGAAATATTAATTCAAAGCACTTTTGCAAAAATACTTTTTATGCGGGTCCCTACTGTTCGTACTAATTTATCGAAAAAAAAATATTTGTCAAGAATTTACACAATTAGTATGTAAAGAGGGTAATTTTCATCAAAATTGATTTTCATTTTCACTCGCTAACGATAAGCGGATCGTCTGTTCTCAGCTAACTAGTAAAAATTTAACTCTGTAATCGTTGGACAGAAATAATTGAGACAATAATGAGTGCAATAATTTGAGTAGAATTCCACTCAAAATTTTTTCAAGTGTATGTACAAGGGAGCCGCTGCCACGATGGTGTTTCGATTTTGTCCTCCACAACCATCCGCGAACGAATCAACGGAACGAACTTTTTTCTCGTCATATTTTAAGAGCGTTTTAAAGAATGATGTTGAAATTTTAGAACCACCTCTAAGCCCACATATTATAATATATTATATAAATATGTGTTTACGTATGTTGAGGTACGCCTTTTAACAATACAAAAAAAAAAATAGGTTAGAGGCGTATCTCAAGATACGACTATAGGTTATAATATTGTTCTTAATTATTTGAGTTACGCCTGGCACTAATTATTCTTTAACTTGAGCCGGCGTGCGGGATTGAAATCTGCCGCTTCGTCACAACAAGAAGTACACAGGCGGTTGAATGGCGTATCTAACTCATATTGGCCAATTTTAGAGATACGCCTTTACGTATCAACAGCGCCGAATTGTGTGAGGGAGACTATGGATGCCTCGACGTCGTTGGTCAGGGCTGAAGTATACAGAGGGTGCGTTAAATAACTTTTCTAGAGCAGGGTACTCAGAAGGACGCATACCGAGACGTAGACAAACACCTAGAGCTAATCCCTTGGTGTCACCTGGAGATTCCCTAAACAGTAATACTGAAATGAAGGTAGCTGCTTCACAGATCTGGTTGATAAGGTATCAACGAGTTAAAAACTAAGCTCATTTTCGACTGTACCATGCAAAAAAGTTGTAAATTATATATTGTGAGGAATGTGAGGTTTTGAGTAGCTAGGTACAATAAAATCGAGCATTCTCTATAATACAGAGTGTTCCGCATAAGAACCGACACAGGGTAGGGGCATACAGGGGAGCCCAAAATTAGGTGATTTTAAGCAACTTACCTCTATATTAAGTGGCACCCCTGAGGAGTTTTAGGCCTTGAAAGTGGGCTTTGAGATTTCGAAAAAATCAATATCTCAGTGATTTTTTAATTTGGAAAAACCAAATTTGGTACACGTTGTGGGCGTACCAAGGGCATTAATCGACAGAAAACATAGTTCAATTGTACCATATTAAAGGGTTGATACAGAGTGATGTGATGCACCCTAAAAATGTTGCAGAACTTTTTTGTCCTTGGCGGACTTACAAAATTGTTACTTTGTGTTGTGAAGAGTTTAATTTTAAAACTTTTTTACTGTTTTTATTTTTCGAAAAACTTTATCGCTTTCGCCAAAAACGCGAATAACCGAAAACACGAATAAATCAGATCTGATATTTAAAATCTTTGAAAATTCAAAAGTTGGCTATGAAATTAAACTTAAATAATACATAGCCAACATTTGAATTTTCAAATATTTTAAATATCACATCTACAATACGTGTTTTCAGTTATTCGTGTTTTTGGCGAAAGCGATAAAGTTTTTCGAAAAATAACAAGAGTAAAACAAGGTTTAGAATCAAATTCTTCATAACACAATAGTCCGGCAGCCACGGGGGTAAACCCAAAAATATGGGACGAAGTTTTTTTCAAAACCGATTTGACATCTCTAGGACTCCTAGTTTTGATATCCAAGTGATGACAAACTGTCATCCTTGAGCAATTTGAGATACAGGGTGTCCTTTTAATAGGTACCATGTGATCACGTATATTTTTACACCCCCTTATTTTATATATTTTTGAGGTTAGGAAAAAGTTTCAGACATAAAAAAGCAAGGTTTTTTCAGCGTTTATTTATTTTTATACAGGTTGTTCAGAAAAGCGGTGCCAAACAAAACTTTTGTTTCTTTAAATCGAATACCCTTCATATTTTTAGATATTTGAAATCTGCTCATTGTCACAGTTTAAATGATGTATATACATGTAATATGTTTGTTTCAAGCGTTTGTAAAGTATTCGACCTTGAAACTTTAAATTTTGCACTTTTGATGTTTATTTTTTCGAAAATGGACCTGGCGGGTATCGTTCTTATTTTTTAATTAATTTATTAAAACAGCTATAAAAACGAAAGACAATTTTCTCTGCTCTACATGCTTTTTATAAGCATTTTAAGATTACAGATTCCTCTCGAGAAATTATGAAGATTTAGTGAAGCGGCCCCATGTGGAGCTATGATCCCTCAAAGGGGCTCCACGAAGGCACTTTTTCTTAACTTCAGATTAACTGATCGCCCTCAAATTTTGTACACACTGTACTCTCAATAATACCCACTAAATACCTTTAAATGGAACCCCCTGGTATACAAAGTGTCTGTTTTTTAGGTGACTCATTACTATTCACTGTAACAGCAACCCATCGTAATCGAACATCAGCAGCCCAGGTATCTTTATGTTCCACACATGTTTGTAAAATAGCTTCCTTCATTGCTTTTTCGTATTCTTGTCTTCCACGACTCTGAACGATGGCCATCATTGAAGATTTTTTTATTTTTTCTAAATCGCACTTTTGTCCACAGTACAAACCTTGATCTCTAAAATTAAAGTTTGTCACTTCTGAATGCCGCTGCTTTTTTACAGTTGGAGTTCCTGTATCTGAGATACAAAACCCTGTTATAGTTGTGCCACGAGACATGATAAGGCTGTTTAAATAAACCACTAAAGTCTACGGAGGCAGTGGATCAAAACATTGGCCACCACGTGACCTATTCTCTTATTTATCTGTAAATTTATTTTGCTACTTAATTTAAGGAAATTTATAAAGATCCACGAAAGGTAGAAAAAATTTTAGAACTTCTAAAAGAATTAGTTCAGAATTACAAGCCACTTGGAATCTCATATTAGTCCAACCCTGGTAGTCGGTCATGTGACTTGTTTATATCTACTGCCGCTGTAACTTGGATAGACTTTAGACTCGAACTTTTTTCCAAGGCCCCCAACTACTTCTCTTAAATCTGATTGCACAATGACACTCCCGCACAGTTTGCTGTGGCAACCCGTGAACAATAGGTAACATTCCCGCACCGGTTGCTAAAATGATGTTATTCACAATGACTTACATTTCTCAGTTAAAATCGAACATACAATGCAATGAGGTAATTTCTTTAGAGTCTCAGAAAAAGCGCGTTTTTTTGTTTCTTGATATAAATATAATAAATTAAAAAAGCATTCTTCTTAAGCACTAAAATTAAAATATAGTTAACGCAAACTGAGAAGGTGAGTTTTGGAAAGGGGATGAGGGACTAGTAATATAACACAGGAAATAAATATTGAACAACCAATAAAAGGGTTTCATACATAGGCCTAATTGCTATTAGTCCTTCCCCATAATTGTCATCTCATTTCTGGATATTATAATATACCCAGTAGCGAATGCCATTAAATTAAGTACATTAAATTACACTAAAGTAAAAAATCGTAATTTCTTTATTGTAGTAATGTCTATATTGGTGGCGAAGTGTACCTATAATTACACACAATTAGGAAAAATCACATAATTTAATGTACAACTTTGAGTTTATACAAAATGATCATTTGGCTGCGGAGTGGACAGAGCATCAAATTTAAGACGCCCTGTACCTGTCATGTAGCTTTATCTCTAAACATACCCATTTTTATAATTTTATTAGTTTTTTAACTTATAGATAGGAAATGTTCTAATACAGAGAAATTCATGAATATTTTAAATTCATAACACATGTTTTTAAAACACCTTGTATATTAATGATAACTGTAACGAAATTAATTTATACAATAATATAATAATAACAACAATTTTGCAGCTAAATAGTAAGATTTAGGGTAGAAATTCCATATATTATCTAATATTTACTGTCTAATATTTGAGATACCCTGTATATCAAATTGCTCAATGACGCCAGCATGTCATCAGTCGGATATGGTAAATAGACATACAAATCTGCAAGAATCCGTTAAAAATAGAACTTCGTCCCAAATTTCGCACATCAGGCAAAAAAACCGGTTCCACTGCCGAACTACAAAGTAACAATTTTGTAAGTCCGCCAACGGACAAAGAGGTTCTGTCACATTTTTAGGGTGCGTCACTCTGTATAAACCCTTTAATATGGTACAATGAACTATGTTTTCTGTTGATGAATTTGGTTTTTTCAAGTTCAAAAATAACTGAGATATTGACTTTTCTCGAAATTTCAAACCCCACTTTCAAAGCCTATAACTTCTCAGCGGTGCAACTTATAGTATAGAGGTATAAGTTGCGTTAAATCGCCTTATTTTGGGCTCCCCTGTATGCTCCTTCTCGGTGTCGGTTCTTATGAGGAACACCCTGTATATCAAACGTCATGTAAGCAAAAATGCATCCAATTTATTAAATAATTTTGCAAACAATACATAGGCACACCTGCCAAAAGTTTTGTGTATGTAGGTAATCTAATCATCAAAATTGGCTAAATTTCTTTTTATACAGCCGAAAAGTTTTTGTTCTATAAGGTAACTATGAACAAAATATGATTGAGCTATTCAGGTTACAGAATATATCAACAGGTGAACGTGTCACAGACAATATCAGGGAAACCAATCTATTCCTCACGAACTGAACGATGATGAAATAAATGCAAACTCGGCCACAGCACATCCACTTTTGCTTTCTGGTACACTTTTCCGTTAGGTAATTTCTTCTTTCTAGCAATTTCAAATAATTTAATAATTATTAATTACAATACAATGGTTACCAGAGCAGATTATACCTTAACTAATACTCATGTTATTGATGCAATGAGAAACAGGAAGGAATTTCCAAGAGCATTTGTAACACATTTCTCGCAAAAATAATAGCACCGGTGCACCGCATTACTTATTACAAGAGGCGAAGCAGTGAAAGTGTTACGATCAATAATGCGTCCTCTAGAAATCAAAATCACAATTAGCAGAGCATAAACACTGCTGGGTGGTTTTAATTCAATCTTCCGCGTGTAAAGTAAACAATTAATAAATTAATTACTGTTTATTGGGATATGCACAACCAACCGCGAATTTATATTATATAGTTCTGATGAACTACTATTTTATACATTATAGTATTTGCTTCAATAAATATAAGTTTTAGTTATTGTCCAATCCAACTTTATACCTTGAAGAATCCAATCCAGAATTTGGAATATATACGAGTCACTAGTGTCGTAGGATTGTTATAACTCACTTACAGTTTAAACATTTATTCATTAAATATTTAAAAATATATATAAAGCACGTTTTGACCGTCCCTGAAAGCCAAATATACAATATACAACAAAACATTATGACCGGAGCCTGGCCCAGGAGAATTGCTGTTAAGGACCATTCCAAATTATTGTCGATCTCACTGCCACATTCGCCGGACCGCTTTCGGTCTCTCTCTACAATGCTGTCCAAATGGAAGATGGATTGGGTTATATTTAGCACAGCTCCCGGCCGGCTCTTGCCTGCGTGCCGTCTCGAGTTGACGCGCGGCGTTGCCGCTTCCGCGCCGTTGCCAGTTTGCACGGTAAATAAATATCAGGAAGTTATTTTAGAAGTGAAAAATTGTTAATATGAATTTGTGTAAATCAGAGTCGATGACGGGGCCTGGTCGGCGGTAGGACGAGCAGCCCCTGAATTACAAGTGCATATTTTTTACTATATAGTTGTTCCTGGATAGGGTTTACAAGAGGGACTTAGTAGTTTGTATAACAAGAGTGGTATGATGTCCATATCGTACGAGGATGAAAGTTGATCATGTCGCTGTGGGTGGAGTTCTTTTTCTATACGAGTTTCGTCTTTAGACATTTTTTTAATATATGATTTTTTCGTTAAATTTGATTTTTTTACGAATATTCTGTGTGAGCTAGACGGGGGTACAATAATACCTTAGGCAAAGCTGAAAAAACCATCACCAACGCTGTGCCCCGTTGTTCATTTTTTACTCCGGAAAATGCAATTTTTTTGAATTTTGTACAAAAGGCTTTTGGCTATGTCAATTCGATGGCATGATCCACTGTATTCTTAAAAGGATGCCTATATAATAATATGGTATTCTGAAAATTGGTCATTTAAAAAATCATAGCCATGGAATAAACGCCCAATTGAAATAGTAGTGTTTGTGAGTCGTGAGTATATCTTCCCTTAGGCCAATCTAAAAAAATATAATGCTAAATTTTACTCGGCTCCTCATATATTTCTAGTGTTCACAAGCAAATGTGGACATACTCTATAGTCTGTTCTGGTCTGCTCCTCCTTTTTGGAGGCAATAATAATTATCATTGGAAATTTTTGAGCGGAGGAAATGATATGCTGGTTCACTATTATATATACAGGGTGATTCAGTTTTATTCTGCGACACTTTAACAGGTGATAGAAAACCAAAAAATAACCGCACTTTCTTCTATAAACTATATCATTTTAAGGACTTATAAAAAAGCTATAGGGTGTTAAATTTGTAAGAAATATGTGAATATTTACTGAACTAGTTGAGATATTTAAGTCATATTTGATACACGTTATAACGGCATGGGTTAGCATAAAACTTAATAATATCAAACACCTTGAACAACCAGTGGCATAGAAATTGGTAATTAGTAAAATTGTTTTTAGAAAAAAAATTAACCACCTTGTATAGCAATAAAATGTATTCAATTTCTCATGTAAATTTTAATTAAAAAAATGCCCTGTTGGTAATTTTTCGTATGTGTCATGGTTTCATGACAAACTTGATTTTTTTGTATTATTTCGGGGTAGTTCTGAATATTATCCCAAAAATTTGATCCATAAATAACACTAATGTGTTTGATACTTTAAATAAAGTAACTTTTTCCAATAAATTTATCTACTTAAGGCTATATACTTTTGAAGATACAGGGTCTAAATCATTTGAGGAAGATACAATTCATGTTACGCTCTGTATCTTGAAAAGTAAAACCTTGAATGGGTAAGTTTATTGAGAAAAGTTACTATATTTAAAGTAAGAAAAACATTTTTTCTACTTTGAGTCTTACTTATGGAGCGAATTTCTAAGTTAATTTTCCAGAAGTACCCCGAAATAATACGAAAAAATCAAATTTGCTATGAAATCATGACATATGAAAAAATGCTAAGAGAACTTTTTTGTTTACAATTAAAATTTACATAAGAAATTGAATACATTTTATTGCTAGACAAGGTGGTGCATTTTTTTTCTAAAAACGATTATAATAATTACCCACTTCTATGCCACTGGTTGTTCAAGGTGTTTGATATTATTAGGTTTTATGCTAACCCATGCCGTTATAACGTGTACCAAATATGAATTAAATATCTCAACTAGCTTGGTAAATATTCAATAATGTTCACATATTTTTTACAAATTTAACACCTTGTAACTTTTTTATAAGGCCTTAAAATGATATAGTTTATAGAAGAAAGTGCGGTTATTTTTCGGTTTTCTATCACCTGTTGTCGCAGAATAATACTGAATCACCCTGTACATAGTCTCTCGCCGAATAATTGAGACATTGGCAACTCATTTACCATTTTTTGCTATACTTCCTATACTGCCTGAATTGACAGAAAAAATTCAGGGACGTATTAAGGCCCATTGTGGGTATAAGTTGAATTTTCTAAAGACAAAAAGACAGAATACTTTTGGAAGACGTAGCAATATAATATGTTTACGTTTTGTGGTGTAATTAAAAAATTGTTACAAAAAAATGAAATACGGCCGTGATAAGTGACAAATTGTCAGTTGGTATGAACTAAATTATCAATATGTCAATTCTGCCAACTTTCCATATTTCCTATTCTTGATATTATATTTACTTTTGTAGAATTTTTTGCGGCGATTACGTTCGCCAGGAGATTACCGCGACCCCGAGAGCGCAACGGGCAGATTAAATGTTCTAAAAGGCAGTTAGCGAGCGTTAGCGTGTGGTTTATTTAGAATAATAGTTCGGAGGCTCGCACGTCACGTAACCGGAGTCAACTAGCGTACAAAATGGCGTTTTTCTCGCCGCTTCCGGCGAACTCGCTTCCGGTCAGATCATTACGGATAACCGCACCGGCGCGGCGCGCCCGCCGGCGCTCCGACGGCAATTAGGCAACGGTGGTTGATGCGGCCTATAGGGCTATACAGTACACCTCTATGTCATAATATGTAACTCAGAGATTAGGTATAGTAAATTTTAATTCCGAAAATGTTAATTTCAGTTCATGTTATGCAGTCAAATTAAATGTAATTAAAAAATATCATGAAAGGAAAGTGAAAGGAAAACGCGCATGATATTATTTATTACGCCCTTCGCCCTTCTCAATACGTTCATGGTTGGAACCTAATTTGTAAGTTTAATCAGTTGTAGAGATGGTTCAGTTTAAACATGTATTTTAAACTTAGGTATTTTCTCTGTTAACCATAAATATATTTTTTCGTTGGACATATCGAAACATTTTATTAGAACTAGTTGTTGTAGTACAAATATTCTATACTTCTGGTAGCACCTCATCTATTTTATTGGCATTTTTCATGTTTTCTAGTCTTAAGAAATAGATACTATGTGATATAAAATACACACATACTATACCTAAATACAACAGTGCCTAAAGTATTTTAACTAATCGGCAGGAATGCTTAAAGTGCATCCCCATGGAGAAACTGAGCAGCATCCCTACTTAGATCATTATTGACGACAAGGATGTCAATTATTATACTTGCACCGATAACCGTTATCATACCATAAAAAGAAACCAGCTTACGGGCTCGTCTTGATTGTCTGCATCATGGCTCATCTCCACTGGTGGAGTAGTTTCGAGCGCATATAGCTACAATATGTTTCGTAACGATCTGAAAATATTTGGAGAAAGTATTGTACAGGGGGGGCTTTCATGTAAATTGTTTTGATTTAAGCCCCCCTGCAAAGTTATTTCAGCTTGAAGAAGGGCAAAAAAGATAGTTTTGATTTTGTTCTCAAAATATGTTGAATTTGGAACATGCATTTTGGGATACATTACAAACAAGTTGTAAAACCACGGGTAAAATTGAACCTTGGAGCATGCTTATGAAGTTATTGTATTAAAAAACTTAGATGAAAATAAAAAATGAGATATAACATTTTTAAAAATTTCTATATACATAGATACCTATTTGCTACAGATAATTCTTTTTAAATAATTAAAAATAATATTTTATGAAGTGCGGCAACATTGCAAATTTTAAATTAGGACAGCGGATGGAACAAGAAACAAGGTCAGCGGTCAAAGAACTTTTTAAAAAAAATTCATGGAGAAACGGAAATTTTAATTTATTTAGAAAATAACTTCATAGGCGTGCTTCGGAGTTTCAACTTTACCACTGGTTAAAATTTCTGTAGTAATCAAAGAAACACCCTGCATAGTCAGTTAGAACAAGTACAAACTAGTAGATGGAATGGAACTAGTATATGCTCCGATAGCTTAGTTGGTTCAAAGTGCCTGCGGCCCCAGTAGGAGTTCCGGGTTCGAATCCCCGCTGGAGTGCATTTTGATATCATCTTTTATAGCCTAAGATCCTGAATAAGCTCGGCCTAAAATACCCTCATCGGTATTAGTAATGAAGGCTTTTTATAAAAGATAATATGTAGGTATATACGTATAAACAAACAAATCGCGAATGCGGGTATGATTATAGGCATATCCTTGCAACGATTTTAATTAAAAATTATTTAATTAATTTTTTAAACTGTTAGGTATTAAGGAAACTTATTCATGATGAAAAATTCGATAGGTGTGAAAAATTTCAAAAGCCCACTATATTTTTTTCCTACATGAAAAACTAATTTTTCATACCTATAAAGTGACCTTTTTCTAGGTTTTACAACCTGTTCAAAATTAAAAACTGAATAGGTTTGCCAAATTTCAAAAGTCTAAGCCTACTTTTTAGCCTTTTTCCACTATTTTTTAGAAAAGTGTCCTTTCTTTAGCTTTCACGCCAAAATGTTATTAAGGAAATTTATTCATGATGAAAATGTGGGTACACTCTTCTAAAAGAAAGTTCGATAAATAATTTTTAATTACGGAGGATATGATTAGGCAACCCATGGTCGATTTGTTTGTATACAGGGTGCCCCAAAAGTAAAGGGACATAGAGCAACTGCGCATAGTTTGTTTAAGAGATTCTAGTCCTTTTGCAAACCGATTAGACCATTTATTGAAGGACAAGCTTCTTATACATGTGGACTAATATCTTCAGTCCGTTTACATATTATGTACTAGTCCTTTCGCATACGACCTGTTTTACATATACGGTCTGTAACATATAGATTATCTTTTATAAAAAATATTTTTTATTAGGAATGCAGATGAGGGTAGGTCGACCTTATTCTGGGTCTTGTATTATTACCTATACAGGGTGTCCGGTAATTATGCGGCAATCTCGCGTGAGCAGGTATAGGACGTCAAAATATTACGCTTGAGTTTAACAACTACGGGTCAAATGTTAATAGTTACTGAGATACAGGGCGTTGTAGTTCTTTTTTTGAAATTGAATTATGGCAATATCTCCCAAAATAATCAAACTGCTGAACTGGAATTTGGTACTATTATGTTTTTGATGGAAAATAAGCTGAAAATGTCAGTTTCTACGTGTCTCACACAGATGGCGCCACTTGCGCTGTTTTGGATCGTGCTTTTACTCGTAACTTTTTTGAGGTTATCTTTTTGGTCTTGCAGGTCCATTATTTTAGTGCACCTTTTTATTCTGCAACAAAAAGGTACTCTTGTTTCATAAGGATAAAATCCACCGTTTGCGTTGAAATTTGCAAAATGTGCCCCAAAACACCTGTTGACTTCAATGTTCGAAACATAAAATTTTCACCGACCGCTTTAAAATGCTACAGATCAACTGTACAGGGTGGGCCAAATTGGACACTTTTAAAGGGAAACTCCTATTTTTGACGGAGATAGACGAAAACTGATATCGGTGTCTGAGGCTCATTTTTTATGATAAACTTAATGGCGAAAACCGCAAATCGATATCTGTCACCGTTCTTGAGTTACAGGGCGTTTTTCGAAAATGTGCGTTTTCGAAAAGTGGCCGTAACTTTTTTCGGGTTAAAAATTTTGTGTTTCTGTAAAAACATTCTTAAAGCACTTTTTTACGTAGAATGCAATGCTAGTCTTCTAGTCAATGGTTTAAGAGTTACGGCGGATAAAAAATATTATTTTTTAAATGGAACACACTGTATATTTTTGCATTTTTTAATAGAGCAAAAAATTACCTTTCCAAAAATATATAACACTTAATGATTTACTTTAGTAGTTATCAATTACTATATAGCTTTTATGATTTCATGTGTATACCTAATTGGAAGCATACAAGTAGGCTTTGGACGGTGAGACAATGAAACAACCGTGGAAAAATGTTTACTGTTACCTACCTGTCAAATTTTCAGTTAGGCTGTTTAGGCAGGGTAAAGATTTTTCTATTTTTGTGTAATTTATAAACTTTATAACATACCTACAATGAAATTTGAAAGTTATGAAAAATGGGATATGATCTGTTTTATACAATCCGGGGAAAATGCCTATCTCTGTTTAACTCGTACCTACCTTTTCGGCCTACTATTAATCAATTCTAATAACTATTACTCTAACACTATTAATCAAATTGTGTCGCAATCTTGCAAAAATGTGCTTGAAAGGATGTCTTCTCTCTGGATACCGCTCGTAGTATAAATTGCTCGTTGCATCTGATTTTTCCCCAGAAACACAAAATTTTCAACCCGAAAAAAGTTACGGCCACTTTTCGAAAAAGCACATTTTCTAAAAACGCCCTGTAACTCAAGAACGGTGACAGATATCGATTTGCGGTTTTCGCCATTAAGTTTATCATAAAAAATGAGCCTCAGACACCGATATCAGTTTTCGTCTATCTCCGTCAAAAATAGGAGTTTACCTTTAAAAGTGCCCAATTTCCCTATGAACAATGTACCAAAAATTATTCGCTTTCAAAATGGAAGGATTGAATTTGACAAAATTTGAACACCCGGCCTATTTCAAGAAAACCAATGGTGTTTTGACCAATATAAATTTAGCATTTTTTTCTTCATTTTAAATGTACAGTTGATCTGTAGCATTTGAAAGCGGTCGGTGAAAATTTTATGTTTCGAATATTGGAGTCAACAGGTGTTTTTGGGCACATTTTGCCAATTTAAACGCAAACGGTTGATTTTATCGTTATGAAACAAGAGTAGGTACCTCTTTGTCGTAGAATGAAAAGATGCACTGAAATGATGGACCCGCAGGCCCTAAAAGATAACCTCAAAAAAGTTACGAATAAAAGCGCGATCCAAAAACAGTGCAAGAAATTGACATTTTCAGCTTATTTTCCATCCCCAAAAACATAATAGTTACTAAATTTCAGTTCAGCAGCTTGATTATTGTGGGAGGTGTTGCCATAATTCAATCTCAAAAAAAGAATTACAACGCCTTGTATCTCTGTAACTATTAAGATTTGACCCGTAGTTATTAAGCTCAATCGTAATATTTTGATGTCCTCTACCTGCTCACGCGAGATTGCCGCATAATTACCGGACACCCTGTAGGTACATGCCACAAACATCCCCCTTAATAATTTCTCTATAGTCTATCCAAGATACAGCGGCAGTAGATATAAACAAAGTCACATGACCGCCTTGCGATCGATCTTTATAAATTTCCTTAAATAAAACAGCAAAATAAATTTACAGAATATACTGCTCGCGATCCGATCTAAAATATGCAGAAAACTCGACTGAGGAAAGAGCCGGCCCTGCATTCTGCTCGCCGCGTAAACACTTGACATTTTATGACGACCAGACCAATAAGAGAATAGGTCACGTGGTGGCCAATGTTTTGATCCACTGCCACTGTATCTTGGATAGACTTTAAATACCCGTACCTCCGCCACTGGACGAGTTAGAAAGTGGGCATTAACAAGTCTCATGGTTATTTGCTCATGCTCGTTTTTCTGGCAAATTTCGTCTCAACCGGTTCAAAAATAAAGAGTAATATTTTTGAAAAATTTTGACGCTCCGTATCTTGGAAACGATGCATATGGCTTTGTATAAAAATGTGTACATCTATTATTTACAAAATAGAAAAATTGAGATCTCGCTGCTGCTATGGTCTTAAACATAACAACACCTTGTATATGTTTTTTTTTTCCGAATTACAAATAATGGAAATTTCTAAATTACATTTTACTAATATGAATTAACTTTGATACTTTTTGTGTGCTTTGTATTTCCGGATTCTAGCCAAAAAATCAGTACTTCTATTTTTCCCATAGGTACCTACATTTTTTACTGCTCCCTCCGCCGTAAGTACACTTTACATACTCGCCAGCATGCCCGAAAGTGTCTTAATAATTATGCTCGGGGGTGCTTCGTTAGTTTGGTGACAAAAATTGTTGTTAGTAAAAAAGTCCGCTTTGCCTCGCTAATTGTTCAACGGAGCTGTTTCGTTTTATAGTCACTTTCGAAGGCCAAATGATAGCTTTGCATGGTTCCAAAGCTTGGCAATTTTCAACAAATCCGTTGTAAAATCTGCGCGCTACGCGACGCCCACTTGATTATATTTTCCTTAATAAACCTTTTCGCGGTGGCGTCGCTCGTACCGGCGCTGACTTTTTAGACTGCATGTTTTTCTGCCTTCGATCGACCTCGGTTCGAGACAGGCACATGCACATGTCTTTAAAGAAAAACACCGCTATGGCCAAGAGCGCTGGACAAATGTGGGTTCACGGTATTGCTCCTAAATAGGCTTTACCCGTGTGATTCACTAATTGTCCAATACACTCACTGGGATTACTGTGGTTTTCTAGGGTTTTCCGTAGTACTTGAGCGAATGCTATCCTAGTTCTATCGGGAAAGAAGTCGGCCCTAGCCGCAAATGGCAACGAAGCCAAAATAATAGTAATTGCCCCCCTCCCCCGCACAAGCATGTGGTTGCTTCTGGGGTATTCCTAGTTTGGAGTATTTTGAGGGTGAGAATTATTATTATAATATTATATACGAAATAGCCTTGCTTCTTTAACAATAATTAAAAATTTTCTTGAATACTTACACGAGGCTGTGATAATATACCTCTTAGTGTATAATGTACCATTTTCCGTACACAGGTTGTCCCAGTTAATGAGATAAACCCTATTTTCTCTATAATTTTAAAGGTAAATAATTGATGCTTCAAAAACTAAACTTTCAAGTCATTTAAAAAAATACTCTTGTCTATTACTAATTACAGAATATTACTAATGAGTATACGGGGAGTAATAAAAGATTGTTGGTCCTAATTTTTGACTTTCGGTTTGATGGGAATTGAACATCACTTGGTCAGATTTTTGAGAAACCATTCATATTTTGGGGGTCTTAGGTTCCCTTTGTTCTCCAACGATATATGTACAGTGTGTCCCAAAAAGTTGAAACTCATTTAATTTATTTTTATTTTTTATTTATCAGAAAATTTTATTCTAGATAAAAGTTGAATCGTTGTTTTAGCTGCCAATGTCATTTTTAGAAATTTCCTCAAGAGTAAACTACCTTAATTTTTAAAGATACGATAAAAAGTTATAAGAAAAAGTTGTATGAAATTAATAACTATGTGCAAATGTGAAATTCGAAACGGATAGCTTCATTTTTTTTATGTTTTTCAAAAACGAAACAACGCAGACTTTTTTTAAGTGTTCAGTCAAATCCAGGCTGCTTTCAATAGTTTTCAATTCAGTACATTACTTTAAAAAAACACAAGTAGAGTTTGCCAGCATATTTTTTATGTTTCACACGGGCATAATTTTTGCTGTGTATGGATTTTAGTCCATTTATTGACAAATATTTTGAAGAATTCTTATGTTCTGCAAGCAGTTGCTTATGCTCCTTAGTGTACAGTGAGCTAATTATTGTAGAAGCATGTTGCCTACTTATTATTATATAAATGCGCGCTTAAATAATTATACAGGTATTCATAACGTATAGAACGCACGTTTAGCACGGCATGGGACAGGATGAAAGCTATCATCGGGAAAATTTTCACGCTATTGAATACTCGGGATGCCAAATTAAAAATAATAAAACAATTGCTGTTTTTTCCTTAATGCGCTCATTAGGTGCGCCGCCGCAGGGAATGCGGAACCTTATGTAATTTGTTGTGTAATTTCTCTAACGATTATTCTTTTGCTAAGCGCTTTACGTCCTCGGCAATTGTTTTGTTCTAGATTGTATAATATGATGGTTTCATCTTGCGGATTCTTGCATTTGTTCTTAGTAATTTAATCCTTCAAGCTCGGCGCTGGAATCATCACTGTAATGCTGTTTATATTTTTTATTTTTAGTGATTTGGTGTCTAAAATATAGGACAATATATCCTATGATCATGGCAAAAAAATAGAATTAATTCGGACCACATACCTGTATATACCGCTTTTGGCCCTATTGCGCACGGCAAGGCGCAGGGAACGAAAAGAGATGGAATTCGCCGCCATTTTTAACCCTATATTAATGATTGAATGGTGGCTACTTTATTCTTTGTTCAATTTTTTTTATACTGTATGAATGATATTGCATTATACTTTTTGAAGGCGCCGCGCCGGTAAAATCATAAAAGTCAGCGTGACATGCCTTTTTGACAGACGCGTATTTAGTTTTTAATCGCGATTTCGTCTTTATATTTTATGCGGTTAATAGCTTTTCGTCTTCATATTTACGAAATCAAAAATGACTTGGTAAAGCATTGTAAAAATGCGAAGAGACTTTTACATCCGCAGATTGTGAAATTACATTCCATAGGAAAGTAAATAGGTATAATTTTTTGCCAAATAATATTGTTTTGTCATTGATATTTTCTGAGGAAAAGCTAAGAGAAAAAACTAAATTTAGAAAGTGGCTTAGTACTCCAGGTGTCATCGACAATAATATTCTCTGGGAAGGACTCTATGTATGAGTGTTCTATTCATTTTGACGAACAGGATTTTTTTAATTTTTAAGAGGAAACTACGCGAAAAGTGGCGCTCTACCATCTACAAACGTAACCGAAGAACCAGTGGAGTCAAAATTGGTAAGACCACCAAAGAAATTGATTCCGGTTCAAGAAGTAAATGCGGAGACATTGTAATTCTCGATACAACGAAGAGAGCCGCATTTCTGGAGCAAATAGAATGAACCAAAGAAATGCAAGCAGCCTGGCAGCAGCAAGTAAACCTGTTAACTGCAGATCGCCGCCAGCAAAATTACTGAAGCTTATCAAAGAAGAGCGTAATTAGAAATCACTTCACTTGCATTTTTGAAACAAAGATTAAAGTGGTAGAAGTTGAAGTTACCAATTTTCTTTTGCTTGTATTTTTTAAACAAACAAAAACAAAAAGGTCTAAGGAATAAAACTAGCCCCCTAAAAATTTGGAAATAGAGGTATAATACCTGGATATGTTCCTGGAAAGCAGGTTATTTTATTATTATTAAAAGTATTCAAAGAAATAATTATCCCAAGTAATATTATATGAAAATATTAGGTAAGAAAAAATATTTTCATGTTTTTTTATAAGTAATTATTAATAATGTAGCTATTGTATAAGGTATAATGGCAATAATAATTAAATTAGTTCTCTTTATGATGATTAAAATAATATGTTATTTTGATTAAGTTGTATAATTTCTCAACCTACAAAACCAAAAACAACAAAAATCTTGCACATATGGTGTATACTTTGAACTAAAATAATTTCCATTTTATACAAAATGAAAACCAAGACATTACATTATTTATAGAACCCACCCGTATAAATTATTTCAAATTTCCCGCCTCATTTAGGGTTAAAAATGGCCGCCAAATTATTCCCCCGGTCGGGCGTGTCTCTTGCGCGGTATAGGTTGCTATAGGTATATGATTCGGACACTTTTAAATACGCAAGGTGGTTCAAATTTTGTGAAAAAGACTTTTTCTACTTTTCCGCACGCTTTTTAGTTTAGAAAGTGTCACTTTTCCACACCACTTTTCCGCAATAGTGTGGAAAAGTGACACTTTCTAAACTAAAATGCGTGCGGAAAAGTGTACTTTCAATTTCTTTGCTTTTCCGCACGATTGTAGAAAAAATAGTGTTCCTAACTCTTGCGGAAAGTGTCTTTTCCACATTCGATTTCTTGGCTGAACGACGGGTAGCGGAACTCCGCTACCCGTCGTTCAGCCAACTGCAATCGCGTGCGGAAAAGTGGCACATTCCGCACTTGGTAGGAAAGATACTATATATAAATCTGAAGCACAGAAAATATAGCTCCACAAATATTTTCTGTGTCTGAAGTCAGTACCTCTCTACGCTCTATCTGTAATGAGACCCCAATCTGGGCTATCGCGTTTTAAGTAGGTAAACAATTTTTGAAATCAGTTTGTCAAAGTGGTAGTCAAATTTCAATTTTCTACCTATTTGTTTGTAGAATAGCCAATTTTAAGAATTTTGTATTTTGCATGATTATACTAAAAAAGGAGATATTTAGAACCGATATAGTAAAGCCCAATCTTTTATTATGTAATAACGCAAAAGAAATTTGTAACAAAGTTAATAAATATCCCTCTGGATAAATCAGAGTCCATACCCATTTGCCCTGTTGTCACAACTTGATTGACATTTACAATATTAAAGTCGATTAAACTTCAAGTCTTTATTGTTTGATGGCATAAACCACTGTAAGAATTTATTGTAGTCTAAAGATCCGAACTAAGGTCCTCCTTCGCCCATCTGCTTACTGGATGAAAAGTATTTTTTATCAAGTATATTCTGTAAATAAATATATCGCGAATGGGTTGCCTACTGAAATATGTGGCTACCCTTAATTAATAATACAGTAATTATTTTTTATATTTCAGTTACTTGCTTACCAAACGAATTTAATATCATCGAAAGTACAAAGCATAAGGAACATGAAAAAGTTAGGCTGCCTACCTTTTTATGTTCTCTGTTACCGGATTCATGCAGACTAGATTCACTTTATCTATAATATCGACCCATCGAGAAATTTGCACTTGCTTCAGATATCTAGTTCTTTTATTCAGTTGCAAGAAGCTTTTTTTGTGCCTTCTAGTCTACAGGAGCATCCCAAGCTATCTTACTTTCCCACAACTGCTGTAAAATCAACTTCGCCAACAAGGTTGGCAAGTAAAACCTATAGGATCAAAAACTCGCTGCGCAATTGACAAGATGAGCCTATGTAATAGGAGCATCTTTCCATAAACATTCTGAGTTAATCGATAAAATATCGGATTCCATAATAAACCCAGCACTGGTACAATTGCAGTTTCACTGTATACCAGCCACCATGCGTGTAAACCCCCAGCCACTGAGTTCCAATTTTCTTTCCCTCCAAGCTCCAACACAAAAACTTCTGGAGATAATCTAACAATATTTTCTTTGGAATAATTACAACCAGGAAATAGACTACGGCAAATTCCAAATACTACACGCCCGTGACGATAAACTTTCTAGTTACCATTAGAACCAATCATCAAAAATCTCTGTCGTTTTGTTGAAATCCAATTTGTAGAAAAGCTTTACGTATATCAGCAACTAGTTAAATGCTGCACCAAATAGGTACATTTACCTTCAGAATTTGACAACGAGAGTGAGAATACGTTTCGGTATTCATAGCTTGGAACGCGTCGGAGAGCGGTTCTTCACGACATCCGATTTACATTCTGAAACATATCCACGACTCGAAACCAATTCCATCTCGCTTTGTGCGGTCTCCGCACGAAGCGAAAAATGGTCCCGCATTTTCAGGTTTACCATTGCGCCTCTATCCCCCCTCCAGATAAACGTCTTTGATTTCGAAAACATGGAAAACAGGCGTGGCGCGAATGCTCAACGTGGGAACGATGATGAAAAGCTGATAAACCACGCCATGTATGAACGTGGATACTTCTTACTTTTTATTTCTTACCACTTATATCACTTGTGTTATTACACCATGTTCTAGTGTACCTAACCTGCCTAGTGTAGGAAAGTGAAACCAGGCTATCCAACGTTTGACGAAATTTATTTAAAAATAAAAATTCGTTGCTCGGTTATCTATTTTGAGAACTATACAAACATATCGTCGGAAATCATAAATGGAAACCGATAATTTTCGTTACTTACTCTCCAAGTATATTCATTACTTATCACAGTTAAAAATCGGATTGAAGTATGTTACTTTTTTTATATGTTAATATATTTGTGTCAAAAAGTGACATACATTGTTACTTAAATTAACGCACGAGCAATATGTCGAATCATCTAGATACGTCAGTGTGTAAAACTGTAACATTTTAACTCGCACAAATGTTAAAAATATTACTGAATATGTGCAATGTGTTGATGCAACTATCTTCTGTGTTAAGTTTAACATTTATTATTTAACTTATTCCGATATGTTTTGAATACTTTCATGCATGTAGAGTTAACATATTAAGTTATTCATTTTGCAACGCAACATAAACTTCAATGTCATTTCGACTCATAAAAATGTAAGTCTCTACGCAAATATTGGACTGTTGTTTTCGCTTCCCGGCTATCACATTTGGTCAAGTCGTTTTCATCTCAGTCAGTCCAGAATTGCGTCGCGTGCCAGGTGTCAATTCCTATCGATTAATAGCGTGTGTTGCTGTGTAGTAATAGTACGGTAACAGTGTGTGTACAAAAAAAAACAGATAAGTGATATTCCAAATTCCTACACATATTATTATATATAAGTACCTACTTCCAGGGTTTTTATATTTAGGTATTATGTTAACCAGGGGTGGCTCTTTAATTATGAATTTGCCGCACCTAACAAATGCCCCTATTTCTCATTTTTATGCTGTTCCGCCTAGATCTTTAGATTTTGTACCTACATTATTTGAATAATTCTTAATTTTACCTGTTATTAAATTGTTTTGAATAAATTTAAAAAGTTGCCTTTTGTATATTGGTATACCTATAGTTATCATAGTTATTAGAAAAAATTTGATATTTATTTTATATAGTATAGATGTATCTTCTATTATTATTATTATTAATCTGCCTAATCCTAATATGTAACCCTTTTGTTTTGAAATAAAAAAAATCACAAATCAAAATTGTTGTATTCATTTTGCAAGTCACCCATTTACTTCACATAGTTGCTAGTTGTTAAGAAGATGTTATTGCCCGAGATTTATAAAACAAGTTATAGTCATGCAGTGTTGTTCCAGTCCTTTGCAGTGTAAGAAACAGTAAAAGTATAAAGTTTATTAAAAGGTAAGTATCGAGAAAGGTATTATTACGAGACACTTATTATACAGGGTGATTCAGGAGGAAATGTCAATATTTTAGGTACGTATTCGGGGACCCAAAATAAACATAAAAGTTCCTATAAACATGGGTCCTATTCCCGGCCGTTACCGAAATACAGGGGTAAACAACATTCAATTTAAGGTTTTTATTACATTATTTATAACAGGTAGGCTAGGTTTTGGGTGATTCAGGCGGAAATTCCTGTTGCTTAGCAATAGTAGACCTTAATCCTCTGGATTATTGTCTTTGGGGGTGGTTTAAATCATTGGTATATTCAAGTAAAGTAAACACTAGAGATGCATTACTCGATCGAATAATAAATTCAGCAGCAACTATAAGAAACAGGCCCGTATCCATTCATAGAGCGACCCGAGCTATTCACCAGAGAGCTGACTTATGTTTAGAAGTAAACGGTGGCATTTTTGAAAACTATAAAACCTAGCCTACCTGTTATAAATAATGTAATAAAAACCTTAAATTGAATGTTGTTTACCCCTGTATTTCGGTAACGGCCGGGAATAGGACCCATGTTTATAGGAACTTTTATGTTTATTTTGGGTCCCCGAATACGTACCTAAAATATTGACATTTCCTCCTGAATCACCCTGTATATAGACATTTATATATAATATAATATATAGTGTCTCCACATTAAGTACCTACTTACCACCCCTGTAAAATCTTTATTTGTTGACCGATTTTGATAAACTTTTCTTGTTAGGTATATATTAAAAATGCGATATTAAACATTTGTTCTAATGTTAAAAAACAATAGGTAATATCTAGAAATAAAAAATTAATACTTTTTTTTTCTTATATGATTACAACCCAAAAATAAAGTTAGCTACTCATTGAACGCGCATTTTGAATACCTATACCTATAAAAAAAACTTTTATCAAAATCGATCAACGAATAAAAATTTTACAAGGGTGGTAAGTCCTTAATGTGGACACACTGTATATAATAATGTAATTATTACGTAATATATTTATTTACTATTAATCTAAAAGTACTATTTATATGTGTATTTTTAACTTTAGATCAAATGTTAATTTCACTATAGCTATATGTTAGAACTACGTAGATCAAATGTTAAAAACCACTGTCGTTTTTCCTCTATTTAACATATGCCTAGATGTTACTTCAACTCACGCTTTTGTTAATATAAATAATGACAAATGTCTAATTAACATTACCTGACTTGTTAATTTGAATATGGAAAGTTTCAATATGACACACTACCATCGTAAATACAACAAAACTTTAATGTCAATTTAACTTTTATTTTCACAAATCTGTATGTATAAGTTGACATACAATAATACTTCAAAATAATATAACACTTTCAGTTAATCATTTTCTACACAACGCATAACGTAAAATTTGACGGACACGTACATCAGCCATTTTACATATTTTTGTGTGTGGACCAGATGGAACATCAAAAAAATGTTAAATTTAACATATTATTTTCAACTGTGATTAATTTCCGTGTTAAAAATTTAACTTCAAATTTATATGAAAGGATATATTTCTAATTCTACATAATTCTAGTTTTTAAATTTTATGTTTAGCTCAAAAATAGTGAAAATAACAGCGCGTGTGCATTTAAATTGGACCACCCTGTCCACAAAATGAGTTTCTTTTAAATTCTGTTTGCTATTCGTAAACGTAAGTTGCATATCATACTTTACCTACAGGGGTAATATTTAAAGATTGCCCACCACTTATTTTTTTAAATTTTGAAACTAAAAAAAAATGATAAACACAAAAGTTGAATAGGAAATTTTCTTGCGATCTCAATGCACTTAGGTATCAGAAAATCAATTGAATGTCCCATTTTTATATATTGATAAAACATATGTTTTTTAATGGATCACCGTGTATATTATTGGATATTTGCGACAAATATAGAGCATAAGCATACAGGCCAGTCCAAATTATCTATATGGAAATGATAGCAATAAAAGGCTGGAATACTGTTCGAACGAAATAGGCCCACTTGCGCCCGGACCACTTGCGCTCTGGTTAAAATTCGAACCACTTGCGCTCGTGTTATTTTTACCTGATTTCGGCCGGAGCATTTGCGCCCCTCATAAGATAAGATTAACATGTCATTACCGAATAATTTATTATAAGTTTAATATTTTCGTTTCAGGTACCCTTATTTTTACGTAAGATATACATATTTATTAGCACAATATTTTAAACCGTGTATATCTTTTATGCAGGTATTCTGTGTGGAAATACCCCCTCGAATTTTCTCAGAACAGAATAATAAACTAATTTGATGAGCTGTAAGGGCCGGTTTTTCCATATCATTTACAAAAATTGTTAATTATTTTGGGGTAGGTACTTGTCAATATTTCGATATTTAAGAAGACATCTTTTACTTTTGCAAACAGTATCTCTGTAAGGTTGATTCAGAATGGAAGAAAAGCTAAAAATTATTGAGACTACGAAAGGTAAGCCTTGTGCATTGCATAATGGCTACCGATACCGAATTAAAAGTGTTAAAGGTGATAGTAAAACTTGGACGTGCACAAAAGACAAAGCTGAAAATGTCGTGGTAGACTTGTTAGTGTGGGTGATGAAGAAACTGTGAAAATGATAGTAATTGATCACACATGTAAGTAAACCTGATGTGGCACTAAATGAAGTATACGTATGTATATCCGCCGTCAAGAAAAGGGCTCGAGAAGAAGAAAACATTACAAAGCCAATGTCGTCCATATATGAGTCTGAGGTAAAGCAACTGTACGACCGTGGTTTGGAATTTGTCACCACAATTCCCAAATTTCAATCTATGAAGTCAAGTCTCAATCGTGACAGATCCAAAGCAATGGGTACAATAAAGGATCCCGAGGATTGTCACAACATAGTTTGGCCGTCAAAAATATTCACATTTGAGGACAATTCAACATTTGTTCTAGCTGAAGATGGCAATGGCGGAGACAAGATATGAATTTTTGGGACTAAGTTAGGAAAAGAGGCCATGGCCAATGGAAAAACATTTTTGGTGGATGGAACTTTCAAGAGTTGCAGCAAACAATTCTATCAGCTATACACAGTACATGTTGACATTGGAAGTACCCAACAGGAAACGAATGTTGTTGTTTTTATTCCTCGCCCTATAACTATCATTGGTAAATTCAGACATTTTAAAATATTGTTTATATATTTTTGTCATGTGTTGTTTTACCAGAAATTTGTATATACCTACAGTTTTTTTTGTACTGTTTCTTGCATTTATTATAATATATGTGTATCTAACTGCATAACTTTTTGTGGAATATTTCCTCTATTACACACATTAGACAAAAACCCCCAATCACTAAATCTTATACAAAAAGATTCATTTATTCAAAAGTTATTTAAAGAATCATTTTAAACATTGACGCCCTGTAGATGGAAAATAAGCGTCTAAAATAAAAAATGGCATCATGAAAGTCCTATTCTTTTTACCTAAAGAATCTGCTATTTTGCTATGTACCATTCTTATGGACCACCCTGCATATTATATAGGTACGTTTATGATGAGGGGCGCAAATGCTCCGGCCGAAATCAGGTAAAAATAACACGAGCGCAAGTGGCTCGAATTTTAACCGGAGCGCAAGTGGTCCGGGCGCAAGTGGTCCGACACCGTTCGAACAATTTTAAACAGACACAATGAAGATGACGTTTTCTAGGTTCGTATAAAACTTTGTTTAATTCATATTAAGTACTCTACATAAACTTATTTATTCATTCATTATCGATTATCGTTGTTGTTTTACATGGATGTGTGATTTGTGTTACTTTTACTTCTGATTTATTCTTTAGAAGTTCATTAGGTTATTTTTTGCTTTATTAAACTGTTTAACCTTTTTTTAGACCACAATCATTCCATTTCAAAGATTTTTTATTTTGTTAACCTTCCCCCCATCGAGAAAATCCAGCTACGGCACTGGATATTTCCAGAACTATTTGACTTCGTCCCCCCCCCCCACCCTAAGATATTTTGCTAAGTGCAGCACTGAGTCAGTTATTATTATTTTATTGCAGAGAGTATTTTATGGACTGATGAGCACTATTGGGCTTCCGAAAATCCCAAAAAGTTCTATCCAGTTCAAAGGCAGGGCCGAACTTCAGTAAATGTATGGTGTGGCATAGGTAGTGCAAGAAAGTCAAGAATTTTGCTTAGATACGTAAAATAGTTTGATGATAATTTAATTTATTATTATTTTGGCATCAATTTAGAACTGGAAAACGTAATGTAACTAAATTTATACCCTAAATGCTAGACAGTACATCAACTTTGCAGTAAACATAACAGAATTTTAAAGCGGAAAAATACCTATTCTTATCGGCAATTAGTAATAAAAAATTAATAGAATGATAGTGATATAAAAAAGTTTTTACGAAGTTACAAGTTTTTAAAATTTTCAGAAATTTCGTAAATATTAAAAATTGGCAAAAAACTAAATCTTTTATTAGAGCGTTCAAATTTGATACACTTATGTAGAATTGAAAAAGAAACAACTTTTTCAAGTAAAACTTTTTGATATTTTAACAAATAAACCCATTTTTGGTCATACATTTTTTTTAATGTCATTTTTGACAGATAACGAAAGTCACATGACCACGTTTGAGTGGCTTATTTTAAATCTTTTTTGAAGCAAAAGGTAACCCCAGAATTAAATTTCAAAATAAAACATTAAATAAAAATTTCCCCCATGGTGCGAACTTTTTGGAGGACACTGTATATCATTGGACTCGCAATTTGACCACCAGTTATTAGACGGGAATAAACGCCAAAATTATACAAAATGGCTTCTCATGATAATTCTATATTTTAAAGGGAACTCTATCCATTAGGTATAAGAAGGAAATAAACACCCCTTATATAAGTTACGCAGAGAAATTGGCCAATAATTTATGCGTCAGTTACAAGAAGGAAATATATCGGATACTTTTATTTCCTTCTTCAAACACAGATTCGTCTGCGTTTCAGCATTTAGTTCTGTTTCTAGTGTTTCTGACATTGTTGATAAGTGTTTAAGTGATATTTAAAATGTCTAGTGATATTGAAGACAGCAATACAAGTGTTCCTACTGAAGAACAGCCAAAAAGGAAGAAAGAAGTGAGAAATATACATACATTTGTATAAAAGTGAAATACAAAAGTCAAAACGTTTACGCGGTGAAGCTTATACGAGTACAACTACGGGTCGTAATGTAGCGGCAAAATCAAATATCGCCAGTGAGTGTACGTGTAAAAAAAGGTGCACCCAAAACTTACCGCAGAAGAAGAAGACCAAGCCCTTAGTAGTTTGTATAATGGACGCCCCAAAAATGAGCAGGATACTTTTCTGACGGGTCTTATAAAATGTTTGTGTGTGGCTCGAAGACGATCAATGAATGAAAATCCAAAAAGGCGTGACAACATTTTCGTTTACTTTGTCCTAAAAAATTCTGAGAGAATCGAAGTGTGCCGGCAAGCATTTCCTATCCTGTATTCCATATAGGAAACAAAGCTATTTTTCGACTCACATCTCTTATTGCTGAAGGAAAACAGCCTACAGATCTTCGTGGCAAGCATTTAAATGGAGGAAATGTTCTACCTAACGAAGATGGGGTGGACCAACATATTCGTTCATTTCCCTCGAAAGAATCGCATTATAGCAGTAGACATATTCGATATTTGGAGGCCAATCTCAATCTACAAAAAATGCATGAACTTTTTTGCATTAACTATCCTGAACATGCAAACACTGTGAAGTATGATTTTTTCAGGAAGTATTACAACGAAAACCATGGATACAGATTTGGACGACCCCAAGTTGGCGTATGTTCAACATGCGAGGAACTTGAAGAGAAAATAAAAAGCCCAACACTTAACGACACGGCAAAGCGTGTAGCAGTTGCCGAAAAAATGGTACACTTGCGACGTGCTAAGAAGTTTTACGCAAAACAACAAGAAGTATTAACAGTATGTCAAGAAAGAGACGATGCGTCGGAGGCCTTGTGTTTGACTACAAGCAAAACCTACCGCTTCCAAAAATTCCCGTGCGAGAGATGTTTTATCTTAGAAAACTCTGGCTCTACGTCTTTTGTGTGCATGATTTGAAATCAAACTCGGCTAATTTCTACACGTATCATGAAGGAGAAGCTGAACGAGGACCTGATGACGTATGTAGTTTACTATGGAAAACCATCCAAAACATGGATCCTGCTATAAAATAGCGTCACATATTTAGCGACGCTTGCGGGGGGCCAAAATAGGAACAATATACCTTAATAAGATTCTTTCTACTTTTGGTTTCAGTGAGACGCTTTGACAAAATTTATCAGTACTTTCCTGTACGTGGTCATTCATTTTTGCAGTGTGATAGAAATTTCGGCACAGCAAAATGGCTTATTAGAAGAAAGGACAGAATATACACACCAGAAGAATATAATGTGATGATTTCAAGTTCCAAGAAACAGGGATTTTCGGTAACCAGCATCACTTCAGAAGACATCCTCAGTTTTAAGAACAGTTGGCCCAACTATTACAAGAAGACTTGCAAATCTCTAGATAAAAAATCTACGTTTATGATCTCAAAGTACAGATATTTTGAATACAGCTCTTCTCAAAAAGGCTATGTAACGACTTCGAAATGTGTCGACGGTTTCTCTAAACACCGATTTCTACTACAAAAAAGTGGGGTGTGCCCTGTATTGCCTACATCAAATGCATATTCGGTTAAAATACCAATAAACCACAAAATGTACGAAAAATTGTTCAGTATATACCAGACGACAAAAAATATTTTTACGAAAACATCCTAACATGGCCTACTACAACATCTGATAATACATTAGAAGAAGAAGATTAATGAATAGACGCATCTAAATAGACTTAAGTACCTACTCTTGTTCACATTTTCTTAAACGTTAATATATGTTTAATAAAGCCTTTTCCTGTATTATTTTGAAATAAAGTTTATGCAATGTGTTTATACATTGTAAGAAGGAAATAAATCCACCAGTTTTGTTTATTGTTATCGTATTATAAAGATACTAAATTGGAAATTTATTAGCAAAAACAAAGTTTAAACATTCCATAATTTTCACGTGTCTAAAAAAATTATGCCTAACAAAATAATAAATCAGAAAAGTTAGGAAGTTATTTTTGATTTACTCAAGACTAGCCAATTGGCTTTATTTCCTTCTTACAACTGGTGGTTCAATTTCATGTAGGTTTCAAATATCCAATAATATACAGGGTGGTCCATTAAAAAACATATTTTGTCTATATCTGACAAATGCTTCTTTCAATTGTTTTTTCTGAAAAGTGTATTGAGATCGCAAGAAAATTTCCCGCAAATTTCCTGTATAATTTCTACAACTTTCGTGTTTTTCATTTTCTTCTAGGCCCAAAATTTAAAAATATAAGGGGTTGGCAATCTCTAAATAAAATTTACCCCTATACATGAAATGAGTTACTTTTAATTTCTGTTTCCTATATTTAAGTTGCATGTCATACTATATTGTAAATTCTAGGCACTTTTGGGTAAACATAGCAATACAATAATAATGTTGTGGTCAGATCGTTGAAAATAAAATGAAGTATGCCTCAAAAAAGTAATTGTTTTTAAATTTGTTGTATTAAAAACTATCACGGAGTTTACGTTTATTATGAGGGATGGCCCAAAATAAAGCATTAATGTATTGAATGACGTTCACGAACATGCAAAACCTTACCACGGAATTTAATTTGAACTCAACTCAAAAATAAAATAAAAGTTGGTGCACATTTGCTACCATTTATTCCTATATTTACCTAGGAGTCATTAACTAAATCTTCAAAAATTCTATATTCAATTGTTTTTCTGATATTATGTGTGTGATGACAAGAAAATTTTCAAAACTTCCACCGAATATTATTACTGAGATGGAAATTAGTATTAAACGGAATTACAGATTATTTCAAAAAGTACCTAAATCGATTTCGTTCAGTAGAGCAATCAAAATGTCGAGACGACTTTCGCAGTCAAACGTCGAATCGCATGCCGTCAGCACGCCAGGATTCGGTATTCATAGTCTGGGACCTAACGCGGACCGCTCGGGAGGGACCTTTCCCCTTGCCATCCGATTTACATGCTAAAATATATCCGCGATCTGAAACCAATTCCGCCTCACTTTCCACTTTGTACGAATCACACTCCAATAATTATTCATTGTACAAAAGGAAAAATATAGTTATCTAACGCCTTGCGGGTTGTTCGATAATTTCTGTATTTTGCTCTTATGCTATGAAGAATAAAGTATATATATATATACTCGGTGACCGGCAGAAAGTTGGACACAAATGGAAAACTTTTTTATTATAAATTTCTCAGAAAATTTTATTCTTGATAAAAGTTGGTGCATCATTTCAAACTCAAAACGCATATACCAAAATTTAAATACCTCTTTTTGGATACGAGGTAGATTCAAAAATGTCAAAATAGCTCAAGAGTAAAGTACCCTTATTTTTTAAAATACAGTAAAAAGTTACTTACAAAAGTTGTTTGTAATCAAAAGTGGATGTCAGATTTAAAGTCACAGCCACCTAGTAAAAAAAAGAAGTTAACCTTTTTGTATTTTTTCGATCACCCTGTGTATTACAAAAAAAAACAAAATACCGCAAGCGGAACTTATCATCGGATAACACATGAATTTCCTACTTAACTTTAATTTTGTTCGATTAGCAGCTAGAAATTTAAATTAATCGAAATCAGAGTTTAAAAATATTAAATTTTTGTGTCCATTGAATAAAATAAGTAGTTTTTTTGGCAAATTTTAATAATAAGCAATTTAAATGAAAACAGTAACTAAAAATAAATTTGGCAAACAATTTTTTCAACTCTGTTTGCCTTTGGGACAGCGGCATTTTAGGATTCTTAACAACGGAGAAGACAATATCCATTTCATTATCTTCTTACATTTCTTCTATGTGGTACTTGACATTTATTGTGCACTGAACTGAACTGCTTAAAACTCCTAAGAATTTTTGACACAGTTGAGTAGTTGACGTTTTTGTCTGGATGTCGTTCATTGAAAATATCTGATGTTTCTCGACAAGTATGATAATATAATTATCACCGTGTATTAAAACAATTTCAACTTTATCTTGAACACTAAGTGCAGGCATAGTTGCAGAATGACAATAACGGAGTTTGACATGTAAAATAATTCTTCGCCGACAATTATTGTTTTCAAAGCCAACTTTGCAAGAGTTATTATTGGCCATACCATGGATTATCCTATTAATCTCGTATTTTGTTCGATAGGTACCTCTAAGCAAATTTATTTTTAGTTACTGTTTTCATTTAAATTACTTATTATTAAAATTTGTCATTTGTGTACTTATTTTATTCAATGGACACAAAAATTTAATATTTTTAACCTCTGATTTCGATTAATTTAAATTTCTAGCTGCTAATCGAACAAAATTAAAGTTAAGTAGCAAGTTCATGTGTTATCCCACGATAAGTTGCGCTTGCGGTATTTTGTTTTTTTTGTAATACACAGGGTGAAAAATACAAAAAAGTTAAATTTCTTTTTTTTTTACTAGATGGCTGTGAATTTAAATCTGACATCCACTTTTGATTCCAAACAACTTTTGTAAGTAACTTTTTACCCTATTTTAAAAAATAAGGGTACTTTACTCTTGAGCTATTTTTACATTTTTGAATCTACCTCGTATCCAAAAAGAGATATTTAAATTTTGGTATATGCGTCTTGAGTTTTAAATGATGCACCAACTTTTATCAAGAATAAAATTTTCTGAGAAATTAATAATAAAAAAGTTTTCCATTTGTGTCCAACTTTCTGCCGGTCACTGTATAAAAACTATTTATTGGTAGTAATTATAAGCTCTACAGATGTTTGACTCCACTATAGGTAAAACCCCACCATCTTCTATATTAGCCAAATTCCCACGTTTAAAACATTAAGACGAGAGGCGATAAGTAGGTATACCAAAACAGTTCCCCTTTCAAAAGTTAATAGTCTCGTCAGCTTTAGAAAAGGTTTTTTTCTTGCAATCGGCAGTGAAGTGTCTCAAAATTGTCATTAGAAGCTCAAAAATAGGCACTGAAGTAGCCCATTATTGTACGATTTTTTCAATAAGTAGGCCTTGGCGAGATGTAAACATCAAACGTCAAACGCTGTGCCATCGCCCATCAAAAATGACCAAATATTCTAAACCCGGTCAATAAAGGCCCATTTAACTTTTCGTACACATTGCGAAATTGTTACCTAAAGCAGCGCAATCTTTTAGTATACATATAGTAGGTTTGAATATCAATAGATTTGTTATGGAGGCTGCACATAAAGCAGCAGTTTGGTTTTTCTGTTCAAAGGCACCGTGCCTTGTCATACTTGATCTAGGTAGAGCGATCGTCAAAGTCAAGCAACGCCTCGCGCAGTCGGTTCCTGGACGGGTGATCACTTATGATTATTTTCTTGCCTAATAAAACATTTTTTTTTCCGATTTCAAAAAAATATATAATATTATTATGTACCCCGGCACTGAAGTTCTTTTTATGACTCATGTGGTTTATTTGCCTCGGCCAGAGGCCTCAGCAACTAAATTCCACATGAGTCATAAAAAGTAGCCCATTATTGTACGTTTTTTTCAATAAGTAGGCCTTGGCGAGGAGTAAACATCAAACGTCAGACGCGGAGCCATCTCCCGTCAAAATTGACCAAACATTCAAGCAGTTTGGATTTTCTGATGGAAAGTGCCGTGTCTCGTAATACTTGACCTAGGTAGAGCAATCTTCAAAGTCAACTTCAGTACCTTAGTACATAAATAACTATTTCTTTTCGAAGTTGATGTTGTTGCTATTATCTACTTGAACACCAAACACACAGAAGGCAAATAACTTGATTTACTGCTCTGAAAAGAACATTCTATTATGGCCTGGATGAGTCGACCTACTAAACTGAATAAAGTCTGAAGAATACTTGTAGGTATATCGACCTAGCCCTGCTCTTGTATAATTTCTCAGTTTACACTTATTTTCTACGCACTACTTTTTCGTTGTATTTTGTTAGGTTGATACAAAATACACTTTCTGTACCTATTTGTAAGAATCATTTGTATCCATATACTATGGGTAAAATTACAGCTTCTTATGCATCCTACTCTCAACATTGTTTATTGTGGTATTTCTACATAGATGTTGCTCATTAGTCATTGCCAAAGCCTTTCACCTAGTCTTGCATTTCCAACACTAAAACAATTTTCCCTGCAACATAATCTCCGCCTACAAGCCAGTGGAGTTAGGGTGAAAGCAAAGTTTAAAGTATTTTTGAAATAACAATTCCTTGGGGAGAGATGTTTCGATTTCCTCGGGTGTGTTCTTTTATCTCCTAGGTATACAGGATGTTTTCTAAGTACGTGTAGGAAATGCAGGAAGTTAATCTTTAGCCCAAAGTATTTCGATTGAGTTTAACCACGGATCAAATCTCCATATTTACTGTGATACTGTGTAACTTTTTTTGAGGTTACGGTATCTCTTGCAGGTTAATCATTTGAGTGCATCTTTTCATTTGACAACAAAAGTGTATACTTGTTTCATGACGATAAATTCAAATGTTTACGTTGAAATTGGGAAAATGTGCAAAAATGTCACCTACCGCTTTATTCAAATGTTACAGTAGATCAACATTCAAAATAAAGTAAAAAATGCAAATGGAAATTGGTCGAAACATCATTCTCTTGAAATAGGGCCCCCAAACTTTGTCAAATTTATTACTTTCCATTTTGAAAACGAATAATTTTTGGTACTTTGTTCATAGAGATTTTTTTCTCACACTAAAAATTGTATGTTTCGAATGCTGGAGTTAACCGCAAACGGTCGATTTTTATCGTTATCAAACAAGAGTACCTTCTTGTTGCAGAACAAAAATTCACTAAAATTATAACCCCCAGCAAGACCAAGAAGATAATAATTAACCTAAAAAGTAACGAGGCACCAAGGCCAAATTTCAGTTTAGTAGCTTGATTATTTTGGGAGATATTGCCATGATTCAATAATTATTACAAAAAAAAAGAACAACAACGCCTTGGTATCTCTGTAACTATTGATATTTGACCCTAAGTTGTAAAGTTAAATCGAAATATTTTGACCTAGGATTAACTTCCTGCATTTTCTACACGTACTTAGGAAACACCCTGTGTACTTGTATACTTACATGCTGAGGCTAATAAAGTCTGAGTTTTATATAATATGTTACATAGCTATAATATGTATAGGTATTTTAGGTATTTAACATAGGTATATTATATTTAACATTGAATCCAAGCATACACCTTCTACCACAGGAAACCTAGCTACAGCTACAGCTGCGCTTTTACTATAAGACTAAATTAAGTAGGGTTTTCATATACAGGATGAAACAACAAGTATATCTCCACCCCACTTTTTCCTCAATTCATTACCAATAGGAAAATCCTCATTGTCATCAAGTCATCATAATGAACACATTTTTCTACTTTGAAATACACGCTGAGCAAATAGTTACATTAGGTGATATTTTTATAAAAACAGTGAAATACCTAAATAATTAAAGGGGATTCTTGATAGTTATATATGCTAGATTATTTTTGAAAGAAACTTACTTTATTAAATCGGAATAATAACAAAATGGCAATAAATATTGAAGATTTCTTCCTACCTATACCCGTTTTTGTAAGTATATACCCTGGATAGACGAAATCGTAAGAATGATGAATATCGAATATTTATTGTCTTTTTGTTATTATTTTCATTTACAAGAGTAATTACGAGATAATCTGCCATAACTATAAAAAAACTTGCCTTGATTTCATGGCTAACTATACTATCTTTACATTTTAATTGATTTTTGTTGTAAATGGAAATCCACATATCTTGCTTGATGGAAAAAATATATCACCATATTATATATCCTTGCAATCAGAAAATTAGCTCCTTCATGTCTTCAATGTCCAAAAATATACAGGGTGTTTATTATTAGAAACAAAATATATATTTACCCTTACTTTTAAGATACACCCTGTATAATCCGTAAGCCTAGCTTTCTAAAGCCCGATATACCTACTTTATAACTTTTATAGAAAACTTTTTTCTCCATCTGCAAAAATTAGAGAAATAATAGGGGAGGTTGGAGTTTCCGAGTGAAGACTCTGTACATCAGAAAACGCATAAGTACATTTTTAGGTTGGGCTATTTTTATTTAAGAACTGGTTAATTACTGACCTTGATATTATTTTTTTAAACTCTGTACATCCATATTCCGTGTTATGTGAACCACTGTGTAATATGAGATGTCGTTCGGATATAAAAAAATAAAAACTTAGATTTTTATACATCTCAAAAACGGTATGCGCTTATGGAAATTTTCTAAATTGACACCGCGTTTTAAATTATCATATTATACCTATGCTCTGGCTAAATCTGACTCTTTCTGTATATTATTTTTGTCCCTTCTTCATACCAAAGAAAAGAAATGCAAATAAACTTAATATCGCAATTTCTGCCTCAATCTTCGCGTTCCATCGATATGCCCGCGCCCATCATCCACCTGTTTTTTTCGCGAAATTGATCGTAATCGTTTTTCAGATGCCTGACCGCAGCGCTTATTTTTCAAATTGCTTGTTGCGAAAACAAACAAATATTAAATAATGGAACGAATTAAAGGTCTTATCCGTGAAGTTAGCAGCAACCGCAGCCACACGTGAGTGTTAGCGGCCAATTTCGTAAAACCCTTTTTTTAAGTCAGTGGCGTAGAAATCAAAGAAAAATAAATGGGTGTATGCATACTCGTATTGAGTCGATACTCTAGCAATTTACTAGCAAATTTTTACATTTTTTGTACTTTTGGTATTCTCATACGTTCGTGGTTTAGCTTGTTCGCTTCACAAGAATTTCTTTCTTTTTTCGAACTCTACACTTAGAATTGCGTTTTCCCAGAAAATTCAGCGAATTACAATCCCAAGTTAAAAAAAAAAACAATCTATAATCGTCTTCGCGCAGTAATATCTCTGTACCTATAGGATTTATGGAGGTGGCTTCTTCGAGTGGAACAACTTAGGATCGACTTTTATTTATACGGCACTTTTGAATATAAATAAGCAATACGATAAGGAATACATTTTATAAAAAATCACTTACCTAAGTAAAGAAAGGATTTTATTTTCAACAACTGCCACAGATCAGGAAATTGTCAAAAGTAAAATGCCGCTGGATATATGAATGAATTTAAAACCAACCAAATGGTCTTATGAGATATTGAAATTAAAAAAAGAAACACGATTTTTTTATCACCATGTACCATGTGTGTGTGATATCACTTTTGACGCCTATGAAACAATATGCGATTACTTATAAGTAAATCTAGAAGCCATTGGATATCAAATTGGAATGAAGAAATACATTATGACAAAGATTACCTTTGTTTAATGGATGAGAACGTGAAGAAATCTTGTGGTGTGTTTTACCCACCCACTCTATTTATTCAAAATATCGGGTATACATACATATACATGTATATACTATTGTATTTGTTTGTGAGTTATACAGGAATGCAAAGTCTATATACAGTGTGTCCGCGTTTACTTGTGAATACTAGGTATAGAAATCTATAAAAAGCCGAGAAAATTTTAGCATTATAATTTGTTTAAATTCACCTAAGGGAGGATAATATCTCACAGACACTACTATTTCGATTGGGTGATTAATTATTGTTTTAAATAACCAATTTTCAGAATATCACATTAGGTATTATTTTAAGAATATAATGGATGGTGCCATCGAATTGGCCATAGCTCAAAACCATTTGAACAAAATATCAATACTTTAAGTTTTAAGTTATACAGGGCGTTCACCCTGTATAAACCACAGAGCACAGATTGGTGATTAAGCTTCGCCTGAGGTATTATTGCACGTAGTATAGCCATAATATCTCGTACAGTGTGTCAATCAAATTAGACGAAAGAATCATGTATTTGAAAAAAATATATGTGTAAAGAAAAAGTCATGTTTGTGTGTATTCAAAAAAATATTTAAAGAAAAAATCGGGATTCCACTGCATTCTGTCGGTCCCCCTTGGAAAACATACTTGATTTTTACATTTCCTTACAATTGGAGGCATCATCCTCCATCCTTAATTATGCTTGCCGTTACCTAGGGGCCTAATGTAAAATCATTTTTTTCTTTGGGTAATTTTTTTAATAAATGATTTTTAATTTGATTTTTTTGCGAACACCCTGTATGACCTGGACTGGCTACACTACGTACTACGTACAATAATACCTTAGGCAAAGCTTATTCGATTTTCAAAAAAAGAACCAACCTGTGCCCCATAGTTTATACAGGGTACCTATGCTCTGGAAAATCTTTCTTTTTTTCATTTTGGCCTCACTGGGGTTTTGAGCTATGGCCAATTCGATGGTACCATGCCTAATACGATGTTCTGAAAATTGATTATTTAAAAAATCATACTCAGCCATGGAATAATCACCCAATCGAAATAGTAGTTTCTTTGAGATATCTTCCCTTAGGTGAATCTAAAAAATATACATATATATTATAAAATTAAAACATTCAAATATACAATATACATATAATTATAGATTTGAAATGGAAGCACCCCGTAAAATTTATATTTTTCATCCGATTTTTACCGGGTTTTTCCAAGGATAGGTCACAAAAAATTCTCCTTTGGTGCAAAATTTCAGGTCTTATTCTCAATTTTCAAGATCTACTACGAATTTGTTTCTAGTATAAAATAACGGAAACCATTTAGCGATTTTTTTATTTAAAATCTGACACCATAGCGTTAATCAAGACACCCCAAAACCCTTACATACCAAATTTGAACAAAACATATACAGGGAATTCGCTTCTGAGGGATGTGAAATTTGAGCAAAATATAGGAATTTTAAAGACATCTGGCAAGTCAAGTGTGGAATACCCTTAAAACAGCTGCATGGTCAACAGGACCACTCAAAGTGTTGGTGTTTAAAGATCCAATAGAAAATATATGTGCTTGAAATTTTTGGGGTCAAAAATTGAGTAGGTATATCAAAACCGCCTCAGACACTATAAACGTCTAAAAATACAGAAGCCTAAGAGTCAGTAAGTCCGTATGAGTTAAGGTGGCTGGTGTGCCGCAACAGCAAGCGCACAGAAAATGTATCATTTTAGACAGTGATTTTATTGAGAAAGGTCCAATAATTTAAATTGTTTTTTATTTGGTGGTTGGCATTTTGTAAAGGAATAAATTACTATTGTGTTTATTAATGCTTTTTCAATAATTCCAGAGCACTCTTGGCTAGTATGAAATTTCATAAAAATTCAGCATTTTGAGATGCCCCAAAGAAAAATACCCTGTACATTTCTGTATTGGATCTTTGCACACCAACACTTTCAGTAATCTTGTTGATCATTCAATTGTTTTGAGAGGATTCCACGACACACTTGAGTCGCCAGTTGCCTTTACAATTCCCATTTTGCTCATCTTTGGTACAATAGAAATCCCTGTATATTTTTTGTTCAAAATTGGTATGTTGGGGTTTTGGTGTGTCCTGATTAACGCTGTGGTGTCAGATTATAAATAAAAAAATCGATAAATGGTTTTGTCACTTTTTACTAGAAAAAATCGTAGTTGGCCTCGAAAACTTAGATTAAGACATGACATTTTGCACCAAAGTAAAAAAAGAGTTTTTTGCGAGATATCTTCAGAAAAAAACGGCATAAATCGGATGAAAAATAAAAAAAAATTACCGGTGTGCTTCCATTTCAAATGGGCCTCCCTGTATAATGCTAAATTTTACTTGGGGCTTCATAGATTTCTAGACTGTTCACAAGCAAACGTGGACAGGCTGTATATACTCGTAGATCGTATATACAGGGTGACCGTATTTAGAGTTTTTGCATGGGGATCTTTGTTATCTTAAGAGATACGAGGTCGGTTAAATTGGGGCAAAGTTGCGGAATTTGATGCCGAGTAACATGGTAAAAAAATTTTTTGGCTGGCCCTTCTCGTTTTGAAAATAATGCGAAAAAACTGAAAATTGTCATTTTCGTTTTTATTTTTTTAAACGAAAACGAATGGTGCTGGACATTTCTAAGTTAAACATTATTAAGGCACTTTTTTACAAGGAATCTAAATATGATCTCGCATTTTTTTTTCTCGCCTAACTGGACAAAAATATGACGATCAACTTTTATTTTTCTTATGGGCGCCATATTGGATTTTTGCATTTTTGAAAAGAAGATTTTTTTTCTGGTTGAAATGATATGTTACACATTATGCTTTACTTTGTTTTTCTTGCCGTAATATCAAATTAAACATTTTTGCATAGAGTGCCTCGGAAATGTAAGCCCAATAATGTTTGACGTTTTTGCATGGAGTGCCTTGGAAACATAAGCCTAGTTACCCATTGTTGCGAAGTGTGCTTTGGAATATTGTTTAACGGTTCAGTAAAAATTCAGTTAATGTTAAATTTATTGATTAAATAAATCATAAATGTACCGCGAGGACAAGAGTATGATCTGAGACCTTGCTATTTATTCGCCATTTGCACACTTTAACACTAAAAGAGTCAAACTGGAAACAAAAAGAACAACAAAAACCTAGACGAGTAGACAATCCTATTTTACAATAAATGTTCAATTTGTCCTCATTGTTCCTCAAAGCACAATGCAGCACGTTTCTTTAAATTGGTTTATGGCTCGTCCAATATCCCTTCGACGTCATTTATATTTGAGGAATAATAAATACACTTGAATCATGTCACGCTTTTCTTCATGTGAAAAATACATTTTTTCAGTAAAATAAAGTATCCGTGTCATTTAAAATTATTGTACTAAACTATCAAACGATATGGGGCTTATGTTTACAAGGCATTCTATGCAGAAATGTCAAACATTATGGGGCTTATATTCCCAAGGCACTCTATGCAAAAACGATTAATTTGATATTACGGCAAGAAAAACAAAGTAAAGCATAATGTGTGACATATCATTTTAACCAGAAAAAATCCTCTTTTCAAAAGTGCATAAATCTAATATGGCGCCCATAAGAAAAATAAAAGTTGATCGTCATATCTTTGTCCAGGGAGGGGAGAAAAAAATTGCGAGATCATATTTAGATTCCTTGTAAAAAAGTGCCTTAATATTGTTTAACTTAGAAATATCCAGCGCCATTCATTTTCGTTTAAAAAAATAAAAACGAAAACGACAATTTTCAGTTTTTTCGCATTATTTTCAAAACGAGAAGGGCCAGCCAAATTTTTTTTTACCATGTTACTCGGCATCAAATTCCGCAACTTTGCCCCAATATAACCGACCTCGTATCTCTTAAGATAACCAAGATCCCCATGCAAAGATTCGAAATACGGTCACCCTGTATAGCATAATATTCCTAGTCCTTCTAAACCTTGTATATTATTTGGTGTTTTCTAAGATGTTTTGGGTTTAATTTATTCATTTCTATCATGGTGTGATCAAGTTAGGTATAGGCTAGAGAGTTACTAGATTTTTATTTTTTATTTCTCAGTTTGGTTGTCGATGTAAAGCTCTTGGGTCTTATTGGTTTAAGTGCACAGTTTGGTCATTTTTACAAAATTGGTGGCTGACTATGGATAGGCTTGTTCACTAATTTCTAATTGTAACCAAAATCAATGGATCTAAGTCTATACAGAGTGTAACTTCGATTAGTACAGAAATTTTAACTATAGCCGTATGTTCCAACCCCAAAAGCACGCCCAATTATTCTCTTCTCCGTCTCAAATAAAATAAATATATAATTGTATGATGTAGGAAATACCCAAAGAGCCCTGAGGGCAAGACTAAGGATAGCACTCCAGTATATCATAGAAACTGTCTAATTGATGTACTGTTGACACATTTGGCTATTGCTCCTCAACTAAAAGATTATTACAGGAGTCTTATCTTCAAAGCATTTTTTTCTTATGGATGAACCGCCAAGTTTAACACCAACAATCGTCCATCAATCATGGTAGCTGAACGTTTTCTATCTAAATACAACAAACTTTACTTACTGCTAGGTAGGGCCCGTTCGATTTCTGACAAATTCGTTAATTAGGTTTTTGGAGACATTAATCTAGGATTAAGAGAAATAGCACGAAAACAAATTATTGTGCAGGTAAGTACCGAGTCGGTCCATTTTGACAGTTCATTAGTCTTTAATAAATTCGAACAGGTTATGCAACATTAAACTATTGACGAGATTAAAATACCTCTATTAATGTAGCATGATAAAGCCAACGCCTATCAGGGCTTAAGGATTTAAACACCTTATACGGTAGCAAGCACAAGTACCCAAATGCCAATTAAAATTTGAAGGCACTGGGGTAGAGGTAAAATAGGCAGAAGTTTATGAGATACCTACATATAATACACACATCATAAGACTCTAAGGGACAAGGATATAAATTATGAAATAAAACACAATTTCCTGCTTTATTTTTTTATATTATAGCTGTCCTCTAAATAGACTAATAGGTATACTTATGTCAAAATTCTCAAAAGAATTAAGAAGTTCTTACAATTTACTTAGTTTCCAGAAAAAAAATTATGCATGTTTTGCAACACATAATTAACAACAATAAAGCAACATTAAATAATAATTAATACAGAAGATTACCTCCACCACTGTTAACAACCGCTCAACATCTACGAGGCATACTGAGAATTAGGTTGTCAATGCCATTTGTTCGATGGCGCTCCATTCATTTGAAAGGCACTTGGTCAGTTTGAAACACAATATTTTGCACCAAAAGTCTTCGTCCGAGCATATCTCATAAGGGCTCGATGGGATTTAGGTCAGAGGATTGAGAAGGCCAAGGCAAAATATGAATTTTGTTGTCCTGCAGAACTCCGCGCACGACATTTGCTGCATGGGAACGCGCATTATCGTGCATCAGTTGAAATTTTGTTCCAACTTTCTCTCAGCATACGGAATCTAGTATATGAAGAACCTCAATACAAAGAATACTACATAAACACAAATTTCACCCATACTCCTTTTCTCTGGTTCAAGAACTGAAAGATAATGATTTCATGAAACGGGTAGATTTTTGTGAGTTTATTTTAACATGGTTCCAAAGAGACGGAACCTTTTTGGATAATATTATAATTCTTGACAATAATTTATAAACCAAGTGACATTTCCTCAGCCGCGATTGTCTTTTCAACGTCCACGGCTAATATGATTTTCCAAGCGTTAAGCAAACCCCGCATTTTATGGGCGAAAAGTGGGTTTTTCGTAAATTAATCGAAAATTACTGCATTTAGGTATAGGAAACCTTACATAAAGTTGTCATCATTTTTAGTGGTGAATAAGATCGCATTAAAAAAATGGGGGTTTCCATTTGAAAATTTCGAGATTTAAACACATTTTGAATGTAATTTTTATTCATATTTTGTGAACACCCTGTATAAGAACGGATTTATTTCTCAGCAGAGATCACTAGGTCAGGGCTTCTGTTACACGATGCCAAAAATTCGTTTTGAAATTTTGCGGTTTCCTCGTATAAATTGCTAATTGACTTTAGGTCTGCACCTGGAATTTTTTTCGGAAAAATGCAAATATCTTAAAAACGGTTGGATTAAGACATAGGACATGTTGCATGTTTTTGTTCCAAAATGATGCCTAGAATTCAAAAATGCATTAATATACAGGGTGTTCCATTTGAAATAAGAAAGTTTATATCGACTTCCGGTATAGCCGGAAGTGCCAGATTCAACAAAATATTTTAGATGAGCAGCGCCCATCGGCATTGGTGAGGTGCCAAATTTTCAGAATTTTCCTACTTTTAGTTTTCCATATATAGATCGATGCAGTTCGTGGTGGGCCACCCGTATAAATAATAATTATCCCAGTTCAGCAGTGAATGATGAAATTTCTCTTTTCATAAATAAAGAATTACACCCTCGTAAATTTATATTTTTCGTCCGATTTTATAACGGTTTTCTTTCTGAAGATAGGTCGCAAAAAACTGTACTTTTTTGCAAAATTTCGGGCCTAAATCTCAATTTTCAAGGCCTACTTAGGTATACGATTTTTTTTTCTAGTAAAATATGACGAAAACCATTTAGCCATTTTTTAATTTATAATCTGACAACAGCGTTAATCAGGACACCCCAAAACCTCCACATACCAAATTTGAACACAAATATATTGTATCGGGTTCCAAAGATGAGCAACATGAGAATTTTAAAGGCATCTGGCGAGTCAAATGTGCCGTGGAATCCCCTCAAAACAGTTGAATGATCAACAAGACTACTCAAAGTGTTGGTGTGCAAAGATTCAATACAAAAATGTACAGGGTACCTATTTTTCTCTGGGCCATCTCAAAATGCTGAATTTTATGAAACTTTATATTAGCCAAGACTGCTCTGGAATTGTTGAAAAAACATTAAGAAACACAAAAGTAATTTACTCTATTACAAAATGCCAACCAACAAATAAAAAACAATTTAAATTATTGGACCTTTCTCAATAAAGTCACTGTCTAAAATCAGTGACTATAGAAAGAATATAGTCACTGCTAAAATGATACATTTTCTGTGCGTTTCCTGTTGACCCTGTTATGGCACCCCAGCCACCTTAACTCATATGGACTCACTGACTCTCAGGCCTCTATGTGTTTTTAGATTTAGTTCGTTTTTTCGTTTATGGTGTCTGGGGTGGTTTTGATATAAAAGTACTCGATTTTTGACCTCAAAAAATTTAGTATTTTGAGTTAGCACAGAGAAAGGCACCCTGTATATTTTCTATCGGAAAAAACAAAACCGTTACTTTGAGTGGTCCTGTTGACCATTCAACTGTTTTAAGGGGATTCCATGGCACACTTGACTTGCCAGATGTCTTTAAAATTCCTATTTTGCTCAACTTTGACAACCCTCAGAAAGGAACTCCCTATATATTTGCTGTTTAAATTTGGTAGGTGGGGGTTTTGGAGTGTCCTGATTAACGCTGTGGTGTCAAATTTTAAATAAAAAATCGCTAAATGGTTTCTTAATTTTTTACTAGAAAAAAAAAACTCATAGTAGGCCTTGAAAATTGAGATTAAGACCTGATATTTTGCACCAAAGTAAAAAAATAGTTTTTTTGTGACCTATTTTTAGAAAAAAGCAGCTAAAATCGGATGAAAAATAAAAAATTTACGTGGGTGCTTCCAATTGAAATGGGCCCCCTGTATATTTGGTATACCGTATACCTATTGGTAATCGGGCGAAGGCAGATGACATTTAATTTATTGCATCGGTCGTGTAGGTGAATAGAATATATATCTACACGGTATTATTAAATTGAGAAAACTGCTGTCCTTCATTATGATCAGAAATAAGGCCATGGAGTTTAAATTACCTAATTATTATCTAATTTTACCTATTTCAATGGTAAATTTGATTAAAACAATTTAATAATAACGTCCAATTCCCTCCCCACTTTCCAAATTTTTACCTCATATTATGGAGGAGGAGGAAAATTGGTTTGGTCAAAATATCAATTTTTGAATACTTGGGTTGTAAAAATTACGCAATTTTAACTTTGAATGTTTGTTGGGCTATACAATAACGTAAGTAGTCTTCATTATGAGCAGTTCGATTGGTTCGAAGAAGACCCACAGATGACTTACATCGTGAGAGCAGAATATCTAATGGACAGGAGGTAGTTATATACAGTGTGTAGTGTGTTTCACTTCAAGTCGAGACAATTCATTATTTTTTACGGGTTGACCGATTTTCAAAAACTTGTTTTTAAAAATATAGTGTGTGATCTACATTTTGACACTAATTTTTTTTAGATTCGCCTTTTCCATGACCTACTACGATCAAAATTATTCCCCCAAAAACTGCAAAAGTACATTAGGAATTTTTTTTAGGAAAAAAATTAATAGCCCAGTCGTATTGAACATACCAGAAAGCCCCACATATCAAGTTTCACGGTCATAATTTATACAGGGCGTTCAAAAAATAGCTTCAAACATAGCAAAAATACGGTTTTTCGGAGTAATCTCTACAAACACCGAGAGATATTTTAAAATTATTTCTTTGCAGTTTGATTACATAAACATAAACATAAACAATATTAAAGTTTAGAAAGTATTTTCAATAAAGAGCACCCTGGTTACGTGAATACCAATCAATTTTTAAATTTTTTTAAATAAAAAAGGGTGTTTTTTATTGAAAATACTTTCTAAACTTTAATATTGTTTATGTTTTTTAATAGGCATAAGTTAAAAATGTAGAAAAAATGTAAAGAAAAACACCAAGAGGCGGGGCCATGAAATCGTGGGAATTGATGGCTTATCAAACTGCAAAGAAATAATTTTAAAATATCTCTCGTTGTTTGTGCATTGTACTTCGAAAAATCGTATTTTTGCCATGCTATTTTCTGGACGCCCTGTATAGGCTATGATCGTGAAACATGGTGTGGTTTGCGGGTATGGCCAATACGAAAATGCTAAATGTACCTTTGCAGTTTTTGGGGATATAATTTTGATCGTAGTAGGTCATGGAAAAGACGAATCTGAAAAAAATTAGTGTCAAAATGTAGATCATTCGGAGCACTATATTTTTTAAAAAAAGTTTTTTAAAATCTGTCAACCCGTAAAAAAAGAATGAATTGTCTCGACTTGAAGTGAAACACAATATATATATATATATGCACTGTGTAGGTATGCACATAATATCTGTTATGAAAAAAAAATACATGTTAAATATATTAATGTATATATTAATTTTCTTGACCGTAGATTTTATTCTTCCAACTAAAAATCGCGAGTTTTCGGTCAAAATTATTTATTGTTAATTGAGATTATTTCCGACGTTTCGATAACTTAGTTATCATCATCAGTTTTTTTTTATAAAAATACTTTATCTTTCCCATATAGGTACAGAAACATATTAAAATATTTTTTCTTTCAAAAACAAAAAAGGCAGCCTGTCCCTTCTGCTCCTTCTTTCCAAAACCTCATCGGTGTATATATAATATAATATAATTATTATGATGTAGTTATAAAACTAGTTAGGTCACATATTTGTTTTTTTTCTTAATTAAAAGTTCTTGTTAAATTATTACATTTTCGATGAGACAAGGCGAGAGACCAAAGAACAGTTGAAAGCATATAAATTGAAGTCAGTTTATTAAGAAAAAAAAAAACAAATATGTGACCTAACTACAGTTTTATAACTACATCATAATAATTATATTATATTATATATACACCGATGAATTTTTGGAAAGAAGGAGCAGAAGGGGCGCTGCCTTTTTTGTTTTTGAAAGAAAAAATATTTTAATATGTTTCTGTACCTATATGGGAAAGAAAAAGTATTTTTATAAAAAAAAACCTGATGATGATAACTAAGTTATCGAAACGTCGGAAATAATCTCAATCAACAATAAATAATTTTGACCGAAAACTCACGATTTTTAGTTGGAAGAAATATATTAATTACAGATACTGTACACGGCAAAGGCAGAAAGGTGACGTCCAAGTTCCAATCACCCACAAGTACATTGCAAAAAAAAACATATTTTGTATATTTCTGCCTGTTTTTCAAGTTTGTATTTTTCATCCTTTGCCACCTATACATTCAAAGGCCCTTAATGGATGTCCTGCGCTTCCCACGCAATCGTATCGCCCTACACCGTGTAAAGGAGACAAATTTTCCGCCCGGTAGACGTATGCACGGTTCTCGTGCAGCCGCCCATTACAATTATCTTTCATTCTGCCGGACAAATGCCCTCTATTTTGCGTGCTCGCCCGGCGTAGGTGTGATGCGTCGATAAGGGCCGTCTAATTAGCTTAGGGCCGTCTTATCTTGCTCCTTTAAGTGCTTATAAATGTCCTTTGTCAGGGTGGGGTGTCTGGTGTCTAGGGATGCCGGCGTCCGGTGCCCTTAGGAAATTACTAGGTGCAGATGGAGTCGGGGACTGGGCACAACACGGCGCCTCGGGCGGTGTTCCATTCACTATTTCGGCTATTTTGGCGGGTACCTACCTGAGACGTAATTTGTAGGTTGTCGTTGGGCTTGTATAGTGTGGTATTATTGATTTATGAATGTGATGAGGTTTTGTAACCGAAACTGAGGATGAACAATGTTAAGATGTGCAACACTATACTATTCTAAGAGCCGGCCGCATGATTTCAACTCTCTTAAGATTATAGAATAAGATGTTATGTAAAATGTAGAGAGTATATTTCTTTACTTGATGCGAGTAGGTTGCCTCAGATAATATGGGTCCAATGATTGATATTTAAAGAAGTTGTGGTTAATTTTTAATTTTTTAATAGGTGCAACCCGTCCCACGAACATATTTCCTACTTTTTCGCAAAAGTCTTTTGATAAATTCGAATAGTGCTATTCCAAAAATCGAAGGAGGTGGTAAATTTCTTAATTGGGTCTTGTACTTTCCTCCAGTGACGAAAGAAACCTCGAAACTCCGATATTTAACCAAATTTCCGGACTCCCGATTTTCAAATTTCGAGAAACGGGACGGCTGTAGAATTAGCGAAATTGACGGGAAATTCTGAGGAATCGCTCTTAGAAATTGCGTGTTTTTTCTCATTTTTTGATTTGAAACATCTGCACCTCACCCGAAGACTTCAGGGAAGCTTTAAAAATTCCGACCTCAGAGCCCCGAGCCGAAATAACCTAGCTGTAGCTCGGCGAAAAAGGGCAATTTCTGACAGTTTTCGGACTTTGGCTTTTAGGTGACGGGAAATGCCGACCAATCACGTGAAAAAGATGCGTCCCACCTGCGTTGGAAACTGGAAATAATTTACCTGAAACAGTTTCGTAAAATATGTTGACTTGTTCTCCGGCCATCTCGCCGTACCGTCAGACCTACCGAAAAACTCGTTTGAAAAATAAATTTCCTAGGCATCAAACGGTATATGGCACTAGCTGTATAGCGGGAACTCGCATCCCCGAGGTCCAGACTGGCCTCCCTCTTTCTCGCCGTATTTAACAGCGGAGGATTTTCGGGGCTCCGAAAATACGCCTATCGGCTTTTTAAAGGGCCAAGGGACCCTATTTTTATTGTTGCTCCATGGGCCTTCATATGAGAGTAGATTTGCCTAAAAATTCACCACAACTTCTTTAAATAACAATGATCGGGCCCATATTAATTGAGGCAACCTACTGGCTTCAAGTAAAGAAATATACTGTCTACATTTTACACGCATTATTCTACAATCTTATGAGAGTTGAAATCATGCGGCCGGTTCTCATACTACTATATAATACAATAATACAATATATTTACAAAGTGAAATTTTGACAACCTTGAAGTCACAAGTTGAAAATACAAATGGTTCAAGTATAACTTTTCAAGTTACAGTAGAAAACTTTTATTAACTATTATGTTCAGAAAAACCACGGCAAAAATATGTTCGATTTTAAAAATACAAAATCAGAAACGTTCGCGATAAATAACGAGAGCACTGTTCTAAAAAAAATCACGCGAGCTATTAAAGTTATTTTGTAAGCACTGAAAATTGGACTGTTGAAATTTACAGAGTACCTATACCTCAAAACCTTCCACAATTTAAAGCTGAGTGACCGCTATCATCGCTTCAAGTTCTTTCGCAAGTTATGACGTCGGCAAAGACTATAGACTGGTGTTGTTGGGTCGTGGGCTTTCTAAGCAGGTGCTAAATAAAGTGCGATGTACTTCCTAGCCGAGAGGTAGGGTTGGGCATCGGTACCTTGTCCGTTGGTGCTTCGCTCACGTACTTCGGTGCTCACATGTAAAGGAAATCACGCAAAACAGTTACTGTTAAGTCAACGAATGTTCATACCTATGTCACAACTCCCATTCTCAAGGTCTTACTCATGAATATATGATGGATATCGGTCGTATATTCACGAGTCAGACAAGGACGGGAGTTGTGACGTAGGTATGAACATTCGTTGAACAGACTATAGGTTCCTATTGCCGTTGAAAAATCGACGCTGTTACAACGGTTAAATAGTTATATACTTAAATGCAATAAGGATGTAAGATTAGCGAGTGTAAATGTAATAATTACAAGAAAAGGTGATAATGGGCAAACACTCAAAGTTAACAAAAAGAAAAAAAAAACTAGTAACCGCATACACGTGTTTCATGCTATTTGGCAATCATCAGTACGGTGTAACATTAACCAAATCAATAGATAGGCATGATTTGGGAAGCAACAAATGAAGTCCAGGCAGGAGCCAACAGCACATTTGCAGCTTCAGTCAGCACATCCCCTATTTCGGGGCTTGTACTAACATCGCCACGGAGGCTGCTAAAGCGACCTGCGTGGAAATCTTCATAACCCAAGATACAATGATAATAAGGCTGTAAGATTAGCGAGTGTAAATGTAATAATTACAAGAAAAGGTGATAATGGGCAAACACTCAAAGTTAACAAAAAGAAAAAAAAAAACTAGTAACCGCATACACGTGTTTCATGCTATTTGGCAATCATCAGTACGGTGTAACATTAACCAAATCAATAGATAGGCATGATTTGGGAAGCAACAAATGAAGTCCAGGCAGGAGCCAACAGCACATTTGCAGCTTCAGTCAGCACATCCCCTATTTCGGGGCTTGTACTAACATCGCCACGGAGGCTGCTAAAGCGACCTGCGTGGAAATCTTCATAACCCAAGATACAATGATAATAAGGATGTAAGATTAGCGAGTGTAAATGTAATAATTACAAGAAAAGGTGATAATGGGCAAACACTCAAAGTTAACAAAAAGAAAAAACTAGTAACCGCATACACGTGTTTCATGCTATTTGGCAATCATCAGTACGGTGTAACATTAACCAAATCAATAGATAGTTACTAGTTTTTTCTTTTTGTTAACTTTGAGTGTTTGCCCATTATCACCTTTTCTTGTAATTACTTAAATGTAGATAGATCTTTGAAAATAAATGAATCTGTCCAGATTTTGCAACTAAAATTGATAAACTTAAAAATATAACCTTAAGATGAATTTAAAGCATGTAACTTTGACTGATTAAATGTTATCGAATGTTGAAAGATTATATATTCACATTAAAATAAAATTTAACAATAAATACTGCGATATGATCAATTATCTTGATTTAATTACTTAAATTAAATAAACTAACTTGAACCAAATTACAAGACAGAAGGTAACATTAGGTAAGTAATAAAGACACGAATTGGCGACTTCTCTATTCGGTCTCAAATCGAAATACAAGATTACAAGCCTCGTACACCAAACTCGAACAATTTAAGTGTCGGGCATCTAGGCGGTTCTTCGCTAATTAAAACATAAATAATTAACCAAATAATAGCCACAACCTGCAACGTAAAGCCCACAGCACAAAGTGAACATCAGACCCCGAGTGAGGATCGCTACGGAAAAGTCTCGGGAAAGTCGATCATGGTCGATTATTAAAAAAATTAATAATTTAGTAGCTAACTCACCCGAAGTTCTGGTACCTGTATCCTTCCCAAGTAATATTTTCGATTATCTTTAGTAACCATTAGTTTTATAACAGCTTTTTAATAGTAATAAAAGCAACTAAAGGTTTCTAAAGTTTTATAAGCGTCTTCTAGATGACCGGTTACTGATAGGTTTATAATATCTAAGGTCATGATCTATCGTTTGTAACTTTTTTAATAAAACCTCGAGTTACTGTTACCAAATGTTTTATAACCGAGTTATATAATGATCTTGTAAACTACTCTATAAAACCTGTAGGGCTAGGTTTTATAGAGGTAACTCGAAACATCTTCTCCAAATAAATTTAAAAGCCTCAAGTAATATCAACCCCCTTACGTAACTGAAAAAAAAAATGATTTCGATCTATGCATAATTATGACCCATATAACATGGGGGTTATTTATAGCTTATAAATATATTCTAACTATACTCATGCTATACATATACAGGGTTAGCTATCACTTAGTACAACAAATTTTATGGCAGATAAAGAAAAATTAGACTTGCAAAATAAATTTTCAAAAATTTTCTAACATTTGTCTTAAGCCTAAAAAAATGTTTTTTTCAAATTGTATAAAACTCCTCAAAAAACGCCGCCTATGGACGACCGCGTGACGTGTCTTAAAATTTTGCCTATGTCAATGGTAGTGACAGGTAGTGAAATAGCGCAGCGTTGCCACGTCCATCAATTTATCCGAGGATTCACCACAAAATTTCGATTTCCTGTTGGAAACGATTACTTTCTAAGGAACATGTAGAATGCCTATGAAACACCTACCTTACTGACATTTCCAGGATTAAATATTCACATTTTCTAAATTTGTTGGGGACCTCTTATTTCCCTCCGCCATTCCTTTTGTTTGAAGCGAGGTACTCAGCCTGACGACCAGGAAAACGCCGAAGGGTAACCAAAAAACACAACTGCGCTAGCACATATTGCACATGCAGAGAACTACAGTAGCTGTTCAAAGAGGCCGCCTTTAACCTCGATGAACAAATTCACTCGGTTAATTAAATTAAAAATGTTTGTATTTTTACTTCAGGATCTTCTCTTCTACTTATTCTGGGCCAGGCCAAATAAGTGGGTCAATCAAAAAAACATTATACTTTGACCAAGCGAGGGTGCTTCGTAACTTAGCCGGTAAGTTTTCCTGGTCGATTCCACAAAGTACATAATCCTAAGGTGCTTCCTTTTTTCATCAATATCTCCAGTGGAAAAATGTTGGTCGCACGCCTAAAAACATGTTTCACTACTTCACATAGGTACCTACTTTCAAAACTAAATTAATTTTAGCCCTTCTAATCTGTAATGTTGGGGTCTTAGTGCACTAGTAAAAAGCCTGGCGTTCAATTAATTGCAAAATAGCTTTAAAACACACCATAGTACACGAATACGGGAAAATATCGCCGAAAATTCAGAGGGACGCAGGGAAACGTCAAGTAAACATCGGCCCACGATACACAAACAATGTATCGTGCATGGGCCGAAGCCGAACTACGATGATTCACGCGTTCGCGTTTTACCCTGCCTTGTCGTGCAGGTTGCAGGCAACCAGATCAGCAACTAGTCTGAGGCGTAGAGATGCGAGAGATGCGACGTCGAAGAAAACTATGCGTCGATTCCATACACATCGACATTCTTTGTAGATAATGCAAAGCGTTCAGTTCAATAACACCGGCATTAAGAAATCACAGCATTCTTTTTATTTAGTTTAGATAGATTTTCAATAAGTTTTATTAAAAATTATTTTTTTTGACACGCACTCAACTAATCTAACATTGACATCGATATCGATAATTAATACGCACCACACCAACCTCTACAGTTTTGTGCGTTTGTGTCCAGTTTTTACGTCTGTCGTCTGTCAGTCCGTCATCTCTACGAAACGTTCGTGGTTTCGCGAGGCGACAAATGTGTATGTAGTTTTGTAATTCCTTGATGCTGCTATGTGAAAATGCAAAAACAAAAAACGCCTAGAGATTCAGGATTACCTAGCCTCGGGACCGAGCTCGGGACACGGGATTTATATCCTGTTTTCTGTTTTCAAATTTCAAACTAAGGTAAGCTGAATCCAGGCGAACCTCGAGTACCTAAATCTAGCAGCGCTGCGGCTGTACAGATTCAAATCGATTGTTATTTATGTATTTTTTAAATTTGTTTGAATAAAAAGGTATTTTCATCCTTTCTAAAACAACGGAAACACCGTGGACAATCACTTCCAGCTGATATTACGTTCCGAAGTCATATTGTTTGACGTAATTAGAGGCGGAGATTTACAGGGAAAATAGGGGTTTTTACCCTTTTTTTAAAGATCGTAAAAAAATTAAAAATATTTTTCTATGTTTTCTTAAGCCACCCTGAGCACGTGGTAACATTTTTTGTACTAAGTGAGAGTTAACCCTGTATATTACATAAATTCTTCTGTAGTCCTAGTCTCTTATAATAAGACCATAAAATAAAATACCAGAACTTCAAAAACTTATACTGTATAAAACAAAATAACAATAGATAAGTAAATTAAAACGCAAAACAGGCGTCGAATAATTATTGTTATTCATTTTATTCACTGCCACTTATATTTTCTTCCCTATTTCGCCTTTATTACTGGTATTTTTGTCCAAAACTCTACTTCTTTCAGCAATTTGCCCATACGCTCGGTGAAACTGATAAACTAGAAGTATTTTACCCAAGTTCTTGTGGTTGTACAATTTTAAATTGCATTTTGCTCGTAAAACACACAATACCTAATCACAATAATTGTGATTATTATTAATGTTTCTGATGCAGGTAGTAAAACTATGTGCGCGTGAGCTAGTCTGGGTTGTATAAGGGTTACTTGTATTATCAATAGTTGCAAAATTTACTTTTAGTTTTATTAAAGTATCGCTCGAACTCTTAGGTTTCCAGGTGTCATTAAAATTGGTGGTTAGAATCACCTAAAGTATAAATGGCAACGAAGACAAAATAATAGAAATTGCCCCCTTTCCCCGCACAAGCATGTGGTTGCTTCTGGGGTACTTCTAGTTAGGAGTATTGCGAGGGTGAGAATTATTAATATTATTATTTCTATGTAACTTTCAGCAACCACATTTTTATAACAGTTGTGTACATTATAAAACCTATATTTAATATAACTTAGTATTATATTCCTGGTTAAGTTTTAGCCTCAATACTTTAATTTTAAAGCATAGATACAATTTCATTTTTTACTTTGACAACTATCGAACTATCTGCCATATACTTAGAAGCAAATTCTTTAAAAATTCTAGATTAATTAATTCGTTTTCAGAAATGAGTGAAATCCCGCATAGCAAAGCTAGTTACCACGAATTATGTCACCACCGATCCCGAAGAAGCGCTGACACTGCACAAGAAGACACCGCCGAAGCGTCCCCTATAAAAACGGGACTTTGCTATATTGTATAGCTCATTCTTATTCTATACTTTGTATTGTAACTTTATGTTCAATAAATAATTTTTTAAAAAGACCGCGTTACGCTCCCGACCATTAACTGTCGCAGTCTTCCGGATAATCGAAACGCCGCGTATCGAACGTGCCGCGAGATCGTATCAACGATTGATCGATTATCGAACCGTCGCCGGTCATCAGAACAAAATCGTCTGTTTCCCGCACGGACCAATCAGAAGCTTTGGAAGAGGACCACATCGCCGAACCCAGACTTCAGATGGCCAAAATTGCTCATCTCTTAATGTAAGTGCAATTTTGATGTCTTTTGATAAATTTGTCGAATATCTTGCCAATTTGTCTTTGTCTTCAAGTGACTCAAACGAACTTACTGAAACTGAAATCCAAAATTTTGATCGACCAGAAGTTTTATTCGAAAATATTTCTCAAAAATCACAAAAAATGACCACTCCATTCAAACCCGAATTTTTAAAATGTGTTCCCGAATTTGACGGTAACCCAACCGAATTAAATCGATATTTGACTGTTTGCGAATCAATAGTAAATCAATTTTTTGACACTAAAAACCCAACATGTTTTCAAAATGTTTATCTGATGCATTCTTTAATTGAGAAACTAAGTGGAAATGCTAAACTTATTGTAAATATTCAAACTATCACTTGCTGGAATGATATCAAGGAAACACTGTATCGTCATTTCGCTGATCAAAGAGACGAAGCTTGTCTTAACAGGGATTTGGTTATGTTGCGACAACAACATAACGAAAGACCGCAGCAATTTTATGATAGAATTCTACAACTCCTAAATTTAATTATTAACTATGTTGATATTCACGAAGACACTCAAGAAGCAAAAATTCTCAAAAGAACCCTTTATAACAATTTAGCTCTCAAAACATTTTTGTCCGGTTTAAAGGAACCACTTGGGACTACCATACGTTGTATGTGCCCCACAAATTTAAACGAAGCTTTGCAATTAGTAACTCAAGAAGACAATATAAAATATTTTCAAAATATGACCAGTGCCAGTGATGTTATGAAATCTAAAATAAATGCACCATTTCCAAAATTACAATTTCAGCTAAATAGCCCTCAAAATTACGTTATTCCCAAATTTCCACCTGTACAATTTAACAATTCTCAGCCATGTCGTTTTCCGATGAATCCAGGTTTTCCGTCGCAGCCAATCAATATTCAGCCAAAACCAATCGCTAATCAAAGATTCCCGACTAACTCACAAGTATTTGGCAAACCGCAAATGCAAAATTCACAAAATTCGAATGTGTTCAGACCAAACCAAAATAGACAATTTCCAAAACCAACGCCAATGTCAACCACCACTCACCTAAGTTATAAAAAGCCTTACCAACCTTCTACTTCCTATCGCCCTTCTACGTCCTATCGCCCTTCTACCTCCTATCGCCCTCGTCAACAACCTATTATCGAAGAAATTTACAATACTGAAATCAACGAAGAAAACAATGACGATGATCTTTATGATATTTCCAATTTATATGAAACTGAAAATCAATATCAATCTGAAATTTCACATTTTAACCTTCAAGTTGAAACAAATAACGAACAAGAAAATCCGCTCGACCATAATGACCACAATGATAGTGACCACAATGACGAAAATTTTTCTATTCCCTGCCACACACTTCCAACCACTTAAAAATGCCCTTATCTGTCCACGACTCCACAATTTCCAAGGAAACTCCTTACGATTCGAAACCCATAACTAAAACTCCATTTTTAACTCCTTTAACCAAACCCCCTAATAGTTTAATGAATCCTTCGAAAGATTTGCCACCTTTACCGGAACCGCCTGACTCGAATTCTATGACTAAAAAACCTGAAATTATTTCGCTAAATAATTTAGACAAAAGTAAACTTTCTTACATTTATTGGCCCGAAAATAATCTAAAATTATTAATTGACACCGGAGCATCCCGCTCATTTTTGAACCCAGATTTAGTTTTCAAAATTTTTTCGAAAAATGTACAGTATGACCCATTTATTATCGTAACCGCTTTGCAAACATCTTCGCACGATCATAGTGTCATGATCCCCGCTTCAAAATGTTTTAATCTGCCTGAACCAAGACTATTAAAGTTTTACTTATTCAAATTTCACGAACTTTTTGATGGTTTAATAGGACTAGACAATATTTTATTATTGCAATCAAAATTAGACTATGTGGATAAATGTATTGTAACACCCTATACAAAAATTAAAATGTACTTCTATTACACTAAACATAAAACGCTAAACCTGATAGCAGTAGCTCCTCGTTGTAAACAAGTTATAAAAATTAAAACTACCGCAGAAAACGGAGATATTGTAATTCCACACCAAAAGTTACAAGATTGCGAAATCCCAGAGTCGCTGACAACTTCTAAGAACGGTTATGCGATAACTACAATTCTAAACCCGACTGATAAAGAGGTGATGCTAAATTTCTCGGAACCTTTAGAAGTTGAAATATTTGATCAAAATTGTTTAAAAAATATTGATCTGAATAATTTTAACACTCAAAATTTCGAACCCACACCTAATCTCGATATATCAAAACTTAGGCTTGATCATCTAAACGCCGAAGAAAAAGAAGCATTAATTAATTTATTATCTCAATATTCTGATATATTTTACAACGAAAACTCAACTTTAACTTTCACTAATAAAATTAAACATCAAATAAAATTAACGGATGAATCACCCATATACACAAAGTCTTATCGTTATCCCTATATTCACAAAAAAGAAGTCGAAAATCAAATCGAAAAAATGCTTGACCAAAATATCATTCGGCACAGTAGTTCGCCATGGTCATCACCTATTTGGGTTGTGCCCAAAAAGATAGATGCGACTGGCAAACAAAAGTGGCGTGTTGTAGTGGATTATCGACGTCTTAATGAAAAGACTATCGATGATCGGTACCCACTGCCGAACATTACTGATCTTTTGGACAAACTGGGTCGTTGCCAGTATTTCAGTACTCTCGACTTAGCAAGCGGCTTCCATCAGATTCAAATGGAAGAAAATGACATCCCAAAAACTGCCTTTAGTTGTGAAACCGGTCATTATGAATACCTTCGTATGCCATTCGGTTTAAAGAATGCGCCGGCTTCCTTTCAGCGAATAATGGATAATATACTACGGGGTATCCAAAACGAAATGTGCCTGGTATATTTGGATGATGTTATAATTTTTTCGACGAGTTTACAAGAGCACATAGATCGTTTAAAATCAGTATTTGATAGATTTAGAGAGGCAAACTTAAAACTTCAGGTAGATAAATCCGAATTCTTACGTAAAGAGGTATGTTATCTAGGACATGTAGTCACAACAGAAGGCGTGAAGCCTAATCCTTCCAAAATCGTGGCAATAAAACAATATCCTATTCCCAAATCTACAAAAGAAATCAAAGGTTTCCTCGGACTAGTCGGTTACTACCGAAGGTTCATTCCATCGTTTGCAAAAGTCACAAAACCCCTAACAAAATGCTTAAAAAAGAACGCTAAAATTATTCACGATCAAGAATTTATATCATGTTTCGAAACTTGGTAAAAATCTGTTAACTAATTCGCCAATTTTACAATATCCGGATTTTTCAAAACCGTTCAATTTGACAACTGACGCCAGTAACGTTGCTTTAGGCGCCGTATTATCTCAAGGCCCTATTGGTAAAGATCTACCAATCGCCTATGCGTCGCGAACGTTGAACGAATCCGAGCAAAACTACAGTACCATTGAGAAAGAATTGCTCTGTATCGTCTGGTCAACTAAATATTTTCGACCGTATTTATACGGCAGAAAATTTAATATAATTACTGACCACAACCCCCTTCAATGGCTGTTTTCTCTTAAAGACCCAAGTTCAAAATTGTTAAGATGGCGGATTAAATTGGATGAATATGATTATAACATCATATACAAAAAAAGGAAAACTAAATACGAACGCAGACGCTTTGTCTCGTATCGAAATAAACACAAAAGAAACTAAGTCAAGCGATAATGCCCAAAATATTTTTGATTATATTCACAGATTTAATGAGGAACTAGAAAACGAAAATCAATCTCAAAATTTAGACACTTTATCTACTCAAGTTCAACCCGATAACGATATTTTAGATATTGATGAAAGCACAAACGAAAATGTTGATGAAAATGAAACAGTCCATTCTAATGCAGAAAATCACCCAATTGTCGGCATTCCTATTTCAGAAACCCCTGTAAATTACGGTTCTCATCAAGTAATAATTTATAGCGTTTTTCATTCCCCTGCCAAACCAAAAATTAAAATTCTTTTTGAAAAGAAAAGAAGAATAGAAGTTCAAATTTCCAAAAATGATTTTGAATCAGATGTAACTAACTTTGTTAAAGAGTATTTGTTACCCAATGTCCAATATCATCTTTATTTTGAAAATCCAGACATATACGAACCTTTCTGCGAAACTGTTAAACAACACTTTAAATGGCCCTCTCTGAAATTAAAACGTTGCACAATAAAACTTATTGATGTCACCAATAAAAACGATATTTTCGATATCATAAAAAATTACCATGAAAGTAAAACCAATCATCGTGGAATAGATGAAACAGAACAAAGAATAAAAGTAAAATACTACTGGCCGCAACTAAAAAATTCAATTCAAACCTTTATTAATGATTGTGAATTATGCCAACAGTGCAAGTATGAAAGACACCCTGTAAGAATGCAAATGAATATAACACCAACCGCTAGTAAACCTTTCGAAATTATCCATATGGACACATTCACTTTAGAACAAATAAAATTCTTAACAATTATAGATAGTTTTTCAAAATACGCTCAAGCATACCCACAAAAGTCATTAGTTTCAACCGAAATAGTAGATAATCTAATTCAGTTCTTTTCTCACCATGGAGTACCAACGACAATAATAACTGATAATGGTACCGAATTTAAAAACTCTGTAATAAACGAACTTTTGAGTCTACACAAAATTAAAATTCATTTCTGTTCTCCCAACCATCCACAGTCCAATGGTATGATAGAACGTTTACATTCGACTTTAATCGAACACATACGTTTACTTAATACGCAAGGATTCTTAGAAACACCAGTATCTTTAAAAATGACGTATGCTATACTAGCCTACAATCACTCAATCCATTCGGCCACCAAATTAAAACCAATAGACGTATTAAACGGCCATATTAGCGATGAAAACATTTTTGACATAAATATAGATCAACTATTGACGAATGATTATATTAATTCCCATAAAGACAGAACCAAATTAATGTACTCTAAAATAAATGAAACTCTGTCTCAAAACAAACAAAATTTAATATAAAAGATCAATCGAAATCGCGATGATCCAAAGTTGTTTAGCGAACAACAACGGGTATATACCAAGAAAAACATTAGGCAGAAAAATGCTAACAAATTCAATAAACCCACAACAGCTGTTACTGTAGATACCGCTCGCAAAACTGTGTCAACGGACACCCAAGATAAAGTGCATATGGATAACCTTAAACGCCCACTAAAGAAAACCTATACCTTTGCAAACTCTCAAAATTAATTTCATATTTTTCTCTTTTAGCTTACCCTTGCTAGTCTTCGGACTTCAAGAAAAAATCGAAATAAGAAATCTGGACCAAAATTTTGGAATGCTACCTTTAAAATTAGGAAACGCGAAAATTCAAGAATACACCCACACTTTAATTCATTTTTACGACTTGAACCCTTTGATTACTGAAATTGAAGAATTGGATCATAAATCCAATCAGATTGAAAACTTAATTAATTCGAATGATGGCTACAAACTCTAAATCTCTAATTATTTCAAAATATTAAATCTTACTAGATCAAAAGTACATATTAAAGTAGAAGAAATTTTGCCAAATGCTCGTAGACATAAAAGAGGGTTAATAAACGGTTTAGGCTCTATATTCAAGGCAGTGACTGGAAATTTGGATGCTTCAGATGGCGAACGTTTCGAAAACATAATTAAAGAATTGCAACAAAATCAAGAAAAATTAGAATATAATATTAAACGTCAGAATTCAATATCGACAGAAGTTATCGACAAATTTAAGAACACTATTGAACAAATAAAACACAATGAACTTTTACTTCAATCCAAAATAAAACAAATTTCAACAATTGTCCAAAAAGAAGCTTATAGAGAAAACTCGATCTTTATCAAAGATATTACAAATCAAGTAATAAATCTTTACGGAATTATCAATTCAATTTTACAAGATATTGAAAATTCAATCGTCTTTTCCAAACTAAAAATTATGCATCCAAGCATCATTAACACATCAGACTTTTACAAGGAACTTCTTAAACTTCAAAAATTCTTAAAACCTGAACAATTCCCATTAAAAATTTCTTTAGAAAATATTTTACTTTTTGAAAGTCTAATTAATATTGAATGTTATATTCTAAATAACAAAATCACTTATTTATTAAAAATCCCTATTACTTTCCCTTTTGATTTTGAATACTTTCATTTATTCTCTACTCCTATATTTTCGGAGAGTCATTTTAAGACAGTTTTTCCAAAAAACAAATTCCTATTAAAAAATAAATTGCACTACGCATTTACGAGTAAGGCATGCTCAAGAACGAAGTCCCAAGACTACGTTTGTAAAAAACTGGACCTAGAAGAAATCCGACAAGACGCACCTTGTGGAATTCAACTCCTCACTTCAAGAAGTATAACTACAACCAATCAATACATTGGTCTATTTCCAAAAATTGTAACAGTTAAACTGAGTTGCAATAATCAAGAAGAAACGCTACAACTCATCGGCTCTCACCTGTTCAAGATTCCAATAAATTGTAAGCTGTCGACGAATCGAGAAAAAATAATAAATGAACAAGAAACAAGTTTAATCGAAAACCCAGTACTCTTTCCAAAACTAGAAATGCAATTAAAAAGCAATACGACGCTCAACTTAGACTTCGAATTAGAAAATCTGCAACTTGACCAACTTCAAGAATTAAAGACAGAAGTTCTTCAAAACAACCCCGAACTTACTTTTACTAAAGTTCACTATATACCAAGCCTTTGGACAATTATTATTTATGGTTTATTGATTTTACCAGCGATTTATTACGGCTACAGAAGATGGAAATCAAGAAGACGTAACAAAGAGAAGAAAGAAGTTCCACAACCAGGAGATATCCAACTCCTACGGTGCCCTAGAGTTGGTTCTGCGGAGGGAGGAATTATGTCACCACCGATCCCGAAGAAGCGCTGACACTGCACAAGAAGACACCGCCGAAGCGTCCCCTATAAAAACGGGACTTTGCTATATTGTATACCTCATTCTTATTCTATACTTTGTATTGTAACTTTATGTTCAATAAATAATTTTTTAAAAAGACCGCGTTACGCTCCCGACCATTAACTCACGCGCTAGTTTATAAACATCGTAAACAACGCTTTGAAGAAATGTTTTCTCCAGCTTTTTGGCCTTATGTACAGGGTGGCTCACCATAAATTCACATCCCCTTAAGTTGTTAGTTTTTGAGGTTAGAAAAAAAAAGTTTTTTATAAAGTTTTAGATACTGATACAAAGTTTTTTGTGGCGCTATAAGACCTTATACCGTGTGTTTTAGAAAGCCGTGGCAGACATCACTTTTGTTTTTTTTTTTTAAATGGAACACCTTGTATATTTTTAAATTATTGAATTCTACGCATTTTTCTGATTCCAACCAAGTATATAATATGTTATATGTTCGCTCCAACCGTTCATTCGGAACTGAGCCTTTTTTGTGATGCATTACTCCTTGGGTCATAGGTTGCCATGAAAGACAAATCTCAAATTATAGTAATAATTATTGACAGTTTGCAAGTATATTCACGCTTTGGAAAACAAAATGGGCCATTTTAAGATTTCAGGGAAAAACGAAGAAGGGAAATTGAGAGAAATGGGAAATTTTAAATAGTAACATAGTTAATAAACTTCGTCAGATTTATTGTTTGAAATTGCAGCGCAACTTTTGCTGGTCGAGTCATTCGCTAGGACGTTAGTTTACAAGAATTCTTTCTCGTGGTGGACAAATTCATCGCACAGAGAACGTGTAGGTATGCTGTCCTCGTAGTAGGTATCTTTAGGGAACAAAAATTAATTGAGAAAGAAAACAACGTCGAATACAACCGAAACACGCTAATTAACCGGTTGATGTTTTTTGAAGGTATATTTTCGAAGATTCGCCTCGACTTTGGAGGTTGGTCCGGGTTACCGGTCGATACCTATCTGACACTCGTTGGCCGGCAAGCGACCCCATAAATTTCGATGGGCAATCAGCATCGCGCGCGGCTTGTCGCTTACCCATGCGATGGGCTCGATATGGGGCGCATTAGTGGCTTACAAATCGCGGCCGGATCAATGAGGTGCGAGGCAGGCGGCCAGGCGCCGCGCCGGCCGGCCGGACGGTCGGTCGGACGGTCGCCCCGCAACGGCTGATGGACTTTCCGCCAAGTGTGAATAAAGATGTGTTCACCAATTCCCATTCATACTGCGGATAGAGCTAGTTCAGATTAATCAGAAATGGCTGTTACAACATCTCAATTATCCTTTTTACAGACACACGGGGTGATTTGAATTTTGATCAATATTTTCGCAGGCAATAATTGGTACTATAGGGCGGCTTGTTAGAATCTCATAAAATTTTATGGGTTTATTCGAGGCATACTCTATTCCCCTGGGTATATAAAACTACTCGTATGTATAATAGTGTTGGAAGCAACGTAAAGTTGTTTTTTTTTGTCACTCTTTCAACTGACTTCAAAAAATTATCGAATTTTAGAAGTTACTACAAGGTGTTAAATTTTCGAGAAACAGAAATATATATTTTAATATTTATGAAAGTAATAAAATTACATCAAACCAAATGTGGTACACTTCTTACTGGTATAAATTGACACAAAGTGGTGAAGTATCCCCCTGACTCAATTTAAGAATTAAGATTGCCATGTAAAGCATATAATATCAGTGCATCTCTCTATATCCCTCTAAAATAATAACTTATAAGATAGTAGTTATAGATCATCCTCATTTTCGATATATGCATACGGAGTGTTAAAAATTCTCTAAAAAAATCCCAATCCCCAAAACTTCTTTAGTTGTAGAGCTTTCTTAACCAAATTTTGTACATATCGTACAGCATGGATCCCTTTAAAGTGTTATTTTCAAGCTCTAGATTGTACCAGTGACGGAGATATGGGTAAGTCGTAAGACAAATTCAAAAAAGTTAATACGGCCCTGTACGAAATTGAAGTGGGTAGCAGCACAGACCTATATAGCTTCGTAGGTCTGTGGTAGCAGTCTTCGATAGAGCATTTAATTGTGAACAAAACGTGCATCTTAAATTCTTTTTGTATCTATCGCCGTTTCATGGAAAATTAGATTTTTTAAATTTAAAATACAAAATACAATGCGACACTGTTTGCTGTAAAATAACAGAGGAAAACACTTACCAAACAGGGCCGTATTTAAAAATATTAAGTTTTCGAAGTAAAAATAAACTGTAAGTTAAATTGTTGAGAATACTAATTAATATTTAGACTTCTTATTATTAAATACAGGGCCGCATTAGAAAAATATGAATGGAAAAAAGGAATTTTCAGTATAATTGTCTCAAAACATTTTAAAAATATTTCGTGTCATACCTACATCATGGTATTTTCAATGAAGAGTGCTTTCAAAATCTGAAAAAAAAACAGGTTTTTTTCAATCTGTGATAACAACTTCAGAAAAAAATAAAAATAGAAAAGGCAAAATTTTACTTTTTCCAAATAACTAAAAAACGAAAAAAGATATTAGAAATCTGTTTGTACCATTTTATTGACCTTAAAATTGCGCAACTTTTTCCCCATTTAACCGTTGTTCTATCTCTCACCGTTTGCTGTTCATTCTTATCCGGGACACATTATATATATATATATACAGGGATTCTTAACGAAAACTTGACTTCCCCAAAAATTAGAAAACCGAAAAATATTTGAAAATTCGCCGAGACCCCGTCGATTTTTGTTTTTTAGGGGAGCTCTTTTGACAGTCAAGCCAACCCGATATGTTCATCCCCCTAATCCCTAGCAACCCCAACTTTAAAATTTTAAATGGAACTACCCGCCCACTTGTGACACATCATTTATTGCAAATACAGTGGTGTATCGTTTTTGGAAATCTGTTGAGATTTGACAGAATTATTGGCTAGAAACGGAAAGTTGACAATCCAATTTTTACGCAAATGCCCGCCACTAATAAGTTTTTTATCTGCTACACACGACCAAATTACCTAGTTTTTATTGACGTGTCAATCAGTTTACAAAAAAGTCACAAATGAAAAAGCTGAAGCAAAACAAAAAAGTGCATACGAATTCAAGCCTTATATCTTTTTAAAATATGTAGCAAAAAGTCACTGTCACAAAAAAAATCCCGTTTTTTTGCTTGTAACCACGAAGTCGTTAGTTTCAGCTTGATATTGAAAGTGTAAACGTATTTTTGAAATGGTTTATTCCGAGGTTTATTCTATCGCAATCAAACTTTCAAGATAATATTCATCAAACTTTTAAGATAATATTAAATGTTGTTCCTTTATTTTAAAGTTTTTTTGTTATCGTTATCTCCCTGATAAAATAATGGAAGTAAACTTGAATTTGTTTTAGTTAAAAGTCTTGCAGTCGAAGTATCTATTTTTTTTTAAATTTTTCATCGATCGCTGTGGACCCCATACATAGAACATTTTTGCAGTAAGCCAAACCCGAGGCCAAAGCGTTGAGTGAGGGAATCGTTAAACGGCCAAACGTAGGTAGGCACTCTTTTTTCTTTATAGAAAAGACAAAAGTTGTAACTAAGTTTTTATTATCGAAATTTAACTAACAAAAATTCAATTATTATCAAATAACAATACTCAGCATTGCACCCCTTAATAATGTACAAGTATTAAAATATAAGTTAGTGCTTATATAAAAAAATGACAAACAATAATAGTTATCTATGTACCAAGGCACTGAAGTTTAACTTTTTATGACTCATGTGGAATTTAGTTGCCGAGGCCTCTGGCCGAGACAAATAAACCACATGAGTCATAAAAAGAACTTCAGTGCCGAGGTAGGTACATATTATATTTATTTTGAAATTGGAAAAAAATGTTTTATTAGGCAAGAAAATAATAATAAGGGATCGCCCGTCCATGAACCGACTACGCGCGGCGTTGCTTGACTTTGACGATCGTTCTACCTAGGTCAAATATGACAAAGACACGGCGGCTTCGAACAGAAAACCAAACTGCTGCTTGTTGTGCAGCCTCCATAATAAATCTATTGATATTCAAACCTACTAAAATATGTATACTGATAGATTGCGCTGCTATAGGTAACAATTTTGCAATGTGTACGAATAGTTAAATGGGCCTTTATTGGCCGGGTTTTGAATATTTGGTCACTTTTGACGGGCGATGGCTCCGCGTCTGACGTTTGATGTGTAGGAACATCTCGCCAAGGTCTACTTATTGAAAAACTCGTACAATAATGGGTTACTTCAGTGCCGATTTCTGAGCTTTTAATGGCAATTTTGGGACACTTCACTGCCAATTTCAAGAAAAAATTATTATGTCCTCTCACATTATGTTTACAATTTTTGCATAAATCAGGTTTTTCTGACCAGTGTAGAAGGTAAATAGAATAGTATATTTTTCTTGAAATCGGCAGTAAAGTGTCCCAAAATCGTCATTAAAAGCACAGAAATCGTACAATAATGAGCTACATTATTGTACGATTTTTTCAATAAGTAGGCCTTGGCGAGATGTAAACATCAAACGTCAGACGCGGAGAAATCGCCCGTCAAAAGTGACCAAATATTCAAAACCCGGCCGATAAAGTCCCATTTAACTTTTCGTACACATTTCGAAATTGTTTCCTATAGAAGCGCAATCCTTCAGTATACATATTTTAGTAAATTTGAATATCAATAGATTTGTTGTGTAGACTGCACAAGAAGCAGCAGTTTGGTTTTCTGGACGAAGATGCCGTGTCTTGTCTTACTTAACCTAGGTAGAGCGATCGTCAAAGTCAAGCAACGCCGCGCGTAGTCAGTTCATGGACGGGTGATCCCTTATTATTATTTTCTTGCCTAATAATTTTTTTTCCGATTTCAAAAAAAAATATAATATGTACCTCGGCACTGAAGTTCTTTTTATGACTCATGTGGCTTATTTGCCTCGGCCAGAGGCTTCGGCAACTAAATTCCACATGGGTCAAAAAAAGTTGAACTTCAGTGCCTTGGTACATAAATAACTAATACACTTAGGTTGAGAAGTGAGCCATTATAATATGCGAGGTAAATATAATGGCCTTCTCAACCGAAGTGTATAGGTATAGAATTTTTTTACTCTTAACATTGAAATATTGCCTATTTTAGTTTATTTTTAGTCATTTCTCGCTTTCTTCAAATATGTAATATTTTTAAATGTCATATAGAAAATTTTTCATTATTTACCTAGGTATTTTTTTATTATCATTATTTACCTAGGGAGAGAAATATTACTTCTCATTAGAGGAATGAGGTAAATAATGGTGATTTCTCAGGTTAGTAGTAAAAAAATATGTTTTAGGGGGTGCGTCCGGATGTGCCCATAATAAAGTTCGTTGTTTTTAAGTGGATATTAAAAAATGAGACGTTCATTCACTAGAGTGCATTGCAGGAGAAATATTTTAGGAGTTTTAACAACAAATAGTTTAAATGAGGCATGGTATCTTTTTCCTTCCATCAATTATCTGTTTTCTTTGTTCTCATAATAATAATTATATCAACCATGAACAAAGCATTTAAACTGTCCTTGGAACAGTTATTTATATTTTTGGGATATTTTTACATTATAATTGTAGTATATATTCTTACACATCCCTTGTTAATACCCAATTTTTCAGACAATGCCATTAAAAGATATATTTTCTGATATTTTTATTTCACATGTTTGAAGCAAAAAAGCTCTTCTTTATTCTTCATCATCTTGTTGTTATCTTGATACTTTTTATAATTTGATAACACTACATAACTCTATTTTAATAGTTCGCCAGATGTCACCACTGACACAAAGAAACCTATACACAGAACATCAAAGAATCGCCATTCTGGGTGCTTTGAATTGGGTTTTTCCTAATGAGGATCAAAAAGTTTAAACAGGAATCTGTTTAATCTGTTTATACTTTGAGAGATTTATACATGATAAAATTCAGTAAACGTTAAAAGGTAGTTTGACTACATCAAATACCAATGCCAAAAGAATTTCACCACTACCACAAAACATTATTTCATTTTATTCTCAAAATTTTACCCATAAAACTTACCTTCGCAGTAAAGCAAATTTATTTTATATATTATAACATAATGTATATTCCCCCACAAGCATTTAGTTGCTTCTGGGGTAAGTACTCCTAATTAGGAGTATTGTGACGGTTAGAATTATTATTACTATTATTATTATATAATATTAATGTTCTTGTAAAGTAGTTTTTCACTTGGGACCAATGTTTTGGAGATATAGAGTGTTTTTTAAAAAATGAAAAGTGGTTGAATATTTCCTCCAACTTCCGTATGCGTGATCCCCCCGGTGATCCCCGATAGAGATCTTCAAAACGTGTTAATACTAAGTTTATAAGTTACCAGTGATGGGGATACCGGTAGGTACCTATCTAATATCTGGTAGTAATTTATTAAAAATAAAAACATAAAAATTAGCTACTTTGTTTAAAGCAGTTTTTAATTTAAAATTTCAAGTTGTTACAAAATGTTGCTTCATATTTTTTGTTTTCACACTCAAGTTTTGCGATATTTCTACCTCGAATTCCACATTGGGGAAGCAAACAATTCCACGGCGCTGGCACTATAATGCGAACAATAATAAATTCAACTTGACCACTTGGTAAACCAATACTGAAGTGTTTCGGAAATTGGAGAAAAAATCTTGAGTGGGGTAGGTAAGTCTAAGAGACACTAAACCTCAGACTCCTAGTCAGTTGTGTCCAGAAACAGGATAATAATTATTGCAAGTAGTCATCCCTACTTGAATCGTATAGTCACTCTTTTTTAAAGTATACCTACACAACATGGACTGTCAAACAGTTTGCCTCCTAAATTTAATCAATGGTGAAATAGCTCACCTCTTCCCATTGAGTAGGCTATCTTCTATCCCGTCGCTTCATCTCATCTCAAACCTGTTCATTCACTACCATTTAAACGGGTCTACCTGGCCGATGAACATATACTTCCAATTAACTAACAGAGTCAGAGTCGTTGTTTTCCCGAATTACAAAAAGCAAGCTTCGCATAAATTTCAAGGGATAGCTTGTTTGTTCCTGATGTATTCATTTTCACCCCATTTCCATAAAATTTAACAACCTACGTGCACAAATTTGGAGGACACATGGGTACCTACATATTATAATTAAACAAAGCATCTACCTGGTGCAAAATAGCGCATGCAGACATGAGAAAAACCCATATTTAAAAATATGTATAAATACTGATAAATGATAAATGTTGTGGATTCAGGAAGAAAGCTGTTAAACCGACAATAAAAAAATCATAAAAACCTACTGCCTATCAGGTGGTTAAACTTTTTAAAAATATTCTCCTGGGCCAATATAGTAGAGAATATTGTTTTATTTAATTGTGTCATTAGGAAAAGTATATTATTAAAAGTCGTTAAAATTAATTTCAAGACTCCCAATATTATTATGCGAATAAAGAGTTTATAATGGGAAAGGTGAATGTGTTTTTCGCACGGCGATGATTTGTTGTATTTAGCGGTGAAACGAACAGACTTATTACTTCCTAAATACGTTCTACAGTTATAAGAGTAATAAAAATTATGGATCCGGTAGCATTAACGCTGTTATAATTTGTAAAAAACCGTTAATATTATGAAAAGACGAAACCAAAGATCGCTAGCACCAATATACAAAACTGCTGCCTATGGCATCATGATACTTCCTAGACCTCACCTCACCCAAAAAATTACTAAAATCAATAAAAGATTAAGGAGATTAAGGGATGGCTAAATATTGTATTAACAATTTATTTCATGTAAGAAACTGGTTGTATCTATTTACCCTTTTCCGAAAATCTAGACAGGCCACGGCGCTAACGCATAATCGCGTAGTCACGTTATCAACTTATAGTCCTACATAATAAAAGACATTTTTGGAGATACGTAGAAAAAACAAATTTCGTAACAATTTTGCGAGTTTTCTTTCATCTATTACGTTATTGGTTTTGTGTATCCAGGCTTTCTCTAATTGTTTTTTGAAAATTTGTCTACCTGCCTCAGCTGTTTTCGGCTGAGAGTTGAACGGCACTGCACTCAAATATTTTGGCACATTCTCAAAAATTGTTGGGACACCAACTTCCTTTAGCTTAGGTGATATTCTCTGGTATTTTCCTCCCACAACACATTTGCCCACTTTCTTGAAAATGTGTTAGCCACACATATTTAAGGGTTTTTTAGAAATTAAATATCAGTTGGAATTTGACGAATCCATTTTTGGCGCAAATTTTCATCCCGAGGCAAAGCAAATGTTGTTATGGTGACATTTTCTTCCTGGCTTTTGTAATATGTATAAATATAATATAAACAGTCCCAATATTCGGTATTTAGGTTATTTTTTACGAAATAAAAATGAAACCTCACCTCACTATACTGTAAATAGCGACGAGGTCCCAATTGATAGGCAGCGTGAAAGGCCGAATAGGAACTGTATCAGGGAGTGGGTCGACAACGAAAATCCTAGAGTACGTTACAACACTGATTTATTTCGCACAAGGTGAATGGTCAATACAAAATACACAAACCCGAACGTAGTCAACGGGATCGGCTTCCAGCCACCCGGACCGTCTGAACTCGCGGATCTCCCGTAAAAAGTTCACCCGTCTGTGTCTCAGGCTCCACCACAAAATATATAGGTTGGCTTCACTGTCCATGTCTATTCCGGGGGGGGGGGAGAATTCCCCTTACAGGGTCACTCGCAAATTTCCCTTCATTCTACTAAACATCTTCCAGGCTTATGTATGCGAGAATGGGGCACCTGAATCTGTCACTATCTGACAGTCTATTAGGTATATTTTGGATACGGTAGGCCCCTCAATCAGTTGTAATAATTTGGAAGTCTTTCTGAAACAAATACACTTGCGTACATTAGAAACCTGCTCCCCGTAGAACTTTTGTCTTTAACTAGATATTTATATAAATGCTGTTTGGAAGACAACTTAATATGTTTTGATAAAAGTCCAACCTCGGTCAGCCAAAGTTTGAAAGTTGTAAAAACTATATATCGGGAACCTCCAATCCATCCGAGAACTATTCTGAACCTGGAAATTACTTTTTTTATTTCTGGATTTTTTGAGGGGGAGGAGGGTGAAGGCATCTGAACCTCACCCGAAGACTTGTGGAAGCTTAAACGACGAAGGCATCAGAATCCCAAGCCAAAATAACCTCGCTGTGGATAGAAGAAAAACGGCAATTTTTAGAAGTTATCAATATTTCTTTTTACCTGACGAATTATTTCTAAAAAATATAGTTAAAGTCGAACGTTTAACAGTGAGCCGATTTCTTTGCATTATAGAGACCAAAAAGATGTTGTTTATGTTCCTAACACAAACATTTTGGTGCTGTTGATCTGCCGGCCCAGCAAAACAATAAGCTCGTAAAATGTTCACCCCGGGTACACTTTAAATAATGCAAATTACATTAAAAAGGCTGCGAGCTCATTAAGTTTTTCTTGATTAAGATCCCCCGACGATTAGCAGTAAATTGTTCTCATTACGGCAATTTTGTATTTTTAACTGGTGCATACATTACCTGTTCACTGAACGCACACTTAAGATAAACGAACGTGCTCGTTTAGCGGAAATTCTTTTTTAAACGCTTACTTTGTTTACAATACGTGTAAAATTCAAGTGCGAGCTCTAACGTTCTGTGAAATTACGAACCAAATGCCAGGTTACAGTTCCCTTTTCCCTTTTCCCAGGTTTCCCCTATCTGTACAGAGTCGTAATATAACACGATTTCTTATGCGCATATTCATGTTATATTCATGAGCATGATGTGTATAAAATTATAGGTTAAGAAGAATCCCTGTGAAGCAAATATTGGTACCTCATTTATTATTGTAGGTATTAGGTATATGTTAATTCCACTGCAGTCTACACCTATATACACTGTGTTCACCCTAATATTTTTAATACTACGAAAAAATTGGAAATCGCCGGGTCCCGTCAATTTTTGTTTGAAGGGGGAACTTCTTTGACGGACAGATCATGTTGACTAATTCAACCCTAACTTTAAAATGTCAAATGCAAATACCCCCTTTGTACATCATTTAAAAGCTGATGTTATTGCGAATACAACTCATTTTTATTTTTGTGTAATCCGCTGATGTTTGAAGAAGTTATGGGTGAAAACGATTTTTTCATAGTATAGCAGCTATCAGCTATCAACAGTTTCTCTTGAATCGAGTTTTCTAAGATTTATTTTATTGAGCAACTGTGTAGACACCTGAAAAAGGGTAAGATAAGAAATAAAATAGGTTCATTATTTTTGTTTAGGTGTACTTTGTAGGAATGTGTGTACTTTGTTTTAATATCATCGTTAGACGCTATTGCTATCAGTTTAATAGAAGGCTGGGTTTTTGTCAATTAAAATTATTTTATACATAATAATGGTTTAGACTACTAATGGAGCCCATTTTGAAAATTTTATAAAATAAGTAGCCATACATTATGTGTATTATTTCCCCAGATCAATGCTGTTGAAAATCTAGGGTAAAAAGTAATCTATTTTAAACTATGAAAAAAACGTTTTTTACCCATAACTTCTTCAAACATCAGCGGATTTCAAAAATAAAAATGAGTTGTATTCTCAATAACATCAGCTTTAAAATGATGTATCCCAAAGGGGGTATTCCCATTTGACATTTTAAAGTTAGGGGTAAAAGGGGTTATACGGGTGAATTTTTCAACATGACCTGACCGTCAGAGAAGTTCCCCTTCCAAATAAAAATTAACGGGTCTCGGCCATTTCTGATTTTTTCGTAGTTTTAAAAATTCTAATGGTGGACTGTTTTCAAATGAACATGCACAGTGTGTTTCCGTTGTATGCCTTTGAAGGCCTATATAAGTGAATTATTAATTATTAGCATTATATCCTCCAAAATGTATACCTATTGACATTCGGCACTATCTGGCTATATATCATTAGAGAAGATTATGGTCCCTTTATCAAGAGAGGCTGGCAATACAAAGTAATGGAAGCTATAAAAGGGAGGTTCATGGGCAGTTTGGCGAATAACTATTTATAGACTTCTACGCCTTTCTTGACATCGGACGAGTTTTTAAATCCAAGAAAATATGTGATGGAATCCAGCAAGCCAATCACCAGTGCAGAAATTTTTGAACGGTCCATTCACATTGCGTTGCTGGATTCCATCACATATTTGTGCTGAATTTAAAAACTCGCCCTTCGTGGTCAAGTTCTAACCTTGTCAGAACCTGACAACTAAAAACCGACCTGAAAATAACGTACCTATGCCTTAACTGTTCGTCTATCGTGGATTTATTAGTGAACACTGTAATAATGAGGCTTTGAATATATTTTTTATTTTGCACTCCCAATAAAATACTTTTATTGAGGCAAGTAGTAGGTACCTACTGATCGTTTGGAAGTATAGGTATTCCCATCATTACACAACCCATGTATACAAGTTCAATAAATTTGTGTTGCCTGCCCGTTCAGTCAATTAGTAATAATAAAATAATAATAATAAACAGGTAAATATGTAAAACTCGTTCCAGAGTAGATATATTCTTTACTTCAACACTACGGAAATTGAAAAACTCTAATGGCGTGGAACTTCTGCTTAAAAAAGGGGAGACACATTTGTTCCTCTTGTACGTCTTGGTTCAAGTCAATCATTGAATTACGATAAAATAATACCCCCTAGTAGAAAGTGTATACTACAAAAATACTGTTTATTTCCGACATCTTTCGATTGTTAAAGTTTGCAGTATTAAAACTGAGTCATCAAATCAACCTTATCGCCCGTGTAACTCGACGCTTATGCTTGAAAGCTATGTGCTTTCAATAAATCAGTCACCACATTCTGCTGACTTTATTGACATAAGTCTTCATCAGAGCATCTAAAATTGAGCGAAATAACAGTCATTATGACAGAAGACAGTAAGATCGATACAAGAACAATTATATAAGAAACCAATTAAAACGATAGTAATTGTGACACATTAAAATGTAATTTAAATTATTAATCAAATTGATTTAAGAAGAACAATGGTAAAATTACAAACGTATAGACTAGACAATTAGAAAAACAACTCGTGAGAGAAAACAACTAACTTACCTGAGGTATTTAGGATTTATTGTTTGTCTTTTCATGGGTAAAGTATAACAACCACCCAAGTCAGTACCTAACATGTAACATACAAGACATCTATAATAGTTGCGAACCAGAAGATGAACAAAAGGCAAGTGAGAATCGCAAATCCAATATTTTTAAAAAGGTCTGGTGAACAAAAAGTTAATTTTTTCCCTTCGTGTATTTTACTCTTTTTTGTATTTTTTTATAAAGTTACTGTCTGGGCAATGTAAGCTGTCCTATAGCATGATCCTATTAATAATGTTAGCATAAATGGAGCTTAGGTTGGCCGTGTCGGTTCTAAGATTTACAGAATTTGGATCAATTTTTTTAATAAAAACCATTTCTGAAAGTAGGCGTTTCTGCAGGCGTTTCTGTCTAGAATGGTAGTGTTAGTAAAGTCAAATTTGTGGCCTGTTGTAAAATGGTGTGACGAAAGAGCTGTTTTATTTTCTTTATCTATATATTGGATATATTACATTCATATTTATGATTATATATGCGTTTACATAGCTTCTGTTTAGTTTGCCCTAACAACCATTGCAACCAAGACAATCAATCTTATTGTATACTAAATTAGATTGATCATTTATGGGAGTAGTATATTTAAGGTTCGTATATAAATTACCGATATTTTTCTTGGAGTAAAAGACAATTTGAGAGGTGTCATTATTAAGAGTTTTCATATTACAAAATAAAGAAGAGTTTTCTTATTATAAAATAAAGAAACTCTTAATAATGACACCTCTCAAATTGTCTTTTACTCAAATAAAAATATCGGTAATTTATATACGAACCTTGGACACTTTGTTGCAATGGTTGTTATATAGGGCAAACTAAGCAGAAGCTATGTAAACGCATTTATAATCATAAATATGACTGTAATATATCCAATATAGATAAAGAAAATAAAACAGCTCTTTCATCACACCATTTTACAACAGGCCACAAATTTGACTTTACTAACACTACCATTCTAGACAGATAAGCATGCCTGCAGAAACGCCTACTTTCAGAAATGGTTTTTATTAAGAAATTTGATCCAAATTCTATAAATCTTAGAACTGACACGCGGACACAGCCAACCTAAGCTCCATTTATGCTAACATTATTAATAGGATCATGCTATAGGACAGCTTACATTGCCCAGACAGTAATTTATAAAAAAAAATACAAAAAAAGAGAGTAGGTACACGAAGGGAAAATATTAACTTTTTGTTCACCAGACCTTTTTAAATATTGGATTTGTGATTCTCACTTGCCTTTTGTTCATCTTCTGGTTCGCAACTATTTAGATGTCTTGTATGTTACATGTTACTGACTTGGGTGGTTGTTATAATACTTTACCCATGAAAAGACAAACAATAAATCCTAAATACCTCAGGTAAGTTAGTTGTTTTCTCTCACGAGTTGTTTTTCTAATTGTCTAGTCTATACGTTTGTAATTTTACCATTGTTTTGTACAGTATCTTTGTAGTATTCTATCATCTATTGATCTTGAATTTATTGTTCTTCTTAAAGAACCAATTTGATGAATAATTTAAATTACCTTTTAATGTGTTACAATTACTATCGTTTTAATTGGTTTCTTATATAATTGTTCTTGTATTGATCTTACTGTCTTCTGTCATAATGTACTGTTATTTTCGCTCAATTTTAGATACTCTGATGAAGACTTATATCAATAAAGTCGAAACGTTAGCAGAATGTGGTGACTGATTTATTAAATTGTCCATTGTCCTATACCCAGAATAACAACTTATTGCAAAATAATATGCCAATAAGTAGGTAGGAACTGCAACTTTTTCCAGGACCAGGACTATTGTTCAGCGCCAGCGCCTTCGTCACGGGATCTTTGACAGTTGATCGTAGGTAATCAAAAAGTAGAGAGAGATCAAGTATGCGTTTTGGGCGAATTGAAGACTATTGTGTACCTATATACGTATAATCAACAAATAACCTTGGATTATCTGCCCCTATGCGTGGATCGCTTCGGAATATAATAATAATTAGATTTTACTGGTAACATTTTCAAGCAGATGCTCTAATCTAAATAGTGATAGTGCGTGTTTGGGTTGTGTTTGCATATTGGATTAGCAATGGAAAATCAAAAGGGTAATAGGTAAATTAATTTAGTTCGAAAATTAGTAAAAAAATAAAACTCTACAGAGCATTATCTAACTTTTAGGTTTTGTTTTAGTAAGTAGTTTTGCACTTTTGAGATTTCTGTGCAAACTTGCGGTTAATTTTTTTTATCATAACTGAATCATATAACTGAATCGCCTTGTATAGTTATACATAATAGACTAAGAGCTGGCTACATAGGTCTGGAATATTTCATTTTCACCTTCGGATTTTATAGAGAAGCTTACGACTCTCGAGTTATTTTGTTCCTGAATTTGGTTTTCATTGATCTACTGTAGGTATACCATAATAAATTTTTAAAGTTTTTTTTTTTAGGAAATCAAATCGAGGACTTGATTTTGCGTCACCAGACGTAAGAGAATTCCACAAAATAAGCGAATAGAGAAATTTAACTATTCCCCAGACTCACGTAGACGCCATTGAAGTTCTCGACTTGAGGAAATTGCTTTCAATTATAATCGTAAGTATATTTTAACGTTTGCCGACAAGAACCCAAGTGCCCGACGAGACCAACAGTTATAATAAATGCCCACAAATCATCCGAAATAATAAGCGAGCCCAGCCTTTATAAAAAGCGCATTTGTAGTAATAACCACTCCGACACAAGTTTCCCATCAGGAACTGGCGTAATTCCGAAATGACATGGTTGCGTCCTGGCCTCTAATGTCATTTAATTTCCAGGCATATGTTTAGCCGCAGAGGACTCATCCATGGCATAATAACCGCCCCGACGTCCTTTGGAATGATCTTTAATCGACAATTCGAAACGGCTAAGTGACCATTATAGGTCCGACAAAATGATATTAAATTATTCTCCTTTGAAGAAACAAAACCGCAAAAAATATGTCCCTGATACCATCTCTGAATTGGTACCTGCCCATTACGACTCTAGCTGCCATGTCATTAAATAATAGACAGAACCACGTTCTTTTTATTATATTTCATCTAATGGCCAGTCACAAAATGGCAGATGTCCGTTAAATTGGGCCATTCGCACGGGAAGGTTGGAGTTTATATAGCAATAACGAAATGATACAGTAATTAAGGACTGAATTACCCACAGCTGATACCTAAGTTAACATTTACCATTTCGCTACATATTACATATACTATTGAGAAATAATGAAACTTGATGATGATTTTAGATACCTTTGTTATAATTGTTTCTAAACTGGATACCTACATGATTTGTTTAATATATATTTTTTTCACACCTGATAAATTTCTAGATCCCAGCCAACCAAAACCCATTATGTAACAACGATATTTAAGTGGCTATTACATATTTTTAACAAAGATTTCCTTCATTAAACTGTCTATTGCTTTGATTAATTTAAAATGGCTGCTTTGTTTGGTCAATGCGCGTAAGGTGCACGTCTATTGTTCGTACTTGCTCGGGTTATCGAAACTTCACGCCTAAATTAGCTTTATAAAATATTAATGAGCCATTTTTATAATAGCAAATTATTTCAGCGAGTGGGAACTAACAGGTGCATCATTGGAGCTATACATAACATTCCGGAACACAGCGAGCGGTATAGTTATTAAGTGGAAAATTGCGAAAGAATAATGAAACTTGGCCAATTAACTTTTTTACTAACTTGAAACTACTTGATATGAAATTAGACCGTGCAGAAATAAATTTTGTTTCTCGGTATCATTAGCTACATCTCTGAAAACAGTATAAGAAACTATCTATAGCCAATTATGGCTATACAGGCTTTTTAAAACTTTCAAATATGTTTTAAAGAAATTAAGAAAAGTAAGTACCTACAGTAGATTTATAGGACTCCCATTATCTGTGTATTTTTTCTTTACATGGTGAAATGTGCATTAGGCGGCGTTATTTACTATTTCCTTATAATATCATGTCTTGGGCCATCAGTGAGCGCCAAACTTTTGGCATGTCGGCATTAGGCCGACTAAAAGATTCTTTGAAATTCGTTTTATATACCAGAACGTCAGCTCTACACTCTGGGGCCATCTTTGAATCCAACATTATGGTGGCAACAATTACTCGTGTTGGTGCTTCGTTCGTGGAGCATCCATTTGTCGGGATTTGATGAAGATCGCTTAGTTAGATCCGTGTGAGTCAACGTGAACAATGAACATCTCTGATGATAATTTGGAAATGGCAGCTATAGGACACTGACCATAAAGTCGTATGCAAACCAATTAGGTACATTTAAATAGGTATACTTTCATATTTCCTGAAGAGATAGACAAAATTTGGTAAGGTGTTGTTTAGAGCTCGATTTTCGAAAACTAGACATTTTTATATGTAATTTACTGGAATAAGTAGTATAGCAAAGGGTACTCCAGGGCGGAAGTGACGTCACAAGATGGCCGCCAAGGCGGGAAATTTGAAAATGGCCTTGACCTGCGGGTTCAATGAACTTTAAGGGGTCACGTTCAGTTAACCTTGACCTGAAGGTTATCTAGAGGCCAAGGGGTTACCAGATCGATAACCTTTAAGGGGTCATTGACCCGCGGGTTAACCTTGAAGGGGTCACGTTCAGTTAACCTTGACCTGAAGGTTATCTAGAGGTCAAGGGGTTACCAGATCGATAACCTTTAAGGGATCATTGACCCGCGGGTTCAATGAACTTTAATAGGTCACCTTGTTACCTTGACCGGTCAATGAACTTTAAGAGGTTACCTTGACACGTGGCACTTGGGTTCTACCTTGAAAAATTGAACTTTGCTCATAGTTCTGGGAACGGAAGTGACGTCAATGGTCGCCAAGGCGGGAAATTTGAAAATGACCTTGACCTGCGGGTTCAATCAACTTTAAGGGGTCACCTTGTTAACCTTGACCGGTCAATGAACTTTAAGAGGTCACCTTATTAACCTTGACCTGAAGGTCAATGAACTTTAAGAGGTCACCTTTTAACCTGAAGGTCAATGAACTTTAAGGGGTCACCTTGACACGTGGCACTTTTTCTGGGAACGGAAGTGACGTCAATATGGCCACCAAGGCGGGAAATTTGAAAATAACCTTGACCTGCGGGTTCAATGAACTTTAAGGGGTCACGTTCCATTAACCTTGACCTGAAGCTAGAGGTCAAGTGGTTACCAGATCGATAACCTTTAAGGGGTCATTGACCCGCGATATTGAAATATGTCTTTTCTGAAACAGTTGAACGAAAATAACTTCGTAAAAGAAATTGTGAGTGCAAGAGAGTTAGTGGTTGGTGAAAAACATAAAATTTTATCTTTTAGAAGAATTGAAGCAAGGTACGGGGAGAAAGTGTTCGTCGAATTTGAAAATTTTCAAACTGCGCTACCTGCACGGTTCGTAAAAGAATTTACGTCTGAACGCATCGAAGACATAAACCGGGAAATCACCAACGGAAAGAAGATCTTCTTGACGAGTCTGGGCCTCATTGGTAGGACAATGAATATTAAATTTGAGGAAGAATGAATCCCACTGACAAGAGGCGACGCAGACAACACTACAAAAGAAGATTGGAATTTTATCTAAGATCTCTTCAAAATTTGAAATATGAAATTCAAATTGACATAAATTAAAAGTTCAAAAACATAAATTTAGAAAATTGTAAAAAATAAAATATGAAATCTAGTCTATCTTTTATTTACCCCTACAAAATTGAAACTCAAATCTGAATGTTCCGATTGCTTCTGAGCGCAGAACATATAAATACGTCCAAGTGCATTTGACAGGATTCATTGACACTTGATAGACTATATTAATAACAATTTTGGGTGCGGTTACTTTAATTCCTAGTATATTTTTGGACATTTTCGTTCATTTTATTTACAAAATTATTCTTCCTTATTTTTTATAAGATTATAAGTTGGCTGAAGTAGCCGCATTAATGTTAAGAAATCTAAAAAACGTTGAAAAGTTATAAGTCTAAAGGAATAGCTCTGGATATTCTTATCTATTAATAAAAGTATTTCATTTTCTGACACGTCAGGTCAACAATCTACCGAACAGCGAAATTATACGCTGATTTCTTGACGCAGCAGGTCAATAATCGACTCACATTGTAAACTGCAACATCAGCTAAATATATGCTAACGCCGCAGGTCAACAACCATGCTATGTCATCAGATTGTTTTCTGCCGAATAGCATGAAATTTGAAACCGGAAATGAAACATGATACCACGGTGTCAGATTACAAAGGTGTCAAATTTCATGGGTTTCTTGACTCATCGACTCACATTGTAAACTGCAACATCAGCTAAATATATGCTAACGCCGCAGGTCAACAACCATGCTATGTCATCAGATTGTTTTCTGCCGAATAGCATGAAATTTGAAACCGGAAATGAAACATGATACCACGGTGTCAGATTACAAAGGTGTCAAATTTCATGGGTTTCTTGACTCATCGACTCACATTGTAAACTGCAACATCAGCTAAATATATGCTAACGCCGCAGGTCAACAACCATGCTATGTCATCAGATTGTTTTCTGCCGAATAGCATGAAATTTGAAACCGGAAATGAAACATGATACCACGGTGTCAGATTACAAAGGTGTCAAATTTCATGGGTTTCTTGACTCATCGACTCACATTGTAAACTGCAACATCAGCTAAATATATGCTAACGCCGCAGGTCAACAACCATGCTATGTCATCAGATTGTTTTCTGCCGAATAGCATGAAATTTGAAACCGGAAATGAAACATGATACCACGGTGTCAGATTACAAAGGTGTCAAGGCAAAAATTGCGTTACGGAGAAACAATTTTTAGTGGAAGAATTAGTAGAAGTACATCTGGAAATTAGCAGAGGACAAAAATTGCTTGGGTCTGAGAACAACAAATATTGAATTTTGCGAAGAGGCTGCATCTTATAAGAAAAAGTTACAATCTGAACTAAGAATGTTGATAAATAAAATGTAGTCATTGTCAAAAAATTCCACAGCCGTGTAGTATCCAACTTGACTCTCACTTCTCTACGGTATAGGTATGCACAGACGTGTTTCCGGGAACACATCTATACAGGGTGTCTCACAACTGTTAGAAACAAATTTAACTAGAGATTCTTTGGCTAAAAATAAGACTTTTTCCCTATAAACATATGTTCTATCTACCTTCGTTTTTGGACATACAGGTTGAAAATTAAAAAAAAAACTATTTTTTTAAAGTTTATTTCTAAACAAATTCTATCGCTTTGAAATTTGGTACGTATTAGCAGTTTAGTCACCATTGTGAACAGTATGAGCTCCAAACTTCCCTCAGTGGCGTAGATACGAGGTTTCAGCTTTTTCTTTAAAAAATGTGCTTAGATTTCAACGAAATCTTTGTACAAGTAGAAGAAGCGACTCGAAGCGACTATGAAAAACGACTAGACTTCTCGAAAAGCGTCTAAACGACTCGAAAAGAGACTCGAAGCGACTCGAAAAGCGACATACCATGGAATACCATCAAAGACCATGGAATACCATCGAATACCATGGAATACCATGGAATACCATGGAATACCATCGAATACCATCAAAGACCATGGAATACTATCGAAAACCATGGAATACCATAAATAGTCTTGGATACCCCTATGAAAAATTTGTCAAGGGGCAAGCATAAAAGGAAATCATTATCGACATCGTGATCGATGCCCTGTGATCGAGAGATATATAAGTCTTTTATAATACAATCACGCTCAGTTAGACATGTCTCTGTCACTTGAGATTGAACCTAGGAGTTATGGTATCCAACACACCAATGACGGATTAGTCATGGGACAAATACCAGTAACCGTTGAAGATAACGTATTATGTATTGGAGATGAAAAAATTACCCTTACACCAGGTCTGTCTCAACTTCTATTGAAGAACAAACCACAAGGTTTTAATGACACTGACCTAAAAATATATAAGGAATTGTTGATCATTACTAATGCTCACAAAAGACGATATGGGAACGCATTACGACTAAACCCTAGCAAAACGTGGAAATATATCAACATTATATCAAAGTTATTTCCATCTAGAAATAAAGCTCCAACCAGCTTTTCACGAGAGTTGCATTTAATGGAGTCTCCAACAACTTCCAACATGCCAATACTTAAATGGGATAAAAATACCAATCCGAATGACATCGTTGATATGTATAGGAATGCTCTACAAAAGGGGGAAGAAACAGATATATATATCAACACCCTAGTAGCTATGAATGTTATTAGAGATCCAAGAAATAAAAATGTTTAAATAAGTGTTTGTTTCTCTATACATACCTACTCTTGAATCACATCAGATAACAAACTATGGATTTGTCCTAACTGTGATGATCTCAACAAGAAGTTTAACCTAAAACTAAATTCTAATCATCAACCATTTTGTAAAGAGTGTCCAGTTCTTGTGAAGAAACTTGATAATGCAAGGAATAACCAATATCAATTAAGTACTATTACAAACAAAAATGGGGGTAGCATTTATATTTTAAATTGTCAAGGATTAAGGAGTCATTTCAATGAAGTATCATTTTTTGTTGCAAAACATTTACCACGTATTCTATGTTTAATAGAGACTCATATTACAAGTGAGGCTGAAGATTTTGAAATTAATTTAGATAATGTTACCATAATAATAAGACTAAATTCTAATAGTAATCAGACAGGGGGTGTTATTTTTTTATGTTAGACATGATATCTATTTTAAAGTTTTGGAGTGGAAAAACTTTAATTGATTTGGTAATTTCAAACAATAAACTTATACAGTGTTTAGTTTTAACCAATCCAAATATTTCTGACCATAATATGCTTCAAATTACTCTTGAAAATTATTCTTATTTTGATTCAATTTTTGTAGAAAAAAATGCTTGATGATAATTTAGTGAAAACAGCATTAACTCAATTAAATCATAGTTATGACCCTCAAATGAATATTGAAATAATTAAGAGTACAAATTTCCAAGCTAATATTTGCAAATATTTGATACTTACATGCCAAAAGTTGAAATTAAAATAAAACCTGGTCATCATTGGTTCAACGATAATAATCTTAAGGCAATTAAATATAGGGAAGACTATTACAAGTTATATCACTTTAGAGAAACTTATGTTGTATGTAATATTTATGAGGTGACAGAAATTTCAATAGCTTTTATATTAAGAGCATCTATGAAATTGCATCCAAAATTCCTGTAGGTAACTAAAAAGAGTTTTGATTTTGATTTTGAAAAAATATATTTTTGGAATTAATTTGAAAAACTAAGTCTAGCTAAAATTAGGGAAATAGTTTTTAATTTACCAAATAAGACAAGTCCTGACGAAATCGACATAAGTTTTATAAAGAAATATTTTAATGAAATTGGGAAAATGTTATTAGATCAAATCAATGATTCTTTAGAGTTAGGTATTGTCTCAAAAAAATTTTAAAATATCAACTATTATACCTGTGAGAAAAATAAATAATTCTAACCGAGCTGAAGATTTTAGACCCATTAATATGTTAGTTGCAATTGAACAAATTTTAGAGTGTATTGTACATGAACAGTTGACAGAATATATTGAGAAAAATAATATTTTATCAAAATTTCAGTCGGGATTCCGAAAAAAAAAACATGATACAATATGTAATAAATTAATGGAAAATGACCACAGATGAAAATAAGATTGTAGGTATTGTTTATTTGGATTTAAAAAGAGCATTTTAAACTGTTGATCGGTCTAAATTATTAAAGAAATTAGAAAAATATGGTTTAGGCGGAGTAGTTCTTAATTGGTTTCGAAATTATTTATATGATAGAAAACAAATAGTAAAGTGTCTAAATTTCAAGTCAAATGAATCATTTGTAGAAATTGGTGTACCACAAGGGAGTGTACTAGATCCCTTATTATTTGTTTTATTTTTAAATGACTTGACATATATTTTTCAAAATTGTAAATATCATTTTTTTGCAGATGACACACTTATTTATTTTTATAGTGAAAATTACAGAAATTTAGAGTTAAAGTTAAATAGCGAGTTATTAAGTGTATATAATTGGATGTGCGCTAATAAATTACAAATAAATATAGCAAAAACAAAATTTATGATATTAGGTTCACCAAAACTTTGTAAATTATTTGTAGAAGAAAAACTATTTTTTTTATTAATAATTGTGCCATTGAAAGAGTGAATGAATATAAATATTTGAGTGTAATCGTAAGTTCAGATTTAAAATTTAAGGAGCATGTAAATTATATATGTAAGAAGATTTCAAGGAAAATTTGTGTGCTAGGTAGAGTGAGTGACAATTTAAATATGTTTGGAAGAATAACTGTCTATAATACTATTATAATTCCTCTTTTCACTTTTTGTAGCTCATTTCTATATATGACTTCACAAAATGATAAGCACCGATTACAAGTATTACAGATTACAGAACATAGCTATGAGAATAATTTTAAAATGTAATATGTTTACTAGTATTATAGACATGTTAATTAAGTTAGGTTGGATGAATGTTGAAAATTATTTAAAGTTTATGAGCTTAATATTTATCCACAAAATTATCTTAAATGTATGTCCACATTATTATAAAAACTACATGACAAAATTTGAGCATGTTCATAACTATGACACAAGAAAAAAGAGAACTTTTTGTTAGATCACAAGTATTTTAAATTGTCCCAAAATTCGATTTTTTTCAAGGTTTATTGGAGTATAATAACATTGGTAGTGAAATAAGGAACATAAAATATATAAATAAGTGATAAGCTTAAGAAATGATATGTTGTTAAAAATCAAATTTTATAAAGGAGAAAATGCAAAAATTCCATATCGCACATTGGTGATGATCGTGTGAGATCAAAATGCAACTATGCAAGATTGCAAGAATATAACACCGGATCTAAATCGATCGAGGTAAAAAATCTATGCTGCAATTTCTTAGGTCGTCACTCTGATGCGTCAGCTAGATTGAAAAATGCGACTCGACAAAAAAATCGGAAGTAAAATCGAAATATGAGAAAATGGCGCACATAAGAATCAAATTTTTTAAATCTTAACGTGATTGTACCACGGCATGACAGTACGATACCAATCATTTTTATTTACGTTCAACTACCATCTTAAAAACACTTAACTGAAAGTTCTGCAAAGTTTAACTTTCGAGTAGGTGGCTGTGAATTCATATTTGACATTGTATTGAGATTCCAAACAACTTTTCTTAGTGTCATTCTGCTGTAGTTCTAAAAATAAGGGTACTTTACTCTTGAGGAATTTTCATATTTTTCAACCTTCCCTGTATACGAATAGAAATTTCAAAATTTTTATGGATGGGTTTTGAGTTTAAGCACAAGCAACAACTTTTATCAAGAATAATTTTTTTAGGAAACTTCAACTAAAGAAAAATCCCATTTGTGTTCAACTTTCTGGCAGACACTGTATGTTAAAAATTATGATGTCAAAGTTATCTTCAAAATATACACAACGTTTTTCAGTGTTTCATCAATACTCTTCATTCCGTCGTACACTCTCTTACCTGGCACTGAAACTTATGGAAATTAACATTAAGAAGTTCCAGATAATCATATATACCAAAAATCTATATAACAGGTTTGAAAATGGTTGCAAAGTTCAAAATCTCGTTGCAAAAATCATCCCACAGATGTTATCAATGACGTCGGAACCTATAGACAGGTTTGTTTTGATAAACGCTTGACGCCCAGAACTGATCACAATCTAAGCGCTCCATTAAATTATTCCGAAAGTGTCGCGAGATTGTCAGAAATTGCCCCTTTTTGTCGAGCCGTAGAGAACTTATTTCGACTCTGGGCTCGGAGGCTGGCGTCGTTAGATCATCCCCCGAGTCTTCAGGTGAGGTTCCGATGCTTCCGGCGTCCCAAAACAAGAAAAAACATGCGATATCTAAGTGTGATTCTGGAGGAACTATAACCGGGAATAACCGGGTGTATAGTTGGTTGATGGTTGACTTTCTGTCTTTGTTTGTAGCATGTTTTTAGAGTAGTATGGATATATTTAATCTTGGAGTCAAAATAAAGGGCATTTTAACAATGGGGCACCACGTCTATAGGTTTTGACGTCGTTGGATGTTATAAATAAATGGAAACGTAACTTTCTGGAATGTAGAACTTAATATTTTTATTGGAACGTAGTTTGGTGACAGGCTACTTCAACACCACTGATCTGTCAAATTTGACGGCAGTATAAAAATTCTCGTAGGTAATATTCTTGTCATATATAGCTTGTTAAGTTGTGAGTCCTCCATGCCAAGATACTTATATGAATAAAAAGGAAGGAACTGTTGTAAGCATGTCAACAGAATTACTACATTTAAATGAATGTTTCCTTAAAGGAGCATATAAAAGCAGCTAGTGTAGTTTTTAATCGTTTATTTAACCCAAGCAACAATGAACTGCAGTTCGTAGATGTTTATTTTAGAAGTGTACTTTTAATTTCTTAATATTTTTGTAAACCATTGTCGTTCAGTAGTCTCTGAATAATTCTAATATTCAATTTCACAATCAATAATGAAGAACATTTTGTTATATAGTAGATCATAGATTTTTAATGGTGAACTATTCCGTGTCAGAAAACGGACGATTTTTAAGTATCATTCTAATTTTATAGCATGCAAAACTTCTGAATAAATTTAGCATCGGGTACATGGGCGAAAGGAATCCATTTTATACAACACAAATTGTAAATTCTATTACATAGATGTAATTTACACAAATAAGCAACTGATTATTTCGGAGATATTCGAATGAACTTTTTTTTAAAGGTCTTATAAAACCGCTTCTTTTTGCTACCGTTTTGAAAATGCCAATCCAGGGATTTTTATATCCTCGTTCTCGCATTCAAACCATTTAGCGAATTTTTTATTTAAAATCTGACATCACGGTGTTAATCGGAACATCCAATATACCAAATTTTAGTCAAAAATATACCGGGAGTTACATTCTACAAGGTGCCAAATTTAAGCAAAAGAGGAATTTTAAAGGTGGGTGAATTATGCCATGGAATTACTTCAAAAAGTCGAACGGTCAACAGAATTAGGGAATCACAAACTTCACGTTTCTTGCAACGATATTAAACAAAACTTTAAAATTTCGCAAAAATTCTTCTGAACATTAGTAATGATAATGTGTATATTAAAAAACGCGCATTTAAGGTGCTAAAGTTTTATTTTTAATGTTTATTATAAAACTGTGGAAATTAATTAGCGAAAAAAATTTTTTTCTCACGAGGTTATGTTTTGGCATTTAGGCAAAGCTTTTAGTTATAAACAACTTTTCTTAATAACCTTTTGCTGAATTTTCTGAAATACGGGTACTTGTGTTGTTGTTGTTTCTATAGTTGTTATAGAATTGGGACTAACAGATAAGGTTGAAATAGTGTAAGTATAGTAACTTTCTATTTTCTAATATCACATAGTAGTCGAAAATGTCGCAATAATGAATCCTTTGAATATTCTAAAACGAGCATGCTCTAATACGTTTTTTGACGTCGATATATTTGCATTTCCTAGCTTCCGAGAAACATAATTTAAAAATATACTCTGTAAAGACGAATTATAAAAGAAAAATAGCAGCTTAAAGTTGAATGTCTGTGAAAGTCACGTACAATTCTTTCTAATTCAGCAGAAAAAGTACTTTCGCCAGTCGTAGGAATAAGCGTGTTTTTACGTATTATTTTCGCGAGCGAACCTCGCGCGCTGGTATCATTGTTTCAAATTATTGTATATACTGAGAAATGTAATTATAGGTATCATATTATACGGGATAATCTGGGGACACGTTACTAACCGAAATATCAAGTTCATCAACGCGCCAGACTTAGAAAGGTGAAATATGTCTTGTGTAAAGACTTTGCATTTTTTTATTTATTGTGATTTTTTTTTTAATTTTGGATGTTTAAGCGTGAATTTTATGCATTCCATGGTATGTCTCTTTTCGAGTCGCTTTTCGAGTCGTTTAGACGCTTTTCGAGTAGCCTAGTTGTTTTTCATAGTCGCTTCGAGTCTTCTGTTGACCGTTCGACTTTTTGAAGTAATTCCATGGCATAATTCACCCACCTTTAAAATTCCTCTTTTGCTTAAATTTGGCACCTTGTAGAATGTAACTCCCGGTATATTTTTGACTAAAATTTGGTATATTGGATGTTCCGATTAACACCGTGATGTCAGATTTTAAATAAAAAATTCGCTAAATGGTTTGAATGCGAGAACGAGGATATAAAAATCCCTGGATTGGCATTTTCAAAACGGTAGCAAAAAGAAGCGGTTTTATAAGACCTTTAAAAAAAAGTTCATTCGAATATCTCCGAAATAATCAGTTGCTTATTTGTGTAAATTACATCTATGTAATAGAATTTACAATTTGTGTTGTATAAAATGGATTCCTTTCGCCCATGTACCCGATGCTAAATTTATTCAGAAGTTTTGCATGCTATAAAATTAGAATGATACTTAAAAATCGTCCGTTTTCTGACACGGAATAGTTCACCATTAAAAATCTATGATCTACTATATAACAAAATGTTCTTCATTATTGATTGTGAAATTGAATATTAGAATTATTCAGAGACTACTGAACGACAATGGTTTACAAAAATATTAAGAAATTAAAAGTACACTTCTAAAATAAACATCTACGAACTGCAGTTCATTGTTGCTTGGGTTAAATAAACGATTAAAAACTACACTAGCTGCTTTTATATGCTCCTTTAAGGAAACATTCATTTAAATGTAGTAATTCTGTTGACATGCTTACAACAGTTCCTTCCTTTTTATTCATATAAGTATCTTGGCATGGAGGACTCACAACTTAACAAGCTATATATGACAAGAATATTACCTACGAGAATTTTTATACTGCCGTCAAATTTGACAGATCAGTGGTGTTGAAGTAGCCTGTCACCAAACTACGTTCCAATAAAAATATTAAGTTCTACATTCCAGAAAGTTACGTTTCCATTTATTTATAACATCCAACGACGTCAAAACCTATAGACGTGGTGCCCCATTGTTAAAATGCCCTTTATTTTGACTCCAAGATTAAATATATCCATACTACTCTAAAAACATGCTACAAACAAAGACAGAAAGTCAACCATCAAAAAACTATACACCCGGTGATTCCCGGTTATAGTTCCTCCAGAATCACACTTAGATATCGCATGTTTTTTCTTGTTTTGGGACGCCGGAAGCATCGGAACCTCACCTGAAGACTCGGGGGATGATCTAACGACGCCAGCCTCCGAGCCCAGAGTCGAAATAAGTTCTCTACGGCTCGACAAAAAGGGGCAATTTCTGACAATCTCGCGACACTTTCGGAATAATTTAATGGATTGCTTAGATTGTGATCAGTTCTGGGCGTCAAGCGTTTATCAAAACAAACCTGTCTATAGGTTCCGACGTCATTGATAACATCTGTGGAATGATTTTTGCAACGAGATTTTGAACTTTGCAACCATTTTCAAACCTGTTATATAGATTTTTGGTATATATGATTATCTGGAACTTCTTAATGTTAATAAGTTTCAGTGCCAGGTAAGAGAGTGTACGACGGAATGAAGAGTATTGATGAAACACTGAAAAACGTTGTGTATATTTTAAAGATTACTTTGACATCATAATTTTTAACATACAGTGTCTGCCAGAAAGTTGAACACAAATGGGATTTTTCTTTAGTTGAAGTTTCCTAAAAAAATTATTCTTGATAAAAGTTGTTGCTTGTGCTTAAACTCAAAACCCATCCATAAAAATTTTGAAATTTCTATTCGTATACAGGGAAGGTTGAAAAATATGAAAATTCCTCAAGAGTAAAGTACCCTTATTTTTAGAACTACAGCAGAATGACACTAAGAAAAGTTGTTTGGAATCTCAATACAATGTCAAATATGAATTCACAGCCACCTACTCGAAAGTTAAACTTTGCAGAACTTTCAGTTAAGTGTTTTTAAGATGGTAGTTGAACGTAAATAAAAATGATTGGTATCGTACTGTCATGCCGTGGTACAATCACGTTAAGATTTCAAAAATTTGATTCTTATGTGCGCCATTTTCTCATATTTCGATTTTACTTCCGATTTTTTTGTCGAGTCGCATTTTTCAATCTAGCTGACGCATCAGAGTGACGACCTAAGAAATTGCAGCATAGATTTTTTACCTCGATCGATTTAGATCCGGTGTTATATTCTTGCAATCTTGCATAGTTGCATTTTGATCTCACACGATCATCACCAATGTGCGATATGGAATTTTTGCATTTTCTCCTTTATAAAATTTGATTTTTAACAACATATCATTTCTTAAGCTTATCACTTATTTATATATTTTATGTTCCTTATTTCACTACCAATGTTATTATACTCCAATAAACCTTGAAAAAAATCGAATTTTGGGACAATTTAAAATACTTGTGATCTAACAAAAAGTTCTCTTTTTTCTTGTGTCATAGTTATGAACATGCTCAAATTTTGTCATGTAGTTTTTATAATAATGTGGACATACATTTAAGATAATTTTGTGGATAAATATTAAGCTCATAAACTTTAAATAATTTTCAACATTCATCCAACCTAACTTAACTAACATGTCTATAATACTAGTAAACATATTACATTTTAAAATTATTCTCATAGCTATGTTCTGTAATCTGTAATACTTGTAATCGGTGCTTATCATTTTGTGAAGTCATATATAGAACTGAGCTACAAAAAATGAAAAGAGGAATTATAATAGTATTATAGACAGTTATTCTTCCAAACATATTTAAATTGTCACTCACTCTACCTAGCACACAAATTTTCCTTGAAATCTTCTTACATATATAATTTACATGCTCCTTAAATTTTAAATCTGAACTTACGATTACACTCAAATATTTATATTCATTCACTCTTTCAATGGCACAATTATTAATAAAAAAATAGTTTTTCTTCTACAAATAATTTACAAAGTTTTGGTGAACCTAATATCATAAATTTTGTTTTTGCTATATTTATTTGTAATTTATTAGCGCACATCCAATTATATACACTTAATAACTCGCTATTTAACTTTAACTCTAAATTTCTGTAATTTTCACTATAAAAATAAATAAGTGTGTCATCTGCAAAAAAATGATATTTACAATTTTGAAAAATATATGTCAAGTCATTTAAAAATAAAACAAATAATAAGGGATCTAGTACACTCCCTTGTGGTACACCAATTTCTACAAATGATTCATTTGACTTGAAATTTAGACACTTTACTATTTGTTTTCTATCATATAAATAATTTCGAAACCAATTAAGAACTACTCCGCCTAAACCATATTTTTCTAATTTCTTTAATAATTTAGACCGATCAACAGTTTCAAATGCTCTTTTTAAATCCAAATAAACAATACCTACAATCTTATTTTCATCTGTGGTCATTTTCCATTAATTTATTACATATTGTATCATGTTTTTTTTTTCGGAATCCCGACTGAAATTTTGATAAAATATTATTTTTCTCAATATATTCTGTCAACTGTCCATGTACAATACACTCTAAAATTTGTTAAATTGCAACTAACATATTAATGGGTCTAAAATCTTCAGCTCGGTTAGAATTATTTATTTTTCTCACAGGTATAATAGTTGATATTTTTAAATTTTTTTGAGACAATACCTAACTCTAAAGAATCATTGATTTGATCTAATAACATTTTCCCAATTTCATTAAAATATTTCTTTATAAAACTTATGTCGATTTCGTCAGGACTTGTCTTATTTGGTAAATTAAAAACTATTTCCCTAATTTTAGCTAGACTTAGTTTTTCAAATTAATTCCAAAAATATATTTTTTCAAAATCAAAATGAAAACTCTTTTTAGTTACCTTAGTTACCAGGAATTTTGGATGCAATTTCATAGATGCTCTTAATATAAAAGCTATTGAAATTTCTGTCACCTCATAAATATTACATACAACATAAGTTTCTCTAAAGTAATATAACTTGTAATAGTCTTCCCTATATTTAATTGCCTTAAGATTATTATCGTTGAACCAATGATGACCAGGTTTTATTTTAATTTCAACTTTTGGCATGTAAGTATCAAATATTTGCAAATATTAGCTTGGAAATTTGTACTCTTAATTATTTCAATATTCATTTGAGGGTCATAACTATGATTTAATTGAGTTAATGCTGTTTTCACTAAATTATCATCAAGCATTTTTTTCTACAAAAATTGAATCAAAATAAGAATAATTTTCAAGAGTAATTTGAAGCATATTATGGTCAGAAATATTTGGATTGGTTAAAACTAAACACTGTATAAGTTTATTGTTTGAAATTACCAAATCAATTAAAGTTTTTCCACTCCAAAACTTTAAAATAGATATCATGTCTAACATAAAAAAATAACACCCCCTGTCTGATTACTATTAGAATTTAGTCTTATTATTATGGTAACATTATCTAAATTAATTTCAAAATCTTCAGCCTCACTTGTAATATGAGTCTCTATTAAACATAGAATACGTGGTAAATGTTTTGCAACAAAAAATGATACTTCATTGAAATGACTCCTTAATCCTTGACAATTTAAAATATAAATGCTACCCCCATTTTTGTTTGTAATAGTACTTAATTGATATTGGTTATTCCTTGCATTATCAAGTTTCTTCACAAGAACTGGACACTCTTTACAAAATGGTTGATGATTAGAATTTAGTTTTAGGTTAAACTTCTTGTTGAGATCATCACAGTTAGGACAAATCCATAGTTTGTTATCTGATGTGATTCAAGAGTAGGTATGTATAGAGAAACAAACACTTATTTAAACATTTTTATTTCTTGGATCTCTAATAACATTCATAGCTACTAGGGTGTTGATATATATATCTGTTTCTTCCCCCTTTTGTAGAGCATTCCTATACATATCAACGATGTCATTCGGATTGGTATTTTTATCCCATTTAAGTATTGGCATGTTGGAAGTTGTTGGAGACTCCATTAAATGCAACTCTCGTGAAAAGCTGGTTGGAGCTTTATTTCTAGATGGAAATAACTTTGATATAATGTTGATATATTTCCACGTTTTGCTAGGGTTTAGTCGTAATGCGTTCCCATATCGTCTTTTGTGAGCATTAGTAATGATCAACAATTCCTTATATATTTTTAGGTCAGTGTCATTAAAACCTTGTGGTTTGTTCTTCAATAGAAGTTGAGACAGACCTGGTGTAAGGGTAATTTTTTCATCTCCAATACATAATACGTTATCTTCAACGGTTACTGGTATTTGTCCCATGACTAATCCGTCATTGGTGTGTTGGATACCATAACTCCTAGGTTCAATCTCAAGTGACAGAGACATGTCTAACTGAGCGTGATTGTATTATAAAAGACTTATATATCTCTCGATCACAGGGCATCGATCACGATGTCGATAATGATTTCCTTTTATGCTTGCCCCTTGACAAATTTTTCATAGGGGTATCCAAGACTATTTATGGTATTCCATGGTTTTCGATAGTATTCCATGGTCTTTGATGGTATTCGATGGTATTCCATGGTATTCCATGGTATTCCATGGTATTCGATGGTATTCCATGGTCTTTGATGGTATTCCATGGTATGTCGCTTTTCGAGTCGCTTCGAGTCTCTTTTCGAGTCGTTTAGACGCTTTTCGAGAAGTCTAGTCGTTTTTCATAGTCGCTTCGAGTCGCTTCTTCTACTTGTACAAAGATTTCGTTGAAATCTAAGCACATTTTTTAAAGAAAAAGCTGAAACCTCGTATCTACGCCACTGAGGGAAGTTTGGAGCTCATACTGTTCACAATGGTGACTAAACTGCTAATACGTGCCAAATTTCAAAGCGATAGAATTTGTTTAGAAATAAACTTTAAAAAAATAGTTTTTTTTTTAATTTTCAACCTGTATGTCCAAAAACGAAGGTAGATAGAACATATGTTTATAGGGAAAAAGTCTTATTTTTAGCCAAAGAATCTCTAGTTAAATTTGTTTCCAACAGTTGTGAGACACCCTGTATAGATGTGTTCCCGGAAACACGTCTGTGCATACCTATACCGTAGAGAAGTGAGAGTCAAGTTGGATACTACACGGCTGTGGAATTTTTTGACAATGACTACATTTTATTTATCAACATTCTTAGTTCAGATTGTAACTTTTTCTTATAAGATGCAGCCTCTTCGCAAAATTCAATATTTGTTGTTCTCAGACCCAAGCAATTTTTGTCCTCTGCTAATTTCCAGATGTACTTCTACTAATTCTTCCACTAAAAATTGTTTCTCCGTAACGCAATTTTTGCCTTGACACCTTTGTAATCTGACACCGTGGTATCATGTTTCATTTCCGGTTTCAAATTTCATGCTATTCGGCAGAAAACAATCTGATGACATAGCATGGTTGTTGACCTGCGGCGTTAGCATATATTTAGCTGATGTTGCAGTTTACAATGTGAGTCGATGAGTCAAGAAACCCATGAAATTTGACACCTTTGTAATCTGACACCGTGGTATCATGTTTCATTTCCGGTTTCAAATTTCATGCTATTCGGCAGAAAACAATCTGATGACATAGCATGGTTGTTGACCTGCGGCGTTAGCATATATTTAGCTGATGTTGCAGTTTACAATGTGAGTCGATTATTGACCTGCTGCGTCAAGAAATCAGCGTATAATTTCGCTGTTCGGTAGATTGTTGACCTGACGTGTCAGAAAATGAAATACTTTTATTAATAGATAAGAATATCCAGAGCTATTCCTTTAGACTTATAACTTTTCAACGTTTTTTAGATTTCTTAACATTAATGCGGCTACTTCAGCCAACTTATAATCTTATAAAAAATAAGGAAGAATAATTTTGTAAATAAAATGAACGAAAATGTCCAAAAATATACTAGGAATTAAAGTAACCGCACCCAAAATTGTTATTAATATAGTCTATCAAGTGTCAATGAATCCTGTCAAATGCACTTGGACGTATTTATATGTTCTGCGCTCAGAAGCAATCGGATCATTCAGATTTGAGTTTCAATTTTGTAGGGGTAAATAAAAGATAGACTAGATTTAATATTTTATTTTTTACAATTTTTTAAATTTATGTTTTTGAACTTTTAATTTATTTCAATTTGAATTTCATATTTCAAATTTTGAAGAGATCTTAGATAAAATTCCAATCTTCTTTTGTAGTGTTGTCTGCGTCGCCTCTTGTCAGTGGGATTCATTCTTCCTCAAATTTAATATTCGTTGTCCTACCAATGAGGCCCAGACTCGTCAAGAAGATCTTCTTTCCGTTGGTGATTTCCCGGTTTATGTCTTCGATGCGTTCAGACGTACATTCTTTTACGAACCGTGCAGGTAGCGCAGTTTAAAAATTTTCAAATTCGACGAACACTTTCTCCCCGTACCTTGCTTCAATTCTTCTAAAAGATAAAATTTTATGTTTTTCACCAACCACTAACTCTCTTGCACTCACAATTTCTTTTACGAAGTTATTTTCGTTCAACTGTTTCAGAAAAGACATATTTCAATATCGCGGGTCAATGACCCCTTAAAGGTTATCGATCTGGTAACCACTTGACCTCTAGCTTCAGGTCAAGGTTAATGGAACGTGACCCCTTAAAGTTCATTGAACCCGCGGGTCAAGGTTATTTTCAAATTTCCCGCCTTGGTGGCCATATTGACGTCACTTCTGTTCCCAGAAAAAGTGCCACGTGTCAAGGTGACCCCTTAAAGTTCATTGACCTTCAGGTTAAAAGGTGACCTCTTAAAGTTCATTGACCTTCAGGTCAAGGTTAATAAGGTGACCTCTTAAAGTTCATTGACCGGTCAAGGTTAACAAGGTGACCCCTTAAAGTTCATTGAACCCGCAGGTCAAGGTCATTTTCAAATTTCCCGCCTTGGCGACCATTGACGTCACTTCCGTTCCCAGAACTATGAGCAAAGTTCAATTTTTCAAGGTAGAACCCAAGTGCCACGTGTCAAGGTAACCTCTTAAAGTTCATTGACCGGTCAAGGTAACAAGGTGACCTATTAAAGTTCATTGAACCCGCGGGTCAATGATCCCTTAAAGGTTATCGATCTGGTAACCCCTTGACCTCTAGATAACCTTCAGGTCAAGGTTAACTGAACGTGACCCCTTCAAGGTTAACCCGCGGGTCAATGACCCCTTAAAGGTTATCGATCTGGTAACCCCTTGGCCTCTAGATAACCTTCAGGTCAAGGTTAACTGAACGTGACCCCTTAAAGTTCATTGAACCCGCAGGTCAAGGCCATTTTCAAATTTCCCGCCTTGGCGGCCATCTTGTGACGTCACTTCCGCCCTGGAGTACCCTTTGCTATACTACTGGAATAGACGGTAAGTTTCTAAATGCTTATGTTTTTACGAAGGCGTAGAAGGACCAACGAATTTTTCTTTATTTTAACGCAATTTGCAATCGACAATTGTCGGTTCGATCGACAATTGTCGGCCCGATCGACAATTGTCGGCCCGATCGACAATTGTCGGCCCGATCGACAATTTTTCACTCAATGGTGAACCGTCAGTATGGTCTGGACTCAGGGCCGTATCTAGCGAAAATTGGGGATGGGGGTTCAGGATCGGCTCAAACTTTTGTAGGGGTATGGGTGCCGGATGAAAGTGCGGGGCCCCGCCAAAGAATTATTTAATCCATTAAGAACAAATTTTTGGAAATTGATACGTCACTAGAATGGTATATTTTATGCATGTCACTTTTTAAAAAAGTAGGTCGGGGCGATGAGTTTAAGTTTAGATCACTTCAGTGACGTATAGGTATAGAAATGAATTTCGGGTGGGGAGGGACAATTGCGTATATTTAAAGCAATTCTGTAAAATGCGCCGCAGGCGAAATTTTTTAGAAATCTTTTACCATACCTACTGGCAATTCTAAAGGTATATCGTTAGGCCAGGCGAAGAATGTGTATAGGACATTTCAGAATTTGAAAGTATTCACTGCAGCTTGAAAATCTGAAGATACTGGGATTTACTAAGACTAATTTTACGTGATTTTACTTAAAACTTCTAAAAAATTTCACCTGCGCCGCATTTTACAAAATTATTTTAAATAGGTATGCAATTGCGTCCCTCCCCACCCGAAATTAATGTCTATAGGTATACGTCATTGAAGTGATCTAAACTCATCGCCCCGGCCTACTTTTTTAAAAGTGACATGCAAAAAATATACCATCTATAGTGGCGTATCAATTTTCAAAAATTTGTTCTTAATGGATGAAATAAGTAATTCTTTGACGGGGCCCCGCACTTTCATCCGGCACCCATACCCACAAAAGCTTGAGCCTATCCTGAACCCCCCCCCCAAATTTTTGCTAGATACGGCCCTGAGTCAAACCATACCTACTGACGGTTTACCATTGAGTGAAAAATTGCCGATCGGGCCGACAATTGTCGATCGGGCTGACAATTGTCGATCGGACCGACAATTGTCGATTGCAAATTGCGTTAAAATAATGAAAAATTCGTTGGCCCTTCTACGCCTTCGTATGTTTTCGAGTTATAACAAAAAAAATAATTAATGGCTAGGTAATCTTCATTATGTTATATAACTTAAAAAGGTAAAGTACAGACAACAGCGCTCTTCACGAATGGACTCTGTGCAAATAAATTCACAAAAATGTATATAAAGAAATGAAAAATATTTAAAATTATTAAAAAAAAGTTACAAGACGTTTATGGGTTGTTCAGATATCGGATTTATGGGCCGTTCCTTCTATACCTTCATTATCGTAACTTTTTTTATTTGTGAATATTTGTCGTCCCGTCCCGGATGTAGATAGGTGGTCCTTCACGAATACGATTAAAAAATCGACTGAGGTGAGCGAGCATGCACCCAAAGGTCCAATGTCCAATGTTTGGTCGGCAACGCCTTTGATGTTTTGTGGAGAAACCGACAACCGACGGATCGCGTCCAACGTTGGCGCCAAAGTTGGCGGCAACGCTATTTTGGCTAGATTTTGTTCATCCACGCGTTGGTCAACGTAACGTTGTTGGAGCCAACATTAGCTCCAGAGTGTCGAGCCAATGTTGGCTCCATCCCTAGAACTATGGCGCACTGGCCCACTGAATCTGATAATGTATCTATTGAACCACACCCGTTTCGCGCTAACCGAATCTATTGTTTCTTCTTTCTGGGTGTTATTGCGGTATTGTTTTATACTCCTAAGTCTTTTGTATTAGATATATGTACAGGCTGGACTAACTTGTATTTGTGAAACATCTAGAATCGATATAAAATATTAAAATAGTAAGTATGACTTTTTCATATAAAGTAACATTGTTCAGGGCGTTAAAGTGAGGCTTTATTTCTGGAATTTTTCTGATATCTGCTAACGTACCTAGTACAAATAGTTATAGTTACATGAACCAAATTTGGTACACATTTATGTCGCATCAAAGTATAGTTGTTATTTTGAAGATTATTTTCTCAATCTTCAACTAGTGGCATACCAACCGGTATTACAGTCTGACAAACGAAAGAAGTGTAATGAAAAAATCAGTCTAAGCGCCATCCGTATGTTATTAATGTGGGCATGTGCGGCTAGACTGTGTTTTTCATTGGACTTCTCTCGTTTGTCGGACTGTACGAAAAACACGTTCTATAGGTATATATCTAACGAAAAATGCTTGCCACCAAGTGTGCACTTCCTACGCCACTCATTTGGTGTACGACTTCATTAATACGTTGTCTCAGGTCATTTTTAGTTATTTATTATTGGTCTTACATAGACCTTCTTCTTTATGCAACCCCGCAGTAGAAAAACCCATCAGGGGATTTAAATCTGGAGACCGGGAAGGCCACAATAATTTCTCAGTCCTCGTGTCTAATGACTAATGACCTATAGACTACCATCGATCGCGCAAAGGAGAATGTCTATGCAGGACCAATAAATAACGGAAATGAATTGAGACAACGTATTAATGAAATAAAAATGTCGCGGGAAGTGCGAGACAGTTAAAACATAATTTTTAAAAGATTCCGAGCTTGCATTCGACTTGGTGGCATGGCAGGCAATTTCAGCTCGCATTATTGACTTTTTATTTGTGTTGTGTTCAGTTTCAAATAAATACCTGTCCCTTTAGTTTAATAAGAATTTTCATTGGACTTCCTTATTATTGAAATACTTTCTCAATATCTCGAAAACGAACAAATTTTGTACTAAGGTCATATGTAGATCCTCAAGTTAGCCATCAGTTGGCCTATCAGCCCTCCAAGGGATGACGTTGCCTTTTGAAAGTAGAAAAAATGATTTAAATTATAGTTTAAAAACAGTATTTTTTCCAACGAACCTATCCATTCAAGAATTTAATTATAAGTATTTGTCTAATTTCTAATGTTAATCATACTATATTTTTATGTCTCCACCGTACAGTCTTTTTTTTAATTTTAAAAGTCGCGTTTAAGATTCTTATCATAATTATATTTTGTATATGTTCAGAGATAATCATACAAGGCAAGCAACATAAAATCTGTAACATCGTCTATAGCCGATTAAAATCAAATTACCACCGGGCCTGGCACCATTCAGCGTCTGAGGAATTTAAAAGCCTCCTGGGTTCGGACGAAGAGTGCTACCATTAAAAAAACTACGAATCTCCACACCCACAACACTTAAAAGTTCATTGATAAAAACCGTCATCAATGAACGGCCGTCGATTATAGTTCTGTTTTGCCGCTCGGGGCGAAAATTCGTCAAATTTGCCCGTTTTAAAATTATTGGTCTAATACCTGGCTATTTCCTCTGCTATAAGGTATAAAAAAATAAAGATATTACACACAATTTCCATATCTCCGAAAATACCTGTTGATGAGCACTATACATATCATGTAAGTTTTATACGCACAAGCTCGTATACCCTGACGATTGAGGTTTCATGAAGGTTGAAAATATGTATTTACCTAAACACGGTTACAGAGTGTGTCTCAAAACGTCTGCAACATAACCAAAACTTCATGTTACTTCCACTCATTCATAATTAAAGTACCTAACTCTATTTCGTATATATACCTAAACATCGACAAAGGAACAGTTCTGATTTCATTTGGACACAATTGCTCCACCGAAAGTGGAGAAAATGGGTGATGAAAACATTTATCTTTTAGTTTTTCATGGTGAAGTTTTTACAGAACGAAATTGGTAAATAGGTAGCTATTAGTAGAGAGTAGCATGAAAGTACCTAGATGGCTGTAGTGAGTGAATTTAAAAATAGCAACACGTTACAAATATGTCGATTTCTATATTCTCGGACTTGATATCAAGGAATTCAATCTTGGCAATATTTTGGTGAAGAAATAACGTGATTGAGATTATTGAGAAAATTAGGGCCAGGATGGAACTCAAGAATACGTTTCCAATTTGTTGGTTTCTAGTTTCTCCATTGTATTGTTTTAGCATTTGTAGGAAATAGGTACTGGAATTGACTATTATCCACATGATGCATTTATGTGAAGAAGTATCTGGTGATTAAATTCCAAACGGTTTTTATTACAAGCTTTTATTTACCTTGCCCTGTTAGTACGTTAGTAAGTATGTATGTGTGGGTCGAATCTTGCAAGACTAATTAGAACCACTTCTTGACATCCGACTGAGCTGAAAATTTGCAATATGCTATACTCAATATTGTAATAGGTACATTCAAAATGGCCGCCGCTCCAAGATGGCGGACGATGTATTTTTTGCCAACCCCCTTAGTCTGGGTATCAAATGAAAGGGCTTGAAGAGTAGAAAACGATAAAGTTAGTGACATCACACTAAATTCAATATGGCCGCCCCTCTAAGACCCTCTAAGATGGCGGATAATGTATTTTTTGTCAACCCCCTTAATAAGGGTATCAATAGAAAGGGCTTGAAGAGTAGAAAACGATAGAGTTAGTGACATCATACTAAATTCAATATGGGCGTCGCTCCAAGATGGCGAATGATGTATTTTTTTGTCAACCCCCTTAATATGGGTATCAATAGAAAGGGCTTGAAGAGTAGAAAACGATAGAGTTAGTGACATCACACTAAATTCAATATGGCCGTCACTCCAAGATGGCGGATGATGTATTTTTTGTCAACCCCTTTAATATGGGTATCAAATTAAAGGGCTTGAAGAGTAGAAAACGATAAAGTTAGTGACATCACACCAAATCCAATATGCCGCCGCTCCAAGATGGCGGATTACATTTTTTTGTCAACCCCCTTAATATGGGTGTATGGAAACAGTGATGCGGTTATTTATAATAATGATTGAGTAAAAAAAATATCCACAAGGATTAAACCAATTATAACACGACAAACCTTTATTAAACCAAAAGTTGATAAAAATTGTATATTTTTATTGATCGTAATGCAGCTTTTGGCAGGCCTGCCGGGTGGAATCCTTTGTAGCTAGCGTGATACAGGACAATAATAATTATTCCTGAAAGTAAAATATTTTCTTGAAGACAACTACTACATTCCAAAAAAATGTTCTATCTTCTTGACAATCCTTATATTTCTTTTCAATGGCACTCTTCTTCCTTGAAACTTTTGTTTTTAAAAGAAAGTCGTGGCGAATGGTAGAAAATTTAAAGAAATAAACAATAAATCATTTACAAAAAAATGAACAGGCTTTAAGAAGATTAATGCTTTCACAAAAAAAATTAAAATGAAAAGATGAAACAATGGGTATCGAATGAAAGGGCTTGCAGAGTAGAAAACAATAAGGTGAATGACGTCATAATTCTTCACAACCTCCTCGACATGGGTATCAAACAGTGGAGCAACGAGTGGGGGGGGGGCTGCCGGGCTGCAGCCCCCCGAGCTCTTACCAACCAAGCGAAAAAGCTCTAAACAATGCTAGATAAAAACAAGACCAAATGATTTGTATTTTGTTTAACCTCTATTTTTTAAGTTTATGTTATGATTTATCCAATATACGATATTGAGGATATCGGATATCGGTGGTACACATTAGTAGTTGACATTTAATGAAAGATAAGTTGTCTGGCCGGCAGTCGGCACAGAACAAAACACAAGTCACACGAATACGCGCTTCGCGCCGCGGGCCTTAAAACCTAACCAAACCTGCGCCGAACCTAAAACTAATCTGACCTGAATTAATATGCGCCTGGCATTCTGTTTTGTACTGTCCTTCATATACGGCAGGGCAGTAGATAAGGGGGAGATGAGTGTTCAAACCCTTCCCATTGAGAAAAAAAGAAGAGGAAACATATCATGGTGATGTAACTTTACAATTTTCTGCGCCCCAATTAAATTATTTGTCCTTAAAATTTATAGGCACTAACTTATATTTTTATTTCCACATCACTTAAGGAATTATCTCTCCGGCTTTTATGTAAAAGAAAAAAAAAAGAGTACCTACCTACTTCTTACAGTTACTGCATAGTTAAATTATTATTATTATCGTTCCAGAGTTAACAAAAAAAAACTACAATCAGTTGCCTAATATTTTTTGCTAATATTAGGTTACTAAAAATTTTTTTAGTTCATTAAAATGTTCCACCTTGAAAATTTGAAAATTTTCGCGTGCGGCGCTATTCTTAAGAACGAAAAATGAACTTTGTCAACCAGCCCCCCCTGACAAGGATTTGACGAGTAGAAAACGATAAGGTGAGTGACGTCATACTAAATCAAATAGGGCGGATTCCCCAAGACTAAATAATCTTTATCACCCTCCTGACATGGAAATCAAATATAGCTACCAAAAAGCACAAAATAAAACAAACAATAAAAAAACTTTTTTAAAAACAAGGTTTTATTTAAGCCATATACTAAAACGGATAAAATAAGTTTGAATTTCTTTCACTCACCACTTACACGAAGAGGATTTACACCGATTTTTTTACTGTGTTCTTGTTTAATTTATTTTTTTGTTAAAGTCAAATAATGCAATAATTAGGCAAAAATGTACTAGAAATGATGAAAATGTATTTTCTATAAAAGAGACCAAATGTACTAGATTAGTAGATACAATAATTGTACCTACCTACTAACTCTGGCAACGCTGACTGGTGGGCGGCTGCTGGCCGACGAAACCACGGTATTAAATAATATTAGGACTTGGCCGTTACAGAAGTCCCCTGAGGATGCGGTACTTATCCAACATTAAGGAACTAACTAATAGATTTGTCACGGAGACAAGACGTAGATCGGGGTAGCAATTACACAGTACACAATATGCCTGTTGTTAAGTATTGTACCGCGCTTTTTACGTAGGTTATTACTTAATCTGGACCTCCTGCGAGAGAGTGGTGGAAATTACTATTATTTCGGCTTCAATGCCATTTGCGCCTTGGGGTTACTTTTGCCGATAGAACCAGGATATTATTTATGAAGTAAGTATACTACGAAAAACTCTTTCCCTATAGACAACTTTTAAAGGGGATTAAGGAAACTCAAAAATAATGGTTTCTCAACGAGAGAATCTTGAAATTATTCATCCCTATTCAGTATTAGAGGCATACGAACTCCGAAAACCCGTCTCGCATACCAAACCACAAAAAGCGACCATTGTTGGGTGAACCCGTCCGCGCGGCCGCAGTCAGATCACGGAGGATCGCGGTCCCCGGCCGCGCGCAAATGATGCGTTCACGAAACGACATCGGGCATAATCACGACCGCGCTGGGTGCCCAATAATTGGCTGGGGAGCACCCAGCAATCAGCTCGGACCAATGGCGCGGCGCCGCGGCCCGCACCGCGTAATTCCCCGTCATAGACTCCCGTAATGACAAAATAAGAGCTTTCCGGCGGAGCGGGACAATCGGCCAACGGAGGTCCGCCGCCGCGGCCGCCCGCGCCCGCCGCCGACGACCGGCCTGGTCCGCACGGCTGGAATAAGATAAGTAAAAGGATTGCTGAATGCGATGTTTAATTCTTTTACGTGATATTCCAAACCAATTTATTATATTCAGAGATGGGGTCGATACGGGCGATGCGAGGCCTGTTATTACCGGCCCCAACATGGTCGATTGATATTTACTGAAATTACAGGCGGGGAATGCTGGCTTCATTTTGAGCCGACCGCTGGCACTTCAATGGCCATTTTCTTACCAATTACAGAGATATTAATCGGGTTAATTGAAACTGTAATGGCGCCGGTTATTTTTCTGTCTCGCTTCTCGGATATCCATTTTTTTTTTTTGTTCGGTTTGGTGACGGTTAACCTTGTTTCAAATGTCTCGTTGAAGGTTAAAAGTGAGAAATTGGAAATTAGTTATTTACCTATATAATATGTTGCTCTGGGTATAAGTATATCTTTGGGTTCTGACCAAATAAACTAATTAACCGTGGCAACGACCCCTCACGACGCCTGTGATCGGTCGCCACAGCTACTGGGGAGTAGCTGTGGGACCGGGGTCGTTGCCACGGCGTTTAAAATAATTATAATAATGTCATGTTTTTCCTGTCAGACGTTAATCTGATCAATGTTCGAAAAAATAAAGATTCGTTGAATTTTTAAAAGTTAATTAGTTTATTTGATTAGAACCCAAATTTGGTGACTTGGGTTCTGACCAAATAAACTAATTAACTTTTAAAAATTCAACGAATCTTTATTTCTTCGAACAATGATCAGATTAACATCTGACAGGAAAAACATGACATTATTATAATCATTTTAAACGCCGTGGCAACGACCCCTCACGACGCCTGTGATCGGTCGCCACAGCTACTCCCCCAAATTTGGGTTCTAACCAAATAAACTAATTAACTTTTAAAAATTCAACGAATCTTTATTTCTTCGAACCCCTAAATTTGGGTTCTGACAAAATAAACTAATTAACTTTTAAAAATTAAACGAGTCTTTATTTCTTCGAACAATGATCAGATTAACGTCTGACAGGAAAAACATGACATTATTATATTATTTTTAAACGCCGTGGCAACGACCCCTCACGACGCCTGTGATCGGTCGCCACAGCTAGCAGGGTAAGCAAATGTTGTCCGTAGGTGGTGATCGGCGATGTATTTGCTGCGTATAGTTTTAGCCGTTGAGGTAATAATTTCTTCTTAAAAAGAGAGCGAGGCAGGAGGGAGACCACGGAACCGGAGTCCACCAGAAGTTTCATGCCAGTCTTCCGATCGTAGACATGTAGGCGGTTCTCACAAAGCACCTTGCCATCGCTGCCCACCTCTGCAGACGACGGCAGTGCTAGTTTTTTGGACCAGCGGGTGACTGTGAACTAGAACTAAACGTGCACGGCAACAGGCAACGTCGTGCAGCTGCTCCCCAACGCTGATGGTAGATGCAAACGCCATTGAGACTAGGGGGTGCTGGTGAACGGGAGGATCTGCGGCTCTGACTACGGCCATGGCGATGATGGCCCCCAGCACTGACAGGAAATGATGACGCTGAAAGAAGGTCGAGAACGCTGCGATTCACAGTGTGTCCATGATAGAGCACGTGTTTACTAAAGAAGAAGCTACCACAGCTGGATATGACGATCTTATCGCCGAGTTTAAAGATATCACCATGCATAGTTCAAGACCAGCGACATTGAACATTGAACAACACCATCGTGCAACATCACGTCGGGGTCACCAAATTTGGGTTCTGACCAAATAAACTAATTAACGTTGAAAATTCACAGGGATAGGACATAAATAAATAAATGCAACCTTTTAAAACAATTGCCGACGTTTCGTCTATATTTTGACTTTTTCAAGGCTAAAAAGAAAAACACAATGTCGTAAGAACTACTGTAGTTCTTACGACATTGAGAAGAACTAGTGTAGTTCTTACGACATTGTGTTTTTCTTTTTAGCCTTGAAAAAGTCAAAATATGTTGACGAAACGTCGGCAATTGTTTTAAAAGGTTGCATTTATTTATTTATGTCCTATCCCTGTTAATTTTCAACATGAACACTGAAGGACGTGAAACAACTAACAAACTAATTAACTTTTAAAAATTCAACGAGTCTTTATTTCTTCGAACAATGATCAGATTAACGTCTGACATGACAAACATGACATTATTATAATTATTTTAAATGCCGTGGCAACGACCCCTCACGACGCCTGTGATCGGTCGCCACATATCTACTACAATTTTAGTAGGTCCAAATATTGATAAAGAATTGGTCGTTATTGCCAGCCACGGTTTTCCCCATCTCTTAGCTATAGCTGCCCAACTACTAAAATGGTGACGCTAGTAGCACTTCCCTTCCCCAGTTTATTAAATGTGGCCCAACCATAACCATGGAGCAACTTAAGCAGCCTCACGTTTCCAAACGCACCGAAGCTGAAGAACTGCTCACGTTCGGGAGGCTTCCTGAGAATCTAAGGACTCTACCGTGAGGTTATAACTAAATGTGTATGCGATCATCAGCAACTTCATCTTTTATGGGTATAATGGAACGCCCGCTCTTCTAGCACCCATTGGTTGCGAGAACCGTAATAGTACGTAGTGGTAATGTGATTCCAGGAAGTCTGCTAAATATTACAGGAACAATGATAAAAAATACGGGACATACGGGGAATAAACAAGGTTAATCAGGTATTACAATGAACAACTTTCAATGTTTTCAGAAACCAGTTACGGAGGAAATAATTAACACAATAGAACTCGATCATCTCGGATTAAGCGTAAAAATTAGGTTAACTAAGTTAGTTAGGAATTATATGCGAGTATTTCCCATACTACAGGTAAATTACTCAAAGCCATAGAACAGGTGAAACACCATATTATTATCACTGAAGAAGTACCTCCAATAATCAGGAAACAATATAGAGTATCATTCCACCAAAGGAAAGTATTAAAAAAAGGAAAATAACGAAATATTACAACAAGGCATTATGCAACCATCCCAAAGTCCATGGTCAGCACCAGTAGTTATGGTAGCAAAGACTTCAGTCAGTGGGTGTGTATAGACTATAGGAAATTAAATAAGATTACCAAAAGAGATTTTTTCCCATCAATTAATCTACAAGAAACAATCGATAGTTTGGTCACATATTTTAATTTAAATTTGTGACCAACTGGTCTAGCGATTGACCTTGGAATAACTTTAAGTCATTTTGGCACGTTGTCACCACCGTAATTTAATAATAATAACTAGACATTTTTGTGATTGTTTCAATTCGGTATTCAGGGCGCACTTGCTATTTGTCAACCTAGGTGATCGAAGAACAGTAAACAGTTATTCCCCACTAAATATATACTATATGAGTAGAGAAGTTAAAATATTATAAATATTAACCCCAATAAATAAAAAAAAACACACACAAAGCTAAAACAACTGACTAATAAATTTGAGGTAGATGTAGATGTCATAGATACTTCTACTAAACTAAAATAACGGGTATGATTAGTTTTGAACTAAACTCCTAAATTCGATGTAAATACTAATAATGCGCTAAGGACACACGATTAATAAAGAAAAATGAAAATGGAATATAAAACCTCAGTAATAGTTGATAGGTAGTACAGCAGGTTATACAGGATGTCTACCACCGCGATTTTCTCGCTCATTTTGTGGCCTACAAAAAAAACGTAAGAAACGAAAATGTGGCAATTTTGGACAGCTAGGTGGTGCTGCAAAAGAAATCGGCATCCATGGCCAACTTGTCGCGCATTATTAAAAAAACCTCAAATTGAGCAAAACTATTAATGGCCGTGGAATGTTTATTTTAAGACACAGAGAAAAACTTTTATATTGAAAATTGATGGCACTAAGAAGCTTTATGCAAAAGGGTACTCAGATAGTTTCAGAAAATTACACAGGGTCTTCGGCTCTCTTGAGGCTATGCATTTTTTTGTTTATTTCTTATTAAGCGATTTTCTCGCTTATTTTGGTCCGCACAGAAAATATGTAAGAAAACAAAATATGGCAATTTTGGTCAGCGAGGCGACATTAGAAAAGGAATGAGCCTCCATACCCAACTTTTCGCGGTGTACTAAAAAAAACTAAAATCGACAAAAATTTTCATGGTCTCAAGAGAGCCGAAGACCCTGTGTAATTTGCTGAAACTATCTGAGCACCTGGGTGCTTCTCAGTGCCATCAATTTTCAATATAAAAGTTTTCCTCTGTCTCTTAAAATAAACATTCCATGGCCATTATTAGTTTTGCTCAATTTGAGGTTTTTTTATAATATTGCGCGACAAGTTGGCCATGGATGCCGATTTCTTTTGCAGCACCACTTAGCTGTCCAAAATTGCCACATTTTTGTTTCTCACGTTTTTTTTTGTAGGGCGCAAAATGAGCGAGAAAATCGGGGCGGTATACCTAAAAAAATCATCCTGTATAGAGCTACAGTTAATCACCCAAAATTAAAAGCAAATAAAACGAAAAAAAATATTTTAGAACATTTAGCTTACTAGTGTTTAGTCGACGGTAGACACGGTTGGCGGTTCAAGCTGAGAAATTTCGACTTTGGAGAACGATATAGACAGCTCAGGCACATACTGGTGATTAGCTCAGAGTTGATAGCTTGTTATGATTTTAAACAAAGTTTAAGTCCGAGATGGATGCAAATCACTTTCGTCTCTATGCGTTAAGTGTGATAAAGATCACTGTTTTATGATAGAAACCGTAATTAACATATATAGTCGCCTGGTGTGTGATTGCGTTTGGAAAAATTATACTTTAAAAATAATGGCTTTGTCTCTTAGAGTTAAAAAATTAGGTATTGCCCACTGCCCGCACCTGTCACATTCCTACTGTTGCGTCTACTGATAGATAGATGCTGATAGATGCTCCAAGTTTTGTGTAACAACTTTAAATTATACACACATCGAAGATATAAAACAACATTTGCCCATTTGCACGCGACTCTGGGACTACCAACTCCTAGGTATAAGTAGATACTACGTGTAAAGGCGGCCAAACTCTACCTACTGGCGTGGTGCCACCATCTAGCCGACAGAGGAAAAATTAAATGTAACAACCTGCCCCTTGCTTGTCTTCTTAATAAAGGAGTCGGGTATCTTCAGATCTTTCAGGCTTTTAGGCTGTGCAGGTTCTATATTTTCCTTGGTCCGTTCTCTTCGTACAGTACGTCTGAGACTATCCACTGTGCTTAACTTGGCTCCTGCCATGTTATCAGCTTCAACTGATAGCGTAGATACTGTGAAGTGTGGAGTGTCTCTTGTTGGCTGTAGTCGGTTTTCAAAGCGAATGGCATCCACTTCCGCCGCATCCGCTGCGTGATTGTGGGGGTTCTCCTTGGTAACTTCTTCCAAAACTGTAATAGCACAGGCGCGTCATTTTTTGGATGAGAAATGCTAGCACTTCCCAGACAGTTCATTATACAGTTCGCATTTGCTTGGGCACTACAATAAATAATGAAATTTCACTTTACGACAGGCTCCGACAGTCTTCATTTTTGGAACATGATGCCATGGCAGCAAATTTAGATATATATATATGAAATTCTACACGTTGTTAGGTACCTATATTAAGTATATCTCACCCAATACTTATAGTATGAGCCAATAAATAAAAATTTATTATATTAGTTCATTCAGCCATCGCAATACGAAATATTGACCAATGCCCGATATCTAACTGTTCGGTTTTATAAAATGATATAAATTATTAAAAAAAAGTAATAGCTATTATTATAATGGGAGACTTTTATTATTTTTATCAAGAATACCAATTATCTCCATAGACATTTTTGGAATATTGCGCCTAATAGTCCCCATTAGCAGCCAGCATATGGGTAACAAAAATGTTAGAAGGTAGCTAGTAATTGTGGTTATTTTTTCTGCTAATTAGTGCTGATTACTGAGTTATGAAGGTGCAATAAATGAGACCATTAAAATGTATACATATACAGTAATTACCACTTTGTGATTAACCTTCGCTCACGCTTTATAAGATGATTGAACAAACAATGTAACCATACTCAAAAAATACAACCTTTTGCACATTGGCATTATTCATAAATAATAAGCAATAAGTAAACGTGTATAATTTTACAATTAGATTCAGGAAAGCATAAATAATAAAAATCTCCACGAATTTAAAGTAATTGCAAATATTCCATACCTAACCCCAATTATGCATAATTGCATTGTTTACGGTAGTATTAATTGCTTCGAATTATTTTTAATGCCTGGCATTATGAAATAATTTTAATCAATTAGAAACTGTTGCATTTTCTAGATGAAGGTCCATGCCTCTTCTAAGAATAACATATGTTATTGTTATAGGTTAAACAATGCAAGGAAATGCCAATATCTGGCTTCCTATACATTATTCATTATTTATTATAAGTATTGTTTTCTAAGAAAATTTAAGCCATGTAATACTAATTGGACTATGTACATGTTGACACTGCTATGAAATTTATATAATAATGAATATGAGTGTCTTAGCAGACATTAAATTTGAATTGAATGCACTATTTTTTCTACGACCAGTGATAATAATAGGAATAATAATAATAATCATTCTCACCCTCACACTACTCCAAACTACGAGTATTCAGAAGCAACTTTATGCTTGTAAGAGGGAGGGGGGTGATTACTATTATTTTGTCTTCGCTACCTTTTGACGTCTGAGGCCGACTTTTCCCGATAGAATTAGGATAGCACTCGCTCAAATACTACAAAAAACCCTACAAAACCGTAGTAATCCCAGAAGTAGGTACGTTTGAAGCAGGGGCGTGCTTTGACATTTTGAGTAAAGGAAGCAATGTTTAAAAACTTACCTATTTGTAATGTAATTCGATTCTTCGATCACTTTTTGCGAATTCGTCAATGACGTCATCATAAAAACGTCGATGCTCTAACATGTTCTGGAGAAGTATATTCTCAATAGACAACAGCGATATCTGTGAAAGTCATTCATTCATTTTTGTGGTTAAATTTTTCATAGGGGGTTTTGCTCTTCCGTTTGTAATTAATTGAATACGACGCGCGCGACGCACCGACGCAGATCAAAACCAACTAAACTGTACAAAGAACCTACTGCAACGATAACTTCCACGCCCGCTTAAAACAGGCGTTCTCATTCGCGTCAGCCAGTGCGGTGGAGGTGGAAAGTTCAATAACCTCTCGACTATCGAACGCTACAGAAAAGCGGCCGGCATAGCTTACATTGTACTGTACTGTCGCTCGGTAGGATGGGCGCAGTCGGAGTCAACGCCGCATTTGCTATAGGCATAACATATTGTAGATTTGATATATTTATGATATATAAGATATTTTTTACCGTTTTCGATATACCTAGGTTACTAAACTAATTGCTTCCCGTTTAAAAATTCAAAAAATACATTTTATCATTTTACATTGTTTTGGTTTAGGGGAAGCAATGCTTCCCTTGCTTCCATGGACTGCACGCCCCTGGTTTGAAGTCAAATGAAAACCAACATATAGCAAAACTATTTTGTTTAGATTTTTGGATTCTGTTCTTAAATGCGCAGAAGACATTTGAGACTCGGCCGTTAACAACCACCGATTCTACTGGACGTTTTAATGGCATATCAGGTGATAGATATCAATTGAAAAAAAAAATGCACTCCAGCTTTTTAAAGGACAAGAACGGTGTATATACGGTTACGTCAACCGGGTCTATAGGTATCTGCACATTCTCTGGACTCGAGGCATGATACTAAAAATCCCATCTAAATCATCCCATCCAAAGAAAAATTCTATCCTTAATATTCCGGTATTTTCTGCCTGTTCCCTCCATTTTCCGAGTTCCTATAAATACCATCCCAGGCAATAAAACAATTTGGTTCATGTGATCATCGTGCCCTGAGGACGTCCCGTGTAATCGACGACGAAGACTCATATTCTGCTTGTGGAAGTTTCCAATCAAGATTAGGTGGTACATACATGCCTAATAAATGGGTAAATCAGTGTACCTATGACCACTACACTACATACCGCATATAATATTATGTATGTTGAGCTTTACACATTGTAAACACTGTCGCACGGTCAGCAAAACGCACGGAATACAGAATCATATATATAAGCGGCCAAATCATAGGCAGACTTCAAAAATAAACGCAAATTCCTTAAAACCTGACTTTTATTAAACCTGTCAAAACAAACATGTTTGTTAAATAATTATTGAATTAGTGAGTATTTTTATCTGAATAAATGTGATCATGGGTAAATTATTGTACATAACTTGAGTTGTAAAGCAATTACGCACTTATGGATTATGCACTCGCCGCTACGCGGCTTCGTGCGTAACTTTTCCTTTCGTGTCTAATATCAGTGGCGGCTCGTGATATTTTTCTTTGGGTGTGCCCTATATGATATAAATAAATAGCTCCGTACCTACGCCACGTGAAATACTTTTTCGCATAGTTTTCTTAAGAATTCGCCATTTCGTAAAATATTTACATACAGGTAAGTACATAAGTACCACAGAATATATAGAATGTCCCCAGTTCGGGTTGCTGTGCTTCAAATTAATGAATAAAGAACCCCAGGAAAGAGCATAATATTTGGGATTAATGCACGACCGGGTTGAGTTGTTTCCACAAACTAACCGAGGCAGAAATCTTCATTTTTCGTAAAATCAGTACCTGCAATACAGGCCAAAAATTAGAAGGCACGTTTGTGTCTTTAACTTTAGGATTTCTTGATAATATAGCAATTCTAATTTTAAATTTCCTATTATGAAGAAGTAGGTACCTACACAAACGCCTATGCCACTTTGGCGCATGGCCTCAAAAGTTAATTTAAATTACAATACCTACTTACCGTTGGATTATTATCCTCAAACATTTAGTTTTGGTAGTCAGGGAAGGACCGCACAGCTAAGTAATAACTGGAAAAAGTATTGAAGAGCCAGATACTGGCACCGTATCAGATATCAAAATATTGTGTCAAAACTTGGTTCCTATCAAGAATACTTTATAGGAAGGTTAGGACATTCCCCCACTCTTAAACAAAACCAAAGGCAACCCTTGCAACGGCAACATTGCACGACGGTGCTGCTCTCACCAGCTGGCCTTCAGCTTATGCCAATGGCGTATCAAAAGGGACAACACGGGTACTGAAAACCGAAAACAAAGTAAAAACATAAACATAAAACAAAAATACAATGCACCAACATACTCCGCAAAGTTCCGTTATTTGCACAAACATTAAAATGAAGAAATAACCGAAAGTAGCCAAAACAACATAAATGTACACCATAAACAAAGTACATGCCAAAAACGTCTGTGTGCGCCTATGGCTGGAAGCGTTATATATTTAGGGAGTTACCAAATCGCCAATTCACGTGTAAATGCTACCAACTTCAATTGCGGCCTTTCCCTTCCCTTCCAAGTCGTCGAATGTCCTAACCTTCCTATATAAACTAACTTTGGTTCCTACACAGGGCTATTTCCGCCTCATGTATTTTATAATGTCCAAAGCTTTGACTTTTGACTCCTTCCTGGGGTTCTTTATTCATTGCTTCAAATAGACAACAATTTTCGATTATTCAAGAAAGTGATTCTTAAAAAATGCTTACTTTGAAGCCCTCGAAAATATAGTTAATTGTTCGATATAGTATACAGGATGTTTAAAAATGAAAAAAAAATAATAATAAAAACGATAATGATTATAAAGCATAAAGTAAAATTTTAATTTGAAACCTCACTTTGTTTCCTGTTATATACGGTTAGCAGTTGTGGAACCCGGAATCGTGTGCCCTGAGTAAACCGAACGAACCGAGAATGACAGCCTTTCGCATACTGCCTGCTAGTAGGCGCCTCGTCTCGCCAGGCCGCAATGGTCTTTAAGTACGAAAGCAGCGTGTGCCAAGTGATCCCAAGATCTCCAGTGATCAACACCATTAGCTTCACAGAGAGGTCCCTATGATACATCCTGCGAAGGTCAAAGAGCAGATCCTGATACTTCGTCTATATTTCATCCTCCTTGGTGGCGGTGACTCAATTTAAACTTTTGAACGAAAAGGAGACAGGACTATTAATGTAATGTAATTCCAGGAAATTCTAAGAAAAGCTCCTTAATGGACAATGAAGCATATAGGTATTAATTTACTTTGCAAAATGTCTAGTTTAAAATTGTGTAGACTCGCTTAAAGGAAGGTTACCAAATTAACATAAGGGTGCGCTTTTGAAGTGAAAAGTGTCCCTGATAAAATCCCTGTTACCAGGGTAAGGTTAATGTGCGACGGATTGGGTTCTTTGCTGAAAGGAAACAGTAAATCTTAGTTACGTAACAAAACTAATACTACACGGATGACTGGTCCAGTAAGAAAGGGCGTATTCCTCTAGCTTCCTTTTAAACAATCTTTTGAAACTCACTTATAACCAAAGGAATATGAGGCAATGCATAAGAAATATTAAGGAATGCGTAAAAATATAAGCGACACGATAAAGTGAAACAAGTGCTTCTGAATTAAGAAATCAACACGGATAAAACAAATCATTCAGATAAAATTAATTTAACTTTCAATCAAATGCATCGTGGATTTCAATACGCTGAAATAAATATTTAATATCTCATCACTGTTTCCTTCATTTCAGAATTAAAAACTATTTTCAACCAACACCTTTCAATATTGTTCCAGATCCAGATCCAAGTTTAGCCAATCCCGTGGTTTATATTCCAAGGCCATATTTTTCTTTAATATATTTGTACTAAAAAGTTATTTTCTTCCTGCGAATATATTATCTCATTATCACAAAGGGAAAAAATTTTGAGTCAAGAGCCAATACAGGTAAGAAGTAAATTTAATCCCTTCATTGCAAACTATACCTCTTTTTTTAATTAATTGTTTCCTTTCTCAGGTTATGGTGATTTTGCTGTGATCTTGCTATAAAATAATTATTGCTCGTCACATCAAAACTGATCTACGCATTTTTGCCAAACAATTGTTAAATTGAAGCAATTATTTGAACTGTGGTATTTGAATCACCTGTGGCCCAATTTCGCTTTCAATATTATACACGGGCTGTAAAAATATAGCCATTAATAGGGCTATATTGGTTTCTCTGTTTACGATGAAGCATTTCCCTAAATGTATAGTGTAATGTTCAAAATCCTTGGCCACGTTAACCATTCGAAGAATATATTCTTCAACTTTTTTTAGTTAGATGAAAATCAACCAGGAACAGTTAGGTGAAAACCTACAAGGTAACTCGGACTCATCTAAAAGAGGTAACACACGTGAAAGAGGTAACTTATATAGATATAAAACAAAAGCCGCCTTTGCGCTGACCTGAAGAAGGTGAAAAGAAGAAAATGTGTCACTTATAATCTCCAAAGATATTAAATTGTTACCGGAAAGTTTACGGAGTGCACGAATATTGTTGCGAACGGGTGAAGTCGATATGGTAAATACCTACAATACCTATACATTTCAAAGAAAGAACGGATTAAATTATATAAATAACATTTAATACAGCATACTTTTTCTAACACGTTGATGCTTCTATTAGGTACTTGATTCATACTTCTATCACTAATAGTTCTCACTGATGTATACCCCAATAGGGCCTAATCTCTCCACTATTCTACTACAGAAAATATTGCATACGGAGCGATAAGCGTTCTTACAACTGTTGTGGATACTTATATTTATATTACAACTATAATAATCACAAACACTAATTTATTATAGGAAACCAAGAAGTTTGTACACAGAAATTTAAAACTGCAGTCAGTTAGTTATTGAAACGATATTCTCTCAAGATATTTTCCCTTGTATTTATATTGCCTGAGAAAAATTACAGTCCAGCTACAACGACCTTCCATCGAACTATCATAAAAAAAAACTACAAAATATTCCATTTGTGTTTTATAAACCGTAATTACATGTCACCATCGCATTTGTTGGTAGTTAACCGCACACAGGTACTTAATTGAAGTAGCTTTTAAGCTACATTAAAAGTCATTAGGGTAGCACATATTCTGTTTAATGATATTGTCATTTAAACTTTCGGATTGTAATCAGCTCAAACTCAGAATATTAATTATAGTCGAATTAGCGTGATGGATACGGTAATTTTGAATAAATATTAATATCATTTGCCGCGGCGGCTACCGAGTAGGTAGCAGATCCCTGAATTTATGTGACCCCTCAATGAAATTGTTCTCATTAAAATATCGACACTATGAAGGACAGAAAAATTCAACACGTTCGATCGGAACATGCTTTTATTTTTCTACTTTTTTGTTGAGTGTGGCGTTGCTCGTACACCAGCGCTGTCTTTTTAGACTGCATGTTTTTCTGCCTTCGATCGACGTTGGTTCGAACCGTTGTCGAGGCAGGCGCATGCACATGTCTTTAAAGAAAAACACCGCTATGGCCAAGAGAGCTGGACAAATTAAAAATAATATCACAAGCCAAGAAAACGAAGTTTCTTCTACAATAACCCATTCCAAAACTACTTTTTTGCGTATATCTTTGGCGAATTATAAAATCAGTGCTTTTACAAAACGGCTATAGTTTCAAAACTATCTGGCCTTGCCACATTGTAAACAGATTTGAGACAGCTGTCGAGTAATCAGTTCGTCATACACCTATTGTCAGATCTCAATAGCTATTTGAAATTTCCGCACGCTGCACCAAATATTTTGCATACAATTTTATATAAAAACTAATAACTAAATTAAAATACCTTATTTATAATTAAAGTCTAATAATTTAAAATTATTAGCCTAAGAATTATTATTAGACGTTTTACAAAATGACTGAAATTATTAGTCAAAACTGTCAAATCGTTTTTCTATGCCAAGTCATTCAGAAAAACTGATTTTATTGTTTGGCTGCGATCTAACAATACAATGTGAATCAGTCATAGAGTCTCTAAATCCTGTCCTGATGTTTGGTCATCAGGGCCTCGATGTCAGACAGAAATATACTTATAAGAACTAATTAGCATTATAAATTTATTTGAATGGGTGATGATTTTCTGAAAGTACCTAACAGTGTGATTTACTAATTTAATTACTATGCTATACTCACTGGGATTACAACTGTTTTCAAGGATTTCTTTAGTACCTACTAAACGACTAAAAGTCGTCAGTAGCCGCAAGTAGTTAACAAATATGTTTGTTTAGGTAAGTTGAAGGTTTAGCTTATAACTATAGATCTACCCACAATATTCAATACTTTTGTGAACTATTTGAAAAATAAAATATTTGCTTTTCAAAATATATCTAACCGTTTAAAATTTCTAGAACTGTTCAGCCCATTAATATAAATCTTACTACCAATATTTTATTACACAAGACATTTCGGTTGAATACAGACGCCTTCTCATAGAAATTATCTTGGGGTTCACCGGCTTATCTTAATTTAAAACGTTTGGTCTGGCATTATAGTTATCTTCTCTTGTTTTGAAGACGCCATTTGATGGTTTTGTTTGGACTTTCATCATGATCGATGGAGCGCCTCTATCGAAAGTTATTCTTTAGATACTTTGTAATCCCATTAGCTCAGTTAACTATTATTATTCTTGCTATTATTCATAATATGACCTATATAGTGTTTTCAGATTATGCCATTGAGTTTCTGAAAACGTTTCGTTTATTTAAACTAATATGAGTAGACAAGATGTTATAAAAAAAATTAGAGACGTAAAAGTAAAAATTTTCCTAAGTCGCACAATTAAGTCTCTGCATTTTCCCTGAACCCCTACTCACTTATTAATCCCCGCGCGGTTTTAATTGCGTACAGTAAAAATCAAATTGGCGGGCTTAAATGTGCATTCCAAAGATTTGGCCACACACGATACATTTTAACTGCAGCCCGCACGTGGTACAGTTAAGTCACGAGTTTTCTCTGTGTGTGTGTGGGCCGCCTAAGGTTATGCCAGTATACACCTCAAAAGACTGTCTTTAAATATGAATGCAGAATGTTGAGAAAACTTCAAAAGAAAATAATTTAATTATTCTAGTGATTTCCTTCCTAAATATGAAATATTTTGTCGACAATCGAGCTTCTGAATCTTGCTTTTGGAAATTCCACGTTATGTTCTCTATTTCTGTGCATTCAGCCGAATGCTCGTGCTTGCATTTGTTCGCTTATGTTCGTTTTGTGTAAACGCACCTTAAGGGATTTTGCTATCTGTACATTTTATTTTGATACCATTTTAAACAGTTGTAAATAATAATAATTATTTAAAGAAATCGGCGAAATAGTACTTCCACTCACCTAAGTAACGTAGAAGAATGTGGCGGTCCATTTCCTCAAATAAGATCGCAAAGTCTTATTGAAGTTGTGTACCAATACTAAAAGGATTGCCCAGTTTCTAAAAAATAAATGGCCACAAAAGTCGGTAAATGATACCTACTGAAAAATTTAAAGCGTTTTTAGGGTGGACCCGGATAGTGATTCCTCGGCTAGCAAGAGAGATCGAAAAGGTTTGATAGTGAAGGTACATCAGCGGCGTACAGACTGTTTCATGAAAAAGAGGAAGAACCATTATTTTGAAAATTTCAACAGGCCTCATATAATGGGTAACTGTTGTGGGCATATCCATTATACATTTGATACTTTTTGGTACCTAATCGATAAACTTCATTTATATACTTAATAATTACCAACAAGACAACCAATTTACTTGTGTTGACGGCTACTACTGTTCAAAAACTATACAGGGTGTTAAAACTTTAAAATATTGTACAGGGTGTTCAGAAATTGATGTCCAATATTGTCATTAAAAATATACAAAAACTCGATTTTTTCAAATGGAAACCCCCATTTTTTACTTGTTCATTGCATTCCTCTTAAGAAATGGCGCTAAAACGTAAATATTCTTAAATTATCTGCAATTGATGGTTCTCGAGTTATTTCATAAAAACTCATATTTTTCACATTATTTGTTCTTACTCGGTCGTAGGATGCCATGGAAAACAAATGATTTGACATTTCTGCATTTATTTAGTTGTCATACAACAACAAATACATGTTGCGAGTGTAATAATGGCTGGTAATTATTATTCAAATCAAGATGTTTTAAACTGTTTTATACGTATGGCGAGTGCAATAAAATTTTGGAGAGGACGGTAAGAACTTTTAATGAGAGATACCCTCTTCTACCACCGCTGACGAAATCAATATTTCGCAAAATGGAAGCAAATTTTGTTTCTCATGGTCAAATAAAAACAAAATAACAAAACATAAACTAGTGTCAGGAAATGAGGACAATCAGATTAATGTTTTGGCATATTTTCACGCAGAGCCCAGAAATTCTATTAGAGGTGCAGAACGTGCATTAGGAATTACACATTCTTCTACGCAAAATTTTTTAAAAAATGCTGGAATGCATAATAATAAATTTCGTTCAAGCTTTGTACCATGGCGACCACGAACGAAGAGTAATTTTTTGTCACTGTTTAAACGAGAAACTCCGTGAAGATCCACTATTCCTTAAAAAAATCATTTGGACCTGTGAAGCTAAATTTTCTAGGGACGGGATAACTAATTCTAGAAATAATCATTTTTGGTCGGATCACAATCCTCATTTAACACACGAATCACATCATCAATACAGTTTTAATGTTTTATGTATATTAATGGTGAATAGAATATCTTTTCAAATTTATAACGAAAATTTAACTGGTCAAAAATATAATTTAGATATTTTGAATACCACTGTTAGTGACTTTCTAGATGAGTTACCCCTTCAGGAAAGAATTACTTGTTGGTATCAAATAGATGGAGCACGTGCTCATTGTACACCTATAATTACACAAAAGTTGGACGAACTTTTTGGTAACAGATGGATTCAGTTAAACGGCCCATTAGAATGGCCACCGCAGTCACCAGATCTAACACCAGTTGATTTATATCTTTGGGGTGTAATCAAATCTAAAGTCTATAGATCAGTGGTAACAAAGAAGACCTTCGGGAACGAGTCCATCAAGCCTTTGCAGAAATTCCACCTCATGAAATTCAAAAAGCAACCATAGATTGTGTACGGAAGAGAATTGCTAAATGTTTAGATGAGAACGGGCAACATTTTGAACAAATGCTATAATGTTTATTATTTTATTTTATTCTATCTTATTCGTTTTGATAGGACCTAATAAATAAATGTATAAATGTCAAATCATTTCCTTGGCATCCCACGACAGAGTAAGAACAAATTGCTGAGCAATGTAAAAAAATATGAGTTTTTATGAAATAACTCGAAATAATTAATAACTGCAGATAATTTAAGAGTATTTACATTTTAAATCATTTTTAAAGAGGAATGCAATGAACAAATAAAAAATGGGGGTTTCCATTTGAAAAAAATCGAGGTTTCGCATATTTTTAATGACAATATTGGACATAAATTTCTGAACACCCTGTACAATATTTTAAAGTTTTATCATCAGATTCGCGTGACCCTTCATATTTAGTATCAATGTGCAAAATATTAGTTTTTTAATTAATCGTAGTTAAAACTTACAGCTAGTTAAATGCGCCAAGTCATCTGTCAAAAAAATCATAAAAGTGTGAATATCTTCAAAACGCTTAGAGATAATGACACATATGCTCTTATGAAGTTGACTTAAAATTTTATAGGGAATTCAAAAATGTAATAATATATAGGGTGTTCTATTTAAAATAACAAAGTTAGTACTCACTTCCCGTTTTTCCGGAAGTGCCACCATCTTGAAAATATTTTGAAAATCGAGTTCCTAACCTCTTATATGATCCCTCAAAATTTTAAATCAAAATTTCATTTCCATCCCAATAATCTTCTAATGAAACACTTATAAAAATCACCCTGTGTATGGCCTACGTGGGACAGTTTAAGTTGAACTTTTAAACGAAAGCAATGCTTGATAAAAATAAAGATCTTGATATACAAAACAAGGTGTCTCCAAAATTGTTTATTTTTGTTCTTGATAATAGCTAGGCAATGCGTTTAAGGGGGGGGGTCGCCATTGTATGTTTGGTTGCCTGTATCAATGTATTTTTATTTCCAACTAGCTGGAAAAAGTAGCGAATTTCAAAGGATTACAAAAAACACGGGTATTTTTAAAATATCCATAGATACTAATGACACTAGTTTAAAAGTTATGGGCGAGATTTTTTTTTGAATTTCAAACTTTATGCCGGCATAAATTCGTCTATTTTGTCTCCTGAGCCGGAATTTTACCTTCGTTAAGATTGGCATAGGTTTCGGAATATGCTCGGAACGAAAACACGGTAATAAACATTGTAATTATCCAGTCTTGTTGTAAATAAAAAACAAAATACCCTTAAATTATGCAGCGGGAATGCAAAAGTGTGGCTATTATTTATCAGATGGCGCGAAAAACAGACGATCGATGAACGGTTGACGCTGTTGTTACAGGTCCAGTTTAATAATTACATATATTATGTTCATATGATCAATTTTACGTTTTGGCGATATAATATTTAATCAACTAAGCTGTCTGATTACTTTTTTATGTTTTTGTATTACTTCCATATTATTATATACTATGAATTGCGAATTTTTATTATTAAAATAATATAAAACTTCAAAAGGTATATTCGGGAGACCCTCGTAGCTCAAAGACTCGGATCTGTGATTTTAACCCCTCTCTTTTTAGCAATGGTTCATTGATTTTTAGCTTGAAAGGTACACGGCGGCACTAAAAACTGCTTTAGTTGACTTTGCATTATTTATACATACGTGTGGGTTGGGTACTGTTATGTTCTTATAGTTATGTCGCCGTTATGTATTTTTAGTGGGGAAAACACAATCGTTAGCATATAAACTGACATTAGGGGAGGATTCATGTCTATGTCTCTATATGTATAGGTATGTCGAAAATTATCTATACCGGGTGTTCCATTTTAATAAATGCAGCTATTATAAATATCTCAAAAACGAAAATCACAAAAAAATCACATAAAAGTTGAAGCATATTATGAGGTGCAATGTAAGACGCACGTTTTCACTTGTAGGCAGACGACGTTTTCAAGGTCACTTGAATGTCTACTATTTTTTTTACTGTTAAAGGCATATCTTTAGTTAAAGAATGTGATTCGGCACGTTTTCTGTAGGTACCTATAGTATTGCTGGCTTAAAAGTTCTACAAAATTATGTTTAGTTTTTTCAATGAAATGAAACATGGTCTTTTATGTGTACATGAGGTGTTTCTTTGTTTGCATTAACACTACATTCAAACACACATTTTAAGTAACGCAATAATTAAGATAAATAGATATCTCGAAAATAAAAAATGAAAAAAGAAAACGATATATTGATGCGAAAGAACACCTTCTGTACCTATATGTTAAACATCTACAGTGTGACCTCCGTTAAGGAGTTACCACCCTGGTAAAATATCTTTATTTGTTTACCGATTTTGATAAACTTTTTTTTGTTAGGTTCAAAAAGCACATTAAACAATGTGTGTAACTTTACTTTTGGGCTGTAATCATGGCCACCTGTCAACACATGGGCTTAGTTTCAAAAAGTACTATTATTTTTTTAATAATATTTTTATTAGGTACAGGGTGTCCGCCTGAAGGTGAGAGGAACATTCAATTTAACCATTCCGTATTTTTTGAGACAAATTAATGATTTAAAAACCATTTTGTTGCGGTTTTTTCCAAACAATGTAATGTCGTTTGGAAAAAAACAATCGAACGTCAGACAAAAGTTATAACCAAAAAACCTTTTTTTTATTAACGGATAATAACAGAACACATATGCAGTTAACTTTGGGGTTACCTTTCGATTAAAAACGAGGAAAAATAACCGACTCAAACGTGGTCACGTGACTTTCGCTATCTGTCAAAAATTATATTTAAAAAATAAAATCCCTAAAAATTGGCTTATTTGTTACAATTTCAAAACGTTTAACTTGAAAAAGTCGTTTCTATTTTAATGTTACATAAGCGCCTATTTCCTATTTATAAAATTTCTTAAAATTTTAAAAAGTCATTACTTCGTAAAAGCTATTTTATATCACTAGCTATACAACATAATATACGAGTATCATTCTATAATTTTATTAACTTTTTATTATTACTAAAAAATATCGATAAGAATATGTCTTTTTCAAAAGAAAATTATATTAACGCTTTAAAATTCTATTATGTTTGACACAAAGTTGATGTACCGGCAAGCATTTAGGTAGTACCATAGAAGAATCTACTACGTAAATTCTTCTATGGTAGTACCTATAAATTTATTTACATTACATTTTCCATTACTCTAATTGTATGCCAAAATAATACATATATGAAGATATCAGCAAATAGTAGGTATTTCACGTATCTAACAAAATTCACAACTTTACGTCAACTTTGGATCAAATACAGAATTTTAATTTCTTTCGGTTTATCAATATTAAGTACTTAATGAAAAGTTAATAGAATGATAAAAGATAAAACTATAGTGACATAAATTCTAAATGTCAGTTAGGGTAAGTATTGTGATCATTCATGCGGTTTTGAGGGAGAATTATTATGTCATGACAGTAGATTTGACAGCCGGTAGGTAGTCCTCTTACTTAATATTTTACTCAACAATATTCCTAATAACTATGAAAAAATATAGAAAAATAAAGGAGCGTAAATATTCATATTATTATTTTGTGTTTAACAATTCACAGTTTCAATCCCAAAATACGCCAGGATGGGAGGTGATGGGAGCGATGTGCTGTTATTTGTATAAAAAAGGGGGTCGGTCCGCCTGCCTCCCCCAGACCCTTGGTTCCGACCAACGACCTTGGCGGGCAACAAAACAACTTATAAGGAACGGAAACTTATTTTAGCAAGGCGAAACATTACTTTTTATTCTCGCTCTGTACCAATGGTCGCTCTCCAACTCCAGCGCCATCTTACAGACACTTTTTTTTTATATAAATCAATTTTCATTTACAGACACTTGCGCAATTTTTGCACTCCAGTACCCAATTTCTGTTTTAGCAACATTTATCCTAGTTAGGAACACGGTCAAATGAAGGTCGTCGAGAGGTGATGACGTTTTATTTCCGTCCTTAAATATCATACCAAAACACACCGCAAAAATTCATTCTAAACTTTGTAATCAAAAAGATTTTTTAAATTAAAATTTATTATTTTAGTAAAATAAATGATGAATCCTTTTATTCAATCTGCGGATACAATTGTCACGAGATGAAAAAATACTTATCCAGAAATTCCTAAAACAATTAAGTATGACATATAACTATTTTTTTAAATGTTAGTGGAATACTAATCTCACCTTTCACCTTTCACTTATTGCATAGCTGTGAAGCTATTTATTCTGTGATTTTGCTTTTTGAGGTGGAATGATAGTTTTCATTCGTATGGCAATTCCAACTATGTGCTTGCAAATTTTGTTTTAATATTTTGGAGAGCTTCCATCGATCTAGTTTCTTTGTTGTTTCTAGTGGCGGCTCGTGGTAATTTAAATTGGGTGTTCAATTTTTAATTTGGTGATCTCTAGAAGAAAAACATATACTTAATTTACACAATGTCTTCAAACTCTTTTTTAATTTCTGTGGCTGTTATTGGCACTATATGTCGCAGGTTTCAAAAATTTCCAAAACCGTGCTTCTGAAAATCTGTTTTTTTATCCCTTCTTGACAAACTAGTAAAATAGCATCTAATATGTAATTTTGTACAGATTTTGACGTATACCTTTAAAAACAGTATTTGTATTGCTTAAAACAAAACAAAGCATGTAGTTTGCCACACCCGCACAACCACGAAGTTTTTTTTTATTGTTCAACATTACAACTACTACGATTACACTTTTGATTTTTTATGACACATTTTTGAACAATGTTCATCTCCGGCAGAAGTGGTTCATTATTTTTTATAAGCACTTGATTCTCGAAATTGTGCGTGATGGGCATTTTCTTTTACAAATTCCACCAAACACGATACCATTCTATTTTACATTTACAAACGTATAAAAAACGATTAAAAGATGTCAAAACTACGAACACCGAAATCGTAAACAAAAAAACACGCCAGACATGCGAATTCCTCTGTCGTAAGCTAGGTGCCCTGCACGAAATGACACTAAAAATAGCATAGGTTCACTTGGCCGCACTGTTTGTTTCACGGATTTGATAACCTCTCTTTCTTACCACAGGCATTCGCGGAAACCTCTCGAATCTGGGTATCGCACCGAGACGGACCGACCCCCCGGAGCACCGGCAGCCGGCAAGAGCATAGTAAAAATAAATATGTTCAATAGCGCATCAAAAAACTGGAGATTAACACGTACAAAAATAATAAAAAGGTTAAAATTGAATTTGTATTTTGATTGTTATTTATGTGATTTTAAAATACTGTGTGTTTATGAAATTTAATTTGGTGTTCCTGCACAAATAATGAACCAATGGAGAAACCGCCCCTACTGGTTGTTTGGTACTAGTACACTGTTCACTGTTAGTTCAAATATTAAACATTACTTTTATGTATATGTATACCTAATATGTTCATGAAATGACGCAAAATCCATTTCCTTATTATTGTTTTCATTTTCAGTAAAAAAAATGTGTTTGTCCTGTGAAGGAATAAAATATATACCTACAGTTGTCAGGTTTTTCTTGTACTGGAATTTGCTTGTTCTCTTTATAATATCTAAGCGTTTGTCCATAACTGAAAATCTATGTTCGGTTGTGTGTAAACAGTTTTTAATTTTGAACTATAATTACTAGATCAAGTTTCAATATACTCCATCCACATTTTGCATAAAGGCATTGCTAATGACATCGCACACTACCGTTATTGGGCATATTGTCAAAAAAAATTTGGATAAAAAAATAATGTCCTCGGTTTGTTAATTTGAAGAAATACCCACTCCAAATGGATGAAACTGCCTAACCACATCTGTCGTTCCTGCTATCAATATGTAACATTTCGAATTTTCTATCGTGCTTAAAATAAAGTATTCGTACCCTCTTTTAAATATATTTTTTTGTAACATAACTAGATAAAAATTTCCACCCCTTCCCATGAAAAGCTCCTGCCAAGGAAGTTAGCCAACCAGTTTTAAATGTCACTTTATGCAACTATAGACTTCTTCTGTGGTCTGCGCCTCCGTAGTTTCTGTCGTGACGCCACTGGGACTGGGCAAGTGAAGTTCGTAATGGAGCAAAGTGGGCAGATACCGAAAAGGGCGAAAGCCGCAGGAGAATACGGAATCTGCCCCCGATCGCCAAGCATCGATAGAAGCTTTTTAGTGGCCGAGCAAATCGGTACAGAATTATTTATGCGTGCTCTCCTTGAACTCTGACGCCGTATCGCTCTTTTATATAGAGGTAGCATCGTGAAAATCACAAATTTGATTTGGGCCATATATGGAAAATCCTCTACTCAAGCTTTTTATTCGCCGTAGAGAGACAAAAAGATGTAGTTAAAGTATACCCACCGATGAAAATTTCTTGAAAAATATTTTATTCACCGATAAGTCGACGGTCGACATTTAGGTACAAGGAAATAACATTTTATCATCATTTTACAATGCCTTAACTCAGGCATCCTCAAGTTGGTTTGAGGCAGGGGTGCCAAGTATTATTTTTGTCTTTATTGCCATTTGTAGGTATATTCAATATCCATAATGACCACATATTATAGTAATACCTACATAGTAATTTATTTGAAGCAAGCAAGACAAACTTTTTATTTTATGCACGTTGGCGCTAAAATGGTTAGAGTAAGTCCGAGAGAGATGGTCCACCGTTTGAGACGGCACATTCAAATATTTTCGCCATCATTATCATTACATTACAACCTGTTTCGTCTTTAGTGGTGTTAAAGCAAAATACTAGTTCAATAATATTATTTGCATGGCTTGAAATTATTTTACGCTTATGGAAATGTAATGTTTTTCTACCGTATATTTTATTTTTAACAAAAATATATACCGGTGTCTAAACAGCTTCATAGGTTTTTGAGAATATGTGGACGGGCCGTTATTGAAATGATTATGCCCGGTAAACGGACAAAGGGCCATCTCTCGCCCATTGTTGTGATAGATAATGACCCACTGACGTAATGAGATGGCCATTTGGTAAATTATTTATTGTTTTTTTCAGAATCATGCCAACCGATTACAAACGAAAAGGAACTTTTCAAAGAGGGCAATGGAGGATAGAATATATTGAAATGGCCGCACATAAGCAGTGTTAGAAATGGTACAATACGGGAATCAGAGAAGCCTGTCGCACATTCAATTACATTCCTCCTTCGATATTTAGAAGGCGCTTTAAAAACAATTATTTGAGCAAAAAATCACTAGGACCGCCTTCTGTTCTCGATGCTGAGAATGAAAAAAAATATCATATAGAAAAATTACAAAAACACGGATTTTCCCCAACTCGCGAGTGTGTCAGATCAATGCCATTTAATTTGGCAGAACATCAACAAATCAAACATACGCTTAATAGAGTAACAATACTTGCAGGAAACGATTGGCTAAATATGTTTTTGAAGCGTAGTTCTGACAAAGCTGAAGGTGTATCATTATCTCGATGTCAAGGGATGAACATGGCCGAAGTTACTTCTTATGTCAATCTCTTAGAAGCCACTTTGAATGAAGCCAGTCTGATGAATAAGCCGAGAAATATCTTCAATATGGACGAGACAGGTCTTCAATTGAATAATAAGCCGGGCTATGTTATTGCAGAAAAGATTCCAAAAATGTTGCCGCAGTTACGTCATCCAAAAAGGGGGGAAACAATAACCGTGATTTCCTGTTGTAATGCCGAAGGCTTTTATATACCACCTGGGTGCATTTTCAAAGGTAAAAACAAATAGGCAGAATTTGAAGATGGTATGCTACCAGGTTCAGTCGTATTTATGAATGAAATGTCTGCATATATATATTAATACCTGATGGAAAGGTGATTTTAATAATGGACGGTCATGCAAGCCACTGCAATTCTGTCGAGATGCTTGACTACGCAGAGGATCATGAAGTTATATACTTCTTTGTTTGCCTAGTCACACCAAGCAGTTTCTTCAACCTCTAGACAGGTGTTTTTTCAAAAGTTTAAAGGCACATTTTAATACTGCGTGCAACGTACGTCAGAGCAAATTCAACAAGAAAAATATCAAGGCTTCCAATTTGGTCAACTGCTTACAGACGCCTGGTCTAAATCGGCGACAGTTGCTAATGCCATTTCTGCCTTTAAATCAACGAGTGTTTGTTCCTTCAACCCTGGGAGCCATACCCGATTACGCCTACTTATGTCCTGATGAAAACAACCCAAACAGTACACAAACAGTAGAACATCAAGATAATGACTCTGATAGTAATAATGTCACAGAAGTAGACCTAGCTATAGAAAAAGACCAAAAACACCTCCGTTAGTGAACCATGAGACCTCATCCAGCACCAGTTCAAAAGCAGCCCTGAATAAAGATGACTAGTGCCGGTCTTTTACCATACTCTACATATCCCATGAAGTCCGATGGATTGGAAGAGGCGCAGATGCCCCAATTCATTGGCCTTCAAGTACACCCTACCTCACACTATTAATAATTACATTTTGTAGTATGTAACAGAAACACAGAAATTAATTCTATCGAAGATTTGAGGCAAACAATAATTATTAACGATTTTATCAAACTACCTAACTAAGAGCCTTTAGAGCGAACGGTATTTCCACTGGGAAAAAAGTTTGCATTTGTATTTGAGAAAAAGGTGGACATTTTGAACACTGTAATTAATTAATTAATGCAAATTAATTAAGTAATAAAAAATGCTCGTTAGCATTATTTGTTTCTGTTGAACCTGTTTTTTTTTGTATAGGTACATTATTAGTTAATAATAAAGTTAAGTTAAATAATGTACCTAAATAAAGGCAAATAAACCGTTTGATACAACCCTACTTGATAAGAAAAATAAAAATTGCATTTATAGGGATTTCATAACTTAGTTGCATTTTGCATTCTACCGAAATTTTCTCTTAAACGGCGTATTTTTGGCTACTAGAAAACTAGAGTACCTTTTTGTATAAACTAAAATTCTGCATCATAAATTATCTAATACTAGACAAATTTTTTTAACTGAAATAAATTTGGTACAAATACTTTAAAATGATGCCACCAGCATATTTTGCATCCCCAAAAATCCAAGTGTACCAAATTGAATAAAGTAAATGCAATTAATCGTACTCCTAGAGCCACATGTGGCTAAGGCACAGATTACCACCCAGATGCGAAAGTAAGCGGCAAACAGCAAACAATATTGATTTGGCGGACGTAGATTGCCCGCACCAATGCATTTATAAATTCGGACTGTTTTATGGAAAAGACTGGGCGCACTAATAGATTTTATGATTTAACGTACCTCTTTAATTATGGATTAATAAAAACAGTCGAAGCTTAAAATATTATAGTATTATTTTTTAAGTGGTTTACAACAACAAAAGAGAATATTATTGCTAAACTACATATCTACTTTTGCACTGAATTAAGTATTATGAATGTCTGAAACAATTAAAACAATACATCAGGAATTCAAAGCGAAAACGAATTATTCAAGAAAAGTTATAGGTATCAGCGGATCATACAAGTGGCTTAATATATTTATTTTTCGATTAGTTTTTTCAGTTTTCGTTGAACTTTTTAGATTGCGATTTGCATATTTTAAGGTATAAAATATCCTTTATCTAACAAATAAATTAATTACATATATCGTACTTTGGGAAAGTGTGCACATGTACCTATGAATGGAAATATTTTGCTAATTTCGTTAAAAAAAATCGAAATTCTTTTGCTACCCGAAACGTCATCAAAAAACGACAAAAATATATTTCATATATATAATACTTTTCGAGTATTTAAATACCGACTTATATCATATTAATATAATAATACTACACCTATAATAATTTCTCAACTTTTTACCTAGGTACTTAAAACTCTTGAAAGGTGCAATACAAAAATCTGGTCTCTCTCTGTTATCTATACGTATCATTCTGAATTGCCGACGTTTTCATAATTATTATCTCGTCATCTTCAGGGCACTACAATAAATAATAGCTAGCATCCCAGAATAACAATTCAACAAAATAAAATATGTCATATTTTTTATTAAACGCGAGTAGGTTAGGTTAGGTTGTGCGGTTAGGAACGGACAGACACTAAAATCTAAATGAGAATGAGATTTTGTCCAATATCTTTACAAATTAGAAAATATATTTTTGTCGTTTTTTAATGTTTCGGGTAGCGAAGGAATTTCGAATTTTTTTTTAACGAGATGAGCAAAATTACATTTATTCATCCATGTGCACACTTTCCTAAAGTATATATAATTAATTTATTTGTTAGATTGAGGATATTTTATACCTTAAAATATGCAAACCGTAATCTAAAGAGTTCAACGAAAACCGAAAAAACGAATCGAAACATAAAGATATTAAGCCACTTGTAAGATCTTACAAGTGGCTTAATATCTGATACTTATAACCGTTGAGTGGACAATTCACATAAAGAGGAACAACGGCTGTCAAATCTGGCACTTATTTTTTCCCGAAAAACGCACGTCTGATTCAAAAACAATTTTCAACAATATATATGGTATTGTTGACTAAAGTTTTCTGACCACTCCTGCGCTGTACCAGAAATTATTTGACAGTCATTGGTCCTCTATCTAAATATTTCACTCAACACTATAACTTTGCTATAACTTTAATATCTAATACCAAAGATGGTTGTATATATCTTTGCTAATACCTATAACTTTTTTGAATGCTTCGTTTTCGTTTTGAATTCCTGATGTATTATTTTAATTACTCACACAAGCTATGCTTACCGAGTACTTATAATTGAGTTTATTGTCTAGTGCAATTTTATTAGTTACAAATGTATTAAAAAAATATAAATAAACTTATTCAATTCAATTGAATTTAATTTAATTGTTTCAGACATACATAATAATTCAGTGAAAAAGTACCAATGTAGTTTGACAATAATTGTGTAGCCAATATTCTCTTTTATTGTTGTAAACCACTTAAAAAAAGAATAATATTACAAGGTTTTTAAGCTTCGACTGTTTTGTATTAATCAATAATTAAACACAATAAATCATACAAATTTGTAAAATGTATTAGTGCGCCTAATCTTTTTCATAAAAGAGCATGAATTTATAAATGCATTGGTGCGGGCAACATACGTCTGCTAAATCAACCTTGTATTGCGGTTCCTATTATTTATAATAGATAATTTTAATTAAACGCTATAGAGTAAATTGTAATTCAAAATAACCATTGCTCAATTACTAAAAATTAAAATCAGTAATAAATATAAGGAGTACCTACAAGGCCGCGATAATAAAAAAAAATAGTTTTGTGTGCGACGTCCACTGCTATTAGCCACATAATTTGACACTGAAAAATATATTATCCTTATTCTTGATTTTTCTTTGGTATAATTGGTAATTACAAGTCGCTACTGAATCCCTTATACGCGCTGCCGCTATTACTTGGATTGATATGATACACATTTTTATTCTATCATGTTATATATACCCGTCCGTACGATAGACTATAGTCTACCGCTCCGTTCTCCGCTTTATACCCAGCGTGCACCAGACTACTAGAGCCGCTTTATACCGAACAGGCACCGGACCGTCGGTGTGGGCTCCGTCTCAGGCAAAGGCGCTTTGTATCGGCCCGGCCGTTTGCTTTCGCATCTGTCCTGTAATCTGTGGCTAAGGCTTGGATAGCTATTAACACTAATTTGATAAACAAAGTTATCGCCCTGTTCGATAAAATAAACAAATTGTTTCATTGAATTTTAATTGGGTTTTTCGCCATCAAACTGGTTAAAAGACAACTTTTTCAAGTTTCCTGGAAAATTATTAAATTCCTAACAGTAAATGAACTAAACTTTTAACTTGTAACTCAAAAAATATCTTCAACAAATTTGTTTCCTGAGCTTTCGGAGAATAAATCTTCCTCCTTTCTCAGAGATCATGTCACTTCAAACTGAAATGACAGATTAATAAATTTCAGGTTAAAATGTCATGACAACAGAAACAATAGCCTAGTCACCTGTCTGATATTGTACCCTGTGTTCTACCCATCGAATTGATAAGTACAATGGAAGTCGCACAGGTACCACTTCCATTGTTGTTTGGGGCAGCCAACACTAGAGAGAGATAGGTTTCAAATGGCAATAAGTAAGACAAGGACGCCTAATGAAAGTGTCAGCTGATTCAGGCAAAGGAGCTATACAGGGATGTTGCATATTAATGGACGAATTTAATGGGCATGTTCCGTAATTATCTTTATTGTATGATCTGTATTCCGAAATTCGGGGCTTGTTTGTAGGAATGAGAATTTTTCTATATAACCACAATTATGTAAATATTGCACAGAAAAAAGTAGTGAATTGATTAAAAAAAATTACCTACATGGCAATTTTATGTACCTGGAAGTAAATTGAGACAAAGAAAATACAAATTACAAAATAAAAGTTTATTTTAAAATAAAGGCGACAAAATATCTAGGATAAGGTATACATTTTCAACTTTTCATTACTTATTTATTATTAATTAAATTTATTTTATATGTTTAGGCATCTAACAAAAAGAATTACAAATAATTACCTACCTTATTAAAGGGACCAGAACATCAAGATTAATTCCATCTTTGACTACGAAGAGCTAGGTTCATTAGCATAATATTTTGCCAGTTTTTCCCTTGATAGTTTCTATCATGACTTGGAAAATAAAAAACTGTAGTAATTACATACTTTTTAAGTTTGCGCTGCCCAAAATTCTCTATGAAATCGCTCTCGATAAAATGATGACTACAAATGCAAGTAAATACTTGTAGACAGTACAAAATTTTTCCTTTTTATTGCTGCAATCCACTTGTCTCTAATATCACCTTATCTCTTGGAAAACTGCAAAGTTATTAGCAAAGATTTTTTGGACTTAGGAATGAAAAGAAACCCACTACTTTTATTCTTTCCGCCCCGTTTGGTACATCCAAATAGACAACAGGAGTTGACCATCTTTTTTGTAAATTTTCTCTCCGATCTAAAAATAATACAACTAAGAAAACTCAACGCCGTTTTATACGAAACTGCCACCACGACACGAACTCAAATCAAATATAAATAATACAATAATTACTGGTATTGTACTTGGGACAGAAGGAAAATGACGTTTGACAGCGGAACTCGTTTGAAGCACAGGACACAAAAATAGAAAGTTAGGACAAACACCTCTTTTGTGTTATGTGGTTTTTGCCGGAATCAGCTGATTTATTTACTATTTCACTTACTCAAGTTTGGCTGCCAGTTTCTCTCTCTACACTCCTTCCATCTACTTGTCAATTCAATGGTTCTACCTAGTTATTTATACTAACTTCTCTTTGAATAAGTGGCAATAATATTTTACTGAATTCCACTGAACATTCAGCAACACATTTTTCTGTATTTCCTAGAATAAATACTGATTCTTTAATTTTTCGTCTATTTCCTACTTCTTCTTTGAGAATTGGTTTGGAACTATCCCACAAAATCCTATCGTTGTTATTAAAAGAGTGTTCACATATTTTCGACTTCGAAATTTGATTTTGCCTGATATACCTATTTTTTATGTTCTTTTAAACGAACGTTAAATAATGGCCTACAAGTCTCTCCAACATAGAACTTTCCACATTCGCAAGGAATTTTATAAATGCAAATTTTTGAACTTTGTACCTCATTAAATGGTTTCCTTTTAACTAGCATGGATCTTAATGTATTTTTGGTCCTAAATACTGTTCTGACATTAAAACGATTGCCTATGCGTTTTAGCTTATCTGATAGTCCAGGAATATAAGGAATAATTAAATAATAATAATATTAATAGATATCTCCATTTTAATTGCAATCATCATATTAGTGTTAAAAAAGGAGTATAAAGTGGTCACTTTAGTCCCTGCGGTGTAAAAATGATATTTTTTTAACTATCTTTTAAGTTTGCTTGTTTATAGTGTGTTCCTCTTAAGGACTTGCTACCCTCGAAAACTGTTTTCTGTGAACCTATTTTCATGAACTTTTTTGTTGAATAAGTATTCGGAACATTGGAACCATATATGCCACTTGTTTGAGAACCAAACCCATGGCCGTCTGACCTCTATACCTATCCCCTATCCCTGCCATACTTATTTTGGATTTATTATTATCGTTGTATTGTTAAACATTGTAGGTACGTCAGACAACACTCCTGGAGTAGTTTTTAGGTGTCTTGTTCGTTATCTGTCAAATTTTGTTTAGGCAGCTAGAGGCTATAGGTTGATGATTGCAAAACATATCGTATTTACACTATGCATGCAGTCCCATTCATTCGACAAAGAAGAGGATTTTGGCAGGACAGGTTTGCAACTGTTTGGGGATATGACAAAATATGTAAAAGACGAAGATGTGATTGTGATTCTACGTTGTTTTAATTACCTAACTCCTCGCCCCATGCGAGTGCTTTGTCCTTTCCTTCCCATAATCGCCCGAGAGAAAACTCTGAAACCCGGTTCGCAACTTATGAGCTGTTGACTCGACATTTGACTCCCGTGGAGTGTAATTCGCGCCGTGCCCCCAAAAAGGGCCCTCCAAGGGCGTATTATAAATCAAGTGCCCACGTGCGGAGAGAGCCGAGTGCCGGCTGCGCGTGCCGCCCATTGTCGGACCGATAAGTGTTGCAAAGTGCCCGTGAAGTCGGATTGGATACTGTTTAGTGGTTGTGAATAATCAACCGGCAACCCCGGGTCGCGCCGCGTGGGAACTCGAGCCCTTCAAGTGGTGCAGTTGCCGAATTGCTCTTACGGCGTCGATTGTTAATGGTTTTGCAACGTTCGCTTGTAATTGCAATTGTTTACAGGGCCCCGCGCATTCCGTTTGGAATAGCATATTACGTACCGAAGCGGAAAACCTTTCATTAGAGCCGAGGGATACGGCGTGTAGCGCCGAGGTCAGCGATATTCCGTGGGTGTTATGAAACTTCATCCTAAGTATGTATACTGTTTTCTTTACAATCATATAGATTTTGTAAAAGTAATCATAGAAAAAACCGTTTTTTATTCTTCAATCACTGTACTGTATCGTATACTCTCAAAATTAAGTATAGTTGCCGACAAAGTGGCCGCAATTTTTTATGAGTGTTTCCTATGAATAAAGAACCCCAGGAAGGAGCAAATTTGGGCTTTAAGCTGGACCGGTCCAGTCTCTGCATATGGCGGCATGATGTTTCCGGTTTACAAAAGTACTTACCGATAGAATGTTATCCCCCAAACATTTTGTTCTGGTAGTCACGGAATAGTCGCAGGCTACACAGCTAACCATAATAGATCTCCAAAAAGTACTTATCGAAGAACTACACAAATATCTAATAGCACAAACCACCGTGACAACTGTCAAATATAAAAATATTTTCTCCATACAGGGAGATTTCCGTCTCACGTATTTTATAATGCCCATAGAGCTTTGGCTCCTTCCTGGGGTTCTTTATTCATTGAGTGTTTCTGATCTCTGGCAATAAATAACCAGCTTCCAAACTTTTTTGGCTGAAAATGTAAAGATTACCGTATGATTGTATACTCGATTGTGAACGAAAAAGGCAATTATTATCTAAATGTTGCACCGGAAATAGGTATACTTATAGAAATAAATACAATACTTGCAATAATCAATTTATAAATATTTCCTTACTAACTCTATATCACCACGTTAGTGGAAGTAGGGGTTTGACAAAAAATGTTTCTTAAACCAAAGTTTCATCAAAAGAAATTGGTGTCTCTGTATTCCCATGATTAATTTCGAACGGATTAAGATATTGTGTCAAATTTTGTACACCTAATCTTGTCTATAATAGGATGGTTCGGATTGTTTTTTTGCTCTGTGTGAAGGCGCGAACATGTCAGACGGAATATTCGTTTTTCGCAATACAATCAATAGTTTTTAACCAACGAAATCATTACATAATTGACAACATAGAGACCATTTTCGAGATTTTTTTTATAAAAATGAAACAAACGAATTTATTATATTTATAACTTTTGGTTGATACCACGAAAAAAGGACGCAGATATTTGGACACGCGGTCGAGGTTAAATATGCGCCAATACGCCGGAAAATATCAAATGCGGGCAAGTATAATACGCCTACTCTCTGCTCCCCTTTCCGCGGTATGTGTGGACACGATAGTAGGCTTCCTATTGTTTTGAAAGCTCCGCTACCATCTCCGCCCTGCTCTCCGGTCGGTCCGCCGTCCGCCTTATGACATGTGTGGCCGTGCACTAAGTATAGATAATTAGATAGAACACCGGGTACAATATCAAACAGGTGGATATGCTATTGTTTCTGCTGTCATGACATTTTAACTTGACATTTATTAATCTGTCATTTCACTTTGACGTGACATGATCTTTGGGAAAGGAGAAAGATTCATTCTCCGAAAGCTCAGAAAACAAGTTTGTTGAAGTTATTTTTTGAGTTCAAAGTTTCGTTCATTTACTGTTAAGAATTTATGAATTTTCCAGTTGTCTTTTAATCAGTTTGGTGGCGAAAAACCCTGTGGTGCATCAGCACTATTATGCTATGACAACGACTGATATCTAGGTCGTGACGCAAGCACACACCTTTCCTCGTCGATACCAATGTATAATCAAGGCATAAATAAACCGACACTCTAACTGGTAACATGTAGTACCTTATTGAAGAGAACACGAAATAGCCCCTAACCACTACATGGCGACCCTGTGAAACGTACGATAAATAAACTAAAGCAAAAATATGTGTGAAAAAATATGTCGAAAATGGTTAAAAAGTATATATCAAATTGTATCGAATGTCATAAAGCAAAAATAATTAAACATACAAAAGAAAATTTAATAATAACTGAAACTCCTGAGACGAGTTTTGAATCAATCTCGGTGGACACAGTTGGTCCTCTCAAAATAACAGAAAGTAATATGCGTTACATAATTGCTATATCCAGTGTGATCTGACAAAATTTATAGTCGCGATACCCATAGAAAATAAAGATGCTAAAACAATAGCTAGGACACTCGTAGAAGGCCAAAAATTCTGAAGACAGACTTAGGGACAGAATACATAAATAATATTCAAAATTCAGTCAATAAATTACTTAGTATAAACCATGTAACATCGACAGCTTTTCATCATGAATCACTAGGTTCGATAGAAAAAAACCACAGAGTTTTAAATGAATATTTAACTACTTTCTCGACTGACTCTAACTGGGACAAACTACTTCATTTTTATACATTTTCTTACAATACCACACAGACTCACTATATTCACCCTATGAACTCGTCTTTGGAAAACTCCCAAATTTACCAAATGATGTATAAAGAGACAGCAGACAGACCCAATATACAACATAGACGACTATGCAAATGAACTGAAATATAGACTCAGAGAAGCCCATAAACAAGCACAAAATTCATTAAATCTATCAAAAATAAATCGAAAGAAACAATATGACAAAAAAACAAACCCCTATAACTTTAACGTAAATGATCTAGTAATGTTACGAAGAGGACTACAATATAAGTTGGACACCCCATACACTATACTTATCGATAATAAAGCTAAAACAGTTCACAACAATAGACAAATTTTACATAAAAAAGCCAGAGACTAGTATTCTTCGTTTAAAAAATAAAAAAAGAAACCCATGTATTATTAATAACGATTCGTAGAATTATATCGAAAACTTTTATTTTAATATCATATTTATAATTATATAAGACTACAAGGTATAACCTTCATACCTATATACATATGTTGTAAATTTTAATACTGAGGATATTTTGAAATATTTTAATAAAATAATAAAATATTCTAAGATGTACATAATATGTAAACTTATCTTAGTATTTGTAATTGTATCGATACCATAATAATCAAGACATAAATAAACCGACACTCTAACTAGTAACATGTAGTACCTTATTGAAGAGAACACCAAATAACCCCTAGTAGAGATACTAAGAGAGCACCAGACCAAACTTGTCGAAACCTGTCTGGTCTGGTACTCTCCTAGGTTTTGACCGTCTCCCCACTCTCTGCCCACTCCTATTAAAACAGCTAAATAGGAGAGGTTCAACTAAGATCTCATCAGACACTCAGATCATTTACAACATGTCCTTCTTAAATAGTTTAAACAATTTGCTGGTGAAAAATCTGGTGAATGTTCGAGATTTGGAAGTAAATAAAAAATTTGAGATCCAGTGTTTTAAGAGAATAAATACCAAGTTTGGGGAAAAGGTAGTGGCGGAATTTGCCGACTTCAAGACTATCCTGCCTCAGCGTTTTACGGAGTAATTAGCTCGGGAGCGAATTGACGAATTGAATGGTGACGACAAAAGGTATTTTTTAACAAGCTTGGGGCCCGTCGGCAAGACTACAAATATTATATTTTCTGAAGCATGAGCGAGAGACTGCGGCGATATATGGAGGCACTCGAAGAGCTGAGACGCTTGATTATTATGTATGAACTAACTAAAAAGTTTAGAAATGTAAAATTGTAAAAATAAAAAATATTATTTGTTTGTGTGTTTTTTATTTCTCTAAGAGGGTGTGATTGAATAAACTTGTGTCAATCCAATGCCGGTTGTTAGGCAATTTTGCTTCAATTATGTCCGGACACAAATATTCTGACAATTTAAACAGCAAAACATAAAAAATTGACTAGTGAATTATCCAGTGAGAAAATATTCTACATAATATCCAATTGGGCAATTGCTCAAGTCGGTCCTCCAAATTTCTCGAATATGCGTTTTTCCAAAATATTGTTTGTGTTTTTTACTTCGGATTTGAGGGGTATATCGATTGGTTTGATGCTGAGGGGTGAGAGGTTCGACCAACAGAGAAGTAAAAAATTCTAGAGTTTTAAGAGGATAAATATTAACACGTTGACTGCCATGTGTATATATATTATGCACAGATTGGTCTGGTGCTGCGGGTCGATCAACAGAGAAGTAAAAAATTCGAGAGTTTTAAGAGGATAAATATGAACACGTTGACTGCCATGTGTATATAGTATTATGCATAGATTCGTCTGCTGCTGCGGTTCGATTAACAGAGAAGTAAAAAATTCGAGAGTTTTAAGAGGATAAATATTAACACGCCTTGTGTATATATATTATGCACAGATTGGTCTGCTGCTGCGGTTCGATCAACAGAGGAGTAAAAAAAAATTCGAGAGATTTAAGAGGATAAATATTAACACGTTGACTGCCATGTGTATATATATTATGCACAGATTGGTCTGGTGCTGCGGGTCGATCAACAGCGAAGTAAAAAATTCCAGAGTTTTAAGAGGATAACTATTAACACGCCTTGTGTATATTATGCACGGGTCTGGTTCTGCGGTTCGACCAGGTAAAAAATTCGAGAGTCTTAAGAGGATAGTGGTTGTCGAATTTGCATGAAAAAAATTTGTGTGAAAATTATGTGTTTTTTACTACCCAATAATGGCTTTCAGGCTGCGGCCAAGGAGGCAATGTCTGAGAAGCATGATTATGAGCGAAATAAAAAGTTTAAATTATGAAAATATTTGTTAATAATAGTTAAAATAGTCCTCAAGTTGTGTGAATTTCAGATGATAGAACTTGTCAGGAAAAAATCAATACTACGGCAGAGCGCCCATAATCGGCCGCCGTAGGGCTCCGCATCATAAACCCTCTAAAGGGGCCATTTACCGCAAAGGATTGCTTCAAGAATTTTGTCTGAAGTTTTAAACGTGGGAATATGTCGCGTATTTAGTTTTTCTACATAGATGATTTTAATTTGGTCTGTAGTACCATGATTGTTTAAATCTAAAAAATAACTTATTATTTGTTACATGAGTAGTACCATGATGGTTTAAATCTAAAAATAACTTGTTTATTATTAATGAGTAGCACCGTGATTAAATCTAAAAAATAACTTTATATAGCTAACGCCCTCTGGGTGCCAGCGTCTGCTTTACTAGTCGAGAAATTTTAACCGTTACTAATGGCGGGTGGATTTCTATTGAAACAGCTTGGAGACTATTCGAGCGCCGGTATTTTGTAGTCTTTTTTCTTCCTCGGTCCGCCAGATGGGTCTAGTGTGCAACTTCCCGACACGAGCTTGTTTGAAATAGATAAGTTCTTGTCCTGGACCTCTCAACGGTCGAGCTGGGGTTCAAAAGGTACAGCACTATTAGATATTAGTCAGTTATCAAGGAACCCCAATCAGCTCCCCGCCCCTTCTCCGTCACAATTCCGTCCGATCTGTACAGTTCCGGAAGGAATGGTCTGTCGGTTGGGGAACCGCCACCCTTTTTTTGGGTGGCGGTGGTGGTTATTAAAAGCTCGAACCCCCCGCGCGAGGCTCGGCAATAATGTATCTGCTAGATCCAGCTCTATGTTAAAAATGTTCGATCTAATGAAGTAAACATTTTTGCAGTCCTATTGGACTCTAAGTATATCCTGACTCGAAATATAACAGTCACATTCAAACAGAATTATGCAATAACTTTTTTGAATATCCATGTTTATCATCCGGTATATTGTCCGGATGCGGCACGTGCCAAGCAGAGGATATTACCTAGACCCATAGACCTTACTCTCCCTTCAAGATTTATGACTTGGCAATTATAGCTTCTTCGGTACAATAAGGTACGTAATAAATATTCTTGGCGATAAAAACCTTAACACGTTGAGTGTCGAACTTGCCCAACGCGCCATGTGCATATTCAGGCAGCGCTTTATGTCAGGCTGCGTAATGTGCATATGTACCGTGCAGGAATCTGATGGTGCGGCATGGAATTAACACCATCTTAGTTGGTGATATCTTACTATTTTGATTTTTGTTAGATATTAGCTGTGGTAATATAAATAACTAAATACAGGGAAATAAATGAACTGCGGTGGTGGTTAAAAAAGCACGAACCCCTCGCGCGAGGCTCGGCAATAATGTATCTGCTAGATCCAGCTCTATGTTAAAAATGTTCGATCTTATTATTTTGTCAGTTTAGAAATCCTACTCTCCATTCAATATTAAAAACTTGATTTTCAAACAAATTATAAAAGGAGCATGCACGCTTAGATTCCCTGACTTAGAATAAAATTTAAAAGATTTGTTATACAATTTCGAATCTGACGTTGAACTTAATCTACTTGAAGTATTTTTTCAAAATATGAAGATAGTCAAATTCTAAACACATTTGCAAGTGATCATCACATGTTTGAATACACAATGTATTATTTCAAATGTTGGATCTAATATAATAAAGTAAAAATTTTGACAGTTTACCTAATAGCACAGAATAAATAGCTTTGCAACAGAAGCCTCCTTACGGACATGTATCAAAAATAAGCGAGTCTCCATTTCAATTTACAGAAAGACAAACAGTATATTAATCATAAATTTGGTTCTAATACAATATCTTTGCTACGTAAAATCGAATAAAATGCAAATTATTCATGACTTTAGAAGATATTTCGCTAAAAAGCGAGTCTCCTTTTGACACATGTCGCTAAGAAATTGTCTGTATTACTCGTTAGTCTGTGCTAATAGGACCTCCCAACTCGATAATCCAGCTATAAAAGTCGCATTCAGGATTATGCTTTTTCAATATCTAGGTATATCATCGCGGCACGTGCCGCAGAGGGTATTAGACCTATAGACCTGTAATTATTATTCTCACTTCAAGATTTATGACTTAGCAATTATAGCTTCTTCGGTACAATAAGGTATAATAACGTATTCGAAGTTCTCAGATTGTAGCACCGGGTATGTTTAACATTAATAGGAAACTTAGCATAATAAAATACAGTAAATTTTTTTAATTATTTATTAATGAAAAATATTCTTATTCTAATTTTGTCTCATATACAAGAGGATTGAAGCAAACTTTAATTTTAGAATCTATGCAATTTGAGTTCGATGTTGTCGATATTTATAATGGAATTTAAATAATTACAACCTATTAAGTCTCACACATCACAAGTTTTACACAATTTGTATGCAAAACCTTGTATGAATGTATGCAAAACCTTGAAAGTCGCAAAAATTGGACGCAACTCGCAAGCAACGCAAGATGTATGCAAATCCTTGAGAGACGCAAAAATTGGACTCGCAAGCTGTATATATGGTACGCAATTAAAAGACATTTGACCTACCTTGAAAGCTAATGGACATTTTTTCGACTTTTAAGTGTTAACTACTATAGTTACTTTTCGAAAGAGAGAGTACCTGCGAGCTGTTTCAACAAACTGAGCGGTATAATACATGTAAAAAATTATAAGTTAAAGTTTAAGCTTAGGAATCATTCATAATATAGCAATTTTCCGATTATGAATTCATACTTGCAAAAACATCTTAGTTTGAGGGAAGAGTCGCGTATAAACATAATAAGTACCACATACCCACCAAATATTTCACCAAAATTGTCATATTTTCTCACCTGTTGTGTGGAGAAATAAACAAAACATCATAGCCTCAAGGGAGCCGAAGACCCTGTGTAATTTCTGAAACTAAGTATCCAGTTGTGCCATCAAAGTTTTCTTCTTCTTAAAATAAGCTACGTTTTTGCTAAATTTGTTTTTTATATTGTGCCGATTTGCAGCATCACTTAGCTGTCTACTGACACATCTTTACGTTTTAGGACGCAAAATCGCGGTACTAAAAAATCATCCTGTATAGAATAGTTGATCGGTTAAAGTTACAAAAACAGATTCTAAAAACAATAATATGAATGTTACACATCCAGATCCTGACGTTTCACTATGCATTAGTTATCATATTTACCACGAATTGCTCTTTCCCGTATACAGATTTCTGTTAATAGTTCCCAAATTATACTTATGTTTTTCTCTAGAAAGATCTATTGTCTATGCATTTTATCTCAGAATCAAGAACCACATTCAGATAGAAGATGGCATTCATTAACAGATAGTACAGACGATTGTTATTCAGTTCGGATAGTTTCTACTTGTGTGCCATTCAACGAGCCCAGTGTATAAATCCAATATACTTTTTTAAGTACAGGACCAACCGCCGGAGCGGCCTATCGCGGTGCCCGGGTTTAAACAAAAATTGTAACGAGTTTCTATAGTCTACTTAATAATAATAATAAACTACTTACTAGATTAGGGGATGAGATTTAGCATGATGCTACTCTTACATCTAACCCCAATACATGATAATATTAAATTAACTTAAACAGGTATAAAACTATGAAACATTCTTATTAATTAAGTAAAGGTAAATTCGTTATAAATTCAATGTGTCTGCATAGATAATGATGTAGTGAGAACCAAGAGGTTTGCGCTTTCAAAAGATGTCTATTAAGTTTTTGTTTGAACATGAATGTGGATCCGCTTATTTTTATTTCATTATTTAGACTGTTGTAGAGAACAACTGAATTATATGTGTCTCTCTTTTACAACATATTATGGAAATTTTGTAAATAATACTTGTAAAATCTTTATTTTTTCATCCTAGCCGTTCGTAAAATCCGGCAAAATTCTAACCATACAGAAGTATTTGTAACCCGCAATAAAACAGGTAAAATGTGAGACCCATCGTAAAATACCTAGAATATATGTTTTATGGTAGAATTAAAAAGGTGTATTTTCGTGAGATTGACCCACTTGTTAAGCACGGTAATTTTCCATCGCTTTCCAAAGCACCACATGTTTTAAACTCATATTTCTTGTCACACGCTGGCGGTACCCTGTATATTACAACTTTTTGAAGTAGGTGAAAGCGGCATTTGCTAATCTAGAACGATCCAATTGCTATTGTATTATTTTTGGACAAAATCTATGATACCGACGGCTTTACACTATTAGGTAAAAAGGGGGTATCGCTTCAGACGTACTGACCCCCATAAAACATGCCTAGTTAACAAAAGTAGACATATTATCAAAGTCTGAGAGTATTCTCTAGACTTTGATATTATTGTCCGTTTTAGAAAGTCACATCCAAACATTTCCCAAAGCAAGCAAACTGTTTAAATATTAAATCATTTAGAATATACTCCAGGCAATTTGTAGATATACAGGAAATGTATCCTTTTTCCCTTAACTCGAGGTGCTTAGATATAAACCTCAATAACTCTATGCAAAAGACATGTATAATATTTAGTTGCTACATATACAATCTACATTTCGTACTCTAACTCGAGGTAATTATAAGACATATTTTTATTATAAGATAGAAATGAACCCAAAACAAAATTCCTAAAATATAAACTAACTTCAGATGCTTTTAACTGAAAAAATCTTTGCTGTGTAAGACCAGAAGTTGTAACAAACAAAAACAACATACTTATAAAAAATACTCTCAATTCATACAAAACTACTTATTTTTTAACATGTTGACTGCCAAAGCGAATTTCGTGATCGGGTCCGCTGCGCCGAAGTGCTCGTAGTTTTATTGAAAATTTTATTTATTTTTACGTTTTGGGAGCAAAATAGTTTAAGACTGAATACAAATTTATACTTATAGTATGCAATAGAAGTGTGCATAAAATATATGCACATGGCGCCTGATTAAATCATTTCAAATTTCAAATACACCTTGTAAACAGGTAAAGTACAGCCCTGTCGTCAATACCGTTGACGACCTTCAACGATTGCGCCAAGTCAGAGTGGGCTGTTAGCGTGAGCTGTATAGACGTGTGTTTGACGTTTACACGTGACAGTAAAATCGTCGTATTGTTGTCAGTAAAATCGTCGTATTGTTGGTTCTATCGGCAGTTATTAGTTACTAATAACTTATTAGTAGTGGTCATGTCGCTCGCAAGTCAAGAAAAGAAAATAAGAAGGTTAGAAGTACTAATGGAAGAATGTTTGAAGGACTGTGACATAAGTGATGAAGAGCCGTTTGCCGCCGACTCTGATGGCGATCCGGAATATGTGCAAGAAAGTGAAAGTAGTGGTTCAGAGTCAGGGCAACAAGTACCAAGAAAGAAACAGAAAGTTGATATTAGGCAATCCGTTCCTTTAACTTCAAATACAGTAAGTAGCAGTAGCTCAGATTCAAGTTCTCTCTCCGATACCGAGGATATTGATGATATACCGAACGTAGCCAGCTGGGGACCCATTGAAAGAAAATTTAAAGATTTTGCATTTGATGTACCTGTCGATATACCTGTAGATCTTAAAAAGGAACTTAGAGGTCTTAACGAATTGGATTGTTTCTTAAAAATTGCGACTGAAGAAGTTTTTGAGTTAATGGCGCAACAAACTAATATCTATGCCGAGCAGAAGATTGTCGAGAAAATTGTTGATAACAGTATAGGAAGAAAATCAAGACTCAATAACTGGATACCTACGAATGCAGCTGAAATGAAAATGTTTCTGGGAATAATTATTTGGATGGGACTGGACCGAAAACCTACTTTGAAAGATTACTGGAGTCGATCTGCTCTTTATGCAAATCAAATTTCGAAACAGATACCAAGAAATCGTTTTGAAATACTATTGCAAATGTGGCATTTTTCAAACAATAAAGAATGTCCTCCTGCAGACAGACTTTATAAAATACAACCACTTATCGACGTTATAAATAAAAACATTAAAGTTTGTATGGTTCCTGCAGAAAATGTTTGTATTGATGAAAGCATGGTACCGTTCCGTGATCCAATATCTTTCAAACAATATGTGAAAGGAAAGAGACACAAGTTTAACTTTAAAGTTTTTAAATTGTGCATAAAAGATGGTTACACATATCATCTAAAAGTTTATTGTGAATTTGAGAAAACAGATGGCATGCCAGTAGCTAATAATGGTGATGAATTAACAGAATCTCCTGCCAGAGAAGGTATCCCAATGAAGGCAACAGCTATTTGTGCCTATAATTCTGCAAAACCATACATATATGTGGCTGACCAAATGTCTTCATATTCTACTTCTACTAGGTCGGTAAAATGGTTTCGTAAGATAGCCGTAGAGGTATTGACAGAAATATCGCTGGTAAATGCTTGGCATTTGTACAAAGTTGTTAATAATTCATCTATGCAGATTACAACTTTTAGAGAAAAACTTTGCATGCTATTATTGGAGAGTTATAAACAACCGATCCCAGAAGAAAACAATACAGATCATAAAATGCAGACATCAGAAAATAGACACCGATGTAAGTTTTGTTATAAAAAGCACACAAAAGACCATGACAGAAAATACGCTATAGCTCACAGTAAGCAAGTTCTCTACGTATGTCCAGCTTGTCCGGGAAGTCCAGCGATTTGTGTGGAATGTTTTTTTACTGTTCACAAGCCAAAATTAAAATAATCTTTTTGTTTGTATACAGTAGGTATATTTCTATGTCAATCTATGTAGAAAAACATTTTTTGTTACCAGAAAAACCATTTTTTGTTGCCAACATTTTTTACTTTTGCCGAAAACTTGTCGACAGAAAATATAACTTGAAAGGGGAATATTGCAGTACATTTATTTTCCTGTATTTAGTTATTTACAAGAATAAATACCTTATAGACTGAAATTAAAAGTTGAAAATTTGTAACAAAAACGTAAATGGTAAGATATCACGAGACCAACTAAGATGGTGTTAATCACAAGTCAACAGATTCCCCATAAGAAATGCACGGTATGCACATTACGCGGCCTGACGTAAAGCGCTGTGAATATACAAATGGCGTGCAAGTTGTCTGTGCATATATGCACATGACAGTCAACACGTTAAAAAATAGATGGTTTTGTATGAATTGAGAGTATATTTTATAAGTATGTTGTTTGTTACAACTTCTTCTACACAGCAAAGATTTTTTCAGTTAAAAGCATCTGAGGTTAGTTTATATTTTAGGAATTTTGTTCTAAATTTTTCTGTAGGGTTCATTTCTATCTTAATAAAAATATGTCTTATAATTACCTCGAGTTAGAGTACGAAATGCTGCATATGTAGCAAATATACATGTTTTTTTGCATAGAGTTATTGAAGTTTATACCTAAGCACCTCGAGTTAAGGGAAAAAGGATACATGTATATCTACAAATTGCCTGTATATTCTAAATGATTTAATATTTAAACAGCTCGCTTTGGGGATGTTTGGACTTTCTAAAACGGACAATATACTTTTGTGACATGCTTTATGGTGGGCAATACGTCTGAAGGGGTACCCTTCACCTGATAGTGTAAAGCCGTCATAAATTTTGTCCAAAAAATAATACAATAGCAATTGGATCGTTCTAGATTAACGTCGCTTTCACCTGCATCAAAAAGTTGTACCGCCAGCTTATATGAAACATGTGGTGCTTTGGGAAACGAATAAGTTAAATACACCACAATTCTACCATAAAACATATATTCTAGGTATGACAGGTCTCACATTTTCCCTGCGCATACTGTATGGTTAGTATTTTGCCTTACAAACGCCTAGGATGAAAAAAGATTTTACTATTATTTATAAATTTCCAAGACAAGTAGACTATAGAAACTCATTTCAATTTTTGTTTAACGTCTGTTTAAGTTTTGAAACGTCAGGATCTGGATGTGTAACATTCATATTATTGTTTTTAGAATCTGTTTTTGTAACTTTAACCGATCAACTTTTCTATACAGGATGATTTTTTAGTACCGCGATTTTGCGTCCTAAAACGTAAAGATGTGTCAGTAGACAGCTAAGTGATGCTGCAAATCGGCACAATATAAAAAACAAATTTAGCAAAAACGTAGCTTATTTTAAGAAGAAGAAAACTTTGATGGCACAACTGGATACTTAGTTTCAGAAATTACACAGGGTCTTCGGCTCCCTTGAGGCTATGATGTTTTGTTTATTTCTCCACACAACAGGTGAGAAAATATGACAATTTTGGTGAAATATTTGGTGGGTATGTGGTACTTATTATGTTTATACGCGACTCTTCCCTCAAACTAAGATGTTTTTGCAAGTATGAATTCATAATCGGAAAATTGCTATATTATGAATGATTCCTAAGCTTAAACTTTAACTTATAATTTTTTACATGTATTATACCGCTCAGTTTGTTGAAACAGCTCGCAGGTACTCTCTCTTTCGAAAAGTAACTATAGTAGTTAACACTTAAAAGTCGAAAAAATGTCCATTAGCTTTCAAGGTAGGTCAAATGTCTTTTAATTGCGTACCATATATACAGCTTGCGAGTCCAATTTTTGCGTCTCTCAAGGATTTGCATACATCTTGCGCTGCTTGCGAGTTGCGTCCAATTTTTGCGACTTTCAAGGTTTTGCATACATTCATACAAGGTTTTGCATACAAATTGTGTAAAACTTGTGATGTGTGAGACTTAATAGGTTGTAATTATTTAAATTCCATTATAAATATCGACAACATCGAACTCAAATTGCATAGATTCTAAAATTAAAGTTTGCTTCAATCCTCTTGTATATGAGACAAAATTAGAATAAGAATATTTTTCATTAATAAATAATTAAAAAAATTTACTGTATTTTATTATGCTAAGTTTCCTATTAATGTTAAACATACCCGGTGCTACAATCTGAGAACTTCGAATACGTTATTATACCTTATTGTACCGAAGAAGCTATAATTGCTAAGTCATAAATCTTGAAGTGAGAATAATAATTACAGGTCTATAGGTCTAATACCCTCTGCGGCACGTGCCGCGATGATATACCTAGATATTGAAAAAGCATAATCCTGAATGCGACTTTTATAGCTGGATTATCGAGTTGGGAGGTCCTATTAGCACAGACTAACGAGTAATACAGACAATTTCTTAGCGACATGTGTCAAAAGGAGACTCGCTTTTTAGCGAAATATCTTCTAAAGTCATGAATAATTTGCATTTTATTCGATTTTACGTAGCAAAGATATTGTATTAGAACCAAATTTATGATTAATATACTGTTTGTCTTTCTGTAAATTGAAATGGAGACTCGCTTATTTTTGATACATGTCCGTAAGGAGGCTTCTGTTGCAAAGCTATTTATTCTGTGCTATTAGGTAAACTGTCAAAATTTTTACTTTATTATATTAGATCCAACATTTGAAATAATACATTGTGTATTCAAACATGTGATGATCACTTGCAAATGTGTTTAGAATTTGACTATCTTCATATTTTGAAAAAATACTTCAAGTAGATTAAGTTCAACGTCAGATTCGAAATTGTATAACAAATCTTTTAAATTTTATTCTAAGTCAGGGAATCTAAGCGTGCATGCTCCTTTTATAATTTGTTTGAAAATCAAGTTTTTAATATTGAATGGAGAGTAGGATTTCTAAACTGACAAAATAATAAGATCGAACATTTTTAACATAGAGCTGGATCTAGCAGATACATTATTGCCGAGCCTCGCGCGAGGGGTTCGTGCTTTTTTAACCACCACCGCAGTTCATTTATTTCCCTGTATTTAGTTATTTATATTACCACAGCTAATATCTAACAAAAATCAAAATAGTAAGATATCACCAACTAAGATGGTGTTAATTCCATGCCGCACCATCAGATTCCTGCACGGTACATATGCACATTACGCAGCCTGACATAAAGCGCTGCCTGAATATGCACATGGCGCGTTGGGCAAGTTCGACACTCAACGTGTTAAGGTTTTTATCGCCAAGAATATTTATTACGTACCTTATTGTACCGAAGAAGCTATAATTGCCAAGTCATAAATCTTGAAGGGAGAGTAAGGTCTATGGGTCTAGGTAATATCCTCTGCTTGGCACGTGCCGCATCCGGACAATATACCGGATGATAAACATGGATATTCAAAAAAGTTATTGCATAATTCTGTTTGAATGTGACTGTTATATTTCGAGTCAGGATATACTTAGAGTCCAATAGGACTGCAAAAATGTTTACTTCATTAGATCGAACATTTTTAACATAGAGCTGGATCTAGCAGATACATTACTGCCGAGCCTCGCGCGGGGGGTTCGAGCTTTTAATAACCACCACCGCCACCCAAAAAAAGGGTGGCGGTTCCCCAACCGACAGACCATTCCTTCCGGAACTGTACAGATCGGACGGAATTGTGACGGAGAAGGGGCGGGGAGCTGATTGGGGTTCCTTGATAACTGACTAATATCTAATAGTGCTGTACCTTTTGAACCCCAGCTCGACCGTTGAGAGGTCCAGGACAAGAACTTATCTATTTCAAACAAGCTCGTGTCGGGAAGTTGCACACTAGACCCATCTGGCGGACCGAGGAAGAAAAAAGACTACAAAATACCGGCGCTCGAATAGTCTCCAAGCTGTTTCAATAGAAATCCACCCGCCATTAGTAACGGTTAAAATTTCTCGACTAGTAAAGCAGACGCTGGCACCCAGAGGGCGTTAGCTATATAAAGTTATTTTTTAGATTTAATCACGGTGCTACTCATTAATAATAAACAAGTTATTTTTAGATTTAAACCATCATGGTACTACTCATGTAACAAATAATAAGTTATTTTTTAGATTTAAACAATCATGGTACTACAGACCAAATTAAAATCATCTATGTAGAAAAACTAAATACGCGACATATTCCCACGTTTAAAACTTCAGACAAAATTCTTGAAGCAATCCTTTGCGGTAAATGGCCCCTTTAGAGGGTTTATGATGCGGAGCCCTACGGCGGCCGATTATGGGCGCTCTGCCGTAGTATTGATTTTTTCCTGACAAGTTCTATCATCTGAAATTCACACAACTTGAGGACTATTTTAACTATTATTAACAAATATTTTCATAATTTAAACTTTTTATTTCGCTCATAATCATGCTTCTCAGACATTGCCTCCATGGCCGCAGCCTGAAAGCCATTATTGGGTAGTAAAAAACACATAATTTTCACACAAATTTTTTTCATGCAAATTCGACAACCACTATCCTCTTAAGACTCTCGAATTTTTTACCTGGTCGAACCGCAGAACCAGACCCGTGCATAATATACACAAGGCGTGTTAATAGTTATCCTCTTAAAACTCTGGAATTTTTTACTTCGCTGTTGATCGACCCGCAGCACCAGACCAATCTGTGCATAATATATATACACATGGCAGTCAACGTGTTAATATTTATCCTCTTAAAACTCTCGAATTTTTTTTACTCCTCTGTTGATCGAACCGCAGCAGCAGACCAATCTGTGCATAATATATATACACAAGGCGTGTTCATATTTATCCTCTTAAAACTCTCGAATTTTTTACTTCTCTGTTGATCGACCCGCAGCACCAGACCAATCTGTGCATAATATATATACACATGGCAGTCAACGTGTTAATATTTATCCTCTTAAAACTCTAGAATTTTTTACTTCTCTGTTGGTCGAACCTCTCACCCCTCAGCATCAAACCAATCGATATACCCCTCAAATCCGAAGTAAAAAACACAGACAATATTTTCTCACCCCTCGGCATCAAACCAATCGATATACCCCTCAAATCCGAAGTAAAAAACACAAACAATATTTTGGAAAAACGCATATTCGAGAAATTTGGAGGACCGACTTGAGCAATTGCCCAATTGGATATTATGTAGAATATTTTCTCACTGGATAATTCACTAGTCAATTTTTTATGTTTTGCTGTTTAAATTGTCAGAATATTTGTGTCCGGACATAATTGAAGCAAAATTGCCTAACAACCGGCATTGGATTGACACAAGTTTATTCAATCACACCCTCTTAGAGAAATAAAAAACACACAAACAAATAATATTTTTTATTTTTACAATTTTACATTTCTAAACTTTTTAGTTAGTTCATACATAATAATCAAGCGTCTCAGCTCTTCGAGTGCCTCCATATATCGCCGCAGTCTCTCGCTCATGCTTCAGAAAATATAATATTTGTAGTCTTGCCGACGGGCCCCAAGCTTGTTAAAAAATACCTTTTGTCGTCACCATTCAATTCGTCAATTCGCTCTCGAGCTAATTGCTCCGTAAAACGCTGAGGCAGGATAGTCTTGAAGTCGGCAAATTCCGCCACTACCTTTTCCCCAAACTTGGTATTTATTCTCTTAAAACACTGGATCTCAAATTTTTTATTTACTTCCAAATCTCGAACATTCACCAGATTTTTCACCAGCAAATTGTTTAAACTATTTAAGAAGGACATGTTGTAAATGATCTGCGTGTCTGATGAGATCTTAGTTGAACCTCTCCTATTTAGCTGTTTTAATAGGAGTGGGCAGAGAGTGGGAAGACGGTCAAAACCTAGGAGAGTACCAGACCAGACAGGTTTCGACAAGTTTGGTCTGGTGCTCTCTTAGTATCTCTACTACCCCTAACCACCACAACCCAACTAAAACTTAAATGGATAAGTACGAAAATATAGTATATCACCTACTTTCATTACTTTGTTTTTTATAGTCAAATTTTTCCTAGTCTGATGTTAATAATGTAGTCCGATAAGAAAGGAGTTTAATGGAAACGGTACCAACAAGATTAAATAGGTTTCTTTTAGGCTGTTTTTCCCCATATAGATGTTTTACCTAAATAAAATGATCGGGTTCGATAGCGATAACAAGAATCGTCGGATATAAAAATACATTTATACACAAATAAATTTTTGAACAAAAAAATCTGAAGTTTTAAATGACTATTAAATGTAAAAGATATTGACTTTAAATAATTTATAATTAAATATAACATGTTTTTATTCTTGGCTTCTGTTATGTGTATGTTTGATCTGGCTGCTTCAGCGATTTGCGATTTAAAGCAGGCGAAGCTTCAAAGGAGTGTCCCCTATTAGAATTACAATTTTGATCTGAGCGGGGAGCTCCCGTTATTGGATACACCAGAATAGGGCGGATTGAGATCCGGGATCCGGCGTGCACATGTTCGCGATATGCTTACCGATAAGATGATTGGGGGGAGACACCAGGGGTGGCTGTTACATTGTTATTCATGGATTGGGACGCTGGGTCGTCGGTAAACATATCCGGTTTCGCATGGGGGTAAGCCCAAGACGACCGCCCGCCTGGTCTTTTATTCTCGCCGTACAGCCAATTCGGGTTGATGCTGTAACCGCGAGTCTTAGCTGGGGGGAGACACATTATTGCAAACAAAGTTACGTTATTGAAGTTTTTGTTTCTCTAGTTTTCGTGACATTCTCTATAGATTTTTCCGTCAAAATGATGCATACCACAGTTATATAATATTTTTCTTGAAATCGGCAGTAAAGTGTCTCAAAATCGTCATTAAAAGCACAGAAATCGTACAATAATGTAGCCCATTATTGTACGATTTTTTCAATAAGTAGGCCTTGGCCAGATATAAATATCAAACGTTAGACGCGGAGAAAGTCAAAAGTGACGGGCGAAATTGTTTCCTATAGAAGCGCAATCCTTCAGTATACATATTTTAGTAAATTTGAATATCAATAGATTTGTTGTGTAGGCTGCACAAGAAGCAGCAGTTTGGTTTTTCTGTCAGAAGGTGCCGTGTCTCATCATACTTGACCTAGGTAGAGCGATCGTTAAAGTCAAGCAACGCCGCGCGTAGTCGGTTCATGGACGGGTGATCCCTTATTATTATTTTCTTGCCTAATAAAACTTTTTTTTCCGATTTCAAAAAAATATATAATATGTACCTCGGCACTGAAGTTCTTTTTATGACTCATGTGGAATTTAGTTGCCGAGGCCTCTGGCCGAGGCCATAAAAAGTTGAACTTCAGTGCCTTGGTACATAAATAACTATTTAATGATGATGATGTTTTTGGCGCATGGCGTACTTTGAAATTTGAAAACATCCATGTGTAGTTCTCAAAAAAAAAATAACGTTGACCTTAGCTACCATTTTATAAATAAAAACCCCTTCAAACGCTTAAACACAATAAAATTCTAACCGCATATAACCAAGGTCTACGGAATATTTCGATACTTAAATCAAACATGGATTTTTATTAGGGGGCGCAGATGTAAAAGTATGAAATATGATATTTTCAAGTAATAGCTAGGTAGGTATTTGTGTACTAAGGTAGTGAAATTCAACTCTTTATAACGTATGGAATTTAGTTGCCGAGGCCTCTGAGGCCGAGGCAAATAAACCAGATGAGTTATGCCGAGGACACATTATATTTTTTTAACAATACATAAAAAATCGGGTTTTCCAAAGTACCCTGAATAAACCACCGGTAATATTTTGGAGATATTTCCTCAAGATCGATTAAGCTTTACCTAGGGTAATATTTTACATAGTATATTACAAAATGACTCGTTTTGGAGATATCGATGTCTAAAGAAAATAATAAAGAAATTATATTTCTGAAATATTCTCAATATTTTGCTCGTACCAATTGGCCTTTTAATAATTCCTGTTCAAATCCCTCGAGCTAAAGCTTTTATTAGAATATACCAGGCGATATTGTTACTTAAAATATTCCTCATATCAAAAACATGTTTTAATAAAAGTGTTAGGAGAAATTATTTCCCGTTTAGTGATTTGAAGCAATCTTTCGTAGCACAAAAAATGTGGTTGCCATGGTAACCGATTTAATTTTTTTAAATGGCACCATATACTTTTATTGGTGAAAATTGATACATTGGAACTTTCTGAATGCGATACAATACAATTTTAAAGGGGTCGCATAAGAAAAACATACACAAAAATTAAGTTTTCTATTATGCTATTGACAATGTTTATCAAAATAATTATTAACATCAAGTTAGCCATGCCAAAATCAGAACTATGGCAAACTGTCACTAGCTGTCAGTTGCTTGTAATTTTGTGCATTGTTACAGTAAACGTACTTTTTTACTCAATTTTCTGTGTACTTAAGTACCTACTTAGTAAGTTATAATGGCGCTTGAATTAAGTGAAACGGAAAGAATACAGGTTAACATACTAAGTACTTAAGTACACAGAAAATTGAGTAAAAAAGTACGTTTAGTGTAACAATGTACACAGTTACACAGCTAGTGACAGTTTCGCATTGTTCTGATTTTGGCATGGCTAACTTGATGTTAATAATTATTTTGATAAACATTGTCAATAGCATAATAGAAAACTTTATTTTTTTGTATTTTTTCCTTATGTGACCCCTTTAAAATTGTATTGTATCGTATTCAGAAAGTTCCAATGCGTCAATTTTCATCAAAAAAAGTATATGGTGCCATATAAAAAAAATAAATCGGTTACCAGGGCAACCACATTTTTTGTGCTATACGAAAGATTGCTTGATATCACTAAACGGGAAATAATTTTCCCTAACACTTTTATTAAAACATGTTTTTGATATGAGGAATATTTTAAGAAATATAAGCAATATTCCACAATTTCTATCCACACTGTATAGTGATTTTACATTTACATACGAAAAAGGCACACAAACGAAGTGTCTTGGTTTTGTCAATTTCTGCTCAAGTGGTTTAGATCTACCGTTAATTTTAATTATATGGCATTTACAACCCGGCATGATGGCACAAGCAGTATATTGTAGCGAGGTTTTGGGCCTTAGGTGTTATTTAGCCTCTTTTCTTATCGTCTTCTGCTCAGACGCCAGGAGTGGTACTCGTGTGGTCCAGAATTGGTCGAGCCAGGGAAGTTTGCAGGGGGGTGAAATCAAACCAGCAGTTCACCAAATTACCCTATTTATTATTATCCCCCCGAACTAGGTAGGTACAAAAAAGTAAGAAAATAAATTAAACAATTCTTAAACTTGAACGGCTCTCGGGCTTCGGCAGACAGCCACGAACACGAACTCTGAAATGAAATCAGTACGCATTAGTCAATCATGCGGGATTCGCAGGGCCTAGAATAGAATAATTAGCATATAGCGGGCTGGGGAGACTAGCAGTATATGTCCTACGGGAACGGCACCGGTGTCAGCTACAGAGGCAAGCCTAGAGTTCTATTGGCAAAATGTTATTTAGCGGAGCGGATACGGCCCTGTACGGCTGGATAGGACAGTCTCGCTAGCCAGTAGCGTGCAGAGATATTCTGCCCCCCCCCCCCGCAAAACTAGACGCTGGGCCCCTCTTTTGTTAAGATGAATTAATAAAACACTGAGTTTTGTCACAAATCACAAAAAATACGGAAACAAATTAAACTGATTTATTCCATATGAACGTAAAATACAAAAATATTATACTCTAGCAATAAATAACTACTATAAACGCCGCTTCAAATTGAAAAATAGTTTGGTAATGTTGTCCAATTCAAGCTACTAGCCCTTTCATTCTCTTCCTGTAGGTATAAGGGAGGGAAGTTAGTCTTTCGTTAGCCATTTTCGATCGCAAAAATGGCTTTATTAGTGTTAATTTTGAAAAAGACCTTTCTACGGTTGAGGATGAAACAGGCAAACTCAATCATGGTAAACTTAAGAAAAGGCGAAGGGCAGCCCACAAATCCAGTAAAATACTGGCCAAAAATTTGTGTTTTTTTTATTAAGATAAACTCTGCAAAAATTCTTATAGATGTTAAATTTTGTAACTATTTCCGCTCGATATTTTATTAAGCACTAAACACACGATACACCCTATAAATAATAAAATATTAGTCCGATTATACCAGTACCCCAACTGCCGCTGCGACTGGCGAGGCGACTGCGGATTTATACAGTGCCCTAGCTCAGAGATATACAGGGTGTAACTTACAAGTACGTTAAAATATTTCAGGGTCGTGGTCCTCAGCCAATTTTAACAACAAAAGTTCATATAAACATGTGTACAAAAATTATTCGTTTTCGATATACGGAGTGTAAAAATTTTCTAAAAAAAACGTCTTTTCTCAACACTTTTTTATTCTTAATTCGAGTTAAAATTAGTTGTGTTGCCTTGAAACCTTCAAAATTTTGTTTTTAATTGAGAACAAGATTCTGATCTTTTCCCTGCGCTTTTCAAATATGTGACATTTTTTGCAAGTACGATTAAATAAATTTAAAAAATCTAATTTTCCACGAAACGGCAATAGATACAAAAATAAGTCAATAAACACTTTTTGTTCAGAAACAAATGCTCCATCCAAAACTGCTACCTATTTTAATTTCGTACAGGGCCGTATTAACTTTCTTCTTGAATTTGTCTTCCGATTTACCCATATCTCCGCTACTGGTTCAATCTAGAGGTTGAAAATAACACATTTAAAAAAGCCTTAGCGAAATATGATGTGTACCAAATTTGGTTAAAAAAGCTCTACAAATAAAGAAGTTATGGAAAAAGACGATTTTTTTAGAGAATTTTAACATCCCTTATATCAAATTCGAAGAATTTTTGGACACATGTTCATATGAACTTTTTTCTTCGTATTGGCTGAGAACCATCTCCCTCAAATCTTTTAACATACTTAAGTTACACCCTGTATATCTCTGCCCTAGCTCTAACCTAAAACCTAACGTATCTATGATTTGTGGTTGTGGTCCTGGTCAGAAGGTTGATTACGATTACACACAGAGCAACGACAATGGTAAAAGAGAGAATAATGAGTAGCGAGACAACGAGTGTACTACTGATAGGTGGAGCGGTGCCTGAGATTTCCCGATGATTTTTTGCTGTGGGTCCCGGGGCTCCTGGTAACTTGGGGCCCCCCCGCACCGCGGGGTCTGCGGGCGTGGCTTGCACGCCACTGCTCGCTACTCTATAGCGGTGCTCTCCCAGCAGCGGTCGGCTATTTGGTGGCGTAGGGTAGCCCCGGCAATTCTCCCGGCACTACCCGAGCAACGGTCGAATTTATCGGCTCGGTGATGCGGGATAGCTCCGTAAAATAGCTAACGGTTCTTTCCAGCAGCGGTCCGGCGGATAGTCGGATAGAGAATTCGGCCTATAATATGACAACCCGTCAAATAACCAACGGTGTCGGTCTTTTCTTCCTGATAGGTGGAAGGGTGGAAGACACTCGATGGGATTTTCGATCGCGCATTTATTACCAGCGGACTGGGACCCGGCGGTGAGATACCGGCTCCCAGCGCCATCTATCGGCGGTTCGAGCGTACATATTTGAACTAGCGGCCGCCGAAGGACGCGACGCGACGATTGCGGACTAGGACTTTGCGGTGAGATGTAGTCGGAAAATCGGGGAGAAAAACGTGGTAATTTTGTTAAAAACTGTGATTGATGGAAAAAAGAAGAAAAGCGTGGTAACTTCGTTACAATATTGTAAAAAATAGTATAATATTTACGCTGTAACTTTCTAACAGAAAACTTAAAGTATTGATTTGTACGAAGACGTAGAGAGGCCAGATTTTTTTCTTTTTTATTAGTGTAATATTTTGAGTTTAAACTCGAAATTTCGAGAAAGAGAAATTTCTAGAACGAGAAAAACGACTTTCAAATAATGTACATCACCCTCAGGGAAATAACCAAGGATAGAGGGAGTGAGAACAAAAAGTAAACAGAACCAACATGTTTTTGAGTGATGCCACGTACTTCATTGTTTACAGCATTTCATTTCAAAATAGAAGGATTTAATAATTGGATTAAATGAAGGCACACCCCATAATGCTAAATTAACAAATGTAGTTATTAATTTCTTGCATGTAACAATTTTAAACTAAAACTAAATTGCGCTCTAATTATAGTATCTAATTATCACTTTAATAAAATGGCCAACAGATACCTCAAACCGCTCAACATGGCGCCCAGCAAGTCAAGTTTTCTTATTGTTTATGTATGCATTTTTCGTGTTTCCAATTGTTTTTCTGTTAATTTATAGGCTATTTATTAGTATTTAGGATACAGTGACTGATTTTGAATACAATGGGACGCAGAAAGTGTGTGGTGTGTGACCAAATTGATATTTCTGAGGATATAACCTATCACAGGTAAACGTTGTACACAGGGGCCTAATGTTTGTTTACTTCGGTAAATTTGCGAAGATCAGGGCCTTAGCCAGGAAGGGGGGGCAGGCAGGGCGTTGCCCTACCTGGCAGAATGTTTGCCCTGCCTGAGCCACAGGTTCACCGTTCACCTCACCAGAGCCGTAGATAAGGCTCTGTTTCATTGAGAAGAAAAACGGGAAGAAAAGACATGATAATTTTTTAATTTATTGTACTTCATTTAAACTGAATGTGTCCTCAAATTTTCTAAAAAAATTTGGCTGCGGCGCATTTTAGTGATCACACACCTCTAAGGGCTCTAAGTAATCTTTTTAGTACCCACTTAGAATACACTACTTAATCGTTATTGCCTCACCTTCAAACAAATTTGAATTTACCTACTACACTGGCCAGAAAATGTGTGCAAAAATGTGGCCCTTTGAAAGGATATGATTATTTATAGGGCACTATGAGCACGAACTTTTATTTTTACTTCCATATCACAAAAGGGTGTTCAGTGTTGTTATTGATAATTACTTGATTTTTTCAGTTTAAAAATCAACAATAAAATAGAACTTTGTTACCACTTTTGTCTCATCTATGAAAGAAAACAGAGTAGGTATTTTTGCTACCTACAAAAATGATTATGGTCCCGCATAATTAGCAAAAAAGTTACCATTGCCGTAAATTTTATGTTCATATTATAATTTAACCTTGAAAATTTCACAAATTTTCCCCTGCCGCACGATTTTTAATAACAAAAATTAAATTTTATTTTTTTACCCCCCTCCTCTCCCCACCGACAAAGTACCTCCCTGTAGGTACCTTTCCCTCAGTGCTCAAATGTGTACAGGGTGGTTCATTATAAATTGACACCCCCCTTAACTTGCTAGTCTTTGAGGTTACAAAAAAAAGTTTTTGGCAAAAGTTTTAGATACTAATACAAAGTTTTTTGTGACGCTATTGGAACGTGTACAGTGACTTCTAGAAAGCCGTGGCAGACATAGGTAACTTATGTTTTTTTAAATGGAACACCCTATATATTTTTGCGTTATTGAAATCTGCTCGTCAGGGCAATCAAAATGATATTAAACTTTGTGGCATCATCTTTTTCCGTTTTTGAAAAATTCCGTTTTCAAATTTTCTACTAAATTTAGTAACTCGAATTTGTGGATCTCGTGATAAAGATAGACGATCAATATAATAACAAAAAATGTTTGTTTTACACAAGAGAATAGTATAGTGTAGTATAGTGAAACTCCAAAATATTTAGGAGCTTTTACGATTTTCCTGAAATCCTTTATTTCGAGAATATAATCAATAAAATTTGAAAAGGCTCCTAAACATTTTGGAGTTTCACTATATTAGTCTCTTGTTTAAAACAAATATTTTTTGTTATTACTACGATCATCTATCTTTATCACGAGGTTCACAAATTCGAGTTAAATAAATTTAGTATAAAATTTAAAAACGGAATTTTTCAAAAACGGAAGAAGATAATGCCACAAAGTTTAATATCATTTTAATTGCCTTGATGAGCAGATTTCAAGAATGCAAAAATATATAGGGTGTTCCATTTAAAAAACATAAGTTATGTTCGCCACGGCTTTCTAGAACACACTGTATACGGTCCAATAGCGTCACAAAAAACTTTGTATTATCTAAAACTTTTGCAAAAAAACTTTTTTTTCTAACCTCAAAAACTAGCAAATTAAGGGGTGTCAATTTATAATGATTCACCCTGTACATGTCCTGATAGGAAAGTGGTTTGCCCTGCTTGAACTTTCTCTCTGGCTACCTCCCTGCTAAGATGTTGGTTAACTACAAACGTGTGTATTTTGATGCTGTTGCTCCCTCTATCCTTGGTTATTTCTGTAAAAAGATCGTTGGATTCTGCGTGATAAGGGCTAACTACAATTAGGTAATTGAAAAAGTATTGGAGTTAAAAATATGGCCTAAATTAAAAATGTTTTTTAAATGTGCCGCATGTCGCTCTTGTCACGATGACAAAAGACTCTATAGAAGCTAGGATCCGTCTACACGCACTAATGGAAACTTCAAGTTTGAACTCGAAATTTCAAATTTGTACTAAAAATTTCTAGTTTAAACTCGAAATTGTACACCACTAAAACAGAAAAAAAAATGTGGAAATGTCAACTCTCACGGAGGTATTTTTTTGGCCTTCATTGTGGTAATTTAGAACTCTGGTAGGTGTATCCAAAGCCCGTCCCTCAATCCAGGCGCTGCTACCTCGCATTCCGTGCCACCGGTTATTATTCCCAACTTGTCTTTTTGTTGTCATTCGAAATTTCGTTTTTAAACGCAACTGCCCTGTACGAATTATTTTCTCATTAGTATTAATGGCTTAAATGTATTTTTATTTCTGACGAATACGAGCTCAATTAGGCACTATAAATTTATTTCGTATCATTTAGTTACAGTGATCTGATAAATTATACGGTACGCGAAACGACCTTTCAAAATTATAAACGAATTTTGTTGTTTGGGAACACAGGACTAATAGGTAGCTAGACACGACAGCCAAGAGTCAATTGCTGTTATCTATTTGGCATTTATTTCCAATTAATTCTTATTAGCATTTTGTGTTTTATATGGTTTCAATTATTGTTGATCCACTCTTTTAGAATCCTGTTTTAACAGTTCACGTACTTTTGGTCAAAACCCACAAGAAAATGAAAATAAAAAAAAAACCTTTTTTAAAACAAGCTTTTATGTGAGCCATGTACTAAAATAGATTAAACAAGTTTAGTTTTTCGTCAAGATAATCCATAATGCCAAACTTTTAAATCAAAAAGCTTGTCGGGCGAACTGTAAAGAAAATACATACTTCGGCATGTACTTCATGTACTTGCTTATCAACCAATCACTGTCTGATAAAATTAATTGGTACCTACTTTTCTGAACATTTCCCGTGACAAGCTTTTTGATTTAAAAGTTTGAATGTAGTAATAACCTTGGAACGGCGGCCATATTGTATTAGCGTGATGTCACTAACTTTATCGTTTTCTACTCTTTAAGCCCTTTCATTTGATACCCATGTTAAGGGGTTGACAAAAATACATCATCCGCCACCTTGTGGCGACGGCCATTTTGAAAATATTACATTATTGAGTACCTATTGCATATTATATTGTCACCAGAACTAAAGGTGTATGCAAAATTTCAGCTCCATCGGATGTCAAGAAGTGGTTCTAATTCAGCTTGAAAGATTCGACCCACGCACATACATACTAACAGGGCAAGTTAAATAAAAGCTTGTAATAAAAACCTGCTACACACGTTATCGATCTAACAAAATAATTTTACAGAAATATTTACTTCAAGTTTCTAACTACTGCTATAGAACTAGATGTCAATCTGAAGCAAACGTCGCCGTTAAAGCACAAAATTGGAATCAGATGCGTCGAGTTACTCGGGTGCTAAGGTTGATTTGTCCTACGTTTTAAACTGCGCCAAAAAATTGTTTGACATTTTTTTTTAGTGGGCTTCCCGCATTATGTGGTCAAATTTTTTTACATCATTACTGAATCACCCTGGATATTTATTTGTATTTTAATTAAACCATAATATTATCTTTGTACAAATAAGAACCATACATTGATAAAATTAAAATAGTCAGCAAAATATAAAATATATCATATTCTTAGCGTTATATAATAAATTCTTTAAATATACAGTGCTATTCATGTAGTTTGTACCAAATGGGAAAATTTTGAATTATTAGAGTTTTGAAAATCAGATTTTGGGTTCCGTTGGCGTATGTTTTGGGTACACTATTGCGACTAAAGAGAGTTGTGACGCCACAACCCATGCTTGTCAAATATTATGACATTTTAAATTAAAAATTGAGAAAAATCGTGTTTTCCTTGGAAATATCGGAAAAGTTATTAAGAAAATGTGTTCGTAATTTATTATTGTGCCCCTACGCCATTTTTTAGAAATATATCAGGATATTCGTTTTTTCTTTCTTAATAGTCCTGGAATTGGAACTAATACCATAAAATTCAGTACAAAATTGTACCTGCATGTGTTTTATATAAAAATATTGAAACACTGGCACAGGGACTGAACTTTGCTCAAAATTAAAGTGGCTTTACACAAATACTGCGTTGTTACACAACATCTATTTTTTAAAATATTACTTTACTTTTGCGTTTACCTTTATTTGCATTGTTATGATTTAGTAAGACCGGTAAATAAGTGCCGTTGGTTATTTGCGGGAAAAAGTACCAAGTACCTATTTCAAGAGAAATAATTAAGAAAAAACAAACATCTTAATATCTTTCTGAAAAATTGGCATAGAGGCACAATACCACAATACGAACACATTTCCTTAACAACTTTTTTCTATAGATACCTACTTCTATATCCAAGGCAAACTCGATTATTTCCACTTTTCAATTTTAAATGTCAAATTTGACAGGCATGCACTGTGACAGTAGCAGCATCTGTAGGTGCAATAGTGTACCCAAAACGTGCACTAACATAGCCCTAAATCAGATTTTTAAAAAATCTACTAATGCAAATTTTTCCCCTTTGGTGCAAACTTTATGAATGGCACTGTATAAAATCCAATCTAAAAGCTGAATTTTACCACAAAATATGTACCTATTTGGTCTTAAAATGTTGTTAATTTTTTCTGCCATTTTTTTACATTTTTGTCTGAAGAACACCCCTAATTATGTTCAAAACTATTTTTAGCAAGCATTTCTCAACTCTACTATTTTCTAAGGCGAGATAAAAATTAGATTTTGCTGTGATGAGCACGAGAAGAATGGAAACTATGGGAACTCCAGGACCTACTTGATTTGCAAGGAAAACAGATCTTGTGAAAATTTGTTTTTCAAAGATAAAAATAAGCAGGCGAAAAGAATAAAATATGACAAAAAATTACGCGATTTTGGAAAAAAGAAACATAAACGGATTTAACCCCGTCGTTTTTAGAATGCATTTTACTTGGAGAAATCGGGCTATACAAACACCTATATTTTACTTAAAAACCAGTTTTCGCTCCAAAACTTTTCTAATATTGAAATTAAACATCAAATTTGGATTTTGAAACGTTAGATATGCCACTCGAAAAGAAAATCAACGCCCCAAAACAAATTAATCAACTTCAAATTACAAACTTCAAATATTTTTAAAAATAATCTTCTCTCACAACCGCGACGAGCGCGAAGCACTCGGGAATGCGGCTCCGCTGAAGAGTGAGGTTGGTCAGAGCGCGTAGTGCTCTCGTTGGCGGCTTGCAAATCGCAACGTCTGTAGCGCCTGGGATTTTCTATTTAAAGGGCGATTCAGTCATGTTGTAAAAACTTTTAACCAAACAGTGGGTTAGCCTTCTAAAAAGGTAAATGCGATTTTTTTTGTTCGTATGTATACGTTTTTCAAACGGAATCTATTGTAATGCTCGCTTTATTTCGGTTCCATTTTTTACTAATTATTTATTTATCGATGTTCTATTATTGTAGGCTTTCTAATAGCCTATTTTTAAGAATGTTTGCCTAGTTCCTCAGGCGCCAGTTTTTTTTTTACAGCGGATTGAAATTGAGACAACTTCAAATTTGGTAGACGACACCCTTAAGTAATAGGACAGTTCGAATTATTGTCTTTGGGTGAATTCGCTCCAGAAGGGGGTGGAAATGAGGGGACGAAAACGTTTATTATTTACTTCTTCGAGATGCAGCACTTTTTAGTGAACGAAATTAGGACATAATTGTTAGTAAAGAGAGTTTTGACATTATTAGAACAAAGAGGTGGTTGGTTGTGAGGGATGAAATTAGGTGAATTTTGAAAATGGTCAGTGAAATGGCGTTTTCTATGTTTTGGGACCAAGGAGTTGAGGTTTGGCATGATTTTTAAGAAACAAAAATTATCGGGAATGTTCCGGCATCACTTGGTCAGATTTTTTGGTCCTTTTTATTCTCACAATAATTATAACCATATTTATACAGGGTGATTCAGTTTCTTTCCGGAACACACACACACAACAAGTGATAGAAAACCAAAAAATAACAGCACTTTCATATATAACCTATATCGTTTTAAAGCCCTATAAAAAAGTTACATGGTTTTAAAGTTGGGAAAAATATGTGGACCCAAACCAGTTGACATATTTAGGTATTTGTGGTACATTATAACGGCATGGGTCAGCATAAAACTTGTTAATATCAAACACCTTGAACAACCAGTGGCGGGGAAGTGGGTAATTATTACAATTGTTTTTAGAAAAAAAAGAGTCACCTTGTATAGGTGGTCACATTAAGTTCACACGGATTCTGGTTAAATTAACCACTTTCATTTTGGTACAATTTGAATTTTTAGACGAATATTTACAAGGGCGTGTGTAGCATATTACACGTCTTCAGTGTAAAATTTACCATTTTCTGTGTACAAATTGTATGACATCTGGTGTTTCATAATACGATTTTTGTACCCATATACAGGGTGTTTACTAAACATATGGCAAAAATTCAAGGGGTTATTTTCTGGGTTATTTTAAGTATATTTTGTTCCCTTGACGATTTTAGGACAGCAACTTTGTTACGGCGATACACAACGCTAGAGCGTTGACTGAAGGTTTAAATCTTCACCCAACGGCTAGAGTTCTTTCGACAAAACATGTTTAACCCTTTATTATTTTTAAAATTATGATTCTAATAAAATATATTGCAATGCGTTGGCTCAATTATGGCACCATTTGGTCAGATTTTTGATTTTTTGGTTATTTTTATTCTCACAATTATAACCATATTTATACAGGATGATTCAGTTTTATTCTGGAACACTTCAACAGTTGATAGAAAACCAAAAAATAACCGCACTTTCTTTTATAAACTATATATTTTTAAGGCCTTATAAAAAAGTTACATGGTTTTAAAGTTGGAAAAAATATGTAGATTTTATTGAATATTTACCAAACTAGGTAGTTGATATATTTAGGTCATATTTGGTGCACGTGAAAACGGCATGAGTTAGCATGAAACCTGTTAATATCAAACATTTTAAACAACAGTGGCGAGGAAGTGGGTAATTAGAACAATTATTTTTAGAAAAAAGTATTCACCTTGTATAGCAATAAAGTGTAGGTACCTCTTCAATTTCTTAAGTAAATTTTAATTGGCAAATTTTATTTTTTGTAGATATCTATTTATTATTTTGGGGTATTTCTGAAAAATATCTAAAAAAAATTTCTCCATAAGTAAGACTTTAAATAGAAATAATGTGTTTACTACTTAATAAAGTAACTTTTTCCAATATAGTATTTAAGGCTATACTTTTGAAGATAGAGGGTCTAAAACGTTTAAGGAAGATAAAATTAATGTTACGCTTTCTATCTTGAAAAGTAAAACCTTGAATGGGTTAGTTTATTGGGAAAGTTACTGTATTTAAAGTCAGAAACATATTTTTTTCTTACTTATTGAGCGAAATTTTAAGTTAATTTTTCAAAAATACCCGTAATAATACGAAAAAATCAAGGTGACAGTTTTACTAATTACCCGCTTTCCCGCCACTGGTTGTTCAAGGTGTTTGATATTAACAGGTTTTATGCTAACCCATGCCGTTATAACGTGCACCAAATATAACTTAAATATCTCAACTAGTTTGGTAAATAGGTATTTAATAAAGTTCACAATAGAACTTTACAGGTTAGTATAGGTCTATGGATCGGGTGATGGATTCAAAGATTATTTTCCAATTTCACTCGATCCATAGACCCACTAACCTCTGTAAAGTTCATTATTAGAGGATCGCTAAAATCAATGTCCACACTTTTTTTTTCCAAATTTAACACCCTGTAACATTTTTATAAGGCCTTAAAAATATATAGTTTATACAAGAAAGTGCGGTTATTTTTTGGTTTTCTATCACCTGTTGAAGTGTTCCAGAAAAAAACTGAATCACCCTGTAGAGTTTTATTCAGTGTTCTGAACAATAACCAAGCAGGGGATTTTCAATTTTTGATACGTAATAGTATATTACATAGCGAGAGTTGTAAACAGCTTATTACGTATAAGTGGAAAAGTTGCGCACGAGCCGCGCAACGGCGAGTGCTGTAATTCCACGAGTATGTAGTAAGCTTACAACTCGAGTTTTGTACTATAATTTTTCTTCGACGAAAGAAAAACTATTATAATAGATAAACTATACTTCTGATTATCTGCCAGGCAACAATTAGTATGTTGGTTGGTTGCGATGGTGGCGCGGATGCCGCGTTAACAAGGCACCCGTGATAATTGTGTTTTAATTGAGAACAGATATGTAATTTTTTTTATTACGTGTCAGTGTTCGTAACAATGGACTTACTTATAACCTAAACCGTTACTTAATAGGTATGTTACTAGTATAGGAGTAGAAAATATTATATTACATAGCGAGAGTTGTAGACAGCTTATCACGTATGAGTGGAAAAGTTGCGCAAGAGCCGCGCAGCGGCGAGTGCTGTAATTCCACGAGTATGTAATAAGCTTACAACTCGAGTTTTGTATTATAATTTTTCTTCGACGAAAGAAAAACTATTATAATAGATAAACTATACTTCTGATTATCTGACAGGCAACAATTATAGTAGTGGGTTATGGATGGTGCTGGCCTGATCCGTGACCTAGATATCTCATTGGCCCCCCACTCCTCAAGCCACGACTCCTTCAGATGTTTATTGGTCCCCCACCCCCGAAACCACATCTCCCTAATATTTTCATTGGTTTCCCCCATTTCTTAAACCACGCCCTCATCCGTGACCTACAAATTCTATTGATCCCCCACTTTTTAAGCCACTCCCTCTTCCTTAACCTATAAATCTGATTGTTTCCCATTCCACTTGCTATGCATTAAATTAAAATCCCCACTTTTCAATTGCCAGATATAAACTCTCAATTTTCTGCTAATAAAACATAATTCAGTTGGTTCAGTTTATATTGCAAGATGTGGATGACATACAGAACATATCCCGAAGCGCGAGATCTTGAAAGTGGAGTGGAACGTTTGCGACAAATATATGCAGATTTGGAATTTGAAGCCGACCACGAAGGAATATATGGAATGGGAAAAATTTTATCGGAAGAAGAGTGTCGCACCCGAGCAAAAAGGTATTCAGACGCTGTTGATGTTTGTGATAAATTTCTAGAAGATAAAGATCTGAAGAATTTTGCAACTGGGCTGAAGGCGTTGGATTTGGATTCAAACTTGAAGCAAATTAAAGATTTCATCAATATGCAGGACCTCCTCGGTGTTTTGGACATCAATACATTGGTTTATATATTCTCGAAAAACACAACTGAAAGTGATTGTTTTGAAGAAGAAATATGCGATTGTTTAGATTGTAACCCTAAAAATGAATAAATAAAGAAAACAAAAATATATATAAAATTGTTTTATTTCAAAAAAAGAAGATACACAATAAACATACAAACAAAATTATGTCAACTGGTTTTTGTTTATCCAAGAATTATTACTACTATCCATACCTAACCATTTAACATACACTTTATTTCCTTTTTTTCTAAGAACTTTTTCAATTAAATATACATCTGGATATTTGACTTTTTGAAGTTCTTCACCGTAAAATGCACCTTGTATTTTATTTCCTTTTTCATCTTCTAACATATATGTTGGTGGGTTAGTGGGGTTTATTTTTATAATTTTAAATATCTCATTTGACCAATTGGGAGTGTAACCTTTTGCAAAAACCTCTCTATTTTTGCTGATACGAACATGGTTACCGCTAGTAAATTTAACGTTTTTAAGATTAAATACTTTTGGAAAGGTGTACGTTGTTCTTAATATGCTTTTTTCATTGGTTTCATTTATGTCTATTGGTTTCAATCTTATGGTTTTATGTTTAGTATTATTGTATTTATCAACAATATCTTGTAATAAAGATAACCACTTATAGTTACCTTGCAAGCTAAATTGTTTCCACATGGCGTTTTTTAAAGTACGGTTAACTCTCTCTACAACACTTGCTTTCAAGTTTGAAAAAGAACTGTAGTGGTTAATATTATAATCTTGCATCAATTTGTAAAAATCTTTGTTATAAAATTCTTTTCCCAAATCTGTCTGGAGATTGTTGGGAGGTATTTTTACTTTCAGAAGTATGTTTTTCATAGCACTAGTAACATCTTTTGCGTTTTTTGTCTTAACGGGCAGTGCCCAGACGAATTTAGAAAACACATTAATTACAACCAAGATATAGCGGTACCCTTTATTAAATCGGGCATAAGGGAGCATTTCAACTAAATCGGCTTGCCAAAGATCGTCGAGACTTTTAACAATTACTCTCCGTCTTCGATAATTTTTCCTCGCAGGCTTATGAAGTTCATCAACGACTTGTCTTTTTGCATCTGTAATTATTTTACTCATAATTTAATTTCCTTGTTCTACAGGACACTTCACCAATAATTCACCGTAAAAGTCATTTAAAGTTCCAGTCTTGGCTTTCTTAAATGCAATTTTATCATTTTTCATTAAACGGATACCAATGGGAGTTGGGACTTCAACATCATTTATTAACAAAACAACAGAAGAAGGGAACTCGGCACGCACAATTTCACATTCAGTTAGGGGACATGAATAAGTCTCTCTTTGATCCTGCAGCAAATGATATTTTCCAGAAGTTTTATTTAGTTTTCCAATAAATGGGAATACTAAATTATAATAAAGCTTTACGTTCTTGAATTCTACTATATTGTATAGTTTATTGTCTTGAGCTGATAAAGACTGATTAGTCTTTTTAAATATATGTGCTCCAAATTTATCAATAGTCATTATGTCTTAAATGCCATGAACTCACTAACGTATTCCTTGACAATTATGTATATTTATATACTACTGAATAATTTTTGCTTCCCGCAGTTCCTCGACGATAGACATAATTTCGTTGTGGTGACCAGTATTACCTGCGATTTGAGATGCCAGAAGTAATTTTAGTCTTTCAACAATTTCATTGGGATCATTATAATATACGTAATCTAACTTTTTGTTAGACAGACTCATGATGCCACCTCCTTTCTTTGATCGTGTAACCGATCTTGTAGTTGGTCGCGGCAGCTGTGAACTAACCGACATTGATCTTTCTCTGAGCACAGATGGTTCTACTAATGTTCGTAATACTTCATTTTTTAAAATATTCTTTTTAACGAGCCATGGTCGCACAATTGTTATATATTTGGAATTCAAAGAGCCCTGTACTTGTTCGGCAGGATCATTGTTTCGTCTATATGTCGAAGTTTTATCCAAAATATCCATGTAATTGTCCAAGTCTGCATTTGTATACCCTAGAGGGTGTTGCTTAAACAATAACTCGTACAGTCCAGGTGTACCTTCATACAATCGTTTCATATCAGGTTGAAGTGTATTTTTCCTAAATATTTGAATCTTTTCCAATAAAATCAACTAAAGCGTTTCCTATCGAAAATTTACCTGTAGGTATATCATGTTTTATACCATATACGTAATCATAATCTGTAGAGGTTCCTCGTGTCTGTCCATCAATATAGGTTCGTGGAAGAGGATTAAATTCTTCAAGCCATAATTGGTAACCAGGTTGCCTCGATAAATCCTCTAAATATTGTCGGCTTTGTTCAACAGCATCATTAATAGTATTATCAGTCACGGTATCTTGACCAGTTGATTCAAAGGGGTCTCCTTGTTCAGGGACAAAACTATCTTCTAAAAACGTGAGTCCACCAAAAGGCAATAATGGTGGTAAAGGCTTGTGGGCATATATCGATGAACGCGGCGAGGAAGCGGCAATTTTACCATAACTATATTTAATATCCTTAGGAACTTTTTCTTGGCTCGAACTTTCAATTTTAACGTCTGGTTTTATATTCGACAGAAGTTTTTCCAACGGTTGGGTTATTGGTTTATATTCTTCTTCTAGACGTCTTAGCGTTTTAGATTTATCCAATCTTAAGGATCGATATTTTTGTTTAACAATTTTTCTAGCTTTTATTAATTCCTTAGTCAAGTGTTCATTCATCTTCAAAGAATGTAAATATACTAAACTAAAATGTAGTTTCTAAATTATATATATTTATAGTAAAATAAACTGATCAAAATGTTTCCTATATCTACCGTTATTTAAAGAACTATCTTTATCTATAACTAGAAACCCAAATTTCTCTAACCAACAAAAGGAACATATATCTTTAAACTGTTGAAAGGTCATATCCACGTTCACGTGATCATCATATATGTGTTTTAAATTTGTGCTGTCTTGTTGAAATATAATTAATAAATTTGAATTATCCCGTATTAATTGTTTTGGAATCGAGGAATAAGTTTGACATACATAAAAACAATCGGTCGATTTATGGCGTCCAAAACAAAAATATTCTCTGATAACACTCTGATTGCAACACACCATATCGTCAAATATAATAACAGAGTTTGGTCTTATATCACAGGGTGGTATTACATCCTCCTCATTTTCGCATTCGAAGTATCCAATTTCCTTAATAGGTTCAAAAAGCTGACGTAGGTATTGATATTTAAGTTGATTTAAGGATTTGGAGCATACATAGACGTTTTCAAACCTCAATCCATGAGATTCGGTCAAAAGGCTAAAAACAACATTAGTTTTTCCACACCCCGAAGGTCCTACAACCAAAGCCCTTTTACAGTCACCAGGAAATAAATCAGCATGTTTACGAAAAATATCTGTTTCCATATCATGATTTTTTATAGGCAGAGAGAAATTTTGTTTAACGATCTTCATCGTATCCTATTCTATACTAACCAAGACTAATTGACACGTTAATATTTAAAGCAGTGAAAGCAGTATATATAACAATGCTTGTATATAAAAAGAGATTTAGTTGTCCAAAGTCATCCATGAAGAAAGGTTCAGGACTATTTAATAAATTTATTAATAAGTTACCGGTTGAATTACATATACCATCCTATAATTTTTGTGGGCCAGGAACAAAACTACGTGAGCGATTAGCTAGAGGAGATCAGGGTATTAATCCCTTGGATAATTCGTGCAAGAAACACGATATTGCATATTCCAGGTTTAGTGATTTAGAAAATCGACATATAGCTGATAAAATATTGGAACAAGAGGCCAGAAAGCGGGTTCGAGCTCCTAATTCAAAAATTGGTGAAAGGATAGCAGCTTTAGGGGTAACGACTGCAATGAAAGCAAAGCGAAGTTTAGGAATGGGTTTAAAAAAACGTAGTAAAAAGAAAAGCAGGAGCGGAAAAGCCAGTGGCAGGGGTATATCGTTTAACAATGCTATTAAAACTGCTAGAAATGCAATTATTGGTTCTAGACACAAATTTGCAAAAAGCAGTTCAATCTGCAATTTCTGTTCTAAAACGCAAAAAAGTACAACAACCCAGAAATCGAATAATTCAAGTGCCAAAGGTGGGGGGTTTATTACCCTTAATCCCTTTGTTTGCGGGTCTATCAGCTCTAGGAGCTTTGAGCGGAGGAGCAGCTGGAATAGCTAAAGCGGTAAATGATGCTAAAGCTGCCAGAGATAAATTGGAAGAGCAAAAAAGACATAATAAAGTAATGGAGCAGGTATCTTTGGGAAAGGGTCTATATTTGAAACCCTACAAAAAAGGATGCGGTTTATACCTCAAAACTTATCAAAAAAACTGTTAAAACGACTACCACACCGTGCGCTTACAAACTTAGACTTGAAAAAGTATGTGAAGGTTCTTAATATTCCATATTTTAGAGGTGTGTTTATGCGAGACAAATTACCAGAAAAAATAAGAAAATACGAGGCGGGAATTATAAATTTAGATAATTCTCAAGGAGAAGGAACCCACTGGACTGGATATGTCAAAAAAGGGCCAAATATAACATACTTTGATAGCTATGGTAATTTGAGACCACCTCTTGAAGTCATAAATTATTTTTTTAGTGATGGTAGTCCAAACAAAGTATCATATAACTACAACCAGTTTCAAAAATATGATTCTGTGAATTTCGGACACTTGGTTTTGAAATTTCTTTATAAAGGTCTCTGAAATATAATAGTAATTTCATTATTTCTTTAACTACAAGGGGGTCAACATGTCTTTTACATTGGTTTTATCAGGAACCTCAAACGTGTTATCAGCCGACTTTAACCCTCCAATTTATCTAGATGACGACGAATATGTAATCGGTTTAACAAACTTTGAAACATTTAACGCTATACCTAATATCGATGAGAGAAACAATAAATTTACGTGTGGGAATGTAACAATAACTATACCGTCAGGCGCATACGAATTAGACGACATAGATAAATTTGTACGCGGGGAATTAGAGACTGTGGATTCTGTCTTGAAAATTTCATCTAATAACAACACGTTGCATAGCATTATTGAAAATGGGAAACAAATTAAATTTTATGACGGATCAATCGGAAAAATTTTAGGTTTTAAAAATGGTATTTTAGAGCCAGGCACACATGTGTCTGATTATCCGGCAGAAATAATTAAAGTTAATGCGATATGTATCGACTGTAGCATTGCCGCGGGTTCATATTATAATGGTAGACCTGTTCATATCGTTCACCAGTTTTTTCCTAGTGTAGGACCCGGTTTTAAAATTATAGAGTCACCTCAGAACATTATTTACTTTCCGGTCCATGTAAAAATTATAAATAGGGTTACCGTTCAAGTATTAGATCAAGACGGAGATTTAGTTAATTTCAGTGGAGAAACAGTCACAGTAAGACTGCACGTGAAAAAAATTCCGAATAATGGTTCTTAGATATAATAGTCTTCACACTAGTAAGAAGGTTTATAAGAAAAAGTATAAATCAAAACGACTCAGTGCAAAAGTTGCTGCCAAACGACTAACAAGCAAAAATCGAATCTTTTTGAAATCTCTCGGTTTTCTTGTGCTTAAATAATGGAATATTTGAATGTTAACAAAAGCCCACTGATTGATAATTCTATCTGGAGAAAAGAGTTTCATACCTATGACTCCCAATCATCAAAAAAGTTCGAGTACAACGATGAAATTATCATATCTATTCAAGAAATCGGAAAGTATACTTTACCATGTGAAAGCTTTTTGTATATTGAAGGTAGCTTAAAAGATCAGAATGATAAGGTTTCTACAACACTACAGTTTGTAAATAACGCACTTGCTTTTCTATTCAAAGAAATCCGATACCAATTGAATGGAGTCACCATAGATTCCGTCAGAGATGTTGGTATAACGTCCACATTAAAAGGATACTTATCATACACCCAAAATGAAAGTAAAAAGCTTTTAAACGCCGGTTGGTTTTCGAAATCAGAAAAAATTGTTGATTCAAGTGGTAACTTTAATGTTTGTATTCCTCTAAATACATTAATGGGTTTTTTCGAAGACTTTAAAACAATACTTTTAAATGCTAGGCAAGAATTAATATTGGTTAGGACAAATGCTGATAAAAATGCAGTTTATAGCACTGATGCAAACGAAATCCCGCGAATAAATATTTCAAAATTGGAGTGGGTTGTACCTCATGTTATAGTGGATATAGAAAAAGAACTATATTTCACAAAATTAATAAACAAAGGACAGGAACTTTTAATTTCGTTTAGATCTTGGGAGCTGGTAGAATATCCAGAACTTTTAAAAACAACGAGACATAATTGGCCGGTTAAAACATCTACCAAAGTAGAAACACCACGTCACGTAATTGTAGCTTTTCAAACAAATAAAAGAGGAAACGTCTCTGCTAATATGAGCGAATTTGATCACTGTAATCTCAGAAATATCAGACTGTTTTTGAACTCTGATAAATATCCTTACTCTGATTTGTATTTAGATTTTGATAATAACAGATTTGCATATCTTTATGAAATGTTTTCGTCTTTCCGAAAATCATATTATGAAACCTCCCTTGAACCTATCTTCACACCAAAGGAATTTAAGGATATGGCTCCAATTACATACATTAATTGCATGTATCAAAAGGAAGCTGTTGAAACGGGGCCGATTGTATTGAGAGTAGAGTTTGAAACAAGCAAAGATGTTCCCGCTAAAACCTCCGCTTACTGTTTAATTCTTCACGATAAAATGTTTGCTTACAATCCATTGACAAAAACTGTTCGACAAATCTAAAGGGCGCATGCGCAAGAATTGTCTTAAAAGCGAACCGGTGTGCTATTTCTTCTCATTAGCAATGTCTGATCATCTGACACAACGTATTGATCAGCTTCTGAGAGAACTGAAACAACTTAAAACTGCAATCGCAAATTATAAAAAGAAAGTTGAAGTGTTTAGAAAGTTTCGCAATTTAAAAATATGAGTGTAGTAATTGACGTTCAAGGCTTTAAAACCGAAAACAATAAGTTTATTGTGAAAGAGTTTGCTGCGTACGATGGAAGCAAAACATGTCACTGCGTGTTTAAACCACCCTTCCGTATGAATTTATTGCCATCAAAACTTTATACGCAAGCAGTTTGGCTTACGGAAAACTATCACTGCGTTGATTGGGAAGATGGTTTCGTGCCAGTGCACAAGTTTCCAGGGATTCTGCAACACATTGTTACAAAATATGATAGAGTGTTTGTTAAAGGAAAGGAAAAGAGCGATTACATAAGAAAATATTCCACCAACACAGTTATTGAACTCGAAGAGCAACCACCGTTGAGACGTCAAGAATCAAAATGTTTTTTTCATAAAAAGGATCCGTGTGTATGTGCATTATCAAACGTGTTTTACTTGTATGAGACATTTTGCATGAATGAATAAAAAATATATTTTTTAATTATGTATTTTTTTTTCAACCCAATTGTAAATAAAACAATGATTAGTTTAAAACTATTTATTTTTATACCATAAAGCGAGATTCATATATTTTACTTCTATTATTTGGACATAATACATTTTTCAAAATTAATTCACATTGCTGGATTCTTTCGTAAAACCGTAGACGATCAAGTACAATAGTCTGATAACTACTCTCCCTAGCTTTTCTGTAAGCAAAATTCCATGTAACCATTACATGAACCTCGTTTTTTTCTTCGTTAAACGTTACTTTTTTCATGTCTTATTTTTTCTTCTATCAGGTTAGGATACAACAACACCATCTCCATCATAGTTGAATCATTTTCACTGCACTGATCACTTCTAGACAATAAAACTTCATATATAGTATCCAAAGGGTTACTATTACTTCTGTTGAGCGAAGTTTTAAACGAATTAAAATATTTCTCAAACTGTTGTTTCTTTAGCATATTAATCCTGTTGGAAATAAGAGGTTTCAGCTGGAAAAGGTTGGTGACTGTTTCACATCCCAAATACACAAAGTATCCATTCTTGAATAGTTTTGTTAATCGGACAGTTTCCCCAATTTTCTCAAAGAATATTTTCGCACGTTCTATATCAATTGGATGCGTGTAGCTGTGTTCTTGCGAATAAAAGTAGTTTAAAACACACCCTTGGCAATCTAAAAACATTTTCCATTCCGTTTCTGAGAGCACTATAAATCCTTTGTTTCCACCAATTTTCACGCAAGGATCAAAGTTACTGTCTAAGCCAACACCAACATATTTGCTTGATGACCTATTTAAATACCACACGTGTGTATTTATAACGCATTTTTCACTGACACAATTATTATTTTCACTGATACTGTTAATTTCAGGAATTTGAATAAATTCGTTTAGAAAGGAGAAATCAGACATTTTTTCTCAAAGTATGTATACTTAATAACAGCATAATGTTGCTTCTACACCTTATATCCAAAAATCTCCATCCCCACTCATCTGCTAATAATAGTCACTGCGTTTGTATGCCTTCCAAACTATGCGTGTTAAAAATATAGTATTTAATATTGCTAATATACTTATTGTTACATAACAAAATGTGTAATTGCATATTTTTTGGTTCGTAGGTATTGCGATCCAATCTGAATAGAGTGTTGTATTATTAAAGAATTCATACTTAATTTTGAAATCACTGTTTGAAGTTAGTCTCAATTTATCCATCATATGTGTGAAAACTGGGTAACCATAATGTGAATTCATCATTGTCATAGGTATATAACACTCTGGTGCATTTTCAGTTTTATTAAGACTTAGACACACATATGCCTCTTTTACCTTTGGTATATAGTTTACATATAGAATATTACCAACCAGAGCGGTTAAAACTATAAGAGAGCTCATGATTGCACTGTAAAATCTAATGCGAAACTGATTTTGTTATGAAGCAATTTTTGTCTTTTATGTGGAAACAAAAGTGTGACTGCAAAAATAAATCCCCTCCTTTTCCCCTCCTTTATATAAGACTAACTGAACAGATCTTCAACAGTACCCCACAAATAAACTAATAATAATGTGGCTTGCTCACGCAACGTATCCAGAAGTGCATGATTTAAAAAGTGGTGCAGAATGCTTAAGAAAACAGTTTTACGATTTAGCATTCCATGCCGAAATTGAAGCTATAGATGGAAGAGGAAGAATTTTACCAATTGAGCAATGTTACAAGAGAGCAAGAATATACGAAGATGCCGCCGAGGCCTGCGACAAATTTTTATCAGACAGAAATGTGAGGACTTTGGCAGCAGCTCTCGATTCATTAGGTTTGGAGAAATATTTAGTGCAAATAAAAGATTATATAAACATTGATCAAGTTTGTGAAGTTTTAGACATCAATACACTATTGTTTATATTTTATGATAATGAAGATAATGAAAACTGTGATATTGAATGTGACTATCAGTAACAAAAATGTTAATTTTAATGTTTGCTTTATTATTGAAAATTAAATGAATTTGAATAATTTGTATTTGTTAATGTGCATTTGGCAATATTTGGGAAATAAAACACATAAGCATATTCATTACTTGTTTATTATTAGTAAAATGACATTTTGCAATAAATATGTGAAATACAATAAAGGTGTTAGTATGCAAGAGATTAAAGTATAATAATTACCAGTTATAAAATGTTTTTACTAAAACTAAAAAGAGAATTACAGAATATACAATATTTAAAACAGTCCATTTTCTATTGCTACACCTTGTCGAACCAATTTTCTTATATCGACTAGACATATCGAAAGTTTGTGCTAATGGACAACTCCTGCTGTATTTTAAATGTTCAGTTTGTGGGCAATCGTCTGCTGCCCAATTATAAATATTTATATGGCAAAAGACACAACAACATTCATCTTTATCACCAGTATAAAAAAATCCATTTTTTGCCAGTTTTACCGGATTTATTTTACCGGTCCAGTTGTGGAAACTTAAAAGCCTGTTGTAAAAAAGTTTGAAATTTTTTTTCGGAGGTGTTTCATCGTCCAGACACATTGTGGATATGTGAAATTATTATGTTTTAGGAATTCTTTTATACCAAAGTTTAAAGATTTTTATATTTTATTTCGAAACAAAAACTGGTGGGGTATAAATTATTCTGTCTTTGGTTTTTTGGATACTGGTTCATAATCTTCATTTAGAAGATTTAAAAAAATATGAAGTTTTTCTCTCCAATTTTCTTCGTCCTCGTACTTGGAAATATCTTTGTGACCCCACGCCAATGTTTTTGTGGTTCCAGGAATTTGATATCGCTTGTCATCTTCCGATGACAAAGCTACTTTATTTATTAGCTCTGTAAACATATTATGTAAATAAGATTTAAAAACATACATGTTACAATATATTTTTGAATTTTTTTCTACAACTTCTTTATAATGAGAAAGATCTAATTGTTTCCTAACAGTTTTCTTTTTAATACCTTTAGCTTTCTTTTGTATACTTTCGTTAGTTTTTACGCAATACGCTTTAGCACCTGTTCCATAAAAACATTGGATTGGTTCACCAGCAAACTCGTCCTTAAACTTACCAACAATTGATATATTTTGGGGAATGTTATAAACGTTATCTTTGGGGTAATTAGAAGTATCAAACTGATCCAAATTATTTTTTATATCTTCGTAGAAATTTTCGGTAGTTATCTCCAATATAAAAGAATCTGTATCCATATATAATAAACTAATATTGTCACCATACTTAGGTTTAAGATACTCATAGTAAAAATTATACATAACAACTTTTGAAATATCTAAAATCGAGAAACCTACATATATCGGTTTATTGTACAATACAGAAACTGTCTGCAATTGAACTGCTATTAAATTTTCAGAAAATACCGCGAGATCTTTAAAATGAGGTTTCGCTATTAACTTTTCCGCAGAATGTGCATTTCCATGTGATTTCCAATGGGAAACAAGTTTAACATTTACGCGTTTTTCTACATTTTCTAGTGTTTTTCCGTAAACGCTATTTGTTAACAATTTAACTTGATTTTTTTCAAACTTAGATTTTGCATATTTGCGAAGCCATGGCGATTGTTTAAACTTAATGGCTCTGTGGATTTTGGTTAATTTTAGACCGAATTTCAGACATTGTTTTAGATACATATAATGGATAATATAATTGGATTTGTTTTTTAAATTTGGTATCAATTTGGAACATTTAGAATTCGGCGGTTGAAAATTTTCAGGGCAAAACGGCAATTCATTGTGATATGCATGCAAATTTTCAGGGTACTCTATATCTACTTCAAAAACATAACCTATAGGCGAGGTGTCGGAAAGAGCTGATATATCTAGTTTATCAATTTCGTCCCTAGAAACCCAAGCAAAGTCTCCTTCTGGCAAGTACTGACGCATGGCGTATCCGTAAAGGTTTGTGGCGTCTAGATACATTATGTAACTATTTTCTTTTGTAGGATTAAAGTTGTCTAAAAATTGATTATTGGCTTCTGACTTTCTAGAAACACAGGTACTTATACCACCTCTAATGCCCTTTTTAAAAAAATGTATAGCATCTGGATCAGTGAGTAACTCCAAATTAACATCTGTTAATTTAAGCATCGCGTCCCAGCTTAGGCTAGGAGAAGTCAGATACTGACAAGGGTCTAATTTGTAAATTTTAATACTATTTTCTCTAAAGTTTTCGAAAATGTCCGATAGGATCAATACATCCGATTTCAAATAAATGTCACTATAGTCGCCTAGAGTTTTACAGTTAAATAAGTTCCATACTTCTTCAGCTCGTACATAATCTTCAGCAGTCAGCTCATTATAGAATTTATCAATTGTTGGTAATGATTTTTCTGTTAATTTTTCAAACGAATCTACATAAGAATAAGGAAATACCCCCTTTTGTCTAATATACTGAAATTTAAGGTCATCAGGAAAAGCTTTTCTGATTTCCTTACACTGCCCATCCTCTAATACCCCAGATATAACTTCCAGGGACTCGGGTAAAAATTGCAGAGAATCTATGAACCTAAGTTTTAGTCTTAATTTACTTTTCTTATCCATCAGAATTTGTTTACTAAATGAAATATATTTTTCTTTAGTTTGTGCTACTACATCAATGCTTTCTTTATTGTAGCATAATGATTTCACAAACAAATGGCAATCATAGTTTTTTAAATTGTGTAAAATTATAGGAATAAATTCTGGAGGTTTAAAATGCAAATTACAAATGAAGTGGCAGGGACCGCGGTAATCTCCACTCCAATGGCAATGATCTCTACACTTTTTTAAGTTCTGAGTATCCCCAAATGGTTTTTCGCAAATATAACATTCTGTGGCATTATCATACCGGCTTTGTTGGGATAAAGTTAAAGGTTTCATAGGAGTGTTTCGATTAGAAAATTTTAAATATAAATCTTTAACATCTTCTTCTATCCACTCAATAAACCTACGAGCACAGTTCTCGCCTCTATAGATTTTGAATTTGGATAAAGTATCATCAAATGAACATTTCACGTAATATGCAAAAGAGTGTGGAATATGCTCGGAAGTTTTAATTGTGTAGCTAGAATTAGGTTCTAAGGAATCTTTATCATTTGCAATAGGCTTTAAGATACTTTCAAAATCTGCATAAACTACTATGGGGACTTTAAATTGTTTTTGAATATTTTCGAATTTGGATACGTTTGCGGGACAATAATTTCCAAATTTATCTAATATCATATTATTTGAAGGGAAGTCAATCCTTACAAAATTACAGTCATTTTCGGAATGTCTTTGCAATTTGTCGAAAGTTCGAAAATTTTGTAAACAGCCGTCGCAAAGGTGTTTTTTATTCGCATGTTTGGATATTTGTGAGAATACTAATTTACCAAGATCTTTTATACAACAATAGTGATAATTTCCGAGACCATCCTCCACTAGTAATAAATTGACATGCAAATTTTTCTTTTGCTTTGAATAATATAGGGGTCCGACAATCTCCAAAATCCGTTTGTTTAATTTATAAAAAGTTTCTATACCGTACACATTTACAGATACATTATTTTGCCCCTCAAATTTTTGAATATCTCGTAAGTTGACAGGAAATTTTATGTCCATAAAATTAAAAATATTTCTAAAGTTTGGATAAGAACCTGGTTTGTTGGGTTTTCCTGAGGGTTGACACACTGCCGATACCATCGCATATCCAAAACAATATTGGTCGTTATTTTGTACGTTGATGACTGATTTCGTGTTTTGAATTTCTCTGGGTAGAGGAATGTATGAAGATCCACGCAAAGGAGAGTATTTGTTTATGTTTATCTCCAGATGTAGGATTTCTATTAGAATCCAACCTGAAATAATAATTAAAATAATTAAAAATAATTCTGTCGTCGCTGGAAAATAATTTAAAACCCTTACCAGATTCTCGCTCCGCTAGCGAGTCAGATTTCTCCTTAATTATGACAAACAAGTTATCATACAATTCACTAAGGTCAGTAGCCCTGACAACAATCTCAAAAGGTGTGCCAAATGATTTCACTTCGGTCACATCCAGTGATTTTGAATAGTATACACCATATAACTCTATATTAACTTTCAGGCTGGAATGTTTCAATTGTTGTTGGGTAATAAGTCTGATAACAGAACTCTTAATTTCATCCTCAAATTCTTTTAAATCTATAGTATACTGTCGAGGGGTGATTTTGTAGCTTGCGATTCTACATTTGAACGCACTCCGTAAAATTTCTATTCTATCTTCTAGCGGATGAAAACTTTTTGCCTTATGAGAATTTGTTCGCAAATGTTTAGCCCACAGGTTTGTTGGAATATTTATTTTACAGAATGTGCAGTATGATTCTAAAAGAAATATTTTATTAGTGAAATGATACTACAATTTAAAAATATTTTACCTTGAGGCGTTCCATATATCAATGGATCAACTAAAAATAAACAAAAAAAAATTAAAATCAACTAACAAACCCTATTTAAAATAACTTACGTGCTATAATGTAGTTTTCTATTTCATTTGTGGATGGCAGTAAATTTTTGTTCGTACAGTTGTTAATAATGTGTTTCTTGGTGTTCGATTTAGTTGTAAATTCTTGCAAACAAAGCGAGCATAAAAAAGCCATTCTGCTAGAAACAAACAAACTAAACAGCATAGAAAAAATACTTATAAAAAGCAAAATAAGCATATATATTAGTCTAAGCATCTACTCTAATACAAAAGCATATACACTAATCTAAAAGGATCTACTCTAATCCAAAAGCATATTTGATAATTCTAAAAGCAATTTTTGTTGTCGCAATATATAATCAAATAAATGTTTGTTTAAATTTTGAGTATTGATATCTTCTATTAAATTTATAAAATTAAAAAGCAGAGATTTTGTTAAGGCAGCACTTCTTATAAATGTTTTTTTATTGAAGTTTGTTACTTTTCCTACTTGTAATTTTATTTTTAATATATTTATTTTGTCACTGATAGAATTTAAATTTAAAGGTTCAGCCGCATTCCAAGCATTCACGTCAAAATCTGTATATTGTGATATTGAATTTGAGAAATTAAATTGTTCTATTTTCTTCTCGGATTCCTGTAAAATTTCCATTAATTTCGTTACTGCTTCATTTAGTTCTAAATTTTCGGAATTTATATCTGAAGAACTTGAGCCAGACTGTTCTAAAGAATTTGGTTCAGATTCTTCTAATGAATTTTGTGCAGGAATGTAATTATCCAAAAAATCAGATATTTCATCATGAAGAAATTTCTCTACTCTTGGGACACCGCCTTCTTCAAACTTAAGTATAATTTCAGTACAAATATGACAATTTGGCAGATCGTGGATTAAGCATATGTTTGAAAAACTGTTCATTTTTAAGAAAAAAAAAACCGTTGTTTTCAGAAAAGTAACAAAATTTAAAAAAACTATTATTAGCAAAAGTAAGAAAATTATTAGTACTAAAGAAAATTACCTCTAAACACCTATACGCACTCACTAATAGTAATAGTACTATTAAGCACACTAACTAATAGAAATAATACTTTTAAGCACACTAACTAAAATATATATATGCATACGGCAAACATGCGTTAAAAGCAATCGAATTGATAATGGTTGGTCATGTGTAGGGTCCATCTATATATATAAAAACCCGTACTTTTCAAAATACAGAGACTTGCAAAAGTTCGTGCCCAGTATCATTGCAATGGCAGAATATAACAACAGTTATTATTTAAATGATATTTTTGTTGTGTATAATCTAAATCAACTTAAGTATCTATATAGATATTAATAATCACAGAATCGATAGAGAAAAATAGATTTTATACAGATATATTGTTACTGTAAATATTTCTAAAAATGTATTTTGTCTCTTGTATTATTAAACTGATTTTTCAATTTTTAACCACAAATAAGTATTTTTTAATATAGTTCTTTTATTTTCTAAAGGTTATCCTTTCCTACTAATTATTTCCACAAATTTTTGGTTCTGCATTTTTGTTAATCCCAATATTATATACAATGTTGTAAAACTTTCGCTGTGACTGACATTAATACAGTGAAACTTTCTGAAAAGAGAATAAAAAAGAGAATATAAAGTTTGCATACTCTGCATCAACTTTCATCCAAAGAAAAACAAAACAGAGCTTTCTCGATTAAAAGACATTCATCGGAGATCATATGCGTAGGTTTTTTTGTTTCATTTATGCTCTTGAAACGTGGATCTTATAATATTATTTCGAGCAGAAATCATAGTTACCTCGCAGCTTCCAGCAAAAATGTTTAATATAATTTATATCAACCTTTTAATCCCATTTATATAAACATGTTCAATGCGATTTTATACCTAAGAAGTATATTCGACGCCGCCACTGTATGCAACTATGTTGCATAAATTTTGGATGCATCTGTTATTATAAAGGTATTGAACTTTCGCTACCTGCTTACGCTTACCAGCTGCATTTTTATTTCATTCACTTTCTTGCGGGTCGGGTGCGACCTAGTTTCGAAACATACTCGAGTGATGTCTCATTTCAGTTTTAAACGTTGTCGGTTTATCTTCGTGTCGCGGCGAACTCAGAATATTTTTTGCAAAGATATTTGACAATACGTACAGATTGTGGGACTTTTTTAAATGTCTCTAAACTTATGTACTGTCAGATTTATTTTGTTATCTCAACAAAGATTGTGTTTTGCGATGTGTTGGGGTGAGTTATTCTAATTATTAACCTTTTTTGTTTCTTATTATAATTCAAAACTAAACGGAAACCTAAACAATCGAAATTTGTAGGGTTTGCATAGTAAAGAAATATGTTTGATCCTTCTGTGTAAACTAGATTCATTTCTGTATTCATAGGAACAGGTGTTTGAATATTATTATAATTGTACCTGTTTTTAAAATACCATGAAGCATTATTTTTGCCTTTTCGAGTACAAAGTTAAATGATATGTTGAATGCGATATTCTAGGGGATTTTCTGTCTCCAGTATTTCCATGAATAAATCGATAGGGATCCAAAGAATAAATATATATATATAGGTAAAAGAGATTGAATTAAATTTTGTTTCTATTTAGGGGATCTATTTTTCTGTTTGATCCTTCTGTGTAAACTAGATTCATTTCTGTATTCATAGGAACAGGTGTTTGAATATTATTACAATTGTACCTGTTTTTTAAAATACCATGAAAAATTATTTTTGCCTTTTCGAGTTCATGATTAAATCGATAGGGATCCAAAGAATGAGGATATATAATAGGGAGTGAATTAAGAATGCTATAAATAATTACATAATTTATTAACTAAATACGTACAATAAAATAAGTACAATAAAAATAAAAATGTATATATTTTTTAATTATGATGTGACAAATTTCGCCATTCGAATGCGTTCCCTCTCACGAAACGCCTTTTTTGCACTTTTGCTCTTTGTCGTAGGAAATCTTATGATGTTTTTGTTATCGAGTTGTGACACGTACATTTCTTCTCCGTCCTGGCCCCACGCAATCCAATACTCCTGATCTTGTGTTTTCCTATTCTCCATTTCTAATGTTTTTTTGTTCTTGTATTCATCATACATCCACAACCTTGTCTCTTCTTCAATTGCTTGTTGCAATGCAAAATTCATGTTGACTAAATAATATTCGTGTAAATTAGTACCTTTATAAAGTTAATTCCCCTCTTGAATGAAATTGAGATCAAGGAGAAAATTTGAGATTGTAGAAATGGGGATCGCTGAAAATGTCTGGATGTGCCTTACGGAGTGGGGGACCAATAGAATTTCTAGTTATGGAAAAGGACTTGGTTTGAAACGTGGTGGAGGGTGTGGCTTAAAAAGTGGGGGATCAATAGAATTTGTAGGTCACGGATGAGGGCTTGGTTTAAGAAATGGGGGAAACCAATGAAAATATTAGGGAGATGTGGTTTCGGGGGTGGGGGACCAATAAACATCTGAAGGAGGCGTGGCTTGAGGAGTGGGGGGCCAATGAGATATCTAGGTCACGGATCAGGCCAGCACCATCCATAACCCACTACTAATTATTAGTATGTTGGTTAGTTGCTATGGTGACGCGGATGCCGCGCTAACAAGGCACCCGTGATAATTGCGTTTTAATTAAGAACAGATACGTAATTTTTCTTATTACGTGTCAGTCATTACGTGTCAGTGTTCGTAACAATGGACTTGCTTATAACCTAAACCGTCACTTAATAGGTATGTTACTAGCATATGAGTAGAAAAAGGTTTTTACTGATTACCTGTAATTTCTATACACTGATTACCCATGATTTATGATGATTTCCAAGAATTTCTACTCATTAATTGTGATTTTTGGGCAATGTGTACAGTCATTAAACACTCATTACATACCTGAGTGAGACTTCATTGATTTCCTGTGATTTCTCCTGATTGAATATGATTCCTGATGATTTCCGAAAATTTCTGGTTTCCTGTGATTTGTTCTGATTACCTGTGATTTCTGGGCAATATTTCGACAATTTTGAGATTACTGTGAAAATGTAAAAAATAAGTAAATTCAGGATATGTTGTGCAACTGGCAAATGCGCTCAGGGGGTCACGAGCCTAGACGCGAGAGTCGACCAACAATATATTTTTTGTTGACTTTAGGATTTTTTAATTTCGGATTCATATTAAGCTATTTTTCTTTCACCTGTTGTTCATCGTGACTGAATCACCCTGTAGGTATCGGTCAAATAAAATGAAAATAATAGCAAAAAATTATTTTTGAAGAAAAAACATCACCTAATGTTTTTCTGTAGCTATCATAGATGTTCGTAAGTACATCATTATTTTGTCCGGATGGACGTTTGCGCAACAAATACCACAGAAAACCTATCCTATTACCGTAGGCACAGAAAGAGAAAGAGCACAGCCTACATATGTTTTTTTTCCTGAAAACCGCGGGGAACTATATAGGTATATGTATAAACACGCCAGAAATTACCTCCCCTTATCAACCCCTTTTGTTTGGCCCACGACTTCTGCTACACCCTGAATAGTTACTTGTGTTTCTTCAACAAATTGCACATCGGAACAAGCCGTTCTATCGTCGGATAAAGCGTGCATCGTGCATCTCCCGCGGGAGCGCTCCCTATTTAGGAGGCGCTTTGGCGCATCCGCCTCCCCGCTTGACATGATTCGCGGCGACGTCGCTAGATGGCGGCCAATTTCTGACGAATTGGGCGGCCGGGGCGGCCAATGAAGCGTGTCGCAGTCGACTGCCGACTGCCGCCGCCCCTGTCGGGGGTTGGGTGTTGCCACGAGGGGTGGCGAAGTGCGCTTATACAAGGTGTACTTGTGTTAAAACGAGCAATAATTCGTTCGATGGCTGCGCTGTTAGGAGAGAAAAATGAACCGCAGGACGGTCTTTGTTGACTAGAATATTAAAGCCAAGAACGCTCAGGAGAACTAAGCTCAAAGAGTGTTGGAAATCACCTGAATATAAATCTAGCTTTAGTGGCCTACATTCCCAACTAACAAACTTTTTTTTATAAGGTCTGTATAAATAACTATAAGATATATTGTATAGGATACTGAAATTCTTATAACGTGCTACAAAACAATTAAATGATCCTTATACTCGTACAACCAAAAAGGGCCCATTTTTATACAACAATTTAGTAATATAACAGTTCTATAAAAAATGTACCTATACAACTCTTAAACGATTGTTCTATACAGCTTTATACGGCTACTATAAAATGCAACGAGGCTCATTCTAAGCAACGAAACCTCTACATGGCTTATGTGGACTACAAAAAGCATTTGATTCCGTAGAGATCAACAACCTGCAGCGAAAAGTTAATAAACATCAAAAAGCTCATAAACATCATCTCCGTAGCGCCGTAGAAAGAACAACTCTGCCCCGTCAACTAGGAGGAAGAGGATTGGCAGACCTCAACAAGCAATTGGACCAACAATTAAATCTGCGTAATTATTTCCACAGGCAGGCGAACAGCTTCACACTACATAAAGCTATATGCGGAGCAGACGTCTCAACACCGCTACGTCTGAGGGAACACAAGCATCAAAATCACCACCGAAGCGACAATGATAAACTACAGATGTGGTTGGAGAAGCCGCTGCACGAGAGGCATCCTAATGAAGTTAACCAGGAATATGTCGACAAGTTAGCGCCTAACTATTGGCTGAACTCGGTACGAATGTTCCCGTGACGGAAGGCGTCCTACTGGTCATAGAAGATCAGGTTATACTAACTCGCAACTACCTAAAATTCATTGTAGGAGAGTCATCGGTAGTGGATGACAGATGCAGATACGGATGCCAAACTTCAGAAACAATCCAGAACATAACAGGAGGATGTCAGATGTTCGCATCAACGGAATATTAGGAACGACATGATTCGGTTGCCAAGATCTTGCACCAGGAACTGGCGGAAAATCTGCTGCTTGTGCAAGCAGAGAGAGTCCCATATTACAGCTACACACCGGAGCCCGTTCTTGAAAACAGCAACTACAAGATGTACTGGGATCGTACAGTTCTGACAGATCCACGAATTGCCATAACAGACCAGAGCCTATAATAGTAGATACAATTTATAGAAAGCGAAGTACAGAGACTTAGAAGAACGAATTAGAAGGTAATGGGAAATGGAGAACGTTCATGTTCAATCATCGTGTCAACAACTGGTGATAAACCTACCAAAAACTCTGCTGAGAAACATCAAAGAGCTGGGTCTAACTGACAATCTTTACAGGTCCATGCAGAAAGCGGTACTACTTGCGACAGCCCGAACCGTTAGGAAATTCATGGGGAATGCAGGATCATCCAACAACATCAATGTCACCTAAGGCCCGATAACATGGGAAGGGTCTCGTCCGAGCCAGATCCTTATGGTATCCAGGATACCCGGGATCTGAGTGAATGTTCCCCGTAGAGGGAGTGCGAATGCCTTTTGGCTAAGTCGATAATAATAATAATAATGTATGGGAGAGGAGAGGTGTACAAAATGACATACTTGGGTTAAACGACATAGCCAATATCGTCAAATTATTGCCCAAAGAAAATGACACCATTTCTAGAATTTTTGAGAAATCTTCCTTTGAAAGTTCAAATTGAAATGAAAAATCGTCAAAGCTTAAAAATGATTAGAATATTAAAAATGATTACCTAAATGACCGAATCAAAGTAAATAACAATAAGCAAAGAAAAAGCCTGTATAATATAATATCCCAAATCTAAAAACAATTTATAATTATCTATACTTATTTTTTTTTTCAGTAAAGAACAATTTTATGGCACTATGAAACACGCAGAATGATTGCGATTTTTATACCACCAAAATAAGCTAAGTGTCAATAATTGTTTTACATCATGGTACTAAAAAAAGGCGAAACTGAATAACCATACTCGTATAATTACACAACGACGGTAACTCCAACAACATAGCAACAGTTGAATGGTGATTTGTGGATGGAGGCAAGTATTGTGTATTAATTACCTCAGACAAGTAGATAGTTATCAACAAATAATATTATTTGTTCTAATAAACAAACCTCAAATTAGTCAATTATTTAATAATGCTAGTAACCTACCTTTGCAGTAGGTACATATATCATATAAATATGTTTTATATTTATGTTTTATTCTAACAAGTTCTAGTATCAGTTACGCAACACAAAGTACTTCAGCTTGTAGATCGTGCAGCTAGTAGGACAATACTTATAAACGCGTGGTAATATACTAGGAGTGTTTTATTACGAAACGCGGGAGGAAATATTGCATATAACTAAAGTTACATGAACACATATGCCATGTGGAAAGAAGACGCTACATGCTGAGAAGACACTTTTAATATTATATATACTAAAACATGTTCTATTACGACAGTCTCTCTTGTAACTTTTGCCAATAAACATCTTTTTAAAAACAAATTTGTTACGCTCGCCCACGTAACTGGCGCAGTCGTGCGGATCACTGTTGCCTTTTTCGACCTATCGATAGATATCGACTCGCGATCGGTTCCGAATCTTCGGTTAAAAACAGTGTGAATCCGAAAGGTGTGGACTTGGCTCTTACAAGACGGCTCAACAGACCAGGGGACCCCAGGAACAGCATCGTCCTACAACCCTTTTGGTCACCGCAGGGAGAAGACAGCATCGTTTTTCCTATTGCACCCGTAGGTTAAGAAGAAAAAGAAGATTTCCATGAAGAAAAACATCTTCATCTTAGCATTGTAAGTGAATCCTAAAACAAAATTCATATTAACCCCTTTTTGTATATATTGTTTATATTTCTGTTTCGCCAATCTGGACGAACTTTTAGATTTAGCAAATTTGTTTAACACTCTCCAACTTTCGGAAATTGAAAATATTCCTACTTCTAACCCAGTAAATTCAACAATTTCAAGTACTATGGCAAACCCAGACTATCAAATGATAAGGTACCAAGCCGACAACATTCCTCGATTCGACGGAAACCCTAAACAAATTAACAGATTTATTCGTTGCGTTGAAAACTTTCTCACCAACCATCAAAATGCTACAACCCCTCTCGCACCGATAAATGTTTGTCTGTTTGATACTGTCATAAGTAAGCTAGTTGGAAGAGCAGCTGACTTAATAGCTTCTCGAGTAGAACTTAATTCTTGGGAACTTATTAAAAATGCCCTAATTGTCACTTTTTCTGATCAAAGAACAGAGGACTGTATTATACAAGATATTATATCTTTAAGACCCGATAAAAATGAAAACAATCATAATTTTGGCTTAAAATTACAAGACGCTAGAAGTCTACTGGTCTCTAAAATTAATGCTTCTAACGATACAGCAAACGTAAAACTTTTGAAAATAACTCAGTATGAAGCTCTTATTCTCAAAACTTTTATCAATGGACTCAATTATCATTTACAGCTTATAGTAAGATTAAAAAATCCCGATTCCTTGGAGCAAGCTATGGCTTTCGTCCGAGAAGAAGAAAACTTTTTATATTATAAAAATCGTTCACAAATTCCACAAACTAAAATAGTTCCTAATTTTCAAAATTCACGACCTAACATGAGATTACAACCTTCTAAAAGTACCCAATCTTATCCAAGACCACCAACGTACCAACCAACGACTTTTTCTAATTATCCCCGACCTAAAGTACAACCTCAATTTCCACCAAAAAATATCCCTTCACCATCTTATAATAACCAATATAGAAATTTTAATTCACCATCCACTATGCAAAGATTTCAAAATCCCAATTTTAGACCTCAGTATCAACCAAATCAATACCAATCAAATCAGTATCAACCGAATCAATTTCAAAGATCCCCTCAAAATTTTCCAAAACCTTTCTCTAAAATTACTCGAATAACTAAAAACGAACCAATGGACACTACAACAGGAAATACAGTTTTACATCAAAATTTTATTTCTGAAGAATGCTATAACCAGGTTATTGACCCCGTAGAGAGTACCGAAACAACCCTACAAATTGAACCTCAAATTCCTGACGGAAACTACTACGAAAATGACGAATTATCCCAATTTTTATATTACCCAGAACACCCGAATTTTGACGAATATACCGAGTTTTCCCAACCCTCAGACAAAACAACTGAAAACGAAAATTTTCAGATAACTCCGAACCAAAACCCTACAACGTAATTTATCTAAATAATACCGACGAAACCACCTTACCTTACGTTTATCTCCCCGAACTAAATGCAAATTTTTTAATAGACACAGGTAGTTCAAGAAGTTTTATTAATCCCGAATTAGCTCATCAATACTTTACAGATTTTATTTTCGAAGAACCTTTTTGTGTAAAAACAGCCCACGCTAGATCCATACATAACGAAGCGATGGAAATTCCAGTTTTTCCCTCATTTCAAATGAATGGAAACCATAAATTTTATTTATTTGATTTTTCAAAAAATTATGCAGGATTATTTGGCACCGATTTCTTAAAACATAAAATTATGTCAAATATCGATTTACGTTGTGACTATCTAGTTACGCCTTATGTAGCTATCCCCTTAAATAACACTGAATATATCGTTTCAAATTTCATAAATGCAAATTTCACGACATTAGAAATAATTATACAGCCCCGAAGCGTACAAAAAATAAAAGTACCCGTAAACAAAATTTCTGGCACTTGTATCTTACCTTACACAAATTTTGGAAAAGCAGAAATGCCTGAAGCAGTTTGCAATATTGTAGATTCATTCGCTACTACCTTTGTTACTAATATTTCGGAAAATCCAATCAAAATTAAATTTCTTAAGCCCTTTGATATTGTACTAATCAATGAAGCTGAAATAAATTTTTTCGAAAAAATGGAAACTGACCAAGATCTAGACGACCATATTGAACAACTACAAAAACAGAATTTAAAAAATTTACGCTTAAGTCACTGTAATCAAGAAGAATATGACGCAATTCGAAAATTATGTTTCGAATACCGAGATATTTTTTATGGATTGTGATTGACTATCGCAAACTTAATGACAAGACAATTGACGACAAGTTTCCATTACCAAACATTTCGGACATTCTAGACAAACTCGGAAAAGCCCAATACTTCTCGACACTCGATTTGGCGAACGGCTTTCACCAAATAGAAATGTCACCGGACGACATCCCAAAAACAGCATTTTCTACAGACACCGGTCATTTTGAATTCAAAAGAATGCCATTTGGACTTAAAAACTCACCCTCTACGTTCCAAAGGGTTATAAATAATGTTCTGCGCGGATTACAAAACGAAACATGTTTAGTGTACCTCGACGACATTATAATTTTCTCGACATCTTTACAAGAACATATAGACAGACTAAAATCAGTTTTCCAACGCCTTAGAGAATCAAACTTTAAAGTCCAACTGGACAAATCGGAATTTTTACATAAAGAAGTAGCTTATTTAGGACACCAAATTACCACTGACGGAGTTAAGCCCAACCCGGATAAAATTAAGGCAGTTAAAAATTTTCCTATACCCCGTACGCAAAAAGAAATTAAGTCATTTTTAGGTTTAGCTGGTTACTACCGTAAGTTTATCAAAGATTTTTCCAAAATTAGTAAACCCTTAACTGAATGCCTCAAGAAAAACCGTAAAGTAGATCACTCTCCGAAATTTATCGAAGCTTTTAATCATTTAAAAGATTTGCTGATAAATTCCCCTATTTTAAAATATCCAGAATTTGACAAACCCTTCGTTCTAACAACAGATGCCTCTAGTGTAGCATTAGGAGCAGTCCTGTCACAAGGAACCCCGCCTAACGATTCGCCAATCGCATACGCATCACGCACCCTCAACAATACGGAACAAAAATATTCGACTATTGAGCGTGAATTACTCGGAATTTTATGGTCATGCAAGTATTTTAGGCCTTATCTATACGGTAGAAAATTCTTTATATACACAGATCATCGCCCTCTCGTTTGGCTCTTTAATCTGAAAGAACCTAACTCCAAATTAGTCAGATGGCGCCTCAAACTTGAAGAGTTCGATTACCAAATTATATATAAAAAAGGAAAACAAAATTCCAATGCAGATGCCCTTTCTAGAATTCAGTTAAATGCAATAGAAACCCAATCTACCTTTAATAATGCCGGAGACATAGACTTTGACATAGATGAATTTTTGCGCCAAGAATCAAAATTTTTACCTAATCCTTCCCCAACTTCAGACTTAACTACTGACTTAGACGAATCTTTAAAACAGAATGATATTGACAAGCAAGAAATTAACGAAATAATGAATGATTTACAAAAATTTACCTTACCTGAAAACCCCAAACAAAAAATAAGAATTTTGCAAAATATACAAATACGACCACCGACTACTGATGCCACTGCGCATAGTATCAATGCCCCCGAAACTACGACCAATATCCCAATATTAGACGAAATTATTAACAATCGACCAAACCAGATGATTATCAAAAAATCACCCTACGAGTTATACTCAAAAATTGAACAAGAAAATTTTGACGACCACCATATCATTTATGCAACCTTACCTACCAATATTAATGAGATAACAAAATTTTTAAGAGAATACATAAGTAACAAAACCATGTATATTTACTTTCATTCTAAAGAATTACGGCCTTACTTCCAAGAATCACTTAATACACATTTTCAAAATTGCAAACTTATCGAATGTACCAAACTTATTAATAATGTTAAACCGGAAGAGAGACAGATGCTTATAAAATACAAACACGAAGGCAAGACAAATCATCGTGGAATCGACGAAACTTATAAATTTTTAAAACAAAATTACTATTGTAAATCTCAAAAATCCGATATTTCTAAGTACATAAATCAATGCGAAATATGTCAACGGTCAAAATACAATAGAAGACCTCCTAATGAACCCCTAGTTTTGACTCAAACCCCTTCTAGGCCTTTCGAAATATTACATATTGACACATTTATTACAGGAAAATATAAATTTCTAACTTTAATAGACAAATTTTCGAAATTTGCTCAAGCTTTACCATACTTTGGAACAGCAATATCGGCCTGCCAACAACTAGTTCATTTCTTTTCATTCCACGGAATTCCAAAGCTAATTGTTTGTGATAACGGCTCAGAATTTAAAAACGACGTTTTAGATGACTTATTGAAAACTCATAATATAAAAGTACATTTCACCACCCCCCGTCATCATGAGTCAAACTCCCCAATAGAAAGACTACATTCAACCCTAATTGAGCACCTTCGAATTCCTAGAGAAAAGGACAAAACATCTGATATACCGACCTTAATGACATACGCAATAATAGCTTACAATAGCACAATTCATTCTCATACTAATCACACGCCTTTTGAAATAATCTCAGGTCATACAGACTCTCGCGATCCGATGTCACTTATACCCGCTCAAGTTTTCACGGAATATGTTAACAATCATCAGAATAACACGAAAGCGCTTTATGATAAAATTCATTCCGACTGTGTTGACAAAAAGGAAAATATAATTAACAAGCGAAACAGTAGTAAGACAGCCGCTGAAATTACAGTAGGCACTCAGGTTTTTAAACAAGTGGATCCGAGGTCAGCGAAATTAAAATCCAAATTTACAGGCCCCTATTTGGTTACAAAAATTCTCGAAAACGGAAAAATTGAAATACAAAACCCAAAAACAAACAAGACAGAGATTACACACAAAAACGAGACTAAAATAAAACACGTTGTTACAGATGGACCTGGACCATCGACGCAACCGACACAAACTTCCATAACCTCAACTCCTATCCCGGACTCTTCCCATACAAGTTAGGAACGACACAAATTGTATCTAATCACTGGCCACTTGTTCAAGTATACGACTTAGCCCCAGTAGTTTCAAGATATTTAGAAATAAAAAATCAAGTGTATAAACTTAATAATGACACTAAAAGTAAAATTGGACACTATGGTGACGAATACAATAATTCATTTTCATATTTGTTTGCATTAGAAAAGCAGATCGATTTACAAATAAATCAAATAAATCCTATTCAAAATGTAACTAGACAGAAAAGAGGCTTACTTAATCCTTTGGGATCTCTCATTAAATGTATTACAGGAAATTTAGATCAAGAAGATAGCCAAAAATATGACATACAGATAAAAAACTTACAAGAAAATCAAAACAAATTAAAGGGTGTTGCCTTCAGTCAAATTACGTTATTAAAATCTACCATTAAGAAATTTGAGGAAACAGTGACAAACATAACTCACAACCAAAAACAAATAGAATTTAAAATTAATCAAATACGAGAAGCTCTCGAGAAATTCGCTCAAGCCCAACTAGATGACTTCAATTATTTTCAAATTCATATTTTGATTCATCAACTTACTAATATATACCAAAATATCTACAATATATTTGATAGAATGGAAGTAGCAGTTTCTTTTGCAAAATTGAATACTTTACATAACTCAATCATAAATCCTATAGACTTGTTATTAGAAATAAAAGAATCTGAAAAATATTTAAAGTTAGGCAAAGTACCTCTTTCACCAACTATTGATAATATTTTGAATTTCGAAAAACTTATTGAAATTAAAAGCTACTCAAAAGAGTTCAGTATCACATTTATTTTAGAAATACCCTTGGTTGAATCAGAGTTATACCAATATTACAAAATCCTACCATTACCAATCCCAAAAAATAATGAACCCGATTTTTACTTTTGCCTACCTTATAAACCATTCCTTGCACTTAACAATGAAAAGTATGTTTCCATGGACAAAATCTGCAAGAAAATTGAAGAAACCAAGTACATTTGTGAAGAAGTTAGTCCTACGCATGTTGATGATGACGCTCCTTGCGAGGTGCAATTAATATCATTCAAAAATTTAACGAACTGTTCTCCCTTCAAGACTACTATTCAAAAAGTTGAGATAGCCAAAGTTGTCAAAAATAAATGGCTAATAACTGTTCCGTCAAAGCGAATAGCTGTTAGTTCCTGTAAAAACTCAGTACCAAATAATACACCACTACAAGGAAGTTACTTAGTTGAACTGTTTTCCGATTGCACTTTAAAATTAAATTCGATAATATTACAAAGCTATAAAACTAGCAAACTACCCTTTATAAAAGTATCTTTACCCTCTATAAACTTTTCGAGTAAAAACCTCACTAGCATCCCGAAGAAGCTAGGTCTGCCAGAACTCAGCCTCAACAAAATCAACTTAGAAGAAACAAGAAGTATTCAAGACATCCTTGAAGAACAGAAGAAGATTTTAGAAGACATGTCGTCACCACTTGAAACAAAGAAAATTAACATTTTTACAATTTTTATTTTCATTATAATATTAATTGTTTTATTACTACTCTTGCTCAAATTAATTAAAAAACATTTTCAAAAATTTTCTATTAACCCAAAACAAAAGGAAACCCGAGAAGAAATCATCATTTAACTTTTGGGAACCACATCCTAAAGAATATGCTTCCCAGTAGGGCCGGAGGAGTTACATGAACACATATGCCATGTTTCTGGAAAGAAGACGCTACATGCTGAGAAGACACTTTTAATATTATATATACTAAAACATGTTCTATTACGACAGTCTCTCTTGTAACTTTTGCCAATAAACATCTTTTTAAAAACAAATTTGTTACGCTCGCCCACGTAACTCTAAGACGTCGTAACGGAAATGGACCGGGAGATAGTGACCGATTTTTGGACGTGATTTTGCTCAGTATGCCTTGCAAAGGGCATTATGTGGCACATATTCTCACAATAATAAGGTATCAATCAGAGAGTCATCCTGGGTTCTTCATGTGAAAAACTGAGTTTTCAATTATTCGAAAAATATGCGTTTTGATATGATTTTATACAGGCTGCCATGTGTTTTATAATGAAGCTCAAAATAGAAAATTCCTCGGAAAACCATAGGCATACCGTTAGGGTGGGTCCAAAGGGCTAGTATTACTGCCACGTGATCTTGTATTTTAATAATTAATTTTTCCACGTTTCTGAACAGGCTGAAAATGAGAAGTATGCAAGTTCTTGTTATGAAACTGCTGAAGAAAAGATGGCATACCGTTTGCGCATGTCCAAGTACACTTTACTTTACTTTAATAACTCGTTTAAATGATTAAATAACATTCAATTTAAACACTACTTGGAGAAGATTTTTACCTATAAACATACATATGTATCGAAATCCGAACGGTTTTCGTCAAAGTTCATTTTTTAAAAATTTTCTTCTATTTTTTCTAAAGGAAGACAGCTAAGGCAAACATATTTGATACAGTTTTAGACACTCATTAAATACTATAAATTAAAAATAATTCAGCCCATCTACTTCCACCATCATATTTTTTAATAAAAAAATGGTAAGTACGGCACCGATAAAGTAATCTTTTTTGCCTTCGCTAAATTTTCCAATAGATTCTAATAAAAAACTATTCTTGACTTTTTTCGAAAAAAGTACCGTTTTTGAAAAATTAACTTTTGTGCGTTTTAATCTTTTTAGCTGAAGAAAATCAAAGTACCTAGGTATAGGCTCTCGAAATAATTTTGCACACTTACTGAGTTTTTAATTCCAAACAACTTTCCTTAATAACATTTGGTCTTAAAACCTAGATTCGAAAAATCATGTACCCCGGTAAATCTAATTTTTCGCACCCGTAAAGTGGGCTTGAGGTAGGTCTTGGGGCAAAATATTATTAAGGAAAATTGTTCGGAATTAAAGACTCAGTAGGTGTTCAAAATTTCGAAAGCTTAGACCTACTTTCATTTTCTTCTGATAAAAAATTTAAACGCCTAAAAGTGAATTTTTCAAAAACGGTAAATTTTTCGAAAAAAAGTCAAGAATAGTTTTTTATAATTGATTGGAAAACGTAGTAAAGGCAAAGACAATACTTTTCCAGTGGCGTACCATTTTTTTTATTAAAAAATATGATGGTTGACCCCCGTCTTTCCGGCACTCGTGGAAGTAGATGGGCTGAATTATTTTTAATTTATAAAAATAAAACAAAACTTGAAACAAATTGAACCGCTAGGATTTCAATACATGTTTATATAAAAAGAGCTCCTTTTTTGAAATTTTCTAGCAGTTTTTAAAGTAGATATTGCTGATAATGTTTGGACCATCCTGTATATAGCAAACAAAATAAGTAAGGACATGTTAAAATATGATACGAGTTGTTTTATTGAGTTTAGCTTTATTAAATTGCCGATAACTACCATTATAATTCTTCAAATCGAAACGCCAATATACTTGGACCATGCCTAATTCACCCCGCGTGGCCCTTCGCCGCGCATTCTGGCGAATTTTAAATGTAAATGAACAGAATTTATTTAACTTTTTTGCCGAACGGGAACAGACTTCGGCATATAGGACCAGGCTTAAGAGCTGTGTCACACTGTCCTGTTTCGCCGCACCCGGTTTCATACGGCGAAACTTGATGCGAGGGACAAATTTCTAACCTCATTATTTCATTCGGTAACACTTTTGTTTCTAAGAACAAAAGGTAGATACTCTTGTTTGTACTCGTGAAAACTAAGCGTTTACGAGATAACCGCTTGGTAAAATTCATCAAAACAAACCTAGAGTAAAGTTGAATACTTGTGAGTACTTTTACATACAAGGTGATTCTTTGATTAGTACACAAAATTTAACTGGCGGCAGGTTTCGACCCTAAAAACACGCCTATAAAGGTATAAAAGGCGCAGAAAATAAAAAAGTTATGCGACCAGTAAAAAATTTTCGCGAATTTTAGGGACAGATTGATAGACACTGGTCGCGAGGCGGATTTATTACTAAAGCGACGCCTTCTTACTATAGCGTTGCCATACCTTCATTTAATTCCTTGACAAATATCTCTAAAAATTGTGCAATGAATGGGGTATATAGCAGCGGCCCATTACTTTTTTTAGCAACGGGTGTTTTCGTGTACTCCTACCAGTTCAAGTAAAGAAAAATTGCAATAAATTTATAATTATTTACAAATAATTCTTTCACGACACAGCACTCCACTTCTTAACCACCTAACTTTTTCACAGAAGTTCAATGTTCGTGGCCATTATCATGCTTTTGGTGTCCAAAGTATTCCAAACTATCTTAATCTCTGCAGTGGCAGTCCCAAGGGGGAGGACTAGAGGGGCTCCAGCACCCACCCCATGGGCGTCCTATATGTTAGAAAATTAGAAGGATATGGGCTCTTAAAAAAAATTAATCGGTAGTTTCATACGGTCTATTTTGCGATTGTATCTAGAGGAAGTATGCACAGATACGATTGAAAGACCGAAAATAATAATTGTATTAAAAAATATATAAAAGCTAGCAGTAAGATAAAAAGCGTATTGATTGAAACCATTGAGAAAAAAAGGAAAAATATATCATAATGATTTTGCGATTTTTTAATTCTTTGCCTCTTTAAACTATTTGTCTTTAATATTTCTAACAAATTTCGAATGCGACGCATTTTTACTTTTTTGAATACCTGATGTTAAAAATTAATAATTTTTAAGAGACCAAAAAGAGTTATATTGGTGACACTGGTCAGAAAAACGTGCTGCATGCAAAAGTTAGATATACATACTCTGGTCCTTTGATGAAGTAATAATCTATACGATCTCTCAAAAATTGGACCTATAGGCACTAACTTCATGTATTTACTTCTACATCGCTAAGGCTAATGACTGTTGCTACTCATAATAACTGAATTATTATTGTTAAAGAGCACTTATTATTTACAAATGATTATGGGTCCATAGTTAAGAAAGAAAAAGATCACTAGTTGTTTTACGTAATATTTTTTGATATTTTTTGCTCATTATATATATACAAGGTTGTTTAGATTTTTTTTTCATTTGTTTAATGCGTGTCCGATCTTGAACAATCAAAAAAATTTCGCCTGCGGCGCACTCTTTTACCGCGCAACCATTACATTTTATTTTTTCATTTATAAAATCCCCATCGGCAAAGTTTCTGCGGCCCTGACATAAAATATATTCTTGCTTCATTCAAGTCCCCTCCCCAAAAACAATCCTGGAACTGTCATCGAATCTCTGGATAACAAAAGTTCTGGGATTCGGAGTACATCTTTCTGGGTATTTTTCATGATACATTCTCTGCGCGGCTATTGGCACCTCTCCCTACAAAAACATCAATTTAAAACACTTTTTAAACAACATTATCTGCGTCTAAATCCCTCGATTCGAATTCGTGTAAAGTTTGGCAGCATTGCAGGCATTCAAATAGGACTGTGGCATGAACAAAGAACGAGGTTAACGGACCCAAAACTTTTCAGTTTTTTTTTTATAGAAATATGTGACCACCCGTCGTGTTCTATATCTCTGTAAACTAAATATGTATTTCCTTTTTAGAGCAACTTATGTAAGCTCCGTTTGAACGCGTGACGTCACCGATCAAACATGAGGGCCTGGCCCTGCGTCGATGGCATGGCATCGCCCCGGCCTCCGCTGTTTTTCATCTCCCCCGGGGTGCGCTAACGCACAGCTAATAAAGCAGAGTTAACACTTCCGGTCCGATGAGCGGCTCACCCTATTACAGTCCCTATATTGGCGGGAGATTAGCGGCCCTCGAGGGCACTTTGCTGCCGTAATAAATTCGGGAGCGAGGGCGCAACCGCCCGCCCGCCCGGCGCCTTTGTGCGCGACCCTTCCACAGATTTGTCTATAAAAATGGAATTTTTCATGGGCGCTTGCCGAACTTCTTTATTGTCTTTGTTATGCGCCGGCAGTGGCCAATGGCGTATCCAGGATCACCTAATAGTACATACCTTCAAATATGGGACCATTAAAAAAATACATTTTAGATTTTCATTTGGCCAGTACTGACGAGAACTGACTTAAATGTCATATAGTAATAATTCAACAAATAGTACATTGTGTACCTAGTAGGAAAAGCTGAACATTCCTGGACGACCGTAAAGATTGCCTGTCGAGGCGTAAGCCGAGACTGGCAGTACGGAGTCGGGGAATGTGGCTTTTCCTACGAGGTATACATACTATTTTTCCGAAAATCGAAAATTACTCAAAGAACATAAATTATTACAATCAACTTGTTTTTAGTTTATAAATAACTGTAAGGAAATAATATTTCCTTACAGTACAAAAATAAATATTTCCTAACAGTTACTTCCCGTTGCCTGGCAACGACTAAGTGCAAGGAAATATTGACTTTTTCTTTCAAAAATGTTATCAAAAATGTCAATATTTCTGATTGATTTTCGGAAAACAATATTTATTCCATCATATTGGCACACACTATAGTTCAAATCCCTCCAAATCGTTGCATTTTGATAACCAATCAACTTGTGAAACTGACACAAAATAAACTTGTTGGCAAGCTGATGTACTGGTTGTCATATATTCACTTTGGTACCTATAAAAAATGATAATGCGTTGTGGTTTTGGAAAATGCCAAGCTCCTACCAACACCGACTCACGAATCAATATTGCTCCTAGCTTCTACGGACATCAGAATGAGTGAACATCAGCGCCATCTATCAGGCGGTGTTAGAGTCCCCCCTTAATAAAGAAATCTGTAATTAATAATCATCAACTGTTTCGTACACCTGATGTGCTAGTAGGCAATAATATAACCTGCCCACTGGTGGTCATAACCGTCAAGCTCTATTCTCGCTTTAAAAAATATTAAAAACCCGAAAACGTGCAAAATACATCACGGTATAGACGTCGTTACAATCTGGTGGGAATATTCTCCTGTAATTTAGAAATGATGATAAACGTGTGTTCGAAAATTCGCGGAAAGTCCTCAAGTGAATATGTACCTACTGGTGCCTGTGAGGTGAACACAACACTTTCTCAAGGTGTCGCAAGTGTTGTAACGCTTGCTGTTTGTAGAACCACAACTGATAACACCGGCAATGCAGATGAGAGATAAGCATTTCTCCATAACCTTCAACAATAACATTGAATAATGAAATGTGGTAATAGCGCTTATATCTTAGTTGCTTACAATAGTCGAGTTACTCGGGTGCTTAAGGTTGATTTGCCCCATGTTTCAAACTTCGTCATTAAAAGCTCAGAAATCGGCACTAAGTATAACATGAATTATCACTGTGATAGTTTTTATCTGTAAGTGGGCCTTGCGGAGATTTAACAACCAAACGTCAGACAGGCCCGTCCCGCATCAAACGTGGACAGATATTGAAAATCCAGCCAATAAAGCAATACATGCAACCCCATTGTGGAATTGTTAACTACAACAAAGTAATTTTTCAATATGAGCATTAGTTCGGTATAGGTTTACAACGATAATGTTGCATGTGTATGTAGGCTCCGCAATCGATAAATTGGTTTAATCACGCCCGTAAATACGAAACACACGTTAGTTAGCTCCATCTAGCAAGACAAAGCATAAGCTTGGTTTTTTAAATTTATACCATTAGCAGGATTTTAAGCAACATTAATAAACAAGTTTTACGTAAGTAAATAATGACACTCAAGTTAATAATAGGCCAGGAAACGGATACCGAAAAAATCCCCAATTCGTAAATAAATAGTGCTCAACGAATTATTATTTTAAGTTGTAGGGTTGACGTCTGGGAATAACATACCAAAAGTTCCCCAGCCGTATGCGTTAGACGTTAGGGGGGTGGAAAGGGTCGTTTTTAAGGTTTTTCGCTATTATCTCGAAAACTAAGAGTCCTAGTCATTCTACACGAAATAAAAGCAAATTAAATTTTCTACATAAAGAGTTCTAATCATTTTTTCGCTAGGAGCAGTAGTTAAGGGTGTATGATACTTTAAAAATGCGAACAGTATGAAAAACCATGGTTTTGACATTCAAAGTTCATGTCAATGGATCATATAATAATAATTATAATATAATAATTTCAACTACTTATATAATATATAAGTAGGAGATTATATTATATTTTAAATTATATTATAATTTCAACTAAAGATGGATGTTTGTATTGCGAGTGACATCTTGCGGCGAAAAGCTAACTAGTCTCATTGTCAGATAATACACATTGCTAAGCATGCAGTTGTAGCTTCACGCAAGAGCAAGGGAGATGTGGTGAAAGTATTTTTGGACGTGCAGCAGGTCACAGGCATCTACAAAGTCTCCTGTGATTCCTCAGCAACACAGGACATGGCAGCTGATGAGCACCTTTTGTTGGCATTGTACCAAGCCCCAGAAGGAGCAGACCTGACACCAGGCAACAAAGCCAAAGCCTGATTTTGCGGCACTTCCACCTACCAGACGGGCTGCTCGCTAACACTCCCTTAGAGTTCATTTGCAGGTTTTTATCAATATATATGCTAGTTTACATTAACTTATATTTTGTATTGAGTGTTTAGACAAGATTGTGCCACTTCTTTTTAAACTACAAACTACGAATTATTGTTTGCAGGTTCAGCAATGGCTATATGGAGATCAGCAGCCGGAGCTAACTTCTTGGGGATGGATGAGGGTGTCGGATGTCTTCCTCACCCCTGTCACAAGCACGAACCCTGATGCTAAGGAATCCGTCCTAAATTTTGGGTGCAAAACTGGTTGCGGGGGCCATTGCTGGTGCCGAAAAGCAGGCATGCTCTGCTCGCTTTTGTGCAGCACTTGTCGCGCTTCGTGTACCAACGGCCCTACAATCGTCAGCCTTAACGACGACGACGACGACGACGACGACGACGACGACGACGACGACGACGACGACGACGACGACGACGACGACGACGACGACGACGACGACGACGACGACGACGACGACGACGACGACGACGACGACGACGACGACGACGACGACGACGACCAATTACTTGTTATTGCCTTGTAAATAATAATAATGTAAAATGTTCCACTCGTTCAGCATAGTGTTTCACAAGACTCTTGCAAATTTCTTGTTCTTGTCTTGTTCTTGCTGCAAGAACAAGACAAGACTCTTTTAAATTTCTTGTCTTGCTTTGCAAGACAAGACAAGAAATTATTCTGCAAGAGTCTTGCAAATTTGCAAGAAATCTTGCTAAAAGCAAGAAATCTTGCAAAAATCATTATCTGTAATTATAATTTCTGCAAAACTTTAATAAGATAAATAATAAAATGTAAGTGACGGCGATATTGAATAATACGGATTTTTGCAAAATGAGCATACATATAAACGGTTATTCAAGAATAACTGTCTCTATATACTAGTATCTAGTAAATATATATTCTATTTACAATATTCGTGTAAATTAATATATTTTTTATTTTTTGAACTACTGCAGTACTAATGCATTGTTTCTCTTCGTAATATTGTGGCATAATGTAGATCCGGTTATTTTAGCAGGGTGGGTTTCGAGTTTCGAGACTTAAAGGCATTTCGAATTGAAAATCATGAAAACATTAAAACAAAATTATTATTATTATTAAAATGGAAAAAAATAAATACAAATAATAACAAAAAAAAATCTGCGTCAATAATTAAATGTACCTATTATGGATACTAATTACTTAGTTTTTTTTATCAAGAAGTTAGGCACCCTTCTAAAGTAATAGCGACAAAGACGCGTAATATAGTGCGTAATAGCACCTTTTTAAGTTTTTATGATAATCAAAAGAACGAAACTGTTTTAGAACTGGGTAGGTATACTTAATTAATCCGATGAAGACAATATTCTAATACATATACCTTGTTTTTCATTTGTATTCAACAAAATTATGGCTTAAAAAATATTGCTCAGGCAGTCATCAAATTTTAAGATCAATAAAATATTAAATTTTTGGAATAAGATAAGAAAAATCGCCTTTCCATACCTACTAAATATTTGAGTTATCTAACTACCTTAAACTAAAAATATTCCTTCGAAATCCAATTAACATTTTTACCTGTTCCAATCATCATTTCAGTATGTATGATTTGTTTTGTGTTTAGCAATGAATGATTTAAAATATCTAAGTACAGACCTACACTATCCCTTCACTAAATTCTAAATAGGGCCCTGTCTTCTAAACAGAGAACATGGCGACCACCGGCTGCCAAACATCAAAGGCGCCGCCTTCGAGTTTATATTCTTCACTTCCTTGTTCTCTGGCACCGTGGACCCCGCGCCCTGCCGCGCCGCGGCTCTGCAATGCTGCACAGGGGTACGTGCCCCCCCCCCCCCAAACGTTACGCCAAACGTGTCCGTGAAAATCGTATGCACAGACCAATATTCAGAAGAATAAACACTACTCTGGACTTATGGGGTGATCTGTTCAATCAGCTGAAGAAGCTATAATTCTGGAAAGTATTTTGTCATGTATGCAGAATGAAAATAAAAAAAATGTTTATAGCGTTGACTGACGTATTAATAAGACTTCTCGCACGGCTATGGCTTAATGTCCTGGAAAACAGACGGCACTGATAGCTAACAATGTATTTTGTATTGTATTTTGTGTCCGGAAAGCGCATGGTGAGCCAAAAATGTGTCTTGACTTGACAACCGTGAGCAGTCTTTATTAATACGTCAGTCAACTCTAATAGATAAGCCGTAAGTAATATTCACAGTGAAATTCCTGTATCGCCTGATGAGGTGCTAAACGAGTTGTCTAAAGTAAATATAAAACGTAAGCTTAATATTAAACTGTAAGTTTTAAATAAACATTAAATTTTTGTATTTTTATTTTGTATTTTTAGTCGGTGCCCCCCCCAGAAAAATTTTCTGGCTACGCCACTGGCTAGGACGCTTAGTTTTTGAGATAATAGCGACAAACCTTGAAACCGCTGGGGACTTTTGGTATGTTACTCCTAAGGGTCAACCCTACAACTTAACTTAACTTAAACAATAATCCGTTGAGCACTATTTATTTCCGAATTCATGTTTTCATTTCCTGGCCTATAATAAAATAACACACATTCATTTCGAGTTAATGAAAAAGGCTCAGCTTTGCCCAAAATCTACTGCATACTTTTTAAGAAGTATTTATTCTTGCGCATGTTAAATTTTTCGTAAGGTGGAAGTTTGTGGAACTTTCTAAAAATCCAACCGATAGTTTATACTAGGAACACAAATACCTACATATTTCTGTGTCTGTTAAGTTGCGGTTATTCGTTTAATTATTGTTTCTATTACTTTGTTGTGCACCTATATGGTTGAAATATTATTAGATATCAGTAGGTATTATACTGCAGTTTCGGATATTTTGTAGTTTGTTTCGTGCTAATGGCTGTTATATGAAAGAATTACGGTAGAGTCCTTTCGTTATTTAATTCCAGGATTTTTGATATCTGTTTATTTTATCGCTCTATAGAAAATTTATTATTTATTCATAATTATTAAAGTGCTCTATAGGACAAAATTTAAAGGTTCTTAGTACCTACCAAGTGTCCAGCGTGATTTTGCGGGAACGAGAAAATAAAAAGCGGACAATACGTACCGGTTTTTCCGACTTACTTAACGTGCGTCTGAAAAATCAAGGAACCCATTAAGGAAGAACGGCCCAAATGGACCGGCTGCCAAGCCGAGGAGGCCTTTGTTTATAAATAAATAGCGTCGAAGAAAAAGGGCGGTGATGTATTGCGGTAAAAAGCTGAAAAGCCGGCGGCGGCTGCGGGCCGGAGGGCCGGAAGATGAATGCGTATATGTATTGTTTCCGGTTTCGTCGGAAAGAAACCCCCTTAATTCTCGGCGTTACTTAGCTAACGACGCCGTATAGCGGTGGCACAATGGGGTTTGTCGCCGTCAAAATTAGCCGTAAATGAATTCTTTGCGGGCTCGTTTATCAAGGCGGGCGGCCGCTTTATTCTGGACCTTTATTCGGCACACTTTATATTACATTAAGTTCGTTTCGGTTGCTTTATGCGGAAGGATTATCATTTTGTGTATGGCCGTAGCGGAAAGGTTTTAGTGTGGCATAAATATGGATCAGGATATAAACCTAGGCAATTATATAACGACGCTAGGCAGGGGGCTAATCAGAATGAACATATTCGTATAGTATTTCTAAAGTTACTTGAAACAGCATAAAAAAACTCTAATTATTGGCGTCACAAAAAGAATATAGGACATAAGCGTCACGCAATATTCAAAAATATACATATTCTACAAGCAACATAATATTTCAGTTTTAAGGTTTTTTTAAGGTTGTCGTCAAACAACGTAACCATATATTATTGTCAAAAGGTCTCTAAAAAGCCATATCGATTATAACTATTTCCGCAAGCATTATATTAGGCGAGCATGCAGTCACCTTTTTTTGTTCTACAATATCTATCGTCTCTGTCCCCCTCATCTCTTTTTCCTACTAATACCAGGTGCGGTTTAATATGGGTAAAAAAGTGTTTTGTCTCGTATCTATTTTATTGCCGAGGCGCCTGTTCTCGAGCTACCCTGGTAAAATATAAATGTACTGACTTGGAACACAGTGATATACGGGGAGCGATCTATTTCATAGCATTTACCACGCTCTGCTACTGGTAAAAATACCAGACTTAGAAGCAGAAATCACTCGTATAAAATTCAAAGGTTTTTATGCTGTTCCAAGTAGGTAACTACATTTAAACCATACCTACATTTTAGTTTAGGTATATAATAGTTATAACGACTCATTATTGAGCAGTATTGAAAATGCTCTAACAAAAACCTGTGAAGAATAATTAATGTCACTCAAAGTTAATCAATCCTAGCCTAATTATTTACAAAATTTTTAACGGAATGTTCATCAAATTCTCGTTACTTCTTTCAGAACATTATAGTTCGTACTAGAGTATAACGTCGTATTATGCGTACTATCACAGAATATTTATTCTGTGGTACTATACCACCATGATACCACCGCTCGTAACGAGCAAAGAGTCCATATAGCGCTACAAAATCATAGCATTATATTACTAGGGGAAGGTAGAATAGCCCACTTACAGTAGTAGTGGGTACATATATCGTTTACTATGTGCTGCCATCTACCGGTACGAGTATATCAATACGAATAATGTCTGCAAGCAGGGGCGGACTAAGCTCGTCGGAGGCCCGGGGCGGCAAAACGAATTCAGGCCCCCGGTCTGCTCAGAAATTGATGTCGTATGTGTAGGTACCTAGTATAATACATTTTGTAAAAAATGAATAATATACAGCGGATAGGTGAAACGACTCTTGTGAAAGAAGAAACATTTTTGAGTTGAAATTTGAGCGTTTGATGTTCAGCCTTGCTTGTTTTGAAACTAATTTGTGCCACAATTTTAGTTTCGAAAAATCACGTAGGTATAGTGGGGCAGCTTAATGTCGAATTTCGCGTTAGGTAATGTGGACACTCTGGACAAAAGCATTTTTTCCAGGTACTAGTTAGGTACTACCAACTCCTCCGTGGGCCCTCTTGGATTTTATTTTGGAACATAAATATGTTATCAATAATATCTCGGCTTCTAAATTACTTAGGACCACAAACCTAATATCTAAGTATACATATTTGAGATTAGGGAATACAACTACACGATTTTTAAAATTATCAGACTATATAATATACTTATTTATATATTATTCACTAATATAACTACAGGGGTGTCTACTTTTAAACATATATATAAGTCCACAAATTGTTTATTTTTGGAGATGATTGCTTGAACTTTTTTGTTTGAAAGGCCGTCAAAAATCGCTTCTTTCGACCTTCCTATTATTTTCCAAATGCAAATACAGTGCCGGCTACTTGTTTTTTATATACCCGATTTTCAAGAAAACCAATTAGCGATTTTTTTTATTTAAGAACTGACACCACAGCGTTAATCAGGACACCCCCAAACCCTCTTATACCAAATTTGACCAAAAAATGTACAGAGTGGCTCACTATAAATTGACACCCCCTTAATTATTGTTATTTTTTGAGGTTAGAAAAAAAGTTTTTTACAAAAGTTTTAGATACTAATACAAAGTGTTTTGTGACGCTATTGCACGTTATACAGTGTGCTTTACAAAGCCGTGGCAGACATAACTTATGTTTTTTTAAATAGAATACCTAGTATATTTTTGGATCATTGAATTTTACTCATTTTTCTGATTCCAACGAGGTATAGGTATATGTTATATGTTCGCTCCAACCGTTCACTCAGAACTGAGCCTTTTTTTGTGAGGGATGACTCCTTGGGTCATAGGTTGCCATGGCAGACAAATGCCAAATTATAGTAATAATTATTGACAGTTTGCGAGTATATTCGCGCTTTGGAAAACAAAATGGTCTATTTTAAGAACAAAATGATCGGATGTCAGTGGTTTACTGCATAGTATAAGTAATTTTCAGACCATTTTTAATTAGGGAATATATACTCCTGGACAAAATTAACGCACCAACATACAAATATTCAAATTATATTTTAAATTATTTTCCCTGTCTTTGGACATTTGCTACTATTAAACTAATTAAATAATGCAATCTGTTGCTTTTCATTTAGTTTCCATTAATTTATTTTTCCGTTAATTTATTTTATTTTTGTGGGTATACGTTGGTGGGTATACGTTGGTGCGTTAATTTTGTCGAGGAGTTTTTATTATTTTGGGACTATTTCCTGAACAAAAATAAAAAAGCAGTGTATAAGTCACAATACTGTCACTTTAAATTCAAAGCAGCGTTAGCCGCCTCCATCTTATTACGCGTACATACTTGCGCACAGGCAAAAGCAGGTATACAACAAGATATTCCTACCTTCTGGACGTGCGGTAGTGTTCCGTGCTTCACCACCTGTTCTGCTGCAGATCGAAAAGTAATCTTATGTTGGAAGCGCCGTTAGATATAGGTTCCCAAATTATTAATATAATTTTGGGTGTCCGCATTAACGCTGTGGTGTCACATTTTAAATAAAAAAATACCTGATATGGTTTTTCTAAAAACGTACCCGTTTAAAAAATCGCAGAAGGCCAGGCTTTGGCGGCAATGCCAAATCAATACTTCACAAACGATGAACTTTTAGGGATATATCTATATATGTATATAAATATTGTCCCGTTCAATTCACGCGGCCTACAACACGAAAAACCAGACACACTGTACAAGGATAATAAAAATGTTATACTAATTACAGGGTGATTGGATAGGTATATTTGGTCAAGCTATTCTTTCTATTTTTATATATTTTTTACAAAAAAAAACTAAAAAAGCTAGAATGTTTAAATAAAAATAAGTTTTCAGTTATTACAAAATGCTTTACTCACATTTTAGAAGAAAGATTGTTTCTCTAAATAAAAACACCCTTAAATTTTTTGATACTTACTTGAATGGAGCTGATTTTTCTGACTAATATACATAATGTATATATTTATATCTTCAAAAAAAAAAACAACCAAGTTATTCAATTTTTAATATAAGAACTTTTTTTGTAATGATTTATAAAATCAATTTTAATTGATTTGGTTGATATGATCACTGACTGGACGTTATTTTGGAGATAAATGGGAATCATGAATGATAGTGTATTTAAGTAATAGTGTTTTTTGTTAAAGAAACTATTTTTCCTTTCTTCACTCTTATGGACAGTTTGGTGTCTTTATACAGAAGACACCTCGGGAGATACTTGACATTGACACCAAAATTTCCTATGCATGTATGCAGCATACAGTATACAACAAGTTTTTCCTACGGCCCCTTTCGAAAACAGCGTTTTGGTACTCCATCTTCACCTAAAGAATGTATTTCTCTCCACAGGGAGGAAAATATTTTCTCCCTGTTGCCGTAGCCATAGTAAGTTTAATTGACATAGGATAATATTTTAGGTGTCGCTTAAAAGGTGTCGCAGAAAAAAAAACATGTATCTTCTTTGTATTTTAATATAATTCGCGGGAGGGAATAATACGAATTCTTTCCTAGTAATAAAAAATAGCTACCTATTAACTGGTAACTAAATATCAAGTATTTTGTTGCAAATCGAGATGATTGTATACATAAATTCTACAATATCAATCTCGTCATGCACTTCTGATGATATTTGTTGTGAATACACCTACGTAGTAACTTTTTATTTTGATAAATGTGCTTGTTTTTAAAAAAAATCATAATGTGAGTTTCCCTTTGACTACCTGTTTAATATGTAATTCTTTATATTTACACGGTGGCGCATTTGAAATTGACGCACCCTCGAATTTTTTTAGTTTATTACCGATTTTAGCTGTTTTTTTAAAGAAGGGTCACACCAAACTCTACTGTTGTGCAAAATTTCAGGTTTTAATCTCAATTTTCAAGCCCTACTACGAATTTTTTTCCAATAAAAAATGACGAACATATCATTTAGCGATTTTTTATTTAAAATCTGACACCACACCTTTAATATACCTTAAAACCTCCACATTATCAAATTTGAACATACCTGAATATACAGGGAGTTCCATTCTGTGCGTTGTCAAATGTGCCATGGAGTCCCCTCAAAACATTTGAATTGCCAACAGAAAAGTTCAAAGTGTTGGTGTGCAAAGATCCAAAACAAAAATACAGGGTGAGTCATTAGTAATGGCACATAATGCAACCGCATATATTTTGGGCCAAAATATTACGATGCAGGCTAATATATGCCTTATAGAAATGTTGTTTGTTTAAGAGATAAACGGCGTTGAAGTTCATTTTTTGAAATAGAATTATGGCTACATCTCCCAAAGTAATCAAGCTGCTGAACTGAAATTTGCACTGCTGTGTTTTTGGGGATGGAGAATAAGTTGAAAAATGTCAATTTCGCCGTATTTCGACCAATGTTCATTTGGCAGTTTTTTCTTCATTTTCAATGTACCGTTGATCTGTAACATTTGAAAGCAGTAGGTGAATATTTTATTTTTCGAATCTTGAAGTCAACAGGTGTTTTGGGGCACGTTTTGGCAATTTCAACACAAACGGTTGATTTGGGCGTTATGAAACAAGAGTAGGTACCTTTTTGTTGCAGAATGAAAAGATGCACTAAAATGATGATCTGTAGAACCAAGAAGATAATCTCAAAAGAGTTACGAGTAAAAGCACTACCCAAAAACAGACCAAGTGGTGCCCTCTGTAAAATACGTAGAAATTGGCATTCTCAGCTTATTTTTCATCCCCAAAAACATAGCAGTGCCAAATTTCAGTTCAGAAGCTTGATTATTTCAGGAGATGTCGCCATAAATCAATTTAAAAAAATGAACTTTAACGCCCTGTATCTCTTAAACAAACAAGATTTATATGAGGCATATTAGCAACAATCGTAAATTTTGGCCCAAAATATATGCGGTTGCACTTTGTGCCATTACTAATGACTCACCCTGTGTACAGAATGTCTTTCTCTGTGCCATCTCAAAATACTGAATTTTTGGAACTTTACACGGGTCAAAAACCGAGTATATCAAAACCTCCCCAGACACTATAAACGAACTAAATCTAAAAATACATAGAAGTCTGCCGCTCAGTAAGTCCATAAGAGTTAAGGTGACTGGTGTGCCACAACAGGAAACGCACAGAAAATTTATCAACTTGGACAGTGATTTTATAACGAAACGTTTAATTATTTAAATTGTTTTTCATTAATTTGTTGGTGGTTGGTTGGCATTTTGTAACGAAATAAATTACTTTTGTGTTTATTAAGGTTTTTTCAATAATTACAGAGCACTCTTAATCCGTATAAAGATTCATAAAAATTCAGCGTGTTGAGATGGCCCAGAGAAAAATACCCTGTACATTTTTGTATTGAATCTTTGCACACCAACACTTTGAGTCATCCTGTTGATCATTCAACTGTTTTGAATGGACTCCATGACACCCTTGACACGTCAGATGCGTTTAAAATTTTTTTTGTCCATCTTTGGAACGATGCATAATGGAACTCCCTGTATACACTTTTTATCAATTTTTTTATGTGGGGGTTCTGGAGTGTCCTGATTAACGCTGCTATGTCAGATTTTAAATAAAAGTAGGCCTTGAAAATTGAGATTAAGACCTGAAATGTTGCACCAAAGTAAAGAGTGTTTTGTGACTATCTTTAGAAGAAAACCGGCTAAAATCGGATGAAGAATGAAAAATGTACGGAGGTCTCCATTCCAAACGGACCACACTGTATATTCAGCTGAGGCCTGATAAATTTATGAAACCGGTAAGCAAAAAAAGCAGAAATTATGTAAAAAGGGTATTATTCATTTCCTAAACTTGTTAGCTACAATAAGTATTTATTATAAAGAAATATATGTGTATAACCATAATAATTATAAATGTTTACCACTACATAGAGCAGTCTAAAGTAGGTATACATAAATAGCACGACAATTTATAGGATAGGTAATCCATTAAGAGGTGTCAATTTAAATTTTGCGCCAATTTTTTTACTGTCGAACTTATGGATGTTATTTTTTAACAGTAGTGAAGTAATAACTATTCGATTTAAGAAAATGCAACAATATACGCTCCAACAAAGAATATAAATAATGAAAATTCACTGCAGACGGATATGGTGAACAGTTCGCGGTTCGTACAGTTCGTGGTGTCGGAATGAGACACCTTCGCGAACATCAATTTTTTGAAGCTAATATTACTTACGAAATTTGAGCGAATTGGCCAAGTTAGTAAGGATAAGTCACCAGTCCATCGTGGTCGTGTCAGGTCAACCACGAACTCAAGTAATTGTCTCGGCGAAGTGTTCATCATATCTGTAGTGAATTTTCACTATTTCTATTCTTTGTTGGAGGGTTTATCGTTCCATTTTCTTAAATCGGATGGTTATCAATTCACAACAGTCAAAAAATTACATCATAAGTTTGACAGCAAAAAAATTGGCGCGAAATTTAAAATGACACCTCTGTCAAACTAATCAGAATTATGCCCAAACAACTACGTTACATATTAATTTAGATATTTGTATGAAAGTCGATCAATAGTGTTGTTAACACTGCTTGCAGAATTTTGATTTTGGTATAATAACCTATTGTAAGAAACATAGGGTGAACTGTATTCCGATTGATCTTCCTTCTCTATCTGACAGTTATGCACCAACGCGTGAATTTCATCTTGTAGCAGCGGATAATCTTCTGAAATTGCATGGACCAAAGTATTTATAATATCACTATCACAACTACCTTCCAAGTGCTGACAAACTAATTTCCACAATTCTTTACAAATGTTTGAAATATCTGCTTGGTTTATTACTTTTCTGGTGACGTTAATCGCTTCATAATATGTTTCTGAGTTATCCCAGTAGTGGGAGATACTTGGAGGGAAGTCGAGGCGAACTGAAGTTTCCCTAATATAGTAGAAGAACTTATCTACTATTTCATTAGCCAATAAACCTTCGCCAATGCCATCTGGCAAATAAGTTTTAACTTGATTACGTACAGCTGTTTTGGACTTACTGAATTTTTTGGCAAAGTAGTACCCCCATAATAGCAATCCGTTTACGTCGGTGTTTCCTAGGAACTGATCACCAAGATCCAGCAGACCTGTCTTCAAGGACCCTGAAAAATAGTTTTGATTGTCTTGTGAAGTGACGATAACATCATCTAGTGCTGAAGAAAATGGTTCCATCAATATGTTTTTTACAGATGAAATCGTATTTCGCAGGAGACCCGCGAATTTTAATGGCCACCATTCTGCCCGAGTTCCTCCAGATGATATCATATGAACCCCTGTTGGTTCACCTCCATTTTCCACAAGAGTAGATGTATTTGATGATGGCTTAGTCTGCAGTAATTTACCTTCGACGAAGTCGTTACTTTCGTTATAATGATTCATTATTGCGGGATATATTGCAGACCTTTTCCCCCTCTCATTTTTTGATATTTTAGAAGGTTGTCCTCCGGAACAAGAAGGATCCGAAATGTCACAGGGTCGTTTCGGTCTTTCAGCAGGCGTCACAGGTACCGTTTCCGCGTGAACTAGAATCTTCCCTCCCTTTGGGTCGAAACATGCGGCCACGGTGGTTACTTCATTTAAATCTGTTATGGACTTCAAGTTCGAGCCAACATATTTTTTCACTTGCTCGATAGCCCCCTGTAGAGTCTTACCGGCACTAGATGGCGAAGAAGCCAATTTTAATTCCATTACAATAACTCCATCTTCTTTTACAACGCCATCGTGAATGGTAATTTTCTGAATTATTAAATCAGCCGATCCGGCATTAGAAAGATTAGATTCCGGAAACACTCTAATCATAGTCGTTGGTCCATCGGGGTGATCAAGTTTGTGGTGTGCTAGAAACACTCCATGCAGTATCTCTTGGAAATCGGCTTCTGATTTAATAAATGTATTTGATGATTTTACGTCTTGTTGGCGATATATATCTGCCAGTGATTGAAGCTTCTTACCAAATTTCTCCAACGTATCTTTAATGTTTTTTGGCCCATTGAAAAATTGGTCGATGTTAAACCCACCTTCAATTTTTTTATAGTTTTCATTCACATTTACTCCACTGGGATCAACAGAGTCTACAACCTTAACAGGAACATACTCGTATTGCCCCTTTGAATTTTTACCGACACATGATTTAGGATTTACGTTGATATCTATTTGGCGGAAGTTTTCAATATTTTTTGGCCTACCAATACTTGACACTTTAGTTTCCATTTCGTGGTTCATATGCATGTTTAGCATTGTCCACTTTTCCAATGGACCGCTTTTCCCCTCAACCTTAAAAAAGAAGGTTTGGATATTATTTTCACATTTCACAAAGACGGTGCAGCCTTTCGTAGACAAAAGTTCACCTAGTATCATATGGTCCAAATAAATGTCGTTATGGTTTTTCTTATTGCCGAAACTGACATTGCCGTGGGGATTGCTTTTAAGAGTTTGTGGGGACATTGAATAATGCAAGTTTAATAATTCTTTGGGCAACTGTTCTTTGAGAACGTCAATATTGTCAATATTTAGGCTGTTTATAAAATTCGGTTTGGGAATTTTGGCTGTAGTTACTTTAACGCTGTCAGGTACACTGGGGTTAACGCCTAATATGACGGCCTCATCTGAAAGTGATCTCAGACCAAGATTATACAGATAACCAGTATCGATAATTTGATTTATAGCACTTTCCGGCAAATCCTTTGGTTTTGCCTTTAATTCCACAATAATTGGAATCGATTTCCAATCATTTTTCTTTGTGGACGTTAAAAGTAAATCAGCGTATCCCCTTCCCGCGACTCTTTCAATAAATGCATCTAAATGAAACCTGTTTTTATAATTCAATTTTAAAGCTCCATATAAAAATGCATGAAATTGAGCCTCACTATCAAGATCGATATTAAACGTTTTCTTATAGTTATTGTAAATTTTACTCATGCCTTCAAAGAAGTCTTGGGCGCCAGTGGCAACAACTTGGATGTTATCGCTAGAAAGCTTTTGAAGGTTGTTTTCGAGTTTGTGTTTTTTAACAACAGTCAGAATTTTCTCCAGGTTGATTTCTTCAAGTATTGTCGGATTTTTGTTTTCGTCAACAGAACTTTCCGAATCAACTCTTTTATTATTAAATTCTTCGGCAGTGGCTTTTGACATATAGTTATCTACCAACGTAGTGCCTGATTTGCCAACAAGATTGTTTCCCTTTGTGATGATGAATGTGTCTTCAATAATTTTCTTTATTCCAAATTTCTGCTGAATAAACTGCAACTCACTTTCTGTTAATTTACTTTTTGAATACACTTCATCGTTGTACTTACGTTGATTTATTTCCATATCCCTGGGTTCTGCGGCGATTGATTTTCTTATTAAGACAGGTTCATCGTCTACGTATGCTCTGAAAGATATTGTTATAATTTTTTGAATCACCGATTTTTTTTTATTTCCTAACTGTATTTTTACGGTCTCTAGCTTCGCGTCAAATCGGCTAATATGCAAGCTAGTTTCCTGTAAAGTAAGTGCGGATCCCATTATGGCACTATACCAAAATTCTGGTTTCGTAGTCGACAACTTTACCGGGGTAATACTTAAAAGTTGGCTAAGATGCTCAGAAAATCCACTGTCACCTGGTGGAATAATTTTAAAACTATCTCTCGCATTGATCAAACCTGGGTCGTTCACGTTGAATATTGTTTCCGCTATTTCTATCTTGTCGTTGTAATCTCCTTCTGAAGCAGGTATGTAACAAGAAAAGTCACCTGCGGCACGTTTCTTCCTTCTAATGTTAGAACCACAATTAAGAAAGTCATTCTTTTCATCCAGAAAGATTTCTTGTTTCCTCCTGCTCAATTCGGAGGCTTTGGTTTTCCATTCTATTAATTTCGATTTTATTTTCTGATGTAATTTGTGGCGCATCCAAGGTTGCTTAAACCTCGTTTTGGAAGGAATTTGTTGTTCAACATTACTCTCAAGTTGCGAATATTTTATACTTTTAAGAGATAGTAGTTTGTTTATGACTTTGACGAACTTTTTCTGCCAATGACCTTTGATTACCTTTGGCAGCTTCACAAAGAATTGCTTCATTTTAATTTTAGATGCTCGAACATTTCTGAACATACGACTTAAATCTTTTCCCGAAAAAGCACCATTTAATATCCCCTCATATGTTGAAAAAGAATGAAGATTCCATTTAGTTATATCCAGCTCGCCGCTTGCGGCACTTCCCATAAAATAAGTCATCACAACCGCTCCAGCTGCTTTGTACAAAGGATGGTTGGGGTTTTTTAGTATCTTTTTAAGTAGATGCCTATTTGATATGATTTTTATTGTTGATGTTTTTGAACCGAGGCTTCCGGCTCGGTTCCAAAACAGTTTACCTGCCCCACGACCTATCTCGGTTACCCCCTGAGCTAATCCAACTCCCCCACCAAACCCGTCGATAACGGCAACTAGGGTAACAGCTGGGTCCCACTCCCAAAATTTGAAGTTCCCGTCATTGGCGATTACTCCACTAAAGTAGCCGATAGTGAGACCATTTCCGTAGGCGGCGGTGAGGAAGACCACTCTGCCAGTAGTGGACAACTTTGCAGCGAACAGGTGCGTCTGATGAATTCCCCCCACTAAACCCGACCCGACGCCGAAACCCTGGAAGAGGCCGCTCCACGTCCCCGGTCGGTCCCATTTCCATTTGGTGGGATCCAAGCTTTTGTTGGCCGCCGACCCCATTAAATACATGCCGCCCACTCCGAGAATCGACGTAACACCAATTCCCAATGCGGCGCTGCCTGAAAGACCCGCAAAGAAAGCGGCGGAACTGGCGAACCCGATTGGCATGAATCCTCCCGCGAGTCCACCCCCTACTATGCCTAGCCAAGTACCAGGGTCTGAGTAGTCCCATTCCAATGGATTCCATCTATTATTAGCTGCAGCCCCGCCTAGATAGGCTCCTACCAATCCAAATATTAATCCTAAAATGAGAAAGGCAAATTCTCCGTCTGGGTCCAAGATGGAGATCGGAGAATTTCCAGAAAACTTGTAAGGGCTGAAGTACTGCCCTTTCGGGTCTGGCTGATAGAAGCGCCCTATGCAGGGGTCATACAGCCGTGCATGGAAATTGTATAGGCCTGTTTCTTCATCCCACTCCTGGCCGGTGTAGCGGTAGTCCAGGTGAGACTGCGGGTCGCTTCCGTACGAACGCATCAGTTCCCCGTACGGAAGATAGTCGTAAGCTGCGACTACTCGCCCTCTCTTTAACACTAATTTTATAGAACCAGCATGGTCCGTCACAACCGCATGAAAAACGTCGTCTCTTACGAACCCACACAATCCCCTAGGTCCATATATGTAAGTAGAAGTGATGGTTTCAGGCTCAATTGTTCCATCATATTTGTTGACTTGATCGACCAAAACTTTTCCTTTGTCATCGCGAAGATAGAATTTTTCGTAAGTTAGCTCTCCTTTTGCGTTGACAATACGTTTGAGTAGCCGTTCCCCGCGAACGTCATAAAACAGATATACAGTTCTGCCATCTACTAAAGTAATATGAATCGGGCGTTGCGACACAGGATGATATGAAATATGTTTAATATTTTTATGCAATGCTTGAACGACATTTCCATGATAGTCGTGCTCCATTGGAAATTCTTCTTTTTTTCCAGTGAGCCAGTTTACTCTTATGCTTTCAACTTGGTTTGTTAAGTTTCGATAAATTAGTTGGAATCTATTAAATCCAACATAAAATAATCTGTGGTTGCCGTTTGAATCAATGTCATATGACTGCGCGTCATATACCATGTTACCCAACGCATAAGCAAACTTTCTTACTAGCAACTGAACAATTTTTGGTATGAAAGATTCGTACTGATAAAGCAGAGTTTTTAAATCATCATCAATTATTGGAATCTTAGGGTTTAAGTATCCCTTATCGTGTAGCATTTTACTTATTTTCTTCGCAATAGCATCCTCCCAGTTAACGGTAAGTTTCGAAGACGTATGGTCTATATTTTGCCACTTTTGAAAAGTTTGTTCGAACATACTTCTCGTCAAAGTATTTCGATCTCCAAAATGATTGAGAATAAACTTTTTTATCGGTTCTACATACAACGTAAATCCTCCATCTAGTGCTTTTAAATCATCTACTAGACGCTTATCATTCAAAATTGATTTTCCTTTCTTTCCGATAATGGTATCAATATCGATTTGCTTTTGATCGGCTGTTATGTAACCTGCTTTAGTTAATAGTTTCCAGATATGTCGGGACTGTTCTATAGTTAAATTGGGAATATTTTTAGAAAAACTGTCCGGTTGCAGGGGATCTACATCTGCAATTGAATCGGAGCTGAAATATTTCGCTTTTACGAGTTCCTGATGATTACCATAAGCGTACCGATGACCAAAGTAACTTGGAGGTTGTCTTTCGGCGAGCAATTTTGAAATCTGTTGGCCCGTACTTCCACCACATACCAGTGGCATAGACGTTTCAACCGTACTAAGGAAGAGTTTTACAGGGTGATTGTTGTTATCCAGGTAACCCAAATGCTTTAGTGCAGCAAAACACGTTTTGATATCAGTTGTAGTAAAATCTTCGTCTCTTACTTGGAACCATCGATTATCGGCGCTTGACATCCAAGTTGCGTTGTAAGAAGTTTGCATAACCATACCGTCACCAAATCCACTTTGTCCGTAACCGTTTTTTGTGTAATCTATTGATTCTGTTATATATGGATCTGAAATTTCTTCAAGGAATCCGGGAGAGTTGTAATGATATTTTCTGAGGAACCCAAATTGCTGTTTCGGTTGAATCTGCTCAGATTCTAGGTGACCCATGGCGGAATAAGAAAAAGTTGCAAACCGACTTGGGTCTTCTGCAGTTCCTAAACTAATTAATTGACCTAGACGATTGTAGGAGTGAAGCAAAAGCAGTGAAGCCTCGTTAAATGTGCTAGGGTATACCAATGTGTGCAGCTTGTCGCCAATAAACCGTCTCTTGAAGCTAGTCAACGAACTAGCATTTGAAGGGACATTAACAGCTTCAATGTCCCTGGAAATTATGTTTTCATTATGGTCGAACTCAAGTTTTTCAATCACAGTTTCATCTTCATTGAACGTGGTACAGTATCTGATTCGATTACGAAGTGTGGGGTCGAAGTGATCATTTGAGTAGGCAAAGTCCTGGTAATCCTGCGCGGACGGCAACGTGGTTACATCATTTTTAAGTTTGTCTAATTCCTTTAGCGTTATCATTTTCTTCAGGTATCCCGTGCGGGTAGGATCGCCGAATTCATTATACTCATAATACACGATGGTCTTAGGGTGGTCGTCAAAACTAACAGTTACCATAAAACGAATCTGCCCTAATTGATTATAAATATATTTTATCGTTCCAATATCGGGACTAAATTTGGATATTAATTTTCCATTTTGGTCGTATGTAAATTGTATCGATAAATTTTCCGCCAAATCCTTTTCTCTTCCGTTGAAATTATTTTTCTGTTCATCCCACGACGTAAATTTAGTAAATGTATCTACCCGATCGTGAAACTCGGGGGGAAAGATTTGTGTCAATCGGTTAGAAGAATCATATTCGTAAGTGCTCAGAGAGTGATCAAATCCTGGTACGCGGACATAACGTGCAATTTCATTCTTGGCTTTGTCAAAGACGGATATTTTTTTTGACCCACTTGGAGTATATTCCACTTTATAATGGTATCCCTTGCTGGTGGGAAACACGTTACGGACAAACGATATGTCAGTATGACTAGTTACTTTCGTTGAATATTTGCCACTTACCGAAAATTCCTTACCCGGAAGTTTGACTTCAGTTTTTTCGTTCAGTGGGTTTGGTGCGTACAAATTGCGTACGTAGGGAAAACCTTCGTCCGATGGATTTAGCGAGTCAACTTCTCCAATCAGACGACCCGTTTTCCATACTGACTCGTTATGATCACGGTGGCCGTTTTCTATAAAACTCGGTCTATAAACTAACAGAGGTTGATTGGGCTCACTCCGATAGATTCGAGTTGTTTTGGTAACAAGTGACTCACGCCCAACTTCATCGTATAAAATTTGTTTCACGAGAGCTGTTTGCGTGCCTTCCAATTTTATTTGTTGGGACAATTCGCCAAAAGAATTATAGTACTGCACGGTGACTTCTGGATTATTCAATACGAATACATCTTCAATTAAAATTTCCCCTCGGGCTTTAATTTGAAATAACGACCAGGGAATTGTCGCATCTTGACTTGCCTTTTCATCCGCGACTAATTTACTATTTATCCAAATCCATATAAAATTATCTTCAATCATGACAATAATTTCCCCCGACGATGGAATGTCTGCAGTTTTCCTGTTCATAACCGATATTTTAGACGACGTTGATGAATTTCTTAGCAGTTGCACTTTTCCGATCGTACCCCAGTCTAACTGAATATATGAGCTGTCTTGCAGTAGCGCGTAAAAGGATCTAAATGCGGCGCTCCTGTCATGAAAGAGAGTAGGTCGTGCGCGAATATAATCTAGCTGTGAACTCTTATGAATAAGTTGTCCAGGTGCTATACGCCAATGCGAAGGATTGTATAAAAACCAGTTTTTCTGCAAAGAATTCTCGCTAAAATGTTCGTAGATCCCCGTATCTGGTTTGAGCTGCAAAGTAACATTTTGACTATTCAAGTTGGTGCGGAAAAACTCGACTTGACCGTTTGGATCTATACTGGCGATTTGTCTGTGCAAGTGATCATAGATTTTGCGGCTAATTGACCCATCCCCACTTATACTTGCCATCACATTTCCAGATATAGGACTGAATATATTCGCCTCGAAATCAAATTCTAGCGGTGAAAACCTAATATGGTCCACTGAAATTTCCCCATCGCTTGGTTCCACTTTTAATAATATTTGCAATTTATCCATTGAGGAGTACACTTTTTTATTGTAATCTATATATTTTTGATAGGCTTTGTGAACCAACTCAAAATCAATAATTACCTCAATGTAAACCCAGTGTGCCTTAATTCTTCTTACCTTTCCTAATAGCCCTATAACTTTATTTCCCTCGCTGGTTTGGATGATCGCTCTCAAATATGGAACTGACATATCCGGCGCTGTGTAACTATTGCAACGGATCCAACAACTCGCAACAAAGGTTGCGTTTTGGTCTGCTGGTTGAAATCTTCCTTCTAGAAATCCGTGCTTATGAAGTTGTAAATAATTTTGTCCAGTTAATGCGAATCGTCCTTGAATTATGCTGCCATTCTCAATGTGCCATTTGTTCTTGGCGGTAGTTCGGTTACCATAAGAAACTCCTAACTCAGTAGTTTCGTACGACTCGAACCCATAAAAACCTACCAGTTCATCGTCCAAGCTATAGGGCGTGGAGTCGATTATAATCCAATTACCGGATTTGTCAAGCAGTAACTCAGGTTGGATCAACGTTGTGTTTCTAGCGTTGCCTGCAGGAGATTTTTCGTTTTGCTCATTCCCCAATTGATCTGGAAGTAAATCGCCACTTCCATTAAACCAACGTTCAGTTGTGGTTGTTGTGTCATTGTAGTGATTGGTTATTGTTACTTCTTGCCAGCCAAATTTAGTTTTGTCAGCACCTGGAATTATGGAACTAGTTTCGGAATAGCTTAGATCATCTACGTTACTATTAAAGAAATGTTCGAAACCAAATTTGAGCAAATCGATTCCCCCGTACACTGACGTTCGATCAACGTAATGATAACTAGTAGGTACCAATGACTGTAGTGGTCGAATTAAGCATTCTTTTGTGGATATAGTTATTAGGTTTTGGGGATTGCTAGTTGTTAATAATTTTTCATTGTAAAATGTAAGGATTTTGTCTACAGATTTACCATCCTTGAGCGTAATTAACTTAATAATATTGTCACTCTCTTGATATGCAAAATACACTGGATAATTGTTAGAAAATGTTCCGGACGCACCTAATAACATTGTTGTTTCTTTTTGATTAGTATATTGGTTAATCAAATTAACGGATTCTCCTTGCCTTTCTAACCGTAAATGTTTACCCAAAGGAACGCTATGAGACATGGATTCTTCTCTCCATTCGTAACCAGTGAATCGGAGTAGAGTCTCTCCCCCAAAGTAAGCACCCTCGGGGCCAATTTGACCGACATATCGGTTCCATTTAACCAAGGAAGAAAACTTTAGGGAATCTTTAGCATTATCGTTCAAATTTTTTAGCATTTTGTGTCTTTCATCTTCTCGAATATTTCTGTTTTTAATCGTTTCCAGATCTCTGTCAATTTTGCCTGAAATAGAAGATATTCGCGGTACATATTTATCAGATTCGAAAAAATATTTTAACGTGAAGGTGTTCCCATCGTTATAGTGCTCCATAGTTAATTCTAAAATTTTTTCTGTTCCTATAAAATGAGTTTCTCGTTTGACTACACTGTTTTCAGAATTTAATAAGTACATATTGACACGGTACCATAAGGTGTGGCCCCAATTTATTTCAAGACATCCCAAGATGATGAAATTGTTCGATACCTGAAGAGACATCTGATCGAATGTGTTCAATAAATTTGTAAAATCATTAGGACGGAAGTGGAAGTGCGACAAAACATTTCGATTTCCGGAAGATAACGAATCGAGCCCTTGGTCGATTGTTTTAAAACTCCATTTTAATTGGTAATTGAGATAAAAAATTGAAAGCCTGCTACCGTCGAAGCTAACGACTAGCTTTTTGGACAATACAAGTTTGATAATTCTTTGAGATATGGAATAGTTTGTTTTTTCCCAATAACTTCGTTTCAAATTAAAACAGTACAAATAGAGCATATTGTTATTCGAACTAGCAACTGCAATTATTTCATGATTATATTGTACAAGATCGTTCTTGTCGAAAGAATGTACAACAGGGTTTTTTGACCAAACATCTTTTTTACACTCATAAAAATACAGGCGCTTTTGGTCACTTTCAATTGAAATACTTATCATATTATTGTGAGCTTGTAACATAAAATCTGTTATGTCGGAACTCGATGTCGGGCATATTAAGTCTCTGTTGCAGTCTTTAATAATACGCGACATATCTTGATTTAAAATTTGCAGAACAATTCTTTTATCACTTTTGTATGCCAGAGCGACGTAATTTGGACCGTTCGCAAATTTTGGCGCACCGTCAATTTTGTAACGAAATATATTTTGGGGCTTTTCCCTTCCTGTCGTCTGTAGAACGCGATAGTTAAACGATAGAGAAAGAGAAAGAACTCGACATTCTGTAACAACGTAACGATCTTCGAGCTGCTTGTAATTGAATTCCATCAAATCGTCGCGATCTGTTGGATCTTGGCTCACAAATGTCAAAAAACGGTTATGCTGTTCAGTTTTGTAAACAAATTTGAATGTTTGGGTGTAAATATTTGTGTAAACGGTACACTTTTGCAAGAATTCTTTATGGGTCAACGCTGCTGGAAATATTAATATATCTTTATGGTTTAATGAATTTTGATGGGCTATTTCAGCACTTGTTTTGGTAGCATATTGGAAAACAACATTTAAACCGTAGTCGTCAGTGATGTTTTCAAGGAAGACATCGGATACATAATACTTGTCTAATATTCTAGTGGTTACTGTCCAATATTTGTAGCGCAGGAATTTGGCATTGTATTTGTTGAACCTAGATTTAATATACCATGCCTCGGCGGTTGGACGCAAGGCGGACGCGTTGCGTCCAGGTCCTTTCCAATATGGCCACTCCAGTCCCCATTGTACAGCTTCTTCCCCATAAACGACTTCTTCTTGTTTACCCGAAACCACCCATTTCTGTGTGGTCGCGTAATAATCAATCGTTATATCGTTGCTTCCATTGTTGTTATCATCAATCTTGTAGTGGGTAACATCTCCAGATTTGTTCAGATGGGTTAGTGGGAAGCGTTGGCCCTGCGCTACCAAGAAGTACTGCCTGTCGTCGAGATAGATGCTACTTTGGCAGTCGACGTAGATGTAGTCGCGTAGTTCGGCGAGTGGCAGCGACCAACCGACACCAATTATCCCGGAAGCTGTTGAATGGCTGTTGTAGTGGATCGTTAGGTCAAGCTGCCAGCCGGTCGTCGCTTGGAAATCGGCCAGGGGGATGTGGATTTGGGCGGCGCCGGTCTTTGCGAATGCCGATCGTTTCAGGACACTAGCCTGGAATTATAGATAAATGAACCAATTAGTTTACTCTTTTAGATGTAAAAAGTTAAGGTTTAAACTAAAAAAAATACGTAGATACGTTCAAACATTCCCGTTGGCTGAGTAGTTGTCATAATTGCTTGCAGGCTTGGACAAAAAATCATGTCGTGGAAGGATAGACATCATCTGGTGTTTACTATTAGATCCTATAATATTTAAGAATAACAATGGGAAGATTTGAAGGAGAAGAGTAGGGGTAATAGTAATAGTGGACCTGTAGAGAATATTATTAGGAAATAGAGAAACCATAAGTTCGTTTTGGAGCCAAAATTTTGGTGGTAATGCAGAATGCATAAATTGAAGTTGATGTATAAAGGAATTTCCAACAAATTCTATTGCATTTTTTTTATTTAAAGACAAAGGTATTTTTCGATAAATTCAATTCAAAATAACCTTGTCTTAACATGTGGTTTAGCTCTCTATTTCCTTACTTTTTCTGGGACCGGACCACTAGCCTTCATCCGATAGCATTATTTAGTAATTTCTCCACACTAGGGAACTTTGGTGATTGTTTTGATATTTTCTTGGTTTTTATAATATGAAAATTCGAACTATACATTATATTGACATACCAACGAGAGTTGCCCATAATAGACCTGAAAACATCTCTAAATTGATATAGCGACTTGAAAGAACAACATCCTTCGTTGGTAGCATCTCGGGAAGATTGCGAAGTACAGAGACTTGGAATAACGAATAAGAAGGTAATGAAAAATGGAGGTCACCCAAACGGTATCCAAGAACTGGGTCTAAGTGAAAGTCTTTATAGGTCTATTCAGAAATGTCAATCTTGCCTATATAGAGTCCGGTAACCTGGCAAGGGTTTCGTCCGAGCCAAATGCTTTTAGTGTACAGGATGAATGGGATTTGAGTGAATATTCCCACGAATGCGTTATGGTAAAATCAAGATAATAATAATACTGACAAGATACAAGGTCAGGTTCTACTAACTCGTAACTACCCAAAACTCTTTGTATGACAGGCATGAGAAGCCTTGAATGAGTAAGTCTATTGAAAAAAGTTACTTTATTGAAAGTAAGAAACACTTATGGAGCAAATCCTTTAGATTTTCAAAATTACGGTGAAATATAAAAAAAATGCCAAGAGGGCATGCATTTTTGTTAACAATTAAAATCTACATAAAAACGTACATTCTATTACTATACAGAATGATTCATTTTTTTTTCTCTAATAATAATAACAAATAAATGTAATTATCCAATTCTCCGCCACTGTCTGTTTAAGGTATTTGATATTAACATGTTTGATGCTAACCTATGCCTTTGTATAGAGTATCAAACATGACTTAAATATCTCAAACAGTTCGGTACATGGTACATATTCAGTAATTTCCAGTGTCCACATATTTTTATTAACCCACTTCAAAAAAGGAAGAGGTTATCAATTCGGCTGTATTTTTTTTATTTTTTATATGTTTGTTGCCTTAGAACTCCGTCAGTTATAAACCGATTTGGACAATTCTTTTTTTATTTGAAAGGGTATACTTACAGAATGGTCCCATTTAAATTTGAAGAAAAAATTCCACCTTAAGGGTAGACAAATAGGGGATGAAATATCATATTGAACCGATTTCGATGATTCTTTTTTTATTAGAAAGGGAGTACTAGAGGTGGCTCCATTTAAATTTGAAGAAAAAATTCCACACCTAAGGGTGGAAAAATTGAGGATGAAATTTTATATTGGACCGATTTCGACGATTCTTTCTTTATTGGAAAGGGGGTACCGTAGGTGTGGTCCCATTTAAATTTAAAGAAAAAATTCCACCCCTAAGGGTGGGGGGATGAAAGTTCATATTGGACCGATTTGGATGATTATTTTTTTATTATAAAGGTTTTACCATAGGGGTGGTCACATTTAAGTTTCAATCCTAAGGGTGGACAAATAGGGGTGGAAACCGATTTCGATAATTCACTAAAAAATAGAAAATAAAAAAATTTTAACAAAAAAATTAAAGCCGGCTTCAAAAATTTACCCGTATGCACACTCCACTAAATTAAAAAAAAAAAACAAAAAATAACACCGACTTCACAAATTTGCCCGTATATGCACATTTCAACTAAAATTTTAGAAATATTTTTCTCTTTCTAAATTGAGTTATCTTTGGAGTCGGTGACAGTAAGTTATGATGTAAAGTTTGTTCAGCGAATGTTTGGCCCTACGTCACAACTCCCGTCCTTGCCTTACTTATGAATTTACGATGGATATCGGTCGTATACAGGGTGATTCAGTTCCGGTGCTCAACATGGGCATCTGGGAAACCGTAACAGATACGAAGTCGGTGAAATGGAGGCAAACTTGCGCCTTTGGGCGCCTAACAATATGCCATTGAGATAGTTAAAATATTTTCATGGGTTGCTGAGATATTTAAGAAAAACCGAATTTTTGAAAATTAGATTTTATTTTTTTCTGGCGCCATTTGCGATAATTTGAAAAATAAATTATACTTTTCATGTGCATTTTAGCAGCTAAAACGAGAAAAAATATGCATGTGTCATACATCGTTGTACTCAGGACAACGATTCATTTCGAAATGTGCAATAAAAAATCCAGGTCCGTATTTAAAAAAATTAAGATGATCCCTCTATCTCAAAAACGAAACGTCGCCCCGAAAATCTAAAGATACCATGACGTAGTCCAGAAAAAAGTTGCAATGAAAAAGTATAATTAATTTTTTAATATTGTCGCAAATGGCACCAGAAAAAATAAAATCTAATTTTCAAAAATTCGGTTTTTCTTAAATATTGTTAGGCGCCCAATGGCGCAAGTTTGCCTCTATTTGACCGACTTTGTATCTGTTACCGGAACTGAATCACCCTGTATTCACGAGTCAGACAAGGACGGGAGTTGTGACGTAGGGCCGAACATTCGCTGAACAAACTGTATGTAGGATATGATGTATTCATATCTAAATAGATTTAAATTCCTTGCCTTGATTGTCACCAAATCCAAAGATAACTCAATTTGGAAAGAGAAAAATACTTCTAAAATTTTAGTTGAAATGTGCATACGGGTAAATTTTTGAAGTCGGTTTTAATTTTTTTGTTATTGTTTTTTAATACCTACATTAACACTAGGTATGTATCCCTCTTATAAGGTCACCAAATGAAAACTTTAAAGAACAAACTGGCAATATTTTTTGGAATTTTACTGATCCTTGGAGTTTGTACATAGGGTTTCCAGTCCCGGTATTTAGTACCGGGATTGTCCCGGGATTTTACCCAAAAAGTGTGGTCCCGGGATTTTCCTCATGGTCCCGGGATTTTCCTCATGAACAAGCCACCACTGAACGGCCAATCGTGTGGTGTGGAATTATTACAATTTTTAGGTTTCAAAGTGAAATAAGAATACTTACTTGAATACTTAGTCATACATTTAAATTAGTTTGAGTTGGAGCTACTTTAGTTGTGTGTTGTGTTTTTTTAAAACATCTCAGTTCTAGTTTATTTTGTGTTTGTTATTTTGTAAGTACCTACTTACTACCCACATTTAAATAAAAATATTTCTCTTATATAAACTTTTCCTCACAAAATTTGTTGTAAAGAAACATCATCTTGATTTCGGGACCATTTTTCGTGACTTTCGGGACCAGTACCGGGACTTAAAATTCGAGACCAAAGTCCCGAATACATTTTCGGTCCCGGGACTTGGGAACCCTATTTGTACATCTAAATCTGATCGTCATGAGAGAGTTGTAATAACGGATAAGAAAGTAATAGGAAATAGAGAATATCCAGTTAGTTCCTTTAGTCTTGTCGACAACTGTTGTTATACCAAAGAGTTTGCTGACCATTATCCAAGAGCTAGATCTAACTGAAAACCTTTACTGCGGTAGTACTTACTCGCGGTAGTACCTGGGAGTGCAGAAATAACACATAACGTCAACAAAATAACATGATTATTTAACTTCCTCAAAAATGAAAGAAAAATAATGTAGCGGCTTATAGGAAAAAACTAATTTTTTGTATCTGACAGAGTGATGTTATTAACAGAAAACTATTAAAAAATAAACATAGGACGGTAATACGTTATTTATGGTGACTGCTTTAAGGATCTTGTTAACCATCGGACTTCCGGTTTATATGGAAGTAAATACTATACTTGTCCAAACTAGCTGTGTATTTCAAGGCTGGATTAACGCTTATTAGGCCAACAAGGCCCGGGCCTGGGGCGGCAAACTTTACGCCGAGCGCGGCAATTTATCAAACTGTAGATATGTAGTTTTAAAAAGTGTTCACCCTGTATAGCCAATATTTCTTTTATTTTCCAAACCAGTAAACTACTTAAATAAATATTATTATATTATTATAGTTTTGTCACAGCTGGTTAATCTGTGGTTTTGTATTAAATTATAATAATTTTTAAAATCTATTGGTGCGCCGAGCACCTAATCTTTTTACGAGCATTTATTTAACTTGCAATGACATGTATGTTTGTTTGTTTGTTTGTTTGATTATGTGAAATCTTCTAGGCTGAATTAAAACTTCTTGACATCCGATGGAGCTGAAAATTTGCATATACACCTTTATGTCTGGTGACAGTACAATGTGCAATTCTCAATATTGTAATACTCTCAAAATGGCCGCTACTCCAAGATGGCGGATGATGTATTTTTTGTCAGCCCCCTTAATACGAGAATCAAAATGTAAGAGCTTTAAGAGTTAAAAACGATAACGTTAGTGACATAACACTAAATTCAATATGGCCACAGCTCTAAGATGGCGGCTTAATTTCCTTGAACTAAAAATATAATAAATAAATTACAGAAAGATTTTTTAGTACCTGTAATTATAAATATAAAGGATGGTTTTTAGTGGCATGTCAGGTAAAGGATATCAATTGAAAAAAATGCACTCCAGCCGGGACTCGAACCCGGGACTCCTACTGTGGCCGTAGGCACTTTAACCAACTAAGCTACCGGAGATATGGGTTCCATCGGCTAGGTGTTATTTCTTCCAATTGATATATGGTTAGTAGCGGTAAGATGTAGGAGACTTCGGCGTCTTCTGCAGCTACTAGAAGGGGTTAGAGGGTGTAGGGTAACCATTCATGATTGTTGGTTATGTGAACTTCCTACTTGCTCATCAACCCACAAAATTAGACATATAAATAACACCTAGCCGATGGAACCCGTATCTCCGGTAGCTTAGTTGGTTAAAGTGCCTACGGCCTCAGTAGGAGTCCCGGGTTCGAGTCCCGGCTGGAGTGCATTTTTTTCAACTGATATCCTTTACCTGACATGCCCCTAAAAACCATCCTTTATATTTATAATTACAGGTACTAAACAATCTTTCTGTGTTTCATATTCTGGCTTTGACATTGTAGGTTAGAATTTCCACGTTCGATACTTACATTAAGTCGCTCTATGTCGAGTTTTGTGTGTTGATGAACAAATAGGAAGTTCACATAACCAACAATAATGAATGGTTACCCTACACCCTCTAACCCCTTCTAGTAGCTGTAGACAACTTTTTCGAAAATTCATAAATTCTTAACACTAAATGAACGAAACTTTAAACGTGTAACTCAAAAAATAACTTCAACAAATTTGTTTTCTGAGCTTTCGGAGGATAAATCTTCCTCCTTTCTCAAAGATCATGTCACGTCAAAGTGAAGTGACAGATTAATAAATTTCAGGTTAAAATGTCACTACAACAGAAACAATAGCCTAGCCACCTGCCTGATATTGTACCCTGTGTTTTATCTAATTATCTATACTAACTTCTCTTTGAATAAGTGGCAATAATATTTTACTGAATTCCACTGAACATTCAGCAACACAGTTGCCCGTATTTCCTAGAATAAATGCAGATTCTTTAATTTTTCGTCTATTTCCTACTTCTTCTTTTAGAATTGGTTTGGAACTATCCCACAATATCGTATGATTGTTATTAAAGGAATGTTCACATATTTTTGACTTCGAAATTTGATTTTGCCTGATATAATTTTTATGTTCTTTTAAACGAACGTTAAATGGCCTACAAGTCTCCCCAACATAGAACTTTTCACATTCACAAGGAATTTTATAAATGCAATTTTTTGAACTTTGTAACTCATTAAATGGTTTTGTTTTAACTAGCATCGATCTTAAAATATTTACTTCACTTTAATTATACGAAATATCAACGGAAATGATAGCATGCAGGTACAGTCATGCTCATATTTCATGTCGCCAGATGAATTATATTTTAAGTATTTTCCTCTAGAAAATTACACGCCATATTTTTTATATGTGCATCATGAAGTACCTACCTACGTTGAAAATAAAGCCCAAAATCATTTTTCCGATTTTTTGATGAATGGAAAAGTGCTAAAATTAAATATTAAAGTCAAAACGGGAGTGATATCACGCCCCCAAAAACATCATTGCTTCAATCGTTGTTATCAACTTCCTGCTACTATATCTGATCCTCACGTAAAAAAATTTCATATTCAAAATTTTGAATGGATGACAAGCAACTTACTTAAATATTGGAAATATCGATCAAAATTATGACAACCTAGCAAACTGGGGAGTACTCGCGTTAATCCAAAATATGGCGGGATATTTAAATATTGTTAAAAAAATGTGCCCAATAAAAAATTGTGCGGTACCTACCTACCTTCACAGAAAATCGGGCTCTACTACATAAAATTAGATACCGAATAAGTATGTTTTCTCTTAATCATATAGAAACTACCTAACTTCAACCTAGTAAAAAAGGCCCATTTATTATATGGCAGGAAAGCCTTTACATGCAGTACTTAATTATATTTTTAATAGTATCTAATATAATAGACTATATATACCTGAAATTGGTCTTCCCATCTCAACACCGGTTTCTCAACAGGAATTATTCTTGTAATCTGCTCAGGAGCTATTGGCACTTCTTCTATAATGGGAGGAGACACAGTAGATTCAAAAGTAGGCAAAGGAGGTGCTGCTGTGACTACCTCTTTCGTGATCTCGCTCCAGGTTATTTGTCCATCGGAACCTCGCAAGAAAATCGATGGATTCGGTGCATGGGGAAGCATTGAAGGTAATGTAAAAATAACAGTGGCAAAACGGCGAGACTTTACATCCTCCGGATACAAAATTGTTTTGTAAGTAGTGGAGTCGTATGACAATCCGGTGAGTCCATTGGCCCCTGTAAATAATATATCGTCGTTTCCATCGTCATCTAAGTCGAATATCTTAAATGTCCTACTAAAGCCCGGCAGCCAACCATGGGCTTTAGTAAATTCCGGTACTGACTGGAGAAATTTGTACCCTTTGGTATGGTCTGAATATTGGTATATGTAAAGACCCGTATTATTTAAATGCAATACATCTTTGTATATTTGACTCTGTCGGTTCGCATAGAATAATTCATCTGTTTTACAAGATATGCACTTTGGAATATTTGGAACTTTAGTCAATAGTTCAAGCAAGTAATTGGAACTAAATTGGTAAAATTCCACGTCATTATTTGTTCTCAGTCCTACGACTGCCGGTTTTTTCTGAATAATATTTGCTATAAAAATATCTCCAGATATGGAAATATTCTCTACGGTGTTCAGTTCAAATAGTGGATCTGATTCAGTAGGAAGAAAACTGTCTCCTGTAGCAGCAAAAAACTTAGTATCATTATCAGAATTTCTGGTCACAATTCCAACCCAATCTGCGTCTGGGTATATATTACCCATCCATACTTTGAAGCCATTAATTTCGTGAAAATTACCGTCTACCTTCACTAATTCCAAAGATGCTTGGTCCCAATTGATTCTATAAAATCTAACACCATCTGGGTGGTGAAGAAGAATAATTTCGTCGCCGGGCTTTAAGTTGTCACTTGTAAACCAAGGGAACTTCCTCAAGGGATATTCAGCGTTATTCAAATAAACCGTTTCTTTCCATATTAAATCCCACCTACGATTGGCGTCGTCATATTTATATCCGGCAATAGTTTGACCTTGGCGCACGCAAATTTTTGCATATTCTTTGCCTCCAAGTCCAATCGGAAGTACATCTTGAATATCTTCTTCTGTTGCTTTTTCTACCAGACTAATATCGGAAACTACCAGACGACTCATTTTGTATCAATGCTGTCTGGTTGCATCTGAAAAATATAATTACACTTATTATGATGGTCTAATAACAATGCGGTGTAATACAACAATAAAAATAATAATTCTGTGTTCCTGTGTTCATATTCTGCAGGTTTGTTTGTTTTCTCATTGATTCAACATTAACCTATTGGACCGGGAGATAGTGACAGATTTTTGGACCTGATTTTACTCAGTATGCCTTGCAAACGGCATTATGTGGCACATATTCTCACAATAATAAGGTAATAATAACTCGTTTAAATGATTAAATAACATTCAATTTAAACAGTACTTGGACATGCGCGAAAGGTATGCCATCCTTTTTTCAGCATTTTCATAATAAGGACTTCCATACTTCTGATTGGCAGCCTGTTCAGAAACGTGGAAAAATTAATTATTAAAATACAATATAAAAAACATGGCAGCCTGTATAAAATCGTATCAAAACGCATATTTTTCGAATAATTGAAAACTCAGTTTTTCACATGAAGAACCCAGGATGACTCTCTGATTCATACCTTATTATTGTGAGAATATGTGCCACATAATGCCCTTTGCAAGGCATACTGAGTAAAATCACGTCCAAAAATCTGTCACTATCTCCCGGTCTATATCATATTACGTCGTTTACTACCTATTACCTACATAGTTTTGAATATTTCGGCTCTGGTACTATTAGCTTTATTCCAGATAACACCACTGGTGAGTTTTCTTACCTTAAAGTACAAATTACACTACTTATACCTATTTACTACCATTTCGATTTGTGTTGATCGAGGACGTTATTTCTTCCTTGATGAACCTAATAAGAGGAAACAGCTGTCGTAGTCCTACGACCTCGAACAATTCAAATCTGAGAACCTGCATAATATCCACTAGATCTTGGATGCTGGTATGATATCGCCAGATGCCCACATATTAGTGCCACATAGCCATTTACTTTTTTTTGTTAGGCACATTTACACGTCAAGGTGAATCCTTTGGAAACGGACTTTAAATTTTATTTCCTAAACGTAACGTAACCATGTAACACAAAGGTTCGTCTTGGGGCTACTTATTTTGACTCTATATAAAAATAATTATATAATTCATTTGATAAATTAATGTCAAATTCAACAAACTTGGAAGAATTGGAAAAACTTTGGAATAAGAATTACAAAATAATCTACAATGTGACTTAAACAATAAAAATATTTCTGGAAGACAAATTGAAATTAAAATTTAGAAGACGAAACAGATTAGTTATAATTATTAGGAACACAGTTTCAGGGAATAATTATTCACTATAAATAAATAAGGAAGAAATTGTGAAAATATAGTTTTAATTAAAAATATATGCACTCTGTCCACGCTAAGAATTTACCAACCTTGTAAAATCTTTATTTTGACAAGCTTTTTTTGTTAGGTAGGCATACAAAATGCGCATTGAATGAGTGGGTAACTTTATTCTTGGGTTGCCTGTAGGTACAGGGTGGTCCATCCAAGCGGAAAAAGTGTGTTACGAGGAGACAGGTTAACATAAAAGCGTCAAAACGATATTGTAGTAAAACTTAAGGGGAATTCGATGGTGTACTCGCATTTTGTATACGGTGGTCGGTAAAAAAGTTATCGAAAAAACATTTTCTTGCAAAATAAAAAAAGGAATTTTTTACCTACACAACCATTAGAGAACCTTCAAGTAGTGTTCCTGAATATTTACTTTTTTGAAATAACTTCTGGTTATAGCGGAAGTGAACGCGATTTTCTCTGTTTTAAAACTAAGACATTCCATTTAACCATTATACAGGGTGAATCAATTTTTGTGTCGCAGGACTTTAACAGGTGATAGATCTTCAAACAATAACCGCACTGTTTCGTATAAACTATAGATTTTTAAAGCTTCATAGAAAAGTTACAGGGTGTTAAAGTTGGAAAAAATGTGTGGACTTTATTGAATATTTACCAAACTGGTTGATATATTTAATTCATATTTGGTATAGGTACGTTATAAAAGCATGGGTTAGCATAAAACCTGTTAATATCGAACATCTTGCACAACCAGTGACGGAGAAGTGGGTAATTGGTAAAATTATTTAAAAAAAATGAATCACCTTGTATTGTAATAAAAGCTATTGAATTTTTTATGTAGATTTTAATTGCAGACAAAAATATCCTCTTGGTATTTGTTCGAATGTGTTAGAGTTTAATGGCAAATTTCATTTTTTTTTTGTATTATTTCGGGGTATTTCTGAAAAATTTTCTAAAAAATTAGCCTCTTGGTTGGGGATTGGATAAACTTCTGGCCATTTGCTGAAGTAGTCCATGACGACTAACACATAACGGTTGCCAGATTCGCTGGTTGGGAATGGTCCCGCTACGTCGATGGAAATCCTTTCAAAAGGAGCTCCGACCAGGTATTGCATCATTTTACCCCTGTTCCTAGTTTTTGGTCCCTTCGCCGAAGCACATTCTTCACACACCGGCGGCACCACTCTTCGACATCTTCCCGAGAGTTTACCCAGTAAAACCTCTCTCTAACTTTATTCAAGATCTTACTAATGCCAAAGTGTCCACCTCCAACGCCTTCGTGCACGGCTTTCAGGACCTCTGACACTCTCTTCTTGGGAAGTACTGTCAGAAATAGCTTTTCTTTTCCATCTGGACTTTCCCAAACGCTCTTTAGTACACCATCTTTAATTTCTAACGAGTCCCATTGTGCCCAGTATGCCTTCAACTCTGGTGATTTGTCCGAAACATCTTTCCATTCAGGTTTGGGTATGTGTCTTAATTTTAGGTCAAATATTATTATACCGAATATGGGATCTTCGCTTTGCTCTCTGGCGATGACTTTCGAATCCCAATTTTCAGGTCCACGGACAGTAGTTCGTTTACATAAAATTAGGTCCGGGTTTTCTCTTAATTCCTGTCGACTACAGTGATGACAGTCTTCATTACAGGGTCTTCTTGACAATGCATCAGCATTCTTATGGTTGTCCCATTTGCGGTGTTCCACTTTGAAGTCATATTCCTGCAGCCTTTGAAGCCATCTTGCCACTTGTCCTTCTAAGTTCTTGAACTGAAATAGCCATTTTAGTGATGCGTGATCTGTTCTTAATAGGAAAGGTTGGCCATATAAATACTTGTGGAAATGTTCAACGGCCTTGACCACTGCTAGCAGTTCCCTTCTTGTCACGCAGTAGTTTCTCTCTGGCATTGACAGAGTTTTACTGAAGTGTCCTAATATGACATCGTCGGTTATTTCAGCCACGAGGACTCTGTGCTTGAACTTATTAGAGCCTATGGTTATAAAGGCGTCGTGCTCTCCTGTAACTGGAATTTCTTCACCATTTGCCAATTCGACGATGTGGTTTGGTGGTGGTGCAATCCTACAGTGGGCTATGATGTTCGGCCTCACGATGGTATGACTAGAACCAGTGTCCACCACAATGTCACATTCCCGGCCGCAGATCTTTCCTGGTACTACCAAGCTGTCTCCTGAATTCGGCAGCCGGTTAACTTTTATCCTAATAGGTGGGGCTTGGTAGCACCCAACCAGCTTTCGCCCCTCAAAGCTGGCTACTCGGAGTTTTCCTGCTTCTCACCATCAACAGGATTGGGGCACTGGCGTTTCAAATGCCCCTCTACTCCGCAGTGCCAACAGCGCAGTGGCGTACTTCTTCGAACACCCATCCCTTCTTTGGAGGTCGTAGCACGTGAAAGGATGTTCTGGATATCCGTACCATTTGTTCTACGTTAGCATTACTGGTACTGCTTCTGTTTTGCGGTCGCACCTGTCTTAACCTCACTTGTCGACGTGCTGCCTGCGTGGCGGCTTCAAATTCCAAGGCGTGCGCCAAGGCCCCTGAGATGTTTTTGTGGCGGGCTAGCCGAAGCGCTTGGCTAGTCTCGCTGTCACGCACGCCATCTATGAAGCCGCTTACCGAAATTTGTTCCCGAAATGCGACTGGAGCCGATGGATAGGCCAGATTCACCAGGCGGGCAATGTCGGCTTCAAATTGTTGCAGGGTCTCATCAATGCGTTGTCGTCGACCTTTCAGTTGTGCCTGGTATACCTGTTGTAGATGTGCTTCCCCATATCGCATTTCAAGTGCTCTAACCAGGGAACTATAATCCAGAACTTTCCTTCTGCAGCAGCCTCAAACTGGTTAAGGTAAGTGCTCCATGCCACTTTTCCATCAAACTTGGGAGGCTTCATTTTCATAGAGTATGTGGTCATGCCAGCTTCTAATTTTGATACACCCTGTAGTGATAGATGATTCATCCTCGCCTCCAGCTGTTCCATTCTTCCTTCACTGTTGTCAAATCTCGTTTTTATTCTGTCCAGTTCGGTTTGTACTTCCCTCTTAATTTCTGTCTTCATTTGGGCTATTTCTTGTTCAACAACTTCTTCAAAGTTGGAAATTTTCTTCTGTAATTCGATTTGAATCTCTTCTAATTTCATGTTGGTTTCATCTCGTCCAGTTTTAATCTCTACTTTAAGGTCGCCCATCAGTTTTTCTTGTTTCGTGTCCCTATCCTCTTCCCTCTTGCGCCTTTCTTCTTCTTTCTTGTCCATTTCGTCAAATTTCTTCATAAACATTTCCATCAACTTTTCCATTTCCATTGCGGTTTGTTTTCTGGTTGTGGGCATTCACCTCGGGGTCCTCTTAAAAATCGCGCCTCTGACACCAAATGTACCCGATCTCAACAATCACAGACCAAACTCGTTGCCTTGTTTACCAACTTTATTGTTTAGCCTTCAAAACTCACAGATATACTTGTCAGATTACTGTCGCTGTCCAAGAATATTCTTTCGGCTCCAAAATTCGCACAAAATCGGTTTCTAACCTTTCACTTCCACCAGGCCCAATTCCCAGGGCGTATATACTAAAAAGGAAGACTGGAGAATACTCTAGAATATTCCTGGCCAATGATAGTTCACAAATCACAAGTTCTAGCAAACTTTCTAGAATGTTATGGAAGCTTTACAGGGAAAACCATGAAAACTAAAGGAAAATGGGGCCCTGGGGGCCTCAGTCCAACAAAGATGTGACGGAAAATGCCTCTAAATTAATTACAAAAATTATAAAACTGTAAGTAGAATACCCAAACTTAAAATTTATCTGCTAAATCTTTGAGTATGTTAGAAAACCGTGCAGACATATTCATTGAAAGGTGATATAACAACTTTAGAGGCATTTTTCGTTACATTATTATTGTACTTTTAAAAATATTAATTAATTGAAATTTTTTAAATTAAAATTTTTCATCATTTTATAAAAGAATGTAGGTCTCGATTAAGACAAACTTGTTATAACGTTAAAAAGCAACACAAAATTCCTAAAATTAAAATAATAATATTAATATAAAATTGCTACACATTATTAAGTGGTTCTAAACAATAATCTGTAGTATATTTTTTCCTTAAAAAAATCCCTAATAGTAGGTACTATTTGAAATGTAAGCTCATAAAAGTGGTAGTAGTTGGCCATGGTTAGGTACAACCCAAGATTAAAGTTAACCCACTCATTGAATGCATAATTTAACAAAAAGAAGTTTTACAAAATCAGTCACCAAATACAAATTTTACAAGGGCTAACGCAGACACACTGTAGATATTTTCATTGATAATAAATAAGTAAATAAACCTTTATTACTATTATTGTTATAAGAATTTTTATTATATAAATTGCAATGACAATTCAACAACAATAAACATGAAATGTCGAGGTAACTTAGATGTGACAAATATTTATGAATACAACTATTATTGTCGATGTTTTGTAGCTCTGAATAGGGTTTAAAATATAAATTGAAACGTTAGCGTGGAGAATTAAATTATTTGTTTTATTTTCCCTACGAAAATGTCAATATCACATTGAAAAAACATAAAAATAATAATCAATGTAGCCACCAAATGATGACAGAGACAAACTAAAATTCAAGAGGTAATTGCTATTCGTAACTAAAAGGTGCATGAGAAGACGAGTGTTATAACTACTGATATGAATTTATGGTAGGTACAGGTACCTACTGATCACCGGCATCTACGTCAACGTTTAATTTTAACATATTATCAAAATTATTTGAGCATCACCTTTGAATCCCGGAAATTAGCTATTTGCGATTAACATGCGACCGGGATGGAGCCTGCATATAATAATATAATTATTATTTATTCATGTTTAATCATGTTATTGTCTTCATTGCTAATTTAAGTTTAGGAATCCTTGATAATATAGTAATAGTAAATTTAAATTCGCAGTAATGAAGAAGTAGTTTCCTACCGACAACGCCTATGCCCTTTGGTGCATGACCTCAAAAGGTAAGTTGAGAAAAAACAGAACAAAATTTGTATCTAAAAATTGAATTAAATTATTAGAAAAGATATCCTCAAGCCAGATAGCCACAAGTCGCCGGCTAACTAAAATAACTAGAAAAAGTATCTATGCTCCACACACTGACACATACCCTGTGCCAGCTATCAATATATTGTGTCAAAACTTGGAGCCTAAAAAATATGGGGGTTTCCGTCCCGCGTATTTTATGCTACAAATTATAGCTTCGACTCCTTCATGGGGTTCTTTATTTAAAGGAGAAATATTTTTACGCAACAACCATAGAGATTCTTCTATGCAATAACTTACACCCTGTAGAAATATGACACGGACTTTCATAATTGAATGCCGACCCCCAATCCAATTTATGGTTACCAACAAATGTCAACGCCAAACACACATAACACATAACACACCTGGGCAAATCAAAAAATTTTGGATAAACATTTTAGAATATTTAAAACCGATTTGCCGAAACAAAACTTTCATTCGCGTAGTTATGTGTAAGTAATGTGATAAAATATCCTTTGGCTTAAAAAAATAAAACGTAAAAAGATTCCTAACAATTAAGTCGGTTATTCTAATCCCTCGTGCGATTTTGAGGAAAAATTATATTCATAGGTACATACACACAAATTATATCACAGAATCACAGGCGTTGCTCAACGTTCACTCAGCGATGTTATCGACCATCAAAAATAAAATACAAAATAAGTACCTATTAATATTATTTTGATATTTTATCGCAGTGGTGTACCTACATATTATATAGAAATTTATTTTGGAGGGTGGCCCAATAATTTTTAGTGAATTTTTTAAACGGGTATTTAAAAATGTAGGTACCTATATATTCGACCTCAAAATACGCCGCAGGCAATTTTTTTTTCGAATTTCAGGAATACGACACTGACTTACCATTTGAATACATGGGGCGTCACGTCGTGCACAACTCTAGTCCTCGAACAATGCGGACATCATAATTATCCACTTTTGTTGGACTATTCTCTTCAGCGGAATGATGTACTTAGTCTTTATAAATTAGATAAAGCCACATTTATATAAATAAATATTTTAACGGAGTTTCTGACTATAAAAAAATAAAATCGTACATTTTCAGCCGTGATTTGGAATAAAGTATTTCACCATCGCTAGTGTTGTTATTTTACAACAAATTACCTACATATTACGTATAGGTAATTCGATAAAGTAGGCTAAGTCCGTAGGAACAGTGCAGCTATATCATAATCTAAAAAAATTACAATGAATCGACACATTTTCAATGTCATGTTTCCGCGACCAACTATACTCATAGACAAAGCTACACATAGACTGTCAGATCCATTTCTGCGAGTCACACCAAATATTTTGCATACAATTTTATATAAAAACTAATTAAAGTACTTAAACCTCAAGTTTGAAATATGGCGTGAATTGACCCTGTCGTCGCTGAACATTTTCTGATGAAAATTGTTGCCCTACATAACCATTTTCAAGGCTGCTTACTGCTTAATAAAATGGCGGAGTCAGATTTCCGGTAAAAAAATCTCTAATAATATTTTTGTAATCGCGGTAGTCTCTCTTTGAGAGACTTGTGGGATGTGAAATGTTCCCAGAAAGCATCTTCCCATTTACCATAATGACGAAAAATAAAACTTCGAAAAAATAAAAGTTTTACCATGATGTTTAAGATGGAACACACTGTAGACTGTAGAGGCCTGCTCTATAGATACAGTATTTCTAAAGTAACTTGAAACAGCATCAAAAATTCTAATTGGCGTCACAAAAAGAATATAGGACATAAGCGTCAGGCAGTTTTCTAAAATATACATATTCTTCAAGCAACATATTTCACTTTTAATGTTTTTTAAGGTTGTCGCCAAACACAACATAAAGGTTAGTGGACCATAATATAAATTATTGTCAATCGATTATAACTATTTACGCAAGTATATCCTAAGATCTGTGAAATTATGGAATGCCTATCCACCGCATTTCGTTGCACAAGTGGCCAGCCGTCCAACAGAGTAACCCATGCAAGTATTGGTGACATTATATCAGGCGAGCATGCAGTCACTTGTTTTTACTACAATATCTATCGTCTCTTATGCTGTTCCAAGTAACTTCAATTAAACCATACCTGCTTTATAGGTTCTTCCCGTCTTACCACCAGAGCTTCCCACAATAGTGCAGGATGGGTCATCCAAGAAATAATATGGAAACCAATTGGGATACGTAAATATGTGTTTAAAAACACAAAAAAGTTTCTAAAAATTAAGGGTGTTCCATAATTTCAAAATTAAAAACATATATAGTAAATGTGTCCTTTTAAATATGCAAAATAAAGTATTAGAAATTTTTTAAATATCTGAATTATGGTGAGCCCTATAAATCTCAATTTAAGTTATTTTTCACTTGGAACACCTTGATCACTGTAATAAATCTTATTTACGTTGAAAAGGGCATTAGTCTGTGTATGGTTTAAAATTTGTTAATAAAAAGGGGTAAAAGTGACTGAACTACATCATGACATAGTAGTTTATACAAGAATAGTGGATATGATGTCCACTCGAGTTGAACAGTCGATTTTTTGTACATGTAATAGCTGCTAAACGGATATTAAGATAAAATCAATTTGACAAACCACACAGGCGTTTTGTAATTCTTAAAAGAAATAACGATATTATCTATTCTATTATTGCATTCTTCTTCTTCTGTCACATATCCGCCGAAAGTGAAAAAGAGCTGTATCTTCACTAATAAGGGTCATTCTGTTTTAAATATGAGAAACCACAGTATTCTTCTGAATACTGTCTACTTATCAAAAAGGGTTAACATTAAAATATACAGGGTATTCCAGCGGAAACGTAACAGGCTCTATAACGGCCGGGAAAATTTTTTCTTAGAAAAACGCAAAAATAGGTCAATTTTGTTTGGCAGGGGGACATCTTTTGGCATAAAATTGATAGATCTATCTGCAACCCCCTGAGCAGGGGTTGAACCCCTTCAAAAAATTTAAATGGGAAGGGGGTTCATGTCGCACACCTTTGGAAACGTCTCTCAATTTTCTATGCACCTGCATCAGATTTTCGAAAATCGATCGGTTTTTCAAAAAGATACAGCGTGATAAATGCAAAACATTCATTTTCAATTACTGCCTGGAATTGTTAAACAATAGAAGATCTGCGTCTTCGTATTATAAACGAAGGTCGACAAATCACCTCTGAAATGTTGCACAATGTTCGGCAGCGTTTTGAACCAAATCTTTATTATTGCATGGAAGTGAATGGGCAACATTTTGAGCATTTATAACAATAAAGTTTCAGTTTCCTCCCCGTTTATCAAATTTTCGTCAAAATAATGTTGCTGAACACGTTCTCTATAACTTACGGCCCCCGACCACCACTTCCGGCTTAATTGTTTAACAATACCAGGCAATAATTGAAAATGAATGTTTTGCAGTTTACTCGGTGTATCTTTTTCAAAAGCCAATCGACTTTCGAAAATCTGATGCATGTGTATAGAGAATTGAGAGACGTCTCCAAAGGTATGCGACATGAACCTCCTTCCCATTTAAATTTTTGAAGGGGTTCAACCCCTGCTCAGGGGGTTGCAGATGGATCTATCGATTTTATGTCAAAAGATGTCCCCCTGCCAAACAAAATTGATATATTTTTGCGTTTTTCCAAGAAAAAATTTCCCCGGCCGTTATAGAGCCTGTTACGTTTCCGCTGGAACACCCTAATGTTATTTACCGACAACCGGAAGTGGAATAATGGGCAGAAATAGTGTGCAAATTTGACGTACATAACCTTACATTATTACCACAAAATTCGAAATTAATATCTCAAAAATGAACAAGGACGTGCCATTCTACTGGGACACCCGGTATATTTCATAATAGAGACAACTTTGAAACACTTATTTTATGAAAAATAGTAAAAATGATTAATGTGGGTGTGTCTTCCTTTATAAGAGATAAGTATAAACAAAATTTTGAGATTAGATACCAATAGGACAAGTTCAAATAGCACAAAATATACAGGATCCCAAAAAATGGCCTCAAGTAATTATCTACTATTTATAAATATTCAATGTGTTCCAGGTTTTCTGATCAGGAATTTGACATTTTATAAAAAAATCTCATTATAATGTGTGTTGCTCATATAAACATTGGCCCTAAAATTCTTCTTTTTTAAGATACAGGTAATGTAGTTCACTACTGAACTAAAATTTGGCACTGCTGTGTTTTTGGCGATGGAGAATAAGCTGAATTCAAACGTGACTTGGGGGAGTTAATGGACAGTGAACTTAACTTTGAGGGACATACAAAGAGCATATAAATATACAGAGTGTCCCAGAATATGTGGGACATCTCCCGGATTTATACAGGGGACGTTAAAATAACATGACAAGAAGATTCACCTACGGAGACACAAGCCCCTAAAGGACGCCCCTGAAAATCGATTTTATTAAAATAACTTTTAAAATACATTGTGTTATTTAATTATTCCTTAATACGATGGACAATAGATAAGACTCATCACGCATCCTTAAAAAAGGCCCTTGAAAAAAATTTTGCCTCATTTGGTTTGCCAGGTACAGAATAGCTGTAGCGCAATAATATCAATGTTGTACACCCTTTACGATAAAGGCACAAAAATAATAATTTTAGATAGCTTGAATCATAAACTAAAAAATACACTCTTGGTTTATCTCGATAAAATGAACTGTTAACGAGAAATAACTATTTTTGTTTAATACGATTTTTATCACATAATTTTGTATCGACATGAGTTCCTTGTAATGTTATGGCATTCCCTAGCTCTACGAATTGAAGATTGTTAAATCGGTACATGTCAAAAAACAACCAAAGCAACAAAAAACAAATGTAAATAGGTAAAAGTGGCATTTTTTAAATAGGCACAGAAATAATGCAAATTTCATCGGTTCAGGTCTCTTTACGAATATAATAGAAACAAAAATAGTTTTTTCTCGAAAACAGTTCATTTATCGATATCAACCAAGAGTGTATTTTTTAATGTCAGGTTCAAGTTATCAAAAAAATTATTTTTGTGGCTTTATCGTAAAGGGTGTAAAAAATTACATTATTGTGATACAGTTAGTCCGTCCCTGGCAAACCACATAAGCCAAAATTGTTTTCATGTGCCCTTTTTTAAGGAGTCTTATCTATTGCCCATCGTATTCAAAAATAATTAATATACACAAAGCGTTTTAAAAGTCAATAAAAAAATTGATTTTCAGGTGCGTCCTTTACGGGTTTGTATCGTAGGTGGGCCCTCTGGGTAAATTCTGTCTTGCAGGTCCATAATTTTAGTGCATACTTTCATTTGCAATAAAAGTGAACTCTTGTTTAATAACGATAAAATAAACTGTTTGGGTTGAGTTTGCCTTTTTTACAGTGGCGCGTTCCGACAAACTAATCTAAGCAGAAATCCTCCTTTTTCGTGAAATCAGTACCTACAATACGCAGGGAAAAAACTATAAGACACGTTTATGTCTTAAGTTTAGGATTTCTTGATAATATAGCAATTTTAATTTTAAATTTCTAATTATGAAGAAGTAGGCACCTACACAAACGCCCATGCCACTTTGATGTATGGCCTCAAAAGTTACTTTAAATGCAAAATTATTTACCCATGGATTATTATCCTCAAACATTTTAGTTTTGACAGTTAGGGAAGTGCCACAAGCCGCACAGCTAAGCATAATAACTCGAAAAAGTATCTAAATACCACATACTGACTCCTTATCACTGTGTCAGATATCAAAATATTATGTCTTATAATACACATAGAGTTTTGGCTCATTCCTGGGATTCTTTATTCAAAGGGAATTGCCAAAACATGCTCCAAAACACCTGTCAAATCCAACATAAAATTTTCACCTACCGCTTTTAAATAATGTTACGGACCAACAGTACATTCAAAATGATGGAAAAATGTCAAATGGACATTGGTCAAAACATTGGTTTTCTTGAAATAGGTCGACAAAATTTTGTCATATTCAATCTTTTCTATTTTAAAAAAGAAAAATTTTTGGTATATCGTTCATAGGTTTTTTTTCTCACTTTAAATGGTACAGTTGTTGATCTGTAACATTTGAAAGCCGTAAGTGATAATTTTATTTGAATGTTGGAATAGGTCTTTTCGGGCACGTTTTGACAATTTCAACGCAAACGGTTGACTTTATCGTTATGAAACAAGAGTACACTTTTGTTGCAAAATGAAAAGATGCAAGACTAAAAACATAACCTAAAAAAAGTTGCGAGTGAAATCACACCATCCAAAAAGTGGGGCAAGTGGTGCCCCAGCTTATACTTCATCCACAAAAACACAGCAGTGTCAAATTGTAATTCAACAGCTTGATTATTTTGGGAGATATGGCCATCATTCATTTTCAAAAAGAGAACTGCAAAGCCCTGTATCTCAGAAATGAAGAACTTTACGGCCTATGTTTATATGAGCAACCCACCTTATAATAAAATTTTCAAAATGTCAAAGTCGTGATCAAAAGGCCTGGGATACCCTGAGTAATACAGGGTGTATCGGTCATCAGTATCTACATTAATTTGAAATTTTTAGCCCCCAATAACGTATTTTTATTTGAAACGCCAATAACTTTTTCGAAAAAGTTATATTTTAAATAAGTTTTTTGTCGATATCTACCACTTACTTAAGTTTTAGTTATATTCCATTAAAACCGTCGCAATTTTTTTAACAATTTATCTGTTTTAAACGCACGTATTTGGTTCTTGTACTGTTTCCGCTTGAAGGGGAATCTTATTTTTCGTACGTACATTTTTGAAATTGGACCCAGAAATAATAATTTTCAAAAGTTAAAATAAAACAATCTCCTCTCCTTGAACATTCATTGGGATTTCTTGAGATCGACTTCTGAATGGTAAGGAATAGCGCCAACTATGTAAATTCTTTGATTTTAGTACTTAAGTAATTTATAAAATTGAGTTAAATCTATAGGAGGCGCAACGGCTGTCAAATATTTCTTTAGTTGTTATTGAGGGTGAACCCTTTTCGTTGTTAGATTTATATTTAATTCTGTATCGTGTATTTATTTAAGCACAGCATTATATTACAACGACAAAGAAGAATTGAAACACATTCAATTTTTAGCTGGTGGGGAAATAAAATAATTTATGTTACTTGCCTACATTTTCAACCGGCCCATTTAGTTCACAGAAGAAATTATTGTTTGTGATCACCGAAGAAGACTAACTGAGAATGTTTTATATGGCTTAGTGAAATCTGCATTTATTTTGAGAAGATAACAGTTTTCGTTATCAGCAAAACGTCAGGCTATAAGGAAAGTTCAAAATTGTTAATATGTTAAATAAGGATTTAAATAAAGCACACGTATAGGGTGGTTCCGAAAAACTTGCCATAACTTCTGGAACATACAGAACTTCAAAAAATTAAAATAAAATTCTTATTGACTTATTGACTCCAACTTTACTTTTTAAAACATAAATGTTTCACCTACCGCTTTCCAATGGTACAGATCAACTGTAGGTACTATTTCAAGAGAAAAAAAATCCGTATGAACGATGTGCCAGAAATTACTCGTTCTCATTATGATATCTGATATCTGTGTATGAGGCTCGTTTTTATGATAAACTTAATGGCGAAAACCGCAAATCGATATCTGTCACCGTTCTTCAGTTAGAGGGCGTTTTTCGGAAATGCGAATTTCCGAAAAGTGGCCGTACCTAACTTTCGGTTAAAAAAATGTTGTATTTCTGCAGAAACATTCCTAAAGCACTTTTTCTACGTAGAATCCATTGCTGCTACTACATTTTTTCAAGTCAATGGTTTAAGAGTTACCGATGATTTTTTTAAATAGAACACCCTGTATATTTTTGCATTTTTTAATAGAGCAAAATATTACTATTCCAAAAATATATACCCAACACTTAATGATTTCCTTAAGTAGTTATCAATTTTACTAATAGATTTTATGATTTCATGTGTTTATGTTAAAAAATACCAGTATATTATAGTGAACACCCGGTACCTATATCGTTATCTACATATATGTTGGCTCCAAACCTCACCTTTAAACTTTCCCAGGCTACTAATGGTTTTCCCTTTAATCAACACAGATTTCATCCATATGAATTATAACTATGTTTGCCTCTGTATTATAATATTTATTTCTACAATGTTTATAAGTTGATAATGTAGGTAATAATTGATTAACTGGGATTCCCGGAATCTTTTTTAGGACATTGTCATTGTAAATATGAAAATAAGTAATAACACCTTATTTTATAATGATAAGAGCAAAAAAGTATTAAAGTTTTCACATTTTCCTCATAGTCCAATAAAGTTGTGCTCGGCTTACAGGGGTCGCAAAAAAATCCAAACAGGATAATTTTTTCAGGGTTGCTTGTGGGGTACCTACTGAGTATCCAACCAAAATATCACACTCGAACTTCTGGTACGAATTTCGCTATGGGTTTTTTTCCTAAACAATAGAGGTCGTTTTATGAACATTTTTTTAGAGCAAAATGATTCTAATAAAAGTTGTAGGGGTTCAAAGTATGAACAACTTTTCTTTATACAACTTTTTTATCTCTAATGGATAACGAGATACAACATACGAAAGCGTAGAGCGGCCACATGAGATTTTTTATCCTTGACACTATTTTTTCTGTCAATTATACATAATTGACACTTTTTCTGACAATTATACACAATTGACACTTTTTCTGTCGATTATATATAATTGACACTTTTTCCTGTCAATTATGTATAATTGACACTTTTTTCTGTCAATTATACATAATTGACACTTTTTTCTCTCAATTATACATAATTGACAGTTTTATAATTGACAGAAAATAGTGTCAATTATGTATACTTGACAGAAAAAGTGTCAATTATGTATAATTGACAGATAAAAGTGTCGATTATGTATAATTGACAGAAAAAAGTGTCAATTATATACAGGGTGTCCCGTTAATAATGGTCCATAGAGAAACTGCACATATTTGGGGCCAAAATATGACGATTGAGGCTAATATGTCTTACAGAAATGTTGTTTGTTTAAGAGATACAGGGCGTTGAAGTTCATTTTTTTTACTCTTAACTTTTTTGAGGTTATCTTTTTGGTCTTTCAGGGCCATCACTTTAGAGCATGTTTTCATTCTCTAACAAAAAGGTAGGTACTCTTGTTTCATAACGATAAAATCAACCGTTTGCGTTGAAATTGGCAAAATGTACCCCAAAACACATGTTAACACCCAAATTCAAAACATAAAAGTTTCAGCTACCAGTTTCAAATTGTTAACACCCAAATTCAAAACATAAAAGTTTCAGCTACCAGTTTCAAATGTTACAAATCGACTGTACATTCAAAATGAAGAAAAAAATGCCAGATGGGCATTGGTCGAAACACCATTCGTGTCCATATTTTGCCAAGTTTCAATCCGTTCCATTTTGAAAACAAAACATTAGCAGATAAAAAAAAAATATTTTTCGAATGTTGGAGTCTACAGGTGTTTCGGGGCACATTTTGCCAATTTCAACGAAAAAGGTTGATTTTATCGTTATGAAACAAGAGTACCTTTTTGTTACAGAATGAAAAGATGCTCTAAAGTGATGGCCCTGAAAGACCAACAAGATAACCTCAAAAAAAGTTAAGAGTAAAGCTTGATCCAAAAACAGCGCAAGTGGCGCCCTCTGTGAAATACGTAAAAATTGTAATTATCAGCTTATTCTCCATCTCCAAAACACAGCAGTGCCAAATTTCAGCTCAGCAGCTTGATTATTTTGGGAGATGTGGCTTTAATTCAATTTCAAAAGATGAACTTCAACGCCCTCTATCTCTTAAACAAACAACATTTCTGTACGACATATTAGCCTCAATCGTCATATTTTGGCCCCAAATATATGCAGTTCCTCTATGGACCATTATTAACGGGACATCCTGTATAATTGACAGAAAAATTGCCAAGTATGTATAATTGACAGAAAAAAGTGTCAATTATGTATAATTGACAGAAAAAAGTGTCAATTATGTATAATTGACAGAAAAAAGTGTCAATTATACATAATTGGCAGAAAAAGTGCCAATTATGTATAATTGACAGAAAAAAGTGTCAAGGATAAAAAATCTCATGTGGCCGGTCTACGCTTTCGTAACAACGCAATATTTCTGACAAAAATTCCACACACTGCAAGGCTGGTCTTGTAATTTTTTTTACAAAAAATTACCTTAATAAATGTTTTAGAGGATGAACTTCTGGTCAACTTTTTCTAATAATTTTTGTATGTCTCTAATACTTAATGATTTACAGGGCGTTATATATAACAAAAAAGTCCTTTACCACAGGACACGTTTTACAAAAAAATGACCTTAATAAAAGTTGGAGAGGGGAAAGTGATCTACAATTTGTGTTTTTTTTAATTATCTTGACTACTTAAAAAGTTACAGAGCATGTATGAAAAAAAAATCGCTTTAAGTTCCTACCGATTAGCACAGATAAACGTTATCTGTGCGTTTAGGTAATTTTAGAAACACATGCCATTTTCAATGAATAGTTTTGTTTTCTTCCTGGTAGTTATAGAGCATTCCTGGGTTCTCCACCAATATGTACCTATTCTGTAACGACAAAAACATTTCTGTTTTTAATTTTTTCCTCTTATACAACCTAGGACGTTTCGGCAATTTATGCCATCTTCATCTTCAGGTACATATTAAATCTGACTGTCTAATTTTTTTTTAATTTATAAAAACTTATATTCTAAAGTAAAAGGTAAAACATAAACGTTACAATTAATTTACGAATCACTTTTGAAGCACAACAATTTCTGGAAAAATGCGATGGAGAATAGAATTTTGCAGTAAAAAGTTTTTTAAAAAGATGTTTCATGGGAGGCTACATGGTAGCAGATGGTCTGAAGTGTGTTCAGGTACGCTGCGCGTTAATATATTTTATCAGTAGGTATACAAAAAGAGGAGCTGATAAAATAATCTTAAACAATTTGTGGTGGTGAGATCTAAAAAACAAAAAAAAAAAAACTAATAGAAAAACGAAAACAGTCTAAGCACCTAATCAGATTATTATATATTATGTGAGAGACCTTCTCCATCTGTTCTAAAATTTACACAATTTTAATGTTTTTTCTGTGGATCATTTCAAAAACATTTCTTTTCTTCGTTTCAAAAACGACAACGGGGTTATTAAAATAAAAATTATGGAAATTATCTAATGCATGTTTACAAAGGCCAGTTGAATTTAAATGTTTACTCCTTTAACATAATATGGAATAGAAAAATATTTTTGTTGTTAATCTTATCTACGGAAATTCTGTTGTTAGGTATTATAAATTTTATGAATATACGTTTTTTAATTACAGGAATGAGAAAATATTATTTTTTGAAAGTACGTCTTTGACTTTATTTTTTAATGAAAACAGAAATTATCTTGTCGTAATAGAATACACGTTGATAGAGAATCCAGGATGTTCTACTTAAATTTTTAATGAATGAAAACTAAACATAGACTGATGCAGCTAACACATTATAGCGCCTGACACCGCTTGTCCCACTCCCAATAGTGTTTTTGCGCTGTAACTTGGTAAATAGTCGCAACGCGCGGCATTGCTTGACTTTACTGATCGCTCTACCTAGGACAAGTATAATGATGTACGGCACCTTCTGACAGAAAAACCAAACTGCTGCTTCTTGTGCAGCCTACACAACAAATCTATTGATTTTCAAATTTACTAAAATATGTATACTGTTAAATAAAAGTTAAATGAGCCTTTATCGGTCGGGTTTTGAATATTTGGTCACTTTTGACGGGCGATTTCTCCGCGTCTGACGTTTGATGTTTACATCTCGCCAAGGCCTAATTATTGAAAAAATCGTACAATAATGGGCTACATTATTGTACGATTTCTGTGCTTTTAATGACGATTTTGGGACATTTTAATGCCGATTTCAAGAAAAAATGTTTACAAGACCAGTCCCGTGGTAAACGAATTTTTTGTAATATAATGCCCTATAAATGATTAAGTGTTAGAGACACAAAAACATGTATAAGAAAAAGTTGACCAGAAGTTGATCTTCTAAAACCTTTACTAAGGTTATTTTTTGTCACAAAAAATGTTTACAAGACCACCCCTGCAGCGTTCCCAATTTTTGTCATATAAGTAATGCGTTGTAACTCGTTATGTATTAGAGATACAAAAAAATTATGAATAAAAGTGGTTCAAAAAATGTTTTTTCTACAAGCGTGCGGAAAAGTAAATGCGTGCGGAAAAGTGTCTTACTTTTCTGCACGCTTGTAAAAATAGTGTTCCTAACTCTTGCGGAAAGTGTCCGCTACGCGTCTTTCAGCCAACTGCAATCGCGTGCGGAAAAGTGGCACTTTCCGCACTTGTTAGGAAATATACTATAGGAAACCACCCCTATTGTTTAGGAAACCACCATATAGCGCAATTCGTACCAGGAGTTCGAGTGTGATCTTTTGGTTGGACACTCAGGGGGCAATCCTCGAGCAACCCTGAGAAAATCATCCTGTTTGCCTTTTTTTGTAAAACTGAAATCTTTTGGACTATCAATCTTATGGAAAGTATAGTACCTACTCTCTAATCACCAGCGAATCAAAGCAATAAATATATAAAAAGTGAAGTAAATTCATTGCAGCTATGTTACGCAGCCAAAAATTGCCCCAATGATAAAATTAATTAATACTCTAACGCCGTTTTAAATATTTAAATATTTATTTTAGATATTGTTAAATATTTAAATATTTGCGTGTTGAATAATTTAAATACTTACTTTCCTTTTTAAGTAATTTAAATACTTATTTCCGTTTTAAATAATTTAAATATACAGGGTGTTTCCTAACCTCACTGACAAAAGGAAGGAGGTGAATTTTCGCCTAATTTTAAGACGAAAATGTAGTATAACGTTTTTTGAATGTCGCTTCGTTTTCTAAATAGAGGGTGTTGAAAAAATAAAATTTTATGCGTTTTCTTTTTATTAATAATTATTAGTGGCAAACGAAATTCAAGTGATATTTGGTAGGTAGGTATAATATTGTACTGACTCTCAACAATCACAGACCCATTCGTTGCCTTGGTTACCAACTTTATCGTTTAGCCTTCAAAAATCACAGATAAACTTGTCAGATTACTGTCACTGTCCACGAATATTCTTTCTGCTCCAAAATTCGCACAAAATCACTTTCTAACCTTTTCTACTCCCCAGGCTCAATTCCCAGGGCTTATATACTAAAAAGGAAGACTGGAGAGTACTCTAGAATATTCCTGGCCAATGATAGTTCACAAATCATAAGTTCTAGCAAACTTTCTAGAATGTTATGGAAGGTTTACAGGGAAAACCATGAAAACTAAAGGAAAATGGGGCCCTGGGGGCCTCAGGCCAACAAAGATGTGAAGGAAAATGCCTCTAAATTAATTACTAAAATTATAAAACTGTAAGTAGAATACCCAAACTTAAAATTTATTCGTTACAATATAATATAATAGGTATAATATAATATAATATAATATAATAAGGGGTTTGAGTACTGTACTTTGTGTCCATTTTAAACTTTCAATTAGTTCATGGGGGGAGATCCGGGTAACAAGTACCATAATTATTTTGCAAAAATAAATAATACGGGCCTGGTTAGGCATATTTGTATCTTACCTTTGCAACAGAAATTCCGTCTCATTTCGTTACAGCCTTTTAATTCTATAAATTTTATTGAATTTCTCGGAAACTGCTTTATTAAACTACCTCGTTAAAAGAAGAATGCTGCTGCATCTATTGAGCATACGATTAGCCTCTCGACAGGAGTTTTTTTGGTTGTTCTTTTGAAAATAATTACCTGACTCTATTCCGATCATATCAAATTTATCTAACTACAGTGATTTATGGCATATTTATTCCTCGGTCAAAAATATCAAAATTTTGTCATTCATGTACCTAACTTTTTTGTTTTGGTACGAATCGCGACGAAAAACGGAAGTTGGATTCAAATTTCAATTTTTTTTTATACCTACCTAGTGCCTTTTCTAGAGTGTATCGTTGAAATTTTACAATGCTTTGGCTAAAATTTGTTGTATTTCATTTTCATGCGAAACTTATAAATATGCTCAAATATCAGCTTTAGCTTATAAGCTCTGATATATTTGAATGATTTAACGTTTTTAACATGTGACAAAGCTGTTCTATCGTCCTCTATGGTTTTTATAACATATGGCATCTCAAAAATTTTTTGTACACCTCTGACAAGTGAGTATAACACAAATTGAAAAGAAATTCAGTTTTCCCAAAGTTATAATACGTTTTCCATCCTTTAAATTGTGTCATGCTCCCTTCCAGGTGGTACTGATGATGGCGTAGGCCGAAAGCGCTCTATACCATGCCAATTTAAATAAAAAATATATTTTTGCACGAAAATACACCTCGCCTTTTCATATCCATATATATCATTGCGTACTATTTGTTTGAATTCTTTTTGCGGCCTACGAGATTGGGTACTGCTTGGTAATTTCTACATTAAGAATAAATTTTATTTTTAGGTTTTTAGGTAAGTTTACTTCACAGACACATCGAAGCGGTCGCATAACACCACCTCCTACAACCCCAAGTATTCTGGTTTGGTTACGAGCAGAAAAGCGATAGACTCACCGGCTACAACAAAGACCCACGTCCCTGCTAGTCTATAGTCGGCAGTGCAGCGTTTGCAGCTATAAGTGGTCTGGTTTGATTCTCGCACATTTGGCACGGACTAACACGAGTGAGGAGTTGACATGTTGTGCTGGACTGTATTAGAGTTGAGATATTGTTGCTGAACTGTATTTTTTTCACCAAGTCGAAAGGACAGAATCGAACTCGGTCGGTGGTAAATTAGGGCAATTGATTCACTATCATTTTTTCATTTAAACTTTTAAACTAACTTAGGACCTAACTTAAGAGGGGGTTGACGACAGCGAAAGTGACGTTAGATTTCGTATTTTTTTTAAGTTGTATAGCATAAAATCTAATAACATTTTACCTGGCAAAAATTTAGTACAGACATCTCTGTCTTCATTTTAATCATAAGATCTTAAAAGCATATTCACTGGAATTATTATTTTTCCCAAGGTTTTCATAACCTATAAAACAAAAGGCTGCTTTTAAGTTCTTATGATTAAAATGAAGACAGAGATGTTTGTACTAAATTTTTGTCAGGTAAAATGTTACTAGATTTTATGCTATACAACTTGAAAAATACGAAATCTAACGTCACTTTCGCTGTCGGCAACCCCCTCTTAATATAACTTTTGTAAAGCAATTTATCACAAACACAAATTTTCATTATGTAAATAAATCTAGTTTTAGTAAGAATGTGTTTTATAAATATGATCGCCTCATAACTGGTTCCAAAAAGAAAAAAAAACTGCTCTCCGCATCTCGCTCTCGCATTACTTCTTTTATTATATCTTACCTAAAAATTAATTCTAAGCAATTCATAATGGCCGAGTTTACCAATCAAGAAATGGCTCAAATTCAATTTATGTACGGTTTATCAAATGGAAACGCGCGCGAGACGGAACGTTTTCCTAATAGACGAGTACCATGTCCAGAAACGTTAACCAAGATTGCATATCAGGTTAGAGGAAACAGGTAGCTTCTTAAAAAGCAAAATAGGCTGCCGATCACTGACAGTTAGAACCACACAACTTGAGGAAGAGATTTTAAACATGGTGGAAGAATTTCCGCAGACACAAGTACGAAAAGAATCGGAAAAATCACGTACAAAGAGTGTAAGCTTTGTTGCCTCGAGATTTTACAGCTCGAGTTGATTTTTGTAACGGGTTTTATGAAAATTCTTTGCGAGTCCCACATTTTCAAAAAAATCCTATTTACAGATGAAGCGAATTTTTCCAGATTACCTACAATAGAAATTTTCACAACGCCCGTATCTGGGCGGAAGATATAATTCCCATGCTATCATCGAAGGACATCATCAACAAACATTTGAATTGCCAGAATTGCCAGAATTTCCAGAACTGATAGAAGCAGTGCCAAGACGACTTTTCAGTACTTGTTAGAGACTATTTGGATAAACAATATCCTGCTCGTTGGATAGCTCTAGGTGGACCCACCCATAGCCACCCCGTTCGACGTATCTCAATCCATTGCAATTTTATTTTTGGGGTCACCTTAACAACTATTCCTTCGACTGCGTATTATTAATGGTTTTAATACGTTCGCACCAGTCCCGAAATTTTCCAGCGTGTAAAAGACAATTTAGCACGCCGTGTACATGGGTGTTCGCTGGCTCGTGGAGTACAATTTCAGCAGTTTATTTGACTTTTGTTCATATGCGTTCATTATGTAAGATTTTTAAATACCTAATTTATTTAGGTAAATGATTATTATTGCTGTACCAACTAGGTATTAGGCAATAATTCGTGTAATATTAGCAACTAAATTGCATTATACTCGAAAACTGCAAAAGGTACGAGAAAAACGCAAGATACGTAATTTGCTTAGAATTGAATTTTACGTTAGATAGGATAAGAACGTATTTAATGTTTAACAAGCCAGTATAATTTATGGTACTCGTTACCCGAATCTCCGCCATTGAAATTGAAAAGTTTAAAATTGACACAAAGTAAAGTACTCAAACCCCTTATTATGTGTACCAAATATAACTGGAATATCGTTTACCACTAGTTGATAATAAGAAGAAAACGCATAAAATTTTATTTTTTCAACAATCTCTATTTCGAGGAAGCGGCATTCCAAAAAAAATTATACCACATTTTCGTCTTAAAGTTAGGCGAAAATTCACCCCCTTCCTTTTATCAGAGAGGTTAGGAAACATCCCTCTATTCTAAGATTATACTTGTAATTCAGTTACCAGGTTAAAAAATTCCCCCTTAAAAATCGGGGTAGGAAATTGTATAGGATAATCTGTTCAACCGGGAACTCTAAATTATTTTTTGGATGCTTATTTTGTTTGTGAAAATGTAACATTGGAATAAATTGTTACTTACTAATTTCGCAAGCAAAGTGCAATGATCAGATACAATATGGGTAAAGAGCACATTTATTATACTACTGACAACTGTCCCAGAAATAACAACGACCCCAAGAAGAGTTTGCGATTTTGACTGTTTGTTTACAAGCTGAAAAACATTACACTACGAGCAATGTTTTTTAATGTAAAATCCCAGCCGGCGTCCTCTATACCGTCTCTGAAGATGTTAGATAAGAAAACATTTCAATTTGAAATGTGTAAGTCACCAATGTCGATTTGAGCACTGATCGTCGTAGTTGATGATCAGAATGGGCAAGGACGATTAAAATTTTAAAATTGAATTGATGATTGCAATTGTGAACTAGAACTAGAGTCACCTAAATACATACAAGCCCCTTGTCCTAGGTAAATACCCAAAATGTTATGAATTGGAAAATTGAAATTTCTAAGGTTATACCCAGTGATCTTCTTTATCGTCTTGCTTGAAGTAACTCCAGAGTCCAGGCTTACAATTATTGTGTAAGCGATTTATGGCGCGTCAGCTGATTCCATAGAACCTTATACCGTTACACTTATGATTCGATATCATAGACTTAATTATTATTTGAATTGTACCATATTTGCTTTTTATCATATTAATAATTATTCCTAAATATCCTTGAAGTTCATACACTTTATTGCTTGCATAGGTATACCTACTTAAACATTTCTATAAAATCGATAAGTTGAAAGTCAAAGTGTAACGTCAAAAGTAAGATTTATATCGAATTCTTCTTCTTCTTGTTCGAATTTGTTCCTGGGCTTCAACCTCATTGCACCCAAAGATTTCATCACATTAACTTGTAGTCAACGCCATCTGTCGAGAGCCTTAACATTTTGCATTCTGTTTTACTTGAAAACTAGGATAAACTGAAAAAAATAAAATATGCCAGGGGAATCTACTAAACCTCTATTAACTGCCTGAATATTGTTTAGTAGCTATGACACTGTGGTACCGGCTAGAAAGTGTAAATAAACCAGCCATATTGGTACATAAGGGGTCCTAGATGCTCCATGTGATACCCCTCATTCGTACGAATTTATTAGTCCATTAATATTAATGCAGCAGTCGGCCAACATTTTCGATCATTGACGGGTAATGTGACGTGAACGAGTCCGCAGCAGAACCGTTCCGCCCATACTAAAGTCGGACAAATTGCCAATAAAAAGATCGTCCCCTTATATCAAGCCACCGGACTGTAAGTGAAATATGTCGCGTTATTACGGCCGGACCTTCTTCCGCGCAGTAGGAGCCGGATAAAAGTTCGGTTTCCTGCAGAGAAGGACTTCGTTTAAGTTTCCGAAGTTTCCCAAAAGGCCCCGTCCAGAGAGCCGAGCGATATTTTGCAGGAAGCTGATGCAGGATATTGCAGGCGCCAACTGTAAATTATATCATAGATTAAATGAGACAGACAGAAGCACTGCTGAAACCGCCCGCAAAAAATTCCGTCACACCAACTTTCAAACTATGTCTAAGTTGAGGTATTAGGTATTGGAACGAAACAAGTTAAAGCAGATAAAATTTAATGTCTAATGTCTAAAAAATTGAGGTATTAGGTATTTTAATTTAGTTATGAGATTTTATATAAAATATTATGCAAAATATTTGCTGTGCCTCTGTGGTAAACGCTTCGTCTTTGTTTTGTGCGCGAGTTAAGGGCAGTCAATAAAAAAAAACTTTTTTAAAAACAATGTTTATTGATGAGCAGCGTGCAAGAAATGTTTATAGAAATTACATGGCTTATACTTATAAATTCGGAGAAGCATACTCAGCGTAATATAGTACATAGCTATACGTGTATATATATAATACAGGGATGTTACTCCTCCACCTTTAGAGGGACATATAAACTTTTTTAGTTTCTATGACCTAGACCATAATTTCTTCTGTATTAATTTTATTTTTGTAAGTAGATAATTTTAAAAAACTTTGCCTTAGGTACTTGGATATAAAATATCTCGTAAAATATAAAACTGAAACCATGATTTACACATACAATAATATTGTTGTTGAGTAGTGAAACGAGTAGCGAACTGTATGAGAGAACGAGAGATTGAGCCTTGAGAAACGATTAATTATTGCGCGCAGTTATAGGAAATGTCTACCCACTTACCCCTATCGACGACTCGGTCCTGCTAACCGTATACCCCGATTACTGTAAGAAGTCCCGATTTTGTCATATGACATTCTCCACAAAATCCCTAGGAATTTTCTGTTAACCATGGGTATAACCAGAGCTGGGCAAGTAATTAGGCGAAAGTAATTGAACTGTCGATTAATTCCTTTTCATGGAATTGTACTTAGTTGGAATTACTTTTGAAATAGAGACAGTAATTGTAATTTAATATCAAGTACTTTTTGAAAAGGAATTGTACTTGTAATTTAAAATCAATTACTTCTGAGAATTGCAATTCCTTTTTAAAATTCCTTTAATGCAATTACTGTTTCAATTACAATTACTTTTCCAATTACAATTACTTGTCCAATTACAATTACTTTTTCAATTACAATTACTTACACAATCTCCTCTTGCGGTGCCGCCCGGCGACGGCCCGAGCTGATTAATCGGGGAAACCTGGATTGATTTTGGAAATATTGCAACGTTGTTTGGGCCAACCTGGCCCACTGAAAAAGTCCGCAATAATGTTTTCTTTCTTTGCCACTCCCATTTACTATATACGCATCACTGGCAAGTCATAACGATTGTTCTGTATTCTCTATCTCTATATTAATAGTCAATTCGTAATGCCTATTTTCACGTCACAATAGACATTTAAATTCTGTTTTTTTTTTCATTAGGTGGTATACGGAATTATCACTATTTATTGGATTAGTAATTCAAAATTAAAACAGTTTTGATAGAAATACATTTTACATTTTGTAACTTTATAAATATTGTATACCACATTAAGGCAAGTACCTACCTTATTTTGGTGTCTACAAATTAATAGAAAATAAAGCAAACAAGAAGGAATTGAAAAAGTAATTGTTTACATCAATTCCAATTCCAAATACAAGTAATTGTAATTGTAATTCAATTACATTTCAAAATATCAAAGGAATTGTAATTGGATCTAATTACATTCCTACAAAAGTAATTGGAATTGTAATTGGTCAGTTTTTAATTGTAATTGACCCAGCTCTGGGTATAACATTGGTATATGTGTCTCAACCAGTTAATGACGTCACTCATTGATTTGTGATGTGAAAAGTTACCCAAGTGGTACGAAAAAAATACAAAATGAGTTTTCCACCCTAACTTACAAAGAGTGCTTAATATGCTTAGATGATATACAGGGTGTAACTTTGATAAGTACAGAAATTTTAAGGGCAGGTCGGGAAAAATGCACTTGTTACGCCTATGCAATTAAAATTTTTCTAAAGTGCATATTAACGTCAGAAATAATTTTTTTTAAAACGCTATTAAAACCCCTTTTTCCGACGCTACGGCCATGGGTCCTTGACTAGGCCTGAGACAAAATATCGATAAAATCGAAAGTATCGATACTATCGATTTTATCGATACTCGATATTCAATTTCGATAAATCGAAATATCGATCTTATCGATATTTTCGATATTTTCGATCTTATCGATTTTATCGATCTTTTCGATTTTATCGATCTTTTCGATTTTATCGATTTTATCGATCTTTCGATTTTATCGATATTTTCGATTTTATCGATATTTTCGATTTTATCGATCTTTTCGATTTTTTCGATATTTTCTATCTTTTCGATTTTATCGATCTTTTCGATTTTATCGATCTTTTCGATTTTATCGATATTTTTGATTTTATTCGATTTTATCGATCTTTTCGATTTTATCTATCTTTTGAAATTGTTTGCGAAAATAAAGGAAATTGCTGCACCCATTGCGTCCAGACCGCGTCCGCAGCAAGCCGATCGGCCTTTTTTTGTTTAGCTTCTTAAATAAAATTGATTATATCGATTTTATCAATAAGATCAATTATATCGATAAGATCGATTTTATCGATAAGATCGATTTTATCAACATGATCGATAAGATCGATTGTATCAATAAGATCGATTGTATCGATAAGATCGATTTTATCGATAAGATCGATTATATCGATAAGATCGATTTTATCGATAAAATCGATTTTATCGATAAGATCGATTTTATCGATTTATCGATTTTATCGATACTGAAATTCGGAGATCGAACAGCCCTATCCTTGACCTTGCCGGGACCAGCTGGAACTGAGGCCGGTTCCGGCGGATCCCCCCCCAATTCCGCCGTGCAGCGTTGTCAGACGTATAGCTCTTTCACAGTATTTCAGGAATAGTCTTTCAACTAGTTTTTGAACAAATCTTTAATGGTTCTTTTAGCGAATAGCTCGACGAATAGCATGAAAAAGCCTACCTTTGAGATGCATCGATTATTTTTACTATTTTCTTGCGTTTAGATACTATCCAAAAATCTTCACAAAATCACATAAAGCACTAAGTACCTACCCCGAACTAGTGGCACTGTTTTTATACGATGGTCGCGAAGGTATAACACTTCATAGTCTCTTTTTTACGGAAATACGAACAAAACACTTGTTTTTTTTTCACTGCACACTTAAAGCGGCGCGATGCCAAATATTAGGGACGTCTCGGTTTCCCTCAGCTGATTTATTCCAACGGGGACTCGACTAGGTGGATTGTACAATTAGATGCATACCGTATGCGTCTAATAAAACCCGAATTTTCGCGAACCCTTGAAGCTGCTTCTTTTATCCTCGCGCGTAATTGGGGTACCTAGTAGGAACCTATCTAGCACTGTTTTCATACGAAGGCCGCGAACGTTTAACACTGCATTTCTTAACGGAAATATGAAAAAATCACTTGTTATTTCACTGCAAATTCGTAGCGGCAATTGCAACAGGTTTGGACATCACTGCTGGTCCAAAAAAATGGCGAACGGATCTGGAAAAATGTACAGAAGCAGGTTCAGTTCCGACGACAGTTCGTAAAACAAAGCAAAGTAACGGAACAATATCGGTTAGCAAGACGCGACGTTTGCATACGCGTCCACGTTTTGGAAACAGAATTGTTATACCACAGAATAGCCACACGTAAGGCATTCTGTATAATAATAAATTGCTTGTTGAAGCTGGCGCTCCCAAAAATTACAGGCGGACGCGGATCGATATCAATCAGCTGTTAAATCCCAAAATCGGACGGACGATCTTCGACTAGCGCGTCGGCTACGGCGCGGCGGTACGGTGACGGAGACGGCCTGCGTGCGCACAAGCTTTCCCCCATACCATTCAATACCACTATTCGGTGTTGCAGTTTATGCCGACATGTCCCCAAACTGACTTAAAGTCCCTTAAATCCGATTTTTGATTTTCGCGGATTTATACGGGGTTTCATTCGTTATAAGTTAATCTACTATCTCGTATAATTATTACGCACAAAAACGGGTAAATCCATGTAAAAATCCACTACACAATTAAATTTATACGGAATTAAATTACTAAATCAGGTAAATTTTCAGCACACTTGGCAACATAGTAGCGCCGCCCCGAGAGAAGTAGGGGCCGCGAGCCGCGATTGGCTAATATCGCGCATAAGTTATGAGTAGTGGGGATCACCTGTAGTGTCGATGTCAAGTGGCGCCCCGCGCTTGCGCTCCTCGCCCAGCTGTAATTTAGTAGGTCGGCCGGGCCGGGCGGCCTGGAAATGGAGCAAAATCGAGTGAATCAGTGCCAGTGAATTCATTCGTAATTGTAATTATTGCGCGATTCGGCGCGGCGTCGTTTTTGTGCGAAGTTGGCGTCGGACGCCAGCGCCCGACGCCAACGTCATATGCCCGCGCCTGGCGAATCTCGGCGAAGGAATGTCGGGCAGTAGTCAAGGGCACGCAGAAGCTTAAATTCACCAGGAGGAGTCGCTGTTTTTCGGTTTTTGGGGACATTACGCGACATTTCGCCACCAAGTTTTTACGAAAAGTAAGAGGAATGGTAAGGAATTAACTTGAGAGAGTTCCGAAACGGCAAAGGGTTAAAAAATGCGGAAATGATAAGCACGCCAATTTGACAGTCTTCCCCAACTATTTTCGGAACCGAATAATTTTTTATTTACAACCATGTATGTAATATCGACATTTCTGACTTTTTAGAAGTTTGAAAGTGTCAATTTTTTGACTTTTACTTTCCGCCCTCCCGCCCGGGTGGAAAGTTTACTTTATCTCGAGACACCTCGGTGTGTAATATACTATTAAAAGTAGACAATAGACAGGACAACAACCCTGAGGGGGTTTAAAAGTGGCGCACCATCAGGCAAGGGTAGAAAAATATTAAAAACGATGAACAAATCGGGGCCGCGCGTTAAATTCACATCAAATGACAGTCTTCCCCCACTTTTTTCGGAAACGAATAATTTTTTAAAAGTAGATAATACATAGGACCACAACCCTGAGGGGGTTTAAAGGTGGCGCACTATCGGGCAAGGGTTGAAAAATATTAAAAACTATGAACAAATCGAAGCCGCGCGTTAAATTCACGTCAAATTACAGTCTTCCCCCACTTTTTTCGAGATGATAGGGCTACAGGCGAACACTCGCTAAAAAAAGTAACGCGCCGCTGCTCTACGCTCTACCCTATGGGTGGTTGTGGAAATTTGCAATTTTTACAGATAATTTGTATTTTAAAACAAATACTTTATTCAGTTGATTGCCGATCAGAAATTTATTATCCCAAGTTGTCCCAAGAGATGGCTAATTATTAGTATAAAAAAATTGCGGCCTGAAAATCAGTTGTAAAATAGGTAGGTAGGTAGATACCTACTCCACAAAAGACTTGTCAAAAAATTATGAGTGTGAAATCAGCAATGAGTTTTCTAGCAATGACTTCTCCGAGCGGCGCTCGGATACATTTCTGCTGCCTAGGGACTTAAAATAACAGTAAAGTGATAAAAACTGACGTGTTTGTTAAATTATTGTGTGCGCCTGTGAAGAAAGCAATAAACAGTTCGTCACAGCAACCGACATCATAAAAAAAACGTGGATACCTACCAGCAGTAATTTTCAAAGGTACCTAGGTACCTAATTCTGCAAGCAGATTTATTCCACTCTGACATGAGGCAACGTCGCGGTATTCCCCTTCCTAATCTAACGTTATTCCCCTCCATCTCCTAGGGAGAGGTTAGACCTCCCCTCTAAGCGCTTCTAGTGACGATCCAGCGGCGTGCATTGAGCACGGATAAAGATTGATTTGCCCCATTTTCTAAACATCGATTAAAAAATTTTTTTTTTCATTTTTCGGTTTTATGAACGTCCCCGATTACGTGGTTAAAATTTCTGTACCTATCAAAGATACACCCTGTATAGTCTTTAATGCAGGAGACGTCGATGAACTTTAATAATTAGTTCGCTTTTATCCATTGCTGCAGCTTCTTCAACTTCTATAGAAAGTAATGTTAAATTACTTATTCTGTTTTTGGAACAACATTTTCTCAAATAGTTTTTATCGATTTTAATTTAGAGAACGTCCGTTCTGAAGAAGCAACAGTTACAGGAAGGGTAAAGAATATACCTGATATCAAAACAAAACAGAACAGAACAGAGTATACGTACGTCGTGGTTCGAGTCCCACCACGGTATGTGCCATGGGTGTTGTGTTTGTATTTATGTTTGTGTATGTCTTTAGATTAAGATAGTCGAAAAATACAATTATGAAGGGGGGCGTGTCATGTAACACTGGCATGGTTCTCCAAATGGGCAAATGGTAAAACCGAAAACTTTCAATATTTCTTAAAAGTTAAAAATATTTTCCTTAACCGGATCAAACGGTAATTTTTCATTTTGTAAAGAAGAAGAAACAGATTTTATTTGTTTTAGTAGTTCATTAGAATGTATTATTGCATTATGGATATCATTAGGTTTTGGGAAAGATACAGCGACTTCAATTTTGTCTAAAATGTTCTAATACATCATAAAACTTTGCGTTAAACTATTTGAATTTAAAATTTGAAATTTTATTTGAATAAAAAAAAATATCTAAAGTTTCTTGTTCAAATTTATGGATTACTTTTATCATTTCGCAGATATCTTTGATTCCAAAATTTGTTTATTGTGAGATACATTTGCTATGATTTCCTGGAATGTTATAATAAAGCTTAGTAGTGTTAATTGTTTATACATTGATAATTTCAAATTATTTTGATTTTCTCTTAAAACTGAGATTTCAATATCGTATATTTAGTTGCTTCTTCTCAATCTAAATTTCCTGTTAAACTTATATTCCCTAAACCGTTAATTAAGCCGCCTTTTTACCTATAGATAAGTTCGTGGAAGCAGTTATTTGTAAAAAAATTTCCTCTATTTTATTTTCTAGATTATTGATAAGCATGTACGAATTATAGAAATCCCTGTCATAGTCCATGTTTTTATGTGAGATACTCGTATCATATTATATTTTAGCGCTAAAACCTTAAATTCAGTAATGATACTGGATATATTAATAACCTTATTCGCGTTACCTAGTTTATAAGGTAGTATGCTTTGATTATCGTTCATGTTGTGGAAATTTGATCCAGCAGCTGATTCTATTCAGAATAAGCGGGCGTTTTAATTATTTTATCTGTATTACTTCCGTTTTTTGGGGAACTTTTAAGTTTTTAATTTCGACTATGTTGTTTTCAAGAATTTCGATGATCTCGAAAGGGATGTATTTTTGTTTACTTTTATTTCGAACGGAAGTTCTTTTATAAACTTGATTCAATTTAAATTCGGTTTGTTCCATGCCTTTGACATTTGTTCTTTCTACCATTTTAGTTTTTACTTTTTCTGTATTTTTCAAGACAGTTTCTTATGGGTTACTTAATTTTTCGTTATGTGAATCGACGTAATTTGTGTAGAATATGGTTGATATAAGATCGAAAGTGTCTCTATAAGTTAGTATGACCCAGCACGAGTTCACGAGGGGAGAATTTTGTCGTACTATGGGTGGTACTGTTATATAGGCTATTATTGGGAAGGGGATTAATTCAGAAATTGCTCTGGACTTATCTTTTTCCCTTAATAATATCAAGTGCTCTATTAAAGTTGAGTGAAAGCGCTCCACTGGGGAATTAGACTCGTGATGGCCCGGAGTGGTAAAACGAATGTAAATTTTAGTAGTTCTTTGAGTAGGTGGTATTTCATTTTAAAACTCTGTTCGGCTATCAGACACAATTGTTTCTGGGCATCAAAAAAATTATAAAATATTATTAACTTGTGGCATACCGACTTTGCAGTTTTATCGTAGGGAAAGGCTTGGCCGAATTTTTGACAATTTGTCAAATATTGTTATATAAATAAAGTTTTGATGGTGTTTCAGTTCTAACTAAAGGGATGTATAATTTTTGTCTATCTTTGGGTCGGGCATTTTGCACAGTCGTTGATAAATTGGGTAACATCGTCTTTCTTTTTTGCCAATAATAATTTTGTTTTAATCTTTCATAATATATGTCTCATAAATGCGTGTGTGTTTAGTTTTATTTTCATGTTGATGGATAATAAACATTTTTCTGTCTTCTTCATTTGTAACGTTATTTACTAGTTTGGTACAAAGAATTAAGTTTAAATCCTTAAAATTATTGATGTAAACGGCAATGCTTAATGACATTTTTGACGAGGATTTCAAAAGTTTATTTGTTCGTGTGGATTTCTTTTTATTAAATATTGATGGGATTTATATAGTTTATAATTTCGCCAAGAACGCTGATTCCGTCATTTCTATTGTCTGTGTTCGAAGTGTGTACCATGCAGTAATTATTGTGCGATGTGGGGGTTTAATTTGTATATCCCACAGCATTTTAATTTTAGGTTCATGTTTACCCGTTGTTGGCTCTTACTAAATTTCAGTGTTTTCGCATAAATTTTGAAGGCAATCTAAAATGTCTTAAGTTAATTTGAATTCATGACAGCGCGTCCGCATTTTTATTTTGTCAATTTTTTTATAAATAATTTGAAAATCAGACTCCTTTAAATGCAATCTCCATCTGACTAATTTTGAATTTGGCTCTTTTAAGTTAAATAACCAAACAAGCGGTATATGATCCGTGTACGTATAAAATTTTCGTCCAAACAAGTACGGCCGAAAAATTCATTCTCTATAGTCGAATATTTTATTTTCGATTGATTTAGTGTGCTCGATGCGAATGCTATGGGTTTGTCGTACTTGGCCGGGCCAAGGAAACTCAACCAAGTTGGCCCTGTCAAAGAACTGCTTCTAAAGCAAAGTTACTTGCATCCGTGGTTAATATAAATGGTTTGTAATAATCAGGATAAATTAAAATCGGGTTATTAATTTAAAAAATTTTGCTATGTTCAAATGCATTTAAATTTTCTTTAGTATGTTAGATTTTAGCGTTTTTGTTAAGACATTGTGTTAAAGATGTTGTTATCTTTGCAAAATCTTTCAGAAAGAAACCTAATAGGCCTAGATAAGATTTAGAAGTAGTAGGTACCGGGAAATTTTTAACTGCGGAGATTTTACTAGGATCGAGTTTAATTCCATCAGGTGTTACTACGTGTCGGAGAAATTCCGACTTATCGAGCTGTATTTTTAATTTGGAATTTCGAAGTCGTACAAAATTATCTTTTAGTCCTTGAATATGTTCCTAAAGATATGTGCTAAATATAATGATGTCGGTCCAAATAAACAAAGTAAGTCTCGTTTTTTAGTCCACGTCAAATATTATTTATTACTCGTTGAAACGTTGCCGGTGCGTTTTTAAGTCCGAAGGGCATTCTCAAAAATTCGTAATGCCCTGTGTCTGTGCTGAAAGCTGTTTTTGGGATATCGGTTGGTTGCATTTCAGCTCGCATTTCAGTTTGGTGAAATCTAAATCCGTTCGCTGGGTCTAATGTAGTGAAATCATGACTGCGCGTAATTTGTCTAAAATATCAATTATGTTCGGTAATGGGTTGAGTTTCCTGTTTCTATTTTTGTTTTCCAGAGGCGTCCATTTTTTTGTGACAACCCTTATCGTGGATGACTAAGGGGAATTTGAATTATAATTTGTGATAGAAATTTGATCTTTTACCTCTTGTCGGTGAAATTTTGGATATCTGTAGCTTTTAGTGAAAATTAGGGACTCGTTAGTAAATTTAATTTCATGTTTGACCTAATTGGTGAAACTCGATGGAATATCTTCACAATGAAAGATATCTCTGAATTCTAAGCAAAACTTTCTGATTTGTTTGTGTTCTTCGATGTTACAATGTTCTAGTCTTAAATTTCTGAGGTTGGTTTTTAATTGATTATCGATAGATTTATGTCCTCGACATTTTCTTTAACAATTTCGAAAAAATTCCTTGCACTTGGTTTTACTGATTCTATAGAAAAGGTTCAAAAATATCGATTTTAAAGGGGTTTTCCGTTGGATTTAAAATATTGGTAGGGGCGAAATTATTTTCAACGTTAATTAAACATTCGGGAATTTCAGCTTTTCCTAATTTTGTGTAATTTAAGATTCCTGTGCCGTTACGTAAATTGAAGGTATTTTAATTTTTGGTACCAATCTTGGGGGAATTATTTCAGTTATTGTTTTAAATTGTGTTGAATTTTGTGGTTCTAAATCATTTTCGTTTTGCCTATAAATTGGTAGAATTGAGTTTGGGCTGAATAAAGCGTTATTACTATAACAAATATCTGCGCCTAATTTTTAAGTATTAAATGTAAACCTGTAAGTACATCAACTTTTTCTGAAAAATCCAATATGTATTATTTATCTATGTAGGTATACCTTCTGTATTGAAAATTAGAAATACTGACAAAATAGCAATTTTGTCATGGGAAGCTGTAGCGTGAGCTGTTTATACTATGTTCATACTACGAAAAGTTCATTTCTACATAATTTGGAAAATATTTAAAGGCTAATTTTGGGCTTAAAAAGGAACGTGTGCTTCCAGAATCGATTAAAAATTTAGCGTCTAATTCGGCATATATCTAAATAAATAAGGTAAGTTTCATCGACGAATTATTTTGGTGTATTATTTCGTATTCAAATCCTGACCAGTACCGGGAAAATCCTGATTTCCAGTAATTTCTGGTTGGGTTTCTTCTTAGTTCGGGAATCCACATAATATATCGTATTGAGGGTAGTAACAGTTTTCATATGCATCATTTTAATAATAGTCATATTCGTCGTAATAATTTGGCCAAATAATCGTTATATTCCGGGTATTGAACTGGGACATTTTTGGGGAAATTTTCGATTATGCCTTGGTAACAGTTCCTGACTATGAAATGTACATTGGGGTTGTTTTACAAGGGTAGTTGTTGTGGTATCCATTGTTTCTGGTCTCATTTTAGAGCTGTTAGTAACATAAGCTCTTTGGGAAAAGTTTGGTATAAATTGGTGTTGGAAAGGTCTTTGGAAATTTTGTGCGGTAGTTGGTCTTTGTTGCACTTGTTGGACTTGGTTAATTAAAATTATTAAAAGGTGTTCCAAATGTAGGAGAACGACCAAATCCAGGTGGTTGGTTAAATGTTGAGGGTCTATATTGTGGAAAATTAAAGTTTGGTTGTGGAATCGTTGGTGGTTTAAAATTAGGACTGTTAGGTCTCGGTGCGCAAGGCCAGAAACACGTAGTTCTAAAGACGCCCGATAGGTGGGCTGCTCAGTGTAGACGCATGCCGGTGATAGAAAGTATCGGGTGAAGTAGGAAGGTGTTCTGATACCACAAAATTATTTCCACATGAACTCCCCTATACCTACTTATATGCTGTGTCAATCACAAAAATTTATCTTCTAAACCTTTGAGTAAGCTAGAAAACAGCGTAGATATGCTCATTGAAAGCTGATATAACAACCTTAGAGGCATTTTTCGTTACAATACCTATATGATAAAATAAGTTTCAAGATGTTCACAATCTTAATGTAAGAAGAGAGTCGTTTCTTACTCCTCCAGCCCATTAGAACCGCTCTGTTCTAAAGATCGTTCTCCTTCAATATAGCTAAGATTTTTAACCACATTCCCCGGGAAAAGAGGGCGTGTAAAACAAACATTTAAGCTGAAACTTAGATACGATCTCTTGGCCAAGCACCAAGCAATAGCAATAGCTTGGTTAGTGATGGGTGTAAATTGTATATGTCTGTCTGGAAAATTACATAAATTACATATTATTATTAATTAAACGAATTGGTAATTGAAGTTTAATAGTCACATCTGACTATGTGTCGTAGAGGTGGTTTATTATTTTATTGCATTGTGTAATAATAATTATGGTTGGATATATTGATGAGATGAGGAGTATGAGAGCAGGGCCGTGTTAAGGTAAAAATTTGCCCGGGGCAATGTTATTTTTTGGCGCCCCTTCCAAATCAAAATTATATTAATTAAATTAAATAAAATATGTATACTAAAATCTCTCTTTAACTGTAGGTACACCAGAAATTACAATAATTGGCATACTTGTTTTGGGCGCCTCCAGGTCCGTATTTAGCATGTCTGGCAGAAATGTCAATTCTTGTTATAAAGGCCTAACCTTAACCTTGATATTATATATGGTTCTAACCAGGGACTTTTTAAAATAAGGGGACCCAGCCCCAGCATTATACTTTCCAAAGTGAGACCTGAGACCTATTCTTTCATCATTCTAATACCTATCACTGATGCCAAGTATGCCATTTTATTGGAGAATCTATGAATATAACAGGTACTTTGATTGTTAGTAAAAATTAATAATGGTTTCCATGATTTCTAAAAATTAGACTTGACAATGTTGTGTCTACACATACAGAATATGGCAACTGTCAAATGAAACATTTTTATTGTATAGTTGAAATTCTTTAATTGTCACATCTGAGTATCTGGAAGTTAGAAAACTTAAAAATTGTGAATTATAATGGGAAATTTTTTGCCTCCTTTAGAATCTATGGCACCATCTATCACATAAAACCTGATGGCAGTTGAACACTGACATATAACATAACCTTGTACCAGCCCACTTATGTGGTCTCCTTGGAGTCTACAGAAAACAAACTTCCCCTCAAGGCTTCACTTTTCCTATGTGATAGATTGTGAAATGCTGGGTCCCCTTATTTTAAAGAGTCCCTGGTTCTAACCTAACTTAGAATACAGAAACTATAACTATAGCCTTTTTATGTACTTCAAAGAACAGAGTTTAATGTTAATTTCTATCTACTCAAATTTAGAAGTCGTGCGCGTCAAACGTAAATTATGTTGATTACGGTCCTTTCCTCTGTTAGGTAGGTAGGGGAGAAGTACCATGAAAGGGACAGTCCTTGAAAGGGACAGTGGCAGTTACAGTAAACTGAGCTGTGTGATAAAGTTGGTCTATTGGCCACAAGAGGGGGATATCAATGGCAATCATGGCCGCCTGGTCTAGAAAACACTAAACATAACCCTTATAAAAACAATTAGGTTAGTTGAATTTTGGCAGCCATAAGCTCCAAATATTCGCGAAAGGTTTTGTGCGATAAACTTTGTAATCAAGCTCCATTTACAAAACTTGTTATCAACCTGCTAATATACATGCTTTGTGCATACTTTGTGCTCAAAGTATTTTAAAATGTCAGGTGAGTGACTTTATAATTTAAAGTTGTTTGTCGATACGTCGGTGGGCCTTGAAAGGGACAAAGTGTCCCTTTCATGGCCTGCTTTAATATTTTCACTAAATTATAAAACTTTTGCTAGATCTAAACACTCCTGATATTAAAATGCCAAAAAAAAGAATCAGAAAGAGTCCAGCGGACATTGAAAATGCCATCAGAGAGGTGCTAGAAACTGGCCAGTCCATTAGGTCGGTGGCAAAGGAGTACAACATAGCAAAATCAGCTTTAGCCCGTCTAGTAAAAACGGCGAAAAATCAAGATGTTCCTTTTACTTATAAACCGAATATAGGAAATAGGAGAATTTTTTCTCTGGATGAAGAAAATGCATTGGCTCAGTATCTGAAGACTGCGTCCAAAATGTCTTATGGATTGACTAAAGCACAAATGTGTGAACTCGCTTTTGAATATGCTAAGAAATTGGGCAAAGCATATAATCAAACTTGGGATAAGAATAAAACGGCTGGGATGAAATGGTGAGCTAGTAAAATTTTAGTTAGTAAATAAAGTCCATAAAATCGTTTTTAGGTATAAAAGCTTTATGAAAAGACATACCGACTTATCTTTAAGGAAGCCAGAAAAAACAAGCTTGGCCCGTGCCACCGCCTTCAATAAAACAGTAGTGCAAAGATTTTATACAAATCTACAATCTGTTCTTAACAAATTCAAATTTACCCCAGAAAACATTTTTAACGCTGATGAAACCAGCTTATTAACAGTAACAGAACTACCTAATGTTTTGGCTGCAAAGGGGACGAAACAAGTCGGTCAAGTGTGTTCTCAGGAGAGGGGTCAGCTGGTAACAATGTTGGCATTTGTGTCAGCTAGCGGAAATACAATCCCACCGGCATTTGTGTTTCCACGTGTAAACTTCAAAAGTTTTATGACAGAGGACTGCCCGGTTGGAAGCTTAGGACTTACGAATCAGTCAGGGTGGATGACTGGTGACAATTTTTTTTTGGCCTTTAAGCACTTCGTCGAATATGCCAAACCAACAAAAGAAAAACCAGCTTTACTTTTATTTGACAATCGCCTAAACGTTGTGTCATATGCCAAGGACCATAATGTGGTAATTTTAACTTTCCCACCACATTGTAGCCATCGGCTACAGCCCTTAGATATATCTGTTTTTGGGCCATTTAAAAGCTTTTTCCGGGCAGCTCTTAATGATTGGATGACCAGTAATCCAGGACGTACCGCAACTATTTACACATTACCTAAATTAGCGAAAATAGCATTTGAGAGAGCTTTTACCATTAAAAATCACCTGAAACGATCAGGCCCTATCCAAAAGCGGCAAATAGACAGGTACAAAAAGGAGGCCGTAAGAAGGGTTGCTCGAAAGTTATAACAGAAACACCAGAAATGAATTTAATAAAGGAACAACATGAAGAAAAACAACGAAAACGTCAACTGACTTTATCAAAAGTGGAAAAAAAGATAAAGAAAAGAATATTAGAAGATAATAGCGATAGCAACAATGAATCTGAAGAACTGCATTATGATGATAGTGAAGAAAGCGACGATTTTGAATTCATGCAAGAAGAGAAAGAAAATGAATTGGGTGAAATAAAAGAGAATGACTTTGTTTTAATAAAATTCAAGACAAAGGAAAAAAATACTTTTAGGCACGCTGTAGGACAAATTATAAAGGAAGTTGAAAATGGAGAGTTTAGAATAAATTTTTTGAAGAAGTCCAGCAAAACAGATAACTTTAAGTTTCCCGAAGATGAAGATATTGCAGACGTCAATAGACAGGATATAGTGAACAAATTACCCAAACCCTTTTGTGCTGGAGGGACAAAAAGGGTTAGGGGTTTTTTTACATTTGGAATTGACTTGTCTCATGTGTCTGGTCTGATGTAATTTTTTATATAATTTCCAATAAATTAAAATGTGCTTGCCAATAATGCCTACACATTTTTATTTCATTTCTTGCTGTTATACAAATTATGTGCCCATTTTTAGGCTTTAAACCTGGACAATATTTGTCACATTTTGGAAAATTTGCAGTTTAAAGGTGTCAATAAAATTATTTTTTAGTGTGTCCCCTTCAATGGCCTTCGTGTCCCTTTCATTATACGAAAATCCTTGAAAGGGACAAAGCACACATTTAAACAAAAGTGCCTGCGAAACCTAGAAATCACTTGCATCACATGAAATTTAAGGAAAAACTGAAAGACAAAGCTTATTTAATTTAATTGTGCTAATCATTGAACGAAAAATATTTATAAGTAATATTTTGATCACATTTCATTCAAAAACGTCCCTTTCATGGCAGTTCTCCCCTACCTATCAATAATATCAATATGGCCGCCGCTTACAGAATTCTAGGGACATTAAATATTTACCTGTCACAATCTAGTGTACAGTTAAAGAACGATTTTAGTTTAGTTACATAGGTATTTTTCATTTATACTTCACAAGAGCAAATAACTTTTAATTTTTACATTTTATTTTGCACCAGAAAGAAGAACCTCATATACTAAAAAGAATAACATTTTTACAATTTACAAGATACGAAAATTTGCCACAATAGAAACCACAAGATTGGTAGATACGTTATTCTAAACACAGTCTGTGATTAATTGTTTAGTACGTTTGCTATTTGCCATATCAAGAATTGAGCGATAATGTTAAAATTCAAGTTCAACAAAACCAAGTCTTCATTAAAACAGGGTTTCCTTAGATGCTACAGATTCAGGATTCAGCTAATATGAATGTACACGTACTTATTGTACTTGCCAACTAATTTACGATTGGTATTCAGAAACCAAAAATCTATGTCGATATCGATTCCTCTATTTAACTAACACGTTGCTCGTTGGCGAAAGTTGCCTTCTTTATTTACAGAACAATCCTTTTTACAACGATTCCCGTCAACGTCAAATCGTCAAGCGCCGGCCGCCACCGCATCATCTCGGGGAGAATAGAGAAATCAATTAAAATATTGTGTTCATACCAAGTAAAATATATTATTTTTGTTTTTCAGATATTTTATCGACTAAAGAATGGATATTTAAGTTTAGTAATAAAAATAATTTTATTTGGCCTTTTTATTTTCCTTCAAAAGCTAAGTGCGCACTTATTGCGCAGTCCTGGGTGGCCTTAAATTCGAAGTCGATCTTAAATAATTAGGTACCTTATCAGTAGCGTAGTTTAGAACGATTTTGGCTTGCTTATTTTTATGGTAGGCTTAAAACGGATTTCAAAAATATTGTTTTCAACTTGTATGCAAAGCAATATTTTGACTCGGCCTCGTCAGAAGACTGTCATTCTCCTAAGATAAAGTAGTGCTTTGTACTTACACTTATTACATATTTTTTTGCCCGTTTATGTATGTATTAACTCGACTTTTCCCCGAAAGTCTTGATAAAAAAGACCAATCCTCCCATATCCTAGCTGAAATTAACTAGCAATCTTAAAGACCCTAGAAGCTCGCCTTCCTTCGCATACTATTTTATTGACACACTGACATAATATGAAAAATTAATTTTATTTTATAAAAAAGAATGTGTATTTACCTGATAATACCGTTAGCGCCATCTCTGTTCCAAGAAACAAGCAAACTCCAAACTCTACTTCACCCCTCCCCCAGCGCCATCTGTAAATAGGTAGTGGAATCATGGTTTATTGAACCATACAAGGAGCAGCCAACTCATTCTTGGTTCGATTTATAATGGCACTTACCGCTGGTTTTAAGCAAACTCGATAGGTGGAGCCATAGCCGAGTATCGTTCGACTATTGCGGAGCTTCGCTATGGAATAAAGGAAACCGGCAAATAAAAGAAATACATTTTTCTTGAAATCGGCAGTAAAGTGTCCCAAAATCGTCACTAAAAGCTCAGAAATCAACATTAAAGTAGCCCATTATTGTACGATTTTTTCAATAAGTAGACTTTGGCGAGATGTAAACATCAAACGTCAGACGCGGATCCATCGCGCGCCAAAAGTGACCAAATATTCAAAACCCGGCCGATAAAGGCCCATTTAACTTTTCGTACACATTGCGAAATTGTTACCTATACCAGCGCAATCTTTCAGTATAAATCCCAGATAGCAAAATTAACTCCACAAGTGCCAGAAAAGCACTTCTCAAAAGTAGTCAAATGCTTATAAAGCACATGTAATATTCACCTGGCAAGTGCTCCAGTGCCAGCTCAAAAAGCGCTTAATGAGTGGTGGTCTACAAGTAGTATGCGCGCGCATCGTACTGCAGTGAAGTACTTTTGAAGCATTGTTAAAGCGTCCTGACTGTTGATATTATATACAAATCAGGCACTTCTCGTGTACTTTATTATTATTCTACAGGATCATACTGTAATCTTTTATATGTGCTTGCAGAATGCTTTTTCTGTACATTTACTTTAAATAAATATGCATTTCATTTTGACACTTTGTTTTTGATTCACTGAATGCTACTAAATTGAATAAGTACAAATTAATTTTGATTGACCTTTCACATTGTTTTTTTTTCGAGAAAAATATATCTAAGAAAGTATACAGGGTGTAACATAAATGTTAGAAATAAAATAAACTGTGGATTTTTATGTATTTTTTTTTATAATTCATATATGGACTTATACTCTACCGGTTCTCGTTTCCAAGCTACAAGGAGCGCTAAAAATTAAAAAAAAAATAGTTTCTCTAATAACTTTCTAACATTAGATCATGTTAAAATTATTCTAGCTGTAGCTAATTTTTTTGAAGTTGTTAGCGCCCCTGTAGCTTGTAAATAAAAATCGGTAGAGCATGATTCCATATATAAATAAAACATTTTTTTGCCTAAAAATCCACCGTTTAATTTATTCCCAACCTTTATATTAGACCCTATATATTTGCGTAAAAATTTGAGTAAAAAGTAATAAGACAGTGAATATACCTTCTGTGATAAATGCTCTGTTGTTGATAAGGGGGGTCTTCTAGTGAAACACCATAACAAAACTAAATAAATAATTATCTTCATTAAAATATAAATATATTTAAGACTCATTTTGCTTTCCACAAATGTTCCTTAAATATAGTTTAATTACATCTTCAACCTCCTTTTCTGTTGTATTTCTCGATAGTGGATTTCTGCGTACTGCTACTGCAATAAAAAAATTATTTCAAAACAAAATTACTCAGAAATTTGAAAAATATGAAAGTAAACTATAAATGAACAGGTGTATACCTATATCTTTCATGTTTTGATTTAATGGGTTTGTTTGTAGATAATTATTTTTTATTATTTTGCTTACATCTCGTTATGAGACCATGCAGGAGTGATTTCCAGAATATCAAAATCTTCTACATATACAGTGTGTCTGGTTTTTCGTGTTAACACCCCTGAAAATCTAAGTAGGCTGGGGGAATTGAACGGGGCAATTTTTTTTATAAATATGTCCCTGAAAGGTCATAATTTGCGAGGTATTGGTTTGGCATTGCCGCGAAATCCTGGCCTACTGCGATTTTTTAAAGGGGTGAGTTTTTCGAAAAACCCTATTAGGCATATTTTTATTTAAAATCTGACACCACAGCGTTAATCAGGACACCCTAAAACCCCCACATACCAAATTTGAAGAAAAAATATGTAGGGTGTGTTTCATTCTGCAGGGTGTCAAAGTTGAGCAAAATAGAAATTTTAAAGGCATCTGGCGAGTCAAGTGTTCCATGGAATTACTTCGAAACAGATGGATTATCAACAGGACCACTCACAATGTTGATATGCAAAGATCCAATACAAAAATATACAGTGTTCTTATCTGTGCCATCTCAAATTACTGAATTTTTATTAAACTTTATACTGGTCAGGAGTGCTCTGGAATCATTGAAAAAATATTAATAAACACAAAAGTAATTTATTTCTTTACAAAATTCCAACCGACAAATAAAAATAATTTAAATTATTGGACCTTTCTCAACAAAGTCACTGCATATTTTATACTGAATATTTGAATATCAAGAGATTTGCTGTGGAAAAAAAATATATAATAGGGAGAGGAGGGTAAGATGACGATAGTAAGGGTTTAAATTTTTTTTTGACGATAGTAATTAAGGAAATATCTTGAAAATTTATTTTTAGGTGCTCAGTAGTACCTATTTCGAAGTTCCAATTTTGATGTTCCTGCAAATTCAAAGATTTTCAAAATACTATTTTTTCTTTAATAGAATGTCATTCTCGTCGTCTTACCCTCAAATGCGGGTAAGATGACTTTGCTAGTTGGGTAAGATGACGAAACAATTAAATCAAAAGTTCTAAATACAAGTAAAGCAGGTTTTATTTATTTTCCAAAATTTATTTGTGGCGCAAACAGATCCATTTAATTTTTAATTGGGTTTTTCGCCACCAAACTGATCGAAAGACAACTTTTTCAAGTTGCCTGGAAAATTCATAAATTCTTAACAGTGAATGAACGAAACTTTAAACGTGTAACTCAAAAAATAACTTCAACAAATTTATTTTCTGAGCTTTCGGAGAATAAATCTTCCTCCTTTCTCAAAGATCATGCCACGTCAAAGTGAAGTGACAGATTAATTGTTAATCTGAATTATGGATTACATTGTGAGTTCATCATTTAATGGGACCATCCTTGTCTATTTGTTTTTCTTTGATATTTTGATGTAACTAAGTATAATAAAGTTAAATAATAGAAAACACTATGGCAAATACTTGCATGGCGGGTAAGATGACGAATTCGCCATCTTATCCTCAGTGTGAATTCGTCATCTTACCCGAAGGTGTCATTTTTTAGGTTATGGGTGAAAATTATTTTAAAACAACATCTAATAAACATTATACTTCTACAAGCTATGTTAGTTTAACATATATTTAGAAAATTAAACAAGACAGACATGAAATAACTTACCAGTTCTTATAGAAACGCTATATAAATTCACAGAATTTTTACAACGGTATACGGCGGCCAGACAAATTCGGTAATGATTTGGGCGGCATCTAACGAATAAGGTCAGAATTATGTCAGAGCGTCACGAGTGTTGTGGGCGCCCTATGACTACACAGACAAGAGTGCCATCTACAGTGAGGGAGATTTGGTAAGCAATTCGTCATCTGGTTTATTTGCCTCGGCCAGAGGCCTCGGCAACTATAAATTCCACATGAGTCATAAAAAGTTGAACTTCAGTGACTTGGTAGATACATAAATAACTATTTTATTTTCAACAAACAACAAAATATTGTGTCAAAACTTGGTTCCTACACAGGGCGATTTCCGTCTCACATACTTTATAATATCCGTAGAGCTTTGACTCCTTTCCATTTCCACTGATGTGTTTAATGTTTGTTTTTCTCTTTGTTGCGACCTTAACTCAATTTTCCTCCTGGACCTTGCCTATTAATAATTTTATGTTTCCAAAAATGTGTTAGCACTGCTATATATAAAGGAGCATGAGGTTTGTCTTAATTAACAGGCCTAGTCAAGTTTACCCATGTTTGGGTGAGAATTATCTACGAAGGTAAAATACTTAGTACCAATTTTTTCACTTTGAAAATTATTGTGAAAACCTAAGAAGGAATTTTTGTTATCTAAAACTATATAGTAACAAATTTCTAACCTAATTATTATAAGCTTAGAAGCTAAGAAAATTATTTAGTCCTAATCTAGTTTATTATTAGGTACATAAAATCAGGCTTTGAAGACAAGTAAAATTTTATCGTCAATATTTACTTATTTTTAGTCAAGAGATATATTTCATTGAATTCTGGAAGTTATGAAGAAGTAAATTTTGTCTCAATATTAGTCCCTGTATAGTAGGTTAGGTTAAAAAGCATTAGATACTTCGAATACCTTTAATTAATTCTTATCTATAGGTTACACAACCAAGGCGGACATAATTTATTGCTTCGCCGTTTATAGAATGCAAATAATTATATAGGTATCTTCTATCTATTGATAGAAAGAAGAAACTACTGTTCTTCAATATGGTCAAATTTAAGTCGAACTATAGACTAATGTATGTACTTAATTATAACCTTATTGTTACTACTTCAGTGGTAAATTTGACGAAAGCCCATAAAGTTTCAAAATATTGTACAGGTTGTTCGGAAAAAAATCCCAATATCAATATCGAAAAATTGAAAAATCTCATTTTTTTCAAATGGAACCCATATTATTACGCAAAATACGTATTTTTGATGCTCCATATCAAGAAACAACGGACCTTTTCTAATAGGCGGCCATGGATTTATCATTTGTGATTGTCATTTATTGTGTTCCAAACAATAAAATATTAACTGTTGACAAGAATGGCTCAAATTAACTATTCTAACGAAGATATTTTGAATATGTTTTACACTCATGGAGAGTGTAAAAGAATTTTCGAAAGAACAATTAGAATTTTTAATGAAAAGCATTTACATTTACCACCTTTGACGAAAAGAAAATTCAGAAAGTTCGAAGGAAATTTCCTAGTCTATGGCAAGGTCCAAACAAAGAGAAGCAAATGTAAATACGTAACAGCATAATATGAATAAAGTGTTTTACTTATACCTGTGTAGTTTCTTGTTTTTTCATAGGCATAATTATTATTATGCAATTGTTAGTATTATTTAATTTTGTATTGATGCTTCTCAGGGAAAAAAATATTGTTAAATAGCCCTTAACCTTGTCATATAATTGCGTTATTTCATTTTCCATGACCCCCTATAATGTGACGCTCCTTGAGAAATGGCATCTTTGTTGATACAGAGCAGAAAAAATACGTATCTTGCGTAATAACGAAGCACCCGCTCCATTTAGACATATAGTGTGTTATACATTTTTGAACTGCATTTTCACAAGCATTTCAATGGTGCAATAAAAAATATGGGTTCCATTTGAAAAAAATGAGATTTTTAAATTTTTTGATGTTGATATTGGGATTTTTTTCCCGAACCCTGTACAATATTTTGAAATGGCATACAGACCATCTAATAAAGTTGACTTTCGTCTATGACAGTCCAAAATTTCAGTTTTCCAGATTCATAAATTTCAAAGTTATCATCACTATGGTCGACGGCTGCAACACTCAAAAAAATAAAAAAATTGCGAATATCTCGAAAAGGGCTAGGAATAGGGTACACATTATATTCAGAAAAAAGATTTGGAATTTGATAGGGAACCAAATGTTGTAATAATATATAGGGTGTTCTATTTGAAATAACAAAGTTGCTATCGACTTCCGGTACAACCGGAAGTGATCGGAAGTTGAAAATATTTTAGAAAGAAAGTTTATAACCTGTTATATAAGTAACCAAAATTTCAAATCAAAATTCGCACTCATTCCCCGTATACTTCTAATGAACCACTTACGTGAATCACCCTGTATATGTAGAGGTAAATTGGTTTGGTCAAAATAAATAACTGACTAGTTGGGTAGTAAAATTAGGTAAAGTTTAACTTTGAATGTTTGTTGGGGTTATTGTGCACTGGCGGAGGTATCTACGGGTGTTTAAATAAAGTATTTGGTAAGAAAAATGTTACAACCCCGTATAACGTAAACTAAAACATTGTCTGTGGATACAGTAAAGCAAACATTATTCTTGATATTTTTTCGTGTCTGCTACCCTTTCAAGATAAATGTGTTTTTTTTTATTTAATTGGCGAGTTCTTTATTGTAAATAGAAATTAACAAAGATCTCTATATAGACTGCAAAAGTATGTTCTAAAACAAGTTTACTTCCACTATTTAATCAAGAACAAGTGGAAAAGAGTTTTATTTTATCGAGATCTTGCAAGACTTAACCGGATCACCCTGTATAGGGTAAGCTAGGTTACGTTAAAGTTAGGAGAGCTTAGGTATACCTACTCGGATTTGTATACTTCAGTTTACTTGCCAGCACCAATCTCTTGATCTCTTGATAGACATATGGGCAATAATAATTATTGTTGTGGTCCAGAATGTTTTCTCTAATATCTACTTAGGATATGTACAAGATGACGTATGTACAGGGTGTCCCATTTTCGCTCCTTTTGGAGGTTATACTATACAGTGTGGATAGAAATTGTGGAATATTGCTTATATTTCTTAAAATATTCCTCATATCAAAAACATGTTTTAATAAAAGTGTTGGGGGAAATTATTTCCTGTTTAGTGATATCAAGCAATCTTTCGTAGCACAAAAAATGTGGTTGCCATGGTAACTGACTTAATTTTTTTAAATGGCACCATATACGTTGATGAAAATTAATACATTGGAACTTTCTGAATATGATAGAATACAATAGGTGGCAATAGCAATATTCTGAATCCACAATTCATCAAGCGCTCTTGACCATCAGCGGCGTTTTTCTATTGACCTACACTCACTGGGATTACTACGATTTTCTAGGATTTTCTGTAGTACTTAAGCGAATGCGGCCCAGCCGCTCAAGCATTCAGTTGCTTCTGGGGTACTCCTAGTTTGGAGTATTATGAGGGTGAGAATTATTATATTGAGAATTATTATTATTATATTATGTTAATGAACATGTTAATCACCAACATTCATTGTTACAATCATTTTTGTTCATTGTGTCGATGAAAAGGGCATTGTGACAATGGCTCTGAAGTTAATCACTAGTGGTGATTAATATCATGCCAAGAATTTCTTTCTGTGCTGTAAGTGATTTTCCTTGTCAACGCCGCAACCGATCTTGCAAAACAAACAGTTAAATTCTCTCTTACAGGTGAGTCACATAGTGTATAAGAAAGAGCCATTCCATTTAAAGAGACGTAACTTTGGTGTTTTTCGTTAATTTCGCAACACGCTGTATATATCAAAACTCTAAATACCTATAAGAAGTTCCCTTGATTACAAACAATTTTTGTATGAAACTCTTTTCCGTACCTCATGAAAGTTCTCGAGATAAGGGGATAAAGCATGATAATATGTGGACCACCCCGCATCTAATTGTTAAGGTAGGTTGCAATAAATCATAATACTGACGAATTTTGTTTATTTTCACATAAGATTAGTTAGCTGATTGGGTTTGAACACATATTTGACAGTAAAACTGCTCTGCCTATTTATAGGGACTAAGTCTTATTTTAATATAATTTATACATATATCTGACAAAAAAATATTAAAAGGTATGCATCTAACTATAAACATTAGATAGATATTTCGCCACTTTGAGCCCTATGTGCCGAAGTACCTTTTACAGTGAGATTTATACAGTGCAGTAATTTGTTGTTATTAATATAATTAACCATCATTTGGTGTGAATCTATTAATCCAGCTCATATACACGGGTACGGGTATATGGAGTGTAGTTCAATAGGTACCACTTTGCCGGATATCTGTATTAATTATTGTAGTAATTTAAAAATGAAATTAACAGATAACAGATATTTAGAGAATTCTCTGTAACAACTAACACATAATATTGCTAAATATTCACAACTATAGTTAAGTATGTATAACAATCATTAGAATTATTGCAAAAAAATTTACAAATAAATTCTTAAATTTTATAGAAGCGAAAGTACACTTATTTACAAAAGTTCTATGTATTTTCTTCAAAAATTAACAACGATAACAACGGGAAGTCGACAAGGAAAGGGTAGTTTAAATTTACTAACATGCACAAAACATTCGATGGTGATATGTCCAAAGCCCTTCGCTTGTCGAGTGTTATTTTATAGGTAATAGATATTTTCAAAAAATAGCACGAAAACTACATTTAATCGTATATTTTCAAACTTACATTTCATTGATACCTCTTCAGTACGATTAAATTTAAATACAGCTCTAAACATTTAATTTAGAATATCCGTTGGTTGAAGTTAACAAAGAAATATACCTACAAGACCTCGTTATAACATTAACAGTAATGTACTAAATAAATTGCTATTATTACGTTATACAAAAACACTTTTTAATCACAATACTTGCACTTATCTAAAATAAGACACGGTGTTTAAATTGAAAATTTTGCTAATATGACTACATTTTACTAAGACAGGCATTGAGCGATTTTTCTCACAATTGTGATATCTAAACGTTAGCAAAAACGAAAAATGCAATAGTTTTCACAACGTAGGTAAATATTGTTTTCAAAAATTAACAACTCTTAAGGATTTACTTAAACCTTTCAATTGACAATATAATATTGTAATTTAAATTAATTAGAATTTGTTATCACTTTTGCACCACCCTCATTACGTTAGGCAAGTCCATGGTTTTTTATTTAACATAATTTGTTATTGATATATATATATATATTGTCTTTTAAATATTGGGTCTCCACATAATATCGATTCTAAAGCTATATAATTTTTTTAAAAATATTCTGCGGAGCCCCATTTTAATATTTTTATACCTACCAAGGTCGGACATCTCCCTTGCGAATCGGTAGACTATATTCTTTCGTCTTTTGTATCTGTTAAAAAGAAAAATATCTTACTCCCAAAATCTAGAAAAGAAAAACTAATATCTCGTTACAACATAAAAATTACACGAATATTTTGGGAGAAAACATTTTTCTTTCGTTCTTTATGTTATAACGAGATTTTTTACTAAGGTTAATATTCTAGCTTATCTAAAGCATATATACCAATAATAGTACTAAGTTTTGCATGTAGGTGCAGCCAGTCTGAGGAATCTTCAATAATAACGTTGACTCATATTTTACTTGCAGATTACTTTACAGGAGGTCGAAAATTTACTAAATGTTAATCACATAGTAATACTGTGGAAATATTTTATTTGTGATTTCTAAAAATCTCCCTATTATTTTGTTAGAAAAGATATATTTTGCTAAAGTTACCTAGAAATAAGTATTTAATGTGCGATGATTTATTATTAAGGACAATGATGGATAATTGACCGGGTTTATTAATAAAGTGTAAAATGTGCGTGTAAAAGTAGGACTGTTCCAAATTCTGACATTTTATTATTTTATGAGAGCCACAAAATTGGGGCCCCTTGTTAATAAATTCTAGAGGATTGTCTACGTAGTTCAGATATTTTGCTTAATATTATATTATACGCTATTATTAAGATAATATGGTGCATGTACGAATATAGGTAATATTTTCCGAAAATAGGTAAGTGCAATTTTAACCTAGTATAGCCCCTGATATATTTATAATATGTATAACATAACGCATACTGGCTGACATAAAAAATGAAATACCAATTTTAAGTGCCCTCCTTTCAAAGTAATATTTTTTTTCTGGATATATAACTAAAATATTGGTTACGATTCACATTTTCTAATAATTACCTTTAGTTGAACGGAGAACTTGGTATATCTAAGGTGTCGCAATTTATGCGCCAGTCAATAGGTATATTATATAATTATATGATCAATGATTAAGTTACAATAATTTACCTAGTTACGTTAATTACATTTTGGAAATATGATTGTAACCGTGTAAAAAACTAAATACTTATCGTTTTATTTATTTTAGTACCTTACTCAATCTGCGAACAATATATATTATTTTATATTTTATATACACTTATGTACAACACTTTAGGTAATATTTAATACCTACAAAAAATTATCAGTCTTTCACAGAGAATACTCAGAATTTTGCTATACCTACCTTTTCTACATATTATAGCAATGTATTACTTACTAGGAAGGCATAAATAAAAAGTTATTATCACTGTTGGATACGTTTGTATTTTACTGGGCAGAAACGTATTTTTTTTACGTTTTGAGTGGTTCTATTTGTTTAATTGCGCGGGCGTAATTTTGAAGTTGTATAAGTTGTTTCTTTATTGTGGAACCTATAGTTTAAAAGGAAAAAAAGTACACCAACAATAAATGAGGATATTGTATTGAAAATAATAATTATTTATAAGTCAAAATTTTTAAAGACTACTACCTCTACTAGTTTTATAAGATAAGCATCACAAAAAGCATAAAACATTTTGTGATTAATTAGGTACAGTCAAGTCCCCATTCTTGGGACGGTTTTCAACTTTAACCGTTCACAGTGAGTCGCTGGGTTGTGCTGTAGAAAAACTATTAACGTCAAAAGTTGGGTGAATGGTGAGAGATATCTTTGAAAAAATTTGTTGTTGAGAAAAAGTTATTGTATATTTGTTTTTATTTTTTTTATTGTTTGTCCCAAGTTAGGAGCACGTTCCCATACTTGGGACACCTATGTTATTAGCCTGTTAAATCAAGTTAGGGCGTCAGAATCTTTACTTGGGACTGGAAAATACATTTTTAAAAATATGTATACATATATTTGTGTTTTGAATTTTTTGGGGGGCCAAAAAATTAAAAACTGAAGCAAAAAATAAAAAAGTTTATTCCAAACGAAAATAAAATAAATATCCACTCTTTAACAAACTTAGAATATTTTAAAAGTTAACAAACAAGATCGTTAAAAGTAAATATAGTGTTTCTAGTGTTGCTAACGGGTTTTATCACTCTTTTTATTTGAGATCTTTGGACAAATAGCCTGTCTTCAATGTCTGGAAAAACAAACACGTTGTGGGAGCCTTTGTACTTTCGCATAAAGTCCAACAGAATTTGTTCGCGGTCAATTTTTAAAATTCTTCCCACAAACTCTTTGGTACATTCTTTTTTTGTGCCCTCGTTATATTTGAGGTCCACAATGACAAAGTCTTTAATTTCTAATTGCACGTTACTTTCAGTCTTTTCTTGCTCGGTCTTATCGTAGGAATTAGGGTTAGAAATGTCTTCAGTCTTGTCTAGTATTGCTTTATCACCATCGGGCTTCTCACTGGCTATTTTTTCAGCACTCTCTTTAGTTTGCGCATCCATATCTGCCATGTAGTCTGAATTATTGTTCAAGTTATCTGTGAATTTTTTTTTGCTTTGTTCCCGCCTGTCTTCTATAAAATCTGAAAAATCTTCCATATCTACATCAGAGTCGGTATCATGTAGGGACAGATGACCTTCGTCTTCGCTTGAGCCAGAGAGGTCATATAGAGTCTTGGTTTTAACTAGTCGTTTTTTTACTTTTAAATTAGGTGCGTTGGATGGCCCAGGGATTGCAGCAACGTCATTCTTTTTCTTTTCTGTCCTTACTTTTTTAATATTCTCCACCACATCTAGTTCCGATAAACTCTTTCCTGGGGCTGTAGTGACTTTTTTTCTTTTTCTTAAAGTTTGGGTTTCACTTTGCCTTTTTTGTTTAAGAAAACTTTCGAAGCTGTTTGTCCAAACTTCGGAGTTTTCTTTGGTGTCATCTTTTTGAGGTAGACGCTTTAGGACTTGGTATGGATCTAGGGGGTAAATTCCACTTGCTGCAAAACCACTTTTTAAGTTTTGGGCGGAGCTTTTTTCTATAATTTCCAATACCTGCTTCAATTTTCGAGGAAATATATCTTTTGCAATGGAACCACGATGTTTGCTTTTATATTCATCTAGCAATTTTCTCCATGCTGTCTTCAGCGGACTAAAGTAGGCAAGGTCCAGGGGTTGACATAGATGGGTACTGTTAGGTGGAAGGAGCAGAAATTTGATATTATTCTCTATACACAATTCCAGCACTCGAATGGAAACGTGGCTAGCCAGATTGTCGCCAATAATAGCTTTGGGGCCATCTCCAAGTTTTTTGAGGTAAGGTAAAGCCACTGTAATGAACCAATCTTCAAATAATGGTCCCTCGAACCAGCCTGATTTCGATCGGTTGTACCTGGCATTTTTCGGACCGCCTTCCATCCAAGAATGGTACAAGTTAGTTGCAGATTTGTAAACTACGTAAACGGGTAGTGTGCTTCCACTTGCAGATCCTGCAAACATCACCGAAAAACCAGCCTTACTTGTGTCTTTTATTTGTTCTGGATTTTTACAATGACGATGAACAATAACTTTTTTTTTGCCGGGATCATCTTGCATGTTTGTTTCGTCGTAATTTATTATTGATTCTGGGGGTATATCTTTAAGCGACTCTTTTAATTCGTTAAAATATTCTGTGATCACTTCTGGAGTTATTCCTGCCCTAGCACGCTTAATGTTGTGACTAAGTCTCGTTTTTAATAAATCTTGTTGGCGGGCTAAAAAAGCTTTTAGCCATTTTTTACCCGGTTTGTTGTTTATAAAACGTTTTTCTGTGACACCTTTTCCATCCAACCTTTTTTTAATTACTTCCTTTAGGTCTCTCTTTGTCAAGGGATATCCCCACTTTGCAGCCAAGGATAAGCATTTTGATATATGGGCTTCTTCCGTTGCTGAAAACACGGGTGGGCGTCCATATTTTTGTAGATGTTTATTGTTTATTTTTCTATTCAGCGTACTTTTAGATATCCCGTATTTTTCTTCTGCCTGCCTTACTGAGAGTTTATTTCTTCTTATATCTGTCAATGCAATTTGGAGCAGTTCCTCTGAATAATCATGGTATTTTCTTTTGTCTAGCCTTCTAGTCTCCATTGTGCTTTTTTGGGTCAACCTGGTACAAAAACATATATATCAAAATCAAGTAGGATTCGCTGACCGAACATCAGAATATCATAATATGTAAGCACATCCAAACTTGGGACAAGTGTCCCAAGTTTTGATACTTTGCACAATTTTTTCTAAAATATTAATACAAAAAAAATAAACAAAAGCAAACATTTAACACTATGAAAACCAGTTGAAGATATGTATAGAGTATAACATACCAAAATTTGAAAAGTGTATACTTATTTTCCTTTAATCTACAGAGCACTTTAGTTGGGTTATTTTAACGAAATATCGAAGGTCCAGTTTTGGCGGGAAACCGTACTTACCGTGATCACAACTCGCGCATGCACTCGCCTCAGCGGTTGACGGGAGACTAGAAGAAGCGCGCGCGGCGGCGTTCGCGAGACTTTGTTGCAGTGTTGCCATTTTATAAGACTTCAAAAATGCGCCGTTTTTGTCCCAATTAATGGCGCCGTCCCAAGAATAGGGACTTGACTGTACCTATAGATACAGAAAGTTCGGGAATACTTAATTCCAATAGATTTAGGTATTAAAACATAAAAACATAAAAACCACCCGTCATAACTTTTTATTTTTGGCCAATTTTGTTAATCTCCTCAGAATTAACCTCTTTCCAATAAAGCAGTCTACACATTCTAAAATGGACCTTTTACGTACGATTGTGGAATCGGCAAAAAATTGTTTTTTATTTCCTTAGATAGGTATAAGTACCTATGTATGTATAAATATAACGCGACCAAATTCGATACGCGATATGCATGAGTAGAGTTGTTCATAAATTATTGTTATAAATACTAGATTCCATAACTAACCAGTGGCGTAGATATGAGTACCTAATCGGTACAGTTAATTAAAAAGTAGTAGTGCGGACCTGTATAAAACCTAATAATCGATATTGATTTTGGGAACAATAAGACATGAGGAGATGAAGGGACCACGTAACAAACTAATAGCGTTGACTGACGTATTTAAGACTTCTGCTGATAACTAGCGATGCGTTTTGAATTGTATGTATGTCCCCGGAACTGTAAGCAATCTTTATAAATACGTCTGTGAAATGAATTTCAAGTTTTTTGACCCGCATTTTTTTTGGGGATTACTTATAAAAACAATATTGTTTCCTTACTTTACACTTGAGAATAATTTAGTGGGATGTAAATTTAAAACTTTCTTAAAAATAAATAACCTGACATCATAATACCTTTGCTTTATCCGAAAAAAAAAATATATTTATTTAAATAAAACTTTTAAATTGAATAAAGGGCATAGGTATGTAGGTATTTGAAATATTGTATTTTTTAGTTTTCGTTTTGGTAGCTGGTTTAACTATCATTAATTTAAAATGTAAAAATACTTGAATTCCTATTCATCTCGAGCGCAATTTATTCCTTTCTAACTTATGCAATCTCGGGCGCAATAAGTTCCTTTAGATTAGCTATATGTCTTCGACAGCAACATCGTATTTTGTTTCCAATAACCTACAAAGAAGTGTATGTCAGGGTCTGTGTAAAGCTGCTTGGAAGAGCCTCAATCAGCTTCTCTGAACTGCTTTAAACGGGTCTCTGGAAAGTTTGAATCGGCCTGCGAATGGATAATGGATTTGAAAAGGTCTTTGAACAGCTTCTAATTAAGTCTGATACGATCTATCAACAGCTTTAAACAGGTCTGAAAACGGCCTGTTTAAAATGATGACGTGAAATGCTACAATGCTACGCCAGCCTCCTTCTGAGACGAAAAATGAGCTACAAAAATGCAAGAAATTCTCTTTTATGGCACATTGAATTTGTGAGGCAGAACTCATAATATCTTAGGCCGGTTTTATCAGAAATTACAAACCATAGTCAGTGTCAATATCATTGCCAGGCTGTAAAAAGCAACTAAAATTTCTTAATTTAGTTCTACGAGGCGTGAGACAACAAAAGGTATATGGATGGTCCAACATGGCAAGAAGGACCTGTCCACTCGTCGATTGTCTGTTATCTGGTATGTACTATTAAATAAGTATAGATATTTATTAATTTTACCAATTTACATGTAGGCAAAAAATAGATATATGCGCAGTGACCGGCAGAATGTGCGTAACGTTTTTTTTTGCTTTGTGCTATGAGGCTGCATTAAGCCTGTCTTGAAACCAAAGTATATATAGAGCCCGGAAAAAAGGCCATGATTTTTATTTAAATATACCTAGACTTTGTCATTGCAAACAACATTCTTTTATATCATTTTTGCGACGTAAAATAATAAGGGTGCTTTACTCTTGTGTCAAATTTAAGTTTTTGACTTCTCTCGTATACCGCGATATCTCCGCATGAAGTTTTTAGGGCCCTATTTTGGTTTCAGGACATGCCTAATACAGCTCCATCGGGAGTTTTTTTCGGCGCAAAATAAAAATAAAATAAAATAAAATCCCATATGTTGGTCACTATATCCACTATATCCCATATGCCGGTCACTCGCAGGGCCGTATATAAGGAGGGGGGGGGGGGTTAGGGGGTTCAACCACCCCCCCCCCCCCATGATGGTATAAGGTACCTTCGCCAAATATGGGCACCCCTCCAAATATGAGCACCTTCCTGTAAATGCTGTCTGATTTATGTGTTATAACATTGAGTAATTATTCCCTCACTCAACGGTTATAAGTAAAAATACTGTAAACAGGTTCCTTTACCTGCTCTCGCTCAGAGACAAAATAGTTTTCACTATCGGCTGCAAGAGGGCGCTGCTAACGTCGAACTTGTCATATGTTCGATAGAGCTGTGCGGCCGTTATAAAATTCGGTATGTTATTTTTAAGGCATTTTTGGTACAATGTATTTCACATAATTAGTTATTTGCATGCAGGACCAAAGGTCCAAGTCCGTGAATTATGCCGATATATTTTTCTTAGCGAAAACTTTTTCCGTTTGTTTGAAAATCCATTTTCATGTTTGTAGCTTATGCGTTCCAAATATGGACACCTGTTGTGTTGCGAAATATGGGCAGTGCCCGCATATTTGGAACACTTTATAATTTAAAATGTTCAGGTGTTATAATACTTATGGGGAATGTTTTAGAAACTTTCAAATCTAGAATGTAGTGTTTTTTATTTAATATATTGTGAAAAATTGACAATTGAAACAACAAATTTTAATAACATTTTTCTTTTTCATTCGTAGTTTATAAGAATTTTGGTCGAATGTTGAGAAACATGTTTGAGTTTTAAAGTCATCCTTTTAACCAAATTTCGTTTTTGTTTTTAAAATATTTTTCTATTTGAAATTGAAATATTTTTTATATTTTCTATCTCGCAAACTAATGAAAAATCGAGGTTTAGTTCGATAAACACTAAACATTCTTCTACATAAAAATTCATGCCAAATATGGACAGTTAAAAAGCTAAGTTGGAAATTAAAACCTATCTTTTTCAACTTTCGACCAAATATTTTTTAAACTAAGCATAAAAACGAAAAATACAGTAAACATTTTTCGCTCTAAGTGTAGATTACTAACGATGTCTTAAATAAAAACATAACTCTTGAAAGACGATAAAATTCTCTCTGGACATAACTGCCTATTCGCTACAACTACCAGAATCCATAGTTTCACATTTTTCTACTATTTTTTTAACATTTAAGTACATTTTTCTTAAGGGTACCCATATTTAGGCAAGTTACCTTAAATAAAATTAATTAACAGGCCCAGCGCACGCCAAAATGGAAAAATAAATAATCGTGCTGGCTGGTCGATTGTACTGCTTGGACGATTGTAACATGTAACATGCCCTCAAGGTCAAGCGTTTGCGTTTGGCAATATTATATTTGAGGATGATGCTCAAAAAGTTAACCTTTTTTTATACCTAACCCCCCCCCTCCATGGAAAACCCCTAGCTACGGCCCTGCGGTCACTATATGCACAATGCACAGGAGAAAAGGACGCGCGTGGCATATACACACTGTATTAAAGATAGTAATAGATCCTTCATCCACAACCTGAATATAAAAATAAAGTGCACTTATCCTTTATCCACAATGCACCGAAAAGCGCATATAAAAAAATCTGACGTAGGCCCTTTATCTACTGTTGTCTTCTATTAACACACAGGGTACAAATGGGATTATATTGTTTTTTTTTACAATAGGCCTTTTTCAAACTTTTTTATCACTGCAATAAAGATCAATATCAATATTTTTTAGGGGCGTGACGTAATCCTATAAAGGTTCCTTTATAGGAAGGTTAGGACATTCGACGACTTGGAAGGGGATAAGTAAGAGAGGCAAGGGAACGAAAGGGCGAATTTAAGTTTGTAGCATTTACATGTGGATTGGCGATTTAGTAACTCCCTAAACATTTGATGCTTCCACAGGCATTTTTTGGTATATTCATTTGACGCTTACAAACCTTACAGTCAAAGGCGAGTTTCTTGTTTACGTTGGCTGGGTATTTATTTTCGTTGCTTTTTATGTTGTTCATCCAGTGCCATAGCAGAGCTTTGGTGAAGTTCGTAAGTGCCTCACATTTTTATGTTTGTTTTCACTTTCTAAATAGTGCCATAATTCAAAATGAGTGGAAAAAGTGCGTTCTTTGAAAAACTGCAAAATAGAGCTAGTAATCTAGGAATGAAAATTATCAGTTCTCGCATTATTTCCCAAAAGATTTTGCATTAAAACATGCATGGACATAATTTTGCAAGCAAGATTCGGACTGGAAATACTTTAAAAAGACGATTTTGAACAGCTAGAGAGCAATAGCATCTGCTGGAGTTTCAAAATAAAGGATTCTTAGAAACGGTTATTTACAAAAGTCAAATTATTGTGCTATAGTTGTAATAGTGAAATTTTAGAGCTCCGAGCTTTTCTTGTGCGTTAAATTTATACAGAACATTTATATTTCCGAACTGACTACGAAAGGAGCTGAACACCTCGCTAAAGACGTGAGCAATAAACCATCAACCTCAAAATTCTTGGAAGCATTTAAAAAATATTTATCAGATTACTACATTATATTTGGTAGGTTTATTTCAGATGTTATATCCTCCTTAATTTTTAATCGACCAGAAGGTAGATGGCATTGTTACTTACTTATTTCCAAAAAATTAGTTGCCTACTCCAAAGTCAAAAAGCCACCTGCGATCGAGGCCAAAAATCCGAAAGTCTTATTAGGCTTTAAAAAAAAATTATTAAAAGAAGGTGTTCAGAATCAATCCAGAATCCTAAATCCAAAATTTTGTAAAAATCCAAAAATATTAAATTAAAAGTCCAAAAATAGTAGTTCAATAATTTCCTGTGTCTAGAAAAGTGTGCCATGGAAATTTTGAAGGCAGTGAATGACAATAGACATGACAGCAAATAACTTGTCTTCAAAACTTCTATGGCACTCTTTTCTAAATGCTGGAAATTATTAAATTGCTATTTCTGGACTTTAATTTTTTTTAAGTTAATATTTTTTGATTCTGACAAAATTTTGGATTTAGGGTTCTGGATCGATTCTGAACAACTTCTTTTAGTAAATTAAAAAAATGCCTAATATATGACTTTCGGATTTTGAAAAAGAGTCAACTTTTAACAAGCCATACGAGGGAAACAAATCAAATTGATAAACATGAGATATATGTAAAGTCTTTGAAACTATAAAATATTATGGAAAAATGAATTTGCAAGTATTTCAAAAAAATAATAATATGAAGAGCAACAACATAATTATTCTAGACCGTCATAGACCCGTATGTTGTCATATGGAGGACTGACTGACCGAACCATCAAATTCGTTTACAAAAGCCATTCCAATCCAAAAAACACTGTTGGAATGGTTCAAGAAACTATAAATAAAAAAATTGTATTTCGGAAAAACATTGTCATTGACTGTTTACAAAATGATAATACAAAGTTGGTATTCTCGAAGTAGTTACAAAAGCTTTTAGTCGGCAGAGAATATTAATTCGAATAAAAAAGTTAATAAAAACCGAATATGAAAAAATAAATACAGTGCTATTCATAAAGATTGCACCAAATGGGAAAAAATTGTATTATTATATTTTTTTAAAATCTTATTTTGGGATATGTTGGTGCATGTTTTGTTTACACTGTTGCGCCTAAAGAGGGTCATGACGTCACAGCCCATGCCTGTCAAATTTGACATTTAAAATTCAAAATTGGGAAAAATCAGGTTTGCCTTGAAAATGTCGGAAAAAGTTATTAAGAAATTGTGTTTGTATTGTATTATTGTGACCCCAATATTTCAACTAACTTAATACATTGGAAATGTCGATCACAATTATCGGCAACAAGGCCAATCGGTATGTATTACCATTGATCCAAAATGTCGCCACGCATTTAAATTTTGGTACAACTTTTGTAGTACCCAATGTTAAAAGTAGTTAAAAAATCAACTAATTAAAAAGGTCTATAAAGTAAAATATATTATGTAGATTTTGAAACTAAGCATAACTATAATAAATCTGTGGAAATCAACAAAGATATATTGAGTATCTCATTTACGAAGATATTTATTACATCAAAGTATCGATAGAAAGGAACAAATCTTAGTTAGGGCCATATCTGTCCCAAATTTCCCAAAAAAAGAACTTTTGGCGCATCTGTTTAAAATAAAATATACTTAATATGTATCAGAAAAGCAAAAACATGTCGTTTTTAATTCCCTAAAATCGTTTTAGAAATATTAACACTGACAGAAGGATATACCCTAATATAGAATATTATATAGATAGCTATTAATAAACGTTTTGGACTGCGCTCTACAGCTTTTCTAACTCCCTAAATCTTAACGAAGTTTGTGATGCTCTCCTTGTTCACCGGGCCACTGTACCATAATTATTACTAAATGGCGTAGAATGACAGATAATTTGACATGAAATGTTGCATACCTAGTTATGAAACATTTTAAGCGTCCCGTTTTAGAAGTGGGCCACCTGTTATGATCCTGTATATAGAAGATAATTGAGATTCGCTATATTATGGAGTTGTGGAATATGTGTATGAGATCTCTCGAGATTACTGCATTTCAGAATATTAATGCGGGTTTAGTGTGGCCTGAGATAACGCAAAATTAATAATTATATCTGCATATGGTCCCAACTATTAGGTAATGTTATGTAGGTAATACGAAAAACAAAAGGTAGTCTTAGTTATAGTCAGTGGCGTTATGGAATTAAATATTTCGGTATCTGGTGGTATCCTGTACCGGCATTCAAGAATTAGTGATGTATTCTGGTGTTTCATATTTGAGTCGTGCGAGAAGATCGACTTTTCTCGTTGACTGACGTATTAATAAGACTTCTCAGGGCTATAGCTTCATGTCCAGGAAAGTAGATGGCGCCTATGGTCAACAATGTATTTTGCCTTGTATTTTGTCTCCGGGAAGCGCATGGTTAGCCAGAGAACTGTCAAACATGACAGCCGTGAGCAGTCTTTATTAATACGTCAGTCAACGCTTTTCTTGTTAGACACACGGGTTAGAACAAAACGACATAAAAAAACGGCTTATTATAATTTTAGAAAGGCAAAGAGTAAAACGAGATGTGGTTTTCGGTGTTTGTAGGTATCTCCTATCACCTATTTGGGGATAATTATCACATATTTTTCCTAACTACAGTAGGAAATGTAAATATTACACAATTTATCTGGTTTAATTTGTATTTCTTCCAAAATTAAAAATTGAAATTTGGTGTGCCGGTATTTTTGCGAATGGTGTCAACAATGCTCTATGTCTCCCTTAGTGTATATGTAGATATACAGGGTGTCCAACTTTAAAACTTTATAAATATAAATAAGGGCCTTCAAAAACCGCTTCTTTTGACCTTCCTGCCATTTTCAAAATGCAAATCCAGGGCCGGCTGCGATTTTTTTATACCTCCGATTTTCACGAAAACCATTTAGCGATTTTTTTATTTAAAATAAGAACCCACAGCTTTAATCAGAACACTCAAAAACCCCTACCAAATTTGAATAAAAAATATGCAGGGAGTTCCATTCTGCAGGGTGTCAAATTTGGGAAAAAGATAAATTTTAAAGGCATCTGCCAAGTCAAGTGTGCCATGGAATCGCTTCAAAACAGTTGAATGGTCAATAGGACCACTCAAGGTATTGGTGTGCAAAGGTCCAATACACAATATACAGAGTATTCTTATCTGTGCCATCTCAAATTACTGAATTTTTGAAACTTTATACGGGTCAAAAATCGAGTAGGTATATCAAAACCGCTCCACACAATATAAACGAACTATATCTAAAAGATATAGAGGCCTGCCAGTCAGTAAGTCCAAATCAGTTAAGGTGGCTGGTGTGCCACAACAGGAAACGCACAGAAAATGTATCATCATAGATAGTGGCTTTGTTGAGAAAGGTCCAATAATTTAAATTGTTTTTATTTGTTAGTTGGCATTTTGTACAGAAATACATTTCTTTTGTGTTTATCAATATTTGTTCAATGATTCCAGAGCACTCTTGATCCGTATAAGTTTTAGAAAATTTCAGAATTTTGAGCTGGCTCAGAGAAAAATACCCTGTATATTTATGTAGTAAATATTTTCACACCGACATTTTGAGTGGTCCTGTTGATCATTCAACTGTTTTGAAGGGATTCCATGGCACATTTGACTCGCCAGATGTCATTAAAATTACCTATTATTTCCCTACAGAATGGAACTCCCTGTATATTTTTTGTTAAAATTTGATATATGGGAGTTTTGGGGTGTTGTGATTAACGCTGTGGGGTCATATTTTAAATAAGAAAATCGCTAAATGGTTTTCGTGAAAATCGCAGCCGGCCCTCGATTTGCATTTTGAAAATAGCAGAAAGGCAAAAAAGTGATTTTTGAAGGCCTTTCAAAAAAAAAGTTTAAGCGATTATCTCCAAAAATGAAGATTTTACGGATTTATACAGTTTTAAAGTTGGACACCCTGTAGAATAAAATATAGATGGAATAACTGATATAAAATTAAAAAGATGGAAACAAGTTTTTACTTTACGCTAGGACGAATTTTTTTTGAAAATTTTGCCGCTGCCATTATAACGGTTCAATACAAAAAGCGCCATCACGGAATAGTACCTAGATATGGTAAGTACCTATAATATTATCAAATTACAATAAAATAAAGCAAAAACTAAACGGTTTGTATTTGCCAAAATTTATATTAGGTATTATACTTATAGGTAGGTACCTACTTCGTCGCTGACCTGGTTCCTTGTTCAATCCTCCCTTTTAATTTAACGTCTGCAATGTTGCTACACCTCACAAAAATAGTAGGTAATTTTTATTTTATTACACCCGTATCTCCACCACTGGTTAATTTAGAAACTTCTTGAGTGTTAAATTTAGTTCGAATATCTTTAACAGTTTAGAAATGAAAAATTTAAAATGATTTTTTTTCTTTAACACCTTATATAAGGACTTTTCTACCTATGTTTATATGATTAAGCCACCTTAAAATACCTTTTTCTATCGCCTGTGAAAGTTTTTCGTAAACAAACCGGAACACCATATATATTTTTGAGCTAAAAAAATACTTCATAGCGTGCTTCAGGGGTTCAACTTTACCCTTGGTTAAAATGTTTGTACGGGTCAAAGACCCACTTTGTACAGTAAAACAAAAGAGTGGCCCGTTTTGTTTTAGGAGTTTTTGAGTGTGTAGATTTTGGCTATACCATTGACTGAAATCTACAATAAGATTCAGTCAACGACTATATATATTTTTGTATTCATAGGACACACATTAGAAATTAGTAGACGAAGCTTTTTCCTTTGGATAATCTCTTTCGGGCCCTTGATAATCCTCATCAAGAATCTTGACATTCACGTCATCGCAAATACGCAAATAAAATAAATTAAAGACTGCAGTGCATAGGTATACCTAATAATGTCTGTCAAACATTAACAGGCATTACAAGCACTATAACTGCCGGATATTAAGACAAATTTCACAAGTCAGGCCAGATCTGGACCAACTATTGTCGGTCCAGACACAATGACTCGTGGCGCCACGATGGCATTATCCATCAAGTCATTGGACAATTGATTATTTTTAGAGCTTAAAACGTCTCGTCTAACTATTTTGGTATACCTTCAACAATATAAAAACACATCACAGAATTCGGCAAAAAAATTTTCCAGGTAAAAAAATTAGAAGAATCAATAGAAGGATTCAAATTTCATTTGGTCTATTATTATTTTGTGGTATCCAAAAATGCTTAAAACAAATGTGGCAATATTTTATTTGTATGTAAATCCCAAGAGTAGCTGGTAGGTACACCTTTATTTTTAACATTTCTAGTTAGGAAACGAAAATACCTACACCAAAGTAGGTATGACTAATGTTTGTTATATTACTGCGAAAATGATTAGGCATTATCCCTATTGAGGCACAACAAGAAAATATATTGGTTACGATTACTTTACTTTACTCAAAAGGATACTTCCAGAGCAAATGAAGGAAAATTGCAACACCGAATGTATTAAGTATACAAAAATAACCGCGACCTATGTGCCAGTGAAGTTGTCGCAGAACTAACACTTTTCCAACAACTCCAATTATTAGCAAAAAAAAAACATTCGAACTGTTTAGTAACTTTTAAAGACTAACTGTTGTAAGTAACTTCATCTCCTAAATAAACGACATTTTTATGTGGAAATTTGACATTCTCGTATCAGTGGGAACGATAAGTAGTGACAATTCGCGTGTCAGTGATTGGTGTATGTACAGATGCCTAGTGCCAAGTGAAATCGCTCTTGATCTAGTCCCTATAGAAACGACATTTCTTAGATTTAATGCCTAACCCAAACTTGGCGGCATTACTCGAGTTTGGAGTTGGAGAATATGCAAGCCGCGGTGGCGAAGTTCATAGCGTCGCGAATTATGTGGACTTTTTTTCTGTCTTCGATCGACCTGGGCAAAATTCGGGGCAAGTGTGCGTGTGTGTCATTATAGAAAAATTCACGGTATTGCTCCATAAAGATAATAGCATTATATGCGTTCTGCGTGATTTACTAATTATTGTGCTACACTCACTGGGATTACTACGGTCATTAAGGTTTTTCAGTAGTACTTGAGCGAATGTTATCCCATTTCCATCGGGAAAAGTCACAAGCATTCAGTTGCCTCTGCGGTACTCCTAGTTTGGAGTATTGTAAGGGTGAGTAATTTTTATTATTATACATAACAATTTTCCATTCGTATTCCCTCGAGTACCTATGATAGAGGTATAGGTACTTATTCCTGGTTTGAATATTGACGTTTTAGGTCATAGAGATGTCCAGAACTTACCCACGTCATTTAATTTAAGTTCAACAAAATTCGATATAGTATACACACTTCCTGCTTGCGTTACATATCGTCTGATGAAACTATTTTCCCTGGTACTGTTTAGTGTTTATAATTGCATTCATTTTGAAGCATTGCCGATCCAAAGATCACTCAGATTTCTTCAGCTAATAGTGTTGCTTTCAACTTACTGCAAACATGCAAACGTGAATATATATATATATATATATATATATATATAACCTCAAACGTCGAAAACTAGACCGAGGACCAAGTTTCGAGTTCGAGTGAGGGGAGCAAGAATCTGTTCCGCGGGCAGACTTTCCACCACAGGTTAAAAGAATATGAGGTATATAAGTATAAGAAGTGAAGGAATGGAAAATTATTAAAATAAATAATGCGAATATCCTAATGAAACTGCTGTACCTACTATAAAAGCAAGAAAATGTTAAACGTCAAAATCTAGGGGCTAGATAAAGAGCGTTTGGCCTGTACAATAATCGAGATCGGGGATCCGACAGATTATAGGGAGTGCGCTACGCGGCACCCACCTACCGCGCCTTCTAAATCTCAGCATTCCCAATTCTCGCCAGGCCCACTTCTCGACAGACACATCTTCTCAACACGACCTTCGCCACACGATAATATCGTCGCGAAAAGAAGAAGCAACACAACGTTGCCATATCAAACCAAGAACCATAAACCAGACAGGATCGCTCAACCTCGCAATCCTGTTCGCCAAGTCGTCTAGATGACGTGACGTCACCGCGAGTCCTAATGAAGCGCCCCAGCGTTTAAAATACATTGAGCGGTTGGCATTTTTGGATATTTTAGATGATTTATCCATTCCATTATAGCTATACCGAATGGAGTATTAGCCTTGTATATACAGGAAGGGTATTACTTACTTTAAAATAAAAAAATACAGTTTTTGTACATTAAATCTTTAATCTATTTACAATTTTACTTAATTTTCTTACTTTTTTTCTTCCAGAATCTGAACTATTGTCCTGAATGAATCTGAATTATTGTCCTTAGTTTACATTTTTTTTATTATTATACAGTGCTATTCATAAAGTTTGCACCTCGGTTTGCACCAAATAATGAGAAAATTTTGTATTATTCTATTTTTTGAAAATCTGATTTTGGGATAATATCCCAATATTATGTTGGTGCATATTTTGTTTACACTATTGCGCCTAAAGGGGTTGTGACGTCTCAGCCCACGCCTGTCAAATTTGACATTTAAAACAAAAAATTGGAAAAAATCAGGTTTGCCTTGAAAATAGCCGAAAAAGTTATTAAGAAAATATGTTTGTATTGTATTATTTTGTCCATATTCAAATTTTCAGAATGATATTAGAATATTCGTGTTTCTTACTTGATATTCCTGGAATTGAAACTGAATCCATAAAATTCGATACAAAACTGTACCTATAATTCTGTTTCACTGAATTTAAAAAAATTGATGCTTTTGATGTAAAAATATTACAACACTGGCTCAGGGAATAAACTTATCTTAAAATGAAAGTCTTTGCACCAAGATTGCAGTCTTACACAAAAGCTATTTTAAAAATCTCATGTTTCTCCTTAACTTTGCATTGGAATTTATTTGTATTGTTATAATTTAGTAAGAGAACAACCACTAAATAAGTTTCTTCGGTTATTCGCGGAAAAAAAAATATCGATACCGATTTGAAGAGGAATAATTAAGAAAAAAACGAACATCGTGATATCCTGAAAATTTGCTTAGAGGCGCAATAATGCAAAACAAACACATTTTCTTAATAACTTTTCCCGATATTTTCAAGGCAAACCTGATTTTTTCCAATTTATTTTTTTTAAATAAAGACGTGCACCAACATATCCCAAAATCAGATTTTCAAAAAATATAATAACACAAGTTTTTCCCATTTGGTGCAAACTTTATGAATAGCACTGTATATGGAATCTCGTTTTGTTTTTTCAATATTTTTGCTGCCAAATTTTTTACAATCCCAGGGCCTTTTCGAAAACAGTCAGCATGTTGTATTTCAAAGAATCTATTCCACTTTTTTACTTTTTCCAGTCGGTTGGTTTTATAAGCCCCTCATATGACAACTGTTGGACCCAAGATGGTATGCTGCAATTCACTTATCAAATTAAAACAGACCACAGTTTTAATTTGATAAGTGAATTGCCCCAAATTGGGCAGAGTATGTCGATTTTTGTTTGCTAAATATCCAGTAATATACTCCAAAGCGTCCTCTGTGATTTCTTTAGATGTTGCTGTGAAGTCGGAATTTGCCTTAGATTCATTGGAAGTTACAGATGAAAAAGAAGAGCTACTTTTCGAATTTTGAGACTCGTTTTGTTCCAATAATCCCTTAGAGATTACATTTGCAGTTTCTAAAACATTGGGAATTATATATTCTTCTACAATTGTTGCTTCTGTATTCACATTTGAGTCAAAGATACCAGGATTCTTCCCTAACATTATCATTCTGATTCTATATAATATGTACTTCCTAGAGGACTAGGAAGACTACTAAAACCACCTGAACCACACTAAAATACGGAAAACACACGGAAAATAGCAAAAAAACTCCAATCCAAACAAACTTCAAGCTTCAGCGTTGATGGTCGAGTCACAGAATGGGGGTCGAGTTCTGTTATTACTTACGACGGTGCCGCGCCGGTCCGAGAGGACTCGTCGTGACGTCACAGCGGCGGCCGACAAGGCCTACTATAAAGACAGGCCCTGGCGCACAAAAATCACGTGACCATCTTAGGCCGACGTTACATGTCATCTGTCACATAACTGAAAGCGGCAGCTTGGGTTTTAAGAAGTTTTAAATGTTTAAATTGTTTTTAAACGTGTTAGTTTATATTTTAGAAACAAGTTTGTGTCTAGTGCGCGTGTGTCCTGGCGCCCAGCTGTTATTATGGCCTCTGGGTGGGAGTCGTGTCGTCCAAGAGTATTGGTGCCGCTCGCACCGACGCGTGAGCGCTGTAAAGGGAAAGGGGAATTGCCCTCGAACCACAGAATAGGGAGCCCGGAATTCCGGAATGGACTATTATGGACATGGACCGTATTGGACAGTGGAGCCTGAGACACAGATAGGGGTGAACTGCTTACGGGAGATCCGCGAGTTCAGACGGTCCGGGTGGCTCGAAGCCGTTCCCGTTGACCACGTTCGAGTTTGTGTATTTATTGTATTCACCATTCACCTTGTGCGAAATAAATCAGTGTTGTAACCGTTGATTTTCGTTGTCGACCCACGCCCCGATACGGTTCCTATTCGGTCTTTCACGCTGCCGAACAACTGAGACCTCGTCAATAAGTATTTACAGTATACCTACTGAGGTTAGTTTTCATTTTTATTTCGTAAAAAAATAACCTAAATACCAAATATTGGGTCTGTTTATATTATATTTATACATATTACAAAAGCCAGGAAGAAAGTGTCGCCATAACAAACATTTGTGTTGCCTCGGGATGATAATTTCCGCCAAAAATGGATTCGTCAAATTCCAACTGAGATTTAATTTCTAAAAAGCCCTTAACCCTTAAGTATGTGTGGCTAACACATTTTCAAGAAAGTGAAACAATTAAAGTGGACAAATGAGGGAGGAAAATACCTGTAGAGAATATCACCTAAGCTAAAGGAAGGTGATGTCCCAACAATTTTTGAGAAGTGCCAAAATATTGTGAGTGCAGTGCCGTTTAACTCTCAGCCCAAAACAGCTGAGGCAGGTTGAAAATTTTGAAAAAACAATTGGAGAAAGCTTGGATGCACAAAGCCAATAATGTAATAGATGAAAGAAAACTTGCCAAATTGTTGCGAAATTTGTTTTTTCTACTTATCTCCAAAAATGCCTTTCATTATATAGCACAAGTTGGTCACGTGACTACGCGATTATGCGTTAGCGCCGTGGCCTGTCTTTATCGTTGGCCTCGGGCGGCCGATAGTGGCGAACGTTACAGCATAGGGATTAAGCAATCCTGTCTGGTTTACGGTTCTTGATATCAAACTTGGGTCTGGCGAGACAGCGCCGTATCGGAAGGTAGGCCACCAGGGATTCGGGCGTCGCGAGAGGCGGGGCTCCGCTTACAGCCACTCCCTCCGGAGGCCGGCGCCGCCCCGGCCGGCCCGGATAACCCGCCCCCCCTACAAGTAGCTGTCGCTGAACTCGGCGTCAGACTGGCTGCACCGGCTGGAGCGCGTGCAGGCCGACAGGCCGGCGCCGAAGGCCGAGTCCGAGGTGCCCGCGTCGGTGATGAAGTCGGCGACGATCAGCAGGGCGTCCTTACCTTGCGTGAGGTGGGCGGCGGCCGCCGTCACCGCCGTCGCGGCGCCCCCGGGGCACTCCAGCGTGCGCGCCGGCGTGTTGTGGCGCTCGGCCAGCCGCTGCCTCAGCAGCCGGATACGCTCCTCCTTCTGGAACCGGAGTATAGTAAGGTTCAAACTGGGCAGTGGTCTCGGACGAGATGGTAGAAATTGTCGCCAGTAAAGGCCAGAGATAAAGTAAGTTTCGTCGACCGCGTATTTATTAATATGTTCAAAATCGTTTTATTATTTACCTACTCCTAGTTTTAATGCACGATTATAGTATAGGCAACAAAACATACATCCAACTCAAGAGGTCTCACCTTCATCGATCTGTCACCGCCAAGATTATAATCAGTGGCGGTCCTAGGATTTTTAACATGGGGGGAAGGGGACGACAATGACAATCAATGCCCAGTTACTTTACAGCCCACTTTTTTATTTTATTTTCTTTGGGGTTATCGGCTGCCTGTGTGCAAACCCAGGGAGGCCGCCCCCCATACCTTACATATTTTGTCTTGGAAAACATAAAAATATAATCAATAAAGAAACAATAACAAAAAACAAAAAACTGAAAAAATTTAAACTCAAACTTTGTGATCGAAAATTGCGCTGCAGAATTTTGCAACATTTCAAGGTCAAACAGTTCAATTGCTATCAGTATCGTCATTTGTAAACCGCCGGCTCGGACTCTAATTTTTTAAAATATTTGTACATAAAATATACCATTTGTTTTGCTCTCCCTTTGTTAAGACGTGGATACAAGCCTCCACTTTGGATTATATACTTGCTAGTATGGCTACCCTGGCTGTTAGATAGAGGAAGAATTACTTGAAGGGAGCATACTTGGTCGCTGACATTTAGTTTCCTAATGTTTACACGAAAATTTAACACCCAGATTTGCTTTTGTAAAACTATCTCCGAACTCCCTACTAAAAATTAAGAATAATGTGACTAGAAAATTGATAAGGGTGCATGGAAATTCGTAAATATTACCCTAAATTTAACAGGACAAATATTGAGATAAAGATTACTTACGACCGTTTATGTACAACTACATTGTTTCATGAAGTTCAAGACTTGATTAGTGATATTGAGGAGGATTCAAAGACGCTTATTTCTGTTAAGAATGATCGTTTGAATAAGGAACTTGTTAATCTAAATAATCTTAATTATTCAAATGCTGAGATTTGCATTACGGGTGAACAAGTTGGAACTCAGTTCCATCCAAGAGTGAAGAACCAAGGTTTACCCCGGACGAACATAATTCGTTGAAGCTAGGCCTAAAGTTTTGTGTGGGAAAGAACGCTTCATTGATTGATCTACAAAATTATGCCTCAATTGAAATAAGTTGTTAAATGACTTTGAGAAAGAGAAATTAGAGTACTGCTCAACAGGACTGTTAAAAATAAATATACTTTAGTTCAATAAAGAAAAAAGTCAAATGCAACGATTTGGTTGTTACTAAGGCGGATAAAGGTAATTACATGGAAATTTTAGATTGGGCTGATTATGGTCTCCCAAAAATTTATAAAATTAATATCCCTGTAAGACCCGTGGTCTTTTTCGTTGATACACCGGCATTTTTGATGACTCGTTTTCTTAATATTTTGATTAAAGATTTGCCCAAAAAATGAGCCAACTAATTCCATTGAAAACACCTCACAACTCATTAATAAGGTAAACAGTTTTACCCAACTTAATATATTATACATAGGTAGGTACTAAGTTTATTATTATGGTATCTTTTGATGTTTCCAACCTTTTTACGTCGGTCTCTCTCAATGAGGCAGTGAATTTGATATCTAATATGATAAATAGCAAAGCTGTGGCTCCTGATATCATACCTAATATGAAGGAGTTAATTGATCTTGCCCTGGAACAGAATTGTTTCGTTTTCAACGAGAATTAATATCGGTGCGAGGATGGCCTGTCAATGGGTTCTCCCCTTTCTCCTTTATTAGCCGAAGTTTTTATGAACTGATAAGATCTGTTTTGGGCACATTACGTGGACGATTGTTTAGTCTTTGTTAATGGTAACTCGGATGATGTTGACAGGATTTTCAGTTTTGTTAATAGCTTATTACATCCGAATATAAATTTTACGATAGAATTTGAACAGGATAATAAATTAAACTTTCTATACTAAAATCGAGCAACTCTTACGCCTGGCGTAAACGCAAGAGCACGGGACTTGAGATATTTGCCAGGGCCGCACTGAGGCACGATCTTTATTTTTATTTAATTTTAGTTTTACAATTGTTTACATCAAAATATTTCGAAAAGAATTATTGGCTTAAGTAAAATGTTTCAAAACATCGATAAAATTATTTGTAGTAGTGTCTAAATAGCTGAAATCAACAAGATAAAATCGCATAACTACACTTTTGCGATCGAGTACGTTCCTGTTGCCGACTCGGGTGAAATTTTATAGTCTACCGACCAATCGCGGAACGTCATTAAACACGTGGTTTTATTTACGCCAGGCGTACGGATTGCTCGATTTTAGTATAGATTTAACTATTTTCAAAGATATTAATAATGAACTTTCTTTTAGTGTTTTTTGGAAACCAACCCAAACTGCCCATGCTATACATGACACTTCTTGTCATCCAGGTCATCATAAGTATTAATTCTTTAATAGTTACATACACAGAATATATATAGTAGGTACACCTTTGTCTTTGTCATCAATAATTATTGCAGTCAACAATGGTTATAGTAAAGATATCGTGCCTAAGCTGATTATGAGACGAGAACAAAACATTCTTAGGAAACAAGCCTATTCTACAACATGAAACCAATGACAATATAAAAAATCATTTTTCGTTACCATATAACGGCATTTTTTCACAGAGGATTTCTAGTTTAATCTAGAGACATTCACAAGCTACAAAAATTTCTTTTTATAAGTCTACAAATTCTCTCGGCTCTTTTTCAGCTAAGAACAAGGATAAATTAAGCAGTTTACCGTGTATCGTTTGAATTGCAATGATTGCTCTGCGGCTTACGTATGGCAAACGAGACGATCTGTGGGAGTCAGGACTAAAGAACATATTTCTAAACCTTCGGACATCACCTTAGATTCAATCAACACAGTTTTTTTTGTCAGGTAAAAAATGACAATAATCATCTTTGCTTAAATTATCAGATTCACTTTTGCTTCAATTTCAAACCAATTTGTCTTGCCATTTGAAAAATATTTTTTTAATCTACGTTTTTAATTATTTACGTTTCTCTTTACCCATAGTTATGTTTATGGTTGCATACGCTTGGTCTCTTGTGTATTTTTCGCTCTGTTTTGACAAGTAACTTCGTTTTATCCCCAAATTATGTCTTAGATAAGTACTATTTACAGTTTGTTCGGCGAATGTTCGGCCCTAGGTCACAACTACCGTCCTTGCCTTACTCATGAATGTACTCGTACGATGGATATCGGTCAGGCCATAAGGACGGGAGTTGTGACGTATGGCCGAACATTCGCTGAACAAACTGTACATAATTTTATTGTGTTGACACTTACAATTTTTAATGAAGATGCCGCAAGGCGAAAGCCGGCTAGGATTCAAATTTTTTACAATATGTACTTTCACCGTTTTAGTAGACATTGCCATGGCTGGGCGGCGCGCCGCCGTGTATTCGGCTAGGTTCGTCAGTCGTTGGCGGGGGGCGGGGCGTGTTTTTTGCTCGCAAAACTCGACTGATAAGCAGTGCGGGACTACTGTGTACTCTCCCCGCCAACGACTGACAAACCTAGCTGGACTTACGGCGACGCGCGGCCTATTATTCCCCAATGTCTACCAAAACGGTGAAAGTACGGTATTATGTACTTACGTAAAATATACCATTTGTTTGGTATCCCTGTGTTAAGACGTGCATACAAGCCTTCACTTTGGATTAAAGAGTATTCTATTTTCTTTTTTTTTTCAGTTACTGGAATTTTTGCGGCAGCATTTAAATTATCATATCCTTTTTTGGAGTAAGCCCATACAAATTATTGAAGGGTAAAAAAACTAGATATGTGTTTGCTAAAACAGGAGATTTTTTTTAGATCAGTGACTGAAATTTTTGCGGTAGCATTTAAATTATCATATATTCTTTTTTGGAGTAAGCCCATAAAAATTATTGAAGGGTAAAAAAACTAGATAGGTATGTGTTTGTCTGCTAAAACCGGAGAATTTTTTTAGATCATTGTTTGGTTGTATAATATTTTTACAGGTGGAGGGCGGAAGGCGACCTTCATAGAGCCACAATATCGCATTTTTTAATATTTTAATTTTTATTTTCAAATTTCGGCTGCTTGCTTGACTTTCGTGACATATCTAGTAAACAAAAAATATAAAAATTTATAACTAATATTTAGGTGTGGGGCGGCAGTCCCCGTACATCCCCCCGGAAAGCCCCTGAACCCAATGGGGGTAGAGAGTAGGCCCCATGGTCCCCTCTTGGGACCGACACTGCTTATAATCGTTTGTACTCTGTGATATCAATTAACCAACATTGACGGATGGAGTTGACGAGAGGAACAAATTTTTTATTATTGATTTTACGACGAGAAGCCACTCTTTATAGAAAATTATGGTTGTCGAGGAAATAATATTACCCTTATAAAAATCTTATGTTAGATCTCCAAGGTGTTATTAAATTAAGAAAACATGAAAATGTTTCAAGAGAGAAGTGCCATTATTTATTATTTTGTACAAAATATCATAAAAGAAAGTTGTTTATAATCCAAAATAAAGCTTGAGTACACAATTTGAAATCGGAATTTTGAATTTAACGATTTTTTTAAAGTTGAATTACGGAAAATGGATGGAGAAATGTGTGGAGGTTGGAGGAGGGTATGTATTTAGAATAATTTTTCCATAATCGTACAAGTTGTCATTTAATTTTTATTGTTTGTTTAACAAGACTGATTCTCGTTTTGGATTTTCATAAGTTCAATTAAAAAATTGTATTTTTTATTAGGTATTTTATAAACATTTTGTGTAATAATAAACAGTGGTACTTCTGCCTTGGAACATTTGTATGTTTTAATTTATTTACATCCGGTACGTATGATCTAAGATTTTTATATGGTAGTATAATACCGGCAGTAAGTCACAGAGTTTTGGTTGTGATTTTACTCAGTATGACTTTCAGACGGCATTGTGATTGCGTACATTCTCACTTATCTCAAAATTATCTGGATAATAAAACTGTAAACCCTTCCTGGTGACTTTCAAATATTTAATTGTAAAATATAGAAAATCTATGCTACGATAAAAAAAATATGTGCTTTAAGTAATAACATAATATATAGATCTTAAACTTTAGTATTTTTTGAAATTTAAATAATATAACAATTTCAGTGGATAAAATTTAAAAAGCTTCTAAACTTTTAGAATTTTATCTGTTCAATTAATTATAAATATCTCTATTTACGACGCTCCCTGGTTATACCTACCTGCGCTATTAATCGTTGTAATTCTTCGTTATCGCTTAATAATCTTTGATATCTTTCTTCGTCTTCCTTAGACGGACGCTCGTCTGTATTGTACTTACTTTCAGCCTTATCTTTTGGATTGGTTATAATGGCAATTACCTAAAAAGATAAACAGTTATATTTATCTATGTACATTATAATTTTTCATTCACAAAGTTCACATCTCGTATTTTGATGTAAAACCTTTAGTTTTATCACATCGGACCCCTAACGTATTATGTAGATATTATAAACTATTTTGACTCGGAAATTAGAGACATGCCACTTTCAACTACTGTTTGAAAAGACGCATTATTCAAATTACCTAATTGAATATGTAAAAATACTTTTAAGTTGATGAAAAGCGCGATAAAAAGTTTAGAAAAAAAATATAAAAAAAATCTTTGCTAATTTTCCATAAATCTGTATATTCAAAAACACAAGAGCTATTAATAAAATTCATTCCTTGTGTTTTGAGGTATAAGAGACCTCTAAATGAAAATTGCATAAAAGTCATATTACTTTTGTCTAAACAATCTGTGGTTGATGGATTGGCCGACTTATCCTGTGTGGTAGCCATATAGATTTATAGAACATTATGCGAGTAGAGTTTGCAAAAAGAGCCGCAGGTGACAAATTCTTTAAAAAATATTTTCGGAAAAAGTCAAATATAAACAGCTGACAGGCGCCTGTGTGCGATCTTTTTGAGTAGGTAATAGCAATAGCAGTGAATATAGTATTGAATAATACTATAATCACTGGTATAGTCCTTACAGACCACACAGAGATATGGTGTCAGGTGTGGGGTGAGTGTCAATGAAACTAATAGCAATAGTCTTGATGAAAACCCCTTAGTTAGCCAATGTGTGGCAGTGTAATAAGGACACTACAGCAATATTGGACGGCGCTAAAAATAAAATGACCTAGTCATTGCTTACTCATTTTCTTATGTTAAAATCTACCAAAAAAATAACTAAACAACTTCATTTTTTGCAAAATCTGTCCAGTCTCTACTCCACATAGGTACCGGTAATATTAACATATACGGCTTTTGGCCCTATTGCGCACGGCAAGGCGGAGGGAACGAAAAGAGATGAAATTCGCAGCCATTTTTAACCCTATATTGGCAGTTTGAATGGTGGCTACTTTATTCCTTGTTTAAATTTTTTTATACTGTATGAATGAAATTGCATTTTACTTTTTGAAGGAGCCGGTAAAATCATAAAAGCCAGAGTGACATACTCTTTTGAGATATCTATGCGTTTTTAGTTTTTAACGGCGATTTTTTAAATTTTGAACGGTTAATGGCTTTTCGTTTTCATATTTACGAGATCAAAAAATGACTTGGTAAAGCATTGTAAAAATGCGAAGAGACTTTTACATCCAGATTGTGAAATTACATTCCATAGGTACCTATAATTTTTTGCCAAATAATATTGTTGTTTCATTGATACCTTCTGATTTCTTGCTGATTTTTAGGTTTCCAAGAGAAAAAAAGAAATTTAGAAAGTGGCTTAGTACCTACCTACTCTAGTTGTCATCGACAATAATATTCTCTGGAAGAACTCTATGTATGCGCGTTCTATTCATTTTGATGAACAGGGTTTTTTAATGCAACACGAAAGAACGCGAAAAGTGGCGCTCTACCATCTAGAAACCTAACCGAAGAAGTAGTAAAATTGGTAAGACTACCAAAGAAATTCATTCCGGTTCAAGAAGTAACTCATGGAGATGAGGAAAATGGAGACATTGTAATTCTCGATACGACAAGGAGAACCGCATTTCTGGAACAAATATAATTAACCGAAGAAATACAAACAGCAGCAGGCACCAGCAAGTAAACCTGTTAACTGCCGATCACCGCAGCAAAATTATTGAAGCTTATGTAAAGAAGAGCATAACTAGAAATCACTTCACTTGCATTTTTGAAGCAAAGATTAAAGTGGTTGTATTTTTGAAACAAACAAAAAGAAAAAGTTCTAAGGAATAAATCTAACCGCCTAAAAATTCAGAAATAGGTATAGATATGTTCCTGAAAAATAGGTTATTATTATTAAAAGTATTCAAAGAAATAATTATCCCAAGTATCATTGTATGAAAATGTTAGGCCAATAAAAAATTTTTCTTGAAATCGGCATTAAAATGTCACAAAATCGTCATTAAAAGCACAGAAATCGTACAATAATGTAGCCCATTATTGTACGATTTTTCCAATAAGTAGGCCTTGGCGAGATGTAAACATCAAACGTCAGACGCGGAGAAAAAAGTGACCAAATATTCAAAACCCGGCCGGTAAAGGCCCATTTAACTTTTCGTACACATTGCGAAAGTGTTTCCTATAGAAGCGCAATCCTTTAGTCTACATATTTTAGTAAATTTGAATATCAATAGATTTGTTGTGTAGGCTGCACAAGAAGAAGCAGTTTGGTTTTTCTGTTCGAAGGTGCCGTACGTCATTATACTTGTCCTAGGTAGAGCGATCGGTAAAGTCCAGCAACGCCGCGCGTAGTCGGTTCGTGGACGGGTGATCCCTTATTATTATTTTCTTGCCTAATAAAACTTTTTTTTTCCGATTTCAAAAAAAAATATAATATGTACCTCGGCACTGAAGTTCTTTTTATGACTCATGTGGTTTATTTGCCTCAGGCCTCAGCAACTAAACTTCACATGAGTCATAAAAAGTTGAACTTCAGTGCCTTGGTACATAAATAACTATTTCATGCTTTTTATAAGTAATTATTATTTATAATGTAGCTATTGTATAAGGCATAATCTACAATCATTAATATATTAGTTCTCTCTATAATAATTAAAATACGCTGTTTTGATTAAGTTGTATAGTTTCTTAACATACAAAATCAAAACCAACAAAAATCTTTGATCTATGTTGTACTTTGAACTAACATAAGTTACATTGTACACAAAACGACAACCAAGATATTACATTATTTATGGAACCCACCATATACAGTGTTTTTCACTTCAAGTCGAGACAATTCATTATTTTTTTAGGGGTTGACCGATTTTCAAAAACTTTTTTTTATATATATTGTGCTCCGAAAGATCTACATTTTGACACTAATTTTTTTCAGATTCATCTTTTCCATGACCTACTACGATCAAAATTATACCCCCAAAAACTGCAAAAGTACATTAGGTATTTTTTTAGGAAAAAATGAATAGTACAGTCGTATTGGCCATACCCGCAAACCACACATACCATGTTTTACGGTCATAGCTTATACAGGGCGTTCAGAAAATAGCTTCCAACATGGCGAAAATACGGTTTTTTAAAGTACCCTGTACATACACCGAGAGATATTTTAAAATTATTTCTTTGCAGTTTGATTAGGGCGCACGTAAGCCACGATTTCATGGCCCTGCCTTCGTTCGCAATAAAAATACAAAAATCGAAAATAATCGATTTTTCTCTTGGTGTTTTTTTTACATTTTTTTCTACAATTTTAACTCATGCCTATTAAAAAACATAAGCAATATTAAATTTTAGAAGGTATTTTCAATAAAAAGCACCCTTTTTTCATTTGAACAAATTTACAAATTGATTGGTATCCACGTATCCAGGGTGCTCTTTATTGAAAGTACTTTCTAAATTTAATATTGTTTATGTTTTTTTATAGGCATAAGTTAAAATTGTAGAAAAAAAAAAACACCAAGAGAAAAATCGATTTTTTTTCGATTTTTGTATTTTTAACGCCAAGGCAGGGCCATGAAATCATGGAAATTGATGGCTTATGTGAGCCCTAATTAAACTGCAAAGAAATAATTTTAAAATATCTCTCGGTGTTAGTACAGAGTACTCCAAAAAACCGTATTTTTGCAGTTTTTGGGGGTATAATTTTGAACGTAGTAGGTCATGGAAAAGACGAATCTGAAAAAAAAAAATAGTGTCAAAATGTAGATCTTTCGGAGCACTATATTTTTTAAAATGTTTGGAAATTGGTCAACCCGTAAAAAATAATGAATTGTCTCGACTTGTGAAACACACTGTAGACTATTTCAAATTTCCCGCCTCATTTAGGGTTAAAAATGACCGCCAAATTATTCCCCCGGTCGGACGTTTCTTTTGCGCGGTGTAGGGTGCTATAGGTATATGCTCTACTCTCTACTGTATTTCTGTCATATCCTTATGTCAGTGTCAGACATTTTGACTAACTAATATCCATAAACAAGGCCAACAGCAATAATAAAAATTTTTGGTCTTTGAAAAGTGAGTGACAAGGTATTATGCGAAAGTTTCAAAAATTATTATCATTACAAAAAAATTCAAAGTTTCGGGAAAGTTTAAGTCCTTTCTAGTGACCACAACCTGCTTGTTAATAAAATAACAACTTTTTGTGGTATATCAAACGTACGTAGCATGCATTGTTAATTCCTATAGGAAGTAGGTAAAAAAATAGAATACCTTAAAAAAATAGCACCAGAAGTTATTTGTAAGGTAATTTTAGAAATTATAAACAGTATATTTAGTATATTTCATAGAACTTATATAATATAACAAGAGTTGTTTATAGCATATTACAATCCAAGTTATGTATTATACTTTACCAACGATCACATTTATTAGTAGATAGTAGTTTATTTTCACAGCTTTGCCTTGATGATTCTGTCTTCCGTGCATTTTGTTTCGGTAGGTACTGTGCGTTTGTGTTTACAATGCGTATGTGTAAAGTTCAACTTACACACATGGTAGATAGTGCGTTTTTTATCGCTTACGTTAGTGGTCGTATAGGTGAAAGCTATTTACCTTAGGCAAGAATATAAGTGCCATGCAGAGGAAGCAGCAGAAGACGATTGCCAGCGACATAAAGGCAAAGCTGGCGTCCTGCTGGCTAGATATCACCATTGTCACCGGGGCGGTGATAAGGCACAACAGCACGACGTTGTAGATGGTGAGCGCCACGTACTGGGAGTCGTTGATTTGCTTCACCTTCAAGGATCGCGTCTCGTACGCCAAGAACAGGCCGAACAACTGCAACAGACGAGATACCTGCATTATATGACTACAACATTTTTACACGATACATCCAAAATGACAACCAAGTAGAGACGGTAATATCCCAGAAAAGGACGAATCAGAAGTGGCACTTGCTTTCGGCGCCTTTGATGTCGCGGTTCCAATTTCCCCTCACGCGCATAGGAAATGAACTCTCCGCCGTTGACATCTGCGCATTGGCCACGCCCACCGTAGTTTGGACAGAGTAGAACTTGCCCATTGCACGGCCAGGTCCGGGCTATAGAAAATTTTGTGTTTTATATAGCAAAATTAATTTTTAGAATAGTAAAGTTTTTTTCCGGGATTAGATATAGTTAAATTTGGATCTCCAGAAGTGATTTTAAGTAAATATTTTACTAATGAAAAAAATATAAATATTAATATTTTACTAATGAGAAAAATACATTTTATTTATTGTACATGGAAATTTCACAATATTTCCTCTTTATTATTTTATACTTACCTATATTAATTAGAAACAACTATGATTTAGGATCAAGTGAACTATTGGACTTGGGTGGTTGAAATATTACAATATTGCAATCGACTTGCGTCAAAACTCATAGCTTGGCAATTAATTTGTTTTTTATATAGATCCATAACAATTATTATTTGCAAAATTGGTTGACCTTCGTATGACTGGTAGTAAAAAACGTTATTTATCAAAAATGTTTATTACTAAAATCTATAAAAAAATTCAAAAACAATAGCACATATGGCATATAAAATATAATACCTATAAATTCAAAAGATATTATAAACTACTTACGTACATATTATGCACATGCACACTATACACTATCAACTTAGCCTAATTTTTAAAAATAATGACCCCTGGCAGCACTTATAAATGTTGTAAATTTCGAAGTTTATAATTTTTATTAGTTTTATTAGAAACAATATCACGATTTAAAAATTTTAAAGAAGAATAGATTCTAAATCTTACATAAAGGGATAATAAATAGGCATGATTAAAACTAGGGCATGGATGTTGATATGAAATGTTTTGCAGCTCATTTTTTAATTTCACACCAACATTTTCTTCTAAAGCAAACTTTGGAAAGAGGGTACAAAAATTAACTTCGAGAGTATTCGATATAATTGAGGAAATTATCAGGAGGTGAAAATAAATGTCCAAAGGTTTCATTACCACTTGATTTGTATGCTTTAAAATAAGTAAACAAATCAGTATCCCCTAATGTATGACGTTTACAATATTTAATACAAACTTCACATGAATGTTGTTCCAAGCACTTTCTTAATAAATATCCACAAACATATGATATACTATTTGATTCATGTAGTTCGAAATCAATATAATCTGGTGCCACCGCACTTAAATCAGAAAAAATAGATCTTGCATTTCCCACAACAACTTTGTTGTAAATTTGTGTATGTTCGGTGGTTACATATGACAATAATGAATCAAAATCCTCAATACAATTAGCCCCATCCGCGTGTTGGAAATAATTTAAACAAAATAATTTTTTGAAAGCCCTTTCGCATTGGATGGGGGTTGGATTCAAGCAATTTCCCCCTTGCTGCCTAATAGTGCCGAAAAAATTTTCGAGACAATCTTGATTTAAGCGTCGAGTGTATAAGGAACTAAACTCTAAACAATGAAATTTTTCCCAAAGACCTAAAAATGAATTTATTGTGATTTGCCACCCTTTCAAAAATTTAACTTTATTGGTAACCTCTATATTTTGTTTTAAAATTTTAATATTCTCAAAATATGTAAACATTTCCTTTAAAAAAAGGACTTGGTAATCTGCTCCTATAAAAGGTCTATTGTATTTCTTACTGCCTGATATTTTTGAGGAATTTAAGATATCAAATAACTTATCAATTTTTTCTACAAATGAAACTGTAGCGTTTGCCGAAGGGGGGAATTGTCCGAATTCAATAAAGGAATTAAGTGCCGCAGCTACCGTTGCGCTGAAAACTTGGACGGCTAAACTAACCTTCAGTTTTTTAAAAGGACTCGGATTAATGTGTTCATCTGTTAATTTTGGACACAGCCGAAGAGCCAAAGGCTTATGCTTTTGTTTATTATAAATTTGGTCAATATACGTTTTATTTGTACATCCTTCAGAAGTTTCAAATGTGTAATTGAAAAAATTATTTCGTGTTGATTTTAAGAGATGCGGCACATCAAAAATATAAAATATTTTTTCGCTATCGACATAAAAATGTGAAGAGTTTGGAGAGATACCAACTGATTTTGAAAATTGTACAAAATTTGATCCTTGATCAGACACTAACGCACTTACTAGTAATCCTACAGATTTAAGTTTCCTTATTGCTTCAAAAATAATAAATTTTAATTCCTCCCCTGAACAAGTATCAATAAAGAAATAAGCAACTGGTTGCTTCCACTTAGCAAATATTGCTCTAGCCATAATAGCTAAAACATATTTGGCAGGAGCATATCTTTTTTCCTTCAATGTATTATGAAAGCCAACAATGGTATCGGAAGATCTATTGTAAAATAAAAATTTTTTTAATGACATTTCGTCAATACAAAGAATGCACTGTTTTAAAGAACCCTCTAAATTTGTAGCTTTTGATTTAATAACCTCAAAAATGAAACTGTTAAGACCTGCAGTTATATGCCATTTGCTAGTTATTCTTTGAAGAGTGCTTTTAGATGGCATATAAAGTGGTTTCATTAAAAATCTATAAGCATTTGGGCTTAGAAAATAAATTGTTAAGGAAAATTGTTTCATATCTGACGAGTAACGATATCCCTGTGGATCTTTTTTGGAATTTTCTAAATAATGCCTTACAAATAGTAGCATTGAAGCAGACAGTTTTTTCTCACAAATGGCAAGAAATTGTTCGTCATTTATTTCAGTGTCGGCACTGTCGACAGCTTGCTCCAACTTTGAATGCAACTTTCTTTGGAGTTTTTTTATTTGTAACTTTAATGAATGCTTTCTCAGACTATGTGCACCCAAACTAAGAGGAGTTTGTTGACTAGCATCTAAAAATAGAATTATTCAATAACAAAATAAGTAATACAAAAAATTACAATATACACACATCCAAACTAATAATATGGAATCACTTAATATTTATTACAATTTATATTGTCGGGTTTTTCACATTTAACTGTTTTTGTTAGTAAACACTTTTGACTTTCCATGACATATAATTTTTTTGACAAAAAAAAAATTATCGCAAATAATGCGTGATGCCATATAAGTTTGAGTGTGTATACTATAATAACAGTTTGTGAATATAGATCATTACCTTTTGATGCTACTGAAAAGTCGGTAATGCTGTGGAGATCGCCTATAGGTGACTGTGACAGATGGGGTGTACTTGGTTGATCCAAAGGTTGAGCGATCGAGAGTGGTTGATCAAGTTCTCGTTGAGGTTCTAACAAAGTCAAATTGCTGCATACAGACACAGAAGGACTCTGTGAAGAAGCCTCATCGATATAACCTAGTAAAAAAATTAAATGCAGCAAAATTACAAATATCAGCAAAAAATACATATTATTATCTAACAATGAAGGGGTAATTATGGAAATTAGTGTATGTACCGCCCGATTTTCTTGACATTTTGGCTATCCCCCTATTTTCGAGGTCCCTGAACACGAATCTGACCTCGGTGTTTTGAGGTTGGACATAGTTTCCAAGAAAGTGAATTTTCAAATTTCCTTTTGACACCCCACTTTTTCACGATGATATTTGGTTATAATCGAGATGAATTTAGCTCAAAATGATCACCATCCTATTTTGCACCTTCTGCAACATCGAAACTTTACGAAAACAGCGGCCGGGCCGGACGTTCCTAAACACGGCATAAATCTTTCAAAATTTCGGTCTTTCCGCGGGTTTTCGCGAAGTTTCGATGTTGCAGAAGGCACACAATAGGGTGGTGATCAATTTGAGCTGCGTAGCTAAAAATTTATCCGGATTATAACCATAAATATCGCCGTGAAAGTGGGGTGTCAAAAGGAAATTTGAAAATTCATTTTCTCGGAAACTGTCCGACCTCAAAACACCGAGGTCAGATTCGTGTTCAGGGACCTCGAAAATAGGGGGGTAGCCAAAATGTCAAGAAAATCGAGCGGTGCATACACTAATTTCCATAATTACCAATTACTTACATGATGAGAACACAGTTGGTATTGCTTTTTTCATTAGCCTAGACTTCGACTGGTTTGCAAACATACTATTTTCAAAGTGCATTGAACAAACTTTATAATTAATAAAAAGCTGTGTGGGTGTTTTTTCTAACAAATCGTGCCTTCCACACTTTCTCACCCATTCATAGCACCTGGAAAAAATTAAAAACAAAAGTTAGGTAGGTATTATCAGTAGGAAACCATTTGTGGGTTTTCTGGGGTAGGTAATACCCCAGAAAAAGGGGTAGTACGTAGGACATAAAATTTATAATAACGATTATAATATAATATTGTGGTAATAAGGTACGGACAAACTACACATAGGTACCTACCTGTTTTCATCAGCAGGTATTTTGAAAAAACTTATCCCAACATTCCTCGTGTTGTTAGAACATCCACGAACACAGCAATATTGCGGGGCCATTTCGTCACAAAACCTAAGCACAAAGTGGGTTTTCTGGGGCACAATGCACTAGTGTAAATACAGCAACGAAGTAGGTATTCGAAGTAACAACACAAGCATTGTTTAGCCTTCAGAAATCTCAAATAAACTTGTCAGATTACTGTCACTGTCCAAGAATATTCTTTCAGCTCCAAAATTCGCACAAAATCGGTTTCTAACCTTTTCACCTTTTTAGCACAGTTGAGGGAATACTTATGCTGTGCTTTTAGGCCCAATTCCCAGGGCTTATATACTCAAAAGGAAGACTGGAGAATACTCTAGAATATTCCTGGCCAATGATAGTTCACAGATCATAACGTTCTAGAAAGTTATGGAAGCTTTACATATTGTACACCTTGTCTGGTCCCTGTTTTGGCTACTTTTATCACAGTCCTGATAATAATATTGAGCTTTTTAAAAGCTTTTATTTAACTTGCAATGTATGTATGTATGTATGTATGTATGTATGTATGTATGTAATTTGTTCGGGTGGAATCTTGCAACTCAATTTTGAAGCAGATATCTTCAACCGATCGAGCTGAAATTTTGTACACACGTTTAATTTGGATGACAATGCATGATTATATGTGTGACGTCATTCTAAATCCAACATGGCGGATCACCCAAGATGGCGGACTAGTTAAATTTAAACCGATCGAGCTGAAATTTTGTACACACGTTTAATTTGGATGACAATGCATGATTATATGTGTGACGTCATTCTAAATCCAACATGGCGGAACACTCAAGATGGCGGACTAGTTAAATTTCAACCGATCGAGCTGAAATTTTGTACACACGTTTAATTTGGATGACAATGCATGATTATATGTGTGACGTCATTCTAAATCCAACATGGCGGAACACTCAAGATGGCGGACTAGTTAAATTTCAACCGATCGAGCTGAAATTTTGTACACACGTTTAATTTGGATGACAATGCATGATTATATGTGTGACGTCATTCTAAATCCAACATGGCGGAACACCCAAGATGGTCATTAGAAGGTCTCCTCATTGAAGAGCTAGACTGTTCTAAACTAACCGGCAAACGACCTTGCAACAATGATGCGTTAACTGAGATGAATAGACTCAGACACCTGGCCAAACTAAAAATTACAAAATAAATTAAAAGTAAAAAAATATTTTTAAAAAAAGCTTTTATTTAAATGCGCTAAAAAGAATAAAATAATCTTTTCTTTTAAAACTTTTACTATCAACTTATAACGTCATTCCACAATTTATATGATATAAAAGCTTGTCGCGAGATTTAAGTTTTCAAACTAAGTAAATACCACTACTTAAATCTCGCGACAAGCTTTTATATCATATAAATTGTGGAATGACGTTATAAGTTGATAGTAAAAGTTTTAAAAGAAAAGATTATTTTATTCTTTTTAGCGCATTTAAATAAAAGCTTTTTTTAAAAATATTTTTTTACTTTTAATTTATTTACTTAGAAATTGTTAATCGTTTTATTGTTTACGTTTTATTAGGGGTTGTTTAACCTAAATTGAACATGCTGACGCTGTCTGGCGTAGGTGGCGCGCCAGCTGTAGGCCACGAACGACGTTGCCGGACTTCGTCAGCTTTTATGCCTGACAATTTCCTTAAATTCATTTAGCTATTTTTATCGCCTTCAATTTAATATCAACCAAAGTACTATCAAGGACTAACATTTTTATAAGTAAATTATCATCGATTTCATTTTATACTAAGTTAATTTGCATTATATTTTTGTGGGTTGCCTTGGTTACCGGCTCCCGACTGGACGATCTGGCAGTACCGCAAGAACGGAATCTGTGGCGCCGCGCCGCGCTGTTGTCAAGCATTCCGCTTTCATAATCAAGTCCCAGAAAACAGGGGTCCGGTTGTGGGTTTTCTGGGCTCAGATAAATAGAATAAATGGTTCGTAAAACATTATAATTTTACTACCGGCACACATTAGATAATATTAATTGATTTTGAATAAATGATAGTGAAAAATATGTTGACATGTTTTAACCTTTCTAAGGATCTGGCGGCCTAGCAATACTCTCCGTCCCCACCACCTCATAAAAATACCCCTCTGCCCTCTTAAATTAGCCAAGTGCCACTTCTGATTCGTCCTTTTCTGGGGTAATATGCTGCAGGTGGAGATTAATTACGTTTGTTATTATAATAATATATTAAAAATAATAACGTTTATTTACATTCTGGCACAAAGGCTTTCGCCGAACCTTCATATTTACAGTAACACGCATTAAAAATATATCCGTAAATACATCAATATAAACAATTACAAATATAGAAAACGTAAAGGGGGAAATCACACAAAATGTAAAAAAGATGACAATTAAAATTTGTTTGGCATTGCCTTAGGTACTCATTGTTTTGATAATAATTTTCTTTTCATTACTTTTTTTTTAAATTATTTTCAATACCAATTATATTTATTATTGTCTGTCTATCACAGTTTTGCATAAAAGTTGCTTTGTTGCCTTTTGTACTGTTTACAGAATGTGTATGCAAGAACAATTCTTTGAGTTCACAGACACAAAATAAAAAACTCTTTCAGAAAGACGTTCTTGACTTCTTTGCCCTATAGTTTTTTTTTCGTGATAATTAATTAGCGTTTTTTTTATATAAATATTTACAACCAAAACATAGAAGAAAAGTTAAATATCATTGCGTTTATACATTATTTTTATGATTTTTTTTGTATTACCTCCATATGTTTGAGATGTACCTGCAAGACATCTCGCCATCCCATAATATAAAGTCATCATGTGCTGGTCATTAAGTATTTGTCTAAAATACACTCCTGGACAAAATTAAAATTAATCTAAATATTTACAATAAAAACACAAAATAAAACTAAGTTACATTGTAATGATGAACGCCTACAAATTAGTCAAACATGACCTTAACATGACCTTAATTTGCGTTAATGTTTCATTAAAAATGTGTTTTTGCTGACAATGCATAAGTAAGCTAGCATAACTCCAAATAAAAAAAACCAGCAAAGCAGAATAAATGCATCTGGGTCAACACTAATACCGTGTAGCCCCTCCTCTACTTCTTATCACTCCATTCATGCGTCGAGGCATGCTTGATATCAAATGTTCAAAGCTTGCGGAATAGTCTCCCATTCTTCAATAGCGACCTCTATGAGTTGGTTGTGATTAGCGATGTCGTATCATTTTTTTGAGATACTCCCATAGATGCTCTATAGAATTCAAGTCAGGACTGTTAGGTGGCCACTGTAATAAAGGGATATTAACATCATTTAGGTAGCCAATAACCTGTCTAGCTACATGGGGACGAGCGTTTTCCTGCATGAATAAAAAATTAGGTCCAACAAACGGAGCAATATAGAAATATTTACGTTGAGTCTAAATCCCGATATTTGAGCATTTGTTACAAAATTTTTTCTTGCTCTTATCTCTGGTTGGGTGCTCCATAATGCATTCTTCAGGGGAATCCTCATTTCTGTTTATTTTTGTCGTATTTCTTTTATTAAAACGATTAAAGCTATAATATTCGATTTGATTGAGACAACCACATTGACAGTTCAATAGTTTTCTCTATTCTATGGCGGAATTGAAGATGATAGGTAAGATTTACTGTAATTAAAAATAAACAGTATCATCTGCTATGATTCTATAATTTTCTGCTTTTTAAATAGATATATCTAAGCATATTCGGAAAATAATTTGTATGATACGGACGAATAGTAATTTTTCGTACTCATGCGCTTCTTCAGCCTTGACTGCGTCTCGGCCGAAGAATTCCGGCAGACGTCGGCAAAACATAACTTTTCGTCCTTGTACCATAAACTACTGTTTCAGCTACATAATTTAGAACAGTGCAAAACAGACCAATTTTGTCAAGCTGGTGTGTGTATTCAACAGATACGCGGCTGCGAAGCAACGAAGTGTTCTTCGGATAGGAGCAAGAAAAAAATTAAAATTGAATATTTTTTTATGTCATTGTTTCATGTATACAAATAACTAAATTAAACGAAGAAAAGAACATCGGTTAAATCTGGACGTTGACTGGCTCTCGAACTTACAAAAAACGCTATTGAACAGCAAAGCGTAAACATCACGAAGGGAGGACACAGGCTGCGTAAAAGGCTGTAAACAGAAAAAAGTGCAAATACCTAGTTGACATCAAAGCAGAGGTTGATTCAAAAGAATTCGGCACACACAGAAAAGAGATAACAAACGAACAGTAATTAAGCAATTAGTATAGATGTAATTTACAGTCCTAAACGAAGCATTCGCTCCTTTGAAAAAAAAAAAATTGGTATATTAGCAAAATCTACAATTTAGGGGCGCCCAAACACATACCTATTACTGCCTCTACCTTCAACCTACAGCGTTTTTCAAGAAACAGTGGATGGTTAAAAGAAATTATAAGTCTATATGTTATAAGCTATAAGCTTATATAAGTAGATCACTCCAAATCACTCGGCAATTTTTTTACTGAAAAAATTGGGTATGGGGTGCGATCGACAACTCTTCTGGGCGGCGTACTTTTGTGATAATGATATTTGCTGTCCATGGCCACCTACGAAAACAATATATAAAAAAATTAAAAAAAAATTATACCGGTGTAACTTTTTTTATTTCTAGAGCTGAACAAAAATATTTAACATAAAAATTGTTTGCATGAACTGTCAGAATCCAAATATTAAATCAGTTTTGAAATATTCCGTATGACTAAATTGGGCTGTCTTGGGATAAAAAATTAAATTATAGAAAAAATTAATGTCGCATTTTATATAAAGGGAAATATTCCATTTAATTGTATGTGTTACACAGTTTGTTCGGTATTAAATACACTATCACAATTTGAGAAAAATCTTGTTAAAATGTATGATTGGCATAAGATCTAGTTACCCTTGGAAATAAATAATCGATTATGACGTTATTATTAAAGTACCTAGACATAGTAGGATTTATGCTATGAGCTATGAATAGCTCATAGCGAATTTTTATTTTAAATAATAGAAAAATACTAAACTCGTAGACATTCTTTTATATTATGAAAATAAATTAAAAACACTTAATATTTTCAATTTAAGGTAACACTTAGCGGGTACCTAATGCCATAGCAATTATCTTAGAATTAAGAATAACAAAATATTGTACTATTACAATACATGCCCACTGAACACCTCCTTTCCCCACCAACAAACAATACCACATTCCTCAACATTTATTCTTCAGCATTTCAGCTGCTGCGTACTTACTTCAAGTATTTTCATTGTTTTAGGGGGCATTTTTGAGGACATGTTTATAGGAACTTTTTTAATTTCTTTGGGTAGCAAAACGCGCCTGTAAATTATGTTAGGCTAATTTAGGGACACTTTGTATAATGTGATTATACTCTGGGTTAATTTTGTTCAGAAGATACATATTTTTTCACGTTTATGTACCCTGTTCGATTCTCTCAATATGTTTTCTTAAATTTAGTCAAGATTAAAATTACTCTTAATAGAAAATTGAAAACTTTATATTTCAATTTAAAAAATCCAACTGGCTTTTTTGCTATTTGTCATGGTTTCATGACTACTTTTTTTAAATTTATTTCAGGGTATTTCTGAAAAATCAACTGAACTATTTACTCCTTAAGTAAGACTCAAAGTATAAAAATGTGGTTCTTAGATTAACCAAAGTAACTTCTTAAACAATCTTAACCATGCAAGCCGAAAATGTTTATAAAATTATACCTATGGATACCCTCCGTTTTGTCCTTTCCAACTTCCAATAAATTTAATACTTTTGCTATGCAGAGGTAACTTTAATATCCGGTTTAAATATATGTGGCCTTTAAATCAGACAACGGGAGCAGGACCAACTCTACTTAATCAAAGTTTATGGAACTTTCAAATCCTGGTACTGAATCGACGGAAATTGAAAAATACTGTCGGAAATGTTTACAAAGTAATAAATTAATTCGGGTTGTGGTTCTAGTGAAAAATTTCCATACTGGAAAGTTTAATAGTCCTACGTGTATTAGGTGCAGATATAACTGCATAGAATGAAACGAAAATATCGCATGCCTGGGCAGCTAATAAATTTTATTTTATTGAAAGTTTAGGAATGCGTTCATGAATCATAAAGGGCTCTATTTACAATAAACTGGTCTACACAGAATTGAAGGAACATTTTATTCACAATCGTGCTGTAATCTATATATCTGTATTACTGATGCTATTAGCCTTCAGATCCCGAATAAGCTGGACCTGTCCTCATCTATATTTCTAATGAAAACAAATATGTGAGATTGTGAGTGTAAATGTAAATAGGTACAAGAAAAAGTGAAAATGGGCATAAGCACTCACAGTTAGAAAACAAAAAAAAAACAGTAACCGCATACACGTGTTTCATGCTATTTGGCAATCATCAGTACGGTGTAACATCAACCAAATCCAAAAGATAGGAATTAATGATTAGCAGCCGTCGTGGCGATGTTAGTACAAGCTCCGAATTGGGGATGTGCTGACTGAAGCTGCAAATCTGCTGTGGGCTCCTGCCTGAACTTCATTTGTTGCTTCCCAAATCATTCCTATCTTTTGGATTTGGTTGATGTTACACCGTACTGATGATTGCCAAATAGCATGAACACGTGTATGCGGTTACTAGTTTTTTTTTGTTTTCTTACTTGTGAGTGCTTATGCCCATTATCACTTTTTCTTGCACCTATTTCTAATAAAAGGCACAGAAAATATACGCTACGCGGACAGAAGTGCCAGTAGCATCGGGCTCGTAAAATATGTATAGCACACCGAAACTTGGTTTTGCCTTGGCCTAACAGATAGCGCTCGGATGCAGAATCGTTCGATTTTTAAAACCGTAAAATGCCCTCCGCTAAAAGTCACCGCTAGAGGCGCCAGCAGTCAGCTGAAGAGCCTAACCGTGTTGCCGGTGGTTTAGGAATAAAGGTTTCATAAACGCTGTCTATGCTGGCGACCGCTTTCGGTCATCAAAATCTATTTCCCGGCAGATGGTCAGAGGCCTTGAACTATAGGAAATAATAGTGGGATTTATTATTTGCTTCGTCTTTGCAGAAGTCATATGACGTATACTAAGTTATACAGAGTGCTTCAGAGCTAATCATTATCTAATTAAAATATACCAAGATGTTACAAATAATATATTTTATTCCTGCCTATTTTATTTACTGATTACCTATACACTTAGTATACGGTAAATATTTGTTCTACAATGTAGAAAATATGTACAGGATGTCAATGATGCCAAATTTATCGGTTTTACTATTTAATTTTGGGACTTAACTGAATACTTGTTGAAATTGAAATATTCATTTGATATCATGATCCCCGCAAGGACGTTCCTAATCATTCCAAATGCACGAATTCGTGGTTGAAGAAAATTGTTGGGCGAAAACTACCTCCACTACCCCTTAAAGAAAGAAAAATGACAACTTTCATGGTACGATTTTTAGCTAATGATTCCAGATGTTCAAATTCGTGCTTTAAAAAAATTGTTGGGCAAAACTATCCCCAGCACCGCCCTTTTAGGAAAAAAAAATGATCACTTTATTGTCGGATCCTCGCCGATTTTAGAAAGGACGTTCGTAATGATTCCAGATGCACTAAATCGTGGTTGAAAAAATTTCTTGTGCGAAAACTACCCTCCAGCACCCCTTTAAGAACAAAAATGATAACTTCATTGTCGGATCCTCGCCAATTTTAGCAAGGAACGTTCCTAATGATTCCAGATGCGCGAATTCGTGGTTGAAAAAATTTGTTGTGCGAAAACTACCCCCACTACCCCTTAAAGAAAAAAGATAACTTTCATGGTACGATTCCCACCGTTTTTAGCAAGGACGTTCCTAATGATGCCAGATAATGCACAAATCTGTACCTACTTTAAAAAAGTTGTTGGTCGGAAACTACCCCCAGCACCCCTTTTAAAAAAATATAACTTCATTATCGGATCCTGGCCGATTTTAGCAAGTACGTTTTTAATGACTAGAGTCACGAATTCGCCGTTGAAAAAATTTCTTGTGCGAAAACTAAGTATACCCTCAGGACCCCTTTAAAAACAAAAATGATAACTTTATTATTGTCGGATCTTGGCCGATTTTAGCAAGTACGTTCTAAATGATTCTAGATTCACGAATTCGCGGTTGAATCTAGATGCGCGAATTCGTGGTTGAAAAAATTTGTTGGGCAAAAACTACCCCCCACTACCCCTTAAGGAAAAAAAGGAAAATTTCATGGTACGATTCCCACCGTTTTTAGCAAGGACGTTCCTAATGATTCCCGATGCACAAATTTGTACTTTAAAAAAATTGTTGGGCGAAAACTACCCCAGTACCCTTTTAAAAAAATTATAACTTCATTGTCTGATCCTGGCCGATTTTAGCAACTACGTCCTTATATAATGACTCTAGTTTCACGAATTCGCGGTAGAAAAAAATTCTTGTGCGAAAACTACCCCCAACACAACTTTAAGAACAAAAATGATAACTTATATTGTCGGATCCTCGCCAATTTTAGCAAGGACGTTCGCAAAGATTCCAGATGCACAAATTCGTGGTTAAAAAAATTGTTGGGCGAATAATACCCCCAGCATACCTTTCAAAAAACGACAATAATCAAATTAAAAAAATCAATTCGGGGTGGAAAGGGGTAGTTTTTGCCCCGCAAATGTTTTCAACACGGATTCGTGAAATAAGGAATATAGTGATTGCATTTTCAAAAAACGACAATAATCAAGTTAAAAACAAACTTCCGGTCCGGGGGTGGGAAGGGGTAGTTTCTGCCCCGTAAAGGTTTTCAACCACGGATTCGTGAAATAAGGGATATAGTGAATGTCTTTTAAAAAAACGATAATCAAATTAAAAACAAACTTTCTGGGGTGGGAAGGGGTAGTTTTTGCCCCGCAAATGTTTTCAACCACACATTCGTGAAATAAGGAATATAGTGATTGCATTTTCAAAAACGACAATAATCAAATTAAAAATAAACTTTCGGGGGTGGGAAGAGGTAGTTTTTGCCCCGTAAATGTTTCCAACCACGGATTCGTGAAATAAGGGATATAGTGAATGTCTTTTCAAAAACGACAATAATCAAATTAAAAATACGCTTTCGGGGGGGGAAGGGGTAGTTTTTGCCCCGTAAATGTTTTCAACCAAGGATTCGTGAAATAAAGGATACAGTGAATATTAGTGAACGTCTTTTCAAAAAACGACAATAATCAAATTAAAAATAAATTTTCGGGGGTGGGAAGGGGTAGTTTTTGCCCCGTAAATGTTTCCAACCACGGATTCGTGAAATAAGGGATATAGTGAATGTCTTTTCAAAAACGACAATAATCAAATTAAAAATACGCTTTCGGGGGGGAAGGGGTAGTTTTTGCCCCGTAAATGTTTTCAACCACGGATACGTGAAATAAGGGAAATAGTGAATGTCTTTTCAAGGAACGACAATAATCTAATTAAAAATAAACTTTCGGGGGTGGGAAGGGGTAGTTTTTGCCCCGTAAATGTTTTCAACCACCGATTCGTGAAATAAGGTAGGTATATAGTAATGCCTTTTCAAAAAATTACTAAATAATCGTCTCAAAAACAATATCTCTGGTGGAGGGGGTAGTTTTTTTTTCCTGACAAATTTTTTCAACCACTAATTTGTGCATCTGGAATCATTTGGAACGTCCTTGCTAAAACGGTGAACATCGAACTAAGAACAATGGAATTATCAATTTTTCAGGGGGTGCATGGGGCAGCTCAGTGGCGTCGTGTGACTTCGGAAGCAGGGGGGGCACCTTAATTTTTTTTTTCTCAAGACAATGAACAACATTTCAATATTTTTTTATCGCAATTTTAGTTGAACTGAAACAAAAATGGGAAAAGAAAACAATTAGGTACTCGTTTATTTTCATATTTTTAATGAACCAACGAGACAAATAATACATGAATCAAAAACAAAAAAAAACTTCCGAAATTAAAAAAAACTTGTACTGTCACTGTCAGAAAAAACTTCCAAAATAAAACAAGTTGTATGTACTGTCCTATCATTAATACAAACAAAAAATAAATAACATCTAAAAAATAAAATAATGTAGAAAAACTTTTTTATTATACTTCTTTGAAAACACCTTATTTTCATCTGTTTTAGCAATAATGAAAGATGGGGTTTTTCGGGGTAGCGCACTTAAACAGCGCATGGAAAAACTTTCCGTGCGCTGAATAAAAATACCGAATATATAGCTTTAAAATAGAAATATACAGCAAAGTAACTAAATTTAAGAAACTCTATATGCTCTATGATATTTAACATATACCTATTTTGTATTTTAGTTCGTATAAGTGTTTCAATATTTAGATACATTTCTGTAATATTGTTGACGTTTTATTCACCTTATCTGACAATAACGAATTTACAACAAAGGGCACCTTTGAAATAATTTGAGAGTAACCATGGAAACGCATCAAACATACCAAACACTATATTGTCTGCATTGTTTATTTTTTGTCAATTAAACTTATTATAATATGCCGATAAAATGTTTTAAGTTTCCGTTTTCAAAGAAGTATAATAAAAAATATCGTTCATTATACGTCCCGAAATAGATTTTTCCGTGCTTGCATGACATGAATATGTCACGCGTGCAGGGAAAAATCTTTATTTCCAGACTCGTAATGAAATATACTATTTAAAAAGAAGCTTTTATTTAAGCCATGTACTAAAATGAATAAAATAAAATAAGTATATAGTAAAATCGAGCAACTCTTACGCCTGGCGTAAACAAGACCACGTGAGTTGAAATATTCGCCAGGGCCGCACTGAGGCATGACCTTTATTTAATGTTAGTTTTACAATGGTTTACATCAAAATATTTGGGAAAAGAATTACTGGCTTAATTAAAATGGTTCAAAACATCGATAAAATTATTTGTGGCAGTGTCTAAATAGCTGAAAACAACAAGGTAAAACGGCGTAACTACACTTTTTCGATCGAGTACCTCCCTGTTGCCGACTCGGGTGAAACTTTATAGACTACCGACCAATCGCGGATCGTCATTGAACACGTGGTTTTATTTACGCCAGGCGTACGGATTGCTCGATTTTAGTATCGGTTTTTGTTAAGATAATTCAATGTCAAATTGCGACAAGTTCTTATAAATCTGAAAGCTTTTCGCGCGAATTTTAAGCAAAATACATACTTTGGCAAATAGGTACTTGCTTATCAACCAATCACTGTCCAACAAAATTAATTGGTACTTACGTTAATGAACATCTCGCGCGACATGCTTTTTGATTTACAAAAACGCAATTTGGCATTGAATTATCTTTACTGAAAACCTAGACTTATTTTATATTATTTTATTCGTTTTAGTATATGGTTTAAATAAAAGCTTGTTTTGACAAAGTTTTTTTTCCTTTTATTTTATTTGATTCTCAATATCAGGAGGGTGGTAAAGACATTTAGTCCACCATCTTGGGACATCCGCTATATTGGATTTAGTATGACGCCACTTATTTTTTTGTACTCGTCATTTCATACCCATGTCAAATAGGTTGTGCAGAAATAGCATTGACTGACGTATTTATAAAGACTTCTCACGACTCGACTATAACTTCATGTCCCTGAAAGAAGTTGGCGCAAATAACCAACAATGCCTTTTGGATTGTATTTTGTCTCGGAAGGGCGCATGGTGGCCCAAAATAGTGTCAGACGCGACAGTCGTGAGCAGTCTTATTGATGCGGACAAGTTAAATACAAGCTTGTAAAAATATCATGCATCTTTTACAGATCAGGCACATCATATTTACTCAATAAAACTTCATTCTTCGACTGCTTTTTTGGGTAAAACATTCTATCAAGTGCGAGGCGAGTCAGGTTAAGACAAATCTATGCACGCGCGGCCATGCGGTGCCTACCGTAGCCCATGAGGCCAAAACTATAGGCACCATCACACCGCTCATGTAATTAATTAAGTGATTGCTGTGAATTATTTCCATTTTTACCTTAGGTAGGTAGTGTTATAAAATTCCCACCTAACAAAAATTGGGGGGGGGCGTGCCCCCCCTGCCCCCCCCCCCCCCGACGCGACGCCACTGGGGTAGCTTTTGTACGATGATTTTTTTCTACCACGGATTCGTGAAATAAGAGTTATAGTGGCTAGGCTTTCAAAAAACTATCATAGTCGGACCAAAAGCAATCTATCCGAGGGTTGGAAGTTGGAAGGGATAATTTTTGCTTGTAAATTTTTCTACCACGGGTTCATGTTCATGCATCTGGAATCATTTGGAACGTCGTTGCTAAAAACGGCGCAGATAATCGGACCAAGAATACAAGAATAATGTAGTTATTATTTTGTTCCTTGAGGGGTGCAGGGGTGGTTTTTGCGCAGTAATTTTTTTCAGCCACGGATTCGTAAAATAATTATTGAATGCCCTTTCCAAAAACGACGAAAAAAAATAAATCTCTCGAGGGAAGAATTCTATAGTTACTGCTGACAGCGTCACTGTTAACCTTGGATTCTAAATGGGCAAGCTCATTTTATTAAAGATCTTCTCTTTATTTTTATAGTTCGGTAAAACCACCGACTGTTTGCACAATCCGGCAACGCCGCTTTCGGATGCTTTTTCCTAGCGTGCTGCCGCCTAGTATTGAGTAATGAAAGTACCACGGCCGTCAAGGCAGAACTATGGAAGAATTCTTCTATAGACACTGCTGAAAGCCAGGGTAAGCCGGCTTTCGAGAGCCGGCTTCCTTTCGGGCTGCCAAATAATTACATTGCGTGGAACTTCTGTCCGCGTAGCGTATATTTTCTGTGATAAAAGGTATATTTTTTAGAAAATATAACGTATAAACAAACAAATCGCGCATGGGTTGTCTAATCGTGAACGGCTAGCAACCTTAAAAAGTTGGGTAGGTGTGAAAAGCTTCAGAAGCCTCCGCCCCCTTTGATTTATTTTCATAAAAAATAACAAAAAATATACTCGTATATACGGAACACACTGCGTCAATTTCAACAAGGTCATGGAAAAGCCCACATTCTCAAACTTTTATCTCTACAATTTTTTCTTTATCTCGAGAAATAAAGAAGTTAATGGGATGGGGGGGGGGGGGGTTAAATCTTATTTGAATCATCCTGTACGTACCTAGTAGATATACTAGTGATTTCCAAAAAGCTTGTGTTTATTGCGCCCACAAGAAAGATCTCTAAACAAAATTAACAAAATAAAATTAATGTAGAAAAGGGCCTTTTTGACTATATAGGTTGAAATTATGTACTGAGGCAGTAGACACAATTTTGTACATAACATGCCCGGAAAGCATTATAGTGGAGTCAACTAGGAAAATAACTTCGAAGAAATTCCGGGAGTTTTAGATTTTGCTGGAATGTGTTCGTTTTGATGTCTTGAAACAAAATCCGAAGAGTCCGCAGCGCAAAATAGTGTGCGATTTTTTTTATTTGACAATAACTGTCAAAAATATAGGTTTTTTTTGTTAATAACTTATTTAATAAGCGTTTTTATAGAAATTAAGTAACACCATTCGAAAGAGCAGGCAATTTCTCAAAAAAATCTATTTACATATTTTTTGTAAAATAATGAAGTAATGAATGAGAATTTTTTTAAGATCATACGTTTTCATGCTTAGGCAGCCGAAATTGAGAGCGGCGCGTGGAGCGCAAGACAGTTAAACAGTAATAACTTTTTACACACACAACTCTAATTCATAGAAACAAAGTTTATTGGAAAGTGACACCATAAAGCAATTAAAAAATCTTGTAGCATTAATTTCCATGAAGGGATACGCCTGTCATATTATTGTAAAGTTGACATTGATCAAAATTTCATGCATTTTCACAATAATTGACGTTACATGGTCAATTTGTAATATTTTTGAGCAATATTACAGAATGTTTCTACTAAATGTATGAAGTTTTGAATGAGCAATATAAGATTACGATAGCAAACATCGTTTTTTTTTTACTTTGAACATAGAGATTTTTCATAAATTCTTGCTATCGTATATTTAATACTTATTTCAAACGCTCATAATATTCGCATAAAATTAGATATTGAAACTCAATAGGTGACTTTTTTGAAGCTTAAAACGTTTTCTTTTTGGTAGCATAAGTTATTTTAATGTATTTCTCTTTTTTCTCGTTTATTTTTGCAGTAAACCGCGTTATAATTAATTTCCCAAAACGCAGAACTAATTTTTTTTATTTTTAAATCCAAGAATCAAGCTGAAGGAGGTTTATTACTGGGATGAGACCAATCCTAAGTGAAAGTACACGTTTTAAACTTCCGATTTCCTAGTCAAAAGATTTTTTCTACATAATTTCCGCTCGTGATTATCAGCTTTTGGAAAAAAAAAACTCTTCATGTGTTCTCAGCTTTCATACAATAATACGAATTCAATAATAAATATAATAATTTCCACTTTCTTTCTCGTAAATACTTCATACATGTTTGTATACTACTATAGTCCCCATTTTCGATCCATACTGAGAACATGCATTTTTATGTGTGTATGTACATGTGGGTGTGTTTGTGAGGCGTGTTAGTCGGCAGGTAGTCGGCAGATGCCATTCGGTTCCCATGGAGCACAGCTTGTATTGACGTGGGGACGAATGGCACAGCCTAAATATATATTCCCCCCCCCCCCCCCCCCGAAAATCCAAGCTATATACAGGGTGTTTTATTAAGGGTGAAGAGGTACCATATCTCAGGAATTAATAGTCCTGGAGCTTTGGGGAAAAGTCTTCTCAAGTAATATGGTCACGAAAAATCGCTGGAAATTATATTTAAGTTTGTAGGTCGGCCGCTAGGGGGCGTATTCGCAACAGTGAATTTGAAAAATGAGTTTTCTCAAAAAAATATCTAATAAATATCAAAAATAATTTTATTGCACTCATCAGCATTATACTGGACAATTTTCGTTGAGGATTTTTTGCTCTTGCTCTTCAAATAGAGGTGAGACGGGCGGATAAACATTGACTTGAAAAATGCTGCTAACTCCGGTTTGGTTTAACCGAATTGTTTGAATTTGGGCTTGTTGAAGAGAGATTTCCTTCTTCTATCAAATGATTGTCCAGTAAGATCATTTAGAATTTCGCGGTCACCGATAGAGGGAGCAATTCGAAAAATTTCCCTTTTATTACAATTTTCTCCGAAATTTTAAATTCAATGACATTTATTCTGTTATAATCGAAAAGTAGATTACAATTACAACAAAAAATACTTTGGTATTTTGATATCTTCATGAGTTTCGGAGTTATCGCCAAAAGAATAATTATTAACATGTTATTTGAAAGCATGTCAAGCATGCATGTCAAGCATGCCATGAAATACATAAATAAAAATCTGCTTGAGCTTTTCGTAAATAGCTAGATTTTCACTTTTTATTCCCTTGAAAGTATTTCTAATTTACTTACCTTACCTGTCGTATTGATATGAGATTATCTCGGAAAAAAAATTAAAATTTAAAATTCGATTATTCTTGCATTCAACTTAATTTTTACTTGGCGTCATTTTATTTTTCATTTTTTACTTCATATTCATAATCAGCATCTCAAAAAACATAAAAATATACATTTTCATTGAAAAATAATGATTCTACAATGAATTGTAGACAATTTTTGAGAAATTTCGGTGAAAGATCGATTTTTTGATTTTTTTTATTTTTAAAATAAAAAGCGCACTTTTTCAACCTGCGGACTTTTAAATAAAAGTATGTTAGAAGGTGTTTTAAAAGGTTTTATTGAAATCCATGACTTCCCTAATTAATTCCTAATTAACACCATTTTTCGTCTACGTTGACTCCACTATTATTATACTGAACTAGCAGACTTCAACAATTACATGCTTTCTGGACTTTCATAAATGACTATTACATTCCCCTTTCGAACTAAAATAACTTATATGGTTAACTTTTTGTTACACTATGAAAACTCGAAAACATACTTTAAAAGTATATAGATACCCAGTGTGTTTCACTTCAAGTCGAGACAATTCATTATTTTTTTACGGGTTGACCGATTTTCAAAAACTTTTTTTTAAAAATATAGTGCTCCGAAGGATCTACATTTTGACACTAATTTTTTTCAGATTTGTCTTTTCCATGACCTTCTATGATCAAAATTATACCCCCAAAAACTGCAAAAGTATATTAGGCATTTTTTTAGGAAAAAAATGAATAGCACAGTCGTATTGACCATACCCGAAAACCCCACATACCAAGTTTTACGGTCATAACTTATACAGGGCATTCACAAAATAGCTTCAAACATAGCAAAAATACGGTTTTTCGGAGTACCTACTCTGTACTAACACCGAGAGATATTTTAAAATTATTTCTTTGCAGTTTGATTAGGGCTCACATAAGCCATCAATTCCCACGATTTCATGGCCCTGCCTTATACAGGGCGTTCGCATTAAAAATACAAAAATCGAAAAAAAATCGATTTTTCTCTTCTTTTTTTAAAATTTTTTCTATAATTTTAACTTATGCCTATTAAAAAACATAAACAATATTAAATTTTAGAAAGTAGTTTCAATAAAAAGCACCCTTTTCTTAATTTGAAAAAAAAAATAAAAATTGATTGGTATCCACGTATCCAGGGTGCTCTTTATTGAAAATACTTTCTAAAATTTAATATTGTTTATGTTTTTTAATAGGCATAACTTAAAATTGTAGAAAAAAATGTAAAAAAAACACTAAGAAGAAAATCGTTTTTTTTCGATTTTTGTATTTTTAATGCGAACGCCCTGTATAAGGCAGGGCCATGAAATCGTGGGAATTAATGGCTGATGTGAGCCCTAATCAAATTGCAAAGAAATAATTTTAAAATATCTCTCGGTATTTGTACAGAGTACTCGGAAATACCGTATTTTTGCTATGTTTGAAGCTAGTTTGTGAACGCCCTGTACAAGTTATGACCGTGAAACTTGGTATGTGGGGTTTTCGGGTATGGTCAATACGACTGTGCTATCCATTTTTTTCCTAAAAAAATGCCTAATGTGCTTTTGCAGTTTTTGGGGGTATAATTTTCGGCCATTGTGGTTGTGTAACTTGTGTTTGTTTGATGCATTGTTGTGGCCCATGGCCCATATGCTGTGTCTTATATATTCCAACGTCCTCCTGAGGGTTGTTGTCCAGATTTCAGCCATAGAGGAAGATATAAGAATACTCCTTTGTAATCTTTCGTACATGAACTGAAGGTAAGTACCTATACAATTTAATAATCTTCTGGTGTTTTTATAAGGATATGTAGTGTAGATATATAATGCCACACAACAATCGTTGTTACGTAGACAAAACCCTCAGCTGGCAAAATGAGAAGAAGAAGAGTCCCACGGTTCGGCAAAGACGAATAAAACAACAAATATAGGAAATAAATGTCAAACCGATAATAACCTCACTTAATTTGCCTGGCGTGTCGGATCATTAACAAAACAATTGTTCCAGCGATCTCCGGCCGGGTAATTCACATTCAACACCTTTAAAAAAACCATTATACATCCCAAAAATATTCCACAGGTATCAACTGGTGAAATACTGACAATCAAGCCCGGCAACGGAGCAAATTACTGCCAAGTTTACCAGCACTTCCTAGCACCAAGGCCTCGTATACAAGCCAAGACTGGGTCCGCAATGCATGAAACAGTAAGAATTTCAAAGCTTCGACCTATTTGGGTTTTAATAACGACTCGTTCTAGTATTCGATGAACTCCCTATGTCTGCGGTTACAATGGAGCCCGGCAACAGTGATTATTGAAGTGGTCGATGAAAACATATGCAACTCGTGTGAAACAGTTTACCCTATGAAGATGCCAATGGTAAATACAATGATTCAAACTTAATACTGTGTTTGTTCTTACTTTGGAAAAGAAGTCTATTCGAAACCAGTATTTGAACGCATATATCTTAGGAAGTGGCTATTTATACGTCCGACGGATACAAACGTCAGTATACGTCTTGCGCTCTCATTGGCGGGCTGAGTCACGTGACTTCTTTGGACGTGCATTTAACTCCGTACACGTCCGAAGCCGAAGTAAACTAATATTTAGATACGTCGGAAGTGCATTTTTCTCAAGCATCTTTGCAATAAGGAGCGTATGCACTGCTCCTTTTTGGGGGATAGACGCTGCCGTATGAAAAAAGTAGTGGTAATAATTTCCAATGGTGTAACTCACCCCCGATTTTCTTGAAATTTTGGCTAGGTAGGTACCCCGTATTTTCGCCCGATGCGACGTTCGGCGTTGTAACCCACCTCCGGTTTTCTTGAAATTTTGGCTACCCCCCGACATTCGCCACCTGCGATGCCCCCGACATTGTCGGGGGGTAGCCAAAATTTCAAGAAAATCGGGGGTGGGTTACATCATTGTAAATAATAAAATAACCACTTCATTTTTCATTCCGCAGCGCCCATCGCGGAAAAAGTAGGGCATACGCAATATAAAATGAGACAAGATAGGTCTGAATAATCTCGGACATCATCCAATCGACTTAGTAAACAAGCCGATTCATAATCCATCGGACGGTAGAAGTAAGGTTATGTGTCACGTGGCTCAATCGACCAATGAGAGCGCAAGACGTATACTGACGTTTGTATCCGTCGGACGTATAAATAGCCACTTCCTATATCTTAACATATTATTATTTATTTTTTATATACAGAGTGTCTCACTTAAGAATGAGACAACTCTATAACTTCTTTAATTTTTAACCGACCAGAACGAAATTTTTACCAAAGGTAGATGGCATTGTTGCCTACTTATTTCCAAAAAATTAGTTGCCTACTCCAAAGTCAAAGCCACCTGCGATGCCACAAACCAGGCTAAAAATCCGAAAGTCATATTAGGCTTTTTTTTTCAAAAAAAAATTACTAAAAAAAGTTGTTCAGAATCGATTCAAAACCCTAAATCCAAAATTTTGTCAAAATAAAAAAATATTAATTTAAAAAAATTAAATTCGAAAAACAGCAATTTAATAATTTTCTGTGTTTAGAAAAGTGCGCGATGGAAGTTTTGAAGGCAAATTGTTTTCATAAAGTAATTATTTTAAAATAAAAGCTACAAAACAAATTTTAAAAAATTAAATTTTAAATTTTTACTTAAATTTTATTTATTTAATATTTTTTGATGAACTTTTTTTAGTATTTTTTTTGAAAAAAGTGCCTAATATGACTTTTGGATTTTTAGCCTCGTTTGTGGCATCGCAGGTGGCTTTGACTTTGGAGTAGGCAACTAATTTTTTGAAAATAAGTAGGCAACAATGCCATCTACCTTTGGTACAAATTTCGTTCTGGTCGGTTAAAAATTAAAGAAGTTATAGGGTTGTTTCACTCTTTAAGTGAGACACTCTGTATGTAAATGTATTTTTTAGGTGCTGCGCAATTAAATCTAAAAAGAAAAAAATGCAGCAAAAAAAATGGGTTAGAATAAATAAAAAATCTCAGGTGAGCAAAAAATGGTTACCTATAGAATATCACAGACCTTATATACAGGGTGTCCGGTAAGTTCGGGGAAATCTCTCGCCAGCGTGTTGGTGACGTCAAAATATACCTGGTGTTTCATATATTTTTTTCCCCTAAAGTACTCCGTAACAGAACTACAGGGTCCCAAAGGGGTACTCACTGCTTTACATTTTTTGATTTAACTTTTGAACGCCCTTGTATATTTTGATGAAATTTTGGAATTTTGCATAGACGGTAAAAACCAATTACCTCATATTTGAATCATGCTTGGACAATGCCGTGGAAGTCAGGAACGGACTTCACGCAATACCCATGGGCTCAAAATTTTGACTGGTATAAATTTAAAAAGCCGAAAACAATTTTTTTTAAAGCCTTGAACATTTCTCTTCAAAAAAGGTACTCTTTATTCGTTTCGAAAAAGTCAACCGTTTTCATGGAAAAATCGCTTTTTTGAAATCCGTAACTTAAGATGCAATAATGGAAACTACCAGAATTTAGTGTTTTCACCTGACGGATAACAACAATTACGTGTGACAAGATTTGTCAATAATTTTTATTAGCAATGGAGCATTTTTATACTTATGCCGAATATGCAGACATGCATTTAATTTATGGACAAGCACACTGCAATTCTCTGGAGGCAAGCAGAATTTATGCTCAAAGATTTCCAAATCGCAATTTGCCAAATCGAAAAACATTTGTGAGAGTTGATCGTCGTTTAAGAGAAACAGGTAGTAAACAAACCGAGTTTAGAATGTCTTAAATCAGTCTCCTAAAATTTACATTAGGTAGTTTTTTACCTCGTCGTGGTGGGGAAGGGCCGCAAAGGAGAGCAAGAAATCAAAACTTAGAAGAGCACATATTGGATGAAATATCCGAAAACCCTTCTAATAGCGTTCGTAAGCTTGCAGCTCAGTTAAATACCACAAAGGGGGTTGTTCATGAAACATTGCGAGAACAGCTACTTTATCCTTATCACGTCCAAAAAGTGCATGCAATGTCTCCGAATGATTATCGTCCACGGCTTAACTATGCAAACTGGTTTTTGCAACAATTTATAGGCGATCCGAGTTTCACAGAAATTGTTTTATTTAGCGACGAAGCTGGCTTCACGAGAGACGGTATTACCAACAGTCGAAATCTGCACATTTGGCATGACGAAAACCCTCACGCCATAGTTCAGATCAAGCACCAACAAAGATTTCTGGTTAATGTTTGGGCAGGGATAATTGGGAATAATTTGATTGGTCCTTTTGTTTTGGATGAACGTTTGAATGGAGCTCTGTATTTACATTTTTTACAAAATAATTTAAATGATTTACTGGAAAATGTGCCCTTACAAATAAGGAATCAAATGTGGTTTATGCACGATGGCGCTCCCCCACATTATTCCCGGGAGGTACGTCTCTACTTAACCCAGCACTTTGACAATCGTTGGATAGGCCGAGGAGGACCTGTTTTGTGGCCACCTAGGTCTCCTGACCTCAATCCGTTAGATTTTTTTTTCTGGGGTCATCTCAAGGGACTAGTATATTCAACTCCTGTAAATACCAGGGAAGAGTTATTGGAAAGAATATTTCACTATTCTGATCAAATTCGAAATGATCCTGAAATGCTGTTTAGGGTGCAGCAAGAAAAAATTCGCAGGATAAGAAAATGTATTCGGGTAGAAGGAGCTCACTTTGAACATTTGCCCGACTAAACGAAACATTTTCTTTATAACCAAACTTTATTAAACTATTTTTAAACAGTTTCATTGTTTTTTTTCATTTTCTCGATATTAATGCCTACTGAAAATTGCAGTGTGCTAATAAAAATTATTGACAAATCTTGTCACACGTAATTGTTGTTATCCGTCAGGTGAAAACACTAAATTCTGGTAGTTTCCATTATTGCATCTTAAGTTACGGATTTCAAAAAAGCGATTTTTCCATGAAAACGGTTGACTTTTTCGAAACGAATAAAGAGTACCTTTTTTGAAGAGAAATGTTCAAGGCTTTAAAAAAAATTGTTTTCGGCTTTTTAAATTTATACCAGTCAAAATTTTGAGCCCATGGGTATTGCGTGAAGTCCGTTCCTGACTTCCACGGCATTGTCCAAGCATGATTCAAATATGAGGTAATTGGTTTTTACCGTCTATGCAAAATTCCAAAATTTCATCAAAATATACAAGGGCGTTCAAAAGTTAAATCAAAAAATGTAAAGCAGTGAGTACCCCTTTGGGACCCTGTAGTTCTGTTACGGAGTACTTTAGGGGAAAAAAATATATGAAACACCAGGTATATTTTGACGTCACCAACACGCTGGCGAGAGATTTCCCCGAACTTACCGGACACCCTGTATAGGTACTCGTAGGTCTGCGTCTCTATGAAATAATTATTTTGGCGTGTTATAGATCACCAATTGATACTAGTTTTAAGTTATTCTGTGATAAACTAACCGAAGTTTTAGAACTGTTATATAAACCTAATGTAGATATATATTTGTGCGGTGATTTTAACGTTGACCCCGTAAGGGATAGATTGAATTACAACTTGTTGGCGGGTGTTTTATCTGGTTTTAATATGGAAACGATTCTTGGTGAAGGGACACGCCGGGGTTATATTTTAGACTATGTGTTTTCAAACACTGAAAACTTGCTAAGTAGTGTCATAGATGTTCATTTCTCGGACCATAGTGCTGTTTTACTAACAGTTAAGTGTAAAAAGGTGTGCAAAGGTTTTGCCCACTATAAACGAGACTTTAGTAGAAATAATCTAGAACGTTTTAAGGCTGCCCTGATGTCTGAGAGCTGGGCCACTGTGTACTCTCAAGATACCTTGAACGATTCATTCAATGTTTTTTACAGTGTCTTTATGTTTTATTTTAATGAGAACTTTCCCTACAAAAAGTTTTACAAAAGACAGGGCAAACTTTGGGTAGATCAGGATGTTAAATTATCTAGTGACGATTTAAAGAGCCTTTTTAATCTTAGCAAACAGTTTCCGGAGTTGAAACCCCTTTACCTAGAACGTAAACGGGAACACTCTCTCCTTGTGAAGAATAAAAAAGATCCTACTATCAGCGTAGCATCTCCTCTACAGAGGATTCAATTAAGTGTATGTGGAACACTGTTAACGTAATGAATAATAAGTATAAATCAGTTAATAACAACATTAGTATTAATGTTGAGGGTCGTTCCATTGAAGATCCAGTAAAAATTGCAAGTAGTTTCAATGAGTTCTTTAGGGACTCTGTAAAGAATATCATCGACAAAATTCCTAAAATTAATTGTATCAGCAACAACGTTTCTCCCAATGATAGTAGTATATTTTTGTTTCCTTTCGTGGAGGAGGAGTTTGTTTCGTTGATAAGTGGAAAACTAAAATCCAAACATTCGTCGGGATTTGACGGGGTGTCGGCGTTTCTCGTAAAGAAGTGTGTAACCATTTTAACCAAGCCTCTAGTCTACCTTGTTAATAGGTCATTTGTGAATGGGGTGTTTCCTAATCGGCTAAAGATGAGTAAGATCATACCTTTACATAAAAAAGGTGACCAGAATGCTCTTGAAAACTATCGCCCAATAGCACTGTCTCCAATTTTTTCGAAAATCTTTGAATATTGTTACCTCAGCCGACTCGAATCATTTCTAAATAGGAACAATATCTTCATTAAAAACCAATTCGGTTTTCGCTCAAAGTGTTCTACAAGTGATGCAATTCACTGTTTCTTGGAAAAGGTAGTGCAACATGTGGAGGAGGGTGAATGCCCTGCTGGGGTCTTCTGCGACCTCAGCAAGGCATTTGACTGTGTGGATCACGGGCGGCTTTTGTTTAAGGCTGAGACATATGGAGTTAGAGGAGGGGCCTTGAATTGGCTGCGAAGCTACTTGCTTGACAGAACTCAGTATGTCTCAATTGACATTTCAAGTGATGGTGTAACGCGTACTTCGGTTTCCGAGCCCCTGGCAACGACAGCTGGAGTGCCCCAAGGATCCATTTTGGGCCCTGTACTGTTTATCTTGTACATAAATGACGTTGGATTACAGCTTGACTGCAGTTTTTCATTATATGCGGATGATTCTTCCATAGTTGTTTCGGCAAAAAATAAAAATGAACTTGAATTTAGAGGAAACACTAATTTGGATTCGTTGTATAGATGGTTCAGTTTGAACTCCCTATATATTAACAGCTCAAAAACAAATTATATTTCGTTTCACAATTATAATAATAAATCAAATTTAGATTATAAACTAAGTATAAATGGTACTAACATTGATAGAATTAGATCCACCAAATTTCTTGGTGTTATTATAGATGAAAACCTAAACTGGAAGCTGCACTGTGAATATTTGGTCACAAAGCTTAATTCCATGTGCTATCTAATTAGAAACCTAAGAGAAGTTTTAACAGTTAGTCAATTGGTGTCAGTTTACTATGCCCATATAGAATCACGGTTAAGATATGGCGTATGTTTTTGGGGATCTTCCTCTTTTGCTGAAGATGTTTTCATATGTCAAAAAAGAATATTAAGATGTATTGTGGGTGCTTCTCCAAGAAAATCCTGTAGAGATATTTTCAAGAAGCTTGACATCCAGACGCTCCCCTCACTTCTGATTATTGAACTTTGTTCTTACATATTTGAAAATAGAGATAATTTTCTGGCTAACTCTGACGTGCACAGTTTTAATACGAGAACCCAGGGTTTGCTCCGAACTCCTTTCTTCCGCTACCGAATAGGGCGTCAATCTCCAATCTTTCTAGGTACTAAACTTTTCAACAGATTGAATTTGGAGATTGTAGGCTCACCTGACATAAATATTTTTCGACGACGCTTAAGATCCTATTTGTTGAGACACAGTGTGTATAGCCTAAGTGAATTTCTTAAAATAAAGGATGTATTTTGATAGGTTTCTTCTTTTTTTATTCGTATTTTTAATATGTTACACTTGGTGTATGTTTGTATACCTATGTATATTTTTAATGTATATTTTTTAATGTGTATAATAATAATATGACGTTTTCCATAATACCTTTGTGTGTTCGTTTTTTTGGAAAATAAAGAGGGTATTTATTTATTTATTTTATGCTGTAGAAAAATAGAAACTTACCTACCTAAGACTATGATGTATAATAAATTCAAAGAAAATATATAATTTTTTAAGTACATATTAATCTGTTCAGTATAATATTTAAGAGAGGATACACGATTGCCAAATCTGTCAAATACTATATTAATGTGAGAAATTTACGTTCCAATATTTAGTCACTTTTGTAATAATTTAAATAGGAAATTTGTTTTCATCACCAAGGTTTGATGGTTTGACAGCCATTTGGTTGTCTATCCTTTCATAAGTATTTTACTTAGTGATTTTTATTTGTGTACCCAAAAGGCTGCTCACAACTTGGGCGATTTCACCCAAAATGTTATTTTGTGTATTTTAACGCTATTATACTTTTTTTCAAAAAGTAATTCACAAGAAAGTTTTTTATTGTCATTAAGCACTACAAGAAATTAGTGCGGTAGTCGATAGTTTGTTTTATGCATTTTTTTCTCGAAAACTAGGTACCTACCTACTATCGATTAGGTGCCAAACTAATTTCTTGTACTGACTAGGTGCCCATTGACGACAAAAAACTTTCTTGTGAATTACTCTTTTGAAAAAAAGGAACAATAGGGTTAAAATCAATAAATAACATTTTGGTGGAGTATGTTTAACGGGCCAGCACAAGTATGATACTTAATAAGCAGTTTTACTATATCGTTGGCCACCACTGTAATGGCCACCATACATTGGGCCAGTATAATATCAGTATGTTGAACATCCGGCAAAGTAACAGTGGCCGACCTCTGGCCAGTGTGACCTATTTGCATTGGCCCAGTATAGATTGCCACTGATTCGCCGTTACGGCAATTTCTGGCCAGCACCTAATCGGCCACAGATTCGCCGGATGAAAATGTTTGCTGGGCTGAGTAGCTCTGGAGTGCTCTAAGTGTAATACCCGAACGCGACTCTAGTAGTATAAAACCGTACAGGATCGTATTTAGTAAATCGATTCCTGGAAAAACGCTAAAGAAAAATAAGCTTCAGAATTACCTGTTGCACTAAAGGATAAGAAAAGCTATATGTATTAATTAACTGAATTGTTTAAATATCCGTGGGAGGCGCAACGACCCCTAAGATTCATGTCGCAACTAGGTAAGGCTCTGTCAGAGACGATCCGACGCATCATATTAACAGTCGGCTACAACCGAGGCACACGGGATAGAAGGCCTGCAGATTCGATCGATAACGTCACACACTCGGGCCGATTCTAATTAAGATATTCTATGCGTTGCCGAATTTTGGGGAGATTTAGAGCAATTTTTTTATTTTCCAGATTATTATTTATTAACAAATACCATACCAAACCGAAAAATGTTACGCACAACAGAAAATAAATCATTCTAAACAATTAAGTTCGTATAGTAATAAACATAATATTAATGATCTCAAAGAAATTCAACAATTATTAAAGGTGCCTTTATGCGGCTCTCATTATCGCTTCTCTATCACTCCATTATCATTTTATAGAGAAGATTACAGAAGATTACAAAGATAAAAGTGGGTTTTCTTCTAGTGAGATAGTAATGAAATTTTAAGGAAATGAAAACTGCATAGAAACCTCGTGCAACATGCAACATTATGAACATTTATCTTTGTATTAATGATAATGAAGCATTTTGAATCTTTCGATAATTATCGAGATATATGTTTAGCAGTGTAGCCAAACATTTTACAATTAACTGATAATAGGAAACATTTCCTTCTGTTAACAACGACATATTTTGCCGAAGTTTAGACAAATTTCCAGTAGTTTAACACATCTTCTGTAATTACGTACTGCCCCTGTTTTTTTTTTAATTAAACGATGATATACGCCTTGAATACCTGAATTGCGATAAACACTATATAAGAAAGGATAATTGAATATGAGGATTTGGCATGAGCCTGACAGTGTGACGTTGCAGCGGAGGAGAGGGGATGGCTGCAGGCACAGAATAAATATCTATAGTCTATCCAAGTTACAGAGGCAGTGGATCAAAACATTGGCCACCACGTGGTCTGGCCGTCATAAAATGTCAAGTGTTTACGCGGCGAGCAGAATGCAGGGCCGGCTCTTCCCTCAGTCGAGTTTCCTGCATATTTTAGATCGGATCGCGAGCAGTATATTCTGTAAATTTATTTTGTTCCTTAATTTAAGGAAATTTACAAAGATCCACGAAAGGTAGAAACATAAATTTTAGAACTTCTAAAAGAATTAGTTCAGAATTACAAGCCACTTGGAATCTCATATTAGTCCGACCCTGGTAATCGATCGCAAGCCGGTCATGTCACTTTGTTTGTGTCTACTGCCGCTGTAATTTGGATAGACTATAGTTAGTCTGTGCTGCAGGCCTTCTATCCCGTGTGCCTCGCTACACCAGAGCCCTCGCTATCTCTTTAACGACACTTTATCGTGCAAAAATGCCATAGAGCATCGATTTTGCTCGTTAATTTTCTAATTATGCACATTTTAATAATCCGGGAGGTAGCGACAGAAATTACGGGGTAATTTTCCTTCTCTTAATTTTTGTATGAGTTAGGTTTATACGTCATATTATGTAACTGTAATATTAACGTCTTCCGGTGCATAGCCGTTCATATGAATTTTATTATACTTTAATTTGAACGTAAAAAATTTTTAAATATAGTCTTCCCTCAAAATTCCACAAGAAACTACGTCTTCCATACACACAAATAGGCACAAACAAATGAAAAAACAAACATACTCATAGCCGTTAAGGTGAAACTAAATGTGTTGGTTATTTTGATAGTATGGAAGATAAAAATAATTGTCTTCCACCTGTAAAGTAAAACAAGCTGGTAAAGATGTACCATATGAGGTCGTGCCAGCGCCACGGTTGCAACTTTGGAGACCAGCATAATGTTAATGTCTATCATTGAGTAAAGAATGTAATATATTCTATCTAGGGTATATAGAATACATATCCTTTACTCAGTGTGTCTATATTATAAATTATTCACTTAATTTCTTTTAAGTTTGCATAATAACTATACGGAAAATATAAACTTGAAAATCGAAACCTAAGTAAAAATATAAAATAATACAATCGAATGCTCTTTTGATAAAAGACAATGAAATAAATTGGGTTTACAGTAAGTATTTACAAATCCGATAATTAAGGTGTGTAAATGAAACACTACTTACGCAATAAATATATTATTATTTTATTATTATTTGTATAAGCTTCTTTGAGAAAATGAAAAAGTACATTTGAAGGACAGAACTTGATAGATTTTAGATATTTATTAGTTACATTATTTATAGCATATAGGTACGATATTATTTTACATCTGGTAATTTATAATTTATAGCCACACTTCGATACTAACATAATAACGGAAATTTACCAGAGTAAACAAAGGTGAATTACTTCATACGAAATCCAATATGGCGGCAGCCCCAAGATGGAGGACTAAACTTCTTTACCACCCTCCTGACATGGGAATCAAATAGTTAATAAAAAGCAAAAAATAAAATTGAAAATAAAAAAAAGCTTTTTAAAAACAGGCTTTTATTTAAGAGCGAATTGTAAAGAAAAATATACATATTTTGGCAAATAGGTACTTGCTTATCAACCAATCACTGTCCAATAAAATTAATTGGTACCTTTTCATCAACGTTTCGGCGACAAGCTTTTCAATTTGGAAAAACTTGTCGCAATTTGGAATTGAATTATCTTGACGAAAACCTAAACTTATTTTATTCGTTTCAGTACCTGGCTTAAATTAAAGCTTGTTTTTAAAAAGTTTTTTTTTATTTTCAATTTTATTTATAAATATACTCATTATCTGCTTGAAATACTCTTAGCTCCACATATTAAAAATTCAATATTGGTAGTCCGGCAGCGGAACCGGTTTTTTTGCCTGAAGTGCGAAATTTGGGACGAAGTTCTTTTTTTAACGGATTCTTGCAGATTTGTATGTCTATTAACCATATCCGACTAATGACAAGCTGGCGTCATTGAGCAATTTGATATACAGGGTATCTCAAATATTAGACAGTAAATATTAGATAATATATGGAATTTATACTCTAAATTTTACTATTTAGCTGTAAAATTGTTGTTATTATTATATTATTGTATAAATTATTTACGTTACAGTTATCATTAATATACAAGGTTTTTTAAAAACATGTGTTATGAATTTAAAATATTCATGAATTTCCCTGTATTAGAACATTTCGTATCAAAGTTAAAAAACTAATAAAATTATAAAAATGGGTATGTTTAGAGATAAACTACATGACAGGTACAGGGCGTCTTAAATTTGATGCTCTGTCCACTCTGCAGCCAAATGAGCATTTTGTCTAAACTCAAAGTTGTACATTAGATTACGTAATTTTTCCTAATTGTGTGTAATTATAGGTACACTTCGCCACCAATATGGGCATTACTACAATAAAAAAATTACGATTTTTTACTTTAGTGTAATTTAGTGTACTTAATTTAATGGCATTCGCTACTCGGTATATTATAATATCCAGAAATGAGATGAGAATTATGGGGAAGGACTAATAGCAATTAGGCCTATGTATAAAATCATTTTATTGGTTGATAAATATTTATTTCCTGTGTTATATTACTAGTCCCTCATCCCCTTTCCAAAACTCACCTTCTCAGTTTGCGTTTACTATATTTTAATTTTAGTGCTTAAGAAGAATGCTTTTTTAATTTATTATATTTATATTAAGAAACAAAAAACGCGCTTTTTCTAAGACTCTATAGAAATTGCCTCATAGCATTGTATGTTCTTTTTTAATTGAGAAATGTAAGTCATTGTGTATAATATCATTTTAGCAACCGGTGCGGGAATGTCATTGTGCACGAGTTGCCACAGCAAACTGTGCGGGAGTGTCACTGTGCAATGCAGATTTAAAAGAAGTAGTTGGAGGCCTTGGAAAACAGCTCGCGTCTAGTTGTTTATTTGGGAACTAACGTACTTAACTATGATTTGGAATTTCATCAATTCTCAAAAACGTACTAAAACAGCCTTATCGTGTCTTGTGGCACAACTATAATAGTGTTTTGTTTCTATGATTTTAAATTTTAATAAAAGACATGAGTGATAAGAAGTGCTTTTTTTAGTGAAAAAATGGTTGTGAAAAAAAATGAGTCTTTCAGTTGCTATGGTAGTCAGCGTATAAAAACAATTTAATTAGTAGTAAAGTTTACCAGGACAACATGTATAGAGAATTGGAAGAAACGACCACTCACTGCTAGTAAGGATTTTTTAAATTGTTTCGTATCCACATATATTTCCAAAAGCCACTTAAAATGATGCTTATCTCCGGAGAATATTGTTACCAATACTGGAACTCCAACTGTAAAAATGCAGCGGCGCGGCGTTCAGAAGTGACAAACTTTAATTTTAGAGATCAATCAGGTTTGTACTGTGGACAAAAGTGCGATTTCGAAAAAATAAAAAAATCTTCAACGATGGTGATCGTTCAGAGTCGTGGAAGACAAGAATACGAAAAAGCAATGAAGGAAGCTACCTATTCTACAAACATGTGTGGAACAGAATGATACCTGGGCTGCTGACGTTCAATTACGGATGGGTTGCTGTTACAATGAATAGTAATGAGTCACCTAAAAAATAGACACTTTGTATACCAGGGGGTCCATTTAAAGGTGGTTAATGGGTATTATTGAGTGTATAGTGTGTACAAAATTTGAGGGCGATCAGTTAAACGGTCCTGAAGTTAAGAAAAAGTGCCTTCGTGGAGCCCCTTTGAGGGATCGTAGCCCCACATGGAGCCGCTTCACTAAATCTTCATAATTTCTCGAGAGGAATCTGTCATCGCACCCTGTATATTAAAATGCCTATAAAAAGCATGTAGAGCAGAAAAGGTTGTCTTTCGTTTTTTTTATAACTGTTTTAATAAATTAATTAAAAAATAAAAACGGTACCCGCCAGGTTCATTTTCGAAAAATAAACATCAAAAGTGCAAAATTGAAAGTTTCAAGGTCGATTACTGTACAAACGCTTGAAACAAACATATTATTACATGTGTACACATCATTGAAATTGTGACAATGAGCAGATTTCAAATATCTAAAGATATTAAGGGTATTCGATTTAAAGAAACAAAAGTTTGGTTGGGCACCGCTTTTCTGAACACCCTGTATAAAAATAAATAAACGCTGAAAAAAGCTTGCTTTGGCTTCTACAACTAACCTCCAACATCTATAAAATAAGGGGGTGTAAAAATATACGTGATCACATGGTACGTATTAAAAGGATACCCTGTATCTCAAATTGCTCAAGGATGACAGTTTGTCATCACTTGGATATCAAAACTAGGAGTTCTAGAGATGTCAAATCCGTTTTGAAAAAAACTTCGTCCCATATTTTTGGGTGTACCCCCGTGGCTGCCGGACTATGGCCATTGCTACAATTTTTCGTGTATGGAAACCCAGTGCCGGCCTTAGCCGCCTTTGCGCTCCTGGGCAATACTTTCAATGGCGCCCCCTACAATAGCCTTAAAATGAAAGATTAGCATACACGTATTTATATAACAAACAAAAAACAAGTTATAACAGAAGAATATACGTCTATGTAACTATGGAGATAATGATTTTAGAATAACCACGAGATGTCTCGGAAGAATAGGGTACTTGACGAAATTTTACAAACTTGATAAAACAATTCCAGGACACTTGCATAAAACCCAACGATTATTTCTAAAAATAATATTTACGTAATTGGAAAGTCTTTAGACTTTCTACGAAATTTGACAGGAAAGCACTACTTATGAGGTCACAAAAGTGTTTTAAAAAGGCAAACTTTTTTGGCAAAGTTGGGTCTAGGAACGTACTTCTAAGTGCTATGACGCCTTTATAAAAGCGTCTTCAAGATGGTCCCTAGCCCGGAGTTCTCCGTTTATTATTAACTCATAATACCTTACTCATAATACTTTACTACTACACACAAACATTTGCTGTTCTATCCCACGAATTTTGGTAGATGTGAACATCGGATTATTAGATCCATGAGAGCATCGAATTTCGGCAAATTATCAGATTGCCCTATCACGTAAACCTTGTCCATGATAATTTACCCACACTACACAACACGATAACTACACGAACAATAAAATAATAAATAAGAATAATACTATAATAAATCGCAGATATCTAATAATGTTTAGATTGAGCGGCATACGGAATGACAGTTGTTAGCGTGAGGGGTCGTCGGGTGCGGCGGCTTGGGTGGGCGGGTGGCGTTGCCACATACGCGAATATTTCCGCATTATTGAAGTCTAAATTAATATTTATCGTATATGTTCCATATATACAAACTTTAACCAAAGTGTCGCGTGAAAGACATCAAGGATATAGTTTCCAGCCTGTACAGCATAAACATACACCATCTTAATATAGGAGTCAATATTCGTAATAAAAAAGTATTTATGTGACAAATTGCATTAGTTAAACTTCAAAGGTTGCAACACTTTAAAAGATATATATTCATAGGCAAGCTGGAGACATTTGAATAGAAAAAAAATTTGTTCCACGAATTACTGCAAATGGTCTCAGGCAACATTGCAATGTCGCTTCTCCTGACAGTCACAGAGGTTGCTACGTTTGCCGTTTTAGGCAATAAAATGACGAAACTGTAGATTTCAGCCTGAAGAAAATAATTGTGCAACTTCGTCTTTAATTATCATCAATAAATAGATAAGGGTTAAAAGCCGCTGTTTCATTTATTACGTTTTATGTTGGTGCATCTACTGTAAACTGAGTACGATTTTAGAGCAACTAAAAATATTGTCAAGTACCCTATTATGTGTATGTAGTGTCATACGTTATTTATTCATGTCATCAATAAAAATTAAATTTTCTGGCCTTTCCGACGGCAAACTCCCCTCATCAATAAAAATTAACTTTTCTTGCCTTTCTGTGGACTGATAATATCAGTAAAATCCTCAGATAAATAACCAAGGATAGAGGGAGCCCAAGCATCAATATGCACACGTTTGTAGTCAACCAACATCTAGCGGAAATCTACCGAAGTAAACAAACATTACGCCCGTGAGTACAACGTTTACCTGTGATAAGTTATATCCTGAGAAATATCAATTTGGCAACATGCAACACACAATTTCTGCTATATCCTAAATACAAATAAATAGTTATAAATTAACAAAACAACACTTGAAACACACACGTAAATAATCAAAGAATATGACACACTGGAGTAAACAAACAATGCAGAGGGATTGAATGCGGCGGCGGACGGCTGCATTGCCATGTTGGGCGATTTGAATTGTCTGTCCACGATTTTATTGAAGTGATAATTATCACAATTTAGTTTTAGTTTAAAATTGTCACATACAAGGAATTAATAGCTACCTACTTTTTTTAACTTAATACCGCTATTAAACCCGTTTATTTTGCAATTAAATTCTGTAAATAATGGAGTACGTGGCATCACTCAAAAAGTATTAGCTCTTTACTTTTTGATCTTGCTCCCTCTATCCTTTGGTCTCTCGGTTCGGCGGCGCTCCGCACCCTCGGGCGGTGCCCCGGTTTGCCCCCCCCCCCCCCTAAGGCCGGCCCTGTGGAAACCATCTGTTATTTTGTCCTACTATCTAGTTGTTCTGTGATATGTAGATATATAGTTTTCAGTTATGACATAAGAACTACGTTTCAATATAAGTACAAAATATTTTGCTGTGTCAAATCTATATTTAGGTACTGGTGTGGTTTGTTGTTGTTGTTATTTTAATGTATACTGCTCCCAACTTCGTGTTGTTCGCTACATATTTTTATTCTATTGTAGGGTCCTGATAATGTCAATATAATTGACGAAACGTCGACTTTTTGAAAAAAGTTGTATTGTTACATATCTACCATTTGATCAACTACCTATCTAGCCAATACAGCTCAAAATAAATTTTTGTTTTTTAAATTGTGTTGTTTATCTATCCATATTCACAAAAAGAACTGAGGTATCGTTGGGGTTTGAACCCGGGCTATCAGATTGAAAACCAAAAACTTTCCATATAGGTACACTAAATTGGCTCACGTGGAATTCGCTTAGTATATTGTTTACATGACAGCTGTAATGAAAAAGTTAATAAAGACATACGTTTTCATTATCACAGTTTACTTTTGGTTGTGATTGTTTTCTTATTTTGTGTCTACTATGTTTAAATAACAGCCGATCTTTAAACAAAGTCGGAAAATACCATTTTAAGAAAAAATCTTCAAAAAGGTGTGTCCTCAAACGCTTTGTTTTAGAAATATCTAGGTGTAAAAGCTTCGACTTAATTTGAAATATTCTAAACCAGTGGAGGTGATGAAGGCCTGAATAGTCGGTAGCAGTAACAACAACTGCAGCTGGTTACTGTTTTACGAGAAATTTCATTTTTTACGAAGTAGACTCTCAGACCACAAAGCTTAGCATTTTTTGAAAATTCGTTTTCCCGAATTATTCTTTAGTAAGCCCTTCCGACGTCGACATTACAAAGAATCCTCTACATATTTTATCAAAAAACGAATGGCACATGCAGGCACGGCCTTTCCGGGAATCTCGCTTAAATATTCACCAGGCAGTAGCTATTGGCTCCCGACCATATTTCTTACCAAAACTAATCCCTTGTAGGCATAAATAACGGATAGCCACACGTTGTTGTTGCGGCTTTCGCAGTGCTCCAGTTCAGGCCTGATTTTCGCGTCATCGTTCTCGGAGACGGGGTCTTCCAGGGGGAACGACTCTATCCGCCGCTGGAGCGGGTCCACGAACTGCCACACGGACATTATCACCAGGTCCATCACTAGTAGGCCCGACACCATCGAGTAGAGCTTCCAAGGTTGCACTTTTTTCTGGAAGAAGGAAACTTTATTTATATTAGCTACAAAATATAATAGGTAATAATAATTTTAGAGAGAGAGAGAGAGAGAGAAACTTACTGGCATGGGACGATTACCAGCATACAAGATCTCGTGGCTGAAAGACAGCAGCTACTCTTATTATTATAGTATTACTTTTAATAATGATGATAAAAAACATTAATTACTGGTACTACAAAACGTAAAATTTTAATATCATAATATCGTTGACTGACGTATTTATAAGACTTCTTACTGCTCTAGCTTAATATTCTGAAATATACATGGCGCTGAAGGCGAACAAAATGTTTTCCATTGTATTTTGTCTCCGGAAATCATACAGTGTGTCCCAGGATAAGTGAAACGAGAGGTGTAAAAGACCAAAAAATTCGTTCGAATTTGGCCATTTGGGGTCCAGGCCCGCTTGCCTAGAAAATAATCTACACCATATTTTTAATTTTGAAAAATAAAGTAGGCCCTGACAGGTACGATTTATTTATTTATATATTTTTCAAAACAATTGACCTACTTTGATTTTCGTTCATTTTATTTCCTATAAGTAGATGAGCTATCCTTTAAAATATCGAAAAATTTCATTAGAAAAAGTTATTCAGAATAAAAAAGTATGCAAGACTGCGAAAATTGGACTCAATCGGCCTAGTATGATTTGTTTGAAATAATGTCAAATAATCAAATCAAATTAGGCTAATTATTTTGAAAATTGGCGTAGGGACATAATTTTCAATTCTCAGCAACTTTTTCTAATGAAATTTTTCGACATCTTGTCGAGAAAGGGCACCTTAACCTACACAGAAAATAAATAAATCGTTCCGCTCAGGGCCTACTTTATTTTTCAAAATTAAAAATATGGGGAAAATTATTTTCTAGGCAAGCAGGCCTGTACCCCATACGAACTGGAAAATTTTTGGTCTTTTACACCTCTCGTTTCACTTATCCTGCGACACACTGTATATGGTGAGGCATACAGCTGCCAAACATGTACTGGGTGTGCTTTATTGTGATTCTCAATAGGTATAAACTACAAAAATGTAGAGTTGCGTAATGACTTTCTGGGAATAACTCCCGTTTGGTCTCAAACCGAGATGCTGTGAGAATGGGTCAAATCAGTAATATTCAAGATGTTTAAAAGAATCGACAAAACTGAACTTCTTATGAATTTCCCAAAATATGAAACAATTATATAAAGAAAAGTTGTTTAGAATGAAAGGTTACACCAGAGCAATATTCAATATAAGTGGCTTGCTTTGATTTTTTAATAGTTTTTTCGATAGATTGTGAAGTGACCTTTCTAAGGGAAGGTATTCGTAAAAGTAGTATTAAAAAATGTTTAGAATGCATACACCTAACTTTTTGATGTTGGTCTTACAGGTATGTTGACTCCAAAATTCGAAACATAAAATTTTCATCTACCTATTTCAAATTTTACAGATCAATAATTATTATTGTATCATTTTAAGTGAGAAAAAATTTCCTATAGGCAATGTATCAAAAATGTTCCGCTTTCAAAATGGAATGGATTAAACTCGACAAAATTTTACATCGTATTTCAAGAAAACCAATGGCGTTTTATCCAATGCCAATATTCTTCATTTTGGATGGAACATTGAACATTTTATTTGTCGGATTTTGGAGCTAACTTATGTGTTTCGTGGCACATTTTGCTAATTTCAACTCAAACGGTTGATTTTATCCTTATGGAAAAAGTAAGTAGGTATGCAAAACGAAAATATGCTCTAAAGTGATGCACCTGTAAGATCAAAAAGATAACTTCAAAAAGTTACGAGTAAAAGCAAGATCCAAAAACAACACAAGAGATCCGTAGATGACATCTTCAGCTTATTCTCTTAAAAACACGGCAATGTCAGATTTCAGTTCAGCGGCTTTATTATTTTGGGAGATAAGACTTACCATAATTTAATTAAAAAAGAACTGCAACGTGCTATGTACACGCGCGGCCTCATAAATCGTTCCACTTAGGCATGAGAAATAAGCAAGAAAGAAAAAGAATTTCGGGTAAGTGCGGCAACGTTGCGCCAATTCCACGGCTTCTCAAATCAACAACTTCCCCTACATTCCCTCGTACCGACCCGCTCCTCCCCGTAGAAAATAAAAATTGAGTTTACGTCACCCAACAAAAATAGGTTAATAAATTACGCGGATTTCATTGATTATCCAAGTGGTATTAGTTAAATAAGGTATAATATCTAAGTATAATTGTGTTATAATAGAAGAATCTCGTAGTGGTTTTTTACATTGGTTTATTACACTTCTTTATCTTAACCGCGAACCAAATCTTTGGTTTATTTTAATTTTTAAAGCTTCCCTGGAGTCCTCGGGTGAGGTTTTGATGCTTCCCGGGCCCCAGAGAAATCGAGAAATGAGAAAAACATGCTATTTCCAATAGCGGTTTCAGAGGATTTTCCGTCGGTTTCGTTGATTCTACAGCCGTCCCGTTTCTCGAAAGTGGTTAATCGTGAATCGGGAATTTCTCTTAGATATCGGATTTTCGATGTTCTTTTTGGTACCGGAGGAAAGTACGACACCCAATTAACAGATTTGCCACCTTCTTCGATTTTTAGAACGGCTCTATTCGAGGTTGTCGAAAGACTTTTGCGAAAAAAGCCACCAATATTCGTGGGCAGGGTTATAAGATTTTCCACTATTATTCAGGCAATCTAAGGCCAACCTAACAGCGCCGAATTTACTTTTCAATTTAATTTACTGATTTCAAGGGCCGCGCGTGTACCAATAACTATTGAGATTTGACCGTTAGGTACTTGTTAAGCTCAGTCGTACTATTTTGGAAAAAAATAATTATATGCGGTTGCCCTATGTAAAATTTTTAATGGGACACTGCTGTTATTTTCTGTGAATTTAAAAATTTAAAAACAGTTATCCAAAGATTCTATAATAAGCTAAAAGAGAGGCGGGATTGATCACTCAAGATCCTGTTCATAATCCAGGTTGTTCGGACTGAGTGACACTCTTGATTTCATTAAATTAATAATCATGAATGAGGATTTCATCGATTTTTGAACAATTATATACACAAATTAGAAAAAAGAGATCGATCGCCTTTTATTTCTAAATTTTTTGTTATTCGATAGAAAAAAATGTTTAATAAAACAGTAGAACACATAATTTCACGGGAACGCTTTTCAAAATATGCAAAATACACAAATCATTTAACAGTTTTCTTATCAATATAATATACACAAAGAGTTACAGATTAAAGATAAAGTCTAAATATAGATAGCATGTTTAGTTTATATCATAGCATGTAATTTTGTGGTCGTGTCAAAGGACGTTCCTTACTTTGACTTCATGAAAATGTGTCTTTTTCATATCGAGATGCTTCTTATTCTGTATGTTAAAAAGAGCATTGATAACTTTATAACTTTAAAGGAGAACGCTAAGGATGCTGAGATAAAATTCCCGAAATAATTAGGAAAGATCTGGCGAAAACTTTACCGAGAAGAGCTTCAGAGAAATATCTTTTTAACGGCGTAACTTTTTTATTCAGCATCACAAGTTTACGTTGGAAGAATTAGCGGAGTAGAAAACTTCTTTTTGATAAATAATTCAACTTGCGCTGAATAGGAAAATCGAGTTAACCTTAAAGACTGAAAGCAACTTCGTTTTTATTATGTTCGCCTAATGGCGTTTTAATCTAATTCTAGAAGGATTCTATTTAGATGTTTAATAACGTTATACGAGTAGATCACAGTATGCATTTGTATGTTATCCTCAATTTTGTTGTCTTCGAATTGATATTTCAATAATACAATAATTATTCTAGTAAATATACCAAACCTTCATGGAATTAGGTAAGTACAGGGTGCGGCAAAACAAACAGGACAGTTTTGAAGGGCTATTAAAAAATTGACACAACTTACGAAAAAGTGGTTTATTCTGCTTGAGACTCGCCTCGCAACTTGGAAGAAGTGAAGATCCGTATTAGAGAGGAAATCGCCGCCATTCCGATCGATACGGGCCAGAACGCAGTTGAAACTTCAGAAATCGCCTACATCAGTGCATCGCTCCTGGAGGACATAATCTTGTCGATTTGCTCTTTAAAACTTAAGTGAAAAAAATGGGATGTAGAACTGACTCAAGCAGAATAAACAACTTTTTCGTAAGTTGTGCCAATTTTTTTTAATATAGCCCTTCAAAACTGTCCTGTTTGATTTGCCGCACCCTGTACTTAAATTCACACCTTACTTTTACAGCATTTGGAACTACTTTTTATAATGGTGTCGTCAGGAAGGTGCACGTTGTGTTATGATTTTTTCATGAAAATAAATGTAGTGTTACAGGGTGTATAAAATACACTTTCTTAAATATTTTTAGGTATTTTGCCGAAACTGCTTTAGCGAAAGTGGCCTGATAGATGATTTTATAATAAATATAATTCATCGCGTAACTCCATAAAAAATTGTTCAGGGTGTTTCGATGCTCAAACCTTGATTTTGCATTTTGCATTTTGAGATGGTCCAGAGAAAAATACCCTGTATATTCTTGAATTGAATTTTTGCACACCAACACTTTGAGCGGTCCTGGTGATTGTTCAACTGTTTCGAAGTAATTCCATGGCACACTACTTGACTCGCCAGATGCCATTAAAATTACTATTTTGCTCAACTTTGACAACCTCCAAATTGGAACCCCCTGTATATTTTTTGTTCAAATTCGGTATATGGGGGAGTTCGATGTGTCCTCATTAACGCTGTGGTGTAAGATTTTAAATAAAAAAATGCCTAATATGGTTTTTTGAAAAACGCACCACTTTAAAAAACGCAGTAGGCCAGGATTTCGCGGCAAGGTCAAAACAATACGCAAATGATGACGTTTCAGGGACATATCTATAGAAAAAATTCACCCTTTCAATTCCCCCAGCCTACTTAGACATTCAGGGGTGTTAATATGAAAAAAGGGACACACTGTATATAAGAATGTTTTACTAGTAGGTAGGTACTTCAACAATTAAAGGTATTATTTTTTGAGTAAAATATTTTATTTCTGAATTTGTGCATCTATCTTTAGAGGGACAAGATTAGGAAAATTATTACAGTAACTTGCGAAAGGTAAGTAATATGTTTCTCTTATTATTGTACTTGAACCCAGTACTTATAATTTATTTTGGTTAAATTTTATTCAGCAGTTGTTTTTAGATTTTCCCAATTCTCACCGTGATAAAGGACTGAGGTGTCGAACTCAAAACTGACTTGCCATGGAATTACTTCGAAACAGTTGGATGGTCAACAGGACCACTCAAACAGTTGGTGTGGAAAGATCCAATCAAAAATATACAGTGTCCTTCTCTGTCCCATCTCAATATACTGAATGTATACTAAGTATACAAATACAGAGGCCTGCCAGTCAGTAAGTCCACATGAATTAAGGTGGTTGGTGTGCCACGACAGGAAATGCCCTTTGTTGAGAAAGGTCCAATAATTTAAATGGTTTTTAGTTGTTGGGTGGTAAAAAAAAAAATTAGGTACCTTTGTGTTTATTAATATTTTTTCAATAATTCCCGAGCACTCTTGACCGATATAAAACTTCATAAAATTTCAGCATTTTGAGATGGCCGAGGGAAAATACCCTGTATATTTTTGTATTGAGTCTTTGTATAGTATACACCAACACTTTGAGTGGTCCTGTTGGCCATCCAATTGCTTCGAAGTAATTCCATGGCGCACACTTGACTCGCCAGATGCCTTTAAAATTCCATTTTCTCAACTTTGACACCCTGCAGAACGGAACTGCCTGTATATTTTTTGTTCAAATTTGTTATAAAAAGTGCCTTGTGCCAGTGCCTTGTTACACAAATAACTATTTTATAACAGAAAAGTTTCTGTAAGGTGATTAAAACCGCAAAGATTGGTTGAAATAATAATATGTAGGTAGTTAGTACATAGTATCTCAGTTGAATAATGACACAATAATAATTATTGTGCTATTAGGAGAATAATTATTCTCATAATCGAGTGCCTATTGGGCTAGTATGATTAAATTTTAAAAATTAATTTGGTGTTTGCAATTGTGAACTACAGTCATCTAGTTCCCTAAAAGGCCCCTTGTCCAAGATAAATATCCACAATCTTAGAAATTTGAAAATACCTTAAGATATTTAAGGTAGTAGTAATCTTCTTTACCGACATACCGACATCATAACGTGCTTGTTGTTAGATACCAAGGCCTGGAGGGTAGGTATACCTAGGTACCCATTAATACCTTTTATAAATAAATAATGTAAGCACTTAAATCCCGCAGTATTTCCGTATACATATTTTGTTCATTTGAAAACATATTTTCCTTTTAGTGCTCGTGAAAGTGGCCTTTTGAAGTTCAAAAATAAGCTACAGAAAGTAGGTATATGGAGTAGAGTTTTGAAAAAGCTTATTCCAACAATCCTCCCATTATGGTGACGGTTGCAATGATATTATATAAACAATTTAGATCTATTTTCACTAGAAAATAGAATAGTGAAAGTACAAGGGTGGGTAAGTTGATATATTTTTAATATTAGAATAACTACTAAATATTCTTGCTTACAAGTTATGTAAATGTAGACATTTGCCATGATACTATAAGTATCGTGGATATTTGATCTCTCTATTTACGTATTTTTCCTTGTCATTATGTTCTTCCTCGACAAATTCTTGGTTTTTAAAATGCTTATTTTCCTCTTTTTAAATTTGGGATGCTAGTTTTGGTAAAAAAAATATAGGGCAGAACGTCAGGTTAATCGAAGGCGAATACGTGGACCTTGTAAGAATTTTCCCCAATTCATTGTGTTTTCTTCAAGCTGAGTAGGAAAAAAATACATTGCAATACTACAAGAGCTTGTTATTTAAATAAGTACTTCCATTAAAAGGTACTTATTTCGCATTCACTATTCATTATTGGCTTGATACAGCAAACAGCACAAAAAAAAAACAGAACACGAATCACTAACATCTTCAGCAGAGGAATCTTGGAAGTCAAAATAAAAAAAATCAAAAAGTGTTTATTGAAAAGATACAATCTACAAAATGACAATGACAAGCAGAGTCCCAATAAACAACTAACAACACTCACGAAACCAAAGGTTGTGTGTGAGTTATACCGTAGTCACTCATCCAAGACATAACAGTCATATGACATTTACTATACCTACCAAGCTTACACATCTCAAAAATCTATTATTTCATGATCCAATCTCAAATACCTTTGCAACTGTATTCCTATCCATAGCCATCAAGTATTTTTTTACAAATCTCTTGAAATATTTGATTGGTTGATTTATTGATATTAGATCTTTCATTGTTCTTTCAAGGCTGTTATATACATGACCACTCAAATAGCTGAAACTTCTCTGGTATCTGTATTTAAATATATCAACCAGATTTTATACCTATAATAGACATTTCTATATATTTCCTACATTATAAATATTACATAGGTTTATTATTTTGGTAAGCAGATAAATAAGGTCATTTTTGGTTTTAATAGATATAGATAATAATAAAAACTCGTTATAACGTTCAAACTAAAAATCTCAAAATTAAAATTATTTTAGTTTGAAATGTTTGAAGTTTGAAGTATACCAAGAATAAGTAGTTAGGTTAGACTTGTAAAAAATCGACAAATTCACAAATAATAACAAGGAAGATTGTGTGAACTTAGCTACAGAGGACTTTCAGCATATCGATTGTATCTAGCGCCATATTTTGAGAGCAAAAGGAGCAAAAATGAAATATGCCAGGGGAGTCTACCAAACTTCTATTATCCGCATTCATGCAGTTTTCTGTATGACCAGACTAGCCCATTATTATACAAGACACAGAAGATCAAAAATGTAACTTCCTGCATCTGCTAAAAGCAAGCTTTGCAATGTAGTTTTTATCAGATTGCCCGGCACTGACATAATGAAGTTTCCTGGAGAAAATCAACTTTGTTACGCGCTATTAACTCCTAATGTCTTTGTTGCCAGGAGATTTTTCGCAAACAGTAATTAATTGATATATAAGCTTGATGGCAGACCGAATTAATCTATTACTTTTCGGGAAGTTTCCTTTACCTCCCAGCATATTTGAAACCTGTTGAGTTGAATTAACTTAATTAGTGTATATAATCCATAATTCATGCCGTACACGAATACTTTCCAAATTTCATTACAGAATTGCAATAATCGGTTCTGAAAAGACTGGAAATGTGTTGGTATGAGAGCCGGCCGCATGATTTCAACTCTCATAAGATTATAGAATAAATTGTTATGTAAAAAATGTAGACAGTATATTTTTTTACTTGAAGCGAGTAGGTTGCTTCAATTAATATAGGCCCGATCATTGATATTTAAAGAAGTTGTGGTTAATTTTTAGGCAAATCTACTCTCATATGATTATAGAACAAAATAGGAAAGAGGGTCCATGGGGCAACAATAAAAAAGGCGTATTTTCGCGGGGCCCCGAAAATCCTCCGCTGTTAAATACGGCGCGAAAGACGGGGGCAAGTCTGGACATTGGGGACGCGAGTTGTGTGCGAAGTCCCGCTATACAGCCACTGCCATATACCGTTTGATGCCCAGGAAAATTTATTTTTTTAAACGCGTTTTTCGGGAGATCTGACGGTACGGCGAGATGGCCGGAGAACGGGTCAACATATTTAACTAAACTTTTTCAGGTAAATTAAGTATTTTCCGTTTTCGAGTTATTAAAGATTTTCTGCTAAAAAAACGACCAACGTAGGTGGGACGCACCTTTAAAAGCCAAAGTCCGAAAACTGTCAGAAATTGCCCTTTTCGCGAGCTACAGTAAAGTTATTTCGGCTCGGGGCTCTGGGGTCGGAATTTTTAAAGCTTCCCTCAAGTCTTCAGGTGAATTGCAGATGCTTCCGGTGCCCCCGAAAAATCAAAAAATGAGAAAAAACACGCAATTTTTAAGAAAAATCGGGAGTCGGGAAAATTGGTAAAATATCAGATTTTCGAGGTTTCTTTTGGCACTGGAGGAAAGTACAGAACCCAGTTAAGAAATTTACCACCTCCTTCGATTTCTATAACGGCACTTTTCGAATTTATTATCAAAAGACTTTTGAGAAAAAGTAGTAAATTTGTTCGTGGGATGGGTTGTACCTATTAAAAATTAACCACGACTTCTTTAAATAAAAATGATCGGGAACATATTATCTGAGGCAACTTACTCAATAAAAAAATAATATATGTTTTACAGAATGTCAACCAAGTGAAAAACGATTTAAAATATTGGACCTTTTTCATCAAAGCACTGTTCAAGCAAAGAAATATACCTACTATCTACATTTTACATAACATCTTATTCTATAATCTTATGAGAGTTGAAATCATGCGGCCGGCTCTTGGACTATATGTAGTTTGTGAGCAATTTAGCTTTTCAGGTCATTGTTGTAAACGAAATAAAATAATTGCTATTTGTTCGTTCGTCAAAAATGGAGAAATAAAAACAATAAGCAGGTATGTACATACATCCAGTATGTACGTAAAACGCACGAAAAATTTTATGGACTTCAAGGAAATTCTTTCTCAAATATAGGTATCAGGAATCCATAGATGGTACTTTCATTAGGCCTTTTTCCCGAAGAGCGCAGTTTCTCGTTACAACCCGTTTAAAATCATAGGTAGTTACCTATTTTTTTGCCGATTTTACTTACCTACTAAAATACTCTCGCATTCAGTCCAGATATAATTAAATAAACTTTAAAGTTTTAAAAAATTGAAAACCATATATTTTTATCTCTGACAGAGATACGACAAAATCGATCGGAGGCATCTAATTCCGTACAGGAAAAATTTTATGAACTTTTGCTCCATAAAAACCCTCTCCTAATAAAAATAACCGTGAACGTCAACATAGTAAACCGCGAAATCAGATTATAGCTTTTCAGTACCGAATAATACCTGATAGCGATCAGTGCGATAACAAATAGAATTGAATTTCAGAAGTTGAAGAACTTGTTTAAATGTTAATATATCGGTACCTACTATCTATAACATTAAAAAATATATTCGTGAAAAAACGTAGAATGCCTTAATCAATGACTTAATCAATAGAAATAGGATGTCTGCTAAAAGATTATTATCAAATTCAGCGTTAAAGTTCACCAATTCTCGAAAAATGACTCATTGTGTCCTCTTAGTGCCAATTTAAAAGGCCCCACCAAAATGAACACAGTTAATTATTGTTTGATTTAAAACGTACCGATTTTTATCAACCTGCACATTATGTTTAAGCAGTATATCGGGATATGTTGAATGTAACTAACTATGTTTTTATATTTATTTTACCCAGCATATACTTACCTTTCGATTTTTCGTGTCATTTTATTCCAAATGTGCACAACACCGCGCCGAACAAAACACATACAAAACAAAACAACTTCTTTGTTTATTGACACCTGCACAATCAATTATTTTGTAAGTAAAGGCACTTTTGTTGAATTTACCTGATCGCGTTTTTTGTCCTGCCGTTTGATATTTCTCTGGTCTGCCCAACTCTTTAATTTGCAGTTTTTGCTCAAATTCCATTGACGAAAATGAATTTGTTAATAAAAAACTTACACTGTCAAAACGTTATAAAGGAAAGTACTTAAGTAGCAGAATTAACTACGCAAAATAAGCAGCACGTTTTGTCAACGAAATATACAGGGTTATTCAAAAACAAATGCCACCCGTAGCACAGCGGTATTCTACTCCAAAAATAAAGTGACCCTTGTTTTTTCTTTTTGTTCAAAGGTCTATATTAAGGGCCCCACGAGCCCTTAAAAGGGGCCCTAAAATTTCGTTTTTTCGCTATATCTTTTAAACGGTTCGATCGATTTTAATGATCTTTTGCACACGTTCATAGATAGATGTTATAGTGCAGTATCCGCAACCGTCAGAGGGCGCCACTTGTGCCAACCAGTTTCATTTATTATGCTCAGAACTTTTTTGCCCACAGTTAACTTGTAAAGTAATTTGAACCACTTTGTAAAAAATTCCATTTTCTACAAAAAATTATTCTATAGTATTTTTTCCAGAAACTATGCCATTTCGGAGATAACGCCCAAAATTCAGCCATCATGCACGTACCTTGTACCCACGCATATTAAACATTAGTGGCATAATGATCTAGTTACCTTTGGAATTTGGAAACAATCACACTTAAGAGGACTTATTAAGAGGGGGTTGCCGAGAGCGAAATTGACGTTAGATTTCGTATTTTTTTAAGTTGTATAGCGTAAAATCTAATAACATTTTACCTGGCAAAAATTTAGTACAAATATCTATGTCTTCATATTAATCATAAAAGCATATGCACTGGAATTATTATTTTTCCCAAGGTTTTCATAACCTATAAAACAAAACACTGCTTTTAAGATCTTATGATTAAAATGAAGACAGATGTTTGTACTAAATTTTTGCCAGGTAAAATGTTATTAGATTTTATGCTATACAACTTAAAAAATGGAAATCTAACGTCACTTTCGCTGTCGACAACCCCCTCTTAAGTATTTGACATTTGGTTTCAAGCAAATGCTAAGAATTTGAAAGTTTTTGAGCATTTGCTGTAGTTATTTCAATATTAGGTATTTGTATCATTATTTTATTAGGGAAACTTAATGTATTAAATTACAACAAAACTGTATTTGAATTTTAGAAAACATGGTCAAAAGGTAAATGTGATTGTTTCATTGTTTGTTTCCAAAAATAACTAGATCATTATGCCACTAATGTTTAATATGAGTGGGTTCGTGGTATACGTGCATGATGGCTGAATTTTGGGAGTTATCTCCGAAACGGTAAAATTTATGAAAAAAACAGTACAACCATTTTTTAGTATAGAACTGAATTTTTTACAAAGTGGTTCAAATTAATTTGCAAGTTAACTGTGGGAAAAAAGTTCTGAGCATAATAAATCAAACTGGTCCGCACAAGTGGCGTCCTCTGGCGGTTGTGGATACTGCACTATAACATAATTATGTGACATAATTATCTATAAACGTGTGCAAAAGATCATTAAAATCGATCAAGCCGTTTAAAAGATATAGCGAAAAAACGAAATTTTACGGCCTCTTTTAAGGGCCCGTGGAGCCTTTAATATAGTGCTTCGAACAAAAAGAAAAAACAGGGGTCACTTTATTTTTGGAGTAGAATACCGCTGTGTTACGGGTGGCATATTTACGTTTCCTATACGGTCAACGCTATATTAATAAATGCCGGCTTATGCAAAAAAGGTAGATTGGACTGTCATAACAGCAACAAACACATTAATACATCAAGCCTATTATACAGTGTGTCCCAAAAAGTTAGAAACATGAAAAACTGCCCTTGATTGAAAAATGACCCCAACAAAAGTTATGCAGCATAGGTGTTTTAGCTGTCAATGTCATTTTTTTGATGTAAAATGTTGAAAAGAGCTAGAAGAGCAAAGTCAGTGACTTGTTTAAGTGGCGCCAAAACAATTTTGAATTAAATATTGTGGTATTAATAAAAAAAATAGTTTTGTCAAACATAAAATTTGGTTAAGTTCGTGGGCAACACCCTTCCACAAATTATTTGTTTTTTAAATGATAATGTGGGAATATTTGAAAACTATTGAAAGCAACAGGGATTTGAACATGATTCTGAGTTAAAAAAAGGTGTGACTAAACACTTAAAAAAAAAAATTCTGCGTTGTCTCGTTTTTGAAAAAACATAAAAAATAAAAATATAAATAAAATTTGAGCTATCCGTTTCAAATTTCACATTTGCACATAATTATTAATTTCAGACAACTTTCCCTTATAACTTTATTTCGTATCTTTAAAAATTAAGGTAGTTTACTCTTGAGGAAATTTCAAAAAAATGACATTGACAGCTAAAACATCTATTCTGCATAACTTTTGTTGGGGTCATTTTTCAACCAAGGGCAAGCACCAACTTTTATCAAGAATAAAATTTTCTGACAAATAAAAAATAAAAAAGTTTTCCATATGTTTCCAACTTTTTGGGACACACTGTATATTATTTGGAAATAACAGGTAAATGGTAAATAAATAAGTGTATCAACAGTTACATTTTAATGATTAGATAGCTGTAAGTTTCTGCTACTGAAACCTTGTGGTCATGTATATAATATACCTAAGAGTAATTAGTATCTAAGAATTAAATTGAATATTAAATGTAGGTTCAGGGTTCCACCTCGGGTTCCACGACTCCTCCTAGAAGTTTCTAATTTGTTGTCATAGAAAAAAATCTGAATAAAAGTTGTAGGGAATTGTATGCATCTTTACGGGACGCTAAAATGTATCTGTTGATGCACTTATTTATTTACCATTTACCTGTTATTTGCAGGCTTGATGTGTTGAAGTGTTTGTTGCTGTTATGACACTACCTTTTTGCATAAGCCGGCATTTATTAATATAGCGTTGCGCTTACCGTCTAGGAAACGGAGCGATCAGAGCGCGTTACGTTTCCTAGCTGGCTGCCGCAACGAGTAGCGTTGACCGTATAGGAAACGTAAATATGCGCCCGGGAGAATCCGCTGTTCATGCGCATTTAACTCGATGACCAATCCCAATTATTGTCGATCTCACTTCCACATTCGCCGGACCGCTTTCGGTCTCTCTCTACAATGCTGTCCAAACGGAAGGTGGCTCGGGATATATTTAGCTGCCGCCGTTGCCGGGTCTCACGATAAGTAAATATCAGGAAGTTTATGTTAGGAGTGCAAAATTGTTAATATGAATTTGTGTGAACTAGGGTCATCATTTTAGTTAACTTTCCCGTAATACGGGAATCATACATTAAAGCCAGCAATCACCCTGATTAATAATAATTTCCACTACATCAGTGTTTGTAAATGATTTAACAAAGGGATAGTATGTGCGCGTCTCCAACCGTTGAATGGATTCGTTCAAATTTGGACTTCGATGTAGGTCGAAAACTTGGGGTGTTAAAGACAAGGCAACCGAGAGATTCTAAGAATAAACGATTCTCTGCAGTAAGATTTTTCCTGCGACCTGTGCACTTTAAAGGTACTGTTTGTAATCCTCGAGAATAGTGTCGATCGTTTTTATATGGTTGGTATCTGCTGTCAAAAGTCAAACCCATTAAGTCTCTTTAATTCCAATCTCACGATAATTTCTTCTCCCCCAAAATTTACCCCTTCGAAATTTTGATCGAGAATCGATAGCGTAATATTATTGATTTCCCTCGTAGTCACCAGAACGTACAGAAGATTTAGGAGTTTCATCTATTTTTCATTTGATTTTCGCCCCCTGGTCAATGTCGTCAGTGACACCATAAAGAGATACCAGAGAAGCTCAGGGTTCGAAAGCAAGGCAAAAAGTAAAGCACCGCGAGTTTTGGGAAGATAACAAAAGTGTGGTTGACAATAGTCAAAAAGTTGCCCATAAGATATGCCTCACGAGATCTGTTCATTGGCCACAACTCTACAGGGTGATTCAGTTTTATTCTGCGACACTTCAACAGGTGATAGAAAACAAAAAAATAACCGCACTTTCTTTTATAAACTAATTACCCACTTATACGCCACTGGTTGTTCAAGGAATTTGATATTAACAGGTTTTATGATAACCTATGCCGTTATAACGTGTACCAAATATGACTTAAATATCTCAACTAGTTTGGAAAATATTCAATAAATTCCACATATTTCTCACAACTTTAATAGCCTGTAACTTGTTTATAAGGCCTTAAAATGATATAGTTTATAGAAGAAAGTGCGGTTATTTTTTGGTTTTCTATCACCTGTTGAAGTGTCGCAGAATTAAACTGAATCACCCTGTATAATTAAAGTAGCTCTACGTACAAAAATGAGGGCTGAGTTGGCCGTATTACCTACCTTCGGTTCACCTCTTTTCTATATCTACTTCTACATACCCAACTCACCATCTTGACCTTGGGATCGGTTTTGGCCTTGGTGCTGAGCCGGTGCACCCGCCACACCTTGCTGAACATGGCGCCGAAGGACAGCGTGAACCCCAGGGACAGCGACCAGGCCCTGGCCTGGCATATGGACTGGTAGGCGTCGGGAGTCACGAACCGCCCGTCCAGGCCCAATAGGAACACCGCGCCTAGGCACACTACGATTCCGCCCAGCATGATGGTGTTGCAGACGGGGTGCGACGACTGTATCACCCTGTGTGGGAAGATGGCGGTATTGCTTCCAAGTTTGCAATAACTATTGGTTTAATTAACAGACCAAGAGTTTCAAGATAATATAGGTACCGGCCAAAATATAACATTAATTATAGATTAGCAACAATAGAGGTATTACAGTCTTGTGTGCTACTAACTGATTTGGCCTACTGTCATATTATGTACAGGGTGATTCAGTTTTATTCTGCGACACTTCAACAGGTGATAGAAAACAAAAAAATAACCGCACTTTCTTCTATAAACTATATAATTTTAAGGCCTTATAAAAAAGTTACGGGGTGTTAAAGTTGTAAGAAATATGTAGAATTTACTGAATATTTACCAAACTAGTTGAGATATTTAAGTCATATTTGGTACACGTTATAACGGCATGGGTTAGCATAAAACCTGTTAATATCGAACACCTTGAACGACCAGTGGCGTAGAAGTGGGTAATTAGTATAATTGATTTTAGAAAAAAAATGAACCACCTTGTATAGCAATAAAATGTATTCAATTTCTTATATAAATTTTAATTGTAAACAAAAACGCTCTCTCAGCATTTTTTCATATTATATGTGTCATGGTTTCCTGGCAAATTTGATTTTTTCGTGTTATTTCGGGGTACTTCTGAAAAATTAACTTAAAACTTCGCTCCAAAAGTAACACTCAAAGTAGAAAAAATGTGTTTCTTACTTTAAATACAGTAACTTTTCCCAATAAACTTACCCATTCGAGGTTTTACTTTTCAAGATACAGAGCGTAACATTAATTGTATCTTCCTTAAATTAATGTATTAGACCCTGTATCTTTAAAAGTAAGTATAGCCTTAAATAGGTAAGTTTATCGGAAAAAGTTACTTTATTTCAAGTAGCAAACACATTATTTCCACTTTTAGTGATACTTATGGAGCAAATTTTTTAGATAATTTTTCAGAAATACCCGAAATAATACAAAAAATCAAATTTGCCACGAAACCGTGACACCAAACCATGAAACCAAGAGGGCATTTTTGTTTAAAATTAATATATACATAAGAAACTGAATACATTTTATTGCTATACAAGATGGTTCTTTTTTTTTTTTCTAAAATCAATTATACTAATTGCATACTTCTACGCCACTTGTCGTTCATGGTGTTCGATATTAACAGGTTTTAATCTAACCCATGCCGTTATAACGTGTACCAAATATGACCTAAATATCTTAACTAATTTGGTAAATATTCAATAAAGACCACATGATTCTTATAACTTTAACCCCCCGTAACTTCTTAATAGGGCCTTAAAAAGATATAGTTTATAGAAGAAAGTGCGGTTATTTTTTGGTTTTATATCACCTGTTGAAGTGTCGCCGAATAAAACTGAATCACCCTGTATATTCGAAAACTATCAGTTGTTTGGTTTTGGAGCAAAAATAAAATTTTATATTTTTGGTTACGTTTGGTGATTACTTAGACTACTTCGCTATACAGAAGTACCTCAGAAATAAGTGCCAAAATGTTTACCACGTATTATTTAACTCATCAAAAGCAACAACTTTTTTAAATATCTACCTTAATTTTCCCCAAAAATTATTTTTATGCTGTATTTTCTGCATTAAAAATAAGGATTTGCTCGTGGATAAAAAACCTTCGAATAACGCATGGAAATCGATCATTCACTAAAGAGTTGAAGTGGACTAATACACCAATTTTTTATTTGCTCTTAGAATAATATTCAATAAAACAGGCAAATTGAAGAAATTCGTTTGGTACGCCTCGGTTCAATAAAATAAATCCGGCAAAATCGCCGTGAAATATTTTCTCGAACAATCAGTGACCGCCATAGTGGGAAGAAGATCCATAATTGGCTATCAGCTAAGTTTAGTACTTAAGCATAAGATATTATACAGGATGCAAATAAATGACTGCAAGGTAAAGAAAAATTGTTTCAAATACTTGGTACACAAATATTGCTGCCCCGCAAATGATTAGGTATACATATTAAAAAAATTCAGGATCTCAAAAAATTATTTTGTTTTTGTTTTCTTGAAATAATTTTAGCGAAAATCTAAATATTTGCGAGAAATTTGGGGAAAGGGGGTGTCATGGGGCGCCGAATTCAAATGTGAGACAAATTTTTGTTTGTGCTATCAGGACGTTACACAAATAAGTTATCGATTGATGTTTTTGATCCATAAATATTTGTTTATTTTGCCAAAATGTTGTGTTTCTACTAAAAAGTAAACTAAAATCCATAAAAAAAAGTCCTCCTATGCCATGTCGCTTTTCTTCATATTAATAAAGGATAATTTTAAATTACATGTTATGTAATGTTGCTCTGTAATGTTGCTCTTAACAGCGATATCGTTATTCAGATAGCTTCATTTATTTTTATTTCTTTTATACTTTTTATGAAACTGCAACATTTTGGCAAAAAGACGACACACAATCTTTACAGGTAAAACAACCAATTGACTTATCTGTGTAACTCCTTGTATATTAAAAACAAAAATTTCGCAAAAAAAATACCCTACTAACACCAAATTCCATCTTCCGCGTAAATATTTTATTTAAACTTTAACAGCCTGTAGGTATATGTTACGTCCACATTTAGTTTTCTGTTATTTAATAAGCTAATAAACTAAAATATATGCCGATCTCCCTTTTTTCCTCTCCTCACCCGGTACATGATCACTATGGTGTCGCGTACGTGTCAAAAGACGTCAATAAGAAGAGATCGATCAACCGCGACAGCTAGTGCCGAGGCCCACAGTTTACTCCCCGATCAAAGGTCAGTACCATTCCCTTTATGAACCACCTCCGTTAATTCTCGCCCTAATCAGTATATTTTTTATTAAGCATTTTTATATTTTTAAAATTTACCAAACTAAACTTTCAAATACTCTATATTATGAAAGACCTATATTATTATAGGTACCTACGTTTACGTATATTTTATAGAATTACAAAATATTACATAAAATAAAATATCTATATAGAATTATAGAAATGTGCCTCTTATGGAAAAATAATGCGTTGTTACTTAAGTACATTTTGCCAATGGCAATCCTCGCTGCATGACTTCAGATTCAATAGGCTTCGAAGCTCCTAATATTTTTTCCACTAACACACCATCTATCGTTTTGCATCTGACAACTTCATACAATCTGATGCGGTTATACGGCCATATCGAAGATTACACCACAAAAGTTCTTTCGATTCTCTCTAGCATTTTTTCATTCGATATTCGATACCACACTTTCCGCATATTTCAAAAAATTGTCCACAGATTTATCTTTCCCTGTAGTTTTAAAATTTGTTATTAAATCGTATATATACATATATACAGATAATGAAATTCGTATGCATAGGTAGTATATGACAAAGTCAAATAGCCCCTTCCCAGTGCAACGTTTTGACTTTTGCAAGAAATCTATTGAAATCTCTTAACGCGTATTTATTTACTAACTAATTAGGTAGTCACTTAGGCAAGCAACTTTATCTTTCACACCAGTTGTAAAATTAACTTCTTCCAATAACATTCTATAGAAAGTAACGCGGGTTCCTCACTTCTGTGTCACCAAAAAAGAAAAGAAGCTCCATGTTTTCATCTACCTAAAATAAATACACAATATGAATATTATACCTACTTAGAAGATACTAAAATACAGCGTGTCCATTTAGTATTCCCTTCTTCGATTGTGGCTATACTTTTAAGGATAAAAAAAATCGGTTCGGGGGATCCAAATAAGGGAAGATGGAGCACATTTTAAAATTAGTTTGGTATATACAGGGTGTTCCAAAAAAGTGTGGCGACAAAAAAATATTTTTTTTTTAAATGGAATCACCCGATTTTTTTTATCGCAAATGAGGCATATCAAAGTACAGTATACATCCCTAAATTATTTCCGCTTCCATCTGCGGCGTTGCCAAGTTTTAATTTTTTTAATGTATTTTTTGCTAAATATCAACCCTTCATTAATATTGCTATATTTTTCTTTCGGCTTGATTTTTTCTCTTGAAACTTTGGTTGTGGATTTACACTTAACCGTTTTATAAATGACTAAGAACCAAGTTGAAAATTTTTGTACAGGATGTTTCACTTTTTTCCGCCAAAACTCCGACATTTTCAAACTTAATTTACTATTTTTTTTTTCAAATGGAACACCCTATATCTAACATTTCTATTGGATAGAGCATTCATTCAGCTTTAATTTGATACCTAATGCAGTACCTGTATCTTTAGCGGTTCTTTCAAAAATCCAGTATAAACAGAAAATTTGCAACTTTTTACTACACCTGCATAAATAGAATATTAAAATAAAAAGTTAAAAGTTTTAGGAGAAATCATAGGTGGCCATGGTTTTGTTTCTAGTTTGACATATTTCATTTGCTGCTTGTATTCTGTGTTCGCTGTTTAATTTAAAACAGGAAAAAGTTGTCACAAAATGAATTATTGTAAACATGATAAGTATGATTTACGTAATTGGTGAATGTTTTGGAAATTGTTTTTGGCATCTCGAGTTTATGCCCAAAAATTCCCAGGTAGAAGGCATCCTGATACCAGAATGCTGCAGAACTTAAAGGAGCGATTCGATCGCACAGGAAATATTGCCTATGAAAGGCAAACTAGAACAAAACCAGTTTTAAATGAAGAAAATCAGTTAGCTATTACATTGGCTGTTGTGGAACACCCTGAAATAGGTGTAAGACAACTGAGTCGGGATTTAGAAATAAAAAAGTCCTCAGTAGTTTCACCCATACCATGTGCAGTTACACCAGGAACAGAATGGTAACGATTTTCAAAAAAAAAATAAGGATGACCAATTACAAAATTATGGACTAATCCTCCCCAAACATTAATACTCCAGTTGTGTTGAAAATTATTCACAAAAATCTTATGAGGGTTTTGCTTATAATAAAAATGAAAATTATGTCTATTTACAAAACCATTTCTGTGGAATGTAGATTCATCGGTAAATAATACAAATTTAAAAAAAAATTCGTCCTCCCCTGCTTGACCTTGTGCCCATGTACAAAAAGTTACTCTTTTCTGAAAGTCGTTATCATTAAGTTCCTGGTGTAACTGCACATGGTATGGGTGAAATTTGTTACGCCTAAGGCATTGTCCTACTGAGGACTTTTTTATTTCTAAATCCCCACTCAGTTGTCTTACACTTATCTTAGGGTGTTCCACAACAGCCAATGTTACAGAAAACTGATTTTCTAGATTTGTTCTAGTTTGTTTTTCATATGCAACATTTCCTGTGCGATCGAATATCGAATCGCTCCTTTAAGTTCTGCAGCATTCTGGTATCAGGATGCCTTCTATCTGGGAATTTTTGAGCATAAACTCGAGATGCCAAAAACAATTTCCAAAACATTCACCAATTACGTAAATCATACTTATCAAGTCATGTTTACAATAATTCATTTTGTGACAACTTTTTGCTGTTTGAAATTAAACAACGAACACAGAATACAAGCAGCAAATGAAATATTTACCAAATGTCAAACTAGAAACAAAACCATGGCCACCTATGAGTTCTCCTAAAACTTTTAACTTTTTGTTTAATATTTTATTTATGCAGGTATACAAAAATATGGTAAACTACAGATTGTAACTGGTACTTACGCTTTTTTGATATGCAGCTTTTTAAATAAGTACAAGTTTGATTCTCGAGTAATTTGCGTGTATGTAATAAGTAAAAAAGTTGCAAATTTTCTGTTTATACTGGATTTTTGAAAAAACCGCTAGAGATAGAGGTACTGTATTAGATATCAAATTAAAGCTGAATGAATGCTCTATCCAATAGAATTGTTAGATATAGGGTGTTCCATTTGAAAAAAAAAGTAAATTAAGTTTGAAAATGTCGGAGTTTTGGCGGAAAAAGTGAAACATCCTGTACAAAAATTTTCAACTTGGTTCTTAGTTATTAATAAAATGGTTAAGTGTAAACCCACAACCAAAGTTTCAAGAGAAAAAATCAAGCCGAAAGAAAAATATAGCAATATTAATGAAAGGTTGATATTTAACAAAAAAATACAACTTGGCAACGCCGCAGATGGAAGCGGAAATAATTTAGGGATGTACACTGTACTTTGATATGCTTCATTTGCGATAAAAAAATCGGGTCATTCCATTTAAAAAAAAAAATTTTTTTGTCGCCACACTTTTTTGAAACACCCTGTATATACCAAACTAATTTTAAAATGTGCTCCATCTTCCCTTATTTGGATCCCCCGAACCGATTTTTTTTATCCTTAAAAGTATAGCCACAATCGAAGAAGGGAATACTAAATGGACACGCTGTATATTTCACAAAAAATAAACTTCAGTTACCGAAGATATTGATGGCCGTATCGTAATTCTTCATTATTGTGCTCGGATGTAATTTTTCCTTTTATTGCGCAAAGAATTGTTCGCTATCTTTAAAAGAAAAGACACTTCACCTATTATAATGCAAGTAAATAAATGGTCGCTGTCGACGCCACCTTGATTTTTCAAAAATGAAAATATGCTAGAAATTAGTTTCCAGTCAAGCAGGTGAGAACCTCAAACGAATAAATATGAACTCGAATTTTTTTTGTCTTTTGCACCTATTGGCTCACTTATCCTGGGACACCGTGTACGTAAACGCAAAACTATAATTTAAGGCTTAAAAATTTGTATTTACAGAAGTCTGAAACCATTTAGTTGAAATGTGAAATTTCACGTAAATGTTGATATGTGAGGTCATACGGTTTCTAAGCTTCATTGCGGGTAAAACGTCAGGATTCCTGCAAAACGATAAAAATATTGTCACGACCTGCTTAAGTGCTTAGCCATGACTAGGAGCATACCCCTGTTTAGAAATAATGCAAATATATTTAAATAAAAATTCCATTAACACAACTGACATTTTTCAAAGAATGACACTTACAGCCTTTTTAAACATTCCAAATATATATACCTTGTCGAACCATTATTAAGAAGACACAATGGTTTTTCTAGATTTCTCTTTTATTACCTACTTTTGGTACATTTTTATTATTTTTATTTTAGGGTGGATGATATTCTTGAAGGTAATCTCTGATTTTCGATGTAGAAATTGTCGACGTATTATGTTCTTAAGAGGGAGTTGCCGACAGCGAAAGTGACGTTAGATTTCGTATTTTTTTAAGTTGTATAGCATAAAATCTAATAACATTTTACCTGGCAAAAATTTAGTACAAACATCTCTGTCTTCATTTTAATCATAAGATATTACAAGCAGTGTTTTGTTTTATAGTTTATGAAAACCTTGGGTAAAATAATAATTCCAGTGCATATGTTTTTAAGATCTTATGACTATAAATAAAAACCAACATTAAATAAACGCACCTTTAAATTTATTCAACTGCAATATTTTTAAATTTCTGAATTGTGCTTGTTACTAACTTGTTTGTTATTATTGTTTGTTACAAAAAAAATTAAAATATTCCAGTTGAATAAATTTAAGGGTGCGCAAGGTACCCTAACATACTCTTAAATAATTTCTGACTGTCAATTGTTTCCATAGCTATCTAGATTTCGAAAAATGATTAGAAAAAAATTCCATGTTTTTTACATATTTGATCCTGTATATTTTGAACGATAAAAGATACAGAAAATCTTTCCCTACAAAAGTTGTCGGCGTCACCGCGGCCATTTTCCCAAACATCAAAAAAGCTAATTTTCGGTCAAAATTGGACCTTAGTATGTCCCATTTAAGAACCCCTTTTCGAAATTTTATTTGAGTTTTCGTGTTCCCGCTGTAGGCCTGGGGAGTCGAGTTTGGATCACCCTGTACTTTGTTTATGGCCTATATTTATATTGTTTTGTTTGTTTCTGGTTATTTCTCCATTTTAATGTTTGTGCAATGAAATAACGAAACTTTGTGGAGTACGCAGGTGTATCGCATTTTTGTTTTTACTTATTTGTTTTCGGTTTTCAATACCCGTGTTGTCCCTTTTGATACGCCATTGGCATCAAGCTGAAGGCCAGCTGGTGAGAGCGGCACCGTCGCGCGATGTTGCCGGTGCAAAGGGACAGCCTTTGGTTTTGTTTAAGAGTTTAAAACTCCTAACCTTCCTATAAACTAACCTTTATTATAACTAATATTTATTATTAGTTTACGGATAATAATATGGGGGCCATGGAGACTGTCTTCAGGATTTTAGGCTAGTAGGAAGTATACAGAACGATTCCCACTCTAGGCCCATATATGGACCATTTGGTTCTGTTGTACAACCACTTACCATGGATATTTTCCCGATCGCGGTAGACAACGACAATGTACAATTTTTAGTCACTCATGGTATAGTAGTAGGGAGTAGACTATGGCTTTCCAACAAAATTTATCAAAAGTTATTGGAACTGGGGCCATGAGGAAACTACGACAGTTGATATTTGAATGATATCAATGTTGATATTTTTGTTAAGTAAAAAAAAATGTGGCAGTTTTAGCAATAATTTTGATCTTTTTCACTTAGTTTTCGCACATATATTATTATTTTGAAATAGTAATATAGGAACCTAATTCGCCCCCATTCTTTGTGCTTTTTTTTTATTGTTACGTATGTTTTTTCTTAGTCAACCAAGGGATTCAACCTATACCCCAGTGGCGGGTAACAAAAACACTTTAAAATTTCAATAATATTTATCGCGAAACTTGACACTTATTTCTGGGTCACCATATACAATACATATAACCCGTGATCCTCCAACTTCACTGTACGCCTTTGTTGGAGAGATAAAATTTTTGAGTCGTCTCGAGATATTTGTACCCATATACTTGGCTATAACGTTGTCATTTTTTGTCAAATTATTTAGGCTTTATTCTCTAAACAAAATTTAGTGTTTTTTTTTTAATATCGGGCTTGAATTTGGTATGAGTTTGCGTAGAACGTAATCTCGTAATTTGAGTAACTGAAAGATTTGGGAGTAACGATATTACGTAGCCTGTCCCTACGAGTTTAAAAACTATGAACATGCACCTTTCATTATACATTAGGGTGGAGTGAAAAAAATTTTTTTTTAATTTGACGTTTCCTGTATTATCAATCGATGCCTTGATGGTTCCTAATAATGTATACCAAATAACATCAAATTCTAACATTATCTTCAGGTAGCGCACTGACTCTAAATATTTACGAAAAAAAAATTTTTTTGTCACATCTTGAAAGTACACAAACACATCCTGTCTGTCCAGTTTAACGTCGCAAACGTATTTATGTACACAAATCTTACGCTCCCCTCTCCTCCCACCCACTTTACAATACCGCCTGCCACCGTCGGGCAACTCCGCGGCCCGTGCCAGTCACAGTCAATCAATAGAGCGAAGCGTACGTTCCTTGATAGTAACCGCGCGACCGATTGTCAGTGAAATGCCTAAAACAAGAAAAGACTCGTCGTGTTCCATATTTGGCGGTCCAGAAACGTTAAAAGAAAATGTGTTGCCAACGTATTCACATATAATAAAGTATTACTTGCTGATAAGAAATGAATTGCAGTGGTTATCTAATGGAAAAGATCCTTCTGTGAAAGACATTTGTGAAATAATTGCAAGTGATTTAATAAAGCTTTGGAATAAAGCCTCTATTCCTGTCATATCTGAACAACAAATCATAAATAGACTAACACAATATTATCAGAAGTACAAAAACATAAAGAAATGTCGAGTGGCTAAAAAGAAAACCGATTTTTACAAAGACGCAATGAGAAATCTTTTCGACATTGCTGTTTGTAAATGCATCTGTGCCAATTTTTGTAAGTGTTTAAATAATAATAATTGGATTATATTTTGATGGTCGGAAAGACAGGACCATCGTTCAAGAAAAACGTGGGAATAAGTACCACAGAAAAACAATTACAGAAGAACATATTGTTCTGCTTTCTGAACCAGATTCTCAGTACATTGGCCACGTCGCACCTCTTTCTGGAACCGGTAATTCTATAAAAGATAGTATAATTCAATTTTTGAATTTGCACATAATAGATTTGTCAAGTATTGTGGCCATTGGATGCGATGGAACTGCCGTCAATACGGGCCCCAAAAATGGAGCGATTGCATTGATTGAAAAACGATTAAATCGACCTTTACATTGGTTTATCTGTTTGCTCCACGCAAACGAACTACCACTGCGTCATCTTTTCAACACTTTGGACGGCAGTACGTCAGGTCCCAATACGTTTGCAGGAGTCATTGGTAAGATGTTACAGCACTGTGAAGACTTACCTGTGGTTGAATTTGAGAAGATAGAGACAGTGTTACCTGAGATTGATGCGAAAATTCTTAGCACTGATCAAAAATACCTCTTACAAATTTGTCTGGCAGTTACACAAGGTAGCGTATCCACTGACTTGGCTAATAAGCAACCAGGAAAGCTGGCACACTCTCGTTGGCTAACCTGTGCAAACAGGATATTGAGACTTTACGTGGCCACAAAATTCCCATCTCAAAATCTCGTGGAGCTTGCTAATTTCGTGACAAAAGTATACGCGCCAACATGGTTCAGCATAAAAACGAAACCTTCATGCAAACACGGTCCCAGTCATGTCCTAAACATGATAAAAAGATGTTCATATTTAAAAGACGAGCTAAAAACAATTGTGTTTCGAGTAATACAGCGAAACTCATACTTCGCACATTCCGAAAATATTTTATTAGCAATGCTACAAGATGAAAGGCACCATGTAAAAGAATTAGCACTTAGACGAATAATGAAAGCTCGAAAAACGACAAAGTCAAAGAAAGTAAGAGAGTTTCTGACTCCGAAATTAAACTTTGAAGCCAACGACTATTATGATTTGATAGACTGGACAACAGAAAAAATCTTCGAGCCACCGTTCACTTCAAAATATAGTGACGATGAAATATGGGACCAAATTATGAATAAAAATATAAACATGTATTTTGAAAATTTTCCATGTCACACTCAGGCTGTAGAGAGAGGTGTGAAACTGGTCACTGAAGCCAGTTTAAACGTTTGTGGAAATGAAGCACGCGATGGATACATACGAGCAAAAATAAAATCCAGAAAACGAATGCCAATATTTGACATAAAATCTCAGTTTTTTACTGAAGTTCAACCATCTACCCCGCCTACAGATAATAAGATTGAAGACTAAAATGATAAAAACTTGTTATTTTTCTTGTATTTCTTGTATTTTTAATTCAGATAATAGATTTAGACGTCTATAAATAATTGTTTTATTTATTTAAATTTTTCGTGAAATTTAATCTTTTTTAAATTTACAAGTCTCCTGCGCCACCTGAAGATTAAAAAAACATTCTTTTACACATTTTAGTAGCTTTTTATTCATAGCAATGGTTAGTAATACAGGGGTACCAAAATTTGTGAAAAAAATTTTTTTGGCTCATTTCACTCCACCCTATTATACATTCTTCATTAACACAAACAAATGTCTTTCATAAAAAAGTATTCAAATAACTATGTGTAAACTCGAACAAAATAAGTCCCATTATTTAAACACAAAAATATAGGATTTGCGTATTTTTTGTAACACACCCTATATAGAACCCTAAACTTAATTTAGTTAGGTGTTTTCGATTACTTACAGGTTGTTATAAATTGTAAAATTACCTCCCGGAAATACGAATTTTTATGCAGAACTTGCAAAGCGCCAATGGGTGGTTTTTAATAACGCTTTTCAAAATGTTAAGGAGGCCTTGGCTGGATATTATGGATAATTTTTCACGGGAGCGAAGTGTGGAAAATTACAGCGCTTCTGCTACAAAAAGTGATAAATGAATAATAGAATTAAATGCCAGAAACACAACGGTATATTGACTGATAGCGCTCTAGAGTTTCAGTTCTATTAAAATCGATTTTCCACATTGTGCCCCGCTTAAAACAGGAAACAATAGATAAAGACAAATATTCAGAGAAATACAGTTCAACAGCAACTACTGTAGTGTGAAATATCTAAATATCTAGTACAGAGTAGGTAGGAATAATAAACTTTTTTTAAGTTCTGACATACCTATATATGGTGAGTCTTTGAACCGTATAAATATTTTAATCAGGTGTAAAATTCAACTCCTGGAGCACGCCTGTGAAGTTATCTTTTGAAAGAAAGAAAGAATCGAAAATAAAGTAGACATTTTTCGGTGAAAACAAAATCAGAAAATTTGTGACCACTGACCTCGTTCCTTGTTCCATCCACAATGTTTAAAAATATTGTAATCTTACTTATTTTTATAGACATAATAAATATTAGCAGTGGTGGCTCGTGGGTTAATGCACAGGGGAAGCTACGTTTTGAAAAGAACACACTCGTGCGTCACTTAAAAAAATAGGGGGGCACCGAGGTGGAGGTGGGTACCTACTTTCGGCATGGGCTTTTTAATTTTTTCTTATTAGAAGAAATCACTTATTTTTGCATAAGTAATCAATATCAAAAGTAAAAAAGAAAAATTTAATAAAGCGGAATCCGTAATTATTATTCCTACTAAAAAAATCTATAAGCCGAAGTAATATCACTTACCACTATCTAAATATCTAAATATCATTACCATTTGACAATGATCGAAATGTCGGTTGTTTCATAACACTGTATCTGTATGGCCAAAAAGTCTGTTTTATTTATTTTCTCTCGAATTTCTTGGCGACCAACTTCCAACATGCTTTTTAAAATTTCATTTTGTACCGTTTTTGATCTACCCTTGAATACTGTAAAACTTTTTAAATGTTCTAATCTAATCTAACTCGGATGTAAGTGTACTATTCTCTTTAAAATATATCTATTTTTATCCACGGTTTGGTTGTGTTTAATAATGTTTTGCCGGTACGTGTAATCTAACTGAGCGGCAATACTAACCTCGCCAAAAAATCCCAGTTCTGTAGAACAATTCATGTGCCGAATAGAAAGCTCATGTTTTTTATTTTTTGATTTAAATGTTTTAAATCTTTGAATTCCATGTCCATTCCTTCTTTATGAAACAGTAAGAAGGTAAAACAAAATACTGCATTTTGCATTTAATTTGTCGCATCCAGATATCCACTTGTTAACAAACGCCTGAAAGGCGCTTGTTATGGCCCTTGCCTCTAGCTAGTCCGGGCTGTCTTGGCAACACTCTACAGGACGCAGTTTTTGATTTTTCGAGCCCAAATTTCGCGTACGTCCGCGGGAGTACATGAGGAAGAAGACTATTGAAAAGCGTCCGGATTAAAAGAGCCGTTCGGCCCCCCGGAATTTTTTTCCGAAATTTTTAGACTATTTTGGAAAGAAAGGGCCCGAGAACACCCTGTATATTCATCGTGGCCGAGGCGCACGCGCTAGATAATATATCGATTAGTTAGAATTCAGAAACAAAATGGTGGTAATCAGCTGTCGTTTGGTTTTGGTGTGGACAATTTCCAAATTTCCAACATTCGTAGTGGTTTGGGAGTTTGGGAGCTCAGAAACCCATCTGTTATTCCATGGGTAAGTTTTCCAGGTACGAGCGCACTGTAGGTTAGGTATGTATGTATGTAGGTTTTTATGTAAAATTTCGGTTTTAGAAAACGCCACGGGAGAGATCCACTTATTACTTTGCCTTTCTTGGAAAATCAGGCTTGAGAAACTCAGAAACCCGTGTTAGAACGAACTTATGGCCGTGCCCTTGTCCCTCTAGTGGTGATCTGGCGCTTTCCGGCTTAACAGGAATAATGGAAAACTGAGTTGTACAGAAAGGTATGGAGAGCATTTTTAGATACGATTTGCTTCACCTATTTCAGATTTTTAGGTACTCTGGGGTCTTTGTTGCCGTCTAATTATCCTGCGAAACGAAGCGAGGACAATGCACCGTTAAAAGAATATATGCGGAAGACTGAGGGGTATCAATTTGCCTTTTAAACTTGATCGATGCTTGTGCCGAAGAAAGGGTTTCTTAGACAATGTCCTTTTACATGGGTTTTGGCAAGTCTAACCCGACGGAAAACTTTGTCGTAAGTATTTCTAGATATGTTTTTGCCGTTTAAAAAAGCACATATACATATTTCGAACCTGTTTCTGTCGATATGGGTTATGTTACGTTAAATATCTGCTTAATTGTTAAATTTTGTTTCAGGTGTGAAGAACGCTCGCACTAGCCCTCTTCTTGCTTTGGAAGTCTTCGCCTATAATACAGTCAATGTGTTCTCAAAAGAACCCCTGGCGGGAAAGTTGTGGGGTAGTTTTGATTAGTTAGTCTTATGGCTACGAAACACCACCGACAGTTTCTATCTTATTTTAAGGACCTCAAACGTTTAACCGTAAAGTACAGCGGCCCCTGGGTCATGTACATCTCCCGAAGTAGCGACAGAGATTGACGAGACATGGAGACAATTTCTTAGTTTCTGTTTTTCTGGATTAGTGAACGCAAATATTGAATGCCAGAAATGACAGCTAGAACGGAACTGCCAGAAATGACAGGCCTCAATCCTTCGGCCAACCAACCATAACCTCAAAGTTTGTTATTGTTGTCTATACGTGTTTAAACGAAAAACTGAAAGCACCTTATCGGCAAGGCGGGTTAATGGAAAGCTACAAGGTTAGTCTCTTGGTTCAGTAGTTGTGAATAATCACCTAAATATAATTTCCATTTTAGTACACTCAGATATGGATCACAGCTGCAGGAGTATTTACCCTATGATTGTCGAGAAGTTATCGAACTGATGCAATGTGTACTTTATTTAAAATAAACTGCAGTGAAGAGGTCCTGGAAGTATTACTTATTTACGAAAAATTTAACACTAATGATGGAATATACAAAATACTCCAAATGAAATTACACAGAAAAGTAAGACTAGATATCGTTCACGTAATTAATTTAATGTTTCTTTTAACTATCCCAGCGCATTCGCCATAGATACAAAAAATAAGTATTCAATTCAATTTTCTATTTGAAATTATGTGTAATTCACATTGCATCAATGGAAATTTAATGGTCACAGAAGAACAAGCACAGACCTCGGAGCGCCACCAACTTGAGGGGCGCCGAGTAGTCGCCTCGCTGAAACCGCGGCAGACTTACAAACCCCTGCGCGCAATAGGTACTCCATTTATTAAATATACAGGGTGTAAATAAATAGTATAAAATAAATAAAATTTTTCGATTTGGGCTTTCCTTGCCAAGTTATTCGGGTCTACAAGGTGACCCAAAAGTTTTTTTTTTATTTATATCTCAAAATAATCAAGTTGCGGAACTGAAATGGAGAATAAGCTGAAGGTGTCAGTTTTTACGTATCTCACAGAGGGCGCCACTTGTGCTGTTCTTTGATCGTGCTTTTACTCGCAATTTTTTTGAGGTTATGTTTTTGATCTTGGAGATTCGTCATTTTAGTGCACCTTTTCATTTTGCAACTAAATTGTACTCTTGTTTCATAACAATAAAATCAATCCTTTGCGTTGAAATTGGCAAAATGTGCCCCAAAACACCTGTTAACTTCAACATTAAAAACAAAATTCTTATCTACCGCTTTCAAACGTTACAGAGAGACTGTACCATTTAAACTGAGAAAAAAATTCCTATGAACAATGTACCAAAACTTATTAGCCTTCAAAATGGAAAGGATTGAATTTAACAAAATTTGAACACCCTATTTCAAGAAAACCAATGGTGTTTTGCCCAATCTGTAACGTTTGAAAGCGGTAGATAAAAATTTTATGTTTCGAATGATGAAGTTAACGGGTGTTTTGGGGCACATTTTGCCAATTTCAACGCAAACGGTTGATTCTATCGTTATGAAAAAGAGTACATTTTAGTTGCAAAATGAAAATTTGCACTAAAATGACGAACCTTCAAGACCAAACACATAACCTCAAAAAGTTAGGAGTAAAAGCACGATCACAGAACAGCACAAGCGGCGCCCTCTATGAGATACATAAAAACTGACACCTTCAGCTTATTCTCCATCGACAAAAACATAACAGTGCAAAGTTTCAGCTGTGCAACTTGATTATTTAGAGATATAAATAAAAAAATATTCTTTTGGGTCACCCTGTAACCCGAATAACTTTGCAGGGAAACGCCAAATCGAAAAATTTTATACGAGAACCCCCCCTTATTTTTAAAAAGGCAATCACGTCCTGAATTTTTTAGCACTTATTCATTTACATATATCCCCAATTATAAAAAATTTATTCAACTCAAAACAAGTCTGAAATAAAAACATAGTTTAAAAAACTAAAAAAACACGTTTACGCTTAGCAAACCGAACCAAAAAGTAAAAAATAATAATAGCAAACCGAATATTATTGTAAAAAAGAAGCGTGCGGGGTGCTTTTTTTATTATATATATATATATTTTTATGATAACTCTACTTTTATCAATAGCTACTAATGAAATATTTATAACAATTGATATCATGCACCCCACGCTTCTTTTTTTTACAATAAAATTCGGTTTGCTATTATTATTTTTTACCTTTAGTTCAGTTTGCTAAGCGTAAGCGTGTTTTTTTTTAGTTTTTTAAACCATATTTTTATTTCAGACTTGTTTGATATAAGTACCGCTAATCTCCAATTAAAAGTGTGCGATTTTTAAATGTCGATCAACAAAACATCCTATGACATTACAAAAAAATCTAACTTATTTTTATTAGTGAAGATAGAAATTAAGACAATAACTTGCGTTTTGTTGAGAATGTAAAAAGGGATTGAACCAAATTTTTTTCATGGCCACCAAGGATTTTTTGGAAGTGAATCACTTTTTTATTATTAGAGCAGGTAGAGACATGGGATTTTTTTTTGTTTGACCACACATATCAAAAGGAAGAAAGCGGCCGTAAAAAGAATAGTTTTTGAAAAATATTTTTTATTTCATCGATGATAAGCGCAAAAATTCTGAAGTTAGTGTATTATTATAGACAGAAAGCAATCCGAACGGTCAATATTTCAATTATTTTTCGAAAGAGGCGTAACTTTTTTTTATTATTAAAGATAAAAATTTGGAACAACTTGCATTGTCTTTGGAATGTATAAGGGAATTTAACAATTTTTTATTTTCAGAATTGTTTGGAGGTTAACAAGTTTATTATTATTAGCGATATACAAACGACTTGGGTTTTCCATGGCACTCATCTTAGTTCTATCGAAACTGGTACAACATTTGAATTAAGATAAGCCCCGTCAAAGTAAAATAAATGATAAAAAATTCCCTCCCAGTAGAAATTCAAAATTTAATATCAAAATTCGTTAAAAAAACCTCTATACAGTAAAATAGAAAAATCTCGAAATTAGCCACAAGTTGCTGCAAACAGCAGAATGCTTTGTGTTGACAGCTCTGGAATTTTGGAATAATTTAATCTGTAAATTGTCATCTCAATATTTTAATTTCTTCGCCAATTTTGTAATTTATACCTACCATTAAATTGAAAACAAAAAATTCTACGATTTATACCAATAAACTGTACGATTTATTGGGGGATTTGTTGGGGGAAAATTGTTATTTGTGAAACAACTTTAATAAATGGAGTATTGCGCGTAGGCGTTTGTAAGTCAGCCGCGGTTTCAGCGAGGCGACAACTCAGCACCCCTCAAGATGGTGGCGCGAGGTGTATCCAAGCTTGTTCTTGTCGTACGTACTTCTAGAAAAGTGTCGCGTATAATTGCCATCTGCATTTTTATCCGGTTAAGTTAATTGTAAATCTGGAGTTGGCCTGCCAAGAGTTTTTATGTCAACTTTTTTAGACAATGAAAGTCTTAAAAAGTTTCCTTCCAAAATGTCCTGCACGCTATTCTTCATTTTGTTGCCGTATTCTCTAGAGCAGCCCGCGATCGATTGAAGGGCGACTGAATTCATCGCCGCCAAATAGTCAGCGCGGCGGCATCAACTGCCAGCGCCACTAACGGCGTAGCGGCCGAAACAGAACTACGCCTGGGCGGTGTTCAACGGCGGCTAGGCAGGAGGTTAGCCGCAACGCCTGTGCCCGGCAGTGCCCGCCTGTACAGGGTACAGGGCAGTACAGGCGTTGCGCTAATTTATAAAGAATAGTAAATATTGTAACGAAAAGTGCCTCTAAAGTTGTTATATCAGCTTTAAATGAATATGTCTGCACTGTTTTCTAACCTATTCAAAGATTTAGCAGATAAATTTTAAGTTTGGGTATTCTACTTACAGTTTTATAATTTTTGTAATTAATTTAGAGGCATTTTTCGTCACACCTTTGTTGGCCTGAGGCCCCAGGGCCCCATTTTCCTTTACTTTTCATTGTTTTCCCTGTAGAGCTTCCATAACTTCCTAGAAAGTTTACTAGAACTTTATGATTTGTGAACTATCATTGGCCAGGAATATTCTAGAGTATTCTCCAGTCTTCCTTTTGAATATATAAGCCCTGGAAATTGGGCCAGAAGGAAGTGAAAGGTTAGAAAGCGATTTTGTGCGAATTTTAGAGCTGAAAAAATATTCTTGGACAGTGACAGTAATCTGACAAGTTTATTTGTGATTTTTTGAAGGCTAAACAATAAAGGTGGTAACCAAGGCAACGAGTTTGGACAGTGATTGTTGAGATTCAGTACAATATAATAGTATAAATAGCGGGGAAGGAACAAGGAACAGGAACAAAGAAGCAAAATAAAGAGTATAGCAGTCGCGGAACTAATTTTTTTCCCCATTTTCTACTGGGAGGCTGTAGCCCCTTATGAACGAGCCGCCACTGAATATTAGGTATATTTATAAATCAAATCGCCATTTTCCCCATCACCTTAGAAGTATTGCTCATGTTTATAATTTTTCATGTTAGTGTAAAATACACACTACTGTTGACTGCGGCAAACCATAATTATATGGTGCAACGAAAGACGCCTTAATTTAGAAACCTCTGGCTTTAAATCCTTATTATTGAAACAAATCATCGATTTGTTTCAATAAGTAAGCCTTGTCGTGATGTGAAGACCAAACGTCAGACGAGGCCGTCCCCTGTCAAACATTGCCAGATATTCAAAACCCAACCAATAAAGTCTCATTTAACTTTTCAGCCTCATTGCGGAATTACTGTTACCTACATATAACGACGCAATCTTTCAGTATAAATATTGTTGTAGGTTTGAACAACAAAACTATTTTTATAACTTTACTGTTGGATTCACGATTCACATTTTTTATTTTTGTGTCCACTCTGTATGTTTTACACAATATGTTTTCCAGCAATCTAATTATTGTTGCAAGCAATTTTTTTTATCAAGAATGACTTTCTTCAAAAAAGTTAACAATAAAAAAAGAACGGCAATCTGTGACACACTGTATATGGATGTTCCATTAGTTCACGAAGAGAGCTCAGGAGCCTAGCTCCTGAATAATGGAAAACTGAGTTGTACAGAAAGGTATGGAGAGCATTTTTAGATACGATTTGCTTCACCTATTTCAGATTTTTAGGTACTCTGGGGTCTTTGTTGCCGTCTAATTATCCTGCGAAACGAAGCGAGGACAATGCACCGTTAAAAGAATATATGCGGAAGACTGAGGGGTATCAATTTGCCTTTTAAACTTGATCGATGCTTGTGCCGAAGAAAGGGTTTCTTAGACAATGTCCTTTTACATGGGTTTTGGCAAGTCTAACCCGACGGAAAACTTTGTCGTAAGTATTTCTAGATATGTTAGGTAATAGGTAATAAATAATAGGACAGACATGAGGCGAAGTCTATCTATAGGTATGCCGCCGTTCTTACACGTAGTTTTAAAGAATCCACACTTTTATGACTAAACAGTTATTTTTCTACTACCGCCAACAAAAGTATAGACATTCAAGCATTGTTTTCATTGCAAAAACTACGGGATTTTTTCGTTGTTTCAAAAAAGTGCGGAAATAGGTTAAGTACCTGGAGCACTATGATTTTAGATTCTTGACGCAGAGAAGAAGAAGAAACGTCATCATTTAAAATTATAATTTTTTAATAGAATCTAACTTTACTGTTGGATTCACGATTCACATTTTTTATTTTTGTGTCCACTCTGTATGTTTTACACAATATGTTTTCCAGCAATCTAATTATTGTTGCAAGCAATTTTTTTTATCAAGAATGACTTTCTTCAAAAAAGTTAACAATAAAAAAAGAACGGCAATCTGTGACACACTGTATATGGATGTTCCATTAGTTCACGAAGAGAGCTCAGGAGCCTAGCTCCTGAATAATGGAAAACTGAGTTGTACAGAAAGGTATGGAGAGCATTTTTAGATACGATTTGCTTCACCTATTTCAGATTTTTAGGTACTCTGGGGTCTTTGTTGCCGTCTAATTATCCTGCGAAACGAAGCGAGGACAATGCACCGTTAAAAGAATATATGCGGAAGACTGAGGGGTATCAATTTGCCTTTTAAACTTGATCGATGCTTGTGCCGAAGAAAGGGTTTCTTAGACAATGTCCTTTTACATGGGTTTTGGCAAGTCTAACCCGACGGAAAACTTTGTCGTAAGTATTTCTAGATATGTTAGGTAATAGGTAATAAATAATAGGACAGACATGAGGCGAAGTCTATCTATAGGTATGCCGCCGTTCTTACACGTAGTTTTAAAGAATCCACACTTTTATGACTAAACAGTTATTTTTCTACTACCGCCAACAAAAGTATAGACATTCAAGCATTGTTTTCATTGCAAAAACTACGGGATTTTTTCGTTGTTTCAAAAAAGTGCGGAAATAGGTTAAGTACCTGGAGCACTATGATTTTAGATTCTTGACGCAGAGAAGAAGAAGAAACGTCATCATTTAAAATTATAATTTTTTAATAGAATCTAACTTTACTGTTGGATTCACGATTCACATTTTTTATTTTTGTGTCCACTCTGTATGTTTTACACAATATGTTTTCCAGCAATCTAATTATTGTTGCAAGCAATTTTTTTTATCAAGAATGACTTTCTTCAAAAAAGTTAACAATAAAAAAAGAACGGCAATCTGTGACACACTGTATATGGATGTTCCATTAGTTCACGAAGAGAGCTCAGGAGCCTAGCTCCTGAATAATGGAAAACTGAGTTGTACAGAAAGGTATGGAGAGCATTTTTAGATACGATTTGCTTCACCTATTTCAGATTTTTAGGTACTCTGGGGTCTTTGTTGCCGTCTAATTATCCTGCGAAACGAAGCGAGGACAATGCACCGTTAAAAGAATATATGCGGAAGACTGAGGGGTATCAATTTGCCTTTTAAACTTGATCGATGCTTGTGCCGAAGAAAGGGTTTCTTAGACAATGTCCTTTTACATGGGTTTTGGCAAGTCTAACCCGACGGAAAACTTTGTCGTAAGTATTTCTAGATATGTTTTTGCCGTTTAAAAAAGCACATATACATATTTCGAACCTGTTTCTGTCGATATGGGTTATGTTACGTTAAATATCTGCTTAATTGTTAAATTTTGTTTCAGGTGTGAAGAACGCTCGCACTAGCCCTCTTCTTGTTTTGGAAGTCTTCGCCTATAATACAGTCAATGTGTTCTCAAAAGAACCCCTGGCGGGAAAGTTGTGGGGTAGTTTTGATTAGTTAGTCTTATGGCTACGAAACACCACCGACAGTTTCTATCTTATTTTAAGGACCTCAAACGTTTAACCGTAAAGTACAGCGGCCCCTGGGTCATGTACATCTCCCGAAGTAGCGACAGAGATTGACGAGACATGGAGACAATTTCTTAGTTTCTGTTTTTCTGGATTAGTGAACGCAAATATTGAATGCCAGAAATGACAGCTAGAACGGAACTGCCAGAAATGACAGGCCTCAATCCTTCGGCCAACCAACCATAACCTCAAAGTTTGTTATTGTTGTCTATACGTGTTTAAACGAAAAACTGAAAGCACCTTATCGGCAAGGCGGGTTAATGGAAAGCTACAAGGTTAGTCTCTTGGTTCAGTAGTTGTGAATAATCACCTAAATATAATTTCCATTTTAGTACACTCAGATATGGATCACAGCTGCAGGAGTATTTACCCTATGATTGTCGAGAAGTTATCGAACTGATGCAATGTGTACTTTATTTAAAATAAACTGCAGTGAAGAGGTCCTGGAAGTATTACTTATTTACGAAAAATTTAACACTAATGATGGAATATACAAAATACTCCAAATGAAATTACACAGAAAAGTAAGACTAGATATCGTTCACGTAATTAATTTAATGTTTCTTTTAACTATCCCAGCGCATTCGCCATAGATACAAAAAATAAGTATTCAATTCAATTTTCTATTTGAAATTATGTGTAATTCACATTGCATCAATGGAAATTTAATGGTCACAGAAGAACAAGCACAGACCTCGGAGCGCCACCAACTTGAGGGGCGCCGAGTAGTCGCCTCGCTGAAACCGCGGCAGACTTACAAACCCCTGCGCGCAATAGGTACTCCATTTATTAAATATACAGGGTGTAAATAAATAGTATAAAATAAATAAAATTTTTCGATTTGGGCTTTCCTTGCCAAGTTATTCGGGTCTACAAGGTGACCCAAAAGTTTTTTTTTTATTTATATCTCAAAATAATCAAGTTGCGGAACTGAAATGGAGAATAAGCTGAAGGTGTCAGTTTTTACGTATCTCACAGAGGGCGCCACTTGTGCTGTTCTTTGATCGTGCTTTTACTCGCAATTTTTTTGAGGTTATGTTTTTGATCTTGGAGATTCGTCATTTTAGTGCACCTTTTCATTTTGCAACTAAATTGTACTCTTGTTTCATAACAATAAAATCAATCCTTTGCGTTGAAATTGGCAAAATGTGCCCCAAAACACCTGTTAACTTCAACATTAAAAACAAAATTCTTATCTACCGCTTTCAAACGTTACAGAGAGACTGTACCATTTAAACTGAGAAAAAAATTCCTATGAACAATGTACCAAAACTTATTAGCCTTCAAAATGGAAAGGATTGAATTTAACAAAATTTGAACACCCTATTTCAAGAAAACCAATGGTGTTTTGCCCAATCTGTAACGTTTGAAAGCGGTAGATAAAAATTTTATGTTTCGAATGATGAAGTTAACGGGTGTTTTGGGGCACATTTTGCCAATTTCAACGCAAACGGTTGATTCTATCGTTATGAAAAAGAGTACATTTTAGTTGCAAAATGAAAATTTGCACTAAAATGACGAACCTTCAAGACCAAACACATAACCTCAAAAAGTTAGGAGTAAAAGCACGATCACAGAACAGCACAAGCGGCGCCCTCTATGAGATACATAAAAACTGACACCTTCAGCTTATTCTCCATCGACAAAAACATAACAGTGCAAAGTTTCAGCTGTGCAACTTGATTATTTAGAGATATAAATAAAAAAATATTCTTTTGGGTCACCCTGTAACCCGAATAACTTTGCAGGGAAACGCCAAATCGAAAAATTTTATACGAGAACCCCCCCTTATTTTTAAAAAGGCAATCACGTCCTGAATTTTTTAGCACTTATTCATTTACATATATCCCCAATTATAAAAAATTTATTCAACTCAAAACAAGTCTGAAATAAAAACATAGTTTAAAAAACTAAAAAAACACGTTTACGCTTAGCAAACCGAACCAAAAAGTAAAAAATAATAATAGCAAACCGAATATTATTGTAAAAAAGAAGCGTGCGGGGTGCTTTTTTTATTATATATATATATTTTTTTATGATAACTCTACTTTTATCAATAGCTACTAATGAAATATTTATAACAATTGATATCATGCACCCCACGCTTCTTTTTTTTACAATAAAATTCGGTTTGCTATTATTATTTTTTACCTTTAGTTCAGTTTGCTAAGCGTAAGCGTGTTTTTTTTTAGTTTTTTAAACCATATTTTTATTTCAGACTTGTTTGATATAAGTACCGCTAATCTCCAATTAAAAGTGTGCGATTTTTAAATGTCGATCAACAAAACATCCTATGACATTACAAAAAAATCTAACTTATTTTTATTAGTGAAGATAGAAATTAAGACAATAACTTGCGTTTTGTTGAGAATGTAAAAAGGGATTGAACCAAATTTTTTTCATGGCCACCAAGGATTTTTTGGAAGTGAATCACTTTTTTATTATTAGAGCAGGTAGAGACATGGGATTTTTTTTTGTTTGACCACACATATCAAAAGGAAGAAAGCGGCCGTAAAAAGAATAGTTTTTGAAAAATATTTTTTATTTCATCGATGATAAGCGCAAAAATTCTGAAGTTAGTGTATTATTATAGACAGAAAGCAATCCGAACGGTCAATATTTCAATTATTTTTCGAAAGAGGCGTAACTTTTTTTTATTATTAAAGATAAAAATTTGGAACAACTTGCATTGTCTTTGGAATGTATAAGGGAATTTAACAATTTTTTATTTTCAGAATTGTTTGGAGGTTAACAAGTTTATTATTATTAGCGATATACAAACGACTTGGGTTTTCCATGGCACTCATCTTAGTTCTATCGAAACTGATACAACATTTGAATTAAGATAAGCCCCGTCAAAGTAAAATAAATGATAAAAAATTCCCTCCCAGTAGAAATTCAAAATTTAATATCAAAATTCGTTAAAAAAACCTCTATACAGTAAAATAGAAAAATCTCGAAATTAGCCACAAGTTGCTGCAAACAGCAGAATGCTTTGTGTTGACAGCTCTGGAATTTTGGAATAATTTAATCTGTAAATTGTCATCTCAATATTTTAATTTCTTCGCCAATTTTGTAATTTATACCTACCATTAAATTGAAAACAAAAAATTCTACGATTTATACCAATAAACTGTACGATTTATTGGGGGATTTGTTGGGGGAAAATTGTTATTTGTGAAACAACTTTAATAAATGGAGTATTGCGCGTAGGCGTTTGTAAGTCAGCCGCGGTTTCAGCGAGGCGACAACTCAGCACCCCTCAAGATGGTGGCGCGAGGTGTATCCAAGCTTGTTCTTGTCGTACGTACTTCTAGAAAAGTGTCGCGTATAATTGCCATCTGCATTTTTATCCGGTTAAGTTAATTGTAAATCTGGAGTTGGCCTGCCAAGAGTTTTTATGTCAACTTTTTTAGACAATGAAAGTCTTAAAAAGTTTCCTTCCAAAATGTCCTGCACGCTATTCTTCATTTTGTTGCCGTATTCTCTAGAGCAGCCCGCGATCGATTGAAGGGCGACTGAATTCATCGCCGCCAAATAGTCAGCGCGGCGGCATCAACTGCCAGCGCCACTAACGGCGTAGCGGCCGAAACAGAACTACGCCTGGGCGGTGTTCAACGGCGGCTAGGCAGGAGGTTAGCCGCAACGCCTGTGCCCGGCAGTGCCCGCCTGTACAGGGTACAGGGCAGTACAGGCGTTGCGCTAATTTATAAAGAATAGTAAATATTGTAACGAAAAGTGCCTCTAAAGTTGTTATATCAGCTTTAAATGAATATGTCTGCACTGTTTTCTAACCTATTCAAAGATTTAGCAGATAAATTTTAAGTTTGGGTATTCTACTTACAGTTTTATAATTTTTGTAATTAATTTAGAGGCATTTTTCGTCACACCTTTGTTGGCCTGAGGCCCCAGGGCCCCATTTTCCTTTACTTTTCATTGTTTTCCCTGTAGAGCTTCCATAACTTCCTAGAAAGTTTACTAGAACTTTATGATTTGTGAACTATCATTGGCCAGGAATATTCTAGAGTATTCTCCAGTCTTCCTTTTGAATATATAAGCCCTGGAAATTGGGCCAGAAGGAAGTGAAAGGTTAGAAAGCGATTTTGTGCGAATTTTAGAGCTGAAAAAATATTCTTGGACAGTGACAGTAATCTGACAAGTTTATTTGTGATTTTTTGAAGGCTAAACAATAAAGGTGGTAACCAAGGCAACGAGTTTGGACAGTGATTGTTGAGATTCAGTACAATATAATAGTATAAATAGCGGGGAAGGAACAAGGAACAGGAACAAAGAAGCAAAATAAAGAGTATAGCAGTCGCGGAACTAATTTTTTTCCCCATTTTCTACTGGGAGGCTGTAGCCCCTTATGAACGAGCCGCCACTGAATATTAGGTATATTTATAAATCAAATCGCCATTTTCCCCATCACCTTAGAAGTATTGCTCATGTTTATAATTTTTCATGTTAGTGTAAAATACACACTACTGTTGACTGCGGCAAACCATAATTATATGGTGCAACGAAAGACGCCTTAATTTAGAAACCTCTGGCTTTAAATCCTTATTATTGAAACAAATCATCGATTTGTTTCAATAAGTAAGCCTTGTCGTGATGTGAAGACCAAACGTCAGACGAGGCCGTCCCCTGTCAAACATTGCCAGATATTCAAAACCCAACCAATAAAGTCTCATTTAACTTTTCAGCCTCATTGCGGAATTACTGTTACCTACATATAACGACGCAATCTTTCAGTATAAATATTGTTGTAGGTTTGAACAACAAAACTATTTTTATATAGACTGCAAGAGAGCGGCCGTACCACATCGTGCTCGATAGATATATAAGAAAAGCAATGGCGCGCTGTCGGCTCTTGGATGGGTGATATTTTTTATTTATTTTGCCTTATAAAATTTGAAAAAATTTGAAAAAAAAAAGTTGAACTGCACTGCCTTAATACACAAATAACAATTTTACATTCAAAAATTCTTTGCGCTATTTGAAACTGTAAAAGCAAAATCAGTTTTCTGGTTTTAACTTTTCACCACCTTTTTGAAACAACTTTGACGTCACTGATTTGTACACACCACAATATGGAGCAGCTGTTCATTTAAGTTGACAAAGACCGCAATGGGCAAAAAATTCTGAAAAAGTTCAGTGATATCAGAAGTGTTTTTAAATGGGGTCAACGGTTTAACTCCACAATCTTCAAAATTAAATAAAAAAAGTTGAGAATCACTTTGGTACTCACAAACTATGGCCTCATGTTACTTTTAAAAAATGGCCAAGTACCCAATTTATATCTAAATTAATCTAGTTTGGTGCTAATTCAGAAACCAATAAGATTTGCACTATAGATCTAACACAGAAATTATATTTACACCTGAAGAACAACCATCATACCAATAATATGATACTACTTGTGACCTAACGAAAAGTGTAACACTCTGAAATATTTCTGCGAGTTTGTTCTATTGTTTTTCTAATGTAAATATAATTGCTTTGCTACTGTTTATACCTATGTACACTGTACAGTGTGACCCACTTAAAACCGGAACAATTTGTATTATTTATCATCTGATTTTGACCGTGTTTTTTTAACGGTGGGTCATCAAAAACTGTACTTTCGGGCAAACAGCACATTTTATTTAAAAAAACTTGGTCTACTACTACATATTTTTGGTGTCAAAATTGTAGAAATTATATGAGGGATATTTTTATAAAAACAACACAAAAAAAATAAATAATATAACTTTTGGTCGAAACCCAGGATTTTATTTACAATAATAAGAACGACCAGGATAAATTTTAAAATTTTAAAAAATATAGGTAGACTACGCCACTGGATTGGGCATGGCTTTAATCAGGTTTGTTCCAAATTTTGTTAAAAATATTGTCCGATAAAATTTGTAGAAACCAGTGAGAATTGCGATTTAACTAGGTACCTTAAATCAAGTTTCATATAGATTAAAAATAATTGAAACTGTATCTTCCTTTATTACAAATAGATATATACTAAATAGAAAAAATAAATATTAAATTTATTATTTTATTGTGATACATTTTTCACATCTCATAATTTTTACGTTAGGATTTTTGTTTTTAGGTAGGTATATCTGTTGACATTACTATACTTTGTAATAAAGTTTCATTTGCTTCTAATCCACGTGCAACTAGATTTAAGCGAGTAGGCAGGTAAAATAGGTAGTTAAATGGGGATTTTTATTAGTTTCTAGACTTTTATTTTACCCAGAATTTTTATAAAAAATATCTCTAATATACGATTTCTTCAATTTTGACATAAAAAATATGTCTTAGTAGTAGTAGGCCTTGGTTTTTTTAAAATAAAATGTCCTGTTTTGCCATAAAGTAGGTACCTACAGTTATAGATGCCCTATCGTTTAAAAAAACTCGGTCAAAATCGGATGTTAAATACAAATTTTATGGGGGTGTTCCGGTTTGAAGTGGGTCACACTGTTATAGTAAATTGCTTACCTTCTATGCCTATTCCATATGTTAAAAACTATTAAACCACTAGCTATGATAATCCCTATGCTAGACAGCACACACATACAAACAAAAAGAGGTAACGACACGGTCCTGAGCACAATTCTTATGATTGTTCTATCTTGTGGCACTTTCCCCCCTGAAAAAGAAAGAACAAATACAAGTTAGGTACCTACTATCGTTGATAATATAAATATAATAAATGTGGAAAAACGTTATAATTCCATTTAAGTGCACGGCCACACATAAGGCGGACGGCGGACCGGAGAGCAAAGCGGAGATGGTAGCGGAGCGTTCAAAACAATAGGAAGCCTGAAGCCTATAGGAAGACACATTAGAGAATGGGACAGCGCGTGATGTTCGATGCGATACTAAACACTCCCAATGCACACTTAACACGTTGAATTTGCAACTGAACGAACTTACTGAGATGGCCGCTGGAGCCTCTGGAGCCGTGCGGTTGCTGTATAAGATACGAGGGACGCTTCGTCACGCGCTGTCCCATTCTCTAATGTGTTATGTGTTAGCCTCTACTGTCGTGTCCATACATACCGCGGAGAAGGGAGCGGAGAGTAGGCGTGTTCGCTCGCTGGTAGCGGATCGTTCAGGTCAGTTTGACATTTTCCGGCGTATTGGCGCGTATTTAACCTCGAAAATTGAACGTTGTATTCTTATATACCTACTTAGTAATATACAATATGGATGGCGAAATGCTAATTAGTAAAGTTTTAGTCGCAAACCCCTATGGGACATAACGCATGCACATCAATCACCACAACCGAGGTGTTTTAGACAAACTTTGGGTCGAGATTTCCAAAATTATTTTTATACAGATGATGGAATTCACCAAGTGTTTCCCTGCTTAGGTTTATTTCATGTGCCCACACTGCACGTTTATTTTGCAAAATCCGAAATTTGAGTTGTGAATTTTCACATAAAAATAATGTAGAAATCGGCATTTTTATAGCTGTTTCTGTGAAGTTCGACTTTTCAATGTTTCCACTTTACTTCCAACCTCTCTGCGCAATACGCCTTTCAAAGCTGTCACAATCCGCTGACTGTGTGGACACTACCCGCACAACTCTTCGCTTTCCGCTCTGCTCGCCGGTCCGCCGTCCGCCTTATATGTGGCCGTGCACTAAGACTAAACACAGATTGGACAATAGACAGCAGCTGCTTTGTTGTACAATATAAATACAAGGAATATTTTACCATTGCCCATGGTCATGTTGATGCTGAACAGTGACCATCGACGTAGGGTATATAGTTTACATAGTTATTAAGTATAAACTTTTTAATGATAATAATAATCCAAGGGTCTCCTAAGAAAATTTGTATTTATTATCTTCGAAATGTTGTACTGTTATAATTTTTTTATAGGTACAAAGGCAAGTGCAACCGATGTCAAGATTAACGTATATTAAATGATAGAAAAAATTCTGATTGGGTTTCTGCGAGAAGATATTGCTTAATTTAGGTTGTGTTCGGGGGCGCCTTGTTTCGTCAATTGCCTTTATTAGATTGGAGATGTGTACGCCGTGTTCAGAAGGCGCTTTTTACTGTAGATAGGGAACTTTTGTGAACGCATTGTTATCCGTCGAGGAGAAATATGCTACCATAAAATGTTAGCTTATTTTAGGTATAGGTAAATTTGAGAAAAAATAAATAAAAAATAGAAGACTTGATACAATCTCTTAAAAGTGTGGTTAAATAAACAACAGTTATCGATTTCATTAACTGACAGAAGCTGCTTTTTAGTTTGTTTTTCAAGGCACAATAGAAAATTTAAAAATGTGCGATATGCAGATTCCTCAAAGTTTTGGAAATTTTCGGGTCTTTCAAGAAAGTAGGATCTCGAATGTGTTTTTATCCGTCAATAAATCCTTTGTATCTATATAAATTCGACAAGGAAGGTTTTGTAATAAAACATAGCATTTATTTTGCTTTAAGTTAGGTAATAAATAATAGGACAGACATGAGGCGAAGTCTATCTATAGGTATGCCGCCGTTCTTACACGTAGTTTTAAAGAATCCACACTTTTATGACTAAACAGTTATTTTTCTACTACCGCCAACAAAAGTATAGACATTCAAGCATTGTTTTCATTGCAAAAACTACGGGATTTTTTCGTTGTTTCAAAAAAGTGCGGAAATAGGTTAAGTACCTGGAGCACTATGATTTTAGATTCTTGACGCAGAGAAGAAGAAGAAACGTCATCATTTAAAATTATAATTTTTTAATAGAATCTAACTTTACTGTTGGATTCACGATTCACATTTTTTATTTTTGTGTCCACTCTGTATGTTTTACACAATATGTTTTCCAGCAATCTAATTATTGTTGCAAGCAATTTTTTTTATCAAGAATGACTTTCTTCAAAAAAGTTAACAATAAAAAAAGAACGGCAATCTGTGACACACTGTATATGGATGTTCCATTAGTTCACGAAGAGAGCTCAGGAGCCTAGCTCCTATAGGGTTTTTAATATATATCAACGATATAGAAAGCAAGGAGTAGCGGAACCTTTTGGGTCTCCAGTTCAAAGGGAAAACACAACATCTGTTATTTTCCCCGTAACCAAATTTTAGTGGCGTAAGGCAGGCCTTATATTACCCAAATATTTACATAACAGTTATAACCCTGAAAACTGCAAATGAGCCTTTTTTAATGAGAATCTAGGCGACCCACGTAAACTATTTACGGAATGTCTTTGTAGCCCCCAGCGCAGGTTGTTAACACAATTAATTACTCCCGTTTACCACATAAAACATAAATCATGTCGGGCTAGCGCAAACTTGCACAGCGTGTAATTACCAAAGTAATATTGGGAAAAACGCTAATTCGAGCCGAGTGTGTAGAATGAATTTTAAGCGTGCTTAAAGAATTATATGGCTGCGGTTCGTAATTTATAAAATCTACTTTAGGGAAACAAAGAATAGCTGCTTTCGAAAGGTAAGTATAGGGCGTACTAAGTAAGATATGAAGAATAATTTGTATTAAATATGATCGATTTGGACGTGGTTATCGAGAATCAATAGGTATTGAATGGTGCTCTTCGTTTTATTTCAAGGTATAGAGTATGTTTCAGAAAACAGTTGCTCACAGCTTTAATAAAGAAGCCTGCAAGAAGGACATAATCCGAAAGCTAGCAATGAGTTTCATAATTCATAATACACAGCAACTAAGTTAGGTACATCTATATCAAAAAGTTGCATATCACAGAAGAAGGTATGTAAATTTTCAAATGCCTCTTTTTGCCTCTTTGTATTCTTTGCAAAATACCACGCTGCAACTTTACTCGAGGCTCGTCAGGTAACACATTTATTAAATCGACGTATACCGTACTTTCACCGTTTTGGTAGACATAGGGGAATAGGCCGCGCGTCGCCGTGAGTCCAGCTAGGTTTGTCAGTCGTTGGCGGGGGGAGTACACAGTAGTCTCGCACCGCTTATCAGTCGAGTTTTGCGAGCAAAAAACACGCCCCGCCCCCCGCCAAAGACTGATGAACCTAGCCGAATACACGGCGGGGCGCCGCCCAGCCATGGCAATGTCTACTAAAACGGTGAAAGTACGGTAGAAAAACGCTGTAGAGAAACCTTAAAAAGTATAACCCTTTTTATGATTCAATATCCGTTGGAAATCGGAAAAGCTAAATAAGCAGAGGGAATGGAATTGTTTATTCGACCCTTGGCCGCAGACAACGCTTAGCAAGATGAAGATGAATCGAAGTTAATCGAAGCACGGGAGTCTGAAAATAATTCAGAAAGTCAAGCTGCTGCTGTATACTGTGAGGATCCCATGGAAATGAGAAAATTTACAGAAATATTTTCCTCCTGGCTGTGGCGGTCGCTATATAGCTGTGATTACATTGGAAAATTTTCTCTCAAATCCTAAAAGTCGCCTTTGCGACGATAATTACCAAGATGTGCACGCGAAAAAATGTCTGCTAAATTTAATTATTCCATTCTATAACTTTAAATCTGTATTTGACGTAAGCTAGGAAAGTATTCTAAAAAGTGAAGAAGCAAAAGACAGATGCTTTAATCATATACAGGGTATCCCGGGAGGAAAGGACACACTGCTACTGCGAGTAGAGCTAGTTCAGATTAATCAGAAATGGCTACTAAAAACCCACAATTATCCCTTTTTACGGATTTACAGGGCGATTTGTCAATTTTGACCAATATTTTCACAGGCAATAACTGTTGCACGACTTCAATCTCATAATATTTTAGGGTTTTTTTAATCTACTAGCAAATAAATATCAGTGTTTATGTATACCGTACTTTCACCGTTTTAGTAGACATAGCCATGGCTGGGCAGCGTGCCGCCGTGTATTCGGCTAGGTTCGTCAGTCGTTGGCGGGGGGCGGGGCGTGTTTTTTGCTCGCAAAACTCGACTGATAAGCGGTGCGGGACTACTGTGTACGCCCCCCGCCAACGACTGACAAACCTAGCTGGACTCACGGCGACGCGCGGCCTATTCCCCTATGGCTACTAAAACGGTGAAAGTACGTTATAGTAAAAAGTTCAAGCCGGATTTGCCCCCATAATTTGTTGGGCTCATTTAGAAAAGTTCACCCTCTATACGATTTTTCCAATGCGGGTATACAGAACTACATAAAATAGTATTGAATTTCACGTATTTGTTTTTTTTGTCACACTTTCAACAAGATTTAGATAAATTATCGAATTTAACCAAATCAAAACTAAAGTCACAATGTGCTGAAGAAATACAGGTTGTTTCAGTTTTAAATTGACAAACTTTTATTTTAAATTGACAAACTTTTATTTTAAATTGACAAATTTTGGCAATTTATTATTTCGTTTGAAGACACGTATTATATTACCCATAATTTCAATTTTGGTACGATTTAATTTGTGGTTTTATTTCTTTTATATCTACCGTACTTTCACCGTTTTAGTAGACATAGGGGAATAGGCCGCGCGTCGCCGTGCGTCCAGCTAGGTTTGTCAGTCGTTGGCGGGGGGAGTACACAGTAGTCGCGCACCGCTTATCAGTCGAGTTTTGCGAGCAAAAAACACGCCCCGCCCCCCGCCAACGACTGACGAACCTAGCCGAATACACGGCGGCGCGCCGCCCAGCCATGGCTATGTCTACTAAAACGGTGAAAGTACGGTATATCCTTTACACACAACCTATAAAATTAAAATAATACAAAAAAATCTTGCAAACCCCCTCTTTTATGTTCAACTAAACCCTGAAACTAACTCTGATTCTCCTCCAGCAAAATCAAAAGTGGCCGGATTAGTTTCGATTAGTTACCAAGCGCATCATATTTCAAAGGTAAAAGTAAGAATATACTGGGTGATTTGGTTTTAATGTAAACAACTTTAACCACACAGTGGGGGAGGCCTACTAAAAGGGCTTCCTAAAAACGCAAAATTTTCTTTTGCAGAAGTAAGAAATGGGGCAAACCAACCTTAGTATAGTATTTATAAAGTCACTTGAAACAATATAAAAAAAACTCTAATTTGCGTCACAAAAAGAATATAGGACATAAGCGTCACGCAGTTTCCAAAATATACATATTCTACAAGCAACAGAATATTTCACATTTAAGTTTTTTTTAAGGTTGTCGTCAAACACAACGTAGAGGTTAATGCACCATAATATAATATTGTTAAAAGGTCTCTGAAAAGCCATATCGATTATAACTATTTACGCTATATCCTAAGATCTTTGAAATTATGGCACGCCTATCCACCGCATTTCTCTGCACGAGGGGCCAACCGTCGAACAGTGTAACCCATGCAAGTATTGGCGATATTATATTAGGCGAGGCACTTGTTTTTTGCTACAATGTCTATCTTCTCTGTCCCCTTCATCTCTTTTCACTAGTAATACCAGGTGCTGTTTAATATGATTAAAAAAGTGTTTTGTCTCATATTTTATTGCCGAGGTGCTTGTTCTCGAGCTACCCTTATAAAATATAAATGAACTCAATTGGAACACAGTACACTAGTGACCTATTTCATAGCATTTACCACGCTCCGTTACTGGTAAAAATACCAGACTTATCAGCAGAAATCATCCGTATAAAATTAAAAGCTTTTTATGCTTTTCCAAGTAACTTCATTTTTATACCATACCCGAGTAACTCGGTGCTCAGCTTTGTGGACCGTATGCCTGCCACTGGCGCCGTACTCTTTGATACCATACTCGTCATACTCGTGTTTGCTCATGCTCCCACATACCTTGGTGTACCAAGGTAGAATTTGCCAGATACACGAGAAAATTGTTACTGGTACAAACTTATGTAAAAATCTCATCGTGGTTTCGCATGCAGTTCTCTTTTATAAAATCCACTGAATTTCGTGAAAAATAAGCCGATTATTCATACCAATTCATATATAAATGCAAATGATAGTTTTTCATGTATGTTCTGGTGTTCTGAACAAGGTCTCAAAAGTCCGCAAAGTGGGAGAGTAAGGATAACATTTGGCAGCGCTGTAAAGAGGTAAAATCGTGCTCTCAAACGAATTTTTCGAGATATGTCGGTTTTCATTGAATATACGACAAAAATATATCAATACAAGAAGAAAGCTATGGAAATTCTATATGTATAAAAATGGTAGAAATTTTTTTTTTCGTATAGGCAATCATTTTTTCAGATTCTTTTAATTTTGACTTATACGATATTATGGAATTATGGATAATTTAAGTACAATTTATTAATGTCTTGTGTTACGGCTGTATTGACTAATAATTGTAGAATTGAAAATAATGGGTTTGCATAATATCTACCTATATGCGCTGCATATTGTTACTTTTGGATTTTTTAACATAGAAATTAATACTTCAATTGTCTATTGAATTTGATTTTTTTACATTAAATACATATTCATATTAGACCTGAAGAAGTTCAAAACATTGAACGAATGATTGGTCTAATCTACGACTGTCATACTCATTAAAATGTGGCCAAATTAATAGTTTTCGACCGTTTTCTCCTTCTATAAATTCATTGATTCATTGTTCGAAGAAATCCGAGTCAATCTCAGAACTCTGAATTTCTGCTTCGGTACGCCTTCTTTTTCTGACGACTTTTCAATCGGTTCAGCATTCAAGAAAGATTTTCCATGCTGCTTTCCGCAAACTGGTGAGCAAGTAAGTCCCAACGTCCGACAGCCACATACAATGATCCACAACCTTTCGTACAGTTGCAGAAAATCATCTTCAAAAGGCATTCAAGCGCAGGAAGTTGGGATGTTGTTTTTTGCCACAATGTAGTATTTTTTAACATCCACCCCCACTCTTTAAGTAATGAGTAGGTGGTAATGATTTTAATTTCGAGTAGCTTTAATAAAGCAAGAATGAAGATAAAGAAATAAATAAAAAAAAATTAGAAAATATTAATAATGAAGATAGTTATTGATGGAAACTTCTTTAACGAGAGCAGATTGATTTCAAGGTTGACAGAAAAATATTAGGCAAATAATTATATCGTTAGAAATGCTGAAAATGATGCTGACATATTTATAGTTGAGACAGCAAGGATGTAAAAATACCACGGTTGTGGGTAAAGAAGATGTGGACCTTCTTATAATTTTAACTACTCGTGTACCTTTTAATAAATAATTATCCTCAAAGCAGGCAGAGGAAAGGTCGAACAATAGCTATTTATGTACCAAGGCCTGGAACTAAATTCCAAATTAGTATTTTTGTCGCAGAATCGATTAAAACCGAGATATCTCGAAATGTTCGTTTCAAAGCACGATTTTACCCCTTTACAGCGCTGCCAAATTATATCCTTACCTTACACTACCACTTCGGGAACTTTTGATACCTTACTCGGGACACCAGAACCTACATGGAGAACCATTATTTGCTTTTATATGAATTGATCTGTAGAAAAATCCTAAATGCAGTGTGTTAATACGCCAGTGAGCTTCTTACCGTAACATAACAGATTTCTCATACTTGCTAGGGGATGCTAAATTCAGGGGCTCCCGAACAGAATAAACTTGTATGTGTAAGTTGCTTGTGGAAAGGAAGAAAAAGCGAGTCAAAAAGGTAATAAATTAACTTAGACTAGACCATAATGTTTTTATCGCTACAGCACCTAAAAATTAAAAAAAAAAACACAAAAAATTATCTATATTTTAGGTTTTTTTTCAATAGGTACTTCGACATTGTTTGAGATTTCTATGAAAATGTAAAAAATAAATAAATTTAAATTTAAATATCTTGTGCAACTTGCACCTGCGCACCAACCTTGACGGGCGAGCTTACCAGCTGACTAGGAAAGCACCGTAAATTAAGGGTTTCAATACAATTGAGTGAAGATAGTAGCTGATGTATTATAATTTTGTAGGTAGAGCTAAATAACAGGTTTTCTAGCCAGAGAATCGTCTATTTATAATAACATTACAAAATTTGTTATTTCCAAGCTTTCGCTATGGATTGAAAGCTTCTTCAGGGTTATAAGAAAAAAAAATATTTTGAAAAGAGATCAAAAAAGGAAAAGAAAAATACATTAGATTATTATTCAGATTTTTTGGAGTACAAATTGTTTGATTGACTATAGAATTTTTTTCATTTCAGTTTGGTATTAAGCTTTTTTTTTCCACCTGGGTTAACATTTTTTACATCAGGATTGAATCACCCTTTATATCTAATACTTAAAAAAAATGTTTGAGCAATTGATCATAAGCAACGTAACAAAGATTTTGTCCCTTTTCAGAACAATTGGGAACATGAGAAAGCTCGTAATTTGAGAATACTGGAGACTAGCTTCAAACTTACCAAACCAAACAAAAATAATGGCAACAATCAAGTGAACAAACCAACTTTTATTTTATGTAGGTCCTATTAAAACATGATTTCCAAACTTTTAATAGTGAATAATGTTTTTTTTTTCAGGAATATATGGTAGGTACTGAAGTGGGTGTGTCAATTTTCTATGAAAGCTATCAAAGATATTTGGGAAATTTCGAAATAAATTTCTAACTTTAAAAATATCCATTGTCTCGTGTATCTCTATTTTCAAAAATTCCCATTCTTAAAGAATAACCCTGTATTTGTGTAATTTGTTTACCTATACAGGGTGCCCCACCACGAACTGCATCGATCTATATATGGGAAACTAAAAGTAGGAAAATTCTTAAATTACACAAACGAAGATTATGTATCGCACGTTCTTTGTTGCATTCTTCATAGATAATAAACAAATTTAAATAATGCATTTAGGTATGGGAAACCTTACACAAAGTTGTCATCATTTTTAGTGGTGAATAAGATCGCATTAAAAAAAATGGGGGTTCCCATTTGAAAATTTCGAGATTTAAGCACATTTTGAATGTAATTTTTATTCATATTTTGTGAACACCCTGTATAAGGACGGATTTATTTCTCAGCAGAGATCACTAGGTGAGGGCTTCTGTTACACGATGCCAAAAATTCGTTTTGAAATTTCGCGGTTTCCTCGTATAAATTGCTAATTCACTTTAGGTCTGCACCTTTAATTTTTTTCGGAAAAATGCAAATATCTCAAAAAAGGTTGGATTTAGACATAGGACATGTTGCATGTTTTTGTTCCAAAATGAAGCCTAGAATCCAAAATGCAATAATATACAGGGTGTTCCATTTGAGATAAGAAAGTTGATATCGACTTCCGGTATAACCGGAAGTGCCAGATTCACCAAAATATTTTAGTTGAGCAGCGCCCATCGGCAGTGGTGAGGTGCCAAATTTTCAGAATTTTCTTTCTTTTAGTTTTTCATAAATAGATGGATGCAGTTCGTGGTGGGCCACCCTGTATACTAATGCAATTACTACAACACTACTACAATAAAAATAAGAATAAGTTTTCTAAACGCAATAATTTATCATTATTAGCGCACAAACTAAAACCCATACATCGTCCACAATAAAAATACCGAAGTAGCAGCTGTCAGGAAACTTTCACGTTTACACAAATTTTCGTTTCGACGCCGCACTCCTAAATTTTAAATGATCCTTCTAAACAAAACGAAAACTTTCCTAGCGTGGAAGCGCGGTAACGCCGGTAACTCGGGAGTTATAGGGTCCTCGCGCCATTCCTTCAACGATTGGAGAGGGGATATACGAAGAGCCAAAAAGGAACTCACCTTTCCAGACCTCCCTATCGAACCAGGTGAGATTGTCCGCCTGGGTGTCATAATACCCCAACACCACGTAGTTGCCGTTTATCACCTGCTCGATCTGAGTCAGTGCTATCCGGTCGCCCTGAGAGCTGAACGCCACGAAGCCCTGCAAAAAGGAAACGGACAATGGAATAAGACATCATATTGGATTTTGACCATATAATTTATGTTGTTCACGGATTAAATAATGAAATACTGAAACTTCTTAATAGACAGTGGTAAGATAAGTTTGCAGAGTATTTGGGTAAAAAATAGGTATATATAAATATTTTAATAGGGTAAGATAATCAATCCAGTTGAATCAGTCCATGGATCTTGATGTGATTTTACACAAATACATCAAAAAGGCTTTTTTTTTAATGAGAAATGCATATTTTTTATCTATACAGGTTGATTCACTTTTAAATGACCTCACTTTTCGTATAAACTATTCAGTGTGTCCACGGATAGAGTTCGGATAGGGTGTAAATGACAAAAAATTTAGTTGAAATTTGAGCTTCTGGGGATGAGCCCTGCTTGGTTTGAAACTAATTTGTGACGTAATTTTAGTTTCGAGAAATCACGTATGCCTTGGGAATTTTGAAAAAACTAATTTTCCACATCAGTAAAGTGCCCTTTCTGTAGGTTTTATGACAAAATGTTATTGAGGAAACTTGTTCAGAATGAAGAACTGAGTAGGTTTGCGAAATTTCGAAAGTCTAGGTCTACTTTGATTTTTTGGCATTTTTTCCAACTTTTTTTCGAAAAGTGCTTTCACATTAAAACGTTATTAAGAAAACTTGGAAACCAAGCAGGGCTTATCCCCAGAAGCTCAAATTTCAACTCGAAATTTTTTTGTCATTTACACCCTATCCGAACTCTCTCCGTGGACACACTTCATAAGGCTACATAAAACAGTTACAGGATGTTAAAATTCCACAAAAAGTTAACATTTATCAATGTATCTCCTAAAATAGTAGAGTTATCTAAACCAACTTTGTCAGAGTTTATGAAGGGGTATAAGGTGAAATATTACTGCAAAATATGAGCTTAATCGAGCATACTGTATCGTACATAGGGGGATTTATTTATTCTTTTTTGGCCCTGTATAATCAAACAAGCAAAGTCAGGTTTTGATGCAAAAATGAAAAAAAAAAGTCCTTAGCATTTTTTCGTAATTATGCAAATTATGATTTTTATAATTCGTATTTTTGCCGTAAATCAGCGACAATTGAGTAAATAATATTGCACCCCATCCCCTTAAAAAACCTGACAAATTTGGTTTAGATAACTCTAGTCTTTTGGGAGATACAATATGGATAAATCGTAATTTTTTGTGCAACTTTAACACCCTGTAACTTTTTTATGAAGTCTTAAAAAATATAGAGTTTATACGATATAGTATGCGGTTATTTTTTGAAGATCTATCGCCTGTTACAGTTGGGTCCCTTAAAAGTGATTCATCCGAAAAGTTCATATAAAGGTGGGGTCAAAAACATGTAAATTTAAATTTTATTTGTAATTTTTAAATATAAATTTAGAACAACTCGAAATATCATTATTTGCACCAAATTTGATAACTGTTTTTTTTTTTGTTGTAGGAATGGGCTAATACACCATTTTTTTAGTTGTTTTGGGGTGGTAACACTACGGTACTTTTAAAAAATTTTGGCCGACATTTACCCGAAAAAAAAATATTAAAATACAAAAGACATGTAGGTATAGTGTGAATGAACTCACTTGAAACAGCATAAAAACGCTTGGGCGGCGTTTGTTTTGTAAAAAAAAGAACGAGTTATAGGCGACGCGCGGCCCTTAATAATACAAATTTTATTTAAATGATCTCAAAAAGAATAAAATCAACTTTAAAATACTTCAAACCAAAGCAAACCATTAATTTTGTTACACACGAAACAACACCACACAAAAATCTATACACAAAACCAACATCCGTAAAATAAAGAGCAATCCTTATTTCCGTGCGGAGCACTGGTTATACTGGCCCAACTGGCTCACGTTGACACCTGCTCCATGGATCTCCGAAACGCCGACCAATCAAATCGTTACGCTCGCTTTTTTATTGGCTGCCTCCTTGACTAGGTCGACGTCGACGGCATAAAAACCTTTGCATTTTATATGCGTGATTTCTGCTGATAAGTCTGGTATTTTTCCAGTAGCGCAGTAGCAGAGCGTGGTAAATGCTATCAAATAGATGGCGTCCCGCGTATCATTGTCTTCCAAGTGAATTTATTTATACTAATAGCAACGCTTATCGTATTCCCGACGCAAGAATGTTGTGCGTACCCGCACTACTAATACAGATGAAAATTAGGTGTTTTCAAAGAGGTAATAATAAAAAAATCTTTTCTATTATCGTGAGGATCATTTTGATGTGACATATACTTTTACTATTTGTTCTTTCAATACTGAAGCTCAGCTTTTAGTTTTTTTCACGTTATAACTTCCACATTTATATCTTTGTTGATAAACAAATGCACATACCGTTTCGAATTCGACATAACATAAATTATCCTAAAAAAGCCAACCCATAATTTTACGACGAAACAAAATAATTTACGGCTTGAAATATTTTTTTGTTCATTTCGTTCGATATTTATGTCAGCTGGTGTGGTCAAATGCGCCGCAACGAGAGAAAACGATCGATAAAATGGCGTTGACCGACGTTCGGCGACCGACACCAGGCATTTACCATGATGGTCAACAAAGTTTAATTGAAAAAAGTGGATAATTTCAGTTTAAATGAGGATTATCTTACCATTTAAAAGGGTTTTTTTTTGTAATAACGTGTTTTAACTGCTTCCTAGGAGTAGAAACTATAAATATAATAATTATTCCATGTATTCTCGGAAATTCCCTCGTAATATGGACCTGAACAACAGTAGATAACGCCAAGTTACGGAAATTTTCATTTTTGCCTTAATTAAGGTCCAAAAAATCGAATAACTGAAAGTTCCCTAAAAGGCTCTTCATAAAATTCAAGTGAAAAATCAAGAATTTGTTATATAGTGTATTAGCCCATTTTGTACAGAATTGTTTTTTATTTAATAAACCAGATTTCAATTTTTTATCAGTTTTGTCGACATACGAGATGAAAAATTGACCAATAATTATTGTATATTTACAAAACTAATAAAACATTTAAAAATAATTTATTGAATAAATAATCAAGTTTATTCGCTAATATAGGTCTGTGGTAGTATTGTCTCAGTCAAAATCTACTCCGAGTGAACGATAGCTTTCATAGAAATGTTATTGAATGTTACATGAAAATTTTACAATGCAAATATCTAGAAAATGGTTACTCCTATAGAGCCATCTACAAAGTACATCTTTTTCGCATAAAACCCTTAGAGGAAAGCAGAAAAAACACCTAGAACCACAGAGTTACTTATGACATTTTAAAGCACGTGAAATGAAGATTTTTTTTTATATAAAAGGCTATTTCGAATCTTTTCATAATAGTGAGTTGTTCATGTATAACATTGCGCCCCTTTGTCGAATCTCAGAATAATAATTATTGTCCTACTTTGACTTTCTCAACTTTCTGGAAACCAAAAAATAATTTTATGAATGTCCTGTTGAAATCTTCCCGAATAAATATTACTTACTCTGTACAGTAATACCTCTATTATTTGAAAAAGGATTTCAAGTAAGAACTGTTTAAGATTCGACTTTCATAAAGCTAGCAACCAAATTCCACAGCGCTGTATCTTTAGTTCTGGGGCACTAGATTTCGGCTTACAATGTTGAGCATTATGCCACACAATACGCAATTCGGTGTTCTTATAAAGGCACGCAAGCTGATGTCGATTATTGGCACTGGAATTTTGCCATCTTCAACGGTTTCAGAATCTTCCGCTCGTTATTAATAGCTTCTCCAGGGAGGCTTCGGTTTAAGGGGCGATGATATGGCAAGAACTAGGTCGCTTTCAAATTTATTTGTCAGGCAATGGAATGCTCCGACTGCAATCCCAGTCATGACATTCGGAGGAAATTCGGTAACAAGAAAGCGGCGGAGAACGCATGCTGCGAGGGCTAAGTGGAATTCAGAAGTTCCAACGTCCTGATTAAACTCTCAGAATTTAATGTCGAAACTTTGTCGATCGATCTTACTCATTAAATTCAGAAAAAGCGAGTCACATGAACTGTATTGTACCGAGTCAAATGAATTGTCCAATTGGCATCGATCGGCTTACAAGATTAACTATTTAATCGAAAGATATTCCCAGGTCAGAAGTTCTTTTTATGAGGCCCAGAGTTACTATGATTCTTGCTCCAAAACACCTATTAACTCCATCATACGAAACATATCATTTTCACCTAATACCGCTTTCAAATAATGTTATGGACCAACAGTGCATTTAAAATTATGAAAAAATACCAAATGGACATTGGTCACAACACCATTGGTTTTCTTGAAATAGGGTGTCAACATTTTGTCAAATTCAATCCTCTCCATTTTTAAAACGGATAATTTTTAGTATATCGTAATAGTTTTTTTTTCTTACTTTATATGGTACAGTACTTTATCTGTAACATTTGAAAGCTGTGGGTGAAAATTTTATGTTTTGATTGTTAGAGTTAACAGGTGTTTTGGGGCACGTGTTGCCATTTTCAACGATGAGCAAACGGTTGATTTTATCGTTATGAAACAAGAGTACCTACCCTCTTGTTGCAAAATGAAAATAAGCACTAAAATTACGGACCTGCAACACCAAAAATATATCCTTGAAAAGTTACAAGTAAAAGCACTATCCAAAAATAGCGCAAGGGGCCCCCTCTATAAGATAAGTAGAAATTGACAGCTCATTTTCTATCCCCAAAAACACAGCAGTGCCAAATTTCAGTAATGTACCGAGTATGGAGTAGAAGATAGGTCAATATTCAATTTTAAAAAGTTAACTTGGAGGCCCTGTATCTACGAAACTAAAACGATAGACACGTGGTCAATAAGAATTTTACTTTTTTTTAATTCTGTATGCTCCAGAAGTTGTGCCAGGTCTTTCTGAAACTCTCTGTATATAACTCTGTAAAGCTATACAATTCTTTGCCGGATAATATAAAGATAGACGAGTACACAACAAAAAAAATAAAATCCATGTTGAAATCTATAATCTTTGACAAACAAATAGAGGAATATAATCTGACCCACAGCTAATCTTTTGCCGGTTGCCCAGGGTATATAATTGGCTTCAAGAAAGAGTTAGAGTTGTAGTTAATTAGAATCAATCATATTTGTTTGATCTATTATAGTTTTTGTTTCTTGCTACTGCGTTTATAGCGTGACTTATGTTTTTATACTTAATTTTAAAAAATGGCTAGACATCGCCAGCTGCACAGAAAAACATAAATTAACACAACAACTTTGCTGAGAATTTTATGACAGTTACTACAAATTTTGTTATTGATATAAAAAAATTGCAGCTCTACTAATTTGGTTTTCTAAATAAATGAACGCAGTTTTACTACCGCGCAGCTTATAGCAGGTATTATTTTAAATTTCTACCTCTCTTCTTATATGTCTAATAATATTTTTTTTGGTACAAATAAAAGCGATTTTATAATATAATTGGCTTACAGTCTCCAAAACGTATTTTGTTGCAACACTAAAATATAGTTGTTATAAGATATAATCCAAAATGGTGCGGAGTGGGGGAAATCTACGAACTTGGATGCGCTGGTCTTCCTTCATCGTCCCCAGTTGTCCGATAGAATTCGATGAGGATGTAATGCAACACCCACGTCATGGAATTAGCCTTGGATACTTGCGCGTCTATGACTCTCTGTGACAGCTGTGCAAGAGGTCAAAGATACTGTGTACATTTAAGAAGTAGGTAATTAATTGATTGTGGGCATGCACAATCATAGAAAAAATAAACTTTACAACTCATGTTTAATGTTCATATCTTCCTAGAATGATTGAGCACTATCCGTCTGCGGCGTCGTTCTCACCGTTAACAACATATTATCCACTCTTGGTATACGTAGGTACATACAACCTATTATTATCATCGTGGATTGTTAATTCTGGACAATCAGAACTTCTTACCAAGAATGTCTTTTACCCCTCAAATTCAAACCAAACTTTTTTACAAGTAACTACATGGAGGACGCAATGTAATTATGTAGGTGCATACTGCATAGGCTAACCCGTGTTTTATATAGCTATGTACTGGAAATTGGAAGTATAATCCTATATATTTACGACCATAGGGTGAAATTTTTTAACAAGAAATCGGACGTAGGTAAACTCAAACTGGGCAGACTGAATGGAATCCAGTTCTGATTAGACTCCCATGATTTGCTGTCGGAAATTTAGTCGATCCATTTTACTTATTAAAGGGTTTTCGTACCTAGCAAATTTTATGATTCAACACCTAAAGATGTGGTTAGGTCATATACCTTAAAGATGTACCGAACAACAGGATCCTGTTCTCATTTTTGCATTCCTTTCAAAAAGTAGTCGCAAAAGGCTATACCAATATTTTAGAATTTTTATATAACCTTGAATTTGGCTAAAGCAAATATTTTTTGTTGCAAAGGGATTATAGTGTTTTGTTTTATTTTAAATTTAGTATTTATACGGTGAATTGCGAAAAACTATCCAAGACTGAGGCGACAAATCTTCCTTCTTTATTATATTTATCGTCTGTCTTTATTCTCAAGTTTGAATGAAGTTTGAAAATGAAAAATTTGATAAACACTAAAAAATAATAGCGCATAAATTTGTATCTATATCGAGTATAGGTATAAATCATCTATTAAGTGTAATGAATATCACGGGTTCAAAGCCAGAAACCTTTATTTAACTTCTTTTAAAATAAGCCAAGCTTTCGTTCCTATTTTGGAACTTCTTCAGGACTAAAAAGTTGGTTGTAATAATATAAATATTTAAAAAAATTAAAATTATAAAAATTACCTTTGTTGAAGTAAAAAATTATTAGAAAAATATTTCCAATTTTCTCTCAACATAACAGTTTCTTTAAAAAAATATAAAGATTATAAACGAGAAAGAAAATAAAGTATATTCGGAGGTGTACGCAGAAAAAAGTTAGGGGGATCAATCACTCCCTTTCGTTCCGTGTGTTCGAGTTTGCTGAATAAAATGGTCAAAAAATGCGTGCCAAATTGCAACTAAATATCTCGAAAAACAAAGAATTCATAAATCGTTTTTTTAATGCAACTCTCTCACCCTGTATTTTCAAGTAAAGACGTCTAAATAAAAAGCGATTTATTAATGCAAACTCCATTATACAGGGTTAACTATCATTTAGTACAAAAAAAATTACCACGTGGGCAGGGTGGCTTAAGAAAACATAGAAAAATATTTTTAGATTTTTTCACGATCTTTAAAAAAAAGGGTAAAAACCCCTATTTTCCCTGTAAATCTCCGCCTCTAATTACGTCAACCAATATGGCTTCGGTACCTACTATCAGCTGTAAGTGATTAGCCGCGATGTTGCCGTTGTTTTAGAAAGGTTGAAAATACCTTTTTACTCAAACAAATTTAAAAAATACATAAATAACAATCGATTTGAATCTGTACAGCCGCAGCGCTGCTAGATTTAGGTACTCGAGGTTCGCCTGGATTCAGCTTACCTTAGTTTGAAATTTGAAAACAGAAAACAGGATACTTATGAATCCCGAGTCCCGAGCTCGGTCTCGCGCTAGGTAATCCTGAATCTATAGGCGTTTTTTGTTTTTGCATTTTCACATAGCAGCACCAAGGCATTACAAAACTACATAGGTACACATTTCTCGCCTCGCGAAACGCGAAACCACGAAAATTTCGTAGAGATGACGGACTGACAGACGTAAAAACTGGACACAAACGCACAAAACAGTAGAGGTTGGTGCGGTGCGTAATAATTATTGATATCGATGTCAATAATAGATTAGTTGATTGCGTGTCAAAAACAAAAATTTTTAATAAAACTTATTGAAAATCTATCTAAACTAAACGCTTTGCATTACAAAGAATGTCGATGTGTATCGAATCGACACATAGTTTTCTTCGACGTCGCATCTCTACGCCTCAGACTAGTTGCTGGTCTGGTTGCCTGCAACCTGCACGACAAGGCAGGGTAACGCGAACGCGTGAATCATCGTAGTTCGGCTGCGGCCCATGCACGATACATTGTTTGTGTATCGTGGGCCGATGTTTACTTGACGTTTCCCTGCGTCCCTCTGAATTTTCGGCGATATTTTCCCGTATTCGTGTACTTTGGTGTGTTTTAAAGCTATTTTGCAATTGATTGAACGCCAGGCCTTTTACTAGTGCACTAGGACCCCAACATTACAGGTTAGAAGGGCTAAAATTAATTTAGTTTTGAAAGTAGGTACCTATGTGAAATAGTGAAACATGTTTTTACGCGTGCGACCAACATTTTTCCACTGGAGATATTGATGAAAAAGGAAGTACCTTAGGATTATGTACTTTGTGGAATCGACCAGGCAAACTTAACGGCTAAGTTACGAAGCATCCTCGCTTGGTGAAAGTAATGTTTTTTGATTGACCCACTTATTTGGCCTGGCCCAGAATAAGTAGAAGAGAAGATCCTGAAGTAAAAATGCATACATTTTTAATTTAATTAACCGAGTGAATTTGTGCATCGAGGTTAAAGGCGGCCTCTTTGAACAGCTACTGTAGTTCTCTGCATGTGCAGTGTGTGCTAGTGCAGTTGTGTTTTTTGGTTACCCTTCGGCGTTTTCCTGGCGGAGGGGATCCTCCTCCGTGGTCGTCAGGCTGCATGAGTACCTCGCTTCGAACAAAAGGAATGGCGGAGGGAAATGAGAGGTCCCCAACAAATTTAGAAAATGTGAATATTCAATCCTGGAAATATCAGTAAGGTAGGTGTTTCATAGGTATTCTACATGTTCCTTAGAAAGTAATCGTTTCCAACAGGAAATCAAAATTTTGTGGTGAATCCTCGGATAAATTGATGGACGTGGCAACGCTGCGCTATTTCACTACTTGTCACTACCATTTACATAGGCAAAATTTTAAGACACGTCACGCGGGCGTCCATAGGCGGCGTTTTTTGAGGGGTTTTATATAAATTGAAAAAAAAATTTTGACAAATGTTAGAAAATTTTTGAAAATTTATTTTGGCAAGTCTAATTTTTCTTTATCTGCCATAAAAATTTTTGTACTAAGTGATGGTTAACCCTGTATATTTGGCTACAAAAATCAGTGGTTAACAGATTGACCTACTTATTGTAACACTCTGTATATAATCTTAAACATCAATTCTCAAGCCTGGACTTACTGGCATAAGCGTCTAAATCCCGGCCACCGACTTTAAGTTTTAACCAATAATCACATTTTGATAAATAACTTTCAGGTTCAACGCATTCAAAATCTTCGGATCGATATCACGTTCGGGCTCCCCAGTTAGGCAGACGTCGGTACAATATAATAATGATATTGTCAAGAACTAGGCCACTCCCAAATTTATGTGTCCGAAAACGGTACGCTTCGACTGCAATCCGACTCGCAACGTTCGCTAGAAATTCCTTAATGAGAAGTTGTCGGGAAGGAGGAACGCATGTTGTGCGGACCAAGAGGAATCTAGAAGTTCCTGATTAAGCTCTCGGGATTTAGTGTCGAAACTTTCGCGATCGATTTTACTTGCTAAGTTATCAAGAAAGTTCATAAACAGGTCAAACACGATTTATATAACTTGTTTTGGTGATAGCCGCATTACTTGAAATATTATGTTCCATAAATACGTCCCAAATTTATTTTCATTCCACGAGGTATATTGCAAAATGTTATTCTTCCTGGTTGATCTATTTAATTTTTGAAAAATAGTAGTTAATCGCAAAAAATAATGAATAATAAAGTAAACAGTCATGCGTCTGATCCATATTCGGTTGTTTGTGTCAGCTAATTGCTAAAAATATGTTAATAAAAAATAAATTGCCGGCTTCAAGATGCGACATTTTAGTTTTCGAACTCCTGAAAATTATATGCTGCACATTTTCAATTTCCCGCTTTTCCGGTGTAGCCAGATTTCGCAGTCATGATAGGAATCCGGGTTGAGTATACACCCCACACCTGACACCAGGTCAAATTTTATTTCCGTGTCTTATTATACAGGGTGATTCAGTTTTATTCTTGGACACTTCAGCAGGTGATAGAAAACCAAAAAATAACCGCACTGGCTTGTATAAAAACTATATCTTTGTAAAGCAATATAAAAAAGTTACAGGGTGTTTAAATTGTAAAAAATATGTGGACTTTATTGAATATTTACCAAACTATATAGTTGAAATATTTAAGTCATACCTATTTGAAGAAGTGGTTAATCATAGTACAATTGTTTTTAGAAAAAATGAATCACCTTGTATATTGCAATAAAATGTATTACATTTCTTATGCAAATTTTAATTGTAAACAAAAACGTCCTCTTGTCATTTTTTATGTGTCATGGTTTCATGGCAAATTTGATTTTTTGTATTATTTCGGGGTATTTCCGAAAAATTATCAAAAAAATTTGCTCCATAAGTAAGACAAAGTGGAAATAATGTGTTTACTACTTTAATTAATGTAACTTTTTCCAATAAATTAATCTAGATAAGGCTATACTTGGTCTTATACCTTGGTCTTGGGCTTATACATACATGGTCTATAACATTTAAGGAAGATAAAATTAATGTTTCCCTGTGTATCTTGAAAAGTAAAACCTTGAATGGGTAAGTTTATTGGGAAAAGTTACTGTATTTAAAGTAAGAAACACATTTTTTCTACTTTGAGTCTTACTTATGGAGCGAATTTTGAAGTTAATTTTTCAGAAATACCACGAAATCATATGAAAAAATCAAATTTGATATGAAACCATGCCACATATAAAAAATGCTAAGAGAACAGTTGTTTACAATTAAAATTTACATAAGAAATTGGCTAGATTTTTCAATATGACACTTAAGTGTCATATTAAACTAGATTTTTGTCAAAACTAAATTTAAAAATTTTGTACTTTTGCCCTGTCAAATGCAAAATTCAAACATTAACATCTTTACATTATATTAGGAACTCACTTAATTAGTGACTGAAGAAGCAGTTAAAGAACTGCGAAAGCTTTCACCAATAAAAAGAATCTTCACACTTAAAAATTGGCTTATTTCCCACTAAATTTGGTTCTTGTTTAACTAACTAGTCAAGCCACGACTACCCCTCCTCTTAGGTAATAGTATCTCTATAGGATATGGGCAAAAGCACATAAAAACCATTGTACCATACCTGTGAGTGAATTATTTAGAGAGATTTTTATTCGAACTGAAATCTCTCCCCTGGATGCACTTTAGAAGAAAAAGGTACATCCAGGGAATCACACAGGGAAAAGTTGAAATTATGTTTACATAATGGATACTGCATGCATGGTCTGGGGATTCTTTCAAAATGAAACGTGATGTTTGTTTAGGGCACTTCGAATGCGGCGTAAAACTTATTAGTTTTACAGAGGAAATAGGAAAACAACAAAACGAAAACAATTCGTGGGCAAACTGAAAACATCGCACAACCTAGATATAAATAAATATAAATTTCACCTCCCGGACTTGAATTTTCGAAAAAATCCAGTTATCTCGATGCCGCCCTCGTATGGCCATATATCCTTGCTCTCTAATGGAAGTGATATGTCTTTTGATGTAAATAAGATGGTGACTTTGAAAGGCAAAGATTTTCAATATTCTGTGCGGAGGACCGGAGTGGTATAGCAGAGGTTACGAATTATTTGAACTGTTCGTGATTGCTCGAAATTGGGCAATGGTCCGAGCCGGAGTGCTAGCACACCTTGTCCTTGTCAAAAACGTTTCTGATAGAAAAAAGCGCTGGTCAAAAATAACACTACTTCGGGGTTGTTTATAGCTGCACGTTATTATTGTTTATATTTATATAGTTCGTGTTCCATAATACATTTTTGTACCTATTCACTTATTTGCTTCAAAATAAATAATGTTTAAATACAGGGTTAACTATGACTTAGTACAAAAAATTATTTTACCACGTGCGCAGGGTGGCTTAAGAAAACATAGAAAAATATTTTTAGATTTTTTTACGATCTTTAAAAAAACGGGTAAAGACCCCTATTTTCCCTGTAAATCCCCGCCTTTAATGACGTCATCCAATTTGGCTTCTGAAGGTACTGACAGCTGAAGTGATTTTCCGCGGTGTTGCCGTTGATTTAGGAACGGTGAAAATACCTTTTTACTCAAACAAATTTAAAAAATACATAAATAACAATCGATTTGAATCTGTACAGATGCAGCGCTATTAGATTCCCCTTACCTTAGCTCGTATCCGGACCGGTTCCTAGTCTCGCGGAAAGCTGAGTACCGCGACACCACAAGCCGTCTCCCTTAATACCCCCGGAGCTCCTCTGATGAATTCTTGTCCACCATCTAACCTCTTCTGAAGCACAGATAAAGGATTTATTGTTCTGAAGCCTCGGCGGTATGAATTAAGCGACGTATCGGCCCGGTCGAGTCCATGAAACGTTTTTTCGACTGCTCCGCGTTGCCCCGTTCGTCATTTCACAACTTACTAGCTAGGCAACTAACTGTACATACAAGGTTTGTTCCAACAGGGCCAATAACCGTGCTCAAGCACGTTCAGCGCATGCGCACTACCCCACTGGCTGTTCCAACTGAATTATGTACCTACCGACACGGGACGATACACGCACTGTTCCAGCCGATTTATGGATCATTTGTGTATCGTCCTTGTACGATAAAAACGGTGCCTGGTCTAAAGCAATAACCGCGTGTACTGACATGCGCAGTGTATGGTCGTGTGACAGAGATAAACATTAACCTCATATTTTTGTTTTTACGTAGATAGTTTTAAATCGATGGCTGGGATCGTGTTTTTTTATTTCTTGTTGGTTTTTGACTTGTTGGGTAAGGCGGGGAATCGTTGAACAATTTTTTAGAGTGAAGAGTGAGGTTAGCCCACCGAACATTCGGTTAGCCACATATTAAACACGCAGGTTAGGTGCGGTCACAATTATGATTTGGTCGATTTGATTCACAATCCGTTCCATCTGAAATTTTCTTTGGGATCATTTGTTCCAACTCGAATTTACGTACCGTCACAGAACTGTACATGAACTAGATGATAACCCTTAAAGAACGCATGCGCTAGTTTTGCACCGTTCATGTGCGATCCCAAAGAAAATTTCAGATGGAACGGATTGTGAATCAAATCGACCAAATCACGTTTTGTGACCGCACCTAACCTGCGTGTTTAATATGTGGCTAACCGAATGTTCGGTGGGCTAACCTCACTCTTCACTCTAAAAAATTATTGTTCAACGATTCCCCGCCCTACCCAACAAGCCAAAAACCAACAAGAAATAAAAAACACGATCCCAGCCATCGATTTAAAACCATCTACGTAAAAACAAAAATATGAGGTTATTGTTTATCTCTGTCACATGACTATACACTGCGCATGTCAGTACACGCGGTTATTGCTTTAGACCAGGGACCGTTTTTATCGTACAAGGACGATACACAAATGATCCATAAATCGGCTGGAACAGTGCGTGTATCGTCCCGTGTCGGTAGGTACATAATTCAGTTGGAACAGCCAGTGGGGTAGTGCGCATGCGCTGAACGTGCTTGAGCACGGTTATTGGTCCTGTTGGAACAAACCTTTTCAAGTTTGGCTAGTAGCCGACGGAGGGCATTTGCGAATGTAACATGGCGTTATTTCCCAGTTTGGTCTTGATTTTCGCGGCAAATCGTTCAGCGTCTTTGTGAAAATGCCGGAGTATTCGAACGCCGAGTTAACGGACATGGTTATAATGTACGGGAGATGCGATGAAAGTGCACATCGAGCTGCAGCAGAATACCGTATTCGTTTTCCTAACAGGGCAAATATGCCTAACCCACGTACTTTCGTGAACATTGTACAACGTATGCGAAACACTGGTGTTTTGCAAGCTCGAAGGGGTGGGCCTGGAGGGCAAATGAACATGGACGATGTTGAGTCAGTGCTTGATTTGGTGGAAGAGGAACCTTCCATAAGCACTACAGCTATTGCAAGGAGATTGGGAATATCTCAGAACAAGGCAAGTAAAATAAAACCAATAAAACTGACTTCTACCAAAGACTATCCCATGTGATGGGATTGTCTTTGCTTGCACCTAATACCTACATAAAATTTAAAATGTAACAATAAAATTATTATTTTATTATTATTATTACAGGCATGGAGGATTCTAAGGGAAAACGGCCTTCACCCTTATCACATACAAAAGGTCCAAGCATTAGAAGCAAATGATTTTCCGGTGAGAATGACCTACTGCACTTGGCTACGTGATCGAATCGCCCAAGACCCAAACTTTGTTTTCAACATTCTTTGGACAGACGAATGCTGCTTCACACGTGCTGGGGTTTTAAACACGTATGTAAATTTTTGCTTACTTATAGCTTTCTCTCTTCCATATTATCTTTTTTATTTATTATAAAATTGGCTATGTCAATCCTAACGCCTTCGCCAAAATTGTGAATATTTCTAATTTTTGTTTTTTTTTTAGACACAACAGCCATATTTGGTCCGATGAGAACCCACATGCTGTTCGGCGGTTTAATTTCCAACGTCGGTTTTCCATCAATGTTTGGGCAGGAGTTTATGGAGATCGATTAATTGGACCATACATTCTACCGGAAAATTTAAACGCTGAAGGATACTTGTATTTTCTGACAAATGTTTTGTTTGATAATTTGCCACTACAAGTACTGCACTACAAGTACTGCACGATGGTGCACCAGCCCATTTTGCGAGACCTGTTCGTGCACTTTTAGACGACCAATGCCCCAACCGTTGGATCGGACGAGGAGGGACAATTGCATGGCCGCCGCGATCACCAGACTTGAATCCAATGGATTTTTGTATTTGGGGATTCATGAAGGCGATTGTGTACGAGCAGGAGTTACGTGAACGAATATTGAAGGTGCAGCTGTTCAAATCCGGAATAATCATGGACTTTTTGCACGTATCCGGACTTCTTTAGTTAACCGAGTGAATTTGTGCATCGAAGTTAACGGCGGCCTCTTTGAACAGCTACTGTAGTGCTTTGCATGTGCATTTGTGCAATGTGTGCTAGTGCAGTTGTGATTTTTTTGTTACCCTTCGGGGTTTTCCTGGCGGAGGGGATCTACCTCGTCGTGGTCGTCAGGCTGAGTACCTCGCTTCAAACAAAAGGAATAGCAGAGGGAAACCAAGAGATCCCCAACAGATTTAGAAAATGTGAATGTTGTGTTGTGTGACTTTTAATGTAAAAAAGCAAGAAAACAGAAAATGGTGCAAACAATCCTGGAAATGTCAGTAAGGTAGGTGTTTCATAGGCATTCTACATGTTCCTTAGAAAGTAATCATTTTTAAAAGGAAATCGAAATTTTGTGGTGAATCCTCGGATAAATTGATAGACGTGGCAACGCCGCGCTATTGACATACGCGAAATGTTTAGACATGTCGCGCGGGCGTCCATAGGCGGCGTTTTTTGAGGGGTTTAATACAATTTGAAAAAAAAATTTTTTAGGCTTAAGACAAATGTTAGAAAATTTTTGAAAATTTATTTTGGCAAGTCTAATTTTTCTTTATCTGCCATAAAAATTTTTGTACTAAGTGATAGTTAACCCTGTATATTACTACAATGCTAATTAAGTTAAAAATATATAGCTAATACAGACGGCTTCTTCATTATTTTTGTGTCAAATGCATAGTAGCTAAGGCATTATAAACTCCTCAACAGAATTAACGCACCAATCATATTTTTCTCGATATTTTTTATATTTTTTCCGCGACAACTACCTAGGCCATGGACCTTATTTCACAGTGATGCTATGGTAAAATTATTTTAAGAAGTCCTTACTGGGACTGTCAATTGGTAATTTCGCCATCCTAAGTTGGCATCAATGCAGCAAAACATGCAACCGGGTCATAAGTCCAGGTCAGTAATGAGCCCATTTGCACAATAAATAACTGCTAATAACACGAACAAGAACAACATAGATAACGGTAAAACTCACGAAACGTACAAAACCCGCGAATATTTTTACTGCCCAAAGTTTGAACCCTTTTGAACGGTCCGGAAAACCTTCACTGTTACTTTCACAACACCGAAACAAAATTTGCCTGAGTACGCACCATAGACGCTGCCGCAAGTAGCTGAAAATACCAAAATGAAAGTGTTTCCATGAGGTTTGAAATTATTATTAAAATGAGTTGTAGTCATAGTTATTTTTATTTGTAGCGGTATAATCGTGATTGCAATAGGGTTTTTATTTTATTATGTTCTTTTTTTCGTATCACTTGGGTAACTTTTCACATCATAAATCAATGAGTGACGTCATTACCCGGTTGAGACACATATGCCAATGCTATACCCGCGGACAACAGAAAATTCCTAGGGATTTTGTGGAGAATGTCATCTGACAAAATCGGGACTTCTTACAGTAATCGGGGTATATTTAAGCTAACTATAGTATCAAATAACCTTGTTTTGACAGTAATTCGTATTAAACCTCGTTTTATACTAAAACTGTGTTAACAATTTTCTTAAAAAGTGCTGATTAAAGCAAAGTGTCTGAAAAGTAAGCTCTTGATTGTAATAATAGTTTTTATCACATGCATGTTCATTTGCAAGTAAGGAAAATGAACCGCCAAAGAAATTTGTCAATCGAGGATGCAATGCGAGCATCGACTCTTCTGGATGAAGGATATTCAATGCGATATGTTGCTGGTTTGTTAGGAACACATCATTCCAGCATCTGCCGCATGCTGAGACGACATAATGAGACGGGCTCGTACCATCGAAGACGAAAACTTTGCACTATTCAAATTGAGGATCGTTTTTTGAGACAACGTGCTCTCAGATACAGGAGAGTTACCAGCAAACTGCTAAAATATTAATTAGCAGATATTCGAAATATCCCTATATCGTCTCGAACGGTTATAGAAGACGTTTACATGAAGCAGGATTGATCAACAGAAGACCTGTCAAAAACCCTTGCTTAATAATAATAATAATAATAATAATAATAATAAATACGCAGGGGGGATCTGATCTGATCTTCTGATCAACAGAAGACCTGTCAAAAACCCTTGCTTAATAATAATAATAATAATAATAATAATAATAATAAATACGCAGGGGGGATCTGACTTGTGAGAGAGGCAGATCCACGGGTGTGACAATCCCGCGCTCCCCAGTTACGCAGGGATGAGTCTGGCCTGTGAGAGGGGCAGATTCACGGGTGTAACGATCCCGCGATTCCCAGTTACGCATGGAGAGGCTTGGCCTGTGACAGGGGCAGACCTACGGGTGTGACAATCCCGCGATATCCAGTTGCGCAGGGAGGGGTCTAGCCGGTGACGGGGGCTGATCCTCGGGGGTGACAATCCCGCGACTCCCAGTTACACAGGGATGGGTCTAGCCTGTGAGAGGGGCAGATCCTCGGGTGTAACGATCCCGTGTTTCCCAGTTAACGCAAGGTTTGGCCGGTGACAGGGGCAGATCCTCGGGAGTAACGATCCCGCGTTATCCTAGTTGACCCGTATGGGTAGCGGGTTAGAATACTCCTATCGTGGCTCCGCGAGTCGTAAAAGGCGACCGAGGGCCGTCACTCCCACGTTACGGGAGAAAACTATGGAATGGAGAATGATAGGATGATTGTCATAGGGCCGCTGCCTGGGGATCGCCAGGGCATGTCTGGAGCCGGCGCTGGGCATGACAGCGAGCGGGACGTCGGTGACAGGGCGCTGATGAGGCGGGCCCCTGTTGCACAAACAGCTACAGCCCAACAACAACACGAACATCTACAACATGGGAGCCAAACGAGAACTAGGGTTCCACCCACCGAAGGTGCTGCGCGGGAACTTCAGCCAGCGTTCACAGAGGCGGGATTACAACGACGACGCATGAAATGGACTGTGTCCATGAATGAATCGATTATGCGTATTTTCTACAGGGTGACAAACTTAGGACAAGAGATTATCGGCTACCGACAACAACTGCATGCCGAGTTCTGCAGGGAGTTTCCACACATGCAAGTGTCTGAACAAAGAGTGTCAGATCAGTATCGAACTATTCTAAGAAATAACCGAATTCCAGAAACGCGACTTAACGCTATCAAACGGGAAGTTGAGCTAGAGATCCACGGCGAACACATAGACATAGATGACAACAACAACAATGGGGAACTTCAAGAGCCTGGACAACAACTAGAAGCCGAAACGGTAGAACCAACAACCGAGAGTCTGGAACGGGTTAACGAAGAACATTTTGAAGGCTTGGACACACATATGAGACAGGCAGTATTGCGATACGAAGGCACAGACCCACTTAGCAGGCCACCGCTACCAAGATTAAATTCTTCCAGGAAACTTGCGATCGTGCTCGATCTTATGAACACAAGAATTTTACCAAGCTATGTTTCAGTGACACCAACATTAGAACGTATGCACATGTTAATCTACTGTGCCGCAACGGCAGTCATCACTGTAATGGGTGCCAAGATCCGAACGGCCCAAGAGTTGAATCGTGCAAGACCAGAACCACGAATGGCTCAATGGGAAATGCGACTAAATCGGAAGATCGAGAGTCTCCGTAAAGACATAGGACAAGTGACGGAATATATCAGAGGAGTTAGAACTAGAAGGATCCAGAGGGCGGTGCAGGCAGTAATGAGCCGCACCCAAATGCATTCTCGGCATGACCCCGCGAACATCACTGCTCAACAATGTCTTGACACATTAAAACAAAAACTTTCTGTTTTCGCAGGGCGTCTGAGGAGATACAAGGCTAGTAACAACAGGAAACGAGACAATAAACTCTTTGAACGATCAGAAAAGGGTTTCTACCGTGCTTTTAATTCTAGCGCCGATGCCACAAATGCGAGTTACCCTAGCAGAGAACAGGTCGACGGTTTCTGGAGAAATCAACTTGCCACACCAGGTCCATACAATGTCAGTGCAAGCTGGATCAGCGAAGAACGCGAGATGGGCCGGAACTATAGCCAGATGCAACACGAGCAATTCACAACCGCTGAGGTCTCCGATGTCATCAAGAATTCCCACAACTGGAAGGCACCAGGTCCAGATCATCTCCAAAATTATTGGATTAAGAAGTTGTGGTGCACGCATGAACAAATAACTACCTTAATTAATGAAGTCTTGCTCGATCCTCTGAAAATGCCATTGTTTCTTACACAGGGTGCAACTTACCTGTTACCAAAAGACCAGCGGAATACGGATAACCCTGCCAAGTACCGCCCAATAACCTGCTTGCCTACGCTTTACAAGATAATCACATCTTGCCTTACGCAGCGAATATATGCTCACTGCGAGCGGAACAACATCATTGCAATGCAGCAGAAGGGCTGCTCGAAGGGCGCAATGGGATGCAAAGAGCAACTCATCATAGACTCTGTCATCTGCAACCAGGCTCATTCCAAGCAACGAAACCTCCACATGGCTTATGTGGACTACAAAAAAGCATTTGATTCCGTACCTCACGACTGGCTCACAGGTATCTTAAAGCTGTATAAAATAGATCATCATACAGTTTCCTTTTTAGAACACGTTATGACAACCTGGCGCACTAAGATACAACTCAGAACCGCAGACAGTAACATCGAGACCGACACAATCAACATCCGAAGAGGGATTTTCCAAGGAGATTCACTCAGTCCACTGTGGTTCTGCATGGCGATGAACCCTCTATCACATCGGTTGAACTCTACAAAATATGGCTTCGCTATCAAAAGCAACAACGCAGAAGCGATCAAGTTGAATCACCTATTATATATGGATGATTTAAAACTGATCGCCGCAACCAAAAACCAACTAACGCAAATGCTTAAAATTGTAGAGGAGTTCTCCAGGGACATCGGAATGCTGTTTGGACTGGACAAGTGCCGCACCCTTAATATCATCCGGGGAAAGCTCGAACAAAGCGCACACGAGATGCAGGACGGCCAGGAGATCGAAGCAATGAGCAAGGGAGATACATACAAGTATCTCGGGATGAAACAAGCTCAAAGGATAGACCATCGAACAATGAAGACTGATTTAACGAATGAATTCATCAAGAGAGTAAGACAAGTAGTGCGAACTGATCTTAACAGCAGGAATTTGTTTAAGGCCCTGAACACGTATGCGTGCTCTGTACTCAGCTATTCGTTCGGAATAGTGAATTGGACCAACACGGACATCAACAACCTGCAACGAAAAGTTAGGACACTACTGACAAAAGCTCATAAACATCATCCCCGTAGCGCCGTAGAAAGAACAACTCTGCCACGTCAACTAGGAGGAAGAGGATTGGCAGATCTCAGCAAGCAATTGGACCAACAAATATTAAATCTGCGTAATTATTTCTACAGGCAGGCCAACAGCTCCACACTACATAGGGCTATATGCGGAGCAGACGTCTCAACACCGCTACGTCTGACGGAACACGAGCGTCAAAATCACCACCGAACCGACAACGATAAACTACAGAGGTGGTTGGGGAAGCCGCTGCACGGGAGACATCCTAATGAGGTTAACCAGGAACATGTCGACAAGTTAGCGTCGAACTATTGGCTGACCTCGGGACGAATGTTCCCCGAGACGGAAGGCTTCCTACTGGCCATACAAGATCAGGTTATACCAACTCGCAACTACCTAAAATTCATTGTAGGAGATGCATCGGTAGTGGATGACAGATGCAGATACGGGTGCCCAACTTCAGAAACAATCCAGCACATAACAGGAGGATGTCAGATGTTCGCATCAACGGAATATAAGGAACGACACGATTCGGTTGCCAAAATCTTGCACCGGGAACTGGCGGAAAAGCTGCTGCTTGTGCAGACAGAAAGGGTCCCATATTACAACTACACACCTGAGCCTGTTCTTGAGAACAGCAACTACAAGATGTACTGGGATCGTACAGTTCTGACTGATCAACGAGTTGCCCATAACAGACCGGACCTTATAATAGTTGATAAAATTTCTAGGAAGACAACTCTGATTGATGTGGCCATCCCGAACAACAACAACCTGCGTGTGAAGCAAGTCGAGAAGATCGCGAAGTACAGAGACTTAGAAGAACGAATTAGAAGGCAATGGGAAATGGAGAACGTCCAGACGATTCCAATCATCATGTCAACAACTGGTGTTATACCAAAAAGTTTGCTGAGAAACATCAAGGAGCTGAATCTAACTGATAGTCTTTACAGGTCCATGCAGAAAGCGGTACTACTTGCGACAGCCCGAACCGTCAGGAAATTCATGGGGAATGCAGGATCGTCCAAGAACATCAATGTCACCTAGGGCCCGATAACATGGCAAGGGTCTCGTCCGAGCCAGATCCTTTTGGTATCCGGGATGCCCGGGATCTGAGTGAATGTTCCCCGTAGAGGGAGTGCGAATGCCTTTTGGCTAAGTCGATATAATAATAATAATATAATAATAATAGCTTTATTGCCCAACAGTATAACCAATTACAGGACAATATTAAGAAAATTTGCTGATGTATAAGAGAAAATTTACAAATATAACGCAGGTACAAAAAAAGAAACATTGTCATTCAGGAGTTGTGTAGCATGATATATAATTTGAGGAAGCTTATCAACATGCAAATCACACAAATGAGATAATCTGTTGAAAGTATTAGAGATTTAGAAATTATTAGAGATTTAAGGTACAAATTGGTCCTAGCCTTGATACAATAAAAAGTAAAGTTACCCCTGCTTTGAATTCTTGGCACTAAAAAGTTAATCTGAGCTAAAAGTTCTGGACAGTCTATCTAATTGTGAACAAGTTTATACAAAAAGGTGAGAGATGCAGACTTTCGCCTTAAATCTAGGGAATCAATATTAAATCGGGCTGTTAAATAATTATACGGATAACCTCTTTCAGGATAGTAACCAAGTACTTTGAAGAACATAAATTTCAGAAACTTTCTTTGAACATTTTCCACTAAGGCTTTATAACAGCTATAGTACGACCACCATACTATCGAGCCATATTCCAGCTTTGATCTCACATAGCCAAAGTAAAGCATTTTTAAGGCATTAACATCATTAAACGACCGACAGTTGCGTACAATAAGACCATATGCTCTTGTTGCTTGACCCACCTTGGTTAGAATATGATTTGAGAATGACAAGTTGCTATCAAAAACGATTCCAAGGTATTTCATACTCTTGCAACGCTCTAAAGTTACGTTATTAACAGCATATAGGAATTGAAAAATACTCCTATTTCTAGTATAACTGACCACTTACCCACGTTGAGGGGTAGCCTATTGTTCAAACACCAGTTACTTATTACATTAAGCTGATCCTGCAGAAGACTGCAGTCATTGATAGATTTTATAGAGGAAAAAACTTTTAGGTCGTCTGCGAATAGTAATTCCTGGCAATACAGGCCCTCTCCAATATCATTAATAAATAGTAAAAACAGTAATGGCCCAAGATTTGATCCCTGTGGTGCTTACCAGAGAACACAAAGTTCAGAGATGGAATTTTGCAAGACTACATCAGAATTGGACCCTCAACGATTGGAACAAGTTCTGTTCTCGGATGAAACTAAAGTTAGCCTTAAAGCTGCAGATGAACGTGAGCGTGCCTGGCGAAGACGAGGAGAAAGGTTTGCCAGCTGCCATATCTCTCCTAAAGTAAGTTTTGGTGGTGGCTCTAAAATGTTTTGGTGGGGAATTTGTTTTGATGCTCATACAGAGTTGGTCTCTATACGTACGAGGTCTATGAATGCCCAATATTACTTAGACAACATTATTGTCGAACATATAGTGCCTTTTGCTCCCTTTGTTGGACCTAATTTTTTATTCATGCAGGACAACGCTCGTCCCCATGTGGCTAGACAGGTTATTGGCTACCTAAATGATGTTAATATCCCTTTATTACAGTGGCCACCTAACAGTCCTGACACGAATACTATAGAGTATCTATGGGACTATCTAAAAAAAAAGATTCGAAATCGGAGACCCCTTGTTGCTATAATCACAACCAACCATAGACGGAGAATATTCCGCAAGGTTTTGTTGAAGATTTGATATCAAGCATGCGTCGACGCATGAATGCAGTGATAAGAAGTAGAGGAAGGCCTACACGGTATTACCCATAATATAGCATTTAATATTTTTTGAATATGCAAAATAAGTTCCTAATGTGCAAAAAATATTCCCCATATTTATAAAACATTGTTACAATATTTTACGAAATATGTTCAGTAACTGCATATGCCCAAGATATTTGTTAATCGCAGATACAAATATAATATGTTAGATGAATGTACAAATGATGTATATGTTTGTTTTGAATAAGAAGGGATATTTCCACAATATCTTGTGTAACATATTCCTAACTTAGTGGTTCTATAAATATTTACAAATTGAACATTTAACTTAAGTACATTACAGGCACGTTCACCTTAGGAACGTGCAATTTGGAATATTGCTGGAACATGCTAAATAGTATATTTATACAGGAAATATCTTATGGATGTTCACAAACGGTACTTATTTCTAGTCTTGTGACGTCACAGAGATTCTAGCTTACACTATTTTTAGATAATATTTCCAAGTACCTCAATGGCTCAGTTGGTTAGAGCGTCAACTTGTAAATCGATGGTCGTATGTTCGACCCCAGAAACTGGTGTTGGCGTTTTTTTTTATTTTATGATGTACACGTGAATATTAAATGGATATACATAAAACATACATTGAATATTTGTGGAACGTGCATTCAATATATTTGTGAATAATACGTGAAATAGTACCTTCAAAAGGCGAACACCTGAATGATGCCTGAATGTTCAGATAATGTTTCTACAGTTTTTACGAATATTCCTACAATATGCATGTTGTCTGAAAAAATATTATCAGAATATTCCGCCAATGTGATTTTGCTATATGGAAGTGTTGACCCAGATGCATTTATTATGTTTTGCTGTTTTTTTTCTTTTTTTAATTTGGAGTTATGCTAGCTTATTTATGCATTTTCACCAAAAACATAATTTTGGTCATGTTAAGGTTCATTCGTTAATTGGGTTTATTATTTTATTTAGAGCATCATTTAAATGTTCACAACATTTAATAACTTAGATCCTGTAGCGCAGTGGTGCTGAAACAAACTTTAACTTCAAGTATTGTCGGAAATATCTTTCTGGTGCTTTAATTTTTAATTTGGTTTTTCACCACAGAAACCTGAACCAAAGTGATTAAAATACAATTCTTTCAAGTTGCCAGGAAATTTATAAATGCTAAACTTTGAACGCTAACTCGAAAAATAACTTTAACACATAACACAAAAGGATGTTATGTGGAATAAGTCTTCTTCCTTTCTCAAAGACAGTGTCACGTCAAATTGAAATGACATAATAATAAATGTCAAGTGAAAGTGTCATTACAACAGAACAATAATAGTCTAGCAACCTGTCTTATATTTTTTGTACCCTGGGTTTTATCTACAGTTTGCTCAGCGAATGATCGGCCCTACGTCACAACTCCCGTCCTTTTCTGACTCGTGAATATACGACCGATATCCATCGTATATTCATAAGTAAGACAAGGACTGGAGTTGTGACGTAGGTCCCAACATTCGCTGAACAAACTGTATTTACCTATACCTACTAACTTCTCTTTTCTATAACTGGCAATATTATTTTACTGAATACCACTGAACATTCAGCTAAACTCTGTTCAACGAATATTCATACCTACGTCACAACTCTCGACCGATATCCATCGTATATTCATAAGTAAGACAAGGGCGGGAGTTGTGACGTATGTATGAACATTCGTTGAACAGAGAATACACACTTGTCCGTATATCCTAGAATTTCGAGTCTTCTGTAGATACGGCGTTTTTACGTTAGGTTTTTCTGTAGTACTCGAAGAAAATGCTATCCTAGTTCTTTCCGTTAATGATAATGAATCCGAAATAAAGCAATTTCAATCCTCCTCGGTACAAGCATGCGGTTGCTTCTTGGATACTCCCTAGTTTGGAGTATTGTGTGGGATGCGAGAATAATAACAAAACATCTCTTAGACCAAAATAAACACTAAACAAGATTAAAGTCTAAATGGTTTGATGTTTTATTTTTACTTTAATGTATTGTATTTCAACAATCACAGTCCAAATATTTGCCTTGGTTACCACCTTTATTGTTTAGCCTTAAAACTTGTCAGATACTGTCATTGACCAAGGATATTTTATCGCACTAAAATCGCGTTATAACCTTCAAATCCCCTAAGGCCCAATTCCCAGGGCTTATATATTCAAATTGAAGCCTGAGGACTACTCTAGAATATTTCTGGCCAATGATAGATGCACAAATCATAAAGTTCAAGCAAATTTCCAGAAACTTATGAAAGCTCTATAGGAAATACAATAAAAACTAAAAGAAAATGGGTCCTGAAGATGCGACGGAAAATGCCTCTAAATTAATCATAAAAATTGTAAAACTGTAAGTAGAATACCGAAACTTAAAATTTATCTGTTAATTCTTTGAGTAGGTTAGAAAACAGTGTAAACATGTTTATTGAAAGCTGATATAAAAACTTTACAGGCATTTTTCGTTACAGTAATGTACTTTTTAGTGTAGTTATACGGTTAAAGCCAATTTTGCAATGAATACAAAAATGATATTAACTACTTGCAAACAGCATCCAAATCGATTTTGCAGAAATAAATAACTAAAATAAAATTTTAGATCTATAATATTGTAGGGTGGCTTATATAAGTGGCTCACTCAAAATATCTCGGCTGTTTTTTCGCAGAAAAAATCGGTGGTGGTCGCGATTCAAGTGACGATTTGAGCGATTATTTCCCTCATACTGCTTGCATCCAAAAAGGTAGCTCCTTCCATAAAAATCCAACCAATCATATGCCTCTGCTAGCGATAATGGCACTTGGGCAAAAGCAAAGCGGTAATACCACTTGTGCTCGAGCTTCGCTCGCGGGATTTTATCAGAAAATAAAAGACCAATTTATATTCGTGATCTGTCTAGGCAAAATAGCGCTTTCGAAAAAAATATCGATAAAATTTCCGGCACTTGTGATATTAAATACGATAATACCACTAGTGATATTATCGCTGAATTCCTACTCTTATTAGTTATGCCGTCATTTTTTTTATTATACTTCTTTGAAACCACCCAATTTTCATCTATATTAGTAATAATGTAAAATAGGTGTTTTCAGGCTAGCGCAGGGAAACAGCTAAGAAAGTATATATGCTAACTAATATCTAACATCCACATATTTCGTATTTTAATCCGTAACTGTGTTACGAGTAGAATTTGTCCTTACAGGAGTTAACGATTAGTAGCCTCTTTCTTAGTCGAGATTCCGTAGGTTTCGAACAGACTTCTTTTCTGAAGTAAGAACCAACACAGTACATAGTTGAATCATTGTATTTGCCATTAACATCTTTGTAAATTGTTTCACATAGGTAGCATGTGTTTTCACATATCACTTCACTAATCACTGCCACCGAGCTCCATTCTAACCGCAGACGTAGGGAGTTCATCGAATACTAAAAAGAGTCGTTATTAAAACCCGAAAAGGCCAAAGCCGTGAGATTCTTACTGTTTCTTGCATTGCGGGCCACAGTTTTTGCCTGTATACGAGGCCTTGGTGCTGCTGGGAAGTTTTAGTAATCGGGGCAGTCATTTGCTCCGTTGCCGGGCTTGATTCTCGGAATTTCACCGTTTGATACCTGTGGAATATTTTTGAGATATATAATAGGGTTTTTAGAGCGTGCTGAATGTGAATTACCATGCCAGAGACCATGAGAAAAGTTCCATTTCCTATTTTCTAGAACCCTTGTTTGATGATTTGACAGACAAATTAAGTGAGGTTATTATTGGTTTGACATTTAGTATATTTTGCCGGCCGGTTGTAGATTCTTCTTCTTCTAATGTGCCTAATGGTACTTTTGGTAGATTTAATGTTTTGTGGTTCTGGTGAGTCATCTGTCATTCGTACAATACCATTTCGGATTTCCGGGTCCTTCTTGAAATTCGGACATTTCCCATCAGCAAGGGTGCTTGAAGAGGTTGCACCGGCGTTCTCCGTAAAAATTCATGGTGATTGAGTTCTGTGAGTAATCGATAAATTCGGATAAATCGGAAAACGCCGTGTAAAGAAGAAACCGAAGTAGGTTATTCTTCATTTCGATAAGGGATTCGTCGGATATTGCCGATTTCTTCAGATGCACCTTGGTAAGCCTTGACCTTCACGACCACGTGCCACCATTTCACCAGCTCTTTCTTTCCAGCTGTGGATGATACTATCCTTTGGACATTGAGTTACTCCGAAGGTCACCAGAGGCCACACAATATCTAAGTGAGTTAATATTTCCAGACCTTGCCATATTTCATAGGTATATTAAGACATGGTTCTCCTTTTAGGGCCTGTGTCTGTGTGTCTGTGTGTCTGCCTGTGCCTGTCTGTCTGTCTGTCCTGTTCAGTGTCCAGCTCCGTCGGTCCGTGTGTGGACGGGCGAAGGTACTGTATGTTCCTGCCGATCAATATTGGATTTAGTCTGTCCACGTCTTCGTTCCGGACCTGTCTGGTTGCCGTCTAGCCTGGGCTGTTGGTGCAGTCTTGTACCGTAACCGCTTCGTGGGATTGTAGCCCTGGGCTGGAGCTTCCAGGATCATAGCTCATCTTGTCAACGTAGATTGGAGTCTCGGGACAGATTAGTTGTAGTCGTAAGATTTTAGGGAAGGGAAAAACAGTAGCACTCTAGGAGTATAGCGTGAGTCAAGGGGCCCGTTAATATTTTTGCACTCAATATTCAATTTTTATTTAAATCTCAATTTTATCGAGTCCTAAACAATTGGTCAACCGTCCGTTAAGTGATATATCTTCCGGTCGCCGTAACGAGTTCGCACATATAAGACCAGCTTAGTTATTTAATTAGTTAACCCTACTAACGCCCCCCTTTAGAGTTACCTTTAAATATTTTTTTATATATACAGCTTTAATTTATTATAATTATATCATTATATATTTATTATTGTTAACCAAAATAGTGTTCTTTCTTTTCATTTTGAAGCCCTGCCACCACCACGAACCTACCCCTCCCCCCTCCGACTGGAGCTACCCGTGGGCCACAAGCTAGCGTATAATTTTACTACAATACTTTTGTTAAAATCATTACAACAAACATAAGTTATAACTAGTCATAAATTCAGTGGCGCACGTAAAAACAAATTCTTGCGTTAGGGTTTTTTTTTATTTGTCAGTGTAATTAAGCTCTTCAAGCACCGAACCCTGTTATTACTATTTTTTTGTGGAAATTGATCTCAGTTTCCCGTAAATTAATTAAAAATCAAAACTCTTGTGTTTCCCCCTTTTACACCCTAACAACTGTTTGAATATTTATAATATTTTTTGACATTTTATCCACCTTATCTGATATAGACTATTTTAAAACAGATCATCCTTGTTTATGGAATCCCTATATAATTAGCCAATGTGTGACAGAGCCATAAGGATATAAAAGGAATATGGATACAAGCAACCGATGGCGCTAAAAATTAAAGTGGCCCTGTCATTGCCTACCCATTTAATTCTATTAAAATCTACTGTATTTCTGTCATATCCTTATGTCAGTGTCAGACATTGGCTAACAAATCTGTGGGTGTGACGTTATTGTTGCCTCACTTGTGGGAGTTAAAGAGTTGCCAAGTACGTCCAAAGTGTATCATGACTGAAACCATGGAGTCACACCTATTAACATCTAAACTCTATCCAAGTTACAGAGGCAGTGGATCAAAACATTGGCCACCACGTGACCTATTCTCTTATTGGTCTGGCCGTCATAAAATGTCAAGTGTTTACGCGGCGAGCAGAATGCAGGGCCGGCTCTTCCCTCAGTCGAGTTTCCCACATATTTTAGATCGGATCGCGAGCAGTATATTCTGTAAATTTATTTTGCTACTTAATTTAAGGAAATTTATAAAGATCCACGAAAGGTAGAAACACAAATTTTAGAACTTCTAAAAGAATTAATTCAGAATTGCAAGCCACTTGGAATCTCATATTAGACCGACCCTGGTAATCGATCACAAGGCGGTCATGTGACTTTGTTTGTATCTACTGCCGCTGTATCTTGGGGAGACTTTAGGTATATGGTTTGTATTAACGCTAACGGGGTTAAAACGAAATTCAGGTCTGGCGCCTGCTACTAACTTTTTTAAAACGAGTTGAAATGCTCCAACCAAGCGACAACTTCCAAACCCCTAAGCCCATTTGAAATCAGCTTTGAACGCAAACCCACATAGAGTTTTAGAAGATTTAATGTATTTATACCATCGCATAAGGATTAAATATTACAAGCCTAAAGTGCTGCCCTCTATTACCGTTGTCGGGAGACGTTTTAGCCCAGGCCAACAATCGTCTAGCAAATATAATTTCGTCATTAAATCATGAGAGTTTAATAAGGCCTCACCGCCGACAGAGCTTCTGGATTTCATTTAATCCTCCCTCCGCGTTCGAGCTTTTCCTTCTAACATCGTATGGGATTGCGGCCGAGGAGCTTCGCATTGTCGGACGACATATAAATTCGGGGATGGCGTATTCCCTAATATATCACCCTTTAAACTGCCGCCGCCTTCCACGGAGCGTACGCAATATCGACCCAAAGATTTTGGGTCTGCTATAGCAGCAGACAATATTCTGGAGCGCATAGTTTAATATCTTGTGTTTTGCAGGGAGATGCAGACAAATATCAAAACATCACAACCACGGCGTCCATGCATGAAGCTTCTCAGTTGGAAGATGACCGGAATACAACCTTCTCAAACTTCAAGCCCTGTACAAATATGTGGCAACGCCGCAGCGAGACGGTTCATTGGGTCTATGCGGTCTAGCCCGGATCTAATATCGATCGGCCTTTTACCCGAATTAAAGTTATAATTTTGTGTAAGAAGGTATGTGTATTTTGAAAAATGTTACCAAAAAAAACATACGAGCAGACAACTGAATGTTGTAAAGTAGAGCAATCCCTCCTGATTGCAATGGCAGTTAGGGCCAATTTCATAATCTAAAATATCAAAGTACCAAATAGCATTATCGTGGCGTCCTTTTTTCCTTTTTCCTTTTTCCCGTGTGCAACTGTCACATAACATGCTTTTGCTACTGCAAAAGCAGCACGAAATCTTATTTCATCATGATAAAATAGCAAAAAAACAGTAACAACATATCTAAATCTAATAGATACCCGATGTGAATGCAACTGTAAAGTGACCTAGTTAGTATAACTTTTAAATAATTTTGACAAAACAATAATAAATAATAAAAATACACTACAACATGCAATACGCAGAGAATACAGGTGTGTTAACTAATTTCCAATTATTGTAACCACAATCGATATAAAGTGCGATTCACGAATTATGGCGTACACGTCATCAATTTACGTCACTGGATCAAGCAAATCGAGGCTGCATCCTCCAGTGCCGTAGATTTAAATGGGGAAAATTTATACTTGTAAACGCAACCAGATATATACCAGTTCTTTCATCCCGGTGAATTCACCCAAATTTTAATTGTAACATAATGCGTTTTACCCGGTGAATTCACCCAAATTTTAATTGTAAACTAATGTGTTTTACCATCACAGACCTATTTAGAGAAGCTGTAATATTAGGTCCGTGGTTTTATTTTTTTATATTATATACATTTTACCATGCCTTGCAATTGTAAAATGATAGTCTGACTATCCAGTTATAGCAATGTAGGTAAGTATGGGTTGGGTATGTTGCTAACTATATATGTATGTAAGTAGCTAACTAAAAGGATGTTATAAAGAAAAAATATAAGTAGATACAAATAAATAAAAAAACAAAATTTTGACCACACCTTTTAAGAATTTATCAATCACAAAGAATATAGATATATTGACTATTTAATACAAACGATAGCTTGACCACCTCCAGGGTAAATAAACAAATTTCGAAATAAATATATTATGAACGCAGTTAAAAGTACATCTGTATATTAATATCAGATACATCAAACCAAATATAAATAAAAAAATATAGTTTGAAAAAACTAAAAAACACGCTTTAATAGCAAACCGAACTAAAAAGTAAAAAATAATAATAACAAACCTAATTTTATTGTAAAAAAAGCATGGGTGCTTTTTACTATATTTTTATGATAACTCTACTTTTATCAATAGCTACTAATGAAATATTTATAACAATTGATATCATGCACCCCACGCTTCCTTTTTACAATAAAATTCGGTTTGCTATTATTATTTTTTACTTATTAGTTGGGTTTGCTAAAAGCGTGTTTTTTTAGTTTATTTTTAATACTAAAAAAGCGGCAGGCGTATTTTTATACGCCTGAAATTATCAATCTTCTCACTCTGTATTGGATTGGGTGAATTCCTGTAAAAATTTACGTTGTGGAAAAAGTGACTAGCGGGTGGGTGGTTGCTTGGTTGGTTGGATGGATGGATGGATGGATGGATGGATGGATGGATGGATGGATGCATGGATGGATGGATGGATGGATGGATGGATGGATGGATGGATGGATGGATGGATGGAAGGACGGACGGACGGACGGACGGACGGACGGACGGAGCGATCGATAGATAGATAGATAGATAGATAGATAGATAGATAGATAGATAGATAGTTAGGTAGGTAGGTAGGTAGGTAGGTAGGTAGGTAGGTAGGTAGGTAGGTAGGTAGGTAGGTAGGTAGGTAGGTAGGTAGGTAGGTAGGTAGGTAGGTAGGTAGGTAGGTAGGTAGGTAGGTAGGTAGGTAGGTAGGTAGGTAGGTAGGTAGGTAGGTAGGTAGGTAGGTAGGTAGGTAGGTAGGTAGGTAGGTAGGTAGGTAGGTAGGTAGGTAGGTAGGTAGGTAGGTAGGTAGGTAGGTAGGTAGGTAGGTAGGTAGGTAGGTAGGTAGGTAGGTAGGTAGGTAGGTAGGTAGGTAGGTAGGTAGGTAGGTAGGTAGGTAGGTAGGTAGGTAGGTAGGTAGGTAGGTAGGTAGGTAGGTAGGTAGGTAGGTAGGTAGGTAGGTAGGTAGGTAGGTAGGTAGGTAGGTAGGTAGGTAGGTAGGTAGGTAGGTAGGTAGGTAGGTAGGTAGGTAGGTAGGTAGGTAGGTAGGTAGGTAGGTAGGTAGGTAGGTAGGTAGGTAGGTAGGTAGGTAGGTAGGTAGGTAGGTAGGTAGGTAGGTAGGTAGGTAGGTAGGTAGGTAGGTAGGTAGGTAGGTAGGTAGGTAGGTAGGTAGGTAGGTAGGTAGGTAGGTAGGTAGGTAGGTAGGTAGGTAGGTAGGTAGGTAGGTAGGTAGGTAGGTAGGTAGGTAGGTAGGTAGGTAGGTAGGTAGGTAGGTAGGTAGGTAGGTAGGTAGGTAGGTAGGTAGGTAGGTAGGTAGGTAGGTAGGTAGGTAGGTAGGTAGGTAGGTAGGTAGGTAGGTAGGTAGGTAGGTAGGTAGGTAGGTAGGTAGGTAGGTAGGTAGGTAGGTAGGTAGGTAGGTAGGTAGGTAGGTAGGTAGGTAGGTAGGTAGGTAGGTAGGTAGGTAGGTAGGTAGGTAGGTAGGTAGGTAGGTAGGTAGGTAGGTAGGTAGGTAGGTAGGTAGGTAGGTAGGTAGGTAGGTAGGTAGGTAGGTAGGTAGGTAGGGAGGTAGGCAGGCAGGCAGGCAGGCAGGCAGGCAGGCAGGCAGGCAGGCAGGCAGGCAGGCAGGCAGGCAGGCAGGCAGGCAGGCAGGCAGGCAGGCAGGCAGGCAGGCAGGCAGGCAGGCAGGCAGGCAGGCAGGCAGGCAGGCAGGCAGGCAGCCAGCCAGATAGATAGATAGATAGATAGATAGATAGATAGATAGATAGATAGATAGATAGATAGATAGATAGATAGATAGATAGATAGATAGATAGATAGATAGATAGATAGATATCGCGGCATTTTAAAAAAATGTCGCCATTCATGTCTCCGTGGTAGTCAGCTAGTTTTGACCGAGTAGAATAAACAAGGGAAGCGTTGTCCACAAATCCTTTATTATGACCAGCATGCAAAATTATAAAGCGCTTTCCTCGGTATCCCTCAGGTCTTCGAACGCTCTATGGATTCAACCTGCCATTTAAAAAATATATATGTTTAACTCTAACCCACTCCAGCTACCCTTAACCCTAAAACAAATACATTGTAAGCAAATTTTGATAATTGCAAGAATGAAAAAAAGGTATTTTGTTGATTTAAAAGTTGGTTTCTAAAACATTAACCCAGATACAAAACTCCTAAATACCTTTTGCATTTTAAAATATTTTTTCTGCTCTTTTCCTTGAGTTAACACATTCTACCCTTATTTATATAAACAAGGATTCTACTTGTAAAACGCAACCAGATATACCACCCCGGTGAATTCACCCAAATTTAAATTGTAAAATAATGCGTTTTACCATCACCTTTTTAGAGAAGTCATAATATTAGGTATGTGTGTAGTTTTACTTTTATATATTATAATTATACATTTTACCGTGCCTTGAAATTGTAAAGTGATAGTCTGACTATCTAGTTATAGCAATGTAGAAACACGTAAAAGAAAATTTAACATTTAACTACACACACACCGAATTCAACTAGAATGCAAACTTACTTTCCGAATACATATTATAAATATCATTTCAATCAAGTCCGTGGTTTTGTTTTTGTCGAGGTCCATATTTCGCGGCAGAAGTAGTTGGATTTTCCTATGGACCATTTTGGACCTCTGCTCTCTGCAATTCGTGGGAAATGCGTGAAACAGTACGTAAAGTAATGCCTAAAGCTTGAGAAAAATATTTGATTCCCTAATCACTATCTACTGCCATAATGTTTGCAATTTACCTCTTGGACTGCGTGAACTGCTAAAAGTGGTCCTCCGTTGCATTTTTCATCTTTGAAATAATTTAATAACTTCGCTACAATTTCTCTGGCTTGCAAATTAAGTCTGTGGCCAGGCATCTTAAGATTATTAGATTATTAGGAAATGTTTATTCACAAATCCATAACGCAGTAACAGATATTACCAAAGCCGAACTATTATTACAAAACTTATAGCAAAATAATCCACAACAAGAACAAGTAAAAACTAAGAGCCGAACTTGAAAACAAAGAAAATTCTTAAAAATACGCACAAAATGACAGAATTTCTAAATTAATGCTGTGAGAGTGACATATATCCTTCCCGAGACGGCGGTTATGAACTCTACGCTATACGATCTATTGGCGTCTTTGTCTGACACATGCACGGACGGATTGAAGTCAGCCGAACGTATGTCGACTAATCAAAGACAAAGGGTGTATGCAGTAAATCAGTTCGTATAAGAATAGATCTTGTGTCTCTGGTTGACACAAAAAATGATGACGTGTACGCCATAATTCGTGAATCGTACTTTAGATATAGATAATAATAAAACCTGTATTATAATAATAAGTGTTTATAATAAGTAGTGTTTATTTCCATCAGAATAAACCCAGTTACAAGAAACATTAACAATGATAATAATACAAAAATGTGCAAACTATACACAACTATTTTGTAAATACAACATTATTTAAAATGTAAGCTAACGAATCGAAATTAATATCGCAAACATTAATACACAAAGAATCAAAATTACGACTCTTTCTTTAAATTGGATTCTGGTACATTATATTATTTGTAGATGCTAAATCATTATAAAATATTGCAATATGTCTAGCTTCCAAACGAGGTATTAAAAAATTAATTTCTTTTAATAAAGTAGGATAATCCAAATTGTTGTGAAGCAGATGGTATGATCCTCCCTGCAAACAAGGTACTTAAGAAATCGTCCCTGTACTGACTCGATGACATCACTGTGACAAGTATAAATGGGTGACCAAATTAGAGCGCCGGTACTCTAACTTTGAGCGAACGATGGATTGATATAAAAGTCTGAATGTATGTGTATTTTCATAATATCTAATGTTTCTTATTATAAAAAATCCTAGTGTTCTGGAAGCCGAAGCTACGATATACTGAACATGAGGTAAGAATGTAAACTCCTTGTCGAAGTAAACTCTCAAATCATTAACGCTGGCCAAAATGTCATTATCAATGCAATAGTGTTGATATTGTGTTGCAATTGTATAGAGTCGTGGACTGTAAGTATATGTTTAAATATTTCGAGATCGTCGGCATACATAAGTTTTTCACAGTTGAGTTTACCTATAAGGTCGTTAATAAAAAATAGGAAAAGTAGTGGACCTAAGTTATAGAGCCCTGAGGTACTCCTGAAGCAGTGATGTAATGTATCGAGATACATGAATCTAGATACTGTATCTAGATACTTTTTATGTACCTAGATACATATCTAGATACTTACAAAAATCAGGATCTGCTTTAGTATCTAGATCCTTTTGAAAGTATCTATAGATACTAAGATACTAGATACATTTTTTTAAGCCACGAGGCAGTGCAACACCCACGTCTTAGATTACTCATAGGTACTTGTGCGCCTATAGACTCTCTGTGACAACTCTGCAAGAGTTCAAAGATACTGTGGACATTTAAGAAGTACCTAGGTAGTTAATTGATTGTGCTCTTTTTACGAATCATCAAGAGGAGCTATTTTATGAAAAATGAAGGAACATTGTTGTGCCGCTATCGTTGCCATCATCTACGCCAACGCCACGATGCCAGTAGCCAGTTTTCGTCAGTGATCGCCACCGATGTGGTACAGCCCTACCAGACTAGCGCAGTAGATATAGGTAATTAATTTTCAATCGGTAAGGCTGTTACCCTTAAGCTATCGGATTGATATTGCAATTTAACAAATTATTCTGAAATATTGGTAAATTGTTACTGTTTGCTAAAACCTTCAGGTTATTCAAGGACAATTTTGCGTCTTTGGCATTAATTTTAGGCGATTTAATTATTCTTAATTTCAAGTACTTCAGACAACAGATAATATTATAATCACGTTTCCAATGGGCAAGCTTGCCCCCTATGACTTTATATAATTGGTTTCGTGTCACCAGTGTATTTTTTTTAAATAAAACTGTTCTCTATTTCATGTATAACTACCTATCTACCTAGGTATTTTCAATATTTTTTCTTTAGAGATTGATTTTCGCCCATCTTGAACATGGTGTCCCAAACTGGACGCTTTTGGGAGTGTGTACTACTTTCCGCAGAGATAGACAAAAAGTAGACATAAAGGTCGATTTTCGAAAAAAGTTGAATACCGCAAACTGCATGTCTACATCTTGCTTAATTTAGGAGATACAGCGCGTTTTTCGATTTCCGCGTTTCTTATGTGTCATAATGTTTTTGTTTATGAAGATCTTTGATTTAAGTAAATAACGGCTAAACATTCATTTTTTACATAAGTATAATCCTTGATACAGAGAGATATTTTCTTTGGTTAATTATCTTAAAAAAAACAAAAAAATATTATCCAAATATTTGCTAACAAAAAATTATGACACATTTCAGAAACGCGAGAAACGAAACACTGTATCTCCTAAATTAATCAAGGTATCGAAATGCCTTTTCGGGCATAAAACTTTTTTCAAAAATCAAGCTGTAGACACCGGGGCCACAAGAAAATTACTTTATAACCGTCATGAGACAAGATTATAGGGGCTATTGGAAAGGATAATTACATCAATGCAGCAGTTTTATATTTCTAATGATTCGTTTTATAATGCTTATATAACGAATTATAAGGGCAATATGATTAATTTATGAGGGCTATACACTAAGTTAGTAAGCGGTATAAAGCATTATTAAACCTGTTATGAAACACTAAGTAGCCCTGTGCAACTCTTGCTGTATTGCTACTATAAATTGTCTTAGCAATCCTTGTCATGTGAAGGTAATGAGCACGAATTGCTGTCCCAAATCGTATAAAATGGTTTTATAATGAATTTAATTTTTTTTATAAAGAATAGAGCGCATTTCACTCAGTGTGCCAAGGCGTGCCACGTGCCTACATTTAATTTTTAAACCGTTCCTCTGGGCAAAAATTAATTTTAAGTTTATTGTAATTCAAATAGGATTACATGCTTTGTGCAATCGATAAGGCAAAAAATATAACACGGTTTTACCATCATCTGCGCCAGTCGAGCGCCTCTTTCTTTAGTACAGGAGGACAAATTTTAACGCCAAGGCGTAACATCAGGCCCGGCGATGAAAACTTCGAAATATTGCTAATGTTAAAAAAAAAACAATACAAATAATAAAATGGAGTGTGATTTAGTGATTTTTTTAAATACCGTACATAAAGCACCTACTCATTGCTCACTTTGGAGTGACGTACACGGTAAACTATTAACCCACAACCGACAACTTGTTTCAATTAGTGACAATCTAAACTTCACATTAGTGTAAACCGTTCTACTTTACCTATACACATACTTGTTTTATAAATATCTAAGTAGGTAAGTATATTGATTGCCTTATGAGGTCTGAAATTTTCTTAATTAACTGATAGTATCTGGAAGTATCTAGATACTTTTTTAACGTATCTGTATCTGTACCCAGATACTTTGAAAAACATGTATCGATATCTGTATCTAGATATATCTGCCAGAAAAACGTATCTGTTACATCACTGTCCTGAAGTAGGTATGAAGTTATGAGACTTGTAACCCTCAATTTCTACAAACTGCAGACGTCCGGTCAAAATCTTCTTCAAAATGATAATAAATTTATTTTCATGGAGGAGTAAGGAAATTGGAAATTCAGTTTAAGAAAAAATTTGATGAAATTGATTCAGTTAGGTTAGGTTAGGTTAGGTTTAAGGTCCGGCATTGCTCCAAACTGTTCCAGTTTCGACAAAAGTATATAATGGCCTTTTGAAGGTCAGTATACACAACGTCGATTTGCCCCCGGTCATCCAAGGCCTGGCAGGCTCTTAAAAAAATGTTGAAAGATTAGTCACACAAATCCATGTTGTTCAGGAAATATTATGACCTTAATATTAGGAAAAATAGCATTATAAACAAGTGTTTCGAAAAGATGGAAGGATCCCCCTTTTTCCTGTTATTATATAATAATTATTATAGATATCATATATTGTCTAGTTTACAAGTGTTTATGATTTGATCAAAAATAAGAAAAACGCAATGAGGCATCAATTTTACTTCATGTATAGTATTTGTAAGCGTCTCGCAGTTTTCAAAAATATATACATATTTTCTACAAGCATCATAACATATTTCACTTTAAAGGTTTTTTAAGGTTGTCGTCAAACACAACGCAAAGGTTAATGCACCATATAATATTGTCAAAAGGTCTCTAAAAAGCCACATCGATTATAACTGTTACGCAAGTATATCCTAAGATATATGAAATTATATGACACTGCTATGCACCGCATTTCGTTGCACAAGTGGCCGGCCGTCGAACAGTGTAACCCATGCAAGTATTGGTGATGGTGATATTATATTAGGCGACCATGCAGTCACTTGTTTTTACTACAATATTTATCTTCTCTGTCTGTTTTTACTACTATTACCACGTGTGGTTTAATATCGTTAAAAAAGTGTTTTGTCTCGTATTTTATTGCCGAGGCGCCTGGTAAAATATAAATGAACTCACTTGGAACACAGTGATATACGGGGCGCGATATATTTAATAGCATTTACCACGTTCTGATACTGGTAAAAATACCGACTTGTATTTTTACCAGTGGTGGTGATTTGAAACCTGGAGATGCAGTTTTCGATAAAATTGTCGCAGTAAAGGGACTTAGTTTCACCGTTGACGATAGTGATGTCATTTAAGGCAGCAATCGTCTGTGATTTGTCGGCACAGATAAAAATGGCTTTCACATAACCCCACAAAAAATCGATTGGCGTTAAATCGCAGGATTTTGCTGGTTGGTAACCTGGATCTCCAGGATTTAAATCATTAAGAAGAACATAATGTGATTTAAATGTGATGATATATGCTTCAAAATAAAACTAAAAGTATGGAGATATTACCTACACATTTTTTTTCAATTTAAATTCAAAAATCGAGCGTTAAAATGATAAACCTCAAAAAAATTTCCTCTTAATATTTGGTACGGTTTCAAAGCGAATTTGTTTTCATTTTATATTATTTCTGGGCTTTTATGAAAAATCTTCACAAGTAAGACCGAAAGTAGAAAAAATGTGCTTCCCTGCGCACGCATATTGTACCCATGTTTAATGGAATCCTCGTGATTTTTCCGTCAGGATCGTCGCCGTTGTTAATGGTATTTCCAGAACAAACAGGAACACCAGCTCTAAAATGTAACACAGCGTAAGCTTGCAATTTAGTCTATTGATCTGTAAATTGGAATAACTCATTGCCTTCACCCTTGGAATAAGTCTCTCAATAACAGCAAATGATTTCAATAAAGAACTGAAGATACAAATTGAAAACCTATATCCTTTTTATCAACAAATTTTTATTTATTTTATTAGACCATTGTTTAGAAAAATCCATATAATTTCAAAATTATATCAATCTGTATCCTTCTTATAAGGCCCCAAAATATTATTGTCAATAGGAGTTTGTTTATTTAAAACTGAATCACTCTGTATGTTGCATACTTTCTTGGCAGTCTGAATCCAAAGATAAGGGAAATGTTTGACTTTCCCAAAGTTATCAACAAACTTTCGCGAAGCAGGGTCTCCATTTGGGGTGCCCTACATCTCGTCTTACATCGTTAAGCGTTATGTTACACATAACTTCCCGAGGAGGTCTGTCCCGATAAAGATACAGGCACTCGGCAAGCGCGCTGGCTCATTACGCACCGGAATTTTGCTATCTTTAACCGATCCTGAGTTTCCTGGTCGATAAAATACACACGCCCCTGTCGGCGGTTTCGTTTGAACTAGGACAACGAACATTTTATGTTTTGATAGACAACAAGTAATAATCGGGGACACAGGTAGACTGTTTTTTGAATCTATAGTCCACTTACGATGATAAAGGGCTAATAGAGAACAACACCACAGCGTGATCGTGCTGAACACAGAGTCGTGCGTGGTTAGTCAACGACGTGGCTTAATTATAAAATGTCAAGCTCTAACTTGTGTTCCCCTACCAGAAGAAAAATAAATATGCATCTGGGCTCTCTGCGCGTGCTTCTTAGGGCGACCCTGTGTAATGCATCGGTTCGCGTGATTGTGTTTACACTTTACTAGCTTAGTCGAATGTCGAATGTAATCCACAATCTAGCTAGAGAGAGAGTTTGATATTCTTCATCATACGCGTCGTAAATGGAGGATCAAGGGGTTAAAAATGCGCCAAATTTTGTGTGTGTTCCTTTTTCCCAGATTTGTTGAAAATTTTAAGGTATTCTACGAAAAAAGGTGCTGTTGTTGACATTCGATAGCATGTACCGTTTTCGAGTAAAATCGTTTTGAAAACTTTTTGCAGTGTGTAATAAAAATGTGTGTTAGAAATTAGCCTGCCATAATGTACCAATACGCGTCCTGTGATCCAAAAAAATGAAAAAAAAGTTTCTATAAACATGGCCTCAAAAATGCCCTCTATACGCACATAATATTCTACCCCTTTACCTTTTTTTTTTGAATTTAGAAAAATGTTGTAAATAGGAGAATTATAGAAAATATTCTTGCGATTTCAATAGATCAAACTTATGGTTTTTTACGTGAACCATTATGTATATATTTTTTGGATTTTCGAAATGCACGCGTTTTTCTAATTTCAACGATATAGGTGGCCCATTAGTGCAAGAAAGTAAAAAAACTTCCCTAAGAAAAAATATTTTTAAATTTTTTTTGAATGTCATAAGGCAACCAAAGGACCATATTTTAAAAATATTTCGAGGTATAAAGGCTGTTCCACGAAGGTGTGGTAACAAACTGGATTTTTTAAATGGAAAACCATATTTTTTCGCTTATTCGATTCTACACTTTATTAGCTTTATAGTGCCGTTTTACTTTTTAAAATATTTCACGGTTTGCCAAGGTATTCAAGAAAATGTATGAAAATATGCCACAGCAGCAATGATATTTCATATAAAAAATCCATTTGGTAAATTTATAGTAAAAGGCGTATTTAACAGCAGATTATCAAAATATTTGGAAAATAATATACAGGGGGCTCTATAGAGAGTCACGTGTTTTTACATATTCTTTAAAAATACCCTCATTTTCCGTTTTTTTACAAGTGAGCCATGACCGATGTTCACCAATTGTAATTTTTTTGACTCTTTGGCTCTTTATATGTTAATAACAATTTCTATAACATCACTTCGTTGGCTTCCTGGATCGCTAAACCTGATGTAAAACAATTAACCGAGATCGACTATTTGCTGTACCTATGCAGTGGGGGCATGTCTAAGAAACGGTTCAAAACAGTTCGAATCACTCCAGAATCTGTTTAAAACGTCAAGTCAAGTGGTGAATATCGGTCATGGCTCACTTGTAAAAAGGGAAAATGTGGGTATTTTTAAAGAAAATGTAAAATAGTGGGAAACGGGCCACCTATGTTATTACCACCTATACCCTATAGGTTGTAATAACAAAGGTTGTAGTATTCGAAAATTACTATACTCTGGCATCTTAAAAAATAGGGTGTTCTATTTGAAAATATGGAGTAATTGCTCGTTGAAAATCAGTCATTCTCTATGGAGCACCCTGTATAATATTTTCCAAATATTTCTGTATTTTTTACTAGTAATCTAGTGCTTGAACTATTGCCGGAAATTTTTCGAGTACACGAATTTTCTTAAAAAATTCGTGTTATTTTTAAAAAATTCGTGTTAGAGAAAAATTTCCGGATATTAATTCAAGAACGTGGGGGATTCGGTAAGAAAATTCCATACCTACACGTAAATTAAACGAAAATATTATCAAAATTTTTGTTGAGTATAAATATGTTACAATGTCACATTATAATAATGACGTCTGTCAAAAAAATTCCGCTGTAGTCACCTCCTGCTGCCTAGAGCAAGTGAGAATATTTCCGGAAATTTTTTGAGTTGCCGGCATGACAACGAAGCAAAAAACGAGCCTCTGATTGGTCAAAAAAAGGTAGGTATGGAATTTTCAGTTGAATAATCCTTTTACTAGAAATTTGCCTAGTAGTTTTTTTATATGAAACATCAAGACTGCTGTGGCATGTTTTCATAGTGTCTGAAATCCGACTTTTTCATACATTTTCTTGAATAACGGCACTATAAAACCAACAGAGTGTAGAATCAAATATGCCGAAAATATATAGGGTGTTCCATTTAAAAAAATTTCTGAGCTTGTTACCACACCTTCGTGGAACACCCTGTATATCACTGTATATCATGAAATATTTTTAAAATATGTTCTTTTGATTGCCTTATGACATTCAGGAAAAAATTTTCCAAAAAAATTTTTTGTAAGGTACTTACAGTACCAATATCACAGGGTGATATTGTTGAAGCTACTAGAACAAGCTTATAACCTGTTTCAACATTGAAATTGAAAAAATACGTATATTTTAACAATCAAAAATTTACTGGCTGGTCCATCTAAAAGGGGGTAGAATATTATGTGCATGTGCATAACTTCAGCTCGTGGCTTCAAGGGTTTTTTAAAAACGGGCTGAAGTTAGCTGCGATTGTTGGTTTTCAAACGTGTTTAAAATGCCATTTTTTTAAATCGATATATTTGAGTACCGAGTACTCTAAATGGAACTTTAGATGCGCTCGAAATTTTTTTCTGGTGACAAAAGAAAGCAAAGCAAACAGGATCTTTATAGTGAATTTTAAAAAATATTAACCTTACAATCTAGAGGTGCTAGACTTGGACATCCCTAGCTGCGTAATTGACTTTCCACTTATCTTTACGAAAAGTATATTATACAGACAGCCAAAGAAAGTCACGCCCTCCATCAAATATTCGTCTCCCAAGAGTAATCGATTCAGCAAATCAACTAAACTTGGAGATTAAATAATTTGCCTGCGATGTATGTTTTCGAATTATTGAGACGGATGTTTGGAAATTTCACCCTCCCTTTGTACCTCAGGGACCGAGGGGGAGCCCGTCGATGGCGGAAATGCGGAACTCACCGCTAATCAATTATTTGTGAATTATTTATAAGACGCTACCAGGTTAAATGTAATTATTTCACTTTGCTAATACCAATATTCAACTTTATTTCGAGTTCTGGCAACAAAGTTTTTTCATCATTGTATTATAGGTATTCCCGTGGAACGTGCTTTCACCAACGCTGCGTACAGACCCGTGAGGAAAAACTCATATACCTATTTGTTATGAATTTATAGCTCTATAATATTTTCAATCAATGTATGTATGTATTTAACGAGGTTACCACGCTGTTCTTCTTTCTTCATCAATCACAGTCTCTAACAAAGTTGGCTCGCTTTTCTCCCTGATTTTCCGCCTACATCTCACCGCGAAGTCCTACTCCTCTATCGTCGCATCGCGTCATGGCTACGTCCGCCCGAGCCCCCGACCGAGGGCACCACGGACGCATCTAATCGGCGGCCGCTAGTTCAGATGTGTCCGCCCGGGCCGCCGATAGATGGCGCTGGGAGCCGGTATCTCACGGCCGGGTCCCAGTCCTCGGCTGATAAAACTGTGGCCGTTTATTCCATCAGGTGTCTTAGTCTGGCTATACCAATTGAGTAAGCAGACTAGATATATATATATATATCGCTGTGCTTAGAAACTGCCGATTCTGTTCTCTGTGGATTGAATAGTGCCAGGAGAGCCTGCTGGGGCTATTCAGAGACCGAAAACCGAACCGTAGAACCGAGCAATAACATTCGCTGATACAACCGTGGGATATTGCCAGGAGATAATGCTGGAAATTATCCTAAGACCGGAAAGACAGCACCGTGGAATGGAATAGTGCCGGGAGTTGATGCCGGACCTATTATATCCCGGGGCGACTGACCGTCTAGGCCATTTAGAAAATTCTGTAGCTGCCACCGGTGCCGTTTCGCTTACGTGCCACGCTCGTTCTCTACCGCTTGCCCTGCCTGTTTGCTACATTTGATAGCTCCTAAGTGTACCTAGGGTTTCTAAATAGTTAAATACTAATATCCTCTGTACTCTTTCAGAAACGATGGGGCCGGAGCTGAGGAAGAAGACCAATTTAATTTTTTTTGTAAATAATCAATTTTAGTTTATTTTATTGTTTAGGGTAATCAATATACGGGGTATTTATTATTTGGTGCTTAATTTCATCCCCTGCACACTTCCCTGGCTCAACCATCTCTGGACCTAAAAGCAAAACCACTCCTGGCGCCCGGGCAAAACGCCAAAAGAGGCTAAAAACATCTCTAAAGCCCAAAGTGCTTTACAGTACAAGTAGTTGCTTTCCTTGAATAAACAACTGTGTTTGTGCAGCTGAGACTGTAAGTGTTATCCTTCTCGTCATATTCTCCTATTTCGACAAAGAAATTGCCTACGGTGTCGTGCTCAATACTTATCCTCCTGCGATATGGACAACATATCCGCACTATTGTTGTAGTATTATAGTAGTCTCGTACCCTGATATCTTCTATACTAACAGTTTGCCATTAGCGACTTTTCCTAGCTCCTGGTGCTTTCTGATACGAATATTTATCGTTATCGTAATTTTTAACCTGCAATGATTTTCTCGGGGATTAAAGTCGTGTTATGCAAGCATAGTATTTGTTTTACCCACATGGAATTAACCAATTACCACCAATTTCCTTTATGCACTTCCACATTTTCGTGTTGCGTGCTACTTATATCACGATGCATTATCTAGATTGGAGGTATCAATTTGAGCACGTATTTTCACTGTCATATTAAAGTCTAATGCATTAGAAGTTTTTGGTCGTTTTGAGATTTTGATTGTTAATAAGAATAGACGGACGTGTTGTACATGGTGTTTCCTAATTGATGGTCATATTCAGGTAGTCATTTCTTGGAGAAAATTATAAGAACACTTTTACACACATTTAACACAATTTTTTAAATTTTGGTACGTGATATAGGTACGCATAAGTGTCATAAGTTGTGATATAGCAAATTTCAAAATAGAGTAATACATATTTATATTTATATATTTATTTATTTATTTGATCCATATACATTCAACAGATTGATGTTTTGAACATATTATATATCTACAAACTAAATAGTAAAGGTATGTTAAGAAATATGTACAATTCGAACAAATGATAATGCAGTGAGAAACTGTTAAAAAACACACAAGTACACAAATACAAATATGTTCACTACCAATTCTCCGCTAAAAATAGATCCACGGGGTAAAAACAGTGTTGCAGTAACAATTCCTTAGTACGTTCCTTAACGCTGCTGAGAAATTGGATGTCGGGAGGAAGATGATTATATAAATCAACTCTTGGAGAGTTCTTTTTTGATTTGGTTAGACGATGGAAAGGCACCCTCATACAATTCGCCGATCTCGTATTGTGCGAATGTACATCCCCGTTACGTGTATAAGTTTGCTTCCGTTCATGTACTTCGCAATGAGTAATACATGAAGAGAGTTGGCAACGGCATAATTTTCAATCTACGAAAATGCTGCAAGCAATGATCTCTGTATCCTGCCCCGACCAAAATGCGAATAGCGTCGGATGAATTTAAGGTTTCTCAAGGCTTCAGAAAGCCTATTGATGAGAAAGGCGACATGACTGGACCAGCTCAACCTGTCGTTACGAAGTCCCAGTTATCTAGCTGACTCCACGGGGCAGCCAATTACTTTCATAGTAAAATTAAGAACGCACGTTTTGTTATTATTTAGCTTTAAACAATTTGCACCGAACCACGGGCGTAGCCAGGATTTAGTTTTGGGGGGGGGTTTAGTTTGAGAAGTAAATAAAACAACAAAAATATACTTACATGAAATTTAATATCTATATATTCATCCGAAAAACTACGACATATTTATAAAGTTCTTAACTTTAAATGAAATGGATAAATTAATTTCGTTCCTCTGCGCTAAATTTAAAACCATTAAAGAAGAAATCTTCGGCTTTTTCTTTTAAATATATCCACTACTTCATCTGCATGAATTTCTGTTCCATAGTGAATGTTCATTAACCATTAAGTCTGTTTTCACACTTGTCCTTAGGCTCGAGAAAGACCTTTCTGGGGTAGCAGTGGATACAGGAATGGTAGCCAAGATTTGTAGTAATGTGTAAATATTAGGATAAAGGTTTTTATCGCACATATCTAGGCATTCCAAACTAGATTTCGGGGTAGGCAGTCTTCTTATCAGCATGCAAGGTAGCTGAAGCTTTGATAGCTAAATCCAAATTTGTTTCTTTATTAGAAACCCCTTGACCTTGACTACACCACTTTTTCCAGTAGTCCATACCTTTAGGTTTATCACCCTTCCTTTTTTTCCCCTCCATTTTTCGACAGTAATAATGATTCACGTATCTATCCTTAACAAGGTCATCGAATAACAGTGCACTAAAATTACTCACTTACACGGTACACTTAATTCTCTTCACTATTCGTTCACCACTTTTCACTTTTATTCGCTTCGAGTTCGCATGGAACAATACTGCCGTAAGCGCGGTCACGCGCCGCGGCGCCGCTTATATAGCAGCCCAGTAGCCGTCCAGAAACTTCCACGAACTTCCACAAACATCCGCTCATTTCGACCTAGGGGCGTGGCAAAAAATCGAGAAACAACGCAAAGTGTCCCTACAATAAAAAATAGTTCGGCTGCAACTGCGTCTGCCTCTCGTCAAAAGATGGCGCTAGGCGCTACTATTACTACATAATATATTCAAACGTAATAATAATTTAACTCTTCACTCCTCGTATTTTTTCGGTATAATATTAGGTAATATTTTGCTTATTTCGGGGGGGGGGGGTTTGAACCCCCGAACCCCACCCCTTGGCTACGCCCGTGCACCGAACCATAGTTACATTAGCCCTCTCCAGAACATCGCGGCAATTATTCTCTAGCTCTACCACATCGTGGTTAGAAACTAAGATAGATGTATCGTCAGCGTAGGCAAAGGAAATCTCAGGGCTCAAAAAGTGAAAAATATCATTCCCATACAAAGTGGGCCCAAAATAGATCCCCGCGGAACACCCACACTACTTGAGAGAAAGTTTGAATTTAAACCATTCAGTGAAACACATTGCTACCGGTCACTGAGATAAGACGAAAAATAGACTCAGAGCCAATCCGCGAACACCGCAGACTTCCAGCTGGCCTGCGAGGGTGCAACGCAATCAAAGGCCCTGGAGAGGTCACACATGGACAGTGCCACATTTTCGCCCCTCTCCAAGCCCTCGACGATGCTATCAACCACCGCCCGAACAGCATGGACAGTCGAACATTTGGGTCGAATACCGAACTGATTACAATGCATACAGTTATTTGAATCCAGAAATTTATCCAGCCTCTTTTTCAACATGGATTCGAAAATCTTCGCAAAGACTGGTGTCAAAGTAATAGGCCTGTAATTGTTCATAGAAGACGGATCACCTTTTTGAAAATAGGGGATACAACACTTACTTTGAGAGCAGCCAGAAAATTTCCCTCTGATGTACAGGCGTTGAACAGTGTACATAACGGATCTAATATGATATATATGATTTCCTTAACAAGTTTGCAAGTCACATCGTAAAAATCAGACTTGGCTGACTTCTTCATCCTTGCTACAGCTTCAAAAATCTCATCATCGGTGACAGCACACAGAAAAAACGAATGACTAGGCAAGGGCAGAGTCCTAGAAACTTCAACCGGCTCCAAATTATTCCTAACAATAGAATCAATAATTTGCTCGGGGACCGTTACAAAAAACTTGTTGAAGTCACACGGAGAAATTTTTTTTAATGCATTATAGGAGCCTGAGGACTTACTTCCTCTTTCAAGGTTTACTATCTTTCAGCTATCTCGTGCCACATTCGAAGAATTTGAAAGAAAACTATTATACGAAGACTTTCTTGCGATAGAAATTTATTTTCTATAGTGCTTTCTAAAAGCACTAAACGCCTGTATAATCTTAGAAAAATGCGTTCTCTGGCAAAATTTTAGAAGTTATTATCTATTTACCAACCAATTATATTCTTATGTACCCATAGTAGCCTGAGTAAGCTTAGGGTGACAACTCTGAATCACATTGACTTTTAATATAGCTCCGTGTGTTTTAAGAAGCAGCTAAAATTCGGCATCGATATCTTCGTGTTGTGCGCACAATAATTTTCGTATAACTTTAGTCAAAATATTCAAATGTTTTCAAATAATGTAAGAAAGGGGATATAAATAAATATGTATGATTTGAACCTCTCAATTTTTTCCTGTACAGGCACGTTATATTAAAAAATTGCTATCATATACCTTATGCTTTTTGAGTCTCCTACACTTTGATTTTGCATATGAGAATTCTGAAAGAAGAAGTTATATAGGCCGATACGTACTGTTTTTCGGCACGAGAAAAACTCATCCGATATTAGTGAATTGGTGGAGTGGGCGTCAGGGAGAATTTACTTTTTCTGGGTTTACGCGGTTCCCGGTTCAATGGAGCATTTCAATCAGACTTTTGGGGGAGATAGCTCGGAGGTATTGCCGCCAAAGCTAGCAATCACAATGAAACTGATATGAGAGTGGGGTTCTATATAGAAAGCACCCGACATCCCGATGATTGGGAGCCAAGGGCGATGGGCGTTTCATTTCAAGTCTTTTCAGCTTCTAACAGGTTGCTAATGTATTTTACGAAGGATGATTTGAATGATAAAAATATGGGGATGTCTCATTAGATTTGTTTATACATACTAGATAGGCAAAAGAGAATATATTAAGCGTTTCGTAATAATTAATATCCTAATAAGTGTATAAGTATTATTAAGTAAAGCTTTTAATGCTACTGCGCACGGCAAAAATGCAAAAGTGCGAAAGAACGTTTACCTCCAGACTGTGGATTGCATTCTCTGATTTAGTAAAAATATGTTTTTTTATCTAAATGAACCACATTGTTCAGCATTTGATGATGTATGTACAACAATCAAAATCACACAACAAATTAGTCAGACACTGCAATGTTGAAATCTTCATGTTTTTTAGGTTTCGAAAAGAAGACATGCTCTAGAAATGAGTGACTATACATTAGCTAGAGAAGTAACAACCACTGGCGATACCGATAAATGAAGAACCGGTCGCTTCATAAAGCAAACGCGCGTAGGATTAAGACAATTTAGAAAAAAACTGTATGACAAATAGAGACTGGTGGACTAAATAATGACATTATTTTTAAATCATTACCCCATGAAAGAATTTAACTAGGCTTTACTAAAGTAAGCTGAAGTTTAGATTTTGCCCATCTTCAGAAGTTTTAGATTTGAAATATTTTATAAAATCCTGCAAGTGTCTACACTTATCCGGGAAATTGGAGTAAATGTAGACTAGTCAGAATTTTGCACTTCTTTCAGTGATAAATTAATTGGGGCTATTGGAGACACAAGAGAAAACGTCTGTAAAGCGGTGCAAATGCTTGTTTTCTTGAAATAGGCAGTGAATTGTCTCAAAATGGTCATTAAAATCTCGCAGAAAATAGCAATGAAGTAGCCCATTATTGTACGATTTTTTCAATAAGTAGACCTTGGCGAGATGTAAACATCAAACGTCAGACGCGGAGCCATCGCCCGTCAAAAGTGACCAAATATTCAAAACCCGGCCAATAAAGGCCCATTTAACTTTTCGTACACATTGCGAAATTGTTACCTATGCGCAATCTTTCAGTACAAATATTTTAGTAGGTTTGAATATCAATTAATTTTTCATGGAGGCTGCACAACAGGAAGCAGTTTCTGTTGGGAAGCGCCGTGCCTCCGTCATACTTGACCTATGTAGAGCGATCGTCAAAGTCTAGCAAGGCCGCGCGCAGTCGGTTCATGGACAGGTGATCCCTTATGATTATTTTTTGCCTAATGAAACATTTTTTCCGAAAAAAATAATATGTACTTTGGCAGTGAAGCCATAGGCCTCGGCAACTAAATTCCCCATGAGTCATAAAAAGTTGAACTATTTTTATGGAGTATTTCCAAATAAACAATACACAATAAAGGCGTTTATTGTCAACTTAATTGATTGTATTTATACATAAATATTGTAAAACAACACATTCTTCTTAACACACTTAAAAACAACACTGATAGGCATTTAAAATAGGTACATCTTATTTTATTGTTGTCTGGAAACTGAAAACATATCTAAGCTTATGTCTCGCAAAGAAAAATAATTTAGATTTAAACACTGTCAATGTCGTCACGTTTGGGCCATCTGAATTTATTTGCTGAAAGGTCTTAAAAAAATATATAATTTTTACTTCCACTTCATTCTCAATGTATGGTATACAGTATACAATTACTTTATCATGTTACCATCATATTATAATATACGCTTACTCCAACAAAAACACAAGTTGGGGGAATGGGTAAGCGCCATTTTTTCATGACCAAGTTGAAATCACAAACAAAAAAACACACACTAGTAGAACAATAAAAATTTTACATTTTGGGTTTAATAGTTCCTACCTATTCAGTTTTAATTTTATCCAGGATCGTAATAACCTCTTTTTTGATCTCCCTGCATTTTAAAAATTAAGCGTTCGTGGCCTTTTATATATTGATATTAATTTATGGCAATAATTTTGCATGCATCTTTGGCGCAAATGGTGATTACTCTCTTCCGGAAATTTAAACACCATTATCCCTATGCGTCTTGTGTTGTCACAGTTATAATTTTCGTATTTATTCCTAATAATATTATTCGCCGTGTGTCAACGTAACAAGGTAGATACTAAAAAACTCAGTACGACCGCAACACTGAGAAGATATCCCGACCGAAAAGCATTATATACAATTTTTCCTAGAAAAATAGATGTAGAAAGAACGCCGAAAACTTAGGGACCCGAAATTGATATAAACACAGTCTGGAGTTTGTTACTTAAATATTTTATTATGTTCGAAAAACAGGTTACGAATAAAATATAGGGTAACGTTAAAACGCGGAATAGGCGCATTAACCAGTGAATACAAGTTGGTCAGTAGGATGTAGCTAAATGCACGTTTGGCCATAAACTAATTCCAGTGAATTATTCTCAGGCGACCGGTTTTGATACAGTAAACAACTGAAACTAATGCGCGGCGCTATATTGCGCTGGATTCTCCGCCGAAAATGGAAGATTTATTCTAATAAAATTGCACAACAGACAGAAATAACTACATTGCGGTTAGGTACTTACCGAGACTCCCAGAAACTGAGTCGAGTTTACAGCCGAATATATATCGTCCGCAATTTCCTTATTATTATAATTGAAGTCTTTTAAACTCTTTCCGTACTTGTGAAGACGGTCCATTGTTTTGTTGAATGCTGAAACAAAATTGAAAACAAAATTACAAAAATAATTTTAAATGATATATCGTTAGGTGTGAAAAAGTGAAGAAAAATGTGTGAAGGACAAACAATTTTAAGTCTGGTCATGCTTAATTTAAAACTAGAATTATAAAATATTTTCAGAGAATTTGAATGCTTTTTTATTTTTGGTTGCCGGTGTTGCCAAATTATTAGATATTTTCTATAATTGCAGACATTTGGAAAATCAGTGATGTTCCCGTCTCTGCTGCATACTTTCCGAAGTTGAGTTACCTATATATGGGAAAAACTACTAGTGCCCCCTGTGTTCATGCCATTTTTTGTTATTTGGAAGAGGTCTAATTTTTTTTCCAAATGGAACGACGAGTATGCGAGAAGATTCTACTGTTCAATATCTACAATTTACTATATTAGAGTTATATCGATATTTTTTATAGTTTTTGAATGATTTGCAAGCATTTGTTTTTCATCGATTTGTAGACGGTTGGTCGGGCTCCAAACATAGTCTCGTATTTTGTATCTTTATATTGTATATGACCTTCTCATTCCTCATCTTCACAAAATATTTCCTGGTGTCGCTGAACTAGGGATTAATACGGCTGCTCTTACAATATTCATTTTTGTGATGGGCATGTCACACGAAAATAAACAACCTTTTTCCCCTGATTATTAGTAGAGGTTAATTTGTCACTTGAAAGCACCTGATATACAGGGTGATTCAGTTTTAATCTGCAACACTTCAACAGGTGATAGAAAACCAAAAAATAACCGCACTTTCTTCTATAAACTATATCATTTTAAGGCCTTATAAAAAAGTTACAGGGTGTTAAATTTGCAAGAAATGTGTGGAATTTATTGAATATTTTACAAACTAGTTGAGATATTTAAGTCATATTTGATACACGTTATAACGGCATGGGTTAGCATAAAACTTGTTAATATCAAACATCTTGAACAACCAGTGGCGTAGAAATGGGTAATTAGTATAATTTATTTTAGAAAAAAAAAAATAGAACCACCTTGTATAGCAATAAAATGTATTCAAATTCTTATGTAAATTTTTATTGTAAACAAAAACGTTCTCTCAGCATTTTTTCATATGTGTCATGGTTTCATAGCAAATTTAATTTTTTCGTAATATATCGGGGTCCTTCTGAAAAATTATCTAAAAAATTTGCTCCATAAGTAACACTTAAAGTAAAAATAATGTGTTTGCTACCTGAAATAAAGTAACTTTTTCCAATAAACTCACCTATTTAAGGCTATACTTTTGAAGATACAGGGTCTAAATCATTTAAGGAAGATATCAATTAATGTTACGCTCTGTATCTTGAAAAGTAAAACCTTGAATGGGTAAGTTTATTGGGAAAAGTTACTGTATTTAAATTAAGAAACACATTTTTCTGCTTTGAGTGTTACTTATGGAGAAAAGTTTTAAGTTAATTTTTCAGAAGTAGGTACCCCGAAATAATACGAAAAAATCAAATTTGCTATGAAACCATGACACATATGAAAAAATGCTAAGAGAACGTTTTTGTTTACAATAAAAATTTACAAAAGAACTTGAATACATTTTGTTGCTATACAAGTTGGTTCTATTTTTTTTTTTCTAAAATAAATTATACTAATTACCCATTTCTACGCCACTGGTTGTTCAAGATGGTTGTTATTAACATGCTAACCCATGCCGTTATAACGTGTACCAAATATGACTTAAATATCTCAACTAGTTTGTAAAATATTCAATAAATATTTCTTGCAAATTTAACACCCTGTAATTTTTTTATAATGCCTTAAAATGATGTAGTTTATAGAAGAAAGTGCGGTTATTTTTCGGTTTTCTATCACCTGTTGAAGTGTTGCAGATTAAAACTGAATCACCCTGTACATGCGTTCATTAATTTTACCTATCGCTTTGTCACATCTGAAATCAGCCAACTTCAGTTTGCGAGCAAATTACCGAACTCGCCTTCTGTACAAGCACAAACTGCTGGCAAAGTCAAATTTTGAATACTTAGTTCGTCAAACAATTCATACCATTTTTTATTTCTATTTTGACACTATTGAAACTTTCTTCTTACATAAATAAAAATTATTGCCTTCTTTCTGTTGTTTATGTTTTAGATGTAACTATATTTTCCCCTTCTCATAGACCTAATTCCTTGTTTATGTGTTGCGACTGTATTTCTTTTAATTTTGCGATCTTACAAATTTGTCAGGAGATCCAACACAATGTACAGCGTTTGTCCTACCCCGTGGATCTCAGGAACCGTAAGAGATACGAAAAAAAACTTGAATACAAAAGTTGTAAGGTTGGAAGGGGACGTAACCTCCCTTTTATTTTCACATATACAGGGCGATTCGTATTTGCAGGACAAAAATAAAATATTTAGATTTTGACAATTGCATTAATCCTTTGGAATGGTACTTGCATTCTACAGAACCGTTTTTTTGTTTTGTGTTTTGGATGCAGCGTTGCCAAGATATCGAATTTTTCTTGGAATTTAGGGACTTCGTGGAGGTTATGGAAACTGAATGCTGTATCTTTATTTTAAAAGATATGAAAGATATATTTTAGCCGAAGTATGACAGCACAACTGTGTGTGGTGTGGTATGTCGAAATTGGTTTTTGCATATACAGTGTGTTCATAACAGGCTCTCAAAATCGGATAATTCCAAACAGCAATAACTTATTTTTTCAAATGGAATGACCCATATTTCTATAGTTTGTTGGATGCCGACGTCCAAGCCCCACATTTTATGTAAATAACATTCTATACCAAAATCTACCCGTTTTCGAGATATTTAGTATTTAAAAAAATTTCTTTGCATTTTTCATTCAGGTGAGAAGGTTTTATCAAGCAAGTCATAACTATTTTTCCAGGCAGTGGCAGAAATAATTGTCATTTTAGACAATACGGGAAATAAAATTCCTATACCCGTATACAGTATGTCCACGGATAGACATCCCAAGAGGACAAATGGACCAAAAATTTAATTTTTCGACAAAAAGTCATTCTTGATAAGTTTCTGCTTCTCGAAAAAATATGGTCCATGAAGAGAATTTTCGATTTTTTATACAGGGTGTCCAAAAAATATTAAAACATGAAGTGCGATCAAGAATAAACTGCCTTTATTTTTAAAAATATCAAAAACTTTTACTTAGAAAAGTTGTTTAGAATTAAAAGATGTGTCCGATTGTCACTTTTCAAATAAATCAGCCAACTCCGTTTTTTTATTTCCAAGTGTGAAACTCCCTTTGTATTTAAAATTATCAAAAATATTTATTTAGAAAAGTTGTTTAGAATTAAAAGACGTGTCTGATTGTAACTTTTTAAGCAAATCGGACGACTTTGACTTAAATGGGTAAAAAATTACCCTCTGATACGTCTTTTAATTCTAAACAACTTTTCTAAATAAATATTTTTAAAAACAAAGGAATTTCACACTTGGAAATAAAAAAAATCGGAGTTGGCTGATTTGTTTGAAAAGTGACAATCGGGCACATCTTTTAATTCTAAACAACTTTTCTAAGTAAAAGTTTTTGATATTTTTAAAAATAAAGGCAGTTTATTCTTGATCGCACTTCATGTTTTTGTATTTTTTGGACACCCTGCATAAAAAAATCGAAAATTCTCTTCGTGGACCTTATTTTTTCGAGAAACTTTTATCAAGAATGACTTTTTGTCGAAAAATGAAATTTTTGGTCCATTTGTCCTCTTGGGATGTCTATCCGTGGACATACTGTATACCTATACGGGTATAAGAATTTTATTTCCCGTATTATCTAAAATGACAATTATTTCTGCCACTGTCTGGAAAAATAGTTATGGCTTGCTTGATAAAACCTTCTCACCTGAATGAAAAATGCAAAGAAATGTTCTTACCTAAATACTAAATATCTTGAAAACGGGTAGTTTTGGTATAGAATGTTATTTACATAAAATGTGGGGCTTGGACGCCGGCATCCAACAAACTATAGAAATATGGGTCATTCCATTTGAAAAAAATAAGTTATTGCTGTTTGAAATTATCCGATTTTGAGAGCCTGTTATGAACACACTTTATACGCAAAAACCAATTTCGACATACCACAACACACACGGTTGTGCTGTCATACTTCGGCTAAAATATATCTTTGATATCTATTAAAATAAAGATACAGCATTCAGTTTTCATAACCTCCACGAAGTCCCTAAATTCCAAGAAAAATTCGATATCTTGGCAACGCTGCATCCAAAATACAAAACAAAAAAACGATTCTGTAGAAAATTTCATGGAGAATGCAAATATTCGAAAGGCTTAATGCAATTGTCAAAATCTAAATATTTTATTTTTGTCCTGCAAATACAAATCGCCCTGTATATGGGAAAATAAAAGAGAGGTTACTTCCACTGCGAACCTTACAACTTTTGTATTCAAGTTTTTTTCGTATCTCTTACGGTTCCTGAGATCCAGGGGGTAGGACAAACTATTTGGGACACGCTGTACAAGAAGGACAGTAAAAGTCACACTAGGCATTCCCAGAGGCGCACGTCCTTTCACGTGACTAATACCACACGCGAACTACGTATAGGTCGCATGAGAGATAGGTACCTATTACTGTATAATGAAAATATGATCATTTGCGGAACGAAATTTGAACCGACTCGCGCATGTCGTCACTCCTTAACAAATTTAATATGCTTTCTTTCAAAACTCGCCGTTCCGTTTGTGGTGCTTCATTTGTATATAACAGTATGCGTAATTACATAGACTCTCCTTTTTGTCTGTCTAAACTAAACATTCGAGTACCGAGACCAAATTCGCGTCTAAAGTCTACGTTTTACGTTCCCTATGCTCGCACCAATATAATGTTTAAGTCGCCAATTTATTTTGCAACTACTGTCTATAAAATGCTGCCTGATGAATCTGATCTGTTTAATTGTTCGAAATCTTCCTTTTTGAAGTGTGCCATTGAATGCTTTTCTAACTAAGTTGTATTAGTCTGCTGATTATTGTTATATCCAGGTTGTCCCGTTCAAAGCACCCTGTATATATTTTATTTGTTATGAAACTGTGCTTACTTTATGTTTAATTTTATACTTAATTTTGTATTTAATTTTCTATGTTGTCCTGTATTTGGATTTTTTCTGTTGGGCAATAAATAAATAAAAAAAATGTACGTCTACAAAAAAACTTCTCATCTCAGCAAACTTGCTCATTTTTATCCTTCTTCTAGGCGTAGGTCAGTAACATGGTTAGGTAAAGATACCTCTGTAGATGCGTACAAGTCAATACTTTTTTTTTCAATAATTTTTTGCCTTGGAATTTGCAAAACATGTCTAGATAATCACTGAACCCCACCAACAGATTTTTTTGCCATTAGTTTGCTCAAAAATTGGAAAAAACAGTCGCAAAAGTAGGGAATGTGACGTCACGATCCCTAATTTCAATAAGTACCTGCTATTTTCTTAGTACTTATTTCGTCTTTTTTTATATAACCAAGTACTCCCAGGCAAATTATTATATTCAGTTTGTATGCGCCTGATGAGAAATAATCAAATTTCGTAGCATTTCAATGAAATATTTGGATTTTACTGATCCCATTCTGAACTTATTAGATGCCCCCTATAAAATATGACAGATGACACATTACTCGATTCTTTAAGGAGAATCGTCGGCAACGCCGCACTTTGCAGAGTTTGTGGGTTTGTGCGTTTATAACCTCATAAATACTATTCTCCGTTTGAAAAGATTCTTGCTGTGAATACTTTATTTTTTCGGTTTATAATGAAGACAAGATTTGTTAAAGCTTGTCCTGATAACTTGCCTTGCATAGATTTTGATATGGTATGTCAATTTTATCAATAAAAACGGGGAGCAAAACATGGAGAAATGAAGAGGTATGTTTGTTATTTGATTTGTATATTGTTTTAATATTGCTTAATGATGATGATATAGCTTAAATTCTGGTTTTAGGTAGACTGGAGAATAAATATTATGGTAACAATGTTATTGGAGACACGCAGAGGAAAGAACATAGCAATGAATCAATTAATGCATAATGCACGGTAAAATTAATAAGAAAAAATGTTAATGATACTGTGGTTAAAAATGAAGAAATTCAACTGAATAGTTGTGGAAGTAGGTATATTATGTTGTAATTACCCATCATAAGCAGATTAGTCCTAAATTATGCACATACCACTATGTACGAGGATCATACATCGTGGCACATACATACAGCTTTTTGTGCTTCTAGTTTAGTTGCTAGCACAGTAAAGAAATACTTATTGTGTATTTACCTATAGTTGAGATATGGGGGAGGGGCGTGGGGGTGTCGCACACCCCAATGTTGAAATCGAATATTAAAACAAGAAATCATGCGATTGTAAAAACGATCGTTTATACCTACATGTGAAAACCATGATTCAGAACTAATTTAAATAATCTAAAGACAATGCAAGTTCGACAGCAGAGTTTCATTCGATATCACGTGCTTGACCGTCAATGACTACTTTTTGCGGGAATTTTTTTCCCGCATCATCTAATGAAGTATTTAAGTAATAAGTCCGTAGTAGGTAGTAGTACACTTTGTCGCATCCATTTTGATGCGGAAAGTTCTACTTTTCTGCACTAGTGACGTTAACTTTGTCAACTAATAATAGAACTACGCTTGTAAAATTTTTGCAGGTACATATTAATGGAAAACTTATTTTAGATGAATGTAAGCAAGGTATTGCTTTTCTTTGCTGACTTCCTGGAATCATGGACAACATCAGTAGATTGTTATATTGGAAAAAGTCAACACAAGTGCAATAAAAATATGAAAGTTTACCTTACAGGATTTAGTTGACAAAGACATACCTCAATAATTATTATAGATTGGAGTATTATGAAGGAAGATTTTTGTCAAAAATTAAAACGGTATTACAAGGAGGGACTGTCTGACATGTTAAAAAACGAAAAATGCCCTGTATCTCCCAAACGAATCGAGATTTTGAGATTCAACTGCTTTCAACTGCCCTCAAAAATCGACCACAGTACACCTACCTACTCTTTGTCTATATCTTCGCAGAATAGAAGAAACCCCCAAAAAAAACATCCAGTTTGTTACACTCTGTGCATGCGACATGAAAACTGTATTATTTGGGGTTTTGCCATATAATGCAAAATAATGTTTTTTTTTAAATATGCTTATGAAAATTTGGGTTTGGTTTAACCAGCCATATGGTAGTTTTTTTTAACTTAACTCTGGTGCACATTGTTTTCTTTTCTGTATTGTTGCTATTGTTAGTTATAACAAAAACAGGAAAAACGTAAATAAATCAATTAATGGCATTTTTAATGGATAATATTGGAAATATTTGCTGATATAAAAATAGGTAGGTATACCTACTGTAGCGTACGTAAACAACAATATTTGTTATACGATTTGTCAATAAAATTTGAAAAAGTAATACAATAAGTAACTATTTTATCATTATGTACTCTGTCATTATAACGGTATGGTAAATAATATATTATTTGTATTTTCCTTTAACAAGATATATAAGGTGGATTTAAATTCTCCAAAAATTAATTTGGAATATCTCAGTAATGAAGAGTGTTCCATCGGTTAAAAGCAAAAAAGATATTATTTTCCAGAAAAAATATATAATATCCTTCCATAAACAAGGAAAATATGTATAGTGAAAAAATTATAAATTATGTCATTTTTTATGAGGATGCTTCGGCAATCACAATATAATTTACCTAAATGGGTCTAAAAATAGTTCAAGCTATGACCTACTATAAAAGTTTTTCGACTGAAAACTTGGCTTTATTGCGTTTTACAAGTTATATTTCTAACATCACCAAGAACTGGCACCTTCTCCAATATTCTAGCGTTACATTTTTGAACCAATGCAGGTCTAACTACTAACTTACATTCTGTAAGTACAGTGAAATTAAAGTAATAATTTTTTTATATTCGGACCAGGTAGGTAATTGCTTGACGTGTATAGGATAAAGGATTGACTTTTCTCAGTTTTGTTTATAGCCAATTAATGCTGTTGATTAACACTAGGTATTGAGGCTAAAATATCATCAATTTCTTCAAACTAGCAATCGGTGGAATATACTTGATAACAAGTAAAAAATCGTTTGGCAGAGCCACTAATCTAAAATCGTCAGCTAAAATGTTACACCTGGTTGGTTCTTTATGCAAGTCTAGATATCCAATTTGTGCAACTTCAGTTAGGTACTTACGAATTGTGTCGTTTTATACACCTCTTATAGATACAATGGACTTGTTTCCAATAAAAAAAGTTTTGTAAACCAACCAGCATAACGTCAGAATCATCAATACCTAGTGTTCTCAGCATTTTCCTCAGCAAAATAGAATGGTTCATTTCCGTCATGGATTATTAGAATGAATGGTGAAAATAGTTCAAACCATAAAAAATAAAAGCTTGTAAAACGCGGGGCCGCGGGATCCGATAATCCGATTCACGATACACAAACAAGTATCGTGATCCGATTTGTGACGCCACAAAATAGGTTATGTTTATGTTCTGACAGGCTTGGCATTGAGGTGCCATGGTGCCATGGTGGTAAATGTAGGGAAAAATAAAATCCAACAGGTAGTTACGTATATTGAACTTTAAAAATTAATTGCGGCAAAACGGGGGCGAAAAAAATTTTTTTTAAAAAATACCGCAAGTATATCTCCCCCAATACTAACCGATGAGCAAATAAAAAAAGTGGTGTATTAGTCCATTGGCACTGCTTTCTTTGCCTGCGACCCACTTCAAGATTTCTCCACCACCAAAACTACAAGGATATTGGATATAGTTTTCCTGGTTTTGGGGGTGTCTTAAATTCAATGCTTTTCCTAAAATAGCTAAAGTGTCTAGGGCTCGATTTTCGCGAAAAGTTGAATGCCACAAACCACATCTCGATAATATTGTACAGGATTTCAACAATAACAGTCCAAACTCATTGTCTCGGTTATCAACTTTATTGTAACCTGCGTCCCCTAAATATCGGTGATATTTTCGTGTATTTGTGTATTTTGGTGCGTTTTAAAGCTATTTTGCAATTAATTGGACGCCAGGCTTTTTTACTAGAGCATTAGGACCACAACACTACAGGTTAGAAGGGCTAAAATTAATTTAGTTTTGAAAGTAGGTCTTTGAAACAGTAAAACATGTTTTTAGACGTGTGAACAACATTTTCTCACTGAGGGTGAGGATATTGATGAAAGAAGTACCTTAGGATTACGTACTTTATGGAATCGACCAGGCAAACTTAATCGGCTAAGTTGCGAAGCACTCTCGCTTGGTCAAAGTTATCTTCATATTTGTAAGTAAATGATCAGATTTAAAAAAAATCGCTAAATGGTTTTCCTGAAAATCGGAGGTATAAAAAAATCGCAGCCGGCCCTGGATTAGCATTATGAAAATGGCAGGAAGGTCAAAAGAAGCGGCTTTTGAAGGCCTTTCAAACAAAAAAAAAGTTTAGGCGATTATCTCCAAAAATGAAGATGTTACGGATTTGTATTGTTTTAAAGTTGGACACCCTGTATGTACAGGGTGGCCCACCACGAAATGCATCGATCTATATATGAAAAACGAAAAGTAGGAAAATTCTGAAAATTTCGCACCTCACCAATGCCGGTGGTCGCTGCTCAACTAAAATATTTTGGCGAATCTGGCACTTCCGGTTATACCGGAAGTCGATATCAACTTTCTTATCTCGAATGGAACACCCTGTATATTATTGCATTTTTGGATTCTAGGCATCATTTTGGAATGAAAACATGCAACATGTCCTATGTCTAAATCCAACCGTTTTTGAGATATTAGCATTTTTCCGAAAAAAATTACAGGTGCAGACCTAAAGTCAATTAGCATATTATACGAGGAAACCGCGAAATTACAAAACGAATTTTTGGCATTGTGTAACAGAAACCCTGACCTAGTGATCTCCGCTGAGAAATAAATCCGTTCTTATACATGGTGTTCACAAAATATGAATAAAAATTACATTCAAAATGTGCTTAAATCTCGAAATTTTCAAATGGAAACCCCCATTTTTTTAATGCGATCTTATTCACCTCTAAAAATGATGACAACTTTGTGTAAGGTTTCCTATACCTAAAGGCAGTAATTTTCGATTAATTTACGAAAAACCCACTTATCGCCCATAAAATGCGGGGTTTGCTTAACGCTTGGAAAATCGGAATTAGCCGTGGACGTTGAAAAGACAATCGCGGCTGAGGAAATGTCACTGACTTGGTTTATAAATTATTGTCAACAATAATGCCGGCGCGCTTAAATTACACAAACGAAGATTATGTATCGCACGTTCTTGATATTACCTTGTTGCATTGTCCGTAGATAATAAACAAATTTAAATAATCTTCGTTTGTGTAATTTAAGCGCACCGGCATTATTGTTGACAATAATAATTAATAAACCAAGTCAGTGACATTTCCTCAGCCGCGATCATCTTTTCAACGTCCACGGCTAATATGATTTTCCAAGCGTTAAGCAAACCCCGTATTTTATGGGCGAAAAGTGGGTTTTTTGTAAATTAATCGAAAATTACTGCATTTAGGTATAGGAAACCTTACACAAAGTTGTCATCATTTTTAGTGGTGAATAAGATCGCATTAAAAAAATGGGGGGTTTCCATTTGAAAATTTCGAGATTTAAGCACATTTTGAATGTAATTTTTATTCATATTTTGTGAACACCCTGTATAAGAACGGATTTATTTCTCAGCAGAGATCACTAGGTCAGGGCTTCTGTTACACAATGCCAAAAATTCGTTTTGTAATTTCGTGGTTTCCTCGCATAATATGCTAATTGACATTAGGTCTGCACCAGTAATTTTTTTCGGAAAAATGCAAATATCTCAAAAACGGTTGGATTTAGACATAGGACATGTTGCATGTTTTCATTCCAAAATGATGCCTAGAATCCAAAAATGCAATAATATACAGGGTGTTCTAATTGAGATAAGAAAGTTGATATCGACTTCCGGTATAACCGGAAGTGCCAGTTTCACCAAAATATTTTAGTTGAGCAGCGCCTATCGATATTGGTGAGGTGCCAAATTTTCAGAATTTTTCTACTTTTAGTTTTCCATATACAGGGTTAACTATGACTTAGTGCAAAAAATTTTACCACGTGCCCAGGGTGGCTTAAGAAAACATAGAAAAATATTTTTAGTTTTTTTACGATCTTTAAAAAAACGGGTAAAGACCCCTATTTTCCCTGTAAATCCCCGCCTTTAATGACGTCATCCAATTTGGCTTCTGAAGGTATTGACAGCTGAAGTGATTTTCCGCGGTGTTGCCGTTGATTTAGGAACGGTGAAAATACCTTTTACTCAAACAAATTAAAAAAATACATAAATAACAATCGATTTGAATCTGTACAGATGCAGCGCTATTAGATTCCCCTTACCTTAGTTCGTATCCGGACCGGTTCCTAGTCTCGCGGAAAGCTGAGTACCGCGACACCACAAGCCGTCTCCCTTAATACCCCCGGAGCTCCTCTGATGAATTCTTGTCCACCATCTAACCTCTTCTGAAGCATAGATAAAGGATTTATTGTTCTGAAGCCTCGGCGCTATGAATTAAGCGAAGTATCGGCCCGGTCGAGTCTATGAAACGTTTTTTCGACTGCTCCCCGTTGCCCCGTTCGTCATTTCACAACTTACTAGCTAGGCAACTGTACATACAAGGTTTGTTCCAACAGGGCCAATAACCGTGCTCAAGCACGTTCAGCGCATGCGCACTACCCCACTGGCTGTTCCAACTGAATTATGTACCTACCGACTCGGGACGATACACGCACTGTTCCAGCCGATTTATGGATCATTTGTGTATCGTCTTTGTACGATAAAAACGGTGCCTGGTCTAAAGCAATAACCGCGTGTACTGACATGCGCAGTGTATGGTCGTGTGACAGAGATAAACATTAACCTCATTTTTGTTTTTACGTAGATAGTTTTAAATCGATGGCTGGGAACGTGTTTTTTATTTCTTGTTGGTTTTTGGCTTGTTGGGTAGGGCGGGGAATCGTTGAACAATTTTTTAGAGTGAAGAGTGAGGTTAGCCCACCGAACATTCGGTTAGCCACATATTAAACACGCAGGTTAGGTGCGGTCACAAATATGATTTGGTCGATTTGATTCACAATCCGTTCCATCTGAAATTTTCTTTGGGATCATTTGTTCCAACTCGAATTTACGTACCGTCACAGAATTTACATGAACTAGATGATAACCCTTAAAGAACGCATGCGCTAGTTTTGCACCGTTCATGTGCGATCCCAAAGAAAATTTCAGATGGAACGGATTGTGAATCAAATCGACCAAATCACGTTTTGTGACCGCACCTAACCTGCGTGTTTAATATGTGGCTAACCGAATGTTCGGTGGGCTAACCTCACTCTTCACTCTACAAACTTATTGTTCAACGATTCCCCGCCCTACTCAACAAGCCAAAAACCAACAAGAAATAAAAAACACGATCCCAGCCATCGATTTAAAACCATCTACGTAAAAACAAAAATATGAGGTTATTGTTTATCTCTGTCACACGACTATACACTGCGCATGTCAGTACACGCGGTTATTGCTTTAGACCAGGCACCGTTTTTATCGTACAAGGACGATACACAAATGATCCATAAATCGGCTGGAACATTGCGTGTATCGTCCCGTGTCGGTAGGTATATAATTCAGTTGGAACAGCCAGTGGGGTAGTGCGCATGCGCTGAACGTGCTTGAGCACGGTTATTGGCCCTGTTGGAACAAACCCTTACAAGTTTGGCTAGTAGCCGACGGAGGGCATTTGCGAATGTAACATAGCGTTATTTCCCAGTTGGGTCTTGATTTTCGCGGCAAATCGTTCAGCGTCTTTGTGAAAATGCCGGAGTATTCGAACGCCGAGTTAACGGACATGGTTATAATGTACGGGAGATGCGATGAAAGTGCACATCGAGCTGCAGCAGAATACCGTATTCGTTTTCCTAACAGGGCAAATAAGCCTAACCCACGTACTTTCGTGAACATTGTACAACGTATGCGAAACACTGGTGTTTTGCAAGCTCGAAGGGGTGGACCTGGAGGGCAAATGACCCTTATCACATACAAAAGGTCCAAGCATTAGAAGCAAATGATTTTCCGGTGAGAATGACCTACTGCACTTGGCTACGTGATCGAATCGCCCAAGACCCAAACTTTGTTTTCAACATTATTTGGACAGACGAATGCTGCTTCACACGTGCTGGAGTTTTAAACACGTATGTAAATTTTTACTTACTTATAGCTTTCTCTCTTCCATATTATCTTTTTTATTTATTATAAAATTGGCTATGTCAATCCTAACGCCCTCGCCAAAATTGTGAATATTTCTTTTTTTTTTTTTAGACACAACAGCCATATTTGGTCCGACGAGAACCCACATGCTGTTCGGCGGTTTAATTTCCAACGCCGGTTTTCCATCAATGTTTGGGCAGGAGTTTATGGAGATCGATTAATTGGACCATACATTCTACCGGAAAATTTAAACGCTGAACGATACTTGTATTTTCTGACAAATGTTTTGTTTGATAATTTGCCACTACAAGTACTGCATGACATGTGGTTTATACACGATGGTGCACCAGACCATTTTGCGAGACCTGTTCGAGCACTTTTAGACGACCAATGCTCCAACCGTTGGATCGGACGAGGAGGGCCAATTGCATGGCCGCCGCGATCACCAGACTTGAATCCAATGGATTTTTGTATTTGGGGATTCATGAAGGCGATTGTGTACGAGCAGGAAATCGACAACGAGCAGCAGTTACGTGAACGAATTGAAGGTGCAGCTGTTCAAATCCGGAATAATCATGGACTTTTTGCACGTATCCGGACTTCTTTAGAGTGAATTTGTGCATCGAAGTTAACGGCGGCCTCTTTGAACAGCTACTGTAGTGCTTTGCATGTGCATTTGTGCAATGTGTGCTAGTGCAGTTGTGATTTTTTTGGTTACCCTTCGGGGTTTTCCTGGCGGAGGGGATCCACCTCGTCGTGGTCGTCAGGCTGAGTACCTCGCTTCAAACAAAAGGAATAGCAGAGGGAAACCAAGAGATCCCCAACAGATTTAGAAAATGTGAATGTTGTGTTGTGTGACTTTTAATGTAAAAAAGCAAGAAAACAGAAAATGGTGCAAACAGTCCTGGAAATGTCAGTAAGGTAGGTGTTTCATAGGCATTCTACATGTTCCTTAGAAAGTAATCGTTTTTAAAAGGAAATCGACATTTTGTGGTGAATCCTCGGATAAATTGATAGACGTGGCAACGCCGCGCTATTGACATACGCGAAATTTTTAGACATGTCGCGCGGGCGTCCATAGGCGGCGTTTTTTGAGGGGTTTAATACAATTTAAAAAAAAAAATTTTAGTCTTAAGACAAATGTTAGAAAATTTTTGAAAATTTATTTTGGCAAGTCTAATTTTTCTTTATCTGCCATAAAAATTTTTGTACTAAGTGATAGTTAACCCTGTATACTTAGATCGATGCAGTTCGTGGTGGGCCACCCTGTATATACGTTTGACAAATTAACAAATTTAAAAATAAAAATAATTATGGATCTGTAATTGATATAAAGAAGTGAAAATGTAAGAAAACTTTTTTAAATGTTTTATGTTTCTCTTTTAGATAAATATTTTAAATTATTTTTAACATGTGGTTATGTAACCTGAGGATGGCTATATAAAGCCGAAACGTACGTTGTTACGAATCTGTATTGATAAAGAGCAATATATTTGGAAGAAACTCCAGTAAGTTTCTTATTTTTTGAAATAAATCTACCGGGGAACAAATCTAAAAAAATAGGAGAGAAGATCTTGAAGAAAAAAAAGTTAAAATGAAGTAGGTACTATTTTTTGTTTTGGAATAATTATATAAATAAAAGCACAATACCTACTTAAGAGATACGATTTTATTTTCAACTCTAGGTTTTTTAAAGATATATTTTCGTCAGTATCTACTACAAAATGCTATACAAAGTGAAAGAAATTATGCTATTTTTTTTTATTTTATTCCCCTATTTTTGAAGTTAACATTTAATACATTAACTTTGTTTTGCTATATTATTAGAATAATTTTAATAATAAGTAATAACAACGGTGTTAGTTAGACAAAGTTTGTCCTCTGCTTGGGTTGTTTCTCAGGATCACATTTATTAAGAACTATCAAATAAAAACATTATTTTGATCAAACGAGGGTGCTAAAACTTAGCCGATTAAGTTTGCCTGGTCGATTCCACAAAGAACGTAATCCTAAGGTAGGTACTTCTTTCATCAATATCCTCACCCTCACTGAGAAAATGTTGTTCGCATGCCTAAAAACATATTTCACTGTTTTACATACCTACTTTCAAAACTAAATTCATTTTATCCCTTCTAACCTGTAATGTTGTGGTCCTAGTGCTTTAGTAAAAAAGCCTGGCATTCAATTAATTGCAAAATAGCTTTAAAACGCACCAAAATACACAAATACTCGAAAATATCGCCGAAAATTGAAAGGGACGTAGGAAACGTCTTTTAGGTGGCGTTGGCCAGGCTCTGTCGCTGGCCAAAGATATCACAAAATCGCACTCTAACCTTTCACTTACTTGCAGCTGTACCAACACTATATTAATGACATGTGCATAGCGGTCTTTCAAGCTATCGCCACTGGCGCACACGACGGAAAAATCGACAGGGTGATTTACTGTTAAAAACACCATTGTTTCAGAATCTTTTATAAAATAAAAATAAAAACATGCAAAATATATAAAATGCTTGTTTGATATGTCCCTATAATTCTACAAGTTTCCATGGCATACTTCCATAAATTTTCTTAAGAAAAGCGGGTCTAAAAAGCAAGCAAGAATATTTTGGTAGGGACCTTTTAGTTTGAAATGAAATCCATGGATAGCTGTAGTGTAAGTAAGTACTTATAGAATGCAATTTATATTATTCAGTTTATTCTTTATACCTATCTATATTGAATCATTTTTGGGGCTTTAAACAATTTTTTCTATTTTCATTCTTGCATACGTTAGCTACAATATACTCTTCCAAAATATAATGTTTAGAATTCTCGCTTATTCAACTATGGTTGAGCAGATCATCCCATTATTCCAAAATAGTGTTTATTGTTCTGCAATTTCCGTAACGGTCTGTGTATCAGATTTTCTTCATGTGCATGGAAATTTTATGTTTTCACAAACAAATCTATCTATCAAAACTCTGTTAATATGACAAAACTACGAAAAAAGGAAATAGGAAATCATAAATAAGTTAAAATATGGGACATTCTAAACGTCAGAAACTGACATACCTATAACTACAGAATACCCCCTATAACCTATGGTAAGTCGCCAGTTTCTTCGTCGTGTAGCGCCACAATGAAATATGACGTCATGCTCGGGTCTTTAGGTAATATATGTGCCTGTCCAGCTCGCAGGTACAATTAAATACCCAGGGCTTATATATAGAATAGAAGACTGGAGACTATTCTAGAATATTCCTGGCCACTGATAGATGTACAAATAATTAAGCTCTAGTGCATTTCTCGAAAATTTATGGAAGCTTTACAGGGGCAACAATGAAAAATTACCAAAATGGGCCCTGGGGGACTCAGGACAACATAGTTGTGAAACGTAAAATTTAACTGCCAAATCTTTTGCTAGGTTACAAAAGTGTGGAAATATGTTTATTAAAAGCTGATGGAACAACTTTGGAGCCATTCTTTGTTACAATATCTTGATTATTTTAAGAGATACAGGGTGTTTCTGAAACTGTAGTGTCATTTTCTTCAAAGCCCCGTAACTCTTTTATTCGTAAAAGCACCCTTAAGTCACTTTTTTATGTGTAACTTACTGAAGTAGTATAACGAAAATTTTGTCTAATTTCCGTTACGACGTTTTAAGTGCATTGTTTCATTCCTATTAATTCGTCACACCCCGTATAAACGTACCATTTTTATGAATGTTGCCCTGCTATCTGCAACCACCTATACAAGCTGATGTATATGTTGCCTACTCGATGTAGAGCTTGTGTTTTGTTGATTAAAGGGTATGTGCCGGTTGCAAGAGTGTTTAAATTTCATTCATCAATTGAAGGTATGTATTACTAGATCAAGTACATTGTTGTAAGCACTACCTGACGTAAATCACAGCTAATATTTACTTTATTCGGTTTTGCGATTGACTAGCGCCACGGCGTTGATTCCGTGTACTAACGTCACTCTTTGTCTTCGACGTTTCTATCTGGTCGAGTATCAGCGGTAAGTGTTTGGCAGAATTGACAGTGACCTGTCATCTGGATTGTCACTTCCAGGTTTTTTCTAAATAGTTTTAGCTTCTAGAGCCTTCTAGATCATGCTAGAGGCCGGAAGTCGTCATCCTTGCGGAAAAGGTTATAAATAGACCCCGCGACAAGAATCGTTCGGCTTTCCATTTTACCTTTCGTGGAGTCGACGTTAAAAGTGCTGTTAGGTCTTGAATTTTCTTTTAGTAGTTTCCACGTGGAAATCTCTTTTTCTCGACCTAATTTGCAGCTCTACAGTCGCCTTAAGTGGTTTTGTATCTAGCGTATTGTTGGTTTTCTGGTGCTATAATAAGTTTTTTCTTTCTTGCATGTGAGGAGTACATGGGCAAGCGGCATTCCCGTGGACGATTTTCCACGTTATCTTGTTGAAGTGGCGACCACAGGCAGTGCACTACCGCAGGGAGGAGTCACGGAGCACAGCTCTGGGTGAGTTAGCTATTTAATTATTAATAATTGTTAATATTTGACTTTCGTCAACTTTTGTAGTCGCAAATCTCACCCAGACCTTGTTCGCTTTATCCTGTAGGCTTCACGCTACGGTTTCTGGCTTATTTAGCTTATCTTTTAATGTTATGATTAGCACAAAATTTACCTAGATACACCAAATTAAAATCTTCTGATTTTCACGTTGAATCAACGAGAAGGTTTTGTCGTACCGAGCCAGCGAGGATGATATTTTTTTATTTGATTTAATATCGAATAGGGAAGCTCGCTAACTAGTTTTCTATCTATCTAACGTTATCTTTTTTACCTTTTATTGCCGTTTACTTTAATTCAATTTAATTAAATAATTAAGTCAGGTTATGTCAAGATAATTGATCATTTTTGGAGTATTAATTTTCGACATTTATCTTATCGTCAATAAAATATATTTTAACATTCGTCTACCTTCCACAAGTTAAAGTTACTTCAGTAAATTAATTTTTAGACGATTTTTAAGGTTATTAACTTCTAAATAAAAAAAAACTGTATAGTTTTAAGTGTTTATTTTTGATCTTCAATTATTTTAGGTTATTTAAGTAACTCAGCTAGTTTAGCTATTGTAATAGCGTCTAAACTTCGAATACAGTGTTTTCGGGGACTGTTCGTTGTGTTTTTTACATGCACTCTGGTACGTGAGCGAAGCACCATCGGAGTACGGACACACATCATCCTACGACACAGGTCTGACAGTGGTCGCACATCGTCTAGCCCCAACTTGAATCGTCCACGACCCAGCCTTGAGTCTCGAGTCTAGCCGAGGTCATCACTACAACGATAAGAAGTTTGGAGCAACGGTGGCGACTCACCAGTGTCAACGACCCAGAACGTTTAAGGTACTCTGTTGAACTCAGTTGTCCAAATTTTCTAAGTGCTCGTAAATAAAACTTTAAATGCTCACGTGAACTTTTCGTGCTAGTAGTGTGGTCGTATTAAGCTCACGAACATCTCTGATTTTGTATCTTTGAGGTCGAACATTTTGCATAGTGTTTTCTTTACTTTTCAACAGTAACAAATTCTAAATTGTAACCAATAAAATTTAACTACTCAGTTTACCAACTTCCCAATATTGTAAACATTTTTATGTACGATTTCCACTTGTAAATACATTGTAAATAGAAAAATGTTATGTTTTATTTAACTACTAAATAGTTCAAGCTTCTGGCGCTCAAATATAACCATTTTGGTTATAGTAGATGCGGCAAGTTTCTAAATGTTTCCGTTTTCGAGTTACAACAATAGAAAGAAAAACATTTTAAATAAAATGTTATATAAGTATCTACTTAAAAACGGCAAACTGCAGAAAACTGCGATATTCAAATATAAAAAAAAATGCGAAATTGATGGTATAGAGGAACTGACTCATAACAACGGTATCTAATGCTTGAAAACCGTTAACGATAATGGCGTAAAGTTTCATACCGTTTGTTTAGTATCTTCACAACACCCTGTATAACTTTACCCCTGATGGCCCCATTCGTGTCGCTGGAAAATTTACTACAACTTTTTTGTTAAGCATTTTTTTGCTAAAGCGAAAAATTACAAAATCAATCTTACGCGAATACTATTCTGCCGTGCTAAGCTGAAGCGTCCTAACTGACAAAATTTGATATTTTGTCTTAAATGCATTTTTGGATACCTACCCTACCCCTTTAACTAATTCACTAACCAAATCGTCCTAGCTCATTTTATTAACCGCCAATTATGTGTATTTGTTTTGTCCTATCTACAAAATCATACTAAATACTAAGATATGTTGTCCTAACTAATATTCCGTACCTACTTTTGTCCTAACTGCACATATAGGACATTTATTTGTGTACACATAAGTATTCTTAAATGCGTTTATAAAGCAAAAAGGTCCTATCTGGTAGATTGGATTAATCAGTTTAGGAATACTTATTTGGTGTGTGAACAGTTGGCGACATAGGGCAAAATAGCTTATGTTGATAACACTAAACGTCCATAAAAAATCACCAGAAATGCGCTAAGAAATGCACGTAAATTAGAACAAGTTCTAAATGCATGCTTTTTTTTGCAACAACTCGGTTGCATGCATGGAAATGCACAAGTGAGAACCGAGGTGAGAACCCTACTTTTATGGGAGAAAATATTATTTTTTTTATAAAGGGTGTCAGCAAATTACACCGACAACACTTAACAGATGACAGGAAATGTGATGTTAAGAACTTTTTAAATAATCATTTGTCCGCTGACGCTTTGTTTTTAACATACAGCGTGTTAAAATTAACTTATTAAAATGATTTTTTAAAATTATACGTGGAATTAATAAAGATATCGACTTCAAATGTCGTAAAGTGCTATTAAAATAAAGTAATGCAGGAATTGTAATGCGCCACTGGCTTGCGTAAGGGTATAATGCGAGTTTCCGTTTTTCAAAATAACGTTTACACCTATATGGATTTTTTAAGTAAACGGAAATAGTTCTGCAATCCACAATCATCATCAATAAACAGAAAATGTCTCAAATTTACTGAAAAGGGAGTCCCTCTAAAGTTGAAATTTTAACTGAAAAACATTAATAATGAGTATATATCTACATTATTTCTTAAAAACACAAAAATCCATAGAAGGCTTCGGAACTATGATCAATTAGTGGCCATGAACAAATGACTTTTTCAGCTGTCATACAAAGATGTTAGGTTAATAATCATTTTGTATCATATAATTTATAAGAATCATTTCAATGTTAATTTTAACATGCTGTACCTATATTAAAAACAAAGCATCAGCAGATAAATGTTAACATTTAAAAAAGTTCTTAAAATCGCATTTCCCATCATCTGTCACGCGTTCACGGTGTAGTTTGCGGACACCCTGCATACAAAAAAAAAACAGTTTTATCTGATATTTTGTGTGTATATGTAGATTTTGGATTTTATTTAAATTAAAAAAAATAAATTGAAGGCCTTGTTTCAGAATAATGATGGCCGCGGGTAGTTTTTCATCTGAATTTATGTACGTACTTATTTATATTTGAATAAATAATAATTATTATATAAACATGTAAAGCGCGTCTTTGTCCTATCTGTACCTGATACGAATTCATTTAAAGTTTACTAAAGAAAATTGTCCTATCTTTCAAAAGTCTAATATCTGCTTAAGTTAATTAGATAACTAAAATGTTGATAGAATTGTTTGCCGATTAACATACTCTACCTAAAATTTTGGATCATTTAAACAAAATCTAAGAGTTGGCATATAAAAAAGAAGTTAAACGTGAATATCTCTTTTATTCAGTTAGGACGCTTCAGCTTAGCACGGCAGCATTGGACGGTCTATACCAACCTAGTGCCACGGACCAGACCGCATCGTAGGCGAGCGGCGCCTCCTGGTACCCTTCCGGGTAGCGGCCGTTGTCGATGTCGAAGCCCTCGCTGCGCAGCACGTCGTCCAGCCGCAGCCGGAAGTCCTCCGACGTCATGCCGGACACGGTGCGCTCCTGCAGGTTCTGGTTCCACATCAGCGCCTCGGTGGTGAGGTGGCCCTCGGCCGCCACCCTCATCTGGTCCGCCGTGCACTCGATGCCCTCCTTCTCCAGGTTCACCTCGAACCAGTTGTCCTCGTACCAGCCTGTCGAAACAAATGTTATCACAGAGTGTAATCCTTCTTTATATTATGTACAGTCGTGGCGTCGTGGCAAGACTTGCAAGACCATCCGAACGGCGACATCCGGCAACACCGCGTTTCAAAAGAGTCCACGGTGAAGGCAAAGTCTAGAGAAGTATTCTCTAGACAATGCTAATAGAATTATAGAAATAAATCTGGTGGACTGACCAGTAAACTTAATTATTCCTTACATTCCTAGACTATCAGATAAGCTAAAACGCATAGGCAATCGTTTTAATGTCACAACAGTATTTAAAAGCCAAAATACATTAAGATCGATGCTAGTTAAAACGAAACCATTTAATGAGGTACAAAGTTCAAAAAATTGCATTTATAAAATTCCTTGCTAATGTGGAAAGTTCTATGTTGGGGAGACTTGTAGGCCATTTAACGTTCGTTTAAAAGAAGATAAAAATTATATCAGGCAAAATCAAATTTCGAAGTCGAAAATATGTGAACACTCTTTTAATAACAATCATAGGATTTTGTGGGATAGTTCCAAACCAATTCTCAAAAAAGAAGTAGGAAATAGACGAAAAATTAAAGAATCAGCATTTATTCTAGGAAATACAGACAACAGTGTTCTGAATGTTCAGTGGAATTCAGTAAAATATTATTGCCACTTATTCAAAGAGAAGTTAGTATAAATAATTAGGTAGAACACAGGGTACAATATCAGACAGGTGGCTAGGCTATTGTTTCTGTTGTCATGACATTTTTACCTGAAATTTATTAATCTGTCATTTCACTTTGACGTGACATGATCTTTGAGAGAGGAGGAAGATATATTCTCCGAAAGCTCAGGAAACAAATTTTTTGAAGATATTTTTTGAGTTACAAGTTCAAAGTTTAGTTCATTTACTGTTAAGAATTTATTAATTTTCCAGGAAACTTGAAAAAGTTGTCTTTTAACCAGTTTGGTGGCGAAAAACCCAATTAAAATTCAATGGATCTGTTTACGCCACAAATAAATTTTAGAAAATATTTAGATCAAAGGTATGGGCTTAATGTTTGCAATGATTTCAGATTATTAGAGAAGAAGTTCTTCAAATTATCTAATGCAAAAAATGGATTGACATTATATTGATATTGATATTATACCAAAAGGATTACGCCTAAAAGAACCTTTTACTAGTAGAAAATGTGGTAAAATATTGTTCAGATGTAGTATGATGCTGATAAGGGAAAGAATCCAGTACCAAAGAAGTAACATAAACAAATTATGGGAGGATATAAATAAAATGCAGGAAAATATTAGGGAAAGTGTATCTGTTTATGATTTTAATTACATATCAAATTGTATCAGCATAAGCTATAATAGGCATTTTGATAGAGTCAAACTTAGGCAGATTAACAAATTTCGAAGATTAGTTGAGGAAAAGCATAGTGAGGAATTGAATCAAATAGACAATGATTTTGTCAACAGAAGAGTAATTAATTTATCTAACAGAGAACTTACAATTTCAGAAAAGTTAGTTTTGGCAAAAGGGTTAAATTTTTCTGTTGCTGAGAACAAGATTTCTGAGCTTGACATAGTAGCATCCGTAGAGGAAACAGCTCAAGCATTACCTGAGGAATTAGGCCAAGAATTTAGAGTCAGGTCAAAAATAATCTTAGAAAAAAGATTTTAAACCAAAGACAAATATTTCAAAGGATTAAAAAGCAGCAATTAGATCACTTAAATCAGATAGGATAATTAAAATATTACCAGCAGATAAGGGAAATGCAACTGTTATTTTAGAAAAAACTGTGTAGGATAATAAATTAAATGATTTATTAAATGAAGGAACTTACAAGAGGATAAACAAAGACCCTACAACTTCAATAGAAACTAAAATATACAAAACACTATATAAATACCGTGAACAAATCATCCAGAGACAAAGGACACTCTTAACTCCGCATCATTCAAAACCTCCACACTTGTATGGTTTACCAAAAATACACAAAACTAACATTCCTCTTCGCCCCATTGTAAGTTCAATAAATTCACCATGTCATTCGTTGGCAAAATATTTACTTAAAATTGTTTTGTTTACTCAAATTCATTTATCGGAAACAGTAATCATTTTTTGGAAAAAATTAGGGAACATCAATTTCCGGATCATTATATATTAGCTAGCTTTGATGTGGTTAATTTTTTACTTTTTTTTACAAATCATTGAATATTTTACGCAGAAAGTTAGAAATCATCAGACTTTAGTGGAAAGGACAAATTTGAATATAGATGCAATATTACAACTAACAACACTCTGTGTTAAAACCACTTATTTTCAACTATGAAATGAATTTTACCAGCGGGCATTTGAAGTGGCTATGGGGTCTCCTTTATCACCATTCATAAGCAATTTATTTATGGAAGATTTTGAGCAAAATGAGTTGACTAGATATGTTCACCAACCTGATGTTTGGTGGAGATATGTACAGGGTGTCACATTTTAGGTGTTTTTGGGTGTTTTTCTAAAAAATCTCGGTTATTATTAAACCTAGAGGGTTGCGGTTTTTACGTCACTGTACTACTTTTTTGAGAGGAATTTGGTGGACTAATCAGGTTTTAGATAAGTTTTATAGTTTCCGCGCATTGGAGCAGGACTGAAACCTCTCTCCTGGCTACAACTTATATATATCGACAAGTTTAATCAACTATTTTTATAGATTTTTTGGCGTAGAATCGAATGGAATAATTAGTTTTTTGGTAGCGTTAATAGTTTTTGAGATATGAACCAAAGTTATATATTTTTTTAAATAGAAACTATAATTCATATCTCGAAAACTATTAACGCTACCAAAAAACTAATTACTCCATTCGATTCTACGCCAAAAAGTCTATAAAAATAGTTGATTAAATTTGTCGATATATATAAGTTGTAGCCAGGAGAAAGGTTTCCAAAAAATCTAAAATTTCAGTCCTGCGCCAATGCGCGGAAACTATAAAACTTATCTAAAATCTGATTGGTCCACCAAATTCCCCTCAAAAAAGTAGTACAGTGACGTTAAAACCGCAACTCTCTAGCTTTAATAATAACCGAGATTTTTGAGAAAAACATCCAAAAACACCCAAAATGGGACACCCTGTACATGACATATTTGTTATATGGGAACATGGAGTAGATGATTTATATTCATTATTAAATTTATTCTAGGAATACAGAATAATGTTCAGTGGAGTTCAGTAAAATATTATTGCCACTTATTCAAAGAGAAGTTAGTATAAATAATTAGGTAGAACACAGGGTACAATATCAGACAGGTGGCTAGGCTATTGTTTCTGTTGTCATGACATTTTAACCTGAAATCACAGAATAAATAGCTTTGCAACAGAAGCCTCCCTACGGACATATGTCAAAAATAAGCGAGTCTCCATTTCTATTTGTAGAAAGACAAACAGTATTTTAAACATAAATTTGGTTCCTCTGTAGATTAACATTAAATCAAATAAAATGCACATTATTCATGTCTTTAGAAGAGATTTCGCTAAAAAGTGAGTCTCCTTTTGACACATGTCGCTACGGAATTGTCTGTATTACTCGCTAGTCTGTGCTGAAATTTATTAATCTGGCATTTCACTTTGACGTGACTCAGCTCAGGAAACAAATTTGTTGAAGATATTTTTTGAGTTACAAGTTCAAAGTTTAGTTCATTTACTGTTAAGAATTTAATAATTTTCCAGGCAACTTGAAAAAGTTGTCTTTTAACCAGTTTGGTGGCGAAAAAACCCAATTAAAATTCAATAGAATGACTTAACATGCGCCCCGCCTCGTACTCAAACACTCAGCACTTTAAAATCAACGAATTCGTTATTAAAATTCATTAATAATATAATTAATTCCTAATGAAAACCTGTAAAATGATACATTTTTTGATGCTCATAAATTTTCCAACCTCGGAAAACTATATAATATTTTCCAAGAATTTTCGGCATTTTTTTTTCTCTAATTCACTTTTGTTATTTAAAAATGAATTGACCATTGTTTTGGCTCCAAAATATAAATTTTTTGGGAGAATCGAAATTTTTCATAGGAGAAATCTTTTAGGAAATTTAATTTTGAACTACTTTCGTTTGAAACTTTTTTACGAAAAAATGCATCTTTTTTAAGATATTAGCAGTTTTTAGTCAAAAAACGCGAAAAATCGTATATTTGCATCTACACTAAAAAAAGAAACTGTGAAATTACAAAATTATTACAATTAAGCTACTGTAAGTATACATGAATTGTAATGTTTAAATACAATTTAATGTTAATTTGCCCCAAAATGGTGAATATACAAAATTGTTTTGTGGAAAAACCTAACTTATGTATATTTATCTGTACATTTCCTTTCCTTTATGTCATTTCACATATAAGTGTAAGTTCGAAATGTGAATTTACAAAGATATGAAGCAATATCACGTTACAACTAATATTCACACTGATGGAGATTGTGAATTCACAGAAGTGTTGTAATCGTTCGCCAATAGTATTTCAAGACGAGATCACGTGCGACGCCGGCCGCATTTCGTGGTCTTGCTGTTCTAAACACGCGCACGGCGTTCTTTACGGCATTGGTGACAGATCGATAGGTGCAAAGTCAAAGGTGGTGCAATCTTTATAGTTTAATACTTTACGAAGACCCATATAGGCGTAGGTACAACTGTGTTTGAAGTAAAAGGTAAGATATTTAAGATATTAATACAACATGATTATTTGCGACGTTTGTTCTGTTAATTTATCAGTATCGTATTCATTTGAGCTATCACAGGCATCTCCCTGGAATAATTTTCACCTGCAAACATGTGAACTGTTTTTCAACTTTTAAAAATTACATTAAATTTAAAAAACACTTAAGTGAAAAACATATTGCTACGATTGCCAAAACAATCAACTGTCTCTATCAAATTGCAATTTTAAATCTAAGTTTAAAATTGAAGTAAAAACATATATGTTTTACCATTTGCGAAAAGGTGATATGTATCCATTTTCTGAAAGATGCAAAACAATTATTAAAACCTGAAGTTTAATATTCTTTTAGTTAACATAGTGTACCTATATTTTGTTTAAAAAAGATTTGTTTTTTAAGGAAGCATTTGGTTAAGAAGTAAATGTTTTGTGTTAGGTATAGTTCTTTCCTCCTATTCATATTTAATAACTGTGTCTTTGTTATGTAAATGTTTTCGCTAATTTAAATGTATAAATTGGTTTGTTTTCTAGGATACATTTGGTTAAGAAAGTAAATATTTTGTATTAGGTATGAATACGAGTATACCTACTTCTTTCCTTTTGTTCATATTTAATAACATGTCTAAATGTTTTCGCTTATTTAAATTTATAAATTGATTTGTTTTTTAAGGAGGTTTTTGGTTAAGAATGTGAATATTTTGTGTTAGATATAAATATAGTTCTTTCCTCGTGTTCATATTAATAAGTATACCTTTTTTATGTAATACATATTTTCGTTTATTTTAATGTAAAACTTTGGTTAATAGTAGGAATATATATTTTATACTATAAATGTTCTAGTTTATGAATATAGTTTTTTGAAATGTAGTAAGCGTTTTAATAATTTTTTATACCCACTATACAGTTTGGATACAAATTATGGAATATTGCTTATTTTTTCTTAAAATATTCCTCATATCAAAAACATGTTTTAATAAAAGTGTTAGGGGTAATTATTTCCCGTTTAGTAATAATAATAATACATAATAATAATAAAAATTTCCCCTAACACTTTTATTAAAACATGTTTTTGATATGCGGAATATTTTAAGAAATATAAGGAATATTCCACAATTTGTATCCACACTGTATTATAACTTAAAAAGTAATTTTACAAAGTAGTTTTAAAAAGTAATTTTACAAAGTAATTTCGCAAAATCGGTGTATTATTATTCAGGAAAATTACAAATAACTTGTAAATATTAATTACAACACATACCTAACTAATTTCACAGATTCTTTGTATATTAATCTTACAAACTGAATGTAATTTAATTGATCCTCACATTACTTTTGGGAATTTACAAGATATCTATTGGTCGCACTAAAAGCAGTAAAATTATTGTAAAATGGCAAAATCCTCAGTGTATATCTCAAAACGCTGTATGTTGCTGTTGGTTGCGTGTGTGACATTATGTTTTCTGACCTCAAAATCTACACTTTTCTATAAGAAAATCTGAGAGCGAAAAAGTTCGCTTATTCCATCTTTTTATGTCTATCTTTCCCGGATTAAAGTTAAAATTAGCAGCCGTACATGGGTGATTCAGCGGAGAGTAACCAAACTAGGTACAGGAAAATGGTGTTAAAATATGTGAAAAAACGTTTTCTATAATGTTTTGCTTCGAAGTAGCTTCGTTTGCAAGATATGGTCCTTCGAAATCAGTTTTTTATATCTAGCTTAAGAGGGGGTTGCCGACAGCGAAAGTGACGTTAGATTTCGTATTTTTTTAAGTTGTTTAACATAAAATATAATAACATTTTACCTGGCAAAAATTTAGTACATACATCTCTGTCTTCATTTTAATCATAAGATCTTAAAAGCATATGCACTGGAATTATTATTTTCCCCAAGGTTTTCATAACCTATAAAACAAAACTCTGCTTGTAAGATCTTATGATTAAAACGAAGACAGAGATGTTTGTACTAAATTTTTGCCAGGTAAAATGTTATCAGATTTTATGTTATAGGTACACCTTAAAAAAATACGAAATCTAACGCCACTTTCGCTGTCGGCAACCCCCTCTTAACAACGGAAGTAGGTACATATTCATTTCATATTTAGTATAGTTAGAAATACAAACTTGCAGTGTGGAAAATTTAAGGTAGCCAACATTGATTTAGGATATTTCCAGTGACGTAGTTAGGGAGGTCAAACTTTACATTTTCGCTCTGCGCATAGCTAGAACGAAAGTCCACAAAGAAGGTGCTCTTGTTGTATACCTCTAATATGCACCGTTTTGGAGAAAACTCGCCATAACAGGGTCACGACGTCGAGCAATAGGATCGCCCGGAATCTTTATAGGTAGGTAGTGGCCTTTTGCAGGATACGGGAAATAATTTTCATTAATAAAATTTTCACTATACGTAGACAAAAAATGATTTTTTTCGTCATGCCAATCATGCCAAGGCAGGTAGGTACTTTGATTTTTCGAAACTGCTAATCATTTTCACACCTTTTGTTTAACTTATCTTGGGCCACATTGTATGTCTAATCAGAAGATTTGCTTGAAATTCTATATACAAAATTAGAAATGGGCGTTAAAGAAAATCTAATTTGCTGTCCAACTGTACAGATTTTTTAAATTTCATATTCATTTCATTTTACATCATGACTAAATCACCCTGTATAGTGGCAAGGTGACAAAAGAACGTAACTCAATCTACAATTATATGTGTGTGAAAAGAGAATAATTCTAATGAAATCTATTAAGTCTTAGTAATATTCGAAAATGTAGAATCGGCATTCAGATAATAACAGACCTCGCTGAGATTCTCCTAAAGGGTCTTTGATTGGTTTAACAACTTAATGCATGCTGCGTTCGACTCTACAAGAGCGATTGTCTTACAGAATTCGGTAGTATAGAGCAACTTAACCTTAATTAAAATTATCGACTGCAATGCCTATGCAGCCATGCGTTATGTGGAAACGCGTCGATATGTTTCTCAATAGATTAATGTCGTCTACCACGCGAAGCGGAATTTAATTATGAATTAATAATAATTGCAGTGAATTTTGATTAGCACTAGTTGGAATTGAAATGAGAAATGAGACATTTAGCAACGAGTCGGTCGAAACTTGCAATGTACCTATTTTATTGGATGCATCATTACCATGGCTTAGAAAGATTGATCTGACAAAACGAAGTATTTCATAGCCGATCCTTTTTTATATCTAGCGAAAATATAGTTTGCTTCTAAAGAGAATAAGACTAATCACGAAATGCATAAATATAGATGTGTTCACTTATTTCCAACTGTAACTATAATAGGTAGCATGTTTTGTAAGCTATGAGTATGCAGAATAATCTGTTACTCATGAAATGGTCTTGTCAAATACCATTCGGGATCTAATTTTTCCTGTGAAAAAAATTAAAAAAAAAAACGGGAATGCTAAGTAATATTTTTTTAACAAAATGCATTCGTGCAAGTGCAAAAATCCTCGCCTTCGACTCGGATTTTTGTTGCCACCAGCACTCATGCTTCTTGTTAAAACATTACTTAGCAACGTGTTTTTTCGATATTTTTCGGAAAAATTAGATTCCCTTATGATATTACTTACGAAAATACCCGCGTTTCACATTCAGATCCGACACTGTAAAACTTTGATAACCTAAAAAACCAAAGACCTGATGTCGCGCAGTATAGAAGCACGCAGGGCCAAAGTCTTTGATATTAGTATTAGTGAAACAACAGTGTACTAAGAAATGTAAAGTTGGATACCTACCCATCGTTAGATGGCGCGACGGTTTCTAAAATTTGAGTGTATTCCATATTATCCGACTATTCTATATATATTCCTCGATTTTACTCTCCTAATAGGCATTTTCAATTTTTTTCTGCAAAATCCTTTTCACTTAAAATATAAATAAAACCTAACGCGTTTTTTTAAAATTTCGCTCCTAGAAATTGGAATAGTAGTTGGCCTTGGATTTTGTATAAAAGAAATCATTTTTGCTCAAAAAAGCAGTTTATCAAACACGACAATTAAAAGAAAAGTCCGGGTCAAATGGCACATTAATAAACTTTTTACAGGGTGGCCTGTATATGTACAGGGTGTTCCCGTATATTTTGACCCACCCCTAGAGCCTTTATTTTTCTAGTTAGAAAAAAATTACTTAAATGAAAGTTGTAGGGTTTTTTCTGAACCGCTAGGATCTGCTACTAGATAAAACAAATGAGCGTCGCAGTTTTATGAAAAAATATAAAAATATTTTTTTAATGGAACACCCTGTATATTTGTGGATTTTTGAATTGCACGCATTTTTTCGATTCCAACAATATAAATATGTTATATGTTTGCTCTAAGCATTCGCATGGTATTCCAAATTGTAGATAAATACGATTTATATATTTAATCAAGGTTGCCATGGAAAAACACTTCATCTTAGACAAGAGCATTCCTGTAAATCCATTATTTTTGGGACAATACACCTTGGTACCCTACAACTTTCATTTAAGTAATTTTTTTCCAATTCGAAAAATAAAGGCTCTAGGGGTGGGTCAAAATATACGGGAACACCCTGTATGTACTATTCTACGAACAGAGTCGAAATCGTTTTGGTCTTCCCATGTTGATGGACTCGTATCAGCAAGTCTAAGATTAAGGAGTTAGCTGGTTGGATTGAACGAGCGCGTACAGCGGCAGTGCATTTTGGGACAATTGGAGCCCTTTTCATGCTCTTCTAATAGCTCAATATATTAAAAAAGATGATTTGAATCGATTTTGTTCCGGGACTATAGATATTACCGTTCAGGCTGTTCAATGAGGCTATCGTATAAACCAAACGCGCCCTAAAGTTGATTCTTTCGGGCTTGGCTTACTATTTTTGCAAACAAATAATAAAGGCGGGGAAGGATGAAGGTTTTTAGATCAAGTCCAAATAGTGCGAGTTCACGGGACTTAATATTTATTATCTATTCAATAGGTTAAGCATAAGCAATATCATAACGCAGCTGGGGGAAAGAATTATAGAATATTTAAAAAAAGAAGAATAGAATATTTCCGCATAATTACAACGATAATGATAATGCAAAGAGATCTCTCAATGTTTAATACTGTTAATATTTTTAGTTACTGGAAAATTAATAGTTTATATTTTGGAAAGTTGACCTCATAATATCTATGACAGATATATAATGCATATTGTGACCAAATTTCAAACGTGCTACAAATAGTTTCTACAAAATTGATCAAAATTTAAAAGATGTTACGACCTTATAGGTAATCTAAATAACTAACAGGAAGCAAATTTTTTCACACTATACTTTGATTGCGTGCATTTTTCTGTGTTATGACATTGTTTACAACAATAAAAAAGTCAGATTTTTTTTTTATTTCTGGTTTTCGCACTGTAAAACTCTCAAGCATAGATTAAAGGAGCCGTAGTTACTCAAAAGCATTGTTGGAACCGTCCGCAGAAAAACCTGCTATACCAAATTTGAAAGCGTATACAAATTAAAACAGATAAATAATTGTAATGTCTTACAATTCTTAGAACTCGATACTACGTTGAGGCATGGCTATTTTAATTTAGTTATTAGTTTTTATATGAAATTTTATGCAAAATATTTGGTGTAGCGTGCAGAAATTTCAACAATGGTTCTGACAGTTTGCTGCGGCTTCAGCGCGGTAACCAACACGGCACCTCTCAACGTGCGAGGTCGGTATACTTGATATTTAGCGAGTAGCAGTGGCGTAACTACAGGGTGTTCAGAGTGTTCGGTGAACACGGGCCCAGAGCTGCTAGGGGCCCACCGCCACCAAGATTCATGCGGGACGCATACATGAGGGCGATTGAAATTTCGCAAGAAGAAAAATGCAAGGGTAGGTAGTAAAATAACAGTAAATGTATAGTCCGAACCACGAGAGAAGTCCAATGGAAAACTCAGTCTAAGCGCCATCCATATGTTATTAATATGGGCATGGACGATTAGACCGAGTTTTTCATTGGACTTCTCTTGTGGGTCGGACTGTACAGGGTAATCAATACTCGTCGCCCCAGGCCTACTGCGGGAACACGAAAACTGGAAATAAAATTTCAAACAGGGGTTCTTAATAAATAGGACATACTAAGGTCCAATTATGACCGAATATTATTTGTTTTATTGATGTTTGGGGAAATGGCCGCTGTGACGTCATCGATATTTTTCCTCAAAAACATACCATTTTCCCCCTTAACATCGAAAGTCCTCATCATTCTTAACAATTTAACATTTATAGGAAAATATTTTCTGTATCTTTTATTGTTCAAAATTTACAGGGTAAAATATGTGAAAAACATGGAATTTTTTCTAATCACCAGGATCGGTTTTCCGAAATTTAGCTAGCTATGAAAACAATTGATAGTCAGAAATTATTTAAGAGTAAGAATGTTAGGGTGTCTTGTGCACCCATAAATTTATTCAACTGGAATATTTTTAATTTTTTTCGTAATAAACAATAATAACAAACAAGTTAGTAACAATTACAATTCAAAGATTTTAAAAATATTGCAGTTGAATAAATTTAATGGTGCACAAGACACCCTAACATACTCTTAAATAATTTCTGACTATAAATTTTTGTTTCCATGGCTAGCTAGATTTCGGAAAACCGATTCCGGTGAATAGAAAAAAAAAATCCATGTTTTTTTTACATATTTGACCCTGTAGATTTTGAACTATAAAAGTTAAAGAAAAGCTTTTCATACAAAAGTTGTTGACAATGATTAGGACTTTTAATATATAGGGGAAAATGGTATGTTTCTGGGGGGAAAATATTGATGACGTCACAGCAGCCATTTTCCCAAACATCAAAAAAATAAACTTTCGGTCATAATTGGACTTTATAGTATGTCATATTTAAAAACCCCTGTTCGAAATTTTATCTTCAGTTTTCGTGTTCCCGCAGTAGGCCTGGGACGTCGAGTTTCGATCACCCTGTACAGCTTCAACAGCTGTATTGCTTCAACATTTTGGCCCATAAAATGGCGTTTTTCGATCTGAAGTGAGCAATGCGCATAATTTTTAACTTTTGGTCAATACAAAGTTTAAGACCCGTATACAGAATTTTCATGCGGCCTCCTTAGTTTTTGAGATAATTTGCCATTTTCAGACAACCCCCGTATATCCTTTATACCCTAGGTAAGAATTTCAAAATCTAAATAATATAACTTGCACAAGTATCGAAAATGGGACATCCCGTACAATGTTTGTCAGTGGTACAGCACTTTCAAACAAAAAAAAATCACAGGGGCCCACCTGAAATTTTGAAGACGGGCCTACTCGTCCGTAGTTCCGCCACTGGCGAGTAGGTACATGCCTTTCCCGCCGATTTCTTATTACAGATTTCCAACGAACCAGAGGTGTTCCGTTTTCGGTAACATAAATTCGGACGTAGCCTAGTTCTTGACATATTATCGCCCCTCCCTGGAGAGGCTGATCGTAATATCGATCGGAAGATTTTGGTTCAAGATGATAAAATTCCTGGTGAATAATGAGCGCGCATGGCTAAGGAGAGCACAGCCAAAATATAATAAATTCGCAGATCCGGGCGTGAAATCTATATACTGGATTTCCTATACCTACCTGCGCACCGACAAATTAAATTATTCAAAAGAGGATAATATAATAGAGAATATAAATTGGAAATTCTGTGGAATTGCTTGTCTTGATTTTACTGCATTTCATGGCACATTTGGCAGAAATATAATATAAACAAACAAAGATGATATTATTTATAACTCTCAATTCAATTGTTTCCAAACAAACTATCGTTCTATCTTATAAAAGCCCAAATATATTGACAAACATTTTAATCAATAATAAATTTAGTAGTAGTAAAGAAAAGCTAGATATGAGCACACGCCGAAATTGAACTTAAAAATCTATTTTGAAAACTGACAAATTTTTTTAAATCACGTTTTTAAATATAGCCACAGACCTATATAGCTTCGCTAAGCTATATACACAGAACGAAAAACCTACGTAAATATAATTAAAAAAGACATTGTGGTAATGAATTTGTACATTAAATTTCAACCGAAGCCCGGTTTGATCAATATGATGTTTTATTGGTCATTGCTTGAACTTAAGGTGATTGTGATTATCATTTCAGGGTGATGGTTTAATGTTCGAAGGCATCATTACTATGTCAATACGGTCTTCCACGTAATGTTTTTTTACATTGGCTTTATCACTTCAGGACATTGGCTCAATGTTACAAGTCATTATTATTATGTCGAAACGGTCATGCTCGTAGTGATTTCTTGTACATTGGTCTATCATCTCAGGGCATTGGCTTAATGTTCGAGGACATTAATATTATGATATCACAGACATTCTCATGATGATCTATTATCATTGGTCAATCACTTCAGGGCATTGGCTTAATGTTCGATGACATTAATATTAGGATTCGTCATGATGATTTAATATACAGGGTGTGCCAGAACTCGTTTTAATTGATTATTCTGCTAAAAATGAACGGATTTTGTTTATTAGACAAATTATTCGATTCAGAAAAAATGGAACCTAATGGCTGTTCATACGTTGCTATAGAAGGTATCAAAAACATATTGTACGAAAAAATTAAGTCAAATTCTGCTAACAGCTTTTGCTAATGAGTATATACCGAGCATATACTGAGTATAAAGTACGGTAGGTCAGTTTCCATTTCCGACTTCTGATTTAGCCGGAAGTAGCGGCCACTTAGACAGCATCTTGATCTATACTTGAATATTACCTTCTGGATGTACTGTAATGAACATGTAAAAACCAATATGTTGGTTATTTTTAAATATTTATAGTCATGTTGTGTATATTATATTGCTGGAATCGCTGGAATATACATATATACGAGGTGGTTCAAGGCCGCCACTTCAGGCTGAATGGGAAATCGAAAATGACAACTGACATTTTTATCATACTTCCTGTATATTCATCATAACTTATATAATGGTTCGTATTTTTTCTAATATTTTTTATAAATACATACATACTTCTATCACTTCGGACCTTTGGTTCAATATTCGATGTAATTCTGATCTAAGTGCCCAATTTTTACTTTTTAATTTTGGACGTTGAATTTTTTCAGTAGTTTTTACCATTGAGTGCCAACGTTTTTTGAACAGAAAATAAAAAAGGATATTTTAAGAACTCTCTCCTGTAATTTTATTTAGAACCCAATTTCTTACATAAAATTTACAATGGATAGGTAAAATCTAGGTCAAAAGAACTAAGAACACAACAGCGAAATTCTTATGGAACCATTTATTAAACATTTTTTAAATATAATATTCCCATAATCATGTGTTTTGGAGTAGGAATTTGTAGACTGTATTCTATATAAAAAAATTGTCTAACATAACGCTATTGGAAAATTGCTGGGAGTTAAAGTAACTATTTATGAAATAACATGTTATTTTATATTTTTAGATAAGCAACATTCTTATGAGGTTTCATTTTGTCATTACTCGTGACTATAGGTACTTACATCATCACACTGTACCTTAATGGAAGTACTACTTTGCCCAATTTTTTCCTGTTGCAATCTCTCTAGTAGAGTTCTGATGATAGTCTTGCCTTACCATTCATCATTCATATACTCGAATGTGCCTATAGGTATAACTTTTATTGTGGTACTTCCTTTTCCGAGCTTATTAGAAGTTTGACCCCATTCTCCGGTCCTATGCCCATAGTAAAGTCCATATTTCTGAAAATACAACAAATTAAATTAAAAATAGCCTCAAAAATTCTGTTTATGTAACGAGTTAGGAAAAAGTCTCTTACTTTTCCTAATTATGACGATTTGACACCATTGAGTCTTCCAAACCTCCAACATTATGTAGGTATATATCAAAATTTGAAGTATAAACTTCCAGCCTAAATCTTGACGGTTGTTTGTAAAATGGTAATTTTTCTATGACAGCTGAGTTGAGTCTATCGCACTAATTTCATTTAGACGATACCTGCTGTCCAGCAATGGTCAAATTTTTCTTGTGACAAGTTATCAGATTTCAATGATCTTATAGTGTTTCGTCTGTATCTTCTGAGTGGTACATACTAAAACAATTATGATTAGATATTACATATCTAATAAATTAATGAAAACAGCATAGGTCTGTAGGTATAATATTTTGAATGTGTGTGAAAGTTTTCATAGTTTTCAGAGTTTAATTTCGCTGGTTGTGCACACACACACAATCAAAAATTCATTAAATTTCTTTGGATCAACAAAATTGATCGAGGGCGTTTGATCGTGACTTATCATAACTTAAAGGTTAACCTTTTTTAAAGATGCGTTTAAACCGAAAATAAACGCGGCGAGCGGTGGGGACCACTGTAAATCACTGTATTTTCTGTTACTGTCTAGAGTATTCTCTAGACTTTGCTTTAACCATAATATCGGAAATTTGCATATTTAATACCAGCGATGACTTACCTTAGCAAAACTCTAACAGAATCGTCACACTAACAGATCGTATTAGTATTATAGGCACAGACACAGGATCACTTGACAAGTTAACACACCGGCAGAAAGCTTCATACTAGAGTACAGCCTGATGGCGTTGGGACGTGGCAGGTCCACAATAAATAAAAAAGACCAGTATTGATAACTTAGGACATTGTCGCAAGGCACAAGGACATTAACAGCACGCATTAATATATTAACTAATGATATTGTTCCTTATATTTATGCTTGGGTACATTGGCTGATGTTTTTGAATATTACTATGATAATACAGTTGTATTAAACTATAAAACTGTACGTTCACATAATCACCACTAAACATTAGACAATTACGTTAGACATCATAGCAACAACATACAGTGATGAACGGTACATAATATTAAACACCTTGAAATCATTAAGTCAATGTATTTGTGCCTTGTTTCAATGCCCAATTTGCATTCACACAACGTATTATTCACTGTAGACATCACTTTTTACATTGAGTTAACGACTTTAGTACATTATAATAATGTTCGTTGGGTCATTATGTTAATGAACATGTTAATTACCTAATCACCAACATTCATTGTTACAATCATTTTTGTTCATTGTGTCGATGAAAAGGGCATTGTGACAATGGCTCTGAAGTTAATCACTAGTGGTGATTAATATCATGCCAAGAATTTCTTTCTGTGTAGGTCTGTGATATAGCGTAGGTATATCGGAGACGCTAACAATAGTTATATTAGCATTATAAATTACTAGAAAGTTTAGAATTTGTTTTCTGTCCGTCTGCTGAATTTTTGTAATGTTTTGCCCATTCCGTTGTCGTAAATAACAGAAAATACCCTGTTCCTTCCTAAAAACGGACATTTATTGTTATTTTTTTTATATTACCTGTGGATGGGGGCATTTTATTGATTATTATCTGTTGTTACAGTGTGGTCATTTACCTAAGTGTGCAACAAATGGGACTTTTTTTTATTAATTGCACAACGAAAATACAAATATTCCAGAAAGTTGGAGCATGTTCGATAATCATATTAGGCGCACTTAGTATGGTTGCAAGTCAAACAGCATAGAGGTCAAAAAATAAGTATAAAAATTGTACAAGAGTAAACCTTATTTCAACAAATTCAGCAAAAGGTTATTAAGAAAAGTTGTTTAGAATTAAAATCTGTGCCTAAATACCAAAACATAGCCTCCTAAAAAAAATTTTCGTCAATTAATTTTCCAATTCTTTAACAAACATTTAAAATAAAAATTTTGCATCTTAAATGAGATGCACCTTATCATTACTAATGTTTTACCTTGTTCACAAGAACTTTTGCGAAATTTTAAAGTTTTGTTTAATATCGTTGCAACAATCAATCAGTTTGTGGTTCCCAAAAAATTAAAAATCTAAGTTAATTTTACAAACATGCTTGAATTTGAACAAAGTTATGCGAAATTGATTGAGTTTTGATTGATTCATGAAATTGTTTAGGGTGAATATTAAAACATTTTTTTAAGGAAATTATTAATAATTTTCAAACAATTTTTTTTCTTAGAAGGCCATGTTTTTGTATTTAAACATAAATTTTAATTCTAGACAACTTTTCTTAATAACATATTGCTGAATTCTCTGAAATAAGGTACTTTACTCTTGTACAATTTTTATATTTTTTGACCTACCCTGTATGCTGTTTGACTTGCAACCATTCTAAGTGCGCCTAATATGATTATCGAACATGCACTAACTTTCGGGAATATTTATATTTTCTTTGTGCAATTAATAAAAAAAAATCCCTTGTGTTGCACACTTAGATGACCACACTGTATACAGAGTGAGTCTTTGACCGTCTTTAAATAGGAGTAAAGTTGAAACCCTGGAGGATGTCTATCGAGCTAATTTTTTAAAAAACTCAAAAATAAAATTTTCATTTTTGAATGAAACAATTTTGAGAAAGCTGACCTTGTTTATTGTTTCACCCACCATATTTTCTGTATTTGCACAACAGGCGCCGTAAAACTGTGGATTATAAGTGACGCGTACTAGCCCTAGCTGCTTTGTAGTTTCTATTTTTTTTTAGATAAGAATTTTATTAAAGCGGTTTTATGGTTGACACACATGTTTCTATAGGCTTGTATTTATCGATTTTGGTAACACTTGAAAATTAGTGGACACCTATTTACAGCGCGCCTAACATAATGTAACCAAGTAAGACGTTCTAGGGCATATTTTCTTTAATTATTACTGAGTAGAATTGGGCGGGAGGCCTTGAAGCCTTGATTTGTTCGACAACTTACTTCAGCAACCCAATACAATAACTTAAAACAATATACTCAATTTCGATTAAAATTATCGGCTATGTCCTTGCAGCAGAAACGGGGATAGACAAGGATCGTACCCCTATTGATTCAGTTTAATACGTAGCTAGTATGCGGGATTGAATTTAATTATAATTCAATAACCTGATCTGAGTAAATCTTAACTAATATCGGGTTGAATTGAAAGGAAACATGATAGGTATTTACATACATCCGTGAAGGGTAGACCGAGTCGTATCTATACAGAATATTATAAGATTTTAGTAAATACCGGTGAAATATAGTTTATAAATTATGAAATCCTCTAAAAGGGCAAGAAGCATTAAAATGATTTATATGTATACACCCCTAACAATAAATTAAAAAACCACACACTAGAACTTATTCGATATCATAAAATTGAAATAATAGAGATGAGATATTATTTGAAATATTAGTTATTAGTTATTACACAAAAACTAGGGAGAAAATAAAAGGATAAAAGAATTTGCTTTTCTGTGCCTATACCCATACCTAACATTATTAAAATAAATTCAGGGAATAAATCAGCTTAAAAAAGGTGAATAATCATTCGGAGCCGCCGAGAATAAAAAAGTGCTGAAGCGGCTGGTTTGGTGTATTTTATTCCCGTGGCAGAAATATGCATTCAACAAGTACAAAAATAGAACTGCGCGGAGAGAATAACGTTTTCCCAAGCGGGGGCCCATTTATTGAACTGCAACGCCACCGCCGCACCGTATTGTTAGGTTTTATTCTCATTTATTTTATTTCCGCAACGGAAAGATTTAATGCTAAACGAATAATAAATCGGACCAAATTCAACCAGTTATACCACAGGAAGCTTACAAAAATAGACTTTTCTGTTAGTGGTATCTCGAGATCGGAAAAGACTCATTACGATCACAAATCATGTCATAGTACCGAATTTTGAGGAGTGATGTGCAGAATATTGTTTATTATTTTCAATGTTAAGACTTTTTAATACTTTTGTCCTCCGATTGTGAGCCGGAGAAGGATTCTAATATACTCGTTTTTTTAGAAAAAATTGTGCATAAAACTTTAAACTTGCAAAAAAATTGAATAGCTCAAGGCAACATTTACAGAGCGCCCAACAAAATTAAAAATGTAAAGTTTGCCTAGAGAATATTCAAAATAAGTTTCCCTTTTGAAGGCCAAAATAAGTCCGTACCAATATAGACAATGAAAATTTTCTTAACTCAAACAAGGATTTTGTCGTAAAATGTTATTGGTATTTGTTGTTCTGCGGTATGTAGGATGCAAAAAAAAAGTTGCGAGCAAATTTTGCTTATTTAATTTTTTGGGCGTCCTCTATATCAAATTTTGCTTCCCCAATTCGAGTTTCATTTATTTTTTTGACAAGCTAGGCTTTATAAGTATGAGACTACTTGTTCAAAAACGCAAAAGAAATTGAGGGAATTTAGACACTAGACTTTTTATTGTAATATTTATGTTAGTTAGTTAGTTAGTTCAATATTAAAATCTATTCTCTAAATATGTGCCAGCACCTATGAAATCAACAACGGGTTGTGCAAAAACAACCTGCATTATCTATTTTTGAAGGATATAGTTTATTGAAATGTATGCAAAAACGGATATACCTATGCAAAACTTTTCTCAGATATTTCAGAGGATGCGAAGACAGAAGATGTCGCTGAAAAATAACCCACAAACTGCAACTTGCCCATTTAGACATTCTTGACCACTAGAGTCAATTATATTCTACAAGGAAATCGTAGTGTCTACTTTCCGTTACGACGTTTTAAATGGACTATTTCGTTCCAATTCTTAAAAAGCACCCAGTGCAAACGCCTAATTTAAATATTGTCCTACTACCTGCAGCTATCTACAAGCTGATGTACTTTGTGTTGCCTATGCCTAACCGATACTAGAACTTGCTAGCTTACAACAATAATATAAAACAGATATATGCCTAGTGCAAGAGTATGTATTTTACTAGCGTTATTAAATAATTGACTAATTCGAACAGGTGTGTATATTAGAACAAATAAGATTTGTTGAAACTTGAAACTTGTCTGACGTAAATAGTACACAATACTTGCTTCTATGTACAATACACTATTCGATTAGCGCTACGTTGCTAACTTAGTACTCAACACTTTGGCAGTTCATTCCATATATTACTTATCTGTGGTTCATTGTGTCGGCAGAATATGTTAATTTCCGTACTTTTGAATTTTTTCTTTGGGCATTTCAATGGCAAAACCACTTGAGAAGGTTGTGACAAAACGTAACATGATACCTATTCTTAGATGCCGGAAATTCATTCATTTTGAAAAAAGCCTTTAAATAGGGCTGGCGACAAGAATTCTGGCGCTTCCCATTTTATCACTTGTGAAAGTCACATTACGTGGGGCTAATTAAGTCTCCTGAATTTTCTATTTGAAGTTTTCCGTCGGAAAAAGTATTTTCAGGACTTAGTTCTCGTCTTTCAAGGCAGCTTAACAGTGCTAGTTTTACATATGGGAGCCATTTGGTGCTGTAGCACCGGGCGGCAAATCGTAAGGGCGGCAAATCATAATAGGGCTCTATGTTATACTCAGCTGCTACATATGCAAAATTATCCTCGACAAATAAGTACCTAAATAGAAATAGGTAGTTATTTAGTTTATTTTAACCCGAATTTCCGAAATTATTCTTACTATAATAGGTAATTACCGAGACTACGGCTATGATGTCACCTTCTCTAGTAGTATGCGCCGCATGCCAGGTGATTTAATTATTATACCTACGCGCTGGTTGGCTGGGCCGCCTGGGAGTTGCAAACATTCGACTTCTTTCATTTCCAGTGGCTATATAATTTTTTCTTTATTTCTGCTTCTCCCTTGGTCTTGGTTGTTATTCTAATAAGATCAGATCAGTGAAAGTGTGTAATAATTTTAAAAAACGCATACGCTGTTACGGTGAGTTTCGCTTTGCTTGAATTTAGTGATAGTGGACAGTTTCCTTTTAATTTCATTTAGTAAGAAAATTGTTTTAAGATTGAGAGTAATGTGGATTGCGCAAAAAAAAATGAATTTATTAGCGATATTATCAATAAATTTAGATCTTTCAAACCATAGACACCAACCAGAATACTAACTTTTTTAAATTTAAAATCAAGGAAGCGACTTCTATCGAGCTTAACAAAATACAAAACTACCATACCATATATCCCACAGAAAAATCTACTGAACATGTCAATATTTCGCGATATTAGGATTAGCAGTATTATCTTTCGATATTATAGCCAGTGGCTTCTCGTGAATTAATGCACAGGGGGGAGGCTATAGGTTTTGAAAAGAATACACCCTATGGTCAATTAAAATAAAATAGGTGGTTCCGAGGTGCGTACCTACTTTCGGTATGGGCTTTTCATTTTTTATTATAATAATGTGTGGGCTTTACATTGCAGTTCGTGGCCATAATTTGGTTAATTGTTTACGATTAAATTAGCACAGAGTTACGTCGATACTTAAGTTGTCTGAGTGTGGTTGTCCGAAGAAGTTTCGTTGTCCGAAGAAGTTTCATTGTCCGAAGAAGTTTCGTTTTACCAGCCTACGAAGCTTATATTTTTTTGTGTTTCTATTTGAGATCAAATAGGAAAACGGCCAATTTGTCTTTGTTAATGTTACCTTCCCTCTCGTCATTTAGTTCAATTCAATTTATTTATTTGAACTTATTTTTGATTATTAATTTTTAACTTTAATGTCATAGTCGATATATTATCTTATCACTTTCATTAACATCACATTGAGTCAAGGTTACATCTTGTTCACAATCATCGTTAAGTTTACAAAATTTAGTTACTGTACAGGTTGATCTATATTTGAATATCTTTTTACTCTTAAGTAATATCTATAACTATATAACGAAAAGGCCAGCCTGGACGTCACGGCACAATTGTTGCTCAACTAGGCTTTGAAATAATCAATTAACTATAAAAGTGTTATCCACTTGAATCAAATAATTATTTATTTGCTAAGCAAATACTTATAATGAAATAAGGACAGGGTGAGTCTTTGAGCCATATACAAATTTTAACTAAATTTAACTCCTGGAGTTATTTAAAAAAACTCAAAATTAAAATTTCCATTTTCCATACAATTTTGTATACCTAACTTCGGAACCGTTGACCTTGTTCCACCCACCATCCTAATGTAAATTCTGCAATGTTGCCAGACTTCATAAAAATCGTAACCTTATTTAAAAATATTTAAAAAATATAAATTTTTATAGCAAATACCAATTTATAAAAATTTTATCTTATTTAGTTTTGAATTATTAAAAAAAATAAGTTAATAGGTGGTATACTCTAGGGGTTCAACTTTACCCATGGTTAAAATTTTTGTACCGGTCGAAAATTCACCCTGTATACGATAAGTTATTTGGTTCTTTGTTTGAACTCATTCATTGTTTAAGAATACAAACAATTCAGCATCTTGCAAACAAATTTTGGAATACTTTCAAATAACTATTTGTCTCACTAACAGGAAACAAATTAATATTTTTGTTTCCTCGTCTGTAATATTAGTTCAAACAAATCCTTTTACCAATGTAGGTATTATGAGATTAATGAAAATGGTTCGGTAACAGAAGCATTGATAAATTCGTATCAGACCGATTTAAATAAATAGTGGAATTCCCTTGAAGTTAAATTAATAATTATTATTTTCCTTCTATCTCATTGGGACGACTAGTGTTTAAGGATTAGCAGAGAAAAGTTTTTAAGTATGAAAGCTCTTCAGAATCAGATATTTTGAGCAAACTAAAGTAGGAAATTCTCAAAACTTGCTTAAACCACGACGTTATTTACGAGTGACTTAATTAAAAACGAAAAAGTATTAAACGTTTGACATACTTAGCATCAGAAAGGGGGAAAATTGGTAATTAATGATTTATTTTAAAATTCAACTTTGGGGTTATCTTTTCCTTTAAAAAAACGAAAAATGTCTCGCTTAAACGTGGTCAGGCGACTTTTGATATCTGTCTAAAATGGTATTTAAAAATACAATTGCTAAAAATGAGCTTATTTGTTAAAATTTAAAAAAATATTCTTGAACAAGTTATTTATTTTCCAATTTCATGTAAATGTAGCAAATTTCAACGCTCTATCAATATATTTTGATTTTTGTAATTACTAGCTTTATCATTCTATTTACTTTTTATTGCAAAATACCGCTAAGAATATGCGTTTTTTAATGATAGCTTTAAAAGTCTGTTATGTTAGATGCAAAGTTGGTGGTTGAAGTTGATGAAATTTTCCATTACTAAATTGATGTGAAAATAATAGTAAGCTGAAAAACATCAAACTGTTTCACGTGTCTAATCAAAATTCAGGACTTTTCACGGTTCTTAATTTTATTGTATTTTAGTGGTAAAAAGTAATGAATTTTGGTTAGGTAGGTATGTGAAATATGATGATATTTAATATATTTGATATTATTTTGACATAAATCTTGTACTGGAGAATTTAATTTTAATAAATTTATATCCTAAATGTTTAACGGTAGGTACATCAACTTTACATCCAACATAAGAGAATTTTAAAGCGTTAATATCACTTTTTTGAAAACAAAAGATAACCCTAAATCGGATTTTCAAAATAAATCATTAATTTACCCTCTATGAAGGCTACTGTATGACTTCTTACCAGGACAAAGAAACTAAATTTGTACTTCATATAAAAATGTGCCAATATTAAAAAGGAATCCTGGAGAAAAGGCCATACAAAAATGGATTGTCCCAGGTCCGAGAAGAAAACGGGTGAGCTTCGGTGTGGTTTATGAAAAAGAGGACTTACTATGCGGAAGTAGGTAGGTGGTAGGTATCCCGAGTTCGGTAAAGGCTTTACGATCACAAATCGAGGAAGCAACCCAAGTAACAATTTAAGTGTTATGAGTGTCTTCAAGATATGTACAAGTCTAATTTTTTAAGTATCACTTAAAACCTCAATATCTTATTAATCTCCTGCAGACCTTCATAAGACTTTCTTAAATCAAAAGTGGAGAACCTTATGATGCTCTTCAGGAGCAAAAATAAAAGAACGCTTAAAACCTTTTACCCTTATGTAAATTCCCTCACAGTATTCTTCAAGTTACATTTAAGAATATGTTTGAGACATCAATAAGAAGGCCTTAAGAATACTTGTACGTAATAGTGATAGCTTACTCTTAAAGGTGACTTGTATTACCGCTTTTAGTTTTATTAATATCTAAATATTACTTCCCGCCAAGGTTTATTTTACTTAAGATATTGATAACTACCTCATGGAATGTATATCCACCATGTTGATACATTATCGTAATATATTCTTTACAAAAATATAGACTTAAGTATAGTGTTAACGGAAATCGGTATACACGGTACGCTAAAAATCCAAACGGCCAGCAGTACCCAGATTAAATGTTACATGATAGCCCTAAATAATCAATGCGCCTCGCCAACTCAAAAAATTCATTTACAAAATTGCGTGCTTCTTAAAATAATATTTTTGCAAAGATGCATATTTGTATTTGAAAACCACTCCAATTGCTTCCTCTTATTAATAATAATTAACTAATGTTAACATTTTACTATCATTTTACGATGAAATATGTCCTTAATCTAAAAAATATGTCACAAGGCTGTATACATTAAAAATATATGGCGGATTCTGCTTAAATTCTTTATGGTATTGGGAAATTACATAATAAGTCAAAAGCCACTTATGCCTTCGAGACTAAGTTAAGCTTAAATACAAATGTAGTTACTATTGTTGTAATAAATACAATATTAAAGCATATTTGATTTTACAAAGTCTTGTCCTAGAGTATTATAAGACTAATATATCTTATCTTAGTCTTCTAGCATGCGTCGTCAGGCGCACCACTTGCGCCAGATATTTGTGAGGAATACATAACCTAGAAATTTATAGGTATTATTTCCCACTTCCCACCTAGTGGGCGGCATCTTATTGTGCTTCTGCCCTATGCCTTATAGTATAATGCCTTTTAAAATGCGCGCACAAACCTCTACTAAATCAACAAACAATATGGGGTCATCTGTTTGTAGCTACATAGAAGAATGATGCAATAATAAATACAGATTAAAAAGTTTTATGGTTCACTTTAATTAGATAATATAGTCCTATTACTACTGATTTAAGGGTGTCTTGTCTTAATATATACTTGCTTTTGTCTCATTCAAGGTAAGCTCAAGATTGTTTTATTTGTTGTTTTATAATTACCTAACAAGAACAAAATTACTCAGTTCTAGTAATCTTAAGAATTATTATTGAAGAATGCTATAAGACTAAATCTTAAGAACATTATAAGACTTTTAACACTTCCTTGCGGTTTATTAAAACCTCACTGAATTTAAGAGCGTTTTAAGAATAAAAATTCTTATGAAGACCTCGAAGCATACCATTAATAAAACATACCTAAGTGCAAAATCCCTTAAAGACAAAATAGTCTTATGCCCTAGCCTTTGAGAAAACTATAAGACACGTTAATAAATCCTTTTCGTCTTTAAGAGTCAATGTTATTTATTAAGACATTAATAAGACACTTTTGCTTATCAAAGATCCAATAAAACCTCCATAAAACCTACCGAAGAGCATTTAGAATTTAAAATGTTACTTGGGAAAGAGAACAGGAAATACGCTCTTCTGCAGAGTAGCGCTCATAAGAATTTCATCCTACCTTGTCAGTGTGGCGACTTTTTAGTTCTAGCGCAAAATGCCCATTACGATGCTGTATAGGAGCAGCTTGCCTCTTGCCCATTTAGGTAATGAGCCTTTTTCATTATACAGTATGTCCCGTTTTTCAAGTTAACACCCCTGAAAATCTAAGTAGGTTGAAGGAATTGAACGGGGCAATTTTTTTATAGATATGTCCCTGAAAGGTCATCATTTGTTCCATCAAGTATTGGTTTGGCATTGCCGCGAAAGCCTGGTATATTGCGATTTTTTAAAGGGGTGCGTTTTTCGAAAAACCATATTAGGCATTTTTTTATTTAAAATCTGACACCACAGCGTTAATCAGGACACACCGAAACCCCCATATACCAAATTTGTAAAAAAAATATACAGGGAGTTCCATTTTGTAGGGTGTCAAAGTTGAGCAAAATAGGAATTTTAAAGACATCTGGCTAGTCAAGTGTGCCATGGAATCCCTTCAAAACAGTTGCATGGTCAACAGGACCACTCAAGATGTTGGTGTGAAAAGATTTACTACAAAAATATACAGGGCATTTTTCTATGAGCCATCTCAAAATTCTGAATTTTTATTAAACTTTATACTGGTCAGGAGTGCTCTGGAATCATTGGAAAAATATTAATAAACACAAAAGTAATTAATTTCTTTACAAAATGCCAACCAACAAATAAAAACAATTTAAATTATTGGACCTTTCTCAACAAAGTCAGTGTCTAAGAGAATACATTTTCCGTGCGTTTCCTGTTGTGGCACATCAGCCACATTAACTGATATGGACTTACTGACTGGCAGGTTTCTGTATTTTTTTTATTTAGTTCGTTTATAGTATGTGGAGCGGATTTAATACACTCGATTTTTGACCCGTATATAAGTTCTAAAAAAAAAAAAAAGTAATTTGAGATGGCACAGATAAGAACACTCTGTATATTTTGTATTGGACCTTTGCACACCAATACCTTGAGTGGTCCTGTTGAACATTCAACTGTTTTGAGGGGATTCTATGGCACACTTGACTTGGCAGATGCCTTTAAAATTCCTATTTTGCTCAACTTTGACACCCTGCAGAATGGAACTCCCTGTATATTTTTTGTTCCAATTTGGTATATGGGGGTTTCGGTGTGTCCTGATTAACGCTGTGGTGTCAGATTTTAAATAAAAAAAATGCCTAATATGGTTTTTCGAAAAACGCACCCCTTTAAAAAATCGCAGTAGGCCAGGCTTTCGCGGCAATGCCAAACCAATACTTCGCAAATGAGGACCTTTCAGGGACATATCTATAAAAAAATTGCCCCGTTCAATTCCTTCAGCCTACTTAGATTTTCAGGGGTGTTAACATGAAAAATGGGACACACTGTATATGTTGAACTTAGGTAATTTGTATGATCAAAAAGAGAGTACATATTCAGTATGTATTAGAGTCCGATTAAACATTGCCATACGATATTTACTTGGCAGAAAATTCCTACCTAATAAAATTTAAGTATCCCGTCACATTTTGGATCAATGAGAATACGTACCGATTTGCCCCATTGCTATAATAATTAATTATGCCATAATTGTCCACGTTTTTAATGTATTAAAGTCAATTGTACATTTTTAAAGAAAAAAAATGGAAGAAGCTCGGATAAGTAGCCAGTAGTAGCGCAACTCTCATTTGGAAATAAGACCTGCTTGATTAGAAACCCATTTTGGAGGTAGATGCCTCAAAATGTTAATAAAAAAATTCCAGATATTTTATTGTCCATTATTGTCCATTATTATCTTTGGATAATAAAAAAATATATAAAATATTCTTGGACAGATAATTTAATTTTTAAATCACCAATCACCAATCACCAAAGACTCATTTCCGAGTTATGATCAGGGCTAGATTTACGAAAGCCTCATTTGCCCATAATATCAATTTTGGCGTTATTAGCAAAACAGCATGTACCTTATTTCTCCGCCAACTCCAAGTATACTTCCTAAAAAAATTGTTCAGAATGCAAAATTAGGGCCCTCTAGCAAGTTAAAAGCCATCCGTCTAGGTACTATGAATTTTTAATTTTTTTCTCCTATTAATTGAAAATAAATCAAAGTAGGCCTAGGATTGTGATTAGGATTTCTACACAATTACGCGGTGTTTCATTCTGAACAACTTTCTTTAATAACATTTTGTCGTAAAACCCGCAAAAACGGAAAACCAATTTTTTGAAAATTTGTAAGGCATGCTTGATTCTTCGAAAAATTATGTCACAAATTAGTTTCTTATCAAGCAAGTTATATTTCTAAATGATCAAATTTCAAAACGACTTTTTTTTCCTTTTTACACCTCATTGTTCACATATCCGGGGATACACAGTATGGTAGATACAGAAATTATTCTGTACAGAGTGGGCCAAATTGGAAACTTTTAAAGGGAAACTTCTATTTTTAACGGAGATAGACGAAAACTGATATCGGTGTCCGAGGCTCATTTTGTATGATAAACTTGATGGCGACAACCGAAAATCGAATCTGTCACCGTTCTTGAGTTACAGGGCGTATTTCGAATATGTGCGTTTTCTAAAAGTGGTCGTAACTTTTTTCGGGTTGAAAATTTTGTGTTTCTGTACAAACATTTTTAAAACACGTTTTTACGTAGAATCCAATGCTGCTACTATATTTTTTAAGTTAATGGCTTAAGAGTTACTGATGAAAAAATTCATAGAAACTATTATAATTGATAATTACTTAAGTAAATCATTAAGTGCAAAAATGCATATTTTCGAAAAACGCCCTGTAACTCAAGAATGGTGACAGTTATCAATTTGCGGTTTTCTCCATTAAGTTTATCATACAAAATGAGTCTCAGACACCGCTATCATTTTTTCTCTATCTCTGTTAAAAATAGGAGTTTCCCTTTAGAAGTGTCCAATTTGGCCCATCATGTACATTTTATTATTTTAAAAACCGTGGGTATAGATATCCGTGGCAAAAAGAACATACAAAACAAGATTCCTAATGGTTAATATAAATATGAGGTTTGAATTGTTACGTATATGCAAAGATATATACAACCTAGATATGCAGAAACACCGTCTCCTCTTAAAAAGTGAGATTTGCGTCATCTAGCTGTAATAAGTATAAACCTGTATTACCTAGTCATGAACCGATGGCGCTGGGAGTATCGTTCACGCCTAATATTAATCAGGCCACGCGCCGAGAAAGTCGCCCGCACCAATAATGGAATAATGTGTTAGGTCTGATATTTTATCTATCGGTTGTTATTGATTAAGTTTGTGTACCTAACAAAAAGGGGCAATAATTAATGGCCATTATTAATTTAAAATGGAGAGGAAACAAATCGCATGGCATATTATAATGGAGGCTTTACCCAGGCATAGCTCACCAAAGGTAGAGTGGGGTGAGTTCCAAATATGGTCAAAACCTTAAAAAAAATTAGCGCCACCCGTTTTCAATATAAGCCTCGAATAGTGCAAATACCAGCCACTAAGATTTTGCTCTAAAAAACGGGAAAATGCTGTACGTCAACTATAAATGAACAGACAACCACTAATTCCGTTACCACATAGTTTATTACATTAATAGTCAATGTTACCTGTTTGGTAGGTACCTTTGAATTAACCTCTATTAGGTATTTGGCTAAAATATAATGTAAAGATAAATAATATGATATTACGTTATGACAGGAAGATGACTTAAACCCCGGTAATATAGCGCTATATGACTGGTTCACACATAATAGCAAATTTAGGCACCGTAAAATAAACAATCATATCACAAATTCTAAAATTTGTATATGTTAGCTCTCTATCCCCGGTACGTAGGCAAATAGAGCGGGGAAACTGGTCTCTTGAACACGCCCGATCTATGTTAATAAATAAGAATGGACTTGCCAAATATTATCCAACGTAGGAAGTTTGGGTGGTTATTATATCATCGTTGGGTGCTCATCGGGTAACTCAACGCATCAGCGGGATGCAGGCAGCAGGATACAGGCAATAGCGGGTGTCACAAGCGTTTTAACACGCTTTAAAGCAATCAGCAGTCAGCAGTGAGCAATCAGCAATCAGCAATGCAATAAGGCAGCAGGCAGGAAATCCCCCATCAACAACTAATACTTAAGGTTATATAATAATTACTTTAAGGAAAAAGGCCTACAAGAGAAAATCAAAATTAGCGTCTAGCAAGCACGGGCTGAGAAAATGAAGTACAAAAAAAATGAACGCTTACCGTCGGTGGGCTAGCCTTGATGGAAAATTCCAGAGTTTGGTGATTATTCTTACGTAAGGGAACTAAATCCAACAGCAACGTGGTGAGGCAACAACCATTCACTGGAAAGCCAACTAATAGGGTATTCCGAAAGAATAATGAACAAATCGGCAAGAGCTCAAACGTGGTGGCAACCAAAGCCAAGAAGTCGACAAGACAACCGAATCAAAAAAATGGTCATTTCCGGAGAGGGAGGTCTTATTCGCAGAAAATACACCGGAAATACGCGGATTCCGATCTGGAGGAATTTTACTTACTAATAATGGTATGAATGGGAATGGCCAAAGACAAGAGTACGTTCATACAAATTTCTGCCAGGATTTGAAGAACTACTAAACCGAAATCGACTGCGTTCGGTTTATTGACCGGATCTTCTAAAAGGATTTGTAAACCTTAACAGAATTCCTAGTATTTTGTGGATATACTTAGTAAACGACATTAAACAAAAAGAAATCAGAAGATGTCAATCCTCGTATGCAAGAATACATATGGTGGTGCCAAATAACGGAATTAATAAGGTAAACAACGTATTATCAATAGTGATCTTTTGTAAATGACAGAATTTTAGGAAATACGTTGACTAGTTCCAACCAAAACAGGGCTATTTAGTAGAATGAATAATAACGGAAACAGACACAACATATATTCAACAATAACATAATAACTTTTGTAAATTACAATATGACGTACAATTAAGCAGCGGCAAAATCAGAAAATATCCTCGGAGAAGAGCGCATCAACGTAAGTTAAACAATATTGTTTGGTAAACAAACCATAATTTCATTTTGTTTCAGGTAAAACGATTTGAAGACTTCCTGAGACCTATTGTTAGTATAATAGAAGTAATATGTTAACAGTACTGAAGTAAGCGTGCCTATTTATTGAAATAAAATAGTCAGTGAAAGCACTCTGCTATTTTTCTATAGTTATTTGGTTTGTGAGAATACTTATTTTTAGATTGATACCAGCGAGTTCACCTAAATTGTAATTAAAGGCGCTGGGAAATTTTAAAAACGTTACAAATGCTAATAAGCATATAACTTGTAGCAAAGATAACAATATACAGTACTTAAACACACCTTTGACTAAAGGTACCTACATATATTATTCTTCAAGGAGAAATAGTCATTTTGCAGCCAAAAATAATTGTATTTTGAGATTTTAAAGATATATGTTGTCTACTTTTTTTAAACTTATGTGCTTTTTTAATTTAAAATATGAAAAAAGGTCCCCTTTTTATGCAAATTGATACATCGGAATTTTTAAAGCTATTCTGAACAATTTGTGACTAATAATCACTAGAAGAAATTTTATGTCGAAATTCCTGGGTGTCTACCATATCACTGAAAATTTAATTTAATATAAAACTGAATAATATAAAAAATTAAATTACTAAATTTTCAATGATATATGGTAGACACCCAGGAATTTCGATATAAAATTGACTAAATCTACCAGAGGAACTAACACTAATTACAAGAAATAGAAATGACAAAAACAATTCGCAGTGGGTAGTGGGCCTTTTCCATTTTTTTGCTTTCTTTATGTATAATGTCTTCAAGGTCTCAAGGTTATCTGTGGTGTAACTAACGACTTTCAAATTAGGAAAAGTTTGTTTATCTGGATATTATTGATATTACGAACTTGTGTCTTGTGTAACACTGTGATGCACTTGAGCAACTAAACTTTCTGTATTCCAGGAATGTTATTATTGTAGGTGATTTCAAAGTACCTCACTTATACTAAAATCGAGCAATCCTTACGCCTGGCGTAAATAAAAACACGTGTTCAATGACGTTCCGCGATTGGTCGGTAGGCTATAAAATTTCACCCGACTTGGCAACAGGGACGTACTCGATCGAAAAAGTGTAGTTATGCAGTTTTATCTTGTCGTTTTCAGCTATTTGGACTCTGCCACAAATAATTTTATGGATGTTTTGAACCATTTCAATTAAGCCAATATTTTTTTCCGAAATATTTTGATGTAAACAATTGTACAACTAAAATTAAATAAAGGTCGTGCCTCAGTGCGGCCCTGGCTAATATCTCAACGCACGTGCTCTTGTTATGCCAGGCGTAAGAGTTGCTCGATTTTAGTATAGTTTCTAACACTTTTGATAGCAAGTTTAGTTTTATAAAAAAAATTATAAAATACATTTAGTTTTAAACAATATAATAACATTGTCAGTGAAGATGGAAAACTCTTTTACCTGGTTATATCTAACATTAATTGTGAAATCGAGAGAGATATTATATACCATTGGTACCAGAAGATGTTCGCTATCAACCGGCTCTAATAAATTGTACTAAAAAACCATTTGCAAGCAATCTTGCATTTAGTTCTTTTAACTTCAAAAAAGCAAATTTAAATCTTTTGAATATTTGGCATCATCATCAATATTTATTAACTATCTCACTTCAAATATAATGTTAAATAAACTTATTTTTGCCGATAATTATTCCAAGTTTTTCTATAGCATCTCTGATAATAATGATTGTTTTATATTGCAGAGTGATCGTGTTGAGCAGTGTTGTGTTAATAATGATTTGACGTTAAATGTGAGTAAATGCAAAATTATATCTTTTATGCGGAAAAAGGTACCCCATTTATTCACTTATACTTTGCATAATAAATGTATATCTAACTCGTGATAAAGTAAAGGATTTAGGAGTATTTTTTTACTCACTCAAATTTGAGATCACATTTCTCTCAAAGTAAATCAAGTCTCTAAGGCTTATGGATTCATAATTAGAAACTGTGGGTCCTTCACCAACATTGAGGCACTAAAATCTCTATAATAATATTACTGTTACGTCAGATCTAAAGTGGAATATGCATCAGTTGTATGACGTCCTTATTATTATGTTTATAAGTTACAGATTGACAGAATTCAGAGAAAATTTCTGAAATTTGTGGGTTTCAGGGTTGATGGGATATATCCAGAGAGAAGTGTCTCATATAGATTTATGCTAAGTATAATGTTACAGCCTCACACTTAGATGCAAATTTGCCTCAACCACTTTTTTATACAGCATCTTGAATAACTTTGTTGATTCTTCATGTCTGTTAGATACTTCCTGGGTCCTCGATCAAATTCTAGGAATCATCACACATTTCATTGTCGAATAATAGCAAAAACAAACTTATTGTTAAGAAGTCCTTTATACCAAATGTGTCATAACTTTAATATAATTTATCATTTACGTGACTTTGATTTATTTGTAGACATATTAAAAAAGCAATTACAAATTATTTTCAGTGCAACTTGTCGGAATCAGTAGACTTGTAACTTGTAAGCAAAATTTCATTTTTGAGATATATGTATGTGAGAGCAATCTCAATGATTAGATCAAAAGTACAGGACTCTCTTATATCATAGACCTGCGATAACAATTAGAGCATATTCTGACATTTTAATAAAAGTAATAATTTGAATTTAGATAAAAAAGTCAAAATTATACAATTTTCTACATTTCCTAAAATGTTGTTAGGAAGGCTAATGTCATATTTATGGTTGTATTCATTTTAAGAAAAAAAAATATTTCTCTCCATTTTGTGTCTGTAAACATATCTATTAAAAAGGACTAGAAAAAATCTGTGAAATCAAGGATTTTCTATCATTATTGCAATTCGATAATAGAACGCTGTTATTTCAAATATGAATCTGAACTTTTTATTACATTTTTCTTAATATATTAAGGATTCAATACGTCCACTGTACCATTTAAACTGAGAAAAAAAATTCCTATGAACAATGTACCAAAACTTATTAGCTTTTAAAATGGAAAAGATTGAATTTCACAAAATTTTTACACCCTATTTTTCAAGAAAGCCAATGCTGTTTTGTCCAACGTCCAATTGGTATTTTTTTTCCTTATTTTGAATGTACCGTCGATCTGTAACGTTTGAAAGCGGTAGGTAAAAATTTTGTTTCGAAGCTAACAGGTGTTTTGGGGCACGTTTTGCCAATTTCAACGCAAACGGTTGATTTTATCGATATGAAACAAGAGTACACTTTTGTTGTAAAATGAAAAGATACACTGAAATGATGGACCTGCAAGACCAAAAAGATAACCTCAAAAAAGTTTGAGCAAAAAAATTAATAGGGGTTGTTAGTTTTTACCATTTTTTAGGGCACTGTGTAAATGAATACATTACCCTAAGGCGTCTTCCAGTAAGTGGATAACACATGCCAAATTTCAAATTTTTAAGTAGCGCTGTTATTGAGATATAAATAAAAAAATAATTTTGGGTCACCTTGTAGACCCGAATAACTTGGCAAGGAAAGCCCAAATCGAAAAATTTTATATGAAAGACCCCCTTAAAACCACCTGCCGAACACCCCTTTAAAGTATTTACTATACATTCTGACTAACCCTGTATAATATAAATTCAGAAAAAAAAAAAAAAAATATAAAAATCAAACTACATTTTCTGAAAAAAATTGGGGGAAGAACTTGCATTCATTTTAATTCGCGAAACCCTCATTAACTTGACGATACTGCCGCCCGACCCGGTCCTCTGTGCATATTACCACATTAGAAACAAAACTACTCGTATTATCGCATTATACCTAAATAAGCTATATTTTCTGTATTTCCACCATCGCCGCCGTAAAACTGCGGATGATAGACGTTGTATGCAGCGTGTCGTGTGCGGCATCAACGTTCACTCGTCCTAGCCGAGCCCAGCCAAATTCGCCAATTAGGAACACGCTCATTGTTTTTCTGTATGCAGATTTAGAAAATTTAGGAATAATAATTAGGAATACATTTTCTTCAAGTAAAACATATGACGATGTAAATAAATAAGGGGGAGTGTTAGCCTTGGCTGGATCACCCCCTATGTATACCGATTGAAATAATTAATACAAAAAATGAACTTCTACGTTCCATTTGTTTGAATTTCATAGTGCAATAAATACAATCTAAGTTCAAAAAGCTTGTTCAAAATTTTGAATTTTGAATTAAAAATAAATTTGCCGTGGAACAAATAATTTTTGCTTGCAGTTAAGGTTTCTATTGAAGGTGGGAGAAAATTGAATTTTACACAGGACCGTACTACTTTTTATTAATTCAGTAAAGTGGTTACGTGTGTTTACTAAAAATTATTTGTGGCGCAGACAGATCCATTTAATTTTTTAATTGGCTTTTTCGCCTCCAAACTGATTAAAAGACAACTTTTTCAAGTTGCCTGGAAAATTCATAAATTCTTAACAGTAAATGAACGACACTTTGAACATGTAACTAGAAAAATAACTTCAACAAATTTGTTTTCTGAGCTTACGGAGAATAAATCTTCCTCCTTTCTCAAAGATCATATCACGTCAAAGTGAAATGACAGATTAATAAATGTCTGGTTAAAATGTCATGACAACAGAAACAATAGCCTAGCCACCTGTCTGATATTGTTCCGTGTTCCAGCTAATTATCTATACCTACTAATTTCTCTTTGAATAATTAGCAATAATGTTTTACTGAATTCCACGAACATTCAGCAATACAGTTGTCCGTATTTCCTAGAATAAATACTGATTCTTTAATTTTTTGTCTGTTTACTGGATCTATCCCACAAAATCCTATGATTGTTACTAAAACTGTGTTCACATATTTTTGATTTCCAATTTTGATTTTGCCTGATAAGTCTCCCCAATATAGAACTTTCCACATTCACAAGGAATTTTATAAATTCAATTTTTTGAACTTTGTACCGCATTTTTGATAAATGTAATAACCTCTTTTAACGCTTCAGCAATGTCTCTCCCTCTCATTGAAGTCGTCGAAATAAAATATCCAAGAGGCCAACTTCCAATTTGAAAATATGCCTCTTGCCAAGAACAGCATTGCTTGTGTGCTGAACTTTGACGATCTACTGCCGTTCATACTTTTTGGTATACTTAAAAAAAATTTCATCTTGTCAAAAATTACCGTGCAGTATTTTTCAGTTGTAAGCATGGTAGTTATTAAATCACATAGTTGTTAAATCTGGGAAAATATTATGATTTGCCAAACCAGGAGGACAAAGTAGATAAGTGATTTTTAACTGGTCTCAAGAATTTATAAATGCCTGTCGGCTTCTAGCATGTGGGTATTCGAAAAGCCAGTTCCTTTTCATATCCTCTCCTTTTTTATGGTACAACTACATTGTCGTTAATGTCTTCGAATATGAAAAATCAATATTTTCTAAGGGATCCTTGGCGCCCATTGACTTTATTTTTAACGAAAATAACAGCCAGTGCACAATAAAATTGGACCATCCTGTACCTACTAAGTTCGTTCGCTAAAAACTACTGTTTCCTGAAAAACTAAGTACCTATTAAAAAATCAATCAGAACCTATTATAGGTAAGATTATGTGTCTATTATTAAGTTTTTTCGCATTTTTTATCGAAACAGAAAATTTTCCACTCGTGTAGTAATATGGAAGTACGAGTGGAGCGATTTATATAAAATAATCGACAGCATGTTTCATTATTATGTTTTTACAATGTAGACACTTGCCTACTTTCATTTGTCCTAACGTTGCGCCACGTGCTACCCATATTATTTTATAGAAATGCTCAATCCACTGATGACACAAAATATATAGGTTCTGAGTAGGTAATACCTTTACCGGGATACCTGCTACTTTGTTCTGATATTATTAGTTGGTGCGGGCGGTCAACATACCTCTGTCTGTCCCACTCCCGCCTCGCCTCGACTCTCTCGAACTTGCCGTCGGCTCAGTTGTCTCGCGATTCTTGCCGGCGGCTTGAAAATCGCGAGACATAAGGCGGACCCCCGTGATGCTCGGTCTCCGAGTATCTAGGTTGTATATATCTTTGGTATACGTAAAGCAAGGAGTGAAAGTTTACGTTTAGGTAGGTATGTACCTATTGTACGAGGAGGGAAAATAATCAACTTTTTCCACAAGACTGTATACAACAACCTTTTTACTATCGTGCGCGACTGTAAAAGAATATATCCTATTCCAAAATAAAAATGTCTGCATCTGATTGTTTGACCTGTGATGTTGTTAAAACAACGTTACTAGAAGCGCCGGCTGTGATATTTAACCCCGTGGCAGAAATATGCGTTCAACAAGTACAAAAATAGAATTCCGTGGTTAGAATAACGTTTACCCAAGCGGAAACCCATTTATTGAACTGCATCGCCACCGCCGTATTGTTGGGTTTTATTCGCATTTTCTTTATTTCCGCCATGGAAACGCCGAGTCCCCGCAGGATTTAATGCGAAACGAGTAATAAATCGGACAGTATTGTGCCCGTTGCGCCACAAAAATGTAAAGTGTACTTATTGTACGTTATGTGGTATTTATAAATGAGAGAAAGCTTTACTATCACGCAGACGAAAATATAAGTATGACGAGTGTAATTCCAAATAATATATTATTCACTTTTCAGCCGAGTGGTGCACGTCAATATCTCTTTTATCCTATTCACAGTATCTTTATGATTAGGTACTTCTTGGCTTATAGGCAACACAATAATTAGGTATAAACCAACTAAAACAGATACCTATCATTTTGGCTAGAGTTGCCACGAGACGAGACGAGACGAGATAAGGCCTTGTCTCGTCTCGTCTCGAAATTTCGAGATAATCTTTTTCGAGACGAGACGAGACAATGGTCGAGACGAGACGAGAAAGACGTTGTCTCGTCTCGTCTCCTTTTGTCTCGTTTATCTCGAGTTGTTTTAAATATACAGGGAGTTCCAATATGCAGGGTGTCAAAGTTGAGCAAAATAGGAATTTTAAAGACATCTGCCAAGTCAAGTGTGCCATGGAATCCCCTCAAAACAGTTGAAAGGTCAACAGGACCACTCAAGGTATTGGTGTGAAAAGGTCCAATACAAAATATACAGAGTGTCCTTATCTGTGCCATCTCAAATTTCTGAATTTTTGGAACTTTACACGGGTCAAAAATCGAGTATATCAAAACCGCTCCACATACTATAAGCGAACTAAATCTAAAAAATACAGAAGCCTGCCAGTCAGTAAGTCCATATCAGTTAATGTGGCTTGTGGCTGATGTGCGCCACAACTGGAAACGCACAGAAAATGTATCATCTTAGACAATGACTTTGTTGAGAAAGGTCTAATAATTTAAATTGTTTTTATTTGTTGGTTGGCATTTTGTAAAGAAATGAATTACTTTTGTGTTTATTAATATTTTTTCAATGATTCCAAAGCACTTCTGACCAGTATAAAGTTTAATAAATATTCAGAATTTTGAGATGGCTCAGAGAAAAATACCCTGTATATATTTGTAGTAAATCTTTTCACACCAACATTTTGAGTGGTCCTGTTGACCATGTAACTGTTTTGAAGGGATGCCATGGCACACTTGACTCGCCAGATGTCTTTAAAATTCCTATTTTGCTCAACTTTGATACCCTACGGAATAGAACTCCCTGTATACTTTTTGTTCAAATTTGGTATATGGGGGTTTTGGGGTGTTCTGATTAACGCTGTGTGGTCAGATTTTAAATAAAAAAATCGCTAAATGGTTTTCGTGAAAATCAGGGGTATAAAAAAATCGCAGCCGGCCCTGGATTTGCATTTTGAAAATAGCAGGAAGGTCAAAAGAAGCGGTTTTTGAAGGCCTTTCAAACAAAAGAAAGTTTAGGTGATTATCTCCAAAAATGAAGATTTTACGGATTTGTACAGTTTTAAAGTTGGACACCCTGTAGGTGAAATATTAATATTTCTAACTAACACCGGCGAATGTCGACACTCAGCTTGCACTCATATATGGCGTATGTTGAAAATAAACATTTTTTATTAAATGAAAACTTTTATGAACATTTCATGGGACAAGCTTTTTGATTTAAAAAAGTTGTCACTATATTTTGCACTAAATTAACGAAAACCTAAACTTATCTTTCATTTTTTAATTGGGTTTTTGGTCACCAAACTGATTAAAAGACAACTTTTTCAAGTCGCCAGAAAAATTCAGAAATTCTTTATTTTCTATTATTATTTATGTATTATTTATCGCGTCTCGGTATTCGGTTGGTGTATTTTTCATTACTGATCACTGTCGTTTTCGACATCCACCGAAGCTTATGTGTGTTTGTTGACATATACCGGTAATGCCGAATGTATGATAAAATTAATAAATACTCGGTCTTCCACCAAGCATTTTGTCGAATGCCGACATTCATTAATTTCGGTCTTTCACGGTAACATATTCGCTGCACAAAAATAAGTGCTTTCATTATTTGTCACATTAGAGAAGTTGCAACTCTGCAAAAAAGTTTGTAAATAAATATTAAAATGTTGAGGACGAAGTTGTGTATATTGGATTATGGATCTAGGTATACAGATCATTGGTATTGCCAGATCACACCATGCGATGTTGTTTTTTATTAATTAAAATTTAAAATATTATTATTTCCAGTCGTATAATAAGTTATTACAATTTTTCGAGATGTCTCGTCTCGTCTCGTCTCGAGCTTGTCTCGAAGGATTTTATCTCGTCTCGTCTCGAAATTCGAGACAAAATGCTCTCGAGACGAGACAAAACGGCTTCGAGACGAGACGAGACGAGACGTCTCGTGTCTCGTGTCTCGCGGCAACTCTAATTTTGGCCGATATCTTGTTAACAGAAAACAAGTAGACACCTAATACCTAATTAGTGGAACGTATTGGAACAATCTTAAACTAAAATAATATAAGCATCATAATTAATAATGTGGGTATGCCATGCAAATATTGTAACCAAATTAAATAACGAAAATGTTAAATGCAATTCCAATATGTACCTACTTACCGATAAAAAACCACGTGTACGACTTCCCGTAGAGGTTCTGCTTATACACTTCACACAACACTCTTCTGGCAGCTACAACGTAAAATAGACCAACTATGACCCTGGCGTCCTGTCTTCTTAGATTCCTGACAGCATCCGTGGGATCTGACAAGAATGATTGCCTGCAAAAATAAAGAACCAAATTCACGACCGCGAATTATTCTAGCCACACAGAATAAGCGGCAAAATGAAAAAGTTCAGCATCGTATTGTCAGAAGTTGTAAAACTCTTGACACCGCATCTTCGCTAAGCGTAATTTGAAAAAGGCCATTTGGAAAAGTGATATTTTTGTCGAACCCTATATTTTACGACTTTACCGGGATTATCTTGTGTTTTAATGTCCACGCCCACGTCATTCCTATCAGCATATAAATTTGGCAGGATGTATCAGATAGGTTCTGAGAGCAGCGTTGCCAAATATAAATGCGAAGCGCCGATAACTTCAAACCGTGCGTTTTTCCGCTCGAGCCTATTTCAGTGTCCCGACAAATCGTATCGCGGTGCCCGGAATTTATACTACTAGGTATATTATTATTGCTTGATTTGACCAGTGGAACTTCGTGTAAAGATAAGCAGAGGTATAATAACGGGTTTGTTAATATAATGTAACTGTTTTATTTTTTATTGTTTTAATACTCTTTATTTCAGACCACCCTTTAGGGGGAATTGAGCTGGATTTATTTCCGATGTAATGAACTCAAATTTGGGTTTCTTCGAAATTTTGGAACTAAAGTAAAAATCTCCAGTTACAGTTTTAAGCAATATCTTACTAACCCTTTTTTATCAAATTAAAGTTTAGTAGGGCAAAATATAAGTATCTATAGTCTATTTATTTAAAAGTGTCAAAAAGAGTTTAAACAAAATCACGTGAAAGGCTGAACTGCACAGGGTCGCACTAAGGAACGCTCAGAATGCGCGCGGATGACCATTTCAATTCCTCTTCTTTTCTGCCACATTTTCATCTGAACCCTCTGCATCTGAGTTAAACATTTCATAATAATTAAGCCACGTCGAACAAATTATTTTAGCAAGCAAATTATAAGCGATCTTTATAGTTTAAGCATTCCACTAATTGCGAATAATTTAACTAACCGCTTACATCCCTGTGTTCAGCACCTACAGTCTACCGAGTATACGATCGCCTCGCAAATAGGAGCGCAAATTTGTTGAGTCTGTTCGAATAATTGTCAATTGGAAAGTCAGTCAATTTGAAGAACCACCCGTATAAAAATTGAAAAGTCGGTTTTCCCACATTTTAGAATACGAAGACTTTGTTGTACCCCTTGTTTCGTAAACAAATACAATAAAATCACACTTGGATATAAAAAAGAAAGTTTAGATAGGTAGGCAGGGTTTCTTCTCAACTAAATTAAAACCATGTAAAGAAAAGTTGACACACTATCGAAATCGAAGACAAACAATTTCACTCCGCGGAAATGCTACCATCACTCCAGATATTATGAATAGGAAGAAAATCAGAGTTTGGTGTAATTTGTCGCCATATACTTAAATACTGCCACAAGTAAATTCGTTAGCACCTGCAAATAGGACCAGCTGCAATGAAAACAGGTCGCTGCTATAACTTAATTCGACATATTGGTGCAATTAGTGCAATTTGAGGGCCAATACAGATATCGATAGTAATATATGGCTCCAAATTTATATACAATAAAACTATTCATTTGGAATATTGTAAATGAAATCTCTTTGGAACTTCGGAAACAATAATATCTAACTCAATTTTTTTGACTTTTATAATCTTGCTTTAGTATTGTAAAAGATTTTTCTTGAAATCGGCATTAAAATGTCCCAAAATCGTCATTAAAAGCACAGAAATCGTACAATAATGTAGCCCATTATTGAACGATTTTTTCAATAAGTAGGCCTTGGCTAGATGTGAACATCAAACGTCAGACGCGGAGAAATCGCCCGTCAAAAGTGACCAAATATTCAAAACCCGGCCGATAAAGGCTCATTTAACTTTTCATACACATTGCGAAATTGTTTCCTATAGAAGCGCAATCCTTCAATATACATATTTTAGTAAATTTGAAAATCAATAGATTTGTTGTGTAGGCTGCACAAGAAGCAGCAGTTTGGTTTTTCTGTCAGAAGGTGCCGTACATCATTATACTTGTCCTAGGAAGAGATCGGTAAAGTCAAGCAACGCCGCGCGTAGTCGGTTCGTGGACGGGTGATCCCTTATTATTATTTTCTTGCCTAATAAAACATTTTTTTTTTCCGATTTCAAGAAAAATATAATATGTACCTCGGCACTGAAGTTCTTTTTATGACTCATGTGGTTTATTTGCCTCGGCCAGAGGCCTCAGCAACTAAACTCCACATGAGTCATAAAAAGTTGAACTTCAGTGCCTTGGTACATAAATAACTATTATTCGTAGGATCCAACTGAATTTTTCTTTTGCAAATTGTAGATGGCGTTGCGGTAGAAAGAAAACTTGAAGCAAATTAAGTGCTATGAACAAATTTAAAAAATCAACACTTTTTAATTATCGCTCTTTGAAGTTGGCAGTGCACGCATGTGCAAAATCTGTAGTAGAAATCCTAAGGTTATTTCCAAAGCTAAAAAGAAGAAACGAATTCTTCCAGTTCTCACAACTATATAGTTGTGAGGATATCCCCACAAACTTGTTTTGTCAGTTTAAAGGCACAAAGACTTCTGGAAGTAGGCCTACCACCGAAGAGCCCGGGAGCCAGTAACAGATTTGTTCGACCAAAATCCTCTCGGGCGATAATTCGTAAAATGCTTCATTCAGTTGTGTTATGAAGCATCGTGAACGTCAGCTGGGGTACCAATGGCACCCCCCCAAAAACGTAAAAAAATATATAAGTATTTTTTTCAATCATGTCCTCCCGGCTGAAAATTGGTGAGATAATAGTTAATATAATAATTAAAAGAAAAAAGCGTCACCTGGCTGTAAGGTGGTGGACTATAACGTCAGCTGCTCACACGAACATGAAAAAATAAAAACTATTTTCAGTGATTTCCTCTCGGTTGAAAATTTATCAGTTGGTATACTTACGGGTTTGTCTAAATAAAAAAAAGTCAATTGATACTAATATGCCTTATAGAAATATTGTTCGTTTAAGAGATACAGGGCGTTAAAATTCATTTTTTGAAATTGAATTATGGCTACATCTCCCGAAATAATCAAGCTGCTGAACTGAAACTTGGCACTGCTGGGTTTTTGGGAATGGAGAATAAGCTGAAAATGTCAATTTCTACGTATCTCATAGAGGGCGCTACTTGCGCTGTTTTTGGATCGTGCTTTTACTCGTAAATTTTTTGACATTTTCAAACTTTCGATGGGCTTGTGTGGAAAAATGGGTCAAAATTGCAACACTCAAGCCTTTGGTTTTCCGAAGCCAAGTTTTATTAATTAATCATTTAACGAACACGGCTTGCGTGAAAATATGTGGGCAACAAACACTTTTATTTTTGTTAAGGAAAATATAATTTTCAACATATTATCCCCAGGGGCCACTCGTAAATTTTATTTAATTCTACTCAACATCGATATACTTTTCTACCCTCTTCGAGGCTTGAGGCTTGTATGCGAAAATAGAGCACCTTAATCTGCCACTCTCTGACACAGTATTTGGTACTTGGATACTTTTTCGAGTTATTATGCTTAGCTGGCTGCCAAAACTAAATATTTAGGGATAATATTCCATCCGTAAGTAATTTTGTAACATAAATCAACTATTGAGAGCAAGCACCAAAGTGGCATAGGCGTTTGTGTAAGTACCTACTTCTTCATAATTGGACATTTAAAATTAGAATTGCTATATTATTAACAAAAACGTACTTTATAATTTTTTGCCTGTATTTTGGGTACTAATGTCACGAAGAATGATGATTTCTGCCTCAATTACTTTGTCGAAACAACTAAAAGGTGCGCGCCACAGTAAAAAGAAACGGCATCCCGCCATATACAGGAATTATTCCGGTAGCGCGTAATCCCATATGCTACTTCCTGAGATTCCTTATTCAAAGAATTTTACCGACAAAAAATACACAACACCCAATATTTTGTATAGAAACATTATAGAGGTGTTTTTTATTAATTAAGGTAAGGTAGGTAATTCAAAAAGAAATCAAAGAAGGTATATTATTTAAAAAATGGATTTAGCTAGACATTGTATCGTCACGGATGACGCACGATATTCTTAAGTCTATGAGTTTGCTTGAAAATGTTTGCGAGCGCGGGAACTTCCAACAAAATGTCCAGTTTTCTGTTAGCAATGAATTCAGTAAGCATTTTTTTTATAGCCGGTATATTTTTGCAAAACAAACGATTGTGTAATTTGCTCGCGACTTGAATAATTGTCAGCGATTACATGCGATTTTGTGGATGACCTAAACTGTATGCCGCTAATATTGATTGCAAATTTGTATTTGTTTAATGTTTTCTATTTAACATTTCTTACTATTGTCCTGTCAAAAATTACATAAATCGCAAATCGTGACTAAGCATTTAGACCGTCAGACAGTGACAGATTTTCCTTACTGATTTTCTCATTTATGCCTTGGAGACGGTTGAAAGGTAAATCGATGCTGAGTCGGAAAATAGTAATTTTAAGTTTGGCTCCCGGGGAAAACATATGGAAAATTCGATTTTTCAAAACAGAAAAAAAGGTACTAATTCTCACTTATGCCATGTTCACCGTATGATTTCTTATACTATTCCGGCCTCGAAAACCCAAAGGCATAAGTGTAGCGTGTGGGAAAAGGGTTGAATTAAGGGTTTGGCAGATCACACAAAAAATGACTTGGTTTACTGACTCCGTCAGTTATGCCGTTCGAAATGGTGAAAACTTATATCCTCACTAGGCCAAAAATTTGATTGGCTGAAGTGACGCGTGGGGAAAAATGCACTTTTGGGTCGGAAAATAAATCGGAAAAAATTTTTTTTCGTCAACTGATTTTGTCGGGGATAAAATGAATTTCAATAAAACTTTCTAAGTTTCAGAGGCATATAAGTGCAGAAATCAGTTGACGAAAAAGAATTTTTTTTCCGACTTATTTTCCGACCCAAAAGTGCATTTTTCCCCACGCGTCACTTCAGCCAATCAAATTTTGGGCTAGTGAGGATATAAGTTTTCACCATTTCGAACGGCATAACTGACGGAGTCAGTAAACCAAATCATTTTTGTGTGATCTGCTAAACCCTTAATTCAACCCTTTTTTCCACGCGCTACACTTATGCCTTTGGGTTTTCGAGGTCGGAATAGTATAAGAAATCATACGGTGAACATGGCATAAGTGAGAATTAGTACCTACCTTTTTTCAAATTTAAAATTACTATTTTCCGACTCAGCATCGATTTACCTTTCAACCCTCTCCAAGGCATACCTAAATGAGAAAATCAGTAAGGAAAATCGGGTCACTGTCTGATGGTCTAGTTACATTATAGCGAGAATCGATGCGGGCCTAAGGGAACCTAGTGGTGGGAGAAAAAATTGATAGTGCGGACGTATAATCTGACGTAACCGTAAAATGAAGTAACAGCATCCGAATGATCGTGCGACACTTCCGTATAATAGCTATTTTAATCACGGATCGCGACGTTCCATGATCGGCGATACATTCAAAGTCGAAAGAAATCCTTAAAAGAAATTACCTGGTGACGATCTCGATGCCCGCCAGCGAGCATCGCGACTCCAGGTCCTCCACGGTGGAGATGAACACCTCCTCGGCCTGCTGGAGGATGGCGACGCGCGACCAGCCGAACTTCTTCATCAGCTTGATGCGGGTCGGGTTGTGCACCGTGGCGGACGGGTGCGTCCGGAACAGGGTGGGGAACCGGTTCCGGTCGGACAGCGCCGGCGAACTGGCCCCGTAGCACAGCTGAAACAATGGGCAATGATTCAGGCGGGAATGTTTATTACTGGAACAATAATGCGACGCTTGTAAATAAACCATTTTTGGCCGAGTTCCTTAATCAGATTTTTTTATTTTACTATCGAATTGGTGCCTGCCAAGGTAGTTAAGGCCACGAGAGCCAACTCTCGGTAGTCTATAGGAAGTTGACTCGAATATGCACGTCTGTTTTGGAACGCTGATCTAATCAACCACATCTCGTATATCAGAGACTTAGATAATTTAACCTCTATCTTATGGGCTGTTAATTAGCATTAGACCCCAAAAAGACACTTGTATAATTAAAATAAGTACATACAGGGTGTACAAAAAGTAAGGAATAAATTGAGTTCCTCGAAAAAATCCTCGTAGAAGACAATTTTTGTTATACAGGATCATTTTTTAGGTCTACCGCCGCGATTTTCTAGCTCATTTTGCGGCCTACAAAAAAAAAACGTAAGAAAAAAAAATGTGGCAATTTTGGACAGCTAACTGGTGCTGCAAAAGAAATCGGCATCCATGGCCAACTTGTCGCGCAATATTAAAAAAACCTCATATTGAGCAAAACTATTAATGGCCGTGGAATGATTATTTTAAGAGACAGAGAAAAACTTTTATATTGATAATTGATGGCACTGAGAAGCTTTATCCACCCAGGTGCTCAGATAGTTTCAGCAAATTACACAGGGTCTTGGGCTCTCTTGAGACCATGAAAATGTTTGTCGATTTTAGGTTTTTTTCGTACACCGCGAAAAGTTAGGTATGGAGGCCCATTCCTTTTTTAATGTGACCAAAATTGCCATATTTTGTTTTGTTACATATTTTCTGTGCGGCCCAAAATAAGCGAGAAAATCGCTTAATAAGAAATAAACAAATAAAAATTCATAGCCTCAAGAGAGCCGAAGACCCTGTGTAATTTTCTGAAACTATCTGAGTATCTGGGTGGACAAAGCTTCTCAGTGCCATCAATTATCAATATAAAAGTTTTTCTCTGTCTCTTAAAATAAACATTCCATGGTCATTAATAGTTTTGCTCAATTTGAGGTTTTTTAATATTGCGCGACAAGTTGGCCAAGGATGCCGATTTCTTTTGCAGCACCACTTAGCTGTCCAAAGTCGCCACATTTTTGTTTCTTACGTTTTTTTTGTAGGCCGCAAAATGAGCGAGAAAATCGCGGTGGTAGACCTAAAAAAATCATCCTGTATATAACAGGCGCATCTTTTGATATGAAACTCGCGTGTGTGATCATCACCTATATTTCTGAGTGTGCAATTTAATAGAGCATAGTATTTCTCTGCACGCAGACCTTTGTTTAGTTTGAACAATTCATTTGGGGTAAGCCTACAAAGTTTTGTTCTTCCCTCGTTCTCTATTGAAATAATCCCAAATTCTTCAACTAAATCCAATATAAGATAAAATATTCCATACCTTAAAACTAACAATGGACCAAGGCATAATCTACAGATCAAATAAATAATATAAGGTTAAGATAGGAATTAAATAGGAATTTAGATGACATTCCAGTGCTATCATCATTCATGGATCCACGATATTGTGTGTTTTATTATTGTAGTAGATAACTAGAGTAGGTACCTACCTACTACCAGCGCCATGCAGAGGACTTTATAGTCTGCGACGTTTTGGCAAGAACTAAGTGTTCTTTTTTATGACCATTTCCAGTGGCCATTATAAGTTCAATTGCTATCCAAAGTCGCTCCTGCTTTGTACTTGGCTTAGGCCAATAAAGGTTCCAGAATGAAGAATGCCCGAAAATCGAAAACACTGACATTTGTCGAAATTTACTTATACCTCACTCAAATGAATGTATAATCTCCATGTGATAAAAAAGCCGAAGGAAAGTTTCGTCATGGCTAATACAGACAATTAACAGTAACATTCAGGTCAGTGAACATTCTGGTAAGAGAAATGAAAAAACAGAAATAAGCAATGAACCAAATTTAATATTTTCACAAGAAAATTGTGGAATCAAAACCAAAGGTTTCCAAATATTGTCGGAAATTTCTTCGTTGATTTTCAATTTATTAATGAAAATGAAGACATTAAGGAAAAATATTCAATTTACCTACCAGAAATCAAAACTAACAACTTAACTTCAATAATTATTTATGTGCGAAACCTACTTATATTAATTTGACCCATTTTCAGTAATTTCGGAAATATCGTCATAACTATTATAATATGTAGGTGGTAGATACTGTGTAATACACAGTCGGTATGTTATATAGAATATGAAAAATAGGCGTGTGTCAAAATTTTCCGAGTTAAAATTTTAGCATATAGCATAATGGTTGACTGTAAATGAATCTAACTTTTATTTGATATTTTCAGCACCAATTATTGAAAAATCAGGTGGCCTTTCATGTTCATGAATTATTAAAGAAATGGATTAAAAACTATACCACATACCGAATTTGAAAATGAACGGCCTAGGTACTTTAATTTTCCAAAATTTTTCTCAAATGTAACATTTTGTCATTGAAAAAACCTTACAATATTAAGTTATGTTATAAATAAAAGAAAAGTAATTCTAAATTAAAAATATTTGCTAATCTACCATATTTTAATGGAAATCTAAATATGTTAGTATTGTAGATAAAACAGTGGATGAATTATTACTAAGTCCGAACGATTGGGGGTTTTCGAATTTTACTGTTTGGTTGTTCGAGTATTTTCCAATAGATTATTCTATAAACATACAGAGCTTCACAAGTATTTGCATAAATTCCCCATATTTCAGGGTTTGTGTACCGTTCCGCGCAAACCTGTTGATGCGGAAATACGAGTCGATTTATATTTTATCACAGCCCTCTTTGTCCGGTGTTTCGTTCTCACAGGGCATCATAAATTTTGCAAATTTTCAGGTTTATTAGGTAGGAAAGTTCAGAGCCACCCCACTTCTCAAAGAGTAACCATGATGAAGCCTTCAGTTTCGCACTCCTAAAATTTAATTTGCAAAAATTACAGCTACGCCGAATTCTCAACCAAGGTCGTATAATATAAAATCAAATAATTCCCCCTCCCCCGTGAATAAGAAATTTTGAAAGTTGAGTTGTGCGAAATAAATTGTTAAAACAATATTTGATTTTAAAGAAAATTCAAATAAGTGATAATAATGGTACAGGGAGCTTTTATTATACTTTACTTTTTAATCTACAGTACAGAGTATTAAAACTGAAAAATATTTCATATCTTTCGGAATATTTTAGAAACCGTTGGAACGTTGGAATATATAATGATTTTGTTATATTTACATTATTCAGATGTATAACATTTAAGTTTTATCTTAGACAAGGAAAGAGAGAGGACACCGCGCTTGCCTACCCTGTCGTGTATAGATCTTGTTAAGTCGTTTTGAACGGCGGCCATTTTATATGTGGCAGTCAAAGCGAGTACGTTCTGAGTAAGTTTCGTGAATTTGTGAATTAAAAGTAACTGTCACTAAGAGGAAAATATATATCTACTCTTAGGATAGTGAATTGTTCAGCGTTTGGTTGCAAAAGCAGAAGTGATAAGCAAGAGCATGGGATTTCGTTTTACAGGTAAATATTTAACAAACTACCTTTAAAAGATGCCCTAAAACTTTATTTTTCTCAATATAACTTGTTCAAATTCTTTCTACCTTTTAGTATGATAAAGTGCATTGGTTTGTAAATAGGACCAATATAATTATTTTTTAACATAGTTTTTATTGAAAATTTCTTAATTGATTACTATAGTTTCATAAAATATGGGCTGGTTTGGGCATTATTTATGTTATTCTGATTGATTCGAAATCGCCACGAATAAATCTATTTCAGTACTTATTGACACTAGTTTTATAGACTAAGAGCCCGTGAATGCCAGACCTTCCTTATTTTATAAAAGCTGAAAGTTTATCAGCCCTTGCTTCCGACACAGGTAGGAGCTATGGGCCACTATTAAGTTTGGGTCATCGTGGCTTTGGCAGGTAACAGGTAGCAAAGGTGTATAAAATGCCAACTTAAATTTATCAAATAATAAATTCAAATAAAATTCCTGGGTATTCTACCAATTTGTATTTAAAATAACGAGCCAAAAGCTATCGTTTTTTTATATATATTTTACAACGTACGTTTCGGCTTTTAAGCCATCTTCAGGTACATGTTAAAAATTGTCAGTCTAAACATTTTTTAAAAAGTTTATATAAACATATAATACTGAAAAATGAAAACATAAAATGTCAGAAAACGTTAAAATTACTTACATTTTTGAATCATAACGACTATATGAACGTTATGTTATAAATACTGTTTTTTATATAAACATCTTCGTCGATTTCACAATGATATATACATATTTTTTAAAAAGTCAAAAACAAATTTAAACATAATTGTTGTGGAGGATATAATTTTTTAAACCAAGAGATGTTTCAGAGGCGGCTACATGTTAGCAAATGGTTCGAAATGTGTTCAGGTATGCTATGCGTAAAAATATTGTATACAAATAAAAAAGGTAGAACTGATACGTAGTGTTTTTTTTTTTAACAATTTCGGAAATATGCAGTGACAATAATAATTTTAAACTTTTCAAAAAACAGTTTTTAACAATTTTTAACAATTTCTATTGGTGAGGTCCAAAAAACAAAATACAAAAGAAAAAATGAAACTAGTTTAAAAGATTAGATTGTTATAAATATGTGAGATGCCTTCTGTGTCAGTTCTGAAGTTTACACAATTTTGTTGTTTTTTTATGTGCGGATCATTTCAAAAACATTTCTCTTCAATTGGTCATTTTCCTTACAAAAAAATACTAAAAAATTATATCCTCCACAACAATTATGTTAAATTTGTTTTTGACTTTTTAAAAAATATGTGATCATTGTGAAATCGGCGAAGATGTATACAGTGTGTCCCAAATTCGATGCTCACCATTGGGATCTCGGTAACTACAAGAGATAGCGAGTCGGTTAAATGGGGGAAAGTTTTAGACAATTTTATGGTCAATCTGATGCCGCTGAGAAATCAAGACTAACTGGGATCGTTTTCGAGTTATTACCAAAAAACCGTATTTTATCATTTTCGTTTTTCTTAAATATCTTAGAAACCGATGGTTTCTCAAAGACAGGACTTTGACATTATTAAGGCACTTTTGTCCAGCCTTTTAAGCGGTAATGTCAGTTTCTTTAAGAAAGTTTTCATTTTCGAGATATGACTCACAACTTTTGATTTTCTTATGGACGCTATCTTGGATTTTTACAAATTCGAAATTTACATGAAATTCTCTTTCCAATGATGTGTCACACTAATGATTTTTTCGTTAGTTGTAACACTTAAAAGCGTTTTTTTGTTCCTAATACTAAGTAGGCCATGACAAGTCTGTCAAAACAAATGCAACAAACCAAACATTGAATGCAAATTTTTGTTGAGATCTGGATTCCGTAATACCATATGGGTTATTAACAGCCCAGTAATGGTGCTTATGTTTATTAAAAATGCCATTGTTATGAAATCTTGTTTCATCGGTCCAGCAAATGTTTAATGGAAAGTTATCAATAACTTCACACTGATTGTTAAACCAATGACAGAAATCAAGTCGGCGTTCAGTATTTCCCGGCCTTAACTTTTGCACTATCACGAGTTTATAGGGGTGATATTTTTTGTCAAGTATCTATGAATAGTCGTTTTCGGCAAAAGAGTTCTGCGACTTATCTCTCGAAATGAAATCGTCGGTGCTTCATTAAACTTTGTTCAATGTTTTCAACATCTATTGGCGCAATCGATTGGAACCATATTTCGGTCTGGGCACAACAAAACTCTCATGTTATTCTAAATTCCTACTCAATCTAAGAAAAATTTAACGGTGAGGCTGCTGCCTTTCAGGGAATAATGTATGATAAACTCTTGTTGCCACTGTACTATTTCTATAGTTTTTTTGTGTAACAATAATTGTACATATCCACCTTTTCGCTAGTACTAAACGGCATTTTTACACATATTTTACAACTAACGAAAAAATCATTAGTGTGACATATCATTGCAAAGAGAATTTAATGTAGATTTCGAATTTGTAAAAATCCAAGATGGCGTCCATAAGAAAATCAAAATTTGTGAGCCATATCTCGAAAATGAAAACTTTTTTAAAGAAACTGACATTACCGCTTAAAAGGTTGGACAAAAGTGCCTTAATAATGACAAAGTCCTGTCTTTGAGAAACCATCGGTTTCTAAGATATTTAAGAAAAACGAAAATGATAAAATTCGGTTTTTTGGTAATAACTCGAAAACGATCCCAGTTAGCCTTGATTTCTTAGCGGCATCAGATTAACCATAAAATTGTCTAAAACTTTCCCCATTTAACCGACTCTCTATCTCTTGTAGTTACCGAGATCCCAATGGTGAGCATCGAATGTGGGACACACTGTATAAAAAACAGTATTTATAACATAACGTTCATATAGTCGTTATGATTCAAAAATGTAAGTAATTTTGACGTTTTCTGACATTTTATGTTTTCCTTTTTCAGTATTATATGTTTATATAAACTTTTTAAAAAATGTTTAGACGACAATTTTTAACATGTACCTGAAGATGGCTTAAAAGCCGAAACGTACGTTGTAAAATATTTATAAAAAAAAGGATAGCTTTTGGTTCGTGATTTTAAATACAAATTGGTAGAATACCCAGGATTTTTTTTTTAATTACTCTATAACTACCAGGAAGTAATCAAATAATAAAGGTTAATTTTCTTAAATTTTCTTCGGAATAATATTAGAAATCACATCATCCATTGCCCGACACTTAATATCGTGGCAACCCCTCGCCAGACATCCTTAAACTTTAATAAATCGTAACTGTACTTACGTTATAGCAAGGTTAATTTATAGGAAGGTTAGGACATTCGACGACTTGGAAGGGAAGGGGGGGTCAGAGAGGCAAAGGGGGGAAAGGTCGCAATTTAAGTTGGTAACATTGGCGATTTAGTAACTCCCTAAATAGATAACGCTTCCAGCCATAGACGCACACAGACGTTTTTGGCATGTACTTTGTTTATGGTGTATATTTATGTTGTTTTGGCTGTTTTCGGTTATTTCTTCATTTTAATGTTTTTGCAATGAAATAACGGAACTTTGTGTTTGTTTTATGTTTGTGTTTTTAACTTTGTTTTCGGTTTTCAATACCCGTGTTGTCCCTTTTGATACGCCATTGGCATCAAGCTGAAGGCCAGCTGGTGAGAGCGGCACCGTCGCGCGATGTTACCGGTGCAAAGGGACAGCCTTTGGTTTTGTTTAAGAGTGGGGGAATGGAAATTTTATTATACAGGGTGACCGTATTTCGAGTCTATGCATGGGGATCTTGGTTATCTTAAGAGATACGAGGCCAGTTAAATTGGGGCAAAGTTGCGGAATTAGATGCCGAGTAACATGGTAAAAAGAAATTTTGGCTGGCCCTTTTCGTTTTTAAAATAATGCGAAAAAACTGAAAATTGTCGTTTTCGTTTTTATTTTTTTAAACGAAAACGAATGGCGCTGGACATTTATAAGTTAAACATTATTAAGGCACTTTTTTACAGGGAATCTAAATATTACCTCGCATTTTTTTTCTCGCCTTCCTGGACAAAGATATGACGATATGTCACACATTATGCTTTACTTTGTTTTTCTTGCCGTAATATCAAATTAATTGTTTTTGCATAGAGTGCCTTGGAAACATAAGCCCCATCTAACGTGTGATAGTTTAGTACAATTTTAAGTGTCACGGATACTTTATTTTAATGAAAAAATGTAATTTTCACATAAAGAAAAGCCTGACATGATTCAAATTTATTATTCCTCAAATATAAATGACGTCACAGGGATATTGGACGAGCCATAAACAATTTAAGGAAACGTGCTTCATTGTGCCTTGAGAAACAAGGAGGACAAATTGAACATTTATTGTAAAACAGCATTGTCTACTCGTCTAGGTTTTTGTTGTTCTTGTGTTTCCAGTTTGTCTCTTTTAGTGTTAATGTGTTATATGGCAAATGACGAATAAATAACTAGGTCTCAGATCATACTCTCGTGGTAGGTTTATGATTTATTTAATCAATAAATTTAATATTAACTGAATTTTTACTGAACCGTTAAACAATATTACAAAGCATACTTCGCAACAATGAGTAACTAGGCTTATGTTTCCAAGGCACTCCATGCAAAAACGTCAAACATTAGGGGCTTATGTTTCCAAGGCACTCTATGCAAAAACGTCAAACATTATGGGGCATACGTTTCCAAGGCACCCTATGCAAAAACTAATATTAATTTGATATTACGGCAAGAAAAACAAAGTGAAGTATAATGTGTGACATATCATTTTAACCAGAAAAAAATCCTCTTCTCAAAAATGCAAAAGTCCAATATAGCGCTTATAAGAAAAATAAAAGTTGATTGTCATATCTTTGTCCAGGAAGGCGAGAAAAAAATGCGAGGTCACATTTAGATTCCTTGTAAAAAAGTGCCTTAATAATGTTTAACTTAGAAATGTCCAGCGCCATTCGTTTTCGTTTAAAAAAATAAAAACGAAAACGACAATTTTCAGTTTTTTCGCATTATTTTCGAAACGAAAAGGTCCAGCCAACATTTATTTTTTACCATGTTGATCGGCATCAAATTCCGCGACTTTGCCCCAATTTAACCGACCTCGTATCTCTTAAGATAACCAAGATCCCCATGCATAGACTCGAAATACGGTCACCCTGTATATAGTTATTTATGACTAAAAAATCAATGTTTATAAAGTTGTTGATTATAATTTTCATATTGATAAAAGATTAAAAAATAAAAAATAAACATATAAATAAAAATAAATTAGTAAATAATGATTCGGAATATCATGAAAATTTGATTGTTTATTCATATACAGTGTGATTCAATGTTATTCTGAGACACTTCAACAGGTGATAGAAACCCAAAAAATAACCGCACTTTCTTGTATAAACTACATCTTTTTAAGGCCTTATAAAAAGTTACAGGATGTTAAAGTTGTAAAAAATATGTTGACTTTATTGAATATTTACCAAAGTAGTTGAGATATTTAAGACATATTTGGTGCACATTATAATGGCATGGGTTAGCATAAAACCTGTTAACAGCAAACACCTTGAACAACCAGCGGCGGGGAAGAGGGTAATTATTACAATTATTTTTATAAAAAAGAAATGGATCACCTTGTATAGCAATGAAATGTATTCAATTTCTTATACATATAAATTTTAATTTTAAACAAAAACGGTCCCTTAGCATTTTTTGTGTCATGGTTTTGATTTTTTTTTTTCGTATTATACCAGAGACAACATACAGAGAGACTGTTGAATCCCCATAATCCCATGCTAAACGATGGGACCAACGCCGGTCGTGGCAACTGTTAAGAACTAGCGCTGTTTTGAGATTTTCGCGGCACATTTGAATCTTTTATTTTGTTATTCCAGCTGTTCCAACAAACAGTTTTGAACTGATTCTGGCAGTTTAATCCGGCAAAACAAAAAAAAAAGGTTGGGAAAACTAAGACAGATTTGTATAATAATAGAAAGGGATGAGAATCTAACATATATGTGTGTTGTCTCTTCCGATGTGCTACGGGAATGCGCAGTAGAACCGAAAACGTTGGTCCCCGTTTTCCCTAAAGGTCTCCATGTTTTAATCTCCCTGTAGCCTGTAGGTTGTCCCTGATATGTACTGAGTAAACGAAAGATGCGCAGTAAAAGGGTCGCAATAGACCTAACTCACTATCTCACTCGCACCTACTCGGATGTATATTGCCTCCCGCTCGCACCTACAGCTAGCATAATATATAGGTAGTATATACCTATATAAAATACCTGTTACCTGCCAAAGCCACGATGACCCAAACTTCATAGTAGTCCATCGTTCCTATGCCTGTGTTCGAAGCATGGACTGAGAAACTTTCAGCTATTATAAAATAAGGAAGGTCTGGCACTTACGGGCTCTTGCTCTATTACATTTGAGAAATTATCTGAAAATAAATTTCAATATTTCGAATTAAATGTGGTTAAGAACGCGTTTCATGCTACGCCACTGGCCTGTCGTGCGATGTGGCCGTCGGTAACACGGCCACGTGTGAAAATACCCTTACTTTTCAATTTTAAAATACCATGTATATTTTTGAAAATTTTAGGTAAAGATAGCTACAGTTTGTTTGTTACGAATAATCCTAAATGTATCGCCTTAATTTTTGCTGGACCGACACTATATTAAAGACCCGAGCATGACTTCATATTTCATTGCTGTTTGACGACTGGGGTGGCGCTACTCGTCGAAAAAAAAATAGCGACTTATTATAGGTTATAACAGGGATATTCTGTGGTTATAGGTATGTCAGTTTCTGACGTATTGAAAGTCTCATATTTTAAATATCCAGCTTTATTATCATTTCCGTCCTTTTTACGGTCACGAATTCTCTTTGCATTCAATATTTCGCAGTTTTGTCATATCAACAGAGCTTTTATAGGTAGATTTGTTTGTGATAACATGAAATTTCCATGCTCATGAAGAAAATCGCATGCACAGGCCTCTATGTGAATTGAAGAAGAATAAACACTATTTTGGGATTAACGGATGATCTGTTCAACCAGTTGAAGAAGCTAGAATTCTGGATATTATAGTTTGGGACAGTCTTTTGTAACGTATGCAAGAATGAAAATAGAAAATGTTGTTTATAGCCCCAAAGCGAACCAATGGTCCACTATATAAGAAGAAACTGAAAAATCTAATGCGTTCTATACTTACTTACACTAAAACTAGCCATGGACTTCATTTCAAACCAAAACACTCTTGCTTGCTTGCTTTTTAGACTCGCTTTTCTTAGTAAAATCTATGAATGTATGCCATGTACGCTTGTCAAATTAAAGGAACATAACAAATAAGCATTTCATTTTATTTTGGATGCAACAAAGTTGTTTTTAACATTAATCCACTCTGTCGGTTTTTTCGTTCTGTGGCGCCATTGACGATCGCTTGAAACAGCGCTATGCAAAGGTCTTTAATATAGTGTTAGTCCAGGTATTGGATCAACTCATGATATCTATATGTACCGATTTAAAACTTAGGCATGACTTATTTTATTGTTCAAGATTTAAAATGAGTGGATAAAAAAGTAATAAGTCAAATTTATTTAAAAAGTGGCACAGATTGGAATGACAATGTAGATGGCATAATTTAAGTACCTACTCAAATGCAGTAAAATATACAACCATCATTTTATGCAGGACGTCGAAGATTTTTTGACCCTTCTGATTATGTATGTGGGATCTTCTGATGGACGCAACGCTTCTACAAAATTATACTCATTAAATTATCGTCTTCAAGGGCACAAGATATAACAACAGTGCAAAATACAGATAAGTTTATATTTCTGTATACCTACTTTAAGAAACAGACTAGTCATTTAAATTTTTAAATATAATTTGATCCATTGATAGAGTCTCTAGTTCGTCCCCATTTAGGTGAACAGGCCTCGGGCAACCGGGTGCATGCCTGTTGAAAGCAGCCCCGAATAAACACTGAAAAGCCACCCGCTGTAATTTGCAGATACAATGCCGTTATTATTTTATGAGAAGGTAATTCCGCGAAATGATATTGTGGTGAAATGGTCGAAGTAAATTTATACCGCCGTTTCGGATATTCGCTTCAAGCTTAAATGTTAAAGTATTGAGGAAGCAGAGATTTCTGACTACTTTATTTAATATTAAAAAGTACAAATGTAGAACGTTCATAGACATAATGTAAGGTTTGTGCAGATTAGTGTAGGTGTTTATTACAATAATTATACTCCCTCACATATAGGGTATTATTACACACAACAGAGTTTGCAAATCCCTATACAGAGTGAATCTTTGATCCGTATACAAAATTTTACCAGGGGTAAGGCTGAACCCCTGGAGCACGCCTCAACCAAAAAACAAAAAATGAGATTTAAAATTTTAAAACAATAATTAGATAATATTTTTTAAATATTTTAAAATAAGATTGCGGTTTTTATGAAATGTGGCAACATTGCAGACTTTATATTAGGATGGAAGGAGGCCAGCGTCCTAAAACTCTTTTAAAAAATTTCATGAAGGAACATAAATAATTCAAGTTTACTAACCCTTGATTAAACTTGTAGTAGGGATCAGAAACTCGCCTCTAAGTTTATTAGTAATATTCAAAAATCAGGGGTAATAAAAAATAGGGGTGTGCCGTGTGCCTATTACTATCGAAAATACTTTTCATCAATTTTAGGAATTATAATCCCAAAGCAGAAAATACCACGACTGCGCAAGAGGAGTGGTATTTTCTTAGCATTGGGGTTATAATGATTTAATAATCAACCAAAGGTATTATCTATTATTAGACACACCACGATCTTTATTTAAGAAGAGAATTTAACAACTGCAATTAATTTAATTATTCGGTGTGTAGTCCATGCAGGTACAATTTAACAACCAAACCTCTTAGAAATAAATTAACTACAAAAATTAGAATTATTTTACCTATATTAATAAATTTGATTATACTATGCTAAAAATTGAAAGTCAATTTGACAGCTGTCATTGAAGAGCCTGGGGTTCTGAATATATTATTTTCTGTGCTAATAGCAGCGGCGGCTCGTCCATACGGGCTGCGCGTGGCTACTACAGTCCTCCAGTAGAAAATATACGCCTGGAAACAACCGATAACGAACAGTTCGAGTTGGGGCCAATTTAACTATAGACCCTTGCAAGGATGCTCGGAATCACGATCAGGATGCACCCAGTATAATATGTTTGTGATGCATCTTCCTGGGGAATTAGCTGTCTTCTATCTATCCCTACTTAGATCGCTATTGGTGAGAAGGTTGTCAATTATTCGACACCTCTCAGTTAAATTCATACCATAGGCATCCGAATAAAAACGATTCTGATACATTTGGCAACGGTGCCCGGCTCGTGGTCTGTTGTCGCCTTTGTCCAAAAAGAAAGAGCGCAGCGGGCCAAGCCGGCTGCTTGGTCTGGGGCTGGAAGTTTTTCCCCCGGACTGAAGTGTTTTAGTTCAGCGCCGCGTGTGCATGTTGTTAATGTTCTATACTTGTAATAAATAAACAAAATGAAAAATATTGTGCAGGACATTTTGAAAGGTAACTTCTTAAGTCTTTCAGTGACCGAAAAAGTTGAAATAAAAACTATTGCGAGACCAACTCCAGATTTACAATTATCTGAACTTTTCTAGAAATAGAACAAGTGGATAAGCGGATGCGACAAATTAAATGCACTGTTTTAATTTTCCCTGTTTACTGTTTTAAAATGATGTAATATCCCAAACTTTAACGAAAAACTTATAGAACCTTATATTTCGGAGAAAAACACAAGACTATACTTTACATATAAAATATAAATATTAATAAATGTTATTGTTAGCGTTAGATAGTGCGTGTGCCAAATATTAAAAACTAAAATTAAAAACAATAGTTTCGCACCTGTGTTCTTTTTTCTTTTCAAAACGTAGTCCCCCTACTGTACATTAATCCACGAGCCGCCACTGGCTAATAGATATTCAACGATCATTATGTTAACTGAGAGTATATCTTCTAGTCCTATAGTAAATTTGGTCAAGCCTTGTTAATTGGTTTAGCGTAACTACGGCGTAACTAAGAGAGTAGGATTTCAGAGAAAATACCACTAGTGGTATTATCGTATGTAATATCACAAGTGTCGGAAATTTTATCGACCATTTTTTCGAAAGCGCTATTTTGCCTAGAAAGATCACGAGTATAAATTGGTCTTTTATTTTCTGATACCTCTTAAAATAAAAGCCCAATTTCTACGAGTGGTTTTGCTATTGAGCAAAATAGCGCTTGAGAATAAAATTATTTAGAAACATTTCCGACACGAGTGGTATTTGTCGAGATTATTTCACGAATACAATTTAATAATTTCTGTAATTTTTTCTATGTTAACGTTTCCAAAACGACTCATTTTGAACGAGTTTTTTGACAGCTTCGACTGTAGCATTCGAGTAAACAAACATGACGCTTGGATATCCAAGGCAAATGCGATTATACCTACACCCTGTCAGAGTTGATTTATTTTCTGAATGTGTGTCATAAATTTAAACGGAGTCCGAGGTCTAATAAGAATAATTTAGCAGTGTAAAAGTTATATAAATTCATTGATACAATGCTTAATAATACCGCAACAAAATTTATAAGTTGCATAATTTAGAACAGTGTAAAACACAAATTTTAAAAAGTGCGTGTTTGTATCGAACAGATTCGCGGTTGCTAAGCAACGAAGTGGTAATTGCACTAGTGGTATTATCGCGATAATTTGCACTAGTGCAATTATCGCTAGCAGAGGCATATGATTGGTTGGATTTTTATGGAAGGAGCTACTTTATTGGATGCAAGCAGTATGAGGGAAATAATCGCTGAAATCATCACGTGATTTGTTAATAATTTAAAAATTATGGAAAATCATTGGCAGGTATTGAATTCGCAGAAAAAGTCTTTAGCGCGCTCCCGAATTGTTTACTGAGACATCTCTGTAGGTATGTAAATACAACTGAACTACGTTTCCTTAACCTTGACCAATAGTAGTTAGATATCAACAAAAGCCACCAGAAATATTCGGTGTTGTCAAAGTAGACCAGGCGTAAAAATAGACATGAAAACACGTTATTTCTGAACGAATTGTTACGAAAAACTACAAATCTTTACACGATAATATTGTGCAGAAGAATAAACAAAACGTAACAGGACACGGGCACGTATTATTAAATAAATTCGCTTTTATTTAATAGCGTACTTAACAACCAGAGGAAATATAATATATTAAGTACTAAAAAGCATTTCTAATAACAAACACTTTAATAGATCCTACCTACCTAATTTATATCTAAAATGTCCCTAATTGACTGAAGGAATTTTTTATTATTTTTAAAACGTATACCTTTATACATTATGGATTATGGAACTTTTAACACGATCAATATTTTCATTAAAAAAATGTCTTTGTTTAGTAACTATAATTATTCAATTATACTTTACCCCCCTTTACTTTTAAACGAGCTTTGTAGAACTCCGTGATAAATTATATTTTCCTGATAAAGTCTCTTAAATGTTATCGGAAATTTTAATTATTCCTCCGAAAATGCGTAATATAAGCGGGAAAATTAATATAATTAGAACGTCCATTTCGTTGTGTTTACGCCAATACCGCCCCGAATAAATTTGCGTTCCATTTTGGGGGAAGGATACAATAATTGACTAAAAATAGCGCAATCAACGAGCTCGGCGAAGTCAACTCAGTCTGAATTCCATTATTATTTTCGGCTATATTTAAATAAGCACAATTTATGGCCTCTTGACCGATATAAAGCTCTAATGAAGAATGATGGATGAATTTTGATGAAAATTCCAATTATTTTTAAGGGTATTCAAGCAATATCTGAGACAGCCGACGGGAGGCAAGATTTTGAAATGAATTAGCAATAATAATTAATTTACTAGACGACTTTGATGTACAGCGTATATGTTGGTATCGAAACCTCCGTTATTAAAAAAACAGTCTTAAAATTGACCTTAAAAGTTACTCTTCTGGGGCGTATTATCATGCTTTGTCTTTTTGTGTCTTGCCACATTTTGTTGCGGGTTTTCAATGGCCTAAGTAAGTAAATATATTATAGGTAATTAATAACTGCATGATCTCAGGTCAGGGCCAAAGGTGACCACGACATCTCGAACGGCGTTTGCTTTTAAGTGGACAGATTAAGTCCAGATAAGTGAAATGACCTATAGGTGGCTAGTAAGCCAACTAGATTGCCGTATGGGGTTGGTGATTGCACAGTCAAATTCAATGACGAGATATTAAAAACAGCAATAAGTATTTAATATATATATATATATATATATATATATATATATATATATATATATATAAAGAAAATATATTATGTGATGTACCTAAGGATAGATGTACGTTAATATCCAGTTCTGTTAACCTATCAAAAAAATTCATATTTCTGATCAAGGGTGCAGTAAACTCCAATCAACCCTTTGCAATTTTTGCTTGAATTTTATATTATTTACATTCTCAAAAAAAGAAACTTCCCCACACATGAATATTCGTTATGAGAAGTTTCAGAGAAAGGGTATTCATAATAATTTTATTGAACTAATATTGTTTTGAAATGTATTGTATAATATAGCTTTAAAAAGATCATAGGTAGCAAAAATTCGAAGCGCACATTAATGTCAACACAAAAAACAGCAAATGTGTGTTATTCTAGACAATCTAGACTATATGAAATAATACCATGAACTAAAGTAAATAATAATGCGTTCATACATTAAAATTATATCCCTGCTAAAGCGTATTCAAACTCCTTAACTACTGGAATGGGCATTTTGACAGTATTAAAATAGAAATTTCTTAGTTTTTCATTGATAAAAATGGCAACACCGCCTGCATCACTTAAATATTCACTCATCCGACACCCAGTATTACAACGTTAGAAAAACCAATTCACTCGAGAAACTCTTCCAGTGGGGCAGTTTTATTCCTTAGGCTTCTGATACTGCTAAGATGCCAAATTTTAAAATGATTGTTCATGCGATAAATAAGTTAAGGAAACGAATATACTATTAGCTAAGGGATCCGATTCAAAGAGGTTAACTTTCTGAAATTTTGGTCATCGGGGACTATTAACACAGTAAAGGTATAAGGTAATGCTTGAATTAAATATCTTTTATCAATCTTATACTATTCAGTGATTCCACCGCAGTTGCCGCCATTGATCTATAGAGTTCCATTGAGATGAAACCACGAATTTGTCGGGGTATTTTAGTTCCACAAGTTCACTTATCGTAGTAGTTAAAAAGTGTAGACATCTTTGAACCGTTGAGCTTTCCCTAAACAAAAATATGTTCGACTGTCTGATCATTCGGGATTAGGAAGCCACACGAAACATTAGTTTTGAAGGAATATTGATCCCGTCATTCAATTATTATAAAATTGGGATTCTGTTGGTCCCACCATCTAAAATTGGGGACACTTGCTTCTCTATTTGAGGTGTGTGTTGATTCGTATGAAAAGTTCAATCGTAATTATATAAGAATATTGTTCTTTCAGTGCGTTAATAAATTTTGGTTTAAAAGGCTGAAACTTATTTTTGTATAAATTTTTCTAACATTATCTATTACTACGATGACACGTTTAAATGTGCCTCTTCGGTATTCCAGTACCAACCTACTATCTTAAGCTTATTTTCCACGAAACCAGTTACCAGTTGACTTGAATTTAGCCAATACTAAGTTACAGTAAAAAGATGAACACTTCTATCGGAGTGTCTATCATTGGAAATCATTGCTGTCTCTCGAATTGCCCTATTTTCAGCACAAATTAAAATTATTTCAGATTTTTCTTCAAGAGTTAAAATTTTGAGATTTTGTGAAAAAGCAAAACAATATCTTGAACAAATATGACTTAAACGCTTAAACTTTTCATCTACTAGATATACCACAAAATTTCGAAGCTTCCAAAATGTATTTGTTATAAAATACTGGGTGTCCCAAGTTTGGTTTACTTATATACATATACAACAAATAAACTTTGCATCAAGTATAGGTACCACAAATTTCGAAGCTTCAATAAAGAATTTGGACATTATATCCCCAGTTTGGGTTACCACAAATAGACAAAAATTTCCACGTATCACTCTCGTCGCATTCTTTCAAGGAATCCAAAATGCACCTGACTCGGTCATAGCTATTAGTGCGTCCAGGCATTTCGCGGAAACTGTTCTGCATAATAATATAGGATTAGCCGCTAAGTATTCATAGCCACTTTGCACTCGCGTTAACTTACAATAATAATTAAAACGCTGCTCTAGGACAAGTTCGAATACGGGACAACTTTTCAGATGCCCGGATATAATATGTTGCGTGGCCTTTCCGCTGTCCAAGTCCAGAATTACGGAACTCTTAAGAAACAATAATTCTTTGAACTTGAACTATAGTAAGGAATATGCCTACATCTAATATAAAGGAACGAAATTATGATGGCACAGTTTATAGGTATACTCTTCAATATGCTATGAAAGCAAATCTACTACTAAATAGAGCTTGGCCATGTTTTTAACTTTGGTCTGTCATCTATTGTTTGTTATTGTGCGATGCACCAGTAACACCAGTAAGTGTTAATGTGTTGTGTGGATATCTAATAAGGATTACCAAACAATGTTACATTATACCTTGCCGTACCTTCGCATAACAGAAATGTTCTATCCTTAAAGTTTAACATTAGTACGTAGGAATATTATATTATATTCTGATCCATTTGCGCCACGCTGCCATTCAACAATGATAGAGTGTGCGCTACATTTATTTTTCAGAGAGGGTATGTGAGTTATTTTTTGTTATACTGCTACATGCCTTTTAAACTCAAGGCGAAACGTTGGTTGGTTGTATTATGAAAAATTAAACTAATTTGATACCTGGGTCATCTAAATAATTGAAGACCGAGAATAATAATAATAATTCTCACCCTCACAATACCCCAAACTAATAATAGCCCAGCAGCAACTTTACTGAATGCCTGTGCGGGGGAGGGGGGCAATCACTTTTACTTTGTCTTTGTTGCCATTTGCGGCTAGGGCCGACTTTTGCCGATATAACTATATAGGATAGCATTCGCTAGAGTACTACGGAAAAATTCTAGAAAAGCGTAGTTATCCCAGTGAATGTAGGGCAATTAGTATATCACACACATCAAGCTATTAATGAGCAATACCATGAATCACTCTTGGCCATCAGCAGTGTTTTTCTATAAAGACATATGCATGCATCTGCCTGGACCTCAATTCGACCCAAGGTCGATGGAAGGCAGAAAAACGTGCAGTACAAATAGATACAGGAGTCCGATTGGGTGAATTTCAAAATATCGAGAGATATGTAATTTTCCATCTTTTTTATGATTAACCAAATCAATTTTGACACTATTTTGTGGAAAAAGCATTTAGAATAGTTTGGATGAAAGCAAAAAATGCGCCGATGTTTATCGGGGGCCACGGTGGCGACGTTCGAACCGTCGCGAACTATTTGGACTTCCTCTTTACTTTTTTGCCTTCAATAGGCCCATAGTTTGATTCGGGAAGATAGTACGTATACACATCTTTATACAGGGTGAGTCTGAAATAACTTGCATCCTTTTTTTGGGTAAGAGAGATGGTCATTCTGAACAACTTTTCTTAATATTTTTTTTCCTATCGCCGAAATTGTTCTCTAATTTTTTTAAAATTACAAACGTTTATTTCATACACAGCGGATAGAATAGAGTAAAATCGGTCTCAAAATACTATACTAGTTGATGATTTACCATTTTCTACTCGGTTGTTGGCAGGGCGCCAGTGCCGTGTTTTCATAGAGGGGGGATTTTCAGGGCATGAATTATAGAAAAATCTCGGCGCTAGGAAAAATATTTATTAAGAAAAGTGGTTCAGAATGAGGATCTCTATTACCCAAAAAAAGGATGCCAGTTATTTCAGACTCACCCTGTAGAAACAAAATGTAGCTTCACGGAATCAAGGAATATCTTTATTACGTATATCTGTGGAACTTGCTAATAATATAATTATGGTTCTACACTTCCTTTTACACTACTGGTATTAAAGGTAGGTACCTACCTACAGTTTTATAGGGTTATCCGTAGTTCTTGAGCAAGTGCTATCATCTGGCAATGAAACCGAAATAATAGTATACTTATTGCCATCCTTGCCCAGGATTAGCATGTGGTTATTTCTAGAGTACTCCTAGTTTGGAGTTTTGTGAGAGTGAGAATTACATTATTGTCTTCATTTGTCTTCGTTGCCATTTTATTATCGTTATATCTACGAGTACATTAGGTATACAGGGTGTCATGTAAGTCATAGTCCAAACAGAAATGGGGGATACGGGACGTCATTTGAAACAAGAAAAAGCCCATATGTAGTGATCCAATTCCTTGCCGTTTTCGTGATACAGGGCGTTGAAGTTTTGGAGAATAATTGTTTTTTTACAATATCTTCGTAACCGTTTGAGATATTTGCAGCAACTCTGGTACGCAATCGTGTCCTGCTAGTTGGCATAGTTTGGGAAATTTCCGTGTCCCAAAACAAACCAGTGGCGGAGTTAGAGGGGAGGAGGGTCGATTAATTTAAGAGAAAACTAAGATAAGATTTTGCCAAAAAATGTGACAAAGATAGCTTAAAAGCACAGAAATGAGTAAAACACCGTGTAATATCCAAAAATATTGGCCTAACCAAACAAGTTTATCAATAAAAATTACTCCATTCTGTTGAGTGCGTCCTTTTTTCATTCTTCTGCCTATCCTTGTCTATCAAAAATATTCGGCGATTTTTCATGAAAACTTTAACATACCTAAATCAAAAAAATAAAAATTGCAATGAAATGGCGACAGGTAGGTAAAAAAAGAAAGAAACAATTTTTGTAGAAAATGAAGTCGCCTATCTAAAAATGCATTGAAATGAAATTGTGGACAGGGCCGTACTAAGTTTTTTCTTAAATTAACGGACCCTCCTCCCCTCTAACTCCGCCACTGGTTTGTTTTTGGGACACGGAAATTTCCCAAACTATGCCAACTAACAGGACACTATTGTGTACCAGAGTTGTTGCAAATATCTCAAACGGTTAAGAAGATATTGTAAAAAACCAATTATTCTCCAAAAACTTCAACGCCCTGTATCACGAAAACGGTAAAGAATTGGATAACAACATATGGGGTTTTTCTTGTTTCAAATGACGTCCCCTATCACCCATTTCCCTTTGGACCACGACTTACGGGACACCCTGTATAGTTTTAGGATCTGCCGGAAATATTGCGAAATAATACCTCATTTATTTATTGGTTAATATAATGAATTTGTTGATTTATCAAGAATAGGTACACAATAGACTTTCTATTAAGAGAAGTTCAGGCAGTCATAGACCGAGAGTTTTTTCCGCTTTGTGCTATGCCAACCGGGAAAACAGGCTCGAAAACGGTAAGCGATAATCCTATAATGTTACATATCTTAGAAAAGGTAATTATAATTATTGCTATTTAACGACATTTTAATATACAATAAAATTACTTATTTATTTATTTATGGACCTTAATGTAAAAAATGAAAACCAATATATTTCTTTATTTTTCTGAAAGTTTAAAAGTTTCTAATGTCAATTCTGAAGAGAAGATTCGGAATCCCGGAATAAAACTGCATCATCCAATCCCGGTTTTTAGTTTGACTTTTTGTCTCAAGAACTAAGAAAATGATAATCTGATTTAATACTTCATAATATGATACACCCACATACAAATGTATAAATAGCGGTATTGCACCGCCTTGGTGAAATGGAACGTTATATAGGTTTGTTTTTGAATAATTTTGCAATAAAAAGGTCAAAGCATAGCAAAAAAATAGTAGTAAATCTACCCATTTATAACGCAATGCGAAAATAAATATGCCTTTTAAAATGAAATAAAATATTCCCAAGAACTCGTGCTCTGAAAATATACTACTTATTTTCTTATCATAAGGAACAATTTTGCTGTAGGTAACTTATAAATATTAATAAGTCTTAGTCATGAAAATGTGCTTTTAAAAATAACACTGATAACCTTGCTATTCTTAACCCCATATATTAAAAATTATTGCAACTAATCCTTATACACTATAAATGTCCCTGACAAATGCCTATAAATTTTTAAGTTAAAATGGATGAAGTATAGTATTTATAAAGTCACTTGAAACAGCATAAAAAACACTAATAATTGTCGTCACGCATTTCGCTGCACAAGTGGCCAGCCGTCGAACATTGTAACCCAAGCAAGTATTGGCGATATTATATTAGGCGAGCACGCAGAAACCTGTTTTTACTACAATATCTATCTTCTCTGTCTCCTTCATCCTTTTTTACTACTAATACCAGGTGCGGTTTAGTATGCTTAAAAAAGTGTTTTGTCTGGTATTTTATTACCGAGGCTGGTAAAATATAAATGAACTCACTTGGAACACAGTGATATACAGGGCGCGATCTATTTCATATTTCATCCCAGCCAAAAAAGGACATGTATTACAAATAAATTAGGTTTACCTCTTAGTCAAGACTAACTTCAAATAATAAGTGTGAACTGAACTCGTCAAAAGCAACAAATTTTTTCAAATATATTTCTTCGAAAAGAAGTTTTTTATCCGCCTTAAAACAATGCTAACGAGTTGCTTATGGATAAAAAAACAAGTAACGCATGGGGATCGATGATGCACTGTCTTCATATTTTTTGCTAGGCCTCTGAGTTAGATATTTATAAAGAGTTAGGTATTTACGCGCGTATTCGGACCGAGTGATTGAAGTGCGGCCGTAGGAATATTTTTTGAAAATACCACCTAACGAATTCACTATTATTGTATTAGATTACTGCGAAACCGATACGATAATTGTATCAGGATTTCAAGCACGTAGGAAGTATGCAGAAAGATTTCGGAATTATCTCACCCCAAATATAGGCGCACATAGCCCATTTATTCTTGTTGTACATACATTGTACATTGACGGAAACAATACAGATCATGATAGATATCTTCTCATTTCAAGGTCGAATGATAATATAAATATCGGTGTTAGTTGCTGTTGAAATATTGAAAATAAAGGCATGGCCGGACCTGTGTTCCCTCATTCCTTGTGAGGGGATACGCTGATGTATCATGGTATATGTTGTTAATAATTAACCTATCTCTTGAATAGGCTACTTTCCCTGATATCTGGAAGAGAGCAAGCGTACGATCAATCTTTCAAAGGTGGCCCCAAGAACGTAGGTGAAAATTATATGCCCATTTCAATTATCTCCAACTTTGCGAAAGTTTTTGAGATTGTTCTTTACGATTGGATATATCCATTTGTGTGCAACTCAATGTCTTCTAGCCAACATGGATTCCTTGGAGATATGTCCACTGTCACAAATTTTGTTACATTACATTGACTCGTCGGCTGTCCGAGATCGTCGATTGTCAAGGCCAGGGGCGGATTAGAGCTATGTTGGGCCCTAGGCTAAATTTATTTAAGGACCCCTTGACCGGTCGCAATAAAAAAATTAGGTAAAATTTAGGGAAAATTTTAAGTTCCGATATTTTTTATTAACAATTTTATTTATTTTAGAAAAGGACATAATATAGAAAAAAATTAACATTTAACTTAATTTAAGAACAGAGTAGATAGGTACATAGGTACTTATTATTAATTAAAACCTTTTTTCCTGGCTTTTATTCTTGCAAAGCTTGCCATATATTTTTTTGTTTCTATATTATTAATGATTCAGATTTTTGTTCTCAACAAATACTTCTAAAACAAAGGAAAAAATAACATCGGGAATTATGTATCTACCTAAAGCGAGACCTAAAGAGCAAAAAAAGCTAAAAAAAATGCATATACCTAGAAAACAAAAACCAAAAACAGGAAGCAAGCAAATCCCCTAAGTATGATTTTTCAAATTTCAGCAGAAAAAGTTCAACCTACCTTCAACTTTTCGATAATTCACACGCATTTTGACATTCAGAATCAAAATATCACTTGTAGGTATTAGTATTATTGCCTTTTTTGAAAAAAACTTGTATTTTCGGAACATTTTGCAAAACTTCGGCTTGCCTTGAAGCCTTTAATTTTGCAATTTTTCGTTTTCTTGCTCCACTTGGAACCGAGCTCATCGGAGAAACACCACTCATCATTTTATTATTTTTAATTGCTTTGTTGTTTTGTTGTTACTGATGTGAGTGGACTACATAAAGTAGGTACCCAACACCCTAGATGAAAAAATAAGGGGTGATGTTTTCTTTGTCTGAAATTTCCAATTGCAAAATGCAAAATGTAAAACCTTTTCCAATTCCGAATTCCGATCAAAACATCGAAATAAGAACGGGCCCCCTAAAGCCTTGGGCCCCTAGGCTATAGCCTACTCTGCCTATAGGGTAATCCGCCACTGGTCAAGGCCATATGGATGTGATTCTGGGTTGCAATCCTGTCTGTACTCTCCCACTTCAGATGTTCCTCAGGGATCAAACGTACACTGAAAGAATTCCGCCAAGTGAGTTGTTTTGCTAAGATTTTTTTGCTGCGGTAAGTACATGTTACGGGCGACGTGAAGACGAAGACTTTTTAAAAAAACTTTTATTTCGATAACGCGAGTTACAGAGTTTTTGCTTAGACTACAGACAAGACTAGAATGACACTCTTACTTTTCTAGGTTCTATTTATACGGATCTGTTATGCTGAGGTGTTGTGGTTCTCATGGGAAAAGAATATAAAATATAATAAACAAAGGGAAGATCAAATTCTGCAGTTCTTGCAGTAAGCAAGTTTTAACAATACTCAAAAGGAACATGATATGTTCTAGTAATCATTCTAGAACAATATACAATAGAAAATGATATCTGTATAGTAAGCATCTTGAACAATAGTTAATGAGAACATAATATCCAACAGTAAACAGAATCAAGGGTAAAAACAAGGTTATGATCAAGGTGATGCTTGAGGTCGGATATAACATAGATATTTTGCTATCATAGCAAAAAAATGCTGTGGCAAGTAGGTAAACATGTTTTGCTAAAACTTCTTTGCTGCCACCGCAAAATTTTTACTTGCAGTTATGTGGATGGGTCACTAGAAATGTCTTTTAGTTAGCCCACTTACTTATCTGAAGCCAGTCCTTTAGTTACCACACTTACATCAAGTGACTTGCTTTGGTGAAACGAACGGCAAGTTGAAAGTGCGCTTGCGCTAGCCGGCACGCCAGTGCGTGCTAGGTTAGGTGACCCCGCCGCAGTCATCGCACAGACGTTGGTCCGTGTCTAGACCTAGACGGCCGTGGCTTCGTTGTTTTTCGTGTTAGATAAGTAAAAATTAAAATTTTAATACTTAATGCCCGCTTGGTATAGCACATTATCATTATATTATACATATACATAATCTGCACCAATGACGTCAAAACCTATAGACGTGGTGCCCCATTGTTAAAATGCCCTTTATTTTGACTCCAAGATTAAATATATCCATACTACTCAAAAACATGCTACAAACAAAGACAGAAAGTCAACCATCAACCAACTATACACCCGGTGATTCCCGGTTATAGTTCCTCCAGAATCACACTTAGATATCGCATGTTTTTTCTTGTTTGGGAGCGCCGGAAGCATCGGAACCTCACCTGAAGACTCGGGGGATGGTCTAACGACGCCAGCCTCCGAGCCCAGAGACGAAACAAGTTCGCTACGGCTCGACAAAAAGGGGCAATTTCTGACAATCTCGCGACATTTTCGGAATAATCTAATGGAGCGCTTAGATTGTGATTAGTTCTGGGCGTCAAGCGTTTATCAAAACAAACCTGTCTATAGGTTCTGACGTCATTGATCTGCACCCAACTTAATTGGGACAGCTAGAGAACGGGATCTTTTATTGTAGCACAGATTGTAGTGATGAATGTAAAATTTAAAATTGATGGATATAATATTATCTATACACTTGTACATAAGTTAGGTATATCTATAAGACAGCTATTTTATTTTATCGTCTTTGCAATAATTGTATTTTCGTATTTTAGTCATTTGAGTTCATGTTTTTTCCACAACTTAGAATAGGTTCTAGATTAGATCAGGTTAAGTTATACAGTTTGTTCAGCGAATCTTCGGCCCTACGTCACAACTCCCGTCCTTGTCTTAGGTACATATGAATATATGATGGCTATCGGTCGCATATCCACGAGTCAGACAAGGACGGGAGTTGTGACGTAGGGCCGAACATTCGCTGAACAAACTGTAAGTTGCTCTTTATAATAAATTCTATAGGTGGTTGTATATAGGAGCAGCCAATGATTGGATACCGCCACCTTTTTGTATAATATATATGCATGCTTATATAATGCAATTTGAAATGATCTAAATAAAGGCATCATTATTATTAACTAAGTTGGGAATCAGGAACCTTTAGCACTTAGAAAATACTTCTTCTGCTTAACTCCACACACCAAAGCTACTACTACAATTGAGTTGTCTTTAGCAAAGCGTGCTTTGCTGAGGTAGCAAAGTAACTCACTTCTTGGCGCCTATTTAACGCAGATATTTTGCTGCGTTAATTGAGTTCTTACTAACCGTAGCAAAGTAATTCTTTCAGTGTAGGACCACTTTTATTCTTGCTTTTAATTATATATTGGAGGAGCTTAAATGTATCTTTTTCTTTTTCTTTTCTCAAAGTTCCAATGAGATTGCCTCAGATTGTGACGTGCATTTTCATTAACTAGCCGCCATTCTTATCACGTGCAGTAGAGAGGCTGGTTATTTGATAGATATTTAATTGATGTTTAGTTGTATTAATTTTTTAAATTTTTTTTCTGTAAATGAGATTTTCTGTTGCACTGAAAAAAGTCAGCATTAAATTTTAAGCTTCTCATGAATTTGAGATGTAAGTACTCTTTACTATTTATAACACTTTCTTTGAAACAAAGAAAATGATTTACTGTCACGAAAAGAAGCTTAATGTGGCAGAAATAATTTCTTAGTATCTAATTCAAGCTGCATTTCAGACACTGACTTCGATAAAAACTAATATGTCTTCATATTTAAAACAAAGTGTTTTATTCATTATTCATATAATTATCTTTAATTATAATTCTCGTTTGGTTATTGTCACGTACTATACCATTGGATTAAACGACGTACGAAACCAGCAGGCTGCACCGCCATGTTCGCCATGATGCTAGAACCGGTAGCAGAAGACGCGCGGCGATGAGTCCTTATTATTATAGGACGCAGATTCGCAGATGTTAGTTTAGTTTGCAGTGTGGGAGTGTGGTAGATGTGTGCGAAGTGCGTCTGAAGTCCGATGTCCGGTGGATTAGGCTGGGTATGCTGCCGGTATTGCCGGGAATAATAATCGTCGTTAGCATGAAAATAAATTTGTGCCAGCATATCGGCAGAGCTGTATATATGTTTTGTGCATCAAATGGTTTTAGGAACATGTACTTAAGTATATAGGTACTTTTAGGTTTTTCTATACGCAAGAATATCAGTTGGGGAGTTTCTGGCCGATCTAGGCTTCCAACACCTTACAGAAACATTTGAAGGTAACTGCAGATATTACTAGTGTTAGTCTCAGTATTATTTTATTTTTTGTATTATTTCATAGTATTTCTGAAAAATTAACCAGCAAATTCAGTAAGACTAAAAGCATAAAAAATGAATTATTTTTTCCTGATGCCTTATTTTTTATTTAATAAATTGCCTTATTTCCGATTAGATAGTTGTTTTTTTCCGCCTGCATTGCATTTCTAAATAGCAATAACAATCTTTGACAAAAAGTGAATTTTTCAACAAATCTCTAAAAATGTAATTCTGGAAGATTGTATTAAAATTTGCTTCAGAATTATTTTAGAGTTATATACCACCTATCCCTTAAACTGGACGCTACCTGTTTTTTAAAAAATACAGGAGATAAATTATTTGTGTAGGCAATAAAGATCTAGTATTATTAACTTTTAACGCCCTGTCAGATGGTGTGATCAGATCGTGATCAGCGACGAACTGCCCTCCTACTGGTCACGTTATAAACTCGGTACAACTCCAAAAGCACAAACTAATTATTGAAAATAAAAACTAGCAACTCGTTGTCGAAAGGTTATTTGTTTTCAAAACTTTGTTTTAAGGGTGGTAAAGAGCCAGAAGGGTGGCGCACAATTCTGACATGGAAAAACAGAAAGCACTTAGTAGAACGTCGTAAATAAGTCACCGGAGGTCAAGTATACCTAGCTAAAATCTAAAATGAACGTGTTGTTGACATTAGCTTCCAGACATAAGCACTGACCACTGAAATATTATTCCACAGCTTTTATAACTAAGTATGTAAAATTCGGCGCACTGTGGAATAGTCGGTTATAATTTTACAATGCACGGACTTTCTAAAACACATCACATACTGTCACTAAACATGTTATATATTTTTAAAAATGATCAATATCACTATTTTTTTCTCCGAGCTCGTTTTGTTAAAAGGTGGATAGTATCTTTGTGCTCTTTCCAATCGTGTACAAATCCAATATGGCGGCCATAAGAGAAAACGAAGTTGGCTGTGGCCGCTCTAAATCTAGCGGGCCTAGAAAATTTCTAACAGCGACATCGAGTTGATCATGATCATAAACCTAAAACTACAAAGTTTCATTAAATTCGTGTTATTTATAATGTTTTTAAAGAAATCCCTTTTTTTAATTTGTTGAGTATAAATCACGAATGATTCAAGGTACCCTTAGGGTGAGCATCGGAAGTTAGTAACTTGGTTTGGGGATTACAATGCAATCTCTAGACTGCACACGTCATATGAAAAATCTTCAATTACTTTGAGATTTACTGGGGAAGAAGAAATTGCCAAGAAGAAGCAGCAAGGTATGTGTCGTCCCCAAAATTTCGCTACGGTGAAGGAAGAAGCAAGATCTCTGCTGACATTAACTCTCAGGAGCACAACAGGAAAGAAATCAAGACATTTAATGAGAGGGAACCACTTGATTGGACAGGATAATACAGGCCTAATCATTCCTAGACAAATCAGATGTGGAACCGATGTGGTCAATTCGTGGACCAGGAAAATTGACAAGAGATGAAACAGTTTTCAGTTTCCATGTAACATGGAAATTTAATATATCTTTTTTCATTTGTCCTGTTTTTACTAAGTATTTTCCATCTGCCGTTTTTTCTAAATTATTAATTTTAATATTGCACCAAAACGTGCCGGGTATAATATTTTCAGTTGGCAAATCAAAACACAAACGATATATTGCATCTGCATCTTCTATTTCTTTACCCCGTTTGACTGTGATTTTAAAGTAAAAGCTTCTCAAAAACAGTTGCCATCTTGCTAAACGGTCACGAAGATTTCCCGTAGTTAAAAGTTGGGTTAATGCTTGATCGGGGCACAGTAAAATTTCTTCCTTCTATTAAAATGTTTTACAGCCTTTACCATCCCTAAACATTCCTTTCCATTGACAGAATAGTTCTGTTAACTTTTCGAGAATGTGTAAGTACAATATCCAATTACTCGCAACTGGCTATTTTTAATTTCATTTGGGACCCTTAGATATAAGATACCATCACATCCATAATATGAAGAATCAGTAGATAATTCATAATTTAGCCTAATATGTGGGATTCGTAAAATTGGCTCTTATGTAATCATGTCCACCAACGTTTTAAAACATATTTCGCATTCCCCTGTCCAAATAAATTTGTTGTTCTTACTTTTCAGTTATTCCATTGGTCTTGCTATCAAGGAATAAGCCTTAATAAAACTTCTAAATTTAAAATTATAAACCCCAAAAACACTACAGTGATTCTAAATTAGTGGGTCTCTTTATATTTCTGACCTTCTCAACATTCTTCTCATCTTCTTTATGTCACCATCTACTTCTCTTCCAAGGAAGGTAACTTTTGACATAACAAAAGAACATTTGTTTTTGTTGATTTTCAAATTATTTTCTTCCAATTTCTTTAATATTTTAAATGTTAAATTTTCACAATTTTCAAAATCTTCATAAGTGTATCCTCCAGACATTATGTCATCGATATATATATATATATACGACACATTATTTGTCTTCTAAAAGTTCTTCAAAAATTGTTTGCATTATTTTTTAAAATTTTGCGCTAGAATTTATCCACCCAAATGGTAAGCTTGTAAATTAATAGTGAGATTCTTCTGTTACAAATGCAGTATATTTTGACTCAGAAATTCCAATTTGCCAAAATCCATCTTTCAAATCAATTTTCGTAAATTAATTACATCCTCCAAACTTCTTAATTATATCTTCTATCATTGAAAATGGAAAAGGATCTAGTTCGGTTCATTTAACTTCAAATAATCAATACAAAGTCTATTAGAATCATCTTCTTTAGTTCTAATTACACAAGGTGATGCATATGGAGATTTAGATACTTTTATTATTCCTTTATGTAACATTTTTTATAGTATGTTTTCCAACTATCAGATCACAACAAAAAGCATCTGTAACAATGGGATTAATTTGGGTAACTTTTTATCAATCATTCTGTTTTCAAATCACATTTTGTGGTACCAGTTACTCTTAATTATCGTTATTTGCTCTATACATAGCAAATTATGACGAACTATCCATTTTTACTTAGGATATCAAATTAAGATCCAGTATCTAATAATGCTTTACATTTGTAGCCATTAAAATATACAGTTTCGAAAACATTTTTTAATTGCATATAAATAGAAAAGCTGCAATAATTCTCATATTCATTTTAATCCAACAATATTTTCCATTTCTAAAGCATGACAGTTTCTTACAATATTGTTATTATCTCTTCTGAAAGTCCTTTCACGCTTATTTCCATTTATGTTATCCTCTCTTCTAAAATATCTGTGTTGAATATTTCTATTGCTACCTTCCACTCTAAATTGCTGCTAAATGGGGTTCTCACTATATTTGTATCCTTCCTTACTCCTTTCAATGAACTAATTAAATCTTCTTTACTTTTATGCAAGAACTATTTATTTGAGATTGTATATAATGTGGCATGTGACCTTGGATAGATATTCTAATATAATAGGACCATTTTTGTATCTATAAAATTTTGCTTGATTCCATTTATACACATGATAACATTAAATTCATGTTGAATAATAACAAAGTCTTCTTATCATTTTCATGCAATTCCATCCAGATAATTTCGCATGTTATATATATTTTTTCAGTTTCATTGCTCCAATTATTTGCCACACAAATAAATTCAAATGATTTTATCCATGGATTTGGGTCTTGATTTTTTCCAGTGAATATGGAATGTTTTAAATTTGTTTCCTTATCATATTTAGCAATTTTTGACCATTTTGACATTATCTCATCTAAATCATTCTTGCTAATGGAAATCTCATCTTCTATACTATTATCTTCAATCCTATGTTCATCCTTCTCATATTCTATTCGTATAAAATTATTCTTTTCATTTACCGACTGCGCCATTTGTAATAAACTCTCTTACAACAATCATCATTTAATATTTATACGGTGAGTATATTATTAAATGACAGAAAAGCGGATTTCCTGTGCCTGCCCGTCCACCATATTTGACGGCTTTTGCCTATTTTCTCCGGGGATACCTTAAAACCACGGCTTCAAGGACAACCCGCCAAGGACCAGGGATAATTTGAAGGAGAGAATTTGGCAAGAGATCATCAACATTTCATTGGAAATGCTACGTAATGTCAAGGGTAGCCCTACTCTCAGACTGCAATAATGTGTACAAAACCAAGGAGGCCATTTTGCCAACACCATCTTTTCAGAAAATAATAGTTATTTATGTATCAAGGGAATTATAAGGGCCTTAATTACCGATGGCAAAGTTTGCGTCCCGAGGGCCTCCGGCCCGAGGGACAGCAATTGCCTGAGGTTATTAAGGTCCATTAATTCCCGTGGTACATAGATAATTTTATTTCTGACCGATTTCAATAAAATATTGTTCATTTTTAAAACGGAAAAAATGTACCAATTTATTACCTTCCCGGTATATTTGAATCAGGTACCATTGATTATAAGAGTTTTGTTGTTGCTAGGTTGCTGCTGTGTTATTTGGTTATAAACAGAACTGTTGTGAAAGGTAGAGGGAATTATAGAATCTATAATGTCCCAAGGGAGTTATGACCCTCTTTATTGATAGCATAACTATGACGATATAGGCTTATAATATCCCGGTCAGAAATAAACATTTTAAATCCCGCAGTTTGACTGGCCCACCCTATATATGGCTCTGACTATTATAACTCGCTCTTTTCGTTTCTATATACCGGCCTATACCGGTGCACCTAATTTTATATTCAAATTTTTCCCCCGTGGAAATACGAATATTTCCAATTCTCTCGGATAAAAGCAAAGGCGAAGGCATAAGGTAACAATTTGAGTGGAGCAAAGATTCAAGCAGGCCTCACGCGAAGTGCGCCCATGGGTTCAGCCATTTTTTTATTTCCGCCGTTCTCGACAAAACCCTTCAAAGGGAAATAAAAACCGTAGTCCGGGGCGAGGGTTGCTTTTGTGTGCTTACCTTTTGTTTTAATGAATTATATTTTTTCTTTTGTTTGGAAAGCTGGAAACAGAGGATTATTATTTACCTCCTTGGAACAACCAAACGTATCACGCAGCATGAAACGGCATGTTAAAAGGCGGATTTATCACGAAAAATAGTAAAAAAGAGAAGAAGCGCGCGAATAACGCCATAAAATGAGGATGTGGCACGCCGAAATGCGCTCGTGTTTTACAGCTGTGTGTTTAATATAATTACAACATAATTTTAAGAGGAAATGGTTTTTAATAAGGAAAACGGGGTCTCGCCATATCCCTACCATTTGTATTTCCAACGGAAGGTATAGCGTAGCGTGGTTTGTTTTCTGCCGTTTTGACTACGATAATAATTATCAAATAGGGGTGGATTTTGTACTTATAATTATAAATAAAGGGGGATGTTTTTGTGGCATACCAGTTAAAGGATAATCAGTTGAAAAAAATGCCCGTCAATCGGAATTCGAACCCGTAACTCCTACATACGCTTTTGACGTATATTGAAAATATTCCATGGCTGACTATGTGAAAATTAAAAAAAAAATCAGAAAATTAGCCATAGCTCCTTTATTTTTTATAATAACTATGCCGAGTATTATATCTTTGGAAAGCTAAAAAAATTGCCGATTTTATAAGGCTACAGCCAACTATGATTTACATTTAAAAAAACAAAAATTTATGTCTCGGTTTATGTCTTATCTCAAAAATCACAAACATAACATAAAAAATTGGATCAGATTGTCTTATTAAGCCCAAAATTATGTACAATTTTTGTCTTTACAGTTTTTCTGTGTAATCAGAAATAACGGAGCTACAGAGATCTGATTAAATAGCAAAAAATCACTCTTTTCAAAATATCTAGTGAGCCATGAACTTTTTTAAAAATCCAAAAGGGGCATTAGATTGAACATTCAAAACGGCAATTATTTCCCCATTTAACCGTTGTTCTAGCTCTGCTAGTTTCCGAGATCCCCATAGTGGGCATCGAAAAAACTCATCTTGTATACAGAGTGTCTCACTTAAGAGTGAAACAACCTTATAACTTCTTTAATTTTTAACCGACCAGAACGAAATTTTTACCAAAGGTGGCCTACTTATTTCCACAAAATTAGTTGCCTACTCCAAAGTCACAGCCAAATGCGATGTCACAATCGAGACTAAAAATCTGAAAATCATATTAAGAATTTTTTTTTCAAAAAAATAAAGCAATAATTTTGTAAGTCGGTCAACGGACAAAAAAGTTCATTCTCATTTTTAGGGAGCATCACTCTGTATCAACCCTCTAAAACGGTACAATTGAACTATGATTTCTGTCGATAAATGCCCCTGGTACACCCACAACGTGTACCAAATGTGACTTTTCTGCAAGTTCAAAAATACCTGAGATATTGATTTTTTTCGAAATTTCAAAGCCCACTTTCAAGGCCTACAACTTCGCAGGGGTGCAACTTAGTATAGAGGTAAGTTGCATTAAATCACCTTATTTTGGGCTTCCCTGCGCCTATGCTCCTGCTCTGTGTGCGGAACACCCTGTATAAATACAAATACAAATTTTCAGCGCCTTGGCGAATGTGCGTACCTAATTTCGTTAAAATCGGTGTAAATGGAATATCCATAAATAGCAGTTTATGATACAAGGACTAAAATTCATCCGTGTAACATACAACAATTTTAGTACCGATGTGCTTAAATATATTTAAAAAAGTAGAAAATTGAAATCAGAAATGATAATATTGTTTTATGTCCATTTCTTCAGTACAATAAATCTTGGTTACCTATGAACAATGTGCTTGTGTTAATCAGGTCAGATATTGTCGTTTTAATAAAAGAAGCACAACAAAAATGAACATTGATGAATATTTTCTTGAAGAATGCATTCAGTATTTTCCACATTTCCAAAGTAAAAGGATAAGTAGCAAATTTGGTTAATTTAAAGAAATGTTAAAATATCGGAACCTAGAACTCAATGATCTTAATAAATAATGATATCGAGAGCGAAAAGTACGTTTCGCACGACCACGGTCCAATTTCAATACTTTATATAAAAGTTCTTCTTTTCGATCTTACGCAAGAATAGATTTCACAAAAATATAAAGAATATATAGGGTGTTCTCTTTAAATTCTATTTGTTAGTTTGTTAACAATAATTAAAACAACATGCTTCATGGGTGCCTGAAGATTAATTTTCACAGGAGCGCAGAAATCTGATACTGATGTTTTAATTCATTAGGTGCTCACTAATTTTCAATTTGAAACCAAGATCGACAGATCTAAGTCTATATAATCAATACCCATGAATCACCCATAAAAACTCTTTAAATAAAATTCTTGCAAAAATAAATGCAAAATATAAACATAAAATGGATAATGCGTGCGACAGGTCACTGCGCTCGCAAAACGCTGCATAGTACAGTCGTAGTTTGACGGGGAATACAAAAAATGTAGCCGACAGTTAAGTTTCTACTGTGGTAATATGCACAAAGGACAGAGTGACGCGCGCGCTTTCTAATTGAGGCAAAGACGTGAACCTTCAAATTCAATCAATTCAAACGAATGTAAGTTGAAGATAATTTCTGTAAAATTATTGTTTTTACGGAAATTATTGTTTGATATGTGAACATCCCTATTGCAATGGCTTATGTAGCTAATGCCGTTTTACAAAACGCCTAATGTCATTTTCAAAACGACAAATAATATATGCCTAAACTATGCAATATTGCTTTGAGACTTGAGAAATTAAGAATTTGGTTATACGTGCATGTCCTGCATGGGGTATAATATACAGAGTGGTTAACTTTTAAGGGACCATACTGTAACAGGTGATAGACCTTAAAAAATAATCGAACTTTTTCCTATATACTGTACCTACCTATTTAAGGCCTTATAAAAAAGTTACAGGTTGTTAAAGTTTTAAAAAATATGTGGAATATTTACCAAACTATAGTTGAGTTATTTAAGTCATATTTGGTACACATTATAACGGCATGGGTTAGCATAAAACCTGTTAATATCAAACACCTAACACCTTCAACAACCAGTGGCGGAGAACTGGGTATTATCTAGTATTAGAAAAAATATGGAACAATTTGTATAGTAATAAATTGTACTAAAATTGATATGTACATTTTAATTGCAAACAAAAATGTTCTATCATTTTTTCGTGTGTCATGCTTTCATGGCAAAACTTCTATTATTTCAGAGTATTTAGGAAAAATTAACTAAAAAATTCTCTCCATAAGTTGTTAGGTTCTATACATTATTATGACCCTATTCTGGTTAGGGCTTGTACGGTAGTTATTTCTCGAAAGCATGATTTCACCAGAAAAGTGCTACAGCAACGTCCCTTCTAAAAGTTAAACCCTCTTCTTATTGTTGTTTCTTATTTTCTTTTAATTTTTCTGCCTTCGCTGCCGAGTGCCTCAGATATCAAAGAATAGTGTTGGTGAAAAGGTCTGGTACATCTGGTGGAACTTTGTGGTTGGGCGTGACGGCGTGACAATCGGTGACAGATAGACCTGACACGGATGTAGTATTTGATCTCTTGGAAGAGCTGAACTAAAACGTTCTCCAGGGGTGGGCAAGTATTCGTTGAAGGTGAAACTGGGATTTGGATGTTAAAGCATACATCTACACTATGTTCCATGTGAAGAATTATATTTACTTAATCTTAGTTTAATATTTAGTATTAGAATTAGGCATGGTTTATAGAACTGGTAATATTATAGTATTGCCGCAATAGATTTTATGTCGAACATTAACCTGTTGCCTAATATATTAGGTATGTTTTATTGGTGTCACTGTGAATGTGGTGACATCTGTTAACCCGTTTTATTGTCTCTTGTTTTTCTGTCACTAGATTCACCAGTATTACTAGTGACGCACCAATAAAACGAAGCTATTGTCAACCAGAGAAAATAAGATCGGGTCCTAACATATTTTCAGACATATTCGGAAAGTTCATAAACCTCAAAATTCTTGCTAAATTGCAAATTCAACTTATCCGTCAATGGCGAATCGAACCATAATAATACAAAAAAGTCGAATTTGACGTAAAACCATGACACATATTATGAAAAATCAAAAGAGGACATTTTTGTTTACAATTAAAATTTAGATTCAAATTTCAATACATTTTATTAGATACTATACAGTGTTATTCATTTTTTTAATAACAATTTTTTCCAATTACCCACTTCTGCGCCATTGGGTGTTAAAGGTGTTTGATATTCCTAGGTTTTATGTTAACCCATGCCGCTAGAACATGTACCAAATTTACTTAAATCTCTCAACTAGTTTGGTAAACATTCAATAAAGTCCACATAATTTGTTAAAACTGCAACAGACTTTAACTTTTATATATGGCCTTAAAAAGATACATTTTATACGAGAAAGTGCGGTTATTTTTTTAAGTCCTGTCACCCGTTACAGTTTGGTCCTTCAAAAGTGAACCACCCTGTACAATAGAATCTACAGCACCTCCCTAATGCCAAAATCATTATTCCATCAAAGGTGGACCCACGCTCTCCGTGCATGCCGTATATAGATAGCACCTGCTCAATACTTAACTCCAATAACACGTGAGCCGGAACAAGAGCGCTATAGGTTGGCTCCGGCATAAATTAACCGGGCAACTCACCCGGAACGGACCGGCGCACCCATTTCAATTACGCGTTATTAGAGCATCGCCGCCATATTCATGAAAATGCAAATCACGTGTAAAAGCGTCTAGGGGCAGTCCATATACCCGCTTTATTGGGCCAAGGCGGAATGGCCCAAGTTCGCCCGTGCGATATTTTAAGCGCCGGCCGCGGGGTGTTGATAACGTTCATACATTTCAATTATAGAGGCGTAGTCTCGCCAATGGAATAGGCTGATCGAATTTTTAAAATTAAATTATTAGTAGTTCTATTATATATCCCAATTTCATTGGTGTTTTATGTTTTGGTCTAACAGTAACTTGGCCCATTTGAAACTATTCATTTTGAACGTGTTTGCTGTTTTGTGTACTCAAAACATTCGCTCATGGTTTGTCGCTAGCACAAAGAATGTTCAAGTATAGGTACACTGAATTTTTGTTCAAACACATTAACAGTTCGATAGTTTGCTCTGTTCCATGGCCGACTAGAAGTTCATATATAGTTAACTAGGATTTATTGTAATGATCTTCTTATCTTCATTTTATACTTTTTTAAATAAGTATATTATATCTAAGCACATATTTTATGACACACGGACAAAAAGTAGTTTTTGGTACTCCTGCGGTTCGCCAGCCTCGGCTGCGCCTCGGCCGGTGAAGTCTGCGTCCGTCCGAAAAACTCAACTTTTCGTCCTTGTAACTACGTCGAGCGGACACAATTAACTATTAGGCTCCACATAATGACAAAGTACAGTAGGTATATTATTAAATTATATTGTATAATAAGACGTACTTCAAACTTTCAAATATTTTATTTTTAGCTGGTGACAAAATGTAACAAAATAAAACAAAAATTATCTTGATGGAGCTCCACCACATAATTACTTGCCCGTAAGAAATTACCTAGATCAGCTCTATCCAAATAGTTGGATAGGGAGAAATAGACCTATTTCCTGGCAGTCCCGATCCCCCGATTTGTCTGTTTTGGATTTCTTTTTGTGAGGAACAGTACAAAATAAAATATGAGACAATTGTTAAATTAAGAGCAGCTGTTTTAGAACCAATTGCCAGTATTGACAGGCGCTCTCTGAGAAAGGCGACAAATTCAGCTTTAAAAAGATGCAATATCTGCATAAATAATAATAGTGGATTGTTTGAACAACTTAATAAATAACTAATAATAAATAATAATTTGAATTTGAGTTTTTTAATTTTTGTTTTATTTTGATACATTTTGTTACCAGCTAAAAACAAAATATTAGAAAGTTTGAAGTATGTCTAATTATAAAATAGAACGTAATTATGAATATATTCCATGGCTGACTATGTGAAAATTTAAAAAAAAATCAGAAAATTAGCCATAGCTCTTTTATTTTTTGTAATAACTATTCCCAGTATTATATCTTTGGAAAGCTCAAAAAATGGCCGTTTTTATAAGGCCACAGCCAACTATGATTTACATTTAAAAAAACACAAGTTTATGTCATATCTCAAAAATCACAAACAACATAAAAAATTGGATTGGAATCTTATTAAGCCCAAAATTATCTACAATTGTTGTCTTCACAGTTTTTCTGTATAATCAGAAATAACGGAGCTAGAGAGATCTGAAGAAATAGCAAAAAATCACTTTTTTCAAAATATCCAATGAGCCGTGAACTTTTTTAAAAATCCAAAATGGGCATTAGATTTAGCATTCAAATCTGTAATTCTTTCCCCATTTAACCTTTGTTCTAGCTCTGCTAGTTTCCGAGATCCCCATAGTGGGCATCGAAAAAAACTCATCCTGTATATCGCAGGCTATTTTTTGCCATCCTTTTTAAAGGGATCACACAACCAATCGGTTGCGGAAGCATAAATTAAAACACATTGGTGCCCCACCCCAGAGCAAAATTAGAAATATCGGAAACTTCAGCAGTTACGTAAAAAATTAATTAATGACCATGATCAATGATCATATTGTCTTCGATTTCCAAGTTGAACCTTCGTTAGAAATGCGTAGCTGAAATACCTGCTAACTGTAGCAGCAGTCGCCTTTGGAAAGGAGTATGAAGTGGAGATTTTAATGCGTTCGATTCAATAAGGATTTATTATGGGTAGTTATACGGTGTGTCTATACTGTCTATCGATAAAGGGCCACTCGAGAATATCTTGACAAATATGCATTTTTTTGGAGCACTTTATTTGAAAGAAAAATTGCTTTTTTGAAGGGCTAACTTTGTATAAACAACAATCCAGAATCATGGCTTAATAAAAATATCAACGTTATTATTATTCACAACCATCAGCTGTATTAGTTTTCGCAAGACACCACTCTTGCAAAAACTTTTGATACCCTGTGCTGTAAAACCAGTAGGTATAAGTACTACTTACGCTACGACTGCTGCTAATGCCAAAATAACTTGCATATATTAGTGAATTCGTTATTATTGCAAACGCGGGCGCGGGCACTGTCATAAAATGTTCTCACATCCGCACCTCACATCGAACAATAATTCGGGCGTGGCTGGCAGGAGGCTATACGAAGATAGTAAATCATCGATAAAAAATTGAGGTTTCGAAAAAAAGGCACTTTAATAAAAGCTATTGCTTTTGATGCGTTAAGTATATACGTGGTTAAAATTTTATTACTGTATGCGCAGAATGATGAACTCTTTTATTTTTTGTTTCCTGTTTTTGTAGACAAGCTTTCACATATTGTAGTAAATTTAAGATGAAAAGTTCCCATAAACATGCGTGTATAAACTTTTAGTTTTCGAGAACAGTGTTTCATAAAAAGGTCTGCAATTGACAAGTGCTTAGTCAGAATTATAAATGTAAATTTTAAATAAATTAAAAGTAAAAAAATATTTAAAAAAAAGCTTTTATTTAAATGCGCTAAAAAGAATAAAATAATCTTTTCTTTTAAAACTTTTACTATCAACTTATAACGTCATTCCACAATTTATATGATATAAAAGCTTGTCGCCAGATTTAAGTAGTGGTATTTACTTAGTTTGAAAACTTAAATCTCGCGACAAGCTTTTATATCATATAAATTGTGGAATGACGTTATAAGTTGATAGTAAAAGTTTTAAAAGAAAAGATTATTTTATTCTTTTTAGCGCATTTAAATAAAAGCTTTTTTTAAAAATATTTTTTTACTTTTAATTTATTTTGTAATTTTTAGTTTGGCCAAGTGTCTGAGTCTATTCATCTCAGTTAACGCATCATTGTTGCAAGGTCGTTTGCCGGTTAGTTTAGAACAGTCTAGCTCTTCAATGAGGAGACCTTCTAATGACCATCTTGGGTGTTCCGCCATGTTGGATTTAGAATGACGTCACACATATAATCATGCATTGTCATCCAAATTAAACGTGTGTACAAAATTTCAGCTCGATCGGTTGAAATTTAACTAGTCCGCCATCTTGAGTGTTCCGCCATGTTGGATTTAGAATGACGTCACACATATAATCATGCATTTTCATCCAAATTAAACGTGTGTACAAAATTTCAGCTCGATCGGTTGAAATTTAACTAGTCCGCCATCTTGAGTGTTCCGCCATGTTGGATTTAGAATGACGTCACACATATAATCATGCATTGTCATCCAAATTAAACGTGTGTACAAAATTTCAGCTCGATCGGTTGAAATTTAACTAGTCCGCCATCTTGGGTGATCCGCCATGTTGGATTTAGAATGACGTCACACATATAATCATGCATTGTCATCCAAATTAAACGTGTGTACAAAATTTCAGCTCGATCGGTTGAAGATATCTGCTTCAAAATTGAGTTGCAAGATTCCACCCGAACAAATTACATACATACATACATACATACATACATTGCAAGTTAAATAAAAGCTTTTAAGTGTTCCGCCATGTTGGATTTAGAATGACGTCACACATATAATCATGCATTGTCATCCAAATTAAACGTGTGTACAAAATTTCAGCTCGATCGGTTGAAATTTAACTAGTCCGCCATCTTGGGTGATCCGCCATGTTGGATTTAGAATGACGTCACACATATAATCATGCATTGTCATCCAAATTAAACGTGTGTACAAAATTTCAGCTCGATCGGTTGAAGATATCTGCTTCAAAATTGAGTTGCAAGATTCCACCCGAACAAATTACATACATACATACATACATACATACATTGCAAGTTAAATAAAAGCTTTTAAAAATAAAAATAGTCCAGTCTTGTTTCGTCTTTCATGTGACCCACCGTATGGGTTATGCCCTCAGAGAAATAACCAAGGATAGAGGGAGCAACAGCTTCAAAATACATACATTTGTAGTCAACCAACATCTTATGCAAATTTTCCGAAGTAAACAAACATTAGGCCCGTGTGTACAACGTTTACCTGAGATAGGTTATGTCCTGAGAAATATCAATTTAGCCACATACCACACACTTTCTGCGTCCCATTGTATACAAAATCAGTCACTATATCCTAAATACCAATAAATAGCCTTTAAATTAACAGAAAAACAATTAAAAACGGGAAAAATCCATACGTAAACAATCGGAAAACTTGACATGCTGGGCATACACAAAACAAATATCGCTGAGTTAACGGACGCGGCGCCCGCGGCAGCAAAAGCAGCGTTGCCATGTCGGGCGGTTTGAGGTATCTAGACGATTTTATTATAGTGATAATTAGATACTATAATTACACTGCAATTTAGTTTTAGTTTAAAATTGTTACAAACAAGAAATTAATAACTACATTTGTTAATTCAGCGTTGTGGGAGGTGTGCCTTCATTGAATCTCATTATTAAACCCTTCTATTTTGAAATGAAATGCTGTAAACAATGGAGTACGCGGCATCACTCAAAAATATGTTGGCTTTGTTTACTTTTTGTTCTTACTCCCTCTATCCTTGGTTATTTCTCTGAGGTTATGCCCATACCCATACGCTCTAACTATTTTAAAACTTACCAAGTTGAAATGTTTTAGTTTTAGTTGGATCGTGTGATAAATTAAGTTAACCCTAAAACCATAGTATTAAAGGACAAAAGATGCTTCACCCCCTACCCCCCCGCACGCTGTGTTTCAGAATACGTACTAATATATCCCAGTCTAGACCCCAGACGTAACGGGTCAATTTGCCATCCCTCTTAGGGCTCCAGAATTTCTGGCTAGGTTACGTTAACATAAATTAGAACACATCGGTGCCCTCCCCAGGGTGAAATTGGGAAGAATTGGGAACCACAACAGTAGCGTAATGAATTAATTGGCCGTAACTATAATGTCGTCGATATCCGAGTCAAACCTATTTTGGCAAGAGCTGAAATAGCGGCGGACGGCAGCCAGAGTAGGGGAATGGAGCGAAAGGGCGAGTTTTATGTATATGATTCATTAAGGGTTTATTAGAGGAAGATATTATGCAGAACGACGGACACTTAAAATTCGCTATAGCTCTTTGTATAAATTGATGGATCATAAAGAGGAGGGATACATCTAGGTAGAACAAGGTATTTCACTGAAATAATAAATTTTATTTTCCTCATTTTATGTTTCTACTTGAAAATGGAGGATGTGAAAGTTTAATTTTAAGAAGCTATTTATATTAATAACTTCTTTGTTTTTCCAAATATCCTGTTGACATTTGGCACAAATTTCTTACACATAAAAACGATTTTCTGTGCAATTATAAAAACAAATACTTAGCGTATATTTCTTTAAGTTTTTGACGCTGGCAATATTTTCATTTAGGATTTGGTTTACGAGAAATAATTGTAATTTACGAGTATTTAGCTGCCAATGCGTTAGGATTTTTTGATTATTTTAGGCTAATCACTGTCTCGTACATTGTGTAACCTAATTTTAGAAATTGGAAATTTTGAGTGATTTTGGAAACACACTGTCCTCGCCCAGCTTTTTATTACTTAAGAATACACGAGAGAACACCGCAAAAACAAAGTTCCTATACACTTATGCCTAGAGTCCTCTTGTTTTCAAGATAAAAAGTGGGTAATTTTGTTAAAGAATTATACACCTACAGGGTGATCCCAGTCCCAACTAGGATTGTATCAAATATAGACAAAAATTTTGAATCTTTAATCTTCGAGAAAAGGTCATATTATCTTCATAAAAATATTGCTTGCCCTGAAACCCTTGAAAATATAGTTGTCCGATATAATAGTAAAATTTAATTTTAATAATATTTTTTTATTAATTTAAAAACAATGAAAAATATACAAGGTACTTACTAAAAATCTTATCCTTTTTAATTTCGTTATGAAATTTTAAAGCATGGCCTACTGGTCAAAACTAATAGTTTGGGATATTTTTGAATATATTTCCTTACTTCGAAAATGCAATTTTCCTTAACTTTGCTTTATTAAAAAATATTATAGCTTGCACATTACCTAATAGAGTCCAAAGCACGAAAGAAAACGTTTCTAAAGAATGCGGGCAGCGTTGCGAGATTTCCTATACGAGTAGTCGTTATTTATTGGCGAATACAAGTTTTATCATATTGAAGCCGAATTTCTGAACTCTGTTGTACCGAAAAAATAAAGCTCGCATCACGGGACCAATTACCCATTTTTGTTTATCATTTATTTTTAACGCGGTGTGATAAAACACCTATTACATTTTTTTCAACATCGTCGCGTCTACCATCGCCTTTGAAATACGGCAACACAGCACTTCTGCGAAGGAGTCGGCTGACAAAATCAGTTAGCCAACGCGTTTTGTGCCTGTTTCTATAGTACGGAAAGTTAACTGCGTATTTGGGCTACCATACAGACCTCATTTTTTAGGCCGCTGGCAAGTTTTTTCCGTCGGCTCAGAGAGCTCAGTGGCGTTTCGTATGTTCGGGAGTTAACGTGTGCAAAATGAGTAAACAGGGAAGAACGTTGCATTCTCAAGCCCTAGAAATAATTGCCAATGTTATAAGGGTTTGCCTTTCTCCATAATCTAAGGCATCACCGTTAAGAATAGTATTAACAATAAATTAAATAACAATTATATGAAAATTAAGCCAGTGAGTTACACAAAATTGAGCTACGCCCCTGAACTGTGACTAATTCTATAATATTTGCGAGTTCTTCCCCCTTACGTCGCACGCATTCTGCCGTAAGGAGGACTATACAAAAAGTTATTTTATAGAAGAAACTGTAAACCACAAAAATATTAATTATTCTATTGTCCTGATGGATGTCAATATAATTGAGGAAACGTGAACTTTTTGAAAAAAGTGTGGTTGTTGTACCTTTCGATCCACTACCCAGCCAATACAACTCACAATAAATTAATAACTTGGATCGCTAAACACCACATCTAATTTATTAGTATACCCTGTGGATATGTCGGACCAGCAGGCGTTGACTGTTGTATTTATAAAGACACGGCTATATAGCTTTATGCCCTTCAAAACAGATAGCTCTGATGGCTAACAATGTATTCTGCATTGTATTTTATCTCTGGAAAGCGCATGGTGAGCCAAAAATGTGTCAGACGTGACAGGCGTGAGCAGTCTTTAATAATATATCAGTCAACGCAGCAGGCTTAGGTATCACAATGGGATTTAAGAGGGGGTTGCCGACAGCGAAAGTGACGTTAGATTTCGTATTATTTTAAGTTGTATAGCATAAACTCTAATAACATTTTACCTGGCAAAAATTTAGTACAAACATCTCTGTCTTCATTTTAATCATAAGATCTTAAAAGCATATGCACTGGAATTATTATTTTTCACAAGGTTTTCATAACCTATAAAAAAACTCTGCTTGTAAAATCTTCTGATTAAAATGAATACAGAGATGTTTGTACTAAATTTTTGAGAAGTAAAATGTTATTAGATTTTATGCTATACAACTTAAAAAAATACGTAATCTAACGTCACTTTCGCTGTCGGCAACCCCCTCTTAACAAGAAAATTAAACAGCTATACGGTGAAGACACGGTAAAACCACTGAAGATATGGGCTAGCAACAACAAAAATGTATTACATTTTAACAACCATAAGAAATTCCTAATGAAATATAAAAAAAAAACAATGTAAATCCATCGCACATCCAACAGATATCAGGTTGTATTCATCATTTGATCGCTAACAGTACCCTTGTCACCAACAAATGTCAACGTTTACTTCGACGATCAATATTAAATTTGGGAATAGAATACTGCCATTGGAAAGAAAATTGTTTAAAAAACTTTGTAACTAGTGCTAAGAAGAACAGTATCAAAGTTATACTATCTGATATTGATTTTACAAGGTTTTAATCATCTCAAACAATTTTTTTAATAACAAACATAGGGAAGTGAGACATAAACAAACAAAGAAGTTAAATAAAAAAACAAAAAATAACCACCAAATCATTGAATATACCATGAAAAATGGCTCATTAATTTAAGGCACTTAGTCACCTGAGGTCAAACAAATTCTATCTTTAGGTGACAAATTATGTCTCCCCCATATACACGATATTCTAACATTATACGAATTAATAATAGATTTGGAATATGTTATAGATTGGATGACAGACGACAGTAAGATTGAGATCCGCAGTAGATGTATTAATATAATAACAAATTTTCGAAATAACTTCAGAATTTAAAGTTAAGCCCAGAGCAAAAGATCTTGGTTCAAAAATTTGAACAAGCAATAAATTTCTTAAAACTAACCGGCAACTACTAGTAACCAAAGCAGATAAAGGTAACACAATTGTTCTCATTAGCAAAGACGAGTACTCAATAAACTTGTAGACCAACTTCTAAAAGAAAAAATACTAAGTTCTGAAGAAAGCAAGCATTTAAAATCGACAAGAGGTCTGGAACCTAAAATATACCTACTTTTAACTGAAGTACATAAAGTTGACACCCCTCTAAGACCAATATAGAGTGTCATTCGTTGGTTCACCTCTTTTTAATATACTTACAACAATATTTATATAAAAGACGAAAGACACATTAAGCATTCATTTGAATTCGTAGAAGCAATTAGAGAGCATGTCTTACCACAAGGATACGAATTAATTTCTTTAGATGTAGTTTCTCTGTTCACCAATATTCCTCTTGACCTGGTTATCGATATAATAAAGAAAAAATGCTACCTACTAAGCAAAAAAAACATATTTATCCTTGGTAAAGTTTCTAACACTTACGACATTTTGCATTAATAACAATTATTTTCAGTTTGAGTTTGAATTAGAGAACTTATTTTACAAACTGCATGTCCCCTGTTTGCTCTGATGTCGGAACTACAGGAGACTTGCATTAACAAATTATCCTTAATTATCCATCGCTATGTAGATGATATAATAGCCTGTGTTCCAATAAACAAAACCGAAAAAGAATATATCAGTGTTCAACAGCTACCCTAACAGATTACAATTCACCCTAGAAAATGTAAATTAATACTGAGACTCGCATTCTGCAATTTTTATATGTTAGGGCCTGTAGGAAAACTAATGGTACAATAAAAATTAACTGGTATCATAAACCTACCTTTTCAGAACATTTTTAAATTTTTACTCTGCAAAATAAAAAAAAAATATTACACATAGGTAATCTCAAACATAGGACTTATCGCATATAATTTCATTCTTGTCTCAAGTATGGTATACTGTCTTGGGGAAGCGCATCGCACTCTCAACAACCACCCAGAATATTTTAAATTCAGAAATCCGGTGTGCGTGCTATAAAAAACGAAACACTATTTGCAATGATAATCTTAGAAAATCTCACGTTATACGAAGTAATGTCGACAACTTTCAGACCCACGAATCTCAACACTCTCTGAATACCAGAGGAAAGACGAATCCCATATACCACCTAGAACGAGAATATATAAATCCAGAAAGTTGGGCATCCATCTTTACAATGCATTATCAAGAGCGATTAGATCGTTACCACTAAAACAGTTTAGGCGAACTATGCAAGGGGCTTTGAATGATTTGTGTCCGAGCAGTATTGCAGAATTTCAGGCTCGCGTGGGGGAAATTCATGCTCTTAAAATGTGACTCTCTTTTTAAACCCATATTGTATTATATCTGTAGAGTTTTAGTCGAAAAGTTTTATATGTTGTGTATCTGTAATTATTATACTTCATGGATCATGCTCGCTCAATGATATTCTTTTTAAATTAATGTTTTTTTTATATTATATATTATGTGTCTGTATGTGCCTGTATTTGTTTCTGTTTGTACATGCAACTACATCAGAGTGTCACTAAGAGTCAGAACAATCTGAAAAATCACATTTTCTCTAAGCTAAAACAATATTTTTCAATATTCTACTGATCTTAGGAGTTTGTGCACTTAAAACGGAATCAAACTGTATACGCTCGAACTCATTTCTGTTAGAACCTGGGGTACACTGACATGGTTAAACATACATACTTAAACTTTTTGAGGGAAAACAAAGCTTATTTAAAAACATTCTGGCGGTATGTGCCCTTCAAGCAGCTGCGGTAAATTTAACAATATCAAGTCATGCATAATAATTGTTTACCAATTATTTCCGAGGCTGAATAAAATTGGTCAATCCGGCCAAAAACTAAATTTTGGGCTCCCTTTTAAGGTCCTCTGGGACCCTTAGTGTGAGCATTGCACAAACTAATAATTTGAATATAAAATATCTGTATCTGTATCTTTTAAATATTCATTCGTTCAGGGTAGATGGGTCTCTACGTCACAATTTTAGAAAAGTTATCGAACACTGGACTAATAATGTAAGATCTCATAAAATAATTGTACAGGTTGGCTCACTAAAAACTGACACCCCTCTTGTTAGTTTTTGAGGTTAGAAGAAGAACTTTAACCAAGACAACTTTATTAGCAAAAACATAACGAAAAAATTATAATAAAGTTGTCTTGGTTAAAGTTCTTTTTATTACTAATTTCACAAAAAATGTTAATTTAGGACAATACCTACTGTAAATAAAGAAATCCAAATGAATAAATCCCATTTCTCAGCCTACTACGAAATTTTAATTTTTTCGAATTCACGCGCACCGCGACACAAAATTGCGTTTTTCATGAAAACGGTTAAGGTTTTCGTATTTTTACAAGAGATATTTTTTGTTCAAAATCGAATGAATGAATCTAAAATGCAGATTTTTCAACGACAAAAAAGTTCAAAAACACTTTTGTTCGAAAGTAACGACGTAGACAACGCCCTCTAGCGGCTAGAAGAAAGTTGATAGAAAATTCATAATCGCCGTCCCAGAAAACATAAAAGTACAATTTTCAACTCGATAGCATAAATGGAATCGAAAATACTATTTTTTTTCTGTTTTTAAAAGAAAACTTTGACGCCCTGTATGTCGAAAACGAAGCGTTTTTGGACAAAATGTTATAAGAAGAACCCCATTTATTTTTAAAAATACTACTCAAATTTTGAGTATGGCGTTTTAACTTCGACTCACCCTGTATATTAAAGCAGAATTATTACAAAAACAATTTAATTTGAAATTGTATACCTAATAGGAATTTATGATTAAATACTTTTCAAAGTTTTCCAATAAAAATCGTTGCCTTCTGTCGGTAAAAATATGTTTATATACAGGGTGTTCGAAAAATAGACGGAGATATTTTAGAGGGTGATTCCCTGTTAAGAAATATGAAAAAAAGTTTCTATAAACATGGGTCCGGAAATGCAGAGTTTTCAAGATACAGGATGTTAAATAAAAAAAAATAAAACATGAAATTATTAATGTCTTAAAAATTATTTACTCGATTCTGTTGAAATTTGGCAATGTTATTTGTTGCATTAAGAGGCTAATTTCGCCTTAACTAGATTAAATTTATTAAGTCCAGTGGCGTCCCGGGGGGCACCTTAGCGAATATTATTATCAAAAAAATGTACGCCACTACCTTTTTTGTAACTTTAATATTTTTTGTTTGATTAAGCATCTAAAAATACAACTTCTTTCCCTTTTGTATTGTTTTCCTATCTCACTTTGTTTTCGAGAAAAAAAAATAAAAACCGTTTTATTGCATGTCACTGGACAAAATTGGTTGTAGTGTACTTTATGTTATGATATTGGAAAAGTTGCAATAACACTCTTTCCTAGAAATGCTTTTGATTATTTGTTTTCCAAGGCACTTGTGATTTTTTTTGCAAAAATTGATAAACCAATTTTGTCCAGTGACATGCAATATATTTAACATCCTGTATCTTTAAAACTCTGCATTTCCGGACCCATGTTTATAGAAACTTTTTTTTCATATTTATTAACAGGGAATCACCCTCTAAAATATCTCCGTCTATTTTTCGAACACCCTGTATAGAAAAGCTTCTCTCAACACCTGCCGATGTAATAGGACAATATTTTAATTTGGGTAGTAAGGTATATGGCCAAGCTGCGACTTCGTTGGATGATTTACCATCAAAAAATACTCTTTACTGCCATTAAAGATTTGAACCCTTCATTCTTCAACAGTAGAGCTTCTAATTTTTTTCTAACTTTAATACCTACATCACCGGGAACCTTTCATTTAGCGGAAAATGTTTGAACAAAATTAACCTATTCGCTTAAACCTAAATTTCTACTTTCTAATGAAAGAATTATATTTGGTATAAAACTAAAATTAACTTTAATAAAAACAAGTTGGTTAGCTGCATCCGCATTTTTCAGGATTTCTTGACTTTGCACTACACACTGCGAGTTGTCCCTGGGCTCTCATAATCTTGGTTATATCTTAATCTATAAATAAGTATAGGAAAAACATGCAAATATGCACAAAAATATAGTTTTTCCAGAAATATGCAATGTTTTGCGAAATTGAATAAAATATGCAAAAAATGCATATATATGCAATTTGCATATATTCCGCCCTTTAGTTATAAATATGTTCGCTCCAATCGCTCGTTCTGAACTGAGCCATTTTTGTGAAGGATTACTCCTTGGGCCATAGACGACAAATGCTAAATTATAGTAGGCAATTACCTATTATTGACAGTTTGCAAGTATATTCATGCTTTGGAAAACAAAATGGGCTTTTTTAAGATTTCAGAGAAAAATGAAAACGAGAAATTGGGAGAAAAGAGAAATATACATACATATCAATATTAGAAAAGAGTTTTATAATTTTTTAAAGTCTAGGTAGATAAATTGTGGAAAACACACAAATTGAATTAATATGAAAACTATTTAGTTTTGGAAAATCCACATTACGGTTAGGTAATTAGAATGACAAATGTGCTCCTCTTAACATGCCCTCATAGAATGAGAGCCGGCAGCATGATTTCAACTCTTATAAGATTATATAGAATAAGATGTTACGTAACATGTAGACAGATATTTCTTTACTTGAAGCGAGTAGGTTGCCTCAATTAATATGGGCCCGATCATTGTTATTTAAAGAAGTTGTGGTTAATTTTTAGGCAAATCTACTCTCATATGATTATAGAACAAAATAGGAAAGAAGGCCCATGGAGCAACAATAAAAAAGGGTCCCTTGGTCCTTTAGAAATCCGATAGGCGTATTTTCGAGGCCCCGAAAATCCTTCGCTGTTAAATACGGCGCGAAAGACAGGGGCAAGTCTGGATCTCGGGGACGCGAGTTGTGTGCGAAATCCCGCTATACAGCCAGTGCCATATATTACCGTTTGATGCACAGGAAAATTTTTTTACAAACGGTACGGCGAGATCGCCGGAGAACGGGTCAAAATATTTAACGAAACTTTTTCAGATAAATTATTATTTCTTGAAATCGGCATTAAAATGCCCCAAAATCGTCATTAAAAGCACAGAAATCGTACAATAATGTAGCCCATTATTGAACGATTTTTTCAATAAGTAGGCCTTGGCTAGATGTGAACATCAAACGTCAGACGCGGAGAAATCGCCCGTCAAAAGTGACCAAATATTCAAAACCCGGCCGATAAAGGCTCATTTAACTTTTCGTACACATTGCGAAATTGTTTCCTATAGAAGCGCAATCCTTCAGTCTACATATTTTAGTAAATTTGAAAATCAATAGATTTGTTGTGTCGGCTGCACAAGAAGCAGCAGTTTGGTTTTTCTGTCAGAAGGTGCCGTACATCATTATACTTGTCCTAGGTAAAGCGATCGGTAAAGTCAAGCAACGCAGCGCGTAGTCGGTTCGTGGACGGGTGATCCCTTATTATTATTTTCTTGCCTAATAAAACTTTTTTTTCCGATTTCAAGAAAAATATAATATGTAGGTACCTCGGCACTGAAGTTCTTTTTATGACTCATGTGGTTTATTTGCCTCGGCCAGAGGCCTCAGCAACTAAACTCCACATGAGTCATAAAAAGTTGAACTTCAGTGATTTGGTACATAAATAACTAAGTATTATAAAAAAATGACCGACGCAGGTGGGACGCATCTTTTTTACGTGATTGGCCATCATTTCCCGTCATCTAAAAGCCGAAAACTGTCAGAAATTGTCCTTTTTCGCTTATTTCGGCTTGGGGCTCTGGGGTCGGAATTTTGAAAGCTTCCATCAAGTCTTCAGGTGAGTTGCAGATGCTTCCGGTGCCTCCGAAAAATCAAAAAATGAGAAAAAACACGCAATTTCTAAGAACGGTTCCTTAGAATCTCCGGTCAATTTCCGCTAATTCTACAGCCATCCCGTTTCTCGAAACCTGAAAATCGGGAGTCGGGAATTTTGGTTAAATATCGAATTTTCGAGGTTTTTTTCGGTATTGGAGGAAAGTACAAGACCCAATTAAGAAATTTACCACCTCTTTCGATTTTTAGAACAGCACTTTCCGAATCTATCAAAATACTTTTGGGAAGAAGTAGTAAGTAAACTCCTGGACAAAATTAACGCACGACTTTAATTATTAATCTAAATATTCACAATAAAAACACAAAATAAAACTAAGTTACATTGAAATGATAACGAACACCTACAAATTACTCAAACATGACCTTAACATGACCTTAATTTGCCTTCATATATATACTACACTACTAGTGTGTTTTTGCTGAAAATGCATAAATAAGCTAGCATAACTCCAAAATTAAAAAAGGAAAAAATCAGCAAAACAGAATAAATGCATCTGGGTCAACACTACTACCGTGTAGGCCCTCCTCTACTTCTCATTACTGCATTCATCCGTCGAGGCATGCTTGATATTATAATATGTTCAACAAAAGCTTGCGGAATATTCTCCCATTCTTCATTAGCGACCTCTATATGAGTTGGTTGTGATTAGCAACATGCAGGGGGTCCACAATTATGATTTTTTTTAAATAGGATTCATGCCAGGACTGTTAGGTGGCCACTGTAATAAAGGGATATTAACATCATTTAGGTAGCCAGTAACCTGTCTAGCCACGTGGGGACGAGCGTTGTCCTGCATAAATAAAAAATTAGGTCCAACAAACGGAGCAAAAGCCATTACATGTTCGACAATAATGTTGTCTAGGAAATATTGTATATATCATGACTTCGTACCAACTCGGTACGAGCATCAAAGCAAATTCCCCCCCCCCCCAAAACATTTTTGAGCCACCACAAAACGGTACTTTAGGAGAAATATTGCAGCTGGCAAACCTTTCTCCTCGCCTTCGCCAGACACGCTCACGTCCATCTGAAGCTTTAATGCTAAGTCTAGTTTCATCGGAGAACAGAACTTCTTGTTTCCAATCATTGATGGTCCAATTCTGAGTCTTGCAAAATTCAATCTCTGAACTTTGTTTTTTTTTTGTTTTGTCATTTTATTTCCAATGATCAAGAAACGTACATTGTATACAGATTGTGGCCCAGTTGAATTTAGTATAAAATCTTTTAGGGGTTTGTTTTATACAGGGTGTCCCGAAATTAGCCTGCCATAATTTACCAGCGTGTTCTACGACCTAAAAAAATGAAAAAAGTTCCTATAAACATGGCCTCAAAAAAGTCCGCTAAGAGGGCTATAACCCCCGAAATGGACACTTTGGCAAACGGTTTTTTCTAAATATTTCCAGAACGAACAAAGATAAAATTATGAAATTTGGTGTGTGATATATTTATGAGCTTTGACGTTTACCGAGGTAGAGAGAGTTTGACATTCTTCATCATAGGCGTCCCAACTAAGGGGGTCAAGGGGTTAAAAATATCCCAAAATTTTTTCTGCGCTTTTTTCATGGTTTATTCTCCCAGGTACCTATGTCACATACCAAATTTCAGAATTTTATCTTTGCTCATTCTGGAAATATTTAGAAAAACCGTTTGCCAAAGTGTCCATTTCGGGAGCTATAGCCCTTAGGGGACACTTTTGAGGCTATAGCCCCATTAGGGGGAATTTTTAAGGCCATGTTTATAGGAACTTTTTTCATTTTTTTAGGTCGTAGAACACGCTGGTAAATTATGGCAGGCTAATATCGGGACACCCTGTATACCTGGAAGGATATGAAAATAATCTTTTCCTCAACTATAATAATATAAAATATAACGGGATTTTGAGAATCTCGAGGGGGGGGGGCACGTGCCTCCCCTTGCCCCCCCCCTATGGGCGCAATGCCCGCTTCATGTAAACGTCTTCTAACCATTCGAGACGATATACCGATATCTGCTAATTAATTTTTTAGCAGATGCTGGTGACTCTCCTGTCTCTGAGAGCACGTTGTTTTAAAAAACGATCATCAATTTGATTAGTGCAACGTTTTCGCTCTTGCCCTGATCTTCGATGGTACGAGCCCAGTGGTGTATCCAGGATTAACGTCGGGGGGGGGGGGGGGGGGGGCAATCAGTTATAAATAACAAAACTCTGTAGATAATTTTAATGAATAAAAACAGAACAAAAACATATTTTCTAAAATACATAAATACTGGGTGTCCGGAAATAAATGCACGAACTTTAAAAATTAGAAATAAAAATGGAAAATATGACGAAAAGTTCATATGAACATGGGTACGCAGATGTTTGGTTTCCGAGATGCAGAGTATTGAAATTAAAATTTTATTTTCGATTTTTTTAAGTAACTTTTTGAGACGACAAAATTTTCTTGCAAAATTTGGTAGCCGTTTTTTTTTTTTGAAGAGAAGTCATATTGTAGTATTATTTTTGTTGCAATCCGTAGAGGGCGCTGCGTAGGCTACCATTATTTAATTTAATTTGCCCTAACTTTTTTGACAGTAAACTTTTACGACATTTTGTGAATGTATCCTCTTCCCACAAGTTTTATAAGGAAAAAAGGTATACTTGGTAAATAACGCCAAAGGTGACCGTTTTCGAGAAATTTTCAAATTTCTGCATCGATGCAGGTGCATATCGACACTCGTATGCAATTAAATTCAAAATAAAATTGAAATAAACAAGCTTTTTGACAGTTTAATTAACTTGTTGTTTTTTTTGCAAGAAAATTTTGTCGTCCCAAAAAGTTACTTAAAAAATCGAAAATAAAATTTCAATTTCAACATCCTGCATCTCGAAAACCAAACATCTGCGGACCTATGTTCATGTGAACTTTTCGTCATATTTTCCATTTTCTTTTTAATTTTTTAAGTTATTACCGGACACCCTGTATAACATAAAAATAATTCTTCTTCCAACCAGTAAAATCTATATCACAAAATCAAGTATTCTTTTTTGGTCTTGAGTTCGTCAAATATCTCCTCTGGAGATATGGGTATTTCAGGGTACACATAAAGGAGTGTTAACCCATTCAGTCGGTTTTCGCTAATATTGTTAATAATATAAATTTTTAAAATTTTCAGTTTTGAAAATGTTCTTTCTGGCGTGGCGGTGCACACTGTAATTGTGCAAAATATGTTTAGTAGGTTGTTTTGCCCAATTTACGGTTACGCGCTGCGACCGACGACGGAGTTGAGTGTGTGCATAATATACGGCGGCGTGTTCTCAAATCTACTGCACAGGTTTTATTTTCGAGAAGACCAGATGAAACAAATAACAAATTGTAGATGTTTGATGTCCACTGATTAGGCCAGGAGTATATAATTTTTGGTATTATTAATTTTGATATTACAAATCTCGTTTATCTCGACAGCTCTGGGGGGGGGGGGAGGAGAATTGCCCCTTTGCTTTAATCAGCAGTTTTTAAGAAAATTTTAACACAGTTTTAGTCTAAAACGAGGGAATTACTGTCAGAACAAGGTTATGTGATACTATAGTTATCTTAAATAACAACTGTCACTGTCAAACAAGGTTCATGGCCTACTTGTCGAGAAAAAAATATAAAAATATAAAAAAATATCGAGAAAAATATGAGTGGTGCGTTAATTTTGTCCAGGAGTTTATATTCGTGGGACGGGTTGTACCTATTAAAAAATAAAAAATTAACCACAACTTCTTTAAATAACAATGATCGGGCCCATATTATCTGAAGCAACCTACTCGCTTCAAGTAAAGAAATATACTCTCTACATTTTATATAAAATCTTATTCTATAATCGTTGACTGAAGTTTTAAGAAGGTTTAAAAAGACCTCTCACGGATCCAGATAAAATGCCGAGCGCTTTTGGAGGCGAAGGACTATGGATATTCGATTGTATTTAAAACCTTTTCCAATGATCGTAGTCATTCGCCTCCGCGCACCAACTCCATCTTCTGATGTATAGCGGTATTATTATTTCTATTATTATTTCTATTCAGCTCTCGTCCAGTACTACTGTTTAGCACCATCTATTTTCGATAATTACAATGACTTCAACTTCAACGCCACCTAGTGGTAGATTTCGTACTCGACAATTTCGTATTCCAAAAGGCTCGTTTGTGTTCGGGGCGGGGCAAACAAGTCTAAAAATAGACAGGGGGGGAGAAGGGAGAAGGGGCCAGTGAAATAATTCTACGATTTGGCTTTTATAAAATTAGGAATAGATTCAGGGTTGGGCGTATTTCAGTTTGATATTTGACGATTTTAACGGATTGGCAGATTTTTAAAATTCTCTTTTTTAGGATATTGTGATCTACATTATGTTGCTTCAATTTCTTACGTTGATTTGAAAAACAAAACATATGTCCAAAATGAAAACTTTGAGAAAAGTGAAAAAACTGATTGCCTTCCCTCTATTAGGGAGTATTTTTTAATGTACCTAGGCGTTTTTCTGGAAAAATGTTGAATACAGAAAGAGGTTGATATTTATTTTTATTTTTTTAGCTTAAGTAACTAATAAAAATATATACTGTGTGTCCGGCGATTCAGTGCCCAAGGGGTGTAAACGATAAAAAAATTCTAATTGTAAGTTGACATTCTGTTTGGTGTTGCCCCAATAATTGGCCGAACCTATCAGCAAAGTCTAGAGAATACTAGACTTTGCTATCAGTACACAGTGTATACAGGGTGTATTTTTGTCGAAAAAAAAAACAAGACCGGAGTAAACTGTACCCTCAATTTTAAAAGCTAGCTAGCTAGGACAATGCCTGCCATTGTTAAAACGATATTATTGCTTATATCTGCCAAACTATGATACCACACCACTTAATCGGTGGCGGCTCGTAACTATTTAAATTTAAACAGGCGGGGCCAAATATCGGAAGATATTTAAAAATCAATGTGCCTAACTAAACCGGTGTAAAGTTAGTAGCCGATTTTCTGGCAGCAAAAAATTTTCCTCGCCCTTATTTCCACAAATTTATTTTGATAAAAATAAAGTAGAAAGGGTAACTATTATTAAACCTTCTAAGCAGATTAAACTGGAGAATGAGGAAAAATATTCATCAAAAAATAAACGTTGAAATTTTTGGCTCCTAGAAAATTGGCTGCTAAGTGCTAAGTTCAGTTTTAAGTAGACACTTTTGTTGAATTTACGTGATCGCGTTTTTTATGTTCTGCCGTTTGATTTTTCTCTATAGTTAAATCAAGGTAACGGCCTGCCCTATATAACTGTTTAATTTGCAGTTTTTGCTCAAATTACATTGACGAAAATGAATTTCTTAATAAAAAAACTAACACTGTTTTATGAAATGCTACTTTTATTAGTGATATAAACAAAAATAATAAAAGTAGGTAAATAAGGATTTTTTAAACTGTTGACTATGCACCTATGTACGTTCATGTAGGAATTGAGATTTTTTAAGTAGGTAGGTATTGACTGAACACGAGAGAAAGTAATTACCCATTTTCATTCAGAATTACCTTTGAACATTTTTTGACAGAGAGGAATAAAATAAAATAGTTAAATGAGAAAACACATTTATTAAAAAAATACCTAAATACCAAATCCAGAAATATTGTCAACATAAATAAATTATATAAGTAAGAACATTTTAACGCATATTCAATTATTATACAGGGTGTCCAACTTTAAAATTGTACAAATCCGTAAAATCTTCATTTTTAGAGACAATCGCCCAAACTTTTTTTGTTTGAAAGGCCTTCAAAAACCGCTTCTTTTGACCTTCCTGCTATTTTCAAAATGCAAATCCAGGGCCGGCTACCATTTTTTTATACCCCCAATTTTCTCGAAAACCATTTAGCGATTTTTTTATTTAAAATCTGACCCCACAGCGTTAATCAGAACACCCCAAAACCCCTATATACCAAATTTGAATAAAAAATATACAGGGAGTTCTATTCTGCAGGGTGTCAAATTTGAGCAAAATAGGAATGTTAAAGGCATCTGCCAAGTCAAGTGTGCCATAGAATCCCCTCAAAACAGTTCACTGGTCAATAGGACCACTCAAGGTATTGGCGTGCAAAGGTCCAATACAAAATATACAGAGTATTCTTATCTGTGCCATCTCAAAATGCTGATTTTTTGTGAAACTTTATATGGGTCATGGGTGCTGTGGAATCATTGAAAAAATATTGATAAACACAAAAGTAATGTATTTCTTTACAAAATGCCAACTAACAAATAAAAACAATTTAAATTATTGGACCTTACTCAACAAAGTCACTGTCTAAGATGATACATTTTCTGTGTGTTTCCTGTTGTGGCACACCAGCCACCTTAACTGATATGGACTTACGGACCGGCAGACTTCTGTATTTTTTAGATTTAGTTTGTTTATAGTGTGTGGAGCGGTTTTGATATACTCGATTTTTGACCCGTATAAAGTACAAAAAATTCAGTAATTTGAGATGGCACAGATAAGAACACTCTGTATATTTTGTATTGGATCTTTGCACACCAACACCTTGAGTGGTCTTATCGACTATTTAACTGTTTTGAGACAGAGATCTATTAACAACAATTGAGCAATGGAAAAGTTATATAAATTCATTGATACAATACCGGAACATAATTTATAAATTGCATAATTTAGAGCAGTGTAAAACACACCAATTTTAAGAAGTACGTGTTTTTATCAAACAGATTCGCGGTTGCTAAGCAACGAAGTGATAATTGCACAAGTGGTATTACCGCTTTGATTTTGCACAAGTGCAATTATTATCGCTAGCAGAGGCATATGATTGGTTGGATTTTTATGGAAGGAGCTATACCTTATTGGATGCATGCAGTATGAGGGAAATAATCAGTATAAAGATTACACTATACTACTATTAACTAACTACTATACTAGACAATACTATTCTATTACTACTCCTACGGTTATTACTATTACAGATTCTATATTGTAAACTGATGAAGCCACTTTTACAACATGTGGCGTTTTTAATAGAAGAAACACTCACTATTGGTCAATGGCAATCTTGACTTGGCAGATATCTTTAAAAGTCCTATTTTTCTCAACTTTGACACCCTGCAGATTGGAACTCCCAGTATATTTTTTATTCAAATTTGGTGTAAAGGGGTTTTTGGGCGTTCTGATTAATGCTGTGGGGTCAGATTTTAAATAAAAAAATCGCTAAATGGTTTTCGTGAAAATCGAGGGTATAAAAAATCGCAGCCGGCCCTGGATTTGCATTTTGAAAATGACAGGAAGGTCAAAAGAAGCGGTTTTTGAAGGCCTTTCAAACAAAAAAAAGTGTGGGCGATTGTCTCCAAAAATGAAGATTTTACGCATTTGTACAGTTTTAAAGTTGGACACACTGTATGTTATTTGTTTTGGCAATAATAATAGTCCCCCACCAGTCAATAGTTTCACAATGTGTAAAAAGAGTTTCGAGGCTTAAAGAAATTCGAAGTCTCACCCGCAGCTCTATGGTTTACTATAGATCCCAACGTAGTACCCGTTGAAAATAAACACCATCTATGGAGCTGGAAATATAAAATTTTGTGTATGTATTTTCTGCTCGTGTGTGGTTGATGTAATATACGATTTCTATTGAAGGGAAAAGGATGGAATGATACCCCTGTTTAATAAGTGTATTTGGGCGGGTCCTTTCCCCAAGTCAATTTCTGGTCGCGAAAGGGAACAGTGAAAGGGGCAAATAATATTGTAATGAATCTCAAAAATCACAGTCCAAACTCGTTACCTTGGTTACCACCTTTATTGTTTAGCCTTCAAAAATCACAAATAAACTTGTCAGATTACTGTCACTGCCCAAGAATATTCTTTCAGCTCCAAAATTCGCACAAAATCGCTTTCTAACTTTTCACTTTCTCCAGGCCCAATTCCCAGGGCTTAATGTCAAGTAAAACCCTGTCAAAAGTCAAAATCAAGATATTGCCAGACTCGAAATGTCCCATCTGTAATTCCTACCGAGCTATCCCAGTATACCCCAGAAAACAGTGTGCTGTTTTCTAGACTTTGCTTTCGAGTCAGCGACACCGACTGTGAATAATTGTTACTTCCGCTAGCCGCAAGATGGCTCCGGCGAAGATGCCAGAAGATTTTCGATATCGATCCGCTTTAATTTCTGGTCCGGAATGTAGAGGGTGCCAGCGGGCTCCGGAGATGTTTTTAAATCGGCACGCTGTTCCATGGGCGTAGATTCTCTTTTTAAATCTTCACCCAACGCTATAATCTTAAATCTTATATGAGGGTTGAAATCATGCGGCCGTCTCTTGGGCTATCAAAGGAACATGTCGATGTACGAGTCACCTCCTATATAGCATGTTTTACGTAAGTGCCGGTCGTTGTGCTTATCCTTTTCTAATATATACTTAAGGAATGAAACACATAAAACTGGCCTTATTGTCTTCCTTTCATCCACCGACAGTGTTCAAAGGGCAATGAATTTCAAGTCGAATAACTAAACTTATAATTAAAGACTGACAAAGACTGAAAAAATGTGTTCTCCGAATAGAAATAAAAACAACAATAATGTAAAATAAATTGCTCCACATAATGTTCGCATGGCATATCCCTGTTCATTTATAACCCATGACTTTATACCTACATCAACAAAGAGCTATGATGATGGCCCTATATAGCAAGTTTTAAGTGCCGATCGTCCGCGTACCATCCCCTAATAAACGCTTAATGAATCAAACACATAAAACTCGCATACCTTCGCCACAGCTTACCTAGGGTAAGATGTGCCTTCGCCCTTCGTTCCTTGACGAACTTAACTGCTATACAGTTCGCTGGGATTTGAGTTATTTCCCAAGGAGGTTCGACTTTGATATTGACGACAATATAATTACGGTCAATTAATCCATTATACGCTGCCGTAGTGGTTTCCTATATACCTAGTAATTCGCCTTGGGGAGAGCGCCGATGTGTTCCAATTTATGCTAACACAACCTAAACAGAAGTTTCTGGGAACTTAAGAGGGATGGCAAACTAACCCGCCGTTACACTCCGGTTCAGACCGGGATATATTCTATAGTCCGTTTTTTGTCTTTTAACGAAGCACCTTAAGTCCTACGATTAATTAGATTTCTCATACTATTCGATTACAATAATTTAGTATGTACTAGTAAATTTATAAATAATTGTTAAAACTAGCATCTTTCACGTCATATTATATACACAAAGTGAATACAAAGGATCAAACATGCTCCTGATGTTTAGCGGAAATAGTCTGAATTTGAAGAACCAAATTTCTATAGTGAAAGACGACATTGAAGACAGCGCAAGAGTACTTTTTTTTCTTTTTGCTATTTTGAGCAAGCGGCAAATGTGAACATATAGCGACGATTGCAGCGACGATTTTAGAAACCGGCTTGAAGCTAACTACCTACTTAATATACTTCTACCATCTTGGTCCAAACGGGTAATAATGAATATACCGACATTTTCATTACATTTCAGCAATAATATACAGCTCTAGGTAGGAATTACACATCCTAAAAACCTTATGGTTGAAGTCATCAAGATGGGATTTAATGGCGGACTAAAGAAGTACGGTTAGCAGACAGAAACAATAATTATTATTACTGGTAAAGGTAGGTGTGCTTATACCAAATTTTCGTGGAGATGGAAGGGCCCACGGATTTCTCGATTTTTTAGAAAAAATACCCAGCGTCGGATGATAAACTAGGGGATTGAATCATTATTTCCTGGATCAGAATTTCTAGGGTGCTATGGTATCGAAAAGACTCGTGAGCCACAATTTAGTGGAGACGTTTTCAATAGGTAGATATACAAGATTTCTAAGCTTAAAATAGGCAAAATAGGATTGGACCGAATTATTAGGTAGATAATTAATTTTGAAGTGAGGGACGATGTGCATTTTCGTGAAAAATATTTTATTTATCTAGTTAAAATAGCATGGCAAATAGCCATCATCAGTACCACCTGAAAAAAGTATGACATAAGTTGGGAGAATTTGAGCATTAAACAGGGTGCTTCCAAATTATGGTGCCAACTTAATATGAAAGATAAAACAACAAGTTTTCTATATACCTGGGTCCGAAAATGCATTTAAATGATACTTGGTGCAGTCCTTTAGCTGCTCATAACTTTTTAAGATTATTTCTTTGGTCTTGCGGATTCATCATTTTAATGTACCTTTTCATTTTGCAACAAAACGGTAACAATTTGAGATTTATTAAGCTTATAAACTAGTAGTAACTTTAATGTTTTTAATTTGTAACGTGGACATTTTCCATTGTCTTTTATGCTTGTATTATATCTAGTTCTAAATTTCCTATATATACACCTGACATGTGAGTATATCACATAACTTTAAAAGAAATTCAGTTTTCTTAACGTTTATATAATTCTCCACCTTATGTCATACTTTAGCATTGGCGGCTCGTGGGTTAATCCACAGGTGGGGCTACGTTTTGAAAAGAACACACTCTATGGTTAATTTAAAAAAATAGGTGGGTACGGAGGTCGGTACCTGTACCTACTTACTTTCGCTATGTGATTTTTTATTTTTTATTTTAGTAGAAATTACTTATTTTTACATAATTTATGTAAAAAATGTGTTTTTTATGTAGTTAATGAGGCAAAACACTGCATTTAATTTGTCGCATCCACATATCCATTATAAATACCGTGAATAAATTTCACAAAGACAAAAGTGACTTTTAACGCCGCATCATTCAAAATCTCCACATTTATATGGTTTACCCAAAATACACAAAACTAACAATCCCCTTCGCCCTATTGTCAGTTAAATAAATTCACCGTGTCCTTCGTTAGCAAAGTATTTACTTAAAATTGTTAATCTGTTAGTAGGAAATTCAAATTAATTTATCGGAACCAGTAATCATTTTTTAGAAAAAAATTAGGGAATATAAGTTTCCGAATCATTATAATAACTTAGCTAGCTTTGATGTGGCTAGTCTTTTTACGAATGTACCTGTTGACAAATCATTGAATATTTTACGCTGAAAGTTGCAAAACGATCAGATTTTAGTAGAATGGACAAACTTGAATATAGGTGGAAAATTATTAGAACTGACAACAGTATGGGTTAATACCACTTATTTTCAACTAGGAAATTTTACCAGGAGGGATTTGTAATGGTATATGTTAAATGGGGAAAGAATTGCGGTTTTGAATGCTCAACCTAATGCCCCTTTTGGATTTTTAAAAAAGTGCATGGCTCACTATATATTTTGAAAAGAGTGATTATTTGCTATTTCATCATATCTCTGTAGCTCCGTTATTTCTGATTATACAGAAAAACTGTGGAGACAAAAATTGTAGATAATAAGAAAATCTATAATCCTATTTTTTATGTTGTTTGTGATTTTTGAGATATGACATAAACTTGTGTTATTTAAAATGTAAATCATAGTTGGCTGTGGCCTTATCAAATCGGCCATTTTATTTTATAAAAAATAAAAGACCTATGACTAATTTTCTGTTTTTTTTTTAATTTTCGCATAGTCATCCATGGAATATTTTCATAATTACGTTCTATTTTATAATTAGACATACTTGGAACTTTCTAATATTTTGTTTTTAGCTAGTAACAAGATAAAACAAATCTGATATTCAAATTTATAAAAATATTCAAACAAAAAAGTTCCAAGTCCTTTTTTTAAGGTGAAGGACAGTTTGGGCCCTCAGGCATTGGCGATTTGCGTCAAATTATTATGGTAAATACAAAGGAACACTAGTGATATGTATGCAAAATTTGACAAAAATCGGCCCACTTGATAAAACGCTATTAAAAAAAAATTAACAAAAAAATTGTTTTTTTCGCGTTCTGTATCTCCGTCAATTTTGAGCTTTTGAAAAAATGGTATAGGACTTTGTGGCATTAATTTTTCGTGTAGAATCGCCCTCCGAAATCCTGACGCATAATTTCCGGACACCCTGTATTATGGGAACATGGAATAGATGAATTAATTTCACTATTAAAATTTATAAACTCACAAGAACATTATATTAAATTTACCCTAGAAATAGAACATAAATCATTTACCTTTCGTAGATGTTTCTATACAAAAATCAGTTAGTAAAAAAACTAGTGTGTATCTATAGAAAACCAACACGTACTAATAATAGATATCTCCATTTTAATTTCAATCACCACATTAGTGTTAAAAAGGAGAAATTATAAGTTTATAATTTGACAGGGCTAAGTAGATTTGTTCTTATAACATATCAAACACATTCTTAAGAAGAAAAATTATCTTATTGGATTTGTGGAACTAGTTTTTCAGGTTTGCCAAAAAAACAACCATGCTAATAGATTTAGAGACATAAATCTGGTGGACTGACCAGTAAATTTAATTATTCCTTATATTCCTGGAATATCATAAATTAAAATGCATAGGCAATCTTTTTACAAAATATACATTAAGATCGATGTTAGTTAAAACGAAACTATACTTAGTCCAAGATAATTAGATCCGTCTTATAAGGGGCGCAAAAAAATAAATGCTGGCAAGTTGAATTTTTCAGGGTTGGTCGAGGACTGTCTCCTGAGTATCCAACCAAAAAATCACACTCGAACCCCTTCAGGGTTTTGTGCAATAGGGGTGGTTTCTTATTTATTTATTTTTGAAATTTTTTTTCCAGTCTGTGCATAATAATAAGCTCTACAACTTTGCCTTATAAAACTTTTTTATAGCTTTCATATCTCACCAGTTACAGCGCATTTCATGTTAAAAAATGATCCAGGATATTTATCCATTGTGCAAAAAAATAAATGCTGGCAAGCTGATTTTTTCAGGGTTGGTCGGGGACTGCCTTCTGAGTATCCAACCAAAAAATCACACTCGAACCCCTTCAGGGTTTTGTGCAATAGGGGTGGTTTCTTATTTATTTATTTTTTTGAAATTTTTTTTCCAGCCTGTGCATAATAATAAGCTCTACAACTTTGCCTTATAAAACTTTTTTATAACTTTCATATCTCATCAGTTACAGCGCATTTCATTTTTTTTTAAAATGCAATATTTAATACGAACTGGTGAGATATGAAAGTTTTAAAAAAAGTTTTATAAGGCAAAGTTGTAGAGCTTATTATTATGCACAGGCTGGAAAAAAAAATTAAAAAAAAAACAAGAAACTACCCCTATTGCACAACCCCTGAAGGGGTTCGAGTGTGATTTTTTGGTTGGATACTCAGGAGGCAGTCCCCGACCAACCCTGAAAAATTCAACTTGCCAGCATTTATTTTTTAGCACAATGGATAAATATCCTGGATTAACTTGACATCACGAATAATAAATAATCTCTGAAAAGGCAATAAGGTGGGCAAATATATTAATATTAATAATATTAGGTACATAATAATTTATCAAATTCCGGAAATAGTGGTCGTGAATGGATAAATTGTTTTACAACCACAGCAGCCGCTTTGAGCTCTAAGATATAAATATGGTTTTCTTATCTAAGTGTTCAACATAATTTTTATTAGATAACGTGTCTTACTAAATAAAGTCAAGAGGGCATGGTAGATTTATTCAATGATTTGCATTACAATTTTCTAATGACACTTAAATGTATGCTGCGTGTTGAAGGTTAAATCGCCTGCTTATTCACATCGCTATCGATCCATATTGCTGAAAATATCTGCCTAAGTGAGATGTGATATCCAGGTTCTTGATTGTACCTGGCGTGCTTTGCAAATAATCGCTCGTTGCTAACAGATTTAATTACAAATTCCACATGTGCAAGCACATCTCAACCAATGCATGTAGTAGGTATTGCGGAATTTATATTAATTAGGAAATTACAAAGCGTTTGTCAACTGACCTATATGCTGCGTCAATGCCCATATTACCTTAGGTATATAGTAAATAAACATGCATGAGAGCGGGACACATCATACCCACTGACTTTAATTAAATACCCAACTTCCAAGTACATTGTAAAGTATGATAATGCACGTTCCAAGAACATAATATTATATTTTGTTTTTATCAAAATCCCCAAAATACACCAATATAAAACGCGTATGGGACATAGTTATCGTTAGACAAACTGTATACAGGATCTGCCTCGTAAACCTCTCAGGTCCTTATCGTTTTTATCTTTTGAGAAATTTATTTGATCTTGATGCCAAAGAAACGCTTTGTGAAATATCTTTCTGTAGTAATTAAAAGTTTTAAAGTTTACGAATGGTGTATCCTAGCGCATTTGTGTTTATTTTAACGTGACATTTTGTTTATATGAGTTATTGAAAATTTTTATTTTGAAAGTTGTTCGGAATTACAAATTACACCAGGGCACAAAATTACCTAATTTATGATGATTTCGTAATTATTTTAGTATGCCATTTTAAAAGTCAAAATACCAACAGAAAGAAAAAAGAGAAAACACATATCTTAAGAGTTATTTTTTTACTTAATTTTTCTGACTAGCGCTTGTAGAAGAGAGTTGTTTGAACTGAAAAAATATAGGGTGAACGCGAGTTGATTTTTGGTTCGGCCATAACCATTTAGGTAATGTGATGCCAGAATGGGGCTTTTTCACTAGGTTGAAGTTAGGTAACTTGTAGGTATGGTTAAAAAGATTAAAAAGAAAAACCATATTCAGTACTTTATGTGACTGCCATACCATTTATCTACCATTCTTGGCTATACCTCCTAACTATTATTTTCAACCTGAAGGTAATGCTGGTTGCATATTATTCATAATTTTTAAATAATAATTTCGCGTTGGACGCCTATGAATATATCTAATAGATATTCTACTTTAACTTTTCACATCATCAAGGATGACTTTTGCTTCAAAACTTGTTAAATGGCATTCTTGTCAAGGACTGTAATAAATTGAACCCAATGCATAAAACATACAAACATTTCTAGGTAGCGGAACTCCAGGCCCAGATAAGCATTTGTAATAAAAGATATTAGGATGTGCCTCCGCTGCCGGCAACGGCTCCCGAATGAGCTTCAGGCAAAGAATTCTTAGGGTTTGCCACTGATTATACCTATACCTATAGATCATTATCTCCAGATTTCAAGATTCCATCCAAATTCAATATTCAGGGAAAATTTGTTTTAATAATAAGAAAATGCAAGGGTACATACGTACGTACATTTTCTCCTTCCTTTTCTCATTCCAATTTTATTTAGACGACCTCAAAATACAGGGTCTTAAAATTGGTTTAAAAACAATTTCATTAATAATTCCTCTGTGTTTTTTTCGATATATTTAGTTGAAATTTGGAAACGATTTTTTTTATATAAGCACATTTTCTTCTTGACAATTCAAAGAAGGAACAGAAGAATATTATATGGGGTAGTTACACTTTGCCCCTCAACCCCCCCCCCCCAACTTTTTTTTGCATACGCCTACGATTTAAATGAATAATTCGTGAAAATCAGCGTTAATTTGGTACATTTTTTTATTCTCGTAAAAATTTTCACTTAGGATTTGGTTTTTGAAATATTGTTACTTATTTGGATATATGTATATATTTTTTAATTCAAGAATTGCCCCCTTTCAAAAAATCGATTTTTATTTACATTCGAGCTCAAATTTGGTATCAGTTCTTCTCGTAATTTTCCTAATCTCAAACGAGAAATTGAGGGTTTTAGAAATATTGTCCCCCCGCAGCTTCTTATATCACTTACAGAAATTAGGTTACATCCTGTATAAATTTGGAAGGACGGACGTGGATGTTGCCGTCTTCAAATCACATTATAATGCTGATATTAGTATCATAAAATATAGGGCATAGAATAATATATTGGAGCAGCCCACTGATAATTTAGGGTAATATTAAGTTTGTTCTTCCCTTTATTGCTACTGACTCATACCCGCAAATGTAATTATCGTAAATCGAAACTTAATTAATTGGTGGAGCTTTATTATGAAATTTAATGAAATTCGGAGTTTAAGTGCGTTGGCCGGATGCAACTAATAATGGTGGCCGTAGGGCTCCCGCTGCGTTTGCTAGCTCTAATTAGGATAAACCCTAACTCTTGTTGAACTAATTTCGCAATGTTCCTCTAAATTAATTATTATAATAGCGGCTTATACTTATTGTTAAAGATCACGGCAAAGTAAGTAATGTATTACAGAATACAGACAATATTCCTGGTGCAGTAGTTACAGTCAATGGTTTATCAAGTGGAAGTTTGTGTGTTCGACGCAAGGCCAATCAAAATTGTAGACTCTCACTCAAAATAACAATCTATTCTAAACTGGTATAAAGATATAAAATACTACTTGAAAATAGAATACAACATTATTATCGATTATCGGTAGCGATGTTCGTAGCGTGGCCGAACTATTTAGAATGCATGTTTTTCTGCCTTTGATCGACCTTGGTTTGAATCGAGGTCGAGGCAAATGCATGCACATCTGTTTATAGAAAAACACCGCTGATGGCTGTACTGGGCCCAACCATCCAATTAATATAAGGGTTAGTTTCACGGCCTGGGCACTCTCGGCTTTCTGTCAAATCGTATAAATAGTTATCCACCCCGCTAGCGGCAACTTTTGAAGACGCACTATAACTCTCCCTAATCTGTGAAGTGCATCATTTGTCATTTGTCATGTCATTTGTATGAGAATTCAACGCCTGCCAATATGAACCAATGAAATGATATGATTTTTTAAATATTAACCAATCAGGTGATGATTTCCGCGATAATACCACTAGTGGTATTTTCGCTGAAATCCTACTCTCTTAGTTACGTCCTAGTTACGCTAAACCAATATTGTGGCAGCTAAAACTGATAACCCGATAACTTCTTCACATTACCAAATTTAATATAGGACTAGAATATATGTTTTCAGTTAACACATTGATCTTTAAATATCTATTAGTACAAAAAACATATTCAGAACCGAAAGTTCAATCTAAATGACAGCTAGCTGTCAAACTAACTATTTGCAGTTGTTAAATTCTCTTTTTAAATACAACTCGTGGTATGCCTAATAATAGATAATACCTTTCCTTAATTTATCACTCATTATAATCCCAACGCTAAGAAAATACCACTCCTGCTGCGCAGTCGTGGTATTTTCAGCTTTGGGATTATAATTCGTAAAATTAACGAAAGGTATTATCGATAATAGGCTACCACTTGTTATATTACCCCTGAAAATGCACGTTCTCCCGAAAGATAAAAGTATGAAAAGGCACGTTCTACCGAAAGACCTAGAGGTAAGTGATGCATTACTAATAATTTTGTGCACAACATTGTATTAAATTGTTTCAGTTAAGGGATAAATGGTGTGATGCAATTGGCAGATTGGATTTGATTCAGCTTGATGATTCAAAACGAAAAAGTTACAAGATGTGCGATATCCATTATTTTGCAAGTGGCGATAAGTTCCTTGTTAGCAAAAATAAGACGAACTTGAAAGCAATTGCTGTACCCACCTTGCATTTAGGAGGTAAGTGTCTCCAAATTGTTAAATTTTACATTTTTTCCCTTCCACGATATTCGTAGATTTGAAAAATAATAATTGTAGGCTCTAAACATGTTGAAGTTAAGTTGAAATCAACATATTGTACCTATAAGCTTAGTTCAGAATGAAAATCTCATTATACAGGTGTCCCACATAAGAGCGATACACCCACGGTAACTTTTTAATTTTTTTACCGATCCGAACGAAATTTTTATGAGAGCTAGAAGGCGTTATTATTTACTTATTTACAAAATATTGATCCCCATCTCCAAAGTTAAAGCCACTTACGATGTCATTATACAAACAAAAAACAAATAAATATTATAACCTTATATTTAAAATAAAATAAATTTACTAACGTACTTTGATGGTATTACATAGTTTTTATTTTCCAGTACAAAAGTCAGCACAGACCGCTTCTCCTATAGAACCAATATGTCTCACTTTACCTGGACCATCCATGTCTGCGGAAGCAAGGTCTCATTTGATGACGTCACCAGAACAAATAGGTAGGAAACGGTATTTCAATTAAGCCGCACCTGTATTTATCTTATTTCTGTATTATTTTGATTTAATTAATTTTTCTTCTCTTTTTATAGATTTGTCTGAGACTTTGCCGCATATAGAATCACTCAAAACTCCAGTAACTAGTCCACCTTCAACACGTAAGTGAGATTTCCTTCACGTTAAATGTTATACCACAGACAATAAAATTCCTAAAGCGTCCCTCGTATCTCCTAAACTACGTAATCGATTTTATGTGGTGTCATCACTCCGCGTGTCGTAGGATACCTACATAGCATTTAAAAAATCAACATGGCGAATTTTATACGTGAATTACACAACTCAATTTTTTTTAGATAATCATATTATGTTTGTTATCAAAAGAAAGGTCTTGATGAGCGCATTGTGAATATATGTATATTACATATGCCAATGTTTTTGATTTTGTGCTCTGAGCACAAAAAATCTGTAAATAAAATAAAATAAAATAAAAAAAACTAAAACTCAACCACGAAAAATCTTTAGAGGAAAGTATGAAAACAAGAGTTTCCTGCCTGATATTACAGCCTTTTTTTTCCCTTCATCTGCGGTATCGCCATGGTCGCAAGCCATGATGATAGGTACTTACGGTATAAATTTTGATATACATAGGGCTTGAGACCACGGCTATTACCCCAGATCAAGGGGAAAGAGCTATGATTTCAGACGGGAAACTCTTGTTTACATACTGTTCAGTAAAGATTTTTCGTAGTCAGGTTTTAGTTTTTTAACTTTTATTTTATGTATAGCTTCTTTCCTATATATCATAAAATTTCTATATACCTACAGGGTGATTGAGATTCTATACCTGAAATTATGAAAAAAGTATCTATATAAACATAGGCTGAAGAATGCATAGCATAAGCAATTGAGAAATATATTTTCAACATTACTATTTTAGTTTGTAATTTTGTTTAATTTTTTTGAATCTTTACTTATATTATATCTATATTTTAAAATTCAAGTAATTAAACACTTATAGACATTTTTTCTTAAATCTACTTGATTTTAGTTGTACTTTTAATAAATATTTTCTTGATAAATATTTTGTTTTTTATTGTATCAACAAAATTATTAGAAAGTGTTGGAGTCCGTAAGCAATTGCAGTTGACCCCAAAGGCCCGAAAACTTTACAAAGTGGCATCAGAAAACAAGGACCGTTTAAAAGAAGCATTGGCATATGCAGAGTCACCCGACTTTCTTGAAGCCAGAGTTAACCCAAGGCACAGAAAATATATTCAGATAACAGAGAGATCCTTAATGATAGCTGTCAAATGGACTCCAACTTCGAAGCATAATATTTTACAAATGCATTGATATTGAGGTCCACTATTAAATGGTGGCTAATCTACGAATTGGGAAGATTTATATTTTGGGAAAATGTCATTCATAGGACATGCAATCTGCTTGTTTTTGGAGGCTGTATAGTTGGAGTCCATTTGACAGGTATTGTTAAGGAGCTTTCTGTTGTGGAACTATATTTTCTGTGCCCAAGGGCATTAAATTTTATCTTGTCACAACTTAAAATGCAAAAGAAGGCTCCTCGAGGTAGACGATATTCCTTTGCTGACAAAGTATTTGTCCTTTCATTAATGAAACAGGGACCCAAAGCGTACAATATATATAACAATGGCATTCAGAGCAAAAATCTTATTGACAACCTATATGTAGTAGTTCTTCATGTCTTCATGGTTTCAAATCGGTTACTTTCTGAAAGTGACTTGCTTAATGATGATCCATATGACCCATTTGGTAAAACGTATGCATATCTGCGTCGATTATCAATTATGAATCGATTAAATTATCCAAATAAAGATATTTATTTAATTTAATGATACTGAAAAATTTGTAATAAATCAGATTGTTGTAGTTACACATATTTTCTATACTGTAAAATAAATAAATTCTTGCCAAATATTTTGTTTTATTTACATATCAATTGGTCTCTATTCAAAATAGAGGCTTACAAAATATCTACTAATTGCAAAATACAGGTTCTTTGGAAAATGCAATTAGTAGATATTTTGTAAGCCTCTATTTTGAATATATTTGAAAAATAAATTTAAAATAAAAATTCAAAATTCGCGCCAATAGCCGTGCTTTTAATCACGTAATTTGGCGGGATAGGCAGAGTAGCCAATCTTAAACCCTCCAATCTGTGGTTAGTGTATTGTAAAAGATAGTAGGTTTTGTCAGTTGTCAGTTGTGGTGGACACGCTAGGAACACGATATCCCGCAACTTAGCTGGAGTGGGTGAGTGACGCAAGTCAAAACAGGCGCAGAAGTGCGGTAGTAATTGCAGAGGATCGGGGAGGTAGAAAGAAAAAAGGAGAGGGGTGAACGGCGATGATCGTTGACGGACGCGATTAGGGACGCCGTAGTGACAATTCAGTATTTGTGCCTTATCGAGCTCGAGTTTATCGGAATAACTGGGTCCGAAGGACGATTTAGAAGAGTGCCTATGTACGGAGTCAGCGACGACGTCTTCAGCAAATTACCCATGCGGTAGAGAGACTGAAAACTTTAGGGGGCAGAGTCAGCTTCCCCGAACCACGAGTAGAATCAACGAGAGGACAAAAAAGACGTGGCAGTAAGCTTGGAATGTAGCAGACGCGCCGGGTGAGAGCAGTCATATTGCAGTCATATGCGCCACGGTGGAAAACAAGGTTTGTACTACCACCATTGGTGGTCCGTTCGCGTGCCATATTACAAAGGGGTGGGCCTAGTGCATGGCCAAGAGCGGTGGACAAATTGTAGATTCACGTTATTGCTCCTTAATAGCTTTATAAGTGTGATTTGTTAATCATTGTCCTAAACTCACTGGGATTACTAAGGTTTTTTTGGGATTTACGTAGTACTTGAGCGAATTTTATCCTAGTTCTATCGGGAAAAGTCGGCCCTAGCCGCAAATGGCAACGAAGACAAAATAATAGTAATTGTCCCCCGTACAAGCATTTAGTCGCTTCTAGGGTACACCTAGTTTGGAGTATTGTGAAGGTGAGAATTATTATTATTTATATTTTTATTATGCTCAACTAAAACTCAAGGATATGAAATACATATAATGCTGGAGATATATTTCGTGTAAAAATTGGATAGATAAATAAATATTTATTGTAGGAAGAAATACTGATGTTTTGAAACCAAGTTCAAGTTTCCTGCAATATAGATATTTTGAACCGAAAAGGTGCGGAAAACCGATAAAGACTATTAAACTTCCTATTGAGGACAGTTTTGTTTATGTATGATGTATGATCTAGTTCAACGAGACTACCTATTTCTCGGGTGGATTCAGTTTCTTTTCTAGTTCTGATTCAAAAATAATGAATTTATCTGAAGCACAAATCAATTAGATGTGTGCCATCAGAACTCGCAAACCAGTCGGTGTCAATTTAATTGGTTGAATTTATTTTCTCTGGCACTTTTCTTGTCATTTGATTGGTTCTTGGTCAGTTGGGAACTTTCTGTTCAAACAAAGCTATTATTGTTTTCAACAAAGCTGGTTTTGTCCTAGTTGTTTACCTAACTGCTTTTCCGTGACAATATAATTGGAAAGTTTAACATTATGCGGGGTCGACACTTCTAATGTCTGTCTAAAAGTTTGCAGTGCACTTTTATGCAGTTTAAAACTTTTGCTAAACCAAAATCAAACAGTATATCGCCAGTGGTAGATATTACACAGAATAGTTTTATGAGCATTCAGCCAACAATGGCATAATAAAGTACCTACTTTTATGTTGTTTACGTTTTAAGTGCATTATTTCCTTCCGATTCAATTCGTTGCACCCCGCACAAACGCACTTCCCTATCGAACACTTGTGGTATAGAAGTCAGGTCAGGTGAAATTCGGTTTTGATTTTCTGTCTCGAAGGTTTCCGCGTAAAAACTCTCTTTCAAAGCCTGATTTTCCGTCTTACGGACGGCTTAAGTGGTTCTGTGTATCGTGTGTATATTTAGCTGTGCTAATTTAGGTTTTCTGTTTTTATTACATGTGCTGAGAGCACGTGCCTTAAGGTGTGGGTGTAGTAGACAGGGATCTGCAGTAGGTGAACCACGGAAAGGATTACCGGGAGCACAGTCTGGGTGAGTTAGCTGCTTAAATTTTTGATATTTTTTTATTAAATAATGTCATTTGACGACTTTTTGAAGCTGCTATCATCTACGCATGTTCACCCCTTTTTCTGTGGGCTTCACGTTGCGAGTTGTGGCCATAATTTGGTTATAAATTTGTTTTATTAGCACATACTTATTGAAACGAACGCTTAAGTTGCTCGAGATTGACGGTTTGTTTTTTTTTTTGGTTATATTTTTCGTCTTGGGTTTTAGGATTGAACGGCAAAGTCGCCAATCATTTTGTATTTTATTAATGTTACCTTTTATCTTGTAAATATAGTACAGTAAATTTATTAAGTCGGGTTAAGTCAAGATAGATCATATCGCGTTGTTTCTTTTCTAATCTTTATTTCATAGTCAATTTAATAAGTTAAGGTTCATTGATCTCTCATTAAGTCACGTCATTTAATTCATCGAAAAATTATAACGTTGACCATAAGTAAATTTTAGTCATAAAATCTGTACAGATCACTTTGCTATTTCTTTTAAGTTCTTTAGTATTTACCATTTACTTTAGTATTTACCATTGTAAAAGCATCGATTTTTCGACTGCAGTTTTGCTTGGAGACTGTTCTGTTGTTTTCTTTTACATGCATTCAAGTACGTGAGCAAAAGACCAATGGACTACAGACCAACACACCAGCCTTACGACACAGTCTGTCAGGGTGTTGCACATCGTGTAGCCCCAGCTTGAATCGTCCACGACCCAACCTGGAGTCTCAAGTCGAGCCACTGTCATAACAACTACAACGATAAGAAGCTTGGAGCAACGGTGGCGAATCACCAGCGTAACTAATTTAAGGCTTTTAAGGTACTCTGTAGAATTCAATAGTCCAAATATTATCAGTGCTCGAAAAGAAACTTTAAACGCTCGCGGGAACTTTCTGTGCCTGCAGTGTTCTCGTATGTAGATCTCGAACGTCTCCGATGTTGTATTTTAACGATAGAACATTATTCACGGTGTTTTTTTTTACTTTTCAACAGTAAACAAATTCTAAATTGTGAATAATAAAGTTTAACTTATTCAGTTTACCTTACTTTATTGTAACAACTTATTGGTGTATATATATTTCAACTTGTAAATAAAATGTAAAGAGAAAAATGTTATCTTTTATTTAACCATCAAATAGTTCAGGCTTCTGGCGCTCTAACGAACCATTTTTCATTATAATGTTCGTAATATAAATCGGGGCAAATGCATTCAATACAAACTGTTTTTTTTTTACAAATTCTCGCCCAGATCGAGTTTGTGCACTAGAAAGCCAAAATACATCCAGTGTATCTATCTACTGACATGCCTACATGTTCTCTCTTTATCTTTACGGAAAGTCTTAATCTACAGACGTTTTTTCATTATCTGGAAATCGAACATTCTAAAAACGTTCAAATGGCCAAGTCAAAACTCTCAAATTATAATAAATTATTGCAACCTAAATATGATAGGACATATTTTTACTCAAGCTCCATAATAAGTACGTAACTACTTTTTCCTGCTCCCTCCCCCGTAAGTTCACTTTACATGCTCGCCAACAGGTCCGAAAGCGAAAGTGAAATGTTCTTGGTGCCCTGTTGCTAGGTACAAAAAGTATTGCCTAGCAACGATGCAACGATTATGCAGCAAGGACCTTAAAACTTGAAACTGGCGTCAAATTTAATATTTTCACATCGATTGTTAATTATAAACTGGTTTTGATCAAAAAGAATACGAATTATGCCAAAGAAAAATTAAGAATATAGTTATATCTTTTAGTCAAATAATGTGGCTAAATAGGAAAGCCAAGCAGCAGTGACCGTCGCGCTGGGTTAAAAGCATCAGGATAGTAATCCGTAGGTCACGGGTTCGAGTCTCACACGAAACCCATTTTTTTTTATTATTATTATCGCTGCATATTCTACTTCTTATATTTATTACTGATTTTAATTTTTAGTAATTGAATAATGGTTATTTGAATATTATTACTCACAATCTACTCCATAGCGTTTAATTAAAATTACCTATATCTTTTTTGTAATAGGAACTTGTCGGAAGCAGGAAAAATATAATACATTGCACGATGCGTAGATAAGCTCTTTTTTGGTCTCGGAGGTTTTTAAGGCAACGCCGGCGTTGCCTCGGTCCTCAAACAACCTCCTCGGCCAAAAAGTGGACTTACGCATCTTGCAATGTAAATAACTATTTAATATTCGATTTTTTACGTCAAAGAAAAATGAACCCACGCAATAATTTTTGTATTTATTTGATGTTGTATTACCTTAATATTATTTCACAAGATTGGGAAATAATAGTAACTTGTATAACATAGGCACTGAAGTTCAACTTTTCATAACGAATGCGAAATTTAATATCCAAGGCCTGTAAGGCCGAGGCAAACAAACCATCTTATTTTTTTTAAATCGGGAAAAAATAAGTTTTTCGAACTTCCGGGACCAAACTTCATTTTGATAGGGACTATCCCTCCGGGATTAAATAATGACGGAAATCCCGGCAGAATGAAATTACTAACAAATAATTTTAGTATGTATTTTATTGCAAAAAAATTATTTAGAATGGTAATGTACAGGGTGTTCCCGTATATTTTGACCCATTCCTAGAGCCTGTATTTTTCGAGTTAGAAAAAAATTACTTAAATGAAAGTTGTAGGGTTTTTTCTGAACCGCTAGGATCTGTTACTAGATAAAACAAATGAGCGTTGCAAATTTATGAAAAAATATAAACTTACTTTTTTTTAATGGAACACTCTATATATTTGTGGATTTTTGAATTGCACGCATTTTTCCGATTGCTCTAAGCATTCGCAAGATATTCCAAATTGCAGATAAATACCATCTTATTTAATCAAGGTTGTCATGGAAAAATATTTCAACTTAGGCAAGGGCATTCCTGTCAATCTATTATTTTTGGGACAATACACCTTGGTACCCTACAACTTTCATTTAAGTAATTTTTTTCTAACTCGAAAAAGAGAGGCTCTAGGGGTGGGTCAAAATATACGGGAACACCCTGTACATACATTAATATTTAAATTAACAGAAACAAAGTTAGCGGCTTTATAGGACTATAAATTTTGGCAACTGGTAATATCATACCAACATCCAAGTTCTAATGTAATATAAAAAATATATTTCTTGCTTTACATTTCAAGATACAGAGCGTAAAAATGTTTTAGACCCCGTATTCTTCAATAAAAGTTTAACCTTGAATGGGTAAGTTTATTGCAAAAAGGTACACTGAAAAAAATCCTATGATTACATTGTGATTTAACAGTGATATTTGCAGTAATAAATACAGTATATTTGCAGTAAAGTATGGTTTACCGCATATTTGCTGAAAATGCACAATGAACTTGTAAAATAGTTGTACAATATCGTAAAAATTACGTACTAAATGTAAAATTAACAACTATTCTTGTACTATTTCAATATTAGGGAATAAAACATATCTAAAATTACGTTAAGTTTGTAAATTCACGCTGTGTTGGTATTTTCACCGTTATTTTTTGTCAGTTTCACAAGTTATTTGTGATTTCACGTAAAGTTTTTGCAATGGTATTGTAAAATTAAATTTTGTATAGAAAAAATACATGAAAACTTGTAATTATTACGAGTAATTACATATTGTTGGTATTTTCACAGTTGCTTTGCTGTTTTTACAAGTTGTTTGTAATTTGACGTAATGGTTTTACAAAGATACTGTAGAACTAAATTTCGTATTGAAAAAATACATGGATATTTTGTAATCCTATTTAATAATTACGTTGTGTTGGTATTTTCACAGCTATCGTGCCATTGTTACCAAATATTTGTGATTTCACGTAATTTTTTTACAATGAGTTGTAAAATTAAATTTTATATTGAAAAAATACAAAAAACTTGTAATTATGATTAGCAAATACATATGTTTTGTATTTTCACAGTAGATTTCACAAGACATTTGTGATTTTTCATAGAGCTTTTACAGCGAGACTGTGAAACTAAATTATATATTGAAAAAAATACAAGAAAACTTTGTAATACTATGAAATAATTATATTGTCTTGGTATTTTTACAGGTGTTGCTACATTTTCACAAGATATTTGTGATTTCACGTGAAACGATTACAACGATACTGTGAAACTAAATTTCATATTGAAAACTACAAAAACATTTTGTAATTATGTTAAATAGTTATTACATTGCGTTGGTATTTACACAGTTATTTTGCCATTTTAACAAGATATTTGTGATTTTACGTGAAGCGTTTACAACGATACTGTGAAACTAAATTTAATACTGAAAAATACAAGAATATTTAGTAATCTTGTTAGATACCTACCTAATTATTTCATTGTATTGGTATATATTTTTTTGGTTTATTCACAACATTGCTGTGAATTTACAAAACTTACCGAATTTGCTTCAATAATGACCCAATCCCATGCAAGCATGCTCGGTTTGACCTACATTTTTTATTACTAACGTAGGTACCTAATTCAGTATTGTTTTGGACGGCCACCGTCGCGCGCTGGCTGGATTCTACATTTCCGTGTTCCGAGTGCATACTCTGCGTGTTATAGTTGTACCCTTTTGATAATAGCACTTTGTCTGGAAAATAAGGTAAGTAAAAAATAATAAATACTTACCTATCGAAATGATTTCTTGCGACATTTGTGGGATCCAAATAGGTACGATTAGAAAATATGAACTCCACAGTTATTATCATAGAAATATTCCAAAAATAACTGTACAAATGTATACGAGAAAATTGCCGTGCAATCTTAAATAATTATGTATCTTTTAGAAATCACATCGTTAGACGTCATGTGAATTTGAACATCAAAAAAATAATACCGTCAAATACACGTGCCCCATCGAAAATTGTAAATTTGAAACACAAATAAAAAAAATTTTTTACAAGCATCTTTATGGCCATATAAGAAATGGTCTTTATATAAATTGTCCCTTTAATTGTAAGTCTAAAACACTTTTTAAAAATGCTTGGGAAAATGACTTTATTGCAGGGTGGGGGAGAAGGAGACACCGAGGGAAACACGCCGAATTTTGACAATTTGAGTAAAAGACTTTTTAGTTCCATGTATTTAACATTGGAAGCCAGTTTTATGGTTTCAAATAGAGCTATCAACTTTTATATAACTGGAATGTCCGACGTGCAGGAATTAAATAAGAAATACTTATTAACAAAACATTATTATATACAGAAAATTATAAATGTTTGTTTTCTTTTTTACTTCATTTTAAATAACATTGTACTTATTATGTTTGGTATTTAAAAGGCAGGTACAGGCGAAGTTCTGGAAGAGACAAAAAACACAGTCTAAACTATACGTATCTATAGGTATGGTAGGGAGTTAAGATATTATGTATAATCAGGTGCGACTTAAACATGATTATTTTATATAAAAACAATCTATAACTTTGAATTTTGGGCCCAAATTTTGAGTTATAGATTGAAATTGTATAACATATTGAAAATACACAAGAAAAATCATTTTGCATAGAATTCTTCCAAGCTTAGGTAACTTTGTTCCTATAATTATTGTTTTTTTTTTTGTTTTTTAGTTTTGTTTAGTACGATATCTACTTACTTTTAATACATGTATTACTTGCACTTTATACTTTGTTGTTTTATTTTAGTCATTGTAGACAACCTAATTCAGTAGATATACATAAAGGGTACGAGTCCCCAGATTGAGTTAACAATAAGATAAAAAAAATCGTGTTGAAATTGAAGCTTCTGGGAATCAGCCCTGCTTGGTTAGAAACTAAAAGACGGCTCGTATACCAGCACTATACGCGACTGCTACGATACTGCGACTCGTCGTCACTTAGAGGTCGCGGTATACATTATTTTAAAGATTTACCTTAACGACCAGTACAAAAAAATATTTCTGCTCAAAGTATTTTAAATAGAAGCGCGCCCACCAAAGATACGGCGACGCGATCACTACGCTAGTTATAAGATACTGGTCTAATTTGCCATAGTTTTAGTTTCAAAAAATTAAGTATAGATGTATGCCTTGGACATTTTGAAAAAACTTTTTTCGCACCATCGAAGTGCCATTTCTGTAGCTTTTCCGACAAAATGTTATTAAGAAAAGTTGTTCAGGATAAAAAAAACTGAGTCCATAATTGTGTCAAATTTCAAAATCCTAGGCCTACTTTGATTTCTTACTCTTTTTTTCTTGGAGAAGTTCCTTTTTGGTAGAAGATACATACAACAAAACAGATAACAACTGAAAAGATCCTACTTCATCCAAAAATATACTGTCCGCGGCAAATCTGTAGACCGGGCCTTGTAAAATCTACAGCATGGCACCAAAGAAAATGAAATTCTGTATGGGAATATCGGACATATTTGCGCATTATATTGTGATGTCAAAGAGCGTTTTTTTCCGTTTCATTGTTTACAATTATATTGGAATTGCATAACAAAGAACTGAGGAAGAAAATAAAATGTGAATCCGTTTCTTTCAATCGCTTAAGGGTTGCCGACAGCGAAAGTGACGTTAGATTTCGTATTTTTTTAAGTTGTATAGCATAAAATCTAATAACATTTTACCTGGCAAAAATTTAGTACAAACATCTCTGTCTTCATTTTAATCATAAGATCTTACAAGCAGAGTTTCGTTTTATAGGTTACGAAAACCTTGGGAAAAATAATAATTCCAGTGCATATGCTTTTGTGATCTTATGATTAAAATGAAGACAGAGATGTTTGTACTAAATTTTTGCCAGGTAAAATGTTATTAGATTTTATGCTATACAACTTAAAAAAATACGAAATCTAACGTCACTTTCGCTGTCGGCAACCCCCTCTTAATGATTTTGTCGTTTTACCCACAATTTTTCTAGTAATGGGGAGTCTTTTGGGGTTTAATTCATTAAATAAATGCCCAAGCCCTCTAGAAAGCTGTCTGTCTACATAACCTTGTATAAAATTAAAATTTGTATTCGCATGTTTTCTGCTTTTCAGTTAATTGTGTTACTTTACACTTTTTTTGTTTTTTTTTTCTTATGTAATTTCAAGAAAATTTTACATTGTTAGGTGCAGAAAAAAACGCTCTTTCAGAAAATGTCAAAAATTACCCGTTGCAATTTAAAAAATATGACCTTGACTTTGTATCTTCCATAATAAACGGGATAAAAACTTCAAAAAACATCACAATATGCACCAATATGTCCCATATTCACATACAAAATTTCATTTTTTTGGCATGCTGTAGATTTTACAAGGCCGAGTCCATACATTTGCCACAGGTCATGTGTGCGGGAATAAGTAGAAAGTTAAACCATAGAAGAATCTGACTACGAAGCATGGTTCGACAGCAAGTAAGTATCAAATACATTAATTTTTGGAATAAATCCTTTACAAAAAATACAAAAATGAGATGTAATTTTAGCAAAAGTAAACTTATAAAATAGCTTCTTATTGTGGGTGGGGACATTTGGAAAAGAAAATAATCTCCTGTGCCATACTCAACGGATTTCTACCTCTGAAATGCTTATTCTACCTCAGAATGTGCGATAACGTTTTGAATAACATATTATATTGTAATAGTTCTTAGTTATACATATGTATATTGTTGCTTGCGGGAATAAAAATGTATTTTCACAGCTATTATAGCTATTGTAAAATGCTATTTGTGATTTTACCTATACCTGAACTTCTTTTGACCAATTGGACTTAAAAACGTATTTTCACCGATAATTATGTATCCCAAGCTAATCGGTGAAACTACGTTTTGTTATGTAAAATCCCAAATTAATAGCAATTCACATGATTAACGTTTCTGTATGTAAAATCACAAATGGTATTTCACAATGTATAGCGGTGAAAATACGTTTCTACATATGTAAAATTACAAATGATATTTCACAATCATAAGCAATGAAAATACGCTTCTGTATGTAAAATCACGAATGGCATTTCACAACAATTATCGGCGAAAATACGTTTCTGTACGTAAAATCGCAAATGGAATTTCACAATGATTAGTGGTGAAAATACGTTTCTGTATGTAAAATCACAAATGGCATTTCACAGTGATTAGCGGTGAAAAGACGTTTCTGTACGTAATATCGCAAATGGAATTTCACAATGATAAGTGGCGAAAATACGTTTCTGTATGTAAAATTACAAATGGAATTTCACAATGACTAGCCGTGAAAATACGTTTCTGTATGTAAAATTACAAATGACATTTTACAATAATGATAAGTGAAAATAAAAAATTTATATGTAAAATACAAATGGGATTTCACCATAATTAGAAGTGAAAATACTCCTTTACATGTAAAATTACAAATGGCATTTCACCCTAGCCATTGTGTCACAAATAACCAGTAATTTCACAGTTACTGTACGTCGTACAGTAACGTTTGTAATTTCACTTTAGGTTTGTATTATCTCAAATGAGACTTAAAGGCTTTTACAATGTTGTTGTGAAATTACGGCAAATATCATAGGACACAAATAACCAGTGATATTTGCCGTAATTTCACAATTTCCTTTTTTCAGTGTACATTGTTTAAACTATAAAACGCGTTTTTTTCTACTTTAGGTCTTACTCATGGAGCAAATTATTTAGTAATTTTTCAGAAAAGGAAGTAAATAATAAAAAAAATCAAATGTGCCGTGAAACCATAATATACGATATACGAAAAAATATATACAGAACATCTGTGTTTACAATTAAAAATCTACGTACAAAATCCAATACTGTAACACGGTGATTCATTTTTAATAACAAAATAATAATATACAACTCCCTGCACCTTTTTTTATAAGACCTCCAAATAAAAAAGTTTATGGAACAAACTGGCAACATTTTTCGGTATTATACTGATCCTAGAAGTTTTTGCTTTTAAAATTGAATAACTGCAATTTCTTCACAATTATTGTCGAGTGAAATCGTCGATAATTTTTGCGTTGACGAGTGTTTGTTATATTATTTTGCTAGGAAAAAATTATCGTAAACCTGTGTTAGTGTGGTTTTCTACGGTAATGATTTGTAAGAATTTCTTTTTATTAGATACATGTCGAATTTTGTTGTTAGGAAAAGTGATGTTTGGGAATAAAAGACAATTGTCTTCGGCTGTTTTTGTGACGGCTTAGTTTTCATGAAAGAATTGTCGTAATATTATATCTACCGTGTGGATATTCTCAACAAACCCTAATCTAATTTTACTTCCCTCCACAATACTGACCCTTACGTATATGTCCGTCGACATGGCCCCATAACTCATGAAATTCAGTGGCCTTTTCCCGTTGTTCCGTCGAGTATAAAAACGTAATTTTTCGTGAAACATAGCTCCGCGTTATGTCGTCAAGAAGCCAGGACGACAGCGGTTGTCACGTGGGACGCGTTTCCATCTTCAAGGAGTTACGTTGTCGCATGCCCGAGCAATATTTTTTCTTTTGGAAATTGTAGCGAAGTCCTATTATTACGAAGTATTGTTTCAGAAAAGTTATTAATATGCGCCTATGCCAATTTTAAACGCCTAGCATTTTTTATTTTTCGTAATTTATTCGACTAAAAAATTAATTGCTTTAAGCTCTCCAAAGGGCAGACGGGCATTAGTCGTTAGCCAAAATGTGTCATCATCGCCCGCTCTAATAGAATGTGGTCACAATAAATGGGATGATTAGCAAGTACATATTTGGTAGGCTTTGCTTTCAAAATCCTAAAAAGACAATTGTTCTTTATATCTTTAAGAGGAGGAACCCGATATTTTGCCCAAAAAAACATGTTTTACCCATTTCGGTGTTATGTGGTAGTTTAATTTATTTGTTCATCTCTTACTCAAATAAGTATATGGCTGCCGCAGTTTCTCTCTCTAGACACCTTCCCCATCAATTTATAAATTCGATGAATCTAACTTATAATCCGCTGAGGATATGTGGATACATCGCGAAACACCCTATATAGCCTTAATCCTTAAGTTTCTCCATTTCTCCATTTCGGTAGCAATGGAAGAATTTTGGGAATGGACGAACAGGGTCGAGGTGGCTGGCTGCTAAATTGCTATGCTGGTCGCGCGCGCTGCGAGTCTGATTCCATTATATGGCCGAGGGGTTACTTTAACTGTTCAAACAATTAACGAGGTCCGTTATTAATGCCCGCAATAATTTATATATTGTCATCCCGTGGGGGTTTCCACCGACTAAACGAGACGGACGTGAAAAGAAATTCGGGGAACAACTTTTGTTACGAAGTTTGTAACGAATATAAATAAATTTTCAAACAAGCATGGCAGAAAACCAGGAAGTTTTCGAATCTACCAGGAACTAACACTAACAAGTTACTAAATTCCAATTTTACCCTCAATGGGTCCAGGCGGTTGTTGTAAAGGCCTTGTCCGGCCCTGTCGGACCTTCTAGGTCGCCCTCCCTTCTAAACAATATAGGAGGTATGTGCGTAACGCTTGTCTTTCAGATTAGCTAGCGGGCGCAGTTTTCGTTATTTAAAGTTCAAATTTCGCCTGGGGCCGCCAGAAGCAGAAAAGCCAATCGGCCGTTTGGGCCATTTACTATGGTCCCTAAATATCGATCCAGGCAATCGCAAAGGAAAAACGGTTAGTTTTGTTTTGTTAGCTTATTTCTTAATTTCCTGGCGATTTGAGTTTTTACTTGTATTTTGAGTTTTGCGACGCGGTAATCGGGGGAATCGCTCGATAGCTCTCTGAAGTGAATCAATATAATGAAGCCAAATAATAGTAGGTAATGGCCGCACAAGAATGTGGTTGCTTCTGATTAGGTACTCCTAGTTTGGAGCATTGTGAGGGTCAGAATTTATTAATATTAACGCTTTTACGGCGCATGTAATGTATTTTAATTTTATAGAATGCTCCCTGACGTCCTCTATTTCTTTTTTTTTTCGGGAAAGCTAATCCAGGAAAGCTTTAAAAAATACAGGTTAAAACTTAAGTACGCCTTTGCCCTTGACGACGCAGTCCCATATACCAACGCACGTGCACTTTGTCACATAGGTATTTGGGTCGTTTAAAGCTCGTTTATACGAGTCCTGGTTGTCTGCGAAAAGGAGGATTCACAGAACCTTAAAGAGGATTCTAAAATGTCGGGATGACAGGTACCTTAAATTGTTGCTCAATGTATTAATGTTCAAGTCTGCATAAACTTGTTTTCCAGGCAGGCCTGGATAATATGATAACATACTCTCTCGCTTATATTCTGACCAAGTCGAAGATATATATACATATAGGTCGTCGGCCGAAATTCAACGATTAGGTTGAATTGAAAATTACATTAATACCTATACGTTTTAGTCGTAGGCTGTACTTAAAAAACTTATTATTTACGTAGTTAATGATAATGATATTGTTACATTTAAAATTGGAAGCGAGCAGAATTACAGTGCACAGCCTGGTAGGGTAACCGTTGAAAGATCGTTGAATATTCTTTCTGATTCTAAGCAGGGTAATAGAATAGTTGTATATTCAACCTGACTTGTGTAGGTACTGGCTTCTTAATAATTATTGTGGAAAGTTGAGGATAATGACAGTTTTGCTGAGCATTGGCATCAAAACCCCGTATGATGTCTAACTTCATGCTTTCTCCACAAAAGCAGGGAAACTTTTTCTTATTGTTTTAATATAAGTAGGTATATAAGTTTGCTAATTATGTGCCTTGTAGTCTGTATAATACAGGGTGTAACTGAACTGATGGTCAAAAATGAAACCACGTATTCTTGGTGTCAAAATAAGGGCACTTCTTCATATATTTTTTTCTCCTACGGGCCATAGTTTTGTTTATACCGAGCATAGAAGTTTAGAGAAAAATACACACATTTCTTAGTATCTCCAGAAGTATACGAGATATTTTCTTCAAACTTGGCGTGTCACATGAGCGGATGAGCCTTCAAACTTAAGGTTGATATGAAGCTTTTGAGGCCCCCAGTTGCGGAGATACAGGTTGTTACTAAAATTAATTAGTTCAGAAAAATGTGAATATCCTGTATAAACGCATTTTTTAAATTTGTTTTGAGTGGTGAATCCCATGGTAAACAAAAAGTATCTCTTAGTATTTTTTCATATTCGCAGTCGTTTCTTAATTATTTTCAAAGAACGGCAATACTGCAATAAACAAGTCATTTTAAGAATAAATCTAGCAATCTGTTGATGTCAATTAAACTAAATTATTTAACAAAATAAAAAAGCAAAAACGATAATAAAAGAAACGTAATATTAGAAAATTAGTAAATTATTACATGTTCGACCGCCGTCTCTTTCAATACACGCAACTATGCGTTTCCGCATGTTTATTATTGCCATTGGGAAAAGTGCATGTCAGTCAATTCTTCGAATGAAAATATTATTTTTCAAAATATTGCTACTAAAGTGTAAAGTTGACATCCAAATGAATCAAATAATGCCAAGTTTAATTGGCATCCACAGATTGTTAGGTTTATTCTTAAAATGACTTGTTTATTGCAGCATTGCCGTTCTTTGAAAATAAGTAAGAAACGGCTGCGAACATGAAAAAATACTAAGAGATACTTTTTGTTAACCATTGGATTCACCACCCAAAACAAATTTAAAAAAATGCGATCATACAGGGTATTCATATTTTTCTGAACTAATTAATTTTATTAACACCCTGTATCTCCGCAACTGGGGGCCTCAGAAGCTTCATGTCAACCTTAAGTTTGACGGCTCATCCGCTCATGTGACACACCACGTATCTCGTACACTTCTAGAGACACTAAGAAATAGGTGTATTTTTCTTTAAACTTCTACGCTCTGTATAAAAAAACTATGGCCCGTAGGAGAAAAAATTATATGAAGAAGTGCTCTTATTTTGACACCAAGAATACGTGGTTTTATTTTTGACCATCAGTTCAGTTACACTCTGTATGGTAGCAACACCTGTACATAGTTCTTATTTGGTCGCACCAAAGCTGTTTCTATACAATTTAGATGTTCACACTGTTTACAGAAAAATAAATTCAAGTTAAAACGTCATAAAAAGGCCGTAAATAGTTTCCAAATTAAATCTTTGAAATACAGGGTGATTCATTGGGAATGGGAAATCCCGAAAATGGGGGTAGGGGAGACCAAAATATTGCGATTGAGTCCAACATTGCTTAAACATGTTGTTTGTTTGAGAGATACAGTGCGTTCAAGTTCTTCTTTTTTAGATTGAATTATGGCTATATCTACCAAAATAATCAAGCTGCTGACCTGAAATTTGGCACTGCTATGTTTTTGGGGATGGAGAATAAGCTGAAAATGTCAATTTCAGCGTATCTCACAGCTTTTACGCGTATCTCACACGCTTTTACGCGTAACTTTTTGAGGTTATCTTTTTGGTCCTGCAGGTCCATCATTTTAGTGTATCTTTTCATTCTGCAACAAAAAGGTATTCTTGTTTCATAACGCTCAAATCAACCGTTTGCGTTGAAATTGCCAAAACGTGCCCCGAAACACCTGTTGACTTCAAGATTCGAAAAATAAAATATTCACCTACTGCTTTCAAATATTGCACAAGGACTGTACCATTTATAGCGAGAAAAAAACCCATATAAACAATGTCCCAAAAAATGTTCACTTTCAAAATGGAACAGATTGAAACTCGACAAACTTTGGACACCCTATTTCAAGAAAACAAATGTGTTTCGACCAATGTTCATTTGGCATTTTTTTCTTCATTTTGAATGTACAGTTGATCTGTAATATTTGAAAGTAGTAGGTGAAAATTTTATTTTTCGAATATTGAAGTCAACAGGTGTTTTGGGGCACGTTTTGGCAATTTAAACGCAAACGGTTGATTTGGGCGTTATGGAACAAGAGTACCTTTTTGTTGCAGAATGAAAAGGTGCGCTAAAATGACAAACCTGCAGTGCCAAATTTCAGGTCAGCAGCTTGATTATTTTGCTAGATATAGCCATAATTCAATCTAAAAAAGAAGAACTTGAACGCACTGTATCTCTCAAACAAACAACATTTGTTTAAGCAATATTGGACTCAATCGCAATATTTTGGTCTCCCCTACCCCCAGTTTCGGGATTTCCCATTTCCAATGAATCACCCTGTATAAAGAAAATTAAAAAATATTTTCTGTAAAAGAAATAGCGAGAAGTAGTAAAAATTTTATTTAAAGCGGTTTTATAATTGACGCATATGTTTCTTTAGGCTTAGACATATTGATTTTGTTTAGAATGGTATATTATTGAACACATCTGTTTCATTTTCTTTTGCGTATAGACTCTCATTAATGTTTTTAAATTACATATTTATAATTTACAACAAATGAACATGAATAAAATATATGTAATTTATCTGTTGTCCTTTCGATTTTTATTACCGACCCTCAATCTCTATTCGAATTTCTTCGGACAGGATTGTATATTTATAGGGATCTAACAAATTCCGGCCTCGTCCAATAGAAAACGCGGCGCTTATCCCCGACTAACCCTCAACCTCGCACACGCCAACCTTCATTTTTTATTCTAGCGGGATTCCCATTACGCCTCCCCTTCTCCTTATTGTCTTTGTAGGACGTCCGTGCCAGAGATGACGTAAGCTTTCGACATTGAACCTGAGGGCTCCTCAGAGAAGCTGCTGGAAGCTGGATCATGTTAACCTTGAACCATTCTCTCACCGAAAGTTATCTATACAGGGTTAACTATGACTTAGTACAAAAAATTTTACCACGTGCGCAGGATGGCTTAAGAAAACATAGAAAAATATTTTTAGATTTTTTTTACGATCTTTAAAAAAACGGGTAAAGACCCCTATTTTCCCTGTAAATCCCCGCCTTTAATGACGTCATCCAATTTGGCTTCTGAAGGTACTGACAGCTGAAGTGATTTTCCGCGGTGTTGCCGTTGATTTAGGAACGGTGAAAATACCTTTTTACTCAAACAAATTTAAAAAATACATAAATAACAATCGATTTGAATCTGTACAGATGCAGCGCTATTAGATTCCCCTTACCTTAGCTCGTATCCGGACCGGTTCCTACTCTCGCGGAAAGCTCATTACCGCGACACCACAAGCCGTCTCCCTTAATACCCCCGGAGCTCCTCTGATGAATTCTTGTCCACCATCTAACCTCTTCTGAAGCATAGATAAAGGATTTATTGTTCTGAAGCCTCGGCGGTATGAATTAAGCGACGTATCGGCCCGGTCGAGTCTATGAAACGTTTTTTCGACTGCTCCGCGTTGCCCCGTTCGTCATTTCATAACTTCCTAGCTAGGCAACTAACTGTACATACAAGGTTTGTTCCAACAGGGCCAATAACCGTGCTCAAGCACGTTCAGCGCATGCGCACTACCCCACTGGCTGTTCCAACTGAATTATGTACCTACCGACACGGGACGATACACGCACTGTTCCAGCCGATTTATGGATCATTTGTGTATCGTCCTTGTACGATAAAAACGGTCCCTGGTCTAAAGCAATAACCGCGTGTACTGACATGCGCAGTGTATAGTCATGTGACAGAGATAAACAATAACCTCATATTTTTGTTTTTACGTAGATGGTTTTAAATCGATGGCTGGGATCGTGTTTTTTATTTCTTGTTGGTTTTTGGCTTGTTGGGTAGGGCGGGGAATCGTTGAACAATAATTTTTTAGAGTAAAGAGTGAGGTTAGCCCACCGAACATTCGGTTAGCCACATATTAAACACGCAGGTTAGGTGCGGTCACAAATATGATTTGGTCGATTTGATTCACAATCCGTTCCATCTGAAATTTTCTTTGGGATCATTTGTTCCAACTCGAATTTACGTACCGTCACAGAACTGTACATGAACTAGATGATAACCCTTAAAGAACGCATGCGCTAGTTTTGCACCGTTCATGTGCGATCCCAAAGAAAATTTCAGATGGAACGGATTGTGAATCAAATCGACCAAATCACGTTTTGTGACCGCACCTAACCTGCGTGTTTAATATGTGGCTAACCGAATGTTCGGTGGGCTAACCTCACTCTTTACTCTAAAAAATTATTGTTCAACGATTCCCCGCCCTACCCAACAAGCCAAAAACCAACAAGAAATAAAAAACACGATCCCAGCCATCGATTTAAAACCATCTACGTAAAAACAAAAATATGAGGTTATTGTTTATCTCTGTCACATGACTATACACTGCGCATGTCAGTACACGCGGGTATTGCTTTAGACCAGGGACCGTTTTTATCGTACAAGGACGATACACAAATGATCCATAAATCGGCTGGAACAGTGCGTGTATCGTCCCGTGTCGGTAGGTACATAATTCAGTTGGAACAGCCAGTGGGGTAGTGCGCATGCGCTGAACGTGCTTGAGCACGGTTATTGGTCCTGTTGGAACAAACCTTTTCAAGTTTGGCTAGTAGCCGACGGAGGGCATTTGCGAATGTAACATGGCGTTATTTCCCAGTTTGGTCTTGATTTTCGCGGCAAATCGTTCACCGTCTTTGTGAAAATGCCGGAGTATTCGAACGCCGAGTTAACGGACATGGTTATAATGTACGGGAGATGCGATGAAAGTGCACATCGAGCTGCAGCAGAATACCGTATTCGTTTTCCTAACAGGGCAAATATGCCTAACCCACGTACTTTCGTGAACATTGTACAACGTATGCGAAACACTGGTGTTTTGCAAGCTCGAAGGGGTGGGCGAGCAACCTTCCATAAGCACTACAGCTATTGCAAGGAGATTGGGAATATCTCAGAACAAGGCAAGTAAAATAAAACCAATAAAACTGACTTCTACCAAAGACTATCCCATGTGATGGGATTGTCTTTGCTTGCACCTAATACCTACATAAAATTTAAAATGTAACAATAAAATTATTTACAGGCATGGAGGATTGTAAGGGAAAACGGCCTTCACCCTTATCACATACAAAAGGTCCAAGCATTAGAAGCAAATGATTTTCCGGTGAGAATGACCTACTGCACTTGGCTACGTGATCGAATCGCCCAAGACCCAAACTTTGTTTTCAACATTCTTTGGACAGACGAATGCTGCTTCACACGTGCTGGGGTTTACACGTATGTAAATTTTTTACTTACTTATAGCTTTCTCTCTTCCATATTATCTTTTTTATTTATTATAAAATTGGCTATGTCAATCCTAACGCCTTCGCGAAAATTGTGAATATTTCTAATTTTTGTTGTTTTTTTTTAGACACAACAGCCATATTTGGTCCGATGAGAACCCACATGCTGTTCGGCGGTTTAATTTCCAACGTCGGTTTTCCATCAATGTTTGGGCAGGAGTTTATGGAGATCGATTAATTGGACCATACATTCTACCGGAAAATTTAAACGCTGAACGATACTTGTATTTTCTGACAAATGTTTTGTTTGATAATTTGCCACTACAAATACTGCATGACATGTGGTTTATGCACGATGGTGCACCAGCCCATTTTGCGAGACCTGTTCGTGCACTTTTAGACGACCAATGCCCCAACCGTTGGATCGGAAGAGGAGGGCCCATTGCATGGCCGCCGCGATCACCAGACTTGAATCCAATGGATTTTTGTATTTGGGGATTCATGAAGGCGATTGTGTACGAGCAGGAAATCGCCAACGAGCAGCAGTTACGTGAACGAATTGAAGGTGCAGCTGTTCAAATCCGGAATAATCATGGACTTTTTGCACGTATCCGGACTTCTTTAGTTAACCGAGTGAATTTGTGCATCGAAGTTAACGGCGGCCTCTTTGAACAGCTACTGTAGTGCTTTGCATGTGCAATGTGTGCTAGTGCAGTTGTGATTTTTTGGTTACCCTTCGGGGTTTTCCTGGCGGAGGGGATCTACCTCGTCGTGGTCGTCAGGCTGAGTACCTCGCTTCAAACAAAAGGAATAGCAGAGGGAAACCAAGAGATCCCCAACAGATTTAGAAAATGTGAATGTTGTGTTGTGTGACTTTTAATGTAAAAAAGCAAGAAAACAGAAAATGGTGCAAACAATCCTGGAAATGTCAGTAAGGTAGGTGTTTCATAGGCATTCTACATGTTCCTTAGAAAGTAATCGTTTTTAAAAGGAAATCGAAATTTTGTGGTGAATCCTCGGATAAATTGATAGACGTGGCAACGCCGCGCTATTGACATACGCGAAATTTTTAGACATGTCGCGCGGGCGTCCATAGGCGGCGTTTTTTGAGGGGTTTAATACAATTTGAAAAAAAATTTTTTTAGGCTTAAGACAAATGTTAGAAAATTTTTGAAAATTTATTTTGGCAAGTCTAATTTTTCTTTATCTGCCATAAAAATTTTTGTACTAAGTGATAGTTAACCCTGTATACGGCAAAATTATATAGGAACTATTTGTCAACATTAATTAACTTGGATAATTCCACACCATCAAACAATATCGTCTTAACTCATTTTTAGTAGGTACTTTTTTGCGTGTAATTATTATGACCGCGAAATCTGATCACAAAGAATACCTATTAATGGTCAAATGAAGAAAATACATCAATCATTTGGAAACACGTTATATTGTTGTTATATATTATATGCTTTAAAACCGACAACGCCCTTCCTCTCATCATTTCAATCTGGCGGAATGTATCAGTTACAAAGCGCAGAGTGCAGCATTCCCAAATTATAATCTAGAGATACTTTTCAAATTTGTAGTAAGAAAAATGTTTAAATATTTGTGGTAACTAAGCATGAAGTTTCCTTTATTTTATATATTTGTGAGAAATTGGCGCGATTTGTAGGTATTAATATTTTGTCATCTAAAAAGGCTGACGAAAAGTTTTTGGGATTTAGTAAAATTGACCACTGAAGTAGTAAAAATCAGGTAATAATTAGGTACCTAATGTATGTCTATACTTGGAATTAAATCTGACTGTGAAGAACTGCAGTTTTCTCTTTCTATTAATACAATAAATATATTCTATAAACGGCCGATACAATAAATGTCATCTCTGCCGTTGACCCTATGACCAAACCACGGCGATAAATAAACTGGTGGGTAGGCCGCGGCATCGCCGCGCGGCAGCCGCTGTCCGTCGAGTTGTAGATCAGCCTTAGAGAGAGATAGAGAATTTAGTCGAGCCGGCCCAGCTGTGGTCCGCGGAGTTGGTAGTGTTTTCATAATATTTTGGGTGCGTGAGTAATGGGGGTACATTGTCACAGAGTAATCTGTGACATTGTTTCGTACCCCAATATTATGGTGGCTAATTTTTTATTAAAATATAATAGGTGTTAATGAGCAGAACTCTTAATGAAATTATATTATTTAAGAAAAACAAATACTGCATAGGATTTAGCTGCCAAACACATCGGGCAGATGTGCTCTCTAAAATTGTTTATAACTATGAGAGTTAAACAATATTATAAACAAGACACGAAACAACAAAGAAATTCTAGCGTATAAAAAAGAAAAGAAGCTAAGCTTCAAAACACATAATTTAGTTTCATACCGCATAAGTGGACACTTTTGTAATAAATAATTTGCAGACACGGTACTAGTTTATCGTCATGGTTACAGATATTCCCTATAACTATATGTACTTGTTTTTTAATTAAGTGTTAATAATAAAATCGCAATTGCTATACCAAATTTTTAGTGACGAACGTGTAAATTGTAAATGCACCTATTATATAGGGTGTTTCTAAATTGCACCAAAATATTTTACAGGGTGATTCTCCCGTTAAATTTAAGGGGGGTCTTTGGAATGGAATGACATTTTGTGACATTTTTTCAACCCTAAAGTATAAGTGGATGGGGATGAAGAAACCAACCCCTAAATTATTTTTGCCAGAATTTTTTAACGTGTCAAAATTTCAAAACAAAAAAAATTGGTTTACAATTACAAATGCGTTTAAAAACTTTTTCAACTCTTGTCTTTTTGTCCTAAACTTGACAGATTTTTCAGAAAAAATAAAACTTGTGGACACCCACGCTAGTTACGCATGGTTAAAAATTCTTTTATGAATCGGGTAATCTTTGGCTAATGTCAAACATCTCTAAAAACGTTTATAGGTATCTTTTGTTTTGGTTCTAAATTTGACATAATTTTAGTGAAAGGAAAACATACTATCTATTAATAATAAGTAGTGATTCTTTGTAATACCTAATAATAATAATTTTACAAGTAGGTAGTTGTCAAAAATACTTTAATTACAAATATTAGGGAGATATGATACAGACCTAAAAAACTAAGTAAATAAAAAATCTGAGAACTTTAATAACTATAAATAATAACAACAACTTATAAATAATATGAATTCTAAAAATAACAACAAATGCTCGAAATGTCTCCCGTCTACTAAAATGCACGACTCTATTCTTCTGGCCATAGAATTCCGAATTCTTTGAAATATTCCGGGAGTATTTCTAATAGTTTCGCATGAGCCCATAACAAAATGCATATCCCGCATTTCTTAATTTGTGAAGTTCACCATTTTGTTGTTATAAGGGACACAACACAAATTAGTTATGACATCTAAGAATAGTAATTAGATGTTTGACATTAGCCCATTAAAATTATTATTAATCATTAACCATGCGTAAGTCGCGCGGGTGCCAACAAGTTTTATTTTTTTTTAATCTGTCACGTTTAGGGCAAAAAGGCAAGAGTTTAAAAAGTTTTTAAACGTATTTGTCATTACAAACCAATTTTTTTGTTTTGAAATTTTGACACGTTAAAAAATTGTGGCGAAAAATAATTTAGGGGTTGGGTTTTTCATCCCCATCCACTCACACTTTAGGGTTGAAAAAATGTCACAAAATGTCTTCCATAACTGGTCCACCAAATTTCAACTTTTTACCTCTTTCCATAGTGGGGAAAATAAATAAAAACAATATTTTACCCCCATATATTTGGAGGGGTGTAACTAGGAGGGGGAGGGGTTTTGAGGAAAAATTTATATGAAAGACCCCCCTTAATTTAAACGGGAGAATTACCCTGTAAAATATTTTGGTGCAATTTAGAAACACCCTGTATATGTGGTTTAGACTCATTTAAAAGTTAAACCGGATTAAAACAGAAAATAGCAAGAGAAAATGACAATAAAATCAAAATTCATTTCTCCATGGTTATTTTCTACTTTAATCCGGTTTAGCTTTTAAACGAGTTCATATCACATCGGTACACAGGGCACTAAAAATAATAGTAAATATGCTTTTTAGGTTGTGCAGAGACAAACTAACCTGGAAAAAGAAGTTTTAGATAGATTTTAATTGGTAACATAAAGACTCGATCCACTATTATAGTATATCATATAATATAGGTACCTATCTACTATCTATAACAACGAAAAGTTAAGAATATTTGAACTAATTGTCGATGTAATTGTAATAATTTTTAATTATTCTTCGCAATGTAAGTATTTAGTAAAGTGGTTACCTATATTATAAAACATTAAAAATATGTTATTCATTGTTCCTAACCCTAACATACAAGAGAATTGCAGAAATACGATGGGAAGCGCCAATGCTCCTAATAATCTTGGCCGACTAAATCTTCCGTCTCTCTCTTCGGCGCGTCTACAGTTCGTTGGTCACCGCGGAGACGCTTGCCTCTATACCAGTATAATCTATTGCCGTGGACCAAACTAATAGATATGCGGAGAGGTATATTGGGTCTGTTTCGGCAGAACTTGAAACCAGTTTGAAACTGCCAGGAGCATGCGCAGTTTCATTTCGTCGTTCCAAAAACAAAACCGCGCATGCTTCTGACAGCGGTTTCGTTGTGCTGAAACAGACCTGCTGCTTTGTTTGAGACTGTGAATCTTACAACCCTTTTGGTTGACAACATTGCCAGATAAACACGAGATTAGGTAATAGAGAGATACTTATTGCATTTAATAGTATAGCTAATAATATTAGGTATTTTACGAGATTCTTGGATAAACATCAAGAATAGGTAGGTATCCATTCATCTATAAATAGAGTTTCTCATTTCAAGCTGCCCCTGCAGAGATTCATCAATTTCTTCTGCGTACTCTTCCAAATTAGTATCATCATATGAGGCTTCTAATATCATATTGGTAACTGTTTGCACTTCTGGAACACTCGCAGACTTATCTATCCCGCCATTTTCAAAGGCTTAATTTTTTTATCTTCTTTATGGCCCGATTGTGTTATTTAGGCAGGTTCCTACAATACTTTATAGAAAATAATGCAAAATCCAAATTTTAAATAACATATTATAATATACCTATAGCTAACAGAACAAGCTACACTCCAATCTTTACATGTTCAGTGTTCACGATTCATTTTCACACTGCAAACGATTTTTCTACTTTAAAAACTGTTTTGGAACAATTTTACTTCATGGTAATTTTTATAAGAAATTTTGACCTTCTTTAAGCTCTTTTTACTTTCAAGTCCGAAAAACTAGTCTTTTTGAAATTCACAGTAATTATTAGGTTACTGTGTATAAACCTAAAATCGACCAAAAACCTATAGGGATATGATAGGTCGAATATAGAGATTAAGTTACTTAACTATCCAACCTATTTTTGACCTAACCTACAGGGACAAATATTGAGACAAAACTTACTTCTTTATGACCTTCAGCATTTCTTAAATTATATTTTGACCATAAGGGCATCTAGAAAGTTAAAATAAGTAAATATTGACAAAAAAATGATGATAAAATTTTCCTTGTTTTCAAAGTCTGATTTTAGGTAATAGTAACTATATTAGGACCAAATTAATAATGTTTTCTAAAAGTTGAGCCTTTATGTAGTTTATAATTAGGTTAGAAGTTAGTAGTTTTAGATAACAAAAACTTCATTTTAGGTTTTTCAAACTTTAAACGAGTTTCTAAAGGAAAACATTAGTAATATTTTACCTCCGTAGGTAATTCTCGCCCAAACATTGGTAAACTTGACTAGCCCTGTTTGTTGGGTAGTGTAGTGACTATTTTTTTTTTATAGAAACAGCTAAAAGCCGTTCATAAAGGATTTTTTTACTTGTTATAAGTTCGATTGTCCCTCAATTCCCGTCATATATTTTTCGCACAGGTGTTGTACTTATGTTATAGGAATCTAAAAAATATAGATTTGGGGAACATGTGATTTTCCAGCGACACAACCCTGAGTTTAGTGATTTTTTGAGGAACAAGGTTGTATCGAGTTGTGACCTTTTTACAGATAAAAAAGCGTTTTGTATCCTTGAGAAAGGACTATGAAATGTTTGTGGGTTAAAAAATAATAATAAACTTTATTTATAGTAACCGATAAAAGTCGTTTCGGGATTTGATAACTTCAGTTTTTTTTTATTTCGTTAGGTTTACAGTACAGAATTATGTTTGAAAAATGACATCAACTGCCAAAAAAATTCAACATTACAAGTATTTCTTCAAAATATGTAGCAGAAACAAAGAAAAACTACCGATAATTGTAAATAACAATGTAATTTGTTAAATGCTAAATAAAACCACAGACCTATATAGCGAAGCGAAGGGAAGCGAAGCGAAGCGAAGCGAAGCTATACTATAGGTCTGTGAAAAAACTGTGTCAAAATATAAATAGTATAATGACACTAAGTCAAAAATAACCAAAACAAAATGGTAACTAGATAAAATCCCGGTCGAACCTAAACCTAACCTATTGAAACCACTTTTTTTAACTTTACTATATTCGTAGTATGCAATAGACCGTCAGATAGTGACAGATTTATGTGCCCCATTTCCGAAAAGTACATCGATGTTGAGTAGAATGAAGGGAAATTTACCAGTGGCCCCAATAGGAAGAACCTAAGGAAAATTCGATTTTCCTTAAAATATATCCGATATTTTAAAATACATAATATGCGAATGTTGTTTGTTACAAAAAATACAACTATTACATGTAAGAAGTACCTTACGTTTCTATTATAGCTATTTTATAATTTTATCTGTAGTTGTTTCTAACCTTTCCTTTAAATGCATATATGTATATATTGTCTTAATAATTGTGATTTTAACACTATACCAGTTTGTCATTATTAGAACAACACAACAAATTAGTGTCTCCAGGGCAACAAAAGAAAATTGTCGAAATGTGGACTAATGTGAAAATTTAGATTTTTTATTTACTTTGGCGTACCTACATTCAACAAACATAAAGTTTAAGGAAGGAATCGCTAAGCGTTTTCTGCGCCTGGGCTACAGTGTCAGCAAAGATATGGTTGTATAGATCTTTGGTGTCAGTAAAGGCTACCAGAAATATTAGGTGGCGTCAGAGTAAACCACGGTGCGAAAACAGACGTGAAAACACGTTATTTTCGGGCATGGACAAATGCAAAACTGGACTTATTTTATTTTTTGAGAAAGTCACCCTTTGCTGCATATTAACTTGGACCCATATTAAATAAAATATCTTTTGTTCAAGACCTGTAGCGAATCGGAATAAATAAAATACAGGGTGTTCACTTTTAAGTGGACACAAATCAATAAAAAATTGATTTGTTGGGATATTTTCAAAAAAAAAATTTTTGATACAAAGGTCTTCAAAATGCGCAACTTTCTACGTGAACACATTTGTGAAATTGCAATTCCAGGGCCGGCTAAGACTTTTTTTAAACCCCGATTTTCACAAAATCTATTTAAAATCTGACCCCACAGCGTTAATCAGAACATCCCAGAACCCTTATATACCAAATTTGAATAAAAAATATACAGGGAGTTCCATTCTGCAGGGTGTCAAAGTTGAGCAAAATAGGAATTTTCAAGGCCAAGTCAAGTGTGCCATGGAATCTCCTCAAAACAGTTGAATGTGGGTAGGTATTGGTGTGCATAGGTCAAATACAAAATATACAGAGTGTTCTTATCTGTGCCATCGCAAATTACTGAATTTTTGGAACTTTATACGGGTCAAAAATCAAGTACATCAAAGCCGTTCCACACACTATAAACGAACTAAATCTAAAAAATACAGAAGCCTGCCAGTCAGTAAGTCCATACCAGTTAAGGTGGCTGGTGTGCCACAACAGGAGAGGCATAGAAAATGTATCATCTTAGACAGTGACTTTGTTGAGAAAGGTCCAATAATTTAAATTGTTTTTATTTGCTGGTTGGCATTTTATAAAGAAATAAATTACTTTTATGTTTATTAATATTTTTTCAATGATTTCAGAGCACTCCTGACCAGTATAAAGTTTAATAAAAATTCAGAATTTTGAGATGTAATGATAGTAAATCTTTTCACACCAACATTTTGAGTGGTCCTGTTGGCCATGCAACTATTTTGAAGGGATTCCATGGCACACTTGACTCGCAAGATGTCTTTAAAATCCCTATTTTGCTCAATTTTGACACCCTAGGAACTCCCTGTATACTTTTTGTTGAAATTTGGTATATAGGGGTTTTGGGGTGTTCTGATTAACGCTGTACGGTCAGATTTTAAATAAAAAAATGCCAAAATAGATTTTGTGAAAATCGGGGTTTAAAAAAAATCTTAGCCGGCCCTGGAATTGCAATTTGACAAATGTGTTCACGTGGAAAGTTGCGCATTTTGAAGACCTTTGTATGAAAAATTTTTTTTTTTTCAAAATATCCCATCAAATCAATTTTTTATTGATTTGTGTCCATTTAAAAAAACCCTGTATGTTAGATACTAAGTCAAAGCATGATCTATTTGGGCGCAAAAGCAAATATAACGTGAGGCTGTTTTCAAGAAGGCCATGACCGAACATTTTGTGTTTAATTCTGAGCCCCCTCTTAATCATTTAACGCCCTTACCTCATTTCTGTCAATTTTTGAGGTCATGCTCCGCAATATATAAAACAATTAAAATTATTATACTGCAAGTATGCAAGAGTTGGCAGTGATCAAATGCTGAAGAATTTGGTGTTGTTTTGTGTCTGAAAAATTGATGCTACTTTAAGATTTTACTACATTACGATATCTAGTGTTTGCCTATAAGTTTAGAATTACCTACTCTTCAATATAATTACTGCTAGTAGGGGGATTGCCTGTTACTAAGTATAGGTATTACCTTGAACTAAATATAAAATCCTAAGTATTTGTAATTTAATTCCCTATAGGTCGACATTTTTTGTTGGTAATAGAACCGTTTATTTTCATATACTAAAATAAGCATCTTTATAATTTCATATGTTATTCGATGGATAACAAATAGCACGTATATTCCTTACATTGGCTCTGTTTATCGCATATACAAATATACGTTATAGAGTTTGTCTATGGCCTAAAAAATTCAATCAACATAAATGTGCGGTAAACTAGGAGAGTATAAAATTTTAAAAAGTATAAGTAAACATCGTTCCTTATCTCCTCCTAAACTAGCGAACATCTCTAGTGCGATACGGAGCCTTAAACGGTATAACGATATTGTAAATTCTTGTTGGAAATCCTTTTACTTGATGAGGTTTTCTTTCGCTCCTCGGAGACGCTGTTCCCCGTTTAGCTCTATAAGCATAGCCCATAATCGGTCATTTTCCAATGGCTGAACAGCAAACGCTCTAAGAGGAAAGAATTGAGGTGATTAATGACATTCAAAATACATTTTCATTTTAAAAATTCGATCGCCTTAAAGAGTGTAATCGTAAAATTTGGGGTAGGGTTCCTTAATATTTACTTATAATTTTAAAATTTCAGTCTTGGAGTAGGTACTCTTATCATTACATATTTATAGGTTTACATTTATTTATAATTTTCTACTCTTTAAGCCCTTTCCTTTGATACGCATATTAAGGGGGTTGAAAAGAAAATGTAATCCGCGATCTTAGAGAGAATTTAGTGTGACGTCACTAACTTTATTATAGTTTTCTACTCTTTAAGCCCCTTCATTTGATATCCATATTAAGGGGGTTAAAAAGAAAAAACGTACCTAATCCGCCATCTTGGAGCGGCAGCCATTTTGAAAGTATTACAATATTAAGTATTGCATATTGTATTTTCACCAGAACTGAATGTGTATAAAAAATTTCGGCTCAATCGGATGTTAAAACGTGGTTCTAATACAGCTCGCAAAATTTGACCTAAACAAACTAACATACATGCATACATTGGGAGTTAAATAAAAGTTTGCTCTAATATTCCCTCAAATATCTGTTATACTGTTAATATTAGTAAAATGAATTATTTGATTAAAATGAAAGTAATTTCTTGTAATGGATAAACTTAACCAGTTAATGCCTGGATTTCCTTTTTCTTTCTGGTAGAGTTCCTAATTTCCTCAAATCTATTTAACGCGCGTTTATTAGCTTAATAATAATGTTTATTTATCCAAGCAAATACATAATAAAGTACAAGTAGGTAATAAGTAAATAAAGAGGCAAAGCCACGAAGCAACAGGAGTGTTGCTTGTATGTGGTATACTTATAGGTATCTAGATTTTACAAATATGGAACAAATAGTACAACAATATAGTTTAATTTGATTTAATTCGATAGTCGGTATTAAATATCTAACCTTATCGGGAAAAACAGTCCACAATCGGGAGAAACAGTCAAGTCCATGTTAATAATGTCAATTCAGAAATTGTAATGTAATCGATCAATTCTATATACATACCATTTCGATCAATGATTTGGTGTAAAATTTGTTTATTCAATTTTTTTAATAATATATTTAATTGCTATTTTAAATAACTTTTGAATGTATTGTCCAAACATCAGGAGGAACCAATGCAGATAATTTAGATGCCATAAATATTGGGCTTTTCTGTCCTATACTCTTTTCACACCTTGGCATTATCGACATTTCTAGTGGGATATGTGTGTTTCATCCTTGGAGGCGAGATTTTACCTTTCTTGATATAAATAAAAATGGTTTTCGCAAACAATTGTCTCACATCCAGTGCACCCGACTCTTCATAGATCAGTTCTGTGGGGTAAGTAAAGTCCTTTACTAAAAATTATTTTTAAAGCCCACTTCTGAACTACGAAAAGACTGCGGACATGTATGCGGACATGATATGTTTGCATATATTTATTATATGTATAACTTTGTAAAGAAATCTAGCAAATCGATTTCCACCCACTTCTTCGATGTGAAATTTTGCAAATTTATTCAATTCCGGTGCCAGTAGGTATAATATTTTGGTTCTATTAAGCTTTTCTGATCATGGAAAAGAAGGTGGTCATAGGGATTACTCAATGGTTCCTTGAAATAATGACGCATTAGCAGAGAAGGAGAGAATGCACAAATATCCTAATGAAACAGTAATTAGATCTTCCATATATGAGATAGGTACCTGATTAGATTGTAAAAGGCACTGGAACTACTCTAAATTCGTATAACTCTATAATTTTTTAAGACTAACAAGTTAAAAAATAAAATTAGTACTTTAATAAACGAGTAAAAAGTAAAAAATAACAGATTTGATAATAATATGCTTGATGTTCCTTCATTATGAAATTATTTAATGAAAAACGCGGGGTACTATAAATTATAACGAAATGTTTTTTTAAAGTGTATATGTATATCAGCTTTTAATGAACTCAATAATTGCACTGTTTCCTGACCTACTCAAAGGTTTGGCAGATAAATTTTAGGTTTCGGTATTCCACATACAGTTTTATAATTTTGAAGATTAGTTTGGAGGCTTTTTCCATTACAGCTTTGTTGGTCTGAGGCCCCAGGGCCCCATTTTCTTTTAATTTTTCATTGTTTTCCCTGAAGAACTTCAATAGGTTTTCTAGAAATTTCCTAGAACTTTACAATTTGTACATCTACCATTGGCCAGGAATATTCTAGAGTAGTTTCCAGCCTTCCATTTAAATATGTAAGCCCTAAGAATTGAGCCTGGAAGTAAGTAAAAGGCTAGAACGCGATTTTAGGGCGAGTTTGAGACCTGAGAAATACTCTTGGCCAGTGACAGAGCCTGACAGTGCATTTGTTTGAAGATTACAATAAAGGTGGTACCCAAGGCAACGAGTTTGGACTGTTATTGTTGAAATCTGGTACAATATAATAAATAATAAGTGTATTAAAGTCCATTTAAATTAACAGCGTTACTTTGGTTTTTTTAAACTACAACAATATCGTTTTAACTTAAGAAATTAACATAATTTGTGAAACGGAACTGATCTGGTGTTGGTTAAATCGTTATAATAATAACGAGCGCAGTAAGGTCCCAGAAAGCACAATAACACCACCGCGGCTGCATTATAGATTCGAACAACAATGTCACCAATAATAATTAATGACACTACGGGATGAACTTAGCAGGAAAGCGCCGCTTTGACCACAGAGCTGAGCACAAGCTATTCGGTCCTGGAAATATGTAGCAAGTCGATGCCACCAGAAAAAAGAATGAAATAAGGCAAAATAATAAAAAGATTGATTTGAAGAGGAAACCTGGTATAAACAGGTTCACAGTAATTATTAATAATAACGAATTTTTAATTTCTGATTGCCGCATTTTTTGACAAAATATTTGTTCCTGTCAAAGCGCCTTCGACTAAATAATTCTGAGGACCTTCGGTCGTATAAGGTATAATAGATATCACGAACGATGATCCCTGGGTCACAATGGTTGACAATGTAATTTCCATTGTCGACAATTGTGACGCAGGGATCATCGTTCGTAATATTCACTATACTGTACTGGCAACTCTAAAGCTCTAAAGGTGTCGTCTGGCGTTCAATATGAATGAGTATATACGTAAAATAAAAAATCGAATAAGTAGAAATGGGATGGGTATAAATGAGACGTTGCTACTACTTGAAAGCAATAAAATATTACAACCAGGGTAGGGAGAGGCACAAGCGAATAGCAAATGGGATATGATTATGATAAAATATTATGACGGAATGGAAGTAGTGGGACGTGGTAAATATATATTTTTTAATTGCACCATGCCTTGTGACTAATTCGCAATTATACACCCAATATAATGGTTCCGTTTGTCTACGCATGTCAGAAAAAAAAATTTCGAGGTGCCAAAGTAGGCAATACTTTGGGGTTACTTCGGCAGCATATTGAAATCGCATTTGGGCTAATGTAGGCGCGGTCTAAAGCCTTCTTTGGCATAAAAAATGATAAATTTTGTAACCAGCTTCGAGTTTGACATAAAAATCTTTTTGATTACTGAAGTTATTGAAATTACAAAAAAAAGCTGTCGCTCACTGTTAATAATGTTTTTGAAATTAATCGCTCTTCAGGGGTGAAAACTGTTGGATGACCTGGCGGGCGGTTATGTTGGCCCTCCAACTTGTTTTGAAATTTGCCGCCTAAAATTTTGAACCTTTTACTTGCTGCTACCTGAGACATCCGCCTCTAATGGCAGCTAACGCTCTTTCACGGTCACCTTCATTAAAGTTTCTGTAAGTACGCCCTCCAAGGTTTTTCTTGTAATGTCTAGGCATTTTTGTACCTGTAACAATAGAGAACCACTCATAAAACCGCAAAATAATAAAACGGTGAGAAAATAATAATAATAATATGATGTAAATAAGACAAACTGCCAAAGTAGGTCTAAGTGCCAAAGTACGGTACTTCCCCTGAGAGACTTCCCACCTAATCGATTAGTACGGAGATCTTACTTGTGATTATTGCCCGTCCACCGCGATGGGTTGAACCGCTTCAATTGCGTTAGGAAGTAGTGGCAACGTCACCTTTATACCCGTCTCTCTTATGCTTATTCGATTTCTTATTATGAATACATTCTTACACATTGCTCGCCAGACGACACCTTTTAGAGTAGGTCAACTGGTGTCAGGTGTGGGGTAAGAAAAATGGCTTTGTCTAACATTTTGACAATTCGTTACATTTAGATTTGACAACGCTGCGCTTTGTATCTCTGTATTTTTTAGCTACTGATGGAACGTACTGCAATTTCTTTATACAGGGTGAGTTTTTTTCTACGATCAGTATGGGGATCTCAGAAACTAGCGGAGATATAAGGAAGGTAAAATGGGGAAATAATTGCAGTTTAATGGGTCCAATTTAACGCACCTTGTGGATTTTTGAAGAAGGCATGGTTTACTAGATATAACCCTGCCCACGGACATTGGTGGCTTTTTTCGCAAAAGTCTTTCGAGAACCTCGAATAGAGCCGTTCTAAAAATCGAACGTGGTAAATCTCTTAATTGGGTGTCGTATTTTCCTCCGGTACCAAAAAGAACCTCGAAAATCCGATATCTAAGAGAAATTCCCAATTCACGATTAACCACTTTCGAGAAACGGGACGGCTGTAGAATCAACGAAACCGACGGAAAATCCTCTGAAACCACTATTGGAAATTGCTTGTTTTTTCTCATTTCTCGATTTTTCGGGAGCCCGGGAAGCATCAGAACCTCACCCAAGGACTCCGGAAAAGCTTTAAAAATTGAAATAAACCAAAGATTTGGTTCGCGGTTAAGATAAAGAAGTGTAATAAACCAATGTAAAAAAAACACTACGAGATTCTTCTATAATAACACAATAATTATTATATATATTATACCTTATTTAACTAATACTACTTTGACAATCAAAGAAATCCGCGTAATTTCACGTTACGTGAATCTCAAAACACCAAGAAACTGTGTAAAACTTTAAATCCACTTTATTATGATGAGAATGCAGCGATTTATTAACCTATTTTCGTTGACTGACGTATCGCAATTTTTATTTTCTACGGGGAGGAGCGGGTCGGTACGAGGGAATGTAGGGGAAGTTGCTGATTTGAGAAGCCGTGGAATTGGCGCAACGTTGCCGCACTTACCCGAAATTCTTGATTTCTTGCTTATTTCTAATGCCTATTGGAACGATTTATGAGGCCGCGCGAGTACCTATATCGACCATCCATTTTCGATTTTCCAAAAAACAATAGGACGTTTAGTTTAATTCCAAGTTTGTCCGAGCCTTTATTTTGGTGTTCCTGTAAACCACGTTTGTCTATCAACTAAAGCATTCTTTAATATCTTGCAACTTTTTGCACTTCTGCTAAAAACAAAAATTTAACTAGGCAAAGTCGATAGCTAAAAATACATTAATTTTGAATGGATAAGAACTTGGTCATTTATTACTTGCAGTTGGAACTTCAATTATTACTTACGTTACCCGGCGGGAACTCTACAATGTTTTACAAAGTTACAAAGCATATATACAGTGTGTCCACGGATTGAGTGCACGTGGGATGTAAATGACAAAAAAATTTCGAGTTGAAATTTGACCTTTTGGGGATCAGCTCTGCTTGGTTTGAAACTAATTTGTGACGTAATTTTAGTTTCGAAAAATCACGTATGCCTTGGGATTTTTGAAAAAACTAATTTTCCACATCAGTAAAGTGCCCTTTCTGTAGGTTTTACGATAAAATACAACAGCGCCGAATTTACTGTTACTGTTAACCAATGCAAAAAAAAAACACTACGAGATTCTTCTATAATAACACAATTATACTTAGATATTATACCTTATTTAGCTAATACCACTTTGACAATCAAAGAAATCCGCTTAATTTCACGTTACGTGAATCTCAAAACGCCAAGAAACTGTGTAAAACTTTAAATCCACTTTATTATAATGAGAATTCAACGCCTGCCAATATGAACCAATGAAATGATATGATTTTTTATAATATTTACCAATCAGGTGATGGTTTCAGCGATAATACCACTAGTGGTAGTTTCGTATGTAATATCACTAGTGCCGGAAATTTTATCGATGATTTTTTTCGAAAGCGCTATTTTGCCTAGAAAGATTACGAGTATAGATTGGGCTTTTATTTTCTGATAAAATCCCGAGAGCGAAGAGAAAATAAAAGCCCAATTTGTACGAGTGGTTTTGCTAATGGGCAAAATAGGGCTTGAGAATAAAATTATCTAGAAAAATTTCCGGCACGAGTGGTATTTGTCGAGATTATTTCACGAATACGATTTAATAATTTCTGTGTATTGATTTTTTCTAGGTTTACATTTCCAACACGACTCATTTTGAACGAGTTTATTGACAGCTTCGACTTTAGCGTTCGAGTAAACACACATGACGCTTGGGTATCCAAGGCAAATGCGATTATACCTACACCTTGTCGGCGTTGGTTTATTTTCTGAATGTGTCATAAATTTAAACGGAGGCGAAGATCTAAATAACAAGAATTTAGCAATGTAATTACATGTATCAACGCAGCAGTAGGCTTTTTAAAAAACGTTTATTTGGGTAAACGCGTTACAATGAGTACGGCTTTAATCTGAATCTCGCGAATGTTATACAAAGTTTTTATAAAATCGTTTTTGCTGATGTTGCAGCTGTTCTTGCACTTCTTCTTTTGATGTATCAGGAACTTCTATGTACGTAACTCCTCCATCCTCAAGAGGCTACTTCAGGGATGAAAAGGACTGAAGTAGGCACCTTTTCTTCTTGTTCTTCTTTCTTCTTCTTTGAGTTCGTCGAACGTATCCAAAGCTTTCGGCATTTGTAGATTCCATACCCAATCAATATTATTATTATGGTTGTTATAATTATCCATAAAACCCAATTATTATTTGTTTCTTGAAATTGTTCCATGACAACTGGGCTGATTGAATCGATGTGTTTTCGGAGAGTATGCAGTTCGTTGAGAGATATATTTTTTATGTGTAGTTTTCCAAAACTTTGGCTTTCCTTTGTCATACTGGTTTTAATTGCGGGTAGTATCGAGGAGTGCGTCTTGCTGTTGGATTTTTCGTTGCTATATATAATTCCATTGATTTCAATTTTACAATTCGTTGGTAACCAGATAAGGTGTGGAGTTTGCAATACGTGGTATTCAGTATCCTTGCAGGTTGATTTTATTTTCATGTTGTCCTTTGGGATCACGATTATGAACTCGTCGTTAACTTTCTCTACTATTTGTTTGTGAATTTGTATCTTGACCATATTGCAGCTTGATTCTTCTCCAGTGATCAGAGCAGTAACACAATCTTCTATGGGGTTGGAAATCAGGCGTTCTTGAAGGCAAATGTGAGTTCCGTTGACTCCATCGCAGGGGCTATCCATATATTGGTAGTTGGTGTTGCTCAGAGCCAAGTAGGGTTTTAGGGGTAAAATTATGGAGTTGTCCGATGAGGGGATAGGATATAAGTGATAATATTCGAATTTATTTGGGTGGACCAAAGGAACATCTAAGGAGAATATTATTTGATTATTTGAGATAAAACAGCTTGTTTTTATAACCGAGTACCAGTCGTATAGACTTAAGTCAACAATTTCGTCAGAAGAATAGTGTGTATTTAGCTCTTTTAGTATTTCTTTTAAATCGTCAATACTTAGAATGTCCGGGTGAATTGTGTGCAAATGGGAAAATGTTATAGCATTTTCTAAATTATCGATAAAAGTAATAATGACATTTGCATTGATGAAAATTTGATTTAGTATACTGAGGTATACGGTATACTTATAGAAGCCATCTGTTTCATGTTGAACTCGTTCATAGAAGCGTTCCATATACTCTGAAATCTTTTGTTGATTATTAATTATTGTTTCTATCGAATTGCTGTAATGGTCGATCAACTTTTTAAATAGTGAAATTTGATTATTAATTTGCGATACAATTTTCTGTTGGTTCTTTTCGAGAGTGCGTATAGCATTATCGTATTTTACTCCATCATTCGCATCGAGAGACCCTGTAAACCACTTGTTTATGATACCAATGATATTAAAAAGGCCGCGTTTACTACGTTTATTAAAGCTTATACCCTTTATCTTATTCTCTACTCCTAAAATTAGGGGTTTTAAATTTTCGTAATTATTTCTTAAGCTAGATGTGAAAACATATTCTGTCTCATTAAAAATAGATTGATTGAGATTATTATATATAGAAATTAAATTTTTCACTTCGTTCATTAGCGCTTTAGTTTGCACATAATGGATAAAAGTATGTTTTTTAGTTATTATCTGAGCATTTCCTAATTTAAAGGGTAAAATGCCCGGGGTATCTGTAAGGTCGTTAATTTTTACTTCCAGCACTAGTGCTTGGGATGTCAGGGTTAGGATTATCAGGAATGTCGGGAGGTTCGTCATCGTCTTTCGATTTGTCATCCTGTAAGAGAGATTGATTTGTGAATTTCCTTGGACGTTTGAGGTTTTTCTTATGTACTATTTTGTTAGATAGTTTAGCTTTTATACCTAGATCTTTAACAATTGTTACCTTTTTGAAACGAGGTTTGATTTTTGATCGAAGGGGGTTCTTTTCAAAGGCGGTGGCATTTTCTCTATAGGATATCGGATCTTCGCGTTTTTCGTTGCGCTTTTGGATGACCTTTTCTTTCATACTTTGACTAATTTGATGAATTTTGTCATAAAGTAAGGATGTCTTGTTTTTGTGTTCATTTATATATTCATTAATCAACATTTCGGCAGTTGTATCGAATGCATTTACACTGTCTGTGTGGCCGCTTACAACGTCAAAAGGGGTTTGCTTAGTAACAGAATGAATAGTGTTATTGTAGGCTAAAATGGCATAAAGCATAAGCTTATCTATGCGACTTTCTTTGTCTGACAATCTTAGGCATCTTATATGCTCTATGAGGGTGGAATGTAAACGCTCAACTAGACTGTTACTATTGGAATTATTCGGTGTTGTGAAATAAATGTTAATTTTGTGTAATTTTATAAAGTCTTTTAGGGTGGTATTATTGAATTCGGTGCCGTTGTCGCACACAATTGTCCGTGGTAATCCGTGGTGAGTTGCAAATTGTAAAAGGCAGTCAATAGTATTTATTGCTGACGCTCCTGTAATTTTATATGCTTGCGCATATCGCGAGAACGAGTCTATTGCGGTCAAAAATTTTTGATTTTCCATCTGAAACGTGTCCAAATGTATAACTTCGAATGGCTTGGAGCTCGTGGGTGTTATATTAAATTTCACTACCGGGGGATTCCTATCGTATTTAGATAACTGGCAGATATCGCAGTTGTTTATGTATTTTTCTACATCGATCTTAAGTTTAGGCCAAAAATAGCGTTTTTTGGGAGACATTTCGGTTTCGTTAATGCCTCTATGGCATACTTTGCCCTCGTGATGGTATTTTAATTTTTCTTGTTGTTCTTCGTAAGTAATAACGTCGTCTAAATATGTTGGACTTTGAATAAATTTGAAAGAAGAGTTTTGAAAAGTTTTGCGAACAATATTAGAAAAGTCAGGAATTATTTCAGGTGTCTTAAAATATAGGCAATAAGTCTTTTTGTGTTCTACATATTCTTTAATAAAACTAATAACTTCTGGTTCCAAATTTCTTAAAGGTAGTGACACTGTTATTCGTGAATTTTCGTTAAAAGGTCGTGACCTGGTTACGTATTTACGTATCATTTTGTCATTAGAAGAAACTATAATTTGATTTTTAAACGAATTAACGCACTTTTCGGTTATTGGCATTGTAAAGATAGGGTGTTCTGCTGCCGTGTGGACAGTTTCATTTGTGTCTGAGTCATTTTGGGTATTTTTGGTGGCGTTTTCAGTTTGTAGAAACTGTGAGTGGGTGTTATTTTGAGCGGGTTGTTGGTTAGCCGGTCTAATTAATATGTCGGAGATTATATTAATTTTTGGTTTTGATTTTGCAGAATCTCCAGAATGTACTATTATTGACTCGTTTTCTGCCACTTTTTTTATAGCATTTATCTCTATTCGAGAAAGTGCATCAGCATTTGTATTTGCTTTGCCCTTTTTATAAACTATGTCAAATTGGTATTCTGAAAGTTTAAGTCTCCATCGTGTAAGGCGTGATACGGGGTCTTTAAGAGAAAATAAATATATGATAGGTTTGTGATCTGTAACAATTTTGAATCTATTTCCGAGAAGATATGGCCGAAAGTAGGTTGTTGCCCAGATGATCGCGAGCAATTCTTTCTCAATAGTCGCATAATTGAGTTCTGCCGGATTCAATGTCCGCGAAGCATATGCTACGGGTAGGTCGTTGCCTACGGGGCCTTGTGAAAGGAAGGCGCCCACGGCGTAATTTGACGCTTCTGTAGTTAAGTTAAATGGCTTGGACAGGTCAGGATATTGTAGAATTGGATCATTGGTAAGAATTTTTTTGCAAAGATTAAAAGATTGAAGGAATGCATCATTATGGATTATTTTTTCGCCTTTTTTCAGACACTTAGTCAATGGTTTGTTTATTTTTGCAAAATCCTTAATGAACTTTCGGTAGTATCCTACAAGTCCGAGAAAAGATTTGATTTCTTTGACAGTTTTGGGTATAGGAAATTTCTGAATTGCCTCGACCTTTTTTGGGTTAGGTTTTACCCCTTGTGGAGTCACGATGTGCCCCAGGAACTCTACTTCTTTACGAAGGAATTCCGATTTATCCGGTTGTATTTTTAAAGTATATTCTCGCAATTTTTGAAAGGCTAATTTCAGATTATTAATGTGTTCACCAAGGGAGGTCGAAAATATGATAATGTCATCAACGTAAACTAGGCACACTCGTCCTTGTAAGTCGCGAAGGACATCGTCCATAACCCGCTGAAAGGTTGCTGGCGCGTTTTTTAAACCGAACGGCATTCTAGTGTACTCGTAGTGTCCGTTGTCAACAGTGAAAGCAGTTTTTGGAATGCTTTTAGGATCCATCTCAATTTGGTGGAATCCCGACGCTAGATCTAAGGTGATAAAATAAGAGCATCGACCTAATTTATCTAATATTTCGGTGATATTGGGGATGGGGTACCGATCGTCAATGGTAATTTCATTGATTTTTCTATAGTCTACGACGATACGCCACTTTTTCTCGCCTGACGCATCTTCTTTCTTGGGAACAACCGAAATCGGGGAAGACCAAGGACTGGACGAAGGACGTATTATTTCGTCGTCTAATAATTTTCCAATTTGTCTTTGTACTTCGGATTTTAACGCGTAAGGATAGCGATAAGACTTTACGTGTATGGGGTCTTCGTTAGTTGTCTTTATCTCGTGCTTAACACGGTTTGTAAAAGAGAGTTTTTTCTCTGAATTATGAAATAGATCTGAATAATTTCGACAAAGTTGTAGGACCTTTTGTCTTTCTTCCGGATTCAGGTGGTTAGTTCGAATAAGGTCTTTTACGTCAATATTAGGATTTTTGTCATTATTGTGAGGTGTATCGACTATTTCCTCGATATTAAAAGAAAATAATCATTATTTATTTCCTCGAAAATAGGTTCTGGGAACGGTTTGTCTAAGCGCAAGAGTTTTGTTTCATTAGAGTGGTTTTGTATTTCAACAATGACGTGACCATTTCTTGCAGTGGTCAGAGTTTCTGGAATAAAACACTTGGGAAAAATCTCTTTTTTATGTATTATCACGTCGCCTGTCTGCCTGGAAATAGGAATTTTTGCAAGGCATGTTTCTTGCGAATTTACAAGAATTGAAAAAATATGAGAACCTTTATTATGCTTGTAGAGAATTTGAATGCAGGTGTTGTCGTTATAAAAAATATTATTTTCAAAATCTGGTTTTAATTTTAAGCGTTTCATGTCTTCAAAACCGATTAACCCGTCGAAAAAGTCATGAAAATGAAATAAATGGAATGTAATCCGATCGTCTAAACCAATCAATTCATTTAAAGGTATATTTGCTTTGAAACGGCATCTATTTACACCATTACAAGTTTTTATATTAAAATTTTCGTGATATATTTTGTCTGTGAAATATTCTTCTGCGAAATATGGGGATAGAATAGATTTTGACGCACCTGTATCAATTAAAAGTATGAATTTGGGTTTATTTGTCTTTATATAGGGTAAGGTACTGTCACTGTCATAGTTGTTTATTTCGATTGTCGTCATTTTTCGGGTTCTTCGAGACATAATTGGTGAAAATTTGGGTCATTTGGAACAGTAGTTTCCTGCTCAACAGAAATTTCTGAGTTTCCCTGATTTTCTTGATAATTTTCTGTGAAATTATACTGATTTTCGTATTCAGCAGCTTCCGGATAAAGCATCTGTTCAGAATTTTCGTAATAATTGTTATAAAAATATGAGTTGTCTATATCGGAATAATAGTTCGAGGGACATGTCTGCTCGTCATAATAATTTTGAAAATTGACATTTTGACATTCTTGTTCGATATTATCCCAGAAAAGGACGAATCAGAAGTGGCACTTGGCTAATTTAAGAGGACAGAGGGGTATTTTTATGAGGTGGTGGGGACGGAGAGTATTGCTAGGCCGCCAGATCCTTAGAAAGGTTAAAACATGTCAACATATTTTTCACTATCATTTATTCATTTTGGGTAAGTATACCAATAAAATAAATATGAAAGCAATTAATATTATCTAATGTGTGCCGGTAGTAAAATTATAATGTTTTACGAACCATTTATTCTATTTATCTGAGCCCAGAAAACCCACATCCTGACCCCTGTTTTCTGGGACTTGATTATGAAAGCGGAATGCTTGACAACAGCGCGGCGCGGCGCCACAGATTCCGTTCTTGCGGTACTGCCAGATCGTCCAGTCGGGAACCGGTAACCAAGGCAACCCACAAAAATATAATGCAAATTAACTTAGTATAAAATGAAATCGATGATAATTTACTTATAAAAATGTTAGTCCTTGATAGTATTTTGGTTGATATTAAATTGAAAGCGATAAAAATAGCTAAATGAATTTAAGGAAATTGTCAGGCATAAAAGCTGACAAAGTCCGGCAACGTCGTTCGTGGCCTACGGCTGGCGCGCCACATAACGCCAGACGCCAGACAGCGTCAGCATGTTCAATTGAGCTTAAACCCCTTATAAAACGAAAACAATAAAACGAGAAGCGATTACCAATTTCTAAGTAAAAAACCCAGTATTATTATCATGACTGTGATAAAAGTAGCCAAAACAGGGACCAGATAAGGTGTACAATATGTATTCAGCTCAACTTGACTGCTTGTGTTGTTACTTCGAATACTTCGTTGCTGTATTTACACTAGTGCATTGTGCCCCAGAAAACCCACTTTGTGCTTAGGTTTTGTGACGAAATGGCCCCGCAATATTGCTGTGTTCGTGGATGTTCTAACAACGCGAGGAATGTTGGGATACGTTTTTTCAAAATACCTGGTGATGAAAACAGGTAGGTACCTATGTGTAGTTTGTCCCTACCTTGTTACCACAATATTATATCCGTATTATAAATTTCATGTCCTACGTACTACCCCTTTTACTGGGGCATTACCTACCCCAGAAAACCCACAAATGGTTTCCTACTGATAATACCTACCTAACTATTGTTTTTAATTTTTTTCAAGGTGTTATGCATGGATGAGAAAGTGTGGAAGGCAGGATTTGTTAGAAAAAACACCCACACAGCTTTTTATTAATTATAAAGTTTGTTCAATGCACTTTGAAAATAGTATGTTTGCAAACCAGTCGAAGTCTGGGCTAAAGAAAACAGCAATACCAACTGTGTTCTCATCATGTAAGTACCTTCATTGGTAATTATGGAAATTAGGGTATGCACCGCCCGATTTTCTTGACATTTTGGCTACCCCCCTATTTTCGAGGGCCCTGAATACGAATCTGACCTCGGTGTTTTGAGATCGGACATAGTTTCCGAGAAAGTGAATTTTCAAATTTCCTTTTGACACCCCACTTCCACGGCGATATTTATGGTTATAATCCGGATAAATTTTTAGTGTACGCAGCTCAAATTGATCACCACTCTATTGTGCGCCTTCTGCAACATCAAAACTTCGCGAAAACCCGCGGAAAGACCGAAATTTTGAAAGATTTATGCCGTGTTTAGGTACGTCCGGCCCGGCCGCTGTTTTCGTAAAGTTTCGATGTTGCAGAAGGTGCAAAATAGGGTGGTGATCAGTTTGAGCTAAATTCATCTCGATTATAACCAAATATCATCGTGAAAAAGTGGGGTGTCAAAAGGAAATTTGAAAATTCACTTTTTCGGAAACTATGTCCGACCTCAAAACACTGAGGTCAGATTCGTGTTCAGGGACCTCGAAAATAGGGGGGTAGCCAAAATTTCAAGAAAATCGGGCGGTGCATACACTAATTTCCATAATTATCCCTTTATTATTAGATAATAATATGTATTTTTTGCTGATACTTGTAATTTTGCTGCATTTATTTTTTTTTTACTAGGTTATATCGATGAGGCTTCTTCACAGAGTCCTTCTGTGTCTGTATGCAGCAATTTGACTTTGTTAGAACCTCAACGAGAACTTGATCAACCAGTCTCGATCGCTCAACCTTTGGATCAACCAAGTACACCCCATCTGTCACAGTCACCTATAGGCGATCTCCACAGCATTACCGAATTTTCAGTTGCATCAAAAGGTAATGATTAGGCCTGAGACAAAATATCGATAAAATCGAAAGTATCGATACTATCGATTTTATCGATACTCGATATTCAATTTCGATAAATCGAAATATCGATATTATCGATCTTTTCGATTTTATCGATCTTTTCGATTTTATCGATATTTTTGATTTTATCGATCTTTCCAATTATATCTATCTTTTGAAATTGTTTACAAAATAAAGGAAAATGCTGCACTCATTGCGTCCAGACCGCGCCCGCAGCAAGCCGATCGGCCTTTTTTGTCTAGCTTCTTAAATAAAATTGATTTTATCGATTTTATCAATAAGATCAATTATATCGATAAGATCGATTTTATCGATAAGATCGATTTTGTCAATATGATCGATAAGATCGATTTTATCGATAAGATCGATTTTGTCAATATGATCGATAAGATCGATTTTATCGATAAGATCGATTATATCGATAAGATCGATTTTATCCATAAGATCGATAATATCGATAAGATCGATTTTATCGATAAGATCGATTTTATCAATAATATGATCGATTTTATCGATGTGATCGATTAAATCGATTTATCGATTTTATCGATATTTTTTCAGTATCGATTTCCGATACTGAAATTCGGAGATCGAACAGCCCTAGTAATGATCTATATTCACAAACTGTTATTATAGTATACACACCCAAACTTATACATATGGCATCACGCATTATTTGCGATAATTTTTTTTTTGTCAAAAAAATTATATGTCGTGGAAAGTCAAAAGTGTTTACTAACAAAAACAGTTAAATGTGAAAAACCCGACAATATAAATTGTAATAAATATTAAGTGATTCCATATTATAAGTTTGGGTGTGTGTATATTGTAATTTTTTGTATTACTTATTTTGTTATTGAATAATTCTATTTTTAGATGCTAGTCAACAAACTCCTCTTAGTTTGAATGCACATAGTCCGAGAAAGCATTCATTAAAGTTACAAATAAAAAAACTCCAAAGAAAGTTTCATCCGAAGTTGGAGCAAGCTGTCGACACTGGAGCAAGCTGTCAAGCTGACACTGGAGCAAGCTGACACTGGAGCAAGCTGTCGACACTGAAATAAATGACGAACAATTTCTTGCCATTTGTGAGAAAAAACTGTCTGCTTCAATGCTACTATTTGTAAGGCATTATTTAGAAAATTCCAAAAAAGATCCACAGGGATATCGTTACTCGTCAGATATGAAACAATTTTCCTTAACAATTTATTTTCTAAGCCCAAATGCTTATAGATTTTTAATGAAACCACTTTATTTGCCATCTAAAAGCACTCTTCAAAGAATAACTAGCAAATGGCATATAACAGCAGGTCTTAACAGTTTCATTTTTGAGGTTATTAAATCAAAAGCTACAAATTTAGAGGGTTCTTCAAAACAGTGCATTCTTTGTATTGACGAAATGTCATTAAAAATTTTTTTATTTTACAATAGATCTTCCGATACCATTGTTGGCTTTCATAATACATTGAAGGAAAAATATATGCTCCTGCTAAATATATTTTAGCTATTATGGCTAGAGCAATATTTGCTAAGTGGAAGCAACCAGTTGCTTATTTCTTTATTGATACTTGTTCAGGGGAGGAATTAAAATTTATTATTTTTGAAGCAATAAGGAAACTTAAATCTGTAGGATTACTAGTAAGTGCGTTAGTGTCTGATCAAATTTTGTACAATTTTCAAAATCAGTTGGTATCTCTCCAAACTCGTCACATTTTTATGTCGATAGCGAAAAAATATTTTATATTTTTGATGTGCCGCATCTCTTAAAATCAACACAAAATAATTTTTTCAATTACACATTCGAAACCTCTGAAGGATGTACAAATAAAACGTATATTGACCAAATTTATAATAAACAAAAACATAAGCCTTTGGCTCTTCGGCTGTGTCCAAAATTTACAGATGAACACATTAATTCGAGTCCTTTTAAAAAACTGAAGGTTAGTTTAGCCGTCCAAGTTTTCAGCGCAATGGTAGCTGCGGCACATAATTCCTTTATCGAATTCGGACAATTCCCCCCTTCGGCAAACGCTACAGTGTCATTTGTAGAAAAAATTGATAAGTTATTTGAAATCTTAAATTCCTCAAAAATATCAGGCAGTAAGAAATACAATAGACCTTTCAAAGGAGCAGATTACCAAGTCGATTTTTTAAAGGAAATGTTTACATATTTTGAGAATATTAAAATTTTAAAGCAAAATATAGAGGTTACCAATAAAGTTAAATTTTTGAAAGGGTGGCAAATCGCAATAAATTCATTTTTAGGTCTTTGTGAAAAATTTCATTGTTTAGAGTTTAGTTCCTTATACACTCGACGCTTAAATCAAGATTGTCTCGAAAAATTTTTCGGCACTATTAGGCAGCAAGGGGAAAATTGCTTGAATCCAACCCCCATCCAATGCGAAAGGGCTTTCAAAAAATTATTTTGTTTAAATTATTTCCAACACGCGGATGGGGCTAATTGTATTGAGGATTTTGATTCATTATTGTCATATGTAACCACCGAACATACACAAATTTACAACAAAGTTGTTGTGGGAAATGCAAGATCTATTTTTTCTGATTTAAGTGCGGTGGCACCAGATTATATTGATTTCGAACTACATGAATCAAATAGTATATCATATGTTTGTGGATATTTATTAAGAAAGTGCTTGGAACAACATTCATGTGAAGTTTGTATTAAATAATGTAAACGTCATACATTAGGGGATACTGATTTGTTTACTTATTTTAAAGCATACAAATCAAGTGGTAACGAAACCTTTAGACATTTATTTTCACCTCCTGATAATTTCCTCAATTATATTGAAACTCTCGAAGTTAATTTTTGTACCCTCTTTCCAAAGTTTGCTTTAGAAGAAAATGTTGGTGTGAAATTAAAAAATAAGCTGCAAAACATTTCATATCAACATCCATGCCCTAGTTTTAATCATGCCTATTTATTATCCCTTTATGTAAGATTTAGAATCTATTCTTCTTTAAAATTTTTAAATCGTGATATTGTTTCTAATAAAACTAATAAAAATTATAAACTTCGAAATTTACAACATTTATAAGTGCTGCCAGGGGTCATTATTTTTAAAAATTAGCCTAAGTTGATAATGTTTGTATGTAGATATGCCTGTAGTGTGCATGTGCATAATATGTACGTAAGTAGTTTTTAATATCTTTTGTATTTATAGGTATTATATTTTATATGTGCTATTGTTTTTGAATTTTTTTTATAGATTTTAGTAATAAACATTTTTGATAAATAACGTTTTTTACTACCAGTGATACGAAGGTCAACCAATTTTGCAAATAATAATTGTTATGGATCTACATAAAAAAATAAATTAATTGCCAAGCTATGAGTTTTGACCCAAGTCGATTGCAATATTGTAATATTTCAACCACCAAAGTCCAATAGTTCACTTGATCCTAAATCATAGTTGTTTCTAATTAATATAGGTAAGTATAAAATAATAAAGAGGAAATATTGTGAAATTTCCATGTACAATAAATAAAATGTATTTTTCTCATTAGTAAAATATTAATATTAATATTTTTTTCATTAGTAAAATACCTACTTAAAATCACTTCTGGAGATCCAAATTTAACTAGATCTAATCCCAGAAAAAACTTTACTATTCTAAAAATTAATTTTGCTATATAAAACACAAAATTTTCTATAGCCCGGACCTGGCCGTGCAATGGGCAAGTTCTACTCTGTCCAAACTACGGTGGGCGTGGCCAATGCGCAGATGTCAACGGCGGAGAGTTCATTTCCTATGCGCGAGAGGGGAAATTGGAACCGCGACATCAAAGGCGCCGAAAGCAAGTGTCACTTCTGATTCGTCCTTTTCTGGGATATTATGTAGTTCTTCTGATGCAAAATTTCGTGGGCCTGTACTACGGAAAAAGTTTGGAACGTATCTTGGTAAGGTTTGAGGTGGCAAGGTGGGAACTCTGGAAGTTGTCGACATCTGTGTTGGTACTTCGTTAGGAGTTCGTCCTGTCGGTTTAAAAACGTTCGTCTGGGGTGGTCTTGTGCCAAAGACTTGTTTGTTTGTGGGGAATTTTTGTTGTGCCATTTTAAAGTTTGGTCTGATGTTAGTTATTGGGCCTCTGGGAAATTGTTGCGATTGAAAATTTGGGAATCTTTGGGGTGGAATATTTGGCAATTGTTGGTTGTACTGGAAAGACGTGGTAGGAATTTGGAAGTTTTCTTGAATTGGCATTCTAGGACTTTGAAAATTGGGCATAAAATTTTGTGAAATGATTTGGTTGAAATGGTTGTGGTTGTGGAATATTAGAAAGTAAGCGATTTTGGGCATAAAAGAAATTTTGTTCCTCGATTACCAACGCTATAGCATTTTCTAAGGTATCTGGTACCTGCTAATTTTCCTATTACAGCTTTTAACAAGAATTTATTTAGTGGGTCATTTAGGACACCTCGATTCGAATATGTTTCGATAAGATAAGAGCAACTATCAATAAAAATTTCAAGAGTATGTTGGTCGCCTGAAAATTGGGGAATACTTTCTAAATACATTCTAAGCAATTGATAATTTATTTGTCCATTTTGTGGTTGTTGTTGCCTTTGTTGTTGTTGTTGTTGCTGCTGTTGTTGATTCATATTTGGTCTAATATTAACTTGTCCAAAAAGAGTACTTAGAATAGCAAGGTCTGTGTCGTGGTCAATACCAAGCCTTCCTACGTTTTCGTTTTCTGATTCGCTATCAGACATAAATTTGGTTTATTTTTAGAAACAAAATAAAAGTGAAGTGAAAAACTTGAATGGAAATGAGAGAAAAGTAAAGTTGTAAAAATTTGTTTTGAAAATGGTTTTCTTTGATTTTCTTTTCTTAAAAATAACTTACACTAGTGAGATTAAATACTCCTTGTTCCGGCAGGAAGTTTTCAGGACAGTTCGGACAAAAGGAATGGCTCTTACCCTGCTCTTCGGCGTTGGTCGCTAGCCCTTCAGCTCTTGGAACTCAGCCCTGCTTCGTTGTCGGTGTTGTCTGGCTGCTACGGGGACCGTTCGTCTTTTACGGCGACGATTTGTTTCGGACCGATCGCTTAACGGAATTTTCCGAAGGAAAACGCGAGTTTCGGCGACAGAAAGTCTTTTTCGTATCACAAACGTCAGCGATTTCCGCGACCCGTCCTTCCGACTGCGCCAATTACATGTATCAACGCAGCAGTAGGCTTTTTAAAAATCGTTTATTTGGGTAAACGCGTTACAAGGAGTACGGCTTTAATCTGAATCTCGCGAATGTTATACAAAGTTTTTATAAAATCGTTTTTGCTGATGTGGCAGCTGTTCTTGCACTTCTTCTTTTGATGTATCAGGAACTTCTATGTACGTAACTATGTAAAAGTTACATAAATTCACTGATATAATGCTTAATAATACCGCAACGTAATTTATAAGCTGCATAATTTAGAACAGAGTGAAACACACAAACTTTAAGAAGTAGGTACGTGTTTGTATCCAACAGATTCGCGGTTGCTAAGCAACGAAGTGATAATTTGCACAAGTGCAATTACCGGTAATTGCACTAGTGCAATTATCGCTAGCACAGGCATATCATTGGTTGGATTTTTATGGAAGGAGCTACCTTATTGGATACAAGCAGTATGAGGGAAATAATCGCTGAAAGCCTACTCTCAGGTTACGTCCTATAGTTACGCTAAACCAATAACATATTCAGAACCGAAAGTTCAATCTAAATGACATCTAGCTGTCAAACTAACTATTTGCAGTTGTTAAATTCTCTTTTTAAATACAACTCGTGGTATGCCTAATAATAGATAATACCTTTCGTTAATTTATCACTCATTATAATCCCAATGCTAAGAAAATACCACTCCTGCTGCGCAGCCGTGGTATTTTCAGCTTTGGGATTATAATTCGAAAAATTAACGAAAGGTATTATCGATAATAGGCACACCACTTGTTATATTACCCCTGATAATGCAGCGATTTATTAACCTATTTTCGTTGACTGACGTATCGCAATTTTTATTTTCTACGGGGAGGAGCGGGTCGGTACGAGGGAATGTAGGGGAAGTTGCTGATTTGAGAAGCCGTGGAATTGGCGCAACGTTGCCGCACTTAACCGAAATTCTTGATTTCTTGCTTATTTCCCATGCCTAGTGGAACGATTTATGAGGCCGCGGTTGTACCTATTAAGTTTCGTTGTTGGCACAAAAAGCGATGATGAAGTTCTATTGCAATTTCGTTTTTAGGCAATTATAGACAAACTAAAAACAATCTACCTATAGTCTCTCTTGGATATGAACCAACTAGCCATAACGTCTTTATTCCGCAAAGCGATGTTCGTCGAGCCACTAAAACCGCTTGCCATCCCGTTAATGCACAATAATGCCGACGAGGCCGCGTTATAAATTCATGCATTTCCGGCCGCATCGTTCTCTCGTTCATGAAAATTAATTGCATTACACTAATTAATAATGACATGCCGGGATGAGCCGGGCCGCAGAGCGACCGCCTTCGCCACAGCAATACAGACAAGCCGTCGACCGCGGTTGCATGCCTCATGGTCCTGAAGGGAGGAGAGTATTTTGCTCCGCTTTCAGTCGTTCGGTCAACTGCAGTCGCGTACGGAAATGTATCACTTTCTGCACTTGTTGTGAAATGTGAATGTGAAAGGGCAAAGCAATAATAATAATAATAATAATAATAATAATAATAATAGTAATAATACGGCAACGGCAGTCACCACTGTAATGGGTGCCAAGATCCGAACGGCCCAAGAGTTGAATCGTGCAAGACCAGAACCACGAATGGCTCAATGGGAAATGCGACTAAATCGGAAGATCGAGAGTCTCCGTAAAGACATAGGACAAGTGACGGAATATATCAGAGGAGTTAGAACTAGAAGGATCCAGAGGGCGGTGCAGGCAATAATGAGCCGCACCCAAATGCATTCTCGGCATGACCCCGCGAACATCACTGCTCAACAATGTCTTGACACATTAAAACAAAAACTTTCTGTTTTCGCAGGGCGTCTGAGGAGATACAAGGCTAGTAACAACAGGAAACGAGACAACAAACTCTTTGAACGATCAGAAAAGGGTTTCTACCGTGCTTTTAATTCTAGCGCCGATGCCACAAATGCGAGTTACCCTAGCAGAGAACAGGTCGACGGTTTCTGGAGAAATCAACTTGCCACACCAGGTCCATACAATGTCAGTGCAAGCTGGATCAGCGAAGAACGCGAGATGGGCCGGAACTGTGGCCAGATGCAACACGAGCAATTCACAACCGCTGAGGTCTCCGATGTCATCAAGAATTCCCACAACTGGAAGGCACCAGGTCCAGATCATCTCCAAAACTATTGGATTAAGAAGTTGTGGTGCACGCATGAACAGATAACTACCTTAATTAATGAAGTCTTGCTCGATCCTCTGAAAATGCCATTGTTTCTTACACAGGGTGCAACCTACCTGTTACCAAAAGACCAGCGGAATACGGATAACCCTGCCAAGTACCGCCCAATAACCTGCTTGCCTACGCTGTACAAGATAATCACATCTTGCCTTACGCAGCGAATATATGCTCACTGCGAGCGGAACAACATCATTGCAATGCAGCAGAAGGGCTGCTCGAAGGGCGCAATGGGATGCAAAGAGCAACTCATCATAGACTCTGTCATCTGCAACCAGGCTCATTCCAAGCAACGAAACCTCCACATGGCTTATGTGGACTACAAAAAAGCATTTGATTCCGTACCTCACGACTGGCTCACAGGTATCTTAAAGCTGTATAAAATAGATCATCATACAGTTTCCTTTTTAGAACACGTTATGACAACCTGGCGCACTAAGATACAACTCAGAACCGCAGACAGTAACATCGAGACCGACACAATTAACATCCGAAGAGGGATTTTCCAAGGAGATTCACTCAGTCCACTGTGGTTCTGCATGGCGATGAACCCTCTATCACATCGGTTGAACTCTACAAAATATGGCTTCGCTGTCAAAAGCAACAACGCAGAAGCGATCAAGTTGAATCACCTATTATATATGGATGATTTAAAACTGATCGCAGCAACCAAAAACCAACTAACGCAAATGCTTAAAATTGTAGAGGAGTTCTCCAGGGACATCGGAATGCTGTTTGGACTGGACAAGTGCCGCACCCTTAATATCATCCGGGGAAAGCTCGAACAAAGCGCACACGAGATGCAGGACGGCCAGGAGATCGAAGCAATGAGCAAGGGAGGTACATACAAGTATCTCGGGATGAAACAAGCTCAAAGGATAGACCATCGAACAATGAAGACTGATTTAACGAATGAATTCATCAAGAGTGTAAGACAAGTAGTGCGAACTGATCTTAACAGCAGGAATTTGTTTAAGGCCCTGAACACGTATGCGTGCTCTGTACTCAGCTATTCGTTCGGAATAGTGAATTGGACCAACACGGACATCAACAACCTGCAACGAAAAGTTAGGACACTACTGACAAAAGCTCATAAACATCATCCCCGTAGCGCCGTAGAAAGAACAACTCTGCCACGTCAACTAGGAGGAAGAGGATTGGCAGATCTCAGCAAGCAATTGGACCAACAAATATTAAATCTGCGTAATTATTTCTACAGGCAGGCCAACAGCTCCACACTACATAGGGCTATATGCGGAGCAGACGTCTCAACACCGCTACGTCTGACGGAACACGAGCGTCAAAATCACCACCGAACCGACAACGATGAACTACAGAGGTGGTTGGGGAAGCCGCTGCACGGGAGGCATCCTAATGAGGTTAACCAGGAACATGTCGACAAAGTTAGCGTCGAACTATTGGCTGACCTCGGGACGAATGTTCCCCGAGACGGAAGGCTTCCTACTGGCCATACAAGATCAGGTTATACCAACTCGCAACTACCTAAAATTCATTGTAGGAGATGCATCGGTAGTGGATGACAGATGCAGATACGGGTGCCCAACTTCAGAAACAATCCAGCACATAACAGGAGGATGTCAGATGTTCGCATCAACGGAATATAAGGAACGACACGATTCGGTTGCCAAGATCTTGCACCAGGAACTGGAGGAAAAGCTGCTGCTTGTGCAGGCAGAGAGGGTCCCATATTACAACTACACACCTGAGCCTGTTCTTGAGAACAGCAACTACAAGATGTACTGGGATCGTACAGTTCTGACAGATCAACGAGTTGCCCATAACAGACCGGACCTTATAATAGTTGATAAAATTTCTAGACAGACAACTCTGATTGATGTGGCCATCCCGAACAACAACAACCTGCGTGTGAAGCAAGTCGAGAAGATCGCGAAGTACAGAGATTTAGAAGAACGAATTAGAAGGCAATGGGAAATGGAGAACGTCCAGACGATTCCAATCATCATGTCAACAACTGGTGTTATACCAAAAAGTTTGCTGAGAAACATCAAGGAGCTGGGTCTAACTGATAGTCTTTACAGGTCCATGCAGAAAGCGGTACTACTTGCGACAGCCCGAACCGTCAGGAAATTTATGGGGAATGCAGGATCATCCAACAACATCAATGTCACCTAGGGCCCGATAACATGGCAAGGGTCTCGTCCGAGCCAGATCCTTTTGGTATCCGGGATACCCGGGATCTGAGTGAATGTTCCCCGTAGAGGGAGTGCGAATGCCTTTTGGCTAAGTCGAGGTAATAATAATAATCGCCTTTAATGAGTAGTATGTATACATTTTTATGTATAAAAGGGAACATAAGAAAAATAAGAGGAACCGATCAAACGGGGAGATTTAGCCATGTGGCTTTCTTACATCTAATCTTGAGCAACTACTAAACTAAGTACCTACTAGATAATTTACACTAAACTTTAACATGCTCACAAGACGTATAGAAAAATATATCTTGTTTGCTAACAACACAGCAGTGTGGCAAACGTCACAAACAAAACACAATGAGTACATTTATTGATGGGAGGTCAATAGTACACTTTTATAATGTGAATAATAATTCTACAACGTGAAGAAAAATATTGCATGTACAACTCGCAATAATACACTTTATATTTTGGTGTACACAGTAAAAAATATTTACATATATTTAAATGGGTAATTTTAATGCCTTGTATTTGTATGTATATTTACTAAGCATATGCAAATTTACCTCGAATAGGTAAATTATTTACATAATATACGTACCGTGTAAATGCACTTAATTATACCCCATCAAATATGTATATTTACGTGCACCATTAGGTTTACTTTCAAGAATTCACAGTATATGTCTAAAATTACATTAAAGTTATTGTATTTATTGTTTATTCCACAGCCAACTTAAAAGTTCACGTAGTTTCACTTAAATTGAACTGTAAAATAGCGTAGCTTTTTGATGTTAATTTAGTATTTAAGGGTAAGTAAGTAATTTTAATAAATATTTGTAATATTACTAATGGGAGTATGAATATTTTATGATTCAATTATACTTATTAACTGTAGTTTTTTTACATATTCGTTGTCGTAAAGTTACACGTCAATTAGATAGAGAGCTGGCTATACAGGATGTTTCCTAAACACGTGGAACAAATTTAAGGGGATATTCCTATAGGTTCAAAATAAAAAAAAAAGATTTCTATAAACAAATGCCCGGAATTCCTTTATTTCCAAAATACAGGGAGTTAAAATTTTGCAAAAAGACCGTTTTTTTAATTACTATATCTAGGAATGGTTTTGAATAAAGCAAATAAAAATACAACCTTTTTGTTCCTTGATTTTTTTCGTGTCGCTTCGAAAATTGCAAAAATCTACTGGGCGTTATTACTTTTGTCAAAGAACTGTAAGCATTTTTTAGATACTAATAGAAACCATTTTTTTACAAAATTTAACATCCAGTATGTCCGAAATAAAGCTTTTTTGAACATATTTTTATAGGAACTTTTTCCTTATTTTGACCTAAGGAATATCCCCTTAAATTTGTGACGCATGTATAGGAAACAACCTGTATAATATTTTCATATAGCCGAAATTTTACCGAATAATGGTTCGATTCTTGATGACAGAGTGAAAGCCTGGCCGTTAGAACGCAGTGTGGAAGCATAATGTACATACAGGACGTCTTCGGATTGAATTAAGGAGAAGAGCAACTTTTTTTGATTATTTGATAAGTCATTTCAAATTTCAAATTTGGTCCTTATTTCATTCTAAACAACTTTTTAATTTAGTATTTCTCTCAAAAATTGCAAATGGTGGTTCTTTCCATTTTCAGACATTTGAAAGGGCCGCTTTGTTCATCAGAAAAAAGCAAGTAGTATAAATATGCCAATCTAATTTATTTTGCAAACAAAATTTTTTAGGATTTTTTTTTTAATTCAAAAAAGAAAATGTTGCTTTTGTTATCTCAATTTGAGAACAACATACGCTTCCAGACCGTGTTCTGACCCCGTGACTGATTTTCACCGTAATAATTTGAGAATGGTTATCCACTTTGAGATACCTTCACAGAATTTTTAGTTTGCCCTGGTTTAAATCAGCGGACAGCGCCCTCTTTTGACTACAATAAATTTGGTCGTAGAAAATGATGCACAGTAATTTTTTATAAAATTTTACTTTTTTGGCAAAACAAAAAACACGGCTATCTTAATTTTTTGCTCTTATTACGGCCCTATAGTATAAGGTGGCACTCAATTCTGGTAAAAACTATGTATATTGAGCGGGATTTTCACGATTTTCTCTAAAAGGCTTCACTATGCAAAAAAACTAAGAATATTTTTTTATGCAAAATCAAATTTTGCATTTATTGATTACTTGTAACAAAATGTTTAAACTTTTTTTGGAAAAAGCACAATTTGTGTAAGAAACATGGATGGAATATGCCCCAGAGGCGCTCCCTAGCGACTACGCCAGACCTGACCATTATCAGATCATGCACAATATTTGTCTGCCAATCCTTGCCATATCTGAATGAAATCGGCCAATCCTTTCAAAAATTATGGCCAAAAAATAAATTTAGGACCCATTTCAAGGGCCCCAAGGACCCTCAATTTTGAGCATTGAGCAAAACACTGTTTTTTTTGCGCTTATTACAGCTATGTATAGGGTGGCACTCAATTCTGGAACACTCTGTATCAGTGTGTCCTGCTTGTAAACACTCCAGAAATCTATGAAGGGTTGAGGAAAATTCGGCACTATATATATATTTATGACTGAGTTAAGTGAAGATATCTCACATACACTACTAAAGTATTTCGATTTATTAAAAATCTGACCCCATAGCACCATTTGGGGTTACGTCAAACCTCTGTACAACAAATTTCATGAAAAAGAAAAACCGATCAGTTTTCTTTTTATAAAGGTTTCATTAAGTATGTACAACGGAAATTGCCGCCTAAGCGAAGCAGTTTATCGGAAGTGTACCTTGAATCATGGACGAAATAAATGAAAACGCGCTGAAAATTTACAGATTTGATCGACTTAAGACCGTTTGTAACAAAACTTACAGCGGGAGCCACCGGCAAAATAAATGAAAAAAAAAGTAGGTAAATTAATGCAGCCATGAAAAACAACAAGAAAAAGTTTATGTAGATTTAGTGACAGCATAGCCGAACCAAACTTTCGACTATGGCGACAGGTTTGGTATTAAACCTAAAAAATATTCATAACGAAAGATTAATGTAGCAGAAAAGGTAGAAAAATTATTAGACTAATTGATGAAAACACGTGTTGCTTGGCTTGGACGGCAGTTTCTGATATACAGGGTGATTTATTCATAAATACAATAATTTTAACTACCTACGTCATCAGGGAGGTACATACAGGTGATTCAGTTTTATCCTGCGACACTTCAACAGGTGATAGAAAACCAAAAAATAACTGCACTTTCTTTTATAAACTATATCGTTTTAAGGCCTAATTAAAAAGTTGCAGGGTGTTAAAGTTTTAAGAAACATGTGGTTTTTATTGAATATTTACCAAACTAGTTGAGATATTTAGTTAAGTCATATTTGGTACCTACACGTTATAACGGAATGGGTTAGCATAAAACCTGTTAATATCAAACACCTTGAACAACCAGTGTCGTAGAAGTAGGTAATTAGTATAATTTGTTTTTAGAAAAAAAATGAACCACCGTGTATAGCAATAAAATGTATTCAATTTCTTATGTAAATTTTAATTTTAAACAAAAATGCCCTCTTGGTAATTTTTTGTATGTGTCATGGTTTCGTGGAAAATTTGATTTTTTGTATTATTTCGGGGTATTTTTGAAAAATTATCTAAAAAATTTGCTCACTTAAAGTGAAAATAATGTGTTTGCATACAGGGTCTAATACATTTAAGAAAGATACAATAATTAATGTAACGCTCTGTATCATGAAAAGTAAAACCTTGAATGGGTAAGTTTATTGGGAAAAGTTACTCTATTTAAAGTAAGAAACACATTTTTTCTGCTTTGAGTGTTACTTATGGAGCGAAGTTATAAGTTAATTTTTCAGAAGTACCCCGAAATAATACGAAAAAATCAAATTTACTATGAAACCATGACACATATGAAAAAATGCTAAGAGAACGTTTTTGTTTACAATTAAAATTTACATAAGAAATTGAATACATTTTATTGCTATACAATATGATTTAAATATCTCAACTAGTTTGGTAAATATTCAATAAATTTCACATATTTCTTACAACTTTAACACCCTGTAACTTTTTTATTTGGCCTTAAAATGATATAGTTGATACAAGAAAGTGCGGTTATTTTTTGGTTTTCTATTACCTGTTAAAGTGTCGCAGAATAAAACTGAATCACCCTGTACAGGGTGTCAAATTTTGGGTGTTTTTGGGTGTTTTTCTCAAAAATCTCGGTTATTATTAAAGCTAGAGGGTTGCGGTTTTCACGTCACTGTACTACTTTTTTGAGGGGAATTTGGTGGACCAATCAGATTTTAGAAAAGTTTTATAGTTTCCGCGCATTGCCAAAGGACTGAAATTTTCGATTTTTTGGAAACCTCTCTCCTGGCTACAACTTATATATATCGACAAATTTAATCAACTATTTTTACAGATTTTTTGGCGTAGAATCGAATGGAATATATAGTTTTTTGGTAGCGTTAATAGTTTTTGAGATATGAACTATGGTTTCCATTTAAAAAAAAATATATAACCGGCAGAAAGTTGGACACACAAATGTAAACCTTTTTTATTATTAATTTCTCAGAAAATTTTATTCTTGATGAAAGTTGGTGCATCATTTCAAACTCAAAACGTACATATCAAAATTTAAATATATCTTTTTTTGTACGAGGTAGATTCAAAAATGTCAAAATAACTCAAGAGTAAAGTAGGTACCTTTATTTTTTAAAATACGGTAAAAAGTTACTTACAAAAGTTGTTTGGAATCAAAGGTGGATGTCAGATTTAAAGTCACAGCCACCTAGTAAAAAATTGTTTTATCTTATTTTGTATTTTTTTCGACCACCCTGTGTATTACAAAAAACAAAATACCGCACGCGCAACTTATCATCGGATAACCCATGAATTTGCTACTAAACTTTAATTTTGTTCGATTAGCAGCTAGAAATTTAAATTAATACTTTCAAGAATTCACAGTATATGTCTAAAATTACATTAAAGTTATTGTATTTATTGTTTATTCCACAGCCAACTTAAAAGTTCACGTAGTTTCACTTAAATTGAACTGTAAAATAGCGTAGCTTTTTGATGTTAATTTAGTATTTAAGGGTAAGTAAGTAATTTTAATAAATATTTGTAATATTACTAATGGGAGTATGAATATTTTATGATTCAATTATACTTATTAACTGTAGTTTTTTTACATATTCGTTGTCGTAAAGTTACACGTCAATTAGATAGAGAGCTGGCTATACAGGATGTTTCCTAAACACGTGGAACAAATTTAAGGGGATATTCCTATAGGTTCAAAATAAAAAAAAAAGATTTCTATAAACAAATGCCCGGAATTCCTTTATTTCCAAAATACAGGGAGTTAAAATTTTGCAAAAAGACCGTTTTTTTAATTACTATATCTAGGAATGGTTTTGAATAAAGCAAATAAAAATACAACCTTTTTGTTCCTTGATTTTTTTCGTGTCGCTTCGAAAATTGCAAAAATCTACTGGGCGTTATTACTTTTGTCAAAGAACTGTAAGCATTTTTTAGATACTAATAGAAACCATTTTTTTACAAAATTTAACATCCAGTATGTCCGAAATAAAGCTTTTTTGAACATATTTTTATAGGAACTTTTTCCTTATTTTGACCTAAGGAATATCCCCTTAAATTTGTGACGCATGTATAGGAAACAACCTGTATAATATTTTCATATAGCCGAAATTTTACCGAATAATGGTTCGATTCTTGATGACAGAGTGAAAGCCTGGCCGTTAGAACGCAGTGTGGAAGCATAATGTACATACAGGACGTCTTCGGATTGAATTAAGGAGAAGAGCAACTTTTTTTGATTATTTGATAAGTCATTTCAAATTTCAAATTTGGTCCTTATTTCATTCTAAACAACTTTTTAATTTAGTATTTCTCTCAAAAATTGCAAATGGTGGTTCTTTCCATTTTCAGACATTTGAAAGGGCCGCTTTGTTCATCAGAAAAAAGCAAGTAGTATAAATATGCCAATCTAATTTATTTTGCAAACAAAATTTTTTAGGATTTTTTTTTTAATTCAAAAAAGAAAATGTTGCTTTTGTTATCTCAATTTGAGAACAACATACGCTTCCAGACCGTGTTCTGACCCCGTGACTGATTTTCACCGTAATAATTTGAGAATGGTTATCCACTTTGAGATACCTTCACAGAATTTTTAGTTTGCCCTGGTTTAAATCAGCGGACAGCGCCCCCTTTTGACTACAATAAATTTGGTCGTAGAAAATGATGCACAGTAATTTTTTATAAAATTTTACTTTTTTGGCAAAACAAAAAACACGGCTATCTTAATTTTTTGCTCTTATTACGGCCCTATAGTATAAGGTGGCACTCAATTCTGGTAAAAACTATGTATATTGAGCGGGATTTTCACGATTTTCTCTAAAAGGCTTCACTATGCAAAAAAACTAAGAATATTTTTTTATGCAAAATCAAATTTTGCATTTATTGATTACTTGTAACAAAATGTTTAAACTTTTTTTGGAAAAAGCACAATTTGTGTAAGAAACATGGATGGAATATGCCCCAGAGGCGCTCCCTAGCGACTACGCCAGACCTGACCATTATCAGATCATGCACAATATTTGTCTGCCAATCCTTGCCATATCTGAATGAAATCGGCCAATCCTTTCAAAAATTATGGCCAAAAAATAAATTTAGGACCCATTTCAAGGGCCCCAAGGACCCTCAATTTTGAGCATTGAGCAAAACACTGTTTTTTTTGCGCTTATTACAGCTATGTATAGGGTGGCACTCAATTCTGGAACACTCTGTATCAGTGTGTCCTGCTTGTAAACACTCCAGAAATCTATGAAGGGTTGAGGAAAATTCGGCACTATATATATATTTATGACTGAGTTAAGTGAAGATATCTCACATACACTACTAAAGTATTTCGATTTATTAAAAATCTGACCCCATAGCACCATTTGGGGTTACGTCAAACCTCTGTACAACAAATTTCATGAAAAAGAAAAACCGATCAGTTTTCTTTTTATAAAGGTTTCATTAAGTATGTACAACGGAAATTGCCGCCTAAGCGAAGCAGTTTATCGGAAGTGTACCTTGAATCATGGACGAAATAAATGAAAACGCGCTGAAAATTTACAGATTTGATCGACTTAAGACCGTTTGTAACAAAACTTACAGCGGGAGCCACCGGCAAAATAAATGAAAAAAAAAGTAGGTAAATTAATGCAGCCATGAAAAACAACAAGAAAAAGTTTATGTAGATTTAGTGACAGCATAGCCGAACCAAACTTTCGACTATGGCGACAGGTTTGGTATTAAACCTAAAAAATATTCATAACGAAAGATTAATGTAGCAGAAAAGGTAGAAAAATTATTAGACTAATTGATGAAAACACGTGTTGCTTGGCTTGGACGGCAGTTTCTGATATACAGGGTGATTTATTCATAAATACAATAATTTTAACTACCTACGTCATCAGGGAGGTACATACAGGTGATTCAGTTTTATCCTGCGACACTTCAACAGGTGATAGAAAACCAAAAAATAACTGCACTTTCTTTTATAAACTATATCGTTTTAAGGCCTAATTAAAAAGTTGCAGGGTGTTAAAGTTTTAAGAAACATGTGGTTTTTATTGAATATTTACCAAACTAGTTGAGATATTTAGTTAAGTCATATTTGGTACCTACACGTTATAACGGAATGGGTTAGCATAAAACCTGTTAATATCAAACACCTTGAACAACCAGTGTCGTAGAAGTAGGTAATTAGTATAATTTGTTTTTAGAAAAAAAATGAACCACCGTGTATAGCAATAAAATGTATTCAATTTCTTATGTAAATTTTAATTTTAAACAAAAATGCCCTCTTGGTAATTTTTTGTATGTGTCATGGTTTCGTGGAAAATTTGATTTTTTGTATTATTTCGGGGTATTTTTGAAAAATTATCTAAAAAATTTGCTCACTTAAAGTGAAAATAATGTGTTTGCATACAGGGTCTAATACATTTAAGAAAGATACAATAATTAATGTAACGCTCTGTATCATGAAAAGTAAAACCTTGAATGGGTAAGTTTATTGGGAAAAGTTACTCTATTTAAAGTAAGAAACACATTTTTTCTGCTTTGAGTGTTACTTATGGAGCGAAGTTATAAGTTAATTTTTCAGAAGTACCCCGAAATAATACGAAAAAATCAAATTTACTATGAAACCATGACACATATGAAAAAATGCTAAGAGAACGTTTTTGTTTACAATTAAAATTTACATAAGAAATTGAATACATTTTATTGCTATACAATATGATTTAAATATCTCAACTAGTTTGGTAAATATTCAATAAATTTCACATATTTCTTACAACTTTAACACCCTGTAACTTTTTTATTTGGCCTTAAAATGATATAGTTGATACAAGAAAGTGCGGTTATTTTTTGGTTTTCTATTACCTGTTAAAGTGTCGCAGAATAAAACTGAATCACCCTGTACAGGGTGTCAAATTTTGGGTGTTTTTGGGTGTTTTTCTCAAAAATCTCGGTTATTATTAAAGCTAGAGGGTTGCGGTTTTCACGTCACTGTACTACTTTTTTGAGGGGAATTTGGTGGACCAATCAGATTTTAGAAAAGTTTTATAGTTTCCGCGCATTGCCAAAGGACTGAAATTTTCGATTTTTTGGAAACCTCTCTCCTGGCTACAACTTATATATATCGACAAATTTAATCAACTATTTTTACAGATTTTTTGGCGTAGAATCGAATGGAATATATAGTTTTTTGGTAGCGTTAATAGTTTTTGAGATATGAACTATGGTTTCCATTTAAAAAAAAATATATAACCGGCAGAAAGTTGGACACACAAATGTAAACCTTTTTTATTATTAATTTCTCAGAAAATTTTATTCTTGATGAAAGTTGGTGCATCATTTCAAACTCAAAACGTACATATCAAAATTTAAATATATCTTTTTTTGTACGAGGTAGATTCAAAAATGTCAAAATAACTCAAGAGTAAAGTAGGTACCTTTATTTTTTAAAATACGGTAAAAGGTTACTTACAAAAGTTGTTTGGAATCAAAGGTGGATGTCAGATTTAAAGTCACAGCCACCTAGTAAAAAATTGTTTTATCTTATTTTGTATTTTTTTCGACCACCCTGTGTATTACAAAAAACAAAATACCGCACGCGCAACTTATCATCGGATAACCCATGAATTTGCTACTAAACTTTAATTTTGTTCGATTAGCAGCTAGAAATTTAAATTAATCGGAATCATAGTTTAAAAATACTAAATTTTTGTGTCCAACTTTCTGCCGGTCACCGTATATGCCGAAAATGCAAAAAAAAATCTACTGCATGTTAATAATGGGGCAATTTACCCGTAATCCCACGTAACGAGGCGCACCTGAACGCTCGTAAATGAGGCGTTCTGGTGGGGCACATGGCGCCGGCCGCGACGTTGCCGTTTCGTTGTCATGATTTAAATAAGAAAAAATATAGAGTTTATGACTTTACCTCTGGTTGAAGGGACAATAACAGAGTGTTAGCGCACCTTGGACTTTCCGCGTTTAGTATCTAACTGACACATAGGTAGATATTTCTCGACAACGTCACTACACTTTTCACAGCACGAGCTCTCAAAATACAAGAGGCAATTTTGGTAGAGGCACGGATCTGACCTTAGTTTTTGGTGCTCGGACGCAGTTTCCGAGAAAATGAATTTTCAAGTTTACCCACTGTCAAAATTAATGTAATTGTGAATAAATCACCTTGTATAAGGTTCAAAGATTCACAAGCAAACGCGGATGCACTGTATGTAGATTCTGCAACGAACAAGATTAGCTAATGACTAGGTATAGATTTACTTCGAACCAGATTTAAGCACTTTTTTACAAATCCAGTTGAAATTGGCAATATTGCCCGAGCAAAATACTGAGCTTTATTATTCACAAAAGATCTCTGCCGAAGTGAAGAAAGGCCAAGAAGGCCGAACGATCCCAGGGAAAATTTGCAATCTACGATCCTGTGCGAAGCTAACGTCGCACGTAGGAAGCATTGATATACTTTGCTCCTTTGTAATTTAAATATTTATTGTAGGGACTAAGTCTCTAATTTAGGACATTCTCACAATCTGTCTCAACTCGATCCCTCTGAAATGTCGTTAACTCGCCGCGGTGCGGCGCTCGCAGAACCGTGAAAACCTCGCGTCATCCCGCTAATGCTCAGCGCCGGCGGCCACGTTATAAATTCATGCATTTCCTCCGGCAACGTTCTCGCATTCATGAAAATTAATTGTATTATGCTGATTAATAATTGCATTCCCTAGATGGAGCCGGCAGAATCCTAACTCCTAGTGTTTGGATGACGCCGTGCGAGCCGGTCGTCGGACATTGTCGTTTGTCCAAAATATCTAAGTTGGGAATGGAGTTCCACACAGCTATAATTACAAATACGAAGGCGTAGAAGGGCCAACGAAGTTTTCTTTATTTTAACGCAATTTGCAATCAACAATTATTGTCGGTCCGATCGACAATTGTCGGCCCGATCGACAATAATTGTCGACCCGATCGACAATTGTCGACCCGATCGACAATTGTCCACTCAATGGTAAACCGTCAGTATGGTCTTGTCTCAGGGCCGTATCTAGCGGAAATTTGGGGGGGGGGAGTTCAGGATCGGCTCAAGCTTTTGTGGGCAGGGTGCCGGACGAAAGTGCGGGGCCCCGACAAAGAATTATTTAATCCATTAAGAAACAATTTTTAAAAATTGATTCGCTACTAAAATGATATATTTTTTGCATGTCACTTTTTAAAAAAGTAGGCATATAGAAATTAATTTCGGGTGGGGAGGGACAATTGGATATTTAAAACAATTCAGGCGAAAATTTTTATAAATCTTTTACCATACCTACTGGCAATTCAAAGGTGTCGTCAGGCCAGGCGAAGAATGTGTAGTAATATATCCGTATTATTGAGAAATGAAATAAGTAGAAAAGGAATAGGTATAAATACGAGAAGGAATATTCAGCTATTATTATAATTATTAATATTTAATATTTTTAAAGTTTTAATGTTAAACTTTTTCAACTTAAACCTGTTTCAGTTTTTTATTAAAATCCTTTTAAAAATAGTAGATTTTTTTAAACCTTAAAGGTATTTCAACTTCAACAGCCACTGGTCTAACCCCTCCAGGGTTATCCAGTCAGTAGCGTATTTAAAAGGGCGGGGCCAAAACCATTTCAAAATTTGAAAATATTCACTGCAACTTGAAAATCTGAAGATACTGGGATTTGTAGATTGTAGATTTCTTAGGGGTCGTTTTTTTTGCCCTTACGGCCTTTCTTCACTGCGACCTAATTAGATCTTTTGTGAATGACCCTGCTCTAATAAATTCCAAGGTCACCTAGGCTTTTGACGAAGCTTAGTATTTTCCTTGGGGCTAAGTTGCCAATTTCATTTGGATTTATATTGATCCTTTCGAAATATTTAAGTCTGTTTCGAATTAAGAGGGGACACTCACACAGTATGTGCTCGCTAGTCTCATCCCGTTCGTTGCAGAATCTGCATAGTCCATTGTCTGTTTTGCCCATTTTTTTAAGATGATATCTTAAAGGGCAGTGTCCAGTCAGGAGACCTGTGATGAGTCTTAATTCATTCTTGTTTAGAGTGAGAAGCTTTTTGGTGTTCTGAGGCGAATAGGTCAAAAATCTTTTCGCTTGTCTTTGTCCCGGAGTGTTACTCCAGTAGGCTTCCTTTTGTTCCTTTTCCCATGTTTTGATCTCTGTCAATAGGTGGCTTTTGTTTATGCCACAGAATGGTTCAGGACCGTAAAATGGAGCCTTAGCCCCTTCTCTAGCGAGGCTATCAGCAATTTCATTCCCATGAACACCTTGATGCCCTGGCACCCACATTAAGGTCAATCTGTTGCCTATAGCCAGTTGCTTTAGATGTGTTTTACATTCCCAGGCAACCTTAGACTCATAAGTATAAGACTGCTGCCTGACTGTCTGATAAGATGTAGATGTCTGTTGATACACTCATGAGCACATACATTTATGGCTTGAAGTTCTGCCTGGAAGATGGATGGTGTCTTGCCTAGGGACTGTGAGGTCCTATGATTAGGACCATATATCCCAATTCCAACCCCATCATCCATTTTAGATCCGTCTGTGTACCAGATGCTTGTTCCTGAAGATGTCTCTGGTATTGCGATTTGACTAGTTTGGCGATCTTGGATGACCACTTCAAACGATAGTTCAAAGTCGTATTTCTTCTGCATGTAGTCCTTTGGCATTGTCAAGGATTGTAGTTGGACAGTGTCCAGTATTTTTAGGTGACCAATAAGGTCCCCTGCTTTCAATTTGTTGTCTTGGTAAAGTTGCGAGGCACTTTTTGTTGCCTCTTTTTGCACAAAAATGTGTAGCGGAGTGAGGTCAAGCATTACCTCCATTGCAACCGTGGGGCATGTATTTAAGGCCCCTGTGATACCCAGACAAGCCAGCCGTTGCATTTTCTGCAACTTGCCTTGCGCCCCTTTTTCCTTTGTTTTTGGCCACGATATAAGGGAGGCGTATGTGATGATCGGCCTTACGACAGTAAAGTAGGACCATAGGATCATTTTTGGTTTTAATCCCCATGATTTGCCAAATAGCGCGCGGCATGACCATAAAGCCGCTGTCGCTTTGGCAATGGTTTTTTGTAGATGTTGGTTCCAGGAAAGTTTGGAGTCTAGTATGACTCCTAGATATTTCACTTCACTGGAAAATGTAAGTTCCTTGTTGTTTAGCGTGGGTGCTTTCAGGTTGAGCTTCCTTCTTTTTGTAAACGGAACTAGAACCGTCTTGCTTGGATTGACATTAAGCCCCTCTTCATGGCTCCAGTTGCTGATAATGTTAAGGGCATTTTGCATTAGGTTGGAAATGACGCCTTCATGCTTGCCTTTCACTGTAATGACCAGGTCGTCTGCGTAACCTTGGACACCAACGCCAGAGTTTGTCAGTTCCTTCAACAGGTCGTCGACCACCAGTGACCACAGCAGAGGCGATAGAACCCCCCCCCCCTGGGGACAGCCTTTTACCGTGGTAGCGGTGACCGAGTCATCTCCGATTTCAGTTGTGACAACCCTGCTTCGCAATGTGGATTGTATCCAGTTTATTATGGAAGATTTCAATCCTCTTCTTTCACAGGTGCTTTTTATGGATTCATATGAGGTGTTATCAAAAGCCCCTTCTATGTCTATAAATGCACAGAGAGCAATTTCTTTTGCCATTAGTGTCTTTTCAATGTCCATTGTTAGACAATTCAGAGCGCTGATTGTCGATTTGCCGGGCTGGTAGGCAAATTCGTTCACATGAAGTTTCTTCTCGGATAAGATTTCGCTTCTAATGTGCAGATCAATTAGTTTCTCCATTGTTTTCAGGAGGAAGGATGTGAGGCTAATGGGTTTTACTAAGACTAATTTTATTTAATAAAAATCCTGGGTTTCTATCAATGTGTATTTATTTCCTTTTTTTGTACAACGTACATTTCGGCAAAAATTAAGCCATCTTCAGGTACAGCAATTTTAACAGCCTAATTTTTTTTATTTTTCTTTTTCTTATATAAATTACAAACGTTACATTTTCAGTTAAATAAAAATGAAGACAAACACATTAAAATAGAATTAAAATAACTTACTTACATTTTTTTGGGAGCAACAATTTATGGAAAATTGTGGTCGAAAAAATATTTCTGTCTAGTCGAATTTTAAAAAACTTCAAGAACATAAGTATACATAACTCATTAAAGTTAAATTCAAAGTTATTCAATGGAAACTGGGTGGATGAAGGAACTCTAGTGGTGTTTTTTCGTAGGCTACATGTTAGCAAGTTTCCCGAAATGTGTTTTGGTATGCCGCGCGTTTAAATATTTTATGGATATAAAAAAATAGACAGATAAGCTACAGGTTTTCATATAGTAGTAGAAATTCGGACGTACATGGTGGCAATAGTAAAATTAAACAATTGGTGTTGGTGAGATACAAGAATTTTTTTTTTGTTTTTATATAAACAATTAGAAAAGGAGAAAAAATAGACAATTATTCTAAGTAATAAGATTATTATATATGTGTAAGAGACCTTCTGTATCTGTTCTAAAATTTACACAATTCTGTTGTTTTTTAATGTGTATCATTTCAAAAATATTTCTTTTCAATTGGGCATCTTCCTTACAAACAACAGCGGGATTGCTGAAGTCAAAGTTATGGAAATTATCTAATGCGTGCTTACAAAGGGCGGTTGAATTCAAATTTTTAATTCTTATATCATATTGGTGTTTATAAATTCTTTTATGGAGGTATTGTTTTGTTTGGCCGATATAGGAAGAATGACAATTTAAACAGTTAATTTTATAGATAAGATTTGTTTGGTTGTTAGTGTTAACTTTCGGTTTTAAATTTGTAAAAAACATATTAGAATTATTTTGTGTTTTATGTGCTACAACAACATTTAGTTCTTTGAAAATTTTTGCAATCGGTTCAGATACACCTTCCACATATGGCATAGAGAAATATTTGTTGTTGTTATTATTACCAGTGGAAATTTTGTTGTTATTATAAATTTTATGAATACGTTTTTTAATTATAGGATTTAAAAAAGACATGGGGTAACAATTTTTTGAAAGTACTAGTTTAATCTTATTTAAATTTTTTGGTCTATATTTTTCATGTGACAAGGTAATGGCACGATCAGTAAGTCAGTTAACCACACTTTTTTTATATGAATTCAAGGAACATTAGATTGGAAATTTAAATATCTTTCTGACCAAATATTTTTAAAAACTAAAAATTACTTAACTTGGTATAATGGAGAACTAGGTACCATTTATTTATGGCCTTCCGAAGTTACATAAAGAGGATATCCCATTAGGCCCTATAGTCTCAAACATTAACGCACCAACTTATAATATGTCCTAATACTTTTCAAATATTGTATCTAATATCCTTGGCAATAACAATTACCATAATATAAAGGACTCATGGGAATTTCATAAATTTATAAAAAACAAATTATTCCTAAAAACCACACCCTAGTTTCTTTTGATGTTGTTTCCCTTTTTACGAACGTTCCAATTGATCTCGTCTTTACCTGCATAAATAAACACAGGGAAAAATACAACCTTTTACACCACTCCCGATAAATGAATTTCTAATGGGTGTTTCTACTTGCTTAAATTCAACTTTCTTCCAATTTAACAATGACTTTTATTCTCAAATTTTTGGTACGGCAATGGGCTCACCTCTTTCATCTACTATCGCTAATTTAGTAATGGAAGAATTAGAATCACAGGTTTTAAATAAATTAAATAAAAAACCACTATTTTATAAAATATATGTCGACGATTGCATCTTGTGCGTCGACAAAAACGAAATTAAAAAAATTCATACTGCTTTCAATAACTTCCACCCACGTATACAATTCATTATTGAAGAAGAAACTAATAAATGTTTAAACTTTTTGGACATGACTATACAATATAATAACAATGGTAACATTTCCACAAACTGGTAACAATAAAAATATTTGGTCAGAAAGATATTTAAATTTCCAATCTAATGTTCCTTATTCATATAAAAAAGTGTGGTTAACTGTCTTACTTATCGTTCCATTACCTTGTCACATGAAAAATATAGACCAAAAAATTTAAATAAGATTAAACTAGTACTTTCAAAAAATTTTTACCCCAAGTCTTTTTTCAATCCTGTAATTAAAAAACGTATTCATAAAATTTATAATAACAACAAAAGTTCCACTGATAATAATAACAACAAAAAATATTTCTTTATGCCATATGTGGAAGGTGTATCTGAACCAATTGCAAAAATTTTCAAAGAACTTAATATTGTTGTAGCACATAAAACACAAAATAATTCTAATATGTTTTTTACAAATTTAAAACCGAAAATTAACGCTAACAACCAAACAAACCTTATCTATAAAATTAACTGTTTAAATTGTCATTCTTCCTATATCGGCCAAACAAAACAATACCTCCATAAAAGAATTTATAAACACCAATATGATATAAGAACTAAAAATTTGAATTCAACCGCCCTTTGTAAGCACGCATTAGATAATTTCCATAACTTTGACTTCAACAATCCCGCTGTTGTTTGTAAGGAAGATGACCAATTGAAAAGAAATATTTTTGAAATGATACACATTAAAAAACAACAGAATTGTGTAAATTTTAGAACAGATACAGAAGGTCTCTCACACATATAATATAATAATCTTATTACTTACAATAATAGTCTAATTTTTCTCCTTTTCTAATTGTTTAGGTATATATAAAAACAAAACAAAAATTCTTTTATCTCACCAACACCAATTGTTTAATTTTACTATTGCCACCATGTACTTCCGAATTTCTACTACTATATGAAAACCTGTAGCTTATCTGTCTATTTTTTTATATCCATAAAATATTTAAACGCGCGGCATACCAAAACACATTTCGGGCCACTTGCTAACATGTAGCCTACGAAAAAACACCACTACAGTTCCTTCAACCACCAAGTTTCCATTGAATAACTTTGATATTAACTTTAATGAGTTATGTATACTTATGTTCTTGAAGTTTTTTAAAATTCGACTAGACAGAAATATTTTTTCGACCACAATTTTCTATAAATTGTTGCTCACAAAAAAATGTAAGTAAGTTATTTTAATTCTATTTTAATGTGTTTGTCTTCATTTTTATTTAACTGAAAATGTAACGTTTGTAATTTATATAAGAAAAAGAAAAATAAAAAAAATAGGCTGTTAAAATTGCTGTACCTGAAGATGGCTTAATTTTTGCCGAAACGTACGTTGTACAAAAAAAAAGGAAATACCTAAATACACATTGGTAGAAACCCAGGATTTTTATTAAATGATCTACAAATTACCAGGAGAAAGAAAAAGAAGAAAAAGACTAATTTTAAGTAATTTTACTTTACATTTCTAAAAAATTTCGCCTGTGGCGCATTTTACAGAATTCTTTTAAATACGTATGCAATTCATTGAATTTTAATTGGGTTTTTCGCCACCAATGTGGTTAAAAGACAACTTTTTCAAGTTGCCTGGACTAAACTTAGAACATGTAACTCAAAAAATATCTTCAACAAATTTGTTTCCTGAGCTTTCGGAGAATAAATCTTCCTCCTTTCTCAAAGATCATGTCACGTCAAAGTGAAATGACAGATTAATAAATTTCAGGTCAAAATGTCATGACAACAGAAACAATAGCCTAGCCACCTGCCTGATATTGTACCCTGTATTCTATCTAATTATTTATACTAACTTCTCTTTGATTTGAATAGGTGGCAATAATATTTTACTGAATTCCACTGAACATTCAGCAACACAGTAGTCTGTCTTTCCTAAAAATAAATGCCGATTCCTTAATTTTTCGCCTATTTCCTACTTCTTCTTTGAGAATTCTTTCTTTATTTCTAAAATTTGTTCTTAATTTTCTTAATTTTCCAAATTTTCGCTAGATACGGCCCTGAGTCAGGATCATACTGACGGTTTACCATTGAGTGGAAAATTGTCGATATGGCCGACAATAATTGTCGATCGGGTCGACAATAGTCGATCGGGCCGACAATAATTGTCGATTGCAAATTGCGTTAAAATAAAGAAAAATTCGTTGGCCCTTCTACGCCTTCGTATAAAAAATATATATACTTATATACGCATGAATAGAGAGAATAAGTGGTACCTATGGCAACTTCAGCTAATCAGTGGTCACATAAAATGTCCATATATCCAATGTTAAATTTTTGGCAATAAAAAATATAAAATACAAGTGAAAAATCAGTAATTTTTCTGTGGTGCATTGGTTCATTGACAATTGACACTACAATATCTACTATTATAGGACTTACCACAACTAAATTCCACATTTTAGCAGCTTCAGCTACTGTTGTACAGACCGTGCTGCATCCTGCCAATAGCATCAACTTTGTGGGTTCGTTGTAGAGCAAGTTGTACATTACGCTGGCACCAAGGCCTGGTTCACACTGGAATAAAATATTCAAGTTAATGCAAGGAAAGTAGCGTGAAAATAACAATTTTATTCCTTGTGATTAGTTCGGTCTAATATCCTGCGCTATAAGAGACGAACAAATGGTTTAAAGATTGTGTTAGAGACTCACTTTCACGACTTCATATCTCCGATTATATTAATGGTAGAGTTCAATTTTCAAAGCCATTTTGCAACGTTAAGTATACAGACTCTAAGTTGCAAATTAATATGCAGTTCTCGTTTAAGCACAACAATGCCTCATGATTGCATACCATTTACATATGTTACCACATCGGTTAGAGTGTTCAAATAATTTATATTATGTGCATCACGCGGCCCGTTTTATTAATTTTAAACTATTAATTTTCAAAACGATTATGAAATATGATATGCTGAAAATAATAACTAGTATTGTGGCAAATGAAATACAAATTAAAGAGGCGCTCCCAAAGGGTTTACTGGGACGCGCACTCCGATTATTTCGAAAAATATCACCTTTTCCATTCTTTTCCAAAAAAAAAACGCCAAAACGGATCGATTTGTAGTTTTGGAGCTGCGGACATAAAGTTTATCGCATTTCTATATATGATTAACCCTCTAACTTCACAGGCCAACCATTCGGCTTTTTTAATGAAATTTTACCATATGTGATTTATCCACAGCTATCTGTATATTAACATAAAACGCTTTTGGCTCTACTATCCACAGCAAGGTGCAGGGAGCTAAAAGAGGTTTCCTTTCATGGTTCATAGTTTTTGATGTTTAGTTGTTGTAAATTCCAGACTGCGAGGGTCAGTAAAAGTATGATTTTTCTATCAAATGAACCAAATTTGTTAGAATTTTATGCAGGTGAACAATCAGAACAAATTTAGGTAGGTACTATAATGTTTTAAAGTCTTTCAGTCAAGAAGATAGTCAATGCTGGAAGAAATATTGAAACACGAAGAATCGGTCAACAAGTAAACGTTCGTAGAATTATAATGTAGAAAAAACTGTATAACAAATGAAGTATCAAACCGAAAATAATTTTCTTTAACCCCTATTTCTCATTTTGCATAATATGTCAAGCATTTGTGTGCTTCATTTAGGATTCAAAATTGCAGCCAAATATTTCCCCGGTCAGACTGCTCTTTTGCGCATTATAGTTGCTAGAATAGATATATGGATTTATTATTGGAAAGGCTTTTTTGATTGGCTATACAGCGGTACAAAAAAATCCTGATATTGGATGAAAAACAGAATGATCTTGATAAGGGGAAACAGCTGTCATAGTTTATTATAGTGCCTCGTACATAGACCTAAATAAAAATGCATTAATTTATTCTACGCCAATTATTAGATCTCGGCGATGCCAGCTCCTCCCTCGGCAAGCTTGGATCGTTTCTACTGGTGCTCCGCTACAACACATACCGGAACTATAACGCGCCGGCATGTGCTTTCTACGGCGATGGCGATAAGGTGTCGCCTCGCCCGGTGCTACAGATGGTGGACTAGCATCGCAGACCATAGCGTAATAGCTCCGCTAAAACACAGACCGGAAATTTAGCTTTCAACTGCGATGACCTAAGGTGTTGCCTCGCCTGGTGCTGATGCAGATCGTGGGCTACCATCGCAGATCACAGCCTTGACAAGCTCGGAGAGTATTCCTTCTGCTCAGCTAAACCACATACTGGAATCATAGTGCGCTAGTAAGTATTTTTATGGCAATCGATCGATGCCGATGGTACACATCGTAGACTAGGATCTCAGATCACAGCTAAACTATCACCTTCTTCGGAGAGATCGGAGCACCCTTCCCTCCGCTCCACTACAACAAAGACCACAGTTATAGTACTTTCTACGGAGCCTACGGGGGTGACCATAACGGTGTCTCTTCGCCCGATGTTAATGGTGGAAATCCTAGACTACAATCTCAGACAACACTGATGCTAGCTGCTCCCTTGTCAGCTCGGTTACAATTTAGGTCAAAACATTAGTCATCAATTAGATACTTTGTACAGTAGACTATGGTGCCGCGTCGCCCGATGTTGAACTGCTCACACGAGTATACATGGAATTGGCTAGATATACCCCCACCAAAGCATATGCATGCGCTCCTCGTCAGTTAGTGTGTCTCGTTTTTTGTTTTTTACACGTATTAGACAAAGCGAGTGACATCAAACTCCTTGCATGCGTTTTCTTTGCGAGGTATCCTATATTACAGACATTATTAATTATCATCATTATAATTAATGATAATAAAAATAATAATAGATTTAATGTTAATAACCTGTAATGCTTTTAGGACAAGAATACAACAAGGGAGGAGGGTGCAGGCCTACTAAATTAGAGGAAGACTGTTAGGCGTTTGGCGCCTGGTCATCAACTGGAAGGTGGTGAGACTAGGTATATAAAGGGCTGACCTCTATACGCAAAAAGGAGGAACGACCAACAGGGGATAATAATCTCTGTAAATACCTCCCCATCAGTGGCAAGTAGACTAAGGAATTGGTAACCTATTATCAGTAATCTATCAGTTTTAAATCGGGTAAGCGACACCTAATTCAAAATTCCTTTGTCCAATAAACCCTATACCTGAAACATTTTTTCAAAGCAAAGCAGAAACTATATGTTCTCTATATGCACATATACATGGAGGATAATAATACCAAGGAACCAACTTACACTTCTTCACATGAAAAGTAGTTGAGTCTTATAATGTTCTTTGACATCATCTATTGAGTCATATTTGGCACCAAATCATTGGTATTTGCTATTTTGATTTAGACATGTCCAATTTGAGAGGATATTTCAAACACAATTTGAAAAAGCTATATGCCAGTCAAGTAGGCAGCATTTGTTTCATCAGAACTCTCAAACTTTGCCAGAGAAATATGGCCCTGGTGACCCTCTTGCACTATTATAAATAATTGGTTATGTATGCGGTGTGACAGAACAGGAAGGATTTTTCTAATCTTCAAAATTTGTGCGCGGTGGTACAAGAAGCTACACAGTTAAAATCTCCGTCCAAAAATCCATAGATAAGTAATGTCCTATTTCCCTACAGTAGAATTGTTTGTTAAGAAAAATAAAAAAAAAACTAACAGCAATTTTATAAGTCCCCAATGCCAGGGGCGTGTACATTTTAGCAGGCTAAAAATTAAAATAAAAACTAAAATCATGATAAACAATACTTTTTCATTATGTTATTATCTATTTACAATACATTGAAAAATCATTGGCACCGCTTGGAATAAATAAAGTCACTTGGTTTTATACACATATCGTTTACTGAGAGATGATCTAAACATATGTTATTTTTTCTTTATATCTGGTATTTGTCCAAAATGACGATGCATTTTTGCCTTAAATTTGAGTCTGCAGAAAACAAAAATAATGGAAAGTAACTATTAAATTAAAATTTGCCGAAAAAATATCGAATCTTTTATTTTAGCAAGTTTGTGTTTTCATTAAGGCAACTCGATGCTCAATGCCAAATTGTACAGAAAGCACATACTGCAAGTACTTGCTCATCAACCAATCACTGCTCAATGAATACTTAATTGGGGTACCTAATTTTATGAACATTTCGCACGACAAGTTTTTTTATTTCAATTTGATACCCATGTCAAGAAGGTTGTTAAGGTAATCCGCCATCTTCCTGCGGCCGCCATTTTGAATAAATTACAATATCTATCGATCTATCGGCATTCAGACTGTGGACTATACATGATGGTATTGTTATTCCTCACTCTATAAGTGAAGTGGTTTAAAATTCATTTGAAAGATTTGACCTTACACTACCTACCTAACTATACCAAACTGAGCAAATTAAATAGAAGCTTGTAAAATAATTAAAAAATCGACCTTAAGTACTGCGCTAATTTGTTTCGGAGATACTGTGAAGTTTGACGTTTAATACTCACCGAAACATGCCATGTTTCGTACCCAGTCCCGTAACTTCTTTATACCAAGTCGGACGAGGACACTACATTTATTTCATTTATACTTTAGCAAACAAAATGGGCCCAAATTGAACTGAAAAATGCAATTTTTTGGCAAAAGCACGATTTTTGATGCGCAAAGAGCAGAGGCTAAAGATCAAGACTATATCTCTGATTGTGTCAATGGTAGAGAATTATTTTGTTTATTATAGTGCTAGTAAAAAGTTACTAGAAGAAATACATTTTCAATATTAAATTTTTTAGTCATTATCAAGTATTCAACAACTTAAACTTTGATTCACCTTATCTCCAAAATGAATTAGCCCAGACAGTTCGATTTTATATTTTATAACAAACAAAAAAGTACCCTACAATTTTCTAAGATTTCGCGACAGAGTCAGATATAGAGTGCTAAATGTCAAAATAATGTTACCTGCTTGCGATTGTATCACATTTTCAAAGCTCACACAAGGGAATGCTTCAAATTCCTGTCGGAATTAGACCATTTTTATTTGTCCAATAATTTTATTAGTGGTTCAATGAGTTTCTAAATTGATTGTGTCAGTTCCTAAAAGCTGGCCTAGAAGTCAAAATTAAAAAAAAAAACAGTACATCCCTTAAATTTTGGACGCTGATGGAATAATATTGCTATACTTAGATGTCGAAAGTAATGAGTCCCATAAAGCCACCTACTTTCGTTTTTGGAAAAGAATGGTGCCTTATTTTATTTCTCTTAACAAGCCGAAGTAAATCTGATTTACTGCCCTTTTTTCTGACTCTTCGATGGCGTTATTGGACAAGTCGCCCGGCGGCCTTGTTATCACCAATTGAATTGGGTATAGGCTCTTCCCGACAAAGCCCTAAATAATAGAATGATCGCAAAGAAAACCAGTTCATCCACTTGTTTTTCGCCGCAAAACGGGCCCCTATGAATGTTGGGAAGTTTTCCTCTTTCTCTTTGCCCCCCCGTTCTTATTAGGGCGCTGCACAGCGAATATATTGGGGCAAAAAGGTCGAGAAGAACCTCAGCGAGACAAGCTTGAGCAATGGGAGCATGTAGCAAGAAAATTATTACTAGAGGTTTTGCGCATATCGTTTCCAACAACGTAATTTCTTCCTAGAGAGTTCAACATAAGGATGAGGTTAGTCATTTCGCTTTGATATAAAGAATGTCTATTGATGGAGGCACGCTAGAAAATATCTCGGCATATGCATATTTTAGATTTCAGAGGACTTTATTTGAAAGAAAAAAAATTACCTTTTTAATAGCTTTGTGTAAAAACACATTTGAAATCCGCGGCCTACTTTCGATGAGAACCCAAACATTTTCTGAGTGTATAGGTAACTATATTTATTTCATTCAAAAAATTCCGAATGGAATTTATATAGGCAAAACTGATTGCTTTCAGCTTACTTTAGTGGAAAATGCAACGCTTTAGTGAATGTTATTGTATAGGGGGCCGTTTCTTCAAATGCTTCGATACTTTCATGTTATCAGTATATTTTTTAACAACATACCTACTAAATTTCAAATCTTGTAAACTTCTTGCGAGGTATCTGTATCTATAGAACATTTTTAGAATTTTCTAGAATGCCAGCTATAAATTGAGCTAAGAGAGCATACCCACTAAACCATGACATTTTTCCAAATTATGATAAAGTACCTCCGCTTGAAGCAATCAGTATTTCCCACAAATACCATTAAGGACTTTTTCCGTAACTCTCGAAACAAAAAAAGCCGAAAAAGTTTCGGCAATTTTCTGATTTTTCAAAAATATCTCGGAAAGTAGGCCATGATTCTCGAATGTGTTTTTATACACATTATTCCATCGAAAAAAATAATTTATGATATAAGTGCTAAAAGTGACATTTTATTTTGTGAGAAGGGAAGTTTTGAACACGATGCGGAATACGGAGTATTCCATCCCGTCGAACAAAATAAAATCAATTTTAGCACGTACCTAGATATATCGTATACTCTATTTTTCTACATACGAAGGCCATTAAACGTATCATATATTTAACGCATGCTTTCAGTGTCTACATATCATTGACAGTGTCTAAATATCAGTGTCAGTTTTATTTATGTCATTTACAATTCAGACACCCTGTATAGATTGACAGTCAAATAGGTCTTATATTCTTATAGAAGGACAGAATATTCAAAACAAGGTTTTCTTACATAATACAGGGTGGTTCATATAAAAGTGGCTCACTCAAAATATCACGACTGTTATTTGACAGAAAAAATCGGCAGGTGCGATCGATAGCACTTCCGAGCGGCCTTCGTTTTTCATAATGAAAGTTGCTGTCCATGGCCATCTACGAAAAATGTGGCCAAAAATGTAAAAATTCAAAATTTTTATATCGCTGACACATTTTTATTTCTAGAAGTACCTACACAAAAAAGTTTAACATAAAATTCGTTTGCAACAAATGTGAGAATCCAAAGGTTACATCAGTTTTGACATATTAGATATGACCAAATTTGGGCTCCCTTGGGATAAAAATTAAACTATTTGGAAAAATATTAATGTACGAAATATCCCATTTATTTGTTCAGTATTTACTATAAAATTGGATAAAAAATGGTAATACCTGTGATTGGAATAAGATCTAGCTACCGATGTAAAAAATAATCAGGGGTAATATAACAAGTGGTGTGCCTATTATCGGTAATACCTTTCGTTAATTTTACGAATTATAATCCCAAAGCTGAAAATACCACGACTGCGCAGCAGGAGTGGTATTTTCTTAGCATTGGGATTATAATGAGTGATAAATTAACGAAAGGTATTATCTATTATTATCCATAATACGAGTTGTATTTAAAAAGAGAATTTAACAACTGCAAACAGTTTAGGAATTATTCAGTGTATATTATGTATAGCCAAAATTTAACAATCCAACTTCTTAGGAATAAATTAACTTTAAGAATTATAAATATTTCCCTTCTTCAAAATGTAATTTAAAAAAGTTAAAATAGTTGTGATTGGAATAAGATCTAGCTACCGATGTAAAAAATAATCAGGGGTAATATAACAAGTGGTGTGCCTATTATCGGTAATACCTTTCGTTAATTTTACGAATTATAATCCCAAAGCTGAAAATACCACGACTGCGCAGCAGGAGTGGTATTTTCTTAGCATTGGGATTATAATGAGTGATAAATTAACGAAAGGTATTATCTATTATTATCCATAATACGAGTTGTATTTAAAAAGAGAATTTAACAACTGCAAACAGTTTAGGAATTATTCAGTGTATATTATGTATAGCCAAAATTTAACAATCCAACTTCTTAGGAATAAATTAACTTTAAGAATTATAAATATTTCCCTTCTTCAAAATGTAATTTAAAAAAGTTAAAATAGTTAAAAGTTAGTTCATTTGACAGCTGTCGTTTAGGTTGAACTTTCGGTTCTGAATAATATGTTTTTTGTGCTAATAGATATTTAAAGATCAATGTGTAAACTGACAACATATCTTCTAGTCCTATATTAAATTTGGTAATGTAAAGAAGTTATCGGGTTATCAGTTTTAGCTGCCGCAATATTGGCTTAGCATAACTAGGACGTAACTAAGAGTAGGATTTCAGCAAAAATACCACTAGTGGTATTATCGCTGAAATCATCACCTGATTGGTTAATATTTCAAAAATCATATCTATATCATTTCATTGGTTCATATTGGCAGGCGTTGAATTCTCTAGTATATGACGTTAAATTCAAGTAGACATAGGTAGTTAGATTTTCACAGGAGTATCGAATAGCTAATCCAGAGTTATTTTAAATAATAAAAAAATGCGCAACTCGTAGACAGTCTTTTGGCATTATTTTGTGATAATGTCAAAACAATAATTATCTTAAACATAACAATAACGAAATATTGCACGTCACAACACCACATTCTTCAACATTTCATCTTTTCATCTTCAGCATTCCAGCTGCTGCATACTCCCAGTTATTCTCATTCTTTAGTTTGCCGAATTTTGCTGAGCTGTTGAGTAGGTAAACTTTTTGTTTAGGTAACTCCATTTAAAAAACTCCATTGGGATCTCGTTACTAACGTCATGCTAGCGTCATGCTCTCATTGCTCATTCATTTCCATGGGTAGCTATCGGGTAGATATTACCAATAATTTTTGTAGTAAATACAGAACAAACAGGCAAGTTTGACACTTTCAAATTGAATGGGATATTTTGCTTTACAAAACACACATAATTAAACATTTTTACAAATAATTTAATTTTTGACCCCAAGAGAGTCAAACTTTTACGGTAATCCATAAAATAAAACTAATTATTTAATACGTAAATAGTGTCGATTCTTGCAAACAATTTTCATGTAAAACTTTTTACTGCCTGCCATAATTTACCAGCGCATTCTGCGACCCAAGAAAAGGAAAAGTTCTTATAAACAAGCCTCAAAAATGCCCCATAAGGGGGTTATAGCCCCCAAAATGGACATAGGTACTTGGGAAACTGTTTTTTCTAAACATTTCCAGAACGAACAAAGATAAAATTCTGAAATTTGGTACGTGACACACCTGCGACATTTGACACTTATTACCGAAGTAGAGATAGGCGTCATCATAGGCGTCCTAAATGGGGAGAGGAAGTCAAAGGTTTAAGCTAATAAACATTTTTTGTTTTGTTACAGTAACCCCCAACTATTATATTACCGAACATTTACAATTTTTTTCTAAATTTTCAAGGCATATAACACGTGAGTTTTTGTTAGTTTCAAATCGAGCAAGATTGAAACTCCGAAGCTCAAATTTCAACACTATTTTTTTTGTATTTTACAAGAGTCGTTTCTCCTATCGGGAGAAGAGACACACTGTATATTTCCGATATTTTTTAGTTACAGCTAATTGTTTACAAAGTTAAAATCTACAAAAACGCTACCGAAAGAAAGTTGTTTTATAAGGTATTCTTTTCTGCTTGCTCTGTGTAAATATTTGTATGAAAGTTACGACTACGAAGTCAAAGTCCCTCATGATTTCACGGAACTTTTTGTGAAAACTTATTTCAAGGCACGCTATCCGCAATTCTCTAGAGGGGCAAAATAAATATACTTTGCGTTTTACTTCAAATATACAAATATAAAACTTTATACAGATTACAAAATGTTATTTTTATTAAATCAGCATAATTTGCAGGTATAAATTCTTGTTACTGAAAGATAAAACCATATAACATATAATTCAGTTTAACTAGTTACTTGTATTCTTTCTCGGGCGAAAATAAGTAGGTATCTGTCTATGACTGATGGGGTGGGATTTTCTTTTCTCATTTGGCCTTGTCCTTATTGAAGTGAACAAATGGGCCATAAGAATAGTTCTAGAAGCTCTTAGAAGTTCACCTGTGTTAGATATCCATGATACCTACTTATAGGGCGAACCAAATTTCAGATTGATATTAATAATAGCTCTACGGATACCATCCACTTTTGTTACTACAAATGGATTAAACGTAGGAAGGTACTAGAAACTATAACCGAGACTATAACTTTTCACACGATAACAGAAAAAATAGAAAATTTCACCCTCCCGACCGCAGGACGAAGCATTATTTACGATTTACGACCACACAGATGCTTTTATTTTTATTTTGTGAGATAAAATCCGCCATTAAGATTTGCCCAATCATTTCCTTTGCATTTATGGCGTTTACATGCATACAGGGTGTCTACTTTTAAACATATGCAAATCCATAAAATATATTTTTTTTGGGATAATCGCTTGAACTTTTTTGTTTGAAAGACCTTCAAAAACCGCTTCATTTGACCTTCCTAGCGTTAATCTGGGCACATTAAAACCCTCACACAACAAATTTGAACAAAAAATATAGAGGGAGTTCCATTCTGCAAGTTGTCAAAATTGAGCAAAACAGGAATTTTAAAGGCATCTGGCGAGTCAACAAAACATTTGAATGGTCAACGTCAACAGGAACACTCAAAGTCTTGGTGTGCAAAGATTCAATACAAGAATATATACCGGGTATTTTTCTCCGGGCCATCTCAAAATGCTGAATTTTTATGAAACGTTATACTGGTCACGAGTGCTCAGAAATTATTATTATTCTGTTCTGAATGTAATTTCTGTGCTTTCAGTCATTGTGACAATATTTTCAATAGATCGTCCTAGCCGACGGCGAATGAGTGTTTCTTATGATGAACAACCTAACCAGTTTCCTCAAATTTGTTGATCACTAGATGAACTTTTGAACGGGTTTTCTTGTCAGAAAATTACGCGTAATCTGAGAACTTTCCTGCAAAACTTTCCCCATATTTAAAGTAATTTTCTGTATCAAAATTGACAAAATAATGTCGAAGATGTCAAAACAGTTTGCTATGCTTTCATATGAGCTGAGAACTTGTGACCATAGAGAAGACAAAAAAGAGTGAGCTCGTCTTGTCAAATAGGTATGTCAAATCAACAATTTTAAATGGAAATTAATCTGTTGTAGGTCGCCGCGGATATACTTTCTCAATTTTAAATTTAACTACAATAAATTAAAAAGGCCGCAGCATTTTGTTATAGTTTTTATCTAAGCAATTTATCTGCAGTGTGAAAAATTAAGTAAAAGTTGGGCTACATTTGATCTCTGTATTCTGTCTTCTTTATGTGCTCATCCTATAGGGTTCCTGGATTGTAAAAGTTGGGACAATAAAGTTATTAGTGTCATTATTCGCCGATTTTCGGCATTATGAAGATAGCTAGTTATTTTATATCTTTTGCTTCCGCAAAGTTTTTAGATTTTCATATAGAAACTATATGTCAAATTATAGAGGTTCTTTTGTATTTAGGTTATGATTTATTATCAAATTGATGGAAACTCATGGGCGGAGTATTTTTTAAATTGGAAACTGAAATAGTGTAGAACCTAGTTTCTCTCGTTAACAATAGAAATTACATCGTTGGCCATTGCCACGCAGGGATCAAGGTTCGTGGTATCAACAACTATACCTACCGATGCTACGATATAATAATTATTAACTTAACTATTAGAAAAGAATAATGTTATACAAAGATCATATTTTTTGGGCATGGGCGTAGCCAAGGGGGGGGGTTTCGGGGGTTCAACCCCCCCCCCCCCCCGAAATAAGCAAAATATTACCTAAAAATACGAGGAGTGAAGAGTTAAATTATTATTACGTTTGAATATATGTAGTAATAGTAGCGCCTAGCGCCATCTTTTGACGAGAGGCAGACGCAGTTGCCGCCGAACTTGCCTACCCCGAAATCTAGTTTGGAATGCCTAGATATGTGCGATAAAAACCTTTATCCTAATATTTACACATTACTACAAATCTTGGCTACCATTCCTGTATATCCACTGCTACCCCAGAAAGGTCTTTGTCGAGCCTAAGGAGACTGAAAAACTATTTACGAAACACTACAAGTAAAAACAGACTTAATGGTTTGGCTCTAATGAACATTCACTATGGAACAGAAATTCATGCAGATGAAGTAGTGGATATATTAAAGCCGAAGATTTCTTCTTTAATGGTTTTAGATTTAGCGCAGAGGAACGAAATTAATTTATCCATTTCATTTAAAGTTAACAACTTTATAAATATGTCGTAGTTTTTCGGATGAATATATAGATATTAAATTTCATGTAGGTAAGTATATTTTTGTTGTTTTATTTACTTCTCAAACTAAATCCCCCCCCCCCCCAAAACTAAATCCTGGCTACGCCCGTGCTTCAATACTTTTACTTGCTGCAGCGTTGACCTAGGGACAATTTTTTGTGTTATATTTATTTCATAAAATATATATTAACACGGAAGAAACAAAAGCGGTTAATAATTTGTCCTACTATTATGTTATGGCATGTTGGCACTAAATTTGACTTGAGCACTGTATCTTCGAAGGCATTTTTTTTATAGAGCTTTAAATTGTATTTCGGAATGGCAAAATACAAAGAATGCAGAAAATGCTTCTTTTAGGATTAGATTTCAATGGTTCTGGATGGTATTCTTTCAAAAATGATATCTTCAACTACAGTGTGTCCCAGGATAAGTGAAACGAGCGGTGTAAAAGACCAAAAATTTCGAGTTCAAATTTGGCCATTTTTGGGGTCCAGGCCTGCTTGCCTTGAAAATAATTGTTTTTAATTTTGAAAAATAAAGTGGGCCCTGACAGGAACGATTTATTTATTTTCTGTGTAGGTTAAATGCTTTTTCTCGACAAGATATCGAAAAATTTCATTAGAAAAAGTTGCTTCAAATTGAAAACTATGATCCTGTGTCAATTTTCAAAATAATTTTCCTACTTTGATTTTTGTCCACTTTATTTCCTATAAGTAGGTGAACTATCCTTGTCGTTTAAAATATCTAAAAATTTCATTTGGTTACACCTCTCGTTTCACTTATCCTGGAACACACTGTATGTGATATAATTACCTATTTTTTGCGTCCATCATTTTTTCTTACAATATAGATTTTTAATTGCATTTTCGTTAAAAACTTCTTTCAGTTTCTTGGTGGTCTCTATACGCGGGCAATTTGGAGCTTTGCTTTTTCTAATACATGTTCCAAATATTGATATTTTTCCCTCAAGGTTTCTGATTTTTAAATTATTGGATAGGTATTTTATACCTTGCATATTTGGTTTTCTGTTTTCTTTGCAGCTAAGAAACCTCAATGCATGTTTCCAAGTGTGTATTTTTTCTTCATCTTTGACAGTGAAAATAACCGATGGCCTGATGGTCTTCAGTTGTTGTTTCTAATATTATTTAAGTAAATGAGATATTTATTTAGGACTTTTTTTTACGTCTGTATGTACAAGGAGGTATGTATGCAGATAAGTGTTACCAGTTTTTACCTCATGTAGGTGATTATAATAAATGAAAATAATATTTTCCTGTAAGTACCTACCTAACAACTTTGTTACGCCAATGGAATCTATCCCAAATTATTTTTCAATAAAATTGACATGACTTTTGATAAATTATTTTTTTTAAAAATGACATTATTGTCCTATCAGGAACTGTACTCATTATAACATTTCCGAGACGTTTTAGAAAAGTAGGTATCGAACAACGCATTTAGGTTTAATATTTACCCGAGCGGTCAAATAACCATTATTGAACGGCCACTGCTCGCCGAGAAAATAGAGATGGGCCGAGGGAAGGACAGAAAAATGCCGGTCAGCCTGGGGGTCGATAAAAAATTCAGGGCGCGCCCATGGGCGGAATACATTCCGAACCTCTGCCCGACAGCCAGCAGAATTTGCATACATTAGTAGGGACTGCCTTTACAAGCGCTTAAGCACACAAAAAACATCCTGCCGGGGGAACTCCCCGGCCCCTGATATTTACCTTTCATTGGTATTCGGAGACGGGGCGCAACGCAAGCCGCGACTTAAAATGGTCGCCGCCTATGCGGCCATGTGTTCGCGCCCAAGAAGATTCCACCAGCGAAGTTGTCTGAGGTATTTGCATACTTTATGTATGCCTTCCTGATTATCTCTATTAGCACGAACTGCAGAATGAAGTAACGTTTACATTCATAGTAAAAGTTACCTACTTAAACAGGGTTGGCACCACATTTCTGATTTGAAATTCCCTTACTTTTCCCGGTTTTTCATTTATAATATAATATAGGTACTATCACTTCTACGTCACTAGAGTTTTGAGTTGGCAACAAAATTTAAAAAAATATGTACCGCTAAAACTTAACAGGCATTTAAAAATGTGAAACATTGAAAAGTCAAATTTCATGACTAAACAAAATGAATATTTAGTGTCCCCATTATAATTTTAAAAGAAATGGCTGGTGGCATATGGGACAAAATGCTTTGGTAATTGGCAACGACAAACTAGTTTCCAATATCTAATGGAAATTATGTATGGGTCGTTCGGCGGTGTGCAGACCACGACAGGTACCTGTTTCGGGCTTGTTGGCCGTCATCAGGCAGACGTAGCGCACCTCACCGAAAGACCCACATTTCGTTGGCTAAGTGGAATAGGAAATAGTATAATGCGGTGGCATTTACCATCCAACTCCATCTAGTTGGTACTGCCAAAACCAAAGCTATGTGAGTGTGTATATATCGACCGGTCGATCGACATATAAAAAGAACTCGGCAAAGCGGCGCGGCGCGGTGGAAAAACCAGAAGAAGCATACATACGGGAGCCAAGAAACTCGCTTGATTCATCACCGGGTATCTTCTAATATATAGAAATCAACAAGGATGGAATCGTGAGTTTCAATCCTCGTGTGCTTACGTCTATAGGCAAACGATGATTAAACAAAATGAATATTTAGTGTCCCCATTATAATTTTAAAAGAAATGGCTCGTGGCATATGGGCAAAACTGACATTTCTTTTAAAATTATAATGGGGACACTAAATATTCATTTTGTTTAATCATCGTTTGGCTATAGACGTAAGCATATGAGGATTGAAACTCACGATTCGATCCTTGTTGATTTATATATATTAGAAGATACTCGGTGATGAATCAAGCGACTTTCTTGGCTCCCGTATGTATGCTTCTTCTGATCTTTCCACCGCGCCGCGCCGCTTTGCCGAGTTCTTTTTATATGTCGATCGACCGGTCAATATATACACACTCACATTGCTTTGGTTTTGGCAGTACCAACTAGATGGCGTTGAATGGTAAATGCCACCGCATTATACTATTTCCTATTCCACTTAGCCAACGAAATGTGGGTCTTTCGGTGAGGTGCGCTACGTCTGCCTGATGAGGGCCAACAAGCCCGAAACAGGTACCTGTCGTGGTCTGCACACCTCCGAACGACCCATACATAGTTTCCATTAGATATTGGAAACTAGTTTGGTGTTGCCAATTACCAAAGCATTTTGTCCCATATGCCACGAGCCATTTCTTTTAAAATTTCATGACTTTCAGCAGATTATAGCCAATTTCCCTGACTCTGTTCGCATTTCCCTGAATTTTTAGCAATCTGACAATTCCCCATTTTCCAGGTTTTCCGGAAAGGCGGTAACCCTATAAAATATGAGAATTGAGAATTGAATTTTAACTGTTACTGTTCTAACAAAAAATTAAAAAATAATCAAGAATCTTAATGTTTTAAAAATGTTGTATTATTAAGAAATATAGTGGTTGAGAACACTAGACAGGAGATGGAAAGCTACTAAAGCGAGTGCAAAAAAAAACCTGAAATTGACATTTAAATAACATGTAGGTAATCTAAGAACGCTCTTTAATTGTACACTACATTGGCACAGGAAAATATTTTATGTCCCTAGAATTCCCTAAGTGGCTGCCATATTGATATTATTGAGAGGTGTCGGAGGACAGAGCCGTAATCAACAGAATTTACGTTTTACGCACACGAATCCTAAATTTGAATAGATAGAAATTAACATTAAACTCTGTTATTTGAAGCACAGAAAAAGGCTATAGTTTCTGTGTTTGAAGTTAGATTAGAGCCACAGAATATCAAAGTTAAGGTTAGGCATCTGTCACAAGTTCTGACATTTCTGCCAGACATGCTAATACGCCCCTGGAGGCGCCCAGAATAATGCTGCCAACCTTGTATTACCAAATTAATAAATGTCATTTCTAGTGTATACAATTAAAGAGCGTTTTTAGATTACCGTTTGGTCAAAGTCGGTTCATAGAGCACTCTAGATGATTAGATGTGTCGAATCTGGAATCTGGTTTAATATAGAATCATAATGAATTGAGAAAGCAACTAATGCAGTGGCGGCTCGTCTGTGGAGGCATATTCTGTAAGAATATAAAAAATATGAAGAATATATGAAATAAATAAAAAATAAGTTCCTAATTCATTATATAAATGGGTATTTTGTGGCTTGTGCGTTTATTTTTACAATGATCTCATTCAATTTACATATACAGGGTGTTTCAGACCTAAATACAATAATTTTAACCACATGTGGAGAAAATTGAGCTTAATACGAATCCGTAATTAAAAAAAAATTAAAAGTTAGTAATAAAGCCATAAAAAATTTTGTAAGGAAGCTATTTTTTACAGACTATAACGACGCCACTGGCGAGGAAACGACCACAAAGTGGGCCGGCGAGAAGCTACATTATTGGGCGACGTGCAATGTTGCCGGTTTTAGCTGGTATGCCCGATTTTAAATACTTTTAAGTAATTTTATCATTTATGCATTTATGTAAGGCCAATTCAATTGAAATTACGTTTCTTATTACGTTCAGTTTAACTTTTAGTTGCTATCGTGTCGCCTTTTAAAACATAAAACCCTAACTAAGCGCCGTGTTTTGTGCTTTTATTTTTTTGTTTGCTAAAGATTATCCCTGTTGTCAGAGGACACTCACTGTACCTACATAGAAATAAATACATAAATAATAAATCTAGTTAGTAGTAAAAAATCAGACAATGAACTGTATCGGCAACGTCGTACCGCGAGCAAAACGACAGTGACCACATCGAGAGGGAGCGCAGGGCGCGACCGCGCAGGAGAGTCGGCCATTAGAAACCAAGAAACCAACAACGCGAAAAGGTACGCGGAGAAGGTACTTCAATTCCACTCGAACGCAGGGCAAGTTGAGGTCTAAATTCCGTCGAAAACCGCAGTACCATATGGTCCGGGCGCTGCCGTGCCGCCAAACTTTCTTTTCGAAACCGGGAGTTTTGTGGTAATATGGCAAGTGCGAATGTGAGTGCGTGTCTTCCCGAGGTGTTATCATTCAACTTACCAGGGGAGGATAGTTTTTAAACCACCTTTAATTTGCTATCAGCGATTATTATCCTAAAGGATAATAAAAGGTAGGTACATTTAGATAAATCAGTAGATACCTTGAAAAGATAAAAAAATATTGATTGTTTTCGTTGCCTGGCACCGCGATCTGGCAACGTCGTAAGGAAGACCTGAAACGAATTTGCCTCTCCCTTGCGCCTTGGGTAAGCGTCTACCCGATAATAAAACTGAGCGGCTCGTTAGGGGAAATATTAAAATTATTTAATTATTTCTAAAATATTTCCATTTTCCGCATTTAGACACCTTTCTAAGTATGTGGTTAAAATTATTGCATTTAGGTCTGAAACACCCTGTATACGCTTGATGATTATCAGAGTCAATAATTTATAATGACAGAAGCGATAATATTTCGAATAAAGTCGGTACCACAAGAGCGCAGGCTCCATAAGGGGACATTTCGCCGACGGAGAGACGTTTTTAGGTTAGTTAGTAACTGTATTCGGCACTCTTGCTGCGATCAAGTCACTAAACGAAAAAATGCAAGAACAAGAAGTTGCAAGAAGTCTTGTTCGCAAGACAAGATTTTTTCCAGCAAGGGTCGTTCAAGACAAGAATGAATTTAATTTCTTGTCTTGCTTTGCATGACAAGACAAGAATTGGCCTAGCAAGACAAGAAATCTTGTCTTGTGAAACACTTAGTGGCGATGCCACTAAATATGTTTCACCCCAACATAGCGCACTTTTGCTGTAGCACAAGAAAGCCCTAATTTTTATGAACATTTTGTTATTAAATCAATTTTTCTTTATTCTCTTCCATTAATAAATTATTCCTCAAAAACATATTAAAATATGAATTATAGTTAATCGTTATTGCCATGGATGACATAGAGTTTTCAAGCATTTTATTTATGGAGCCATTCGCCTAAGCTTCTTGTTTGAAAGATCTTCAAAAACCGCGTCTTTTAATCTGCCTACCCGACTCCTTATATCATCTCCCGTAACATAATATCACATTATATTCGACCGTTTTCCACAAACAGAGGCCGGGAGCCTAAAACTGATCACTCTGTACTTATCGTTGCGAAATAACACCTAATTTTCATCTGCATTAGTAACAATTTAAAATAGACTTTTTTAGGCCATATAGCACACGGAAACAGCGCACGGAAAAAGTACTCCTAGTTTGGAGTTTTTTGAGGGTGTTATTATTGACATATGCCACAAATTTGCTTTTTAATTTTTTAAAGGAAGAAGGTAGCAAATTTTTTTACAAAATTGGTTCAAAAAATTAGCTCGTTTAGAAAACTTGATGTCGCATTTATTTCTGTTCCCAAATTTTGAAAAAAATGCAAGTTTGGCTTAAATTAATCAGTCCCTAGATCAATCCCATTTAAGAACCTATTTTCAGATTTATTTCATTGTTTTCCCTTTTCTTATAATAGAGCTGAGACATCGAGTTTCGCTCACCCTGTACATATAAAAGGGACTCTCCCGTATATTCCAGGTAGTTACATCAAGAGACCCAGTTGAAAAGAACCTAAATACATTCGAGAACCTTTGGAAGGTTATAACTTGCGAATATATTTTAGATGTTCACGCACAATAACTTTGCTCCTGCCGAAGCCAGGTTCCATCAAAAGTTTTAATAATTAATTACTTATTTATTTTGAAATTCAAATTTATACCCTAAATGCTTGACGATACATCAACATAAAAGAACTTTAAAGCAACAAACAACAAACATAACAGAACTTTATAGCATTAATATCATTTTCTTTTGAAAAACAAATATTCTTATCGATATTTTTAGCAATAAAAAGTAAATAGAATAATAAAGCTAGTGCCAAAATAATTTTTGTGCAACTACAACTTTTTTAAATTTTCGCAAAGTAAAAAATTATTAAAAAATGTTAAGAAACAAAATCTTTTAAGGGAGCGTTGAAATTTGGTACACTTACGTAAAATTGAAAAAGAAAGAACTTGTTCAAGTAAACTATTTGATATTTTAACAAAAAAAACACATTTTTAGCGATTTCATTTTTAAAAATAATTCAAATTTAATGTAATTTTTGACAGTTAGCGAAAGACAGGAGACCACATTTGAGCTAGTCATTTTAGACTGAGTTGTGAAAATTCTAGAAATTTTAGTAAAGCGGTCCAATTTTTTTCCGAACAGAACAGAAATTATTTCCTCGTTTGGAATAAATCCTTTTTTGACATAGATATTTGTTGATGCTCTGAGCGTAATTTGTTTTTGATTTCTTAGCAGTACCCTAGATTTACCCAATGAATTTGAACTAAATTTCTACATGACTATATTTTGAGGAATGCCGAATATTCCTATGGTTTTATTTTTTAGATTGTCCCGTTCAATTCCACCAGCTTACTTAGATTTTTAGGAACCAGACACAAAATAGGTGAGTTTTTAAAGTCGACAAAATATGTGGTGGAATCCAACTTTAGACATTTTTGAACGGCTCAATTACATTGGATCCATCATATAAATATTTGTGCCGGCTTTAAAAACTAACCCTATATGTAGGTAATAGATAATCGATGATAAGAATTATTTCTGTAGATATTAAAAAAAATTATCTCCAAGAAAGAGTGGGCAAAATGTTTAGGTACTTGGGCATGAAAGCCAAATGTCTCCTCCTCTTCAGCACTAAAACATTTTAGTAAGCCAACAAAGCTTCCTAGACATATTGTAGACTTAATAAAATGTTTTACTGCTGAATATGACTGCCTAAGTGGATTGAAACATAATAATGTAGCTATCTACAATTTTTTTTATAAACTAAACGTTTTCTACTCTTCAAGCCCTTTCATTTGATACCCATATTAAGGGGGTTGAAAAGAAAATGTAATCCGCCATCTTTGAGCGGCGGTCATATTGAATTTAGTGTGATGCCACTAACTTTATTTTTTCTACTCTTCAAGCCCTTTCATTTGATACCCATATTAATTGGGTTGACAAAAAATACATCTCTGTAGAGCGGAGACTGAAAGTTTTACCCTTCTCCTTCTCGTCATATTTTCCTATTCCACTTCGAGATATGGAATATTTCGTCCGCTTATATATATTTATATATATTGTTGACTACACTTTCAATCAACAATAATTGTATACAGTGAGGTCGTAAAGGTTGAAATAAATTTAATAACATATTTACAGGACGAGCAAAAAGAATCACTCGGATGCGTCAACCTTTTTGCACATTTTGACACACAGTATCAACGAAGATGATATTTCATAACAAATTTTTTAAACTAAATACGTCTACCGCGAAATTCAGACTGATTTTATCTTTTCAGGGGATATTATATTATATTCCAAAAAACTTGGCAGACGCCTGTCTCCTTTGTCATCTAGAGCCCTCTTACCCAGTGGCTTATTACTAGGCCGAATCTTGCTACAAATCATCGGAATTTCGTGACAGAAGTCTGAAATATTTATTGTAAAAATATTCCCATCATTTACAAACATTAAAAATGCTATTCAAGTACATTAGTCAAGTGAATCTACAGCGCGATATCGGCTCTTGAGCAGGAAGAGCCTGTATGAATCCCATCTTAGGAATTGACCTATCGGGCCTACCTCGGACCTATCGATCCGGAACTACCCTGGACTCTTCTTCAATCTTGTCGTTCCGCGACAGAAGACAGTACTTGGTCCCCACAAGCACAAAACCTGCACGATGCTATTGGAATTTGGCTGCGGCGGCGCAACTGGTAGCGAGGTGATGAAGAAAGATTTTCCACAACAGTAGACGACGAATCGGCTTCAGCAACTGTTGAAGCTTTTAACGTCAAGTCGAATGACGGCTTGCTCTTGTCCTCAGGCGCTAATGGGGCTGACTGTTCACAAGAAGTGCTGATCGTAGATGGAGCATTAGTTAATAGGCGCTGATCAACATTTAGCTCTGGAAATTTTACAACTGCTTCTGCAGATGAGGCACTAACTTTTAAAATGTCAGTTTCATTGGTAGTGTTAGTCAAAGTCGGGATAAATGTCTTAGTCGGAGTCAAAACGCCATTATGTGGATCTTCGTTAGGAACGGTGCCTTCTAAGTCACGATTGTGATCATCTTCATCGGAATCGGCTTCTTCGGGTATGTAGTTACCGAGTGGTGCAGGCCGTAAATCATTAACATGAATTGAGGTGATTTTATTGTTGCGCTGGATTTCATAGACTAAGTTTTTTTACGATCTCGTGGGGACCTGTCCATGCAGGTGCGAATGATTCTTTGTGTTGTCGAAATTCTCGAACCATGACCAAATCGCCAACGTTGAAAGTAATATGAGGTTGAATGTCAGAATCAGCATACCTGGCTTGAAAACGCTGTTGATTTTTTCTGATCAACTCAATTTGTGTTACTCTTGATTCAGCGGCACATATATCTCGTTCGTGGCGATAAGACTGTAGCTTCCACTCTCCCGCTTGTGCAAGTTCGAATACGAATAAGGCTTTCGATGGAGACATGTTCGTGGCGGAATTCTTTCGGGTTCGAGCTACGCGTAAAGCCTGTGGTAGATATACATCCCACTTATCATCTGCTTTTCCAACTAATAGTGTTCGTAAAATCTTCTTTATTTCTTGGTTACGGCGTTCGACCGGATTACTTTGTTGATGGTATGTGGGTGTATAGAACGGAACAATATTATTTCTTTGGCACATGTTTTTATAGCAGATCGAACGAAATTGTGGCCCGTTATCTGATATTATCTTCGACGGAATTCCATATCGGCAAAAAATTTCATTTTCCAAGAATTTTATAATAATTGTTTTTGCTTCTACATTATGGAACGATTCTGCTTCTACCCAGCGAGTAAACACATCTTCAACACAAAGGATATACTTTTTATCACGCTTACTAGTATTGTATGGTCCCAATATATCTATAGATAGGATTTCGAATGGATGACTTGGTGAGTGGGCCTCCATTGGAGCTTGTTTTTGAACTTGCCGCTTCTTCACTGACATACAGATCATGCAGTTTTTAATATATTGTCCTACTATTCGAGACATGTTTTTAAAGTAATACTTGCGTATAATTAACCGAATTGTTTCATCTCGACCTGGGTGAGCTTGATCAGTGGTATCATGAAAAAAATGTATGACGTGTGGGATCATCTTTCTAGGCACAACTAACCGATTGATATGGCATGACTTTTTATATACCAAATCGCTATCTTCCAGAACCATATATGCAGAGTAAAAACGTTTTTCTTGGTTATTTCGATCTTCCATAGGTTTGTTATGGATTTTTTTCCAACTAGCGATTTTTTTAGAAAAAGGAATTGATCTCCTTTGTGCATCTGCTATTTTTTCGTAAATATCTGAATGCAGGATATCTACGTTATTGAGACTACGGTCAGGTTGATTAGATGTTTTTGTCAGTTTTTTTCTTGTTGTTGTTTAGTGTCGAAAGTTGGAGGTACCAATCGGTGCTCCTCTAATTGGGATATGTCAAATGTCGTATCTTGTGGGTTACGGCTAAGGAAGTCCGGAAGTTCGTTGTTCTTCCCGTCACAATGTACAAGTTCAAACGAGTATTCCTGTAGGAGTAGTGACCACCTGGTTAATTTTGCTTTGCTATCTTTAAATTTATTTAACCAAAGAAGAGTCCTCGAATCAGTAATCAGCTTAAACTTTTGGGGTCCTTCTAGGAAGTGTCGATATTTTCGTATAGCCCATATCACGGCTAAGCATTCTTGCTCATTACAGTGATACTTTGATTCCGTTTTCGTGAACTGGGCACTGGAGTAGGATATAATAAATTTCTCATCGTTGTCACCTAACTGGAACAGAACTGCGCCCATTCCTCGGGATAATGCGTCGGTCTGAAGATGAAATTGTTTGTTAAAGTCTGGTCTATGAAGTTTTAATGGTTGAGATACACACTGTTTCACCTTTTTAAATGCTTCTTCGTGAACGAGCTTCCACTGTAACCGAACGTTTTTTTGTAACAAAAAAAGTTAAAGGTGCTATTGCTTCAGACATATAAGGAACATATTCCCTGATCCAGTTACAAGTGCCAAGAAAACCTTGTAATTGTTTTTTGGTGGTTGGTCGAGAAAAATTTAGAACAGAAAGGACATGTTTTTCTAATGGTACTATGACGTTTCCAGAGATATGGTGACCTAAGTAATCCAACTCACTAGTCATGAATTGACATTTTTCTGGGGAAATTTTAAGATTGTGTATTCGGAGCCTTTCGAATATAAGTCTTAAGTGCCTAAGATGATCTTCTAAGTTTGTTGAATAGACTATTATATCGTCCAGGTAGACTTTACAAAAGTTATGTAAAAAACCGCAAAGGACTTCAATTGTCATAAGCTTTTGAAAAGTTCCTGGTGCATTTCTTAATCCAAAAGGGATTACAGTGAACTGATATAGACCACCATCGGGCGTCGAAAAGGCGGTGTAAGACTTTGAGTTGGGGTGCATGGGAACCTGCCAATATCCTGATTTTAAATCCAATACAGTAAACACTGTTGCATTTCCTAAGTCTTTGAGGATATCGGAAATTTTTGGCAGAATAGAAGGTTCGTTTATCGTTATCTCGTTCAACTGGCGGTAATCTACGCAAAACCTGGGTTTCTTCCCTTCGCGATTTACAATAACTACAGGAGAGCTATATGGTGAGTTCGAGGGCTCTATCACGCCCGAAGAAAGCATTTCGTCTACTTGTTGGTACATAATTTCTTTGATGTAAGGATTCATTGAGTATGGTTTAATCGAAATTGGTCTTGAATAATTACTAAGGATGATTTCATGTTGAATACTTCTAGTAGTAGGACGAATAAGACCATAATTAAAAATATCGGCAAATTCTTTTATTAAAGTAAATAATTTTTTGTTGTTTTTAATTTTTGTAGGAAAATCTGGTAAAGCGGTAGAATGTTCAGATGGTAGTTTAGGGAAATTTCGCCAGTAAATGTTTTTTCTGTTTTGTGTGCCTATGTACATACATTTCCTGCCATAATCTACAATAGCATTTTCTTGCTCCAAAAAAGGTGTTCCGAGCACGCAATCTTCGTGTAAATTATCAAAGAGTTCGAAATCAGCTTTTACTGTAAGTGAATCTACAGAAAACCGTACCGTAGTTTGTCGAGATGCTTGTTTGTCCACAAGCAAGTAGGAAATCTCGTTGAAAAGACTCTGTTGGAGGATGAATACAAAGATCAGATCGAAGTATATTAAGGGCACTACCAGTATCGATTAAAGCAGGTACAGATTTGTTGTTGATAAGAGTGTCTATTCTAGGTAAATACGTTGTTGGTCGGATGTTGTAAAGAAGGGCTGGTTCTGAAAAATTATTTAATGATTTCCCCTGGAGGTTTGAGGATCCTGGTTCAGATTCCAGGTCGGATTCGATGGGGAAATATTTCGAACGACCCTCTGCCGGTTTTCCTGTTTGTTGTAATAGGGGTTATGCGGACATTCGCGGTGAAAGTGCCATTGTCCACAATACCGACAAGCCGATGGTGGTTTGGTATCTCGGTCAGCATAAGATCTATAGGTTTCATCTCTCCGTGCAGTAGAATTTTGTCGTGGGATGTTTTCATAATTTTGTTGAAATCTTTTCGAAAATTGTTTTTCTTCTTCTAAGTCTTTGTCGATGTTGGAGGCTACTTGTATCAACTCTTCACAAGAACGTAGGATATTAAAATTCCTAAGGCGTGATCGGATTTCTGGACGTGATAGCTCAATTATTGTAGCAGCTTTTAGGCTTTCGGAGCGATGTGGCTCTAACCTTGCAAATAAAGCGAGCTTTTTGTAAATAAATACACCGCTCTTTTCATTAGAAGATTGTTTTTCACCGAATAGCCTAGAAGTGCAAGACGCTATTACAGAGATGTCGTCAAATTTTGAAAGAAATCTTTCGCAAAAACTATGCCATGAGACATTCAAGCAACTGTATGGTTCATACCATTTTTTTTGGTCGCCCTGTAGTAGTGATGTCGCGTGCTGAATCCTCGCAAAATCATCTGAAACATTCGATTTATCGAAAACATCATTTAAGTAGTTTATAAAATATTGTGGATTCTCATGGCTATATCCGTGAAATGTTATTTGCGGTTTAAGTGAAGCTGAAGCGTTGGTGACATTCTGTTGAAAATTAAGATTCTCTAATGTATTTTTCAATGCCGCAGCAAGCTGGATAATTGCATCTTCATTACTGTAACTTTCTTGTTTAATTGTATTTGTATTATTCGTATTTACGAAATTATATTTTTGAGAGGATTGTCTTACGTCACAGTCGGTCATAATCTGGTATTGAGTCGCGTCTGTGTCCCTATTTTTTGTTAAATTAAACGATTCTTCAAAATCACTAAATGTAAAATCGAGTTCTGGAGGTGGAGTTTCATCAAAAACTTTCGAATGTTTGTTCATTTTTAGATAGGCTGATATGTATCTGTCCACGCAAAAAAAAACGCAAAACGCTCTAAAATTTGCAGTACCTACAGCACTCGTGCAATCCGCGTGTCGTCCTGTTTGTTCTGCCACTCGGTCGCGTCGTCCTGTTTTGTTCTGCTACTCGCGTCGTCCTGTTTTGTTCTGCCACTCGTTCGCCGCTCCTCGGAGAACTCGCCAAACACGATTAAAAAAGCACCAGGCAGCGACGATTTGTCCACTCCTTGATCGTAAGAGTTCGTGAAATCACTTCCGCAACTTTCAAGTCGCACGTTTGGGCGCCATATCAACGAAGATGATATTTCATAACAAATTTTTTAAACTAAATACGTCTACCGCGAAATTCAGACTGATTTTATCTTTTCAGGGGATATTATATTATATTCCAAAAAACTTGGCAGACGCCTGTCTCCTTTGTCCTCTAGAGCCCTCTTACCCAGTGGCTTATTACTAGGCCGAATCTTGCTACAACAACAGGATGAGTTTTTCTATGATCATTATGGGGGTCTCGGAAACTAGCGGAGATAGAATGAAGGTTAAATGGGAAAAGAATTGCAGTTTTGTGGGCCCTATGTAACGCGCCTTGTGGATTTTTGAAAAAAGTCATGGCTTACTAGATATTATGAAAAAAAAAAAAACGAAATATTGGCGATTTAATCTTCGTTGTTTCCGATTTTGGATTAAAAATTGTAAATACAAAAGTTGGAGAGAATTGTGTCCCCAATGCGGTTATCATGTCTCACTTTCCGTGACAAGTGCCGTTTTTGAAATATGACAAACTTGTGTTTTTTTTTAATGGAAATCATACAGTTATTTCCGTTATTTTTCCGACTATTGCCCTAGTCTTAATTTCCACCAATCACAAACGCGCAATTTTGAATTACAAATGGTTTTTAGATGGAAAAAGTGTATGACAGCGCCTGTCAGCAGTATTTTCGAGTTTACCCGCGGCAAAACTTAATAGCTGTTGTATAATAGGTAGTATGTTTTGTAAGCTATGTGTATGCAGAATAATATGTTACTCATGAAATAGTCTTGTAGTCTAAGTAATATTTTTTAACCAAATGCATTCGTGCAGGTGCAAAAATCCTCGTCTTCGACTCGGATTTTTGTTGCAACCAGCACTCATGCTTCTTGTTAAAATCTTACTTAGCAACGTGTTTTTTAGATTTTTTTCCTAAAAATTAGATGCCCTTATGATATTACTTACGAACAACCATATCGAATACTATATCGTTGGAAAGCTCTGAAATGCCTGATTTTTTGAGACCATGGCCAACTATGGTTTACATTTAAAAAAAACACAAGTTTGTGTAATATCTCGAAAATGGCAGCTGTCACGGAAAGTACGACAAGCTAGCCGCATTGGGGACACATTTACCTCCAACATTTGTATTTACACTTTTTGTCTAAAACCAGAAGCAACGAAGCTAGACGGATTAGAATAAATTGTCAAAATTTCGTTTTGTCAAAATGTCTAGTAATAGCCATGACTTTTTTCAAAAATCCACAAGGTGCATTAAATTGGGCCTACAAAACTGCAATTCTTTCCCCATTTAACCTTCCTTCTATGTCCGCTAGTTTCCGAGATCCCTATAATGATCATAAAAAAAAACTTACCCTGTATAAACCTGTTTAGTGACGTCATCATTGTCCCAGATATGAAGATAATTCCTCTTTTTCAAATGGCAACCTCAATTTTCGAGAGCTTTATTTGAAAGAGCATGTTTTTCTGCATACAAGGTGATGAGTTTTGAGGTAGGTTACATAACAATATTTTTTGAGAAAAAATATTTTGTGTGTTCTTTAGAATGTATCAAATCCGAGATCAAATCTAAATATCTGAACTGACATAATAACATTGACTATTTGAAGATTAGGACAATTCAGAAAACAGGGGTAATCACTCCCCAATTATTAAATAATGTCAAAAGCATTTTAATGTCGTCTTGCTCATTGTTAAGCGTGTAAATGGTCCAAATAATGCTCTTTCAAATGGTTCTATGACAAATTGAGGTTACCATTTGAAAAAAGAAAAGGTGACCCGTTTGCATGTCAAAATCTGCGCATTTAAAAATGAAGATTGGCGTGTCCGAGCGATTTTCCTTTGCTCGCCCTTTAAATTTTTTATTGAGTTTATTCCAACCTTTACGTCCTCTCTATACTAAAAATATTGCCAATTTTTTTGGAGAAAATGACAATTTGTAATGGTATTAGTGTTATTGTTATATTATATTAATGTTATTATCTTTATAATATATAATACCACATCCCAGCAAACACCAGGCAATCACAGTTATCTCCTGTAGAGGTAACATTGTTAACATGAAGCTCTTATGCGAGGTTCTGTGGGAGTACTGTGCGAGGTTTATAGAAAGCCAAATGTCTTCCACATTATGTTAACAAAGGCGAACTTGATTTAATCAGTAGTAAAATTTACAACAACCCAGGGTGGTCGCAATGTTACCTTTTTTATACAATTATTAATGAGTCTCCCTGTATAAAAAAGAGTGGATTCCAAAATTTTAATAATATAGAGTGTTCCATAAAAAAAACAAGTTTAGTTTGCCACACTTAAGTGAAACACCCTGTAAAATTTTTCGCATAATAGTTAAAAAGTATACACGTTTCCTTCTATCTACAACTTTTTTATTTAACATAGGTAAAAAAATAAAAAAGTTAAGGGGGTAAAAAATAACTGTTCCTTCAGGAGTAATGTACTTATATAAAATGAAAACTTGCGAACTATTTTGCATTAACAACGACCTTTCTTACTGCTAATTGATATACCTACGCTAGCTAATAGAGATAGCTGTTTTGGTTTTTATTATACCTACTTATTAACTAAGCCTTCCGTTAAAATCAATTGAAGCAAAAGTAGAATTATGAAGGGAAATTCAGACTGCCTTGAAATACTTTTTTAAAGTACACTACATATTTAATAAAGTTTACATAGGGTTTGTCCGAACTAACCTTTATTCACTGCAGTGTGCTGTGTAATAAAGCAGGCAAAAATCCAGGAACTAACTTTCTTGAGAGTCCTCTATTTTCTGTAAAGTTGCCGGTGATAAATCTCGGAGCCCAAACAAGTCTAAAGACGTTAAATTTTGCCAAAAGCGTTGATTGGCAAAGTTGCTAAGACACTTAACGAAATAGGAATGCAAGTTTCAAACACCTTGGGAACTAAAATGCTTTGGTAGGTATACTTAGGTACTTTGTCTTTGTCTTATTTGGGATTAATCGAGCTGCCACCTAATTGATTATAATTTCATCAAATGTAACACGAAAACAAAAGTATTTAACTCTTAAAATGAAGTGTGTTTACAAAGCGAAGATTCCAGTCATTCATAGTTAGGTAGGTAGGAAAACATAGGTATATTTTCAAAGCGTACAAACCAATTTTATTAATAATTTGTGTCTTCCAATAATTATTTTTCTGTACAAGGCGTTATAAAGTGTCCTCATGCTATAGTTTTCTGGGTATAAAGTGTCTGTTTATAGTAGGTACTAGTAATATAAAGTACCTCATACTTTATTATCCTATGCCGTGATTTAATTACATAATAGGTATTACAAAGCGTCTCACTATGAACGAAAAAATAGAATGTCGCATCTTATGAAATTTTTGTAAGGAAACCTGGACCAACATAATGTAGTGTTTGGTTCAGAGCACTTAGTTTATAAAATATTGCAAAAGTTTTAATTTTTTAAAGAAATATCCCTGTATCTTCAAAACGAAGGCTCCAAGAAAAAACTTTACATGAAAAACTAGCACTATTTTCTATAGATCTAGCAACCCTAGAAGTTGATGGACAGAAAACTGGATTACCCGGTATAGCATATTTCTTTCCAATATCGTGATTCAAACCTCTAAACCGTTTTCCTCCAACACTATGAGGCCTTCGATTTTCACGAAAACCAATTAGCTATTTTGTCTTTATTTAAAATCTGACACCACAGCGTTAATCACGACTCCCAAAAACCCCATACCTAAATACCAAATTTGAAGAGAAAATATACCGGGAGTTCCATTCTGCAGAATGACAAAGTTGGACAAAATAGGAATTTCGAAGGCAGCTGGCAAGTCAAGTGTGCTGTGGAATCCCCTCAGAACAGTTGAGTGGTCGACAGGACCAATCAAAGTGTTGGTGTGCATAGATCCAATACAAAATGTACATGGTGTTCTGGGCCATCTTGAATTACTGAGTTTTGGGGATCAAAAATCAAGTAGCAATTATCAAAACCTATAAATTAATATCTTAAAAATACAGATGCCTGCTAGTCGGTATAAGCTTATATGAGTTAAGTTGGCTGGCGTGCCAGAACACGAAAGGCACAGAAAATGTATCATCTTAAACAGTCACGTTATTGACAAAGGTCCAAGTTTTTTATTTGTTGGTTGGCATTATGTAAAAAATGTCTTACTTTTCTATTTATTAACATTTTTCAATAATTCCAGAGCACTCTTGACCAGTATAAAGTTTCATAAAAATTCAGCATTTTGAGGTGGAAAAATACCCTGTATATTTTTGTATCGAATAAGAAATAAAAAGCGAAATGGTTTTTGTAAAAATCTGGAGTATTAAAAAATCGTAGCCCTCCTTGAATTTGCATTTTGAAAATGGTAGGAATGTCTCAAGGGGTGGTTTTTGAAGGCCTTTCAAACAAATAAAAGTAAAAAAATAAAGATTTTATGGATTTGTATATGTTTAAAAGTAGACACCCTGTATTTTGAAATTTTATTAAACAAATAATAATTTAAGCGTATTATTCATTACTAATGATCTGAAACTTGTCGCATTGATTATACTTCGTGATAGATACTGTGTGTTCCTGTGGCTCATCCTTCTTCAGAAAGTGCCCACTTCCGGTGACCGAAGGTCACTTCCATTGCCATAAATCAACTAGTCCACCTCAAGTATCGACACCTCACATGACCCTATTTGCGTTAAAAACATTAATCAGCCACGGATCGTCCATTTTTTAAAATGGCAGTTTTTGAGCTACTTCCGGTTCTCGAATCGCATTTCCGGGGCTACGATTGGATTCTCAATCATGCGGAATCGACACCCAGATCGCATCTCTGACCCGTTTTTAATTTATTAAAAATCTTAACAAATTATCCGCACCCCCCTATAAAATCTACCCACACGGAAAATGTCAAGTGTTCCTCGGGCCAAATCGACCAAATGGGTCTAAAGAATAACTATACCAAGTGGCACCTTGGTATCACAAATTGCCGTTTATTTTTGTGTACCGCTAGTGCTATATGACTTAAAAACTTTTTCAGAACTCCCATCGAGTTATACTCTATATATATATATATATATATATATATATATTAGAAAGCATTATATTTATATTTAAAATTAATTTACTCTTTTCTCCGTTTATGTATTCTAAAGTTTTTACTGTTAGTTTGAGAACGTTGAGATTTCTGGGTATCCTAGTTGTAGAAATATAAATGGTCAAGTCCAGGCTTTTCATCCTGTATTACCGACGGCGTTGCTGGTAAACATACCGGCAACTTCGCAATTGTTGTTGCAACGATGCAGACATTATTGTTTAGTTTACCGACTGGCCGGCCATTAGACGCTGGCGGCGTTGGCTGTCATTAGATGCGCCAGTAATTCAATTATTACAGATTACTTATGCACTTATGCGGCACGGCAAGGCCTGGCAGTGCCGGATAGATGGCGATGGATCCACTCATCTCTAAAAGTAGGAGGATTGTTTTTGTTGACCGCAGCTAATTCACATCAGTAAAATTATTTCAAGGTATTCTTAAAAAAGTATAGTCACAATTTGATTTAGTCATACATTAAAGTTTCGTTGATGTGGACTAACTGCGGTTGAATAACTAACTATTCCCAGCGGGTGGTGGCTATACTATACATACTATACATACATTTTCTGAAATATCTGCGGGAAAAGGTAGCTACAAAAAAAGTAAATTTACGATATGTTGTGCAACTGACAACTCCGAGCCCCGAGGTCGGTAGCCTCGATGCTCGAGCTTAATTTTTTAGAGACAGTACGAGTTTCCGGATTTTAATGTTATTTATTAAGTAACAATACATTTTTAAAGAATGTCTACAAATTACAAGCAAAAGCACTATTAGATATAGTTGCGAAAATTCAGCGACATTCACACTGTAGGTAAATAAAATATTGCAAAATATATTCTCATAAAATGGTAATGAAATATTTAGTCCATGCCCAAGAATTTTTATTTTTATCCTACTATAAAAATTGACTATATATATATTTTTTTCCTTTTATAAATCGCCGTTTGTTTTGGTGCAAGAATTTTTTTTGCTTATTTCTATGAGACATAACATAGAGAACCGGAAAACCACGAATTAATTCAACTAATTTTCTTCCTTATATTTAGTAAAAGTATATCTTAAACAATTGTACTGGAAATACTGTAATTCATAATTCATATTGTAGAAATTTACCCACGAAACCTTATTTTTTCCCCTTAATCGTCTCTCCTGACAATTATAACCTGTTTTAATTTATCGAGTCGATTATCCCTACCTCCACCACTGGTTGCATAAGGGAGTTAATCTTGCCTCTTAATGTAGCAATCCATGCACCTGCATATAAGAGATATACCTACCTATACAGGGTTCACTATCACTTAGTACAAAAAAATGTATGGCAGATAAAGAAAAATTAGACTTGCCAAAATAAATTTTCAAAAATTTTCTATCATTTGTCTTAGGCCTAAACAATTTTTTTTTCTTTTTGTTAACTTTGAGTGTTTGCCCATTATCACCTTTTCTTCAATTTTTTTTTTCAAATTGTTTAAAACCCCTCAAAAACGCCGGCTATGGAGGCCCGCGAGACGTGTCCTAAAATTTCGCCAATGTCAATGGGAGTTACAGGTAGTGAAATAGCGCGGCGTTGCCACGTCTATCGATTTATCCGGGGATTCACCACGAAATTACGATTTCCTTTTAAAAACGATTACTTTCTAAGGAACATGTAGAATGCCTATAAAACATCTACCTTACTGACATTTCCAGGATTGAATATTGCACCATTTTCTGTTTTCTTGCTTTTTTACATTAAAAGTCACACTACACTACACAACATTCATTACATTTTCTAAATCTGTTGGGGACCTCTTGTTTCCCTCCGCCATTCCTTTTGCTTGAAGCGAGGTACTCAGCCTGACGACCACGCCCCCTTCGCCAGAAAAACTCCGAAAGGCAACTAAAAAACACAACTGCACTAGCACACATTGCACATGCAAAGCACTACAGTAACTGTTCAAAGAGGCCGCCGTTCACCTCGATGCACAAATTCACTCGGTTAATTAAATTAAATTAAAAATTTCATAGGGACAGTATTCCAATAAGTTGTATGGGTAGTGCTGATGTTGAAATTTAGGTGAACGCACTGGGAAACCTATTTGATTTAGTTTAGGGGATAGGGGAATATTTCAGTTTGCGGGTTGGTCAACATCGCGTTCTGACTTGCGCGGGAGAGCCAAGAGGGGAGGACAGTAGTAATGGAGTAAATGGCACACGGGCAGCACCTCGCTTTCGCGGGTCTCGTGGTTATTGGGACTAAAAAGGCGGAGAAAAGGGAAGCTGGAGTGTAGTGAGAAGCCTCGTGCATCGCTCGAGGCAGGAGAAGGAAAATTGTGGAGAATTTGGAGACGCCCTGTGCCCCGGTTACAGGAAATCAAGAGGTGTTGCCACGGCGGACCGACCGGGCCCAGGCGACCGGTGCTCGGCGCCAAGCCAAAAGCCTCGGAGTGTTGTGTACGAGGGAGCGGCATGATTAGTGAACATCCAAGCGAGGGAATCAAAGTTGTTGATGCATGGTGAGGCATACAGAGATTTGTTTGAGTAAAAGGGTATTTTCATCGTTCCGAAAACAAAGGCAACACCGCGGAAATAACTTCAAGCTGACAGTATGTTCCGAAGCCATATTGGATGACTTAATTAGAGACGGAGATTTACAGGGAAAATAGGGGTTTTTACCCTTTTTTTAAAGATCGTAAAAAAAATCTAAAAATATTTTTCTGTTTTCTTAAGCCACCCTGCGCACGTGGTAAAATTTTTTGTACTAAGTGATAGTTAACCCTGCGTATATTGTGTATCAAATTTTGTTGTAATTCCTTAACTGGTAATGACTAAAAGAAATTATAAAATAGAAACATAATTTTTTAAAAAATTTGACAACCCGTAACGGGGAAACGAAAGAGAAAACGTTTACCAACAACCCCATTTATTTTCAAAATACTATCCCATATTGTCGGATCGTGTGACTGAAATGGCTCACTAAACTAAAAAATAGTACTTATATGCAAAAAAGACAAAAATATTATAAAGTTGTGTGTCAGACTGCAATACTGCAATTCTTATTAATTATTGCTAACAACTTTACAAAACCTTACTTATAAAGTAATTTAAAATTTTTTGTACTCCGTTAGAAAAGAGTTTTAAAAGAGCAAAGGGCTTTATTTTGGCACAAACATCATCACTAACAAAAAGAGGGCTGGTTTTTTCTTCTAAAATATCAATCCCTTATATTGTTGTTTGCAATTTAATTTACGAATGAAACGGAAAAATTAAATACTCGCAATACTTTCAGAGGTTTATTTTTTTACATATCACACATGAAATACTGATACTTTGCAAACGCGGCCAACAAAACTTGGGTCAACAATGATAAAAATACGCGCACAAATGAACTGGTCAGTGTCCTAGTCTTATAACACGAATCGGTATAATATAGCGTTTTAATTGCAGTTCCTGATTGGCTGTGTAGATAGGTTTAATGGGGTTATGTATAAATAGTTTACCTTCCCCGGAGAAATAAGTTTAGAGAACACGCAAGAGCAGGAAAACATACCAACTCACTCTATAGGTTTTTGCGGTAAAAAATATGGAAGAGGTATAGAATATGTACCGGGTTTACCAGAGTTTTGTTTGCCGATGATTTAGTTTGAACGTAGAAAATAAATAAGCAAACAGAACATTGCTTAATAGCAAGTAGATGTGTAAGGATAAAAAAGAGTCAGACCTCAAAAAATCATTGAAGAATCAAATATATGGCTGGTGTCAAAAGCGCTATATGAAAAGAAGAAGAAGCGAAGTTGCATATTTTTCGAAGTTATAACGATCCTCATAGTTATTCAAAATTAACAGAGAACACACAGTATATTTTATTTTATATTTTCTCGTCTATTATAATGTGTCCGAGACAAGATGACGATGTAACAAAATTGGATTGTTCTTTTGGCATGTCGAAAGTAGAAATCTGTTCCAAAATCTTTACTTAACACTAATAAGATATTTCAATCAGGGCATAATAACAAGTCTTAATTATCGTGATATCCATATCTGCTCTGATCTTCAAATTTGGTATTGATGAACTTGTCTCTGTGAAACATCAGCAAACGCCAAACGCAACGGCATCACGCAATTACCTATAATTATTGGCCTCTAAGGAAACTATCAAGTTTGAGGTAATGAAATTGAACTGCCTTTCGATCTGTGACAACAGCTTTGAAGCGGGGTTGCTGTTAGAGCTCTTTGACTACAAACAACTTTGCCTCAGAAATTTTATACTGTATACACAGGCCTATTAACAGCGACAAAACGAAGAAAAGATGTTAAGGTTTGGTTTATTGTTGGAGTTAGCAGGTGTTTTGGGGCATATTTTGCCAATTTCAATGCAAACCAAAAAGATAACCTCAAAAAAGTTACGAGTAAAACTCCATCAAAAACAGAGCAAGTGGCGCCCTCTGTGAGATCCGTAGCTTATTCTCCATCCCCAAAAACACAGCAATGCCAAATTTAATTTCTGCAACTTGATTATTTTGGGAGATGTAGCCTTAATTTAATTTTAAAAAATGAACAACACCATTTCTATAAGGCATATTGTTGGCCTCAATTACCCTAAATATATGCAGTTGCTCCATGGATCATTATTAACGGGACACCCTGTATACAGGGTGAGTTTTTTTCGATGTTTAGCATGGGGATCTCGGAAACCAGCGGACCTAGAAGGAAGGTTAAATGGGGAAAGAATTGCTGTTTTGTGGGCTCAATTTAATGCGCCCTTTGGATTTTTGAAAAAGTCCATGGCTTGCTAGATATTTCGAAAAAAATGAATTTTTCCCTATTCCTTCATATTTCGCTAGCTCACTATTTTTGATTTTACAAAAAAAAGTGTAAATACAAAAGTTGTAGGGAATTATGTTCCTAATAAGATGGTCCAATCCTATTTTGCATGTGAGCTGTCATTTTCTAAATATGACATAAACTTCGTTTTTTTTTTAAATACAAACCATAGTTGGGTATGGTCTCATAAAATCTAGGATTTTTTAAGCTTTCCAACTCTATGATACTCGATATGATTATTTTGAAAAATGTCAAAGGTATGGTTTGTTTTTCTGTTTCTTATTCTATGGAAGTTAGCCATGGAAACAATGAAATGCTTATTGACAAATGTCAATCCTGTGCACTTCGACAATTATTAGTTCGGTCATTAGCTATTTTTTTGTGAAAATTTCTAATTTCTACAAAAAGAATGAATTTTTCAAACCTAGAAAAACGTGATATTGTCGAGTGTTACATTCGGTGTAACTTGAACCACAGACATATATAGCTTAGCGAAGCTATATAGGTCTGTGCTTGAACGCTGTTCGAGCTGCACAAGAATACATTGAAGGCTATTTTGATCGCCCCAAGCCTTGCCTGCCTACAATTAAGAGGTTGTATAATAATTTGGGACAATATGGGCCCTCGATCCCCCGATCTTTCTGTTCTAGATGTTTTTGTATGGGGAACAATAAAAAACAAAGTTTACAGAAGGACTTATGAGACTGTAGAAGATCTTACGGAAGCTGTTGAAGAAGCTCTCGCGGTTATCGATGGGCGTTCCGCTAGAAAAGCTTCACTTTCTGTTTTAAAACGGTGCAATACTTACATGTATTAATAACAATGGCGGACTATTTAAACTTCTCTAATAATTATTAGGTGACATTTTTTAGTTCTTAAACACTTGCTAGTAGGTACTCTGTTTTATAAATAAAATATATTAAATGTTTCAAAAGATTTCTTAATGCCTTAATTTTGATACCTAATCATATCATTGTTTACATGGCTAACTCAAAATCAGAATTAAACAGAAAAACCTCCATAACTCAGGATTGACATTATTTGTCAATAAGCATTTCGTTATATCCATGGTTAACTCCGTTAAAATAAAAATTAAACAGAAAAAACGTCATAACTCAGTACTCAGGATTGACATTTGTCGATAAGCATTTCATAGTTTCCATGGCTAACTCCCTTAAAATAATAATTAAACAGAAAAACCGCCATAACTTCGACATTTTTCAAAATAATCATATCGATTGTCATATCGTTGGAAAGCTTTAAAAAATGCTCGATTTTATGAGACCATAGCCAACTATGGTTTGTATTTAAAAAAACCGAAGTTTATGTCATATCTCGAAAATGACAGCTCACATGCAAAATAGGATAGGACCATCTTATTGGGAACATAATTCCCTACAACTTTTGTATTTACAGTTTTTCTGTAAAATCAAAAATAGCGGAGCTAGCGGGATTTGAAGGAATAGGGAAAATTCATTTTTTTCGAAATATCTAGCAAGCCATGGACTTTTTCAAAAATCCAAAAGGCGCAATAAATTGGGCCCACAAAACTGCAATTCTTTCCCCATTTAACCTTCCTTCTAGCTCCGCTGGTTTCCGAGATCCCCATGCTAAACATCGAAAAAAAAACTCACCCTGTATATAGAAAAGGAACAAATTTTCGTTGATACTTCGTCCATGTCTTTCTCAATATAATATCTTCGTTCCATCCCTCAGAAATATTGGATTTTCACATAAGTACCTACTCGATAACTTTTGCCTTCTATCCCATTTTGCCAATCTCAGTTTCCGGTCCACATTTTTCTTAATTACGGTTTCCCAGAGTATCCCTTCATTCTTGACTCGGGCGCCGGAATCCCGGTAACGGGACGTGTGTACTCTGCGGGAAATATCGATTAATGTTGTGGAAACGTATCCGTTTTCCTCATAATCACACCCAATAACTGGGCGACACAAATCGATTGTTAAAGTGGCGATACAGCGGAAAAACGCGATTGTGTGATGGAAATGTGGTAATTATCAAGGGCACTTTGTTAAAACGCCACAACTATAAACAGGTTGATTGATTGTATCTTTCGTAATCGGTCGGGATAAATTGAACCTAAAACATCATCGAAATTGCGTGCGCCTACATTCGTAAGCACGTTATTTTTCTTGGCACCTCTTTAATAAATAACATGGCAGTAATAGTTTTTTGGAGAATCTCTAGAATCTTTATCAGTCGATCATTCGGTTCTTCTCTTTTTATTAAAAACGTGTCTATCCCTAGACTTCAAACAAAGTTGCTTTCCTATACTTATGTATGAAGAAAACTAATTTTATGGTGACCGTCACAAATAGAGCTACTAAATTGAATTCTTGTTTAAAAAAATCGTAATTTACTTTATTAAGGTTATAACAAATGGAAGCTATTATTATTATGCTAGTATACAATAATAGTTATTTATGTATCAAAATTTCAATGGGCAAAATTGCGAATCGTAATTTGTCTATACAGGGTGATTCAGTCATGATGTAAAAATTTTTTCTTGATATCGGCAGTATAAAGTGTCCCAAAATCGTCATTAAAAGCTCAGAAATCGGCACAGAAGTAACCCATTATTGTACGATTTTTTCAATAAGCAGGCCTTGGCGAGATGTAAACATCAAACGTCAGACGCGGAGAAATCGCTCGTCAAAAGTGACCAAATATTCAAAACCCGGCCGATAAAGGCCCATTTAACTTTTCGTACACATTGCGAAATTGTTTCCTATAGAAGCGCAATCCTTCAGTATACATATTTTGGTAAGTTTGAATATCACTAGATTTGTTGTGGAGGCTGCACAAGAAGCAGCAGTTTGGTTTTTCTGTACGAAGATGCCGTGTCTTGTCTTACTTGACCTAGGTAGAGCGATCGTCAAAGTCAAGCAACGTTTATTTGCCTCGGCCAGAGGCCTCGGCAACTAAATTCCACATGAGTCATAAAAAGTTGAACTTCAGTGCCTTGGAACATAAATAACTATTAAATACAGGTGGAGAAAAATTGGCGTAATATTCTAAAATCAACCAAAAAGAATTATAAGAACATATTTTCAGAAGTGCATTTAAACCCCTAATTAATGGCGCTACTAACTGATCGCGCAAGTTAATATAGCGCGGAAGTCCGCATCTCCCGATGCGCAGTTGCCAGTTGTATCAACATATCGTAAATTTGATTGTTTTTACTTTTACCCAAAACTCTGAAAAAATTTCGAAATATTGAGAAAACGAAAAGTTCGATAATTTTTCTGGAGTTTTAAAATTTTTGGGAAACAGTTTTCTGATGTGACGATAAATACAGTATGGTCTATGTTAGTTCATTACCTTTTTGATTTTCCAAAGTCAATCCATTTTTTACTTAAAAAAAAATACCAAAAATGCGTTGAACAGTAACTAGTGGATTGCGTAGGGACCTCTTGGTTGCCCCCAGCCGACACAAGTTGTTTACGGCGAGGTACTGAACCCTGAGCTCGACGACTACGACCATAGGTGGATCCCTCCCGCGGCAGTACTGAGACTGCAGTAGCAAACAAAACACAAACATAATCACAAAATGTAAAACAGACAGCAAAACGCACTAGAGGAGCGGTTCCGTTCGTAAGATATCCACGAATACGTGCATAAAAAAAATCCGGGATTATTACGGATTTTAACGGCAGCATCTTCAATTCGCGCACGTAACTCTTGCTCACTCACAACTTCAGTTTCGTACACGATGGATTTCATGTACCGCAAACACAAATGTCCATTGGATTCAAGTGCGGGGATCGCGCTGGCCATGGTACAGGCCCTCCTCTACCAATCCAGCGATCCGGGCAGTGCTGGTCCAAAACTCCACGGACTGGCCCTGCTGGGACCACATCGTGCATAAATGACATGTCGCGGAGAAAGGCAAGTGAACTAATGTGTAAGAAAGTGCTGAATAACTGCTGCTTTTATCACTAGATGACGCTATGTTAACAGTCCATGTATTATACTGTTTATTGAGTTTAAATTCATAAAAACATATTAATTAACAAACTGATACATTCTAATTATATACATTTTCAAAAACAACCATCTAAGAGGTGTTGCCGACAGAACTTGTTTTACAAATTTCTGTGTACGCGTGGCATCATCCCCTAGTTGTTACAGATTTCTGTAGATATACAAAAATCTGTAAGAACCTTTGCAGATCAACAAGAGTTAGAAAAGAGTACTATACTAGCGGCCACTACACTCACCAGTCAACAGAGTGAACGCATGAATGCGTGAACCCGTGGACATCAACAACGTTAGTCAGCAGGCTACGGTTTACCAAAAATTGAAAATATGCAAAACGGATAGACACCGATAAATGTTACTGGTGGTAAATTTCTTGTGTAATTTAAAAACTATGAATATTTTGTGTGCGGAAAATTGCGAAAACTTCTCATGTGAATGCAAAACATTTTCTCAACGTGTTTCAAGTGCTATAATGCTTGCCACTTGAAAAATCAAGCCTGACAACCCCGATACTGCCGATAGAAGAACAGTATTTTCAATTTCTTCAGATTAACTTTCAATAATAAGGTTGAACACTGGCAATGAAAAGCGGCAACATCGCTCCCCTCAGATGTTTCCTTAGAATCAGGTGCGTCGAGTTTGGCGGGTGTTAAGGTTGATTTGCGCCACGATTGAAAGTTCGCATCATGAATGAATCACCCTTTATAGTAACAAAATTTATTCAACCACTGGTTAGTGTGTGGAGTTCAGGGACAGGTGGTGCTCTTAGCCAGAAATACTTCATTCATTATTTCCTATATCCGAGTACAGCCACGTGTACTAACGCACTAAATAAAGCGTAGGGACGTGGGAGTAGGTACTCGATATAGGAGATAATTAATTAAGCATTTCTGGCTTAACAATTTCGATGCCCACCATTGGTATCTCGGCTGTGGTTGCTCGAAATTTAGGTAGCCTAGAAAATTTCTGAAACCGGTAGCGAGTTGGCCATGACCAAGAACCTAAAACTACCAAAGTTTCATTAAATTCGGGTAACCTATGTGGAAGATTAAAAAATCTAATTTTGCAATTTTGTGAGTATAAATCAGGAACGGATCAAGATATCTGAGATTTAATAACAGAATATTGCAGAGGGTTATGATACCGCAACTTTTATCGAATTTGACCGATGTTGTATCTTTCATAGTTTCCGCGATACCAATGGTGGGCATCGAAATTGTCAACACCGTGTACGTACAAATATCTACTACTACTAACGAGTAACTGGTTAGTTACTATTCAAAGCAGGTATGTAAAATTATTCCCGTTACTGATTCTCTGATAGACCAAACTTTTTTGTTAGAAATGTAAAAAATATTACAGTATGGTTGTGAATGAAACTCTTGGACTTAAAATCGTTAAAGTTTTATTAGCCATCCTCTTTGTGAATGTCTTACGGAATTGAAAATATAGAATTTTTTTAAGTTAAATCTAATATAAGTATTCTAAAATAGTTAAGTACAATAATAAGTTATACATCCCTACAAAAAATTATTTACGAAGGAAATTAATAATAGGTCTATGTAGGTATGTAGGTAGATAGGTCACTGTTAAAAATTTATTTGTTTAACTTAAGTGGTTTTCAAGAAAATCTAGGAAGATTTGAGTTTTACTCTCCTACGCTGTATCATTTTAAGCAGGTTTTGACTCGATCGAAATATTTAACATCAAACACTCCAAGTTTGCCATGTATTTTGATTTTGTATTTATGTTTATCTAGCCGTAAAAAAACATCGATTTCTAACAGGAAAATCAAACCAAAGAATCATAATGATAAGATCATTGCGTATACAAAATTTACACATATTCACAATAACAGCAAAATAAGTTCCATTTAAAATTATTTCAACTTTAAATTTAGTGCGAGTTGCACACGGAGTGCCCGTTGTGTAGAAAACTGCTGACACAAAACATGCGTTACCACGGCCGAGAATAAACAACATCAACGATTTATTAATATTCAGAATCCCCTTTGGTGTTTTTAATCTGTATAGTTGGCGATAGTCGAATTAAAAAGATAAATTAAGGAAAGTTTCCTCAATCGGAAGTCAATATTTTGCGATAAATCCGGCTGGTATTGCTTCCGGAATCCAGTCGAGGCGGGTGCCGTAATCTTATCTACTACCCCATCTAGCAGGCCTTCCATTCGGGGAGAGATTAAGCCTGGCTGGCGAAAGTCGATTTTTCTGAGCGGTTTACCATTGATTATGCCACAGCCGACTCAAGGAGAAGCCCTGAAGTAGAGAAAACTGGCAACAAGGGATGCGGGTCCACGTCGCGTGCCCTGACACTGCCTGTCAGTTGATTTTACAAGAAATTTACCAGAATTAATTTGTGTAGTGCCGGTAGTGCTATCGTCGCCACATTGCTACAAACGAGCCAGTGTGTCTGTGGGTGGAAACAGACAGCCCGAAGTGCTGGCGACAGCTTTTTTATATATTTGTTTTGTTTGTGAAAAAATGAAACATTTCTCTAAAAGTTCGAAATGAAGAATCGTTCGAGGGAAGCTAGAACTTATAGTTATATACCTACCTAGCTGTAAGTCAAACCGTAATAATAACTTGAAGTAGCTAGGTTTTCTTTGCTTGACGGCAAGCGGTCAACTTGTATTCGTTTTGGGCTTTCCAAAGGACGGAAATTTAAGAATAAAATGATTAAGGGCCAATTGCATAGACAAACTAAAGTACCCTTTAAAATTAGAGGAGCTTTCTAACAATCCAACCATTGTTTAGTTGCAAAAGTTTCTTTACCTAATGTTAAAGTCAAAAGATAATTTAGTTGAATGTATTATGAAATTGACCCTAACTGCCATTTCAATCAGAAGAGATTACACTCCTTCACAACATGCTGTTCTCTGTTCGCTTGTTTGTATTTTTATGAAAATTCAACCATAAGGGAAGATAGATCATTAATTTGCCTGATCGCGCACTTTCCGAAAAATTCTCACAAAAATTCGACTTACAACAAAATTTAGTCCCCTCTAGTTGCCCAAATTGACCATATTATTTGCCGAAAATGTACTTATCCACAACAGGAATCGTACTTATTATAAATACTTATACTTCTGTGTATATTTTGTTACTTGTTACTGCTTTTATTGTCTGTTAAACAAATGTACCTACTTACTTAAGTACCCAATTATTGAAACAAATTGCACAAATGTATTTAATTATAATTAAAAAGAAGGTTGTGACTATATGCCCTCACTCATATAGATAATCTCAGAGTTAGTGGAACATGCAATTAAATACATTGAGACCCCAACAAATAACAATTAATGATATTAGTTAAGTATACATCTGTGAAATAGGGGGGGGGGATTGGGCAGTACCTACCTACCTCCCGCATACGCTTGTGTGTGGGTGATATGTTTATTATCATGTTTGCTTTAATTTTGTTGATTATATAACAACAATATACAGCTCATATATTGTACAGAGTATAATGTTGCACAATATGTAAGTCGATTTACAGCAAGTAAATTCTAAACTATATCTATGTATATTGTTTAATAATTAAAAACAATTTACTCCCACGACTATGGTCCCTGAATGTTGTATGAGCAGATCCGCGTATGTATGGGGAGACAGCAAAGTAGTCAACTATAGATACTGTTCTGAGACAAAGTCTAAAAGTGGCCGCACCGGTATGGCTGGTCTGCAGCCATCACCTTTTTGTCACAAATTTGCTTTTGTTTTATTGAAGGTGATTCAAAAACAAATACATAGCTGTAATCTACGCGCAATAGTTGATGTGACAAGTGACCGTTGGCAAAGGTCCGGATTAAGGTAGACATCCTGAGAAGTTCTATTTTTCCTAAAACTTTTTTTGTATCGTTTCTCTATAGTATAGAAATAGCCTCATTAATGCAGACATAATTTTTATAAAAAGAAGCGTTCTTGCAATTTTCTTTTAAAAGATACCTTTTTAAAACAATTTCGCTTGTGATTTGATGTTTGGTATTAAAATGTGCCAAGCGTTTGGTAGACGTTGGCCGACGGCCGCTTACAATGTAGCCATAAATCTGAAAGCGCTTTAAACATTGAACAATATTTACGTGGACAGATAGCGCTCGAAAGCACCTTGAAGTCAAATAAAGCGCTTCCCGTTGGTTCTTTGTTTGTGTTAATGTCTTTTTGCGACAACGTGCAAGATTCAATTTCCAGGGCTATACATTTTCAACAGAAACTCCTTTACCATTTTTTGAAACTTATTTGTATTATTTGTAAGATTTATGAACTTTTAAAATTTCGAATCATGGGATTTGAAATTGATTAATTAACAAATAACGGTTAATATCGATTATCGGCTTAACAAAGAGTCCCTGCCTAATTATTTTACAGAATAGTGAAGTTATATCACAATAATTAGGGTTCCTGGTTAGTAGGTATAAGCCGGTTCTATAGCGCAATTTTCCCATGTCAACCCTTTTGAGACTAAAAATGGGTAAAACGTGACCAACCGCCCGCGACTCGGCCTGATCTTGATTTTTCCAAAAATTTCCGTTAAGTTGGGTTTTGAATGTCAGAGGTAATTTCTCAGGAGAACTAACCAGCATGTACTAAGAATTTTCCTAGGACCCCAGAAAAACCCGAATTATTGTGGGTGACAATTACTATTAATTCATCGCCAAATGGCTAGGGACGACCCAATAGAACTGGAACAGCATTCGTTCAACCAAAATTTCCGCAACCAGGGTTTTGAATTTCCAGGACAGTTGGGAGAAAGCAGGAACCACTGCGTCCGAGCCGGCGAACAAGTTCTGACCTGAGGTGGCAAGTCCTATTGGATATTCCGAGGCTTTTTTACTTGGGCGGGATACGTTTAGGTACATATTTTCAACAGGAAAGCAATACTCAAGGTTCTTGCTCGTAGGTGAAAGACATAAAAGTTATTTATACTGGGGACCATGGTAGTAAAAATTTCCAGGCGAATTTTCAGATTTTCGTTCTCGGTAACAATATGTGACACCCTTCAAAGACACAAGTGTTACGGAGGGACCGTTGAGATTTAATTGAAAGATATTTTCCCAATATGCTTTGATCGGTTTATATGTGGGAAATTTTAACTTATGTAAGGTAGGAGATTTTTTAGTGACTGTAGCCGGAAGCAATGTAATAATGGGAAATCAACTCTCGGCACCAAACGAGTTATGACCTGAGGTTTCGATATACCTACATGTTTTCAGATTTTAGGTTTAAAAATTTTTAGTGAAGAATACTCGGGGTTAGGATATTGTTTTATACTAAGATTTGAATAGTGAAAGTGACATCAAATTGTATTGTTAAAATCATTTTCCGATTTATTTTTGTTGAAATTCTACGTTGTTAATCACCCAGGTTTTAGGTTTTTATCGTACTTCAGGTAAACCACTTTTTCACTCGGATCACGTTTTCAAAATTTCCTGCGGTTGACGTGATTTTCGAATTTTTCTAAGACTACAAAACCGAATTACTATTAATTCATCGCCAAGTGGCGAGGGTCGACCCAATAGAACTGGGATAGCATTAAAATTTCCCAGTTTTGAATTTTACAGTTAAGATTGTTTCGATTTTTTACCTGGACGGGCTTAGAGATATTTTCAATAGGATAGGAATATACATTATACTGAAGGATCATTATGGCCACGCGACTTTTCAGATTTTCAATCTCGGTAACAATTATTTGTGTTACTGAGGATTTTTCCTTTGAGTTTGACTAGAAATCAGTAGAAAAATAAGATTGGAACTTGTCCCTAGCAATTGGGCAATCAGTAAACGTGAAATTGGTTGAATAACTTGTATTGCTTAACCCTATATACAGGGTGATTCAAAACTATGCGGCACCCTTTCAGGGGCGTACTTTACTCGTTAAAATAAGACGAAAAGTTCATATTAACATGGGTCCAAAAACTCTTCGTTACGAAAATACAGGTGATTAAACTTTCAAAAAAATATCTATTAACAATCAATTATTTTTTATGCCTTAGCGCCTTTTTTGTTACAAATTGTATTGTTTATTCAATAACATAATAAATTGTTGTATTGTACAGGGCCATTCTATTTTTTTTTTGTTTAATTTATGGTACCGATTACCCTTACCTCCGCCACTGGATACTTTCGCGACCTGACATTAGCATTTCTTATGTCACCCTTTGATGGTATTATTGTTTACCAAATTTGGTTTAAATATTCTTATTGGTTTGGAAGGTATAAAGAAAAATCGATATTTTTTTCAAAGTTTAATCACTCTTCGAAACGAAGAGTTTTTGAACCCATGTTAATATGAACTTTTCGTCTTATTTTAACGAATAAATTACGCCCCTGAAAGGGTGCCGCATAGTTTTGAATCACCCTGTATAAGAGTTGGGAAATCAGAAAAAAATTACAGTAGGCTTAGAAATCGGCGGTAAAACGTGAAACCCCAGAAAAGGACGAATCAGAAGTGGCACTTGGCTAATTTAAGAGGGCAGAGGGGTATTTTTATGAGGTGGTGGGGACGGAGAGTATTGCTAGGCCGCCAGATCCTTAGAAAGGTTAAAACATGTCAACATATTTTTCACTATCATTTATTCATTTTGGGTAGGTATACCAATAAAATTAATATGAAAGCAATTAAGATTATCTAATGTGTGCCGGTAGTAAAATTATAATGTTTTACGAACCATTTATTCTATTTATCTGAGCCCAGAAAACCCACAACCTGACCCCTGTTTTCTGGGACTTGATTATGAAAGCGGAATGCTTGACAACAGCGCGGCGCGGCGCCACAGATTCCGTTCTTGCGGTACTGCCAGATCGTCCAGTCGGGAGCCGGTAACCAAGGCAACCCACAAAAATATAATGCAAATTAACTTAGTATAAAATGAAATCGATGATAATTTACCTATAAAAATGTTAGTCCTTGATAGTATTTTGGTTGATATTAAATTGAAGGCGATAAAAATAGCTAAATGAATTTAAGGAAATTGTCAGGCATAAAAGCTAACGAAGTCCGGCAACGTCGTTCGTGGCCTACGGCTGGCGCGCCACCTAACGCCAGACGCCAGACAGCGTCAGCATGTATGTTCAATTGAGGTTAAACCCCTTATAAAACGTAAACAATAAAACGAAAAACGATTACCAATTTCTAAGTAAAAAAGCCCAGTATTATTATCATGACTGTGATAAAAGTATCCAAAACAGGGACCAGATAAGGTGTACAATATGTATTCAGCTCAACTTGACTGCTTGTGTTGTTAATTCGAATACTTCGTTGCTGTATTTACACTAGTGCATTGTGCCCCAGAAAACCCACTTTGTGCTTAGGTTTTGTGACGAAATGGCCCCGCAATTATTGCTGTGTTCGTGGATGTTCTAACAACACGAGGAATGTTGGGATAAGTTTTTTCAAAATACCTGCTGATGAAAACAGGTAGGTACCTTATGTGTAGTTTGTCCCTACCTTGTTACCACATTATTATATCCTTAGGTATTATAAATTTTATGTCCTACGTAGGTACTACCCCTTTTACTGGAGTATTACCTACCCCAGAAAACCCACAAATGGTTTCCTACTGATAATACCTACCTAACTATGGTTTTTAATTTTTTTTTCAAGGTGTTATGCATGGACGAGAAAGTGTGGAAGGCAGGATTTGTTAGAAAAAACACCCACACAGCTTTTTATTAATTATAAAGTTTGTTCAATGCACTTTGAAAATAGTATGTTTGCAAACCAGTCGAAGTCTGGGCTAAAGAAAACAGCAATACCAACTGTGTTCTCATCATGTAAGTACCTTCATTGGTAATTATGGAAACTAGTGTATGCACCGCCCGATTTTCTTGACATTTTGACCCCATAATTACCCCTTCATTATTAGATAATAATATGTATTTTTTGCTGTTACTTGTAATTTTGCTGCATTTAATTTTTTTTACTAGGTTATATCGATGAGGCTTCTTCACAGAGTCCTTCTGTGTCTGTATGCAGCAATTTGACTTTGTTAGAACCTCAACGAGAACTTGATCAACCAGTCTCGATCGCTCAACCTTTGGATCAACCAAGTACACCCCATCTGTCACAGTCACCTATAGGCGATCTCCACAGCATTACCGAATTTTCAGTTGCATCAAAAGGTAATGATCTATATTCACACACTCTTATTATAGTATACACACCCAAACATCTCCATCTCCTGAAAAATATGCTAACATGGTTAGCGAAACTCGTCTGCAAAATCAAAGTTTTCGTGTGTGGAATTAATAGGCAAAAGAAGTATTACCTACACCTACCTAGTTTATTTTACCATTTTATTTGGTATGGGCATAAGCAAAAATCATGATTTAAAATAGTAGAAAAAAAAACGATATTTTAACCGATATTTTAATTTTTTTTACTAGGTTATATCGATGAGGCTTCTTCACAGAGTCCTTCTGTGTCTGTATGCAGCAATTTGACTTTGTTAGAACCTCAACGAGAACTTGATCAACCAGTCTCGATCGCTCAACCTTTGGATCAACCAAGTACACCCCATCTGTCACAGTCACCTATAGGCGATCTCCACAGCATTACCGAATTTTCAGTTGCATCAAAAGGTAATGATCTATATTCACAAACTGTTATTATAGTATACACACCCAAACTTATATGGCATCACGCATTATTTGCGATAATTTTTTTTGTATGTCATGGAAAGTCAAAAGTGTTTACTAACCAAAACAGTTAAATGTGAAAAACCCGACAATATAAATTGTAATAAATATTAAGTGATTCCATATTATAAGTTTAGGTGTGTGTACATATATTGTAATTTTTTGTATTACTTATTTTGTTATTGAATAATTCTATTTTTAGATGCTAGTCAACAAACTTCTCTTAGTTTGAGTGCACATAGTCCGAGAAAGCATTCATTAAAGTTACAAATAAAAAAACTCCAAAGAAAGTTGCATCCGAAGTTGGAGCAAGCTGTCGACAGTGCCGACACTGAAATAAATGACGAACAATTTCTTGCCATTTGTGAGAAAAAACTGTCTGCTTCAATGCTACTATTTGTAAGGCATTATTTAGAAAATCCCAAAAAAGATCCACAGGGATATCGTTACTCTTCAGATATGAAACAATTTTCCTTAACAATTTATTTTCTAAGCCCAAATGCTTATAGATTTTTAATGAAACCACTTTATTTGCCATCTAAAAGCACTCTTCAAAGAATAACTAGCAAATGGCATATAATTGCAGGTCTTAACAGTTTCATTTTTGAGGTTATTAAATCAAAAGCTACAAATTTAGAGGGTTCTTCAAAACAGTGCATTCTTTGTATTGACGAAATGTCATTAAAAATGTTTTTATTTTACAATAGATCTTCCGATACCATTGTTGGCTTTCATAATACATTGAAGGAAAAAAGATATGCTCCTGCTAAATATGTTTTAGCTATTATGGCTAGAGCAATATTTGCTAAGTGGAAGCAACCAGTTGCTTATTTCTTTATTGATACTTGTTCAGGGGAGGAATTAAAATTTATTATTTTTGAAGCAATAAGGAAACTTAAATCTGTAGGATTACTAGTAAGTGCGTTAGTGTCTGATCAAGGATCAAATTTTGTACAATTTTCAAAATCAGTTGGTATCTCTCCAAACTCTTCACATTTTTATGTCGATAGCGAAAAAATATTTTATATTTTTGATGTGCCGCATCTCTTAAAATCAACACGAAATAATTTTTTCAATTACACATTCGAAACCTCTGAAGGATGTACAAATAAAACGTATAGGTATTGACCAAATTTATAATAAACAAAAACATAAGCCTTTGGCTCTTCGGCTGTGTCCAAAATTTACAGATGAACACATTAATTCGAATCCTTTTAAAAAACTGAAGGTTAGTTTAGCCGTCCAAGTTTTCAGCGCAATGGTAGCTGCGGCACTTAATTCCTTTATTGAATTCGGACAATTCCCCCCTTCGGCAAACGCTACAGTGTCATTTGTAGAAAAAAATTGATAAGTTATTTGATATCTTAAATTCCTCAAAAATATCAGGCAGTAATACAAGTACAATAGACCTTTCAAAGGAGCAGATTACCAAGTCGATTTTTTAAAGGAAATGTTTACATATTTTGAGAATATTAAAATTTTAAAACAAAATATAGAGGTTACCAATAAAGTTAAATTTTTGAAAGGGTGGCAAATCACAATAAATTCATTTTTAGGTCTTTGGGAAAAATTTCATTGTTTAGAGGTTAGTTCCTTATACACTCGACGCTTAAATCAAGATTGTCTCGAAAATTTTTTCGGCACTATTAGGCAGCAAGGGGGAAATTGCTTGAATCCAACACCCATCCAATGTGAAAGGGCTTTCAAAAAATCATTTTGTTTAAATTATTTCCAACACGCGGATGGGGCCAATTGTATTGAGGATTTTGATTCATTATTGTCATACGTAACCACCGAACATACACAAATTTACAACAAAGTTGTTGTGGGAAATACAAGATCTATTTTTTCTGATTTAAGTTCGGTGGCACCAGATTATATTGATTTCGAACTACATGAATCAAATAGTATATCATATGTTTGTGGATATTTATTAAGAAAGTGCTTGGAACAACATTCATGTGAAGTTTGTATTAAATATTGTAAACGTCATACATTAGGGGATACTGATTTGTTTACTTATTTTAAAGCATACAAATCAAGTGGTAACGAAACCTTTGGACATTTATTTTCACCTCCTGATAATTTCCTAAATTATATTAAAACTCTCGAAGTTAATTTTTGTACCCTCTTTCCAAAGTTTGCTTTAGAAGAAAATGTTGGTGTGAAATTAAAAAATAAGCTGCAAAACATTTCATATCAACATCCATGCCCTAGTTTTAATCATGCCTATTTATTATCCCTTTATGTAAGATTTAGAATCTATTCTTCTTTAAAATTTTTAACTCGTGATATAGTTTCTAATAAAACTAATAAAAATTATAAACTTCGAAATTTACATTTATAAGTGCTGCCAGGGGTCATTATTTTTAAAAATTAGGCTAAGTTGATAATGTATAGTGTGCATGTGCATAATATGTACGTAAGTAGTTTATAATATCTTTTGTATTTATAGGTATTATATTTTATATGTGCTATTGTTTTTGAATTTTTTTTATAGATTTTAGTAATAAACATTTTTGATAAATAACCTTTTTTTACTACCAGTGATACGAAGGTCAACCAATTTTGCAAATAATAATTGTTATGGATCTATATAAAAAAACAAATTAATTGCCAAGCTATGAGTTTGGACGCAAGTCGATTGAAATATTGTAATATTTCAACCACCCAAGTAGAATAGTTCACTTGAACCTAAATCATAGTTGTTTCTAATTAATATAGGTAAGTATAAAATAATAAAGAGGAAATATTGTGAAATTTCCATGTACAATAAAAAAATGTATTTTTCTCTTTAGTAAAATATTAATATTTATATTTTTTTCGTCGGTAAAATACCTACTTAAAATCACTTCTGGAGATTCAAATTTAACTAGATCTAATCCCAGAAAAAAACTTTACTATTCTAAAAATTAATTTTGCTATATAAAACACAAAATTTTCTATAGCCCGGACCTGATCGTGCCAACGCAATGGGCAAGTTCTACTCTGTCCAAAATACGGTGGGCGTGGCCAATGCGCAGATGTCAACGGCGGAGAGTTCATTTCCTATGCGCGAGAGGGGAAATTGGAACCGCGACATCAAAGGCGCCGAAAGCAAGTGCCACTTCTGATTCGTCCTTTTCTGGGGTGAAACTAAGTAATCTTGGTTGTGCGAAAATATATTGCACCTTCAGACGTATTCGGATACAAAAATTGTTACTTGGCTATAGGAGATATTTTTAGTGGATTTTTAACGAGAAATTTGTGTTACTGAGATTTAATTAGTAAAAGACCGAATACGCTTTGATCAGTTTATGAGAGAAATTTTAACTTATGTATGTACAGGTATGGATTTTTTGTGACTGTAGCTGGCAGCAATGGAGAAATGAGAAATCAACGTTCGGCTTATCGATCGGGTACCAAACGAGTTCTGACCTCAGGATTGGATATACATATTTTCAGATTTTAGGGCTAGAGATTTTTTAGTGACGATTTTAGTGGGGGATACTCGAGGTTAGTATGTTGTTTTAAACTAAGATTTGAATAGTGAAAATGGCATCAGATTGTATTAATAAAACCATTTTCCGATTTATTTTTGTTGAAATTCTACACTTTTAATCGCCCAGGTTTCAAGATAAAGCTATGTGTGGAATAAGTTCGAGAATAGATGCTAAGAAATATAGTTAACACTAAAAATATGAACAGTAAAATTCAGGTTTTTTTCCGAAAATAATTTTATGAAATACTAGTACTCTGTGATCTAAGAATAATTCAAACGCTAACCTATGAGTTTACAGAATTTTTATTTTTAGTAGGAAAGTTCTTGTTCCGAGGAGACAATTATATACTATGACAAGTGACTAAGATCAACAGAACTGGGATGGAATTCGTTTAAGTAGGAAATATAAACCGTAGTAGTAACAAAAACAATTTGTATGCCTAATGATTTTGTATTGCTAAAACCGGTGTCTGATCAAATTTTCGGTGGACTTCAGGACAACCGATTCACATAGATAATTCAACCAAGAATATCAAAGTCATGACCTGAGCGGTAAGGATTTGATATCAAATGATTTGAACACTAAAATTATTTTCCGCTTTAATATTTTTCATAGATTAAAATATATATCTACATGACCTAACACCCTCGGTTTTCAAAATAAAACTATGCGTGGAATACCGCCATGTCAAACTATTTTAGCCGAAAAATCTCCAATGATGCATTATATTTCAAAAATATTGGATTATAACCTGTTAGTAATTTAAGTAATGACCTTTGATTTTAAACGTAGAATTGTACCCAAAAAGTTAAGATCCATTTAGTATCTTAAGCAAATCTCGGGATTTTAAGGATAACCCAGATATAGCGAATATGGTATCAAATGGAAAAATAAGATTGGATGACTAACATGATCCCAAAAATTAAGTAAATTATTGACACTCGAATAGTATAGACTAATATTATTTTTAGTCGGGGTTTTGTAACCCAGGACCAGCGATAGGATAGGACAAACATGGTGGTTAAATATAAGATTCTAGTTTGAATGGGCAATAAAAACTTTTGATTTTAGATGCGGGAGTGCTAGATATAAATAATGAAATTGAACTAGGAATATTGCATTGATGTCTGACTAGAAATTTGTAGAAAAATTAGATTGGTGGATAAACATGATCCTAAAACTTAAATAAATTGATGCTCGTAGGAATAGTATATTCGAATATTTTCAGTCAGGGTTTTACGCCCTGACGTTGTTTTTCACAGCCTTATTTTGAAGACAACCTTTTCATCCTTGATTAAAGGGGGAATAGATAGTCAGAAGCATTGTTGAAACCGAAAAAATCCCGCTATACCAGCTTTCCAACTTTAATTTTGGAACGAAAACAAATTAAAACAGATAAATTGTAATGTCTTATAATTCTTAGCACTTTATACTAAATTGAGGTATAGGTATTTTAATTTAGTTATTAGTTTTTATATCAAATTTATGCAAAATATTGTAGCGTGCGGAAATTTCAACAATGGTACGGACAGCCTATATGTGTAGCTTTGTCTATGCTATTCATGGAATTTAAACAGACTATTCAGCAGCAGAATAAGTTTATTAAAGTATTGGTTGAAGGCGGCTACTACTCACGTAGTAAATAGGAACCTAACGCATGATTTTAAAATAGATTAGAATTAACATATAAGTATGATTTAAGATTGGTATAGGTAGTGTAAAAGAAGGTAGAAAAATATATTTAATATAATAGTTTATTGTCAATACATAATAGAAAATAGAGTTTACATAAATTTTTTTCGCAATCTGCTTTACGCATGATCCTAAATGTTTTCCAAAATTTTTCAACAGTAGATCTTGGTTTCTTTAGCAACCTAACGATTGGCCATTCTTACTTTGGCCAGAGATAGTGAAAATGTTAGGAAAAACAAGAAATTAATATAATTCTAAAGTCTATCCAAGTTACAGCGGCAGTAGATTTAAACAAAGTCACATGACCGCATTGTGATCGATTACCAGGGTCTGACTAATATGAGATTCCCAGTAGCTTGTAATTCTGAAGTAATTCTTTTAGAAGTTCTAAAAATTGTGTTTTTGCCTTTCGTGGATCTTTATAAATTTCCTTAAATTAAGTAGCAAATAAATTTACAGAATATACTTACTGCTCGCGATCCGATCTAAAATAAGCAGGAAACTCGACTGAGGGAAGAGCCGGCCCTGCAATATGCTCACCGCGTAAACACTTGACATTTTATGACGGCCAGACCAATAAGAGAATAAGTCACGTGGTGGCCAATGTTTTGATCCACTCTGCCTCTGTAACTTGGATAGACTTTAGATTATAGATTTTTATATCAGCCGCAGCCGTGACGTTAAGCTAATGAGAGCGTTTCAATGTAGGTACTATTCCATATTTTCTGCAAAAATATTTTTTCAGGCAGCCTTTTATGACATTTAAAAATATTTTGCGAACACTTAAGAAAACTTAAGAAATTGGACACTTAAGAAAACTTCAGAAATTGGAACCCTAAAATCTGAGAAATCAGTTGGGGAAAACACGAAATTAATATGAGTCTCTAGTAAAATGTAATAACAATAACACTCGCTAGAAGACTAGATACAGATTTTTATGTCAGCCACCCGTGGTGACTAATAAGAACGTTTCAATGAAGGTACTATTCGCTATTTTATACAGAAAATATTTGTTGTATTTCACAGCCTTATTTTAAATACAACCTTTTCATGGTATTTAAACAGATTTTGCGGGCAGCAGAAAATGTACCGACCTCATGTACCGTCGTTTTCTTGAAAAAAAAAAACATATGTAGTAAAATTCTTCTAAAAACACTTCTGTATAATAAATACTTAGTAGATTTAAAGTAGTATCCGAAATTTGGCGACTTTCCTATAAAGTTTTCATATTCTAAATGTAGGGCTAATGCGTTCCGCTATTTGAATGCCATAAATCACGACGTAACTGCTGCAGGAGAGGGAAGACCTTGTCCCGTATTCTAATGCAGGCCCATTCCGTCGAAAAACACAACTTTAACTGATACCCTTATCGATCACGAGCCCAAAATAGGACGCCTAACGGAGCGATTGAAGTTCGTCGTAGGCTTTATGACCCGTTGTAACTTCCTTGATACCGCTCTGTGGAAGATGATGTTTAAAAAATAATTTAACTTACCACCAAAGGTTCATGTAATAAGCCTTTTCCAATAAGGTCAGTTAAGTAATTTGTATGATTAAAAAAAATACTATACAGGGTGTCCCGAAATTAGCCTGCCATAATTTACCAGCGTGTTCTACGACCTAAAAAAATGAAAAGAGTTCCTATAAACAGGCCTCAAAAATGCCCCCTAATGGGGCTATAGCCTCCGAGAGGGGCAGTTTCACAAACGAGTTTCCGAACGAACGAACAAAGATAAAATTCTGAAATTTGGTATCTGATATACCTGTGAGATTTGACATTTACCGAGGTAGCGATAGTTAAACATTCTTAAGCATAGGCGTCCCAAATGGGGGGGGGGGGGGTTTCAGGAGTTAAAATTACCCCAAAATTTTTTTGTATACTTTTTTTTTCAGATTTCTTGCGAAATTATGAAAGTTGAAGGTATTCTACGAAGAAAAGGTGCTCTTGTTGAACTTCGATAGCATGAATGGTTTTCGAGTAAACTCGTTTTGAAAATGTTTTGCAGAGTGCCATGAAAATGTCTATTAGAAATTAGCCTGCCCTAATTTAAAACCACCTCCTTTTTTGGTACCAAAAAATGAAAAAAGTTCCTATAAACATGGCCTCAAAAAAGTCCCCTAAGGGGGCTATAGCCCCCGAAATGGACACACTTTAGCAAACGGTTTTTTCTAAATATTTCCAGAACGGACAACGATAAAATTATGAAATTTGGTGTGTGATATACCTGTCAGATTTGACGTTTACCGAGGTAGAGATAGTTTGATATTCTTCATCATAGGCGTCCCAAATAAGGAGTGTCAAGGGGTTAAAAATATCCAAACATTTTTTGTGCGGTTTTTTCATGATTTATTCTCCCAGGTATGTAGGTACATACCAAATTTCAGAATTTTATCTTTGCTCGTTCTGGAAATATTTAGAAAAAACCGTTTGCCAAAGTGTCCATTTCGGGAGCTATAGCCCTCTTAGGCGGCATTTTTGAGGCCATGTTTATAGGAACTTTTTCATTTTTTTGGGTCGCAGAACACGCTGGTAAAATATCGCAGGCTAATTTCTAATACGCATTTTCATGGCCCTCTGCAAAAAAAATTCAGTACGATTTTACTCGAAAACGGTGCACGCTATCAAAGTTCAACAAGAGCACCATTTTTTTGTATAATACCCTGAAATTTTATAATTTCGCAATAAATTTGGGAAAAAAGCGCACACAAAAAATTTAGGGAAATTTTAACCTCTTAACCCCCCCATTTAGGACGCCTATGATTAAGAATATCTAACTATCGCTACCTCGGCAAATGTCAAATCTTACAGGTACATCACATATCAAATTTCAGAATTTTATCTTTGTTCGTTCTGGAAATAATTACAAAAAACCGTTTGTGAAACTGCCTCTTTCGGGGGCTATAGCCCCATTAGGGGGCATTTTTGAGACCATGTTTATGGGAACTTTTTTTATTTTTTTAGGTCGTAGAATACGCTGGTAAATTATGGCAAGCTAATTTCGGGACACCCGTATATGTTGATTTTATTGTGCACTTCTCTTGAAATTGTTAACAAAGTGACCAGAACTTTGTTACCAGAAAAGAGTTATGACGTAGGTACCTACACATATATGATGTCGGGTAGAGATGGCCCATTTCTTGAAAATTTCAAGATCTTGTCTTGATCTTGTCTTGAATTCAAGACAAGATCAAGACAAGAAAAGGTTTTGAACCTTCAAGGCAAGACAAGATTTCTTGAAATTTCTTGATTTTATTTTGAAACTATACCATTTTATAAAATTGGTAGTAATCAAAGAACTTTGACAGTAAATAGCTAGGAAGTATTGCATAAAGTTGGGAACTGTGGTCGGGAATCACATTAATAAGTCAAAATGAGAAAACTAAGATCTCTTAAAATACTTATTACTCAAATCCTCGCTGAAAACAGAAAGTAGTAACGTAGGTTGCTTAGTTTTTTTTTCAAATCTTATTAGGTACATTACAAAACAAATATTAAGCATATTTAATTTGAATTATCGTTAACGTTAAAAAAAACAAGTAAAAGACAATAACGAAGTCATCAGATTTTACCACCGAAAATGTCAAGAAATCAAGAGTCTTGAAATTTCTCGAAATCAAGACAAGAAGTTGGGCTCAAGAAATCAAGAAATTAAGACAAGATGTTGACCATTTCTTGTCTTGATTTTCAAGACAAGACAAGAAGTTCTCGTCAAGACAAGATTTCTTGTCTTGACCCATCTCTAATGTCGGGTGTCCCATTAATAATGGTACATAGAACAACTGCATATTGTTCCAAAATATTAGGATTGAGTTTAACAGCTACTGGTCTAATCTCAAATCTTCAAATCGATCACTGATCTTTACTTCCCAGGATACGTTTAAAAATAAATTACATACAGAAAGTTTCCACAACTGTCTGGCAATATTTCACGATAAATCCTATCAGTAATGTAATCTGATTATCTACTATCTCATCTAGCAAGCTTTCATTTGGAAAGAAGTTAAGCTAGATCGGCGAAAGTTAGTTTCTTTAAGCCGTTTATGGGTTTAAATTCTTCAAGTTTGCCAACAAAACAATAACATGAGTTACACGATTAAATCCTTTTTAGAACGAGCAATACAAATTTAATTATTTTATTTTTTTCAGGTTTATCCGATAATAGTTATTTTGTTACAAGTACCTAACATGAAGTTATTCAGGACGAATCATTGCTGTTTCCTCATTTTTTCCGCTAAAATGCACATTTACTACGAAAAAAATTAATACAGTCCTGGACTATGCATTTTTCTCTCTTTTTTTCAAACCTATTCCAATTATAACAGGTGATCATTATTTTAATACCTACTGAATTAAATTAATTAAACTTAATGTTTGTCATATTTTGAAATTATTTAATATACTTTAGGTAAAATGTATCCCACTATTGTTAATAATTTTTAATTTTAGTTTAATTAATCCAACAGGTATTAAAATAATGATCACAAAAAAGAAAAAATGCATAGTCCAGGACCGTATTAATTTTGTTCTTAGTAAATGTGCCCTTTAGAGACCAACACGACAAAAAATGTGCTACAATTCATTTCGAAATATGCAATAAAAAATCCACAAACGAAACGTCGCACCGAAAATCTAAAAATACCATGACGTAGTCCAGAAAAAGTTGCGATGAAAAAGTATAATTTATTTTTCAACATTATCGCAAATGGCGCAAGAAAAAAATGAAATCTAATTTTCAAAAATTCGGTTTTTCTTAAATATCTCAGTAACCCATCAAAATATTTTAACTTTCTTAACGGAATATTGTTATGTGCTCAAAGGCGCAACTTTGCCCCCATTTGTATCTGTTACGGTTTCCGAGATCCCCATGTTGAGTTTCGGAACTGAATCACCCTGTAGGTATATACATTAGCGCAGCACGGACTTAGTACGCCTTGGCATATATTGTTATACACATCATTCTGAATAGATCCTAACATTAATCCAGCTGTTATGAGGAAAATTCACAAAACAGCTACTTTGTAGGTACAGGGTGGCCCATTAGTGTGTGGACAGAAAATTGTGGGTATATCATTGAATTATTTTAAAATTCAGGCCCGCAGCGAAGTGTAGGGAATTAAGGCCACAATTTTAAAACATTTCCCATGGAACGCTAATCGTATACAGGGTGTTACGATACAAAGTTGTGTTTTTAAGTGGAACGCTCTGCTCGGTCAATTTTAATATGCCTTTATGTATCATACATTGTACTTAAGGCAGGCCGTTTAGGCGTTTTTGTTTCAGGAACAGCCGAGTATCTCCGAAACCATAAAACTTAGAAGGCCCTGGTTTTGATCCATTGTTAACCATGAATGATGGAGATTAAAGCTAAGAAGGTGCCACAATGATACTCTTCTCGTTGTCCCAGTAATTATTGATAGAACTTGGTCATTTTCGATCGCGGATAACTTGATTTTTTAACTTTAAAAAAGTGCATAAGATATACACACAATTTTCCGTCCACACAGTAATGGGCTACCCTGTACATATATTGGCACTCGAGAATATTATAGGTATATTTATAATTTATATAGTGTTCAATAATGACAATAGTCCAAAATTCTTATTCACATATAGGGGAAACTATTCTTACTTTCAATTACCGGAAAAAATTAAAAATGAAAGAGTATCATCACAGACCTATATAGCTAGCGTAGCTAGCGAAGCTATATAGGTCTGTGGTATCATAAAGAGTAACTGCGACATAAATAATTTGTGTTAGCCAAGCTAAGCTACAGGCTACATTAGGGGCAATATTATCCATCCGTTTTTGGACATGCCATGCCTTTTTCCCGATTTCATCAACAGAAAAGTCGGGTGTTTTATTCTCGACCGCAGGAGATTCGAGAGTCTTAAAAATAAATTACGGAAAGTTTGCACAATCGGGGCATCGATTATTAAAGTAAATCCGATTGGTATTGCCTCCGGGTTCTGCGGAGGCGTGTGCTGCAGTCTGATTACAATCTATGGCCGGCCTTCCATTTGGAGAAGAGCTAAGCCCGGCTACCGAAAGTTGGTTTCTCTAAGCCGTTTATTTATACACAAAGCTTTCACGGAGTTTATTTGCGAGAAGTTTCACAATTTATTTTATTCGAAAAACTAAAAACAAACCGTCAAGAGAAAATGGCTGTCTTAGTGGAATATATAGAGATAAGTAATGGAACACTGCTTTCTTGTAGATACCGTAGGTTGTTGAATTTTTAAACTGTGTCTCAGAATTCGAACAAAGAAGATTGAAGGATAAAAGTGGAGATGTCATATTTAAGCTTTTGACGTTTAAGTCCTGGTCATTATTTATTTACTTAATTTTACTTATATTTAGTGCTAAATTAATCCGATTATTGGATCTTGGCGTATGCCCAAAAAAGATTTATTGTCACATATTTGCATTTTTGTACGCGTAATTTGAATGTTTTTGTCTCTTCGTAAACAGGTCTTAGGTCTTAGGTTATACCTAACGTCGAGAAAGTAAAGAGACAAGAGACAATGATACTTGTTTCAAACACATGACCGAAACCGACTTAAATTCTAAGCCTCGAACTGCTTGCGGGTCCACCGCGGGCGCAATGGCTGAAGCCGGCTAACCTGTTGGAAGTTTTGTGTAGACGTTGGAAGTGAAGAGGGACTTATAATTTATTGGTTCCTATATACTGCAATTTGAAGCCTCAAGATCCAAACCTGTTTTATACCTGTAGGAACCTGTAAGTCAAATTATATTAGTGAAAATTCACGAACGTAACTAATTACGAGTATAATTTAAATAAGAGTGCCGATCCTTTCATGGAAAAAATAGGATAAGCGAAAGTGCCAAAAATTTCGCCAAAAAGAGGCAAGTTCGGTAATTCGCTTGCAGATGGGAGCAGATTTAAGTAAGCTGATTCCAGATGTGACAGAGCGGATGTGAATGAACAAGATATTTTCAGGTGTGACAAGTTAACCTCAATTTCTTAATTTTCACAATAATAATAATTATAGTAAGGGAAAAGAAAAGTCGGTTATTTTCGTGTCCCAACGATTACCTCAAGCATAGGGGTACCCAGTTCCGCGTTTCTGAAGAACTACCGTCTAGTAGTTGTAGAACACACCGGGTATGGGGACTCCTGCATCTCACCGCTACTCACTAATTATCCTAGCCGATGAAACCCGTAGGTATGCTCTGGTAGCTTATATAGTCAGTTAAGTGCCTACATCCCCAGTATACAGGAGTTCCGTGTTAGAATCCCGGCTGGAGTTTTTTGAATTGATGGATGCAGATGAATTTAGCTCATTTATGACTGTAGTACTGAAAATGCTACTGGAAACCATTAGCGGGGATTTCTAACTAAAAGAAGTTTATAAGTGTCTTAGCCTACCTTTGCCTGCTAAATTTGCCCCTGTAGAAAGAAGATTTTCATGTTTATAGAGAATAACGCAGCAGTTGTTTCTATTAAAGTAAGCATTGCCAATTTGAAATTTTGACTTAAGACTATAATACATATGTAAGAAAGAAAGTCGAACATCATTTCAGAAAAATTAAAAAGGATTTTCTGTCAGCGCCGGCACAGATAAGTTGGGTTATCTGTGGCGCCGGGGTCCTCTCGCTTGCTAGGCGAACGTTCTACCACTACACTACGCTGAACCGTTGAAGTTAAGTCGGTCTGTTTGTGTAGTAGCTGAACGGAGAAGCCTTTCGTTCGCGCCGTACGACAGAAAATACTCTCCAATTTCCTCCGAAACACACCAGACTAATAGACACAACCTTGACGTTAGATACAGTTGTACCACCATACATCTCGGAAGTCTTGCTGGTGTAGTCCCTCACATACGAATCTCTATTAGTCTGGTGTGTTTCGGAGAGTATTTTCTGTGGTACGGCGCGAACGAAAGGCTTCTCCGTTCAGCTGCTATACAAACAGACCGACTTAATTTCAACGGTTCAGCGTAGTCTAGTGGTAGAACGTTCGCCTAGCAAGCGAGAGGTCCCGGGTTCGACCCCCGGCTCTGACAGAAAATCCTTTTTAATTTTTCTGAAATTATGTCCGACTTTCTTTCTTTCATGTCCATTGATCTACGTCCTATACGTATGAAAGTTCTTCTCCATTTCCATTTTCATTTTCTATAATACATATATTATACGTTTTATATAAACAAGGACTTAATCAACATATTATGTCTAACATTTGTTTCCATATTTGCTACATTTGATAAATTTGCCTTACACTGAATTATTATAAATAGTTTTTTGTTCCAAATTAAGCTAATAATTTAATAGTTATGTATAATTGTATATACAGCGTGATTCTTAATAACAACTTAAGGGGGTTATTCTTGGGTCCGTTTTGAGAAAAAACTTCATATGACAATATGTCCTAATAGTCTTAACTTTTGAACTACAAGGGGCGAAAATTTTCCCAATCCGAGACATTGTGTTGGATTTTCTATTATTTTTATTTATTTTTTGTCGTATAAGAAGTTTAGGTTTTTGTTGATAAGATGTTTAAGTTTTTGTTTTATCGCACTGACTGAATTGTTTGTTATTTTGTAATATACCTGCCTTTATAAAAACTTTTTGGAAATTTCTTTTAATCATAAAATATTTGTTACGTAATACGTCATACTTTTTAATTTTCCTCCAATCATTATGTTCTGAGTGCGCCACTGTCTCAAATTATAAGTAGAATGTCAATTTAGTCCTGTGCCATTCTCAGACTATTGCCATCCTGTACATCTGAGGTGAAGCCACTATATAACAGTTACCAGTAATATATATTTTGCAAGCAAAATCATTTTTATGAAGAATAATTTTTTGGCGAAAAGTCAAGTCCGAAGACACGTTGTATGTAGCTTTACCTTAGAAATAAATCATACTTTCAAAATTTCTCATCTTCCCTATTCTTACGAGCTCCTATGTATGCGCATATATAATTCCATCCACGATTTGTGACCTTTTATCCCGAATTGCTGGATGATAAAACGCGCTTACGAACATAAAATATTAGGGGAAGGTTGTTAAAATATGGAGAGACGTTTCCTTCCTGGCACTTGCAATACTGCTTCCGGTTTTTTCGACTACAAGACTATTTGGCCTAGAGTTTAAATCTTTCTACAGAACTGGATTGTGCCCAAGCATCTAGGTATATAGCCATACTAGATATATTTATTTGATATAGTCACATAAAAAATAGAGGTCTACTATGCTAGAGTTACAAAAAGTGAAAGGGTATAATATTTGGACACTCAATTCAACATTAAAATTTAATGAAAATAAGGATGTAAGATTAGCAAGTGTAAATGTAACAATTACAAGAAAAGGTGATAATGGGCAAACACTCAAAGTTGATTGCCAAATAGTATGAAACACGTGATGCGGTTACTAGTTTTTTCTTTTTGTTAACTTTGAGTATTTGCCCATTATCACCTTTTCTTGAAATTAAAATTTAAATTAGTTTCGAATGTTGCAACTTTCTGTTGAAGTTGTATGAAGTTAAGTTTAATTTATGTTTTGCTTTCAGTAGATCTGACATACCTAATGTATTTATGATTTCCATCAATAATAATTTATCTTTCTCTTGCCGAAACGTAGTGGTGCCCTAAATTACATTGTACATAATAAATAGGTATTATGCAAATTGTTTCTCAAACTAGTTAAAATACTTTTAAGGATTCTCTTGTTTCATAAATCAGAAGTAGGTATAACGGGAGCATTCGAATTATGCAGCGTAACATTCTATACCTAAATTCATTTAAAAGTTTGTATAAGTTCTTTCTGGTTAAGGAATCTTAACTGTATACATGGAAAATGAAACGGGTAGGTATACGGATTTAAAATGAAATAATAAGGATTGTTTTCAAAAAGAAGTTTAATAAAAAACCTGTAAATAACGTAAGTCGAAAAACTATGGTTTCAAATTTAACTGATATAACAAATAAAACAACAAAAATAGCTATATTAAAAATCGTGTATATACAATGTGTCCCGGATAAGAATGAACAACATGGGGATCTTGCAAACGGGGAGAGATAGAACAACGGTTAAATGGCGAAAAAAGTTGCGCAATTTTGAGGTCAATAAAATGGTGGAAACAGATTTCTAATATATTTTTTTTGTTTTTGAGTTATTTTGAAAAAAGTGGAATTTTGCGTTTTGGATTTTATTTTTTCTGAAGTTGTTATCACAGATAGGAAAAAAATAAAAACACGGGCTTTAAGATTGCGTTTTTATATTTGTTCTACAACATTTCGTTTTTAAGAAACCAACTTCAACTGTAGTTTTTTAAATACGGACCTGGATTTTTTGCAGTTAGTAATAAAATGTTTTGAGACAATTATACTGAAAATTCCTTTTTTTCCATTAATTTTTTCTATTGCGGCCCTGTATTTAATAATAAGAGGTCTAAATATTAATCAGTATTGTCAACAATTTAACTTACAGTTTATTTTTTCTTCGAAACCTTAATATTATTAAATACGGCCCTATCTGGTTAGTGCTTTCCTCTGTCGTTGTACAGCAAACAGTGTCGCATTGTGTTTTGGAGTAAATTCTTTGCTTTTTCTAATTTTGAGAAGAAAGCTTTAAGCGCCAATGAAACCAATAACTTTTGCATTTATTAATTAATTGCAACAATACATTTGTTCGGCCTCTACACTATTTCTGTGACACAAGATATAACATGCTAACATGTTGAATTTGTCTTCATTTGAAGAAGCACCCTCCATTTCTAATAATACAAATTATTAACTAAATGATACAGTGGAAGTTATGACAAATGACAAGGGGTTAGTTTCGGTGTTTCAAAGCCTTCTAGGTGGAGGATTTTTATTTTTTTTTTTATTATCGTAAATGACTGTTATTGGTCTTTGCCGCCCTTTTTTTGGTTCTCCCATTGAAAGATAAGTTGTAAGTTAAATTATTGTTGATAATACTGATTAATATTTATTTAGACTTCTTATTATTAAATACATATAATTGTCTCAAAACATTTTAAAAATATTTCGTGTCATACATCATGGTATTGGCAATGAAAAGTGCTTTCAAAATCTGCAAAAAAAACAGGTCCGTATTTAAAAAATAAAGTTGAAGATGGTTTCTCAAAAACGAAATGTTGTAGAACAAATATAAAAACTCCATCTTAAAGCCCGTTAAAAAGTGCCAAAAGAAAGAAAATTTTCCTTTTTTCCTATCTGTGATAACTTCAGAAAAAAATAAAACCCAAAACGCAAAATTTCAGTTTTTTCAAAATAACTCAAAAACGAAAAAAATATTATATTAGAAATCTGTACCATTTTATTGACCTCAAAATTGCGCAACTTTTTCCCCATTTAACCGTTGTTCTATCTCTCACCGTTTGCAAGATCCCCATGCTGTCCATTCTTATCCGGCACACATTGTATAAAGTTGCCGAAAACATTTTCATTTAAAATTTTTATTGCAACTGTTATTATATTGTGGTTTGAATCAACAATTTCAACAACAACTCTATTTCTATTTGTCTTATAGAACTTCCTTGGGACTAACTTTGATTTTTGGCAACGAGATTAAACTCTTATTATATCGTTGACTGACGTATTAATAAAGACTGCTAACGGCTGTCATGTTTGACAGTTCTCTAGCTCACCATGCGCTTTCCGGAGACAAAATACAAGGCAAAATACCTTGTTGACCATAGGCGCCATCTACTTTCCAGGACATGAAACTGTAGCCGTGAGAAGTCTTATTAATACGTCAGTCAACGCTTATTATATTATTATTTTGCTTCGGTTGAATATAGCTATAATTTCTCAAAAAATTTTGCTATAGGTACAGGGTGTTCCCGTATATTTTGACCCAGGCCTAGAGCCTTTATTTTTTGCGTTAGAAAAAAATTACTTAAATGAAAGTTGTAGGGTTTTTTCTGAACCGCTAGGATCTGTTACCAGATAAAACAAATAAGCGTCGCAAATTTATGAAAAAATATAAACCTACTTTTTTTAATGGAACACCTTGTATATTTGTGAATTTTTGAATTGCACGCATTTTTCCGATTCCAACAATATAAATATATTGTATGTTTGCTCTAAGCATTCGCATGATATTCCAAATTGTAGATAAATACGATCTTTAATCTTTATTTAATCAAGAGGTTGCCATGGAAAAACATTTCAACTTAGGCAAGAGCATTCCTATCATTCCATTATTTTTGGGACCATATTTGGTACCATACAACTTTCATTTAAGTAATTTTTTTCTAACTCGAAAAATAACGCTCTAGGGGTGGGTCAAAATATACGGGAACACCCTGTACATACATAAAAGTTACGAAATGTAGAAGTGATATACAGTCACCGGCAGAACGGACGAGATAAGATTTTATTTTAGTTTGCGCCGAAATAGTGAAGATATATTTCATGAACTTTCGTTATTAATACTTTTTTCTGTATAAATTTAATATAAAATACAATGTATCAGTTATTTATTACATTGCAACTCGAATGTTCTTTCGCCAGAAGGAGCACAGAAAACTTCAATATCTTTTATATATCAGATAGGAAAGTAAATATTGGTATGCCTTATAAATATAGAGCACAAACCTTTTCGATGTATACCTACCTAATTTTTACACTTTAGATTCAGTGCATCGTTTAAAGCATCCGCTTTGACCAGTGAATGCATAAAGTGCAATTATTAAAGGGTTTTGATAAATATCAAGCGAAAAACATACTCGTGAGTTAATGGTCGGGAGCGTAACGCGGTCTTTTTAAAAAATTATTTATTGAACATAAAGTTACAATACAAAGTATAGAATAAGAATGAGGTATACAATATAGCAAAGTCCCGTTTTTATAGGGGACGCTTCGGCGGTGTCTTCTTGTGCAGCGTCAGCGCTTCTTCGGGATCGGTGGTGACATAATTCCTCCCTCCGCAGAACCAACTCTAGGGCACCGTAGGAGTTGGATATCTCCTGGTTGTGGAACTTCTTTCTTCTCTTTGTTACGTCTTCTTGATTTCCATCTTCTGTAGCCATAATAAATCGCTGGTAAAATCAATAAACCATAAATAATAATTGTCCAAAGGCTTGGTATATAGTGAACTTTAGTAAAAGTAAGTTCGGGGTTGTTTTGAAGAACTTCTGTCTTTAATTCTTGAAGTTGGTCAAGTTGCAGATTTTCTAATTCGAAGTCTAAGTTGAGCGTCGTATTGCTTTTTAATTGCATTTCTAGTTTTGGAAAGAGTACTGGGTTTTCGATTAAACTTGTTTCTTGTTCATTTATTATTTTTTCTCGATTCGTCGACAGCTTACAATTTATTGGAATCTTGAACAGGTGAGAGCCGATGAGTGGTAGCGTTTCTTCTTGATTATTGCAACTCAGTTTAACTGTTACAATTTTTGGAAATAGACCAATGTATTGATTGGTTTCGCCAAGTTGTTTGATAACTGGTTTACTAATGGTAATGTCGAACTCTTTGCATGTAGTTATACTTCTTGAAGTGAGGAGTTGAATTCCACAAGGTGCGTCTTGTCGGATTTCTTCTAGGTCCAGTTTTTTACAAACGTAGTCTTGGGACTTCGTTCTTGAGCATGCCTTACTCGTAAATGCGTAGTGCAATTTATTTTTTAATAGGAATTTGTTTTTTGGAAAAACTGTCTTAAAATGACTCTCCGAAAATATAGGAGTAGAGAATAAATGAAAGTATTCAAAATCAAAAGGGAAAGTAATAGGGATTTTTAATAAATAAGTGATTTTGTTATTTAGAATATAACATTCAATATTAATTAGACTTTCAAAAAGTAAAATATTTTCTAAAAAAATTTTTAATGGGAATTGTTCAGGTTTTAAGAATTTTTGAAGTTTAAGAAGTTCCTTGTAAAAGTCTGATGTGTTAATGATGCTTGGATGCATAATTTTTAATTTGGAAAAGACGATTGAATTTTCAATATCTTGTAAAATTGAATTGATAATTCCGTAAAGATTTATTACTTGATTTGTAATATCTTTGATAAAGATCGAGTTTTCTCTATAAGCTTCTTTTTGGACAATTGTTGAAATTTGTTTTATTTTGGATTCAAGTAAAAGTTCATTGTGTTTTATTTGTTCAATAGTGTTCTTAAATTTGTCGATAACTTCTGTCGATATTGAATTCTGACGTTTAATATTATATTCTAATTTTTCTTGATTTTGTTGCAATTCTTTAATTATGTTTTCGAAACGTTCGCCGTCTGAAGCATCCAAATTTCCAGTCACTGCCTTGAATATAGAGCCTAAACCGTTTATTAACCCTCTTTTATGTCTACGAGCATTTGGCAAAATTTCTTCTACTTTAATATGTACTTTTGATCTAGTAAGATTTAATATTTTGAAATAATTAGAGATTTCGAGTTTGTAGCCATCATTCGAATTAATTAAGTTTTCAATCTGATTGGATTTATGATCCAATTCTTCAATTTCAGTAATCAAAGGGTTCAAGTCGTAAAAATGAATTAAAGTGTGGGTGTATTCTTGAATTTTCGCGTTTCCTAATTTTAAAGGTAGCATTCCAAAATTTTGGTCCAGATTTCTTATTTCGATTTTTTCTTGAAGTCCGAAGACTAGCAAGGGTAAGCTAAAAGAGAAAAATATGAAATTAATTTTGAGAGTTTGCAAAGGTATAGGTTTTCTTTAGTGGGCGTTTAAGGTTATCCATATGCACTTTATCTTGGGTGTCCGTTGACACAGTTTTGCGAGCGGTATCTACAGTAACAGCTGTTGTGGGTTTATTGAATTTGTTAGCATTTTTCTGCCTAATGTTTTTCTTGGTATATACCCGTTGTTGTTCGCTAAACAACTTTGGATCATCGCGATTTCGATTGATCTTTTCTATTAAATTTTGTTTGTTTTGAGACAGAGTTTCATTTATTTTAGAGTACATTAATTTGGTTCTGTCTTTATGGGAATTAATATAATCATTCGTCAATAGTTGATCTGTATTTATGTCAAAAATGTTTTCATCGCTAATATGGCCGTTTAATACGTCTATTGGTTTGAATTTGGTGGCCGAATGGATTGAGTGATTGTAGGCTAGTATAGCATACGTCATTTTTAAAGATACTGGTGTTTTTAAGAATCCTTGCGTATTAAGTAAACGTATGTGTTCGATTAAAGTCGAATGTAAACGTTCTATCATACCATTGGACTGTGGATGGTTGGGAGAACAGAAATGAATTTTAATTTTGTGTAGACTCAAAAGTTCGTTTATTACAGAGTTTTTAAATTCGGTACCATTATCAGTTATTATTGTCGTTGGTACTCCATGGTGAGAAAAGAACTGAATTAGATTATCTACTATTTCGCTTGAAACTAATGACTTTAATGGGTATGCTTGAGCGTATTTTGAAAAACTATCTATAATTGTTAAGAATTTTATTTGTTCTAAAGTGAATGTGTCCATATGGATAATTTCGAAAGGTTTACTAGCGGTTGGTGTTATATTCATTTGCATTCTTACAGGGTGTCTTCCATACTTGCACTGTTGGCATAATTCACAATCATTAATAAAGGTTTGAATTGAATTTTTTAGTTGCGGCCAATAGTATTTTACTTTTATTCTTTGTTCTGTTTCATCTATTCCACGATGATTGGTTTTACTTTCATGGTAATTTTTTATGATATCGAAAATATCGTTTTTATTGGTGACATCAATAAGTTTTATTGTGCAACGTTTTAATTTCAGAGAGGGCCATTTAAAGTGTTGTCTAACAGTTTCGCAGAAAGGTTCGTATATGTCTGGATTTTCAAAATAAAGATGATATTGGACATTGGGTAACAAATACTCTTTAACAAAGTTAGTTACATCTGATTCAAAATCATTTTTGGAAAATTTGAAAATTGAACTTCTATTGAAATTCTATTCTTTTCAAAAAGAATTTTAATTTTTGGTTTGGCAGGGGAATGAAAAACGCTATAAATTATTACTTGATGAGAACCGTAATTTACAGGGGTTTCTGAAATAGGAATGCCGACAATTGGGTGATTTTCTGCATTAGAATGGACTGTTTCATTTTCATCAACATTTTCGTTTGTGCTTTCATCAATATCTAAAATATCGTTATCGGGTTGAACTTGAGTAGATAAAGTGTCTAAATTTTGAGATTGATTTTCGTTTTCTAGTTCCTCATTAAATCTGTGAATATAATCAAAAATATTTTGGGCATTATCGCTTGACTTAGTTTCTTTTGTGTTTATTTCGATACGAGACAAAGCGTCTGCGTTCGTATTTAGTTTTCCTTTTTTGTATATGATGTTATAATCATATTCATTCAATTTAATCCGCCATCTTAACAATTTTGAACTTGGGTCTTTAAGAGAAAACAGCCATTGAAGGGGCTTGTGGTCAGTAATTATATTAAATTTTCTGCCGTATAAATACGGTCGAAAATATTTAGTTGACCAGACGATACAGAGCAATTCTTTCTCAATGGTACTGTAGTTTTGCTCGGATTCGTTCAACGTTCGCGACGCATAGGCGATTGGTAGATCTTTACCAATAGGGCCTTGAGATAATACGGCGCCTAAAGCAACGTTACTGGCGTCAGTTGTCAAATTGAACGGTTTTGAAAAATCCGGATATTGTAAAATTGGCGAATTAGTTAACAGATTTTTACAAGTTTCGAAACATGATATAAATTCTTGATCGTGAATAATTTTAGCGTTCTTTTTTAAGCATTTTGTTAGGGGTTTTGTGACTTTTGCAAACGATGGAATGAACCTTCGGTAGTAACCGACTAGTCCGAGGAAACCTTTGATTTCTTTTGTAGATTTGGGAATAGGATATTGTTTTATTGCCACGATTTTGGAAGGATTAGGCTTCACGCCTTCTGTTGTGACTACATGTCCTAGATAACCTACCTCTTTACGTAAGAATTCGGATTTATCTACCTGAAGTTTTAAGTTTGCCTCTCTAGATCTATCAAATACTGATTTTAAACGATCTATGTGCTCTTGTAAACTCGTCGAAAAAATTATAACATCATCCAAATATACCAGGCACATTTCGTTTTGGATACCCCGTAGTATATTATCCATTATTCGCTGAAAGGAAGCCGGCGCATTCTTTAAACCGAATGGCATACGAAGGTATTCATAATGACCGGTTTCACAACTAAAGGCAGTTTTTGGGATGTCATTTTCTTCCATTTGAATCTGATGGAAGCCGCTTGCTAAGTCGAGAGTACTGAAATACTGGCAACGACCCAGTTTGTCCAAAAGATCAGTAATGTTCGGCAGTGGGTACCGATCATCGATAGTCTTTTCATTAAGACGTCGATAATCCACTACAACACGCCACTTTTGTTTGCCAGTCGCATCTATCTTTTTGGGCACAACCCAAATAGGTGATGACCATGGCGAACTACTGTGCCGAATGATATTTTGGCATTTTTTCGATTTGATTTTCGACTTCTTTTTTGTGAATATAGGGATAACGATAAGACTTTGTGTATATGGGTGATTCATCCGTTAATTTTATTTGATGTTTAATTTTATTAGTGAAAGTTAAAGTTGAGTTTTCGTTGTAAAATATATCAGAATATTGAGATAATAAATTAATCAATGCTTCTTTTTCTTCGGCGTTTAGATGATCAAGCCTAAGTTTTGATATATCGAGATTAGGTGTGGGTTCGAAATTTTGAGTGTTAAAATTATTCAGATCAATATTTTTTAAACAATTTTGATCAAATATTTCAACTTCTAAAGGTTCCGAGAAATTTAGCATCACCTCTTTATCAGTCGGGTTTAGAATTGTAGTTATCGCATAACCGTTCTTAGAAGTTGTCAGCGACTCTGGGATTTCGCAATCTTGTACCTTTTGGTGTGGAATTACAATATCTCCGTTTTCTGCGGTAGTTTTAATTTTTATAACTTGTTTACAACGAGGAGCTACTGCTATCAGGTTTAGCGTTTTATGTTTAGTGTAATAGAAGTACATTTTAATTTTTGTATAGGGTGTTACAATAAATTTATCCACATAGTCTAATTTTGATTGCAATAATAAAATATTGTCTAGTCCGATTAAACCATCAAAAAGTTCGTGAAATTTGAATAAGTAGAACTTTAATAGTCTTGGTTCAGGCAGATTAAAACATTTTGAAGCGGGGATCATGACACTATGATCGTGCGAAGATGTTTGCAAAGCGGTTACGATAATAAATGGGTCATACTGTACATTTTTCGAAAAAATTTTGAAAACTAAATCTGGGTTCAAAAATGAGCGGGATGCTCCGGTGTCAATTAATAATTTTAGATTATTTTCGGGCCAATAAATGTAAGAAAGTTTACTTTTGTCTAAATTATTTAGCGAAATAATTTCAGGTTTTTTAGTCATAGAATTCGAGTCAGGCGGTTCCGGTAAAGGTGGCAAATCTTTCGAAGGATTCATTAAACTATTAGGGGGTTTGGTTAAAGGAGTTAAAAATGGAGTTTTAGTTATGGGTTTCGAATCGTAAGGAGTTTCATTGGAAATTGTGGAGTCGTGGACAGATAAGGGCATTTTTAAGTGGTTGGAAGTGTGTGGCAGGGAATAGGAAAATTTTCGTCATTGTGGTCACTATCATTGTGGTCATTATGGTCGAGCGGATTTTCGTAATCAAAATTTTCTTGTTCGTTATTTGTTTCAACTTGAACGTTAAAATCTGAAATTTCAGATTGATATTGATTTTCAGTTTCATATAAATTGGAAATATCATAAAGATCATCGTCATTGTTTTCTTCGTTGATTTCAGTATTGTAAATTTCTTCGATAATAGGTTGTTGACGAGGGCGATAGGAGGTAGAAGGGCGATAGGACGTAGAAGGGCGATAGGAAGTAGAAGGTTGGTAAGGCTTTTTATAACTTAGGTGAGTGGTGGTAGACATTGGCGTTGGTTTTGGAAATTGTCTATTTTGGTTTGGTCTGAACACATTCGAATTTTGTGAATTTTGCATTTGCGGTTTGCCAAATACTTGTGAGTTAGTCGGGAATCTTTGATTAGCGATTGGTTTTGGCTGAATATTGATTGGCTGCGACGGAAAACCTGGATTCATCGGAAAACGACATGGCTGTGGATTGTTAAATTGTACAGGTGGAAATTTGGGAATAACGTAATTTTGAGGGCTATTTAGCTGAAATTGTAATTTTGGAAATGGTGCATTTATTTTAGATTTCATAACATCACTGGCACTGGTCATATTTTGAAAATATTTTATATTGTCTTCTTGAGTTACTAATTGCAAAGCTTCGTTTAAATTTGTGGGGCGCATACAACGTATGGTAGTCCCAAGTGGTTCCTTTAAACCGGACAAAAATGTTTTGAGAGCTAAATTGTTATAAAGGGTTCTTTTGAGAATTTTTGCTTCTTGAGTGTCTTCGTGAATATCAACATAGTTAATAATTAAATTTAGGAGTTGTAGAATTCTATCATAAAATTGCTGCGGTCTTTCGTTATGTTGTTGTCGCAACATAACCAAATCCCTGTTGAGACAAGCTTCGTCTCTTTGATCAGCGAAATGACGATACAGTGTTTCCTTGATATCATTCCAGCAAGTGATAGTTTGAATATTTACAATAAGTTTAGCATTTCCACTTAGTTTCTCAATTAAAGAATGCATCAGATAAACGTTTTGAAAACATGTTGGGTTTTTAGTGTCAAAAAATTGATTTACTATTGATTCGCAAACAGTCAAATATCGATTTAATTCGGTTGGGTTACCGTCAAATTCGGGAACACATTTTAAAAATTCGGGTTTGAATGGAGTGGTCATTTTTTGTGATTTTTGAGAAATATTTTCGAATAAAACTTCTGGTCGATCAAAATTTTGGATTTCAGTTTCAGTAAGTTCGTTTGAGTCACTTGAAGACAAAGACAAATTGGCAAGATCTTCGACAAATTTATCAAAAGACATCAAAATTGCACTTACATTAAGAGATGAGCAATTTTGGCCATCTGAAGTCTGGGTTCGGCGATGTGGTCCTCTTCCAAAGCTTCTGATTGGTCCGTGCGGGAAACAGACGATTTTGTTCTGATGACCGGCGACGGTTCGATAATCGATCAATCGTTGATACGATCTCGCGGCACGTTCGATACGCGGCGTTTCGATTATCCGGAAGACTGCGACAGTTAATGGTCGGGAGCGTAAAGCGGTCTTTTTAAAAAATTATTTATTGAACATAAAGTTACAATACAAAGTATAGAATAAGAATGAGGTATACAATATAGCAAAGTCCCGTTTTTATAGGGGACGCTTCGGCGGTGTCTTCTTGTGCAGCGTCAGCGCTTCTTCGAGATCGGTGGTGACATAATTCGTGCTAAGGATAGTAGAATATTATTGTTTGTTTTAAATCGGGTATTCAAAAAAATTAAAATGTTATTGCCAAATGTAATATGATGTGCCTAATTTTTTCTCTGTTTTTCTCCCGGTTTTTCCCAATGGTTTCAACCCGCAAACCTTTTACCTGCGGTCCTGTTTCATTAAAAAAATTATCCACCCGTATAAAACGTCATCAAAATTGCAAAAATAAACGAAATCGAATTTTGTAAAAAGGGTTCGATTGCGTTCCATAACATCTAATAATTTTTTCTACTTCTACACTAGTAACATAAAGTAGTCGCACCGAAAGACTGCGTCCGCGCGGAAGTGGAGAAGCGCGGGACGCTTTGTTGCTATTGGCTGGACGTAACAATACGATGCAGCGCGCTTCCCTATTCGCAATTATTACAACCACGCGACATTGAGGAGAGGAATGATTATCCTCAGGTGTGCGCCTCGAAATTTATAATTTTGAAAACTTCGTAGTATTTTCGAGATCATGAGTCGTTCAGGATGTACCGGATGGGCCGAAACATTTTGTATAAAATATATATAAATAAATATACTTAGGTATATATTTTTTGTTTTAATCATAATTTTTTTGTTTATCAACCCATTTTAAAAAACCAGGCATCTTTGTTTGCAGAAAAGAATAAGCTATTTACAGAAAGCTTCAAAATGGCCGATTTATTAAAACCCAACATGGCGGCGATTTTAAACTTAGCCATTTGTTTGGGTTAATTAATAAAAAATATCGGCATGATTCGAACATTACAAAATGTGAGTAAAGTGGTCTTTCCTCTACATTTTGAGACCACTGCGAGGAAAATCGGTCCACCGGGGGCAGAGCTATACACAATAAAATAAAGCATCATTTTCATCATTTTTATGCTGATGCAGTAATAAAACTTCTTCCATTGCTTTCTCCCATATTTTTTTATTTATTAGGTTACCGATTTTAAAAAACGAGACACTGTTGCTTGGGGAAAAAATAAACTATTGACAGAAAACTTCTGAATAGCCGATTTTTTAAAATCCAACATGGCGCAATGTTTAAATTTAGCTTATCGATGCTTCGTTTAAACTTTCTTTGATGTAAGTATTTATATTTAATTTATTTGTTCCAGGGGCAGCGTTGGGGCGCTAGAGATATATTATGAAAAAAAAAAATTAACACCACTGCCCTTTTAGAGTTAAAAAAATTATGAAAAAAAATTAACACAACTGCCCTTTTAGAGTTTTTTTTATTTTAAGATTAAATAATTCGAATTAAATTTTTTTATATGTTTCATTTTTGTTTATCTTGCTACATTTCGAGAAAATATCTGTCCGCTTCTGAACAAAGAAATGTAATTCCATTAATAAAATTAAATAGTAAACTTTTTCCATTAAGCCTTGTATTAAAATTTTGATACTCCCTACTCCCCTGGTCATCAATTCCATTAATCGAAACAATGGGGAACTTGCACAAAAATTAAATTTGAAAAATATTACTCACAAATGTAATTTATTGCCATTAAATGAATCGCAAAAAAAACTAATTTTCATTTTTCTGTAATAAATGTAAGCAATTCAAAACTGCATAATTCAAATCATTCTTGTAACGGGCCGTTCTTGGTTGTGACGTCAAGCAGTTCGTTGGTGGTGGCGCCTTTGGTGGGTGGCAGCACCATGTATAAACTAATACGGGTAGTACATATGTATAAAAACTACGCACGCTTTGTTAAGAACCAGCAACGAGAACTCCCTATCCTTGTCTATCCGTCTTATTATAGTCTTCTTATCCGTCTTATTATAGTCTCGATATTATTGATAACGTTTGAAAAGTATGTGCTGTATTAAATAGTTATTTCCATTGCGAGATGCGCAAGCGCACTTTTTTGGCCCGCATTACATCGGTCCTTAAAACTATCTCCAAGGCCAAAAGAGCTTACGCATCCAGAAATGTATTACAGTTTTCCTGCTAACGACAACATTGTGAATATAACCATTGTTGGCTTCGTGTGGGATTGAACCCGAATTACTAGTCTCGCGGCCTCACCATTCAGTTAAAAGAGTGTTTATTTCAATGTTCAATTTCCATTTTCTCTTCTCTAATTCTGTGTAGCTGTCACTCTTGTCACTGCTTGCCGATCGATAGAGTGACATGTGGTCACGACCATTCCCGCTCTTTTCATGTCGTTTCAAATTAATAAGTTTGCGGTCACAACTTAAATTATTATTTATTGCAAATTAAATATTGCGATTTGAGGTCATGATATTTGGTATGTGCTCTTTCTATACAGGGTGGTCCTCAGAGAAATAACCAAGGATAGAGGGAGTAAGAACAAAAAGTAAACAAAGCCAACATCTTTTTGAGTGATGCCGCGTACGCCATTGTTTACAGCATTTCATTTCAAAATAGAAGGGTTTAATAATGAGATTCAATGAAGGCACACCTCCCATAACGCTAAATTAACAAATGTAGTTATTAATTTCTTGTTTGTAACAATTTTAAACTAAAACTAAATTGCAGTGTAATTATAGTATCTAGTTATCACTTTAAACCGCCCGACATGGCAACGCTGCTTTTGCTGCCGCGGGCGCCTCGTCCGTTAACACGATATTTGTTTTGTGTATGCCCAGCATGTCAAGTTTTCCGATTGTTTACGTATGGATTTTTCCCGTTTTTAATTGTTTTTCTGTTAATTTAAAGGCTATTTATTAGTATTTAGGATATAGTGACTGATTTTGTATACAATGGGACGCAGAAAGTGTGTGGTATGTGGCTAAATTGATATTTCTCAGGACATAACCTATCTCAGGTAAATGTTGTACACACGGGCCTAATGTTTGTTTACTTCGGTAAATTTGCATAAGATGTTGGTTGACTACAAATGTATGTATTTTGAGGCTGTTGCTCCCTCTATCCTTGGTTATTTCTCTGAGGGGTGGTCCAAACTTTACTAGCAATACTTTAAAAACTGCTAGAAAATTTCAAAGAAGGAGATGTTTTCATATAAACATGTATCGAAATCCTAGCGGTTTTTGATATACAGGGCGTCAAAGTTCAATTTTTTTCAAGTTTTCTTTTATTTTTCCCAAAGGAAGACAGCTAAGGCAAACATATTTAAACAGTCATTAAACAGTGATTAAATACTATAATTTGCAGGACTGTAGAACGAGTTTGCTCAGATTGGTACCCGAAGGAAACAGGGTCGTTCTATCGTGGGTGCCCGGTCACGCGGGAATAGCGGGGAATGAGACTGCGGACCTACTGGCTAGAGAGGGATCCATGAGAAGACCGGTGGGGCCAGAACCAATATTGGGGATTGCACCAAGGGTCGCAATTGGAGCGCTGGACGAATGGCTGCATGGCAGGTTCGTCGAGGAGTGGCGCAGGGCTCCGGGGATGAGGCAGACTAGGCTCATGATTCGTGGGCCGTCGTCCGTCCTGTCTAGAGAGCTGCTGCGTCTGCCTAGGACAGAGTTGAGGGGAGTGGTGAGGGTCCTCACTGGGCACTGCTGCCTGGCTCGCCACCTGCACTTTATAGGGGTGGGAGGGGAGTCTGAGTGCAGATGGTGTCTGGAGGATGAGGAGACACCGCACCACTTGGTCACTGAGTGCCCTGCACTCGACAGGGTGAGATTCAAGTCCTTCGGCTCAGCAGCTAAGCTGAGCGCGGAGGATGTATATGGTGTCGGGTGGGTGAGCTGCGGGCCTTTATTATTAAGAGGGCCGGCTTGCTGGCCGCCGTGTGACGCTGGCCGTGGGGGCACAACGGGCCCACTGTGGCCTACGTGCCGGGCCGATTTAAGGCGGCCACCCCCTGCACTGGATAGGATAGGATACTATAAATTAAAAATAATTCAGCCCATCTACATCCACCAGTGCCGGAGAGACGGGGGTCAACCATCATATTTTTTTAATAAAAAAATGGTACGCCACTGGAAAGTAATATTTTTTGCATTCACTAAATTTTCCAATAAATTCTAAGAAAAAAAACTATTCTTGACTTTTTTTCGAAAAATGTACCGTTTTTGAAAAATTCACTTTTATGCGTTTTAATTTTTTTAGTAGAATAAAATTAAAGTAGATCTAAGCTTTCGAAAATTTGGACACCTGCTAAGTTTTTAATTCCGAACAATTTTCCTTAATAACATTTTGCCGTTAGACCTACCTAAAGCCCACTTTACTGGTGCAAAAAATTAGATTTTTTTAAATTCCCAGGACACATGATTTTTCGAATCTAGAAACCTTTTTGTAGGTTTTATGACCAAATGTGATTAAGGAACGTTGTTTGGAATTGAAAACTTAATATGTGTGCAAAATTTCGAGAGCCTAGACCTACTTTGATTTTCTTCTGCTAAAAAAATTAAAACGCATAAAAGTGAATTTTTCAAAAACGGTCAAGAATGGTTTTTTTCTTAGAATTGATTGAAAAATTTAGTGAATGCAAAAAATATTACTTTTCCAGTGGCGTACCATTATTTTTTTATGGAAGTAGATGGGCTGAATTATTTTTAATTTATAGTATGTAATGAGTGTCTAAACTGTACGAAATATGTTTGCCTTAGCAGTCTTCCTTTAGGAGAAATAAAAGAAAATTTGAAAAAAAAATTGAACTTTGATTGACTTGTATATCGAAAACCGTTAGGATTTCGATACATGTTTATAGGAATACATATCCTTTTTTTGAAATTTTCTAGCAGTTTTTAAAGTATTGCTGATAAAGTTTGGACCTCCCTGTAGATAGGCATATAAAGAAATAAAAAAAGTTCAAGTTCCCTATTCCACCACCGCAAAAAATGTTTTTTTTTATAAACTTTAACACCCTGTATCTCAACAACGAAGCTTTAAAACATGCAAGTTCATATGAACTTTTCTTTTGAATATTTACGACTTTACGATTAAAGCGTACTTCGCAGATTTGAGCCACCACTCACCTCACTGTCGTTGCTGTGCAGCTTGAGCCTGTACCCGGGCAGCAGGTCCTTCCTGGTGTTGACGTCCTGAAGGGCGAGGTGTGCGGCTGGCATGCAGGCCTGCCCGCCCTGCCAGCCGCCCTCGCCCATCATCGGGAAGATGCCGCCGATGTGCAGCACGTTGCCGTCGGCGGCGCCGCCCACGCCCTGCTTCCGGCGTCGCGACGTCGACGCGCCGGAGGCGTCCCCGGCCGCGCCGCCGCCACCCCCGTCGCCGCCGCCGCCGCAGCGGGCCGCCAGCAGCAGCAGCAGCGCGGCGACCGGCAGCAGCTGGGACCGCGCGCGCGCCGGTGGGCACATCTGGAACGGAACGGTACTGTTCAGGGTTAATTCATCACAATGCCACAGTAGCCTGACTCGCTCAAAATTTGTCAGACTCCCCAGCTTCGACTAACTTCTACTCAGCTTATTTTCAGGTCGCGACGGCTCTGTTATAACCGATGGTTATGATGCGTCAGATCGTCTCTGACAGAGCCGTTCTCCAGGAATCGGTTGTTATACTGTTACTGTGATGATTATTAGAGTAACCCAAATATGCAACGCGCATATTTTGCATATTATATGCATTTTTTTAAATAGTTGCATATATCCTTAAAATATGGCATATTGTGCATAATTGAAAGAATTTGGGATAATTTAAATCTTTGGCAGGCGTTTCATTCATTTTTGGGAACGGGGTTCGGTGTCTAGGTAGTTACAGGGTCATTCAAACTCGGAGTCCCAGGCCGGTAGCGGGCAAACGAAAAGAGTAAAAAAAATCTGCATGTGGGATCTTAAATGGGACCGATTGTAGACCAAATACAACTTTTATACAAGGCGTTTTGTCAGTTTTTGTCCGCTTAAGAAGTTACAGGGAAAAATTTCCAGAAAATTAAAGGGGCTAATTGACTCTAAACTCTGAGTAGGCCATGACAATTTGTTTGAACTTGTCAGTTTGGCATTACAAGTACAGCACTAGCATAAATCAGTGTGAAAGTAGTGTTTTGTAATGGCCACACACGTCGATAAAGTAAATATGCTACTTATTTATGGAGAAGCCCAGAAAAATGTTAGAAGAGCTGCACAAAGGTACCTATCCCGACCGGTATGCACCTAGCTATAAAATGTTTTTGCGACTAGAGCAAAGTCTAAGAAATAATAAAGATGCATTTAATATCTGAAAAGGCAAAACTATAAAAAGGGCCAGAAGTGATGAAAAAATAGCATTAGTATTAAATTATTTTGAGAGTGCACCAGAAAAATCGTTAACCAATGCAACGCGTGATTCAGAATACCTTTGTCGATAAATATTTGCAGCTCTTCTAGCATTTTCCTGGGCCTCTCCATAACTAAGTAGTATATTTACTTTATCGTCGTGTGTGGCCATTACAAAACACTACTTTTTACACTGATTTATGTTAGTGCTGTAATTGTAATGCCAAACTGACAAGTTCAAATTGTCATGGCCTACTCAGAGTTTAAGGAGTCAATTAGCCCCTTTAATTTTCTGGATATTTTTCCTGTAACTTCTTAAGCGGGCAAAAACTGACAAAACGCCTTAGATAAAAGTTGTAGAGAAAAAATGGAGGTATCCACGAGAGCAATAAAAAAGTGTGTTCGATAGAAAAAAATATACCGGGCGTCGCGACGCCTGGCGCCGTTTGTCATTTTTTATTTTAATCTTAGTTTGGTCTACAATTGGTCACATTTAAGATCCCACATGCAGATTTTTTTACTCTTTTCGTTTGCCCGCTACCGGCCTGAGACGCCGAGTTTGAATGACCCTGTACCTGGTTTTCCCAGAATAATATAGGTAAATTATAATTTTATGGGCACTAATCCTGGTGATCTGAAAACGAATAAAGTAGGTATTTATACCTATTTAATAAAGTACAATTATTGAAAAGGACAGAATAAATTAAAGATAGGTAAAAATTTATAAGTATCCGAAGGAGAATCCATTTTTGCATTTCTAATTTCAGAATTTTCGAACGAATTTTCCCAGTCCCTTACAGATGTTAAACAGATGTTAAACTATTCGAAAACAAGGAAATAAAGAAACAACTTTCCTTTCTAAAAGCAAATTTTACCTTTCTTTCTAAAACAATAACACAAATGGAAAAGTCTAATTTGCCATTAACCCGAAGTGTAGAACTGGTAAAACAATCTGAGGTTGCTTTTCAAAATTTAACAGGTAAAATTGGGGACAAAATATTTCAAAAATTTAGAAATGTGATGGAAAAAATAGTGGATTTCAGTTTCTTAGCCAAGTAGCAAATATTTTAAGGGGATAAGCGCACCTCTTACATTGGTTGACGTGGAAAGGAGTTTCTCCATTTATAAATTTTTGTATTCTGATAGAAGACAAAATTTTTTAATCGAGAATTTTGAGCAACATTTAGTGGTTTATTGTCTTTACAACTAAATTTCAACCTGATTTTTATAATTTATAATAAATGCATATTTAGATTTAGATTAATCGCCCTGTATGTAGAAAATAAAATAAAATATTGTTACTTATAAATGCATTTAGAAATTTGTATGTACATTATATATGTTTATTTGTAAATGAAACAATAAATATATATTTTTAAAGTATTTCTTAATTTGCATATTTTCAATATTATTTTCCTGCATATTTTGACTAAATTTTTTGCATACTTATGCGCATATTTTTAGGGTTTCGACTTGCATATTTGGGTTACTCTAGTGATGATACCTACTACAACCTGAGAAGATAAGTCCACGCGCACATTTTACATTTTGGATGTACCTACGTCATTAGGCGCTATAATACCTTTATAAAAGCGCCTTCAAAATGGTCCCTATAGCTCCAAGTTCTCCGTATACTTTACTATTACTGCAATATACAAACCACAAACCCTTGCAGTTTTGTGCCACGAATTTCGCCAAACGTGAACATCGGATTATTTCAAAAAATTGTGCTACCATGGAAGCATCTAATTTCGGTAAATGATCGGATTGCCGATGTAATCCTTGTCCATGATAACTTACACTAAAGAACTAACAACACTATAACTACCCCAACAATATAATAATAATAAATAACATCATTATAATACAGGGACCGGCAGAAAGTTGGACACAAAAATTTAATATTTTTAAACTCTGATTTCTATTTCTAGCTGCTAATCGAACAAAATTAAAGTTTAGTAGCAACTTCTTGTGTTATCCGATGATAAGTTGCGTTTGCAGTATTTTGTTTTTTGTAATACACAGGGTGGTCGGAAAAAATACAAAAAAAGTTAAATTTCTCTTTTTTTGACTAGGTGGCTGTGATTTTAAATCTGACATCCACCTTTGATTCCAAACAACTTTTGTAAGTAACTTTTGACCGTATTTTAAAAAAGAAGGGTACTTACTTTACTCTTCAGTTATTTTGACATTTTTGAATCTACCTCGTATCCAAAAAGCGATATTTAAATTTTGCTATGTGCGTTTTGAGTTTGAAATGATGCACCAACTTTTATCGAGAATAAAGTTTTCTGGGAAATTAATAATAAAAAAGTTTTCCATTTGTGTCCAACTTTCTGCCGGTCACTGTATAAATCGCTGCTGCTAATGTTTTGGTTGATCAGCACACGGAATAACCAATCAGAAAACATAAATATGTTAGATCAGATGCCTAGCTAGGCGGGCGGGTGGCGTTGCCACGAATATTTCCTCATTATTGAAGCCTGAATAATTATCGTATGTTCCGTATCACAGCCGACTCTAGGAAAGCCCTGAAATTAAGAAAACAGGCAAGAGAAGGCTTGCAGGTCGCCGCAGCGTGGCCTGTCACTCACTGCCAGTTGGTTGTAGACGAAACTAACGAGACAAACTTTGTATACGCGACTGAATGTAAGATGCCAACGCCCCGACGGGACTATGCGAACTAATATTAGGGCCATTGTCACCATGTGAACGGTACTAGCCACCGGGTCTACACTGCGTTTTTCTTTGCTCTTGTTCATTGTTGGCATGGCCCATAGACTAGTTTAGCATTCAGCCTATAGGGGGCGTATAGTGCAGGTGGTGGTCTCGTCACGAGATTGCTACGACGAGGCAGTGTGTCCCTGGGTGGAAACAGACTGCCCGAAGTGCTAGCAACAGCTTTTTTATAAATTGTTTTGTTTGTGCAAATATGAAAAATATGTAAAAGTTTGGAATGAATAAGCGAAAGAAGTTATTGGTTCCTTGTACAATTTGAAGCCTCAAAATGCCTAGAACCGATGAACTTATTTTTATACCTGGCTGTAAGTCAAATATCAAATCGTAATACCTAATAGCTTGAAGTAAGTAGTTAGGTTTTCTTTGCTTGACTGCAGACAGTCAATATGTAATCGTTTTGGACTTTCCAAAGGACGAAAATTTAAGTGTAATATGATTAAGGGCCAATTCCATAAACAAACTAAAGTTACCTATACCCACACCGGGAATATTACTTATTATAAATACTTGAACTTCTGTATATATTTCGTTAGGTACTGTTAGTGTCTGTTAAACAAACATACTTTACTTACCCAATTATTGAAGCAAAATGCACAAATGTATCTAATTACAATTCACAAAAAATCTTTGAAACTTATTAGAAAAAATAAACTAAAGCCAAGGTGCCGCAAAGTTTGTTAAAAAGGCCCATGGCTATTAGGTATTAGCCCCTCTGGACTGCATAGATCCATTGAACCGTCCCGCTGCGGCGTTGCCACATATTTGCACAGGGCTTGAAAGTTTGAGAAGGTTGTGTTCAGTATATTTTAGCCAAAGTGTCGCGTGACAGAGATGAAGGATATAGTTTCCAGCGTGTGCAGCATAAAGAGACAGAATTTTGCTATGGAGAAGTCAATATACGGAACAGATTCGTAATAAAAAAAGGGTTTATCTGATGACATTCGTGTGCAATTGCGTTAGTTAAAGCTCAAAGGTTGCAATACATTAAATAATAGATATTCATAGGCAAGCTGGGGAAATTTGATTAGAAAGGTTTCGTTACGTGTTATGTTGGTGCATGTACTGTATACTGTGTACGACTTTTGAGCAATTAAAAAGAGTTCCCAAGTAACTTACTGTCAGCCAGTCGCCAGGGGTAAATAATTATTAATCGTGTAGTTTAGAACGACTCCAGCTTTCGTTTTTGAATACCTACTTAAAAGAGTTATAGAAAATATGAATTAATAACTGGTTTGCAAAGCGTGATATTGCGATATTTTGTCGAAATTTTACCTACCTAAAAACTCAGTCTTTCATGCATTATAAGAGCCTGTTTATGAGTTAAGTTAATAACATTTTGTGGTAAAACGGTAAAACCTCCAAAAGGACACTTTACTGGGGTGACAAATTAATTTTTAAAAAATTGTCAAGACATATATTTTTCTGAATTAAAATTAAATCACAAATTAGTTTAAAACAAACAAGTAAAAAAAAACAGAAGCTCAAATTTCAACTCTAAAGTTTTATCAGGCCAGTTCCATTTATATAGTTTTTAGTTTTAGATACAATTATTAATAATTATAACAATATAAACAATTAAAATTTCCTCTATCTTAAATTAGAACATAATTTTTATTATTGTTATTTTAGACTTAATTTGCAATGTTCTGCAAATTAGACAGGCAATTAGACTTGCAAAATAATTATCCAATTAACCCTGGTCTTTTTAGAAGCAATGTAATTGACATTGATAATTATTTAGTCTGCCATTATTCTTCGTGTTACCGAAGGCAAAGCTACGCCTAGACTGTTATTAAGGGTCATTGTTGAAATAGGCACACTAAATATTTCGCATAAAACTTACATAAAAAGTAATGACACCCCAACTTAGTATCGAGTCCTAAGAAGTGTAAGACTTAGGTGTTTCAATTTGCCTTCGCACCAAAACCCAAAACTATAGTTTGAAATTCGGTGCCCCAGGATTTTTTGCGCACATTTTCAATAGTGTCTCTGACCATCTAAAGGCATTACCTATTACCTAGATTTCATTTTACCATAAATAGATACATCCAGAGTCCTTTAAAGCATACCTACCTACCTACTATATAATAATGGAGTTAAGATGGAACTTATTTTACTATTTCGTATTCCATTCATATAAAATGCTATTGAAAATAAGCGATTTAAGGAAAATCTGGATACACATATCCAGATATATAGGTATATTTATATCCGTTGAGAAATTCTACCTAGTATAATATACTTCTGGCAATGTAACGAAAAAATCAAGAACGATTTTCTGTGGGCTGTATATTTCATTCAAGCTTATTATATTAGATTACACTGGAGTGCAATATCCCTGGGATCAGGAAATGATATACGGCTTCTTCAGTTCCCTCCAAATAGCTATTTTCCTTATCAGTCTTTGAAAATTGGTATACATACTTTAAAGTTGGCATTATTAAATGATTTATTTTTACATTTTTTTACTATTCATAAAATTGTTAAAAACTTTTAAAAATATTTCCTGCTCCCTCCCCTGTAAGTACCTACACTTTACATACAGGCCCGCGAAAGTCAAATATGACGTCACGGGCCCAAAACGCTGATTGGCTACTGTTTTGCGACGTTGACACGATAAACGGCAATATTGATGTTTCTATTAAGAAGAAGAAAATTTACGTAACTTATGATATTTTGTGGCAAAAGCTAAATAGACAACACATGACCTCAATATATCAAGGGGCGGCGCGGCGTTGCACGAGTGGGTCGAAAAGAGCAGAGTCCATAAAAAGAAATAAAAAAATTACCTCAATATCAATTTTAATAATATACCAAAAAACGCAATGTTTTTCACTTTTTTGAGTTAAAAGTTACTTGCAGAATGGTCACCAACTTGTACGTTATCCCAACCTAAATAAATCTAGATTCTAACAACATTTTGCCAGTCAATATACCTATACATATTCTTAACAATCAAAATTTAATATATTAGGTAACTCGAAATATTCCGACATCCTCGAATATGTTTTCTATCATCTCCTAACATGGCTATCAAAAGGTTTTCCGGATGACCAAATATTCCTTTCTCTCAATTACGGGATTTATCATATATTACAGTTTTTCAGGGAGGTAAAATAGCAATATTTGCTGGTAATAAGTGCCTAGCACCATCCTTATATAAGACCAATTATTGCATTTAATTTCAAACCGGCATACGGTATACACTTTAACTTTTAACTTTTGCAGGTTTCCGGAAATAGTATATTTCATTACGAGTCTGGAAATAAAGATTTCTCCGTGCGCGCATGACGGGAAGACATGCAAGCACGGAAAAATCTATTTCTGGACGTGTAATGAACGATATTTTTTATTATACTTCTTTGAAAACGGAAACTTAAAACATTTTATCGGCATATTATAATAAATTTAATTGACAAAAAATAAACAATGCAGACAATATAGTGTTTGGTTATGATGCGTTTCCATGGTTACTCTCAAATTATTTCAAAGGTGCTTTGTTGTAAATTAGTTATTGTCAGATAAGGTGAATAAAACGTCAAAAATATTACAGAAATGTATCCAAATATTGAAACACTTACGTATTAAAATACAAAATAGGTACATGTTAAATATCAGAGAGCATATAGAGTTTCTTAAATTTAGTTTACTTTGTATATTTCTATTTTAAAGTCATATATTCGGTATTTTTATTCAGCGCACGGAAAGTTTTTCCATGCGCTGTTTCCGTGCGCTAGCCCGAAAAACCCCATCTTTCATTATTGCTAAAACAGATGAAAATAAGGTGTTTTTAAAGAAGTATAATAAAAAGCATTTTTCAGTTTTATAATTAGTTCGGTTTACATTACAGAATGACAGGATGACATGCATGGCCAGACCAGACTACAGATTGTTAGACACGACCATAGACATACATGTAGTATGTCAATGGTTATTTGAAATTTGTAATAAGTAGAACTGGTTAGATTTTCTGAATCTCTCGTATATAGTTACTTACAGCATTAAAAAATTTATTGACTATATACACTAGCTCATAATTTTTTTTATGAATGAATAAATCCAAAGTGGAAGCAATGGCATTCATAAAAAATGGTGTAGGGTATGTAAATGATTCGCTTTCGATTAAATTCGTTCTTTTATCTTTCTGTACAATTACATATTGGAAATTCAAATTGAATCAAATTGAAATACGAATTTCTAGAAAGGTTTACTTGGTCTTTGCACAACACTCACCCAAATTTGATTCGGCTTGGGCTTGGCTTTTACAGCCACATTAAATACTTATGCACGATTTATTTTCAGGAACGAATTTAAAAATGCAGTGCGAATACCGTATCGACTTCATTCCAATACTTATAGATCTGTATTATATTTTTGTAGCCAAGCAAATACATAAATAAAAAACAATATAAGCGTTGACTGACGTATTAATAAGACTTCTCACGGCTATAGCTTTATATTCTGAAAAGTAGATGGCGCCTATGGTCAACAATGTATTTTGCATTGTATTTTGTCTCCGGGAAGCGCATGGTGAGCCAGAGAACTGTCAAACATGACAGCCGTGAGCAGTCTTTACTAATAGGTCAGTCAACGATATAAGCATCTGCTGGTTATGCCAAGCTCAGGTAGATGCAAACTTTGCCATTTGTAAGCCTATTTTTTTATAGTAGGTATATTTTCTTTTGTATACTGGCAATAAAGTCGTTTATTATTATTTACTTTCCGCGCCTTGACGTAGTAGCTCGTAGTCGTCATCATAGGGAACTCCTTATGTGTGAGAATATACGTGTGTAGAAATAGTATTGTTTGTTGAAGTTCTTTTTTTAGTTGAATTGTGGCTCTATCAATCTACCAAAATAATTAATCGTCAATTCGTTTCATTTTTAGGGTTATTTGTTTGGTCTCGCTTTGTTATAGGAATAATAATTTTAGTGCATCTTTTCATTCTGCAACAGAAAGGTACTCTTATTTCGAAACGATAAAATCAACTGTTTGCGTTGAAATTCGCAAAATGTGACCCAAAAAAAACTGTTAATTTAAAAAAATGCTGTCTTACCTAATGTTTGACCCTTGTTTAACTTCAAAAAGTGCAAAATTCTTGTGTTTATTATTACCTAGAGGGAACATGTGAGCGAGTATCGGTTGGTTAACAATGCGGCAAAGATGTTTCCTCCACCTCGCTTGTCTGCTTCATTCTGTCTTATACTATTTGAATAATTTCACCTTGCGTTTTGTGGGTCATACTATAAGCGTGCCAGGTTACAGCTTTACTGTAGTAGAAATATATAATAATGTATAATTAATATAATATCCTAATTTATATACCACTGAGAAGTTCCTAATTTGGCCCAAAAGAGGAGAAAATGGGTTCAGTGCATATCCTGCATATCCTGCAAAGGATATATGTTGTATCTCTTAAACAAATAACATTTCTATAAGGCATATTAGCCCCAATTATCATATTTTGATCCTCCCCCCATATACAGGGTGAGTTTTTTTTCGATGACCACTATGGGGATCTCGGAAACTAGCCGAGCTAGAACACAGGTTAAATGGGGAAAGAATTGCGGTTTTGAATGCTCAATCTAATGCCCCTTTTGGATTTTTAAAAAAGTTCATGGCTCACTAGATATTTTGAGAAGAGTGAATTTTTGCTATTTCATCAGATCTCTGGAGCTCCGTTATTTCTGATTATACAGAAAAACTGTAGAGACAAAAATTGTAGATAATTTTGGGCTTACTTAATAAGATAATGAAATCCATTTTTTTTGTTGTTTGTGATTTTTGAGATGTGACATAAACTTGTGTTTTTTTTAAATGTAAATCATAGTTGGCTGTGGCCTTATCAAATCGGCCATTTTTTGAGCTTTCCAGAGATATAATACTCGGCATATAGGTATTATAAAAAATAAAAGAGCTATGACTAATTTTCTGATTTTTTTTTTAATTTTCACGTAGTCAGCCATAGAATATTTTCATAATTACGTTCTATTTTATAATTAGACATACTTCAAACTTTATAATATTTTGTTTTTAGCTAACGAATTGTAACAAAATAAAAAAAATGAAAAAACTCAAATTCAGATCATTATTATTTTAAAAGGTCCACCATTTTATTTATGCAAATATTGCAACTTTTTAAAACTGAATTTGTCGCCTTTCTTAGAGAGCGCCTGTCAATACTGGCAATTGCTTCTAAAACAGCTGCTCTTAATTCATCAATTGTCTCATACGTTATTTTGTACTGTTCCTCACAAAAAGAAATACAAAACGGACAAATCGGGGGATCGGGGCGGCCAGGAAATAGGTCTGTTTCTCCCTACCAACTATTTGGAGAGAGCTGCTCTAGGTAATTTCTTACGGGAAAATAACTATGTGGTGGAGCTCCATCATGATAATTTTTGTTTTATTTTGTTACTTTTGTTACCAGCTAAAAATAAAATTTTTGAAAGTTTGAATTATGTCTTATTATAAAATAGAACGTAATTATGAAAATATTCCATGGCCGACTATGTGAAAATTTAAAAAAATCAGAAAATTAGCCATAGCTCTTTTATTTTTTATAATAACTATGCCAAGTATTATCTTTGGATAGCTCAAAAAATTGCCGATTTGATAAGGTCACAGCCAACTATGATTTACATTAAAAAAAAAAAACACAAGTTTATGTCATATCTCAAAAATCACAAACAACATAAAACATTTGATCAGATTATCTTATTAAGCCCAAAATTATCTACAATTTTTTTCTACAGTTTTTCTGTATAATCAGAAATAAGGGAGCTACAGAGATCTGGTGAAATAGCAAAAAAATCACTCTTTTCAAAATATCTAGTTAGCCATGAACTTTTTTAAAAATCCAAAAGGGGCATTAGATTGGGCATTCAAAACTGCAATTCTTTCCCTATTTAACCTTTGTTCTAGGTCTGCTTGTTTCCGAGATCCCCATAGTGGTAATCGAAAAAAACTCACCCTGTATATCTCCGGGATTTCCCATTCCCAATGAATCATACCCTGTAAATCGCCAGCTACTGTTTATTTTAAAAGGTCAATTATGCTTCGAACAACCCATTATAGAGGAATCAATAGCGATAGCCACATCGGTCCAAGCCTAGACCACGAGTGCGCTACGAGACACCCATCTACCACGACTACTAAATCCCAGCACTCCCAATTCTCGCCAGGTCCACTTCTCGGCAAAGCTGCCTTTCGCAACACCGCATTCGCCACCGGAACGTTATGGGATTGTGGCTTCGCGAAAAATGGGGCTCCCATGATGGTCCGGAAGTCACGTACTTCTCTTCAGCTCGCTGTACAGGGTGTTCTCGTATATTTTGACCCACCCCTAGAGCCTCTATTTTTCGAGTTAGAAACAAATACTTAAATGAAAGTTGTAGAGTACCAAGGTGTATTGTCCCAAAAATAATGTATTGACAGGAATGCTTTTGTCTAAGTTGACATGTTTTTCCATGGCAACCTTGATTACGTATAAATATGGTATTTATCTGCAATTTGGAATATCATGTGAATGCTTAGAGCAAATATATAACATGTTTTTATTATTAGAATCTGAAAAATGCGTGCAATTCAAAAATCCATAAATATACAGGGTGTTTCCAACCTATTAAAATATGTATACTGAAGGATTACGCTTCTATAGGAAACAATTTCGCAATGTGTACGAAAAGTTAAATGGGCCTTTATCGGCCGGGTTTTGAGTATTTGGTCACTTTTGACGGGCGATTTCTCCCAGTCTGACGTTTGATGTTTACCTACATCTCGCCAAGGCCTACTTATTGAAAAAATTCTGTGCTTTTAATGACGATTTTGGGACCCTTTACTGCCGATTTCAAGAAAAATAATTAAAAAAAGCGAGGTAAAGTACGGTACCTAAATACCTACGAAAATCGTCTCGTAAAGTAAGTTTAGCACGTATTTATTTTGGTGATGGTGATGTCAACAAATACAGAATTCTGCGGTTTCGCGAGTTTCTTTACGTGACATCTCAGGACATCTCTGCTCTGTCGCAAACATTTCGCAACGGTTCAACGATTCGAGCGGTGTTGCCAATACGCATTTATTATATTAATATTGTCCAATTAGGTTTTATAAATCTAATAAAATTAATTACGTAGGTAATAGACAAGCGAAAAATATTACGTTAAAAGTGGTTATAACATACAGGGTGATTTTTATAAGTGTTTCATTAGAAGATTATTGGGATGGAAATGACATTTGGATTTACAATTTTGAGGGATCATATAGGAGGTTAGGAACTCTATTTTAAAAATATTTTCAAGATGGTGGCACTTCCGGAAAAATCGGAAGTGAGTACTAACTTTGTTATTTTAAATTGAACACCCTATATATTATTACATTTTTGAACTCCCTATAAAATTCTAAGTCAACTTCATAAATACATATGTGATGTGTCATTATCTCTAACCGTTTTGAAGATATTCTAACTTTTATGATTTTTTTGACAGATGACTTGTCGCATTTAACTAGCTGTAAGTTTTAACTACGATTAATTAAAAAAAAAACTTATATTTTGCACATTGATACTCAATATTAAGGGTCACCCGAATCTGAAGATAAAACTTTAATACCTATATTGTACAGGGTGATCTGAAATTGATGGCCAATATTGTAATTAAAAATATGCGAAAACTCGTTTTTTTCAAATGGAAACCCCCATTTTTTATTTATTTATTGCATTCCTCTTAAGAAATGGTGCTAAAACGTAAATACTCTTAAATTATCTGCAATTAATGGTTCTCGAGTTATTTCATAAAAACTAATATTTCTTCACATTGCTCTGAAATTTGTTCTTACTCGGTCGTAGGATGCCATGGAAAACAAATGATTTGACATTTCTGAATTTATTTAGTTGTCATACAACAACAAATATATTGATATTAGTCGCTGCGAGTGTAATAATGGCTGGTAATTATTATTCAAATCAAGATGTTTTAAACATGTTTTATACGTATGGCGAGTGCAATAAAATTTTGGTAAAAACTTTTAATGAGAGATATCCTCATCTACCACCGCTAACGAAATCAATATTTCGCAAAATGGAAGCAAATTTTGTTTCTCATGGTCAAATAGAAACAAAAAGAACAAAACATAAACTAGTGTCAGGAAATGAGGACAATCAGATTAATGTTTTGGCATATTTTCACGCAGAGCCCAGAAATTCTATTAGAGGTGCAGAACGTGCATTAGGAATTACATATTCTTCGACGCAAAAAATTTTGAAAAATGCTGGAATGCATAATTATAAATTTCGAAACGTCCAACGTCGTACCATGGCGACCACGAACGAAGAATAATTTTTTGTCGCTGTTTGTTTTCCATGGCATCCTACGACCGAGTAAGAACAAATTTCAGAGCAATGTGAAGAAATATGAGTTTTTATGAAATAACTCGAGCACCATCAATTGCAGATAATTTAAAGAGTATTTACGTTTCAGCACCATGTTTTAAGTGGAGTGCAATGAACAAATAAAAAATGGGGGTTTCCATTTGAGAAAAATGGAGTTTTCGCATATTTTTAATGACAATATTGGACATTTCTAACACGAATTTTTTAAGAAATTTTTCAAAAAATTCGTGTACTCGAAAAATTTCCGGCAATAATTCAAGCACTAGGGCGATTATTAGTGAGAAAACAATCATATTTGACAAAAAATTATACCTATTTGCTTACCTATAATGGAATGCAATTTCACAATCTATAATCTATATGTAAAAGTCTCTTTCCATTTGCACCAAGTCATGTTTTGATCTCGTAAGTACAAGAACGAAAAGCTATTAACCGTACAAAATATAAAAGAAAAAATCGCGATTAAAAACTAAAAACGCATCTCTCATCAAAAAAGCATGTCATGGTGACTTTTATGATTTTACCGGCGCCTTAAAAAAGTATAATGCAATTTCATTTATACTGTATACAAAAATTTAAACAAGGAATAAGGTAGCCACCATTCAAACTGTCAAAATAGGGTTAAAAAATGGTGGCGAATTTTATCTCTTTTCATTCCCTGCGCCTTGCCGTGCGCAATAGGACCAAAAGCGGTAATATGTTAATATACAGGTATGTGCTCAAAACACTGATCAGTAGCGTACACATTAATTATTATTTGATAATAAAATAGATTTCTATTTTATTAATTTTATATTTGAGTGACTCGTGTTCGAGAGGTGCATTCGGCACCTATCAGAAAAGCTTGGTAATAGTGGCAATGCGATTAATTTAGTTGGTAGTTGAGTAATAAAATAACCCTTACTCTGTCAGGAACGCCCTCAAGTGTCATCGCAAAACGTATCTTTCTTGTTTAGCAAAAATAGAAAACATCCCAAAGTTTCTTTCAAAACTATAATAATTATAGGTAATAGATACTTACCCTACATTTTAAGATAAAAAACTGCAATAAATGTTGTGGAAAACAGTTTTCATATACGGAAAGTTCTGCCACATATCTCTCACGCCAAATTGTAAGAAATAAGTTTACAACTTACAACAGTATAAATACGTGCAAAAGTTGCTGATATCGGCCGTAGCACGGAAAAGATGACAATTTTCATTTGTTTTTCAATGTCAATTATTGTAATTTTAATAATTCTTTACAAGGTGTGTTACAATCCTTTTTTCCCCAGTATGGGTGACTTTAATGGTTCAAAAAGATTCAGAAAAAAATTAGGAATCTGCTTCTGAAAATCTTTTATTTGATATGAAAGGCATGCTGATTAAAATTGCAACCAAAAATATGTCGCTCATTGAGGATAAACTGCTGACTTGGTGGCGCTTTTCTGCTCAAAATTTAAACGATCTTATCCAATAATATACTTTGGTAGGTAAAAACAAGCATTGCAAAAATTGAGTAAACATATCATAACAAATTTCATTAAATATTTTATCCAAAAACTCGATTTGATGATTTTTAACAATATATATTAAATAATTATTAATTATATTTTGTATTTTCACCGCTTATTTTTCATTCATTTCCGTTACCAGATTACGTCTACCCATCGACAGCATTTTGCACTCCATATAAAATTCAATTACATTTCCAATTAATTTTGTTATAACTAAAACATTGTCCATTTGTGATATTACAGTTGAATAAAAAGGTATATTTTTTTAGATTTAATGATTACTGCACATATGGCTTTAGGCGAGAAAATTTAATAGGATATGCCAAAATTACAATTTTATGTGCGATAATTTAAATTATTAACAAATTCTACCAAAACTATGATGCAGAAACTGTGTTAATTTGGAATCTATTTCAGAGATTTTATTTGTTTTAGAATTTTTGGGGAAGAAAGAACCACACGACCGTTATAAGCAATATGCGAGTATATACTGCAAATTTCGATGAAAAAGCCCGTAGAAAAATAATTTTACCTAATTATTTAAATTATGGTAGTTAAGTAAAATGATACATCTATACACAGTGATTCAGTCATGTTTTGTGAAAAAGAAAATAGTTAATATATTTTTAAATTTCAGATTGTCTCCTGACATTAAATAAATTTTAAAGTCGATAAAAAATAGAAAATATAATTTCAGAAGTGTATTAAAACCATTACTTAACGGGGCTTTTTTAATCAGCTAGTAAAGCTGGCGCCAGTTGCACAACATATCGCAAATTCACTTAGTTTTTACGTTTTTACAGAACATCCTAAAATATAACGTTTTTCTGCTGCGACGATAAAAACAGGGTCTAAGTCAATTTATTACCTTTTTGACCCGCTTTTTGATTTTTCTATGTCAATCTTTTTCTTATTTTGTAAATATCAATGTAAAAAAAAATTCGTTGCGCGTCAATGAAAACTGCACAAAAAATATACAAACGCACCAACAGGGCCGGCTCAAGCTTTTGCGGAGCCAGGTGTGCCCCATGAAAGTGCGGAGCCCAGACAAGAAATAATTTCATCCATTACAAATAAATTTTGAGTGTGACGCCGCCAACTATAATTTTTGTTTCAATCATATCCCATTTGCACAATGTCAATTTTCAAAAAGCTTCGCCAAAAGTAGGCCTATGCGGCGAGTTTGGATCACCCCAGAAATAATTAGTTTCGTGAGTGGAGGAGTATTTAAAATAATCCAGTGCTCGATCCAGTGTTACCAAAATGCGCATCGCAGGCAATTTTTTTTTATAAATTTTTAGGAAGATACTTAAAGTTAGTCTAATAGTACGAGAGCCGGCTGTATGATTTCAACTCTCATAAGCTTATAGGATAAGATATAGAGAGAATGTTTCTTTATTGGAAGCGAGTAGGTTGCCTCAATTTATATGGACCCGATCATTGTTATTTAAAGAAGTTGCGGTCAATTTTTAGGCAAATCTACTCTCATATGATTATAGCACAAAATAGGAAGAAGCAACAATAAAAAAATGGTCCCTTGGCCCTTTAGAAATCCGATAGGCGTATTTTCGGGGACCCGAAAATCCTCCGCTGTTAAATACGGCGCGAAAGACGGGGGCATGTCTGGACCTCGGGGACGCGAGTTGTGTGCGAAGTCCCGCTATACAGCCAGTGCGATATACCGCTTGATGCACAGAAAAAAATATTTTCAGACGCGATTTTCGGGAGATCTGACGGTACGGCGAGATGGCCGGAGAACGGGTTAACATATTTATAGAAACTTTTTCAGGTAAATTATTTCTCGTTTTCGAGTTATTAAGGATTTTTGCCGAAAAAAACGACCAACGAAGGTGGGACGCATATTTTTTACATGATTGGTCGGCATTTCCCATCACCTAAAAGCCAAAGCCCAAGAACTGTCATATAAATTGCTCTTTTTCGTCGAGCTACATAGCTACATAGTTATTTCGGCTCGGGGCTCTGGGGTCGGAATTTTTAAAGATTCCTTCAAGTCTTCAGGTGAGGTGCAGATGCTTCCGGTGTCCCCGAACAATCAAGACATGAGAAAAAAAACACGCGATTTATAAGAGCGGTTCTACAGGATTTCCCAGTAATTCTACTGCCGTCCCGTTTCTCGAAACTTGGAAATCCGGAGTCGGGAAATTTGGTTAAATATCGGATTTTCGAGGTTTCTTTTGGCACTGGAGGATATTACAAGACCCAATTAAGAAATTTACCATCTTCGATTTTTAGAACGGCACTTTTTGGTCAAAAGACTTTTGCGAAAAAGTATATAGTAAATATGTTCGTGGGACGGGTTCTACCTACCTATTAAAAAATTAAAAATTACCCGCAAATTCAATGATTGGGCCCATATTATCTGAGGCAACCTACTCGCTTTAAGTAAAGAGATATACTCTCTACATTTTACGTAACATCTTATTCTATAAGCTTATGAGAGTTAAAATCATGCGGCCGACTCTTGGACTATAAGGAAATCCCAATATCTTCAGATTTACAGCGAATATTTTCAAATTCAGATATGGTCTCGGCCCCGCCCTATAAGTACGGTAATGAATTAACCTGTACATGCGACTCGGCGAATATCACCAAAATAAATGTTTATGAATTATTTGTATAGTTATAAAGGGAGACATCCTGCATACAAAACAACAACTAATGATTAACAATAGATATTATCCTAAATGTACTAATAACTGTTTGATTTACTGATTTTGCAGTTATAAGTAGTGAATATTGAATCTATAGAATCTATTGAATTTATAGAAAGAACAAAACGTTACCTTCCATACTGGCAAACAAAGTTTAATCCCGAAATGCTCCAAACACCCCCACGAGAGCTTTAAAGCGAACGAACAAAAATAACAGCTATTTCTTTTGTTAGAAAAGTCGTGTCACGTTATAAACCAAATGTGGCAGAATAAGACGAGAAAATGTATCAAAGCAGACTCAAGCTTCGAAGTTTGAATTATATTAATTAATCCATCGCAGAAGATAAAAGTGTTGTTTCCAAGAGATTTCCTGCTTAGTTATAATGTAGGTACATACAAGGTCAAAGAGAACACCATTTTACCGTTTCATAATAATACGTAAATATAATGGTAACTATATTCTTCATAGATCACAGAAAATATGCCACATGTATTGAGTATTTTAAAACGGTAGGATAGTATTCTTTTCCGTTTTATTTATTAGTGGGATATTTTTGGCATGTTTCAAATATTTCAAGCATTCCTTATTTTTAATTAAAATAAAAAAAGAAATTTAACGTCATGTAGAAATGTTAGTCGACGATGTAAATTAATAAAGCTTGGGACATTGGAATTTCCGGAAGTGCTGAATAAAACTAGAGAGCCAGATTTTCGATAAAAAAAACTAATACCATTTTCAATAAATCGCATCGAAAAAATGATAGCTGGCCGTGGAACTGTGTCGCCACCATGACGTCCGACGAGTGCCTACTACTGCATACGGACTCTTCCTATATAAAAAAATATTATTATTATTATTATCACAATTTTACAGGGGTGTTCCGGATACGCCGTATGTCAGGAAACATATTCATTGTTAACTTGTTATTCAATCTATAGTAAAGAGGAAGAATTTGAATTATATGATATCTGCTTTTAGATGCCTCAGTATGATGAGAGTCTCTGTGTTTTAACATTTGATAAAGTTAGTGAAAGCTGGTAAATGTGTGCTAAAATGTGGGGCAATTTAGGATGATGACATTAATTTAAGAGCAACGTTATAACTGTCAAGACAGAATGTCAATCATTTCATTTACAACTGAAATAGTATACAGGGTGTCCCGAAATTCGCCTGCCATAATTTTTTACCAGCGTGTTCTACGACCCAAAAAAATGAAAAAAGTTTCTATGAACATGGCCTCAAAAATGCCCCCTAATGGGGCTATAGCCCCCTAAAGGGGCAGTTTCACAAACGGGTTTCTATAAATATTTCCAGGACCAACAAAGATAAAATTCTGAAATTTGGTATGTGATGTACAGGGTTATTCACTGAGAATTAGCCCCCCACCTAACTTTTTTGTTTTTTAAGGTAAAAGGGTGATTCAAAAAACAAAATCAATGGTTGGGCGAATACTTTTTTATGCCATGACCGTTTAGTGTACAGGGTGTTCCAAAAAAGTAGGACGAATGGCAACTTAATTTTTTTTAATAGAACACCCTGTATATTATTGGATTTTTGAAATCTGCTCATCAAGGCAATCAAAATGATATTAAACTTTGTGGCATTATCTTTTTCCGTTTTTGAAAAATTCCGTATTCAAATTTTATAATAAATTTATTTAACTCGAATTTGTGGATCTGGTGATAAAGATAGACGATCATTGTAATAACGAAAAATATTTGTTTTAAACAAGAGAGTAATATAGTGAAACTCCAAAATGTTTAGGAGCTTTTACGAGTTTCCTGAAATTCTTTATTTCGAGAATATAATCAGTAAAATTTTAAAAGGCTCCTAAACATTTTGGAGTTTCACTATATTGCTCTCTTGTTTAAAACAAATATTTTTCGTTATTACATTGATCGTCTATCTTTATCACGAGATCCATAAATTCGAGTTAAATAAATTTAGTATAAAATGTGAATACGGAATTTTTCAAAAACGGAAAAAGATAATGCCACAAAGTTTAATATCATTTTTATTGCCTCGATGAGCAGATTTCAAAAATCCAATAATATACAGGGTGTTCTATTTAAAAAAATTAAGTTGCCATTCGTCCTACTTTTTTAGAATACCCTGTATACTAAACGGTCATGGCATAAAAAAGTATTCGCCCAACCATTGATTTTGTTTTTTAAATCACCCTTTTATCTTAAAAAACAAAAAAGTTAGGTGGGGGGCTAATTCTCAGTGAATAACGCTGTACCTGTGAGATTTGACATTTACCAAGGTAGCGATAGTTAGACATCCTTAATCATATTTTTTGTATACTTTTTCCCGATTTCTTGCGAAATTATGAAAGTTGAAGGTATTCTACGAAGAAAAGGTGCTCTTGTTGAACTTCGATAGCATGCATCGTTTTCGAGTAAACTCGTTTTGAATATTTTTTGCAGAGTGCCATGAAAATGCCTATTAGAAATTAGCCTGCCATAATTTACCACCACGTTTTTTGATACAAAAAAATGAAAAAAGTTTCTTTAAACATGGCCTCAAAAAAGTCCCCTAAGGGGGCTATAGCCCCCGAAATGGACACTTTGGCAAACGGTTTTTTCTAAATATTTTCAGAATGAACAAAGATAAAATTATGAAATTTCGTGTGGGATATACCGGTGAGATTTTACGTTTACCGAGGTAGAGATAGTTTGACATTCTTCATCATGGGCGTCCCAAATAAGGAAGGTCAAGGGGTAAAAAATATCCCAATTTTTTTTATGCGCTTTTTTCACGATTTATTCCAGGTATGTCACATACCAAATTTCAGAATTTTATCTTTGCTCGTTCTGGAAATATTTAGAAAAACCGTTTGCCAAAGTGTCCATTTCTGGATCTACCGTACTTTCACCGTTTTAGTAGACATTGCCATGGCTGGGGGGCACGCCGCCGTGTATTCGGCTATGTTCGTCAGTCGTTGGCGGGGGGCGGGGCGTGTTTTTTGCTCGCAAAACTCGACTGATAAGCGGTGCGGGTGTACTGTGTATTCCCCCCGCCAACGACTGACAAACCTAGCTGGACTCACGTCGACGCGCGGCCTATTCCCCTACGTCTACCAAAACGGTGAAAGTACGGTATAGCCCTCTTAGGGGGCATTTTTGAGGCCATGTTTATACTAACTTTCTCATTTTTTTGGGTCGCAGGACACGCTGGGAAAATATGGCGGGTTCATTTCTAATACGTATTTTCATGGCCCTCTGCAAAAAAAATTCAATACGATTTTACTCGAAAACGGTGCACGCTATGAAAGTTCAACAAGAGGCCCCATTTTTTCGTAGAATACCTAGAAAATTTATAATTTCGCAATAAATTTTGGGAAAAAGCACACACACAAAATTTAGGGTATTTTTAAACCCTTAACCCCCCATTTAGGACGCCTATGATTAAGAATGTTTAACTATCGCTACCTTGGCAAATGTCAAATCTCACAGGTACATCACATACCAAATTTCAGAATTTTATGTTTGTTCGTTATGGAAAAATTTAGAAAAAACCGTTTGTGAAACTGCCCCTTTCGGGGGCTATAGCCCCATTAGGGGGCATTTGTGAGGCCATGTTTATAGGAACTTTTTTCATTTTTTTGTATCAAAAAACGTGGTGGTAAATTATGGCAGACTAATTTTTGGACACCCTGTATATTGTGCAGCAAGTTAAGCAATGAGGCATATAATATGTGGCGAAGTAGAGTGCCTTCAAGTGCCTAAGCATAAGCATACTATACTTTATGCAGGACCTTAATTAATATTTGCAAAAATTAAAATTAAAAATTGTCCATGCCCACATTACTTTTGCTGCTGTTGACATTACTTGCGTACAATGTACAATATACTGTGTATTACTGTGTACAGTAGTATTTTCTAAAATTTATTTGTAGCGTAAACAGATCCATTGAATTTTAATTGAGTTTTTCGCCACTAAACTGGTTAAAAAACAACTTTTTCAAGTTGCCTGGAAAATTCATAAATTCTTAACAGTAAATGAACTAAACTTTGAACTTGTAACTCAAAAAATTCTTCAACAAATTTGTTTTCTGAGCTTTCGGAGAATAGATCTTCCTCCTTTCTCAAAGATCATCTCACGTCAAAGTGAAATGACAGATTAATAAATTTCAGGTTAAAATGTCATGACAACAGAAACAATAGCCTAGCCACCTGTCTGATATTGTACCCTGTGTTCTACCTAATTATTTATACTAACTTCTCTTTGAATAAGTGGCAATAATATTTTACTGAATTCCACTGAACATTCAGCAACACAGCTGTCTGTATTTCCTAGAATAAATGCTGATTCTTTAATTTTTCGTCTATTTCTTACTTCTTCTTTGATTCTTCTATGATTGTTTTATGATTGTTATTAAAAGAGTGTTCACATATTTTCGACTTCGAAATTTGATTTTGCCTGATATAATTTTTATGGTCTTTTAAACGAACGTTAAATGGCCTACAAGTCTCTTCAACATAGAACTTTCCACATTCGCAAGGAATTTTATAAATGCAATTTTTTTAACTTTGTACCTCATTAAATGGTTTCGTTTTAACTAGCATCGATCTTAATGTATTTTTGGTTTTAAATAATGTTCTGACATTAAAACGATTGCCTATGCGTCTTAGCTTATCTGATAGTCCAGGAATATAAGGAATAATTAAATTTACTGGTCGGTCGATTTATATCTCTAATTCTATTAGCATTGTTATTTTGTTGGCAATCCTGAAAAACTTGCTCAATAAATTCAGTAGAATAACTATTCTTCTCAAGAACATGTTTTATATGTTTAATTTCCTCCTCAAATTTTGTGTTATTAGAACAAATCTCTTTAGCCCTGTCATACAAACTTTTAATTACTTCTCTTTTAACACTAATATGATGGTTGGAATTAAAATGGAGATATCTATTAGTATGTGTTGGTTTTCTATAGACACTAGTTTCTATACTATCTGATTTCAGTATAGAAACATCTAAGAAAGGTAATTGATTATTATTTTCAATTTCTAAGGTAAACTTAATAGAAGGTTCGTGAGAGTTTATAAAATTTAATAATGAATTTAAATCATCTACTCCATGTTCCCATATAACAAATGTGTCATCTACATATCTCCACCAAACATTAGGTTGGTGAACATATTTAGTCAACTCATTTTGTTGAAAATCTTCCATAAATAAATTGCTTATGAATGGTGATAAAGGAGACCCCATAGCCATTCCAAATTCCTGCTGGTAAAATTCATTTCCTAGTTGAAAATAAGTGGTTTTAACATAGGGTGTTGTTAGTTCTAATATTGCATCTATATTCAAATTTGTCCTTTCCACTAAAGTCTGATCATTTTCTAACTTTCTGCGTAAAATATTCAATGATTTGTCATCAGGGACATTAGTAAAAAGACTAACCACATCAAAGCTAGCTAATATAGAATGATTTGGAAATTGATATTCCCTAATTTTTTCCAAAAAATGATTACGGTTTCTGATAAATGAAATTGAGTTTCCTACTAACGGATTTACAATTTTAAGTAAATATTTTGCCAACGAATCACATGGTGATTGAACTTACAATGGGGCGAAGAGGAATGTTAGTTTTGTGTATTTTTGGTAAACCATACAAGTGTGGAGGTTTTGAATGATGCGGAGTTAAGAGTGTCCTTTGTCTCTGTGTGATTTGTTCACGGTATTTATATATGGTGTTTTTTTATATTTTAGTTTCTATTGAAGTTGTAGGGTCTTTGTTTATCCTCTTGTAAGTTCCTTCATTTAATAAATCATTTAATTTATTATCATACACAGATTTTTCTAAAAATAACAGTTGCGTTTCCCTTATCTGCTGGTAATATTTTAATTATCCTATCTGATTTAAGTGATCTAATTGCTGCTTTTTCATCCTTTGAAATATATTTGACTTTGGTTTAAAACCTTTTTCTAAGATTATTTTTGACCTGACTCTAAATTCTTGGCCTAATTCCTCAGGTAATGCCTGAGCTGTTTCCTCTACCGATGCTACTATGTCAAGCTTAGAAATCTTGTTGTCAGCAACAGAAAAATTTAACCCTTTTGCCAAAACTAACTTTTCTGAAATTGTAAGTTCTCTGTTAGATAAATTAATTACTGTTCTGTTGACAAAATCATTGGCTATTTGATTCAATTCCTCACTACCTATGCTTTTCCTCAACTAATCTTCGAAATTTGTTAATCCGCCTAAGTTTGACTCTATCAAAGTGCCTATTATAGCTTATGCTGATACAATTTGATATGTAATTAAAATCATAAACAGATACACTTTCCCTAATATTTTCCTGTATTTAGTTATATCCTCCCCTTATGTTACTTCTTTGGTTTTGGATTCTTTCTCTTATCAGCATCATACTACATCTGAACAATATTTTACTACATTTCCTACTAGTAAAAGGTTCTTTTAGGCGTAATCCTTGTGGTATAATATCAGCTTGTCTACATTTACATAAACATGTCAATCCATTTTTTGCATTAGATAATTTGAAGAATTTCTTCTCTAATAATCTGAAATCATTGCAAACATCAAGCCCATACCTTTGTTCTAAATATTTTCTAAAATTTATTTGTGGCGTAAACAGATCCATTGAATTTTAATTGTGTATTTCGCCATTAAACCAGTTAAAAGACAACTTTTTCAATTTGTTGAAGAATTTTTTGAGTTACAAGTTCAAAGTTTAGTTCATTTACTGTTAAGAGTTTATTAATTTTCCAGGCAACTTGAAAAAGTTGTCTTATAACCAGTTTGGCGGCGAAAAACCCAATTGAAATTCCACTGATGCGTAATGATGATGTGTTGGAAAATCAAGCAGCACTTTAATTTGATTTTTATGCCAAAACATCAGTGTGAACTGTAATATTATTTTGACCGTTTATCGTAATATCCGTATAGCTATCACCTTTGAATAAAGAATCCCAGGAAGGAGTCAAAGCTGTATGTGTATAATAAAATACGTGAGACGGAAATTACCCTGAGTAGCAACCAAGTCTTGACACAATATTTTGATATGACACGGTAATAGGTGTCAGTATGTGGTACTTACTTTCCTAACCGCCAAAACTAAAATGTTTGATGATAATAATAATCCATCCGTAAGTAATAATTAACCTTTGAGGTCATACACCAAAGTGGCATAGGCGTTTGTGTAAGTACCTACTGCTTCAAAATTGGAAATTTAAATTTGAATAGTAATATTATGAAGGATTCCTAAATTTAAACACATAAGCGTGCCTTATATTTGTTTGCCTGATTTCACGAAAAATGGGGATTTCTGCCTCGATTATAGTTTTTCGAAACAACTCAAAAGTGCGCCACTATAAAAAAATTAATCGAATAGTTCTCACCTGAGCCTTTGCTTAATCGAGTTATCCATGGAAAACAAAGTAGATGAGTAGAAAACACGTGCTTTACAATAATGATGAAAACGCTAGATTTTACTAACAACAAAGTCAAGCGAATATATCTATTATAAAGGAGTCCTATTGAAAACCTATCTACCCCAGAATTTCTTATTTATATGACTATTTTAATTTTTTTTATTTTTAAATAATAGATCTTCTAAAAAGGCATCGTAGGCACGTACTAGATGTTTTTAAAATCTTAGTCAAGGCCTAACGGGGCTACAAGTTTGAGTCGAAAAGTCGTTAAGTACGTACTATTAGCGATTTTTTGGAAAAAAAAAACGGATAATGAAGCTTATTCCGCACGGCCTCAAGCCAAACTGTACCCACTTTTTTGGGCTTAGAAGTTAAATTAAAGTAAAATTGAATTGTGAAAAATCCCAACAAAATACAAAAATACCAATAAATTTTCCAACAAAATGCAAAATGCTATGATAAAATGAATATAATAAAAATTGCTTCCTACTGTCGAATTAGATTTTCGTCACCTTTTGTATAAAATATCTCTCTAAAAAAGGTATTTTAATTTTTCTCTGTTAAAAATAGGAGGCTCTCTAATTTTTGCAGATAGAAAAAAAAAGTTTCTTTATAAAAGTTGTACGGTAACTATCGGGCTTTAGAAAGGAAGACTTGTATCATGAAAGAGTGGAACATATATTTTTTTTTGTATTTATTAAAACAAATTTGAAAGAGTTGTTTTTTCTGACTGCAACTACTATAGGTAATATATAATTCAAACACAGAGTGCCCAATTTAGATGGAATAATGGATATAACTTTTTAAATACACCTTGTAGCAAAAATGTTTCAGACAAGGGTTTTTCAGTTGATCTATTCGCATATATTGGTAGCTTTAAATTTTTTTGGAGAAAGTCATTTCGTTGCTATGGCAACCTACTTTGTTTTTTAAATGGCACCATACACTTTTCTGCTCAAATTTGGAATCAGATCCTTTTTGTGCATACGAACACGTAAAATGTCATTGGGGTTGCATAATATATATTTTTTAAAAAGTAGAATTTCCCAAAATTTAAATTCGAGAGCATTGCCTAAAAATTAGGCCATGGATAATGAAAATTTTGACATTTTTGCATGTAATGATAACTTGCCGACGACAGGTACATCATGTTAAGCTTGCAAAATGTGTTTATTAATAAATAAATAGGCACAACAAATCAATGGAACCTAAAAATAAATTAATCTATTGCTGGAAATGTTCTCCATTCACAGCGAGACGATGGCTCAGTGGGTCGTAAAAATTACTAAGTACATTCTTAATCCATTCTGGAGGAATCAACGCTATTTCGTTTCTTATGCGCTGTTCTAATTCGACTACTCGTATATGTTTGGACGATTTTTATACACCCTGGATTTTAGGTCTCTCCACAAGAAAAAATCACACGGGGTAAGATCGGGAGACCTCGGGGACCCTTCTATGGCCCCTCTTCTGCGAATCCAAGATTGTGGGAAGAGTTGGTATAAATAGCGGCGCATATCACGGTGCTCCATCTTGCTGGAACCAGATATCCTGGATTCTCATACCAAGGACAGGAATCACCTCATTTTGCAAAAGATTCAAATACCATTACCATTTGCGGTTGTCATAGATACCATTTGTTATCATTCATTAGGCATGGCATGGCCTACTTTTTAGGCAATGTTCTCGAATTTAAATTTTGGCGTACTTGCAGAAATTTTACTTTTTCTCAAAAAATTTCTTATGCAATCCCAATAAAATTGTACCCGTTAGTGTGCACAAAAAGGAGCTAATTCCAAATTTGAACAGAAAAGTGTATGGTCCTATTTAAAAAAACAAAGTTGGTTGCCATAGCAACAAAACGACTGGCTCCAAAAAAAATTCAAAGTCACCAAAATATGCAGATGGATCAACTGAAAAACTCTTGTCTGAAATCTCTTTTGATACAAGGTGTATTTAAAAGGTTATACCCATTATTCCATCTAAATTGTTTTATTGGGAATGAAGCCAATATTATTTTAATTATTATTGTGAAGACTCTTTTTATATATGTTATACCTTTCGCAGTATTTCTACCGCTTCTTCAGTCACTTTACAATACAAGATCGTTGAAATACAATAATAAATAGGTATAAGGATAGTGTTGTTTGCTTACAATAGGTGAGTTCTTAATGTAATTCATTGATCTTTTTATAATATAATAATTGTAAGAGCATATTACTTATAGAAATTGATAAAAATTAATATTTATAATGTGATTATTTAATGTACAGGGTGATTCACGTAAGTGGTTCATTAGAAGTTTACGGGGAAGGAGTGCGAATTTTAATTTGAAATTTTGGTCACTTATATAACAGGTTGTAAACTTTCTTTCTAAAATATTTTCAACTTCCGATCACTTCCGGTTATACCGGAAGTCGATAGCAACTTTGTTATTTAAAATAGAACACTCTATATATTATTAAACCATTTGGTTCCCTATTAAATTCCAAATCTTTTTTCTGAATATAATGTGTACCCTATTTCTAACCCTTTTCGAGATATTCGCAAATTTTTGTGTTGCAGCCATCGACCATAGTGATCATAACGTTTAAATTTATGAATCTGGAAAACTGAAATTTTGGACTGTCGTAGGCAAAAGTCAACTTTATTAAATGGTCTGTATGCCATTTCAAAATATTGTACAGGGTGTTCGCGAAAAAATTCCCAATATCAACATCGAAAAATTGAAAAATCTCAATTTTTTCACACGGAACCCATATTTTTTTATTGCACCATTGAAATGCTTGTGAAAAGACAGTTCAAAAAGATATAACACACTATATGTCTAAATGAAGCGGTTGCTTCGTTATTACGCAAAATACGTATTTTTTCTGCTCTGTATCAACAAAGATGCCATTTCTCAAGGAGCGTCATATTATAGGGGGCCATGGAAAATGAAATAACGCAATTATATGACAAGGTTAAGGGCTATTTAATAATATTTTTTCCCTGAGAAGCAACAATACAAAATTAAATAATACTAACAATTACATAATAATAGGTACTAGAAGAAAAAAAAACAAGAAACTACATAATATATGGTACGGGTGTCCAACTTTAAAACTGTACAAATCCGTAAAATCTTCATTTTTGGAGATAATCGCCCAAACTTTTTTTTGTTTAAATGGCCTTCGAAAACCGCTTCTTTTGAACGTCCTGCCATTTTCAAAATGCAAATCCAGGGCCGGCTGCGATTTTTTTATACCCCCGATTTTCACGAAAACCATTTAGCGATTTTTTTATTTAAAATCTGACCCCACAGCGTTAATCAGAACATCTCAGAACCCTTATGTACCAAATTTAAATAAAAAATATACAGGGAGTTCCATTCTGCAGGGTGTCAAAATTGAGCAAAATAGAAATTTTAAAGACATCTGCCAAGTCAAGTGTGCCATGGAATCCCCTCAAAACAGTTGAATGGTCAAGAGGACCACTCAAGGTATTGGTGTGGAAAGGTCCAATACAAAATATACAGAGTGTTCTTTTCTGTGCCATCTCAAATTACTGAATTTTTGGAACTTTATACTGGTCAAAAATTGAGTATATCAAAACCGTGGCACCTCAGCCACGACAGGAAACGCACAGAAAATGTATCATCTTAGACAGTGAGTTTGTTGAGAAAGGTCCAATAATTTAAATTGTTTTTATTTGTTGGTTGGCATTTTGTAAAGAAATGAATTACTTTTGTGTTTATTAATATTTTTTCAATGATTCCAGAGCACTCCTGACCAGTATAAAATTTAATAAAAATTCAGAATTTTGAGATGGCTCAGAGAAAAATACCCTGTATATTTTTGTAGTAAATCTGTTCACACCAATATTTTGAGTGGTTCTGTTGACCATGCAACTGTTTTGAAGAGATTCCATGGCACACTTGACTCGCCAGATGTCTTTAAAATTCTTACTTTGCTCTACTTTGACACCCTACAGAATGGAACTCCCTGTATACTTTTTGCTCAAATTTGGTATATGGGGGTTTTGGGGTGTTCTGATTAACGCTGTGTGGTCAGATTTTAAATAAAAAAATCGCTAAATGGTTTTCGTGAAAATCAGGGGTATAAAAAAATCGCAGCCGGCTCTGAATTTGCATTTTGAAAATGACAGGAAGATCAAAAGAAGCGGTTTTTGAAGGCCTTTCAAACAAAAAAAAAAGTTTAGGTGATTATCTCCAAAAATGAAGATTTTACGGATTTGTACAATTTTAAAGTTGGACACCCTGTATAAGTAAAACACTTTATTCATATTATGCTATTTACCTGTTACGTATTTACATTTGCTTATCTTTGTTTGGACCTTGCCATGGACTATGAAATTTCGTTCGAAGTTTCTGAATTTTCTTTTCGTCAAAGGTGGTAAATGCATATGCCTTTCATTAATTATTGTTCTTTCTAAAATTCTTTTACACTCTCCATGAGTGCAAAACACATTCAAAATATCTTCGTTAGAATAGTTAATTTGAGCCATTCTTGGCAACAGTTAATATTTTATTATTTGGAACACAATAAATGACAATCACAAATGAAAAATCCATGGCCGCCTATTAGAAAAGGTCCGTTGTTTCTTGATATGGAGCAGCAAAAATACGTATTTTGAGTAATAACAAAGCAACCGCTTCATTTAGACATATAGTATGTTATATCTTTTTGAAGTGTCTTTTCACAAGTATTTCAATGGTGCAATAATAAAATATGGGTTCCATTTGAAAAAAAATGAGATTTTTCGATGTTGATATTGGGAATTTTTTCCCGAACACCCTGTACAATATTTTCAAATGGCATACAGACCATTTAATAAAGTTGACTTTCGCCTACGACAGTCCAAAATTTCAGTTTTCCAGATTTATAAATTTCAAAGTTATGATCACTATGGTCGATGGCTGCAACATTCAAAAAAATCAAAAATTTGCGAATATCTCGAAAAGGGTTAGAAATAGGGTACACATTGTATTCAGAAAAAAGATTTGGAATTTAATGGGGAACCAAATGTGTAATAATATATAGGGTGGTTTATTTGAAATAACAAAGTTGCTATCGACTTCCGGTATAACCGGAAGCGATCGGAAGTTGAAATATTTTAGAAAGAAAGTTTACAACCTGTTATATAAGTGATCAAAATTTCAAGTTAAAATTCGCACTCCTTCCCTGTAAACTTCTAACGAACCTCTTACGTGAATCACCCTGTATATCATAGGTATGTAGATATTTGCTTTTCCCCTGAGCAAGATATGTGGACTTAAATTTAGAACGTTATAAGTTCGACACAGCGAAGAACCTCGTTATATGACTCGATATATTGACACAACGGAATAACGCACACTTACTATTTTCAAAAGTTGTTTATTAGACACTGTTGAGAATTAGTTATTAAGAGTGTAACTGTAATTGTAATTAAACCTATAAAAAAGTAAAAAAATGTCATAAAGTTTACAATGTACCTACTTGGTTAATAATAAAAAATCATTTATAATGAAAATGTGAAGTAAAATTTACAAGTTTATGAAAGTAAATAAGTTAGAATCAACATTGCAGTGAATATATAATAAACTAAGTTTAAACTGATTCGATAAGACACGTTAAGTCCAAACAGCTCAAAGATGCACGTACGATATTATACAAAAGAAACGTTTTAACGAAAGAAACACCTTACATGAATGTTCGATGCACTCGGGACTTTCAGAAACGACTATAGTGTAGACCTCTACTAAGTTTCGTCGATTGATGAAATACTGACCACGTCTCGATTGGGGCTACGACCAGGCTGGAGTAGCTCAGGATCTCGGGGGCTTGCCAAGTTCAGCTGCCCCTGTACCCGCCTCTGGTCCACAGGTCAACACAGTGCTATGATATCGTAGGTCACTTGGTGTTCGTTCCAGGTGCAGTTGAGCGTGCCGAAACCCTCTCTTATAAGTAGTGAATATATAATAAACTAAGTTTAAACTGATTCGATAAGACACGTTAAGTCCAAACAGCTCAAAGATGCACGTACGATATTATACAAAAGAAACGTTTTAACGAAAGAAACACCTTACATGAATGTTCGATGCACTCGGGACTTTCAGAAACGACTATAGTGTAGACCTCTACTAAGTTTCGTCGATTGATGAAATACTGACCACGTCTCGATTGGGGCTACGACCAGGCTGGAGTAGCTCAGGATCTCGGGGGCTTGCCAAGTTCAGCTGCCCCTGTACCCGCCTCTGGTCCACAGGTCAACACAGTGCTATGATATCGTAGGTCACTTGGTGTTCGTTCCAGGTGCAGTTGAGCGTGCCGAAACCCTCTCTTATAAGTAGTGAATATATAATAAACTAAGTTTAAACTGATTCGATAAGACACGTTAAGTCCAAACAGCTCAAAGATGCACGTACGATATTATACAAAAGAAACGTTTTAACGAAAGAAACACCTTACATGAATGTTCGATGCACTCGGGACTTTCAGAAACGACTATAGTGTAGACCTCTACTAAGTTTCGTCGATTGATGAAATACTGACCACGTCTCGATTGGGGCTACGACCAGGCTGGAGTAGCTCAGGATCTCGGGGGCTTGCCAAGTTCAGCTGCCCCTGTACCCGCCTCTGGTCCACAGGTCAACACAGTGCTATGATATCGTAGGTCACTTGGTGTTCGTTCCAGGTGCAGTTGAGCGTGCCGAAACCCTCTCTTATAAGTAGTGAATATATAATAAACTAAGTTTAAACTGATTCGATAAGACACGTTAAGTCCAAACAGCTCAAAGATGCACGTACGATATTATACAAAAGAAACGTTTTAACGAAAGAAACACCTTACATGAATGTTCGATGCACTCGGGACTTTCAGAAACGACTATAGTGTAGACCTCTACTAAGTTTCGTCGATTGATGAAATACTGACCACGTCTCGATTGGGGCTACGACCAGGCTGGAGTAGCTCAGGATCTCGGGGGCTTGCCAAGTTCAGCTGCCCCTGTACCCGCCTCTGGTCCACAGGTCAACACAGTGCTATGATATCGTAGGTCACTTGGTGTTCGTTCCAGGTGCAGTTGAGCGTGCCGAAACCCTCTCTTATAAGTAGTGAATATATAATAAACTAAGTTTAAACTGATTCGATAAGACACGTTAAGTCCAAACAGCTCAAAGATGCACGTACGATATTATACAAAAGAAACGTTTTAACGAAAGAAACACCTTACATGAATGTTCGATGCACTCGGGACTTTCAGAAACGACTATAGTGTAGACCTCTACTAAGTTTCGTCGATTGATGAAATACTGACCACGTCTCGATTGGGGCTACGACCAGGCTGGAGTAGCTCAGGATCTCGGGGGCTTGCCAAGTTCAGCTGCCCCTGTACCCGCCTCTGGTCCACAGGTCAACACAGTGCTATGATATCGTAGGTCACTTGGTGTTCGTTCCAGGTGCAGTTGAGCGTGCCGAAACCCTCTCTTATAAGTAGTGAATATATAATAAACTAAGTTTAAACTGATTCGATAAGACACGTTAAGTCCAAACAGCTCAAAGATGCACGTACGATATTATACAAAAGAAACGTTTTAACGAAAGAAACACCTTACATGAATGTTCGATGCACTCGGGACTTTCAGAAACGACTATAGTGTAGACCTCTACTAAGTTTCGTCGATTGATGAAATACTGACCACGTCTCGATTGGGGCTACGACCAGGCTGGAGTAGCTCAGGATCTCGGGGGCTTGCCAAGTTCAGCTGCCCCTGTACCCGCCTCTGGTCCACAGGTCAACACAGTGCTATGATATCGTAGGTCACTTGGTGTTCGTTCCAGGTGCAGTTGAGCGTGCCGAAACCCTCTCTTATAAGTAGTGAATATATAATAAACTAAGTTTAAACTGATTCGATAAGACACGTTAAGTCCAAACAGCTCAAAGATGCACGTACGATATTATACAAAAGAAACGTTTTAACGAAAGAAACACCTTACATGAATGTTCGATGCACTCGGGACTTTCAGAAACGACTATAGTGTAGACCTCTACTAAGTTTCGTCGATTGATGAAATACTGACCACGTCTCGATTGGGGCTACGACCAGGCTGGAGTAGCTCAGGATCTCGGGGGCTTGCCAAGTTCAGCTGCCCCTGTACCCGCCTCTGGTCCACAGGTCAACACAGTGCTATGATATCGTAGGTCACTTGGTGTTCGTTCCAGGTGCAGTTGAGCGTGCCGAAACCCTCTCTTATAAGTAGTGAATATATAATAAACTAAGTTTAAACTGATTCGATAAGACACGTTAAGTCCAAACAGCTCAAAGATGCACGTACGATATTATACAAAAGAAACGTTTTAACGAAAGAAACACCTTACATGAATGTTCGATGCACTCGGGACTTTCAGAAACGACTATAGTGTAGACCTCTACTAAGTTTCGTCGATTGATGAAATACTGACCACGTCTCGATTGGGGCTACGACCAGGCTGGAGTAGCTCAGGATCTCGGGGGCTTGCCAAGTTCAGCTGCCCCTGTACCCGCCTCTGGTCCACAGGTCAACACAGTGCTATGATATCGTAGGTCACTTGGTGTTCGTTCCAGGTGCAGTTGAGCGTGCCGAAACCCTCTCTTATAAGTAGTGAATATATAATAAACTAAGTTTAAACTGATTCGATAAGACACGTTAAGTCCAAACAGCTCAAAGATGCACGTACGATATTATACAAAAGAAACGTTTTAACGAAAGAAACACCTTACATGAATGTTCGATGCACTCGGGACTTTCAGAAACGACTATAGTGTAGACCTCTACTAAGTTTCGTCGATTGATGAAATACTGACCACGTCTCGATTGGGGCTACGACCAGGCTGGAGTAGCTCAGGATCTCGGGGGCTTGCCAAGTTCAGCTGCCCCTGTACCCGCCTCTGGTCCACAGGTCAACACAGTGCTATGATATCGTAGGTCACTTGGTGTTCGTTCCAGGTGCAGTTGAGCGTGCCGAAACCCTCTCTTATAAGTAGTGAATATATAATAAACTAAGTTTAAACTGATTCGATAAGACACGTTAAGTCCAAACAGCTCAAAGATGCACGTACGATATTATACAAAAGAAACGTTTTAACGAAAGAAACACCTTACATGAATGTTCGATGCACTCGGGACTTTCAGAAACGACTATAGTGTAGACCTCTACTAAGTTTCGTCGATTGATGAAATACTGACCACGTCTCGATTGGGGCTACGACCAGGCTGGAGTAGCTCAGGATCTCGGGGGCTTGCCAAGTTCAGCTGCCCCTGTACCCGCCTCTGGTCCACAGGTCAACACAGTGCTATGATATCGTAGGTCACTTGGTGTTCGTTCCAGGTGCAGTTGAGCGTGCCGAAACCCTCTCTTATAAGTAGTGAATATATAATAAACTAAGTTTAAACTGATTCGATAAGACACGTTAAGTCCAAACAGCTCAAAGATGCACGTACGATATTATACAAAAGAAACGTTTTAACGAAAGAAACACCTTACATGAATGTTCGATGCACTCGGGACTTTCAGAAACGACTATAGTGTAGACCTCTACTAAGTTTCGTCGATTGATGAAATACTGACCACGTCTCGATTGGGGCTACGACCAGGCTGGAGTAGCTCAGGATCTCGGGGGCTTGCCAAGTTCAGCTGCCCCTGTACCCGCCTCTGGTCCACAGGTCAACACAGTGCTATGATATCGTAGGTCACTTGGTGTTCGTTCCAGGTGCAGTTGAGCGTGCCGAAACCCTCTCTTATAAGTAGTGAATATATAATAAACTAAGTTTAAACTGATTCGATAAGACACGTTAAGTCCAAACAGCTCAAAGATGCACGTACGATATTATACAAAAGAAACGTTTTAACGAAAGAAACACCTTACATGAATGTTCGATGCACTCGGGACTTTCAGAAACGACTATAGTGTAGACCTCTACTAAGTTTCGTCGATTGATGAAATACTGACCACGTCTCGATTGGGGCTACGACCAGGCTGGAGTAGCTCAGGATCTCGGGGGCTTGCCAAGTTCAGCTGCCCCTGTACCCGCCTCTGGTCCGCAGGTCAACACAGTGCTATGATATCGTAGGTCACTTGGTGTTCGTTCCAGGTGCAGTTGAGCGTGCCGAAACCCTCTCTTATAAGTAGTGAATATATAATAAACTAAGTTTAAACTGATTCGATAAGACACGTTAAGTCCAAACAGCTCAAAGATGCACGTACGATATTATACAAAAGAAACGTTTTAACGAAAGAAACACCTTACATGAATGTTCGATGCACTCGGGACTTTCAGAAACGACTATAGTGTAGACCTCTACTAAGTTTCGTCGATTGATGAAATACTGACCACGTCTCGATTGGGGCTACGACCAGGCTGGAGTAGCTCAGGATCTCGGGGGCTTGCCAAGTTCAGCTGCCCCTGTACCCGCCTCTGGTCCACAGGTCAACACAGTGCTATGATATCGTAGGTCACTTGGTGTTCGTTCCAGGTGCAGTTGAGCGTGCCGAAACCCTCTCTTATAAGTAGTGAATATATAATAAACTAAGTTTAAACTGATTCGATAAGACACGTTAAGTCCAAACAGCTCAAAGATGCACGTACGATATTATACAAAAGAAACGTTTTAACGAAAGAAACACCTTACATGAATGTTCGATGCACTCGGGACTTTCAGAAACGACTATAGTGTAGACCTCTACTAAGTTTCGTCGATTGATGAAATACTGACCACGTCTCGATTGGGGCTACGACCAGGCTGGAGTAGCTCAGGATCTCGGGGGCTTGCCAAGTTCAGCTGCCCCTGTACCCGCCTCTGGTCCACAGGTCAACACAGTGCTATGATATCGTAGGTCACTTGGTGTTCGTTCCAGGTGCAGTTGAGCGTGCCGAAACCCTCTCTTATAAGTAGTGAATATATAATAAACTAAGTTTAAACTGATTCGATAAGACACGTTAAGTCCAAACAGCTCAAAGATGCACGTACGATATTATACAAAAGAAACGTTTTAACGAAAGAAACACCTTACATGAATGTTCGATGCACTCGGGACTTTCAGAAACGACTATAGTGTAGACCTCTACTAAGTTTCGTCGATTGATGAAATACTGACCACGTCTCGATTGGGGCTACGACCAGGCTGGAGTAGCTCAGGATCTCGGGGGCTTGCCAAGTTCAGCTGCCCCTGTACCCGCCTCTGGTCCACAGGTCAACACAGTGCTATGATATCGTAGGTCACTTGGTGTTCGTTCCAGGTGCAGTTGAGCGTGCCGAAACCCTCTCTTATAAGTAGTGAATATATAATAAACTAAGTTTAAACTGATTCGATAAGACACGTTAAGTCCAAACAGCTCAAAGATGCACGTACGATATTATACAAAAGAAACGTTTTAACGAAAGAAACACCTTACATGAATGTTCGATGCACTCGGGACTTTCAGAAACGACTATAGTGTAGACCTCTACTAAGTTTCGTCGATTGATGAAATACTGACCACGTCTCGATTGGGGCTACGACCAGGCTGGAGTAGCTCAGGATCTCGGGGGCTTGCCAAGTTCAGCTGCCCCTGTACCCGCCTCTGGTCCGCAGGTCAACACAGTGCTATGATATCGTAGGTCACTTGGTGTTCGTTCCAGGTGCAGTTGAGCGTGCCGAAACCCTCTCTTATAAGTAGTGAATATATAATAAACTAAGTTTAAACTGATTCGATAAGACACGTTAAGTCCAAACAGCTCAAAGATGCACGTACGATATTATACAAAAGAAACGTTTTAACGAAAGAAACACCTTACATGAATGTTCGATGCACTCGGGACTTTCAGAAACGACTATAGTGTAGACCTCTACTAAGTTTCGTCGATTGATGAAATACTGACCACGTCTCGATTGGGGCTACGACCAGGCTGGAGTAGCTCAGGATCTCGGGGGCTTGCCAAGTTCAGCTGCCCCTGTACCCGCCTCTGGTCCGCAGGTCAACACAGTGCTATGATATCGTAGGTCACTTGGTGTTCGTTCCAGGTGCAGTTGAGCGTGCCGAAACCCTCTCTTATAAGTAGTGTCGTTACGACTGTTTATTACAATAAAAAAATGAAATAACAATTGCCATGTTATTACTTTACAAATAATAAACTTATGTTTTAAAAAACCTAAAAAAACAAAAAATAAATAAAAAATTTACAATGGTATGTACTAATTAAACCCTAAAGAATATTCAGAATATATTCAGAATATTCCGAAATACACTAATTACCCCTTAACGTACATTCAGTGTATATTTGATTTTGGTCGTTTCAGAGATCTATGGAGCAGGTGTCGACGTAGGTCAGTTAACATAAACATACCAGTGCCTGACACATTGCCTAAAACTGACACATGTTTTATTTAATTAAAAAATAAGGTAATAAGCAGATATATGAGTTATGTATGTTTCTAAGTTAGTCATCTTGGTTTCTCTATTTTTACTGACTTGGTCAATTTATAGAGGTTATATTCATTGTGGTTTATTAGCGAAATTGTTTAGTTTAGAGTTGTAAAAAATAGTGTATATTTATGTGTTATTAGTTTAGGTTTTTCAACTGTCTTAACTTTTGTGGCTTATATTTCTAAGCAAACAAGGTAAGATAATAATTTAGAACTATTTTAAGTTTTTGATTGGGATGTCAGCTATTGGCTTATGTTATGTTTATGCTAAGCCTGACATAGGTGTCAGTCACTGGGAAGAGTCATGCAATAATGATCTCTAAAGTCTCTAAAACATGTATAGATTTGTCTTCATTCACGGCTTGTAAGATTTTGTTTAATGTTGGTAGCTCTTTTTTTAAATAAAACTTGTGAATCCTTCTTATGGCATACTTAGCATCGCTGTCGATTTGCGCTGGCTTCTTCCCTGTTTTTTTCTTAGCTTCATTAAGTTCACCTGTGGTCCTCCTTTCTTTCAGAAATCTATAAATGGTTGCCTCTCCAACTCCAGTCATATTCGAACATTCCATAACTATGTTACAGTCCGGACTTGATTAATTGCGAGCCAAAAACAAGTCAAAAATAATTTTAACGTTTTACATGACAACCCAAATCTCCCAAGTTTTGACAGAAAATATAATTCAAAACTATGATTCGCTCGAAATGACTTAAATTTACAAAAATATAAGTCAATGATAACCGCTAGTCAGCTGTAACAAAAAAGCTGCTCCCCTTGATCTTCGAGATAACAAAAATTACGATAATAAACTTATGCTAAAAATATTTAATAACGATCAAAGATATTGCGAAAATGATAAACGAAAAGAAATAAGAGTCTCCGTCACGTGTGATATAATGTGTGCCTTAAATCATGTGATTCACCGCCCAAGATACAACGTTACAATAAAAAAAAACTTTCGAGCTACACTGGAGAGGATAAACGCATAGCTACATTTATCTCTTGAGGTAGCTATAGGTGCTATAAAAGCTGTAAGATTCACTCAAAATCAAGAAATAATATGCCAGAAGCAAGTTACAGGTGAGTTTCTCTAAATTCGGAATTAACCAAAAAATTATAATAGATAATTTTTAGAATAAAGATAATTTTTAAAAACTCGTCTGTTCCCTTGCTCCATTCCATTCAAATGCCCTGTTCTGAAAACGACGGGAAAACACCGCTGCCGCAACCATGTGTTGCGCCGAAAATTCATATAAAACACAAAAAATGCACTATTACCACAGAAAATATGCCTAGCGTTGACGTCATGTTGGAGGTCTTTAATATATTGTTGGCCCAGGTTCAAGTCATTGACAAAGCGTTACATGAGTTAATTGACTCGAGAACTTATAACATTAAAAAATTATTTGTATATATTTGATGCAGGCAAAATGGAATTCTATAAGAAAGTGTTCTCAAATTAATTAAGCCGGCAAAGGGTGTCTGCTCAATACTCAAATCAGATGATGAAATTCGCCATTTTTGACACTGATTGCGATGATAATCCTAATCCAGAATACAAACGTTATTCCATATTTAATAAATACCTACTTATGAGATTCGTAGAGAACGACGCAATGTTTTCCGCATAACTTGGGGAATAAATAATTTTAAATTTTCTTCAGAGCCTGAAACGTGTTTCCCAATACACCTGGCTTTAATTAAAAAACTGGATGTTTTGCCAAACAGAAGCAAAGGGAACAATTTTTAATTCGGGTCGTTTCTGTCGCATGAGATAAGCAATGGGAAGGTTGTTTGTATTTCATTACCTCGGCTGTTGATAAGGGCGATTATGTGAGTTGTAAAGGTGGCGAGGTCGTGCCGCTGGCAAGTCACGTACAACCAGACAAATTGAGAAGTGCTTATAAAATTTTACGGCTTGACACTAAAAAGGGGGAATTTTCTTTTATAAAATCCACAGTAAACTGTGACACTGTGACACCAAAATATGCGACGTTAATAATATATATTATTACCAAATTTTAGTCTGAAGACGAAAAGATATTTAAACTAAAATTGTAAATTTAGTATCTTAAACCAAATAATAAAAACTTAAATCAGAATATCTACTTTTCTGAATTTTCTACAAGTCGCCAAGTCGAGCAAATTATTAAAGATCGATAGAAGGTTGGACCTCTTACCCATTTAAATGACACACTTGGTTGAACATGTTTCACTATTTTATTTACAATAACGATTATTGTGTAAGATCTTATAAATTCAGATTTATAATATAAAATGAACAGTTTCATTATGTTGCCCGGAAACTATATTATTATGTTGATATGGTTGAATTTGTTTTGTTTTTCAAAAACATATGAATGGTATCTCTTGATAGAAAGAATTCTAAATTTTTTAAAATATTTTTACACATTTAAACTATTTTCAGGGCCATGTGGACGTGATTTAGCCTCTCAAATTGAACCCCTACATTCGAAATGCAAGTTTTTAAGTTTCTCGAGGAAAAAAATTCTATAATTGCTGGTATTGCGATAAAGCGGGACACTACTTTTAAAACAACAAAATATCTGAAATTAGAATTTTACGGATTGATTGTGAGAAATTGTCACAGTCTAGTTGCGCTGAAGAGCTTGTACTTTGCCTTCGTTCCCTCAAGACTAGAATATACCTCTCTGATTTGACCCTCTCTATAACAATTGGAAGCTTCTATTGGAAGGTATTAAGAAAGTTTCTTAATTATCTGGCTTTTAAGGTTGACGTTGAATAGGTATCCTGAGCCAGGTATTGTTCATAGTCGGTTGATATTTTTTGTACAACATCCCTACTCCACTCTAATGTTTAATTGCTGGTCTACTTTCATTACTGTTTTCTAAATTTTTTGTCCTGTAAATGGAATTTCCTGTTGGACAATATTAAAGTTTGTTATAATAATAATATTAATAATTATTATTATTGTTATAACAGAAACTGTCAAGGAATTTATCGCATAAGATATCTTGAAACATGGACAAAATGCACGGAAACGCATTTTCATAATAATTCTGTTTTGAAGATCTGCACGCTTTAAATTAAATATTTGCGCAACAATCTGTATAGCTATGCGTGTCTTCACCGTTTAATCTAATAAAAAATAGAAATTTTCAGCACGTTTTTATGTATTTTGTTTATGTTTCAAGGCACACTTGACGTCTGATGCGATAAACTGTTTGGCTTGGGTGGCAAATTCTGTTCGGAAAACTTATGAACATGACGAAAATGATACCATGGGGGTGGTTAGTTTTTAATAAAAATATTCCAATAACGCATTCTAAAAATTGGTCATTTAAAAAATCATAGTTAAGCCGGGAATAATCGAAAAAGTAGTGCCTGTGAAATATATTCCCTTATTTTAATCAAAAATATAAAGGGAGGGCAACAATCTTCACTCTCTGGATTAAAACGCGTACTTTAGTCCCTTGGTAAATGTATAATGCCCAATTTGTCTCTGTTTTTCATAGACTTCTAGAGTTTTCATAACCAAATGCGGACACACTGTAGATTGCCTTGACCATTACAGATTTAAAATGTATCGATTTTGACAGTTCATATAGCTACTGTTTAGGTACTTACTAAATTCAAAATTTATAAATAACTGTATTATCCCTAAAATAGCAAAAACAAAAGGAAAATTTTAATTTAATACCTACCTACTTATTCTTTATTATTACATAATATGTGTATAATATGCAACTCAATAATAGCTCGCTTACTGCTCGTATCGGAATTTTCATATTCGTGTGTTATCAACTATCAATAAATGCTCTTTGCATAATAGGTACTATTTTAGGATATAGATGAGGATTAGGATAAATGGGATGGAAATAATATTCATATTTCGTAGTTTGATCGCTATTAGATAACCTTCAAAGCTCTTTTCTGTATAGTACTAGTTAGCGGCGGTTCGTGCAGTGGAGCCACGGTGCCATGGCCCTACCACCGACCATGCCCCGTCATCGATCCTAGTTCACACAAATTCATTTGAAGAATTTTGCACTCCTAAAATAATCTCCCTGATATTTACTTACCGTGCGAACTGGCAACCGCGCGAAAGCGGAAACGCAGCGCGCCAAACTCGGCCGGGGGCGCCCGCCGCGCAGACGACAAAAGCTTTGCTGCTATATCCCGAGCCACGTTCCATTTTGAGAGCATGGTGAATTCTTTAGACAGAGAGTGAAAGCGATCTGGCGAATGTGGAAGTGAGACCGAAAATAATTGGGAATGTACATTGAGTTATTAAATGGGCATAAACAGCGATTCTCCCGCGCCAGGCTCCGATCATAACGCTTTGTTGCTTTCGCGAGCGTACAGAACGTGCTGCTTATTTTGCCTAGTAAAGTAATGTGTTTATAACGTTTTCAAAACGAACAGTGTAAGTTTTTTATTAAGAAATTTATTTTCGTCAATGGAATTTGCGCAAAGAGTGCAAATTATAGAGTTGGGCAGGCCGTTACCCCATTTAAGGCTGAGCAACCTCGGTGAATTCGCCAAATATTTACTGTGCACTGCTTAACAAATCTGTTGTTCCTGCCTTTGTTTAAACATAAATTGAAAATGTAGCTTACAAGAAAGTATTTTGAATGTACTGGGATATGAGAAATACAACGCAAATAAGAAAATATGTTGCGACTACTCCGTAAAATTAATAATAAAACCACCCAAAACAGGCCGGATTTCGATTTTAATTCTCAAGGTTCCCCTAGATAGCGCGCATCCACGGCATTGCTAAAAAGCCGGTTATTTGTTATTTACTCAGCTTTAACAGGTTTTTTAAAAAAGTAGCTCCCAAGAAAGTTTTCTAAAATCTTATCAGGCATATTAGGCTGAAAATTCGGAAGTAATTTGCATTATCTGAGACAAAAAATTGATAATAAGAATTCAGGTAGATTTGAAATTGTTGGGAGCTGACTCCGCCTTATGAGAATGGTGCTCTCTCGTCTCTCTCTCAAAACACTGATCAGTAGCGTATACATTAATTATCTTTTGATAATAAAATAAATTGTAGCCATGCCGATACTTTCTTAAGTTGTATAATTATTTAATATTTAAAAAAGGCTTTTTTGTAACTGAAGCCTAGGATATCTTATTAATTTTGTAGGTATTTGTATTTGATTGAGTCGTGTTCGAAAGGCACCTATCAGAATAGCCTGGCAATAGTGGCAATGCGATTAATTTGATTGGTTGGTATTTGAATAATAAAATAAACCTTACCTTGTCAGGAACGCTCTGTGTCATCGCATAGTGATAGTGATATCTAGTGGCAGCCAGACATTTTTCATGTTTAGGAAAATAGAAAAAATTCCAAAGTTTCTTTCAAAACTATTATTATAGGTAATCGCACAGAATTTATTCTGTGGTAATAGGTAGTATATGTACTTTCCCTACATTTTATGATCAGAATATGCAATAAACGTTCTGGAAAACAGTTTTGACATATGTTGAATAAAATTCCTGGGATTCGACCGGGTAAAAATTTTATATTAACCCATTAATAGTTATTTACATTGCCAGATGCGTAAGTGCACTTTTTTGGCCGAGGAGGTTGTTAAAGACCGAGGCAACGCGAGCGTTGCCTCGGTCATTAAAATTAAAAGTACGGTGGAAATTTCTGGTATTTTGTTTGTTTCGAGAAGTGCCGGAATAGTCGATATTCCCCAGTCTTTAGTACATTTACGCATATCGCAGGAATATTGGCTTTTGAAAATTGTTCGAAACGGTCGGGAATGGGACCGGGGCGGTCGATATTTCACGATTTTAACTATTTTACGCGTATCGCACGAATATCGACTTACGCGTATGAACGAATTACCTAATATCGATATGTAGAAAATATCGATATATCTTAAATATCGATATACGATATCAAAAATTCAATATCGCCCAGCATAGCTTTTTAATAACATTTTATTATTTAAAGTTACATTTTAATGTTAGGTATATATTTTTCATTTTTTTTTCAATTCAACTTAGATTTTGTTTATATTGTAATAAGATATTTTTCACGGCTTAGAGTCAAACTTGTATGCACGGCACTACGCTCAGCAAAACGCTTGTATGATTTTGTGGGACTTTTTGTCATTTTTTTCTAACTCAAAAAATAAAAATGTTATGGGTGGCTCGTTTTCACGTAAAAACACATTTTAAAACGGAAACGTTAGGAAATGTGATTTTGAGTAACTCGCTTGATCTTGCGAGAAGTCGCTCTACTTGTGGCCCAAATATCCTACTCGTTATCCGTAAAATCACAACTAATCGTAATTACGTGAATAAGCTATTCACGCCGCGTGCGTAAAAGATGGTCATTTCGTAACCTTTTATTTAAATAGCTATTTAGCGATTAAGCAACTTTTACCGAACGAAATTAGTAGATAATAATTATTGTTAGTAGAAAATATTTTTGACATTGTTTATACAAACGAGATGGTTGAGGGATGGAGCAACTGCAATGGATGAATTTGAAATAGAGGGTAATCTGTCGTTTTCTATGTTTTTGAGGTAGATAAAATAACATACCTACAGGATGTTTCATTTAAATTAATCAAATTGCAAATATCCCAGATAATACGTTATGCGGGTAAAGTAAATTTTAAGGCAAATATTCATGTTTCAGAAAATAAATTTATTTTTAGTTTTTCCAAGGAATTGAGTGCCGGTAAAACAGGAATATTAATTGAATTTTAAACAGAAAATTTATCATCAAATAGCAGATTTTACGAAATCAAGATGGCGGATTTGTTGCATTTTTTCAATGAGTGAAGTGAAACAACAAAATCTGAACCGCACACATGAATATCACTTCGGGTTTAACTGGAAGTGACATTTTTGTTCCAGCCAAGACGTCATCAACAACAACAACTATAGGCACAGAATATATTATAGCAAAGATATAGTATATATCTTTGATTATAGCCTTAGCGCCATTTATTCTGTGCTATAGGTAGGTATATCAAGGAATTTTTAAGATAAGTTGATGTTTTAAAAATTAGCCTTGCATAGTTTTTTTTTAATTGAATGAAATTTTATTAACCTAATAAACATAGTCGTCATCTATTTTAAAAAAACGATAACTTGTGTTTTCTTCGCGGCATTCAATTCCTTGGAAAAACTACACAAGCTTAGTTTTGAACCACGATTATTATTTATCTTAAAAATTATCGAGATAATCACTCGTAACGGCTTAGCACACAAGATGGTTGAGTGAGAATGATTACGTGTCAATTTGTCGGTTTCTTTAGAATTTGTGTGAAATATCTGATTGTTTTATTTAAAAGAATAGATTCCTTCTTTTAGGTTATCATTCCCTAACCTTAAAATTCCTGGATACCTCCATACACCTGTTTTCTTACTTGCGATTAGGGCCCGCCCACTGCGATGAGTTGAACCGCTTCGATTGTGTCATCAGCAAGTAGTGGCAACTGGCAACGTCGCACTTATACCTATCCCTTCTCTACTTATTCGATTTCTCATTATGAATATATTCTTACACATTGAGCGCCAGACGACACCCTTAGAGCTGCCAGTACAGTATAAGGGTTGAAACTTTGAATAAAGAATCATTATTCAAAGAGTTTAAACTTTGAAACAATTAATAAACTGTAAAGCCTAATTTTACATTATAAAAAATATAAATTTAACATAATATAAGCGATACAGCGGCATACCCTTAGTTGAGCTAAAATAGGTATTCGAATCATAACTAACATGCCCTGTAATCAGATTTTCAAAAATTGTACTTATAACTCGACTTATAATAAAAAAGTTCCCATAGTATGATGCCATCTTTCTTGGACACCCTGTATAACTTCTTAACTGCAGAGTATAGGGGAAAAAATTTTATTTGGAAAAAATTCTTTACATAAAACAGGGTTCCAAATGACAGAATCAAAATGATATTATTATGTTCTTGCGAAAAAAGTTAACGGCGTAGCGACGCTCGATGTCATATATTTATTCCACGAAATGAAATAACTACCTACATTCCCCATAACAAAATCTACAATGGTCTACGGAAAACCGAGGTGCATATGATTGATCAATCCCCCTGTAGTAGAGTTGCCGCGAGACACGAGACACGAGACGTCTCGTCTCGTCTCGTCTCGAAGCCGTTTTGTCTCGTCTCGAGAACATTTTGTCTCGAATTTCGAGACGAGACGAGATAAAATCCTTCGAGACAAGCTCGAGACGAGACGAGACATCTCGAAAAATTGTAATGACTTATTATACGACTGGAAATAATATTTTAAATTTTAATTAATGAAAAACAACATCGCATGGTGTGATCTGGCAATACCAATGATCTGTATACCTAGATCCATAATCCAATATACACAACTTCGTCCTAAACATTTTAATATTTATTTACAAACTTTTTTGCAGAGTTGCAACTTCTCTAATGTGACAAATAATGAAAGCACTTATTTTTTTGCAATGAATATGTTACCGTGAAAGACCGAAATTAACGAATGTCGGCATTCGACAAAATGCTTGGTGGAAGACCGAGTATTTATTAATTTTATCATACATTCGGTATTACCGGTATATGTCAACAAACACACATAAGCTTCGGTGGATGTCGAAAACGACAGTGATCAGTAATGAAAAATACACCAACCGAATATCGAGACGCGATAAATAATACATAAATAATAATAGAAAATAAAGAATTTCTGAATTTTTCTGGCAACTTGAAAAAGTTGTCTTTTAAACAGTTTGGTGGCCAAAAACCCAATTAAAAATGAAATCAAAGATAAGTTTAGGTTTTCGTTAATTTAATGCCAAATATAGCGACAACTTTTTTAAATCAAAAAGCTCCCATGATGTTCATAAAAGTTTTCATTTAATAAAAAATGTTTATTTTCAACAAACACCATATATGAGTGCATGCTGAATGTCGACATTCGCCGGTGTTAGTTAGAAATATTAATATTTCACCTACAGGGTGTCCAACTTTAAAACTGTACAAATCCGTAAAATCTTCATTTTTGGAGATAATCACCTAAACTTTCTTTTGTTTGAAAGGCCTTCAAAAACCGCTTCTTTTGACCTTTCTGCCATTTTCAAAATGCAAATCCAGAGCCGGCTGCGATTTTTTTATAACCCTGATTTTCACGAAAACCATTTAGCGATTTTTTTATTTAAAATCTGACCACACAGCGTTAATCAGAACACCCCAAAACCCCCATATACCAAATTTGAATTTGAATTTGAAAAGTATACAGGGAGTTCCATTCCGTAGGGTATCAAAGTTGAGCAAAATAGGAATTTTAAAGACATCTGGCGAGTCAAGTGTGCCATGGAATCCCTTCAAAACAGTTGCATGGTCAACAGGACCACTCAAAATGTTGGTGTGAAAAGATTTACTACAAAAATATACAGGGTATTTTTCTCTGAGCCATCTCAAAATTCTGAATTTTTATTAAACTTTATACTGGTCAGAAGTGCTTTGGAATCATTGAAAAAATATTAATAAACGCAAAAGTAATTCATTTCTTTACAAAATGCCAACCAACAAATAAAAACAATTTAAATTATTAGACCCTTGTCAACAAAGTCACTGTCTAAGATGAAACATTTTCTGTGCGTTTCCAGTTGTGGCACATCAGCCACAAGCCACATTAACTGATATGGACTTACTGACTGGCAGGCTTCTGTATTTTTTAGATTTAGTTCGTTTATAGTATGTGGAGCGGTTTTGATATACTCGATTTTTGACCCGAATAAAGTTCCAAAAATTCAGTAATTTGAGATGGCACAGATAAGGACACTGTGTATATTTTGTATTGGACCTTTTCACACCAATACCTTGAGTGGTCCTCTTGACCATTCAACTGTTTTGAGGGGATTCCATGGCACACTTGACTTGGCAGATGTCTTTAAAATTCCTATTTTGCTCAACTTTGACACCCTGCATAATGGAACTCCCTGTATATTTTTTATTCAAATTTGGTATATAAGGGTTCTGGGAAGTTCTGATTAACGATGTGGGATCAGATTTTAAATAAAAAAAATCGCCAAATGGTTTTCGTGAAAATCGGGGGTATAAAAAAATCGCAGACGGCCTTGGATTTTCATTTTGAAAATGACAGGAAGTTCAAAAGAAGCGGTCTTTGAAGGCCTTTCAAACAAAAAAAAGTTTAGGCGATTATCTCCAAAAATGAAGATTTTACGGATTTGTACAGTTTTAAAGTTGGTTACAAGGTGATTTATTCATAAATACATTAATTTTAACCACGTCATCAGGGAGGAACAAATATGCCGAAAACGCAAAAAAAATTTTACTGCATGTTTAAATAATGGGGCAAATTCTCTCAGTGTCTACAAACAGAGGCTGGAAAATACTGAAACTGTTTCCGAAATTCGATAGATTTTGGAGATTTAAGACAAAAGTTTTATTAAAAACACCGGGCTCGTCCCAGCTCGTCCCTCCTATTTTTGAAGTCCCTGAACACGAATCTGACCTTAGTTTTTAGTTCTCGGACATACAGAAATATTTTTAAATTTCCAAACGACTTATTAGGGATTATTATTATTATTACTATTATTATTATAAAACAAAACAACTCGAGATAAACGAGACAAAACGAGACGAGACGAGACAACGTCTGTCTCGTCTCGTCTCGACCATTGTCTCGTCTCGTCTCGAAAAAGATTATCTCGAAATTTCGAGACGAGACGAGACAAGGCCTTATCTCGTCTCGTTTCGTCTCGTGGCAACTCTACCCTGTAGGACCTAAATTTTCACTTTTTTAGACTCATCCCCTAGTAAGCATTTCAAAACATAGAAAACAACATATCAATCACTATTTTTGCCCCTTTCGGCCCTCCCTCAACCACCACCTGTAAGTATCGTATACGGGAAAGGTTTTATTGGTTATCTAAAGTTTTTTAAGACTCGTCCAATCAGCCAAAGTAACTTTGTTTAGGGTCTTGACAACACGCTGTGTACTTACACATAACGTAATAGATAAACATTTTTAAATTTATAATCCTGTATTATACATATTGTAATAAGTTCATTTTATTTTATATTTTACTCTACTCTAGCTATCTATAATCATATATTTGGCTGCTATTCTAGGTATTTATTTATTTAATACATATTACCTAATAATATCCCAAGCGCTCTTTAATTTTGATGTTAAATTAACTTTCTTTTGTGCGTTCGGAAAAACAACGAAATTAACTAGGATAAAATTAAAAATAACTAGGTAAATATAATGGGAAACTCTGTGTTTTACTTTAATTCATGAATGAGTTATTGTAGTTCTTACACATACATTTTCCCTGATATTTAATTTGAGTTTTTTTCTTCTTCTTCAAAAATAGTCCACCTTTTTTGCTCCAATTAGAATCACTATTACCTACCTACTCTTTATTACACGACAACCCAAAATGGCTAAAATCTTCATATGACACGCCGGTTGATTGACACTGTAATAATCTTTCATCTGTGATAAAAATTATCGTAGCGCCGCTGGTCCGATGATTTCACAATAATGAATAATACACTTTTTAGGACGTTCGGCCTGGCTGGGCAGAGGTGCCTAAAAATAACGTATGGAATTCCGCCCCCAATACTGTTCCACGCATAGCTATATGACTGAAATTTCTGGCGCGAACATCGAGTTGTGCGCTCTTAACTATAGAGAAAAATCAAACGTTACGACCAAAAAACGCAATCACGTAAATTCAACAAATAATGTCTACTTAAAAAATAATTGGTTGTGCGGGTATGTGTTTTGCTCAGAGGTGAACGAACGAACGAACAAAAAAGGAAACCAACGATGTTGCACATTTGGAATAAAATGAAGAGACACGAAAAATCGAAAGGTGAATAAGATTTTTAATTTTAGTATGCTGGGTAAAATAAATATAAAAATCGGTACGTTTTAAATTAAATAATTAACCGTGTTTGTTTTTGTGGAGCTTTCGAATTGGCACTAAGAGAACACGTTGAGGCATAGGCTTCCGAAAATAAGGGCAGTTTGCGAGAATTGGTGAACTTTAGTGCGAATATAATTTTTTCATAACATTTACTCAAACATTTATGACGAACTTTAGTGCGAATATACTTTTATAATAACATCTACTCAAACATTTATGACAATCGAGGTCAACTTTTAAAATTTAAAATTTATTCAGAAACAAAGTGGTTCAATTGAAAAACTCATTTAAATCTAACTTTAATAGTCTACATTTTGTGATGGTGTCTGATGTTCATTTTTCTGAGACGCCAGATGCCCATGGAAATAAATGCCACAGGAAAACTTTGATAAGTTTTTCCTGTATTAGTTAGGGTCGGTGACAGCCAAAAATGTCAACGTTTATTTTTTGGTTAATATTTCTTTACCTTCCAGTTTAATCTGCTTAGAAGGTTTTATTAAAATAAATCTATAGATAGAATAAGGATGGACGAAGAAAATTTTTTGCTGCCAGAAAATCGGCTTCTAACTTCACACCGGTTTAGTTAGGCACATTGATTTTTAAAATGTCTTCCGATGTTTGGCCCCACCCGTTTAAATACTCACGAGCCGCCACTGATAGGTACTTGTGGGAGGGAATTATGGTGATGACGATTATGCATGTTGCCTTTTTGTTGCAAAGTATGAACAGTGAGGTCACTGACATTAAAAATGTTGAGAGCCCAAGCTTTTCGTGTTTAATAAATTATTGAGACATTTGCTCGAGAAGAGGCATTGCGTGTATTTTGTCTTTGTGAAAAATCTTCAGATTTTTTTGTATTACGAGCATTTTTGCCAGACCAGGTGTTCTGAATAGTATTGTTATAAATAACGTAGTGCTAGTTCTACTGCGTATACTTTATAGCATCAGACATCGACCGTCCGCTCGGGTTGTGTATCACGAATGCATCGCGATAAGGGCCGCCCCCGCATCAGCGGAGGCTATGGACCGTACGCGGCCACCCCTGGTCCGCCGTATCATTCATTTGTTTTAATTAGGGTACGCCCGGTCGGCTTCGAGGGGCCAGTAGGTACGGGGCGCGCCGCTGCTAATGGCGTTTTAAAAAGTTCCAAGTAATGTTTGGGGTTCGGTGCTGGGAGAGATAACCAGGCCCCCGACGAAAGGGAAGGTTCAGAGTTTTATCGTAATTAAAATCAACACTATTTCAGAGGAGACGAAAGCGCGGACGTCGTGTTTACCTGTGCGAAGCCCGAGTGGTTGGGGCTCGGACGGTGAAGTGCGAGATTTAATTAAAATTTTAGAAAAAGATGGGAAATGAAGTCAAGCCACAATCAATAGCGAGGGAACATGACCGCTTTTCATTGCTGCTATATATAAAAGAATGCTTCTGGAATAGCATCGTTATCTTAATCGTAAATTTCAATTATATCATTTCAAATTGGTGGTTTAAAAACTTAAACGTATAATAAACACAATAGAAATAACATTATTCTTCACAGGCTATAAACGTTAACTTTTAACACTGGTTGAGTTGGAGAAAAATGTATCTATGCGCTCATTTGAACTATTTGTTAGCAGTATAAGAGCCAATTTCATGTAGAGTATGGCACGTTTGGAATGGAGCCACCCCGTACAACAATTTTAATTTTTCATCGGATTTTAGCCGAGTTTTTTCTAAAAATAAGCCACAAAAAACTACTTAATCTCAATTTCCAAGACATACTATATGATTTTTTTTTTCTAGTAAAAATGGACGGAAATAATTTAGCGATTTTTTTTATTTAAAATCTGACAAAACAGCGTTAATCAGGATATCCCAGAACCCCTACGTACCAAACTTGAACAAAAAATATATAGGGAATTCTATTCCACAAAGTTCCAAAGGTGACCAAAAGGGGAATTTTAAAGGCATCTGGCGAGTCAAGTGTCTCGTGCAATCCCCTCAACTCAAACTCAAAGTGTTGGTGTGCAAAGGTTCAATATAAAAATTTGCAGGGTATTTTTCTCTGGGCCATTTCAAAATGTTGAATTTTTATGAAACTTTATATTTGTCAAGACTGCTCTAATTATTCAAAGAACATTAATGAACATAATAGTTATTTATGTACCAAGGCACTGAAGTTCAACTTCGGGAACTAAATTCCACATGAGTCATAAAAAAACTTCAGTGCCGAGGTACATATTATATATTTTTTGAAATCGGCAAAAAATGTTTTATTATAGGCAAGAAAATAATCACACGGGATTACCCGTCCATGAACCAACTGCGCGCGGCGTTGCTTGACTTTGACAATCGCTCTACGCCTAGGTCAAGTATGACAAGACACGGCATCTTCGAACAGAAAAACCAAACTGCTGCTTGTTGTGTAGCCTCCGTAATAAATCTAATGATATTCAAACCTACTAAAATATGTATACTGAAATATTGCGCTGCTATAGGTTACAATTTCGCAATGTATACGATAAGTTATCGGGCGGGTTTTGAATATTGGTCACTTTTGATGGGCGATGGCTCCGCGTCTGACGTTTGATGTTTACATCTCGCCATCGCCTACTTATTGAAAAAATCGTACAATAATGGGCTACTTCAGTGGCGATTTCTGAGCTTTTAATGTCAATTTTGGGACACTTCACTGCCGATTTCAAGAAAAAGAAATTTACTTCTCTACCGACAAATAAAAAACAATTTAAATTTATGGGTCTTTCTAAATAAATTCAGTTCTAAGATCTTCTGTGAGTTTCTTAACTCATCAGGCTTCTGTATTTTTAGACTTTGATATAATAATCTTGAGATGGAACAGAGAAAGACACAGTACATTTTTGTATTAGATCTTTGTACACCAATAGTTTAAGTGGTCCTGTTGACAATTCAACTGTTTTGAGGGGATTCCATGGCACACTTGACTTACCTTTAAATTTTTTTCGTGAAATCGGCATTAAAATGTCCCAAAATCGTCATTAAAAGCACAGAAATCGTACAATAATGTAGCCCATTATTGTACGATTTTTTCAATAAGTAGGCCTTGGCGAGATGTAAACATCAAACGTCAGACGCGGAGAAATCGCCCGTCAAAAGTGACCAAATATTCAAAACCCGGCCGATAAAGGCTCATTTAACTTTTCGTACACATTGCGAAATTGTTTCCTATAGAAGCGCAATCCTTCAGTATACATATTTTAGTAAATTTGAAAATCAATAGATTTGTTGTGTAGGCTGCACAAGAAGCAGCAGTTTGGTTTTTCTGTCAGAAGGTGCCGTACATCATTATACTTGTCCCAGGTAGAGCGATCGGTAAAGTCAAGCAACGCCGCGCGTAGTCGGTTCGTGGACGGGTGATCCCTTATTATTATTTTCTTGCCTAATAAAACTTTTTTTTCCGATTTCAAGAAAAATATAATATGTACCTCGGCACTGAAGTTCTTTTTATGACTCATGTGGTTTATTTGCCTCGGCCAGAGGCCTCAGCAACTAAACTCCACATGAGTCATAAAAAGTTGAACTTCAGTGCCTTGGTACATAAATAACTATTATTTTGCTCAACTTTGACAACTCGCAGAATGGATATTTTTTGTTCAAATTTGGTATGTGGGAGTTTTAGGGTATCCTGATTAACGCTGTAGTGACAATTTTGCACCAAAGTAAAAAAAGAGTTTTTTGATATCTTTCTTCAGAAAAAAAAACGGCTAAAATCGGTTGAAAAATAAAAAAATTACAGAGGTGTCTCCACACCGTAACATATAAGTAATCCAACTAAATAGTGTCGGATAAAATCGAGGACGAAACTTTTGCAACGATATTTGGGCAATGTTTCGATTGTTGGAAAATCTTCTTTAATTTAAAAGTATACTTTAGTTATATTATAAAATTGGCTCCTATTAACCCTCATTTGATTCAACCAATGTATAGACTATGATAAAGGGAAACTCTCATGGCTTGTTGGACATATCAGTTTTATTTTATTTACTTATATCAACACCGACGCTTCGACACACTCCATGTCTTCTTCAGGACTACAAAACACAAATAGTTTTTTTTTATCAAAAATTATTTAACCCAAGGGTAAAGTTATCAACAAAGCAACAGAAGAAACGAAACAATCCAAGGAATATAACTAAATATAAATATAGATATATAGATAAAACAGATTGTGAACAGTACATACTGTATACACACATGTAACCACATGAACATATTAAAACCGCTAATTTGTCGAAAATAAATTATTGTTATAGTGCAGAATTTGAAGTACAGGCGCGGCCTCATAAATGTTTCCACTAGGCATGAGAGATGAGCAAGAAATCAAGAATTTCGGGTAAGTGCGACAACGTTGCGCCAATTCTACGGCCGTCACTTGCGCCTTTGAGGTTATGGCTGGCTTTTAAACCGCGAGACAAGAGAGGGGTAATTGCAACATTGTCAGTTGAACTCCTTTGTGACCGCACGTATTGGAATGATTTTAAGGGCCGCGCCTGTACGTAGGTATTTGACATTTTCAAGATAAATATTTTTAAAATTTAAATGTGTTTCTTACTCGCCTCTTGAGCAAGTCGAAAATCTTAGTAGACTAAAATAGTAATAAAAAGCACAAAAATGGGGACGATTTATGTAGTCATATTTCTATTTACATATACTATTTCAAACATCACTGATAAACTACGTAAGTAAGAAATAGCAAAAGTTTTTAAAACTGCCACACTGAACAAAAATATCACGGTTGTTATTTTTCAACTGTCAACTTTTTGTAAGACTCCAGCTACGAAACTTTTGATATATTGTGCTGTAAAGCCAGCCTACTGAGCTACGAGTGCTAATGCCAGAACAATTTGCAACACCTACAACAACGCGATTGGACCGTTATCCAAGTGCTTTTGTTCCAGTTTTAGATAGATATAACGGGAACAAATTACCAACATTATGTGTCGATTCGGGATGAGACAATACGGAAATCTGTAGGTAGATATACGAGCCCGAAGTCCAGAAGACAGTTCCTATGGACTTCGCCGTAAACTAATAGCATATTAGAAAATTCGCTTCGTTATTGTTGTAAAAGTCGATATTGTCACAAAATGTGGTAACATTTTGTGTGTGCGGTAGCACATACATCTCACCGTGTGTGCATCGTCGATTCCCATGCGTTACTTATTTGTTTTTTTATTATTTCTGGGACCCCTGTATGTTGTGAGTATGAAAACTTAGGTAAAAGATGGGCTTCATTCTCTATTTGACATATTCAAAAAATTGAGCTTTCCTTATTCAATCTTATCTATTTTTTTAGGAATAAAATTATTGGAACCTTTGTACACACCTACATCCGTGGAGGCTATAAAAACTGCGGCCGCACCCACCCACTTTCCCCCGATTTATTATTTTGTTTTAATTGGGGTATACGCACGGTCGACTTCGATCGATCCACTGGCGATGCCCAGCTAATGGCCCTTTTAAAAAGTTTTAACTATGTCTTGGGTTCGGAGAAGTATATGGCCTGGAAAAGGGAAAGTGGTACCAAGGTTGCGAGTTTTATAATTAACCTCAGTAGTTGTATTCCAACTGCTTAAAATTTTTACAATAAAAAACATAGATTTAAAATTTGCATGTTTAAACTTACATTTTCAATTATTTATAAGTTTCTTCGTTCCAATTTTATAGACTTCTAGATTTTGATAATATTTGTCACGTGGATCAGGTATTTATCACTTTGTTTTGGATTGATAATAATTTATTTCTCTATGGATAGTTTTAGTTTACTATATTATTTAACACATACGTATACATTGTGTGCCTTGATTAGTGTTCGGAGAGAGAAATATTTTATTAGGAAAATTTTCGGCAATCGAAATAATAATTTTTCAACGATTTCGAGTATCAGGGCAAAAAACGGTGAATTGTAACTATAAGCCTAAGCTTGGAGAATATGGAGAATGAGCTAAAAATATCAATTTGCGCTGTTTTTGGATCGTGTTTTTACTCCTAACTTTTTTGAGGTTATCTTTTTGATGTTGCAGGTCCATCATTTTAAGGCACCTTTTCATTCTGCCACAAAAAGGTACTCTGTTTCATAACGATAAAATCAACCGTTTGCATTGAAATTGACAAAACGTGCCCCGAAACACCTGTAGACTCCAACATTCGAAAAATAAAATTTTTACCTGCTAAGTACTTTCAAATGTTATGTTGTCGCTTATCAATTCTCTTCTATGCAAGAGAAATTTGTTAATCTGAAATCTTACGTTCGTTACTGAGGAAAATCCGGGCTTTGTCGTCGACAGCGAAAACGGCAAACCGGGAGAAACAAAGATCAAATCTTACGGTTGATGAGGTGTGTAATGGAATATTTCTTTGAAGCGGGCTCAGGGATTCCGGCAGAACGAACGGAATAAGGCGTTCTTTTGAACTTCGCGACTGGATGATGCCTAGTGTTTTGTATTGCCTCGAGCTTTGTAGTGATATACGAACTGACTGGATAATTTTAAAGCTAAGGGTCTTTTCCCTTGTAATTCCGGATTACCTCTGCTAAGAGGGGAAAGCTCGCTCGGTTATGTAGATAAGGATTTAAGGGAAAATATCATTGTGATGGTTGCTGAAATGGATGAGTTTGAATGGAAGAGAGGTTTAAAAACATACCTACAGGGTGTTCGGATTTGATCCGGAACACGCCTGTAAAATTTTGATGCGCTGTACGGTTTTGATAAATTTGTGTGTGCGTGTAGGAAGTGTCCTTACGCACTTGTCGGATATATGGTCATGGTGGCATCACTATTCCACGGCCTGCTATGATTTTTTATGCGATTTTGTGGAAAATGCTATTAGGGATTTTTTTTATCGAAAATCTGGCAACGTAGCGTTATTTAGCACCTCTTGAAACTCTAATGTCCCAAGTTTTATTAATTTACTTCTCCGATATTTCTATGGGGCCTTAAAGTTTGGAAAATCGATTTTTTTATTTCACAGAAAAGATGCCATATTTAGGTAAGTAGGTATTATTTTAAAACGGTAGGATGGTGTTTGTTCTCCATTTACTTTATTAGTGGGACATATTTGGGACGTTTCGACTAAGTTTATCTGATTTTCAAATATTTCCAAAACATTCCTGACTTTTAATTGAAAATTTTAAAAAACATTTTCCCAACTATAAGGTCCTATATAAATGTTAGCTGGCGAGGTAAATTCATAAAACTTGGGATATTTGGGTTTCAGGGAGTGCTGATAAAAGCTACGTTACCATATTTACTATAAAAATTTCTAATAACATTTTTTAACATATCGTTTCGAAAAAAATCACACTTAAAAAATATGTCATATTTAAGCATTATTTTAAAAAAGATAAAACTATGTTTTTTGCCATTTTTTTACTAATACTACACTTTTTGGCAGTTGTGAGGTACGAATAAATCGACAAAGTGCCAAATTTAAATGGAGCTGCTTGATTATTTTGGGAGATAGCCCTAATTCAATTTCAAAAAAGGACTTTAACGCCCTGCATATAGGAACCATACTCGATTGGATAAAAATGAATTTCTTTAACGAGATTTGTCAGATACCTCCATTTATATTAAAACCTTTGACCGTGCTCATCTCGAAAATTTAACCCATTTGAAATGGAAGCACACACGTAAATTTCTATTTTCCATCGGATTTTAGGTAGGTTTTTTCCTAAAGGTAGGTCGCAGAAAACTATATTTTGATAAAAAAATCCAGGTCTTACATCAAGTTTCATACATACTACGAATTTTTTTCTAGTAAAAAAAATGAACAAACTGACAAAACTGATTAGGTACTGTATAAATATAAAATACTGTAGTAATTCAAAACATTTCGACAGTCAAATCCAGAAAACTTCAAATTTAGTAGCCAAGTTAAAATACATAGAGCTATACAGATTACCAATTTTATTATGTTGTGCAATCGGTTGTGCCTTATAATATAGCGTCCTCCAAAAAGTTTGCACCATAGGGGGAAATGTTTATTTAATGTTTTTTGATGAAAGAATGAAATAATATGAAAAATGACCCACTCAAACGTAGTCATATGACATTCGTTATCTGTCAAAAATTACATTTAAAAAACATATCGCCAAAAATTGTTAAAATCTCAAAAAGTTTTAATTAAAAAAGTTGTTTCTTTTTCAAGTTTACGTAAGTGCATCAATTTAGAACTGCAAAACGTAATGTAACTAAATTTATAACCTAAATCCTAGATGGTACACCAACTTTGCAGCAAATATAACAGAATTTTAAAGCGTTAATTCCATTTTCTTATGAAAAATACCTATTCTTATTGGTAATTAGTAATAAAAAGTTAATAAAATGAGAAAGCTAGTGATATAAAATAGTTTTTACGAAGTTACAAGTTTTTAAAATTTTCAAAAATTTCATAAAAAAATATTAAATTTGGCAAATAACTAAATATTTTATTAGAGCATTAAAATTTGGTACACTTACGTAGAAATGAAAAATAAAAAACTTTCTCAAGTAAAAATTTTTGATGTTTTAATAAATAAACGATATATTTTTTAAATGTCATTTTTGATAGATCACAAAAGTCATATGACCACGTTTGAGTTGGTCATTTTTCATCTTTTTCCAAGCAAAAGGTAACCCAAAAATTAATTTTCAAAATAAAACATTAATTAAAACTGTCCCCCTATGCTGAGAACTTTTTGGAGGACATTGTATGTATACAATACAGGGTGATTCGGTTTTATTCTAGGACACTTTAACAGGTGATAGAAAACCAAAAAATAACCGCACTTTCTTTTATAAACTATATCTTTGTATGGCCTTATAAAAAAGTTACAGGGTGTTAAAGTTGAAAAAAATATGTGGACTTTGCTGAATATTTACCAAACTAGTTGAGATATTTAAATCATATTTGATGCACGTTATAACGGCATGGGTTAGCATAAAATCTGTTAATATCAAATACCTTCAACAACCAGTGGCGGGGAAGTGAGCAATTAGTACAATTGTTTACAAAAAAATGAATCACTTTGTATTGCAATAAAATGTTTTCAATTTCTTGTGTAAATTTTAATTGTAAACAAAAACGTTCCCTTAGCATTTTTTCATATGTGTTATGGTTTCATATCAAATTTAATTTTTCGTTTTATTTCGAGGGTATTTTTGAAAAATTAACCTAAAAATTCGCTCCATAAGTAAGACTCAAAGTAGAAAAATGTGTTTCTTACTTTAAATACAATAACTTTTTCCTATAAACTTGCCCATTCAAGGTTTTACTTTTCAAAACACAGAGCGTAACATTAATTTTATCTTCCTCAAATGTTTTAGACCCTGTATCTTCAAAAGTATAAACACATTTTTTCTACTTTGAGTCTTACTTATATAGCGAATTTTTAAGTTAACTTTTCAGAAATACCTCAAAATAATAAGAAAAAATCAAATTTGCTGTGAAACCATGACATATGAAAATATGCCAGGAGAACGTTTTTGTTTACAATTAAAATTTACATTAGAAATTGATTACATTTTATTGCTATACAAGGTGATTTTTTTAAAACAATTATTGTACTAATTACCCACTTCCCCGCCACTGGTTGTTCAAGGTGTTTGATATGAACAGGTTTTATGCTAACACATACATCATAACGTGCACCAAATGTGACTTAGATATCTCAACTAGTTTGGTAAATATTCAATAAAGTCCACATAATTTGTTCCAACTTTAACACCCTGTAACTTTTTTATAAGGCCTTAAAAGATAGAGTTTATACAAGAAAGTGCGGTTATTTTTTGGTTTTCTATCACCTGTAAAGTGTCCTAGAATAAAACTGAATCAACCAGTATATACAGGGTGGCCCACCACGAACTGCATCGATCTATAGATAGAAAACTAAAAGTAGGAAAATTTTGAAAATATGGCACCTCATCAATGCCGATGGGCGCTGCTCAACTAAAATATTTTGGTGAATCTGGCACTTCCGGTTATACCGGAAGTCGATATCAACTTTCTTATCTCAAATGGAACACCCTGTATATTATTGCATTTTTGGATTCTAGGCATCATTTTGGAACAAAACCATGCAACATATCCTATGTCTAAATCCAACCGTTTATGAGATATTTGCATTTTCCGAAAAAAATTACAGGTGCAGACCTAAAGTCAATTAGCAATTTATACGAGGAAACCGCAAAATTTCAAAACGAATTTTTGGCATCGTGTAACAGAAGCCCTGACCTAGTGATCTCTGCTGAGAAATAAATCCGTTCTTTTACAGGGTGTTCACAAAATATGAATAAAAATTACTCAAAATATGCTTAAATCTCGAAATTTTCAAATGGAAACCCCTATTTTTTTTTTAATGCGATCTTATTCACCATTAAAATTGATGACAACTTTGTGTAAGGTTTCCTATACCTAAATGCAGTACTTTTCGATTAATTTACGAAAAACCCACTTTTCGCCCATAAAATGAGGGCTTCGCTTAACGCTTGGAAAATCATATTAGCCGTGGACGTTGAAAAGACAATCGCGGCTACGGAAATGTCACTTGGTTTATAAATTATCGTCAACAATAATGCCGGCGCGCTTAAATTACACAAACGAAGATTATTTAAATTTGTTTATTATCTACGGAGGATGCATCAAGAACGTGCGATACATTTGGGGCTCGCTATCCACAAAAAACAAAACCATCGCCAAACACATTTAAAAAAATAATACAAAATTTTAAACAATATGTATTATGTGTCAGAGAAAAATCACGTTTGGCGATGGTTTTGTTTTTTGTGGATAGCGAGCCCCAAATGTATCGCACGTCCTTGATATTATTTTGTTGCATTCTCCCTAGATAATAATAGTTATTTACATTGGCAGATGCGTAAGTGCACTTTTTTGGCCGAGGAGGTTGTTTAAAGACCGAGGCAACGCTAAAAAAAAAAAGTACCCCCGAGGCCAAAAAAGAGCTTACGAATCGTGCAATGTATTACATTTTTCCTGCTACCGAAAATTTCAAGTTATAGGTACTATGAATAAAGCTCTAAATACATGGAGTAGATGGTGAGTAATAATGGTCTTCAAAATAACCTTTGTTCAATTACTAAAAATGATAATCAGTGATAAATATAAGAGGTAGAATGCAGCAATAATAAAAAATAAATAAAAAATTTTGAGCTTTGTATGGGATTTGAACCATGGATCTACGAATTACTAATCGTGTACTCTTACCCCACCGGTAGCGCGGTGCTTGTCAAATTTGTTCTGTTATGCGGCTCTTATTTGACGCCAGAGAAACATTTAAATTATTAATTTTTCTTTGGTATAATTCGTGTTCTTTATGATTAAAACCAGTTTGTAAAACGATTGTTGTGAAACATATTAAAATTGACGCAAGATTCGCGTTGCTACATATATTTTATTAATGGTTTTAAGGTCCTTGCTGCGTAAGGGTTGCTAAGCAATACTTTTTGTACCTAGCAACCACTTTCGCAGCTAGCAACCAAAATAACAGGGCACCTCGAACATTTGACTTTCGCTTTCGGGCCTATTGGCGAGTATGTAAAGTGAACTTACGGGGGAGGGAGCAGGAAATAGTTATTTATGTACCAAGGCACTGAAGTTCAACTTTTTATGACTCATGTGGAATTTAGTTGCCGAGGCCTCTGGCCGAGGCAAATAAACCACATGAGTCATAAATAGAACTTCAGTGCCGAGGTACATATTATTTTTTTTTTAAATCGGAAAAAAAAATGTTTTATTAGGCAAGAAAATAATAATGAGGGATCACCCGTCCATGAACCGACTACGCGCGGCGTTGCTTGACTTTGACGATCGCTCTACCTAGGTCAAGTATGATGAGACACGGCACCTTCTGACAGAAAAACCAAACTGCTGCTTCTTGTGCAGCCTACACAACAAATCTATTGATATTCAAATTTACTAAAATATGTATACTGAAGGATTGCGCTTATATAGGAAACAATTTCGCAATGTGTACGAAAAGTTAAATGGGCCTTTATCGGCCGGGTTTTGAATATTTGGTCACTTTTGACGGGCGATTTCTTCGCGTCTGACGTTTGATGTTTACATCTCGCCAAGGCCTACTTATTGAAAAAATGTAGCCCATTATTGTACGATTTCTGTACTTTTAATGACGATTTTGGGACATTTTACTGCCGATTTCAAGAAAACAAATTTAAACGATCTTCGTTTGTGTAATTTAAGCGCGCCGGCGTTATTGTTGACAATAATTTATAAACCAAGTGACATTTCCACAGCCGCGATTGTCTTTTCAACGTCCACGGCTAATATGATTTTCCAAGCGTAAAGCAAACCCCGGATTTTATGGGCGAAAAGTGGGTTTTTCGCAAATTAATCGAAAATTACTGCATTTAGGTATAGGAAACCTTACACAAAGTTGTCATCATTTTTAGTGGTGAATAAGGTCGCATTAAAAAAATGAGGGTTTCCATTTGAAAATTTCGAGATTTAAGCACATTTTGAATGTAATTTTTATTCATATTTTGTGAACACCCTGTATAAGAACGGATTTATTTATCAGCTGAGATCACTAGGTCAGGGCTTTTGTTACACGATGCCAAAAATTTGTTTTGAAATTTCGCGGTTTTCTCGTATAAATTGCTAATTGACTTTAGGTCTGCACCTGTAATTTTTTTTCGGAAAAATGCAAATATCTCAAAAACGGTTGGATTTAGACATAGGACATGTTGCATGTTTTTGTTCCAAACTGATGCCTAGAATCCAAAAATGCAATAATATACAGGGTGTTCCATTTGAGATAAGAAAGTTGATATCGACTTCCGGTATAACCGGAAGTGCCAGATTCCAACCAAAATATTTTAGTTGAGCAGCGCCCATCGGCATTGATGAGGTGCCAAATTTTCAAAATTTTCCTACTTTTAGTTTTCCATATATAGATCGATGCAGTTCGTGGTGGGCCACCCTGTATAGATGACAAACTTAACGCTTTGAGAAATATTCAAGATGAGTTTATTGCGTGAGCCGTATATGCTTTGGGGACCGATTTTGTTATGGCGAAAACATGGCCATAACCCAGCCATCCCAATTAAGGAATATTTAAAGATCAATGTGTTTTGTAGATTTCTTTCAAACTCGCATTTTGCATACGGTCTATTGCATTCCGTTTTGTTAGTGCATGTACAACAACTGACTCCTCTATTTTACGGCCAAAGCCCACATGTATACCTAGGTACTTCCAGGTTTCCTTGATGCAAGGATATTTCACCTGTTCATACGAAATTGCGAAAAGTTTTATTTGCGAAAGCTTTCGGGCCACCGAGCCACCGAGAGACAGTATTTATTTTGCAACTCTTATTTTATATCAAAACAACATTTCAACATAGCAAACAAGGAGTTTCATCTACGGCTTCCCTGAAGGATGTTTTAGAAATAAGGACACGGGAATATTCAATTTACGGTAGTGCCACTACGCTACGTAATTATTAAGATTTAATAAGAAAGTGTTAGCTACCTGTGTCATCTTCAAGTGTAGTTTATATTGTTGCGCATAATGAAATACCCTAGTAAATGTTAATAGCGTCATCATGCAAGGAAGGAAGGAGGTTTTACCCGGTGTTATTTTTAATGGTCTACAACATGAACGCGCACAAATATTTTGTTTTTGTTTCCATGCCTGTTTTCGGGCCGTGTCTACTCTGACGCCTCCGGACATTTTTGGTAGCTTATATAGCGAACGTATAGTTCAATTATGCCAAATAAAGCCCTATGTGTAGTACTATTCTCTTTGGTTATACTTGTTACACCCCATCTAAATGACCTTTCTCACCCTCTATTTAACCTTATTTACTAGTAATTTAATATCTCCTTTGTCTAACTTGCAACTAAGTCATACGACTACATTTAATTGCCAACTTATGTTTATCAGTAGAAAATACCAAGAACCTATAAAGCTCCTTTGTTCCTTTCGAACAGGTCAGCTCCTAGCTTCCCTATATAACCTAGACTCCGACTATGCTCCCGGTCACTCGTCACTCGTAGCTATTAAATCGCCATTCGTTATTCCATACACTACGATCCTCGCCAATGTACAGATAGTTATAAGTTATTTTAATCGTATATTAAGTGCAAACTGTAATCGACGGCTTTAACCAATAAAAACCTTTTTTAAAAACCATTCTTGTGGGTCCGCGACGTAACATACATAATGGGGATGGCTCCCTATACATAAAATATAACTAGACCAATAATAACAAATGTAATCATTCAACATTATGTAATGCCAAATGAAAACAAATATTTGTCTAGGTGCACGAGTTGATCCCGTTGCCAGCGGCGTTTTTTCTTACACACCACGCGCGTTGCGTGCCCGATTGTACAATATTATTATACTGATCAATGTAGAACTGTTTAGAGTTAAAACAACACGTCTGCCTTCACTTCGCACTTACTAGGCAACACTATAACTTCGAATGTGCACCAAAACAAATCTAAGCACATGAAACAATTGACGGCGCGGTATATATAAGTTGGTATATAATATACAGTGTGTCCCAATTTGATACTGGACACCTCAGAACTATATGAAGGACATGGCAAACAAATGGTCTCTATTTTTCATTGCTAGTCCCAAGGGAAAGTATCTCATAGGCAGTGGTATTTGGATGGGGTAATTATTTCATGGCCTGCTATGATTTTTTAAAAGAGCTAATTTTCAGGAAACCCTATTAGGGATTTTTTTACGACAAAATGTTGTTAAGAAAACTTGTTCAGAATGGAAAACTGAGTACAACAGCAAAATTTCAATAGTCTAGGTCTACTTTGATTTTGGTTATTGAAATGATTATGTAGCGAATTGTAGTTAATGAATAGCATTGTAGGGAAAACCAAAATAATTTGATTTGATTGAATTCCAGGCAAACCGTCTGTTACAATGTCTTTGATTATTACTTTTAATATATCTATGTAACGCATATATTGATGAGTATAGTAAATTAATGTAGTCTGTGATTTTTAAAATTTCTATCTATCTTTGTGCATCCCGTGAATAGCGTGTAGTAGAGATATCCGAGCAACAGGATCGACCTGTTTACAAACGACATAAAATATGCGGTGTCTATAGGACATCTATACCATACTAAAAGGATAGAAGCGCCGAGGCGTGTCTCTACCTACCAGATAAAAGAAGAATTGCCCCGGGGCATCTATAATCTATCAATTCCTTATTGAAGTAACAATACTTATTATAATTTCTGTTAAAAACGGCTTCCGTGGAAATTGGGCTCTTTGGATTTTTTCGCTAAACCCGGAATGTCTTCCAGATCATTTTTATGGTATTTCGGATGAAATGATTGCTTGAGCTAAATTGATTGATAGGGACAACTGACCCGGATGTGCGGGAGAGATGGCCAGATTCTTTTTGTAATTTTTGTTGTGACTCGTAAATTAAGTTGTGCTTGAAGCGTAGAATTTTTCAATAATGAAATATTTATGGCACTATTAATTTATTTACTTTAATTTTCATATCAGGCAACACTACTGGAATTACCATAATGAAATAAGCACGAGAAAAGTAGTATGATGGAGTGGTAAAGTTCAAGTTGCTAATAAAGTTACTTTGCAAACATAAGAGAAATATTTTATAAAATGCTACTCGCTTATAAGTGAAAACGAAGTTTGTTTTGATGAAAAATAATAATATACTTATTGTTGCATAATGATTGCTATAATTATAAAGTAACTATGCTGGCATTTTTCTCATTGTAAAATAATTTGAGCTTCTATCCTAACGTTGCAGACATTGTAATACTTTGATATTGCTAATAATAACTTCGGTACCACTAAAAGGTAGGTAGGTATATTTTTGCTACAATTAAATTTATGATGTGCTGGATCTAAATTTGTATGTTAAATATGTTTGATTCGTCGAAATTTGTTCCTCACTGGCACTCACTGCCTATCTCGATGATTTCTGATCAAAATAACAGAAGGGCCATTTTTAACATAAAAAAATGCTTCAAGAGAGTCAAGGAAACAAAGATATTAACTATTATTAATGTGTCAAACAAAACATTTTGCACGTCATACATATTATACGTCTACATTGGACGTAGACGTTGGATAACCACGCAGTTTCAAATTATAATTGTTTTGGGCAAACAGAATCTATCATGTTTTTAATATTTATTATTCATAAAATAGTCTGCTACGTTTTATACAAAAATAACAAAAAATAGTATTGAAAACAGCTGATTTGCAGGTAGCTATTTTTTAATATAAAATATAAGAAACATTCTACACAATAAAAAATAAGTTGTACTCTGCCGTAAAAATAAAATTATATTTAGAATACACCTGAAGGGATAAAATATCAAGTTAAAATATTTAAATTTTCCGTACATTTAAAGTTTTCAGTGAAAGCTTCAAGCCCCCACTCCACTAATTTTTGTTTATAACTTCAGCTCTTCAGCTTATTGGGGGCGCCATATTTGCAGACTTTGCTATGCAGGTGTCGGCGTCGACGTTTCTATATTTTTTTATTTATTTGTCCACTCGACATACGCCAATTCGGTACCTGTAAATATATACTCACGAATTTGAACTTGACTTGGGAGCACAAACACTTGACCTCGACCGTTGGGTGTCACTCAACGCCTCGACTCATACACTCACCACACCGACACAGAGGTACCAATATTCGCTTAACCACGCGCAGACATTGAGACATTAGTAATCTGTGACATTAGCATAGTGCTTGTCATTTCCGGAGATGCGAAGTCAACTAAAAGTAAATTTCCAACCACTACTGTTATACAGGGTGTATTTTAATAAGTGTCCGACATAACGGAGGATGATTCCTCAAGTATTTTTTAAAAAAATATTTTTACATTAATTTTTTCTAGCCTCTGTCAGAGGGGAGTATCTAATGCTTCTATTCTCCAAATGGCCCATCTGACATACATCCGGGTACCGTATTCTACTTATAAGACCTATCCAACCCCATAATTTTTTATTTATAAGAAACATTTCAAAATATTTCTTTGTTAAATAGACCTTGCACTAGATAATTTAAAAAACTAAGTTCAAGACGTAGCGCCACCCAAAGTTTAGGTCTAAAAGTCGAGAAGTACTATTAGGTTTTTTTTTATAAAAACCGATAACGGTCTCAGTCCCAAGTGTACTGATTTTGTTGAGATTACAGCGTATATATATCAAGTGATGTGCCTTTTGTCGACAATATCTACCTTTCGTTAAATTGACGAATTATAATCCCAAAACTGAAAATATTTTCTTATCTTAGCATTGGGATTACAAATTAACGAGAGGTATTATTATCTGATTATTAGGCATACCAGGAGTTGTATTTAGGATGAGAAGTTAACAACTGAAAATAATTTAATTATTCAGTGTTTAGGCTTAACTTGAGAACCAAATTTATTAAATAAATTAACTACAAAAAATTATAAATATTAAACGTTTTCGAAAACGTGATTCGCTTCCAATGCGAGAATCATGCCTAGGTTAGTGGTATTATCGCCTTATTGGTTAATATTTTATAAATTATGTCATTTCATTAGTTAAATTTTCAATGAAAATACTCTTTTAAAGCAGATACAAAAACTGAACAAATTTCATTTCCTAGTAGGAAACAATAAGTGTTATCTTAATTCTATCGTACAGCCTGCATTTTGTTATAGAAATTTTATTGTAAATTTTATGGGAATATTTCAAAATTCAATTTCAAATTATTTGATCACCCTCTGTTCAGATATAAAAAAAATCTGCGCATTGGGCTTGAGGTCGTGCTGAATAAGAAATCATTATCGATTTTTTGTCTAAAAAAATTGCTAATATAGTGTTTCTCAACTTTTTGATCTAAACTCCAAATCGTGACTTAAGAAAAGAATATTTCCGCCAATAAATAAAAACGTTATGAGGGTGGATCTAGCTCGTAAGTGGAACGAATTGTATATTATTCATTTTGCGAGAGAAGTGAGCTGTACCAGGGAAGAGCACGCGATCTGGAAAACGGCAAACCCAGAGAAATAAGAGCACATCTTACGCTTGATGTGGTCTGCAATCAAATATTTCTTTGAAGACGGGCCCCGGATTTCTCAGAAAGGAGAAAATAAGATGTTCCTTTGAACGTCGTGGCCAGCTGCATAATGCAATGTATTTTCTATTGCCCCGGCCTTTGTGCTCTACCCAAACTGAGTTGATATTTTTACGGTCAGGAGTTTCTTCCCGTATAATTTCAGGTTTCCTTGTGTGGGAAGTTCGGTTCATGTACCTACTTTTGGAACTGCGGAAAAATCTATTCGTGAGTCATAAGCATGATATCTTTTAAGTATAAATCTGGAATTACCTAAAGAGTATTTTCCTCGTATACTGCTTGTATCCAATAAGGTAGCTCCTTTCTTAGAGAAACATCCAATCAGATGCCCTTGCTAGCGATAAATGCTCTTGATAATTTAATGCTTCGTTGCTTGGCAACCGCGGATCTGCTCTATACATAATATAGATAACATGACAAGTTATTATAAAAAATTTCCCCGGAGGGGAATGCATATCTAATATGTTGACATACACATACAGAATTCTGTAATAAAAATCGTATTACACAAAAAGAGTTTTTTCTCGTAAACAGTGAATTCTATCGATATCAACCAAGAGTGTCCTTTTTTTTAAATTTATGGTTCAAGCTATCTAAAAATATTATTTTTGTGCCTTTACAGCTAGTCCGTCCCTGGTAAACCAAACAAGCCAAAATTGTTTTCATGGGCCCGTTTTAAGGAGTCTTATCTATTGTCCATCGTATTAAAAAATAATTAAATTACACAACGTATTTTAAAAGTTATTTAAAGAAATCGATTTTCAGGGCCGTCCTTGTATCTCCGTAGGTGGGCCCTTTGGAGAAAATTTTTATAGGAACTTGTCATGTTATTTTAACGTCCCCTGTATAAATCCAGGAGATTGCCGACATATTTTGGTACACCCACTATAAATGAATTTATGTAATTTATATATTGCCATAGAAGAATCTACATATTGCCGAAGTGCTTATATTATAGACCTCTGTTTAACTTTATGACACACATTCACAAAATAAAATGAAAATATCGCGCTTGAACATACAAGCATCATATTGTTTGTTTACTAGGGCGCCCCAGTCGAAGCTGTCACGCGGTAAAAAACGTATTCGTGAAATTTTAATATTCTCAAATGATGATCCATGCCTATTTGAAGACCTCGGTGCAAAAACCGGACAAGTCCACTTTTGGGTAAAATTGACTTTTTCCACTACATTTATGTATTAAAATATCGCCGATCGATTGGTGCAAGAATCAGCCAAGTCCAAAGCATGATAACGTTGATATATAGCTTAAGGATTTGGCCGCTCGCATTCTTGGGTGCAAAAACCAGACAAGTCCGGGAGTTGTTTTTCATTTTCTCAAAACTTATAAATATGGGTAAAATTTACTTTTTCCACTACATTTATGTATTAAAATATCGCCGACCGATTGGTGTAAGACAAGTCCGGGAGTTTTTTTATTCATTTTCCCAAAACTTGTAAACTATGGACTTGTCCGGTTTTTGCACCGAGGTCTTCATTTATTCTCAAGGGCTATTTTGCCCTTAACCAAGATGAATCGTACAAATTGGCCTTTTTCGGATTTCGGGAAAATAAAGGGACCAATTTATACTGGCGATCTTTCTGGGCAAAATAACGTTTTCGAAAAATTTCATTATAAAATTTCTGGGACTTGTGATTTTACATACGATAAGAATCTCGCGAGGAGTCTCGCTTTTTTGTTTATATATGTACATTTTTTCCCCTCAAAGATATTACCAACCAGTTTGTTACTTTGTTTTTTTATGTAGTTTTCTTACTTACATATTACAACAGCATAACCTCAACTCTGTTTTCAAATAACCTACAAACACCACGCTACTCTGCATACTGCATGTGTTACAACCAAATTTGATTTTAGTTCGATATTTGGTGAACTCGCTGGGGTCACTAGGAAATACCTAATAAAAACAATAATTATTTATCTACGAACGTAATCGCCCTGGAGTTTCACGAGTATTTCCTGATATTCTTCTGTTTTAAATCCCTCCAAACTGCTTAATTTTTATCCGCTTCCTAAGTATGTTTCTGATGTAATCTCTAATTAGTCATTTCCTAAGGCAACTGCATCGCCACCTATTGAGCGGCGGCTGAGGCTACTATGCGTTTGTGCTTCGCGCTTAGTGCCCTTGCTGTGTTTCCATGCTACTAATCACAGATGTCCTTCGGACCCAGTCTATCGAATGAAATTGTTCTTATACCATTTTTTTTGCGTGCTTGGGGATTTTCGAATACCTACGTCGCCAGTTGAGATTATAAGTCTCCGAGATTACAGTGGTTCGGCATAAATTTTGGGAAAAATATTTCCAAACGGCAGTAGGACCGATTCCGAGTGTTGTGTAACTCGTCCGGCTTATTTTCCGGGAGTAATTCGCCTGCTGAGCATACCAGAAGTGCCGGAACTTGGCTTTGTTGTTTCACGGACTTCTAGCCGCCTTTTGCGGGATATATAATTTGCCGTAACCAGCTGTAAATATCTGATACATAGGGATCCACTATTTAATACATCTCATTCCATCCAGAGATTACATTTTGGGTAAGTTCAACTGTGAATATATTATTCTTGGAGCTGTTTTTTTACACAGTGTTTTCTTTATGGAGCACCTACTCCAACGGTTTTGGTGCCGGAATTTCACGATAATTCAAGGACACTTGATGATAAAAAAAAACTCATATCTCGAGGTAAGATTTATTTTTGTTTTTCAAGTCCCCATTTTGGTTTTAATTCCCAAATTAATTTATAGGTTTCGCCTATGAGTGTAACTAAAATAGGTTTTTTTATTTTAGGGTTTTATTTTCCGGCCTATAAGTTCTTAATTACGACCTATGAATTTTTCTTGTTTTGGATTTGAGTTTGGAGCGTGGCCTTGATGATTCACTAACAGCGAAGACCTGGCGATTTTCTTCTTGGAGCGCACATTGTCCTTGACTGTTCTAAGAATGGTTTGGAGAACCTTCGCCCAGAAACATCGCAGTTTTGAAGACTCAACCTGCAGCTAAGTTTTGCATGTTTACTTTTTTACCTTTGTCGTGCCTGGACTAGTAAAACTAATTTGATTTACGTGTACAATCGAGAACGTAGACTGCTACTGCTTACCTTCCTTTTATTATAACGTACGTCGTGTTATTTCTGCGTACGTCTTGATTATTATTGCGTATATTATGTCGTGTCAACTCTTGCGGGGTTGTGATTAGTTATTGCAACGTCCTGACTATTATTATTGTTTTTTTTTTGTGAATTGAACGTGTACACGCTCGGGGTTTTTGATACTATCCGCTTGTTTTACTATACAGCACGAACCATTTTAATTATTAATATAGCTGGTGAATCTGAAAGGCATAGCTTAAAAGTAATGACTAGTAATTATTGTTTATAACTATGAGAGTATTTAGTGCCATTGGAGTAAATCTTATTGATATTTTTGAATTCAGTTTTTTATTTACCTACGAAGGATTTTCCTAGTTTGGACTTAAAAGAAATTGTGTGAGGTGTAGAGCGCACAAACTATTATTAAAAAAATCTTTTATTTCGAATGCCCGTCTCCACTGTTAGCTGGCGGCCGCTCGATACTCACCAACCAAGAATTGAGGTAGGTAATTTGAATTTATCTTGGATTTATTTTTCTTACCATCGCGTTACGCATTGAAGGTAACAACTGTATACTGAATACTAAAAACTGGAAGGGAAGTACCTAATGATTCTTTGCAAACATTTTCACTTCGAACAACCTTATAAGCTGTCCAATAATTTCCGCAATAACTGACACTAAAGTCGATTATGATGATCCATGCCTATTGTGAATTCAATAATGAAACCCATAATCTAATTAAAATTTTAGGAGCTTGAAGTTCCTACAACAGTGGATATTGTTAAAGGCGTGCGACAACGTAACAAAATGTTTCTATATACGCCGTCTGTTTCCATAAATATATCTCTTATACTTTTCGCCTTTTGACGCTTAACTGCTTCTCGTGATTTACCGTGTTTCATGTCTGACAGCATTCACGCATCCGGCAGGCAAGACCGTTCTGAGATGATATAAAATTTCTCGTTTTAGTTTGGAATCTCTGAAGCTCTATTATTGATCTTCTTTTATATTAGATGTTTTAAATTTCCTTTAATGTCGTTCGTAAAATCCCATCGCAATATCAAGAAAATCGCCAGGAGGTGAAAATAATGGAAATAACTTGGGCTCTTTGTTCACGGTTATATGCTATCGCAATCAAATGAAGACTTCACTAAAATGATCAAATAGATGCTTCCATACGTTATGTATTTTACTATCAAATTAAGACTAGGCTTCATTTCGAAAAAAAAATTTTATTACGCAAAACAATTTAAACAAGGCGGTCACCCATCCATGCGCCTACCGCGCTTGCCGTTGCTGTAACTTCGAGATCACACTACCTAAAAAAACATTATTGTTTTGAAGTGCATATGCCCCGATAGATGTTTTATTATTGGCTGGTAGTAATAGCTTTCTAAAGCCATGTGGTCTTAAATTAAAAATAGTTTTACTGGCTAATATTAAATTAGGGTATGAAACATATTTCAAGACACCAGCGTCAAAAGTAATTTATATTATATAATTCGATTAGTATTAAAACTGGATTAGTTTAACACTACTGTCTCGAAATGATATGATACAGCGGTTTTATTTTGTGCTAAAAGTGTTAGAATTGACCTTATCGTCAAACATAATGCCAATTTGTACACGAACAATATAATACATTAAAGGAGAAGGTCCGACTATGGGCCACATTTTGTTAGGTATTCGAAAATATTTTATAGCATTTTTGAACAAATTAACCTGTAATTTGGGAAAATGACTATAGGAGCATCTACTTACTTTAAAGTTTTAAACACATTTTTGTCAAATTGATAACATTAGTTCATTCATTATGTTTTCGACAGATATTTCTAATTCGCACACAATATGTTTTTGCTACTTGTCTACAAGGTAATGAGTGTTCTTAAGAGTCATGACCGCGCAGACAAGATCTAAAATTAACGGTCGCGACGACCGGCTGGAATCTCAAGAATATTCTCCTCTAGTCACCCCTCACCATGCACTCTCGTTCCTTCCCCTCTCACCGGCAGCCCGTTAGCGCGAGGAACGGTGTCGGACGACGGACGACGTTTTTTCGGACCCGAGCGAGTCGGACCGCCAGGCCCTGTAATCTGTGGCCAGGCAGCCGAGAGCTGAATCGGTCGGAAGAGCGCCGGTGTACAGAGTAACTTTTTTATTTATCAACGAAAAAAATATCAAATACAAAAGTTGTAGGGCTGCAACCTGACTACTTCATGGCGTTTTGTTGTTGACTCGGTTTGTGTATTTGTTGTGCTATTGTTGAAAAAATATAAATATTAAACACATATAAATATTAAACACATACCCCTATTTGTACCAATTCCGAAAGTATATTTTCGAGTCTTTTTTGTTATTTGCTAACCCTGTTTTTTTCTTCAGGGCCTTGCGGAAAATTGGGTTATAGAAATTAATAAAAAAAACATAAGTTTTTTCTGTAAATTTCGATATTTTGTATGCAATAATAATTGTTTTTCTGATAAGTGCACTGAATGGGAAAGATTTTTTTTATAACTTTTTACATTTTTTTCTGACATGAACTTATTATTCCTATCAATCAAACAGCCAAAGTAGAACAGTGTTTCAATAAATTATTATTTCCACAGTAGGTAGGTAGGTTATGCTATATCTATGTGGTATTTTAGATTTCTATTACTTTTTTCTTTTCCTACTTCGTGCCTCTAAGATGTGTTGTGGTCGGATCTACCAATTCCGGGAGCAAACATTTTAAATATAACTTCGTCAATTTTGGCTCCATCTGTTTTTCCCAAAAATCGCGACGTCTATATTTAGGTATAAAATTTTCATTTTTAAAATTTTTCCCACTTCAAATGCCAAAAAGGCACCTTGACAAAAGTTTTAGATAAATACAAAGTTTTTTGTGACGCTATTGGACCGTGTACAGTGTGTTCTAGAAAGCCGTGGCAGACATAACTTATGTTTTTTGAATGGAACACCCTATATATTTTTGCATTTTTGAAATCTGCTCATCAAGGCAATCAAAATAATATTAAATTTTGTGGCATTATCTTTTTCCGTTTTTGAAAAATTCCGTATTCAAATTTTATACTAAATTTATTTAATTCGAATTTATGGATCTCGTGATAAAGATAGACGATCAATGTAATAACGAAAAATATTTGTTTTAAACAAGAGAGTAACGTAGTGAAACTTCCAAAATGTTTAGGAGCTTTTACGATTTTCCTGAAATTCTTTATTTCTAGAATATAATCAGTAAAATTTGAAAAGGCTCCTAAACATTTTGGAGTTTTACTATATTACTCTCTTGTTTAAAACAAATATTTTTTGTTTTTACATCGATCATCTATTTTTATCGCGAGATCCACAAATTCGAGTTAAATAAATTTAGTATAAAATTTGAAAACGGAATTTTTCAAAAACGGAAAAAGATAATGCCACAAAGTTTAATATCATTTTAATTGCCTTGATAAGCAGATTTCAAAAATGCAAAAGTATATAGGGTGTTCCATTTAAAAAAACGTTAGTTATGTCTGCCACGGCTTTCTAGAACACACTGTACACGGCCCAATAGCGTCACAAAAAACTTTGTATTACTATCTAAAACTTTTCTAACCTCAAAAACTAGCAAGTTAAGGGGGGTGTCAATTTATAATGAACCACCCTGTACTTAAAAATACCATTTATAAAAATTTTAAGTTTGATTTTTCCTACAAAAAAAAGTACAGGGTGATCATTTTTAGAGGCCCAGCCTCTCTTGGTGAAACACGGTCAAAGATATGGAGATATTATACAGGGTGAGTCAGAATGTATAGTAAATACTTTAAAGGGGTGTTCGGCAGGTGGTTTTAAGGGGGTCTTTCATATAAAATTTTTCGATTTGGGCTTTCCTTGCCAAGTTATTCGGGTCTACAGGGTGACCCATATATATTTTTTTATTTATATCTCAATAACGGCGCTACTTAAAAATTTGAAATTTGGTATGTGTTATCTACTTACTGGAAGACGCCTTAGGGTAGTTTACTCATTTACACACTGTCCTAAAAAAGGGTAAAAACTAACAACCCCTATTAATTTTTTTGCTCGAATTTTTTTGTGGGTCATTTTTACGTATAACAAAAATATGATTTCCGTAGCCCTTTTATTTAAGAAACTTTTTTCCCTGTACATTTTTTCTCGAAAACACAATATTTTTCCTACAAAAAAATAATTTCATGATAAATGCCATTCCCCTGACTACAGAAAATCAAGTAAAAATTCATAGTAGACGGGCGTCAAACAATTTCATTATTTTTTTTACTACTAACCTGAGAAATCAACATTATTTACCTCATTCCTCTAATGAGAAGTAATATTTCTCTCCCTAGGTAAATAATGATAATAAAAAAAACCTAGGTAAATAATGAACAATTTTCTATATGACATTTAAAAATTAAAATTATTTATTTAATTAACTGAACTCCCAGGCTTTCGAAGTATTTGAAAAAAGCGAGAAATGACTAAAATATCAAAATCTAATCAAATATGTAAAATGTGACAATATTTCAAAGTTAGTAGAAAAAAATCTATAGACACTTCGGTTGAGAAGGCCATTATTTACCGAGCCTAGCGCCGAAGGATATAAGTGTATAATTAATCATTGATTAAGACGAATTCCTTTTTCAATGGTATAATGTACTATTATTGAACATTAAAAAAACAAAAATATCAGGTAACAACATTTCAGCTTCGGGATAAAAAAAATGTTACAGTAGATGCCCAAAATGATAGGTTCATAATAAAAGGGATACACAAATCATATTTTTGTTATACGTAAAAATGACCTACAAAAAAATTCGAGCAAAAAAATTAATAGGGGTTGTTAGTTTTTACCCTTTTTTAGGGCAGTGAGTAAATGAATAAACTACCCTAAGCGATTTTGAATGATGTAACAAAAATGGTATGTTGGTGGGAAAAAATATTTCTTGGCGCCGCAACGCGACGCCTAGCGTCGTATTAGCAGAGAGTCGCTACATGGGGCCAATTTATTCCTTTATACACCATACACCCTATATCATCTCCCATATATAATATCTCCATATCGTCGACCGTTTTCCACTAAGAGAGGCTGGGCGTATAAAAATGATCACCCTGTACATAGACGAACTAACACAACCAAAATTTAAAATATTGCATTTATGCTTTTATATACTTGTAAATTCCATCCGGAAGAATTTCAGAAACATCAAATTCAGCCTATAGGCCTTCAATAAAGATTAGGCTAGATAACTATTGTAGATAATAAAAAATAAAAGATAAAAAAACCTTTTTAAAAACAAACTTTTATTTAAGTCATGTACTAAAACGAATAAAATAAAATACCTACGTCATGTATCTACTAAAAGGAATAAAATAAAATAAATCTAGGTTTTCGTTAAATTCAATGTCAAATTGCGACAAAGCGACAAAACTAGTCGCGCGAATTCTAAAGAAAATACATACTTTGGCAAGTAGGTACTTGCTCATCCACCAATCACTGTATATTAAAATTAATTGATACCTACATTCTATGAACATTTCTCGCGACAAGCTTTTTAAATTACAAAAACTTGGGGCAATTTGGCACTGAATTATTCATTATTAACACAAACCTAGACTTATTTTATTTTATTTTATTCTATTCGATGTAGTACATGATTTATTTCATTTTATTCATTTTAGTACATGGCTTAAATAAAAGCTTGTTTTTAAAAAGGTTTTTATCTTTTATTTTATTTTGTGCTTTTTAGTACATATTTGATTCCCATATCAGGAGAGTGGTAAAGAAATTTAGTCGGCGGCCTTATTGCATTTAGTGTGATCTCCCTAACTTTAGCGTTTTCTACTTTCTACCCTTTTATTTGATACCCGTATTAGAAAGTAGAAAGTATTACAATATTGAGTATTGCATATTGCATTGTCACCGGAACTAAAGGTGTATGCAAAATTTCAGCTCAATCGGAAGTGGTTCTAATTCAGCTTGCAAGATTCGACCCACACTAACAGGTGAAGTTAAATAAAAAAGCTTGTAAAATACGATAAGCGGAAACAAGAGTGCGACGGCGAACATATTGTACCTATCTTTGTCTATTTAGTGTCCCCTCTACGGAAACTCGCTTGAGGAGAAGGCAGGAGTGGGGGCACGGGGGAATGGACAAGTATACTTAGGAATGAAAAATAATTTTTTGCCTTGGAATTTGTAAAACATGTCTAGATAATCACGAAACCCAACCAACAGATTTTTTTTCCCATTAGTTTGCTCAAAAATTGAAAAAAACGGTCGCAAAAGTAGGGAATGTGACGTCACGATCCCTAATTTCAATAAGTACCTGCTATTTTCTTAGTACTTATTTCGTCTTTTTTTATATAACCAAGCATTCCCAGGCAAATTATTAGATTCAGTTTGTATGCGCCTGATGAGAAATAATCAAATTTCCTAGCATTTCAATGAAATATTTGGATTTTACTGATCCCATTCTGAACTTATTAGATGCCCCCTATAAAATATGACAGATGACATATTACTCAATGCTTTAAAGAAAATCGTCGGCAACGCCGCACTTTGCATATAACCTAAGGTTAATAACCTTAGTGAAAACTAAATAAATTCTATTCTCAGTTTTAAAAGAATCTTGCTGTGAATACTTTATTTTTTCGGTTTATAATGAAGACAAGATTTGTTAAAGCTTGTCCTGATAACTTGCCTTGCATAGATTTTGATATGGTGTGTCAATTTTATCAATAAAAACGGGGAGCAAAACATGGAGAAATGAAGAGGTATGTTTGTTATTTGATTTGTATATTGTTTTAATATTGCTTAATGATGATGATATAGCTTAAATTCTGGTTTTAGGTAGACTAGAGAATAAATATTATGGTAACAATGTTATTGGAGACACGCAGAGGAAAGAACATAGCAATGAATGCATAATGCCCGGTTAAGGCAAAAATTACCCCCGAGCACAAAATTAATAAGAAAAATGTTAATGATACTGTGGTTAAAAATGAAGAAATTCAACTGAATAGTTGTGGAAGTAGGTATATTATGTTGTAATTACCCAACATAAGCAGATTAGTCCTAAATTATGCACATACCACGATGTACGAGGATCATACATCGTGGCACATACGTAGATACAGCTTTTTGTGCTTCTAGTTTAGTTGCTAGTACAGTAAAGAAATACTTATTGTGTATATACCTATAGTTAAGATATGGGGGAGGGGGCGTGGGGGTGTCGCACAGCCCAATGTTGAAATCGATTATCAAAACAAGAAATCATGCGTTTGTAAAAACGATCGTTGATATCTACATGTGAAAACCATGATTCAGAACTAATTTAAATAATCTAAAGTCAATGCAAGTTTGACAGCAGAGTTTCATTCGATATCAAGTGCTTGACCGTCAATGACTTTTTGCGGGTATTTTTTTCTTGTATGATCTAATGAAGTATTTAATTAATTAATTAAGTAGAAGAAACCCCCCAAAAAAACATCCAGTTTGTTGCACTCTGTGCATGCGACATGAAAACTATTATTTGATTTTGGAATATTTTCACTAAATTTAATAGATAACTTATTTGGGGTTTTGCCATAGAATGCAAAATAATGTTTTTTTTTCTTGCAAATTAAAGAAATCTTAATTTTTGGCCGGCTGCTGCATTATATTTTTTTTATTTTTAACTTCCATTGACCACAATCACAAAATATGCTTATGAAAATTTATTTTCCAGAAAAAATAGGTATATAATATGTATAGTGAAAAAATCCTAAAGAATTATGTCATTTTTTATGAGGATGCTTCGGCAATCACAATATAATTTACCTAAATGGGTCTAAAATAGTTCAAGCTATGACAATAAAGTTTTTCGACTGAAAACTTGGCTTTATTGCGTTTTACATGTTATGTTTCTAACATCACCAAGAACTGGCACCTTCTCCAATATTCTAGCGTTACATTTTTGAACCGATGCAGGTCTAACTACTAACTTAATTCTGTAAGTAAGGGCTCATGAAATTAAAGTAATAAATTTTTTATATTCGGACCAGGTATGTGCTTGACGTCTAGAGCATTGACTTTTCTCAGTTTAGTTTATAACCAATCAATGCTGTTGATTAACACTAGCACAGAATAAATAGCTTCACAACAGAAGCGTCCATAAAGACGTGTCAAAAATAAGCGAGCCTCCATTTCAATTTACAGGAAAATAACCAATAACTTGTACATAAATTTGGTCCTAATACAATCTCTTTGCAATGTGGATTAATGTAAAATCAAACAAAATGCACAATGTTTATCCCTTTAGAAGATATTTCGCGTCAAAGCGAGCATCCTTTTGACACATGTCCTTATGGACGCTTCTGTTGTGAAGCTATTTATTCTGTGACACTAGGTATTGAGGCTAAAATATCATCAGTTTCTTCAAACAACTAGCAGTCACTGGAATATACTTGATAACAAGTAAAAAATCGTTTGGCAGAGCCACTAATCTAAAATCGTCAGCTAAAATGTTACCCCTGGTTGGTTCTTTATTGATCAGCAAGTCTAGATATCTAATTTGTGCAAGTTCAGTTAGGTACTTACGAATTGTGTCGTTTTATAGATAAAATCGACTTGTTTCCAATAAAACAAGTTTTGTGAACCAACCAGCATAACGTCCGAATCATCAATACCAATACCTAGTGCTCCCAGCATTTTCCTCAGCAAAATAGAATGGTTCATTTCCGTCATGGATTATTAGAATGAATGGTGAAAATAGTTCAAATCATAAAAAAAAAGCTTGTAAAACACGCGGGCCGCGGGATCCGATGTTCCGATTTGTGACGCCACAAAATAGGTTATGTTTATGTTCTCGCAGGCTGACAGCTTGGCATTGAGGTGCGGCGTTGCCAAACCTGGTGCCACGGCGGTAAATTTAGGGAAAAATAAAATCCAACAGGTAGTTACGTATATTGAACTTTAAAAATTAATTGCGGCAAAACGGGGGCGAAAAAAAATTAAAAAAAAATACAGCAAGTATATCTCACCCAATACTATCCGATGAGCAAATAAAAAAAAGTGGTGTATTAGTCCATTCCGTGTATTCATATTGATTTCGGCTTTGCAGTGTTTTTCTAGAAGTCGATCTACTTTTTTATTTGCAGTTCCAAAAATTCGATTTTTTTACCAAAATGTAACTAATAGATGGAGGAACAATTTGTATGAAATTTTTTTTTTTAAAACATTGTTGGTACTTGTAAAATTTACAAAAATGCTACCGTTTCATTTTCTCGGGAGTATTTGAAGGAGTATTTTTGTTACTATTAAAAAACTACAATTAATAACAAAAAAATTGTCCATACGAATCGTAGACCTACATTTTCGCCACAGTTTGAGACAGGATTGACAGAAATCAGTTTACGTATAACAGAGGAGATAGATTTTGAAGTTTCAAATTTCGTTTTGCATTTTTGGTGGACGTCCTGGGACTAATTCCATGTAAAGTATACGGTAGAAAGCTAGAATTCGGTGCGTTTATCTGTACTATTTGCAGTGCCACAGCGATTATTGCACTCGCCATATTCTTGGTATCCCATTGCTTCCTTGTATTTTTTCGAACGTATCTTTCCCTTGTTCGGGGCATTTTTACTCAAAAGAATAATAGTGAAATTTTCTGCAACTCTACATCAAATGTGGTCCGGGTATGGGCCTGGCTCATATCTCATATTCCAAACATAACCATAAAAATGTAATCATATAAAAAATTATTTAAATGCCATATAGGTAAGTCAAAACCCAGTAAAACATTTTAAAAAAGTAACATTTCTAGAATACACTTACCAATTTTTAACTTGAAAGATTGAGAATTATTAACGAAAACACAAAATATTTACGCCCTTGAATAAATGTTTGCAACCACCGGATCATCAACTTGTCGATTGCTTCTCTACGCCACCTATGTTTAAAACGCCGAAGCTAGAGATTTGGCCTATAATATCAGCATGGCCCATATTCGGACCTTCTCCTTCTCCTCTACTATTATGTACGAATGAATTATAAACCGACCTTTATGATAAAGTTTTGTTTATATAATTTGATTCTATATTATTTTGCGATAAGTATAAAAAAGTTTTATAAACTTTATAGCGCACCTAAAATTTTGTGTCGCACGGTATTAAACTGACTCGTCTTAAAGTCTTAGTTATATATGCCTTTGCGACATATAGTTGAACGTCATACCTACTGCATAAATTATAATTGACATGATCTGAGTTACTTACAAAATGGAGCAAACGTTATTTAAATCAAATTCTCACATAATGGGCATATACAGGGTGTTTCAAAATTCACTACAAAGATTTTAAAGGCTAATTTTTCCCTATAAACATGTGTCCTAAAATACACCCCCTCTGATCTACAGCCAACGTAAGTTGCGCGAAAAAAATCGAATATTGTGAACTGTGCTTACATTTATTTATGAAATCTCCTGAAAATTTGCAGACCCCTGTTTCTTTAGGCGCTTTATTTACCTCATTTTTTGCCTCAAAAATGAGGTAAACCTAATTTTGGGGTTATTTAGGGGGGTAGATATACACTTGTTTTTAGCTCGGAGGGGTGCATTTTAGGACACATGTTTATAGGAAAAAAAGTCTTAATTTTGCCTCAAAAATACGCCCTTAAAATCTTTGTACTGAATTTTGAAACACCCTGTATTTCCGAAGTGCCGAACAAAAGTTGTTTCTTTTTAATCTTTCGATACTCATTGTGCTACCTCTCATGATAGTTTATTTCTGTTCAGGAAATATCATCTACTTATTGACAGATCACATATTTTGCTCACTTTTTGTAGCTTCCTTCATGCGGTTTCAGCGCAAAATGTAGACAAGAGAGCATTTTTTCGCGATCCCTATAAAACTTCGTCTAAATTTCATTGTCGTTAAAGTTTCAACTGTTATGTCTCCGAACGGCGGAAAATTTTATTTGTGAGAGGCTTCCGGTTACAGTGTATCGCATTTAGAGTAAGAGAACGTTTAAACTGCATCTTCAATTAAAATAATATTTAGAGACAAACAAACAACAAGTTTCAATGAAGCTGTTGGTCTCTAGTACAGCTTAAATCGAAAATGAGGGCTTATAGAATGCACAACGGAGTCTTTCCCTAAATTTTAAAAAGCACTTCCTGAAATATAGTCGTGTTTACCGCATACCATATTATATATTGAGAATATAATGGCGTATGGATTCTAGCTCGAGCAACTGCATTTGCATTCTTTATTCTCATGTTGGATGTTACTGATTTGAAATTAATAATAATAGATTTAGAAAGACAATCTGGTAGGTCTTAAACGGAAGCCTTACCGTTCCGACAGAATTTATTGACATATTTGTATCTTTATAGTGCTGGAAAAGACCATTGGCCTCTGAAGCCATTTCCCATTTGGCCGGTTGGTTGAATGATTCGGTTTTATAAGACAAATAATGAAACTTTTTAAAAATATGATTTGTTTTAGTTTTTGTCCAAAAAAACTTTATTGGGAGTGAAAGCTTTTGCTGTGTTTGAAAAAGAATATTAAGCAAAAATAAAAAAATAGCTACTGCAAGATTTCCCAAAATTTTTATTCTTCTTCAAGCTGAAAATGTTATAATGTAATAATGTAACGAATATTTATTGTACCTATACATTATATGACTATTACCTTATATAATTATGTTTAGCCCGAAGAGGCACAAAAATTGTGCGAAAGCTTACGCACTAGCTATTTTGTAATTTTTACTTAATATACTTTGGACAAACACCCCATAAACGTTCATTCCCAATTAAGTTCTTAATAAATAAATATAACAGCTTCCCGACTAATTCAAATTTCCCAATTACTTTGTTAAATTCTTTATAGTATAAATTATTAGGTATATAAAAAATAAATCATACTTACAACGCTTTTATATAGATAAGACATAATACTACAATGCATAAATAAATGAATTAAGGAAAACAAAATTGTATGGTAAAACTACCTATATAACTATTTTAATTATCCCTCGTTACAACCGCCAAATGAGGTAAAGAAAAGTTATTAATAGTGATCCTCTACCTATGCGGCTTAAAGTGGCGTAGAAATTTGATAGATATACAGGGTTTTCTATCACTAAGTACAAAAAACTTTACCGCGTGCGCAGGGTGGCTTAAGAAAACATAGAAAAATATTTTTAGATTCTTTTACGATCTTTAAAAAAAGGTAAAAACCCCAATTTTCCCTGTAAATCTACGCCTCTAATCACGTCATCCAATATGGCTTCGGAACGTACTGTCAGCTTGAAGTTATTTTCGCGGTGTTGCCGTTGTTTTAGGAAGGATGAAAATACCTTTTTACTGGAACAAATAAAAAAAATACAAAAATAACAATCGATTTGAATCTATACAGCCGCAGCGCTGTTAGATTTATCCGAGGTTCTCCCGGATTCGACTTACCTTACTTTGAAATTTAACTAACCTAAATTCACCTGACCTCTTCAGCCCTAGATAAAGGCGTAAACCCCGTTTTGACAGTTCGTTCTTTTAGCGCGCAGTGCAGAACCCGAAACAACAGTTTATTTTCAATTAAAATCTCACCCAATGTCCGAGTCAATGTTCTTCCATATTGTGCAACGGCTGCTTAGGGGTAGTCGACTTACTGTATGCACTCACCCACCATGCATCAATAACTTTGGTGCAGTTAATTCCCTGGCTTGGATGTTCACTAATCGTGCCGCTCCCTCGTTGTACAGAGCACTCCGAGGCTCTTGGCGTCGAGTACCGGTCGGTCCGCCGTGGCAACCCCTCTTGATTTTCTGTATCCGGGGCACAGGGCGTCTCCAAATTCTCCACAATTTTCCTTCTCCTGCCTCGGGCGATGCTCGAGGCTTCTCACTACACTCCAGCTTCCCTTTTTCTCGGCCTTTTTAGTCCCAAAAACCACGGGACCCGCAAAAGCGAGCTGCGACACGCGTGCCGTTACTCCATTACTGTCTTCCCCCTTGGCTCTCCCGCGCAAGTCACGACGCGAACTTCCTCTATCGCCTAAATTAAATCAAAGGTTTCCCATCCCAGTGCGTTCACCTGAATTTCAACATCAGCACACGATACACAGAAAACGATATGCCTGCTGGGAGAACGAAAATTAAACTCTTTTGCGCACCTACGTCATTTCGACAAAAGCGCGGCCAACTTACCAAAAATAGTCCTGAAATTAGTCTCACTGACATACGTCAGGTATCAATTTAATGTAAAAAAAGCAAGAAAACAGAAAATGGTGCAATATTCAATCCTGGAAATGCCAGTAAGGTAGGTGTTTCATAGACATTCAACATGTTCCTTAGAAAGTAATCGTTTCCAACAGGAAATCGAAATTTCGTGGTGAATCCGATAAATTGATAGACGTGGCAACCCCGCGCTATTTCACTACCTGTCACTACCATTGACATAGGCGAAATTTTAAGACAGGTCACGGCGGGCGTCCATAGGCGTCGTTTTTTGAGGGGTTTTAAACAATTTGAAAAAAAAATTTTGGGGCTTAAGAAAAATTTTTGAAAATTTATTTTGGCGAGATTAATTTTTTTTATCTGCCATAAAATTTTTTGTACTAAGTGTTAGTGATGTGATGATACCCGGCGTCTCCACCATATGTCACGACTGGGATCGTGACCGGGGGTGAGCATCAGACGTAGATTAATAATTAAGACGTATTTAACAAAACTAAAAATATTTATTTATACCTTGTACGGAGATAGAATCATTTCCCAGAAGGAAGATATATGGAACACTTACATTATAGGAAAATGCTCGTTACTGGTGGGTCCAACATCTCGCTCGCCGACCAGGGGGAAGTCACCGGCTGTCAACCAGAGTATCTCGTCGTCATCCCGAAGAGTATTCTACCGTCCTTCCGTAGGGTTAAGGTGTTGAGGTGTAAGTTAAGTATGGTCCGATTTGCCATTAACGGAAAAGTTGGATTTGCAATTTAGCAATTTAGCAATAATTTTGAGGTTTATGAACTTTCCGAATTTGTCTAAAAATATGTTAGGACCCGATCTTATTTTCTCTGGTTGAAAATATGTACATGTCGGCGGCGTCGTCATGTTATAGTTTTAAGATGGCCGAGTTCTCGATATTGATGTTTTAAAACCTAGGCTCCTAGGTGTTTTGTCACAGATGAATCAGACTCATCTGTGGCTTGGTGTTCTTTGTCACAAAATATTTTGTATGCAATACGTCAAACTTTTTAAGCTGCCCCCCCCCCCCCCCCCAATCATATTTTCTGGGTGCGCCACTGCTACGTTACTTGCCGCCTATACGGTAATTTTAAAAAAGGTGATAACTTTTATAACATTTAGGTATATGTACCTGCTTTACTTAGAGTTATAAAAAAGTAGTACACTTTTGTAATTTTAGAAAATAGGTAAGTATTATTATTATCAATGAAAATTTATTGGTTGACCACTTTTAGTGATTTGACCTTCAATGTACTGGGTGAGACATCATATTTTGTACTCCACCTTTTCGAACAAAAATATCAATACCTAAGTTAGGTTTAGTCTAAATCATCAGGATTTTTTATTAGATGAAACAATAATTGATGATATATCATGCTAAACAAAATATATGTATTTTATGAATGAGAAAAGAGTTTTATTGGTATGATATCTTTATTAAATTTAAAAAAATACAAAATTACGTGTCTTTCTAGATGAAAATTTGCCATAGGTGCACTTGCAGCGAATGTGTAACATTTATTTACTGTTACTATTCTTATCAAAATCACTGTAAAATAAAATTATTTGTATATACCCTTAAGATACTTGCGTAAGATGCGAGGTCTGTGAATTTTTAATTGGGTTTTTCGCCACACAAACCTGAATCAAACTAATTAAAACACAGCTTTTCCAAGTTGCCAGGAAAATTCATAAATACCTAGTATTAAAAGAAGGAAACTTTGAACTTTAACTTAAAAAATAACTTCAACAACTTTGTTTTCCCAGCTTTCGGAGAACAACTCCCTTCTTTCTCAAAGATATTGTCACGTTAAAATGAAATGACAGAAGGATAAATGTCAAGTCAAAGTGTCATGACAACAGTACAAATAACCTAGCCACCTGTCTGATACCCTTCGTTGCATCTAATTATCTATACTAATTTCTCTTTGAATAACTGGTAATAATATTTTACTGAATTCCACTGAACACTCAGTATTCAGCAACCAATATAAATCCTTTATCTATGTCAGCAACACAAATGGCGATATTTGTTAGAATAAATACCGATCCTTAATTTTCCGCCTATTTCGTACTTCTTCTTTGAGAATTGGTTGGTTCGTATCCCACAAAATTCTATGATTACTATTAAAAGAGTGTGCACATATTTTTCAGTTTAAAATTTTATTTTTTTCTGATATAATTTTTATGTTCTTTTAAACGAACGTTAAATGTCCTACAAGTCTCTCCAACATAGAACTCTTTTTGTGGCGAAAAATCCAATTAAAAATTAAATGGATAAGATGCTTGCAGCATTGCAAAATGAGACAAAATCATTCTATTTATTTACCTAATGTATTTTGCAAATGTACCTTCCCACTAAGCGATATAAAGTGTGATTAAATCTATCATAACCAACCAACCATAGATATCTGAAATGCAATAAAATAACTAGAAAAGAAGCACAACTCCCATTATACCTAGTAGTGGAGTCAACGTAGACGAAAAATTGTGTTAATTAGGAATTAATTAGGGAAGTCATGGATTTGAATAAAACCTTTTGAAACACCTTCAAACATACTTTAATTTAAAAGTCCGCAGGTTGAAAAAGTGCGCTTTTTATTTTAAAAATAAAAAAAACAAAAAATCGATCTTTCACCGAAATTTCTCAAAAATCGTCTACAATTAATTGTAGAATCATTATTTTTCAATGAAAATGTATATTTTTATGTTTTTTGAGATGCTGATTATGAATATGAAGTAAAAAAATGAAAAATAAAATGACGCCTAGTAAAGTTGATTGCAAGAATAATCGAATTTTAAATTTTTTATTTTTTTCCGCGATAATTTCATATCAATACGACAGGTAAGGTAAGTAAATTAGAAATACGTTTAAGGGAATAAAAAGTGAAAATCTAGCTATTTACGAAATGCTCAAGCAGATTTTTATTTATGTATTTCATGGCATGCTTGACCACGAAAATCTTTGAAACCAAATACCTACCTTCTTCTTTCAAATAAAAGTTAATATTCATTCGTTTGGCGATAACTCCGAAAATAATGAAGATATCACAACACCAAAGTATTTTTTGTTGTAAATGTAATCTACTTTTCGATTATAACAGAATAAATATCATTGAATTTAAAATTTCGGAGAAAATTGTAATAAAAGGGAAATTTTTCGAATTGCGCCCTCTAGCAGTGACCACGAAATTCGAAATGATCTTACTGGACAATCATTTGATAGAAGAAGGAAATCTCTCTTCAACAAGCCCAAATTCAACCAATTCGGTTAACCAAACCGGAGTTGTTAGCAGCATTTTTTCAAGTCAATGTTTATCCGCCTGTCTCACCTCTATTTGAAGAGCAAGAGCAAAAAATCCTTAACGAAAATTGTTCAGTATTTGCTGAAGAGTGCAATACAATTATTTTTGATATTTATTAGATATTTTTTTGAGAAAACTCATTTTTCAAATTTACTGTTGGGAATATGCGGCCGACCTACAAACTTAAATATAATTTCCAGCGATTTTTCGTGACCATATTACTTAAGAAGATTTTTCCCCAAAGCTCCAGGACTATTAATTCCTGAGAAATGGTGCCTCTTCACCCTTAATAAAACACCCTGTATATAGCTTGGATATATACAAGCTGTGCTCCAAGGGAACAAAATGACATCTGCTGACTACCTGCCGACTAACACGCCTCACAAACACACGCACATACACCCACACATACAAACGCATGTTCTCAGTGGATCGAAAATGGGGAATATAGTAGCATACAAACATGTATGAAGTATTTACGAGAAGGAAAGTGGAAATTATTATATTTATTATTGAATTCGTATTATTGTATGAACGCTGAGAACACATGAAGAGAGTTTTTTTCCAAAAGCTATAAGCACGAGCGGAAATTATGTAGAAAAAATCTTTTGACTAGGAAATCGGAAGTTTAAAACGTGTACTTTCACTCAGGATTGGTCTCATCCCAGTAAGAAACCTCCTTCAGCTTGATTCTTGGATTTAAAAATAAGAAAAATTGAGTTCCGCGTTTTGGGACATTAATTATAACGCGGTTTACTGCAAAAATAAACGAGAAAAAAGAGAAATACTTTAAAATAACTTATGCTATCAAAAAGCAAACGTTTTAAGCTTCAAAAAAGTCACCTATTCAGTTTCAATATCTAATTTTATGCGGATATTATGAGCGTTTGAAATAAATATTAAATATACGATAGCAAGAATTTATGAAAAATCTCTATGTTCAAAGTGAAAAAAAAAAAACAAAAACAAAGGAGGTTTGCTATCGTAATCTTATATTGCTTATTCAAAACTACATACATTTAGTAGAAATATTCTGTAATATTGCTCAAAAATATTACAAATTGACCATGTAACGTCAATTATTGTAAAAATGAATGAAATTTTGATCAATGTCAACTTCATAATAATATGACAGGCGTATCCCTTCATGGAAATTAAGGCTACAAGATTTTTTTAATTGCTTTACGGTGTCACTTTCCAATAAACTTTGTTGCATATGAATTAGTTGTGTGTGTAAATAGTATATTTCATTACGAGTCTGGAAATAAAGATTTTTCCGTGCGCGCGTGACAAAGTCATGCAAGCACGGAAAAATCTATTTCTGGACGTGTAATGAACGATATTTTTTATTAAACTTCTTGGAAAACGGAAACTTAAAACATTTTATCGGCATATTATAATAAATTTAATTGACAAAAAATAAACAATGCAGACAATATAGTGTTTGGTATGTATGATGCGTTTCCATGGTTACTCTCAAATTATTTCAAAGGTGCCTTGTTGTAAATTAGTTATTGTCAGATAAGGTGAATAAAACGTCAAAAATATTACAGAAATGTATCTAAATATTGAAACACTTACGAATTAAAATACAAAATAGGTATATTATGTTAAATATCAAAGAGCATATAGAGTTTCTTAAATTTAGTTTACCTTGCTGTATATTTCTATTTTAAAGCCATATATTCGGTATATTTTTATTCAGCGCACGGAAAGTTTTTCCGTGCGCTGTTTCCGTGCGCTAGCCCGAAAAACCCCATCTTTCATTATTGCTGAAACAGATGAAAATAAGGTGTTTTCAAAGAAGTATAATAAAAAAGTTATTACTGTTTAACTGTCTCGCGCTCCACGCGCCGCTTTCAATTTCGGCTGTCTCTTAAATACGAGGAAGCATGAAAACGTATGATTTTAAAAAAATTCTCATTCATTACTTAATTATTTTACAAAAAATATGTAAATACATTTTTTTTGAGAAATTGCCTGCTCTTTCGAATGGTCTTACTTAAATTCTATAAAAACGCTTATTAAATAAGTTATTAACAAAAAACCTATATTTTTGACAGTTAAATAAATCAAATAAAAAAAATCGCACACTATTTTGCGCTGCGGACTCTTCGGATTTTGTTTCAAGACATCAGAACGAACACATTCCAACAAAATCTAAAACTCCCGGAATTTCTTCGAAGTTATTTTCCTAGTTGACTCCACTATAGGTAGATGTATTGTAAGTTATATTATAAATTATAAGCGTTCCTTACAGCCACCGATATACCTAATTCAAAGTAATTAAAAGTACTCATACTTTGGTTAGTTTATAGTTAAAACGTCGCATTCACAGCCGCTGCATAATTAAATTCGTTTCCAAGTTTTAGTTCCCAGTATCTATTGCGATGCGACGCGCAAGAGAGTGTTCCAGCTACAATTGAGAACGGGGGCATACTAAAACCTGAAAGACTGAAATCTCATTAAATACGGAATTATTAATGCCCTGAAATGAAAAGTAGCGACCGCTATAATATTTATTGAGGCCGCCGCCGTCTACCGAGGTCTATTCATCGGAACTTAAACTCGAAATATTCTCAACTGAACTAGCATAAATGCGGACTTGTGCTGATTTATTATGCTCTTAGAAAATTCTCCTTGCTGGGCACACATGAACAATAATTTGTGAGCATATTGAACTCGGCCGCATTCGATATCGACAATGGAATGCATTGTGGCCTTCTACCAGTTTTTATTGAAAATCAAGAAATTTCTACAAAGAACCGTATGGACAGAGTGCTTAAAATTCGACACTTTCGGAGGGGGTTCTCTCTTGGTTGATTAAAGAGTTTTAATTATTTGTTCTTCATTAAACTGATTTAACATATATTCAGTGGCTATTATTAATAGAGTCAGAGTTAACTCCCTTTGTACAACTGGTAAATTGAACGTAGGACCTAAACTTAATAGATGTTGAACGTTTTTTGGTGTGTCTAAATCTGTCATATTTTCAAGCCACTTTGAATTGGTATTGTCAATGTGTTCTATGTTGGAAATTGTTTGCCTATGCCAGTAAAACTAAGAAATTTATTTACTTGTTTTCGTTTAATTCTTTTAGTTGTGGTGTAGTAATATGTATGGCCCTAAAACGCTGCTTGATTTTATCTTAGCATTGTTGCCAAGGTTCTGTTATTATATCTTACTCGCGTATTTGAGCCATTAAAAAAAATAATCTTTCAACTTTTGATAAATAATGTGGCCTCATATTTTTTGTGAAAATTTCTCGCTCAATAAAAAACTGAATACTGTCTTAATGAAAAATTGGGCTGTGCTACATTAAAGACAGAATATTTAAAAAATTAATCGACTTAACTGTAAGGATGATCAATTTTAATTATTCGAGCGTCGAAGTCCTTCTATGATCTCTGGTAGGTAACACTTTTATATGAGTCACGCGCGCGGTTTAAAGAAAAAACGCCAGCCGGCAGCCGATAACCCTGATGTAAGCAGTTCCTTTTTGAGCGAGCTAACAATCGCCGAGGGTCAAGGGAGGGCTGGGTTATTATAGATCATAGAAGGACTACGACGCTCGAATAATTAAAATTGATCATCCTTACAGGTAAGTCGATCAATTTTTTAATTATTCGTCGCGTCTCCGTCCTTCTATGATCTCTGGTAGATGTTTAAAGAAATTTAAGGCGGTTGTCGGAACAGGGAGCCACAAGTATATTATAGTAATGCAACGAGTAGAATCTCTTGTTACAGAAAATACTTGATATAGGTAAATATCCCATAGAAAAATACTTCATAATAAAGACCTATTAAGTTTTGAACAAAAAAGACAAAGTAGTTAATTATCACATAAACAAGGCTACGAACGTTCTGTAGTATTTAAGACGCTTTTAGCAAAGGCAGCTTTACTGTTAATGACCGGTTTATTATAAAATATGTAAAATGTCTGAGAAGTTTTTGTCCAACCTGGTGTGTTTAAAATTAAATCTATATTTACGCCTTATCGGAACGCTGTAGATGTTGTATAGCATGTCGCACGGAATGACTACTAAATATTGAGGTGTCAATCCCGCTTTTTGACAATATTTCCTTTACCCATCTACTGATTGTCTGCGTAGAGGCTGAGTGATAAGGTCTCTGGTAAGTGTATATGAGGGTGTCATCTATTCTAAATGTTTTTGTAACTTCAATGTAGTATTCTAATGTCGATGCTACGCATAGTTTTGGATTCTCTTTAAAATACGGAAAAATAAGAAGATGCTGTTTTCTGTTAAGTAACATTACTAATTTCTGAGATAGGTCTTTTAAGGATAGTGAATTTAATGGAAACTTATTCTCTAAATATCTTAAAACCGGAGCAGGATCCCATAAGTAGTTGAATATTTTGAGGCGGGAAGATTTTTGTTATACGCTCCTTTTAAAAATCGCTTCATAATTTTTTTGGTTGCCCAAATCGATGTCGCGCCAAAGCTGCTTTTGAAGTGTTTGAAAGACCCTGGTTTCGTGCTTCTAACAAAAAATTTAAAACGGCGTCCAAAGAAAAATAATATAGGTCGTAGTCTTTGATAGTACAATAGTTCCACCATTTTTTATAAACACTTGAATATTGTTTTAATGTCTTTTCTGTGATTGATGCAAGAACTATTGGAATAGCTGATTCTGGAACGTTCCTTCGACTCATTGACTCCCAGACATCTTATTTGAACCTAATATTATCGGATCTTGTGTTAAAAGCTCCAAAAATATGGGGTACCAGGGTTGGGATGGCCAATTTGGTACAATTAGAATCCCGTAGCTCGATCTTGTTTTATTTTTTGTAACACCCTATCTATTAATGAAAATGGGGGAAAAAGCGTAAAAAATAATTATTATTCCAATTTAGTGTAAATGCATCAACTGAAACACAATCTGGATCAGAAAGCCAAGACGTGTAAAGTTTGCATTTTTTATTAGTATGTGACGCGAAAAGATCGATATTAGGTTTTCCAAACATGTTACTAATACGCCGAAAATATTTCTGGTTGAGTTCAAATTCTGTATTTATTAAGAAATTTTGACCTTGACAAAAAATCGGCTCTGATATTAATAATAATAATAATAATAATAATTCTCACCCTCACAATACTCCAAACTGGAGTACCCCAGAAGCAACCACATGCTTGTGCGGGGGAGGGGGGCAATTACTAATTATTTTGTCTTCGTTGCCATTTGCGGCTAGGGCCGACTTTTTTCCGATAGAACTAGGATAGCATTCGCTCAAGTACTACGGAAAACCCTAGAAAACCGTAGTATCCCAGTGAGTGTAGCGGTGTTTTTCTTTAAAGAGAATGTGCATGCACCTGCCTCGAACCAAGGTCGATCGAAGGCAGAAAAAAATGCAGTCTAAAAAGTCAGCGCCGGTACGAGCGACGCCACCGGAAGTGTTTATATAGGAAGCGAAGACATAAATATTTCTTAATTCGCACCAGCGCCAAATAGCCGAGGTAATTTTATTTAAATTTTTGTAATTGATACTTCCAATTTTGTTAATACAGGCCACTGCTGTTATATTGTCTATACGTGGCAGAATATTACAGTCAGTTTTGTTTAGCTAAAGATTTTAGAACATTAAATGCTGCCATAAGTTCTAAGCTATTTATATGTCTAGCTCTATCTTCAAAACTCCAAAACCCTCGTGTTTCCGAGCTCTCCGTATGGGCATCCCATCCCATCTTAGAAGAGTCTGAATAAATTTCGAGTGTAAATTGAGATTTTTCGATTTTTTTACCGGAACACGATAGGTTTGTAACCCCAATTAAATTCCTTTTTTAAGGAGATGGGGATTTGCATTTGTCTATTGAAATTATAGTTGATTAGGAAACCTAAGGACTGTAATAACTGCTCAGTAATCTGACAAGAATAGAGACATTCTTGGTAAGTTTTGCCAATAAGCAAAATATCATCAAAGTAAATAACTAGTTTTACTCCAAAGTTTCTTAAATATTTTACAATTGGTTTTAGTAACTTGTAAACATGAAAGACCAAATGGTAAACAGTTGAATTCATATAGGGTGTTTTGAAATTTGAATCTAAGATATTTTCTATATTTGCGGTGGATAGGTAACAAGAATTAAGCGTCCTTTAGATCTAATTTGGCTAAAAAGGAATTTTGTGATATGAGTCGAATGGCTGTTCGGTAATCCTCTAGTTGAAAGTGGCCTACAGGAAAAAAATTATTTAAATTTTTTAGATTTCAAATTAATCTGTAATTATCGAATAAGAAAAAATGACGATAAAAATTCATTTTTATCATAGGGACATTTTGAGATAGCACCTTTTTTTAGTAAGATTGCAATTTCTTTTTGATACAACATAACTTTTGAGGGCGATATTCTGGGAACAGCTTCGAGTTTTAATGCGCAACTTTGTTACGGTTCACTTTTAATATTGGGTATTAGTAGATGAATAACTTCGAAAACTCATCACTAAGCTTTATTTTGCGTAAAACAGTTAAATCATTTCTCACAACCATTGACGATATTCTCCGATAGCAAATATATTTGTATTGCGCCCATGTCTTGCTGTCCTGCAAGTTAAGTTATATTTAGCTGATTTATCCACAGATATTAAGCTGGCTGCTTACCTTATAGCTTTCGATTGGTCCCCGGTCGTTGAGAAGGTCCTTTTGGCTTTTCAGGTTCAACAGGTAACCAGTCAGACACGAATAATAACAGCCCTTGGAGGTATGGTCCGGTTGATTGGCCTAAATGAGGAAGGATTTAATTAATGATTTTTGTAAAACCAAAGTGGCATCACTTACCTTATTCCCATGGCATTTGTTGTTGATTTTCATATTTTGTTTGAGTCCTGTCCGTTCTGGCAGTTCTGCCTACCTTTCATTTCTGGCAGTTCGGTTTATATGTCATTTCTGCCCAACTTTTATAATTCTGGCATTTGATATTTATTTCTGTATACCTTTAATATTTCTGCAGAGAAACTAAAAGTAACTAGGCATTTTCCCTCCGTTTTGTAGTTGGTCGGTTAGAAAAAAAAAAGGGGACTTAATTTTGAGGTGTCGAGCTGTTCACATGGGTGGATGATATATAGCAAAATTTGTTGGAATCCGAGGTACGTTCCGTCTTTTAAGGTGCCAACTAGTGCTAGGTTGGACTTTTGTGGCTTTAGGCTGATTTTTGTTGGGAACGGGTACCTATAGCCTTCGCAGATTTCACAGCTCCCACCTACACTAACCGAGAGGCCGCCTTACATCTTTAGGTAGGTTTTTAGTTTAATTAAATACCTTTGAGGTGTTTCCTGCTAGTATGGAGTCGAGTTAGCTATGCTTGCTTGTCGCCAAAGTGGTTATTTTATTTTAGGCCTCTTATTTCGCCTCTCATTCGTAAGTGAGCGATTCACCGGCTTCCTTATCACCGTCCCACAGTAGTGTGCATGTCCTGTCCTGCACGAGCTGCATGCTGGCCCACTACCCTTCATGGTCGAGTCCCCTGAGAGAGGACAGTAACTGATAATAATGGTTATGGTATAAGGCTAGATACATTTACCAGAGTGGACGCGGAGCCCAGTAGAAGACATCTGATAATTGAAAGCCAGATAAGCCTTAGGTTTAGTTTGACAAATCACGGTCCTGCCTGCCAGTATTAAATATAATTTGTGTTACCAGTGCTGGAACACTCTTGCACTGAAACTATCGGGGTGTAGTCAGAATCATCAAGGCCCTACCCGTGGGTATTGTAATACGGCCCGACGGCTCGCCACCGATTAATGGTCAGGGGATTCAGTAGGGTTTAGTATCGTCACGGCCCCCAGGGCCCAGAGTTTCCAAATTATTGTATTTATTTGTGGTTACCTAACCCCTAGACCACAATTCATGAAGGCTTAATACGAAAGTACACAAATTATAAAAGGGGTAGGTTATCCCACCAAACGATTTCGGTCCGCATTCGGGGGTGCGTTCCTCACCGGCACTGGTTCACCCAGCAGCTAGACCAAACACAGACCTGCTCCCTACTCCTCCGCTCCTTTAGGTTTGGTTAAGTTAATTTCTAATAAAAGTTTTAAAGTGTTCTCTTGCTACCGCCCGAAATTGTGAATTATGCAGTTTGAAGTGTTAATTATAATATAAGTAGTTTGTCTAATCACTAGCGCTTTTATTCGTAACCGACGTACGGACACACCTGCCTCTCCCGCATCGAGGGGGTTATCGTTATACCGTTATACCGTTATACCGTTCTCCTCCCCAGACCCTCACGGCTGGGGCTAGCTGGCCTGCCTCAGATTGAATTTTGGGAATCCCGTTCTAGATTCACCACCCAACCTGCATTTGTAGATTAAGAAAAGAAAAAAAACAGTGTAACAACTTTGCTGTGGCTTTTTTATAACTGACCATTTCGGTCAACGAACTGACCTTCTGTTTGAGATTCGCTGCTTTCAGGACAAAGAACTTTTTCTAATCTCGAAAATTTCTTCTTAAGATTCACTAATTCTTCATACTCCTTTCTTTTGATGTCGCGCGGCATTTTTACTCCGAAAATTTAACAATAAATACAACGATAGATCGATGCGATGGTCCGCCTGCGAGCGCACATAAAAATGAACTGCTTACATCAGGGTTATCGGGGGGCCGCCTGGCGTTTTTTCTTTAAACCGCGTGCGTGACTCATATAAAAGTGTTACCTACCAGATATCATAGAAGGACGGAGACGCGCCGAATAATTCATTCTTTTTAATCATACAAGTTACCCAACTTCAATTTAGTTCAATCTAGTTAATATATGGCCTATTGAAATTATTATAAAATCAACCATTTAATGCACATCTGAGAATGGACTTCCACTAGCCAGAACTTAACATGAAAATTATAGAAGAATTATTTTTCCAGTGAGCATATTTAGGTATCATAATTTTGTCGATACTGATCTAAAATAAAATATACGATTTTGATAGCTCCGTGCGATTACAAAAGTAATGCTGCTTTTGACATCAAATATTTTGGTAACAGGTAAGTAGAGTCAGTCCTGAATTAATTTCTCAATTACTTTAAAAGGTAACAGTTCTTTTTTTTACTACACAGGGTGATGCAAATTTTATCTGTTAAGTGCTCTAAGCTAGTAGAAGATGTGCCTCTGGGAACTCTCTTCGTATACACGACTTCTATATACAGGGTGAGTTTTTTTCGATGCCCACTATGGGGATCTCGGAAACTAGCAAAGCTAGAACAAAGGTTAAATGAGGAAAGAATTGCAGTTTTGAATGCTCAATCTAATGCACCTTTTGGATTTTTAAAAAAGTTCATGGCTCACTAGATATTTTGAAAAGAGTGTTTTTTGCTATTTCATCAGATCTCTGTGGCTCCGTTATTTCTGATTATACAGAAAAACTGTGTAGATAAAATTTGTAGATATCTTTGGGCTTAATAAGATAATCTAATCCATTTTTCTTGTTGTTTGTGATTTTTGAGATATGCCATAAACTTGTGTTTTTTTTTAATGTAAATCATAGTTGGCTGTGGCCTTATCAAATCGGCCATTTTTTGAGCTTTCCAAAGATATAATACTCGGCATAGTTATTATAAAAAATAAAAGAAGCTATGGCCAATTTTCTGATTTTTTTAAAATTTTCACATAGTCAGCCATGGAATATTTTCATAATTACATTCTATTTTATAATTAAACATACTTCAAACTTTCTAATATTTTGTTTTTAGCTGGTAACAAAATGCCATTTAACTTTTGTTATAGCTCTGGTAGTTTCCGAGATCCCCATAGTGGGCATCGAAAAAACTCACCCTGTATATTTTAAAATGACATCTATCACTAGTCTTATCAACTAATAGTAATTGCCACCGCTTCCCCGCACAAGCATGTGGTAGCTTCTGGGGTACTCCTAGTTTAGAGTGTAAAATTAAATTATTTGGAAAAAAATTAATAACACACTTTTTATAATGAGAAATATCCCATTACTTGTGTTTCACTTGTCAGCTTGTTCATTAATGTAACACAGATAATGTAAAAGGTAATGTCATAAGCAAGTATATATTAAAAAAATGGCAATAACAAAACATTGTACTTTTAAAATAAATGCTCAGCGACCACATAGTATTTACAACAGACGATACACCGCACGTCTTTTCAGCTTCAGCATTTCAGAAAAAATAGTCGATACCATTTTTAAAGGTGCTCTGCAAATTGGTTCTCTTGTCATTTTCTTAAATTTAAAAAAAGGGGTTGCAACTTTTTTCACATCTAATATATTTTTTCTGCTAACGACAGCGCAAAATTTTCTTAACAAAAATTATTCACTACAAAATTGCCTATGAAATTTGTCTGAACAACTTTTTCCTATCAGCAATAGTTTATTTCCGGTATCGTCTCAAAGTTGCGCGCAACGTCTCCTTTCACCTCGTAGCGCCAAAGTACGCGCGCTATACCTTCACTGTACTGTACAAGGACGAAAAGTTGAGTTTTTCGGACGGATGCAGACTTCACCGGCCGAGACGCAGTCGAGGCTGGCGAACCGCAGGAGTATACGTGTATCATAGAATATTTTTTATTCGAATGTGCTTAGATATATATACTTATTTAAAAAAGTAGAGAATTAAGATCAGAAATGATACTGTTAAGTTTTCATTGCAATAAATTCTAGTTACCTATGAACTTCTACACGGAGAAAAAATATATTTAAAGCTATAATAAAAATAATAATACGTATTAGGAAATTTAATACTATTTGGCACAGCAATACTATATTTTACGAAATTTTTATAAAATCGGCTGTATTTTAAGAGTAAATATACTGATGTTTGGTTTAACAACTTGTATACGCTTTAAATCTACAAACTAAGATGATACCTATCACATATAATATTCATGTTTTTAATTTGACCATTTGTTATATTCACTACTAATAAAGCGTATAATAGTTTCAAAAATATTTTTCTATAGTGCAATATTACTTTTTATAAAATTTAATTAATATATTATATTTGTTTATAATGTAAATATTCAGGAAAAACATATACGCATATTGGTAGTGAAATATTGAACAAATTTTTAGGCTGTCCCGCCGTGGTGGGTGGAAATCTTCCAGACGTTTTTGCTGATCGTACCCATAAGCATCTGCAGTGACGACTAATCTTATGTTGGATCGCAGCTTATTATCAGTAAGATTGCCACTAGATATTACTTAGGCATTTGATGATTAGTTACAATCCCTCAATGGACGAGTCACCACTAAAGATGCTCTCCAGTTACGACTAGCAAAATGTCTAGAACATTTCCATCGACCATGGCGCAACAGCCTTGAAATTCATTCTCACATGGAAAACATCCGTGAAAGCCTAAACATGGAGCGAGAATTTAATAAAAAAATATTTATGTATTTACTTACATTTGCACCCAAGGGAATCCAAAATAAAATTCACATGACAGTTCAATAGTTTGCTCTGTTTCATGGCCAACTAGACGTTCATATTTTTTCTATTTCTATTTTTTGAAATAATTAGCTAGTATATATAGGTGTCTAAGCACATTGGAATAAAAAATATTGTATGATACAAGGAGAAAAAGTTGTTTTTCGTACTCCTGCGGTTCGCTAGTCTCGACTGCGTCACGGCCGCATCCGTATCCGAAAAACTCAACTTTTCGTCTTTGTACCATAAACTACGACACGCGGACACAAATAATTATTGTGCACTACATAATAATATGTCAAAATACAGTCAAGTATAAAAAAAATTGGGAAAATTTGCAAGGTATAGCGCGGGTACTTGGTCCCTAAGAGGTGCCAGGAGACGTCGCGTTAACTTTGAGACGCTACCAGAAATAAACTATTACTGATAGAAAAAAGTTGATCAAACAAATATCATAGGTAATTTTGTATTGAACAACTTTTGTTATGTAAATTTTGCGCTGTCGTTAGCAGAAAAAAAGATATTAGATGTGAAAAAAGTTTGCAAACCCCTTTTTCTCGATTATTTTCTTATAACTTATTTTATATGCAAAATTCATGTAAATGTCAAGAGAACAAATTTGCAGAGTACCTTTTTTGCTTCAAAAGTAGTATCGGCTATATTTTTGGTAAAATTAAAAATACAGCTGTTATCCGCGAAAAACTAATTTACCACTAAATTCAAGATGGCGGAAAACCTGCAAAGGGTTGATGGTCGAAAATTCGGATTTAAGCTTTCTATATGGTGTACTATCGATGGATAAAAAAAATTTTCTTACCCAATGAATTGCAATGTTAAACCTTAAATTTACTGGACTATAAATATGTAGTTATGTTTTGTAAGCTATGTGTATGCAGAATAATCTGTTACTCATGAAATAGTCTTGTCAAATACCATTCGGGCATCTAATTTTTCCTGTGAAAAAAATCCAAAAAAACACAATGCTAAGTAAGATTTTTTTAACAAAATATGCATGCGTGCAGGTGCAAAATTCCCCGTCTTCGACTCGGATTTTTGTTGCCACCAGCACTCATGCCTCTTGTTAAAATATTACTTGCAACGTGTTTTTTTCGATTTTTTTCGGAAAAATTAGATGCCCTTATGATAATAATTACGAAAAAACCATGACCATGAAATCTTTCACTTTATGAAGCCGATTTTCCACGATAAAAAATTGTTTAGCAGTAAACAAAAGTGGGTGTCAGCAATGTTTGGAAAACAGAAATTTTGAAGCGGCAAAATGTTGGTTATGTAAAAAAAATACAAGGTATTAACTGTAGACCAAGTTACTCAATTTATCCTTGAAGCCCCAGATGAAAAATTGCTACTATCAAAAGTAATTTTAATATTTGGCATTTTCGGAGCACGTCCAAGAGATGATCTAATTCGTTTGACTTTGAATAACACAGAAGATAACGGACGTTTTTTTGCTAGGGTTTTTAAAAAATGGCAAAAATCACAAATCACGAAGTTTTACAGTTATATACAGGGTGACATAGAAAAAAGTACATTACATAGTGCCACACCATAGAGGACACTAAAATAAGAAAAAAAGTTCCTATGAACATGGGTCCGCAAGGCCTTCGGTTAAAAGATACGGGGTGTTGAATTGTAATTTTTTTTATTTATTTGCAAAAACAATGATAAATACTCCAACAATTAAATTGTAATGGTATGATGAAAAATATGATTAATTAAAACAAAACATTAAGGTTTTAGAAGATGTTCAAATTGTTGCCCTTGTACTTCAATACATCTTTCCATTCTTCTTCTTAATGATTGACGGCATCTTTGAAATATTCCTGGGTCATTACGAAATCTATCTGCCGATTCCAATAATTCTTATCCATAACTGTGCTTCATTATGTATTTCTACAGCATAAACTTCATTTTTCGTAAATCCCCAAAATGAAAAATCGAGGGGATTAAGGTCGGGACTACGAGCTGGCCAGGGTACAGGCCCTCCTCGACCAATCCACGTATTTCCAAATCTCCTGTCCAAATATTCCTTTGCCACTCGAGAAAAGTGAGCTGGCGCCCCATCATGCATGTAATATATTCTTCCAGTAATGGCCAATGGGACATCCTCTAATAATGTGTTTAAATCATTCTCCAAGAAATGTCGATACAGTGCACCTGTCAATCGATTGGGCAATCGAAATGGGCCAATTAAGTAATTGTCGATTATACCTGCCCACACATTAATAGAAAACCCATATTGGTGACTTCGAATTACAGTTTGATGAGGATTTTCATCACTCCAATAGTGCATGTTATGTAGGTTCAGAATACCATCACGACTAAAACCAGGTTCATCAGTAAACAAAATTGATGAAATAATGTTTTGTCTTTGGTTTTGCAACCATTCGCAAAATTGTACACGAGGAAAAAAGTCATATTGCAATAGTGAATGAATTTTTTGGAAATGGTATGGGCGAAGAAGTTGTTCTTTCAAAATTTGTCTACTTGATTCACGGTTAACGTTTCGCACCGCTGAACTTATTTTCCTGGTGCTTGTTCTCGGATTATTTTCTACCATTCGTAAAACAGTTTCTTCGTTTTGCACAGTGCGACAAGTTCTGGAAACCCCACTATTCACTTTTGGTTTTCTAAAACAGCCATCTTCTCCCAAACGCCTATGCACATCAATAAATGTTCGAACATTAGGAACTTGTTTTAAAGGATATCTTTCTCGATAGATACGTTGAGCTTCGTAAAAATTTGATCTAGCTTCGCCGTAACACATAATCATGTCCCTGTATTCTTCAAAAGTATAGTGAACCATTTTTGAAATCAATTTTGAATTATCAAAGGGAAAACCAATAAAAAACATAAACAAGAACACAAAATACCTACTACCTAATAACAATTATTAAATTAGTTTGTCAAAAGTGACATTATGACACATTATTTCATTGTTACTTATCATTGTTTTTGCAAAGGTTACTTTGATGCTTTTTGAATAAGTAATTTGCATGCATTGTCGGCTTTAGATGCATTTGTACTGGAACCATTGCTTCTAGCGACTTGGACAAGGTATACCTTTCGTAAGTATAAAAGATGGGCTAACATTTTTTCAGTCGAAAATAACATACACTGTATAGCAAAAAAGTTAGGACCGATTCAATAGAGATGGAACCGTGTAATGTAGAGCGTATTTGAATTTAGCATGATAAAAAAAACCTGTATACCACATTTTATCCATTTCTTGCGTCTCTGGCTAAAGATATTCGTAAAAAACAAAACAAATAAATTACAATTCAACACCCCGTATCTTTTAACCGAAGGCCTTGCGGACCCATGTTCATAGGAACTTTTTTTCTTATTTTAGTGTCCTCTATGGTGTGGCACTATGTAATGTACTTTTTTCTATGTCACCCTGTAGACGAAGGTTCCTCGTTTCAACCATGCAAATTGTATCGAAGGTAAATAAATATTAAACTACGACTTGCAAACATGAAAAGCAACAGACTAATTATTGCCTAGCGCAATGGTAAATGTTATGCTCAGCATGTAGGATGTCATATTATGATCAGTGTAACCAAAAACATTGCGGAATACCTCAATCTAAACTCTATTCAAACTAAACCCAAGTGAAACATAAACTCAAGTTGTTGCATGGATAGGGCGTGATACGCATGTGATCGGCTTGCTATTGGCTAACCTGCAGTAAAGTCTGACCCGGCGGGCGAGTGCAGCGAGTAGGTGCTTCTTACAGAGGTGTAATGAGTTGCAAGTGGACCGATATAATTCTTTCGCTGTTTATTAATTGTTGGAGCTACGATTTGGGTTAATAGTAAAAATTTGCAGGTAAGTGAATGACGAGGTGTGCCATAAAAGTTCGTTTTTAAAGTTCTTAATACTGGGGCATATTATTTTAATATTTTATATTATAAAATTCATAGAGATCGTCCTTAATGCGGCTCTGGCTCGTATTAGCCCTCAGAATTGTTCACGTGCTTCCATCGTGTAAATGTTTACGAGCCACTTGCATTTAGTTTGAATAGAGTATAGAAGATCCTATCCTACGGACTACACTAAGCATGGCCTAAGTTGGCGTTTTTAGTTTTTAATCGCGATTTTCTCTTTATAGTGTAGGCAAGTTAGATAAAAAAACGACGTTTAGAAGAAAAAAATTATAAAGTTTTGAAATTTTGGTTGTGAACTCCCAGTAGGAACCCGAATACAGATCCGAAGAGTTCTCATCCCCCCGGGGGGAGCTTCATCCCCTATTGCCCAAAAAACCACCCCGCAAACGTGACCTTGACGGAGCTTTTTGCGTTTTGCATGTAAACCGTAACTCTTACGAGAAAAAGTTATAAGACTTTTTAGATTCTCCATTAAATTCTCCACAAAAATTGTCGTATATTTTTTGCGTATCTCCCACCCAACGCGAATAAATGACTTTGGAGAATAAACATAGTTTTCAGCGGAAACAAAAAATAAGCCTTGCGCCGTTTTTGCGTCGATTATCTAGAAGAGTAGTAGCGTGAGCAAAAAAATGTATAGAAGCAAAATTGTAGAGCAGTTCTTTCTATACAAGATCCATATTGGACAAAATATTTTTAATAAAGTATTAGTGGACATATGATGATTTTTTATACCTGTGTATTCTGCACTTTGAGCGTGTTTCCGCACCACCCATCAGGTAGCGCTCTCGGTGCGTTTTTTTAAAGTGATTTCCTCTATTATAGGCCTATTCCACTAATGAAATATAAATATTTAATCAATTGCCTCTGCAAAATGATCCTGCTCTATGGAATTTAAACAACTCTGCCCATGACAATGAGAACACGTTGTAGAGCAGTGCAGGCCAATCTTTACACATGTACAACGCTTTCCACAGCCTTTTTTACAGCCGCAAGATATGAGCTGCAGAATTGAGGCTGGAGCTGGTGCTTGAGTAGTGAGCACTGGCATTAGAATGTTGTTAGTTTTTCTACCAGCCCCATTCAGTTGCTCTCAAATTTCTTCCTTTCCACAAATGAATTTGATGAAAAACGCGATAGGAATGTTGTCTTACTGCATCAGATGTAGGTCTGTCTGCATTACTCAACTGGCCAACTAGCTTATTAAATAAAATAAAGCGACAATGGTTTAAAAATGTCTCTTGTGGGGGTGCCTTAATAGAGCAAGCGTAAATTTCTCCCCAGCTCTTGCACTGTCGCATCTTTTGCCAATGAAGGATTATTGAATACGGCGACCACTTTTTGTAAATCCTTTCTTGTATTTTTTATTAGGCATACGGTCTGTGATTTTCCTTTGCCAAAGAAAGCAGACGTGGTGTCGCAGCCGCACTAAATGCATGAGCAAATCAAATATTATCTTTGCAATATTTTAAAACTGTCGAGTTTTGTAAGTCCTGGAAATTATACACCCTGAGAACTATACACCCAAATATCGCTTTTTTTTTGAGAGACACCCAAGGAAATATTAAGGAAAGGGTGTATAGTTCCCAGGACTTACAAAACTCGACAGTTTTAAAATATTGCAAAGATAATATTTTATTTGTTCATACGTCTGCTTTCTTTGGCAAAGGAAAATCACAGGCCGTAAGCTTAATAAATACAAGAAAGGATTTACAAGAAGTGGTCGCCATATTCAATAATCCTTCATAGGAAAAGATGACATTGCAAGAGCTGGGGAGAAATTTACGCTTGCTCTATATAAGGCACCCCGACAAAAGACATCTTTAAACCATTATCGCTTTATTTTATTTAATTTAGTTGCATGGCCAGTCGAGTAACGCAGTCATTTTGTCCAGACTACCACCTACATCTGATGCAGTAAGACAACAATCCTATCGCGTTTTTCATCAAATTCATTTGTGGAAAGGAAGAAATTTGAGAGCAACTGAATGGGGCTGTAGAAAAACTAACAACATTCTAATGCCAGTGCTCACTACTCAAGCACCAGCTTCAGCCTCAATTCTTCAGCTCATATCTTGCGGCTGTAAAAAGGGCTGTGGAAATCATTGTACATGTGCAAAGATTGGCTTGCACTGCTCTACAACGAGTTCTCATTGTCATGGGCAGAGTTGTTTAAATTCCATCGAGCAGGACCATTTTGCAGAGGCAATTGATTAAATATTTCTATTTTATTAGTGGAATAGGCAGATAGGGAAAACCACTTAAAAAAAAACGCACCGAGAGCGTTACCTGATGGGTGGTGTGGAAACACGCTCAAAGTGCAGAATACACAGGTATAAAAAAATCATCATATATCCACTAATACTTTCTCAAAAATATTTTATCCAATATGAACCTTGTAGCGAAAGAACTGCTCTACAATTTTGAATTTTGCTTCTATACATTTTTTTGCTCGCGCTACTACTTTTCGAGATAATCGACGCAACAGACGGCGCAAGGCTTATTTTTTGTTCACGTTTGGTGGGAGATACGCAAAAAAATTATATCACCATTTCTGTGGAGAATTTAATGGAGAATCTAAAAAGTCCTATAACTTTTTCTCAGTTACGGTTTACGTGCAAAACGTAAAAAACACCGTCAAGGTCACGTTTGGGGGGTGGTTTTTTGGGCAAAAGGGGATGAAGCTCCCCCCGAGGGGGTGGGAACTCTTCGGATCTGTATTCGGGTTCCTACCAACCAAAATTTCAAAACTTTATAAATTTTTTCTTCTAAAAAGTTTAACTTGCCTACACTATTATACTTTGAACGGTTAATAGCTTTTCGTTTTCATATTTACGAAATCAAAAAATGACTTGGTAAAGCATTGTAAAAATGCGCGAAGACACTTTTACATCCAGATTGTGAAATTACGGTCCATAGGTAAAATAGGTAGGTATATTTTTTCCCAAATAATATTGTTTTTTCTTGCTGATTTTTAGGTTTTCAAGAGAAAAACTAAATTTAGAAAATGGCTTAGTCCTCTAGGTGTCATCGACAATATTATCTGGAAGGACTCTATGTATGCATGTTCTATTCATTTTGATGAACAGGATTTTTTAATGCAACACGAAAGAACGCGAAAAGTGGCGCTCTACCATCTAGTTACTAAGAAACCTAACCGAAGAAGCAGTGGCGTCAAAATGGATAAGACCACCAAAGAAATTCGTACCGGATCAAGAAGTAGGTAACTCATGAGGAAAATGGAGACATTTTAGTTCTTGATACCATGAAGGGAGCCGCATTTCTGGAGCAAATAGAATTAACCAAAGAAATGCAAACAGCAGCAGGCAGCAGCAAGTAAACTTGTTATAACTGCAGATCACCGCCAGCAAAATTATTGAAGCTTATCTAAGAAGAGCGCAATTAGAAATCAATTCACTTGCATTTTTGAAACAACGATTAAAGTGGTAGAAGTTGAAGTTACCAAGTTTTCTTTTGCTTGTATTTTTTAAGCAAACAAAAATAAAAAGTTCTAAGGAATAAAACTAGCCGCCTAAAAATTTAGAAATAGCTGTATAGATATGTTCCTGGAAGATAGGTTATTATTATTCAAAATAATTATCTCAAGTAGGTAATTACTTATAATGTAGCTATTGTATAAGGTATAATGTACAATAATAATTAAATGAGTTCTCCTTATGACGATTAAAATATGTTATTTTGATTAACAAAAATCTTGTGGACCTCTGTTGTACTTTGAATTAAAATAATTTCCATTTTACACAAAACGACAACCAAGACATTACATTATTTATGGAACCCACCCGTATAAATGATTTCAAATTTCCCGCCTCATTTAGGGTTATAAAATCGCCGCCAAATTATTCCCTTGGTCGGACGTCTCTCTTGCGCGGTATAGGTTACTATAGGTATATGGGTCTAACTGATAATCTTTACAGGTCCATGTAGAAAGCGGTACTACTTGCGCAACACATGGGGAATGCAGGAACGTCCAACAACATCAATGTTGTAACGAAAATTTTATCTAATTTCCGTTACAGCGTTTAAATGCATTATTTAATTATTATTAATTCATCACACCCCGTATACACCTACCGATTTTAAAAAATGTTGCCCTGCTATCTGCAACCACCTATACAAGCGGATGCATAATAAGTTGCCTACCTTGTTGTTACCAAACAAATTGTTTATTAAAGGGTATGTGCGGTTGCAAAAATGTTTAAATTGTATCAATTGAAGGTATGTATTACTAGAACAGTTACATTGTTGTAATCACTGTCTGACTTTAATTATAGAGATAAAGCGGGGACGCATTTAAAAGATACTTGCGGTCTGAGGAGCAAAGGGGGCCTGTGGGAGGAGTTCGAATCTCATAGACAAGGAGAGAACGTGTGGATAGCATACGATGGCAGGCATCGGGGCGGATCCTGGGCATGCAGCGTTGCCACGCACTCAGATGCAACGCCGGTTACACCACATAATATTTTTAAGAGCGCTATAAAATAAACCCCTCATCTGGCATCGCAGCAAATATAGGAGTTCGTTAATATCCAATAGACTTTCAGAGAGGAAGGGGACTGCATTCTTCGCATTCCTGCCAAGTATCACCTTATTACGGCTCAGCTTTAACATTCACTTTATTCAGTTTACGATTGACTCGCGCGCCACGGTTGTTCCGTGTACTAACGATAAAAGTTTGGCAGAATTGACAGTTTACTCCCTGGCCTGCCATCGTCATCCTAAATGGCGACTTCCGATTGTTTTTTTTTATGGATTTGACTCCCCAAACCTTCCAATTCGTTCTGGAAACCGAAATCGTCATAATTTGGCAGGCGAGGTTATAAAAAGAACCGGCGAGAAGAATCGGCCCCACTTCCCTAGCGACGACTCGTGGTGATCTCACGTCAGGTGAAAGTTCGGTTTTGATTTTCTGTCTAGAAGATTTCCGTGTGAAAACTCTTTTCAAAACCTAACTTTCAGCCTCACGGACGGCTTAAGTGGTTCTGTACGTGGTGTGCATATATTTTCGCGGTGCTAATTTGGGTTTTTCTGTTTTTTATTACATGTGCTGAGACCACGTGTATTGAGGTGTGGAGTGACGATTTCCACGCATTTTTCGGGTTTCGACGGCGATCTGCTGCAGGTAGAACCACGGAGAGGACCCCTGGTAGCACAGTCTGGGTGAGTAGCCGCTCAATTTTTAATAATTTTTTATTAATAACGTCACTTTGACGACTTCTTGAGCTACTCTCACCTAGACCTGTTGCCCCTTTTCTCTGTGGGTTACACGCAGTAGGCTGTGGTCATAAATTGGTTGCATATTTTTGTTTATTAGCACAAACGTAGCGAAACGAACCCTTAAGTTACCCGAGACTGACGTGGACTCTTCCACGTTTTCTTTTTCTTTTGTTATCTGGCTTTCGGGCTGTTATATTTTTCATCTTGTGTTTCGGTATCGACTGGGGGAGTCGCCAAACTATTTATATTTTATTAATGTTACCTTTTATTTTGTAAATATTGTACAGTAAATTTATAAGACAGGTTTAGTCAAGATAATTGGTCATTTTGGTTATGAATTTTTAATTTATTTCATAGTCAGGGGTCATTAAGTCAAAGTTACGTCTCGTAATTTATCTTGAGATTATAAGGTCAAGTATAAGTAAACTTTAAGTCACGAATCTGTACAAATTGCTCATAATTTCTTTTATATAGCTAAGGTTAAGTAACTTAGGTAACACGAACCTTGTAAAAGCATCGATTTTTCGACTGCAGTGTTTTCGGAGACTGTTCGTTGTATTTTCTGTTACATGCACTCCGGTACGTGAGCGAGGCACGTAAGCGAGACAGTGGCAGACTAAGTACCAGCACACCAACCTTACAACCCGGCTTAGAGTAGTCAGCACACCTTCCAGCACCAGCTCGGACCCCCACGACCCGCTCGAGTCTCGAGGCCTAGCCGAGGTCCTAATCCACGCTTGGAGCGTTGGTGGCCACTACTCAGCTTTAATTTGGGAAGGTTTCAAGGTACTCTATGAGATCCAAAAGTCCAAATTTTTGAAGTGCTCGTAAATAAGACTTTAATTGCTCATGTGAACTTTTCGTGCTATTAGTGTTGTCGAACATCTCTGATTTTGTATTTTTAAGATCGAACATTTTTCACAGTATTTTCTTTACTTTTCAACAGTAATAAATCCTAAGTGTAAACAATAACATTCACTGCTCAATTACCAACTTTATTGTAAACATTTTTATGTACGATTTCAAATTGTAAATATATTGTAAATAGAAAAATGTGCTCTTTATTTAACTACTAAATAGTTCAAGCTTCTGGCGCTCAAACATAACCATATTGGTTATAATGTCACCTAAGGCCCGATAACATGGCAAGGGTCACGTTCGAGCCAGATCCTTTTGGTATCCGTGATACCCGGGATCTGAGTGAATGTTCCCGGTAGAGGGAGTGCGAATGCCTTTGGCTAAGTCGATATAATAATAATAATAATAACTGTACCATAAATACAAATTTAGATGGATATAAAGTTTAAAGTGAAAATACCTACTGTACCTATAGTTTATATGTTACTGTTTTAATAAATAAAATTGTTAAACATTCACTTCTTTATATTCAGATTCACGATTTGTTTTTGGGGAGATATAATGAAAAATATCGTTCACTACTCATATTTTCCCATGCTATCACGAATAAACTCAAATACCTCTACAAATTTTCAATTGGACAGTATGACAGTTCGAAAAAACAATGGCTAAAAGTACGAAATGGAACGGCTTCCGGCTAAGTTTAACCCAATCGGCTTATTTTGTTATGGGTAACACCCTGTAGTGCTATGTGCCAATATTGATGGGACACGCTACAGCGTACACTACAGTGTACAGTCCGGTTTGCTATGAGATTTTGTTATTTTTGAATTGAACGGGGTCGCAAAATTGCCCATAATTTACCTTATTTTGCTGACTTCAATTATGTCATAATACTATAAAATATCACCTGTTTAATATAAAACGCAAACGCTTCATATAAGGGCGGGGCAAGGATGGAGAGCGCACATGATTTATGCTTTCTGAACCAGCGCCAACTTTTCCAATAAAATCTCCTTGTGATCGAAGCATTTTAAAAGCGCCTTTTATCAACAAATTATATATGTAAATATCCTAAATTATTTTCATTTGTCTACTAAGTGTCGCTTAACTATTGGAAAATAAAGAAAATATAGGTAAGGCTAACATTTTTAAAAATTCAAATACCTATCATGTATCTACAAAAGTAGGTGGCTGTAGCAAAAAGTTATACAACAAAGTACTTAATCTAATTTTATAGTTTCACCTGTCGAAGTTTCCCAGAGTAAAACTGAATCACCCTATGTATACCGTTTTAGAATAATATTTCACACATTTTACATTATATTATGTAAAAAAATAATCTTTGTTGTATTTTGTTTCGTCCGAATTAAAGGTCGTAATATTCCAAGCTTTTATTTAACTTCACCTGCATGTTAGTATGATGTGTGGGTCAAATCTTTCAACTGAATTTTAAACCATTTCCTAACAACAGATTGGGCTGAAATTTTACACACACTTTTGGTGCTGGTGACAATACAATCTTAGTATGCTCAATATATTGTAAATCGCCGCCGTTCCAAGATGGCGGGCAACTTTTTTCTTTACAACCCCTTTATATTATGGAAAGGGTTTGACGAGTAGATAACGATAAGATGAGTGACGTCATACTAAATCATAATCTCTTGACATTGGTATCAAATGAAAGGGTTTGTAGCGACAACCCTGTAACTCCGGTTTCCAAGGAACGGAGATATTTACAGGCGGCTAGCGCCCCGCATTCCACTTTGGCTTTCACATTGTGCGCATGCCCATATCTATTCAATTGCACCTAACCTAACAAATTTGTTTTTGTTTTGATTGCGGTAAATTTTGAAGTATATTCAGTGAAAAATACGAGTATCTATATTATTTCAGCGATTATTATTATTTTTCGGTAATAAATGAGGAGCCGGCGCAGCGAGCGAAGCGTGCGCCACCTTTTACAGCGATGGGCGCTGCCGTATGAAAAAAGAAGGGGGCATACGCCCCCTATGGTGGCAGTCGGCAGCGATGATTTAAGGCATGCGCACAATGTGAAAGCCAAAGTGGAATGCGGGGCGCTAGCCGCTTCTGAGTTATTTTGATCATTGTTTTCACTTTTTCACATTTGTCAATATTATGTTAGTTGATATAATAAAGATTCTTATATAAAAGAACTGTTGTTCCCATAGTGTTGACCCCGAAAGTGAACGCGTACCGTGCGCTTTATCGCGAACAGTGCCCTGCAACCACGACAAGAGGTTTTACGTCAACAGCCACAACAATCATGGAGGACTTTCAACAAAGGCTCGATAGATTACAGGAGCAAAACGAAGCCCTTCAGGTACTTCTTCAACAACAGAACGCTACGCAGACCGGACCATTGGAAGGCGCTGTTCATCGTGTGGTCATGAAACTGACCCCATTCTGGGCTGACAGACCAGCTCTCTGGTTTGCACAGGTCGAGGCCCATTTCTCCCTGTCCGGCATCAGCGCAGAAGATGTTGCCGAAGCCCTTATGAACTGCTGGATATCCCGTTTTGGAACACCGGCGCGCATCACGACCGACCAAGGGCGCCAGTTTGAATCTACTCTGTTCCGCACCCTTGGGATGATTCTTGGTGCAACCAGACATCGGACCTGCAGCTACCGCCCAAAATCTAATGGAATGATCGAACGTCTACATAGACAACCGAAGGCTGCCATCATGTGCCACTCCGGTTCAATATGGTTACAAGCCCTGCCTGTCATTTTGCTAGGAATTCGCAGCGCCTACAAGCCAGACATCAATGCTTCCGTCGCCGAGATGTTGTACGGAGAACCCCTTCGACTATCTGGTGAACTAATTGTTGCTTCTTCAGACATGAACCATCAAGATGCCGACATCAACTTCGTCACACGTTTACGTCACCAGATGTCTCAGCTTCGCCCTGCCCCCGTTTCTCGTCATTCCACTAAAAATACTTTTGTATTCCAGAACCTGTCCACCTGCACCCACGTCTTCTTAAGAGATGACAGCGTGCGCCCCGCTCTGAGACCACCTTACAATGGTCCGTTCCCGGTAGTTCGACGTGACGAACAATCAATCACCCTCAAGATCAAAGGCAACGAAATAAAAGTCGCTCTAGAGCGGGTTAAGCCAGCCTACATGTTATCAGATGACATTGCACCCTCCAGCATAAAACGATCAGGTCGTCGAGTGAGGTTCCGTCTTCCCTGACCTCCGGTCTCCGCGGGGGGCTAGTGTAGCGACAACCTTGTAACTCCGGTTTCCAAGGAACGGAGATATTTTGATCAATGTTTTCACTTTTTTCACATTTGTCAATATTATGTTAGTGTTGATATAATAAAGATTCTTATAAAAGAACTGTTGTTCCCATAGGTTTGACGAGCAGAATAACTTTATTCCGAATTGAATATGGTAGGGTTACTCTGGTAGTGAAGATACTAACATGAAATATTTCTTGTAATAATGATGCGTTATTAGAAATACGCATAATATGACGTACAAACTAAAAACCACAAAATAAAATATTAAATAAAAAACATTTTTAAAAACAAGGTTTTATTGCCCATGTACTGAAACGAATAAAATAAGTTTAGGTGCCTATATATTATTAAAAAATTTGATTTAAAAAAGATTGTCGCACGAAATGTTCATAAAAGTAAGTAGGTAGTAGGTTTTTTTAAAGCAATCTGCAGAAATCCTTATGGTCTACTATCCATGTGGTTCCCCTGTAAATTCTCAGCGCGTGTGGTTGCCAGATGTCACCCCCCCCCCCCTTTCGCAAATATAAATTTGTGGGTACAGCTTATCTATTAATAATAACAGAAGAGCTTATAAGCATTGTTAACCGAAGAATAAATGTTGCAAACGCAAACGCTTTTTATTAATTTATGTATAATATTTTATGGAGATTAAGGGACAACGCCGCTTAATTTCCACTAGACAAATTTCATTGTGACGGGTACTAAACCTGACGCCGTAACAAGATTTGTTTGCAGCGTTTTTAGTAGTCGGAATATTTCGATTTTCAAGCATTTTAAGGTTTTTATGTGTATTTTTTGCAAAAACGTGGTATCGAAACTTAAAATATGGTGCGGCAGTGTCAGGTGTATAAAAAGTTGAACTCACTGCCTTTTCACTGATATGATGTATTAAGGTGGATTTATAAACTCGACGTTTGCGTTGGCGCTCGCCGTTGCCGTTTGCGTCGAAAATTCAATCCCAATATTTTACGTGTAACCGTTTATAAAATGCCGTCGAATGCTGCCGTCTGCGTCCGATGCCGTCCGAGATAAACTAATTTCATCTTTCACGTTCCGTCGTTCACATTTCTGGACGCAAACTGCGAAGGTCACCGTCAACTTCGAGCGCAAACGTCGAGTTTATAAATCCACCTTTATTTTCGCTATTTCCACCATAACGCTTGGACCTCTTCAGTAGCGTAGATAAGTAGGTAGTGGTAGTAGGTTCTAAGTAGGTACTAATAAATATCCAAAATACTGCCTTTGCCTTATGTTGATTTGGTGCTTTCAGTTCAGCAGTTATTTGAAATAACAATTTGCTAACATTGAGAATATTTTGTAGGTTTCCCATGAATCCTGAAAGGAGGAAGATATGGTTTTCCCTTGTCGGCTTAAACGAGAACCAGCGTTTCCCAAAACACCCGGAAATTTGTTCGGATCATTTTCATCCATGCGATATAGTTATAAAGGGAAAGGGTTCCGGTATATGTTAAACCTGGAGCTGATCCAAAATTCACTGATTCTCAATTCGAGTGACCTACGGAATGCAGGTTAGATATAGGTACCATTTTTAAAGTAATAATAATAATAATAACAATAATAGAACAATAACATAGCAATTCTACAGGTTTCAAAACATTTCATTTGAGGAGTTGCTTACTTCCTCTGGGAGCACATCTGCTTCTCGAAATAGGTAAGTAAGCCACTTAAACACTACATCAGCTACAAACAAACCGAGGAAAAGCAAAGCAATGGCACTCGACGAACTTCGACAAACAATTGCAAAAGATAAGTTCACAGCAAAAATACTTGCACCACGACTCAATAACACCAGAGAGTATCGAAATTCATCATCGACTCACTATATTTTCCAGAAAACAATTATTGCTACAAGCAAGGATAATCCATGCAGAAACAGCGTATATATAATCAAATTCCGAAAGCTAGAGGATTCATTAGGCGAAGGAACAAAATCTCTTCAAACAAGCGAGACTATTATTATTAAGAACGCATGGTATTGTAAATGAACTAAATAAGCTATCCAAAGTTTCTACCTTTTTATTTAGTTCAATCCCTATACAAAAGAAATCGATTTTTTAGAAAATTTTTATTCCCACATCTTCCATCAAATTTCAATATATTTTTAAAAAGTTTTTTTTGTTTTATGTTTTTATTGATCTACAGCCGTGCGATAAGTGAGGTTTCACTACCTATGATTTGGTAATTGTCACATTACCCTACGCTGTGCGGTAATTCAAAATTACGGTACGCCATATTCTATTAGAACCGGTCATCAGTAAAAGTGACCACACGGTGTAGATAAAATCCTAGGCCTTCGCTTCGCTTTGTTCAGAGGATTTCATTAGAAAATAAAGAGAGCAATGTCGTGATCTTTCTGGGCAAAATAACGTTTTTGAAATATTTGTCGATAACATTTCCGACAGTTGTGATTTTACCATAAAGACACTTCGGACTTATGAAATACTAGTAAATGTCAATATATGTGAAAAACCAGTGTTAGGTATAAGTACTTACAAATATTATTAATATAATAATATTAATATAATATTATTAATATAATAATATTAAATATTAAATCGGTTAAATCAGAAAATGGAAGAGACACAAAAGTGCCTATATCGACTATACATTCCATTTCATATTTATTGATTGAAAATATTTTACAAATAAAGAGTGCACAGTGCACAACCTTCATCTAATTTATAAAAATAAATCTAATTTATTACCTTAAGGTATCAAGAGGTATTATAGCAGCTAAATCACTCAGTAGAATTAATATTATAATTTAATAAAATTAAAGGGGCTAATTTTTGTCAGGTTAATATTAATAAACTTAAATTTCAGTTTAGTCCTGAATATCAAACACATACCAAGCTTCATTCAGAGAACCCTTGTAACTTTATGGAATAATCAATATGAAACAATATATGAATTTTTCTGATTTACAGCATATAAAAGCTGTTATTTTATGAATTTTATAACGAATGGCATAAATTCATAAATTTTACGACACTTTCCTGAAATTTATGAGTATGTGTCATTATTGTATAATGGATTTAAAGACGTTTGGAACACATCCAAATATCTTCTATATTGTCTTGTGTAATACCTACTTAGTGTTATATATCGATAAATCTTTTCTTGACGTATACATTTTCTTATCGCATTATTGAATTTAAACTGTATTTATCATTTTCACCCGAGAAACTCTGTGTATAAGTAACAGAGAAAAAATATAGTTTTGTGTGCTAGAAGCAAGAAGATGATTATTTGCTTTCCATTACACAAACTGAAATAAACAGGGCACAATGCAGAGAGGAGCTACGCTTGCACTTCGCCTAAAGGTATGCGTCAGAATATAAATTCCCACTCTGAATTTCTTTTCTGAAATGAAACATCCTCTACATTCAAGCTGAAAAATTCTAAATCATTCTATAGAAAACATTCCCCGGCTCGGAAGGTAGCTATCATCTGAAGCACAATTATTAGAACTAGAACTCTTGAAGCACTTTCGGGGAGCAATTTACCCATTCAGTGTAAAATGGTGCCCGTTCCGTATCCCAACACCGGGGCCCTTTGTTTTAAACTGCCTCATTGTTCGACGTAATCAATTCAGAACTGCATGCAAGGCAGGATAAAAAAAGGAGGCATTTATAGCTTCGGCGAAATATCTATTAGGTCTTGCATGGCAGATATCGCAGCCCGTAGTATATAATTCCTTCGAAATTGCTCTTGCCCAGCTCAGTTTATTAGAAACAAAACTGCAAAGAATTTAAATTGAGTTATGCAAGTTTGGAGTGTCCCAACCATTTGAACTTGTCGTTCAGGAAATGGAAAATATAGTCTTAAGGAACTTTGTTTCTCGAAGATAATAGAGCTATAATTTAAATTAAGTTTTCTATCGTTGCTAAGGCCAATGTAGGATAATTTTTAATCACAATTTCCTTGTTTGTCTCCAGATTATGCTGTTGTTATGTCATGTCATGTCATGTAAAATAAGCAGTAACTAGGGGAATAAGGGGGTGAGATTTAGAAAAACTTAATGTTTTCATTTACAAGCAAAGTCGACAAACGATATAGGTCTAGACCATTATTCTTCTCAGATTTCTTTAGGTTATAATATCAGTGTCAGGCATTCTAAGCGACACACTCGAATGAATTAAATTTGCATGTGTTAATTGTTTTCTTATGTTTTTTTGTCCATTAATTGGAAATAGGTATCACAAGTTTTATAATAAAGTTATTTGCGGCCGTCGCAAATAAAGCACAGAATTTAAACGTATGGTTTGGACGTTTGGTCCTCAAATATCACCACGGCCAACTTAAAGAAAAAAATCTCACAATAATGGCTTACGTTAGTTCTGATTTCCATACAAAAAGCTATCAACACATAGAAAAGAACAATTGTTGAAATTTCCGCATACGGTACACCAAATATTTTGCATAAAATTTGATATAAAAACTAATAACTAAATTAAAATACCTGTTGTATCCATTAAATCTTAATTGGGTTTTTCGCCACCAAACTGGTTAAAATACAACTTTTTTAAGTTGCCTGGAAAATTAATAAATTCTTAACAGTAAATGAACTAAACTTTGAACTTGTATCTCAAAATGTCATGACAACAGAAACAGTAGCCTAGCCACTTGCCTGATATTGTACCCTGTGTTCTATCTAATTATCTATACTAACTTCTCTTTGAATAAGTGGCAATAATATTTTACTGAATTGCACTGCATGAACATTCAGCAACACAGTTGTCTGTATTTCCTAGAAAATGCTGATTCCTTAATTTTTCTTCTATTTCCTATTTCTTCTTTGAGAATTGGTTTGGACCTATTCCGCAAAATCCCATGATTGTTATTAAAAGAGTGTTCACATATTTTCGACTTCGAAATTTGATTTTGCCTGATATAATTTTTATGTTCTTTTAAACGAACGTTAAATGGCCTACAAGTATACTGTGTGTCCACGGATTGATGTCGGAATAGGTGTAAATGACAAAAAAATTTCGAGTTCAAATTTGACCATTTGGGGTTCAGCCCTGCTTGGATAGAAACTAATTTGTGCCATATTAGTAGTTTCGAAAAATCAAGTAGGCCTTGACAGGAACGATTTATTTATTTTCTGTGTAGGTTAAGTGCCTTTTCTGAACAAGATATCGAAAAATGTTATTAGAAAAAGTTGCTTAGAATTCAAAATTATGTCCCTGTGCAGATTTTCAAAATAATTGGCCTACTTTGATTTTAATCCATTTCATTTAGGTAGTTGAACTTTTATATTGCCGAACACACATTTTCAATCAAGTTGGCATGTTTTTATTATTTTTTTTAAACTGTTCAGTGCAGTTTGGTAGTTATATCCTGTGGGTTTTAGCGTATTAATAAAAAACTGCCAGTAGGACTGAAATTTACAAGATACCAAAATTGCATTTAATTCCTCCGGTGACAGAGATCCCACCAAACGGTAACAATACCTTATTTTAGCAATAAAACGACCTGTCACCGTCTTGTCAACTAAAACATCTACCTACATTTTCAAAAAAAGCAAAGAAAGTTTTCACCTCGATAAAACAATATGTTAACACTTCAGCAGAAAATTTATGTTATTCAGTGTTATGGAATTGGTAACCGTTCATTCCCTGAAGTTATTCGAAGATTTAACGAAAAATATCCTGAAATCCCCTTAGTTGACAGAACAGCGTCAAGGATAGTTCATAAGTTTCTCGCGACTGGAAGTGTGCTTAACCAGAAAAAAACGAAAAAACGCTATGATGAGGATGATGCGGCTACCTTGCTTGTTTACAATTCGGTAGAAGAGGACGCAAAGAAACCTTTAAGATCCAGAGCTGACCATTTGGGTATAGTCGCAGATTCAAAAAATTTGCAAAATTAATAAAATTCGCGCATATAAACCAACGTTTGTTCACACTTTGGAAGACGGTGATGAAGCCAAACGACTTGAATTTTGTCTCAAACTAGGTGAAAGAATTATGCATGACCAAAGTTTTTACAGAAATATTATCTTCTCGGACGAGTCAACGTTTACGACCAACGGTGTCCCGTCATCACAAAATTGTAGATTTTGGAGTCAAACAAACCCGAATTTTAGAATCGCAAACAAAAGTCAGTACTTTAAAAAAGTGAATGTCTGGTGTGCTCTTTCATATCATTACGGTGTGATTGGCCCATATTTTATTGAGGGTAGGCTCAATCAACATAAGTATTTAGATATCTTAAATTGGTTTATCACACAAATCCCGCAAGGACAGCAACATTTATATTTCCAACAAGACGGATGCCCATCGCACTCTACAATACTTATTTCTAATTGGCTAAACAGGAATTTTGAAAACCGCTGGATTGGGCGCTCTACCCGTGAGCTAGAATTCAATGAGGATGGGCCCATGGCCACCTAGGTCGCCAGACTTAACGGTAATGGACTTTTACTTCTGGGGTCGCATCAAACAGAGGGTTTATGAGCAACCACTGCAAAACAATGAAGAAGTGCTTAAGAATAAGATTAGAGTGACCATAAATACGATACCTTTAGAAGAAGTTCAGCGCAGCTTCGGCGAATTCCGAAGAAGACTTGAGTTGTGCGCTGACAAAGGCGGTGATTTGATAGAATAACATAGTGTTTATTTTATATTGATTTTTTTTTTCATTAGGGGTTAGATAGTGTTTGCTTTGTTTATTGTTTTAATGTCAAATCTTAGCAAATTCTAGCAATGGAGTTTAAAAAAAATAATAAAAACATGCCAACTTGACTGAAAATGTGTGTTCGGCAATATAAAAGTTCAACTACCTAAATGAAATGGATTAAAATCAAAGTAGGCCAATTATTTTGAAAATCTGCACAGGGACATAATTTTGAATTCTAAGCAACTTTTTCTAATAACATTTTTCGATATATTGTTCAGAAAAGGCACTTAACCTACACAGAAAATAAATAAATCGTTCCTGTCAAGGCCTACTTGATTTTTCGAAACTACTAATATGGCACAAATTAGTTTCTATCCAAGGAGGGCTGAACCCCAAATGGTCAAATTTGAACTCGAAATTTTTTTGTCATTTACACCTATTCCGACATCAATCCGTGGACACACTGTATATAGAACTTTCCACATTCGCAAGGAATTTTATAAATGCAATTTTTTTGAACTTTGTACCTGATTAAATGGTTTCGTTTTAACTAGCATCGATCTCAATGTATTTTTGGTTTTAAATACTGTTCTGACATTAAAACGATTGCCTATGCGTTTTAGCTTATCTGGTAGTCCAGGAATATAAGGAATAATTAAATTTACTGGTAGGTCCACCAGATTTATTTCTCTAGTAATTCTATTAGCATTGCTATTTTGGTGGCAATCCTGAAAAACTTGCTTAACAAATTCAATAGGATGTCATACAAACTTTTAATTACTCATTTTAACACTATAATATGATAATTGGAGTTAAAATGGAGATATCTATTAGTATGTGTTGGTTTTCTATAGACACTAGTTTCTATACTATATGATTTCAGTATAGAAACATCTAAGTTTCTAAGGTAAACTTAATAGAAGTTTCTTGAGAGTTTATAAAATTTAATAATTTTTAAATAAACATACCGAGGCTATGAATTAGTTATCTATTTATCAACAGAAAACACATACCAGTTATTGTCTTTCTCACACCTTTTTGCCATTTGATTGGCTCTGTCCAGTCGGGAACTTTCTGTTAGAACAAACCCATCATCAAATGCATCATTAAATTCACTAATTGATTTCCAACTCTGCTGGGAGTCTATTGTATTAAACTACTACCTTCTTGATTCTGAATTGCATGAGAAGCCGGACAAAAAGCAGAATTTAGCTTCCGAGAAATATGTAGTACCCAGCCTAGTAGATTTCAAAGCATTACGATTCCTTCGAAATTGCTCTAGAGCATCAATATAAATTATTCAAATTTAGTGTGGGACAACAACTTCAACTTAATTTCACATGAAGCGCACAAAACAAAATTGTTTTGACGTAATTATTCGTTTCCCATTATACAAACTCAGATAAACAGGGCACAATGCAGGGAGAGCTACGCTTTTCGGTGATATACAGATGGGCGTCGCAGATTGGAAGGTTTTGGAGGGTTTCTGTACTATTTTCCGAAGAGATAGACAAAAAGTAGCTAAGATGATTAGGGCTCGAATTTCGGGAAATGTTGATTGCCATAAATCACATCTTGATGCCTGGATTCGTTTGGGATATACAGGGCGTTTCTCGTTTTGTCGAGTTTTTTTAAACTTGCCATATCTTTTCTGTTTGTGATTAATTTAGATTTCGGTAACTAGTTATGGTGTTAAGCACCATAATAAAATATTAAATATACGTAACAAAAAACTCTGAGAAACGTGGAACTCATTCGGAACGTAATATACCTACTCAATTTTTAAAACACCGTAGATTTGCAAACGTTTCGTATTGTATTATTTTAAACTGCGTCGTTGTTCGACGTGCCTAATGGCGAAAAATTTAGTGCCTGGCAGATATCCCAGCTCATAATTCCTTCAAAATTGCTCTCGAGCCCAGCCAACTCAGTTTATCAGAGACAAAATTGCACAAAGATTAAATTGAGTTATTCAAATTTGGAATGGGCCAATAATATATATGAACATAACTTTTCAGAAAACAGAAAATTGTGTAGATATTGTATACCATCAACTTCGCACAAGTTGTTTTATTATTTGACGTATCTACGTCCTTCCTAAGAAACAAATATTTGAGTAGGTATAGGTATCTAGTTTCTGAAAGAAAATATTATTTATTTAAATTTTATATAAAATATCTACCCGAAAGAAATCGTAATGCTGTTACCAGCCGGTCGAGTCAGAAGGTCTTTGGTTACAGAAAACACAAGAAAACTATCTGATGTTGGCACGCTGTCACCACCTTATTTGAATAAGGAAATCAAAAACTATGTAATCTGCTATTTAGATCTTAGTTGATTTTTAATTGTTAAGGGCGTACGAGGATTCGCTTGTGACCCCAGCTATAAATACTTTACATGCACTGCCCTTAATTAGACACACGGTACTGTATAAAAAATATGTATATTAAAAAATAGGTAAAGTGAGCATGTGAATACAAAAGTCCAGTCATAACAATAAAATACGGTCATAAAATGAAATGTAGAACAGAAACAAAAGATTAGTTCAGAAACTAAAAATAATTAATGCGCAAAGGGTTCTGCGAATAGTTAACTCTTTTAGCACTTAAGCGGAAACTTAATACTTCTTTAAATAAAATAAAAACTTAAGTAACGTCACCAGAGAGGTGCGTTTTGAAATCAAAGGAACTCTGTTTATTCCGCTGAAGCTCCTATTAAAAAAAGGTAAAACGGTACGTGATCAATAGGTAAATAGAAAAATATCAAACGCTAATAAAAATATCAAAAATCAAACAGAACAAATCAGTGCATAAAAGGTAAATATAAAAACTGACATAAACCAAAATAATATAAAAGAAATAAAATGCAAAACGATACATTGACGGGGAAAGGGATGACTTACTGTGGTATGTTTTGACGACGCTGACACTAAAACTGAGCTGAGAGGAGGCACTTGGATTGGAGATTAACCCCGAAACGAGAGCTTCGCATTATTCTTTTATAGAAAAACTTAGCTTGGAATTCAAAAAATCCAGACGTATTGATCATACGATCTTCGCGAGTTTGCACAAAGAAATCACGCGCAGAAAGTCAAAGGTTATCCTTAAAAAGTTTAATTTTGGAACCTCATGTGATTTGGAAAGAAACTAGAAAAGATAAATAGGGTGATTCAGCGTCAAAACAACCTTGCAAAAAGTCACCTGTTACAATGCTCACATTTTGACAGTTAATAAAATACAGATATGCAGGGTTGTCCATAATTTGCTGCGATTCTATGTTGTACCTAGTTCATACTGCGATATTATGCTCAGAAAATTATGAGACCGGTGTATTTTCTTTTCACTTTCTTTTCCTTTTCAGCCGTATGTTGGGCATTTAAATATTATGACCCTATGAATCTGGCCAAATAGGCTCAGTTATTATGTACAACTATTTGCTAGTAGCTTACACTAAAATTTAGCCTCACCTCTCCCTTAGTCCTGACCTCATAATTTTATGAGAAGTAGAATAATCTCACCCTATATATCGGACGGCAATAAGTTAGAGCTAAACAGTTAAATTATGCCTTATGAATAAATATTTTTACAAAAATCGCTCTTCAGATGAATCGTATAGAATCAGATAAGTTCAATACATAAATTGCAGAAAAATAGCATCTTAGAGGAAAAGTCGTATTTGCCAGTATACATATAGATATCTGATATTATTTGTGTCGTCGACCATCTGGGAAAGAGCCAGAATCGCGGTCGGCCAGATGGAACAAGTTAGTCGGTACTTTTTCTGTCCCGAAAGTCTGAGGTCCTTTTTAATCACCGTCACTTTTTCTCCGCACCAATGATAAAGCGGTCAAAAAACGTTCATTTGTCACTCGGTAGCGACGTCTGCGTCACGGGCCGTCTATTTTTAGCAGATAATACGTACGCCTTTTTCATCGACTGCAATTATTATTAAGGCCGGCCTACACGCAACGATGTATTGTACGATTTGCATGCGCAAGTAAATTGTTACAGAAAAATCGTTACAAGTTCAGTGCGTCCACATTATAACAACTTATTGTAGTAAAGCTGCAATTTTTGCTTGATACAATAATCATGGAGGGAGTGTTTTTGGAGTATTTTGATGAGAGAAATCAGGAAACGTTTAAATAGAACTAGATGGTCTAGAGCATGGTTCTTAAAACGAAGTGTATTTTCCCATTGAATTCTATTATAAAATTATGCGAAATGGTCGTCATATTTTTTAACAAATTTAAAATAAATCAGTTATTATTTTAGTTTTAACTAATTTAATAATTTCCGGAGTAACGTTTAAATAGAACTAGTTGGTCTAGAGCATGGTTCTTAAACGAAGTGTATTTTCCCATTGAATTCTATTATAAAATTATGCGAAATGGTCGTCATATTTTTTAACAAATTTAAAATAAATCAGTTATTATTTTAGTTTTAACTAATTTAATAATTTCCGGAGTAAAAATAGGTGGGAGTCAGCTACCGTCGCACCTAAAAACTGTACTCTCGGACGAGCGTACAAACGTTACGACTTGCATGCGCAAATCTTCCAAATCTATGCTTATGTATCTGTAACGATTTACTTGCGCATGCAAATCGTACATACATCGTTGCGTTGCGTATGCTGAATCGTTGATCAACGGTGGGTAGACAGGCTGATGATGGCATAACAAGCTAGAAATGATTTTTTTATTATATTATATCTATACTGGGCAATGTCCTGCCATTTGAACCGAATGAACTAGCCAATTTTTTGTTAATAAAATAAATCTTGGAATACATCAACCTATTTAGTGTTTTTAAATTTGATGGGATTTCTACGTGTACTACACCTGTATATATTGCAAAAGTATTTTTACTATAGTTGTTAAATGATTGACTAATTCGAGGTATGTATATGTTACCGTTTGCAAGTTGCTTGGTGAAAGACCGAGTATTTATTAATTTTATTATACATTCGGACTTTCACCGGTTATGTCGACAAACACGACAACTATCAACAATGAAAAATACACAAACCAAATACAGTACAAGTACAGAGTACAGACCTCGGAGCGCCACCAACTTGAGGAGTGCCCAGTTGTGGCCGTGCTGAAACCACGGCGGGCTTACAAGCGCCTATACACAATACTCCATTTATTAAAGCCTGTTTTACAAATAACAATTTTCATCCAACAAATCCCCCAATAAATCTTACCATTTATTTTTTGAAATAAATGATAGCTTTTTTGATAGGGTAACTTTGTGTAACATTTGAGATCCATGGCCTACTGTCAGAGATATTTTTGAAAAACCCGAAAACCGCCGAAATTTCTTCGTTTTGTAACTATTTTGTTTCAAGAGTTACCGAAAAAATTTCCCCAATGTCATTTGTGGGCAAAACTGATTACTTTAAGCCTACGTTATAAGAATTTAAAACAATGCCACGGTTTAATGGGTGTTCTCTTAGTACCCACCGAAAAATGTGCCCATCTTATTGCAGCGAGCCGTGGCCTCGAATCCTGTACCTTCAAGTTTTAGGTATTTTTTCCCCAACATACTGCATTGGAAATCTTGAAAATTTCTTGCACACTGTGCACATTATAAAATTTTCTAGTATACATGACAGCTATAAATAAAAAAAAATTAAGTGTTAAGAGAGCACACAACAAACCATGTTTTTTCCAAATTCTGATAAACTAGATTTAAAGCAATCAGTTTTGCCCACAAATTTCCTTAAGAATTTTTTTTGGTAACTCTTGAAACAAAAAGTTACATGCCGAAGAAATTTCGGCGATTTTATATAAAGTTCTCAGAAAAATGCATATTTGTCAAGATTTTCTCGAGTGGCCCCTCTTAAATAGACCCCTGTATTTGTGTCCTTAACTTTTCGAGAACACCCTGTATATAAATTCTGAAGCTACATTCGGATTCTTCAGAGAAAACTGCATCATCCTGGTTTTAAGCTGGTCTTTTCATTTCAAAAACTAAGGATATAATGGGACTTTATTTGAGACACCTAATATACCCTGACAAAGTTCTATTATACTAAATAGTTATTTGTGCAACTAGTGCAGAAAGTGCATATTTGTTGCACGAGGCATGAAGTTTTCAGCTCGAGACGCAGTCGAGGTAACTGATGGACAAACTTCATTTTCAGTATTTTTTTGAGTTTTGTTTTCTTCATTGCCTGTGAAGGTCTCAGGTTCTTCACTTAAAACTCTTTTTCGAATTGTTGTGAAGTTTCCGGTACTGGTATACTTGGTCCACCTTCCAGAATTTGAGCAGCTATTTCAGTTTTTTACTAAAAGTATTTATACCAACAGGTTGAACGGAGCATTTTCCGTTATAATATCTTATAAAGAATTTGTAGTGTGACTGGTAGACTGGGAACGAAGGGATGCATTTTTGCGATACATTTCAACAAAATTGAAACTTCTAATTTTACCGCTTATTACAAACAATGATCAAGGTTTGTTCGTCTTGCTATCGGGAATTTTCACAGTTATGATAGAATCCATGTCGTTAATATCATTTAATGGTAATTTCTGTAAGTCGTCTCTGCGGCATGCTCCTGCAATGCTAAATACTGCAACTATAACAATACACAAGTGAGTAGATATAAGTTAAAAATCGGCCAAATGCGAGTCGAACTCGCACACGAAGGGTTCCGTACCACCGTACAATATTTGACACTACATATTTTTAAAAAATACTTTAGTAAAAAATAAAAGAAATAAAAAAGTTTGCCTCCGAGCGTGGCTTCGAATGCCTGACCTCTGGGTTGTGAGCCCAGCACGCTCCCACTGCGCTACTTCGCTGTTTGGGAAATATTTGTTAGTTAGCCGTGTCATCATTGTTAACAAACATCGAAACTATTACATTACCTTTATTTTACTTTTATAATTTGTTGTTATAGCGGCCATACACACTGTGAAAATTTTAAGTGTCTACCTATCACGATTCAAAAGATGCAGCCCTATAAGGCATAGTTGATGTCTCGTGGGGTTTTCTAAAATATATTACGAGGTTTTACATAAAAATACAGCGCGCCCGTACCTGAAAAAGTCACCCATAGAATAACAGATGGGCCTCTGAGCCCCCAAAGTCCAAAATCGGTACGAAATTTGGAAATTCTCCACACCAAAACAATACTAAATATCAGTCGATGTTTACAATAATCGGGCGTGCGCTTCGGAACTTCGGCCACGACGTATACAGTACGATCCCGGGGACCTCGCCAAATCGCGAAAAAAAAAAAGCCGTTCAAACGGCCGAACGGCTTTTTTTGGGGATGGAGAATAAGCTAAAAATATCAATTTTGCTGTATCTCACAGAGGGCGCCATTTGCGCTGTTTTTGGATCGTGTTTTTACTCCTAACATTTTTGAGGTTAACCGTTTGCCTTGAAATTGCCAAAACGTGCCCCAAAACACCTATTGACTTCAATATTCAAAACATAAAATTTTCACCTAACCGCTTTCAAATGTTACAAAGCGACTATACATTCAAAATGAAGAAAAAAATGCCAGATGGGCATTGGTCGAAACATCATTCGTTTTCTTGAAATAGAGTGTCCAAATGTTGCCAAGTTTCAATCCGTTTCGATGGATCCCGTATCTCCGGTAGCTTAGTTGGATAAAGTGCCTAAGTGCCACAGTAGGAGTCCCGGGTTCGAGTCCCGGCTGGAGTGCATTTTTTTCAATTGATATTCTTTACCTGACATGCCACTAAAAACATCCTTTATTATTTATAATTACAGGTACTAAAAATTTTTCTATATTATTTTAGTTGTGTTTCGTGACTACTAATATTCTAACTGTGTGTTTCAAGTTCAACAATTTCTTTATGTTCATTGGAAAACATTTCCCATGTTGTTTTAATAAATATATCGCCTATAGTTTTATTTCCATTTTCAATTAATAATGAGTGCGCATGTTGAATGTCGACAATTATCGGTGTAAGTTAGAAATAATAGCATCTGACCAATATTTCGGACATACGGCAAACAACTTGGAGAATTTATCGGATTTCGGTCTTTCACGGTAGCATACATGGGTATATTTGAAAAAAAAAATGTTGCTAACTTGTTTGACGTGGATAGCACCCGATACTTGCTTTCCCTTCCATTCACTATTCGATTAGCGCAATGTGGCTGCGTTACCGTCGTAGTATTTTACAGCTGTTTTGTGACGAAGTTTGTGTGATACCTACATCGTTTCAGTTTCGATTTTTTTTGTATAACTTTTACTTGTAAAACTTCTACGGTGTTCTAGATGCCAGAAGTTCGCCCATATTGAGAAAAAAAAAACTATAAATAGGTCTGGCGACAAGAATCGGTGCGCTTCCCATTTTATCCATCACTCATGAAAGACACATCACGAGAGATTAGGTAAGTCCTGAATTTTCTATTCGAAGTTTTCCGATGAAAAATCTCTTTTCGGGGCTTAATTGTCGTTTCTCGCCTCTAAGGCAGCTTAAGTGGTTTAGTATCTCGCGTGTTTTTGGTGTGCTAATAATATAGTTTTGTCTATTTTTCTTACATGTGATCAAGCACGTGTCAGTGAATCTCGTGATGGTTCTTCCCACGGACTCTTTAAAGTAAGGGGACCCAGCATTATACTTTTCAAAGTGGGGCCTATTCTTTCATCATTCTAATAGTATCAGTGATGTCAAGTATGCCATTTTAATGGAGAATCTATATGAATATAACAGGTACTTTGATTGTTAATAAAAATTAATAATAGTTTCCTAAAAATTAGACTTGATAATGTTGTGTCTACAAGTGCAGAATATGGCAACTGTCAAATGAAACAAATTTATTATGACCGCATTACCTTTAATTGACACACCTGAGTATCTGGAAGTTAGAAAACTTAAAAATTGTGAATTATGATGGGAAATATTTTGCCTCCTTTAGAATCTATGGCACTGGCATGTCACATAAAGCCTGATGGCAGTTGGACACTGACATATATCATAACCTTGTACCAGCCCCCTTGTGGTCTCCTTGAAGTCTACAGAAAATAAACTTCCCCTCAAGGCTTCACTTTTCCTATGTGATGGAGTGTGACATGCTGGGTCCCCTTATTTTAAAGAGTCCCTGGTTTTTCCCACATGCTTCCAGATGCAGGCAGCGAACAGCGTGTGGACCAGAAACACAGGAAGCAGTGTTCCGGGTGAGTTAGCTTTATACTTAGATGTTATTGATTTTAATCAAAATCGACACTGGTCGACTTTTTTGTAGCGATCTCATTCGGAATCTGTTCACCTTGTTGTCTGTACTTCACATTCAGGTCGAGGCCATAATTTGGTTATATTGTGATGTTTTAATTAGCACAAAATCAACACTTAAGTTGTTTCATTTTGGTGTAGACTCTACGGCAAGTTTTCTTGTTTTACCTAGTTTACATGGCTGCAGTTTTTCTGTTTTGATTAGAAGTCGCCAATCTCTTTCGTAATTATTCTGTTTTTTTTGTTGCCATTTAGTTCAATTTAATGCATTTAATTTGAATAATTGAGTCAGAAGTAGTCAAGATAATTGATCATCACGCAGTATTTTTTTTTTATTTTTAAGCGAACATAATATCTTTCAAAGTTCAATAACATTTCATTAAATCAAGGTTAGGTGCTTTAATCCATGGTAAAGTTATATTTTTTAGTTTATCTCTGTACAGATTCATTTATTGTCGAAGATCCTTTTACATCTAAGTAATCTAACGATTTAACCATTTTCTTTACGCATAAGCACCAAAACACAAGAGCGAGTCACCAACGGACTATGTACCATGTATCAACAACTCAGCACTACAGCACTGCTTGAAAGTACGTCGCACATCATCTGGCACCATCTCAGACTTCCAAGACTCGTTATTTTTTATTATTATGTTATGTTATGTTATGTTTTGTTGTGTTGTGTTGTGTTTTGTTGTGTTGTGTTGTGTTGTGTTGTGTTGTGTTGTGTTGTGTTGTGTTGTGTTGTGTTGTGTTGTGTTGTGTTGTGTTGTGTTGTGTTGTGTTGTGTTGTGTTGTGTTATGTTATGTTATATTACCAACCTAGGTTAGGTATATAGTTAATATGAAAATAAAAACTTTACCAACTAAAATGCTGTTATCATTTTTGCCAATAAATGTTGAGAGTCATGACCGCGCAGACAAGATCTAAAATTAACGGTCGCGACGACCGGCAGCAATCTCAGTAATATTCTCCTCTAGTCACCCCCCACCACGCAAACTCGTACCTTCCCCTTTCACAGGCAGCCCGTTAGCGCGAGGAACGCTGTGTCGGACGACGGACGACGATTTTCGGACCCGAGCGAGAATCGGTCGGAAGGGCGCCTGTGTTCCGGGTGATCCCTCGAAATTAGGCCACTTCATAACTTTTGTTATTTATCAACTTAGAAAAAAATATCAAATACAAAAGTTGTAGGGCTGCAACCTGACTACTTCATGGCGCTTTGTTGTTTACTCCGTTTGTGTATTTGTTGTGCTATGGTTGAAAAAATATAAATATTAAACACATATAAATATGAAACACACCCCTATTTGTACGAATTCCGAAAGTATCTTTTCGAGTCTTTTTTGTTATTTACTAACCCTGTTTTTTCTTCAGTGCCTTGCGGAAAATTGGGTTATAGAAATTAATAAAAAAAAACAAAAACCATAAGTTTTGTCTGTACCTATATTTCGATATTTTGTATGCAATAATAATTGTTTTTCTAATAAGTGCATTGAATTGGAAAGAAATTTTTTTATAACTTTTTACATTTTTTTCTGACATGAAATTATTATTCCTATCAATCAAACAGCCAAAGTAGAACAGTGTTTCAATAAATTATTATTTCCACAGTAGCTAGGTAGGTTATGCTATATCTATGTGGTATTTTGGATTTCTATTACTTTTTTCTTTTCCTACTTTGTGCCTCTAAGATGTGTTGTGGTCGGATCTACCAATTACGGGAGCAAACATTTTAAATATAACTTCGTCAATTTTGGCTCCATCTGTTTTTCCCAAAAATCGCGACGTCTATATTTAGGTATAAAATTTTCATTTTAAAATTTTTCCAGTCCAAATGCCAAAAAGGCACCCCACTTTATTGGCTACTCTTAGTTGCCCTTGTACTTGAAAATATCATTTATAAAAATTTTAAAAGTTTGATTTTTCCTACAAAAAAAGTACAGGGTGATCATTTTTAGAGGCCCAGCCTCTCTTGGTGGAACTCGGTCAAAGATATGGAGATATTATACAGGGTGAGTCAGAATGTATAGTAAATACTTTAAAGGGGTGTTCGGCAGGTGGTTTTAAGGGGGGTCTTTTATATAAAATTTTTCGATTTGGGCTTTCTTTGCCAAGTTATTCGGGTCTACAGAGTGACCCAAATATTTTTTTATTTGTCTCAATAACGGCGCTACTTAAAAATTTTAAATTTGTTATGTGTTATCTATACTTACTGGAAGACGCCTTAGGGTAGTTTATTCATTTACACACTGCCCTAAAAAAAGGTAAAAACTAACAACCCCTATTAATTTTGCTCGAATTTTTTTGTGGGTCATTTTTACGTATAACAAAAATATGATTTGTGTAGCCCTTTTATTTAAGAAACTTTTTTCCATGTACATTTTTTCTCGAAGACACAATATTTTTCCTACAAAAAAAAATTTCATGACAAATGCTATTCTGACTGCAGAAAATCAAGTGAAAATTCATAGTAGGCGGACGTCAAACAATTTAATTATTTTTTACTACTAACCTGAGAAATCAACATTATGTACCTCATTCTTCTAATGAGAAGTAATATTTCTCTCCCTAGGTAAATAATGTCGCGCGAATTCTAAAGAAAATTCATACTTTGGCAAGTAGGTAGTTTCTTATCAACCAATCACTGTATATTAAAATAAATTGGTACCTACTTTCTATGAACATTTCTCGCGACAAGCTTTTCAAATTACAAAAACTTGGCGCAATTTGGCACTGAATTATTCTAACAAAAACCTAGACTTATTTTATTTTATTTTATTCGATGTAGTACATGATTTATTTCATTTTATTCGTTTTAGTACATGGCTTAAATAAAAGCTTGTTTTTAAAAAGGTTTTTATCTTTTATTTTATTTTTTGCTTTTTAGTACATATTTGATTCCCATATCAGGAGAGTGGTAAAGAAATTTAGTCCGCCATATTGGATTTAATATGACGTTACTTATCTTATTATTTTGTACTCATCAAACCCTTTCATTTGATACCCATATTAAGGAGGTTGACAAAAAGTACATCATCCGTCATCTTGGAGGGGCGGCCATATTTATTTAGTGTGATGTTACTAACTTTTCGTTTTCTACTCTTCAAGCCCTTTCATATTAAGGGGGTTGACAAAAAATACATCATTCGCCATCTTAGAGCGGCGGCCATATTGAATTTTGTGTGATCTCACTAACTTTAGCGTTTTCTACTTTTCAAGCCCTTTCATTTGATACCCATATTAAGGGGGTTGACAAAAAATACATCATCCGCCATCTTGGAGCGGCGGCCATTTTGAAAGTATTACAATATTGAGTATTGCATATTGCATTGTCAGCGGAACTAAAGGTGTATGCAAAATTTCAGCTCAAACGGATGTCAAGAAGTGGTTCTAATTCAGCTTGCAAGATTCGACCCACACTAACAGATAAAAAAGCTTGTAAAATACGATAAGCAGAAACAAGAGTGCGACGGCGATCATACTGTACCTATCTTTGTCTATTTAGTGTCCCCTCTACGGAAACTTGCTGGAGGAGAAGGCAGGAGTGGGGGCATGGGGGAATTCGGTGTATTCATATTGATTTCGCATTTGCAGTGTTTTTCTAGAAGTCTATCTACTTTTTTATTTTCAGTTCCAGAAATTCGATTTTTTTACCAAAATGTAACTAAAAGATGGAGGAGCAATTTGTATGGACAGTTTTTTAAAAAAAGTTATTAGTACTTGTAAAATTTACAAAAATGCTACCGTTTCACTTTCTCGGGAGTATTTGAAGCAGTATTTTTGTTACAATTAAAGAACTACAATTAAAAACAAAAAAAAAATGTCCATAGAAATCGTAGACCTACATTTTCGCCACAGTTTGAGACAGGTTTGACATAAATCAGTTTACGTATAACAGAGGAGACAGATTTTGAAGTTTCAATTTCGTTTTGCATTTTTGGTACACGTCCGGGGACTAATTCCATGTAAAGTATAGGCTAAGACAGCTAGCGGAATTCCGTGCGTTTATCTGTAATATTTGCAGTGCCATTACTCTTAATAATACATATACAGTAAAGTGTTACTATTCAACAAAATGCCCTCTCCATTTAAAGGCCCGTTCTCTGTTTCTTTATAGCAAAGTACCTTCAAGTATTACGGCCTTTTACTTTGCTTATATGAGCGCAATAAAACACTTTGGGGTAATTGTGGCAGTAAAAGTGAGGAAATGAAAAACGTTGTTTCTTGGCTGTGTATAATTTATGGGCCAAGGTCTACGCGGCCCATGGAAATGGGAATGGGAGCACAAGTCCTAACCGTACCAACAAGGCGGGGTCTGTCGGATTAATATGCAACTCATAAATCACGTTGTTATTGGGAAATCCAGCATGACGGAACAAAAGTATATATCGACCTAAAATAAAGAACGAGCTGATTTGAAGGTGTAGGTACTTTGCGGACATGTATAGGGGTTAGAATAGGAGCGTGTCTAATAGGGGAGGTGAATTATTTATGTAGGAATAGAAATCGATAAATGCTTTCACGCATTTTATTTTCCCTGGGGTAGGACTAAGTTTACATGCAGTGGCGTAGTGTCTGTGGGGGGGGGGGATGTGGGGGGCTATAGCTCCCTAGATATTTCTGGAGGTAGCTTTTGTGTTTAAAGATTTAAGCTAGCTGCTTCAAGCCTATATCAGCAATTTGTGTAATACCGTTTCAATAGATATTGAAACTTGTAGAAATTTTTTTTGTGTTATGTCGACAACAGGAATTCGGTTTATAAATATGAAAGACATCTATAAAAAAATAAAATTTTGGTAAAAAAAATATAATTTTTCACCTCGCTCCTAGAGAAGTTCCTACTACAATCCATCATAATTATTAATTTTACTACTACTAAATCTATCACAAAAGTTAGCTCGATACTCCGTTTCAAGTGTCCCGCTACGACACTGCGCGTACGTGCATGGCAATTGATCTAAAAAATAGTTTAAAAACAATCAAGTTTTAGGGAACGGGAACGGGAAATAGTGTAGATGTAGATGGTCATTGAATAAGTACGAACGTTATTTTCCTATACAGGAAGATTTTCCGATGAAACCAAGGGAATAAAGCCTTTTGTATTGTTGTTCTAAAATCCTTTACTACACTTTCCACTAGTACTGTTATTCCATCCAAGATAGTATATTAAGTTATATATACAGTGTGTCTGGTTTTTCGTGTTAACACCCCTGAAAATTTAAGTAGGCTGGGGAAATTGAACGGGGCAATTTTTTTATAAATATGTCACTGAAAGGTCATCATTTGCGAGGTATTGGTTTGGCATTGCCGCGAAATCCTGGCCTACTGCGATTTTTTAAAGGGCATATCAAATTAGGCATATGTTTATTTAAAATCTGACACAACAGCGTTAATCAGGACACCCTAACACCCCCACATACCAAATTTGAAGAAAAAATATGTAGGGTGTTCCATTCTGCAGGGTGTCAAAGTAGAGCAAAATAGGAATTTTAAAGGCATCTGGCGAGACAAGTGTGCCATGGAATCCCCTCAAAACACTTGAATGGTGAACAGGACCACTCAAAGTGTTGGTGTGCAAAGATTCAATGCAAAAATATACAGGGTATTCTTCTCTGGGCCATCTCAAAATGCTGAATTTTTATGAAACTTTATATGGGTCATGAGTGCTGTGGAATCATTGAAAAAATATTGATAAACACAAAAGTAATGTATTTCTTTACAAAATGCCAACTAACAAATAAAAACAATTTAAATTATTGGACCTTACTCAACAAAGTCACTGTCTAAGATGATACATTTTCTGTGCGTTTCCTGTTGGGGCACACCAGCCACCTTGACTGATATGGACTTACTGACTGGCAGAATTCTGTATTTTTTAGATTTAGCTCGTTTATAGTGTGTGTAGCGGTTTTGATATACTCGATTTTTGACCCGTATAAAGTTCCAAAAATTCAGTAATTTGAGATGGCACAGATAAGAACACTCTGTATATTTCGTATTGGACCTTTGCACACCAACACCTTGAGTAGTCCTATTGACCATTCAACTGTTTTGAGGGGATTCCATGGCACACTTGACTCGCCAGATGTCTTTAAAATTCCTATTTTGCTCAACTTTGACACCCTGCAGAATAGAACACCCTACATATTTTTTCTTCAAATTTGGTATGTGGGGGTTTTAGGGTGTCCTGATTAACGCTGTGGTGTCATATTTTAAATAAAAATATGCCTAATAGGGTTTTTCGAAAAACGCACCCCTTTAAAAAATCGCAGTAGGCCAGGATTTCGCGGCAATGCCAAACCAATACCTCGCAAATGATGACCTTTCAGGGACATATTTATAAAAAAATAGCCCCGTTCAATTCCCCTAGCCTACTTAGATTTTCAGGGGTGTTAACACGAAAAACCAGACACACTGTATTGTATATACAGGGTGAGTCATAATGTATACCTAGTAAATACTTTAAAGGGGTGTTCGGCAGGTGGTTTTAAGGGGGATCTTTCATATAAAATTTTTCGATTTGGGCTTTCCTTGTTAAGTTATTCGGGTCTACAGGGTGACCCAAAAGTTTTTTTTTTATTTATATCTCGATAACGGCGCTACTTAAAAATTTGAAATTTGGTATGTGTTATCTACTTACTGGAAGACGCCTTAGGGTAGTTTATTCATTTACACACTGCCCTAAAAAAGGGCAAAAAGTAACAACCCCTATTAATTTTTTTGCTCGAATTTTTTGAGGTTATCTTTTTGGTCTTGCAGGTCCATCATTTCAGTGTATCTTTTCATTTTGCGACAAAGGTGTACTCTTGTTTCATCAACAGTTTGCGTTGAAATTGACAAAACGTGCCCCAAAACAAAACACCTGTTAACTTCAACATTCGAAACATAAAATTATTACCTACCGCTTTCAAACGTTACACATCGACTGTACCATTTAACCTGAGAAAAAAATTCCTATAAACAATGCAGCAAAAGTTATTAGCTTTCAAAATGGAAAGGATTGAATTTAACAAAATTTGATCACCCTATTTCAAGAAAACCAATGCTGTTTTGACCAATGTCCAATTAGTTAGTTTTTTTCCTTATTTTGAATGTACAGTCGATCTCTAAACTTTGAAAGCGGTAGGTAAAAATTTTATGTAGTAGTAGTTTATTAATGCATTGCAGAGCTGCTTACATAAGTCCGATAAATACATATTAAAAACTATAAAGTACATTACATATTAAAACTATACATAACAGAATAAAAACTATACAGTCACTTGGACCAATTAAAATAGAGTACAACACAATACAAAACACAGTGTCTAACCATACGCGATTACAGGTCATTAAAGTCATTTTGGAGGTATTCCTCAAAGGTATAGAAGGCCCTACTTACCAAATAGGTCCTCATGGTTAGAGTCCAACCCCCTTACATGGTCAGGCAACACATTAATGAAATTGATGCAATAATAGTTATATGCGTTCCTTGATCTACTTAATCTCAGTTCCTTCATTTGAAAATTTTCTCTGTGTCTGGTTAAGTGGGAATGTGTGTCAGTATGTCTTGTGTATAAATCAACATTACATTTAATAAATTTAAGACATTCCAAGATATATACGCTCGGGAGAGTGGGAATCGCCAGCTCGACAAAGGCCCGACGACAACACTCACGATGTTGAAATTAACAGGTGTTTTTGGGCACGTTTTACCAAACGGTTGATTCTATCGTTATGAAACAAGAGTACACTTGTGTTGCAAAATGAAAAGATACACTGAAATGATGGACCTGCAAGACCAAAAAAGATAACCTCAAAAAAGTTTGAGCAAAAAAATTAATAGGGGTTGTTAGTGTTTACCCTTTTTAGGGCACTGTGTAAATGAAGGCGCCTTCCAGTAAGTAGATAACACATACCAAATTTCAAATTTTTAAGTAGCGCCGTTATTGAGATATAAATAAAAAAAATACTTTTGGGTCGCCCTGTAGACCCGAATAACTTGGCAAGGAAAGCCCAAATCGGAAAATTTTATATGAAAGACCCCCCTTAAAACCACCTGCCGAACACCCCTTTAAAGTATTTACTATGCATTAGACAGTTGTTTTCCTAAAAGTTCTGAAATCCTAAAAAATATCAAATTGCTTGAAGTAGTCTAGAGAAATAAATGGGGTTAGGCAAACTTGTGTAATTGAAACACTTGATAAACAAGAAATTGGACTTGATAGTGTTTTGGAGTTGTTTTGGATTTCCACCGAGCTACAGTTTTCCGTTTTAGCCATGTAAAAACATTCCCAATGAATTCATCCCTTACGCGATATACATACTGCGAGTACCATTATACATCAATTCGATTGTGTTTTCCACCTATCACGTGACAAGTTCATTGCGCGTCTAGTTAGAATTGCCAAGTTGAAACTTATCTCTTGCTCTAGAGTTAGCTGCCTGAAATTTAGTGACTTCGATGGGGAAAAATCGACTACTATTTTCATGACCGTTTTGTAGAATGTTAATCCATGTATGGTATAAATGAAGTCACTTGGAATAGCATAAAAACTTATGAATTTTATACGGGTGATTTCTGCTAATAAGTCTGGTATTTTTACCAGTAGCAGAGCGTGGTAAATGCTATGAAATAAATCGCGCCCCGGATTTCACTGTTCAAAGTGAGTTGATTTATATTTTACCAGGGTAGCTCGAGAACAGGCGCCTGGGCAATAAAATACGAGACAACACACTTTTTTAACCATATTAAACGTCACCTGGTATTAGTAGTGAAAAGAGATGAAGGAGACAGAGAAGATAGATATTGTAGCAAAAACAAATGACTGCATGATCGCCTAATATAATATTACGAATACTTGCATGGGTTATGCTGTTCGAAAGCTGGCCTTTGGTGCAGCGAAATGCGGTGTATAGGCGTGCCATAATTTCAAAGATCTTAGGATATACTTGCGTAAACAGTTATAATCGATATGGCTTTTTAGAGACCTTTTGACAATATTGTATGGTGCATTAACCTTTACATTGTGTTTGACGACAACCGTAAAAAAACCTTAAAAGTGAAGTATTATCTTGCTTGCACACTATGTATATTTCTGAAAATTGCGTGACGTTTATATCCTATATTCTTTTTGTGGCGCCAATTAAAGTTTTTTGTGCTGTTTCTTCAAATGACTTTAGAAATAATATACCTACGTACTTTTTTGTATTGGGTATTGACCTAGCAATAGAGCGAAGTAGAGTCTTAACCTATATGGTTGTTTTTTACATTTCCTTTATACCGGGTGTCCCATTTTAAGTGCCGCTGGCGCGCCGGCATCCGGGCGAAAACAGCGACCGGGCCGGGCCGGGCCGGGCGTAAACACGGCAAAAATCTTTCAAAATTTCGGGTTTTCCGCGGGTTGTCGCGAAGTTTCGATGTGGCAAAAGGTGCAAAATAGGGTGGTGATCAGATTGAGCTGCATACATTAAAAATTCATCCGGATTATAACCACAAATATCGCCGTGAAAAGTGAGGTATCAAAGGAAATTTGAAAATTCATTTTCTGGGAAACTACGTCCGAGCGCTAAAAGCTGAGGTCAGATTCGTGTTCAGGGACCTCGAAAATGGGGGAGGAAGGAGGAAGGAATCAATCGACGCCCAAATTGGAAAGGCAATTACCTAACCGGGCCAAAGCCAAAAGTGTCCGTTTTTGCCTTTCCTAAGGATCCAGTTTTGAGGGCAAAATGGGTGCAAGCCTTATTTATACAAACAAGGGTGCAAGCCATAAAAAGTGCTTACTTTGTAGTCATGAAACATTCAAGGTGAACAACACTTTTTAACACAAGACATTGAAAGGGAGACTACGTGTGTTCGTCGATGGTCCTCAATTAACGGTGTGTTTAGAATCGACTGGTGAAACTACGTGCACCTTTAAAAATTCCATGTTTAGCTAAAGGTTTTAAATTTTCATGGCAAGTTAATTTTATTATATTTTTACAATATACTTACTTTTTTAGGTGCAATACCTTGTAACTTAGCAGGTTGCCCAAGTTGTTTGTCCAAATCGAGCACAAGTCATAGGGAAGGTCCCAAATAAAAAAAAAACACAAAAAATTGAACTTGGACAGGTTGAAAAAGGCATGGCCGAAAGCGTTGAGAGTTGTGAAGCTTAAAAGTCTGCAAAATCGTATTCAAACATTGAGGAAGCGTATTCAAAAATTTTTGATATTGCCGAGTGGGGTAGGCGTTGTTTGAAGGCGAAAGGAAGCGAAGGAAGGGGCACACGTAGTCACTGAAGTCTTTATTATCATAATATTTTTTTGTTGTGATATTTTTATTGTTGAATAATAATTTATTAAATAACTCTTAAATTGTTGCTGTATTAAAATATTTGTGTGTTCCACAGATTAGTTACTATGTTATGTTTGAAACTGTTCCTAGTAGTATTTTATCTGGACACAAAAAACGAAGTTTCAGTTATTAAGTGTTTTTAAGATGCTAGAGTTGAACGTAAATAAAAATCGTTGGTATCGTACTGTCATGCTCGAAGATGTGCGTCAAAATAGGTACATAGCTGATATTAATATTATCTATTATATAATGGTGAATAGTAGGTGCCTGTGAATTCATATTTGACATTGTCTTGGGATTCCAAACAACTGTTCTTAGTGCCATAGTGCTGTAGTTCTAAAAATAAGAGTACTTTACTCTTGAGGAATTTTCCTAAGTATTTTTCAACCTTCCCTGTATACGAATAGAAATTTTAAAATTTTTCGGGTATATTTTGAGTTTAAGCACAAGTACCAACTTTTATCAAGACTAAATTTTTTTCTGAGAAACTTCAAATATAGAAAATACCCATTTGTGTCCAACTTTCTGGCAGACACTGTATATACAGGGTGAGTCTTTTTCGATGCCCACTATAGGGATCTCAGAAACTAGCAGAACTACAACAAAGGTTAAATGGGGAAAGAATTGCAGTTTTGAATGCTCAATCTAATGCCCCTTTTGGATTTTTAAAAAGTTCATGGCTCACTAGATATTTTGAAAATAGTGATTTTTTGCTATTTCATCAGATCTCTGTAGCTCCGTTATTTCTCATTATACAGAAAAACTGTAGAGAAAATAGCAAAAAAACACTCTTCAAAATATCTAGTGAGCCATGAACTTTTTTTAAATTTCAAAAGAGGCATTAGATTGAGCATTCAAAACCGCAATTCTTTTCCCATTTAACCTTTGTTCTAGCTCTGCTAGTTTCCAAGATCCCCATAGTGGGCATCGAAAAAACTCACCTTGTATACCTACATTCGTCGATGGAAATCAACGCTATATTTCACAACATAACTACTATTTTGCAAATCTTGGAAATTTCTCAGGAGGTATTGGTAAAGGTATTGTTTATCCTGTGGTAAAGGTAAAACTATCTTGGACAGTTTTAAAATTTTCTAGCATGCCAGAGTTTTTTTAGTGCTATAAACGGTGGCCTTTTCCAAATTCTAATAAAGTAAACTGAAAGCAGTCAGTTTTGCCCACAAACGTCATTAAGAATTTTTTCGGTAACTCTTAAAACGAGGCGGTTTTTACAAAGGTTTTTCAAAATTATCTCGGAAAGTATAGGCCGTAATTCTCGAATATGCTTTTGCATAAAGTTAGACCATCAAAAAAGCAATCTTTTCTTTCAAAGAAAGTTGTCCGAAACCGAAAAATGCGTATTTATCAAGATATTCTTGACTGACTCCCCTTTAATAGACATCCTGTATAGGTCTGTGATCTTATCCTCGTTAAAAGCCTCGTCGATGGAGGAAGGAATCCTCAATCAACGAAAGCATGCACATGCAAATTTTTCTTGAGGATTATTTCAGTTTATTATTTAAAATGTTTTCAATACCAAGGTATAGCTGGTATATAATTGTAAATATCTGAATAAATTTTATTATAATTATTGTTTCCGTAATTATTTTCAACACCTAAAATTCATTTGTAATATAATGCGACCTAGAATATAATGACCTTGGGAGGCATGGTTGTTCGGTGGCCGGCTGACCGGTGATGACTCAGCGATCGATACAAAAACTATAGAAAAAATCGTTTTCAACCATTTTTATTACTCTGGTCGGCTGTGCCAAGAGTAAACAAACCGGCTGAGGGCTCCAGTGACGTCACTGCCGAACGATAAGTCTGCGAATATACACTGTATGGGATCCGCGTAGCGTGACAGGTTTCTAAACGAGATCTAGTAAGAAGCGCTAAAGTTTTTGATTTTGATAATAGGTGGCGCCCTTGTGAATCCGATCATAGATCTCCGTTAGTTTTAGATTTTGATAATAGGTGGCGCCTTGTGAATCCGATCATAGATCTCCGGTAGTTTTAGATTTTGATAATAGGTGGCGCCTTGTGAATCAAATCTCCGTTAGTTTTAGATTTGGTCCTTAGAGGCCGACACAAGCAACTAAATCTATTAATATATCGAAATTCCGCCATAAGCAAAAGCTAACTAGTCTCATAAACAAGGGATACATCGCCGCAGCCAAGTTTTTCGCTGCCCCAGCTAAAAAATTTTGCAACATAGGCGCCAAGCAAAAATTTTGCTGCGATAGAAGAGTTCCCTTTGCTACCCTACCTTACTTGTCCCAGCAGAACTACTTTATAAAAAATTCATTACTGTCTCTATAAAGTAACTTTGCTGTCACAGGAAAGTCATGTTTGTGCCACGAGAGAGATATGTTTTCTCTATAGAAAACATATTCACAGCTCCAAGAAGGTACTTTATAGTGGCTGCAAAGAGCTTTGCTACCATACGAAACAAACATACTGTGGTAGGGGAGCTTTTGTTTCAGACCCCAGCATACAGGGTGTTTCAAATTCGATATTCACCATTGGGATCTTAGGAACTGGTAAGAGATATCTGTTAGCCCATTTAGGCTACTTAATATGCAGTATGGAGAAAATTAAAATATTTTAATGCCACGGACATGTTATGTTTTCCAAGATCCCTATGTTACAACATTCACATGACATGTTATTATATAACATTTGAATCTTGGAAAACATAAATGTTATAATATTTGGATCTTGGAAAACATAACATGTTGTGACATATTAAAATATTTTAATTTTCTCCATATTTTTCTGCATATTAAGTAGCCCAAATGAGCTAATAGATATCTCTTACCAGTTCCTAAGATCCTAATGGTGAGTATCAAATTTGAAACACCCTGTAAAGTTACCAAAAAGCCTCACTAACAGGAAAGTAGAACTCTTTATTACCTCACCTGTTAAAAATGTTGATAATATTGAAATTAGTATTTCGAAAAAATTCGAGTTAAATATTATAGAGCCCATATATTTATTAAATGCCCTAATTTCAACAAAAATAATATCTTTTATATATACTTACCTCTACATACATTTTACAAAAACAGCAGTAGCACGGAAGTAGGTAACTTTCACACTTTGGAGTAGGTATATACTTTTTGGATCATTAAGTATAGATTTTTATAATAGGTAGGTATTGTTATCATGGGAGCTAAAGGTCGTTAAAAATAAAAGAATATTTATTCAAGAAAATACACTTTATTCTTAATTTAGGAGAACAGCTATACTATGACTATATTAACCGTCAGTCTAAAAAAGGTAAAAACAATCAATACTATATCCGAGACTATATCAAGGTATATCACAAACCTTTGTGTGGAAATGACAAAAATATTAACAGTTTATGCCGAATACTAATATAATACATAATATCAATATATTATAAAATATACCTACTATGTAGAAACAACAGATATTAATGTCAAACATTAAATTTAATTTTTTTCTTCAATATTAACAAAGGAACGATAATTCTCGTTATTTCTGTGCAAATTAAAGCATATCTAATCTTAAAGTGACGTTTTGAAAAATTTTGAGAAATAAATATTTATTTATCATTTATAGCTGTTTTGTATTTATTGAATCTATAGTGTCATTCAAAAACCTTCTTTTGACATATTTTTATCGTTATGTATTAATAAAAATTTAGTACAATGACAAAACTAGTTATATAGATAGAAAGTTACATGTTCTGTTTCAGAAATTTCCTAAATAAGTATTAGATACCTATATTTTTGGCAACACCTATTGACAAAAAACTAAATATTTTAACAGAACGTTCAAATTTGGCACAGTCATGTAAAATTGAGAATGAATAAACAATAACTTTTTCTAGTAAAACGTTTTGGAATTTTAAGAAAAAATACCATTTTAAGCGATTGTTTAATGTCATTTTTGACAGATAGCGGCAGTCATGTGACCGCGTTTGAGTAGGCCATTTTTTATCATTTTTAAAGCAAAAGCTAACGCCTAAGCTAAATTTCAAAATAAATTATTAGTAAAAATTTTTGAAGGACACTAGACGTTATCTATACATGCATTTTATTACGAAAATGAACGTTATGTCTGCCAATGCTTATCACACCATCCACCATCAAACGAAGCCCGAATCACGAGTACCTTATAGGTATAAACAATTATTATTACCCAAACTGTGCCCGAATGCAACTGATGCGCTGCGGCACCGGTCTGCCAATGCTTATCACACCATCCACCATCAAACGAAGCCCGAATCACGAGTACCTAGGTATAAACAATTATTATTACCCAAACTGTGCCCGAATGCCCCGAATGCAACTGATGCGCTGCGGCACCGGCGAGGACGCGGCCGATGGAACCACGGGCGTCCTGGGGCGCGGCACGCACGCGCACTTCGCTCCCAAGAGCTTGTCTCTATAATAATCTTTACTGCCACAGCAATAAACTTTACTACCACAACAGAAATTATGCTTGCGATAGTAACAAAATATATCTGAATATTTTTCTTTCGTCGCCGTGAAACATATGCCTGTAATAGTAATGTATGTTCGCAGGGCAGCAACGAATTTTTTATAATTAACTGTTTTGCTATAACACGAAAGTACTTTTTGGTCGCAGTAACGTACTTAACAGTTACAGTAAAGTAGTAGCAGCAAAGTGCGCTCTACTGGAGCAGATAAGTGGGTATGCTATCCCTTTTAAAAAACTTGCTACTGTAGACAAAAAAAGTCAGCAGAGTTTTCTCCTGGGGATTTTCTCAGTGTATTCAACTGCGGCACTTAAAATGGGACACCCGGTATATACTATGTATTTATAATATAATTCTCAATTCATATGATGTTATTGTCGTAACGCGTAGTTTGAAGAAGGATCATTTAAAAAAACGTGAGATATCTGCTGCGATCCATCCAACTTGGCAACTACATTAAAATAGCACGTGCCCTGAAATAGACGGACCAGAGAATACCAAACAGTTTATTGATAGCTACCTATCTCTAAAATTCTGCTTTTACTATATCCCATATGTATAATATTTTATTTAGAATTATAAAATCCCTAGGATTTATTAGACGGAGACCGGCACATTTTAGAGTCGAACAACCAAAATCGTTGTCTCAAGCGCTGACGCACACAATAGAGACAAATGGGTTTTAAGTTATAGTAAATAAGTTTGAACGAGCGTACGGTTGCACGGAAGCCGCCCATAACACACGCGAAGCCACGGCGGTACACGGGCACGGAAAGAGGGTTGTATGTACTTCAATGTATTTTAAACACTGGAACACCCTCCCGAGGGCACCGTCAAGATACAGATGGAAACGCACCTCGAAACGGATTTTATATGAACAATTTTTTTCTATACCTACTAACTTGCATATAATTTGTAATTTTCTTTACAACCTACAGAATGTATACGTAGTAGTCCAAGAGCCGGCCGCATGATTTCAACTCTCATAAGCTTATAGAATTAAGATGTTATGGAAAATGTAGAGAGTATATTTCTTTACTTGAAGCGAGTAGGTTGCCTCAGATAACTTGGGCCCTATCATTGTTATCTAAAAAAGGTACAACCCGTCCCACGAACATACCTATTTACTACTTTTTCGCAAAAGTCTTTTGACAATTTCGAAAAGTGCCGTTCTAAAAATTTAGAAGATGGTAAGTTTCTTAATTGGGTCTTGTACTTGCCTGCAGTATTAAAAGAAACCTCGAAAATCCGATATTTAACCAAATTTCCCGACGGGACGGCTAGAATTAGCGAAATTGACGGGAAATCCTGAGGAACTCCTCTGATAAATAGCGTGTTTTTTCTCATTTTTTAATTTTTCGGGGGCACCGGAAACATCTGCACCTCACCTGAAGACTTGAGGAAAGCTATAAAAATTCCGACCCCAGAGCCCCGAGCCGAAATAACTTAGTTGTAGCTGGGAGAAAAAGGGCAATTTCTGACAGTTTACGGACTTTGGCTTTTAGGTGACGGGAAATGCCGGCTAATCACGTAAAAAAGATGCGTCCCACCTGTGTTGGTCATTTTTTTCGTAAGTAATATCACAAGGGCATCTAATTTTTCCGAAACAAATTGAAAAACTCGTTGCTAAGTATTATTTTAACAAGAAGCATGAGTGCTGGTGGCAACAAAAATCCGAGTCGAAGGCGAGGATTTTTGCACCTGCACGAATGCATTTTGTTAAAAAAATATTACTTAGCATTGTGTTTTTTTTTTTTTTTTTCACAGGAAAAATTATATGCCCGAATGGTATTTGACAAGACTATTTCATGAGTAGCAGATTATTCTGCATACACATAGCTTACAAAATATACCTACTACCTACCTATTATACGCCACTGAATATAAGAAATACGCCCCCTATAGGCTCAATGCTAAACTAGTCTATGGGCCATTCCAACAATGAACAAGAACAAAGAACAACGCAGTGTAGAACCGGTAGCTAGCACCGTTCACAAGGTGACGATGGCCCATATATTAGTTCGCATAGTCCCGTCGGGGCGTTAGTCGCGTATACAACAGCTGTCAAGTTTTGCAGCGGGCAAACTCGAAAAAACTGCTGACAGGTGCTGTCATACAGTTTTTTCATCTAGAAACCATTTGTAATTCTAAATTGCGCGTTTGTGATTGGTGGAAATTAAGACGAGGGAAATAGTCGTCGAAAATCCTTAATAACTCGAAAACAAGAAATAATTTACCTGAAAAAGTTTCTTTAAATATGTTGACCCGTTCTCCGGCCATCTCGCCGTACCGTCAGATCTCACAAAAAACGTGTTTGAAAAAATTTTTTCCTGTGCATCAAGCAGTATATTATGGTAGAATCGAGGGGGACCCTGTGTGGGTTATTCATATTAAGGACAATTTGGGAATAGTAAAAATAGACCTAAAATCCCACAATTTCTATTTTTTCACATCACATTCGAAAAGCTACCGGTTTCATAACTCTAACAGTTACATCTTCAGGCTAGCTGAAAAAGAGGGGGAAAAAGAAGGGGAAGAACACTAATTAGTCTAAGTTTAAACAAACAATCAAACAATAAACCAACAATCAAATCAAGTTACACAATAAATTAATTTATGCTAACTTACAAATATCATCAAGAGGTGACTGGCTAAGAATGGAGAAAATCACAGTCATTGTAAAGACTAGTTACATTAATTATAGTCAAATAAACAAACAAATACCAATTTACAACAAATTAAAAATTTTCTTAACTACTAATCGGAGACGTAAAATTATTTCTATGTGGTTCTAAAATAATGTACTTTTTTGGGTTAAAAAAAACCATGTCTTTCAAACTTTGATACAAGTAAGGCCATCTATTAGCGAGCGAACGCAACTTATACTAAAGGAGGAATTATAACCTAAGGCAACCTATAATATTTAAGCCAAGTAAAAAAAAGGAACCTAACAATTCTCACAGATTACAGGAAACATACAACCTAGTCAAAGAAAACGGAAAAAGTTGGGGAAGATTCAAAAACCAACTGAGAATTTAATGTTTTAGTATTGTTCAATTTAACCTGTCTAAGAATTTCGAATGATTCTAAATTATTAAGAAAATAACCTTTATTGGCTCTATGTAAAATTTTAAAATCTAATTCTGGGTCAAAATTATGATTATTGTCATAAAGATGCTTGGAAAAGTGTGAAAAGCAACTAGAAAGAGGGTTTAGTGCTCTTTGATGTTCTTTTAGTCTAGTTTTAAAATTGCGAAAAGTTCTACCAATATAAGAACTATTACATGTAGAACAATTTAACTTATAAACCCCTTTAAGTTCCATTGGATCAGTTTTATCTTTATTGTTCAAAATCAACCTCCCCAGTGAATTGGAACTCTTAAAAGATACTCTATAATGTTTTTTGAAAATATTGGAAATTCTATAGCTAACTGGGCCACAATAAGTTAATGAAATGAAACCAACAGTCGTATTGGGGGCTTCTGTAATTTGTTGAGCAGATTGTTCTCCCGGATGACTTTGTATGTAAACAGAATTTTGAATGTTTTTATTTTGTTTTTTAATTAATAATTTTGTAATCAAGTTATGATTATAATTATGCCCTAAAGCAACTTGAGAAATAATATTTAGCTCTTTATTAAAAGATTCTTGAGTAAGGGGAACTTTTGTCAATCTGTCCAAATAAGAATTAAATGCTGCTAATTTATGAGAAATAAGATGTTTAAATGTATTATCAATAACTACCCCAGTATGAGTAGGTTTTCTGTAAATATTAAAGGAAATATGATTATTATTATGTTGAATAGGGAAGTTTACGGTTTTTCAAATTTAGTGCCAATGGATTCTTTTTACCTTCAACAATATCGTAGTATATGTAATTTGCTATTTTACAGCCTTGTTAGAGAGAAAATCCACTTTCTGTTTTCCCGCCAATTTGAGCGATTTTTAAAAATTTACGTCACAATAGTTATATCAAGGTTTTTCCCTATGTAAACATACTCTGCGATCTCTTCCTCTTCCAACTTGGCTGTATCGGTTATGCCGTAAACCGCTGTGAAGCATGTCACAGAACGATGCCCAGATTAGAAGTTCCACTGTTAGATTAGAAATTCCACTGTTATCAGGCTGTGCGTTTTCGAGCAGATTGAACTATGATACCTATTTCATTAGTTATATTTTACTTTTTAATAATATGTATAATCGATTTTTCATAATATAATTTTATATTTAGAATACCTATTCTGTTGTGAAAAGTGTGACAAGTGAAATAATTTAGGATTGGTAAAACTAAAATAAACATAAAGCATCTTTCTAATATCATACCCCGATTAAATCTGACAACTGAGTAAATAAACGCTTGACGTTCGACAGTGCACACCACTGTGGACAGTGTGGACTATTTCGACGACGAATAATACTGAGAATCATCGAAAGGAGTTATATTTGAGTGTATTTCTTCACAATGACAAAAAAGTGCTTTGTTAGCTATTGCACAAATACCTACGTCCGATAATACTAACAAAATGTTTGTGACAATGCCCACTGCGCCAGATAAAAAGAAACTAGGGCTTATTTTTTATTTTACCAGAAATCTCTTACTAATACAACGTATACACACTGCAAGAATACGTATAATACTGATAAACTTGTACCTGTAAACGATAAATATATACCTAAGCTGTAAACCCAATAAATTAATTACATTAAGATAATTTAATCTGGGATTTCCTACCTACCTTTCCCCACAGTAAGTAGAAAAATTAATCCTTTATACTCCTGCCTTCCTCTTCTTTATTATTGTTTGGACTAGAAGATAAAAATTAACAATATGTTTCTACGACACAAGCTATCATCAAAAACAAAACTGTCCGACGTTTAGATTTGCTGGTTATGTTGATGTTGTCCCCTGTCAGACTGTCAGCTGAAGGATATTTCACAATGTCCAATTATTTTTATTTCTGCTTCTTCTGAGCTAGCGTTCGGCAATCTTCGGGAACTATTATGACGTAGAAACCCCCGTCGGCAAACCGAATGAAGATTTAAAAAATCTAAAGTAAATTTAATGTTGTTATCAAGTTGTTATCAAGTTGGTTTATATAAGAAAAAAACAACTCTAAATCTGTTTCACTGCCTGTCCAAATCAAAATTATATCATCCACAAACCTACCATAAAACTGTATAAATTTTGAAAACACATTGTTGTTAATAATCTTAGAAGATTCAAAGAAATCCATGAAAACATCTGCTAGAATTGGGGAAATTGAGGAACCCATGGCAAGGCCATCATGTTGGTTATATACTTTATTGTCAAATTGAAAAAAAATTTGTTCAAGGCAAATGTGTAGAACTTCAAAAATCTCAATCTTTTCTTCCGAAGAAAACTCACTATCCTCTAATTTTCTTTTTATAAGATCCTTCACCACTTCAGTAGGGATGTTGGTAAAGAGATTCGAGACATCAAGAGAAACTAATAAAAAAGTTTGGTCCAATTTAAGATTATTTAATTTCTCTACTAAATCCAGATTATTCTTAATTGTGTAAGAGAAACTTCCAGGATATAATTGTTTTAGAATTCCATTTAGCCATTTCGAAAGTTTATATGTAGGAGAATTTTTGTAAGATACCACTGGTCTAATTGGGATGTCCTCAAAATTATCAGACTTATGTATCTTCATTAAGCCATACAACTTAGGGATGGCGGAATAATCGGGATTGCATTTTTTTTATTAATTCTTTATTGAAGAGTGTGGGACATTTTTTGAGGGTATTTTTTACTTTAGTGTTAAACACATTTAAAGAAAACTTGTTGATAGAAAAACCATTGGATGTTATAAATTGAATTACCTTCTGTTTATAATCACTTTCATACAATATTATAACAGAGTTGCCCTGACATGGTTTTTTATAACCCAAAAAAGTACATTATTTTAGAACCACATAGAAATAATTTTACGTCTCCGATTAGTAGTTAAGAAAATTTTTAATTTGTTGTAAATTCGTATTTGTTTGTTTATTTGACTATAATGAATGTAACTAGTCTTTACAATGACTGTGATTTTCGCCATTCTTAGCCAGTCACCTCTTGATGATATTTGTAAGTGAGCATAAATTAATTTATTGTGTAACTTGATTTGATTGTTGGTTTATTGTTTGATTGTTTGTTTAAACTTAGACTAATTAGTGTTCTTCCCCTTCTTTTTCCCCCCCTTTTTCAGCTAGCCTGAAGATGTAACTGTTAGAGTTATGAAACCGGTAGCTTTTCGAATGTGATGTGAAAAAATAGAAATTGTGGGATTTTAGGTCTATTTTTACTATTCCCAAATTGTCCTTAGTATATTATGGTACTGGCTGTATAGCGGGACTTCGCGATTTGCCTAAAAATTGACAACAACTTCTTTAAGTAACACTGATCGGGCCCATATAAATTGAGGCAACCTACTCGCTTCAAGTAAAGAAATATACTCTCTACATTTTACATAACATCTTATTCTATAAGCTTATGAGAGTTGAAATCATGCTGCCGGCTCTCGTACTATAGGCAATCATAGTTGTTTGAACGGATATGATAAGTAGTAGTAAAAAGAGATGAAGTAGACAGAGAAGATAGATATTGTAGTAAAAACAAGTGACTGCATATTTGCCTAATATATCACCAATACTTGCATGGGTTACACTGTTCGTTGGCCACTTGTGCAGCGAAATGCGGTGCATAGCCATGCCATGCTTTTACAGATCTTCTAGGATATACTTGCGTAAATAGTTATAATCGATATGGCTTTTTAGAGCCTTTTTGACATTATTATATGATTCATTAACCTTTAGGTACGTTGTGTTTGACGACAACCTTAAAAAACCGTAAAAGTGAAATATTTATGTTGCTTGTAGAATATGTATATGTATAGGTATTTTTGAAAACTGCTTGACGCTTATATGTCCTATATTCTTTTTGTAACGCCAATTAGAGTTTTTTATGCTGTTTCAAGTGAGTTTAGAAATACTCTACATAAGTCACTATTTTATGCAGTTACAAGTGTGTAAAAAAACAAAAACTTTAATAGAGGTACGTTTACTTATAATTGAAAAATAAACAACGTTTTAAAGTAAAACTTTTTGATATTTCAACAAATAAATCAATTTTTAGTGATTTATTTTTTAATTTTTATTTTGACAAATAGCGAAATTCACATGGCCGTGTCATTTTTTATCTATCTTTAAAGCAAAAGGTAACCGCATAATTTCAACTCATAAGATTATAGAATAAATCTTCACCCAACGATATTTCTTTACTTGAAGCGAGTAGGTTGCCTTAATTAATATGGGCCCGATCTTTGTTATTTAAAGAAGTTGTGGTTAATTTTTAGGCAAATCTACTCTCATATGATTATAGAACAAAATATAGGAAAGAAGATAGGAGTATTTTAGGTAAATAAGGCGCGAAAGACGGGGGCAAGTCAAACGCGTTTTTCGGGAGATCTGACGGTATACGGCGAGATGGCCGGAGAACGTATCAACATATTTAACGAAACTTTTTCAGGTAAATTATTTCCCGTTTTAGAGTTATTAAGGATTTTCGGCGAAAAAAAAACGACCAACGCAGGTGGTACGCATCTTTTTTACATTATTGGTCGGCATTTCCCGTCACCTAAAAGCCAAAGGGGTCGGAATTTTTAAAGCTTCCCTCAAGTCTTCAGGTGAGGTGCAGATGCTTCCGGTGCCCCCGAAATATCAAAAAATGAGGAAAAACACGCAATTTCTTAGAGCGGTTCCTCAGGATTTCCCGTCAATTTCACTAATTCTACAGCCGTCCCGTTTCTCGAAATTTGAAAGTCGGGAGTCGGGAAATTTGGTTAAATATCGGATTTTCGAGGCTTGTTTCGGTACTGGAGGAAAATAGAAGACCCAGTTAAGAAATTTACCACCTCCTTCGATTTTTAGAACGGCACTTTTTGAATTTATCAAGAGACTTTTGCGAAAAGGTAGTAAATATGTTCGTGGGACAGGTTGTACCTAATTATTAACAATTAAAAATTAACCACTACTTCTTTAAATAACAATGATCGGGACCATATTATCTGAGGTAACCTACTGGCTTCTATAACCTTATGAGAGTTGAAATCATGCGGCAGGCATCTTCGACTGTAAAGTGGATTTTAAAATAAATCAATAATTACAAATTTCCTCCTTTTTGGGGAATACTGTATAATATGTTGCAATTTTTAGTTTTTTTTTTATTAAAAATGTCTTCATTTCGGCAAGTTTCAAGTTACACCCGTGAGTTGTGTTGTGTAGGTAATATCCCAAGTAAGTATATCCATGTACCTGTATTCTTCGCTGTTAATTTTTGTAAAATGTTATATAGGTACTGAAATTCTGTATCGAGTTAAATTCTTAACCGCGCTGTTTCATTATTATACAGCCACAAATTATCGTGCTCTCCTCTTATCGTTTCTGAAAGTTTTGATCACCATAATCCGAGGGCCGGTTTATGTTTCAATAGCAACAACATAAATAACATAAAGAAACCATAAACCATATATAGGTATATCTGGAAATAAAATGGATGCTTGAATTTTATTTCGTTTATATAAAAAAACGATTGCTAGATATGTAACTTTTCAAGTCGATCATCCTTATTATTGTCTGTGCGTCTGTCGAATACACGTGGCATGTCGTAAATAAAACATTCAGGATATGGAAAATAAAATGCTTTCCATTTGTTTTTGTATCATGTACACTGGGAATTCGATAATATGTTCTGTCGCTATCAACTATAACATTTTTGCAGCTGCACACAATGCAGATATACAAGTTCTATACCGATACATATCTGAAGGGTGGGGACCAGTTGCTGTACAGAGTGACATTCCCAATAAAAATGGTTAATAGTTCATTGAGCCTAACGTACCTTCAAAAATATACTAGAAAATTTGAGAATGGGGATATTGAATATGCAAACTATTTTGAAATTATCTTTAGGAGACGCTAGTTATGTTACAAAGGAATGAATTTTCACCTGAAGGATTCTTGGTTAAAATATTCGTGCGATTGTGTAAGCAATTAATTTTAATAAATCCCAGTTTGAAATTTTATTGTTTCTCAATGTATAATATACAATAATAATATGTAATGCCATTTGCCGTTCAGAAGCAAACATTATTGGGATTACTACGGTTTTCTGTAGTACTTGAGCGAATGCTTTCCTAGTTCCATCGGGAAAAGTCAGCACTAGCCGCAAATGGCAACAAAGACAAAATAATAGTAATTGCCCTCTCTCCCGCACAAGCCTTCCGTTGCTTTTGGGGCACTGCCAGTTTGGAGTATTATGAGGATGAGATTTATTATTATTATTATTTAGTGACATGCGCAGAAAAAAGTTAGAGCCTTTGAATGTCGCGATAACTGACCGTTGTTATTCGTTTTCACCAATGAGGTTGTATCATAGGGGTTGAATAATGTAATGCATAAGAAACTTTATAATAGTGCTAAATTTACAAATTTTCTTCCTAAAACCTATTTATAGCAGTGCACAAATAATAATAATTTGTGCATTATGAAAAAAATAGAGACAAAAACAAAATGTGGGGCAAACTTTCCACATTTGGGCCTGTTCAGTGCATGACTAATACAATCTTAGTTTCATAAGCGAAAAGAGAATGAACTAGCGGCATTGAAATAGGCAAAAAGAAAAGATAAATCATATAGCACAGGTTGATACAAAAAGCGCAGGGCCGGATCATGCTCTATTGCGTTCTATTATAACGAAGACCAATAAGCTACACATAGACTGTCAGAACCATTGCTGAAGTTTCCGTGAGGCACATCCAATATTTTGCATAGCATTTTATTTAAAAACTAATAACTAAATTAAAATGACTAGGTATACATCAACGTAGTATCGAGTTCTAAGGATTGTTAGACATTACAATGTATCTGTTTTAATTTAATTCCAAAATTAAAGTTTTTTGGTTGATGTGCCAGGATTTTTTGCGGTCTGTTTCAACACTGGACAGCACAAATAAAAAAATTTTCCTACTAACCTGAGAAATCACCATTATTTTACCTCATTCCTCTAATGAGAAGTAATATTTCTCTCCCCAGGTAAATAATGATAATAAAAAAAATACCTGGGCTAGGCTTCGTCGACCGTCTTATTCCTTCTATAGTCACTGATCGAAGGCAGAAAAACGTGCAGTCTAAAAAGTCAGCGCCGGTACGAGCGACGCCACCGCGGCCCCATTTTAAAACTACAGGAAATCTTAATAAGTATTTGAACTCGCCCTAAAAAAGTGACGAAAAAGAAAAACAAAAATTTTAGTTTTAAATTTTAAATTTGTTTTTCCAAAAATCTAAGCAATCTTTGAAAATTTCTTGATGTTCTCTACGACGTATTATTAGATCCCCAAATACGCAATTTTGCTCCCAGTTAATAGACCTCGTATCTGTTATAGTTTCCGAGATTTCCATGGTATACAGTCCGGCAAACGAAAGAAGTAGAATGAAGAACTCAGTCTAAGCGGCATCCGTATGTTATTAATGTGGGCATGGGCGGTTAGACTGAGTTTTTCATTGGACTTCTTACGTTTGCCGGACTGTACATGAAAAGTATTTTATGTTTCGAATATTGAAGTCAACAGGTGTTTTGGAGAACATTTTGGCAATTTCAAAGCAAACGGTTGATTTAATCGTTATGAAACAAGAGTACCTTTTTCTTGCAGAATGAAAAGATGCACTAAAATGATGGACCCGCAGGACCAAAAAGATAACCTCAAAAAAGTTACGCGTAAAAGCGTGATCAAAAAACAGCGCAAGTGGCGCCCTCTGTGAGATAGGGTGAAATTGACATTTTCAGCTTATTCTTCATCCCCAAAAACATAGCAGTGTCAAATTTCAGTTCAGCAGCTTGATTATTTCGGGAGATGTAGCCAAAATTCAATTTAAAAAAATGAACTTCAACGCCCTGTATCTCAAAAGTTAGGACGTTTACGACATACGTTCATATGAAGTGGTCTTAAAATGGGCCAAAGAATTACCCCCTTCCGTATGTACATGAAACTTAGGAACACCCTGTATACATGGAAAATTAAATCGTTTGTATATTTACAATGCTATTCGGCTATCACGTTTTTGAATCAATCTACTGAAACAACAGGCTACATTCCGGAAACTAGGGGAAAATCTATTTTCCAATTTAGTAAGCGCGCACCAGGGCAATTATGCAATAGTGAATTGCTTTTTACGATGGCGATTATTCATTCGCAATAAGTGAAATTTTAAATCATAGTTCATGATCTGTCAGGCAAATAACTTCTTTGCGCCGCCTATATATATGTATCACCTTCCGTTGTGATTTCCCCAGGGTTGCCTACTGAATACGAAGTGTCAGGCTCACATGTAAACTCGAGGACGACTTCGTGTCCATATTGATTATCAGCATCTCGATGGCGGACATGAAGGCTTCGTCATATTATACAAAATAGTCTACCCCCGGCATGACGCTCATTTCAAAAGGAACTTCACTGGAGCGTGAGGCAATTTTCGACGGCGTGACACACTCTATTCTCCGGTGCGGGGTGAGCAACTTACATCAGGTCTGATTCAGTGGAGGTGCGTGAGGGCTAACAAGATTTGTAAATAGCATATTGGGCATGAATGAAAAAGTGTACCTATCTAATTACATGAATGTAGGTAAAATTGTGTGTAAATGCTTTGCAACTCAAGTTTTGTACTAGGTATTCAATAAAATAATCTGTTTAACTACTAATTTAAACTATATTTGTTATAGTCCATAGTGGAAAGAGACCCTTGATGGTATCTACTCAACTTTGGATATAAATATATTTCTGGATGCAGCCAAGATACGAACGCAATCTAAATAATAACTACTGTAAATAACTCCAATTTTAAATACTGTTTAGTATATATTCTGATACTTGAAATAGGAACTTTAAATAATAAATGACTGTCGTATATTAGCCGACTTTTCAATATATTCTTATGATAATAAACTTCAAACTTACTCTACCCTGCCAATATTAATAATTCTTATTTTTAATATATTTTGTGCACGACCTACCGGCAATATTGGCTATTCTGTCATAGCTGACAGTTTTACAATAGGTGGCTTTGCCAGACAAACGCGCAATTTGACATTTAAGTGCGCTAGTGGAATTTGAATCTATTGTAAACTGTTGATAACAATGTTAAGTTCATAGACTGAGGTATAAAGGTATCAAACGATATTTTGGAGATACCTGCGATTTAATATTTTTGTTATGAAAAACAGTTATCCTTGATAAAAACTCCTGCTTGTGCTCAAACGACAAAAAGTATCTTATTTTGTCAGATTTATACACCGGGTGTTCAGAACGTAGAAAAATATTAAAAAAGCTAAGAACAAAATAGGTACCATTATGTGTAAAGATATTTATATACACTGTGTTCATTTGAAAACAGTCCACCCTAAATATTTTTAAAACTACGAAAAAAATCAGAAATCGCCGGGACCCGTCAATTTTTGTTCGGAGGGGGAACTTCTTTGACGTACAGGTCATGTTGACAAATTCACCCCTGTAACCCCCACCACCCCTAACTTTAAAATTTCAAATGGGAATACCCCCTTTGTGATACATCATTTTAAAGCTGATGTTATTGCGAATACAACTCATTTTTATTATTTGAAATCCGATGATGTTTGAAGAAGTTATGGGTAACAAACGTTTTTTCATAATTTAAAATAAATTACTTTTTACCCTAGATTTTAAACAGCATTGACATGGGGAAATAAAACAAACGTGTATAAAACCCCTCCCACAAAAATTGAGGATCTGAAGAATAGAAGAATGCCAACGTATTTCTCGCGACACATTTGTTAAAGCAAGAGCGGAATGTGAACAGAGATTGTACTACTATCTAGCGACTAATGGAGCTCATTTTGAAAATTTAATAAAATAAGTAGCCACACAATCATTATGTTATTTACCCCATGTGAATGCTGTTGAAAATCTAGGGTAAAAAGTAATTTATTTTAAACTATGAAAAACCGTTTTTTACCCATAACTACTCCAAACATCATCGGATTTTAAAAAATAAAAATGAGTTGTATTCGCACTAACATCATCTATAAAATGATGCATCACAAAGGAGGTATTCCCATTTGAAATTTTAAAGTTAGGGGTGGTGGGGGTTACAGGGGTGAATTTGTCAACATGACCTGTACGTCAAAGAAGTTCCCCCTCCGAACAAAAATTGACGGGTCCCGGCGATTTCTGATTTTTTTCGTAGTTTTAAAAATATTAAGGGTGGACTGTTTTCAAATGAACACAGTGTACATATAATATGTACTATGTTGTTGGGTTTGAAAAGCTACTCCTCTGTACATACCGGATTTTAACTCAATTCCTAATTGTACAAGGACTGGCAAAAAATTCCACCCCTTATTATATATGATTTCCTGAAAATTAACTTTTTTCTAAATTCCTAAATTAAAACCCAGTTTGTCTGTAACCCGAAGATTCAATCGAGGATACCTTTAAAAAATGGTAAACCAATCCATTTACGAAAAGAAACCCAAGTAGCAAAATAATTGCCTTATGAGACTGAACTATTTTATAAGTATTTTCTAATGCTGAATTAAGGAGTATTTTATCATTTAATGCGTTTTTCTGCGACATGTTTGTGTTTGTAGAAAAACGTTTTAATAATAATGTCGTATAATCGTTTATACAACTCACATTATAAAAATAAAACTTGGTTTTGGCTTAAAATATTGTTTAACAGTTTTAAAGCGCATTATTTGTCCTCTTCAAAATCATTTTAAAAAGTGCTTTATAGTGTTTATATTGTTTCTGTATAACACATTCAATTTAGGGTGAAAAAACAATTTTGTAAAAGTTATATACAACCTGTATAAAGGCTTTGTATGATGATTTAAAAAACACCTTTTTGAGACAAAGATAAAAGCTTTATAAAATAAGTATAAAACTGTTTTATTGTCTACCTATAAAGGCTTCGCTTACTTTGTTATAAATACATTATAGAACAAATTAGCAGTATTTTGGAGAAACTCGTTACAGTTTGTGCGCTATAAATACGAAATAAAATATTTTTATAACTGGTGTATAAATGCCTACGTTTGCACTATTATAGAAAGCTTAAAGAACTAAATTGTCACAAATTTCCGCATTACAAAATTTTTCTTAACCTCATAATAAGTAGGTAATGCATTTTATTATATCCTAAGTCATGAATAAATATGGCTTTATCACCCTGGAAAAGAACAAAAAGGAGTGGGCATTTCAAAAGAAATGTAAAAAGAAATATCTGTAAATTTTAGAAAATTTTACTTTTGGTGAAGGTATGCTTTTAAGATTTATCTAAATATTATTTCGCTGGCCAGAAATAAACATAGAAGAGGACAATTATAGTGGTCTTGATAATGAAATTCGAGATGAAATAGCTGTAGTTGATGAAAGTCAGATTGATTCTTATGAAAATAATAGTACCAGATACTAAAATTACTCATCAGGACAGAAGTTCTGACCAAGAAAAGACACGGCTCTGATCCTTTATCAGACACAGATGAAGATGTTGATAGTAGATATGGCCGAAGAAGGTATATCTATCATCATAAATTTTGATTCCGAAGTAATAGGAAAACTAAAATAAAAAACAATTAAAGATACAGGGCACGACTTATAATATAAATCATTCATTTGACGAAACAAAAAATCTAACCCAAGACTAAGCACCTTTAGAATTTGAATACAATTTAGAGGTTACGTCTCATACAGCATACAAATGCAGCCCAAAATAAGTGATTAATTGTAAAGTGCAGCTTCGAGAAACTATGCGACCGTTCTGTTTCTTAAAGATGCTTGCTGCTTCCCTACACGATACTCACCGCATACTCACAGAAAGCTGATATATATCTAAGCGGTTGCCAAATATGTTTTTTTTTACTTCAGCGAGCGATAACCAATAATAACCGAATTGCCTACTGTTTACTGGTTACTAATGTCATTCGCCTAAAATCGACTTAAATGCCAAATTAAAAATCTTACATGATTGTTACAAGTAAAAGAAGGTAAAAAAAAAACACTAAATACTAAATTTGGCAACCTCTGAAATGAATAAAATCTCAGGCTGCTGTTTGTTTGAAAAATAGTTTTATAGTGCAACTAAAAACAACTCTATAGAGTTTCTTATAAATTTAAATCATTTTATAACGTTTTTATTGACAACTAATTGTCGTATTACTGAACGCCATGTTTATTTGCGGGGTTAAGCATTTTCCAGTGGCCCCCATTGTCCACAAAAAATATTTTCGGTGTTAATTGCAATTAACACAATAAATATACTTTTTATAAATATATAATATATATAGATATAACCAGGTATAACAATATGTTAAAAGAACCGACAGATTTTATAACTTGGGCCTTGTTTGGTTCTATACGTGTTGTATTAGACCTGTAAAGGGCACTATAGGATTTTCATTATTCTATTAGATATGTTATATAGCATTTCTTAGAACCCGTATAAAACTGATTTTGCTACTTGGGAAGAAGCTCAACTTAAAAACACACGCTAAACGACAAGAAACTAGCAGCTTTACGGTCATGCACCGCGCTATTTGGAAAGTCATGGGGATTATAACCAAAAAATAAATGATCCTAAAGGGTCTTAATTTACTGTTGTTAGGGCATCACATACGCCTCACCGAGCGCCTCACTCATCTGGTGGCCAAAACCTAAGGAATAAGTGGGGCATTGCAAGTTGCATAAAATGCAACGGCTATAACGGCTGGCTTGTCTAAGTATCATAGTGGCTTTAATTATACGCAGCCATAGTTGAAATGGAGGTAGATAATGCTTAAACTTACTTCGCTACACATTTTTGTGCAGGAAGAGGCAACCAAAAGTGCCTTGCAACGTTACCAAGCAAACAAATTGAATACCTAAAAGTACATCTGAAAATACTGGACACTGTCCAGCTTGAATCTTTGAGAATGCCAAACGACTACATGCAGTCCCAGTACAACTTTAAACTACCGTTTCGCTAAACTAGTAAAATAGTAATACCAGAAACATCTTCTGGAACAAGAAACTGGTATACAGGCAAATCCAAAATTTGTGATGTAATCAATCCTTAGGCAACTCAGGGGAGGACTGTAAGTTTTGGGGGCCCTATGCTAACTCTATTGTGGCCCCCTTCCATTTGTTTGGGTTGTCAAAAACCTGCTTTTTCTTCTTTACAAAATGTACAAATGAACACTTCACATTTCACCAAAATGAAAGGTCAGTGCATTTAAGCGAATAGCGTTTCTCAAGCATATAGAAGCAAATAATAACCTCGACAAGCGAAAAGATTTCTGACTGCCAAAAAGCTTCTCACTCTAAACAAGAATGTATTCAGCCTAATCACATATGTCTCCTCACCTGAAACTGCCCCTTAAGATATCTTTAAAAAATTTTCAAAACAGATAGGTACATATTCTGCAACGAACGGGATGAAACTATATAGTGAGCACGTACTGTGCGAATGTCCCCTCCAGATTCAAACACTTCGAAAAGATTGATATAAGTCGAAACGGCAACATAGCCCCAAGGAAATTACTGAGCCATATCAAAAGCCTAGGTGACCTTGGTATTTATTAGAGTGGGGTCATTCACAAAAGGCGTACCTAGGTCACTGTGAAGAAAGTCTAGAAGAGTCAAACGACCCCAAGAAAATCTACAATCTAGTTTAAGAGGGGGTTGCCAACAGAGAAAGTGAGGTTAGATTTCGTATTTTTTTAAGTTGTATAGCATAAAATCTAATAACATTTTACCTGACAAAAATTTAGTACAAACATTTCTGTCTTAATTTGAATCATAAGATCTTATAAGCAGTGTTTTGTTTTATAGGTTATGAAAACCTTGGGGAAAATAATAATTCCAGTGCATATGCTTTTAAGATCTTATGACTAAAATAAAGACAGAAATTTTTGCCAGGTAAAATGTTATTAGATTTTATATCTAACCTCACTTTCTCTGTGAGCAACCCCCCCTTAATAGTTTGGATATCGAATAAAATATTGTCGATACTTCGCCACAACAACTCATTACTAAGCTGATGAATGTCAATAAAACAATTTACATTTCTTTGTCAAGCCTGTCTGTGTCAACTAGGTATTATCAAGGACAGCAAAAGCAATGTCGGCACGAACAATTTTTGCACATTTTTGCGTCGTCCAATAATACAAACGTATACAGTAGTAAAAATAAAAACAATGTTAGTACCTACTTATATTAAATATTTGGTTTCACTTAATACGTAATATAGAGAGCGTCTCACTTAAGAGTGAAACAACCTTATAACTTCTTTAATTTTTAACCGACCAGAACAAAATTTTCACCAAAGGTAGATGGCATTGTGGCCTACTCATTTCCAAAAAATTAGTTGCCTACTCCAAAGTCAAAGCCACCTGCGATGTAACAATCGAGGCTAAAAATCCAAAAATTATATTAGGCAATTTAAAAAAAAATCACTAAAAGAAGTTGTTCGGAATCGATCCAGGATCCTAAATCCAAAATTTTGTTAAAATCAAAAAATATTAATTAAAAAAAAGTCCAAAAATAGCAATTTAAGAATTTTCTGCGTTTAGAAAAGTGTGCCATGGAAGTTTTGAAGGCTATAGTTGTTTCCAAAAAGTAATAATTAAAAAATAAAATTAAAAGCTACAAAACAAATTTTATCTAATTTTTTAAATTTTTACTTATTTAATATTTTTTTATTTTGACAACATTTTGGATTTACGGTTCTAGATGGATTCTGAACAACTTTTTTTTGTACATTTTTTTGAAAAAATGCCTAATATGACTTTCCGATTTTTAGCTTCGATTGTGGCATCGCAGGTGGCTATGACTTTGATGTAGGCAACTAATTTTTTGGAATTATAGTAGGCAACCTTTGGTAAAAATTTCGTTCTGGTCGGTTACAAATTAAAAAAGTTATAAGGTTGTTTTACTCTTAAGTGAGACACTCTGTATATTTATTTAAATTCCAGTCAATATTCAACAAACGGTGCATAGTGCATTTCTTAAGAAATAAAAAATAGGTTTAGTTTTGCCTAATAACCTTTGTCTACTCCTCCGGTTCAAAGTGATAGGAATCATTTAAATAATAACGCTTCCTTTGTTTATGCTTACAAGATCTCCGTATCGTATATCGTAATAACGTTTATCAGCATATCGATGAATGATGTAAGCCTCTGGGATATTATTCAAATAGGTAGTAAGGAAATGCTTTAACGTTCATTTAAAAAGGAAATACACTCTGGCGGCCAACATGTTTGAACACAGACCACTCTATTTCCCTTTGAAAGCTGGAGAATATTTTTCTGATTAATCATGCCTCTGAAGAGCACTCGTATATAATACACTAAATTGATCCGGGCTTTCAGTTTTTTCTTTCGACCTCTGATAAATTACGGTAACATTTCGCCCTGAAAAAAGCGGAAATGAATGTCATTAAGCATACCCTTTATGCATCCTCCGACTGCTTTCGAATTAATGAAATCCTTCACACTGAAAACGTAACGAGTTGTTGTTCCATAGAGGCGTCCAAATACAGGAGAACCGATAGTAATAGAACAATTAATTACTGGGACGAAAAGTTGAAGGCATGCGCAAAATTTAAAATGGAAATGTAAGCATTACTTAACTTAAACTTTAGTAAAGATATCTTCACGAACAGTACCTATACCTATTCTCTAGAGATTGTTTCCAGAGGCAGTCTTATTAAAGTGCAAAAATAAAAATAAGTTTTTTTTTGGCCAAAGAATGGTGGACATTAAATTGTAAATAGCTTATGAGACTGTAGTGTCCGAATTATGATCTCGAAACTTATGGATATTATTATATTATCCAAATATAGTCGGGAAATGCTTTGACGTTTATTTTAAAAGGAAGCACACCCTAAGAGCCGACATTTTTGAACACTCAATTTCCCTTTGCGAACTGGAGAAGATTTTTCTAATTAATCATGCCGCTGAAGAGCATTTCGGGTTGTTATTAACCATTACCGGTCGTACGCTCCGGTTATCCAATATCGGCCCCCTGTAATGGGCGTTTTTCGAGATTAAATTGATCCGGGCTTTCAGGTTTTTTCTTCCGACCTCTGATAAATTGCAGCAGCGCCCTGCCCTGAAAAAATGGAGGAAATGAATGTTATTAAACACTCCAAACTTATCTTTTATGCTCCCTCCGAATGCCCCCCTTCGCATTGGAAAACTTAACGAGGACTCTTTCTAAATGTGTCCAAATACGGACCAACCGTAACAGAAAATAATTGCTGGAGTTGAAAAGTTGGCAAAATCTGGAAAATTTAAACAGATATTTTCACTGAAAGAGAATTACGGAATAATACTATGGTACTCTGGGAGATGGTGCTTAGGCTCTGAAATACTAGAGGAAAGTACCCTAATATGAGACCACATTAGATTTTGTTCTGTATTTTGTCCTATAATATATTATAATGCGCAAACTTACGTCGAATACGTTCAATGGAGTGTCTATTTTCACTGCAGTTTATGTAGGATTGCCAAATACTAACAGTTGTTGCGTATAAATGAGAATTATGAATAAAAGTCAAATCTTCAATTTTTAAAATTGCGGGTGCCTGATATGAGACAGTCTCATATCCAGGTCTAACAGAAACACTACTTGCCACAAAATAATTTTTATTTAAAAAACTTTAAAAGAATATCAAATTAAACTAGTATATAATAATTTATTATATAATTACAATATAATTATATTATTATATTATATAATTATATAACACTTGATATTCTATTCAAATTATTAGTAATCTAAATTGGATGAATCGAGTCTCCTTATATGAGACATCTCATATAAGGAACACTGGGATGTCTCATATTAGGAATCCGATGTACATATCATAAAATTTTTTGCCATCGTTAAAAAATGTTATTAAATGCGTTATGTAACTATACTCAAATCTTAAAATAACTTTTATTCGATGCAACAAGCTACAAAAATATATTAAACACTTACCACGTTATTCAGAATTATACACGGTAACCAAAGCTCTTTAAAAGTTTGTGCACGTACGAAGTAAACAATGCCGTTTTTAACCTAACAATTTAGATGAGCTAGATACTGCACTACATGTGGCGACTTATACCATTAGTGATTATTTGAGACATTGCCAGCTAGATGGAGACTCTTACTTTAGGAGTCAGTGTGGAGTCTCATATTGGGAACTGTCTCATATTAGGGTACTTTCCTCTAATAGTCGACCTTTGAACATAAGTCTTCCGTAGGTAATTTTAGTTTCATAATATACTATGTAATATTAAATAGTTTGATCCCTATATTATGGAGTTGTCTCTGTGCACCTGATAGCACTTATACCGACCGAGTTGTCTACACTGAATAAACTAATTTAGAGAATTAAGTTTCTTTAATTCTACTCTGCATACAGAGTGCCCACGATAACTCTCCCATTTAGCCCTATAACTTTCAGAAAAAAATTGTAGGGAATTTTATGCAGTTTTCTATGGTAGCAAGCAATTTTTTATACGGGTTGTTCTCCCAAATACGGAGGAAACAAAAAGTGGTTTCCTGGTGGGAAAAATATTTTTTGGCGTCGCGACGAATATAGCGTCGTTTTTCCAACAAGGCATCCTATACGATCTCCCACAACATAATATCTCATATCTTCGGCCGTTTTCCACGAACAGAGGCCGCGGGCAATTAAAAATAATCTCCCTCTACATACATGAGGAATCCTTTGAAGCTACTGGGTAAAATCGATTTAAACATCCATTTGCGATATCTGCGGATTGAACTATCTCGGAAAATTTATTTTGTTATTTCGTATCTGGTTTCTTATTTAGGAAATTACGAGGCAAACTTAAACCTGCGATTTCCGGTAATTTAAGAATACAGTAATATCGTTTTGATAAAATCTTTTTTACCAAAGGCCTTGGCTCGTCCAATATCTAGTAACTTTTTCACGGACATAAAGTCATAGCCTCTAACAGTTTTTTGCAAATGCTCCAAAATCAACTTAAAAATAATTATTTTAGAAAGGAAAATTAAGGAAACAAACCTCAGTCCCACAATTTCTTTTTAATTCAAAAAGCTACCGGTTTCGTAACTCCCAAAGTTTCATCACCAGGCTAAAGATATATCATCAAGAGCTCTTTAGCCTGATGATGTAACTTTGGGAGTTACGAAACCGGTAGCTTTTTGAATTAAAAAGAAATTGTGAGACTGAAGTCTGTTTCCTTAATTTTCCTTTCTAAAATATGAATAACCCACATGGGGTCCCTCTTCAATTAATTAAAAATAATTAGAATTTGAACGCTTACTCTTCCAGTAACAAAATTAGGAAAATTGTTTCCTGAAGAATGAAAACAATGACCCGATTACCTTATTAAAAAGCCGCAAGCAAAATCAAAGAACGGGAAATAAAGTGTCACCCGCTTGGCGCTTCCTATCGCCCGTCCCAGTGTATCTCCTTTTGAAATGATCGTCAAAAGCTCACTATTTGTATAATATGACTGGGACTTTATGCGCGCCACCGAGATGCTGATAATCGATAGGGGAAAGGAGTCTGCTTCGAGTTCTGAAGCCTAGACGCGTGGCCCCGTCAAAACACGTCTATATATTCCAGGCAACCCATTTGAAAGTCACACCGTCGCCCTACATATAACATTGAATGATCCTGTAGAGAAAACAATAACTGCTTTATACTGCGACTTGTATTTTCTTCCGAGAATTCGCAGAGAAATGTTCGGCTATTTGATATATCTACGTATACGTAGGTATATGCCAGGCCGCAGCATAATGGTGCAAAACAAGAAGTATCTACTACATATTTTGGTTCAATTCCACATTACTTTTTCTAGTACCGACAAACTGGCTTTGTTTACGTTTGCTGACTAATGCTTAAAACAAATAATATACCCACCTAACACAGAACAGTTTTTTTTTAATAAGTACTAGAATCTGAGCAAACAAAACAAATATAAGTAGCTGTTCCTAAAAAGTGGCAATTTTAGTAATGGGCTTAATTCTGTACTCGCAGAAAAAAACGTATTTTGAGGTCTACGTTTATAAGCAACTGTTTGTTCTTTTAATGCAAAAAATCAATTGCCAAAGTTTGAAAGGAATGTGTTTTTTATTATTTGAAATCAGATTTGGAACATCAAGGAAGAGGCATTTTTTTATTAATTTACTAATTTGTCTAATCCACTCACGTCTCGACAATCTGTTGTTTGCAGTGTTCTAAATACAGTGACGAACCCATTTCCGAAGTTATCATTTTTCCGACCATCAACTTCAAATTTGCTTCATTTGCTCAAAAACCAGTAGTTTTGGGACAAAGTCAACAAGAGGCATTTTTATGGAAATATGAAACCATGAGGGTGTCGAAACTATTTTTGGAACGGTGGCGTGTCCTGCCTTCCCGTACGCCAATGGGTATGACAACAACGGTAGCTTTGTTTTATTGTATTTTAAACCGGCATAGTCTGTACTAAATCATTAGTAGTTGTTTCTGAGTAATTATTAAAAAAGCCTTTTAAAAAATAAACTTTAACACGCTGTATATTTTCTATTAGGCATTTTTAAACCCATATTTACATGAACTTTTTTTGCTTAGAATCAAATTTTTAATCGTTTTGTAACGAAGTTACCAGTTATTTTTCCAGTTCGAGAATTTTTATTTTTTTAATTTCATTCCAAGTTCATTTTTGGCGGCCGGCCGATCGCCGTAGTTTTTTGCTGTATTCATGAATAGTTATTTTTTCTACGTAGGGGACCGCTGGTCGGTATTTAATTGCCTTTAATTAAATCTTAGTTGTGATTATTTTCCGGCTTTCCGCCGCTGAATAATACTTTACTCTACTATAGAGCCGTCGTTCTTTTTGGAAAACCGGGTAAATGAGACATGCCCGACTCAGAGAGACCACCGTCCGGGACCTGTACGGGGTGCAACTACCCCTAACTGCCCGCCGAGCCCCCGGCGACCGTTTTGGCTACCAGAAGAGTGGGGACGATCACCTGAGTCTTCGCCGCGACCCCGACCAATGGGCGGCCAGCACACTCGCCGACGGTGGCGCCGCCACACGATATAAAACGGGCTGTGGTTGGAATGGCGAGAATTCCCGGACCAACCACCTGCTACAGCGCCCCTAATTAAACAAGAATAATAGTTTGAGACTAGGAAATTTTTAGAGTGTGCTACCGCACCGAATAGACGCTAATAAGAAGCTTTCTTTCTCAGTACTTATGGTTGGAATGGCGAAAATTCCCGGACCAACCTCCTGCTAGTTAAACAAGAATAATAGTTTGTGGCTAGAAAATTTTGGAGCGTGCTACCGCACCGCATAACCGGTAGTAGATTGCTTAACTAGAAGGTAGATCCTGCACTGCCTGATTGACAACGTTTTCCTTCTTTTCTTACAGATCGGTGGACCTCTCTGGGCCGGCGATGTCTATTTATCTATAATTGTGAAAATCAAATACACTAGAAAATTGTAAAAATAAACCGTGCTTAACTTTCTTTATTTATACCCTATCCTCGACGAACCACAGACCCCTGGGAAATATTTTTCTCTGACGAAAGCTATCCCGGGTATAAAGCGGAGCATACCGCTCTAAAAAACTGGCGCCTGAGCAACCGTTTCACAGGAGGTCCGATTTTTCCTTTCTTAAATAAAAGAGGCTATAAGGAAGACCACCGGCGAGTAACAAAAAGGGAAGCTGTGACACCATGTATACGTAAACTATACGTGGTTTTCAAACTTAAGTCTGCACTATTTGTAATTTCGTTATTACGAGAGCTACAAAGTTAGTTAAATAGGTAATCTAGTAGTAATTTTTCCAGTGATTACGATAGTGAAAACGGAATAAAATTCGAACGTCGCGTTAACGAGTTATGTCAAAAAGGTCCATTTTTTCAAATGGCACACCAGTATACGATATTCTTAATCAATAGAAAATTGAATTATGAAAAAAAAATTGTCCTATGACCTTTTATCCTAAAATCTAAAAAACAATAATTATTGATTATTTTTCGGTATAGGAATTCGTCAAGGTGGCTGTTATTTCATAAACAACATTCCTTTGTTTTATAAATGTCGTCAATATTATGCCAAATTAAAGTTTTGCTAGTAAACAGTGTACAGTTTGTATTTTTTGAGAAAAAATGCCTTTCGCGCCTTTAGAAAAATGTGATATGAAGAACGTTACATAGTTTGTTAATAAAAAAATAGCCAGCGAGCTCGTTAACTTTTTTGACATAACTCGCGAACGCGACGTTCAGTTTTTATTCCATTTTCGCCGCCACAATCAGCGGAAAAAATTCCTCTTTCACTGACTTTGTAGCTTCAATAATAACGAAGCTAGCAGTAGTGCCGTCTTAAGGTTGAAAACCCTGTATATCCTAGGGAAGAATGAAAACTTAGATGTTATTGTTTGAATTTAAATTTATTCTGACAAAAATATCACCGGCATTATGATTTTCACACGCTTTGTCACAAATGTTAGAAAAAATGAGAAACACTAATAAACCACTTAAAAAGACATTCCATGGATTATTAGTATATCTGGATGACACTAATGAAATGCTCGTCATATTGTACAAAAATATAATCGTTCCACGCTTTTCAAAAGCGACCATTATATACCTACTCGGCTGATGACAAACATCGACTAGCAATCTATTTCCATTTATAGGCTCTCGATTTACATCTTGATTGAAGCTTTTTTTTAATTAATCATGCTCCCGAAGAGAACTTCGACTGATTCGGGGATTTTATTAGCCTTTACTACCCGACCGATCTGGGGTTTCCGCAGCTCTTCGTATAATGGGCGGGGGGGGGGGTTAAGTTTTTACTTTCCAGTCTTAATGAATTGAGACAGCTTGTCAGTGCAAAAGGAAATCTACAAATTGAGTATTTAAAATCTCTCCAGATTTGCTTTTAATTTTTCGGGTTAATGTTGCTCTATGCTGGCTAAATTCTTTTTAAATTATGGTTTTAATCTTAAATATGATAGGAAATAGTTATATAAGTACAAGATAACTTGAAATTTATAAATACAAGTTATTATAATAGATAATTTTATACAAGATAAGATAACTTAACATTTTCTCTTGTGGTAGAGTTGTTGGCGGTAGTTTTAACATGGGTGGTGAGTGCTTGTGTGTTAGAGTCACCTCAATTATAGGTGCATTACAACTTCGTAGTCCGGCCGGATTTCTGGATTATATTAACAAATACTTCTCCAATGATCCGGCACTTCCGTGCCTCGTCCTACCATGAATTTATTCCTTTTGAACTTTTCCACTTTTTTTATTCGATCCTTAATGAACTGGGGCAGCTTCCTGCTTTGAGAAAAGGGCGAAATGGATGTCATAAAACTTTACAGAGTTGTCTTTTCAATTCCTCAGTTTATTTAGAGTTAGTCAAGCGTGGCATTGGAAAACTTTATGGGACGTCGTACGCAATGTGTTGGAATATAAAAATGTTCTAATACTTAAGAAGTGTATTCCATTATTCCAAGTTATAATTTAATTTATTTTGTCAAATATCAACGAATTATTCTTTTTAAATGAACTAACTTACAAAAAAGAACTGTAAGAACAAGAAGAATAGGGGTTGCAAATTCCTATGTTTAGGCTGAATGTAAAAAATAATTTTACCGTAGAGGGTCTTCCAACTAGCTGAGAATATACCCCAAAATTCCATTTCTGAGTATGAAGAAAAAACATTTTTTTATGGAACACCTCCGTTAACACCACCTGTAGAATATTTCCCCCAAATATTTGCACATTCTTACGGAACACCCTGCAAGCAAATGTTGGGTAAGTCATGTATGTACGGATCCTCAACTTGAAATTCAAAACCTGAACCCATTATCCTTCTGAATTTAAACAGACCCGGACTTAGTTATAATCATAATATGTAAATACTTTAAAAGTTTGCTGCACGTCTACATGTAAATCTAGCTTCCGAATGATATGGCTCTGATATTCACAAGTCCTTTAAAATGGGCATGTTTATCGCTTTATCTCTTTTCGGCCCTTCGTGAGGGTGTTCGAATGTTTAAAATTACTTGATAAGTACAATCCCCTTTCCGTTGCCTGTGCACCGCCGCTCCGGGAGTTTGCGTGTGAAATGAGCGGCTCCCGTGCTCGTTCAAACTTATTTATCATCACTTTAAAGCGGTGTGTCTGGTAAGTTGCCGCCCGAATGTTACCCCGATCTGAAAGGTTTCTTTTTTATTTATCACCAGTATAGTGGAAGAGCTATGGGCACGTGCATCATTTACAGCGTGCTTCCCACCGCGATTTTCTCGCTTATTTTGCGCCCCACAAAAAAAAACGTATAAGAAACAAAAACGAGGCAATTTTGGAAAGCTAAGTGACGCTGAGAAGGAAATCGGCTTCCATGCCCAACTTGTAATTCTTTTGATGTGCTGTCGGAGACATGGCTTAACAACTTAAACTAAAATGATCACCTAAGACGGATCTTAATATCTCTCTTGATGACTTAGAAAGCTTACTTATATTTCTAATCCTTGCTTATGCTGTGGTGCTTTTAAGAGGAGACTTTAATGTCGATATGCCAAAGGAGTCTCTTGGTTGTAAATTATTATTTCAAGGAATGAACTAATAATTACTAAGTAGTATAATCTAATAGAACAACGAACAACTAACGCACAAATGTGGCACAAATAGTAGATACACGCCTTTACAACAATTATTTACTGTACCTAAATTTAAAAAAAAGATATAACCCCGTTCTGCACTTACCGCGATTTTTCTAGATTCAGTTATGATGATTTTTTAGAGACATTCACTTAATTAACTGGTCGGTAACCTACTCTTATATTGATGATGGCTAACTTTTGGAATAGCAATATCGTCAGGCTTTGCATGCACCGTATATAACGGTCAGACTTACGAATTACTAAACAACTAACGGGGAATGTAAAATCTATGATGAAATTTAGAACCTGCCCTAAAGAATTTTAGAAAACATGGACCTGTTTCAATATTAATAAAACTTCACAAAACGTAGAACTGATTTTTTTTTCTGTTTGATATTAATAATTGTAATAATTTTTTCATCATCCCGAAAGTTTCTGTTGACAGACAAAGGGATTTACGTAAATATGAGAACCCACATAATTTTGACAATGGCGCAACTTTTAGATCCAAAACGGTTACAAGTGACAAAGTGTATCAACTTATTTATTCCCTTAAAAATTATTCTCATAGTGCTATGATGGTATTAATCTAAAGATGTTATTGCGCCTTGTTTTGCACTATATAAGTATCTTGCCTATATAATTAAACGTTGTCATAGAGACCGATGTATTGCTTCAAACTTGGAAATTTGGAAATATCATTCCTATTACGAAAATTTATAACCCAACGGAGCTCTCCCATTACAGACCAGTTAGCATTTTGCCCACTGTTTCCAAAGTACCTACTCGAAAAAATTGTTTCGGAACAACTGCCTGACTTTGTTCGAGTTGATAACATTTTATCGCCCAATCAGTCTGGATTCAGAGCATGCTATGGAATGACTCCTGTTTATTTAAGGTAACTGACGACATTTTTAGAGGTGTTTATAAGGATCAAATTAACGTGTCTTGGTAGATTATAGTAAGGCTTTTGATACCTTTGATCATTTTCTCCTACTTGAGAAGTTTGGCCTACATGAGATTCTGTTCCAAGACTGTAACATTTAAAAGCTACCTGAGTTAAGCTATCAACGAGTTGTGCACAATAGTTATCGTTTTAAGTACAGGTTAAAAATTTTGAGGCCCCCAGGGTAGTGTGCTATATTACAATTTTATATTGCATACTGCATATTTATTTTGCCGCGTCCGTCCGTGCGCACATGAGTCCCGACTTTGATTGTCATTCGTTCCGCACCAATGAAGCCATGTCGTATATTAACTCGGATCTAAATAAAATTTTCAAGATATCAGGGGCACATCTACTTGCATTAAACGAATGCAAGACTTAGGTTATGCTCTTTTATATACATGGATATGAGGTTGCGGATGATCCTGAATTTGTATATTAACAAATGATATATGCGATTCACTGGCCAAGACAACTTTATACAGTGACCGGCAGAAAGTTGGACACAAATGGAAAACTTTTTTATTATTAATTTCTCAGAAAATTTTATTATTGATAAAAGTTGGTGCATCATTTCAAACTCAAAACGCATATACCAAAATTTAAATATCTCTTTTTGGATACGAAGTAGATTCAAAAATGTCAAAATAGCTCAAGAGTAAACTACCCTTATTTTTTAAAATACGGTAAAAAGTTACTTACAAAAGTTGTTTGGAATCAAAAGTGGATGTCCGATTTAAAGTCACAGCCACCTAGTAAAAAAAAAAAGAAATTGAACTTTTTTGTATTTTTTTCGATCACCCTGTGTATTACAAAAAAAAACAAATACCGCAAGCGCAACTTATCATCAGATAACACATGAATTTGCTACTTAACTTTAATTTTGTTCGATTAGCAGCTAGAAATTTAAATTAATCGAAATCAGAGTTTAAAAATATTTTTTTTATTTTATATTTTTTAATTTTTGTGTCCATTGAATAAAATAAGTAGTTTTTTTGGCAAATTTTAATAATAAGTAATTTAAATGAAAACAGTAACTAAAAATAAATTTGCCAAAAAATTTGTTCAACTCTGTTTGCCTTTGGGACAGCAGCATTTTAGGATTCTCAATAACGGAGAGGACATTATCCATTTCATTATCTTCGTTACCTGTTACATTTTTTCTATGTGGTACTTGACATTTATTTTGCACTGAACCGAACTGCTTAAAACTCCTAAGAATTTTTGCCACAGTTGAGTAGTTGATGTTTTTGTCTGGATGTCGTTCATTGAAAATATCTGATGTTTCCCGACAAGTATGATAATTATTACCGTGTATTAAAACAATTTCAACTTTATCTTGAACAATAAGTGCAGGCATAGTTGCAGAATGACAATAACGGAGTTTGACCAACTTTGCAAGAGTTATTATTGGCCATAGCATGGATTATCCTATTAATCTCGTATTTTGTTCGATAGGTACCTCTAAGCAAATTTATTTTTAGTTACTGTTTTCATTTAAATTACTTATTATTAAAATTTGTCAAAAAAACTACTTATTTTATTCAATGGACACAAAAATTTAATATTTTTAAACTCTGATTTCGATTAATATAATTTTCTAGCTGCTAATCGAACAAAATTAAAGTTAAGTAACAAATTCATGTGTTATCCAATGATAAGTTGCGCTTGCGGTATTTGTTTTTTTTTGTAATACACAGGGTGATCGAAAAAAATACAAAAAAGGTAAATTTCTTTTTTTTGACTAGGTGGCTGTGACTTCAAACCTGACATCCACTTTTGATTCCAAATAACTTTTGTAAGTAACTTTTTACCGTATTTTAAAAAATAAGGGTACTTTACTCTTGAGCTATTTTGACATTTTTGAATCTACCTCGTATCCAAAAAGAGATATTGAAATTTTGGTATGTGCGCCTTGAGTTTTAAATGATGCACCAACTTTTATCAAGAATAAAATTTTCTGAGAAATTAATAATAAAAAAGTTTTCCATTTGTGTCCAACTTTCTGCCGGTCACTGTATATACAAAGAATACTTAAATAGATAAGTTAAGCTCAGATTATGTGACTCCTTGATTTGTTCTCTGTTATCTAATCGCATTAACTCAAGTCAACAAGTACACTCACTCTACAAAAAAATCAGAGCTCATTATGTATTCGTTTTAAGTATAATTATTTACTTGAATGTAATCATATTTTGACTAGGTCAGGTTATCTTAATGAAAGATTTGCCATAAACGTCTCATGTCTCAAATTAAAAATTATTCGTTCCAACACACCATATTACCTCTCAGAAAACTTAATAAAATCAAGTTATGTTCATAGTCGTACGACATAAAATGCCGAATAATTCTTGGTTGCCAGACATTCCACAGCGCAATTTTAACTCTTGTTCTCGTCTACTGCATCTAAAATATTTAATACGAAGCGTGCCGCAAGAACAATTTTTCGCGAAACCTAAATCCCAGTACTTAGACAAAGTTGTCGTCTTGCGAGACAGACTTTTGATATGGCAATACGACATTTGCACATCCGCACTGCACAGGTGACCGAATCTAGGAAAGTTCACCGCCAACAATTCATCAAGGAAAATTAATCGCGGCAAATTCATCGCATGCAAGTTCACCGCGCGGACAATTCGTCGCGGGGAAAATTCACCGCGTACAGTTCATCGCGCGGACAATTCGCCGCGGTGAAAATTCACCGTTTACAGTTCATCGCGGGTAGCATTCTCCATGTAATATATAATAAAAATCATCTTGCATTAAAAATGATTTTGTTGTCATTAAATTATGTACCTTTTAGTCATTTATTATACCTACATCTAATAAGAAATATTATGAGCTATTCCTCTAATGTAATCTAGAACATTACTTTGGCCGTAGTCAATTACAATATTCTTGATGCGCTTTGCGTTGTCGCGATATTTCTTCCTAGAGCCTGATCCTTCCTCACCTGCAATCAATTGCTCAAATCTAACCTAGTTGAGACTGTTCCCTTTTTATGCAATTAATAAATTTCCAAATGTTTGGATGGTGAGATAAAACTTACTGCTGAAAGCCTCTGTGCAGTTGTTGGTCTTCGGCAAATCTTGTAAGACAGGCTCATACAGGTTCCACATTGAATGAGCATGCCGTGGTTGTCAGCGATGTTGTCTCCTTTGAAGGCGCCCAATCCATGTGTCCTCGAAGTAATCGATTACTTCTTGTGCCTCTGCGGGCAAAATGTCACTTTCGCAAAGAGAATCAAAAGCAGCCACCACCTGTTGTTCGGGCACAAAAGCTATTGCAGCCAGCATACGTAACCTAATCGCAAACTCTGCGTCAGTTTCATATCTTCCTTTCAGGCCACATTGTTGTATATTTCTGAAAATACACTGGGTAAAGTGGAAAAAGCCTCCCCGGTGTCTCGCTTGGGGAAATTCCTTTCGCACGGCATTCATCATTGAACTTTCAAAATCGGTGGTGATTGTCGCAGGAGATAAAGATGGTTCCAACCTCTTCAAGTGCCGCAGAAGTTCGACATATGTAGTCTCAGTCTTGTCTGGAAGCAACGCATACACCAACGGTAGGGACGTGTGTGACGTGCGCAAGCCATGGAAGGTATAGAGTTGGCAGAATAGCAGAGGAACTACTGTCTTGAAGGTGCCATCCGCAAACCAGTGTTCACTTTGAGCCAGCAACTGAAGATTCTGTCTTGTGGAAAAAATTAGAATTCTCTTGTCTTCTGGACCCGGATCAAACAAGAGAAACCGTTCTTCTTTATATGTCTTGGTGTATTCTTCGGGAAACACAATACTGCTACGGTGTTCTGGAATTGTCGGATAAGAAAGGTGCTGGCTTCTGATGTTTCTTATCGATCTTTTAATACTGCTGACACTCGGAAGTCTAACAGCAGCTGATTGACTGCAGGTGCTAGAAGCGTCTGAAATTATTTGATGTGGCGTATCATGAGAATTCTTCGCTTTTGATCGGACTTTTTCGTAAATTTTTGCTGCTTCTAAATCTGCTGCGTCTCCAAGATGATTGTGTTATTTCCACGTCTTGATAACTTCTTCGCCAACTGTGGTTAATCGAGCTGGGCACCTGGCTTTTTGGTACATTGAACATTTCCAATGTACTTTGTTTTCAATGCACCGGTCTCGATAGTAGCAATGACCTTCCAAGATCAACTTCTTCTTTCCTTTCTCGAATTGCAAAAAATGAAGAGGCATCTTGTCAAAGTCAGTAAACAGATACAAATGATAATTTACCCTGAAATGGGCCATATATATATATTGTTTTTCTGGCAGCAGAATTTACAATTTAATTATTTACGGATTACGGATTAGAATAATTTTTTTGGGAATTATACCTACCTATTATAATTATTACCGGTTACGGATTACAATAATTTAAATATTGAATAATTTAAATATTCTCAGATATAATGAAGGTATTGTAATATTTGGTAATTATACATACCTATTATAATTATTACGGATTAACTATTTCTTTTCAAATTTTCATGTACTAGGATAATGTCACAATACTATACAGTACGCTCCAAAAAATTTATTATGAAATGTTAATATCTAATACTAAAAGATTTCCTACCTAAACCTATTATTCATTAGAGGAATAGCTCATAATATTTCTTATTAGATGTAGGTATAATAAATGACAAAAAAGTACATATTTTATTATACAGGGTGGCCTACTTGAAGTCCTGCTACAAAAAAGTGGACTACCCGCTGTGAATTTTCCCCGCGGCGAATTGTCCGCGCGATGAACTGTACGCGGTGAATTTTCCCCGCGGCGAATTGTCCGCGCGGTGAATTTGCATGCGATGAATTTGCCGGGATGAATTTTCCGCGGTGAATTGTTGGCGGTGAACTTTCTTGATACCCAGGTGACCTCGATACGAGGTAGGTCTGTCGAGAAGTCGGCCTAGCGACAATTCGAAGTGCTGGGGTTTCGGAGTGGAGGTACGCAGCACCGTTAGGCGTCCCGAAAGGCAGTTATTATAGACCTTCCGCCAAATTGACGCCTAACGTTTTCTAAATGATCTTTCTACAAAATATGCGATGCGACGACGATATCATGTAGCGAATGCGGTGGTGCGAAGGTCGGCCTGCCGAGAAGTCGGTCTGGCATTTCGAAGTCGCGGCGTAGCAGTAGCGTAGCGCACTCATTTAATAACATTCCCAGTTATATTAAGGTTCCAACTAGTAGAAATATAAGAATCTTCGTGATAAACTATAATAGTCTTTTCATTTCTCTTGTGATTGTCTTTTTTTTCTGTGTTATAGAAGAAAACTTGTATCGTTGACTGACGTATTAATAAAGACTGCTCACAACTGTCACGTCTGATGCTTTTTTGGCTCACCATGCGTTTTCCGGAGACAAATTACAATGGAAAATACATTGTTAGCCTTCACCGTTATCTCTTTTACAGGACGTGAAGCAATATGTGAGACGTCTTATAAATACGTCAACCAACGCTTGTAGGTACCTATATTTAAAACTGATGGCACTAACAAGGTTCATGCAATAGAATGCTCAGATAGTTCCAGAAAATTATACGGGGTCTTTGGCTCCCTCGAGGCTGTGACGCCTGTGATATCATTGATATAGGTATTTATTTTTCCCCAGAAACATTTCCTGCAGTTGCACATCCTTTTTAACTATGGGTAACTTTCATTAACAACTTTTGTTTGAATCTCTGTCCGTTCAAAATCTGCATGCTCAGATATGTAAAAAAAATACTCCAATAATTAATTCTCACCTCAGCCTTTACGTAATCGATTTATCCGTGGAAAACAACTGACGATCAACCATTATGCTTGAAAGTCTTTTATTTCGGTGTGTTTTGCTCAGGGGCTAGATTTTATGGTTTACTCCACATGATATGTAGTTTTCACCTAGAGAAGAAAATTCCAGGCATTTAACACTGTCACTTTGAAAGAGTGAGCATGAAATAAAACAGGATTTCGGAAATAATCGGTTTATTTGTCAAACCCCTAATATAAGATAAATTGTATTGCAATGTAATTTAAAACAATATTAGCAACACTTGGATAACTTAATCAAGCAGTGGAGTAAGTATCTAATATAATGTCGTTCCACCGCATCAGAATTATATTTTCTCCGTTTAGTTTGGAGAAGCACCGGACACCGGACACAAACCCAGGAATTTCCCGGCAAAGTAATAATAACGCCCATGTACTGTGAGGCCTATATTATGATAACGGTTAGGTTTTATCAGTAATTTTTAGAAAAAAATGCAGGAAGCAAAAATTATAAACCAATAACAATAATAACAAGATTTTTAACCTTGGTTGGCTCGAACTCGAACTCAGCTGCTGTTAAGCTGCTGAGCTTCCCGGATGGAACTGTCCTTCCGGGCGGGAAGTTGCTTTGGCGAGCAGCCGAGCATATCGGTCCTGGCGCGGCCAACGGGCTCATTGACTGGGAAATTTAAAATTATGCATTTGCCAAAAAAACGCAGTTCTGACTCTCAGAATAACGAAATGACAGTTTTTCTACTAAAATAAATTACCCCTAACGGAAAATAAATAACTAAGTATAACTACTGAACTAAATAGGAAACCCAGGAAACTAAAATAAATTGGAAACAGTTCTTAACCTAAAACTAAAACCGACAATAAAAAAATAGTAACTTCATTATATAGAGCGAAAAACAAGCGATTTACACTTTTGATGAAAACGTGAAATTTTATACATTTGGTGTACTGGGCAACTTATTTGCTTCTCAATCTAGTACCCCCGGCTCAAACCCTAATCAATTCTATTCTTTTTGCGAATACGGACACATATTTTTAACTTTAGAGTAATAATAAAAAATTTAAGAAAGATTACAATAATTGTTAAACCCCACCTTGTCTCACATATTTGTGGCCCCTTCTTCGAATAGAATGAGATTAACCCAGGCTTCGCCGGAGAGGTAAATCATTACCAGGTTCTTGCCGCCGAAGTTATACGAATTTCACGAATTTCTTGATGAAAAGTTAATCTGTGGGGCTGCAGATGTAAATCCTTTTTATAACACTATGCCAAGTCACTTGCAACAGCATTAAAAACTCTACCTAATTGGCGTCACAAAAAGAATATAGGATATAAGCGTCACGCAGTTTTCAAAAATATACATATTTTTCAAGCTTTTTTAAGGTCATCGTCAAACACAACGTAAAGGTTTATGCACCATATAATATTGCCAAAAGGTCTCTAAAGAGCCATATCGATTTTATTACTATTTTTACGCAAGTATAGGTAGGGTAAGTCCGGGAGAGATGGCCCACCGGGTGAGACGGCGCATTCAAATATTTTCGCCAGCATTACATTTGCACACCCGCTCAATTAGTCACTGCGAGTTTAATGTGCAGCTGATAACCTATTTCGTGTTTAGCAAAATACTGGTAAGTTATGTTCAATAATATTATTTGGATGGCTTGAAATTATTTTACGATTATGGAAATGCGTTGTCTTTTTATCGTATACTTTATTTTTAATAAAAATACCAGTGTGGAAATAGCTTCATAGGTTACTGAGATTATGTGGATGGGCCGTTATTGAAATGATTATGACGGGTAAACTGACAAATGGGTGGACCATCTCTCCCGCATTGTTGGGATAGATGGCCCACTGACGTCATGGGAGAGATGGCCATCTCTCCCTCATGGAGAAAATATACGGTAAATTATTTATTTGTTTTTTCAACTGATTACAAATGAAAAGCAACAGTAAGAGGGCAATTGTGCGTCGAAGATATTGAAATGGCTGCACAAGCAGTTAGAAATGGTATATACAATAGGAGTCAGAGAAGCCTGTCGCACATTCAATAACATTCCTCCCTCATCATTTAGAAATGGTTCTATGAGAGTTTTTCAAAATACCTGAATTTATGAGATCTCTGTGGCAAAGTTTTGTGCAAAAAGAGACAATAAATAAAAATACTTTTGTCGAACCATCTCACCCGCCTAGCTGGGCCAACTCACCCATATACTACGGGTGAGATGGCTCACTGTGCCTAAAGTTATTTTATTTTTTTATCGAGAAATCATATTTTGTTTTTGTCAAAATCCTACCTCTGCTATGACACTGTTTGTATTTACTTTTTAAATAAATTTTCATACTCAACTATCTGGATGCATTTCACTATTACAACGATTTTAGAAAAAGTGGGCCAACTCTCCCGGTCCTACCCTATATATCCTAAGATCTGTGAAATTATGGCACGGCTATCCACCGCATTTCGCTGCACAAATGGCCAGCCGTCGAACAGTGTAACCCATGCAAGTCTTGGTGATATTATATTAGGCGAACATGCAGTCACTTGTTTGTACTACAAACTATCTATCTTCTCTGTCTCCTTCGTCACTTTTTACTACTAGTACCAGGTTCGGTTTAATATGGTTTAAAAAAAGGGTTTTGCCTCGTATTTTATTGCCGAGGCGTATGTTCTCGAGCTACCCTGGTAAAATATAAATGAACTCACTTGGAACATAGTGATATACGGGGCAGGATCTATTTCATAGCATCTACCACGCTCTGCTACTGGTAAAAATAGCAGACTTATCAGCAGAAATCACCCGTGTAAAATTCAAAGGTTTCTATGCGGTCGACGTCGACCTAGTCAAGGAGGCAACTAAAAAGAAAGCGAGCGTAGCGATTTGATTGGTCGGCGCTAGGCAGTTAGGCCAGTGTAACCAGTGCCGTGCACGGAAATAAGGATTGCGATTTATTTTACAGATTTTGGTTTTGTGCATAGATTTTTATGTGGTGTTGTTTTGTGTGAAACAAAGTTATTGGTTTGCTTTGGTTTGAATTATTTCAAAGTTCATTTTATTATTTTTTTAGAACATTTAAATAAAATTTTAAATATTATTAAGCGCCGCGACCGCCTAAGACTCGGTCTTGTTTTACAAAGCAAACTCCGCCCATAAGCGTTTTTATGCTGTTCCAAGTGACTTCATTTTTACCATACCAACGGATACTCCAGTTCTCACAAACGTTTTGGGACAATCTTTCATAATGTAACATACGGGGCATTTTCCTTGAGCCCCTCCGTTTGCACTGTCGGTCGGCCAGGCCACTTCCCTTCTTTCGTTCCACTGTGGTTCCACACTTCCAGTTTCCCTAAAATATGACGAATAGTATGACGAGGAGAACACTTTTAAGCGTGCTGTAAACAAGAATGTTGTTGTCCCCAAGAAATAGCAGTCTTGCGACCGACGAAATCAGTGAGTCTTGCCCTCAGAGAAATAACCAAGGATAGAGGGAGTAAGAACAAAAAGTAAACAAAGCCAACATCTTTTTGAGTGATGCCACGTAATCCATTGTTTACAGCATTTCATTTCAAAATAGAAGGGTTTATAATGGGATTAAATGAAGGCACACCACCCATAATGCTAAATTAACAAATGTAGTTATTAATTTCTTGTATGTAACAATTTTAAACTAAAACTAAATTGCGCTGTAATTATAGTAACAGCAAGTCAAGTTTTCCGATTGTTTACACGTATGCATTTTTCCCGTTTTTAATTGTTTTTCTGTTAATTTGTAGGCTATTTATTAGTATTTAGGATACAGTGATGATTTTGTATACAATGGGACGCAGAAAGTGTGTGGTATGTGGCTAAATTGATATTTCTCAGGATATAACCTATCTCAGGTAAACGTTGTACACACGGGTCTAATGTTTGTTTACTTCGGTAAATTTGCATAAGATGTTGGTTGACTACAAACGTACGTATTTTGATGGTGTTGCTCCCTCTATCCTTGGTTAATTCTCTGAGGTCTTGCCCAAAATACGTCCATTGTTCGTTCATTTTCCGTCCGTTTTTAAAACACGAACATATCATAAAAGTTTTTTTTTTGTTGTTGAGTAAACACCATTCTAGCGCAGAAATTTGATTTGGAACAACGCAATACACACGTGAATTTCAGTCAACGCTTTTACCTCGTCAGTTTGACATTGCCAGTTGTCAAAAAGGTTTAGATAGCAAATGATAGAAACCTATCAAAGACATACGTTTGAGTTTTCAACGCCAACTTGAGGTCTAATCTAAATAAACGCTCATTAACATTCAACTTCGGTTTAAAATTTTGCACAACTGCAGAATTTGTCTCGTGGAAGATTTAGGTATCGGTAATTAACTTAGGATAACTAATCTAGAAAAATCGACCAGACAAAATCTACACTGTTCAAAAGGACTTTATGCCACGAAAAGAAAACGGGCCCAATTCATTATATGCATAAGGAAGGATAAAAAAATTTGAAAGGTTTTCTTCGAAAAACGTCCATTACTTAGCGCCGCGCCGTATGGAAAACTGGGGCATACGGCTCGTAATGGTTAATAAAAATCCGGAGTGTGGCACCGGTCCAACAAATCCTCTCAAGACAACATGATTAATTAAGGAGACCTCAAACACGATGTAAATTTTCGGGCAAAGAAGGGAAATAAAGTGTCAACGCGTTTGAAAAATGTGGCTCGTTCCAGTGGATCCCTCTTTGAAAGGGACGTCAAAGAGTAGGTAGACTATTTGTATAATATGACGGAGTCTTCCCCGTGCTCCAACAAGATGCTGATAATCAATATATTATTGTAACGGTGTCGGCTTTGAGTCGGCCGCCTAATACGTGAACTTGACACGTCCCCTTAGAAATCATATACAGGTCCATCACAGCGTGGACCTTTAGACAGAGAAAAATGGAATATCAGATTGGTTAGTTTCATATACCCATTAAAAGAACCTCATTTTTGGTTCTGAGTCACTGTACTATTTTAATTAACTATAAAATTAGGCTGAATTCTATAGGTAAGTGGTAAATAAGCATAACGCCATTTGCAGGTGGAATATGTCATATACAATGTGTTCCATCTTAAGTGTGAACACTATCGTAAAATTTTTCATTTTGGGATATACGAGTGTTTCTTTTTCCATCATGATTGGACGTAGGAAGCAATATAATTATCTTTTTTTTATTACCATCCTTTAAAATTTACTGTTGTACCAATTTTGATAAAAAAATATACAGCGGTAAAGTTTTTACAACAGGGTCAACTTTACAAACACGAAGTTTAGAGAATTTTACTTAAGTATAAGTAGGCCGAGAAAACATGAAACAAATGGCATTGATGACATTGCAAAGGTGTCAATAATCTGTTAAAATTTTTTGGATTGCGATATAAGTTCACTGTCCTGTGGAATAATTACTTTTTATTGAACGAATAATCGATAGTATATAACCCTCAGAACAAATATAGACTAACAATTCAATATAATACAGACCCCGCCAAGATAAAAAAATGTTTAGTAACATTATTTGTCTGAGAAATCTAAAACAAAACAATTGAATCATTGCACCATTGCCAAACTTGTTCATAAATTTATCTTGTACTTACAAAATAAATGTATAACCAACGTTAAAAAACATCAATTTGAAACAATTAGTTGATATCTACAATCTAAATAATAGTAAAAATTTGGACAGTTATCATTTAACAATACATTTTACTGATTTTGTGAATTTATTGATCCTACTTGGTCTATAAATAATATCCTTAATAAATTGCTTATTCTGGCTAACGTGGCAACGTTGCATGAGCTCTTTGTGATCGTTGCGCATTTGCTTTATTATGTCCCAACAGCTGATCCAGAGTTCGTTGATATTTCGCCGCTTTGTGTCGATGTGTTTCGAGTGTTTACTTTCGCGTTATTCTCGTTTTTTTAGGAGATTTTGGAGTTATTGGACAAAAGACATATATTTAAGTTAGTAATTAGTAAATTAGTGTAGTTTCAAGAACGATAGGAAGAGTAAAGTGTTGGATTAGTGGCATAGGAAATGTAACCATATATAATGCAGGCTTAAGTGTCAAATTTGTTGTTTTTGTTTTGAGTAGGCATTTTTTATGTTGGCTGATTAGAATGCGGCCTTTAGGTTAGTCTATGATTATTATTTGTCTGAGATATAACAGTTAATTATTTAATTAAGTTCTAGTAGATGAGTCGGATGTAATAGTCTGAGGTCCTGAATAGGCTCTACCTACGCTCATCTGATGTATTCCTAATGAAAGGTATTTTTTATATAAGAAAAAGCAAATCGCGCATGGGATGCCCAATCATATATCCATGCAGAGCTAATAAGTAGATACCTCTAATTAAAAATGATTTAACTAACTTTTTTTAGAAGAGTGCTCTTTCTGTAACTTTAAATTTCAAATGTCTAGGGCACTTTAATTTTTTCAAAAAAAAAAACTAATTTTTCACGTCAAAAGGTAATCTTTTCGTAGGTTTGTTATGAAGGAAACTTGTTCAGAATACAAAGTTGAGTAGGTTTGCGAAATTTCAAAAAATTTCAAAAGTCTGAGCCTATTTCAGTTTTTAGCCATTTTCCCACTTTTTTTTTAGCAAAGTGTCCTTTCTGTAGCTTTCATGTCAAAATGTTATTAAACAATTATTTATGACGAAAAACTGTGTAGACATAAAAAATTTCACCCTTCTAAAAAAGTTAGTAGTTAAATAGGTTTTAAATAAAGGCAGCTGTGCAATGATATGGTTAGGTTTTCCATGCGCGATTTGTTTGTTTTGTTATAAAAAAAAAACTTTTCATAGGAAATACAGATGAGGGTAGTAGGTATCATGTAATAAGGATGTTAAAAATTGTTTATACGCCATAAAAAATGCCGTATAAGGCCTCCACTGGAAATCTGTCAAATACTCAAACAATATTGTCGGTTGAAAAAAATAGCGAGAAGTATGATACCTGCATAATAATATAGGTATCATATTAATTCCCTATCTTTATTAAGCCGGGACCAGACAAGAAGTAGGATACCTGCATAATAATATATCATATTAATTCCCTATCTTTATTAAGCCGGGACCAGACAAGAAGTAGGATACCTGCATAATAATATATCATATTAATTCCCTATCTTTATTAAGCCGGGACCAGACATTGTTTGCCACGTTCATTGTAAATGACGGAGTCTACCGCCAGCATACGGCGAACCCTCGGGCGAGGCGAACACGTATCGAGCAGACTGCGAATTTCGATCCGGGGTTAGCTTTGACAATGAACGGGCATGACGCGAGCTCTTTGAGTTCGTCGAAAAAAAAGACAGAAATTTGATTACGGAGAGTGCGAGCTGCTCGCCCGCGCCGTCCACATCGATGGCGAATCCCGCAAGCGGTATACGCTCGGCTCGCGGTCTGGTCGCCAATCTGGACGCGACTTTATCTTGAACTGTACGTATGCATGTATATTGCGTATAGGTATGTAACTTTGTAAAGGAACCTAGCAAATCGATCCCCCCCCCTTCTAATTGCAGTATCCATCTGAAATTTCGCAAAATTATTCAATTCAGCAACAGAGTATTACGGTACCGTCGAGATTTATGATGATGAAGGCAGATGGGAGGTGGGGATAATGTAAATTCCTTGACTAATGGTGGTCCAGAACCAGATAAGCACCTATATAGAGTGTTTTTTTTTTAACTTGGGATTGTATTGAGACGCGGAAACATACGAAGGTCTGGAAGGGACACTCGCCTTTTTTTCTAGATTCGCTCCTAAAATTTCGACGTATAAGTCGAGTCTTTAAAATTTCGACTTATAAGTCGAAATATTGACCCAAAAATCCGACTTATAACTCGAAGCTTTAAAGTTTCGGCTTATAAGTCGAAATATTGAACTAACATTTCGATTTATAACTCGAAACTTTAAAGCTTCGACTTATAAGTCGAAATATTGACGGTCAATATTTCGACTGATAAGTCGAAATTTTAAAGATTCGACTTATAAGTCGAAATTTTAGGAGCGGATCTAGAAAAAAATACGAGTGTCCCTTCCAGGCCTTCGTAGAAACATGCTTAGAAAACTTTATTTTGTTTAGAAAACTGCAGACGCGTCGTTGCCAGATATTTGTTAGTATCTAATTTATTAAGCTCAGTAATCAAGTGACTCTCACGAAATGGGACTTTACTTGCAAAAACACCTGTATCTTATAAACAACTAATGATTTCAGACATTATAAAAATGACTTTATGAAATCAGGGGTCAAGACTTAACTTTTTCTGAAGTGCATTAGGTCTGTCAATATTCTAGACTAAGTCTGAATGCAGGCGCCCAGAAAAGTGTTGAGTAAAACAAAAACATACTATAGTAAAATCGAGCAACTCTTACGCCTGGCGTAAACAAGAGCACGTGCGTTGAATTATCCGCCATAGCCGCACGGAGGTACGATCTTTATTTAATTTTAGTTTTACAATTGTGTACATCAAAATATTTCGGACAAGAATTATTGGCTTAATTAAAATGGTTCAAAACATCGATAAAATTATTTGTGGCAGTGTCTAAATAGCTGAAAACAAAAAGATAAAACTGAATATCTACACTTTTGGAATCGACTACGTCCCTGTTGCCGAGTCGGGTGAAATTTTATAGCCTACCGACCAATCGCGGATCGTCATTGAACACGTGGTTTTATTTACGCCAGGCGTACGGATTCCTCGATTTTAGTATAGATATATAACGCTGATTTTGGACCCAGTATATGCAGAAAACTAACTAAAACTAGTCTGTATTTGCTACTATAGTAAAATCGAGCAAATCTTACGCCTGGCGTAAACAAGAGTACGTGAGTTGAAATATTCGCCAGGGCCGCACTGAGGCACGACCTTTATTTAATTTTAGTTTTACAATGGTTTACATCAAAATATTTGGGAAAAGAATTATTGGCTTAATTAAAATAGTTCAAAACATCGATAAAATTATTTGCGGCAGTGTCTAAATAGCTAAAAACAACAAGGTAAAACCGCGTAACTACACTTTTGCGATCGAGTACGTCCCTGTTGTCGACTCGGGTGAAATGTTATAGCCTACCGACCAATCGCGGATCGTCATTGAACACGTGGTTTTATTTACGCCAGGCGTACGGATTGCTCGATTTTAGTATAAATAGAATTTAGAGTGTCAAAAAGTCAATAGCTTCTAAACATAATATATTAGACACTACCTACATAATTACCTCACAACCACAACATTATTTTCTGACATTGTAACTGAATAAGCCTCAGGCGGCCGACTTGTGAGCTATACAGTGTCTTAGCGACAGGTGATAAAATATAAACAATAAAGAAAAACTTGCACAGCCGCATAACCCGGCTTTTAAGAAGAGGCAACTAATATAATGCTTTTAAATTGCCCCTAGAACAAACTTCATATTACAACTGTGGCAAATACCAGAATAAGGAACTAGGACGCCACTGCGATCCCACGTAAAAATAGACGTAGTTTACTCTTATGCTAATTAACGTTTCTTTAATTTTCTGGTCACCCAGTATAAGTAATGTCAACTTTTTCCATGCCAATTTTATTTTAAGAGCAAGTAGACTTTTCTTATGAAGAATGACTTTTTTCGAAGAATTGAAAATAAAAAAAATTACAAGTACAGTTAAGTCCATCCGTGTTCACACTGTATGCTTTGAGATACTTATATTTATAAAATAACCTAAATCGTATAAAAAACTGGAAAACTTGAATGTGCTAACAATAACATCTTTTCAATATCATGAAACAAAACAAGTTGCCTTTGGTAATGTATCTATAACTATATATCGTTGAGCTAAACTGTTTATCCAATCAGAAAGAGGTATAAAGACATGGCGTACTTTTAAAAGAGTTAATAGAAGAGTTTGAGATAAAAGTTAGGATTGCTCAGATTCACAAATTGTTAATGACAAGAACGAAAAGTAGCAATGAATCTGTACAAGAATACATTTTAACTATGCGAGAAATAGGAAGTCGTGCAAGCATAGATGTTGAATGTTGAGGTTGTAATGCAATATATTATAGACGGTATTCAAGACAATTCGCCTAATAAATTTATTTTATATGGAGATAAAGTTTTTCGGAGTTTAAGGAGAAGATAAAAAAATATGAACAAATGACTAAGGAAAAACAAATGATGCACGAGAGGAAGACGAATACTAATAGGAGAAATGGAAGTATCAATCATAATAAAGGGAAGCCAGAGTGTTGCTATAATTGTGGAAACAAGGGGCATAAATCTAATGAGTGTCCTGATAAAAGTAAGGGGACCAAATGTTTCAATGCAATAGCTATGGTAATCTTTCATTAAACTGCCCTAAGAAGATGGAGCGTAAAAACTCTACTACACCAGGTCGATCAACAAGTCTAAATATCGTTGATCTGGTTCCAAAAAAAAAACGTCACTTTGAATATTGAGGGTCAAACAATACCAGAACTATTAGATACTGTGAGTGACATAAGTGGAATAAGAAGTGAATGAGATTTTTTTCAAGCATATTCCACTAAATCAAAAACAAGTATTTTTGGAAGGTCTTGGAACAGGTAACGCACTTACTTTAGGCTCGTTTTATGATAATGTGTTAGTGAATGACGAAGAAGTGTATCCAATGTTATATATAATACCAGTAATCGAAATTCGTTTAAAGGCAGTTTTAGAAATTGATCTGACGAAAACTTATGACATTTACATAAGAAATGATGAAGTGTTTCTGATCAAAAAAGAAAATAATAACTTTCTTATGGAAATATCAGTTTATGATAAAAGTGAAACGTTAGGCGTAGAACATATTATAGAAAATACAGAGTGTAAAGATGAGGTGAAGGTATTTATACAGAACTACAGACCTGAGAAGAATGAGGAACCAATTTATCAAAGTCGCGAAGACTATCTGCACCAGAGAGAAGAGAAGTTGAGTGTCAGATTGAAAAATGGTTTAAGGAAGACATAATAAGAGAGAGTTCGTCGGATTTTGCAAGTCCTATAGTTCTTGTAAAAAAGAAAGATGGAACAACAAGAATATGCGTAGATTTTAGAAAGTTGAATAAAGTTATTGTAAAAGATAGATTTCCATTACCGCTGATTGAAGACGTTTTAGACCGGTTACAATATGCTAAATGTTTTAGCACAATAGATCTCATAAATGGTTTTTTTCCATGTTCCTGTGACAGAGAGTAGTAGAAAATATACTGCATTTGAAACACATAATGGACAGTTCGAATTCCTAAAATGTCCTTTTGGATTATGTAATAGTCCAGCAGTATTTCAGCGTTTTATTTGTCATATTTTCAGAGAATTAACAATGAAGAATATAATGATGTATTACATGGATGACATAGTAATATCACAGAATAAATAGCTTTGCAACAGAAGCCTCCTTACGGATATGTGTAAAAAATAAGCGAGTCTCCATTTCAATTTACAGAAAGACAGACTGCATTTTAAGCATAAATTTGGTTCTAATACAATCTCTCTGCTATGTAGATTAACGTAAAGTCAAATAAAATGCTCATTATTCGTGTCTTTAGAAGATATTTCTCTAAAAAGCGAGTCTCCTTTTGACACATGTCTCTAAAGAATTGTCTGTATTACTCGTTAATCTGTGGTAATATTAAGTAAAGATGAAAGAGAGGGAGTTATGGTTTGGTAATAAAGATAAAGAAATGCCAATTTTTAAAGAAGAAAATTAACTTTCTTGGATTTATCATTGAAGATGGAAAAGTTCGACCTTCCGAAGAAAAGACGGAAGCAATTCGACGATTTCCAGAACCTTCAACGCATAAGCAAATAGAGTCATTTTTGGGATTGACAGGATATTTCAGAAAATTTATACCCTCCTACTCTATACTAGCCAAACCGTTGAGTGACTTATTACGAAGAAATCAATCATTTGTGTTTGGAGATATACAAAGACAAGCTTTTGAACAAGCTTATTAACCATTGTTAATTATATATAGCCGTGAAAGAGAAACAGAACTACAAACAGATGCTGGAAAACATGGGTATGGAGCATGCTTAATCAAAAAATACGAATACGATGGAAAGTATCACCCTGTATATTATATGAGTAAAAAGACGACACCAACAGAATAAAACTATTGCAGCTATGAACTGGAAGTACTTGCAATACTAGCGGCTGTAAAGAAATTCAGAGTATATCTGTTGGGTATAAACTTTAAGATAGTTCAGCATTTCAGAAGACAATGGAGAAGAAATATTTGAAAACAAGAGTTGCCAGATGGGCACTACTTTTAGAAGAATATTCTTATAAAATTGAACATAGAAGAGGTAATAAAATGAATCATGTTGACTGTTTAAGCCGAAATCCTATGATGATGGTGATGTCTAAAATGATAAGTGAACAAGATGGTGTAATACAAAGAATAAAAATAGCACAAGAAAAGGATGATCACATAAGAGCTATACAGAAAATTTTGGAGAAAGAAGAGTATGAAGATTATTTTCTAAAGGATGGTATTTTGTATAAATATGAAGCGGGATATGAGCTGATAGTTGTTCCAAATAAGATGCAAAAAGCTGTGGTAAAGAAGGCATATGAAATAGAACACTTTTCAGTGGGAAAAACTGAAGAAGTAGTCAAAAGAGAGTTTTATATACCTAAATTGAAAGAAAAGATAATGAATTGTATCAGGAATTGTATTCGATGTATACTAAGAAGCAAGAAAGAAGGAAAGAAGGAAGGAATCTTGTATGCTATAGGTAAACAAGAAGGACCGTTGCATACCTACCATGTAAATCACGTAGGACCGTTGCAATCTACAAACAAAAAATACCAGTATGCAAGTCATAGATAATTTTTCAAAATTCACATGGCTGTATGGAACCAAATTGACGGCGGAAATGAGACAGTCAAGTGTTTGCAAATTCAACAACAGACATTTGGAAATCCATCTAGAATTATTACTGATAAAGGAACTGCATTTACAGGAAATGAGTTCGAAGATTATTGTAAAGAGGAAGGTATCCAACATATAACGATAACCACAGGCGTACCACGAGGAAATGGCCAAATTGAGCGTATAAACAGAATTATTGTGCCAGTTCTTACAAAATTGAGTTTGGAAGATCCAACAAAATGGTTCCAATATTTGGAAAAAGTTCAGAGAGCATTAAATTCCACTTGGCAAAGAAGTATAAATACTACCCCTTTTGAAGTTTTAGTAGGAATAAAAATGAGAAACAAAGAAGATATTAGTGTGAAAGAACTTTTAGAAAAAGAAATGATAGAGCAATTCAATTATGCCAGAGATGAAATAAGAGAAGAAAGCAAACTTCAACTTTTAAAGATTCAAGAAGAAAATAAAAGGACCTACAATTTAAGACGGAAGAAACCAAAATTATATAGAAAGGGTGATTTAGTGGCTATAAAACGTACACAATTTGGGTCAGGATTAAAAATAAGAAAAAAATATCTTGGGCCATATGAAGTTTCAAAAGTGAAGAATCATGAACGTTATGAAGTAATACAGATTGGTCATCATTGGGATCAAGGTCCAATGATAACTTCTACGTGTGCTGAATTCTTGAAACCTTGGATTGAAAATCAAAGTGAATCCGAGACAGATTCAGAGCAGGATGGCCGAATGTAGGAATGATTTACGTTGAATGTTTATCGTTGTAGAGTCATTACCCTGTAGAATTAAAGGGACAATGGGACCTGTAGGTTTGATAAAAAAAAAGAATTTCTGACACGATCAATTTGACGATTGTACTTTGAATTCTTTATCCTACAATAAAATTATTTGAAATGTATTCGGGATCTCTATAAACTAACCCATAGACAACTAAAAACCTACATAAAATAAAGGGGGCCGCCAAAAATGTATGCTAAGTAGCTACATTTGGTAACGTGAGCAGGTACATTATACATATATTTCTGTCAACTGCTCACAAAACTTCCACCTATTTTAATTTTTTTTTTATAGAATTACATCTGTTTATCTATCTTTATTTTTGGGATTGTTTTCCAGTGGCCCAAAAACATCGTTGTTATAGAAATTATTATAGGGGTCAAAGACTCCTCTAATATTAATATGCAGTAATAATATCTAATGTACTGTCTATATGTGTATAATATTAAATAAGTTTAAACTCGAGTTTAAATTTGGTGGCGTCTTTAAAAAAATAAGTTGGGGCCACTTGACAAACGATTATGATTATGGGGCCGTGGTGGCTAGGTTGGGAGCATTGCTAACTTTATAGGAAAACACCGCTGATGGCCAAGATCGCTGGACAAAATGTGCATTCACGGTGCTCCTTAATAGCTCGTATTACTACGGTTTTCTAGGGTTTTCCGTAGTAGTGGAGCGAATGCTATCCTAGTTCTATCGGGAAAAGTCGGCCCAAGCCGCAAATGGCAACGAAGACAAAATAATATTAATTGCCCCCTCCTCCGCACAAGCATTCAGTTGCTTTTGGGGTACTCCTAGTTTGAAGTATTATTGTGACGGTGAGAATTATTATTATTACCTAATGAAAACACTCATCATGACATGAGCCTGAAAGGTTTGCATACCCCATGAAGCTAAATCTTTTATTAAAAGTGAAGTGATATTTTGTTCCAAAGTTTCATTATTTTCAACGTTTTCTCCACTAAACTCCATCCGGGGCATACTGTAAATACGATTTTAAAATTTGGGCGAAAGTATATCAGCATCATTGAGTTTGAACAATGTCACATGCGCGAAAGGAGCCCCCTTTGAAGTTCATGAGCGTCAAAGGGCGGGACGACTATTTGTATAATCGGAGCCTTTATATATGTGCACCATCGAGCTATATATAATCGATATAAGGACGAGCTTGTCTTCGAGTTAGGGCGCTCGCACGTGATGATTGTGGTAAATCACATTTAGCGGTCGACTCTTGGGAAATCACATGGTCGCCAACGTCGAAAATGTGCTATGCTATATTGGGTATCGGATTTACAGAGAGAGGGTGCCGAATTAGCAAAATTGGACTCACTTTATTGAATGTCCGTGAAGCTAGCGACGGTTTTTCAGAGAGGAATTTTTAAAATGGAGCCAATTTGAGGATATGGCCAATCCACACAAAATGTAATTCTATACCATGGTATTGTGTTATTTTTCGTTAATCTGGTAAAGGATTAACCCCGCAAATTTTTACAAGTGACGAACAACAGCCCAAGGCTTAGTTGAGAGAAAAAAATCAACCGCGACTACCGTTCAAGGGTGGCAAAGAGAGGGTGAAAAGACCGTCCGCAATTGCAGGATTATCTACCTGTAAGTTTGTACCTATAATATGTCTGTTCAATTAACTGAGTGCACCATTAGGACAAAACGGTGTGATACGCCTCATCTGGAAAACGCTCCAGTGCTATAATTCCGGTACTGTCCAGTAAATGTCCGGGTATGCGCGTCTGACAAATTCACCATATCGTTAAGCCTTTGAGGATGCAACTATGTAATAATAATAATAATTCTCACCCTCAAAATACTCCACACTAGGAGTACCCATGAAGCAACTGAATGTTTTTACGGAGGTTGGGGATATTATTATTATTTTGCTTCGTTGCCATTTGCGGTCGACTTTTTCCGATAGAACTGGGATAACATTCTCTCAAGTGCTACGGAAAACCCTAGAAAATCGTAGTAATCCTAGTGCGCGTATGACAATAATTAGTAATAAAACCACACTGATAAAGCTATTAGTATCGTAAATCCACAATTTGTCCAGCGCTCTTGGATATCAGCGGTGTTTATCTATAAAGACATGCCTCGAACTCAACTTAAACCAAGGTCGATGAAAGGCAGAGAAACATGCAGTCCAAATAGTTCGGCGACGCTACGAACATCGCCACCGCGGCCATATGTTTCCGACTTTTTCATTAAATGCGGTTTTCACAGAATTTTTACCACTGGTCGAATTTATCGGTAAATAGCATTTTACCTATTAATAATTAATATACTAATGGAGCATTGTTAAAATCATGAGGCGAAAAACTCTTGCTTATATTCTCTAGCATTTTCAGTAAATATGTTTTGAATATTTACACCACCAATAAGACAAAATGCGATTAGTTGCAGTGCCCAAGATGCATGAAACATGTACCGCATACCCAGTGTTGTGAAATAAACGCCCTAGACGATAAATTAAAATAAAAATAGATTTCTGCTCTGGTACTTTTTGAAAAACGCTCCGATGTGATTTTTTAAGATTTTTGTTCTTTTCCATTTTATGTAATATATTCTTTAAGATAACTTAGTTCTGTTATTAAAAGATATGCCAGTCGAACATGGACAGCACTGTTTCGGGACGGTTATCCCTCATAATTAGTGTGGCTCACTCGACTGCCGTACAGTAATTGTGACGTCAGTCTTTGCCGATCCAGACCAGTGGCTTTGTCCTGCACCTTTAGGTCTGCTATCTTTTTAATACTCCCAGTCGAGTAAAGTTGTGCTCAGCTTATAGGGATCGCAAAAAAAAATCCAAACAGGATAATTTTTTTCTGGGTTGCTTGGGGACTGCCTCCTGAGTGTCCAACCAAAAGGTCACACTCTAACTCCTGGTACGAATTGCGCTATAGGGTGATTTCCTAAACATTTTTTAGAGCAAAATGACAGTTACAAAGAACTTGTATACTTCTCATTGACAACCTGTTCAGAAACATAAAAAAATAATTATTATAATATAAGTTCACGTGGCAGTAATAGCCCTTTGGGCCCACTCTAACGGTATGCCTATGGTTTTTCGAAGATTTTCTATTTTTAACTTCATTATAAAACACATGGCAGCCTGACCAAAATAATATCAAAACGCATATTTTTCGATTAAATGAAAACTTCCATATGAAGAACCCAGGATGACTCTCTGATTCATACCTTATTATTGTGAGAATATACGCAACATAATGCCACTTTGCATACTGAGTAAAATCACGTCAAAAAATCTGTCACTATCTCCCGGTCTAAAAGGGTAGGCGCTCAACAATAATTATTGAACAGATATCTAAATCCCATGAAAACTTACTAACACCATTATAGGCAAAGTTTATAAGGGTATAACTGCAAACGTTAGAGAACCAAATTTAACACTGCCGGCGTTGACTGACGTATTAATAAGACTTCTCAGGGCTATAGCTTCATATTCTGAAAAGTAGATGGCGCCTGTGGCCAACAATGTATTTTGCATTGTATTTTGCCTCCAGGAAGCGCATGGTGAGTCAGTCAAACATGACAGCCGTGAGCAGTCTTTATTAATACGTCAGTCAACGCTACCGGGTTGTAAGGTAGTGTACCAAATCTCAACAATAACAGTCCAAACTTGTTGCCTTGGTTACCACCTTTATTGTTTAGCCTTCACAAATAAACTTGTCAGATATTGTCACTGATCAAGAATATTCTTTCAGCTCCAAAATTCGCACTAAAATCGCGTTCTAACCTTTAAGTTCACTTCAGGCCCAATTCCCAAGGCTTATATTATTCTCAAGTGGAAAACTGGAGACTACTTTAGAATATTCCTGGCCAATGATAGTTGCACAAATCATAGGTAAAGTTCTAGTCGATTTAATGAAAACCCAATATGTAGGTACAGGGAAAACAATGAAAACTAAAATGGGGGTCTCAGGCCAAGAAAGATGTAACGGAAAATGCCTCCAAACTAGTCGTAAAAATTATAAAACTGTAAGTGTATTAGAATACCGAAACTTAAATTTTATCTGCCAAATCATTGAGTAGGTTAGAAAACAGTGCAAACATGTTCGTTAAAAGCTGATTATAACAACTTTAGACGCATTTTTCGTTACACTAGGTTATATAAAGTTGATGGAAATATTTACTCTACTATAGGTTATACTCGTATACTTTAAAGTCGTATAAAGTTACTAAAATAGGTGCTGGTAACCTTAATAAATTGCTTCATTTAAGTGTTTTAATAGGTTTTGCAACTATATTAAATTACTAACAGTGGCTTAAGTTCGGTAATCTAATAAAAATTTAAAATCAAATAAAGCAAAACCTTCCAGTCGAAACTCCACAAACAGTTTATATAGGTACTTAAAAAACTATACATGTTTCAGATCACCAAGGGTTCATCTTCAGCAGCGAAAATTCATTAAAGTGAGGTATACAACGCTAGAAACAGGTATAAATATGAAAAATCAACATATTCTAAAAATTACCTTACCTTACAAGCATAGTTTAAAAAAATTATATTATCAAAGAAAGAAAGTTAGCGGCTTTATGGGACTATAAATTTTGGCAACTGGTAATATCATACCAACATATAAGTTCTAATGGATGTGCCGGTGTTTTCATATTTGAATCGTTAGAGAAGGTAGACTACGACAGCTGTTTCCCCTTATTAGGTTCATCAAGGCAGCCATAACCTTCCCGAACAACTCAAACCGAAACGGTAGCACTTATAATAGTGTAACACGCACTTGGAGGTGAGAAACCAACCAGTGGCGCCATCTAGTATCAAGCTGATAGTACCAGAGCCGAAATTTTACAAAACATAGTAAACATCAACAAGAAAAAGTTAGGTTCACAGATAGGAAAAAAGATAGGAAAAAAGAAAAGCACTTTCTCGCACTTTTTAACGGGCTTTAAGATGGAATTTTTAGATTTGTTCTACAACATTTCGTTTTTGAGAAACCATCTTCTACTTTACTTTTTAAATATGGACATGGATTTTTTTTGCAGATTTTGAAAGCACTCTGCATTGCAAATACCATGATGTATGACACGAAATATTTTTAAAATGTTATACTGTCATTTTTTTTCTATTGCTGCCCTGTATTTAATAATAGGAAGTCTAAATAATATTAATCAGTATTGTCAACAATTTAACTTACAGTTTATTTTTACTTCGAAAACTTAATATTTTTAAATTCGGCCCTGTCTGGTTAATGCTTTCCTCTGTTGTTGTACAGCAAACAGTGTCGCATTGTTTTTTGGAGTAAATTCTTCGCTTTTTCTAATTGTGAGAAGAAAGCTTTAAGCCAATGAAACCAATAACTTTTGCCATTTTTTATTAATTGCAACAATACATTCGTTGGGCCTCTACACTATTTCTCTGACACAACATATAACATGCTAACATGTTAAATTTGTCTTCATTTGAACAAGCACCCTCCATTTCTAATAATATAAATTACTAAATGATACACAGTGGGAGTTATGACAAATGACAAGGGGTTGGTTTCGTTGTTTCAAGGCCTTCTAGGTGGAGGATTTTTATTTATTTTTTATTATCGTATGTGACTGTTATTAGTCTTTGCCGCCCTTTTTTTAGTTCTCCCATTGAAAGATAGGTAAGTTTTGAATTAAATTGTTGATAATACTGATTAATATCTAGACTTCTTATTAACAAATACGGGGCCGCAATAGAAAAAAAAATAATGAAAAAAAAAGGAATTTTCAGTATAATTGTCTCAAAACATTTTAAAAATACTTTGTGTCATACATCATGGTATTTTCAATGAAAAGTGTTTTCAAAATCTGACAGAAAAGTCCAGGTCCGTATTTAAAAAATAAAGTTGAAGATGGTTTCTCAAAAACGAAATGTTATAGAACAAATCTAAAAAAGGATCTTAAAGCGCGTTAGAAAGTGCCATAAGAAAGTGTTTTTCTTTTTTCCTATCTGTGATAAGAACTTCAGAAAAAAAAATAAAATAGAAAACGCAAAATTTCACTTTTTTCAAAATAACTAAAAAACGAAAAAGATATTAGACATCTGTTTATACCATTTTATTGACCTCAAAATTGCGCAACTTTTCCCCATTGAACCGTTGTTCTATCTCTCACCGTTTGCAAGATCCCCATGCTGTTCATTCTTATCCGGGACACATTGTATTTAATTTTTGTTGGGCTTTCCCGATACTATCTATATATTCTAAGGGAAAAATAATCACGAAGATTTGCCGAAAATGCCTCATTTTACTACGTTTTTGATGCTATTTCAAGGTTCAAATTTTTGACAAATATGAACGTAAGCCTTTGCCACAATGAAGTGTTTATTATTATTGAATTAGAAGTTATTTCACAAAGCGGCCGTGCTTTTAGGGTGGATTTTCTTTTTTAGCAAATTGATTCTTCTGGGAGGCCGCCTATAATTTTTAATATTGAAAGCAACATTCCTTCCTCGTTGCACGAATTCCCGAATCCCGAATCACGGCATATTATTTTAACGAAATCTCCCATGCAGTGTTGGCTTTCGTCACTTTCTGTGGCAATATTTTGTTATAGTTAAATTTGAATTACCATCGCAGTAACCATAAATGAAATAAATATATATAAAATAGCATGTGCAGTGTGCATGGTTAATAAAATTAAAGAAAATTTAATCTAGAAGCACCGTCATGCATCGTTATGACAAAACCTAAAATTCATCAATCCTCAGTTTTTTTTTAACAAGGCAAGGCTAACTTGATGCAGTGACTATATCTATAGTCACTGCTTGATGTTATTAAAGTGAATTTCTATCCCCTGAGATACAAGACAATAAATAAATTGTTTCACGTGCTACAAGCTAATGGCTATTTTAATTTGTCTGGGTGGTTTAGAGGAAAAGTATTCCACTATACAGGGTGATTCACGTAAGTGGTTCATTAGAAGTTTACGGGGAAGGAGTGCGAATTTTGATTTGAAATTTTGGTTACTTATATAACAGGTTGTAAACTTTCTTTCTAAAATGTTTTCAACTTCCGATCACTTCCGGTTATACCGGAAGTCGATAGCAACCTTGTTATTTCAAATAGAACACCCTATATATTATTACACCAGTTGGTTCCCTATTAAATTCCAAAAATTTTTTCTGAATATAATATGTACCCTATTCCTAACCCTTTTCGAGATAAGGAATAGGCAATTTTTTGATTTTTTTTGAGTGTTGCAGCCATCGACCATATGAGTGATGATAACTTTGAAATTTATGAATCTGGAAAACTGAAATTTGGACTGTCGTAGGCGAATGTCAACTTTATTAAATGGTCTGCATGCCATTTCAAAATATTGTACAGGGTGTTCGGGAAAAAATTCCCAATATCAACATCGAAAAATTGAAAAATCTCATTTTTCAAATGGAACCGACATTTTTTTATTGCACCATTGAAATTCTCGTGAAGACAGTTCAAAAAGATACAACACGCTATATGTCTAAATGAAGCGGTTGCTTCGTTATTACGCAAAATACGTATTTTTGCTGCTCCATGTCAAGAAGCAACGGACCTTTTCTAATAGGCGGCCATGGATTTTTCACTTGTGATTGTCATTTATTGTGTTCCAAACAATAAAATATTAACTGTTGACAAGAATGACTCAAATTAACTATTCTAATGAAGATATTTTGAATAAGTTTTACACGCATGGAGAGTGTAAAAGAATTTAGAAAGAACAATTGGAGTTTTTAATGAAAGGCATTTACATTTACCACCTTTGACGAAAAGAAAATTCAGAAAGTTCGAACGAAATTTCATAGTCCATGGCAAGGTCCAAACAATGAGAAGCAAATGTAAATACGTAACAGGCAAATAGCATAATATGAATAAAGTGTTACTTATATGTAGTTTCTTGTTTTTTCTTCTAATGCCTATTATTATGTAATTGTTAGTATTATTTAATTTTATATTGTTGCTTCTCAGGGAAAAAATATTATTTTCCATGGCCTCCTATAATCTGACTCCTCCTAGAGAAATGGCATCTTTGTTGATACAGAGCAAAAAATACGTATTTTGCGTAATAACGAAGCAACCGCTTCATTTAGACATATAGTGTGTTGTATCTTTTTAAACTGTCTTTTCACAAGCATTTTAAAAATATGGGCTTTATTTGAAAAAAAATAGATTTTTCAATTCTTCGATGTTGATATTGGGAATTTTTTCCCGAACACCCTGTACAATATTTTGAAATGGCATACAGACCATTTAATAAAGTTGACTTTCGCCCACGACAGTTCCAAATTTCAGTTTTCCAGATTCATAAATTTCAACGTTATCATGACTATGGTCGATTGCTGCAACACTAAAAAAAATTAAAAATTTGCGAATATCTCGAAAGGGGTTAGGAATAGGTTACATATTATATTCAAAAAAAGAGATTTGGAATTTAATAGGGAACCAAATGGTGTAATAATGTATAGGGTGTTCTATTTAAAATAACAAAGTTGCTATCGACTTCCGGTATAACCGGAAGTGATCGGAAGTTGAAAATATTTTAGAAAGAAAGTTTACAACCTGTTATATAAGTAACCAAAATTTCAAATCAGAATTCGCACTCCTTCCCCGTAAACTTCTAATGAACCACTTACGTGAATCACCCTGTATATTATTATCGTTGCTCAGAGTGCACTGGATACTTTCCAACTTTAAACATATTTGAAAGCTCGTAATAGCACATTGAGATATATTTTCGGTGGAGAAATTGGCATGGTATGAGCTTGCAGCCACCCCTTGGAATGAATTCTAGAAAATTGAAGTAGTTACGACGATTTTGTTTTCCATAAGCTGACTCCCTATCGATGTATGCAAATTTTCTTAATTTTCCCACATTTTATTCGTTTTTTCTTAAATTATTTTAGATTTGATAAGCCAAATTGGGTCGTAGTTGGAAATATTTGTTACGTTTCTTGGAATCAGCATTGCGTGCAACGCAGTTCACATAAATCGACCGACGATTCATGAAAAAAAAAACCCTTGGACTTCTTTTTCGTTCTCGCATAATGTTTACTTGGCTATATAAATTATTATGGAGAATTATATTATACCTACACTGGTTATGCTTTCCTTTGTTCGCTTGTGTTCTTTTCTTGTAGAAATTACTTGCACGTTGATGCAAGAAAGACAATTGGCTGACAATAATACTAGGTTTTTAGTGATTTCAAAAATAGGTAGCTACCTGTATTAATTATAGAAGTATATATTATATATTTTTTAAATTCTACCTACTGCTATTTTAAACAAATTATCAGCAACAACCATTCACACTATCATTTCCTTCATCTTTGCATTTACATACAGAGTGACTCTGAAAAGTTTAAATGTTTAAGAAAATAAAAGGTATAGGTAAATATAAAAAAATGCTCAATCCAGTTTCGGAAGTAGGGAGTTGGAACCAAAATGGATGCTCCCCTTCAACCCCCTCTATTTCCACTACTTCTGATAGATCGCTGAAAAGCTATCCAAATGTAGGTACTTTAACAATTGGTACTAAATACAAGTAAATTTGCTTCATTAAACTTCTGATTTAATTAAAGATACCTATTCGATTTCAGCATCGTGTTAGCTAACTACTTAATTTAAGTTGCTATACATTTTCACTTTAAATAACCTTATACTTTGGCCCTTGCCATTATTTGTATAATAGTTTTTTTTATTATGTATTGTCTTTACACCACAGACGAAACAGACTTGGTGCAAGGTATGAAGCCGCCTGGTAGTCTGCTAGTAGCCTGGCAGGGGAAGGGTATAGATATAGATCATCAGTATAGATTAAGTCTACGTGTAAGGAGCTCCCGCTTTCTTTTTCGCAATTTATATATTAAAACCAATATAATAAGGGGCAAATGCGTGGTTAAAGTGTGTGCCCTAACCGAAACAACACAAGTTCCAGGTCAAATTCGATTTTTTTTTCATTTGTGCGATCTGTAATATTTTCGAGTTATTAAATTTCTGTTTTCGGTGACATCGTGTTGCAAGAATCGATTACAGAGTTGTATGCGTAAGTTTCATGAAACCAACGATTCCGTAAAGATGCAATAATTATCAGTAGCAGTATTAAACAGTAACAAAATAAAATATGCAAATGTGGACATTTTTTTAATAATATTCATTTATGATGACTTTGATAAATAAGTTCTTAACTAAGTGACAATTTTTATTTATCTAAGAAAATTATTATCTTGTATAGAGGGTGATTCAGTTACGATGTAAGAAAATGTAACCACAGGTGGGAAAACATATTTTCAGAAAACCCCTTCGGCGTTCACCAGATCAGCTGTTAAGCTCGGGCGTCGAGGCTACAGACCCCGGGGCGCGGAGGTGTCATATCGTAAACTTACTTTGTTTTATACCTTTTCCCAGACATTTCAAAAAATGTATGTATGGTCTGAGCGAATTTATTACCTTTTTGATTTTTCCGAGGATTTTCAATGTTAATCAGCAGTAATTGGCGGCCCGGCGGGTAAAGTGGTATAAGTCTAAAATCAGAGTTCTGAGATAATCAGCCTTTAACTTTGATTGTTTTTCATTTTGATTGTAATTATCATAAATGAAAAATTGTCATAGGGTATGAATAATAACAATGGTGTATATTGAAAACCAAATTTTGAATATACCCAAAAGCATTTTTAGCAAAAAAATGAAATACTTATACCAATTGACACAATTATTTATTGAAAAAATATTACATATATCTCTTTTTACTATAATAGTAAGGAACAATGGTTACCAAAACAAAAATAATATTTAAATTGTAAACTTTGAATGGAGCTTAAAAAATGCTTTATTCATTTTCGGTGTCATCACCATTTATTGTATCTATAATATGGTCTCTATCATCGAACGGTTCATCTGACTCAGAATTCCAAAAACTACATGAAGGCTCAGCTGTAACCCCAGTTACTTGACTTTTGATGTCTGAGCTTTCTTTTAAGGCATCTTCTTTTGTAGATTGGGTTTCACAAAACTGTACTGGAACAAGTTCTGTAAAAAACAGAACAAATTAGAGAGGTTTATGAAAATATTTTAATATTAACACACATAAAGCCTTTTTTAGATCATTTAATAATCTAGTACAGTAGCAGGTAATAATAATTTGTCATAAGCAACAATAATGATGAAGGATAATAGGTTTCTAAAACAAAACAAAAAACATACTCACAGGCAGTAATCAAACACCATGATATTAAAAGAGCATGAACATAGATAGCCGAGGACAAAAAATAATACCTACTCTTTATACAGGGTGAGTCACATCTAAAGTCAGAGCCAAAAACACAAGGTATAACTCGCTAAAATAAGCACATGTGCTTAATAAACATTAGCCCAAAAAAGCTTGGTTCTCCATATACAGCGTGTTGAAAATTTTCCAAAAATAACATATTTTTTTTAATTTCTTTCGATCCCATTTAGGAATTCCAACCAAATTTGGTACACATTATACACTGGACGGTTGCCATTTTGTGGAATAATTTGACCCCGTTCAGATCACCAGCGGCGTAGGTACAAATAGTTACTGTAAATAATTGTAGAAAAAAAGTAGTACGGCCCTATGAAAAAAAAAATTGCCTTTTTTGGATAGCCCATTTAATTTGGAACAAAAAGTGCCTCTTGGTATTTTTTTTATTTCTGGTACAGTTTCTTCGTAATTTCGGATTTTTTAAACTAGTGTCAAGGTGATTATGCTGGCATTTTAAATAAAATTATTTGTATCTACGCCGCTGCTCATCTGAACAGGGCCAAATTATTGCACAAAATGACAACCCATAATAGAAAAAAATTAAAAAATATTTGGGAAAGTTTCAACACTCTGTATATGGAGAACCAAGCGTTTTTGAGCTAATGTTTATTAAGCTTTTGTGCTTATTTTAGCGAATTCTACCTTGTGTTTTCGGCTCTGCCTTTAGATGTGACTCACCCTGTATATGGTGCTCCTAATAGAAAACTCCCAACTCAAGAAAACATAAGTAGAAGCGTTTTTATAGATGCGACTAGAGTGATTTCTTTATCTCTTTTTAAACAGTTTTTCTTCAAAAATAAAAAAATTATTAATAGTTTTTATCAAAATATTTCGACATAATAGGTCATTCAAAAAACAATAGGAAATGGAAATAATTTGAAAATGAACAGTGTTTAAAATTCAAAATTCCAATTGCGGCTTTCTCATTTTTCATATATATTTTTCCTTTCATTGGAATACTTGACTACACTATTAAATGTCTCTGAATAAAGAAGTGTAAACTAACGGACAACTAAAGTTTATATACCTGTCAACGTTATTTCTTGGCCTCCAATGACGTCTTCGTTGTCTGATGAAACAGAAGGATTATTATTATTGTCAGCTGTAACCAATTCTGCAAAAAAACTGCCCAGATTAGAAAGATCTATGAAAACATACACCAGCCCCAACAAAACGGAAGGAACAGATAATTTACACATTAGCTGCTTATATACAAATTTAAATTTTGTTACCTAATTTCATAGATAAATTATTATTAATTATTAACTATTATTCAATTGTTAATAGTAATATTATTTTTGCGCTAGTTTAATATAAGCCATCCCTTATAATTACGTTAAAATATATCTTACCGTTATGATCATCTTGTTTAACAGCCACAGCGTTTTTCACTATTAACCTCGCCCCTTTAGAGAACATTTTGTCTCAATAACAAAAAGTCCTATTTGAAATAAAAGGATGCACAAAACAAAATCACCCAGCTGCATCGAACGCCGACACGATACTGCTCACTGGTGCTTAATAAGTTAGGTTAGGTTATCCAAATTTCAAGATGTCCGCCGACAAAATTAATATACAAGCTGGGATTTTTTTGGGAAAAATGGTATAAGTATACTTATTTCAATTGAATTATAGGAATACTATATCGAAAATAGTGAAAAATGGTTTAAGTCAACTTTTACCATTTTTCACGGAATTTGTAGGCAGCATTATTGAAAAAAAAATTGATATGTTTACATATATTTGTTTCCACATTAAATTTTGAAAAAACACTTGACATATACCGAATGCCACAAAAAATAAGGGGGTTAGGAAACGATTTCACTATTCCCAGCTGTAGTTAAAGTTGCGCTGAGTTCGGAGGTATACTTAACTCATTTTTCACAAATTTGTACTTATACCACTTTTCCCGCCGGACCGCCAATTGGTGTGTGTGTACTTAGGAGTATAATAGAGAGCTCTTAGTTTCCCACAACGGATGCACGTTGTTTGCAGAGATTGCAGTAGCAGGCAAAACACAAAACTAAGCGCAAAATGTGCAACTATGCATAAAAATTAAAACACTTACAACACTTATATAGAGAGTAGAATTTATAAGTGCATTGGGTTCGCCGACCCTGCAACTCCAGAAAGATATTTTAGCCACACGTATGTTCGATCCGTAGAAAATACGAAAAGAACAGAGCCAAGGTTACCTATTCAAGAATATGCAAAAGTCGAAGCCTATTGTATCAATTTGCAATTATTAATCCCATTGCGTCTGTTCAGGGACGTAACTGCCCACAGTGCCCACCCTGTGGCCGACCCAAAAATTTTCAGACATTTACTTCTTGGTAAACATTAAATTTTATACTGTATCTAAGTGAAACAACTATAAAACCTGTTGCGTGAATAAAATTTATCAAACAATGTTTCGCATAGAATTTCCTAAATAATCCCGTAACTTGGAATCTTTGCCGCGACCGGCGACGGCTGATACATACGGTAAGTGTGTAGTTTACTATAGACGCCATGGTTTTTTTAGGACTGCTACCGAGATTTTCTCGCATATTTTGCGCTCCAGAAAACTCAAGGAACAAAAACGTGACAATTTTGGACAGCTATGTGACGTTAAAAAAAATTGCAATTGTGGCCTACTTTTCCCGCAATAACAAAAAAAAACTGAAATCGACAAAAATGTGGAACTATCAATTTATTTTGCGGTCGAGGCAAACTTTCAACCGGAGCTATGCGGCAATTAGATCACACAAGAACTTTGACAAGAGGAAATTTTTCTACGTTTTGACTATACTGTTGCTGTTTTGATTTTTGTTATTTCGAAATAACACTTAAAAAAATGCAAGGCTAATAACTACTATTTAATAATTGGAAAACAAGTAAAAATTGTGGTAAAACTTTTCAGCTGTACTATTGTTTAATAAATTACGTGGAGCATTGAACATTTAATTTCGTTTCATTTCGAGAAATATTATTGTAAACTTTTAGGTAAAAGAATTTAAATTAGTTTTATAATACCTACAGTCGATTTTTCTTTACCTTTATATATTACTTTTTGTATTTATATTGTCTCCACAATAATAATGCTCTCCAATACACTGTCTAGTGAAACGAGAATATCTATATTTCCCAACAATCCTATAGAGTAACATCATGTTAATAATTTAAATTCTACACAAATTGTTATAATTTAATGATAAGTCAAAACATGTAGAAACTCTGTTTAAACACTAAAATGAATTTTTAATTTGTCCACGTCTTTTATATAATATTATTGTTAAACACAAACATAAATTCATAACATTATGTAAACAAATTTAATAACCTGATGATGGCCGGTAAAAGGCCGAAACGTACGTCGTGGATTTTATATTTATAAATCTGTCGTAACCTACAATTAAATGGTAGAAGCCCAGGAAGTTTTTCTCTACTAAATATCTATAAGATTTTCGTATGTACCTAATATCACTAGTGCCAGAAATTTTATCGATAATTTTTTCGAAAGCCTGGAAAGATCACGAGTATAAATTGGGCTTTTATTTTCTGATAAAATCCCGAGAGAGAAGCTCGAGGGATTTTATCTCTGAAAATAAAAGCCTAATTTGTACGAGTGGTTTTGCTAATGGCAAAATAGGGCTTGAGAATAAAATTATCTAGAAAAGTTTCCGACACGAGTGGTATTTGTCGAGATTATTTCACGAATACGATTTAATTATTTCTGTATTGATTTTTTCTATGTTTACATTTCCAAAACGACTCATTTTGAACGAGTTTATTGACAGCTTCGACTGTAGCGTTCGAGTAAACAACATGACGCTTGGGTATCCAAGACAAATGCGATTATGCGACTTTTCAACGGAGTATAGCACAAGTGGGGAATAGAAGTGGGGGGGTGGATGTGAGTTAGGAGGCTGGTTGGAGTGGGTGTTATACTACAGGTTCAAGGGTTTTTTGACATACCTATTACCTATCCCTTTTATACTATGCGCTATTGTCCATTGATACTCTTCATCGCCCTGATGTGTACACGCCTTTCAGAAAACGAAGCAACGCAATATTTTATCCCTCTACTGCTGCGCCGCGTAAACCATCCAATCACCCCGAGCCATAAATAAATAATCACCTAATAAGGTAGAGCGATAAGCGAGCAGATAGGCTCGCGCTCCCACCTTATATCTGGAGAGTCAGATATATTATGTAAGTATGTGTCTGCCTAAAAGACCTGTCCGTATATAGCTACTTTCATCTTCAATATAAAAATACCCGGGGTATATTTCAATTTTCCGGATCGGCTTGGCCGCGATAACAGATGTCGAATTATAGGAGATTGCTTGTCCGGCCGCCTGGTATTTTCGGTTATATACAATATCCCGTTCCCAGCGGATTCTTTTTATCGACATCGGATGGATGTGGCTGGTAATATGGAGGGAAAAAACGGCTCCCTCGAATAGCGGGATTAAAAATTGAAAACTCGGGCACATATAACTTTACACGCAGGTGCCATCGTTTTATAGGCAATGCCGCCTACGGAAATATGTTGAAATAAGTTTGGTGTTTGGTTGTATGATCTAATTATTCTATGCAATATTCTGTACTACACACATTTTGAAAAGTTTTGAAAGTATACAGGGCGAGTTTTTTTCGATGCCCACTAGGGGGATCTCGGAAACTAGCAGAGCTAGAACAAATGTTAAATGGGGAAAGAATTGCAGTTTTGAATGCTCAATCTAATGCCCCATTTCGATTTTTAAAAAAGTTCATGGCTCGCTAGATATTTTGAAAAGAGTGATTTTTTGCTATTTCATCAGATCTCTGTAGCTCCGTTATTTCTGATTATACAGAAAAACTGTAGAGACAAAAATTGTAGATAATTTTGGCCTTAATAAGATAATCTTATCCAATTTTTTATGTTGTTTGTGATTTTTGAGATATGACATAAACTTGTGTTTTTTTAAATGTAAATCATAGTTGGCTGTGGCCTTGTCAAATCGGCCATTTTTTGAGCTTTCCAAAAATGTAATACTCGGCATAGTTATTATAAAAAATAGAATAGCTATGGCTAATTTTATGATTTTTTAAAATTTTCACAGTCAGCCATGGCATATTTTCATAATTACGTTCTATTTTATAATAAGACATACTTCAAACTTTCAAATATTTTATTTTTAGCTGGTAACAAAATGTAACAAAATAAAACAAAAATTATCATGATGGAGCTCCACCACATAATTATTTGCCCGTAAAAAATTACCTAGATCAGCTCTATCCAAATAGTTGGATAGGGAGAAATAGACCTATTTTCTGTCAGCCCCGATCCCCCGATTTGTCTGTTTTGGATTTCTATTTATGGGGAACAGTACAAAATAAAGTATGAGACAATTGTTGAATTCAGAGCAGCTGTTTTAGAAGCAATTGCCAGTAGTGACAGGCGCTCTCTAAGAAAGGCGACAAATTCAGTTTTAAAAAGATGCAATATTTGCATAAATAATAATGGTGGATTGTTAGAACACCTTTTTAGTTTAAACGGTGACCTTTTAAAATAATAATAATTTGAATTTGAGTTTTTTAATTTTTGTTTTATTTTGTTACATTTTGTTACCAGCTAAAAACAAAATATTAGAAAGTTTGAAGTACGTCTAATTATAAAATAGAAAGTAATTATGAAAATATTCCATGGCTGACTGTGAAAATTTAAAAAAAAATCAGAAAATTAGCCATAGCTCTTTTATTTTTTATAATAACTATGCCGTGTATCATATCTTTGGAAAGCTTAAAAAATGGTCGATTTGATAAGGCTACAGCCAACTATGATTTACATTTAAAAAAAAAACACGAGTTTATTTCATAAACTAAAATAACAAACAACATAAAAAATTGGATAAGATTATCTTATTAAGCCCAAAATTATCTACAATTTTTGTCGCTACAGTTTTTCTGCATAATCAGAAATACCGGAGCTACAGAGATCTGATGAAATAGCAAAAATCACTCTTTTCAAAATATCTAGCGAACTTTTTTAAAAATCCAAAAGGGGTATTAGATTGAGCGTTCAAAACTGCAATTCTTTCCCCATTTAACCGTTGTTCTAGCTCTGCTAGTTTCCGAGATCCCCATAGTGGGCATCGAAAAAACTCACCCTGTATATACCTAGTGAAACATCGCTCGAACCTATTTCAGCTGGACCAACACACATTAAAGACATGGTTCATAGGGATGTTTCAAGCGATCGCCACTAGCGCCACATAACGAAAAAAATCGTCAGGGTTATTTTTGAACTTACAAAAACCATTATTGCACGCTCTTTTAAAACACCTATAAATACAATGAAAGTGTGTCTTATACAACGAATTTTATTTCAAAAAGTTTATGTCATATCCAAAATGCAACACAGAAAAGAATCAATTAATACAACAACTTTGCTAAGAATTCACCTGTGACAGTTACTAAAAATTTTGTTACTGGCATATAAAGAGTTGCACCTCTAATAATTCAGTTTTCTCAATAAATGAACAGTTATACTATAGCGCGAAGCTTGTAACAGGTACGCATTTTGTTGCAGCCGCTGTTCCGTGTAGTTAACACACTAAAACGTTTCATGGTTGTTATAAGATATAATCCAAAATGTGTTGATTGAGGGAAATCTACAAACTTGGATGCGCTGGTCTCCCTTCATCGTCCCAAGTTGTCCGATAGAATTCGATGAGGATGTAGTGCAACACCTACGTCATGGAATTAGTCATAGGTACTTGCGCGTCTATATTATAGACTCTGACAACTGTTCAAGAGTTCAAACATACTGTGTACATTTAAGAAGTAGGTAATTAATTTATTGATTGTGCTCTTTTTACGAACCAAAGGAGCTATTTTATGTAAAATGAAAAAATGAAGTCACATTGGTGACCGGGCGCCACCGATGTGGTACATTACAGTAAGTACCACCAAATTAGCTCAGTAGCGTCGCAGCACGAACATATTTATACATATAATTAATTTTCAATCGGTAAGACCGTTACCGTTAAGTTGCCTGCTTGATATTGCAATTTATTGAATTTTTGAAATATTGGACTATTTTTTACCCAAGTAAATTGTTAGTTTTCGCTCAAACCTTCTGGTTATCCAAAGAGATTTTTGCATGTTTGGCATGAGTTTTAGGCGATTTAATTGTTTCTAATTTCAAGTAATAATAATATGTATTATAATATTATAATCACGTTTTCAATGGGCACTAGTGTATTTTTTAAATAAAACTGTTCTTTATTTCATACATTCAAATATTTTATTTAGTCCCAAATATAATCTTACCTGTTTACATGCATAGGTATAGAAGTTAAAGTCCATTGAAATTTTTTCCTTAAAATTAGTTTTTGACACTGCGGGTTAATTTTTAAAAGTAACTTAAATACTTAACCCTTATAATAAATAAAACACGTCCACACTTTTTCAAACAATATACCTATCGTTATTGCGAAAATTAAAAATATATACCCAAGTTTCAATACTTATGTTTAAAGATTGATCTTGAACAAGGTGTCTCAAATTGGACGCTTTTGGGGGGTTTCCCTTATTTCTCGAAGTGATAGACAAAATGTACAGTGTTGGGCCAGGTTTCAGCAGGGTGCGAATCAAAGTAACAACCCTTTAAGGCCACCCACCTTTACTTGATAATATTTCCTTACAACTGTCACACCATGGTTTACAGTGATAAAAAATTAAAGTACATATTTATACAGGGATAGTAAATTTGTTATCTACCGGTAAATCTCCAGAACATAAATATATGTCTCTTATGTTATTACCTATTTCATGTGGAAAGATGGCTATGTTCGTCGCGTCATTTTTGAAGATACCTTTCTGGATATATCAGTATACAATTTTAAGAAGAAATTGAGAAAAAATACTTTCCCGAAAAACACCTCCTTCGGTTGGATTTCATTAATCCAGTTCTGGTCAAGTTAGCAATAGAAATAAAATGCATTGTTACTCTAGAATGTTGTCACTGACAGTTATAATAGTTATATGCCATTAAAAAAAACTTAAGGTTGTTTCTGGTCCGGGAGATACGCTAGTGTCAAGTCGGAAAAGCAGACGCTTGCTTGACAGTGTCAGCAAAATTACAGTTTATCTTTTAATTAAAAGATACGCTAGAGGCGCGCGCATCGCTTGGAATCTGCAAGGCAGAGTTTCTGATGCCAAAATAAGAGTTAAGTCTCAGGAGGCAATTCCAAATAAGCCGAAATAGGAATAATAATAAAAAAAATTTGGTCAAATTATTTCCACAGTTTCTTAATAAACATTTAAACTAAAAATGTTGCAAGTTAAATGAGAGTTTTTAATAAACACATTATCAATACTAATATTTTACCTTGTTCAAAATAATTTTTGCGAAATTTTAAAGTTTTGTTTAATATCCTTTCAACAAACATGAAGTTTGTGGTTCCCTAAAAAATTAAAAATCTAAGTTTATTTTACAAATATGCTTGAATTTGAACAAAGTTATGCGAAATTGATTTAATTTTTATTGATTTATGAAATTGTTAGGGTGAATGTTAAAACAATTTTTTTTAGGAAATTAAAAGAAAATTTCTTAGTAGGCCATGTTTTGGTATTTAGACATAACTTTTAATTCTAGACAACTTTTATTAAAAACATTTTGCTGAACTTTCTCAAATAAGGGTACTTTACTCTTGTAAAATTTTTATATTTTTTGACCTAAACTGCATGCTGTTTGACTTGCAACCATTGTGTGCCTAATATATGAATATTTGTAATTTCGTTGTGCAATTAATAAAAAAAATCCCCTGTCCACACTGTGTATGGAATTTGCTTTATTTAAAACTATGTAATAAATACTTTTCAGAAGAAAATCCCCGTATTTCAAAAACTGCAAGTTCAAATGTTTTTAATTTTTTGTGGATATTTCTCTTGCGAATTACCGCCGTTATGTGAAAATAAAATATGTCGACTAGCTCAGGATGCATATACTATTCATTTTTTTTTCGGGTTTCTCAAAAACTGGTAGACAGATTTTTATAAAAATTTCACTTTTTTTGTCAGGGGCCACTAAGGTTACCTCGATTTTGTGAACTTGCCGTTTATAAGTAAGGGGTATACGTTAGCCATTTAATGTGAAAACAATTTTTAATAACAAATATTTCAGAAAATATACTTACCATACTTTTTACAGAATCGCAGCAGAAGCATTATACAAAATACATAAAAGGTATTTATAAAACACGCCGTCTTTATGTACCTACAAATACAACTTCGGAGATTACAAAATAATGATTAGTTGAAATGACTTTCAGGTTGCTGATCTAATACTACCTAAATGAAGCTACTTAATTAATTAAATGGAAAGTTTAAATTACTATAAGCATTGTTTGCGATAGGGCACCTTTGAGGATTATAGCGTCGATTTTAATTCGGTAATGGCACCAAAAATTGCTCCATTTAATTAATATCCAAATTAATGCTTTCGTTAGGGCATATAATGACCGTTTCCTTTTAATTAATGTGAGTTTAATAAAAGTGAGCCCAAGTAAGCAAACACTTACGGCAAACGAACAAACGAGTGGAATTTTAAACGAGCTGGAAAACCCGCGTTTTCCACCCACGCGTTAAATATCATTATTTGTAAAAATCTAAACGAAGCTTTTGTAGGTATGCAAGATCGTTATTCAATGCCTTGCAGACAAATGTGCAGTGAGCCGAATCGTGCATTTAATCAGTTATAATTGGTTTTGCAGTAATTCTCACACATGTTCCACCTGCATTATGCTAACACCCATTTTGTTTTGGCCCCCAAGTCTCTGTGTAAACTAGTCATGTGTTAGGTACATTTAATTTTTTATTACGTTTCTGTTAGATTACTGTTTCGAAGTAATTCCATGGCACACTGTACTCGCCATATATATGCCTTTAAAATTCCTATTTTGCTCAACTTTGACACCCTGCAGAATGAAGCCCCCTGTATATTTTTTGTTCAAATTTGGTATGTGGGGGTTACAATGTGTCCTGATTAACGCTGTGGTGTCAGATTTTAAATAAAAAATGCCAAATATGGTTTTTCGAAAAACGCACCCCTTTAAGAAATCTCAGTAGGCCAGGATTTCGCGGCAAGTCAAACCAATACTTCGCAAATGATGACGTTTCAGGGACATATCTTTAAAGTTTGGTTTAATATCCTTGCAACAAACGTGAAGTTTGTGGTTCCCGATGTTCCTAGGTGCGATATTGATGTTTTCATCTGGTAAATAGATAGGTTAAGCTACTATATAGTCTTTACTTGGCTTGAAACCTACAGCCTGAATGAACATGGCTGAAAACTAGGGAGCTTCTCAGAGGTAATATAACAAGTTAATTTTACGAATTATAATCCCAAAGCTGAAAATACCACGACTGCGCAGCAGGAGTGATAAATTAACGAGTTGTATTTAAAAAGAGAATTTAACAACTGCAAATAGTTTAATAATTATTTAGTGTGTATGTATAGCCATAATTTGTCAACCCAACTTCTTAGGAATAAATTAACTACAAGAATTATAAACATTTCCCCTCTTGGAAAATGTAATTAAAAAATATATATGTAAATACAAAAAGAGGAGCCCCAACCGGGGTTTGAACAATGGACCTCTCGCACGCAAAGCGAGAATCGTGCCCATAGACCATTGAGGTCAAATGAATGATTTACTTAACTAGCCCTATATAAATTTAATTACCATGATTAAAAGGTAGAGTCCATTTGACAGCTGTCATTTCGGTTGAGTTTTCGGTTCTGAATATGTTTTTTGTGCTAATAGATATTTAACGATCTTAACTGAGAACATATCTTCCTAGTCCTATATTAAATTTGGTAACGTGACGAAATTAACTGGTTATCAGTTTCAGCTGCCACAATATTGGTTTAGCCTAACTATGGCGTAACTAAGAGAGTAGAATTTCAGCGAAAATTACGCTAGTGGTATTATCGTATATAATATCACTAGTGCCGGAAATTTTATCGATAATTTTTTCGAAAGCCTAGAAAGATCACGAGTATAAATTGGGCTTTTATTTTCTGATAAAAGCCCAATTTGTACGAGTGGTTTTGCTAATGGGCAAAATAGGGCTTGAGAATAAAATTATCTAGAAAAATTTCCGGCACGAGTGGTATTTGTCGAGATTATTTCACGAATACGATTTAATAATTTCTGTATTGATTTTTTCTATATTCACATTTCCAAAACGACTCATTTTGAACGAGTTTATTGACAGCTTCGACTGTAGCGTTCGAGTAAACAAACATGACGCTTGGGTATCCAAGGCAAATGCGATTATACCTACACCCTTGGTTTATTTTCTGAATGTGTCATAAATTTAAACGGAGGCGGAGATCTAAATAACAAGAATTTAGCAATGTAAAAGTTATATAAATTCATTGATATATAATGCTTAATAATACCACAACATAGTTTATAAGCTGCATAATTTAGAACAATGTGAAACACACAAACTTTAAGAAGTAGGTACGTGTTTGTACCCAACAGATTCGCGGTTGCTAAGCAACGAAGTGATAATTTGCACAAGTGCAATTACCTATAATTGTACTAGTGCAAATTATCGCTATCAGAGGCATATCATTGGTTGGATTTTTATGGAAGGAGCTACCTTATAGGATGGAAGCAGTATGAGGGAAATAATCGCTGAAATAACCTGATTGGTTAATATTTATGTCATTTCATTGGTTCATATTGGCAGGCGTTGAATTCTCGCTAATAGCCACTAATAGAGCTCATTAAATTTAACTGACAGGTTTGCATTCTGCGTACACACTTATCAGATTATAACTTGTAGGCGCATGTCAATTCTGGTATGTTGTAAATACATGATATAGATTCTTATTCTTTGCTGCGGGCATGAATGCAGTTTCCAGTGGTAGACTTTTGCGTACCAGATCACTAAAATTTTCAACCATGAACTTACTGAACCTCTCACAATTATTACTTCGCCCTGCAATATGCTCTGTGGTAGATCATAATGGTTTCCATTTCTTCTCCTCAGAAACATTCTCTAAACTTTCGTCCATCGTTATTCGAATTAGAAGGGAAATGTTGGGTGTTTGTCAAGATTTTTTGGAGGTTGGTAATATTATATATTATTACATACTGATTATTCATAACTACCTACTGGAAACAAGTAAATCCAGCTTTCATTTAGTTACTTGGCCTGCTGTGGGGACAAACCCTCGGTAATCCCCCAAAAAAGTTATACAAGATGAAACGACTGAAACCTAACCTTTTAAAAACGTTAAAATATTTAACGTCGACTATGTAGAAGCAGGATGTTAATGTTTAATCCGCTTTCCCCTCAGAGTCACTTCCTTCACTAATTCTATTTAATCTAGCGGCCGGATACGTCTGAAAAGTTAAATATATCCGTTTACATAAGCTCTAGCCCATATAAAGCTAAACGATCCATTTCACGATGATAGATGTACAGTCGCGGACAGTTGGTATCGAACGACCTGAAGAGGTTTCTCGTGGCTATCGTTACAGGGCGCGCGGAGACGGCAACAGCGCGCGCCTTCGGCATCGGATGGTTCGAACGGGTGTCTTGTTCCGAGAATTCTTTGCAAGCGATTAAGCCGATGTCACCGAAAGGGTTAAAAAAAATTAAGGAATCAGTATTAAACTATTTATTAAAACAGTTCACAAGTATACAGTATGATTTTTTAAACTACCACCGCGATTTCCTCGCTTATTTTGCGCCCTACAAAAAAAACATGAGAAACAAAAAGGTGACAATTTTGGACAGCTAAGTGGCCCTGAAAAAGTAATCAACATCCATGGTCAACTTGTCGCGCAATATAAAAAAACCTCCAATTGAGCAAAATTATTAAATAGCCGTAACATACCTATTTATTTTAAGATACCGAAGAAAACTTTTATATTGAAAATTGATGGCACTGAGAAGCTTTATGCAACTGGGTGCTCAGATAGTTTCTGAAAATTACACAGGCTCTTCGGCTCTGTTGAGGCCATTGTTTTAGTTATTAAAGGCCATTGTTTTAGTTTATTAAAGTAGTTATTTGGCTCCCTACTGAAAAATCTTAAGAAACAAAAACGTGTAAATTTTAGATAGTTGGTTAATGTTAAAAAAAGAAGTCGGTATCCATGGCCAACTTTTCGCGCAATACCAAAAAAAACTTAAATCAACAAGAATCTGAAAACAATCAATTTATTTTGAAAGTCGAGGGAAAATTTTAATTGGAGATTAGCGGCAATTAGATCACGCAAGAACATTGACAAAAGAAAATTTTCATACAATTTGTACTAGTTTTCCCGCTAATTTGTTTAAAGTGTGAAGTCGAAATAGCAATTAAAAACATCAACAGTTATTCAAATTAAAGACAAATTTTCTCATATTAAAGATCTTGTTTGATCAAAAAAAAATTAAATAAATTGATAGTTTTGTTTTCACATTTTTGTCGGCTTGAGTTTTTTTTTGTATTGCGTGAAAAGTTGGTTATGGATGCCGATTTATTTTTTAACATCACCTAGCCGTCTAAAATTGCCATATTTATTATGCTTATATAAGCTTACTTACATAAAAAAAATATATTTAATGCAGTGATAGGGCCAAAGCGAAAAATGTTTTTCAAATAAATCAAAGTGTGCCAATTGTTTCTAAAATTGGTAGTATGGAGTATCCTTTACTTTTGAACAACTTTTCCTAGCAACTTATTTCCACATAAGAAATGTTAGCAAAGTTTTTATCAAGAGTAACTTTTTGCGGTAAAATTAAAGATAAGAAAGTGTTCCTATTCAACACCTCTTCTGTGGACATACTGTATATACATAGTGTATTTGGAAATGAAAGGAAGGTTTATGGCTTATTATAAATATAAATGCAAATTCTTTATCAGAGGCTCGAGAGTCCGTCATAAAATACTACATAACTCGCCCGAATATTAATTTGCGTATTTATCCTCATCAGATTTTTAGCAAAAGAGCACGCCACTGAAATGGTCGAATTTTCCTTCTCAATCAATATTTATGGCCTCCTTTCATTTCCAAATACACTAAGTATAGTTGTCAGCGGTTTTAGACATTAAGTTAATAAATATTTTGCGTTGCAACAAAAATGTATTTTTATGTTATAATAAAAAAATATGTAGTAACACTAAAAATATATTTAGCTAATAACCCTAGAATTAAAAAAGTTAATTAAAAGGATTTTCATAAATTATTCTTTTCTTTGCAAAATAAGTATTTGTTCCAACATTTAGTTGTTAGGTCTCGTAGTCCTAAACATAAATGATTATAAAATAAAAGGGGTGTCCCTTTTATTTATTTTTTCTTATTTTTGAAGAAATTGGTCAGAAGTTTTAATAAATTGGTTTTCGTGGTGCTGCAATGCTCCATTGTTTCTCATAAAATGCCCTTCAACAGATAAATGAGATTAGGGGGTCACAGACATAAAATTACCCTTGTAACTTAATAGAGAGTTATTGCAGAAACTGTTTTTGGCATTAAGCAGTATTTAAGACGACCTTATTTGAATACTCTCATACGTTATTTATGATTCTGACAATAGTTATTGCAAGTCGTAATTTATGTATCCAAATTAAGGGCTTGTTTACGTTTACTTTATTGTTTTGTATTTCTACACTTTCACTAGAATATTATGTGCTTTTATAATTTTGCTCCGGAAAAAACTGGGAAAACAGCCAAATAACCACGGAACACCAAGGTGAAAGACTAATGAAAACAAACAAGGTGCAAACGCAAACAAGCAACGAACATTTTAGGTTAAGTCCTACTTTCACAGAACACTAGCGTTTTCTGACAAATCAGAATTTATTTTAAGAATTGTGACAAATAAGGTAAAAATAACGTATATTATGGTATACACAATAAACAAAAATAAAGGAAAATAACCTTATTATGGACGACCTTATGTCAAACTACGACTGCGCATGCTCAAATGTCAAAATAACGTCAAAAAAGAGCGCGACGTTATTTATTTCTGCAATAACTCTCTATTATTTAAATTGCATACCTTTATCAATAACATCAGAAGACACACAGCAGGGACACGTGTCAAGCTTTACACACCTCCCTGGACCTCAATGTGATTACCTGGATAAAATAAAATAATTTCAGGTGATTGAGGACTTCCACAAGCTGGATATAATGATTACGAAGTTTTATTAGAACCACCGACACAGGAAGAATCCGAAAAAACTATAAACCCATTAAAATCTTTATGACTATAACATAATTAAATAAAGGCAAGAAATCAAATGCATTTTCCATTATTATATTATATGTATATTAATATTTAGTATACCCACCTTGGGATAGGATGACTTTCTGAACTCTCCTGCTCATCGAATCTATGAGTTGGCAGCAGAGATCATGGGTTACGACTTCATCCCACGTTTGTTGAATCTTCTGCCAAAGTGCCTCCCTATTTTCGGGTACGAAGTTCTCCATTGTCCGCGCCATTCTGCCCCACACATTCTCAATGGGATTCAAGTCAGGACTCTTCGCCGGCCATTGCAACTTTTCTACGTTGTTTTCGGTGAACCATTCGCGAACTATTCTTGCTGTATGCACAGGAGCGTTATCATGCTGGAAAACGAAGCCATCGGGATACATTTCCGTTGCAGTTGGTAACAATCCGCCTTCGAGTATCTCGCAATAGCGAGCTGCTGTGAAGCGGTCGTCGATTCTCCAACAAATGCCAGGTCCACGGAGCTTATCCAGGCCCATATGTTGACGGAAAAATGCCCACTCCTTTTCCTGGGTGACACAAATCTTTCGTCATATCTTGAACTCACCGAAGGTCTATATACTCGCACTTTGCCATTGTAATGGCTTTGAAAGATCTTTTCGTCGCTAAATATTACCTTCTCCCAATAATGTGGCGGTAAACGCTGAAACTCTCGGCATATCTGCAACCTGACTTCCTTATTAGCCTCGGTCAGCTGAATTTTGTTGCTGGCCGTGCGAGATTTCAGATTGGCTGCATCTAATCTCCTTCGGGCAGTTCTAACACTTGCTGGAAATTGTGTTGCAGATACTGCTTCAACGGCGGATTTAAACGGATTTGCAAGGCAAAAATTAGCTAGTTGCTCATCTTGTTGGTCAGACGTAATTTTCACATTTCCTCCTCTATGTATGTTTTCCACGCTTCCGGTTTCGTCATATTTCTTCTTTATATTGAAAATGGTGCTTTTAGATACACCAAATTCTTCGGCCAGTCGGGAAATAGCCCAACCATTTTCTAGTTTGGCGATGATACGGTGCTTGACGGATTCACTCAAACGAGGCATAACGAACACTGTTAGTTACTCTCTCGAATTAGGATACTGACTAAATAATTTTAGCCCACCCACCTTAGTATTTATACAAAGGGCTAGGAGCAGGTATAATCGATATTTTCAAAATCTACATCCAATTCAATATTACAATTATTAAGTTAATCCCCTAAATTTAGTTATATTAAGTGCAGGTAGGTATAATTAATAAATACCTATTTAAAAAGATATAAATATCTATGCTAAAATATTTCAACTCAGGTAATCCGATAATCCATTAATTTTGTGCCATACATTTTCTAATTAATATTAAGAGCCCCCATATCTACTTTTAAACATATTATACAAATCCTTGAAATCTTTAATTTTTGAGATAATCGCTTGATCTGTTTTTTGTCCGAAAGGACTTCAAAAGCCGCTTATTTTAGCAATCCTGCCATTTTCAAATTGCAAATCCAGGGCCGGCTACGATTTTTTTATTCCCCCGATTTTCACAAAAACCATTTAGCCATTTTTTTATTTAAAATCTGACACCACAGCGTCAATCAGGACAGTCGAAAACCCTTTATATACCAAATTTGAACAAAAAATATAGAGAGAGTTCTATTCTACAGGATGTCAAAATTGAGCAAAATAGGAAATTTAAAGAAACCTCTTCAGGCATCTCTGGCGAGTCAAGTCATAAAAATTCAGCATTTTCAGATGGGGCAGAGAAAAATACCCTGTATTGAATCTTTGCACACCAACACTTTGAGTGGTTCTGTTGACAATTAAACTATTTTGACGGGATTCCATGGCACACTTGACTCGCCAAATGCCTGTAAATTTCCTATTTTGCTGAACCTTGACATCCGGTAGAATAGATCTCTCTCTAAATTCTTTGTTCAAATTTGGTATATAAAGGGGTTTTAGGGGGATCCTGATTAACGCTGTATTGGTAGATTTTAAATAAAAAAACACTCAAAAATCGTAGCCGGACCTGGATTTGCCTTTTGAAAATGATAGGAAGGCTAAAAGAAGCGATTTTTGAAGGCCTTTCACACAAAGAATGTTCAGGGATTATCTCCAAAAATAAAGATTTTATTAATTTGCATATGTTTAAAAGTAGACACCCTGTATATTAAATTATTGTTTTTGAGAAATTCTTCGGAATTCTATTGTGGCTCAAATTGACTATGGATTTACCTAATTTCATATTCCTAATTAATACAGGGTGCTGGCAGCAAAGGAAGGAAACTCGAGAAAAAGCAACTTTTATTGTGGTGTTGATTCTAATCTCAGCCTTGATATTTATTATTTTTTTATTTCATTATCATAAATACTAGACGGTATAGTAACATGATAAAATAGTACGAAATATTAAATACCAACACTGGGGTTGGAATTATTACCAGCACAAAGTTGCATTTTCCTCGAATTTTGTTCCTTTGCTGTGAGAGGCTGGAGGCTGTAATTTGCATTTTATGGTTCTATTTTTAGCAGACCGGCCGGCTGCAGACTCCAGCGCGATGTTGCCGTCTCCGCGCGCCCTGTAACGATAGCCACGAGAAACCTCTTCAGGTCGTTCGATACCAACTGTCCGCGACTGTACCTTACCTCGACCCACATCAAATGGTTTTTTGGAGCATCTCCAGAAGAACGTACCTAAAACAAAATGAAAATAGTATTAGGAATTTGTGTGTAAACGGTATTACTTTCCGCCATGTTTTCAAATATGATAAAGAAAATTCCCTGGTAAAATGTTAGTGCCCAATATGATTTTAGTGATATTTTTCTTTCCAAAAAGCATATTTTTAGCAACTTTTGGATTGGCTAAATGTGTCAGAAGCAGAGCGCAGCGTTGCCAAATGTAAAGTCGATATGCCGACAATTTTAAAAATTGTCTTTATCTCCTGGATCCTTTTTCGGTGTCCCGTTCGTTAGGACGCAGTTTTCTCGACCTTGGGATAATTTTGGCTGGCGTAGTTCCATGCACAGATGATCATTTTAATAACGAATTTGCCATAATATTATGTATTTTATATATTTAATTATATATTTAATTATATTGGCGTATTAAATAAAACTTTGTCAAAAATAATAGGAAAGGAAGTAGGTTCATCTAAAATGTGTCTATTCGCATTATAATATCGACGTACAGAAAAACCTTCTTTAAAACACTATACACATAAGTAACATTGGCGGAACAAATAGTCTGTAATAACTTCCTCGTTCAGTTGGATCACTGTAAGGACAAGAGGAAAGAAACAAAAGGGAATAAAATCGGGACTTGCGGCAGATGCCAACACAAAAACTTTTCAGCTTCTTTAGTAATTGAAGGAAGTAGAATTTCCTCTAAATGTGTTACTCGGCATTTATTATTGCTTTAAATAGGCCACTATATCAGGGTATCTAAGTATATAATATTACTGGGAAAACATTTCAGTCGTGTGGTAATTAATTTAATAATAATTATCTCTCAACTTTAACAGCGGTAATTATTCTTCATTTCTCTATTTTACTCCATGAAGTCATTTCCAGATACCTATCCTGAATTCTCTGTTTTTATTTTAATGTGCTGCTTTCTGCTTTTAATGGCACATTTGGGATATCCCAGATTTTAATAGGGCGCCAGGAAAATTTTGCAGATTTGCATACAAAACAACTTGAGAATAATAATTGTACAATTTCTGAATAATGGAATAAGTATACCTCCAGGATATGATCAATTTTTTTTTTAATTTTATGAGATCCCATATCTGGCTAACGATTACTTACTACACTCAGAGAAACAGTTGTTTTATGTGAAAGATATAATATTTTTAGAAGGTATGTATTTAATAATAATAAGTGAAAGTTTCCGCAAAAGAAATAGGCTTATAACAAAAATAAAATAAAATTCGAGCGATTTTCAAGAAACTTACGATTTATTAAAGATTGTTTTCTTAAATATAAACATTAAATATTTAATATTAACAACTGTATATTAATGCAGACTGATATGTTTCCAGATAACTCCTCGAAAAATTGAATGTCAAGCTATCCTTTATTTACCAAACCAAACGAAGCACTCAGGGAAATGATTTCTTTATAACAAACATATGGTTTATTTGAGTGTGCAGGTCAACTTTTCGGATAGTTCAAATAATACAGAACAAATACCATTTGTTTACAGCATTGCAATTTCGCTGACAAAATAGCAATATGTCTCAGGAACTATTGTTTCTCCTCAGTAAAATATATCTTTCTGGTAAACAAACCGTACAGTACGTGGCAACGGGCCACGGGTGACGCGTCTCAGTTATTTCGCGGCGTCCATCATTTTCTAGCCGTTTCCTGTTCTAGCTCTAAATAACTTTGCGGCGGAATTATTTTTTGGTGTGTACCGAAAGGCGGAAAAACGTAGACCCGAGTAGTGTTATTAAAGCTGTGTTTTGACCGGTTGCGTGGAAGCTGTAATCGCCCGTACACCTGATGGGCTGTGTCAACGATTCTCTGACGCCGCTATCAGAAAAGAAGCCAAGGTTCGCCTTGCCCGGAGTGGCTTTTCCAGAGGAGCGAAGAAACCAATCGCGCGGAGCAATATGTTGTGCACTTGGGCAGTCAGCTGCTGTGGTGGAAGCAGAGCGTCCGGACAACACTACTGGGCCGCGTCTGCAACCGTTCACTGCAATCAAGCAGAAGGAAAGAAATGGTGGGTGCCATCCCTAATTTGGATGCCATCGCCATTAAAAGCGCACGTCACCGCGTGCCTTGTGATATATGCGAGGTAGGCCAGTTTGTTTAGTTTAGAAAAAGACATTAAGTTGAAGGCATATGATTTTCATTTTTTCATACCTAGGTAGGTATATAATATAATGTAATGTATAGAAGTAAATCTGTGTTTTTTTGTTTTGCACTTATATTTCAAAATACTCGTAAGCTCTACAATAAGTTTGCTTACAAAAATTTGTTACCCTACAGGTGCATTTAATATATTAGAACTATATGAAAATCTTAAGCTTGCTTTAAACGTTATATATATATTTTTAACTAACAAATTAGTTAATAGTTATTAAATACATTTTACATGGACGCCATACACTAATTACCTATAAATTTCTATATTTGTTCTATGAAGTTGCCACGTTTATGACAAACATATTGATATTTGTATACTGATGGTCAAACATTCACATCTCATGATGTTAGTACCGGACTGGAAATTGTTACATGATTAACTGCTATGTGCCCATATAGTGTTAAGTAAGTATGTCGTTTTATTTAAAATACCTACCATTAAAGTTCGATCCCAATGAAAAACCTGTGACGTTTTCAGTCTTTTAAAATCCGTATACAGTCCCTAGTGGACTTCAAGTTACTATAGTAAATATGTAGGGTACCTACTATTCCTGTTAAATGTTTTTTTATTAGAGCCCTATAGAGATGAGTTAAAAAACTGTTTTATTTGCTATACAAAATACCCTCTATATTTTTTCATTTTTGGAATCTAGACATTTATCTGTTTACAAACATATTATACCTATATATTAATACTCTTTTATCATAAAAATTGCAACAATTAAAAAAAAAGTAGAATTGGTATTAAATTAACAATAATTATTATTTTTAGAAGTGAAATACGAGTGATATACATACCTGAAACTGATATAAATTTGAAGGTAGTATATATTACAAATTTGCACCCTCCGTTTTTACACAATTTCAGAAAATAAATATAGTGTATAGATATTTATTTTTTATTGATTATGCATGTTTACATCATATATAACAGGTAAGTATATACATAACCAATAATTCGTTCCTGGAATCTCCATTCCTATTGTTACAATAACGACTTCAAGACCTCAATCTAGTTATGAGCATTATGAGTAAGTTAAAAAATAAAAAAGTTATGGGGTGGCTTAATTTTGTGTAATCACCCTGTACATGTCACTGAATCACCCAGTAGATATAATATTATTTATTAGACTACAATATTTGAAAATTTGGTTGTAAATGTCAGAAAATTTGAACTAACTTTAGAATATAAGTATACAGTGTGTCCCCGGATAGGTGTAACTATACTTGTAAACTTTTTTATTTTTCATTTTTCGGCAAAAAGTCATTCTTTATAAAAAGTTTTGCTTATTTTTAAACTGGGAAATCCAATACCAGATTTTTGAAAAGTTATACAGGGCGTCCGAAAAGTTCAAAATACTAAAATCGTGTCAAGAGTAAAGTGCACTTTTTTCAAAGCTAGCAGAAAATGTTATTCGAGAAAGTGGTTTCTAATAAAACAAAGGGCCCAAATCTCAGATATTAATAGATTCTAATAAACTTCAAGAAATAGTCGATTTTTTAAAATGTGGTTCGAGATATTAAGAGCAATAATGTGTTATTACGGTTTATCCAGGAGGCATTGGAAAACAAGTAAACATGTAAGCCCTGAAGTGTTTGAGGCGTACCATAGACAGGTTCATCCGATCTGGGTCTGTTTACAAAAAAGAAACGTCAAAAAGTTAAAAATGTAATATTTCTTGAAGTTTATTAGAATCTATTAATATCGGAGATTTGAACCTTCTGTTGTATTAGGAACCACTTTCTCAAATAACATTTCTCGCTAACTTTGAAAAAAATAGCACTTTATTCTTGACACGATTTTAGTATTTTGAACTTTTCGGACGCCCTGTATAACTTTTCGAAAATCTGGTATTGGATTTCCCAGTTTCAAAACAAGCAAAACTTTTGATAAAGAATGACTTTTTGCCGAAAAATGAAAAATAAAAAAGTTTACAAGTATAGTTACACCTATCCGGGGACACACTGTATAAACAACATATTGCTTATTAAGAAAAAAATAATAATTTGAAGGCAATATTAATATTTATTAAACAGTAATATTGCAAGAATAAATAAACCTTAACAGTAATATACGAAAGTTTACTACAAATAACGTAAAATTATCTGCTAAAAAAGAATCCTAATAATAAATATCATCATATATTATAGGCGAATATCATATAGTATTGTATAACATACCCCGTTTATGGACATCTATGCAAATTTTGATGGAAAGATAGTTAATATCATATTTAATATTAATATCTTATATATTTATTTTTATTAAAAGTACCGAATATTCACTCTAAACACATGTATATTTCTGATAAGTATACTATTTATTGAAAGCAATGAAATCTTTTCTTTGCTAAATTAATATATTTAAATTTTCACTGTATCATACGTAAGTTAGTCAGTATCCAAAAATACCATTTGTTAACCGTAAATAAACTTTAATTAATGACAATAAACATTTCTCTGGGTGTAGCTTACTAGAAACATAAAATAGATCATGGCCAATGTCTATATAAAAACTACACCGAAAATATTCACTTTCAGAGTGCCCTGTGAAATGTCGAGTACAGGGTCTTCAGGCGAAAACCCAGGAGAAATATATTATTTTTCTAATTTTTTCAAATAATAGAAAAGGTAAGTATCGACTTTTAGAAAAGTAGGCTCGTGGATTATACAGGATGTACCGTAAAAGTGGGACAAAATATTTTTTTGTTTTTATTTATAAACATCCTGTATATTTTTAGATATTGTAAAAGAGATAATTTTTCTGATTGCAACGATATATAGGTAATATGTTGATAGTTGCATTTCCCTTTAGCAAGAAATTAAGGCGGATTTTTGACAGTTACGCTGGATTATTGCTAAGAGATAGGTACTTACTTTATTAAATCAAAATAATAACAAAATGATAGACTAGAAATTAAAAATGAGGGATAGTGAATATTTTTTGCCATTTTGTTATTATTTTGATTTTCTAGAGTAAGTAAGTGATAATCTAGCATAACTATCAAAAATACGACTTAATTTCGTGGCTAACTGCGATATTATAAAACGTTTTTGAACTTGCAATGTCTTGGGGGATTCTGAGAGGCCATCCGGCTACATCGCTAGCCGTCAGCCGCTTTCGTCTTCCTTCTTTTCACCGTCAGCTTTTTTTAAACGCATTGTGCGGGGCGGGAAAGGGCGGTGATGCCGGATGTCGCCGGATCTCCCTCACTTCGGCACAGAGTTCAGACGGTCTTGCAAGTTCAAATTGGCCGCAGCTGTACTTTTATGTAAAAGAAATACATTTTCTATTAAGGTAGCACGCAATACTATATTGAACAAAAAAATTATAACGAAATTTAAAATCTCACTACCTTTTGAATCAACTAGAGTGCAGAGTACGTCCCGATTTACCTTGTTGTCATAAGAGTAGAAAAAATATTTTTCAGCTTTATAACATATTTTCATGATGCATGAGAATCGGTAAAAATCAATGCTTAATATTGGAGTATAGTTTTTCACATTGCTGTTTACTATTAAACAAATATTTAGCACAATGGTATAAACGTATAACTTCCATTCCTTTACATATCAGTGATTGATGAGTTTCTAATTTATGATGAAAATGTATTCAGCCTGGGAAAAGTTCCCGTAAAATATCGTAAAAACCATTTATTCCTAAAGTAAAATAAACGAGATATATCAAGAAAGTTTTCATTGTCATATAAGTTTACAACTCGAATGTAAGCCGAATGTGAAACGAAAGTTTTGCAACTATTCTCAGGACGAGAGTAGTGTAGATCTATAACTTTTCGAAGTTTGGCTTTTAACTTTAATTAAATTTTTGTACATTCTCAACGCACTATAAATTTTTGGTTTAGAAGAAGTTAGAATTGCAATCTGTATACAAAAGACACAGCAGATATGTCACCTCAAATCTATCAAAGATATACAACATTCTTTGAAAACACCTTATTTTCATCTGTTTTAGCAATAATGAAAGATGGGGTTTTTCGGGCTAGCGCACGGAAATAACGCATGGAAAAACTTTCCGTGCGTTGTTGAATAAAAATACCGAATATATGGCTTTAAAATAGAAATATACAGCAAAGTAAACTAAATTTAAGAAACTCTATATGCTCTCTGATATTTAACATGTACCTATTTTGTATTTTAATTCGTAAGTGTTTCAATATTTAGATACATTTCTGTAATATTTTTGACGTTTTATTCACCTTATCTGACAATAACTAATTTACAACAAAGCACCTTTGAAATAATTTGAGAGTAACCATGGAAACGCATCATACATACCAAACACTATATTGTCTGCATTGTTTATTTTTTGTCAATTAAATCTATTATAATATGCCGATAAAATGTTTTAAGTTTCCGTTTTCAAAGAAGTATAATAAAAAATATCGTTCATTACACGTCCAGAAATAGATTTTCACGCGCGCACGGAAAAATCTTTATTTCCAGACTCTTAATGAAATATTATACTATTGTTACTTTTACACTTGAATAACGTTTGCAAGTATAAAGCCGGCAATACCTTAGAGTTAGTGCAAAATTGTAAGTCAGTAGCTCGTAGATAATAGTACAGATATATTCTGCAACAAGTTAAGGAATGATCCATATTCGACATATGAGTGAGATTCGTTCGCGAGGGTGTAAGTGCCTTTCCAAACGTCTTGTAGACTATAATTTTTCTAATTACAAAGACCTTAAAACTAAAACGCAAACCATGAAGCGAACTTATCTATACCTTGTATGTAAGAGGTAACTATAGCAACCGAATCAAAACAGTTAATATGCCGCGCGAGTATGCGGCTCAATAGCCTCTGATTGGTTGAAAGCCCTTATTGTTTTCGGTATTATGCCACACACGGTGTCTTGGAATAATATATTAATTTATTCCAGCCCTACCTAATTGTGTAGTTCCTATAAAATATGTTAAAGAAAAATATTCCTTTTGAAGATGCAGTGAATGTAAACAGACAGGCTTCGACACTCTATAGCTAAACAGGGGCGCAATAAGAATAAGAATTGATTATAAATAATTGATAAAGACAATAACAGCCATAATATCCGTCGGAATGTAACATGTTTAATGTAACAAATCACATTAATAGACGTGCGGACGTGTAAGTTCATCATGTTGGCAGCTAGTCGCCAATCCAATAGCAACTCTATAACACTGGTGGATGACGTAGGTAGGTATCAATGTTTACATGAGAAATGCATTTGGAATTGAATTTCATATAGATGCGTAATATGATTAAAACAGGTAATGCTATGATACTCGGTATAGGACAAAGTCCTGTACTGAGTAAACTGGCAACAAGGCTTGAGTGAGCTGTCACTCCTGTCAGTTGATTTTACAAGAAGTAGTGCCCGTAATAAGAAGTCTCAAAAAGTTAACCTACGTTAACTATAGTGTCGTTTGCGGTTACTACGACGAGACATTGTATGCAAATAGACCACCTGGAGTGTTAGTGGCGATTTTTGATATAACTATGTCTTCGACGTTATATTTGTGATAAACTGAAACATCTTTTTGTAAAAATGGATTTGTAGTGGCGCAAGGAATTTAATTATTGTATTGATTCTTTCTACAACTTGAAGCCTGGCAGTATGCTTAGAAACTCATATTATAGTTAATTACCTATATATCTACCTGGCAGTACGTCAAATTGTAATAATGTCTTGAAGTAGCTAGGTTTTCTTTGTTTGACGACAGGCAGCCAACTTGTTTACGCTTTTGGCTTTCCAAAAGACAAAAATTTGAGAATGAAATAATTAGGACTCAATTTCGTAAACAAACTAAAGTAGGCTTTAAAATTAAAGGAGTTTTTGTAACAATCCACACATTGCTTAATATCAATTGTTGCAAATCTTTCTTCAATTTTAAGGTCAAAATACTTTAATTGTATTATGAAATATGCCCTAATTACCAATTCAATCAGAAAAGATTGCTCTTCTTCAGAAAATTGTTTATGCTTTTCTGAAAATGTTATTATAGTGAAGATTAAGATGAAGATCGTCTGCCAGACGATACAAATTCCCACAAAAATTCAACTCACAACAAATGCAGTCCCCTCTAATTACCAAAATGTACTATATTATTATTTGTCGAAAATGTACCTACCCATATTGGGAATATAGCTTATAAGTAACTTGTAAGTAATAGGTATGTATACTTATGTGATCATTTTGTTACTTTGCTTTTATTTGTCATTTGAAGAAACATATTAATTACTCAAGCAAAATCCAAAATATATCTAATTATAATGCAAATAAAACCGTTGAAAATTTATTAAAAAAGAAAAAATAAAGCCAAAGTTCTATTAGCCCCGCTAGACTGCCTATATGGCTCCGTCGTGAGTCTTTATGTTAATTATCTAAAGATGTGACTTCAATTCAAGACCCCAGAAATCAGTTGCGGACCCTTAATTTTGTTGTCGCCTGTCACCGTATAACTGCACCTTGTGTCGCATTCAAACACAATATAGGAACTTTTTCGTTCGAATTTTCATTTGTGTCAAAGCATCGAAAGGCTGCGCGTTCCGCGTCGTTTCACCAGCAACCGAGTCCGAATATTGAGCAGGCGAGGCCGAAAAGCCCGCCGCGGTTCGTCACTCCCTTTGCCACGTTAGTCGCATGGGAATTCCGCGCTGAAATATAAGAGAGAGTTCGTAAGTAAGTTCCTCAAATCAAGTCATGGAGTTAGAAGTTTATATAGGAATAAGAATAGTCAATGTAAGACTGTGTAGTTTAAATTCGTTATTCGTTACAATAAACAGTTTAACAAATTGTTTGAGGATCGAATAAAACCTAATATGTGATATAAATGGAACGCAATAAAATGTTAGTGACTGTGGGAAGGGGGTAAAATGAGACAGAGTTGCGCGAATGTATGTACAGGGTGATCCAAGCTCGCCGCGCCAGGCCTACAGCGGAAACACAAAAACTCAAAATAAAATTTCGAATAGGGGTTCTTAAATGGGACATACTAAGGTCCAATTTTGACCGAAAATTAGCTTTTTTGATGTTTGGGAAAATGGCCGCTGTGACGTCATCGATATTATTTTCCCAGAAACATACCAGTTTTTCTCTATATATTGAAAGCCCTTATCATTGTCAACAACTTTTATAGAAAGAAATTTTCTGTATCTTTTGTCTTTCCAAATCTACAGGGTCAAATATGTAAAAAAACATGGAATTTTTTCTAATCATTTTTCGAAATCTAGATAGCTATGGAAACAATTGATAGTCAGAAATTATTTAAGAGTATGTTAGGGTGCCTTGCGTAAATTATGTTTATCAGCGAAAGAGGGCATTCAAGACTTCAAGACTCTCAAAAAAAATTTTCAAAACTGACATTGGCCTATAGTCAGAAGGTTCCCTCTTGTCGCCCTTCCTGAAAAGTGGCTTTACAATTGCCAAAAATACCAGTTTCAAAAATTATTATAGTTACCGGATATGCCGCAGAGGCTCTAAATATATACTTGCTTGTATTCTTCAAAATTTCTACCTTTATCCCGTCAAAACCTGGAGCTTTATTATTTTTCAGATTGGATATTATGTCAGACACCTCGATGGAATCAGTAAGTTTAAGGAATAGAAAAGATGTTATTGACGTTTCAGATATTTCTTGAAAATCTACCCTCTTAATTTGATATGCCAATCTTTTTCCAACTTCAGAAAAGTAGTTATTAAAAATATTTGGATTTTCTAAATTATCAGTTGCTACTTCGTCGCTGAGTGTTCTTATTTCTTTAATACAATTTTTGTCTTTTCTCGGGTTTTTATAATTATAACTTACCGCATTCCAGAGACTCCTAGCATTATGTTTGGGTTTTTTCCCGATTTTTTCTACACCGAGTAGTCAGTCTTTGTTTTTTTCAATTAAAAATTCCACACGTTTCTGTAATTCAGATATTGTTCTTTTAGCTCTGATTTTTCAGGTTCCCTGATATATTTGCGATAAAATTTATCTCTTCTATTTATGCTCGAAATTAACCCCTTTGTTATTAGGTTTTAAGTTTTCTTTCTTTACCTCTAATTAATTTTTACTTGTGCATTCAATGATTAAAGAAGACATTTTACGGGATATTTTATTGATGTCATTTACATCTAAAGTAGAGTATATGTCGGTCCAGTCTATTTCCCTTAGTATTTCTTTTAACCTTTTATAGTCTGTTATTTCTCTGTATTTAGGCATTTCGGAATTATCATTGTTAAGTCCGGAAAAACTCGGTAAGAAGAAACCAATCAGATATAATATAGTGCTCTGTTAATTTGGTTTCAATTAAAAAAGGTGTGCAATTCTAAATTTGAATTAAGTTTTTTCAAATATATGATCTATACAAGATGGTCTCTGTTTGAGCACTATACACTTGTGTATATACCTACATTCACAAATGTATACACATTATAAAGGGTTTTCCAATAAGGACGATACAATGACGTCAGAACCTATTTGACGTCATTGGGACGATATGATTTGAAAATGCCATGGCCTTCGTGCTTAAAATTTGACAGAAGCCCCTAGGTGTCATTTGTGTTTAGTACACTCTGACAATTCATCATGGTAAAATATATGCCTCAAGAACGTTTGATTATTATTCAAAAGTTTTATGAAAATAGATGTTCTTGATCACTTTGTTTGCTATTCGTTGAATCGTTAAAAAGTTTGAAAGGGATTTTACTCTTCGGTGTGAAAACACCAACAAGACGTCGAAATGCAAGAAGTGTATAGACAACATTGCTGCTGCAAGAGATAATGTTGGAGAAGTTCCAGATTTATCGATTCCTTTCCGTGCACGCAAGGATTAGATAACTTTACGTATTTTGCGAAGAATTGGGCTTACACCCTTATAAGATTGTGTTGATCTGTGTTGATCCAAGAATTGAAGCCACAAGACCATCGTAAGCGCCGAGACTTTGCTGCTTGGGCTTTAGAGCAATTTGAAACTTGAAAGGGATCGTAATTTTGGGCAAAAAAGTACCTACCTTTTCACATGAAGCTTCATTTGTGATTGAGTGGATAATATGTTAACAAACAAAATTATCGTTTTTGGTGTGAAAACAATCTACAGGAGATTCACAAGAAGCCTTTGCATCCGCAAAAGGTGACTGCATGGTGTGGTTTATGGCATTTTGGACCATTTTTCCCAAAAACGAGTTAGGAGATGCAGTTATACAGTAAACGGTGAGCGGGTTATTTTTGTGGCTACGCTTAGGTCAACAAGTACGAAACTCGGAGCGCCACCAACTTGAGGGGTGCCAAGTAGTCGTCGCGCTGAAACCGCGGCAGGCTTATAAATGCCTACGCGAATTTTTTTTTTTTGCGATGCCACTGTCGAATGTCACTGCACTCCTACAAGTTTTTTCTATACTCCCATATCCCCTACCTGTCCCCCACAATTCTTTGAGATATATTTGCAGAACATTTTCAGAATTTTCTTCTTTGGGATTTTTTTGCGAAGCCACCGTCGCTTGTTACGGCACCCATACAGGTTTTTTCGATACACCTACATTCCCTACGAGGTTCCCACAAATAACTTTGAAATTCAGATTAAAAAAAAAACAGAATTTCTTTACAATTTTTTGTGACGCAACTGTCGTTTACCACGGCATCCCTACAAATTTTTTCAATACTCCTAAGCGTCCCCACAAAATATATTTCAAATTGAGATTGATTTACACAAAACAAGTTGCCAGTTAGTTGTTTGTCACAGCAACCCTACAGTTTTTTTCTATATTACTACATCCCCTAAGCGTCTTTCAAAAATACCTTTGAGAATAAGATTGATTTACACAAAAATACCTCAGATTTTTGAGATTTTTTTGCGACGCCAATGTCGTTTCTCACGACACCTCCTACAGGTTTTTCTACACTCAGGTGCAAAAAAACCGGGCCACCTAATATTTTTTCAAAATCGGTTGTATTTTTTCCTCAGTTTAAACCTGATTTTTAATTGATATAAAGAACATTCTACTCTTGTTTTAATAAACAATAACATAAATAAAGGAAAGATATTGTTGTTCATTTAATACCAGGATACGAAAATATATAGGGTCCCCTACTACGCGCCTCCCACAAATATCTTTGAGACTGAGATTGATTTACACAAAAATAAGATTTTTGGGATTTTTGCGATGCCAATGTCGTTTGTCACAGCACCCCCTACAGGTTTTTCTCTATATTACTAAACATTCCCTATGCGTCTTCCAAAAATATCTTTGAGATTAACATTGATTTACACGAAAATGAGATTTTTGGGATTTTTTTGCGACGCCACGGTTGTTTGTCACGGCACTTCCTACAGGTTTTTCTATATTACTACATCCCCTATGCGTCTCCCAAAAATATCTTTGAGATTGAGATTGATTTACACAAAAAAATAAGATTTTTTCTTAGATTTTTTGCGACGCCACTGTCGTTACCCACGGCACTCCTCTTTTTTCTATACCTACTCCCGCATCCCTTATGTGTATATTTGAGACTGGCATTGATTAACACAAAAAAATCTGTATACCTCCTCTATATTCATACATCCCTTACGCGTCCCTCAAAAATATCTGATTGAGATTTTTCTACACAAAAAGAATCAGATTTTCTTTTTTTGCGACAAAATTAAAATAGAAAAATATTCAAGAAATTTTCCGTAAAATTTTTGAAATGTCCAGATTTTCAAAAAAAAAACATAATTGTCAAATCAATACTCACTTCCAGTCAAACCGGAAGATGGAAATAAGGACTGACCATTTTTTGCTCCTCCCTGTGTAGTCATTACTAACAATTATTCGTGATAAAAGTCTTGTTTTTTAATAACTTTTTGACAATCCCCCATATAAAAAATCTGAAACTTGTGTGACTCCAAATCTCTGTGCTAAATATAGGTGAGGCGTGTTTAATCGTAACTTATTTTTAATGTTAATAACAGCTGATCAATTTTCCGTATTGTTTCTACCTTCCATCCTAAATAATAATTAATCTCTACAGACTTAATCAAATTAAAGAATGCCTCAGAAATGCATGCCCAATCCGGACAGGGACAACTCGCCGCGGCCGACTCGCCGCGGGGCCAACCCGCCGCCGCGCCGGGACAACTCGCCGCCTCTTCACATATTTCTGTCTTTCTGAACATACGCGGCCTTGAAAAATCACTCTTATACCACTTAAAAAAGTAACAGACCTAGTGCATTGTAATATAATATATTTATTCCTCCTTAATAAAGTTATTCGATAAATCACCGTAATCGGTTATAAATTAGAGATTAAAAGAGGTACACACAATATTTAGGTATAATTTAAAATTAATAATAATATTATAGGTATACAATATTTTATTCTCCTTTAATCCCTATAATTATACCTAAATATATAAAAAGGTCCCCTAAAAGATTGTATCTATTCTACTCGATCCTTGTTGCTGACAGCACCTGTTTGAATTCCGAGGAAATTAAGCATGGATTCTTCGACGATTTTGTCCCAACGCTCCAAAGAAAACCATAAGAAGAAAGAGGTATATCGCCCAAATAGCCCCTTCAAATCCTACAAGTCTTTTGGATTTGGAAATTCCTGAGGTATACAAATTGTACGAAGCAGCAACAGGTCTAGAAGCATTTCTTCTGGCGGACAGCGGCCCATCACCTGACCGTATCTTGATATTCGGTCGGGAACACTCCATCGAAACATTCCAGGACTGCACAGATATCTTCGTCGACGACGGAACTTTTAAAATTGCCCCACCCTTGTTTGCTCAAGTATATGTCATAATGGGACGAAAATTGGGCGGTGTTCACCCGATGTTACTAAACAAGTCGAGGTCTACATATGATAAAACTTTCGAGATGGTGAAACATATAGCCTCGAATTTAAGACCGAGATCCATAACGTGCGATTTTGAACAAGCGGCTTTTAGAAGTTTGATGGAGACATTTCCTGATGCCAGTATCAACGGATGCTTCTTTCATTTTGTACAGAACATGAAGAAACAAATAGGAGCATTAGGATTACTGATTTCATCGCTGGCATTTGTGCCCATTATCGACCTGGAAGAAGCCATTCAACAATTAGGAGATGCCGTGCCACGGGAGCTCGAGCCTGTACTGGATTGGTTCGAGGACAACTATATGGGAAGAAGAAATCGAAGAGGACCTGGACGAAGACAACCACTGTTCCCACATGCTATGTGGAATCTGCACAACAGAGTGATGAATGACGAAGACAGAACCAATAACCACGCCGAAGCAGCTCACCGCAGGCTACAAATTGAATTAGACATGAACCATCCTACTTTATGGAAATTTATTGATTTTCTGCGAAAAGTGCAAGAGGGCGGGACTTGTTTTATGAAGAATTGGTAGGTGGACACAATCCTCCAAAAAAATTAAAGAAATATCGAGACGCGGATAGAAGGATTGTGTCCATTGTCACCGATTACGGTAATATAAATTGTATAGAGTTTCTTCGTGGTTTATCGCATAACTTTGATATGGATCAATAAATAATATATATTACAAAACATTAGGCCTGTTACTTGCCTACTAATTCCTAATTCCTGGCGGCGAGTTGTCCCGGCGGCGGGTTGGCCCCGCGGCGAGTCGGCCGCGGCGAGTTGTCCTAGACCGTGCCCAATCATATATAAGATTATAAATGCCACGATTTCAGTTTGCATGAAAAAGCGATGACTCCAAACGATTATTATTATTATCAAGAAAAATGCAGATTGTATCGTTTGCTATTATAACATTATACAATAAAAATTAAAATTAAAATCTGAATTTTCGTTGATAATAAAAAAAAGAAAAAGCATAGTGTGGGATTTGAACCTACGATGAAATAAATGAAGTTTTCTAGGTACGCGCCTTTACCCAGTCGGCTATATCCACTTTTGTAAGTTGTTTCCACGAGGTTGCTCATATCTAAAATAACCTGAAATTTGTTGCACTTTTCGCATTAACTTTTGACAATGTTCTGCACCACAGAACTGCATGCCAATCGGTAAATCGTCATTTGGTAGTTCAAATTTATCGTGTACAATATATTGGCATCCATTTGAAAATCGTTCGGAGACATCCGGTGTAAATAGAACCACGTGTTCAGCGTGACTGGCAACAGGGACGTACTCGATCGCAAAAGTATATTTACGCGGTTTTATCTTGTTGTTCTCAGCTATTTAGACACTGCCACAAATAATTTTATCGATGTTTTGAACCATTTTAATTAAGCCAATACTTTTTTCTGTAATATTTTTATGTAAACAATTGTAAAACTAAAATTAAATAAAAGTCGTGCCTCAGTGCGGCTCTGGCGGGCTCTTGTTTACGCCAGGCGTAAGAGTTGCTCGATTTTAGTATAGGGACTTTACTTTTACTTGTTCAGCGCGGCGCGCCAAATTCGACTCCCTCCCCGACGCGTACCAATTCGGAAAATGGCTCAAACGGCGGAACGGCTATTCCGCTTCTGGCGCACTTCAATAGCGATGTGGCACTTATTTTTTTGCGGCCCCATGCGAAATTTGGACTTTAAATATCGAAAACTGCCACTGTTAGTTGGCCCCTTGTGATTTAACGCCCTTAGGTTACTCCTTGTGGTGTTATTTGCAAACAAACCACGGACCCTCGATGCCTTGAAATTAAACATCGAACGCCGCATTCGTAACATTTATTTATTTATTTTAGTACACTACAGTAAATTACCACTAAATGGTACATAATTATAATTATAAACATTAGGCCCACTTTATTGCACGAAGTCCTCGAAAATTGGGTTCATCGAATTCGTTTCATGTTCACTAAGCCGAGGTGATGTCTTATTTAAAACATAAATGTAGTGAACTGTGCTTTAAAATAAAATAAAAAGTTTGCTTGTATCTAAAATATTATTTTTTAAATTTAATTTCAAAATCATATCATCGCTATTGAAAAACCGTTTACAAATATTTATGTCTCCAACAAAAATATTGACCAGTGCTGTATCTCTTAAGATATGTGGGTATTTCCTTACTTCATACAAAAATTCAACACTTGGCGAATCATGACATCTATAAATTGAATGTTTAACGATTACTTTACTTTCTAAATTAATGTTTGTTTTTACGAATCTGCAACGGCCTATTTGACGTAATTACCGAATAAAAGATGTGAATCTTTTTGATGAAGGCCACTAGTCCATCAATTCTGTTAATTCTGCCCTCATTATACAAAGTTTAATATCCATCGATTTCCACAGATTGCTATACGGCCAAGTTTCCTTAATATAACAATATCAAAATTTGCTTAATTTTAATTTATATTTTAATTTTAAAAAACGTCTCAAAGTATTGAATACTTCATTTTTGATCACATAATATACGTTTTCACCGATAAGTGCTAGAAAATACTAGAATCTGTTAAATATGAATAAAAAGGGAATGCTTGCAATGATAGTTAAAATTGGAGCTATTACGTGTGCATTTCAATTATGCAATCAAACTTACAAGAATGATAAGAAATTACGACCTAAAAATAAGATGAAAAATTCGTCACCTTCTGGCCTCTTGCTGTTCCTTTCCTCACAGTTGGTTTGGAAGTATTGGTTAATGTGGTTTATTTCCTAAATTCTACATTCGTATAAAAAGTTGAAGTTGAACATTAGTGCATTGGTACACAAATAACTATTAAAAGACCAATTGAGTTAGTGCAGAAAAATGACAGTATTCAATCCCAATGGATTGTGATGGCCCAAAAAGTATCTGTTCGCAGCGGACCTTGCTATTGTAATATTACGGGTTTTTATTTATTTATTTACTTATGTATACAGAAAGACACGTAGTACAAGCTATATACTACCATTTACATGGACATGCAAAAGATCATAACAAACATTACTAAAATCGACGTAGGGACAATTTAAACAGAAAAGATGTTGCAATGTTATATGAACTATTATATTATTAATTATAATTATATGAACAAGATCAATTAAAAGAGAGAGAAATTAAAACAAAATAAGTGAGAATTTAAAATTCGAAATTAAAATCCAAACTTACGCTAGGGAAAAAAGACGGTGTTGCCTCCCTTCTTACTTGATAAAATGCGTTACAAAAGAGTTCTATATGCGAAAAGTAACTATTAAAATGGCGTTTCAAGTGGAGAATACATTGCTAAGTTTGTAATATGTATTCAGATATCTGTCAGAATTAGGTCCATTTAGGTGAAACGTAAACAAATTTCCTCTGCATTTTTTCAATTCAATCAATATATAAATAAATTATACTGTTGACTCCAAATGATAGCTGCATAATCAAGGTGTGCCCTAAGAAAGGCATTAGATTTCGGATTTTGAATTTTTTTGTTACTCTTAAAATAAAACAGGACCGGTTAACATAAATAAGCCTAATAATGATAATGACAAAGAGATTAGTTCTTTCCAAGAAATACCAAACTTGATGAACTTGAAATTGAAAATTCCAATGGAACTAAAGGAAAAAGCTACATCCAAAAACTCAATCTAATAACAGCAGCACTAATTAGCGTTTTTTTTTTCGTTACTGCTTAATTGGGAGAGACGAAAGTTGGTTGAAATATTTTTAGCTCTGAAAGAAAAAAAAATTCCCCACTTTACATTTATATACATTTTGTGACATTTCTTTGGAATAATTCTCAAGCAAAGGGAATTAAATTTATAGCCGAATTATTATGCACCTTCACCAGTGAGATTAAACTTTTGCGAAACACATTCTAAAGCTCCAATTAGGACAGCCCTTAAAGAAGCTTGAAATCCTGGAGTCATCTTTGCGAAGGGCAAAAAGAAATTATAGGTATTAGGGAACTTTCATGGTTCATATTTCAAATATTCACTAATAAAAAATGGCATGCAAATATTCGAACAAATTGATAGAAATTTGAAAGCTTTTTTTATAAATCTGCCTTTAAAAATAGTGAGGCTCTATAGGCTTCCGTTTCAGAATACGCTTGTATTGTTTGGTGTCCTGTATATAGTGTTAAAATTCGACAAATTTAAAGAGCGTTCAAGGACGCCTTCTGAAGTGTCTTTCTTATAACCAGGGTGGTTTTTATCACAGCAAAAGCAGGAGCTATTAAATAAATGCGAACTAAGCAATCATCAAACCAGACGCAAACAGGCTTCATTATTCCTTCTATCTAAATTCTTAGCTTCAAATCAATTCTGATCGTAAGTTGATAAAAAATATCTTTTAACCTGCAATTTTTATTGCTCTGTTATGCTCTTTATAACTATGGCGCGTGCCAATTATTTGAAGAATGTTTTAACTTAAAATTTAGATTTTATTCTTCTTAATATTTGACTCCAAAATAATAAAATAATGATGATATTTTATGTAGGTATTCTTGTTAACAAGGGCCTACCGGCTCCGCCGGACCCATAGGACCTTGTTTTGGCTCCCGCTGCTGGGTAATAATAGGTGTACTTACTTTATCGTCTACAGGTCGCAGTTTTCGATTTTTCGAGCCCAAATTTGGCGTACGGCCGACCGAGCTGATGGGCAAGAAGGCTTTTGATGGGCGTCCGAATCGGAAGAGCCGTTCGGCAACCGGACAATTTTTTTTCCCATTTTTTTCGATTTTGTTCGGGAAATATGGCTAGGGATTCGAACGGAGAGCGCCGGTAGAGTTCAATTTTCGCGTGGGGCCGCCGAAGGATATGGGCCTCCCGCCTGCCCGCCCTGATCGAAAAAGCCGTTCGGCCGTTTGGGCCCCTTTTCCATTTTTTTTCGCGATTTGGCGGGGCCCCCGGGATCATACTGTATACTTACATCGTGGCCGAGGCGACGCCCCGCCCCCCGATCGATACGTATTCGTACCATGACAATTGGTATTGTTTTGATGAATTTCGTACCAATTTCGGATTTTGGGGGTTCGCAGAGGCTCATCTGTTATTCCATATGTGACTTTTTCAGGTAAGGGCGCGCTGTATTTTTATGTAAAATCTCGAATATTTTAGGAAACGCCACGCGAGACCATCTATCCTTTATAGGGCTGTACGGTTCGTATCAAGCATTTGTGGCGTAGTGGAAGCGTGCTGGGCTCATAACTCGAAGATCGGGGGTTCGAAACCACGCTCTGGGACAAGTTTTTTATTTTTTTTTATTTCTTAAATTTCTGAATTGTGTTACTAACTTGTATGTTATTATTGTTTGTTACAAAAAAAAATTAAATATTCCAGTTGAATAGATTTAAGGGTGCGCAAGTCACCCTAACATACTCTTAAATAATTTCTGACTATCAATTGTTTCCATAGCTATCTAGATTTCATTCCATGTTTTTTACATATTTGACCCTGTAGATTTGGAATGACAAAAAATACAGAAAATTTCTTTCTATAAAAGTTGTTGACAATGATAAGGACTTTCAATATATAGAGAAAAACTGGTACGTTTCTGGGAAAATAATATCGATTACGTCACAGCGGCCATTTTCCCAAACATCAAAAAAGCTAATTTTCGGTCAAAATTGGACCTTGGTATGTCCCATTTAAGAACCCCTTTTCGACATTTTATTTTGAGTTTTCGTGTTCCCGCTGTAGGCCTGGGGCGTCGAGTTTGGATCACCCGTACACGAACATATAATAATAATATCAAAACAGTTTCAAAATTGAAATTGATCTTTTGGTTATATTTTGAGCTAAAAAGAGAAATAGCAGCGATGTACCTGACTTTTATATAAATAAAAATTTTTATTATCCATTTCCGACTACAAGTTAGATCGGATATTTTGCGGTAACTCTAGACTGGTTTGACTTAAAATAAACTTTATAATATGTATCTACAATAATTACAAAATCTAGTTCGATGATTCGGATTGATTTAATTCCAGTAAGGGGAAGGGAAGAAATAGGGGGAAGAAAATTATTGACTTTAAAGATTTGACCATAAGTAAGCATCACAGTTTCTTGGACACTGTAACCCCTGGCACAGATATTCAGGGTGTCCAAAAAATTGTGATGCTCAATACCGGACAAGTATTTTTTGGACAAAACAGATGGAAAAATAATAAAACAAAATAATGACAAAAAAAACCTTCAATTACTACTAGAAACTAAGCGAGATCAAATTAGGAAGAAAACGAAATACTTACAGGGAAAGAGGAAGAAAAAGTGAAAAGTCAGATAATTCGTATACCTACATACTTGTGTCCCACGAAGAATATTTCTAAAACACCCTAGAGTCTAGAGCCTAGATTTTTTATCGGATTCTTAAAAGAAACCTCTATTACTTTATAATTTTTTATTTATTTTTATAAATTTTTCGTGATAGTTTTAAAGTGAAACCCTGAAGGTTTTTTTTAATATCTCCGAAACGGTGAAATCAACCCAGTACATAAGGACTGATGATATAAAATTATAGCAACATTTCAATCAAAAATATCGATGTGATTCGCTTTACTACGTATTATTTTTTAGTAGATAAGTGGTATTTCTTGAAATCCGTTAATTTTTCATTGTGAGTACCTTTTTTGTTCTAAGTTAGGTGGGGAACGTAAATAAATAATTGCAAGTTAAAAAAATAGTATAAAAATTTAGGGTCATTTTTTGTTAGGGTTGGTACGCCCCTGGTTTCCAAGATGAGATTGAAATGTTGCTATTATTTCATATTAGCAGTCCTTATGTACTGGGTATACTGTCCAAGTTTAATTTAAATTAATTAAGTACACCGTTTCTTCGGGGTTTAACGTTAAAGCACGAAAATATCCGAAAAGAAGGGTCTTACGAAAATTTTTTTAGAGAACATTTTAATCTTTTTTGTCCGAACGAATCGTCATTCAAATATCTCCCAATACTTTTGAAACACCCTGTATATTATTTTTTATGTTTTCTTGCTTCGATATTAATATTTTTATCATTCGACATTTTGTAATTCGATATTATGCATTCAGTAATTTTTATCGATATCGTGTGTTTATCGATAATATTTCCATCACCACGTGTGAAGCATGACGAGAAGATAGCGTAGTATATATACATAGAATTAGAAGAACGAAGGGACAGGGGGAGCATCCACACGATTCAAATGATCGTGTAGTATTAAATTTTAGGTACCATCCGAATAATTATGGTGAGTTCTCCCAACGTCAAGGTCAGCTATATAGGAAAATTTGGAAAGGATCCCAGCCGAGTCAGATCCTTTCGGTATCCGGTATGCCGGGATGATGATATATTTTGGGAGATTTAATTGAGTTGTTAGTTGTTTCGAATAGGTATTGTACAAGCATTTAAAATATACCTACTTAAATGTCGAAACAACCCGTGCCCCCTCCAACTTGCGCCAACCCCACGTGTATTCCCGACGGCAAGGGCCTCATAATACATACAGCAATTCAGGGCTATACTTTAATTAATTGAACACGGTGCGTTGTTGACAATTTCCTCCGTATCCAGAAGGTACACCGACCGGCGTAATTAAACTTCATTAACCGGGTCGGGCGACGCAAAAGCGTCGGCGCAAACCACGAAGGACAGATAATGTGTCAAGGGGTGACCTTTTTACCCCCGGCATGATGCTAGGGTTAATTTCGGCGCGGAATACGCAAGGGACTTGCCACAGGTAAGCCCTGTCTCGTTTTCTCTTTTCTTGTATGTTGGCGAGGGCAGGGTGGTTAAGTGTAAATATCACGCCTCTTTGACTTTTTAATTTTTGAGGTTAGAATAATAGTTATTTACATTACAAGATGCGAAAGTGCACTTTTTTGGACGAGGTGGTTGTTTAAGGGCCGAGGCACAGAACACTTTTTGGTTATTCTGTAGCCGAGGCAATGCTGGTGAGGCAATGTTGGCGTTCCCTCGGTGCTTAAAAGTACGTCCGATGCCAAAAAGGGCCGAGGCATCGTGTGATCACGACAATTATTTTACTGACAATTTCACATTAAATAGGTTCTTTGATTTAAATTTTAAATACTCTATATAGAGTAATTGTTAGTAAAAATCTTCATAATAACCATTGTCCAATTACTAAAAATGATAATCAGTGATAAATAGTAATGCAGCAATAAAAAAGTTGCTGTTTGTATGGGACTAGAACCCGGAACCTACACAGTAGAAAAAAATCGGTGTAAATTCTCTTCGTGTAAGTGGTGAAAGAAATTTGGTGAAAATTTAACAAGAAAATTGGTGGATTCCAAATATCTTAACCAAACCTCATTTGGTAAAATTTACAATACAACAAATTCGTTAATTTTAACACTTAGAGGTGTAATTTTTTTATATTTCTAACCCGGCTTCGTGTTTGTTCACACCATTCGGTGTCCCTTAGCACTAAGCTGTGTCAATTTGAACGTATTAACACAAGTTCGTGATAGGTAGAGGAGAGGGGGAAGGTACGAAATAGTTTGATCGCATCAAAATGTACGAGTTTGAAAGAAAATGCTCTTTAGCAGTATAACATAAAGCATTTCTTGGGTTTGTGGTTAGGTACACTTTTCTTAGGAATTTGTACGATATTATAATATAACTCTTTATATAACTTTTTTATAACCAAATATTTTTGGCTGTGAGAATAAATATTTATTTATAGCTTTAAGAAAGAAAATGTTGATATTTTTTATACCTATTTGTAAGGAATCGTTCATATTATTTGGAACTGAAATAAAGTATTTTTCTTACAAATAATTAAATAGAAGACCAACCACATTATATTATGCCTGGTTCATACAGCTTCTTTATCTTTTAGTTTTATTTTATTTTTAAAAGTAACACGTTTCCTTAATTTGAACTTATCAATGACATTTTAAATTTCTTTAAAATAAACTACTTACATGTAAAACTATAAGAGAGAAAGAAGAAGAAAAGGGGAATACCAAATAATAGTTATTTATGTACCAAGGCACTGAAGTTCAACTTTTTATGACTCATGTGGAATTTAGTTGCCGAGGCCTCTGGCCGAGGCAAATAAACCACATGGGTCATAAAAAGAACTTCAGTGCCCAGGTACATATTATTTTTTTTTAAATCGGAAAAAAATGTTCTATTAGGCGAGAAAATAATAATAATGGATCACCCGTCCATGAACCGACTACGCGCGGCGTTGCTTGACTTCGACGATCGCTCTACCTATAGGTCAAGTAAGACAAGACACGGCACCTTCGTACAGAAAAACCAAACGGCTGCTTCTTGTGCAGCCTCCACAACAAATCTATTGATATTCAAACCTACTAAAATATGTATACTGAAGGATTGCGCTTCTATAGGAAACAATTTCGCAATGTGTACGAAAAGTTAAATGGGCCTTTATTGGCCGGGTTTTGAATATTTGGTCACTTTTGACGGGCGATTTCTCCGCGTCTGACGTTTGATGTTTACATCTCACCAAGGCCTATTTATTGAAAAAATCGTACAATAATGTAGCCCATTATTGTACGATTTCTGTGCTTTTAATGACGATTTTGGGACACTTCACTGCCGATTTCAAGAAAACTAAATTACACCATTTTGACCAAATTGCATGTAAAATTTATACAACACGGTGTTATTCTTAAATACCAAATAAATTAAATTACACCATTTTGTCCAAATTACGTGTAAAAGTTACACAACAGGCTGTTAATCTTACACAACGCCGTGTTAAATATTCACACCAGCATCATAGTTCTTATTGACACCAGAACATTTGGTGAAATTGACCAAAAAAGAAGGTGTAAAATTTACCAGATATGCGGCGTGGACCACTTTTCGTGTCAAATTTAACACCGGATTTTTTACTGTGTACAAGATTGAGTAGTCGGATGCTTTAACACATTAAGCTATTAACAATCGAACCATACACGAAATGAAAAAATTAAATTTCCTATCTCTGTGAAGTCCGTCGTATATCTTATATACATTCTTACGTAACGGTGCTTGCATCATCCGCCAAAATATTACGGATTTCGTGACATCCGTGCAGCGTTGCCACTTCACCGACTGTTGCACTACAATCACGGCGATAAATAAGCAGGTGGAAGGGCGGGGGCCGCTGCGGTGGCTAGTGATTAGTGAACTGTGGATTGTTTACTACGGTTCAACGCAGAGGCTGTTTGACATGCAGTAAGGTTTGCCTAAAAAGATATAATCTTTCTCTCGTAACAAACCTTACTGCAGCTCAACACAGGAGGGTGTTTAAACGTAGTAAACTTTGTCTGCAAAAAAAAATTAAATACCTATCTACGTTTAAAGGTGGCAGACAGCTACATTGTTTCAAAGAAATACTAAAAATAAAGTAACAAGTAAAAAGACATAAAACCATTTAAAGAAAATTTTGGGACAATTATTATTTGAAATGGACATAAATGTAGGCCCCGAAAACTATTTATTTATTTTAAGGTGGAACTCGCAGTGTATTAAAGTAGCAATCTTTTGGACCCGTTTTTTTTCGTTATTTTCCAACCAATTTTGATGATTTTTTTTCATTGTATTTAGAAAAGTAATAGCAAGAGATTGATGGTTTTACCTTTTCCATATTCTGATTTATTTATTCAAAAATCGTATTTCTAGGCCGAAAATCAAAATTCTAAAACCATCAATCGATCGGTACAACGTCTCTAAACAGTTTTCTTTTTTTAAATCGGCAATAAAGTGAAAAATGACAGTAAAAAATGGGATTTAGTGACATTTTCTTTCATTTTATTCGGTTGGCGTACTCCCCTACGTATGGAACGCGGAGAGGGGCATCGCCGGGGTCGTACGTGACTTGTACCTCCCCTCTCTAGGCAGCGGATATCATAGGCGATGCTTTTTAAAAAATATGATAATTTCGTCGTTCCAGAATTAGCTCAGGAAGTGGTTTGTCGGTTTAACAGCGACGGATTTCCGATATTTCGTGTATGCTTTGGTGTTATTATTGTGTTGTTTTATTGATACGTTCTTTTTGAACATTTTGTTGTTTTGTTTTTGACATTGCCGCTGTTATTTTTGCTGTTAGTGTTGTTGTTTTGTTATCATATTGTTGACTTAACGTTGGCTATAAAAGGTCGCGAAGAGAACCGAAAAGCAGGAGGATTTCTGTTAGGAAAATTTTGCTATTGACTCATGATGATTTTTCAATTTATTATACTTCATTTAAACTGAATTGGTCCTTAGCTTCGAAAAAAAAATTGTCTGCGGCGCATTTTAGTAAGCAGACACCTCTAAGTAGGTACTCTTTTTATTACCCGCTTAAAAAACAACAATCTTTATTGCCCCACCTTCAAACAAATTGCAATTTACCCATACCTACCTACTACATTGGCCAGCCAGAAAATTTTTGCAAAAATTATGGACATAATGTGTCCCTTTGAAAAAATATGATAATTTATAGGGCACTATGAGCACTAACTTTTATTTTTACTTCCACATCACAAAAGGCGGTGTTCATTGTTGTTATTGATAATTTTTGCTGGATTTTTGTCAGTTAAAAATCAACAATAAAATAGAAATTTGATACCTAACACATTTTTGTCTCCTGCTCTATGAAAGAAAACAGAGTATTCTTGCTTACTGCACAAATGATTATGCGCCCGCATAATTAGCAAAAAAAATTACCTACCATTGACTTAAAATTGTATATTCATATTATATTTGACCTTGAAAATTTCAGGAATTTTCGCCTGCGGCGCATTTTTTATAACAAAAATTATATTCAATTTTTTTACCCTCCCCCCTCCCCTCCTATCCCCACCAACAAAGTAACGCCCTGTAGGTACCTATCCCTCACTTTTCAAATGTGTACTGTCCTGACAGGAAAGTCCTTTGTCCTGCCTGAAGTTTCTGTCTGGCTACAGCCCTGTATTGACATTATTATATGATTCACTACTTGTATACCTAACATAATTTATTTATTAATATAAACAATAGAAAGGGGTGTTTAAAAACAAGGTGCCATAATTTCTGGTACAAATAGAATGTAACAAAATAATGGTCTTTTCCTAGTTTTTTGTTTTTGAGATACTTAATCGAATTTTGGTTATGTCTTGGTACAAACATGTTTTTTAGTAGGTATGCTAATTTTGCCGGTATAAGCCATAATAATCGTATCTATTGGACAAAATTTCACAGTTCCTTTGGAGCCAAAATCAAATTTTATATAGTGGGATAAAAATTTGATAAACTAGGTAAATTCACATTATTATTATCATTTGATGGGCAAAATATCAGGTTGAGGACAAAAACAACAATATCTGTTTTTTTAGAATGTGCCGACTTTTCGAAGTATATTTTTCGTCTTCTTCAGGGCTAAAAATGCTAACTATAGTGTATATGATACAACAATAAATTACATAAACACATAACAACTATATAGGTACGCTTGGAAAGTTAGGATAACTTGAGAACAACCATAACTATGTGTACAAACAAACGTAAAAGAAACAATACAAAAATACAGAGTATTCACCTATTCTATATCACAGATATTTAAGTCAATTATACAAAATTTCATAGAGCACATAGGTATCACAGGATAAAATGATACAGAAACGAAACCAAATCATTTGTTAGTCAAAGTTGGCGATCAATGTAGAACGTAAATATATTTATGGTCGGGACGTCAACGAGAACAGCTATATAATTAGATTTTTGTCCCCAAAAAAACCTCAGTATGTTACAACAAAAAATTAGTTCGGTAGATATCAAGTTATGGATTATTTTTTATTTATTTTTTTTATAATTTAACTACTTATTTTACAGTTATATACTGGGTGTATTCATTTTACTACCTGTAACCATTATCTTTTACTTTTGCAAATTTGATGTATATCGTTAACAGGCCTTTACAAATATTAGATACTTAGACCTGCTACATCAGTTCTAAAATTCACCGTTGACTTTGTAGATATGTGAATCATCTCACTAATAGTTCTTTTATAATAATATGGCTCTCTGTCTAGAATCTTTACTTCATCAAAGTCAAAATCATGTTTTGTCCAAAAATGGTGCTGTGCTAAGGCAGTTTTTTCAAATTTGTTTTTTTTTCTCTCACGACAATTATATTGATGTTGACTTGATTTTTTAAATACTGTTTTGTAATACCAATGTAACACTTATTGCAATTTTTGCAATTGATTTGATGCACTAAATTGGAATTGACCATGTGAGGTGTTTTGTCTTTTAAACATGATAATATAGATTTTACCTGTCTGACAGGATAAAGAGGGTGACTAGATTTTGACCTTTTCTATTTTTTCTGACAAATTGCGGATATATGGAAACTTAAAATATAATGGATAGTTGTTTAATTTTAAAATAGATTTTATTTTTTCTTTGTTTTGTTTGTGAAAATGAGGACTGCTGAGAGAGGCTGATCTACGTATTAAATTTTTAATAGTGCTAACTTTATGTGACTGTGGATGACCGGAAAAATAATTCAGCACTCTCCCTGAGCTTGTTGGTTTGGTGTACCAGTTGGTGGACAATGTACCTACATGATCTCTGACAACCAAAACATCCAAAAACGGGAGTTGATCATCAGATTCTGTTTCCATTGTAAATTGTATCTGTGGCTGAAAATTGTTAATAATCTAATTAAATTACGAAAAAAAGACCTCTCGAGCTTGCATTAAATTGTAACTGGATGAAACAAATTGTATCTTATGTATTTTGATGCGCTCTGTCCAAAAAAATAAAAAATAAAATGTAGCCCCTGGTCGAAATTTTCTAAATTGGGAAAAACCGGGTTTTCCGGATTTTCTCAAGGAAAATTGCTAATTATCTCGCCAAGTACTACCCCTATGGTAAAAATAAATGCACCAGTCGAAAGAGGAGGCAAAAATAGTTCGGAAATTCATATACCCATATTTTTAAGGCGTATTTCTCGCCGCCAGAGGCGCTTATACCAAAAAGTTGCTTTTTTCGTTTTTTTGATCAGAACCATGAACACGAAATTCACATTGAATTTGTGGCGAAACTATAAGTGTTAGGCCATAATATGTGCCTATGAGAGATTTTGGGTTTTTTTTGGCTTTCAAACAAAATAGGTCCTGCGGCGAAATCTGCCATAGTTTTTCGGAAATTTGCAAAAAACCGGAAAGGGAAATTTTTTGAAATTCTTTCTCATGCGACTTTGGCGCGGTTTTCCGGGACTATGTAAAAAAAAAATTTTGTTAGAAAGCTTACTTCACCTTCGGAAAGAACGCAAAAAAATACACAAAAAATATACTGTAAATAATTTTAGGAAATTAATCCTAAGCCTGTGTGTAAGTTCCAACTTGGTGATAAGATAAGTTTGTTTTTTGTTCTCTAAAATCTGGTTTTTCGTGATTTGAAAAAAAAACTTGAAATACGAGAAGATATATATGCTAAACAAAAAATGCGTATTTTCTGGTTACCTTTCGAATGAGGTCGGGTGGCGAAATCTGTAATATTTTGCGAAAAATTTGCAAAACATCAATTTTTTGACCTACTGATTATTACGTATTTTCAGGCACTCTTGTAGATGGAAACAAAACGAAATTGCGCTAATGTCTGTAAGGTGCCCAAATTACGGAAAAGGCCGACAGTGTGCTTGTTCTTACTCGAAAAAATTGAAAATTTTGGATTTAAGAGAAAACCACTTTTGTTTTATGAGCAATTTCCTAAGACCAAAAAATGAGTATTTTTCGGATATATTTTGAATGTGATAAGTCGCATGCCCAAATCTGCAATAGTATGCAAAAATATGACAAAAAGTTTTTTCTGAATTTTTTTCCCCATTTTTTCTCTCTCTTTCAGTAAATCGACAAGTCATTGTTATTCAACGAAATTTTCCTCCATTTAAAAGAAGACGGCAGAATATCTGGAAAGCAATGGCCTTTATCTCAACGAGAACCTGAACATTTACTTTTGGGATGATTGTCAATAGAAACCATTTTGTATACATTTCTCTGGCAATGTTCGGCACTCAAAGCGCGCAAATGGAATGCAAGATTTCTGTCTCCATAGCCTACTCATTTTTTTTACTTAAACTGTTATCAGAGATAAATTTCCATCGGGAACCGCTACTTTAATTTCCAAATGAACCAAATGTGTTCATTTATTTGTATTCTCTTTACATAACTCTTTTTAGATGAAAGTAGTTAACGACGTGAAAAATAGACTAGGTTTGTGTTCATCAAACCTTTGAAATTAAATCAACTTTGCACCAAGCTTAACATAATTTTTTAAACCAAATAGAGATTGTTTAAGAAATCAACTGGTTAGGTTAGGTAAAAATTCAACTTTCAATAAATACATTTCAGTTGAAATGTTTGGAAATTTTTTTACAAAAACACGCAAAAAGTTAAATGTTATCAAGGGTCTCTGAAAATTGGTATGTAGGCCAAAAATTGCAAAAGAAACAACTTTTTCTAATAACTTTTATCGAAAATGTGTCAAATAAAGCCGATTTTGGATAATTTTTGAAAAAAATGTCAATTTTGACAGATACCGCAAGTCACGTGGTCGACTCTTGCGACGTCATTTTCATCCTCTGACAAGCACAAATCGATGGCAAAGTCAAATTAACATTTTATCCAAAAATAAAAAAAAATCCCTTATGGTGCCTGCTTCAATAGTGACACTGTACGATTTTTGGATCCCGCGGAGCGCGTGTAACGGGACTTTTGTCGGGGGAATTCTAAAACTTAGAATAGACATACAGACTTGTAACTTCGTACACATGTTGAGACGACATCCAATTTAGGTTTGCCCACCTTTCAGACCAAGTTATTGAAAATTGCCAATTTAGGCAACTTTTCCCAAAAACCATGTTTTTTTGGTACTCACACAATGAACAATGTCAGAAAAATAGACAAAATATTTTTGACGAATTTTCTATAACGTAGTGGTATTCTAGACACATTGAGGTACTAAAAAATAAAAAAATTCTAGTCATTGGGTGCATTTTTGGCATTTTTGTGCATTTCAGATTTTCAAAAAAAAATATTTTTTTGGGGGAAAAAAAAATTAATTCTTTGATATCTTGGCCAATTATAGTCCGATTTCGGTAAAACTCATACAAACATAAGAATGGACATTCAAGAGTAAGCTCTGTTAGTGGCATTAACAAATTTCAAATAGTTTGCCTGTTACAGGCAACCAATGAAATTAGGTCATTTGCCCCTCCGCCATATGCCCAATTTTGGGATTTTTCTTGCGTCCCTCTGGATATCAATAGTCTCGTCCCTTACATTCAAAACGCATTTTTGTTTTTTCAAATATCTTAATTTTTACCAAAGTTATGAAAACTTTAGTGTTCGAACATTCAAATTTTCGGCCTTCAGCACCCAATTTTTTCTCAAAATACTACATACATTTCAATCGTCTATATCTCGGGAACGGTGCCTCGGATCAAAATTTTTCAAGGGACATGAAAATTACCATTTTTCCTATGCTTTAAAATGGTGTAAACCCAGTTTCAAAATATTGATTCGTTTCCAAGATACGCCTGCGCAAAATTGAAAAATGAACATAACCCCAAATTTGGGCAATTTCGACCCGGGGCTACATTTTTTTTTTACTTTTTTCGGAAAGACCTCAAAATACATAGGATTCACTTTAATTCATAATGTTACAATTTTTTGCAAGCTTAAGTCCGTAATTTAATTCGACTATAAATATCTGTAGCAACTCAGATTCATGGTTTTTTGGAATGGCTAAAATTATGTCATCAACATACAGTTTTAAGAAAGGTACCTACTAGTGGAGCGAAATCGGGCTAAAAAGTCGCTCCGTTCTCAAAAAAAAAATTGTGGGTAGATCAGACTAGATCAGACCCCATAGGTGTTGTTAAGTACATTACTCTGCATACGAAATGGCGATTTAAGACATTTTTTTGTGGTCGAGACCTTTTTTATTTCGAAAAAACGGAAATTGTGTTTTTTACGTTTCCATCGTCATATCTTTGAGAGTAGTGGAGCTATTGACTCGATTTTTTTTAAATTGAAGTTAACATATGAGCGCTTACAACGAATGCTATTGTTATTGTCCAATATTGTTTATTAACCACTTTAAATAGCAACAAAATTGCAAGGTTATAAAAAGTGTAATGAAATTTTCACTAAGCGAGAAACTTTTTTATTTGCGGAAATTTTTATATACATGCTGCAAGGGAAATGTGCCCAAAACATAAAAGAAGTTTTTGGTAAAAAAAATTACCTATAGCGCCTATAGTTTTTGAACTGTGAATTTTTTTGTGGCGCACGCTACTCACGTGGAACGCAAAATTAATCCCTTGCGTGGGAATATCCACGCGTGGCAGGCATGTCTCAACAACTAATGCGTAGTTTACACGCGCAAGTGAAACTATCACAAGTATAAATATCTTAGAGTACTTCCTAATAGTTTGCCAATGTAAACCCTCTCAGGGAGAACTCACTGCCATTGTAAACGATCTCTAAAAGACAAAGAGTAGGTAAGTCTCTGGGAGCGTTTACATAAACTATTTGGAAGTACTCTCAGATATACGACTTGTGGTAGTTTTACCTCTCCGTGTGGACTATTCTATAACAGATCGCTGGTAAAATTAATTATTAATTTTAGACCAAATAATGTGGGTTCAAGCAGACCAATAAAATAAAATAAGAAATAAAATAACCAAATAGTTGATTTTTGGCAATTTTTGAGCAGTAATTACAGTTGCCAGATGAACAAACAACCACCTGCTTATTTTATGTATCTGTTTAAAGTCACCATTTATTTAATGAACTGCAAAATAAAAAAAAAATTATATTGATTTTTTATAATAATATTAAATTTGCACTTTTTTGCATTACACTTTTTGTCGGAACAAAAAGGCTTAAGCTTTGGCGTACAATGTTTGGTATGGATTCTTGAGATGAAAATATGAGAATTCAATTGTCATTTACTGAAGTCTATATCCATAAGATAAAGGATCTTCAAGTTGCAACTTCGCAACGTTACTTGAATACCATCTTTTTAACTGTACGTGCACCTGCAATTGCCAATAATGAGACAATCCAATATATAATTTCAAACTTGTAATACCTCAAAAAATGTTGATTATATAATATATAATTTCAAACTTGTAATACCTCAAAAAATGTTAGTAGGGGAAAATTCGTAAGAATTTTTGTACAATTTTGTTTATGGAAATGAAATGTTTATTTATTTTATAGATTTTAGATTTTAACGTGCATAGTAGTAGATAGGTGCATACGTTTCGTGACTTTTTAAAATCACGCAAAAACAAAGAGCTGTAAACATAAAAATGTGGCCATAGTCACTAAACGCAATGGCCACCAAATCTAATAAACCTTCTTCGATCTTCCCCCTACTGATTGTGCTTTTTATCAACATTTTTTGAGGTATTACTAGTTTGAAATTATATATTGGATTGTTTAATTATTGGCAGTTGCAGGTGCCCGTAGCAGTTAAAAATATTCAAGTAATGTTGCGAAGTCACAACTTGAAGATCCTGGATCTTATGGATGGACTTCAGTAAACGACAACTGGCTTCTTCCCAAGAATCCATACCACCATTGAGTAAAGGAATAATTTTATTCCTTTACTCAATGATACCACACATTGTACGCCAAAGTTTAAGCGTTTTTGTTTCGACAAAAACTGTAATACGAAAAATTCCAACTTTCCAAGCGTACCTATATACATAGTTGTTATATGTTTATGTAATTTATTGTTGTGTCATACATTACACTATAGTCAGCATTGTATATATTTTTAGCCCTGAAGAAGACGAAAAATATACGTCGAAACGTCGGCACTTTCTAAAAAAAAACAGATATTGTTGTTTTTGTCCTCAACCTGATATTTTGCCCATCAACTCAAATAGTGAGGACGCTACATTTCCACTATTATTATCATTATTATTCATTATGCATTATTTTTCGTTTGAAGTGCACTTATAATTTTTTTCATTGCTTACTCTATTTTCGATCATTTCTGCGCTTAAAATACTACGTGTTATTTTTGAAGATATGCAACATGGATTCATTTTTTCTGAATTTTCACGACTTGATTTAACCTATATGTAAATTAAATAACAGACCGCGGACGGCCTCGTTCGGTCGCTGTTTCGGGACGCTCGCCGCTGGGTCGGCTGGGCTCGCCCACCATAATAATAATTAAAGGCCGAACATATGCGTAACCTACGTTTATATCTTTGCGCAGCTCGGGCGCGTTAGCTCTTGTCGCAGACGTATGGCTTGACTAGATTCGACCGCTCGGGCCGCTACGGGCTTGCCCACCGGCATCGGCTGGAGAAGAATGCATAATTAGGATAATAATAAATAATTTTATTTACATGGGTATGATCTTGCGCCAAAGATACTTAAGAATTATTGATAAAAGGCATTTTTAATATATGGTCTCCTTGGTATTACTTATTTCCCAAAGTCCTCTAGATATAGCTTAATTTGAACTAAGAAAATATTACTTATTTTATAGAGACTTAGGTACCATTACAATATATATTTTTCATCGAAATTACAACCTGAAATAGGCTCCAATGGTTTCTTCGGAGATAAATTTTCTATTAAAAGAATTAGACGTTAGGTATGTTGTTTTCCCAATTTTTCTAAAAATTTTAGCTTCAGTTTTCGTAAAACTTTTTTCTCTAATGATTTTTTCATTAATATATTCTGAGTAAACTAAGAGAAAATAGGACTAGATTTATTGTTGTCATTTTTCTTAAAAAAAAAAACTAGCGGCCCTTCTCGGCTTCCCACGGGCAAACATTTGTAAACTTTTTACATCTTGGGTTACATTATTGGAGTTTTCGTAGGGATGCCTAATTTAACTCGATTAACAATATAGCCTATGTTACTCAGTGGTAATGTAGCATTCTATTAGTGAAAGCATTTTTAATATCGGTCTAGCAGATCTTTGGGGGGGGGGGGGCTAAAGCCCCAAGCCCCCCCCCCCCCTGGTCCACTGATCATAACGCATAACTGCCCGAGTTTATTGCCTAAGTCGCGTGCCGTTCTTTAGAACATCAGAAGCGATAGGAAAATAACGCGATGCGACCGCTATTCTTGCGGTGTTGTCAAATTTCGGATGCCACTTAATCTAACGTGTAAGAACTAATATACACCAGAAACGTTCTGGATGTCACGAGTCGATGGAGTAAAATTATCCAGAGTATATTTAATATACAAAACCGCGCAACTCGCGCGCCACCTGGTAGATATACACCGGAACTAAAAATATACAAAATTTTTACAACAACGCATTTTTGACATCCGGCCAGAATTCGTAGGGTACGATTCTACAAACATTATAACACGATTAGCATTGGAAAACGTTGTGGCATCCGATTTTGGATCTCACAGCGTCGATGGATGTCACAGCTCCGGTGAGATTTTTACGTTTTGATGTCACAAGGTATGGTGGTCGAATCTATATATATATATATATTTGATTTGGTGGTAAATTATTTTCAGTTCAAAAGGCTGACCACGAGACCCAGAAGAAGACCAAAAATATAACCTCAAAAAAGTTACGAGTAAAAGCACGATCCAAAAATAGCACAAGTGGGAGATTTATTTGGGGAGATGCAGCCATAATTCAATTATTTCAAACAATTAACTTCAACGCCCTCTATCTCTTAAACAAACAACATTTCTATAAGGCATATCAGTCTCAATCGTCATATTTTTGGAAAGAAATATATTCAGTGGTTCCAAGTATATTAATATAAATATCTTCACCTTCAACTTAGTTTATAAGTTAGCTAGGTATGTCCTGTTCGCAAATTATGGAAATTTACAATCTTAGTTCAGAAACTATAGAGGCTCTTTCCAAAATCACTCGATGTAACTAGCGCGAGGTGTTGAACCGAAACGGGTTATCGGTAACAAATTACTTAAAATTTCAAACGCAAAATTATGTCGAACTATTTCCGATCGTATCACTTTTCAAGTACATTAAACACAGCCCGGCGAATTTGGATCATTACATCCAGGAATTATTTTCATTTATCGAATTTATTGGTTTGCGAAAGAGATTTATTATCGCCATTTGGGAAACCTAATTGAAAAACGCGATAATTCGTTTTTTATCGCCAACGTAAAAAGTGAAGCTTGTAATTTGTAAAGGGGGATTTTTAAAACGTAAATCCTGTATTTTTTATTTCCAAATTACTAGGTGTGAAGTAAAATGCTCTAAAATATATTTCTTTCGGTTGCTTTAATAAAAATCTTATAATATAGGTATGTATTTATAAACCACAAAGAACGCGCAAGGTTAGACAACTTTTATATATTTTGTAACCCCAATAATACTAGATATTTCATCAACAACAAAAATCGATGTATCTAATATTAATCTCTTTTAGTGACTTTGAGATCAAACAATAATTAATAAAACCGTTCACGAATGTGAATAGGTAGTAAGGTAGATACTCTGTATAATTTCTTCAAATGATCAAATTAAATCTGCACTTCCCATAGCAAATCACTCAGTAATATAATAGTATGTTCTTGCTTTAAGTTCTATCTACTTGGTATTCCAGTAGTACGACTTCAAACTAGTGCCATAAAAAAGTTATGAAGCTATTTATCGGAGCAAGGTGTATCAAAATCAAATAAAAATCACCCTCCCACCTTCTCACGGTATATATAGGTTCTAAAAACTTCTAAACGATCGATATCGATCTAAAAATATAGCCGAGTCAACTCCAACTACTCAGCAGTTAAAAACAGTTGTAGGACGTAAACGAGATCAGCATAAAAACTTCCCGAAATAAAGCCCCTTTCCATGGAGACTCGAAACGAATATCTCAACTTCGATGCCCCAGCCCTTTTTCCGGTCCCTCTGTCATTCCCTTTTGTGAAAATTTGACCGGGAACCATCCGTCGATATTGCGGAGTTTGCATACAAATTTGATGTCAGAGACGCTCTCCGCATCGATTGAGAAATTCGTGGGGGTTATTTTTAGCGCAAAGTGAATAAACATGTGACCTAGTTCTCACCCTCTAATTATGAAACGAGCACCTGCGACATTGGAGACGTCGAAAAACAAACAGTTGTTATTTCTCCCACAAGACGGTAACAGGGTAAGCGTGGCTTCGTTTATATTTCCGGAAACTACGTTCTTGTATGAACACAATACATTTTACATAATTTACAATAATTATTATATTTGCTAATAATTCCATACCTTGGTAGAAAAAGGGCCAATGTCCATTTCAGCTGATTCGAGAAAAATGAATTTGAATTTATAATTACCTATTGTGAGCTTAAAAATGCAAATAAGCTTTTCTGATAATTTTCAATTTGAGGTGACATATAGAGTAAAAAGTACGTATTTTAAGATGATTCTGCTATTTTAGTATATTTCTTTTTATTCTTTTTATTATATGGACATTGGCCCTTTCTTCGAAAATAAAACAAGTTGTACAGACAACATTTTTTTATTCAGTTTGATAACACCCACAACTTAAACACAAACTGTCGACCACAGAACAGTCAAATACTGTCGACCGAAATTTGAGGTTAGAATACTAACCTCAAAACAAATTAGGGCCGATGTCCTAAAAAATAAAAATGACAAACGGCCAATGTCCTGATACTACGGACATTGGCCGTTTATTTTATATATCAGTTATAGCAAAGAAAATGGTACTACTACCATTTTCTTTGGTTATAGTGAAAGGGCTGATGTCCACACATTGGCCATATTTTCTATTAAAACGAATTGGACTTAGGCCTTTTCCCACTTAAGATTACTTCAATAACATGTAACTTTGGACATTGGCCTTTTTTCTAACCAGAATATATCAACGCTCAGTCTGATTATACCCTTAACTCCTAAATGCAAATTTTGGACATTGGCCATTTTTCTACCAAGGTACAGAATTATAATAACGAAATAATTACTGAATTAGTTCTGCTATGCTGTGCTTAAGTTTTACTAAAACTATTCATTATTTCTTATCATATCATAAACATTCCTTGGTAAGTTGAAATTTTCATCTTATTTTTAAAGTAGTTGACGTCTTTAATTCGATATTATCAGTGTTTAGGTAGGTCGAAAGTTTAAGACGGGGAATACGGGACTATTTACTCGTTCGGATATGATATTATACTCGTATATACAGGTGTGTGTAATGAGAAGAGAGATATAGGTAAGCCCTTAAAAGTGAGCCTCCAAATATCGGTTCTTGCGCGATAATTACCTATACAGGGTGGATTGCATAAGCGGCGCACTCAAAATATCACGGCTGCTATTTGAGAGAAAAAATCGGTGGTGGGTGCGATCGATAGCTCTTCCGAGTTTAACATGAAAATTGTTTGCAACAGCTGCGAAATATCTAGTTTGAAATATTAGATATTTTCGCTCTCTTATTGGGGTCAACAATTATATTATTTGATAAAAATATTAATAGCGCTCTTTTTGAAAAGAAAAATGTTATACAGGGTGTAACTAAACTGATGGTCAAAAATGAAACCACGTATTCTTGGAGTCAAAATAAGGGCACTTCTTCATATATTTTTTTCTCCTACGGGCCATAGTTTTTTTTATACAGAGCGTAGAAATTTAGAGAAAAATACACATATTTCTTAGTATCTCTAGAAGTATACGAGATATTTTCTTCAAACTTGGCGTGTAACATGAGCGGATGAGTTGTCAAATTGAAGGTTAATATGAAGCTTGTGAGGCCCCCAGTTGCGGAGATACAGGGTGTTATTAAAATTAATTAGTTCAGAAAAATATGAATACCCTGTATAATCGCATTTTTTAAATTTGTTTTGATTGGTAAATTCAATGGTTAACAAAAAGTATCTCTTAGTATTTTTTCATATTCTCAGCCGTTTTTTAATTATTTTCAAAGAACGGCAACTCTGCAATAAAAAAGTCATTTTAAGAATAAATCTAACAATCTGTGGATGTCAATTAAACTTGGCATTATTTGAATCATTTGGCTGCCAACTTCGCACCTTAGTATCAATATTTTGAAAAATTATGTTTTCATTTGAAGAATTGACTGATATGCACTTTTGCTATGGACTTGCGAATGGCAATAATAAACATGCGGAAACGCATAGTTGCGCGTATTGAAAGAGTCATTTCGAACATTTAATAATTTAATTTTCTAATAGCAATACGTTTCTTTTATTATTGTTTTTGCTTTTGTATTTTGTTAAATAAAGTTTAATTGACATCCACAGATTGCTAGATTTATTCTTAAAAGTGACTATTGTTCATTGCAGCGTTGCCGTTCTTTAAAAATAATTAAGAAACGGCTGCGAATATGAAAAAATACTAAGAGATACTTTTTTTTAACCATTCTATTCACCACTCAAAACAAATTTTAAAAAAATGCGATTATACAGGGTATTCATATTTTTCTGAACTAATTAATTTTACTAACACCCTGTATCTCCGCAACTGGGAGCCTCAGAAGCTTCATGTCAACCTTAAGTTTGACGGCTCATCTGCTCATGTGACACGCCAAGTTTGAAGAAAATATCTCGTATACTTCTAGAAATACTAAGAAATATGTGTATTTTTCTCCAAACTTCTACGCTCTGTATAAAAAAAACTATGGCCCGTAGGAGAAAAAAATATATGAAGAAGTGCCCTTATTTTGACTCCAAGAATACGTGGTTTCATTTTTGACCATCAGTATACTTACACCCTGTATATAATATTAATTTGACGTCTCACACTTGCCATTTTGTTGAGTATTTACGATAAAAATGTAAAGAGACATTGATTGGCATAAGATCTAGTTACCCATGGAAATACATATCTATAGTATGATGTTAAATTCAAGAAGACACATTAGGCTTTTAAAATCTGAAAATAAAGTGGTTTACTTGTTCTTATTGCAGTATCGAATAGCTAATCCAGAATAGGGTATCGACCTACTTACATACAATATTTTTGATTGCTCTAAAATCTTAGTCAGTTTACATCAGATGCACAAACATAACACGTAATAAATGAAACAACGGCTTTTAACCCTTATTTATTTATGATAATTAAAGACGAAGTTGCACAATTTTCTTCAGGCTGAAATCTACAGTTTCGTCGTTTTATTATCTAAAACGCCAAATGTGGCAACCCCTGTGCTCGCTTGCAATAATAATTCGTGGAACAAAGTCAAATTTTACTATTCTATTCTAGTATTTAATGTTTTGCAACCTTTGAGCTTTAGCTAATGCATTTGCACACAAAAATGCTGTTTATGCTGCACACGCTGGAAACTATATCCTTCATCTCTGTCTGCATACGGAACATATACGATAAATATTCAGACTTCAATAATGCGGGAATAAGTGGCAACGCTACGGCACTCGAATTGTTATTATCTATATTGTTTGTGTAGTTATCGGGCTGTGTAGTGTAGATAAATTATCATGGACAAGGATTACGTGAAAGGGCAAAATTCGATAATTTGCTAAAATTGGATGCTTTCATCGATCTAATAATCCAATGTTCACGTCTGGGGGTTGCAACGTTCCTTGCAACATTCACCGCGGAATAAGGTTATGCCTCAGAATACTTCATTGGTATGGGCATGTTGCCAAATTGCCTCTTTAAAACACTTGTCATGTCATAAGTGCTTTCCCGCCAAATTTCGAAGAAAGTCTAAAACTTGCTAATTACCTACGTAAATATTATTTTTAGAAATAATCATAGAGTCTTAAGCAAGTGACCAACAATTGTTTTCTCAAGTTTGTGGTGCACATCTTTATACAATAATTAAAATTTTTCGATACTGGGTGTATCGAGATTCTTGACAACAAGAGCACCGTATTCTTGCAAGTTGTCAGGAGAAACCTGCGTTGTCAGCAACACAGCCCAGAATCCGTAATCATCACTAATAAAAGACTACGATTATCTCGTGACAACTCGATCCGATTGAAATAGATCCGATTGAGTTATGTCAAATCTTTTATAATCATCAGTATTGAATCCTACGGTTTTCAATCCTCTCCAAGGACATTAACTTATTATACTTATTCTGGCACATTCTGGTCAACTTCTGTTTGGAAATAGCGGCTTGACTTGAAATTTTAAATCTGACTGAATTCCAATCTGTAGGGTTTACGCCGTCTATTTGAGTCCGCTCCAGTGAATTCAAACTTCTCTCAATCGGATCGAACGCGTCGAGATAAACGTAGTTTACAAAAAAAAAGGAAGAATAGAGTCGACGGACCTAGTATCGTCGAGGGGAGGACTTCTCACGTCGTCGGAGGATGCGGTGCAGAAGCTGTTGAACGTTGCACAGGTGCTGCGTTGAAGGAAGGATTCACTGCAAGCTGTCTGGCTGCAAGCATCATTATTATACCTATGGAGCAAGTGTACATCGTCCTAAAGTACGATATTGGTCAGCTGTAGACGAAGCAATCTTATATTGGACAGATTTAATCGGCACCACATTTAGCTATATTTACATAATCGAACTTTTTTTTTTGCTGTTGTTGACTATCGTTAGTGATTTTTCTTTGCATTATTAAGCTGTAGTTGTATTTTAGATTGGGAAGCCATCATCACCTTTATCTTCACACTGGGACTCCCGACCCCGCAAATTTAACTTCTTGGATGTTTGAAGATTACCCATATTAAAATTATATAAAATTAGATTTCCTTGTTTGATTAAATTGTCCCTTAATAAAAGAGTATCATAAAAAAGGGGCACATCAAGTTTGTAAAATTACGTCAAATACCCTATTGTTATTTTAAATAAAACAAAGCCCAACTCGTAGACGATATCTCTTCTGTTATGATAATAAATTTAAAATATTTAATATTTTCAATTTAACGTAACACTTAACATTTTGGTAATGCGGTAATGCCAAAGCAATAATTATATTAAAAATTACAATAACAAAATATTGGGCGTTACAATAAATGCCCAGTATATGATCACCTACTTTTCACAGCAAACACCACATTCTTCAACATTTCATCTTCTAAGCTTCAGCATTTCAGCTGCTGCGCTGCAGCTGCATACTGCAAGTATTTTCATTTTACATTATTACACATTTTGCTCATCCAATCTGTTGAATGAACTTTCAAGTTTAGGTAACCGCGTATGAAAAATACCATTGGGGGATAAAATTACTAACGTTAGAACGCTATCACTGCACATGTATTTTAATAGGTAACTAGATCTTATGTTAACCACAAATATTAACAACATTTTCTTAAATTTTTGTAGTAAACGCAGGCAAGTGTACAGGGTGATTCATTTAACATGGGAAATGCGTTTTTCTCGAAAACGGCTGGAGGAAAATTCGTTCTGTAAAAAGTATGTTGTAGTAGCCAACCTTCGCTCAAAGTTAGGATATAAATTTGACAAAAACCTACACCGACGCTAGGCGTCGCGACGCTCCGAAATTTTTTTTCTCCATACTTTTTTTTATTTTTTATTTTAAAAGGTGGATAAATTAGATGCATTTTTTTCCTTCATAAGTATTTTTCTATTCCTAACCGTTCAGAAGTTATATGCGAGTTTTTATAATTTATAACTACATCATTTTTTTACCTACCCCACTCAAATAGGCTGTTTCTATTATATCTGTGATATAAAGTAGGTACTGGAGAGCAATCTATAGTAAAAAACACCAATATTAAATAACTATTAAGTTTATTATTGCGCTTAATATGAAAAAATATTAATAAATAGTGACCTAATAGATTGCACCGTAAATAATACAAAAAACCTGGTAGGCCGTTGAAAATTTAAATATTGTTTTTTGTTGGTCTGTCAGCTATCAAAATCTGTCCTAACGATCATTACGTGAGGTAGCTACTATCGTAACCAAATTTAGTGTTTATAAATTGTGATGTTTACCCACAATGAAAAAGTAGATATGTTACTGATTTACGGGGAGGCTGGTAAGAATTTTCTCTAGCGGCGAGAAGACTATATGCCGAAAGATATCCGGGTCGAATTCTTCCAGAAAGTAAAATATTTTCTAGGCTAGGAAATAGTTTACGTAAAAACCCTGATGCATTTTCTGGTAAGATTCTATCATCAAAAAGTTTGTCATCAAATACCAAAATTGCGTACTACGGTTTGTAGGTAGGGATAAGAGAAGCCTCAAGAGACTTAAATTTAAAATATTCCACTATACAGCGAGTTCTAAAAACTACAAAGTTTCATGATTATAAAATAAATTTTTTGCAAGATTTATCTGCAACGGATTTTCAACGCCGAGAAAGTTTCATTTTTCAATTTCTTGTTGCTCTAAATGATGATCCAAATTTATATTCCCATATTTTATGGACCGACGAAAGTTATTTTGTCAGTCACGGCAAACCCACCAGAAAAAATACCCACCACTGGTCGGATGAAAACCCTCATAAAATTAGACCAGTTCAAAGGCAAGGGCATTTTGGCATAAATGTATGGTGTGGCCTAATAGGTCGCCATTTAATTGGTCCATATTTTTATGAGGGCACCTTAACTGGGCAAAGATATTTGGAATTTTTACAAAATAAACTTCCTGAAATGTTAGAAGATGTTCCCCTTCAAGTCAGAAGAAACATGTGGTTTCAATTGGACGGTGCCCCATGTCATACTGCTCGTCCAGTGCAAAATTATTTAAATATTCATTTTGAAGATAGGTGGATTGGAATAGGAGGCACTTTGACATTTCCCCCAAGATCTCCAGACTTGACGCCCCTAGATTTCTTTCTATGGGGAACTCTGAAACAAGAGGTTTATAAAACAAAATCAAACAATATACTCGTAGACCACCTCAGAGAAAAAATTTTAAATGCATGTGGGTAATATAATAAGAAATGCTGATGTCATTAAAAAAGTAACAAATAAATTAAAAGTAAAAAAATATTTTTAAAAAAAGCTTTTATTTAAATGCGCTAAAAAGAATAAAATAATCTTTTCTTTTTAAACTTTTACTATCAACTTATAACGTCATTCCACAATTTATATGATATAAAAGCTTGTCGCGAGATTTAAGTAGTGGTATTTACTTAGTTTGAAAACTTAAATCTCGCGACAAGCTTTTATATCATATAAATTGTGGAATGACGTTATAAGTTGATAGTAAAAGTTTTAAAAGAAAAGATTATTTTATTCTTTTTAGCGCATTTAAATAAAAGCTTTTTTTAAAAATATTTTTTTACTTTTAATTTATTTTGTAATTTTTAGTTTGGCCAGGTGTCTGAGTCTATTCATCTCAGTTAACGCATCATTGTTGCAAGGTCGTTTGCCGGTTAGTTTAGAACAGTCTAGCTCTTCAATGAGGAGACCTTCTAATGACCATCTTGGGTGTTCCGCCATGTTGGATTTAGAATGACGTCACACATATAATCATGCATTGTCATCCAAATTAAACGTGTGTACAAAATTTCAGCTCGATCGGTTGAAATTTAACTAGTCCGCCATCTTGAGTGTTCCGCCATGTTGGATTTAGAATGACGTCACACATATAATCATGCATTGTCATCCAAATTAAACGTGTGTACAAAATTTCAGCTCGATCGGTTGAAATTTAACTAGTCCGCCATCTTGAGTGTTCCGCCATGTTGGATTTAGAATGACGTCACACATATAATCATGCATTGTCATCCAAATTAAACGTGTGTACAAAATTTCAGCTCGATCGGTTGAAATTTAACTAGTCCGCCATCTTGGGTGATCCGCCATGTTGGATTTAGAATGACGTCACACATATAATCATGCATTGTCATCCAAATTAAACGTGTGTACAAAATTTCAGCTCGATCGGTTGACGATATCTGCTTCAAAATTGAGTTGCAAGATTCCACCCGAACAAATTACATACATACATACATACATACATACATTGCAAGCTAAATAAAAGCTTTTAAAAAGGAAATCAGGCAACGTTTTAATTTATGTTTAGATCATAATGGAGGCTACATAGAACAATTTCTAATTTTATTTTGCTTTCAGTTTATAATACCCATATTTTTGTTGTATTTTTTTCATTTTAAGCGCAATAATAAACTTGATAGTTATTTAATATTGTTTTTTTTTACTATAGCTATAGCATATAACTTCTGAACGGTTAGGAATAGAAAAATACTTATGAAGGAAAAAATGCATCTAATTTATCCACCTTTTTAAATAAAAAATAAAAAAGTATGGTTCTGAGAAAAATAATTTCGGAGCGTCGCGACGCCTAGCGTCGGTGTAGGTTTTTGTCAAATTTATATCCTATACCCCGATTACTGCAAGAAGTCCCGATTTTGGGGTATCACATTGGTATATGTGTCGCAACTAGTTAATGACGTCACTTGTTGATTTATTATGTGAAAAGATACCCAAGTGATACGAAAAAAAGAACATAATACAATAAAAACCCTATTGCAATCACGATTATACGGCTACAAATGAAAATAACTATGACTACAACTCATTTTAATAATAATTTCAAACGTCATGAAAACACTTTCATTTTGGTATTTTGGTATATCACCTACTTGCGACAGCGTCTATGGTGCGTACTCAGGCAAATTTTATTTGAAAGTGACAGTGAAAGTTTTCCGGATCGTTCAAAAGGGTTCAAATTTGGGCAGTGAAAATATTCGCGGGTTTTGTACGTTTCGTGAGTTTTACCGTATAGTGTGTTTTTCTTGTTCCTGTTATTAGTAGTAATTCATTGTGCAAATGGGCTCGTTACTGACCTGCACTTATGGCCCGGTTGCTTTTTTTGCTGCATTGATGCCAACTTAGAATGGCGAAATTACCAATTGACAGTAACAGTAAGGACTTCTTAAAAGAATTTTACTATAACTTTGAGCGAAGGTTGGCTACTACAACATACTTTTTACAGAACGAATTTTCCCATGTTAAATGAATCACCCGTACACATCAAATTGAATGGAACATTTGGCTTTACACATATAGTAAAACATTTTTACAATTTTCGAGGGTAAGAGAGTGCAAATTTTACGGTAATCCGTGCAACAAAACTAACAGGATTTTTTGCGGACGGTTTCAACAATCCTTTTGAATATATATGGCTGCTTTAACCTATGTAAGTGATAAGTTTGACATTATTGTTATATTAATTTAATCTGAAACGCTGTCAAAAAACATAATAGCGTTGAGTGACGTATTAATAAGACTTCTCACGGCTATAGTTTCATGTCCTGGAAAGTAGATGGCGTCTATGGTCAACAATGTATTTTGCATTGTATTTTGACTCCGGGAAGTGCATGGTGAGCCAGAGAACTGTCAAACATGACAGCCGTGAGCGGCGTGAGCAGTCTTTATTAATACGTCAGTCAACGACAATAGTTTGGTTACATGCAGTCATCTGATCGATATTTTTTTACACTGTACAATTATTTTATAATTATTCTTCTTAGGCAAGCGTTCGGCAACTTTCGGAAACCATTATTGTGGCGAAGAGACCAACCTCGGCTAAACGAATAAAGTTTTGAAAATCGGCACTTTAATTTTGAAATTACAATTATTCATATAACACTTTTGAGAAAAGTTATGTATGCTGTGGTCTGTGGTAGTGTAATTTGGTAACGTTACATACATTTATTGGTCTATTATTTCCAAGTCAATTATTGGACACTTTCCTGTTATGACACGCAGAAACTTATGTCATTTTGCGGTCCCCCGGAACAGTTGTTATGTTTCCCACCCAGCAGCACGGAAGCGAGGCCCTCCACGTTATGTATTTCCGAGAATTAAAATTGGGGCGGAAAAACTCTTCAGAAAATCCCTTTAAATTGGGGTGAATCACGACAACGTGAATTTATTTAAATCCCACAGCGGCAGGGGGCTTACTCGTTTAGGTATCGTTTCAAGCCGTGCCAACAATAATTGAATTTTCCGAGATTTCTTCTGTATCCTAAATGTGTTTGTGTTTAAGCTGTAAGGGAATTCTCCATGCCTCCTAATGATTAAAAAAAGGCGGGTACAGACCAAGTTCACGTATATGGTGTGCTCTGACATGCGCATCAATTTTAGTCATTAGAGGGTTTACAGGTTACAGGGTGTCCCGAAATAAGCCTGTCATAATTTACAAACGTGTTGTGAGACCCTAAAAATGAAAACGTTTTTATACACGTGCGGCCTCAAAAATACCCTCTAAGGGGACTACAGTCCAAGAAATGGAAAGTTTCGCAAACGGTTTTTTCTAAATACTTCTGGAACGAACAAAGATAAAATTCTGAAAATTGGTATAGGTTTGGGAGGTTTGGCATTCACCGAGGTAGATAGTGATAGTTAACATTATTCATCATATAGGCGTCCCAAAATGGGGAGGTCAAGGAGTTAAAAATACCCAAAAAAATTTATGTGTGCTTTTTTCATGACTTGTTCTCCCAGGTATATCTCCCAGGTACATCACACACCAACAAACTACAGTGTGACCAATAAAGTACGCACCATAAGGGTTTTTTTTATTTTTGGATAAAATGAAAATTTGACTTTGCTATCGATTTGTGCTTGTCGGAGGATGAAAAATGACGGCACAAGAATCGACCACGTGACTTACGGTATCTGTCAAAATTTACATTTTTTTAAAAAATCATCCATAATCGGCTTTATTTGACGCATTTTCGAAAAAAGTTATTAGAAAAAGTTGTTTCTTTTGCAATTGTTAGCCCACGTACCAATTTTCAGAGACCCAAGATGACTTTTGTTTTTTGCGACTTTTCTAAAAAAAATTCCAAACATTTTAACTAAAATTTATTTATTGAAAATTGTATACTTTTTTGACAGATCGATGCCTCTAATATATTATTAACATCAATTCTAATGCTAGCCAGTTGTTTTCTTAGAAAATCTCTATTTGGTTTCAAAAATTATGTCGAGTTTGGTGCAAAGTTGATTTAATTTCAAAGGTTTGATGAATTCAAGCCTAGTCTACTTTTCACATGGTTAAATACATTCATCTAATAGAAGTTATGTAACCCCCAGTTAGTGGAAAACTCTGTGGAAGGTGTTTTAAGAAGAACCATTATTTGTATATCGAGATTGAAGGTCGCCATACTGAAACGTAGCGTTTTGATAACCAAATGTGTTCATTTATTTGTGCTCTCTTTACATACCTAACTTATTTTAGATGAATGTATTTAACGATGTGAAAAGTAGACTAGGCTTGAATTCATCAAACCTTTGAAATTAAATCAACTTTGCACCAAACTCGACATAATTTTTGAAACCAAATAGAGATTTTCTAAGAAACCAACTGGCTAGCATTACCATTAATGTTAAAAATATATTAGAGGTGTCGATCTGTCAAAAAAGTACAATTTTCAATAAATAAATTTTAGTTAAAATATTTGGCAATTTTTTTTAGAAAAAGTCGCAAAATACAAAAGTCATCGTGGGTCTCTGAAAATTGGTATGTAGGCTAACAATTGCAAAAGAAACAACTTTTTCTAATAACTTTTTCGAAAATGCGTCTAATAAAGACTATTTTGGATGATTTTGAAAAAAATGTCAATTTTGACAAATACCGCAAGTCACGTGGTCGATTCTTGTGACGTCAGTTTTCATCCTCCGACAAGCACAAATCAATGGCAAAGTCAAATTTTCATTTTATCCAAAAATAAAAAAAAATCCATTATGGTGCGTACTTTATTGGTCACACTGTATAAAAGTTTTAAAAAAGTCAGTGGCGCACATTTTTTTTTCTCAAAAATATTGGTTAAGGGACGCCACCGGACTTGATAATAATTGTAATCTACTTTCATATTTTTTTCGCATTAAGCTAAGAATACGGCTTTTTGGTCTCTTGAATCTTGTTCGCATCTTGCTTCGTTTTCGAGGAAGCAGCAATGCAACAACAAAGCAATGACATACAATAAAGTGGTTTTTATTTTTCTCTCTCGAAAACGAAGCCAGATACGAAGAAAATTCTAGAGACCAAAAAGTTGTACTCTTAGTTCCTTAATGCGAGAAAAATATAAAAGTTTTAAAAAAGTCAGTGGCGCACATTTGTTTTCAAACATATTGGTCACGGTGCTCCCCGGGACGCCACTGGACTTAATAATTTGAATCTACTTAGGGCTAAATTAACCCCTCTCTACCGTAAATAACACTGACAGATTTAAACAAAATCGGCTAAAGCATTATTAAGATGTCGAAAAAAGATTTTTTAAAAGTTTGACGCCCTGTATCTTGAAAACAAAGTGATACCGGACCTTTGTTTATATAAACTTTTCGTCTTAGAATCACCCAAAGAATCACCCCTTGAAGATTGACTACGTACTTAAATAACACCCTCTATAGACAAAATAGCCTCCTTAGGGGACATTTTTGAGGCCATGTTTAGAGAAACTTTTATCATTTTTAGGTCGCAGAACATGTCGGTAAATTATGGCAAGCTGTTCATTTTTGCTACTACTGCAAAAAAAAATTAAAACGATTTTACTCGAGTTATTGGAGTTCAAGAAGAGTACATTTTTTCGTTATAATACCCTGAAATTTCATAATTTCCCAAGAAATCTGGAAAAAATCATGCACAAAATATTGAGAATATTTTCAACCACTTTGCCCTCCATTTGTTAGACTATGATGAAGAATGTCAAGCTACCTCTACATCGGCAAATGTCAAATCTCACATACCAAATTTCGGAATTGTATATTTGGTCGTTTTGGAAATATTATTTAGAAAAAAAACATTTGCGAAACTGTCCATTTCGGGGGCTACGAGTATAATCCCCTTGGAGGCATTTTTGAGGCCATGCTTATAGGATTTTTTTTATCTTTTTTTTATCACAGAACACGCTGGTAAATTATGGCAGGCTAAATTCGGGATACCCTATATATCGCTTGGGACAATTTTTTTTATTCGGTGAATTTTAGTTGTTGTTATGCTCTTTTTTCTTAAGGAATTGTAAATTTTGTCTTTAGGAGAATAGTACATAACTTTTAATCTCTTTTAATTTGGCAGAATTATTCATTTGATCTGAGGGGTAACTTTTTTTTCACCTTTCGGTTAGAAAACTATACATTTAATCATTGCACGAGTTCAATGTATCTAAAAATCTGAAAGCGCTGTAAATGGAACATTGAAAAATAGTGCTCGCAACTTCTTTCAGAGGAAAGAAAGCGCTTTCTGTTATAGCTCTACATTTTAGTAAGCAGACTTGGCATACCTTCATGTTTCTTTGTTTATGTTCTTTTCTCTTTCCAATAGCGTGCAAGACTCCGCCTTGATGACATTTCCAGCACCTGGAAAATAAATTTATTTGTTGAAAATAATGGTATATTTATTCCTCAAATTATTGGATATGTAAGTTAGAATATAGTGTCTAAAGAGGCAAGTATCAATAGTTTATTTCCGTTCAAAGTATGTACACCTAGGCGATTTCGATTTTTGACGGTATATTTTTTTGCGAGATACAACTGTTGCGATGGTATATACCTACAATTTCTTTAAGACGAGCAATGGTAACGTAGGGGAAGACTTTATGACGTATTGCGTGACATCATTATTTGATACCACATTCACATTGTGCTATAATCAATAGAAGTCCCAACGATGTTTAAAGGGGTTAAAGGTTGGTGCGAGTGTGATTTTGTGACATTTGTCAAAAATATCAATAACATTTTAGGTTATCTCAACTTTTTTGTCAACTATCGGTTTTTCATAATTTATTATAAACTGTGTTCAAATCAACAAAAAAGTTCATGGCAAAACCAGCCTGTCTTGGCACTAACCTATGGTTCAAAATTTTTAAAGAGTGGGGGTAATTATACTATCAGCTATAAGTTAAAAATAGTATTTCGTGGAAAATACACTATATTATCTTAATAATAAATCCATGAGCTGGCACCTTCGAATCGAAAAGAGATTCCTTAGCTTTCTAAACACCGTATCGCCGGTATCGCCGATCGCTTGGAGGGCTTTATTTTTTAATAATAACTATTCCTGCCATAGTTGGAGAAGATTGCTATGCCGCGTTCTCCGATCGACATCACAACGCCCAGACCAAAACACCAAGGGCATGCCGCTGGGTCATAAGAAAGAAGATTCGCTATCATAACAAAGACACAGTGATATATTTAATATAGCTGAAAAAATATGGTTGCACGAACCCAAGGTTAGTGGAGAGTAGGTTGAACGGTAACTCGGGTGGGGCGAGCGGGGAGGGGAAGGCTGTGACGTCACATGTGGATAAAATGGATACATTGCTTTGAGTTTACATGCATTCAGATGGTTTAGCGTTCTCTGGTTTTAGCTCATTTAAATAACCTCGATTTTAGCTTGTTTGTTTAAACGTGTGTGGCGATTTTTACACTATCTTTGGACCGTTTTATAGATATTTAATTTTTATAGTGTATTACCTTAATTAAAACATAAAAATCATGCAGGTGTATTGTAAAACAAATAATTAGATATTATTATCCTGATATTTAGCTCTTTACTAACCTGCAGGCGTACAAGCCATGTACAAGCTAATATTATATGCGCACGATATCCATATGTGACGTCATCGCATGAGCCGAAAAGTTACCGTTCAATAACCTACTCTCCACTAACCTTGGCACGAACCAACGAACCAAAGGGATATCACCTAAATTTTAAACAAGTTAGAAAGAACCATTGACAATCATAACAAAGGCCAAAGACGTTGTTGATCGGGTCTCAACAAGGTCCAACGGTGAAGATGAAGATTGTGAATGTGCGGGTCATCTTACGGAAAGAGAGACTTGATTGGAACGGAAGTTTTTAAAAGGGTAAGTGGAACGGAAAATGCGTCCTTAGTTTATTTTACTTGCTTGTATAAAAAAGTGTGTAGTTCCTTGTGAACAATATAGCAAATTATCAAATCTTAGTTTGGGTCTGCAAATAAAGTAAAATATTGTAAAGTTTCTATAGTGAAACGAATTAAAACCGAGAAATTTTAATGTCTTCAAAATTCTTGGGACTCTATAGCTGAGGTACTTAGGTACATATTTTAATAATTTAGTTATTAGCTTTTATACCTATACAATTTTAGGTATGCAAAATACTTGGTGTTCCACTTTGTTGGTGTAGCTCTTTTGATCCTTGATGTGATAATGTAATACCTATAGTACACATGTAGATAAAATTGAAAAAATGTATAACAAAAAAGTAAAATTTATTTTCTCTATCAAAACCCTGTAACTTTTTCCGTTTAGTATACAAGTGACCACTCTGTATGTAGTGTAAATAGCTGAAGTGAAGGTTTGGTGCACTTAATGGAAACTCTGTGTTAGCCGAGGCGGCGCTGTCAGCCGCCTGAATTAGTAAAACACCCAAAATATTAAATTGATATCCTCGTAGCTGAAACTGGGACCCCAATAATTGCTTGGCGCCTTCCATAATTAAAACTTCCGAGAAGACGATGATTACTACCAGTGAGTTGTTACTTAATAAGTTAATACACATCAGCAACTGATAAATCTTCATTATTTATCGGTAGTTATATTCAAAGACAAGTTAGGGTAGAGAATTATGGATATACCTAAAACTTAGCTTAGAATTTTCTTTAAAAGCAGAGAAAGGCTTATTCTCAAACAACGCCTTTGAATTTAGTTTTGAATTCATGTTTAAGGTTTCGTTCTTTGAATGTTAGTATGTTATTATCGAGGTTATTATTGCATCTGAAACTGATAAATAGCCACGCCAGAGCATATTTAGCGGTGTTTTTTCGTTCTCCATTGCTGTGGCGAAAAATCCAGAAAATAATTACCCTGTACGTATCTACTAGGTATACTGGTTTGTTTCACTTCCCTTGACAAAAAGTAATTGGGTTGTTACGGTCGCACCATCACTCTGATTTTAGTATCTTACTCTTCGGAGCGTTCATGATTAAACAATACATAAAATGCAGTCAGAGGCCTAGCACCTCTATGTAAAAAAATGCAAAATTTTATAACGTATAGTAGGGGTATATTACGTAACACGAGTTGTAAATAGCACATTTTTTATTAAGATTACAGTACTTACTAATTCGATAATTATTTAACAAATATCTTGGGAAGTCCTGGCCTACTGTTATTTTTAAAGGCGTGTGCGTTTTCGAAAAACCATATTAGGCACTTTTTATTTAAAATCTGACACCACAGCGTTAATCAAGACACACTGAAAGCCCCATATATACCAAATTTAAACAAAAAATATAGTGGGAGTTCCATTCTGCAGGGTGTCAAAGTTGAGCAAAATAGGAATTTTAAAGGCATCTGGCGAGTCAAGTGTGCCATGGAATTACCTCAAAACAGTTGAATGGTCAATAGGACCACTCAAAGTGTTGCTGTGCAAGGATTCGATACAAAAATATACAGGGTATTTTTCTCTATACCATCTCAAAATGCTGAATTTTTTGAAAGGCTGGGGGAATTGATAGGCTGGGGGAATCGAAAGGAAAAATTTTTTTAGCTGGTGCCCTATAAGAGATCGTCATTTGCAAGATATTATTTCGATATTGTCTGAAAAGCCTGGCCTACTGCAATTTTTAAAAATGTCGATTTCTCCGAAAAACAGTTTAGGGATTTTTTTCCAAAAAAATGACATCATGGGCTTGTCCCGCATGCTCTAAAACGTAAACGTACAAATTTAAATAAAAAAATACATACTGGGTATTTTTTATGGCAAGTTTCAAAATTAGTTAGTACTAGGTTTTGCGTACACATCACAGTAGCCATGAATGCGTATTAGTATTAGTAGGCTTTGAAACAAAAAAAGAAACTTGACAGGAGTACTAAATTCATCTTTACTCATCATTGCTTATGTTAAACTTTTAAAATTGTTGAAATAATTCGCTTAACCGTAAGCCCTTTTGTGAAGGGAAGTTGCGACTATGTGGAATCTCTTTATTATATGCTACGTATGTAGTACCGGGTGTTTACCTTCGAGTTGCGCTGTTTGGTTTTTATGACGTCATAAATCCAATATGGCTGCCATACAAGACATTTATTCCTTCCATCAAGAATAACTCCTTCCAGAGGGCTCATACACAAAATGTGCATAGAACATTTTCTATTCTGCATGAGCAGACGAACAAATTTAGTAATTATAAATTTTTCCATATCTTCTGCCGTTTACGAGTTAAGATCCATTAATATGTCACCATGGGTTTAGAACCACCGGTTATTTAAAATAATGATTGAGCTGCTATTTACTCACAATAACTTTAATATTACACTTATATGCAACAGACATTACCAGCAGTCATTATAATGGTATGAAACACACTTTAATAATACATACAGGTCCGGTTAATAATTGTCTAAATAGCAACTTACACATATTTCGGGCCAAAATATAACGCTTGAGGCTAACATTCCTTAATAGTTAATAATTGTTTAAAATATACAGGGCGTTGAAGTTCAATTTTGAAATTGAATTATGGTTACATCTCCCAAAATAATCAAGCTGCTGAACTGAAATTTGGATGTGTTGAGAATTGGTAGGATTTAGGGTTAAAACCAAATGGAAATTATATTAGTTCATTGCCAACGTTTCGATATATTTTATAACCATCATCAGGGCTCTACAAAGATATTACATATGTTAATAAGTTTCTTAAAAAATTAAAATATAGGAAAAAAACAAAAAACAAGGACAATAGAAACCAGGTACAAATTGCAATGCTTACCCAACTAGCACTGTTGTATTTTTAATTCACACCCTCACAATACTCCAAACTAGGAGTACCCCAGAAGAAACCACATGCTTGTGCGGGGGAGGGGGGCAATTACTATTATTTTGTCTTCGTTGCCATTCGCGGCTAAGCTGAAGATGCCAATTTCTATGTATCTCACAAAAAACATTTCTATTAAGGCGTATTGGCCTCAATCGTTATATTTTGCTCCGAAATATGTGTAGTGTAGTTGCTATATATGGACAATTATTAACCGGACACCCAGTAGGTATTATTAAAGTGTGTTTCATACCATTGTAATGGCTCTACTACTTGTAATGCTTGTTGCATTTAATTGTAATATTAAAAGTTATTGATTTTCACAAAATCTATTTAGGCATTTTGTTATTTAAAATCTGACCCCACAGCGTTAATCAGAACACAAAAAAACCCTATACAGGGTGGCCCACCACGAATTGCATCGATCTATATGTATATGGAAAACTAAAATTAGGAAAATTCTGAAAATTTGGCACCTCACCAATGCCGATGGGCGCTGCTCAACTAAAATATGTTGGTGAATCTGGCACTTCCGGTTATACCGGAAGTCGATATCAACTTTCTTGTCTCAAATGGAACATCCTGTATATTATTGCATTTTTGGATTCTAGGCATCATTTTGGAACAAAAACATGCAACATGTACTATGTCTAAATCCAACCGTTTTTGAGATACTTGCATTTTTCCGAGAAAAATTACAGGTGCAGACCTAAAATCAATTAGCAATTTATACGAGGAAACCGCAACATTTCAAAACGAATTTTTGGCATCGTGTAACAGAAGCCCTGACCTAGTGATCTCTGCTGAGAAATAAATCCATTCTTATACATGGTGTTCACAAAATATGAATAAAAATTACATTCAAAATGTGCTTAAATCTCGAAATTTTCAAATGGAAACTCCCATTTTTTTAATGCGATCTTATTCACCACTAAAAATGATGACAACTTTGTGTAAGGTTTCCTATACCTAAATGCAGTAATTTTCGATTAATTTACGAAAAACCCACTTTTCGCTCATAAAATGCGGGGTTTACTTAACGCTTGGAAAATCATATTAGCCGTGGACGTTGAAAAGACAATCGCGGCTAAGGAAATGTCACTTGGTTTATAAATTATCGTCAACAATAATGCCGGCGCGCTTAAATTACACAAACGAAGATTATTTAAATTTGTTTATTATCTACGGAGAATGCAACAAAGTAATATCAAGAATGTGCGATACATAATCTTCTTTTGTGTAATTTAAGCGCGCCGGCATTATTGTTGACGATAATTTATAAACCAAGTGACATTTCCTTAGCCGCGATTGTCTTTTCATCGACCACGGCTAATATGACTTTCCAAGCGTTAAGCAAACCCCGCATTTTATGGGCAAAAATTGGGTTTTTCGTAAATTAATCGAAAATTACTGCATTTAGGTATAGGAAACCTTACACAAAGTTGTCATTATTTTTAGTGGTGAATAAGATCGCATTAAAAAAATGGGGGTTTCCATTTGAAAATTTCGAGATTTAAGCACATTTTGAATGTAATTTTTATTCATATTTTGTGAACACCCTGTATAAGAACGGATTTATTTCTCAGCAGAGATCACTAGGTCAGGGCTTCTGTTACACGATGCCAAAAATTCGTTTTGAAATTTCGCGGTTTCCTCGTATAAATTGCTAATTGACTTTAGGTCTGCACCTGTAATTTTTTTCGGAAAAATGCAAGTATCTCAAAAACGGTTGGATTTAGACATAGTTCATGTTGCATGTTTTTGTTCCAAAATGATGCCTAGAATTCAAAAATGCAATAATATACTGGGTGTTCCATTTGAAATAAGAATGTTGATATCGACTTCCGGTATAACCAAAATATTTTAGTTGAGCAGCGCCCATCGGCATTGGTGAGGTGCCAAATTTTGAGAATTTTCCTACTACTAGTTTTCCATATATAGACCGATGCAGTTCGTGGTGGGCCACCCTGTATACCAAATTTGAATAAAAAATATACAGGGAGTTCTATTCTGCAGGGTGTCAAAGTTGAGCAAAATAGGAATTTTAAGGGCACCTGCAAAGTCAAGTGTGCCATGGAATCCCCTCAAAACAGTTGAATGATCAATAGGACCACTCAAGGTGTTGGTGTGCAAAAGTTCAATACAAAATATACAGAGTGCTCTTATCTGTGCCATCTCAAATTACTGAATTTTTTGTAACTTTATACGGGTCAAAAATCGAGCATATCAAAACCGCCCCACATACTATAAACGAACTAAATCTAAAAAATACAGAAGCCTGCCAGTCAGTAAGTCCCTATCAGTTAAGGTGGCTGGTGTGCCACAACAGGAAACGCACAGAAAATGTATCATCTTAGACAGTGACTTTGTTGAGTAAGGTCCAATAATTTAAATTGTTTTTATTTGTTAGTTGGCATTTTGTAAAGAAATACATTACTTTTGTGTTTATCAATAATTTTTCAATGATTCCACAGCACTCATGACCCGTATAAAGTTTCATAAAAATTCAGCATTTTAAGATGGCACAGATAAGAACATTCTGTATATTTTGAATGGGACCTTTGCACACCAACACCTTAACCATTTAACTGTTTTGAGGGGATTCCATGGCACACATGACTTTGCAGGTGCCTTTAAAATTCCTATTTTGGTCAACTTTGACTCCCTGCAGAATAGAACTCCCTGTATATTTTTTATTCAAATTTGGTATGTAGGGGTTTTTGGGTGTTCTGATTAACGCTGTGGGTCAGATTTTAAATAAAAAAATGCCTAAATAGATTTTGTGAAAATCGGGGTTTAAAAAAAATCTTAGCCGGCCCTGGAATTGCAATTTGACAAATGTGTTCACGTAGAAAGTTGCGCATTTTGAAGACCTTTGTATCACAAAAATTTTTTGAAAATATCCCAACAAATCAATTTTTTATTGATTTGTGTCCACTTAAAAGTATGTGATTTATTTTTTATTTTTGGGCTAAGATGAAACTACTCTGGGCGATCATCTCTGCTTTCAAAAAGATTCGAAATGATATCATTAAACGTCGTGACGTCATTTGACATACCTGTGAAAAATGACATTTCATTAAATAAATTGCCAAAATACGCTTTATTTGTGATTTTATCAAAAAAAGTTATTTGTAAAAGTTACTTAGAATTTTATTTCACCCCTATGTGCAAATTTTCAGACAAAAATTCTAACAATGATTAATTTTTGATTTTTTGAAAAAAAATATAAAAATTGCAACTTGTTAGTTTAGTTTTTCTTGAAACTAGAGGATTACGACCCAAAAAGGGTCCATAACTAAAAAATGTCATGTTTGGATGATTGGCAAACAATTCTAAAGTCAAATATGGCACCAAAAAAATGAAATTTATTAGTTTTTATATTTTTTTCAAAAAATCAAAAAATTATCGGTCAGAATTTTTGTCTGAAAATTGGCACATATTGCTAAAATAAAATTCCAAGCAACTTTTTTAAATAACTTTTTTCGATAAAATCACAAATAAAGTGTATTTTGGCCATTTATTTAATTAAATGTCATTTTTGACAGTTATGTCAAATGACGTCACGGCGTTTAATGATCTCATTTAGAATCTTTTTGAAAGCAGAGATGATCGCCCAGAGAAGTTTCATCATACGGGCAATGTATATAACTCCTAAACGGTAGAAGATACGGACAAATTGATAAGGGCTAAATTGGTTCGTCTGCTTGTGCAGAATAGAAAATGTTCTATGCACATTTTGCGTATGAGCCCTCTGGAAGGAGTTATTCTTGCTGGAATAAATAAATGTCTTGTATGGCGGCCATGTTAGATTTATGACGTCCTTAAAACCAAACAGCGCAACTCGAAGGTAAATACCCGGTACTACATCATTACGTAGCATATAATAAAGAGATTCCACATAATCGCAACTTCCCTTCACAAAAGAACCCACGGAGTAGGTAAATGTGCATTATACTCCTCAACTACGGAGAGCATTCCCGCAGTTTTAAGGGAAATAGCAAGAATTTTTAATGAAAGACATCCGAACAAAAATATTACGTGGATTACTGTTCGCAGAATTAATTCACTTTTCGATGATACAGGTTAGTTTTATTTTTTATAGTTTTATAGTGAGACATCTTATTTTACACATTTTGCAGGAGAAGTACATAACAAATAAAACATAAAAGAGCTAGAGCTCGAGACAATGCCGAAACAGAAGCGATTTTAAATTTTTATGAACAAAATCCTAAAAGTGGTCTTCGTAGTGTCGCAATCAATTTAAACTTAAACAAAAACAAAATGCATTTATGCTTCAAAAAGCACAACTTGAAGCCATATAAACCAAAATTTCTCCATACACTTATAGAGGGCGATGAAGTAAGGCGGATGGGGTTTTGTTTATGGGCCCAAGGAAGTTATTTGAACGATAATGGTTTTCTGGGTAATATCATTTTTACAGATGAGGCCACTTTTACAACAAATGGAGTGGTATCATCGCAAAATTCAAGATGTTGGAGTGAAAACAATCCTGAGTTTATAATTAACTGCAAAAGTCAATATTCACAAAAAATCAACGTTTTTTTTGGAATATCTAAACACAGGATAATAGGGCCCTTTTTCTTCCGAGAAAACTTAAATGGAGCAGAGCGTTTTTTTAATTTTCTGAACACTGAGTTGTGGGACATATTAGAAGACCTTCCTTTAGAAGAAAGGAACAATGTTTATTTTCAGTTAGATGGTGCCAATACACAACACACTTGGAGTTGTGGGCTGGCTTAATAGGTATTTTCCCAATCGCTGGATAGGAAGAACCAGTCCTACTATAATCTGGCCCCCACGCTCTCCAGACTTAACGCCGGCTGACTTCTTCCCCTGGGGGATAATCAAAAGCAAAGTCTATAAAAATCGCCCCACAGATAGAGAAGAACTTTGCAGGAAAATAAGGGAGGCTTGTTTGAAAATTACACCTCAACAATTAAAAAATGTCAACAATAATTTGTACAAAAGGTTAGAAAAATGTATCATGCTACACTGCAAGGTTGGCAAATATCATGATATTTATATAAATATCAAATCTTGATATTTATTTTAAAAAAATGAATTTTGTATATCTAAGGTATAAATATTGTAAAAAACTCCAGCGTTTTTTATTTCTACTTTACTATAAATAAATTCAAAAAATAAAAACAAAAAATGATTCTCAAATAACACATAAATACTAAACTTCATAAACAAAAAACAAAACGATAGATTGTATACCTATATAAAAAAAACTCCTATAAAATAATTGTCGGTATGAAGTAATGGTATCAAAAATAGGCTATTCCTACTTATTAGGTAATTATTATAATGGGGAACTTGCACAAAATTACATTTCAAAAATATTACTTTCAAACGTAATTTATTGCCATTAAATGAGCCACAGTTCACAAAAAACTCATTTTTTATTTTTATGTAATAAATGTAAGCAATTAAAAACTGCATAATTCAAATCATTCTTGAAACGCGCCCTCCTTGGTTGTGACGTCAAGTAGCTCGTTGGTGGTGGCGCCTCTGGTGGGCGGCGGCACCATGTATAAACTAATATGGGCGGCACATGTACAAAAACTACAGCACCAGGCAAGCTTTGTTTAGAAAGATCAACGAGAACGTCCCATCCTTGTCTATCCGTCTTGTTATAGTCTATCTCAGTCTTGATATTGTTGATAATGTTTGAAGAGTGTGCTGTATTAAATAGTTATTTACATTGTGAGATGCGTAAGCGCACTTTTTTGGCCGAGGAGGTTGTTTAACGCCCGTGTTGCTTCGGGTCTTAAAACTCTCTCCAAGGCCAAACAGAGCTTACGCATCGAGCAATGTATTACATTTTTCCTGCTACTGATAATTTCTATTAGGTAGGGAAGTATTTTGAATTTAAATGCACTATGGAGTAGATTGTGTAATAATCTTCATAATAACCATTGTCCAATTATTACTAAAAATGATAATCAGTGATAAATATAAGAGGTAGAATATAGAGATAATTAAAAAAAAATCTTGTGCGATTGAACCCGAGACCTACGAATTACTAGTCCTGTAGCCTCACCATTCAGTTAAAGAAGTGCTTGCTAAATTTGGACTTTTAGGCGGTTCTTATTTTTGACCTAGGTCAGATCCCTCTGGAAATAATAATAATAATAATAATATGTGTTTATTTACATTCAACCACATATGAAGCAAAGTACATTGTGAAATAGTTACAATAGACAATGGATCGCCGAACTGTTTATTTTAATGTTCAATTTCCATTCCTCCTTCCCTAATTATGTGTAGCTGTCATTCCTGTCACTGCCTTCTGATCGATCGAGCTATATGACGTCACAACCATTCCCTCGCTTTTCGTGTTGTTTCAAATGAATAGCTTGCGGTCACAACTTTAATTTTTTATTGCAAATTAAATATTGTGATTTGAGAGCTGATATTTGGTATGTGCTCTTTCTATAGATAGGCAAATATATTAAAGAAATAAAAAAAATTGTTCAAGTTCCCCATTACATCAGTCTTGATAATGGTAAGCATTTAGGGCTATAACTAAAGTACTTGCATTTTAAATCTTGATATATATCTTGATAAATATCAAAGAATAAATATCTTGATATGTATCAAGATATATATCAAGATATATATCTTTTGATATATATCATGCCAACCTTCTGCTACAGGGAGGATTAGTAGAAAGTACTAACATATAAAGTCAGGTACCATCATCATCATCACTTAATTTTGTTTTTTATGTAGTAAAATAAAGTGTTTATTAGTATAAAATTGTTTCATTTTGCCCTATCTGCAATTTTGTCACCTTATTTTATGGCCACTGTGATGTGTACGCAAAACCTAGTACTAACTAATTTTGAAACTTGCCATAAAAATACCCAGTATGTAGTTTTTTTATTTAAATTGGTACGTTTACGTTTTAGAGCATGCGCGACAAGCCCATGATGTCATTTTTTGGAAAAAAAAATCCCTAAACTGTTTTTCGGAGAAATCGACATTTTTAAAAATCGCAGTAGGCCAGGCTTTTCAGACAATATCGAAATAATATCTTGCAAATGACGATCTCTTATAGGGCACCAGCTAAAAAAATTTTTCCTTTCGATTCCCCCAGCCTATCAATTCCCCCAGCCTTTCAAAAAATTCAGCATTTTGAGATGGTATAGAGAAAAATACCCTGTATATTTTTGTATCGAATCCTTGCACAGCAACACTTTGAGTGGTCCTATTGACCATTCAACTGTTTTGAGGTAATTCCATGGCACACTTGACTCGCCAGATGCCTTTAAAATTCCTATTTTGCTCAACTTTGACACCCTGCAGAATGGAACTCCCTGTATATATTTTTTTCAAATTTGGTATATGGGAGTTTCGGTGTGTCCTGATTAACGCTGTGGTGTCAGATTTTAAATAAAAAATGCCTAATATGGTTTTTCGAAAAACGCACCCCTTTAAAAAATCGCGGTAGGCCAGGCTTTCGCGGCAATGCCAAACCAATACTTCGCAAATGATGACCTTTCAGAGACATATCTATAAAAAAATTGCCCCGTTCAATTCCTTCAGCCTACTTAGATTTTCAGGGGTATTAACATGAAAAACGGGACACCCTGTATCTATAAAAACATTAATCCATTCAATTCCCCCAGCCTACTTAGATTTTTAGGGGTGTTAACATTGAAAACGGGACGCACTGTATGTGGTTTAATAATATGAAACAACTTCCAAAAGTACATTTATTTTTTTTACCATCCCTTGCATACTTGTTGTGCCTCTGTGATGTTTTTTTTATCGCAGTCTCATTATTGAGAATGTAAACGAACCACCTAGGTAAATATAGGGAAGGGCGGAGCGAGGAATATTTTACCCTGAGGCGCCAAGAATGTTCGTCGGCCTAAAAAAAAAACAAAATCCGAAAAAAAAAGGAACTGCTCCAAAAGGTGAACGACACAGAAAGATGAATTTCAAATTTAAAGCAATATATTAAGGGAGGATATTTTTTTCAAAGCAATAACGGAAAAAGGAATGTATTTTTGTTTTTTTTTTGTAGCTTTTTTCCCGAAAATAAACAAAATATATGAGCACAACACAAAGTTAAGCATAATACATATTATTTAAAAAATTACAGCACCCACTTTACTTTCTTCCTATATATATATATATATATATATATATATATATATATATATATATATATATATATATATATCCTTATATATATATATATATATATATATATATATATATATAAGGATGTAAGATTAGCGAGTGTAAATGTAATAATTACAAGAAAAGGTGATAATGGGCAAACACTCAAAGTTAACAAAAAGAAAAAACTAGTAACCGCATACACGTGTTTCATGCTATTTGGCAATCATCGGTACGGTGTAACATTAACCAAATCAAAAGATAGGCATGATTAGGGAAGCAACAAATGAAGTCCAGGCAGGAGCCAACAGCACATTTGCAGCTTCAGTCAGCACATCCCCGATTTTGGGGCTTGTACTAACATCGCCACGGAGGCTGCTAAAGCGACCTGCGTGGAAATCTTCATAACCCAAGATACAATGACAATAAGGATGTTAGTACAAGCCCCAAAATCGGGGATGTGCTGACTGAAGCTGCAAATGTGCTGTTGGCTCCTGCCTGGACTTCATTTGTTGCTTCCCTAATCATGCCTATCTTTTGATTTGGTTAATGTTACACCGTACCGATGATTGCCAAATAGCATGAAACACGTGTATGCGGTTACTAGTTTTTTCTTTTTGTTAACTTTGAGTGTTTGCCCATTATCACCTTTTCTTGTAATTATTACATTTACACTCGCTAATCTTACATCCTTATTGTCATTGTATCTTGGGTTATGAAGATTTCCACGCAGGTCGCTTTAGCAGCCTCCGTGGCGATGTTAGTACAAGCCCCAAAATCGGGGATGTGCTGACTGAAGCTGCAAATGTGCTGTTGGCTCCTGCCTGGACTTCATTTGTTGCTTCCCTAATCATGCCTATCTTTTGATTTGGTTAATGTTACACCGTACCGATGATTGCCAAATAGCATGAAACACGTGTATGCGGTTACTAGTTTTTTATTTTTGTTAACTTTGAGTGTTTGCCCATTATCACCTTTTCTTGTAATTATATATATATATAGATTTGTTTGACCGCTTATACAGACCCATTTCGCCATACTCTACCTACAATGTCAAGCCATTTTCGACGTTCTCAGACCCGGCTGCGGGTCTGAGAACGTTTTCACCTATATTTAGGTGAAGGGGGTAGTGGGGGTGCAGGGGGTGAATTTTCAGCCGGGTCTGTAAAGGCGGTTGTATATGTCATTATATACGGATTTAGTTCATTGCTGCGTTCTGCAGAGGGCGCAGCGGAGAATGCCGTATAAATGCGTGTAACAAAGTCAGACCCGGATACGTTCTACAGCTCTCTCAGACCCTACATTTGGCAACAGTGTTTTCAATGAATGTATCGCCTACAGTAACATAATATGAGTGTCTTTTATGTTGTATCGGGTGTATCTAGTTCTTTAGGTCCACGGGAAGAGGTTCCAAAAGGAAAAACTTTTTTAGTTTTCATTTTATCGCAAATGTCACTCTTGATAAAAAAAATTACTTGTTCTGAGCCTAAAAATAGTATTAGAATGTGACCAATTTATATAGGGTGTTCAAAAAATTGAGAAAACCTTATTTTAAGAACTACTACAAAATGTTATTAATAGAAGTTGTTTCTAATACTATAAGAAGAACTTAAATATATAGTCCAATGTCCAAGAGCCGGCTGCATGATTTCAACTCTCATAAGATTATAGAATAAGATGTTATGTAAAATGTAGAGAGTATATTTTTTTACTTGAAGCAAAGATATATAAATAGCTAGTTTACGGCTGTGTAGTTTTACTTAGTAGATAAAATAACGAGTTTTGCAGCCAGAAAGATATATATTATTTTCTTTTTATAATACCAAGCTTTCGGTCTACTTCGTGACCTTCATCAGGGCTAGAAATTTTTTAAATTATTAGAAAATATTGAGAAAAGGTTGAAATTTTACTCACAATTATGTTGAAGTTTTTTACCAATATTAAAACCAGATAGATTTTAGGTTTAAAAGGGCCAGAAAAAGGTTTTTACATAATTTCGTGTGAAAATTTATACCGTCAATTTTGTTTGTAATTGTTTTTTGTTAATAAGGTAATTTAGTTTCAAAAAACAAAAGATAAATTTATAATAAGAAAAAATGTTTTTTAGGTTATCATCAAAAAGTGTCAGAAAACTTGGTGTGATACAAGGTTAGAAATAACCTTAGTTGATATAAGGAAATCTGATATAAGGAAATCTGGAAATCCAAATTTTTATATAATTATTACAAGATGTAAGAGTTACAATGAAATATTAATAGATGTATTGTTATTAGAATTATTTAAAGATAAAATAAAACAGTAGATGGAACTTAAATCTTTGATGTCTGTTTTTTTATTAATTGACTTGTTATCATTATTAATTTCAACCATTTCAAGAAATAACCTTTTATTAAGATTTTTTTCCCTATGTAATATTGAAACATTGTCAAATTTAAAATGATGACCTGTTATAAAAGCATGTTCACATAAAGCAGTAGTAGTTTTTTGTAATTTGACATCACTTTTATGTCCTGAAATTCTATTTTTTAAATTTTGTGATGTTTGACCAATATATGAATTATTACAGTTGTTACAAGGTATTGAATAAACAACATTAGATTGGTTGATTATAGGTGTCTTATCTTTTAATTTTGTGTATAAACTTCCAATCGATTTAACATTTTTTAGAGCTATTTTAACATTTTCATTTTAAAAAATTTTAGTTATTTTAGGGGTAAGTTCTTTAATATAAGGTAATGACCTATAAAAGAAATGATCAGGAATATTATCAACCTCTTGAATTGCAGTAATATTATCATTATTATCATTATTATAAACATTATTTGAAATTTCGTGGGGACGTGTATTGAAAAGTAATTTGTTAAGGAATTTTTCGGGGTAAGAATTATCCAAAAATATAGATTTAATTTTGACTAAATTATTATGCAGTAAAGTTGGATGAACTAGTTTTATTATTCTATTTTTTAAAGCCAAGACAAGATTCGTTTTCATTTTATTGCTATGATAAGAATGATAATTTAAGTATCTATTAGAGTTAGTCTGTTTGATATACCAATCAGTAATTAGAGTGTTATTAGCAAGTTTAATAATTTTAGTGTCCAAAAAAGGAATAGTGTTGTTTGTTTCCATTTCTATTGTAAATTGTAAATATTGATTATAATTATTGAAGATATCTAAAGTTTCTTCAATTTTATTGAAAGGTATACAACATATAATATCATCTACATATTTTTTTAGAAAAATAACGTTATATGAAAGTCTTGAAATACAGTAATCTAATAAATCATCCATAACATACTGCGCAATAATAGAAGAAATTGAGTTACCCATAGGTGTACCAAAAATTTGTTTGTAATATTGATTGTTAAAAGAAAAATGGTTAGAGTTAAAAATAAAATTCAAAATATCAATAAATTTTTCTTTGTTGATTGTACAATTATCTTCAATATTGTCCCAATGTTTGTTAATACTGTTAACAATTAAATTTATTGGAATGTTAGTGAAAAGAGATTTAACATCAAGACTAATAAGAACATGATAATTAGGGACTTGTTTGTTATTAATAAATTCTGCAAATTCAAAAGAATCTTTAATATAGTAATCATCAGATTTATTGTAAGAACGTGTCAAAATATCCCATATTAAGTCGGTGATTTTATTATTAGGTGATTCAATGCAGGAAATTATAGGTCTAAGAGATAAATTAGGTTTATGTATTTTGGGTAAACCGTAAAATTTTGGGCATGTAGAGTTATATGTCATTAGTTTTTTAGCAAAATTAGCATCAATCACGTTATCTTTAACTAAATTTTTAATTAGTTGATTTGCACAAGATTTCAAGCAAGCATTTGATAGAGTTGTGCACGATTTTCTTTGGAAAGTAATGGAAGAAATGAATCTAAACGTTAAATTCATAAGTATTGTGAAATCGATGTACAATAAGGCCACATCTTATCTTTTAATAAATGGTTGCATTTCTGCGATGTTTTTATTCAGCATTGCTATAGAGCCTTTTATAAGCTTAATGAAGTTTTCCTTAAAAGGGATTGCAATGAATAATAATATTTATAAAATCTCCGCCTATACGGATGATATCACTTGCTACCTGAACGATAGTGTAGACGAAAAAAGCGTAGAAAAACTTGTATTTGTAAAATTGTAAAATCAGTATTGCTACCCCTGGGTAGTTGGGAAAAACAGTCAGACTTGCGTAACATCTTTGTGTGTAGAGACAATATTAAAATCCTTGGCATGCAGCTTCTGAATTCTTTGTCCAAAACTGTCAAAGAAAACTGGGTGACTGTAATTAAAAATATTGAAAGGATGTTATTTGATGATTTATCAAGGAATTTGGATTTAATAAAGAAAATATGGTACACAAACATATATTTACTGTCGAAAACGTGGTATATAGCACAGGTCCTACCCCTAACAGAGGTTTATTGTCAAAAAATAGTCCAAGTGACAGGGAAATTCATATGGGCAGGTCACTTATACAGAGTAGCTAGAGAACAACTTCATTTGCCAATCCAAAACGGGGGTATAGATTTGATTCACGTGAAATTAAAAGCGCAATCCCTTTGCATAAAAACACAATTTTTATCCTGGACAAAAAAAAATGCACTATGATTCTAAATTAAATTATCTTTTTGACACAAATAAAAACTCACCTGACAACGCAAATTTAAAAAAAATTAAAGCAACTATTAATGCACTAAAGTTAAACAAAAATGACAACATAAATACGAAAAAAATTTATAAAATGTTAACAAATTTAGATAATTACAAACCAAAAATTGAGGAATCTGTACCCAATATGAATTGGAAAAAGATATGGGCGTGTATGAGCTTACGGTGCATACCCACAAAATGGAAATCCTCAGTATATAAGGCACTAAATAATGTATATCCAACAGGAAAAAAATTATTTAAACATAAAATGGCCGATGACGATTTATGTATTAAATGTAAGCAAAAGGACTCCCTTGTACACCGATTAAAAACGTGTAAAAATATTGAAAACCTATGGCAGTGGATGTGCAATTTACTAAAGAACAAATTAAACATCCAAATAGACATTATCAATCAGATACCCTTATTACTTAATTTCAAGATTCCAAATGTAGAGGTAAATCAAGTATATTTGTTTTTGATAAGTGGGTATATATTCTACGTTTTAGAATGTAAAAAAAGCGATGTAAACGAATTCATTGAAATCCTAAGGTATAGTAGATTTTACATGACCCACAAAGGATACCTACCAAAACGTGTGCAATCTTTGGGTTTCTAAAATTTGGTATTCTCCCGTCAATATTTTTGTAAACATTAAATAAGTTTCACTTCTCTTTTCAATAAACTAGAGAAATGTAATAATCTTATTCAGCATTAAGTGTCCCTACTGTGATATATCAATGTAATAAAATTTTAAAATAAAGTAATAAAAGAAAAAAAAATCTAGAAATTGCGCGTTTGTGATTGGTGTAAATTAAGACGAGGGAAATAGTCGCCGAAGATAGAATATCGATAAATCCAGTTATTTTTTAGTTCCTAATACCTAAGTTGTTCCTAATATCGAAATTGTCCTAAACTAAATATGAACAAAACTAATATTCAGATAACTTCGGGATATCGCTCATCGTGTTTTGCCTCAAAATATACAAAGGCACGGAAGTTCAATTTTTCATGATTCATGTGGAATTTAGTTGCCGAGGCCTTTGGCCAAGGCATCTCGCCAAGCCCTACTTATTGAAAAAATCGTACAATAATGGGCTACTTCAGTGCCGATTTTTGAGATGTCTTAATGCATTCCACAGATTTTTTAATTGAGAAACTGAACGTACAATTCGATAATGACTCCCAATTAATAAATAATTTGGTAGTAAATATATTTTTCTACTTGGAAATTATGAAAACTGGGATATTTACCTAGGCATTTAAAAAGGGTGTTTTTGTGTAACAAACGAACGAGTTATACAGGGTGTAACTTAAGTACGTTAAAATATTCCAGGGTCATGATCCTAAGCCAATTCTAAGGACAAAAGTTCATATAAACGTGCCCAAAATTCTTTGTTTTCGATAAAGGGGGTGTGAAAATTTTACAAAAAAAATCGTCTTACCCCATTTTTATTTTTACTTAAAATTTAATAAAATATTGTCTTTAATTGGGAACAAGATAACTTTTCCCTACGCTTTTTAAATAGCTTACTTTTTTGCAGGTAAGTACCTACGATAAAATAAATTTAAAAAATCACAGCGTTAATCAGAACCCCCCAAAAACCCCCATACACCAAATTTGAACAAAAAGTATACAGGGAGTTCCATTCTGCAGGGTGTCAAAGTTGAGCAAAATAGGAATTTTAAAGGCATCTGCCAAGTCAAGTGTGCCATGGAATCCCCTCAAAACAGTTGAATGATCAATAGGACCACTCAAGGTGTTGGTGTGCAAAAGTTCAATACAAAATATACAGAGTGCTCTTATCTGTGCCATCTCAAATTACTGAATTTTTTGTAACTTTATACGGGTCAAAAATCGAGCATATCAAAACCGCCCCACATACTATAAACGAACTAAATCTAAAAAATACAGAAGCCTGCCAGTCAGTAAGTCCCTATCAGTTAAGGTGGCTGGTGTGCCACAACAGGAAACGCACAGAAAATGTATCATCTTAGACAGTGACTTTGTTGAGTAAGGTCCAATAATTTAAATTGTTTTTATTTGTTAGTTGGCATTTTGTAAAGAAATACATTACTTTTGTGTTTATCAATAATTTTTCAATGATTCCACAGCACTCATGACCCGTATAAAGTTTCATAAAAATTCAGCATTTTAAGATGGCACAGATAAGAACATTCTGTATATTTTGAATGGGACCTTTGCACACCAACACCTTAACCATTTAACTGTTTTGAGGGGATTCCATGGCACACATGACTTTGCAGGTGCCTTTAAAATTCCTATTTTGGTCAACTTTGACTCCCTGCAGAATAGAACTCCCTGTATATTTTTTATTCAAATTTGGTATGTAGGGGTTTTTGGGTGTTCTGATTAACGCTGTGGGGTCAGATTTTAAATAAAAAAATGCCTAAATAGATTTTGTGAAAATCGGGGTTTAAAAAAAATCTTAGCCGGCCCTGGAATTGCAATTTGACAAATGTGTTCACGTAGAAAGTTGCGCATTTTGAAGACCTTTGTATCACAAAAATTTTTTGAAAATATCCCAACAAATCAATTTTTTATTGATTTGTGTCCACTTAAAAGTATGTGATTTATTTTTTATTTTTGGGCTAAGATGAAACTACTCTGGGCGATCATCTCTGCTTTCAAAAAGATTCGAAATGATATCATTAAACGTCGTGATGTCATTTGACATACCTGTGAAAAATGACATTTCATTAAATAAATTGCCAAAATACGCTTTATTTGTGATTTTATCAAAAAAAGTTATTTGTAAAAGTTACTTAGAATTTTATTTCACCCCTATGTGCAAATTTTCAGACAAAAATTCTAACAATGATTAATTTTTGATTTTTTGAAAAAAAATATAAAAATTGCAACTTGTTAGTTTAGTTTTTCTTGAAACTAGAGGATTACGACCCAAAAAGGGTCCATAACTAAAAAATGTCATGTTTGGATGATTGGCAAACAATTCTAAAGTCAAATATGGCACCAAAAAAATGAAATTTATTAGTTTTTATATTTTTTTCAAAAAATCAAAAAATTATCGGTCAGAATTTTTGTCTGAAAATTGGCACATATTGGTAAAATAAAATTCCAAGCAACTTTTTTAAATAACTTTTTTCGATAAAATCACAAATAAAGTGTATTTTGGCCATTTATTTAATTAAATGTCATTTTTGACAGTTATGTCAAATGACGTCACGGCGTTTAATGATCTCATTTAGAATCTTTTTGAAAGCAGAGATGATCGCCCAGAGAAGTTTCATCATACGGGTAATGTATATAACTCCTAAACGGTAGAAGATACGGACAAATTGATAAGGGCTAAATTGGTTCGTCTGCTTGTGCAGAATAGAAAATGTTCTATGCACATTTTGCGTATGAGCCCTCTGGAAGGAGTTATTCTTGCTGGAATAAATAAATGTCTTGTATGGCGGCCATGTTAGATTTATGACGTCTTAAAAACCAAACAGCGCAACTCGAAGGTAAATACCCGGTACTACATCATTACGTAGCATATAATAAAGAGATTCCACATAATCGCAACTTCCCTTCACAAAAGAACCCACGGAGTAGGTAAATGTGCATTATACTCCTCAACTACGGAGAGCATTCCCGCAGTTTTAAGGGAAATAGCAAGAATTTTTAATGAAAGACATCCGAACAAAAATATTACGTGGATTACTGTTCGCAGAATTAATTCACTTTTCGATGATACAGGTTAGTTTTATTTTTTATAGTTTTATAGTGAGACATCTTATTTTACACATTTTGCAGGAGAAGTACATAACAAATAAAACATAAAAGAGCTAGAGCTCGAGACAATGCCGAAACAGAAGCGATTTTAAATTTTTATGAACAAAATCCTAAAAGTGGTCTTCCTAGTGTCGCAATCAATTTAAACTTAAACAAAAACAAAATGCATTTATGCTTCAAAAAGCACAACTTGAAGCCATATAAACCAAAATTTCTCCATACACTTATAGAGGGCGATGAAGTAAGGCGGATGGGGTTTTGTTTATGGGCCCAAGGAAGTTATTTGAACGATAATGGTTTTCTGGGTAATATCATTTTTACAGATGAGGCCACTTTTAGAACAAATGGAGTGGTATCATCGCAAAATTCAAGATGTTGGAGTGAAAACAATCCTGAGTTTATAATTAACTGCAAAAGTCAATATTCACAAAAAATCAACGTTTTTTTTGGAATATCTAAACACAGGATAATAGGGCCCTTTTTCTTCCGAGAAAACTTAAATGGAGCAGAGCGTTTTTTTAATTTTCTGAACACTGAGTTGTGGGACATATTAGAAGACCTTCCTTTAGAAGAAAGAAACAATGTTTATTTTCAGTTAGATGGTGCCAATACACAACACACTTGGAGTTGTGGGCTGGCTTAATAGGTATTTTCCCAATCGCTGGATAGGAAGAACCAGTCCTACTATAATCTGGCCCCCACGCTCTCCAGACTTAACGCCGGCTGACTTCTTCCCCTGGGGGATAATCAAAAGCAAAGTCTATAAAAATCGCCCCACAGATAGAGAAGAACTTTGCAGGAAAATAAGGGAGGCTTGTTTGAAAATTACACCTCAACAATTAAAAAATGTCAACAATAATTTGTACAAAAGGTTAGAAAAATGTATCATGCTACACTGCAAGGTTGGCAAATATCATGATATTTATATAAATATCAAAATATCGGATATTTATCGATATATATCTGATATATATCCAAATCTTGATATTTATTTTAAAAAAATGAATTTTGTATATCTAAGGTATAAATATTGTAAAAAACTCCAGCGTTTTTTATTTCTACTTTACTATAAATAAATTCAAAAAATAAAAACAAAAAATGATTCTCAAATAACACATAAATACTAAACTTCATAAACAAAAAACAAAACGATAGATTGTATACCTATATAAAAAAAACTCCTATAAAATAATTGTCGGTATGAAGTAATGGTATCAAAAATAGGCTATTCCTACTTATTAGGTAATTATTATAATGGGGAACTTGCACAAAATTACATTTCAAAAATATTACTTTCAAACGTAATTTATTGCCATTAAATGAGCCACAGTTCACAAAAAACTCATTTTTTATTTTTATGTAATAAATGTAAGCAATTAAAAACTGCATAATTCAAATCATTCTTGAAACGCGCCCTCCTTGGTTGTGACGTCAAGTAGCTCGTTGGTGGTGGCGCCTCTGGTGGGCGGCGGCACCATGTATAAACTAATATGGGCGGCACATGTACAAAAACTACAGCACCAGGCAAGCTTTGTTTAGAAAGATCAACGAGAACGTCCCATCCTTGTCTATCCGTCTTGTTATAGTCTATCTCAGTCTTGATATTGTTGATAATGTTTGAAGAGTGTGCTGTATTAAATAGTTATTTACATTGTGAGATGCGTAAGCGCACTTTTTTGGCCGAGGAGGTTGTTTAACGCCCGTGTTGCTTCGGGTCTTAAAACTCTCTCCAAGGCCAAACAGAGCTTACGCATCGAGCAATGTATTACATTTTTCCTGCTACTGATAATTTCTATTAGGTAGGGAAGTATTTTGAATTTAAATGCACTATGGAGTAGATTGTGTAATAATCTTCATAATAACCATTGTCCAATTATTACTAAAAATGATAATCAGTGATAAATATAAGAGGTAGAATATAGAGATAATTAAAAAAAAATCTTGTGCGATTGAACCCGAGACCTACGAATTACTAGTCCTGTAGCCTCACCATTCAGTTAAAGAAGTGCTTGCTAAATTTGGACTTTTAGGCGGTTCTTATTTTTGACCTAGGTCAGATCCCTCTGGAAATAATAATAATAATAATAATATGTGTTTATTTACATTCAACCACATATGAAGCAAAGTACATTGTGAAATAGTTACAATAGACAATGGATCGCCGAACTGTTTATTTTAATGTTCAATTTCCATTCCTCCTTCCCTAATTATGTGTAGCTGTCATTCCTGTCACTGCCTTCTGATCGATCGAGCTATATGACGTCACAACCATTCCCTCGCTTTTCGTGTTGTTTCAAATGAATAGCTTGCGGTCACAACTTTAATTTTTTATTGCAAATTAAATATTGTGATTTGAGAGCTGATATTTGGTATGTGCTCTTTCTATAGATAGGCAAATATATTAAAGAAATAAAAAAAATTGTTCAAGTTCCCCATTACATCAGTCTTGATAATGGTAAGCATTTAGGGCTATAACTAAAGTACTTGCATTTTAAATCTTGATATATATCTTGATAAATATCAAAGAATAAATATCTTGATATGTATCAAGATATATATCAAGATATATATCTTTTGATATATATCATGCCAACCTTCTGCTACAGGGAGGATTAGTAGAAAGTACTAACATATAAAGTCAGGTACCATCATCATCATCACTTAATTTTGTTTTTTATGTAGTAAAATAAAGTGTTTATTAGTATAAAATTGTTTCATTTTGCCCTATCTGCAATTTTGTCACCTTATTTTATGGCCACTGTGATGTGTACGCAAAACCTAGTACTAACTAATTTTGAAACTTGCCATAAAAATACCCAGTATGTAGTTTTTTTATTTAAATTGGTACGTTTACGTTTTAGAGCATGCGCGACAAGCCCATGATGTCATTTTTTGGAAAAAAAAATCCCTAAACTGTTTTTCGGAGAAATCGACATTTTTAAAAATCGCAGTAGGCCAGGCTTTTCAGACAATATCGAAATAATATCTTGCAAATGACGATCTCTTATAGGGCACCAGCTAAAAAAATTTTTCCTTTCGATTCCCCCAGCCTATCAATTCCCCCAGCCTTTCAAAAAATTCAGCATTTTGAGATGGTATAGAGAAAAATACCCTGTATATTTTTGTATCGAATCCTTGCACAGCAACACTTTGAGTGGTCCTATTGACCATTCAACTGTTTTGAGGTAATTCCATGGCACACTTGACTCGCCAGATGCCTTTAAAATTCCTATTTTGCTCAACTTTGACACCCTGCAGAATGGAACTCCCTGTATATATTTTTTTCAAATTTGGTATATGGGAGTTTCTGTGTGTCCTGATTAACGCTGTGGTGTCAGATTTTAAATAAAAAATGCCTAATATGGTTTTTCGAAAAACGCACCCCTTTAAAAAATCGCGGTAGGCCAGGCTTTCGCGGCAATGCCAAACCAATACTTCGCAAATGATGACCTTTCAGAGACATATCTATAAAAAAATTGCCCCGTTCAATTCCTTCAGCCTACTTAGATTTTCAGGGGTATTAACATGAAAAACGGGACACCCTGTATCTATAAAAACATTAATCCATTCAATTCCCCCAGCCTACTTAGATTTTTAGGGGTGTTAACATTGAAAACGGGACGCACTGTATGTGGTTTAATAATATTAAACAACTTTCAAAAGTACATTTATTTTTTTTACCATGCCTTGCATACTTGTTGTGCCTCTGTGATGTTTTTTTTTATCGCAGTCTCATTATTGAGAATGTAAACGAACCACCTAGGTAAATATAGGGAAGGGCGGAGCGAGGAATATTTTACCCTGAGGCGCCAAGAATGTTCGTCGGCCTAAAAAAAAAAAACAAAATCCGAAAAAAAAAGGAACTGCTCCAAAAGGTGAACGACACAGAAAGATGAATTTCAAATTTAAAGCAATATATTAAGGGAGGATATTTTTTTCAAAGCAATAACGGAAAAAGGAATGTATTTTTTTTTTGTAGCTTTTTTCCCGAAAATAAACAAAATATAAGAGCACAACACAAAGTTAAGCATAATACATATTATTTAAAAAATTACAGCACCCACTTTACTTTCTTCATATATATATATAGATTTGTTTGACCGCTTATACAGACCCATTTCGCCATACTCCCGGCTGCGGGTCTGAGAACGTTTTCACCTATATTTAGGTGAAGGGGGTAGTGGGGGTGCAGGGGGTGAATTTTCAGCCGGGTCTGTAAAGGCGGTTGTATATGTCATTATATACGGATTTAGTTCATTGCTGCGTTCTGCAGAGGGCGCAGCGGAGAATGCCGTATAAATGCGTGTAACAAAGTCAGACCCGGATACGTTCTACAGCTCTCTCAGACCCTACATTTGGCAACAGTGTTTTCAATGAATGTATCGCCTACAATAACATAATATGAGTGTCTTTTATGTTGTATCGGGTGTATCTAGTTCTTTAGGTCCACGGGAAGAGGTTCCAAAAGGAAAAACTTTTTTAGTTTTCATTTTATCGCAAATGTCACTCTTGATAAAAAAAATTACTTGTTCTGAGCCTAAAAATAGTATTAGAATGTGACCAATTTATATAGGGTGTTCAAAAAATTGAGAAAACCTTATTTTAAGAACTACTACAAAATGTTATTAATAGAAGTTGTTTCTAATACTATAAGAAGAACTTAAATATATAGTCCAATGTCCAAGAGCCGGCTGCATGATTTCAACTCTCATAAGATTATAGAATAAGATGTTATGTAAAATGTAGAGAGTATATTTTTTTACTTGAAGCAAAGATATATAAATAGCTAGTTTACGGCTGTGTAGTTTTACTTAGTAGATAAAATAACGAGTTTTGCAGCCAGAAAGATATATATTATTTTCTTTTTATAATACCAAGCTTTCGGTCTACTTCGTGACCTTCATCAGGGCTAGAAATTTTTTAAATTATTAGAAAATATTGAGAAAAGGTTGAAATTTTACTCACAATTATGTTGAAGTTTTTTACCAATATTAAAACCAGATAGATTTTAGGTTTAAAAGGGCCAGAAAAAGGTTTTTACATAATTTCGTGTGAAAATTTATACCGTCAATTTTGTTTGTAATTGTTTTTTGTTAATAAGGTAATTTAGTTTCAAAAAACAAAAGATAAATTTATAATAAGAAAAAATGTTTTTTAGGTTATCATCAAAATGTGTCAGAAAACTTGGTGTGATACAAGGTTAGAAATAACCTTAGTTGATATAAGGAAATCTGATATAAGGAAATCTGGAAATCCAAATTTTTATATAATTATTACAAGATGTAAGAGTTACAATGAAATATTAATAGATGTATTGTTATTAGAATTATTTAAAGATAAAATAAAACAGTAGATGGAACTTAAATCTTTGATGTCTGTTTTTTTATTAATTGACTTGTTATCATTATTAATTTCAACCATTTCAAGAAATAACCTTTTATTAAGATTTTTTTCCCTATGTAATATTGAAACATTGTCAAATTTAAAATGATGACCTGTTATAAAAGCATGTTCACATAAAGCAGTAGTAGTTTTTTGTAATTTGACATCACTTTTATGTCCTGAAATTCTATTTTTTAAATTTTGTGATGTTTGACCAATATATGAATTATTACAGTTGTTACAAGGTATTGAATAAACAACATTAGATTGGTTGATTATAGGTGTCTTATCTTTTAATTTTGTGTATAAACTTCCAATCGATTTAACATTTTTTAGAGCTATTTTAACATTTTCATTTTAAAAAATTTTAGTTATTTTAGGGGTAAGTTCTTTAATATAAGGTAATGACCTATAAAAGAAATGATCAGGAATATTATCAACCTCTTGAATTGCAGTAATATTATCATTATTATCATTATTATAAACATTATTTGAAATTTCGTGGGGACGTGTATTGAAAAGTAATTTGTTAAGGAATTTTTCGGGGTAAGAATTATCCAAAAATATAGATTTAATTTTGACTAAATTATTGTGCAGTAAAGTTGGATGAACTAGTTTTATTATTCTATTTTTTAAAGCCAAGACAAGATTCGTTTTCATTTTATTGCTATGATAAGAATGATAATTTAAGTATCTATTAGAGTTAGTCTGTTTGATATACCAATCAGTAATTAGAGTGTTATTAGCAAGTTTAATAATTTTAGTGTCCAAAAAAGGAATAGTGTTGTTTGTTTCCATTTCTATTGTAAATTGTAAATATTGATTATTATTTATTATTATTTATTGAAAGGTATACAACATATAATATCATCTACATATTTTTTTAGAAAAATAACGTTATATGAAAGTCTTGAAATACAGTAATCTAATAAATCATCCATAACATACTGCGCAATAATAGAAGAAATTGAGTTACCCATAGGTGTACCAAAAATTTGTTTGTAATATTGATTGTTAAAAGAAAAATGGTTAGAGTTAAAAATAAAATTCAAAATATCAATAAATTTTTCTTTGTTGATTGTACAATTATCTTCAATATTGTCCCAATGTTTGTTAATACTGTTAACAATTAAATTTATTGGAATGTTAGTGAAAAGAGATTTAACATCAAGACTAATAAGAACATGATAATTAGGGACTTGTTTGTTATTAATAAATTCTGCAAATTCAAAAGAATCTTTAATATAGTAATCATCAGATTTATTGTAAGAACGTGTCAAAATATCCCATATTAAGTCGGTGATTTTATTATTAGGTGATTCAATGCAGGAAATTATAGGTCTAAGAGATAAATTAGGTTTATGTATTTTGGGTAAACCGTAAAATTTTGGGCATGTAGAGTTATAAGTCATTAGTTTTTTAGCAAAATTAGCATCAATCATGTTATCTTTAACTAAATTTTTAATTAGTTGATTTGCACAAGATTTCAAGCAAGCATTTGATAGAGTTGTGCACGATTTTCTTTGGAAAATAATGGAAAAAATGAATCTAAACGTTAAATTCATAAGTATTGTGAAATCGATGTACAATAAGGCCACATCTTATCTTTTAATAAATGGTTGCATTTCTGCGATGTTTTTATTCAGCATTGCTATAGAGCCTTTTATAAGCTTAATGAAGTTTTCCTTAAAAGGAATTGCAATGAATAATAATATTTATAAAATCTCCGCCTATACGGATGATATCACTTGCTACCTGAACGATAGTGTAGACGAAAAAAGCGTAGAAAAACTTGTACATATTTATGAAGCGGGCTCCGGTGCCCAGCTAAATTTAGTCAAATCAGTATTGCTACCCCTGGGTAGTTGGGAAAAACAGTCAGACTTGCGTAACATCTTTGTGTGTAGAGACAATATTAAAATCCTTGGCATGCAGCTTCTGAATTCTTTGTCCAAAACTGTCAAAGAAAACTGGGTGACTGTAATTAAAAATATTGAAAGGATGTTATTTGATGATTTATCAAGGAATTTGGATTTAATAAAGAAAATATGGTACACAAACATATATTTACTGTCGAAAACGTGGTATATAGCACAGGTCCTACCCCTAACAGAGGTTTATTGTCAAAAAATAGTCCAAGTGACAGGGAAATTCATATGGGCAGGTCACTTATACAGAGTAGCTAGAGAACAACTTCATTTGCCAATCCAAAACGGGGGTATAGATTTGATTCACGTGAAATTAAAAGCGCAAGCCCTTTGCATAAAAACACAATTTTTATCCTGGACAAAAAAAAATGCACTATGATTCTAAATTAAATTATCTTTTTGACACAAATAAAAACTCACCTGACAACGCAAATTTAAAAAAAATTAAAGCAACTATTAATGCACTAAAGTTAAACAAAAATGACAACATAAATACGAAAAAAATTTATAAAATGTTAACAAATTTAGATAATTACAAACCAAAAATTGAGGAATCTGTACCCAATATGAATTGGAAAAAGATATGGGCGTGTATGAGCTTACGGTGCATACCCACAAAATGGAAATCCTCAGTATATAAGGCACTAAATAATGTATATCCAACAGGAAAAAAATTATTTAAACATAAAATGGCCGATGACGATTTATGTATTAAATGTAAGCAAAAGGACTCCCTTGTACACCGATTAAAAACGTGTAAAAATATTGAAAACCTATGGCAGTGGATGTGCAATTTACTAAAGAACAAATTAAACATCCAAATAGACATTATCAATCAGATACCCTTATTACTTAATTTCAAGATTCCAAATGTAGAGGTAAATCAAGTATATTTGTTTTTGATAAGTGGGTATATATTCTACGTTTTAGAATGTAAAAAAAGCTACACCTACCAAAACGTGTGCAATCTTTGGGTTTCTAAAATTTGGTATTCTCCCGTCAATATTTTTGTAAACATTAAATAAGTTTCACTTCTCTTTTCAATAAACTAGAGAAATGTAATAATCTTATTCAGCATTAAGTGTCCCTACTGTGATATATCAATGTAATAAAATTTTAAAATAAAGTAATAAAAGAAAAAAAAATCTAGAAATTGCGCGTTTGTGATTGGTGTAAATTAAGACGAGGGAAATAGTCGCCGAAGATAGAATATCGATAAATCCAGTTATTTTTTAGTTCCTAATACCTAAGTTGTTCCTAATATCGAAATTGTCCTAAACTAAATATGAACAAAACTAATATTCAGATAACTTCGGGATATCGCTCATCGTGTTTTGCCTCAAAATATACAAAGGCACGGAAGTTCAATTTTTCATGATTCATGTGGAATTTAGTTGCCGAGGCCTTTGGCCAAGGCATCTCGCCAAGCCCTACTTATTGAAAAAATCGTACAATAATGGGCTACTTCAGTGCCGATTTTTGAGATGTCTTAATGCATTCCACAGATTTTTTAATTGAGAAACTGAACGTACAATTCGATAATGACTCCCAATTAATAAATAATTTGGTAGTAAATATATTTTTCTACTTGGAAATTATGAAAACTGGGATATTTACCTAGGCATTTAAAAAGGGTGTTTTTGTGTAACAAACGAACGAGTTATACAGGGTGTAACTTAAGTACGTTAAAATATTCCAGGGTCATGATCCTAAGCCAATTCTAAGGACAAAAGTTCATATAAACGTGCCCAAAATTCTTTGTTTTCGATAAAGGGGGTGTGAAAATTTTACAAAAAAAATCGTCTTTCCCCATTTTTATTTTTACTTAAAATTTAATAAAATATTGTCTTTAATTGGGAACAAGATAACTTTTCCCTACGCTTTTTAAATAGCTTACTTTTTTGCAGGTAAGTACCTATGATAAAATAAATTTAAAAAATCACAGCGTTAATCAGAACCCCCCAAAAACCCCCATACACCAAATTTGAACAAAAAGTATACAGGGAGTTCCATTCTGTAGGGTGTCAAAGTTGAGCAAAATAGGAAATTTAAAGATATCTGAATGGTCAACAGGACCACTCAAAATGTTGATGTGAAAAGATTTACTAGAAAAATATACAGGGTACTTTTCTCTGAGCCATGTCAAATTTTTGCAATTTTATGAAACTTATACGGATCAAGTACACAAAGTAGTGTATTTCTTTAGAAAATGCCAACTAGCAAATAAAAACAAGTTAAATTATTGGACCTTTCTCAACAAAGTCACTGTCTAAGATGATACATTTTCTCTGCGTTTCCTGTTGTAGCACACCAGCCACTTTAACTGATATGGACTTACTGACTTGGAGGCATCTGTATTTTTAGATATAGTTCGTTTATAGTGTGTGGAGCGGTTTTGATATACTCGATTTTTGACCCGTATAAAGTTCCAAAAATTCAGTAATTTGAGATGGCACAGATAAGAACACTGTGTATATTTTGTATTGGACCTTTGCACACCAAAACCTTAAGTGGTCCTATTGACCATTCAACTGTTTTGAGGGGATTCCATGGCACACTTGACTTGGCAGATGCCTTTAAAATTCCTATTTTGCTCAACTTTGACACCCTGCAGAATGGAACTCCCTGTATATTTTTTATTCAAATTTATTATATAGGGGTTTTGGGGTGTTCTGATTAACGCTGTTGGGGTCAGATTTTAAATAAAAAAATCGCTAAATGGTTTTCGTGAAAATGGGGGTATGAAAAATCGCAGCCGGCCCTGGATTTGCATTTTGAAAATGGCAGGAAGGTCAGAAGAAAAGGTTTTTGAAGGCCTTTCACACAAAAAAAAATTTAGGCGATTATCTCCAAAAATTAAGATTTTACGGATTTGTTCACTTTTAAAGTTGGACACACTGTATGTAATCAAACCCAACGTTAACCCATTGTGCGGATTAAAATATTATCTATTTTTTTTATTAAAAGAAATATATTTGTTAGGGCCGTTTGACACCATATAATATTTTATAATTTTTTTGTGCAAAATTCTAAAAAGAAGTTATTTTGATAATACGGAAAAATAACTACGAACGACCGATCTTTTCAAGAAACAATACTCGACTGCACGACAGAAAAAATTATATCCCACCACCCAACACAAGCCCTCTTGGGATTGGTTTGGTTAGACGAATATATACTATATACGTAAAAATGTCCGTCCGTAAATATAAGAATTACAAAAAGAGATGTAAAAAGAGCAAGTCATAAAATTGAACGTAAACAATACAAGTTTGGGCTTATAATTTGTACAATATTTAGAATGTAATGAAATTAACGGACAAAAGAAATTAAGTAGTTTAGTGCAAAAATTAAATAGGTAATCTAAAACTTTACTTGGTTCTGTAATTTTTTTTTATAGTTGGTACAAGGCGGTTTTTGGGATCACTGATTGCGAATTTGGAATTAGATTTTCGAAATTCGAAATGGCGGATCCAATCTGATGGACGTCAAATTAAAATTTAGCCAATTTTTCTGATACCTAGTATAAGGCTTTTGAAATCGCTGATTATGTATTTGGAACTACAGTTTGTTCAGGGAATGTTCTGCCCTACGTCACAATTCCCGTCCTTGTCTGACTTGTGAATATACGACCGACAAGGACAGGAGTTGTGACGTAGGGCAGAGCATTCGCTGAACAAACTGTAGATTATCATAATGACAACGCATTCCATACAAGTTTGATTATCTTGATTTTATGATTTTTCATAACCAACAACGAAAATATGGGCGTTTTGGCACTTCGGCTTTAAACGATTATTTGTTTGTCCGCTTATACAGGCCCAACTCATCATCTTCTACATACAATGTTAAGCCTTTTTGAACGTTATCAGACCCGGCTATGTATTTATATATACAAAATGTAAGCACGATAAATAATTTGTAACAAATATTTAAAAATTATTGAAATTAATTTTCGAAAGAACTTTAACATTTTTGTTGTGTTGTCCTAAAGAAAATAAGGACAAAGCGCTCCAATTGCTCCTACCTTTAAAAGGGACACGAACAAATGGAATTAAGTGGCTTAGTTTAAAAATTCCATGATCTAAACCTTATTTGATTTTTAATCTTAATTTTTTTTAATTCCTAAATCAGAATAATGTTTTATAAAAAACATACTTATGTCTTTTTGAAATCTTGACGTGGTCGATTAAATCCATTCACTAGGTTTAAATAATTTATAAATAAATAAATTTAAATTATTATTATTATTTTCTGGCTCAAATAAATATCGATGGGAAAAAATAAATACCTAAAATACCTAATAAATCAATATCAATTTCTTATTACATAATACTAGATCAAGCTTCGAAACTGGACATTTGCACCATATTGCAACAATCTAAACTTTATAATTTCAGTTAGAAATAAAACTTCTCAGTGGAAATAACAAAATATAAAAAATATTATTATTTTCGTATGTTATGGTCTAGAAAAGTCCGTTTTTTTAACCACTGTAGAAAAACTGTCTTTTAACAAAATTATGTTTGCTGTATAAAAAATGTTTAGTTGTTTCCTCAAATGAAAATAAATCCATATTTGGTAGCCAATTGTTTTCTACGAAAATAGTTCAAGTAGGTAAATTAGATTTTTTAGGAGAAATAATTAATAAAGTTTTAAAAATTTGGGTGCAGAGTCCTAATAGACATCGAAATTCAGATCAAAAGAGTCCCCACCTCTCAGGGGTGTGCTTCATTCCCTTTTGCTTCAGAAACCACCCTCTTATGGACCTGGCGTCCGTTTTTGATTTTTCCCAAAAACTGTTGCTCTGACGAGGAAAACAAATAGAACCTATAAAATATTTGTTATGAAATCATTTAGGTCCTCTACATTTTTTTGTATAGCCAGCCCTAATCTCACATATATGGTTTGAAAAATTAGGATACGTTGCTAAAGTTAGGCAAATGCGAGGAAAGCAGATTTTTCTGACACAAACCTGGCTATAAGGACAGAAAATATGACTACAGAAAATTTTATTATTACCTACTACTATGTCTTTCATATGTACTCGAGCCCGTTTCCACACCACCGCTGAAGTAGAGCTCCCGCCGCGTTTTTTATGCTGTTTGCCCTTGAGGCCTCATCTACTAAAAACTAACTACTATGTTTATTCAATAACTGGATTATCTTCAGTTAATTCTTCCTCTACCACTGAATTAAGACATCCTTGGACCTTGACCATGACAATTGGAGCACATTTTTGAACATTTCAATCCATTAGAATAAATAATGTAGGTAACTACAGTGTGGGCCATTTGGAATGGAGACACCCCGTAAATTTTCTATTTTTCATCCGATTTTAGCCGTCTTTTTCCTAAAGATAGGTCACAAAAACTATCTAACTAAAAAAATGTCGAAAATCATTTAGCGATTTTTCTATTTAAAATCTAACAACACAGCGTTAATCAGATTACCCCAGAACCCCCACATACCAAATTTCAACAAAAAATATACAGGGCGTTCCATGCTACAAGGTTCTAAAGATGAGAAAAATGGGAATTTTAAAGGCATCATCCCCTCAAAGCAGTTGAATGATAAACAGGACTAGTCAAAGTATTGGTGTGCAAAGATTGAATACAAAAATATACAAATTTCATGAAACTTTATACTGATCAAAATTTTCTGTGCGTTTCTTGTTGTGACACACCAGCCACCTTAACTCATAATATGGACTTACTGACTGGCATTATGTATTTTGATAGACTTACTTCGTTTATAGTGGTTAGGGCACTTTTGATATATTCGATTTGAAGTTCCAAAAAATTCAGTATTTTGAGATGGCGCAGGAAAAGACACTCTGTATATTTTTGTATTAGATCTTTGCACACCAACAATTTGAGTGGTCCTGTTGACTATTCAACTGCATACTTGCCAGATGTCTTTAAAATTCATATTTTGCTCAACTTTGACAACCCGCAGAATGGAACTCCCTGTATATTTTTTGTTCAAATTTGGTGTGTGGAGGTTTTAGGATGTTCTAATTAACGCTGTGGTGTCATATTTTAAATAAAAAAAAACGCTAAATGGTTTTCCTCATTTTTTACTAGAAAAAAATTCGTAGTAGCCTTGAAAATTGAGATTAAGACCTGAAATTTTGCACCAACGTAAAAAAAAGAGTTTTTTGCACCTACCGTCAGAAAAAAAAACCGGCTAAAATCGGATTAAAAATAAAAAATTTAAAGAGGTGTCTCCATTACAAATGGGTCACACTGTATATATTTGTATCTATGTACAGGGTGTCCAATTTAGATGGAATAATGCGGATATAACTTTTTAAGGACACCTTGTAAAAATGTTTCAGACAAGAGATTTTCAGTTGATCTTTCTGCATATTTTGGTGACCTTGAATTCTTTTGGAGCTAGTCATTTTGTTACTACGGCAACCAACTTTGTTTTTTAAATGGCACCATACACTTTTCTGTACAAATTTGGAATCAGCTTCTTTTTGTGCATACAAACATGTAAAATTTCATTGGGGTTGCATAAGAATATTTTTGAGAAAAAACAGAATTTTTGCAAGTACCTACGCTAAAATTTAAATTCGAGAGCGTTGCCTAAAAAAGTAGGCCATGCCTAATGAAAATTTTGACACTTACGTATGTCATTATGGCAACCGCGTTATTGACCCATTTGTTATCAATGGTAATTTGACTGGCAAAAGGTATTTGGATCTTTTGCAAAATGAGGTTATTCCCGCCCTTGGTATGCCAATCCAGATCCAGGATATCTGGTGCCAGCAAGATGAAGCACCTCCCCATTACCACCGTGATGTGCGCCGCTATTTAAACCAAGTCTTTCCACAATCTTGGATTGGCAGAAGAGGGGCCATAGAATGGCCTCCGAGATCTCCCGATCTTACCCCGTGTGATTTTTTTCTTAGGGACACCTAAAATCCATGAATCGTCCCCAAAATTAGAACAGCACATACAGACTGGGCCCTTGTCTCGCTGTGAATGGAGAAAATTTCGAGCATTTCATTAATTGATTTTTAGGTACCATTGATTTATTTTGCCTAATTATTTATTAATAAACAAATTTTGCAAGTTTAACATGATTTACCTGTCGCCGGTAAGTTATCATTACATGCAAAAATGTCAAAATTTTCATTAGGCTTGGCCTACTTTTAGGCAACGCTCTCGAATTTAAATTTTGGCGTACTTGTAAAAATTCTACTTTTTCTCAAAAATTTTCTTATGCAACCCCAATGAAATTTTACATGTTCGTATGCACAAAAATGTGCTGATTCCAAATTTGAACAGAAAAATGTATCGTGCTATTTAAAAAAAAAACAAAGTTGGTGGCCGTAGCAACGAAATGACTAGCTACCAAAAAATTCAAGGTCATCAAAATATGCACATAGATCAACTGAAAAACTCTTGTCTGAAATATTTATACAAGGTGAATTTAAAAAGTTCTATTCATTATTCCATCTAAATTGGGCACCCTGTATTTATATGTATTATCATTATTCCATTTCTGTCTCGAAATTATTTTATTTTACTCGTTTTTGCCCAACTTTAGCAACATAATTTTTCAAACCATAGTATTGGTGAGAATAGGGCTGTATATAGGAAAAAAAATTATAGGATGCATAAACGTATATTTTCGTAAAAAATATTTTAGGTTCTCATTCGTTTTCCTCGTCAGAGTAACAGTTTTTGAGAAAAATCAGAAAACGGGCTCCAGGTCACACAAGTGGGTGGTATTTGAAGCAAAAGGGGATGAACTTCCCTTCTGAGAGGTGAGAGGTCTTTTAATCTGTATTTGAATGTCTATTAAATTTACCTCGATTAAAAATATCTGAACGCTAAAACTATAAGAACTAAAAATGCACCAGTATGAGATAAATATTATATCGTATAAGCAAATGGTACATTCGAAAGCCTTCTCAGTCCCGTTGAGCTGGCAACATTGCTGGTATTCACAATGCTGTAAGATGTAGCAAAAATTATACAAACGGGCTCCACTTTGAGGTTCTATATGTCGGGGTTGACAACGACTGTTAACCATCATAAAAAAAATTTTTCGTATATTCCTACCCCTCTAAAGTTGCTCGAAAAGTTATAGTTTGGTAATGTATTTTTTTGCAAAATATACACCTGATATACCTTTGGATCTAGTGGGTCTGAGGTTGCCTGTAGAACGTATCGGGTCTGACTTTGTCTGTTGAATCAATATATATATATATATACCAAATTGTTCGCGCTAAGAAAAGTTTAGATATAGCAAAAATATACCTGAAACTATAAAGTATTAAAATATTTTTTTATTAAAGGGGGTACAATTTCGTTAGATGTTTTTAAGAAATGAAAATTCCTATGATCATTATTATTATTGTACTTTTCGTTTGGCGCCAAGAATTAGATTTTTATACCTTTTTTTACCTGTTTTTGCTACGCTTTTTACTACGTATAAGTTTTTCTTTTATGTGCTGGTATTAATATACTGTTAAATGCCACACTCCTCATCCGCCCGCTGTATGAACAGCTTCTAACTATTTTCCGTTTATTTAAACAGTAAGAAATGTAAAACTTTACCTGCAAAACTACGACTTGTAAGTATCTATGCTTTTGAAGCTGTACATATAAGATAAGATACCCAAAAAGAGAGAAAAAATTTGAGATTTTTCCAATTTTGTTTTAGGACGTTTAAATTGTAAATCAATTTTAAGATTTTTTAAAGGTGTATTGTCTTTTTAATCTGAAGATGGCTGTTGAAATGTAATGCCGAAACGTACGTAATAAAGAACTACTGATTAATTAAATGGTGGTCGAATACCCAGGAAAACAAAATCCAATGAAATTTCAAACGACCAGTACAGTTTATTACTATATATTTCCGGCCTTGGGAGAAAGTGGACCTGCTGAATGATAATTTGTAAAAGATAAAGCATGGATTCTACTGCAAGTCAAATAAGGAGGAAGAATTTTGAGTGTTATAGGTTCCTAAACAAGCGTGTTGCAAGGGAAAAAAAACAGAAGAGTATTTCTGATGAGATGTAAGAGTTTGGACATTACCCCTAAATTTTTGACAATAAAAAGTAAGTCGCATATTGTTAAAAATCCCCAATCTAAAGAAAAATTAAATAACATTGTTTCTGGTTTTTACCTCCAGCTCTTGAATTTATGTATCAGTGATGCGAATATAACTTTAAATACTTTACATAAACAAATTAATCGTACGAAGAACTCTATAATTGTTTGTTAAAATCATGAATCTCAAGAACTTTTCTTTCATCAGCAAAAAATCTTTTTCGAAAATTTTTTGAATAAAATAAAATTTAACAATCAAAACAAAATTAAAAAACTTATGTCTTTTAAAATTTTTCCGAAAATTAAACCTAACGTTAATTGGCTTGAAAACCTTACTAATATTAATATACCAGAAAATGTGAAATACTGCCTTAGTCTGGGACCTAAATTTGCATTGCCTAATGTTAATATTCCTATTAATGACATCACTGCTAGTATTGAAAAATGCCTCACGTTTCATGAAAATATCAACAAAGATGAGATTAGATCCAGGGTTTGTAATTTGCTTACTAACCAAAAAAAGAAATTTAACAACTTAAAAAAGAACACAAAATGCCGTTTCAATTTTCTGATAAAAGAAACAAAAAAACTTCTTAAACTTACATCAAAATATACTTATTTTAAATGCTGACAAATGTAGCAAAACTGTTGTAATTAATAGAATGGACTATCATGAGAAGATTATGGACTTATTGAGGGACAATAACACATATAAAAAAGAAAATTGTGATCCTACGTTTAAGATTCAAAACACCCTAAATAAAATTATTAACAAATGGTACAATGATAAATTTATTGATTTAAAAACTAAATACTTTTTATCCAGCCATAATGGAACATCCCCATACTTTTACGGCCTTCCGAAACTTCACAAACAAAATATACCTTTACGTCCAATTGTTAGTAATATTGGATCACCTACCTATAATTTGTCAAAATTTCTTTCCAACATTACCACCAATATTCTTGGAAAAGGCGACTACTTCATTAAGGACTCATGGCATTTCCATAACTTTATTAAAACACAAACAATCCCAAAAGATCATGTTCTGGTGTCTTTTGATGTAACTTCCCTTTACACTAACATTGATACTGATTTCGCAATAAGTTGTATTAAAAAACAATGGCATAAAATTAAACCATTTACGAAGTTACCACTAAACGATTTTATTGAAGGTGTAAAACTTTGCCTCAGTTCCACTTATTTTAATTACGATGGTACATTTTAGTCACAAATTTTTGGCACAGCCATGGGTTCCCCCCTGTCTTCAACTGTCGCAAACCTTGTTATGGAAGAACTTGAAACAAATGTCATTAATATGTTAAATGTGAAACCATATTTTTACAAACGTTATGTGGATGACTGCCTTCTGTGCATTCACAAACTTGAGATTAATAATACCTTCAATACGTTCAATAGTTTCCACCCTCGATTACGTTTTACGAAAGAACACGATAGGAATGGCAGTATCAACTTTTTAGAAATTTCTTTACACTATAATAATAATGGACTAATTACAACAAATTGGTACACTAAAGATATCTGGTCACAGAGATATATAAATTTAAATTTTAATTCCAACGTACCTCTAAACCACAAAAAGAATGTTATTAACAGCTTAACTGACAGAGCGATTGTTCTATCACATGGTAATAATAGGCCACAAAATTTAAAAAAAGTTAAAGACGCTTTAATTCTTAATGACTATCCTCCAACATTTTTTAATCCTATTATTAAAAAAAAGAATACATCAATTATACAACAGATCGCCTTGTCCACAAACGAATAACGGTAACCGGAATACTTATATAACCTTGCCATATATTGAAGGTGTTTCGGATGGTATCCAGAAGATTTTAATGAAATATGGAATCTCAGTTGCCTTTAAACCTTTCAATACCACCAACAAGTTTTTCACAAAATTAAAACCAAAAATAGAAGACAAAAATAAATCCAACCTTATATATAAAATTAATTGTAGCGATTGTCCGGCTACTTATGTGGATCAGACAAAACAATATTTGCATAAACGTTTGTATAAGCACCAGTATGATATCAGATCAAACAATGGTTTCGCTACTGCACTTAGTAAACATGCTCTGGAGCATTCTCATTCTTTCGATTTTTTAAATCCTAAAATTATGGCTACCGAGAGTGATTATATAAAAAGAAACGTACTTGAGATGATTAACATAAGAAATCAACCTAACAGCATTAATTTTAGAACCGATACCAATAACCTGTCTAAAATTTACAACAATTTATTCTAAATCAAAATAATTGCCACCTTTCAACTTTTACTACTCTTCTGTTTTGCTTTTTGAATTATATAATTTTAAAGGGGGTACAATTTCGTTAGATGTTTTTAAGAAATGAAAATTCCTATGATCATTATTATTATTGTACTTTTCGTTTGGCGCCAAGAATTAGATTTTTATACCTTTTTTTACCTGTTTTTACTACGTATAAGTTTTTCTTTTATGTGCTGGTATTAATATACTGTTAAATGCCACACTCCTCATCCGCCCGCTGTATGAATAGCTTCTAACTATTTTCCGTTTATATAAACAGTAAGAAATGTAAAACTTAACCTGCAAAACTACGACTTGTAAGTATCTATGCTTTTGAAGCTGTACATATAAGATAAGATACCCAAAAAAGAGAGAAAAAATTTGTGATTTTTCCAATTTTGTTTTAGGACGTTTAAATTGTAAATAAATTTTAAGATTTTTTAAAGGTGTATTGTCTTTTTAATCTGAAGATGGCTGTTGAAATGTAATGCCGAAACGTACGTAATAAAGAACTACTGATTAATTAAATGGTGGTCGAATACCCAGGAAAACAAAATATTCTTCAGACTATCATAATACGACTATCATAACCCGTTCTCTCAGTTAGGATAATATAAGGTTTAAAAAAGGGTGCGCAGAAAGGAAGATATAATATGGCAATGAAATAGGTAGGTATTTGGCATATTTGGAGAGTTTTTTTTTAAACTTCTACGTTATGGTGAACCCTCTTTGAAAAAAGTAGGTATAGCTACCAAGATGTTATTCATAAACTGTACAAACTGAATTATTGGTTGATAAAGCGATTGCGGATGGCAATACGATTAATTTGATTGGTTTATAGCCAGTGAATAATGACCATTACTCCTGGGTCATTACTAACTATGAGTCATAAGCCTTATTACCTTTTCAGAAAGAGTCTCTTAAAGAACAAATTAAATGGTCGTAGAATGACGTATATCTAGGTACTCGTATGTCATATGGAAGTTGTAAACAACTATTGTCGAAGAGTTTTAATTTTATACTCGTAATCTGAGTATCATTCATTATCAGGACAAAAAAAGGCATTACTAATTAACGTATACATCAAGGCTAATGGCTCATAACTGGAACAAGCACACCCCAAAACTTCCCTCATTAGAGAAGTTCCCGCCAGCCGTTTACGCCTTCCTATGCACGAATACATTTTTAAACAAGTGAATTCTATTCGAAATGAAAATTTATTAGCTCTTATGCCAACTTCTGATATCCAGCACAAATTGCAGTTATTCAAGGTGTACTATGCAGAGTGATCCAAATTAAGTGCGCACTTTTCGTAACTTCGTTCTTATTAATGATACAAAATCGCTTCAATTAGCAAAGTAGCATCAGACACTGATTAAGATGAGAAAATTGCGTTTTTTAGGTTTTTTTTTATGAAAGATATTAGAATCTAAAATACATTGATTATAACAAACTTTCCGCTACGATAACTCCGAATTTAGCTCACAAAAATGCAGTTCTGGAAAAACCCTGAATCAAAAACGTGGTGAGGTCCTCTTACCTCAGACTAAAGATAATATTGACGAAACTTCTAATAGAAAACTTTGTGGCCAACATTTGTATGTTTACCATAAAAAAACTTTGTTGTATTGCCGCTTACTCTATATAGAATTCATTGGAACATTTAAAACATATTTCGAATAGGATGGATAAGAATAAAACGATTACCTTCCCTATGTTGCAATTTTGATTACGTTACATAATAATGAGATATTTAAATAAAAATAAGTTAATGAAATCTTACTTTGTTTTATACATTTTGTGAAAAAAAACATATCGAAAAGTTGTAAGTTGCGCTGGATCGTACAATCCGTCAATGATGTAAGCCTTGTGCGTTTGGTATAGTGGCGTTTCAGATACGTTGTTTGATTACTAGATTATATTTTCTCCCTGTTAATATACGGGATAATTTGTTAGAACTAAAACCGCGCTTTTCTCGCTTATTTCGCGCTCAAATTGAGCAAAAATATTTATAGCTAATATTTGCCACATTTTTTTGTCATAAATCCGAATAAACTTAATAAACTAAATAAATAATAATTTTTGACGCCTCTTCGAAATCACATGGAGTGAGCCGGAACGATTGTCTTCTGACTGGACCTGTCCTATATAATTCACTCTATAGCATATATTGTTAAATTTTAGAATAAAGAAAATCGCATTTACAGCTGATATAAAAGAAATGTTCTTACAAATTCAAGTTCGTAAACACAGCAGATGCGCTCAAAGAATTTTATGGAAAGGAATGGACGCAGTAACAGAGAACCCGATACATATACGAAATAACTCTGGTATTCTTCTGTTCGACAAGCGGTCCTTGTTTAGGACAGGAAGCGACAAATAAAATGCTAAAGGGTTTATGTATGAATTTCCAGACGCAACAAGGGCAATTATTTTGAGGACCATTACATGGATGACTCTAGCTGGGAAATGCAGATATCGAAAAAGTTAAAAACGTATCCATGATATAATGAATATTCACAGAAAAGGAGGATTTCTAATTAGCAATTGGATTTTGAATTACAAGACTGTTATACAAAGTGCTGACAAAGAACTGAGAGCCAAAGAACATCAGAAAGACCTAAAGGAAATGAGGAACCCATTATCGACCGAATATTGGGTATCTGGTGGAATCCTATATAGAAGATAATTTCACCTTCAAAACAAAGTTCCATAAGATAGACAAATCTATTTGGAAAACAACAGGAAACAAAAAAAAGAGATGTTTTAAAAACGGATATGTCTGTTTTTGATCCGCTTGAACTTATAATGAATTTATTAAAATTCATTGTAAGATTTTGTTACAAGACATTTGGCGAAATGACATCGGCTGGGATGATGAAATAAATACCCGATGCCCTGAATGATCCATGGAAATTGTGGTTAGAAGGCCTGAAAGTTACGGTATATATCAATTTACTATTCCTAGACAATACTTCACTATGAATATATAGAAGTGAATGTCATATAAGATTAACCCATCATAATTTTACAGATGCTTCAGACAAGGCATACTGTGCAGTAGCTTACCTAATAGACCCCAGTACAGCGTCCCTTTTTCATCATTATTACAAGTCATAAAAATGGTACAAGGTGCTTATCATTTTAACGAGTCTACCACAGTGTTATTGCACAACACCTAATTTTTAATCGAAATAGTTCATAATTGCCTTAAACAGAAAGTAGATAACTTGACCGACAAATTTTCAGTCCGACAACCTGAGTATGTCAGGTATAGCAGGTTGCGTTTTGCGATTACAAAATTTCGGACAAAAATCACAGGTGATAGATTGGTACGTTTTGAACCAAATATTATAGCACTATCCGACAAAAATAATGGATCAAAAAAGAAGCTACCTTTCAAGATGTAAAAGATGTAAAATTTCGGAATACGTGACTTGCGCATTTCCGCTGAGACCGTCGTTGCGCCGACGCAAAGAAATTCTTGTCCCTTCAATGGTGTCGAGTTGATCTGCTGGGTAGAACTGTACTGTGGCCTCATGATCCGCCAGGCTCCACACTTGGGTGGAGAGAAAAAAATTAAGTTTTTTCTTTTTTTGGAAATTCGCGATAGGCTAGTAACCAAAAGTTGCTACTTATGACTTATAAACGTTGTTTACTATACAAAAATGACTAATGTGGTATTATACATACGCTAGTCTTTGCACCGCAGGAACTAAAATTTAAAAATTCATTGTGTTATGCACCTTTGTAGCGAGGAAACTGTTTGAGATAGATCGAAATGAACATCACATTTCAATGGTGTCGAGTTGATCTGCTGGGTAGAACTGTACTGTGGCCTCATGATCCGCCAGGCTCCACACTTGGGTGGAGAGAAAAAAATTAAGTTTTTTCTTTTTTTGGAAATTCGCGATAGGCTAGTAACCAAAAGTTGCTACTTATGACTTATAAACGTTGTTTACTATACAAAAGTGACTAATGTGGTATTATACATACGCTAGTCTTTGCACCGCAGGAACTAAAATTTAAAAATTCATTATGTTATGCACCTTTGTAGAGAGGAAACTGTTTGAGATAGATCGAAATGAACATCACATTTCTTCTTAATTTTTCAAGGGCTACCTAACGGTGTTGGTACCAATTGGTACATAGATACATAGTGCCGAAATTGCTACTTAGCAAAAATTGGTACCTTGGTACCCACCATTAATTGCACCACCAGATAGCTCTTGAAAAGTTAAGATAGGAATGTAAAATTCATTTTGTTCTATCTCAACCAGTTTGGTAGCTACAACGGTGCAAAATAGTCAAAATGCCTATTTTCAACTGGTCTTAACTCAGAATCTATTAATTTTTAAAAAATCACATTCTTCAGATCTGTTTAGAATTTTCCGTAGAATCCTAAAATATAATAATATACAGGATGTCCATTTAAAAAAATCATCTCATTTGTCACCTCACTTTTGTGGTACATCCTGTATAACTGAATATATTTTTAAGATATGTTTTTTTTTTCGGTTCCCCTTAAACCTAATATCCTGTAGAAAATTATTATAGGAAAACTTAATTAATATTATTGAATAAAGTACATAGTTGGCCACAGTTTCTATTGTTTTTCTTACTTTTAATATCAAGGGACTAAAATATTTTAGTCCCAAGGGAATAAACGCGGCACTTTAGTCCCGCAAAAGAGGGAGTATTCCCTGCGGTGCAAAAATTAATTTACATAATATTTACAGCTACAATTATCCACGGAAATAAAAATTCGATTAAGGATGCATCGTTTTAACATTTTTTTGTCTGACTGGCAATCTGCCCACAATTTTTGTCGGATAGTGATATATTTGGTTCAAAAACGTACCAATCCATCACGTGTGATTTTTGTCCGAAATTTTGTAATCGCAAAATGCAACCTGAAATAACTGATATATTCAGATTGTCGGACTGAAGAAACGAGGCTGAAAATTTGTCGGACAAGTTATCGACTATTTGTGTTGTGTTGTGCAATAGAAAAACGTTACTGGGCTAGAGTGACATGTTGAGACTCTTGGACACGATGATTGCGCCCTCTTTTTTTTTTCGGACAAAAAAATTTCTTTTGTTTTAACGCATAATCTTTCAATTAACATAAAAATTAGAGTAAACAAGAAATTGAAGAAATCAAGAAAAAAATGAAGAATCATTAGGTGAGAAGTACAAAATTGATATAGGTACCAAATGGCCATTAAAGAGTAAAAAATTAAAATATGTTGAAGTCCTTCAATATTTATTAAAAATAAATTTCGTTCTTCTATTATTATTTTTTTTTACAAAATTATAAATCACCTAATTGCTATTTGTAAGTATAATCTACTTTAATTTTTCTATTTCCTTGTTTTTTGTCAAAATATTACATTTAAACCCATTAAAACGGGAAATATTGAAATTGAAAGAAAATTTGTTATTCATTCCCAAACAATTTGGACAAGTTAACTGTTGATTTTTACACTCATTTGATCTAAGGTCTTTAGAATAACATATTAAACAAACTTGCTTTTTCGTACATTTACCTGTAAAATGATAATATCAACAACAATTAATACATATTGTAATATCTGTGTATTCAAACACAGTGCAGACTTCAAAGTCTATACAAAGTGCACCACTATTCAAAATCGCTTTAAATGATTCTCCGTCACACTACATTATCACAAGTACCTACTTATACTTCCTTTTCTTCAATACAATAAGTTTAAACGACGAATCTTCTTTAACAAAACTGTTCTGGTCAATAATAAGTACATTTTATTGAAGATTTTAATCCTGAAATTTTGTGTTTAACAGAGACTCATATTACTAAAAAATTGAAATTTTTGAAATTTCTGTTTCAGAAAACTATAACTATAATATTGTCATCAAGTCGTCACACTGGGTGACTTCTATTTTACATTAAAAAAGGGTATTATCATAGTCGAACGAGTATCGTTCGGCTGTGGTATTATTTTCAAGCAGGTTTTATCTCATTGTGTAGACAAATTTTTTGGATTTTAATGTTGCGGCTAAATTAAAAATATTTTTTTTAGTAAGTAGTTCCTATCACTCACACAATGGAAGTCATGTCATAGTTTTTAGAATATTAGAAAATAATAAATATGCTAATTATAGGAGATTTTAACACAACATTGGAGAAAAAAGATGAATGTTATTATGCAAAGAGGTTGAGTAAAATTATTAGTGACAATGGGCTTGTTCAAATTGTTAAAACTTATACAAGAATGCAGAATAATAGTAGAAGTATAATTAATTTAATTATCACAAACGATAAAAAATACAAATGTGATATATTAAACTCACCCAGAATATCTTGTCTTGAATTTGTTTATGTGAAAATAAATTTACTAGTTATTAAAAGTATTAGAGGGGAATTATCTGATGAGCAAGAATTTAAAAATAACATAAATAGGTAATAAGTATGACAGCTTCATAAATATTATTAGTTCAATACTTAACTTATATAGTTCAAAAGAGAAAATAATGAATGGTTTGATAGGAACATATTAAAGTGTATAAAATATAGTGAATCATATTTTAAAATTTTTAATTTACCTAATAATCAAAAAGATTGGGAAACTTATAAATTTGCTAGAAATATAGTAGTTTCATAAATCAGAATATCTAAAAAAAGCATATTTTGAAAATAAAATAGATGGAATAATCTAAAGGAATTAAAGTCCATTATATCAAATAAAAAAATGAAGAATATATTATGTAAATTTTGTTTAGGGATGAATATGCGAGAAATAAAAAAGAAATGGCTGAAAAGTTTAAGAAACATTATATTACCAGTATTAGAAAATCAAATTGTGAGTAGTACACCTAAGTCAAATTATAATTTTAATTTTGAACAAAATACATCAAATTATGAAAATTTTTCAATAATAGACAAAGATAAATTGAATAAAATTGTTTTTAAATTACCTAATAAAGGAAGTCCTGATGAAATTGATGCACCTTTCCATAAAAAATATTTTTTTGAAATAGGAGATTCATTATTTACATTTGATAAATTTATGTTTAAATTAAGGTGTTTTTCCAGAAAGTTTAATGACTTCTACAATAATACCAGTTTTTAATATGTTGCCAACTATTGAAAAAATATTGGAAAAAGTAGTTTATGAACAGTTACTAAATTACATGCAAGAGGACAATATACTGTCAATTTTTCAATCGGGGTTCAGAAAAAATATTAATTATAATTGCGAGCCAGCAGTACAGTATGTTCTGAATGAGATAGCAACAAGTTATTAACTAAATTAAATTTTTATGTGTATGTGGCAATGTATTAAAATGGTTTGAAAATTATTTATATATTTTAGGAAACAAATAATTGTTAAATGTGGGAAGAGCATACCAAAAGAATAATACATGAATGTAGGTGTGCCTCAAGGTAGTGTTTTAGGACCGTTATTTTTATAATATTTCATTATATAACATTTCATTATATAATATTTCATAAATGAATTATTAAATATTTTTGTTTTTTGTCCGATCTTTTATAAAGACGGAAATTGATTGTTTTTGTCCTATAAAAATTGCAGTACGAAGTAGTACCGAAAAAAGGTATGGAGTCATGTTTATTTGTATATTATTAAAAAGTACAACGAAAACAACCTAATACCCATAAATCTTCTCTAAACGCACAATCCGACAACACTGGAAATAATAATCTGAGCTTGAATCAAGGCCTTATTCGATACAGCCGCAGGTTAGAAGAAGAGATCGCGATACGACTTACATAGCACCAAAAATAAGAAAAGCTATTGTGACGTATATTTTTAAAAAACGCTCAAATTGGTGGGAAAACAGAATGTGTATTTTTTCCCTAACAAAGCTGCAAAATAACAAATTACATGTATTACAATATTATTGAAGATAACGGTAATTTATTGGCACTAAATTTTAAAAACCGCCAACTTCCGTATATTGACGCAGTTCAGTCAAGCTAATGAGAGCATTTCGTGAATTCAAACAAATGCAGGTACATACTCTTGATTTTTTTGTATTGCACAGATGTAATTGTGAGACTATTTCTGGCTTTTTATTGCGTTTAAACAGAAATTTATTTTCACGTAAACATACCTATTCTTCAGCAGATATTTTTCAAATTTGATGAAGGATATGTAGGTAATCCTTAGATAATTATTGAACTTTTTACTAGTTTTAATAAATGCGGTATTGTTGTGTTAATATATAAAATAGTGTACCAAGTAATTAGAATTAATCGTATATTTTAGTTGGGTAAAAATTCTTTATCGAACCGACAAAATTTAATACCAATATACCTAATTTCATTGGGCAACAAACTGTAAAAACGGAGTTACAGGAAAGTTAAAAATCCAATTAAAAGAGTTAATTACGAGGTACCCAGATTTTAATTAAGGCTCGCTGATGGGTGAAATATGAGCCCACCAAGAAAGAAAAATTTCTTTTGTCTACGAGATAGAAGTAAGTAATTAATATTCATTGGTTTGATTGAAATTTTTAATTGTGTACGCGGACGAGAAGTAGAAGCCCATTTCTTAGAAGACACTCCATTCTTATCTCAAACACAATTTGCGCGGTTGGGGTTCTTTTCCGACGTGACGTGAAATATTTTTATTAGGTCTACGCCCTGGCTACGTATGCTACCAAAGTTTAATAGTTTTTATTTTACTGTTTTTCTACCAAATTCCTGTCATATAAACAGGGAGATTTATAAAAGATTCCTCAAGTTTCGGCCTTTTATTAAATAAAGTTTCCTGTTAAAAGGAGGGGACCAGACGTTAGCGCGACGAAAACTTTTTCGTTCTGCCAAAAGTTACAAATGAAAAATACTAAAAGTTAATACCACGACCAATATGAACAATACGATTTCATTTGGAAACTGATTTCATCTTCTATTTTTAATTAATGCCTGTGACATTTCCGCTAGCACCGGCGACATACGTGATATTTATCTGCATATACAAAAGAGCGAATTCTACATTATGGTATTTCAAACTGCGTCCATTCGATTTAAATTTAAATGCATCGTGCATTGCCGAATGTGATGTACATACATAATAATTTTATTATTACACCTTTAATAATGCCTGTCTCTATATTTATCTTGTATGAGTATCGTACCTATAACGAATTTGCGTCCATATTATTATACAGGGTGTCCCGTTAATAATAGTACATAGAGCAACTTTGTATATTTATTTTGCGCAAAAATATTACGATTGAGCCTAACAACTAAAGTCCCAATGCTTACTGAGATACAGGACATACTTGAGATATGGCTACATCTCTCAAAATAATCAAGTTGCTTAACCGAAACTTGTCACTATTTTGTTTTTGGGGATGGAGAATAAGACGATGGCAGTTTCTAGGTATCTCACACTAGCGCCGTTTCTGGTTCGTGCTTTTACTCATAACATTTTTGAGGTAATCTTTTTGGTCTTACAGGTCCATTATTTTAGTATATCTTTTCATTCTGGAACAAAAAGATACTCTTATTTCATATCGAGAAAATCAACCGTTTGCGTTGAAATTGGAGAAAGGTGCCCCAAAACACCTATTAATTTCCAACATTCGAAACATAAAATTTTCAAAATGAAGAAAAAAAATGCCAAATATACATTAGTCAAAACATCATTCGTTTTCTTGAAATAGGGTGTCAAGCGAAAAATTGTTGGTACATTGTTCATAGGGCTTTTTTCCCACTTCAAATGGTACAGTTGATCTATATCTTAGTAACCATTGATATTTGACCCGTAGTTGCTGAGCTCAATCGTAATATTTTGGCCGAAAATGTATGAAGTTGCTCTTTGTATTATTAACGGAACACCCTGTATATTAGGTATAAGCAACATAAATTTGTTATTGATGGATAAATCTTTCTATCCGAAAACAACTGATATTCCTGAGACTAAAATGAAGTTCAAAAGTAGCAACTAAATATTGTATGGGTTGTCGTAGAGTTGACGCCGCCATATTGGGTACAGAAAATAGAAAAAAAAATCTGGTTTATGGGTAGTAAATGGTTCGTACTAAAGATAGTTTTGGACGAAACAAATAAGGATTGGCAGCCATCATTCATTGTGTGTCATTTTAAATCTCTTGGATTTTTTCAATGTTTTGCTATTTATATCTAATAATAAGAATAACGGTATCTACTAAATTTAACGTCCTTCAAATTAATTGGATGGAGGATAGCGGGATGAGGACAAGTAACAATATCTGTTTGTTCAGATTGTGCCTACGTTTCGACGTATATTTTGCGTCTTCTTCAGGGCTAAATTTTTTTAATTCATTTTTAAATTTATATACCTACATGCGAATGTAACACTTGAACAGAATAATACATACACACAACAATCAATCAACAAACATTACGACTACGACACACCCAGTCAGCTCACCTTATCCAGTTTACAGATAAAAATAAATAAAATTGTCAACAAAGGAACGCATTGGCAACAAATTAAAAACTTGGTTAAAACAACTGTTAACTTGCTAGGCATGGCAGTAAGTTTCCGGTCTGGTGAAATTATAGTTCACACGGCGATTTTTAGTGACATTATAGTACCCACGGCGAGTTTTAGTCTGAGAACTATAATTTCACCAGACCGGAAACTTACTGCCATGCCTAGCAAGTTAAAACTTGTTTTAACCGAGTTTTTAATTTGTTGCAAATGCGTTCCTTTGTTGATAATTTTAAGTTTTTTTTATTTTGATATATTGACCACATATCTGTAAACTGGATAAGGTGAGCTAACTGGGTGTGTCGCAATGGTTGTTGATTGATTGTTGTGTGTATGTTTTGTTCAAGTGTTACATTCGCATGTAGGTATATAAATTTTAAAAATGAATTTAAAAAAATTTTGCTCTGAAGAAGACGCAAAATAAACGTCGAAACGTCGGCAAAATCTGAATATACAGATATTGTCACTTGTTCTCATCCCGCTATCCTCCATCCAATAATAATAACAATAACATTATCTGTGAATATTGCACACAAAAAAACAAAGTAAGCACTAATATATCTTCCACTTTGCCTAGACAGACAAAAGCTACTTTTATCGTGACTAAATATAGCAGCAATATACACAATACACCCCAATTAAAGTTATAGTAATATTATACTAACTAAACAATATTGATATTGTAACGAAAATTTTATCTAATTTCCGTTACAACGTTTAAATGCACTATTTTGTTCCATTTATTATGTATATCACCACGCGTTTTTTGAATGTTGCCCTGCTATCTGCAACCACCTATACGGGTCGATGTATGATATTTTGTCTACCGATGTAGAGCTTGTTGCTCAGAACCAAACTGTTGAACAGTATAGGTATGTGCCGGTTGCAAAAGTGTTTAATTTTCACTCATCAATTGAAGGTATATACTATTGGAAGAACTACCTGGTTGTAAACACTGTCGGACGTAAATCGCACACAAATGTTCACTTTATTCAGTTTTGTGATCGGTTGGCGCAACGGTGCTGCCGTCATGTGCGATCGGTCTGTGTTCGACGTTTCTTTCTGGTCTAGTATCAGTGGAAAGAGTTTGGCAGAATTGACGGTGGACGTGGACACCCCAGCCTGTCCTCTTGATTTTGCGGTTTCCGAGTTTTTTATACATAAATTAACTTTTAAAAACCTTCTACAACATTCCAGAAGGCGGAAGTCATCGATATTATATAATATTATATAATATATAGCCATATTATAGGCCTGGCGACAAGAATCGGTCGGCTTCCCAATTTGTCACTCGTACGGTTTGCATCACGTGAGGTTAAGTTCCGAATTATTCAATCGAATTTTCCGCTGGGAAATCTCTTTTCGGGACTTAATACTCATCTTTAAGAGCAGTTTAAGTGGTTTGGTGTTCCGTGTGTTTTTGGTTTTGCTGTGTTAATAAGTTTCTGTTTTTTTTTTTCTACATGTGATGACCACTTGTCGGTGAACCTTGTGGACAGGTTGTGGAGGGTTTTTCCCACATCTATCAGGTTTAACCAGCGACCAATAGCATGAGGACCACAGGGAGATTACCTACAGAAGGCAGTATTCCGGGTGAGTTAGCTACTTAGATTACTGATTTTATTTGTATCCGACTCTTGTCGACTTTGCCTTAGCCATCTCAATCGGAATCTGTTTCCCTTGTTCTGTGGTCTTTACGTAATGGGTCGTGGCCAAAATTTGGTTATTTGAATTATATTAGGTGAGTACCACGGTTCTTATTTTGGTTATGTTCAATCACTGAACGGGGAAGTCGCCAAACATTTTGTATTTTATTAATGTTACCTTTTATCTTGTAAATATAGTACAGTATATAATTTTATTATGTCAGGTTAAGTCAAGATAATTGATCGCTTTTGGTTATTAATTTTTAATCTATTTCATAGTCAGGTTCAGTGTACATAAAATCAAAGTTACATGCTTTCATACATCCAATCTTTTACATTTAAAAAATTTAACGATCCATTGTAGTCGCGTCGACGTTTCGACTGCAGTTTTTCGAAGACTGTTCGTTGTGTTTTCTTTTACAATATCGAAGAAAAGGTGTATTTTCGTGCGAAATATATTTGTAAAATTAGCATGGTAAAGCGCTTTCGGCTACATAGCCATCGTCAGTACCACCTAGAAGAGAGTATGACATAACTTATAGAGAAGAGTCAACAATTTTAATATGACATGCACTCTGGTACGTGAGCGAAGCACAATCGGAATACGGATATGCCTACCTACCATCCTACGATACAAGTCTTACATTGGTTGCACATCTTCTAGCCCCAGCTTGAATCGTCCACGACCCAACTTTGAGTCTAGAGTCTTGCCGAGGTCATAACTACAACGATAAGAAGCTTGGAGCAACGGTGGCAAATCACCAGTATCAACGACCCAGAACTTTTAATGAAGTAAAATAACGGGTATTTCAGCCAAAATTATGTTTTATTTATCCTTTACAATAAACCAAGCTTTCGGCCATACTTTTGGCCTTCGTCAGGGCTAAAACAGTGTTAGGTAAAATATATTATTGAGTGAGAATTATTTATATACTTACTATTGAGATGAATATTGAAAAGTTATGGTTCTATGAATATAAACTTCACTTTATTGTAACGAATCACAACTTCTAAATAAATTGTAAATAGGAAAATGTTATGTTTTATTTAACCACCAAATAGTTCAAGCTTCTGGCACTCAAATATATAATATAATATAATATAACCATTTAGGTTATAATATTATATAGATAATAATTCCAATATGTTTAGTGATGAATAAGGTGAAGAAAATCAAGAACCTGCTTTAAATACAGAGAAGAAATGTAGGAAAAACTGCCCTCATATTTGCCTGATCTGTGAGCTGATATTGAATATTTATTCATCCAGATGTTGATTTGATGAATATAATATCGTCTGCTTAAAAGATTGCAGAGATTGGCGCAGTTAAAATCTCGTCAGGAATAGTAAGACACTGAACTTTTGGACAGGTATTATGTGATTTCTTTAAGAAATATTAGAATCTAAACTTATATATGCGTTTTCAATTCTTTGCAGTTTACCTACAGTGTATTAGTGCACAGTATTGGTGCCCAGTACAGTAGTATTCAATATGAAGAAAAAATTAAAGCCTGTACAAGACACAAGTTGGCATCAACGCCAAAAATATTTTTAAAGTGTTGTGTATATTGAATTTAGTTTAAAAATACTGTTTAATATGTTTGGAAATATAAGGAAAAGTCAATATTTCAAATTTTTGATGAATGGCAAGGAACTGGCATTCACATTGGGAGTGTATAAAATATCGGTACGCTGATGCAAAATATGGCGGCATATTTAAATTTTGCTGCAATTTTCTTGCCCAGAAATCGGGTTTCACTACATAAAAAATGTTGAATAATATAATGTGATTTATTTTTAATCATGATAGGTACATAACTATTGTAAAGTTACAAATAACTGCGTCGCAGAATGTGTTAAAATGAAAGCTGCTGATAATAAAAGAAAACGAAATCGAAAACTTGAAACACTCACCAAAATCTATCCAGATCCCTGAGAAACAAGTCATGCCTATCGAACATAAAAAACCACGTACGTAAAACGCAGCATAATATGATACCTAAAATAAGAGGCTCTCAAATGAACTACCTATAATATTATTATTATGTAAGTACTTATTAAGATGTATATGGTACGCGACTGCCGGACTTTATTTTCTATTTATCATAATTAATTTTCTTTCAATTTTGTAACTGGTCAAAACTTTGTTTCTTTCACACTTGCTGTATTTTCATAAAATAAACATTATCATGAACATTATAGGTATATTAAACATTCAGTAAAATATTATTGCCACTTATTGTTGTGTTTCTGTTGTCATGACATTTTAACCTGAAATTTATTCACTTCACTTCACTTTGACGTGACATGATCTTTGAGAAAGGAGGAAGATTTATCCTCCGAAAGCTCAGAAAACAAATTTGTTGAAGTTATTTTTTGAGTTACGCGTTTAAAGTTTGTTTTTTCATTTAGTGTTAAGAATTTATGAATTTTCGAGGAAACTTGAAAAAGTTGTCTTTCAATCAGTTTGGTGGCGAAAAACCCAATTAAAAATTAAATGGATCTGTTTGCGCCACAAATAAACATGTTCATTGAAATGTGTGTTTCTATGTCTTTCTCTCTATACCTAGAATTTGAAATACATAGGTGATAAAATTGGTACATATTTAATCTATATTTTTCAAATCTTCCCTTACTTTAAAATATGTGTTTACTCGGCCTCTTAAGCGTGACGTCACTCTGTTGTTGTTTAGCTTTAGTATAGGTAGTGTTGGTTTACATTTACATCAATGATCTGTATACCTAGATGACCCATTCAAATGGCATTGTAATCCACCTTGATATACAATAAAATATCAAAACAAATACAGCACTTTGCCCGGTACCGGTGCACAGCTGTCCAGTAAATATTTCGCCCACCAGTGGAAAGTTCAGTTAAACAAATGTAAAGAGTTTATTAGCGTTTATAACCTCTACCCGGCGCACTACAACAAGGCGTCCGCTGGTCAAAACGGCAAAGAAACAGCCGCTTGCCTCTGCCGCGTCGTTGCCAAATCTCTTGCGCTTCCCCCAGTTTTCCTTCTATGCAACCAGGTATAATTTAATATATTTTCAACATGTGTATTTTAGTATTACCAATTATAATATTATATATTATATAATAAAGAGATAATACTAACATAATCATATATCTCTGATGAGTGTTATATATACATTGTAAGAAATAAGTGCTCTCATTATTTGTCACATTAGGGAAGTTGCAACTCTGCAGAATAGTTTGTAAATAAATACCAAAATGTTGAGGACGAAGTTGTGTATTGGATTATGGATCTAGGTATACAGATCATTGGTTTACATTATCTATAAATATCAAACGGCAGCTTACCTACACCCCATTAATGCTTATTTCAAATATAAGAACATGATACACGCCGCAAATGCAGCACTGTTCCTTCTATTGAGCGATCAATTTTTCTAGACGTGTTCTTAATCTAAACATAGACATTAACTGGACAGGTCGCGCAGTCTAACACGGCCTGATATTTTCCTTTGGTATTGGGTTTAGATACGTGAAAAAAAATACCAGCTTCTGGCTGGATGCTTCGTACACACGTGGACATTTCACATATATATTTTCGATCGAGATTTGTTAATTAACTATCCTGACTGTTAACGGCTACAATACTTTTTCTTTATTTTGTTAAATTCGTTCAAACACGCGCTTCCAAAATATATTCTAATTAACAACATGTACTGTAGTAAAACTGTAGGCGTTATAGTTTAACATATCAGTCCAAAATTCCAGTCAATAAAAATTTGCATAAAGCTAGTTCAATGGTAAATTCCACTGAACTGTAACTGCGTAACATGTAGATATATAGTTGTTATACGGAGAAGTAAAAATTCACTTTTAATTTATTCTCCTTCTAGCCAGCTAACGCTCAATAATTAATTAAAAATAGTTGGGTATTTCAAACAGAATTATGCAAAACTGCACTAAAAAGCAAGTCAGCAAGCAGGTAATAGCAAAAATGGAAATATGCACCGGTATTTATACTTTCTAATATACGGAAGACATATCAGCATATTATTGCGCTGGATGGGACATTTAGTATACAATTTTTGGCAGTAAAATGTACTCGGAAATAAATCTAGTAGTTTTGATTATTATTGTCCTACATATTACGGATTTCTTCCAACTTAGTGCGAATAAAGTTTTGATTAGGGTTCCAATCAAGATTAAGTGGTTGTCGTTCCGCCTTGCCAACGATTATTGCTGGTAACAAGAAGCAACATTCTCACTTAAAACGGATCTTGAATAATAGCTGAATTTAATATACTTTTAGCAAAAGTTGTATATATATCATAACGCCCGCTATATACTTATCGCCTAGGAAACTGCGACATAACGCGTGACTTAACTACTGAACGACTGAACGTGCATAGACGTTATTTTCAAAGTAACATAATGAATAATGAAATAACCAGCGATAACTAGACAATAAGGAAATTTTTTGTTGCTCCCTGTTGTTTTGCTATAAACTTATAGTCCTGCCCGAGGAAATGCCAGTGAATCAAAATGCAGGTCGCAATCTGAGGCGATCTCATTGAAACTTTGACAAAGTACCTAATGTGGTTAATAGGTGATCGCAAACCGACATTGGTTCTTGGGGTATCAAACGTAAAACCGCGATTGGTTCGAAAATTCGCTACCAGGAACAACGAACTTCAGAAGAGGCAAAAGCTCAGGGCAGTCCACATTACAGTGGAGTATGACGTCTAGATTCCAAATCTACAGCACAAATAATGACTTTGAACAATAGCTCGCTCAGGATATTCCCGGTCAACCTTGAAACTCAGATTCTTAAGAAACATTCTTTGAACACCTTCCAATAACAGCTTCTGATTAATATACAGAGGGCTCCAAATCTCTATGGGCAAAGTACAAGCTCTTCAGCGCAACTATACTGTGAAAATTGCGAACACAGACACGTATAATTTCAAATCATCAGCATAAATTAAAAAGCTCAAACAGATTCTTAATAAACAAAGATAAAAGTGGTCCTAGGTTTGATTCCTGAGGGACACCCGAAGTGAGAGAGTATAGAGAGGATTAGAAACCATTAATGAGTACATGTTGTATTCTCTGACACGTAAATAAGATCTAATGAAAGAAATCGAACCCAATGTTAAGCCAAACCTACTAAGTTTATAACGTAGCAACTTGTTATTAATTTTCTTAAATGTTTTAGAGAAATCGGTATAAATCACAGCCATTTGGACCTAACAATCAACGACCTCCGACAGCTGCTGAGTCAATGTAACAAGATCCGCGACAATGGACCTACCTCCAAGCAATCTATGTTGGCTAGAAATGATTGAGTTGCGCGCAGATGGGTATATTCTGTCGTAAAGAACAATCTCAAAAACTTTCGCAAAGTTGAAGAGAATTAAAATGGGCCTGTAATTTTCTGTTACGTTCTTGGAGCCACCTTTGACAATTGGACATTCCCTTGCTCTAGCCGATTCAAGAGATAGATTATTAACAACAGGGGATACAATAATAATAACACTTAAACGTTTAAAAAAATTGGACTACTTTGCTTGTTCCAATTTGCAACAAAAAAATAGTTTTTGACTAGCGTAATTCCATCCTCAGATAAGCTTAATGAAAACAAATTAATTTTTTTTTGTCATTATACAGGGTGTGCGTTAAGTATGGGGCAATCTGGCGGGAGCAGGTAGGGGACGTGAAAATATTATGATTGAACTTGAACTACGGGTCAAATTTTAATAGTTACTGAGATACAGGGCCTTGTAGTTCTTTTTTATTTTTACAAGCTTTTTCAATGTATGTATGTATGTATTTATGTATGTATGTATGTATGTAGGTATGTTTGGGCGATTGAACTGAAATTTTGCATACACCTTTAGTTCTGGTGACACTACAATATGCAATACTCAGTATTGTAATACTTTCAAATGGCCGTCGCCACAATATGGCGGATGATGTATTGTTTGTGATCAAATGAAAGGGCTTGAAGAGTATAAAACGATAAAGTTGGTGACATCAGACTAAATTCAATATGGCGGCCGCCGGAAGATGGCGGATTACCTATTTCTGCAAAACCTATTTGACATGGGTACCAAATGAAAGGGATTTAGACTGGAGATAGTGACAGATTTTTTGGCTCAGTATGCCTTTCAGATGGCATTATGTTGCGTATATTCACACAATAATAAGGTATGAATCAAAGAGTCATCCTGGGTTCTTTATATGAAAAACTGAATTTTCATTTATTCGAAAAATGTGCGTTTTAATATGATTTTAGCCAGTCTTCAATGAGTTTTATAATGAAGTTCAAAATAGAAAATTCCTCGGAAAACCATAGGCATACCGTTAGCGTGGGCCCAAAGGGCTATTATTGTCACGTGAACTTGTATTTTAATAATTAATTTTTCCACGTTTCTGAACAGGCTGCCAATGAGATGTAAGCAAGTTCTCGTTATGAAACTGCTGAAAAAAGGTATGGAATACCGTTTGCGCATGTCCAAATACAGTTTAAATTGAATGCATTTTAATCATTTAAACGATTTATTAAATCCAATATAGCGGATGCCCCAAGATAGCGGACTAAATTTATTTACCACCCTTCTGATATGAGAATCAAATAGGCACTAAAAAGCACAAAATACAATAAAAAGTAAAAAACGAATTAAAAATTAAAGATAAAAAACCTTTTTAAATGCAAGCTTTTTTGAAATGGAGGCAATATCTCCCAACATAATCAAGTTGCTGAACTGTAATTTAGTACCGCTGTGTGTTTTTGGGTTGGAGATTAAGCTGAAAATGTCAGTTTCTACTCGTTCTAATTCTAATTTCTACTAATTTCTACTCGTAACATTTTTGGGGTTCTCTTTTTGGTCTTGCAGGTCCATTATTTTTGTGCATATTTTTATTCGTAACAAAAGTTAACTCTTGTTTCATAACGATAAAATCAACGGTTTGGGTTGAAATTGCAAAAAATTTGCCCCAAAGCACCTGTTAACTCCAACATTCGAAACATACAATTTTCACCTACCACTTTCAAATATTGCAGATCAACTGTATGGTACATTTAAAAAGAAGAAAAAAATTCCAAATGGACACTGGTCAAAACACCATTGGTTTTCTTGAAATAGGGTATCAAAATTTTATCAAATTCAATCCTTTCCATTTTGAACGGGAATAATTTTTGTTACATTGTTCTTAGGGATTTTTTTCTTACATTAAATGGGCACGGTTAATTTATAACAAATGAAAGCAGTAGGTGAAAATTTTAGGTTTTAATGTTAGAGTCAACAGGTAGTTTGGGGGCATGTTTTGCCGATTTCAACCCAAACGGTTGATTCTACACTTTTGTTGGCAAATGAAAAGATGCACTAAAATAATGGACCAGCAAGACCAAAAAGAGAACCCCAAAAATGTTACTTAAAGCACTATCAAAAAATAGCGCAAGCGGCTCTCTCTGTGAGATACGTAGGAATTGACAATTTCTGCTTATTCTCCATCCCCACAAACACAGCAGCGCGAAATTTCAGTTTAGTAGCTTCATTATTTTGGGAAATATCACCTTAATTGAATTAAAAAAAAGAGTTGCAACGCTCTGTGCCTCAGTAACTATTGAGATCTGATCCGTAGTTGTTAAGCTCAATCGTATTATTTTGACATCCCCTTCCTGCTCCCCTGAGGTTGCCCCATACTTACCGGACACCCTGTAGAGGTTATAAAATCAGTAGATTTTATTGCACCAAAAACATAATAGATTGAAACTGCATCCGCAAGCCGAAGGTATATGAGTGAAAATTAAAGCTCGATTTTAGAAATGAGTGGAACCAGGACATCATGGTTTCCTTATTCATTATCACTAAGGAAACGCAATGTAAAATAAACATTTTTTCTTGAAATCGGCAGTGAAGTGTCCCAAAATCGTCATTAAAAGCTCAGAAATCGGCACTGAAGTAGCCCATTATTGTACGATTTTTTCAATAAGTAGGCCATGGCGACATGTAAACATCGAACGTCAGACGCGGAGCCATCGCCCGTCAAAAGTGACCAAATATTCAAAACCCGGCCAATAAAGGCCCATTTAACTTTTTGTACACATTGCGAAATTGTTATCTATAGCAGCAATCTTCCAGGATAAATATTTATATATATATAAATATTAGGTTTGAATATCAATAGATTTGTTATGGAGGCTGCACAAAAAGCAGTTTGATTTTTATGTTCGAAGGCGCCGTGTCTGGTCATACTTGACCTAGGCAAAGCGATCATCAAAGTCAAGCCACGCCGCGCGCAGTTGGTTCATGGACGGGTGATAAAACATTTTTTTTCCGATTTCAAAAAAATATATAAATATGTACCTCGGCACTGAAATCCTTTTTATGACTCATGTGGAATTTAGTTGCCGAGGCCTCTGGCAAGTTGAACTTCAGTGCCTTGGTACATAAATAACTATTATACAATACACAAAATCCCAAAAATACAACTTTATTACCTTGAGAAAAATTCTTAGTTTATTTAGGTAAAAAATGGGCGACAAGACTTAATTCCAGTATAATTTCGTTGTGGAACAAACTGTAAAAACGGAGTCACAGGGAAGTTTAAAAAATCCAATTAAAGGAGGTAATTGCTAGGTACCCAGATTTTAATTAAGACTCGCCGATGGATAAAATATATATACCAAGGAAGAAAATTTTCTTTTGTCCTCGAGATAGACGTAATTAAGATTCATTGGTTTGATTGAAATTTTTAATTGTCTTCGCTGACGAAAAGTAGAAACCTCTTTCTCAGACCACACTCCATTCTTATCTCAAATACAATTTGGGCGATTTATGACAAGTAGTTTGTTTACCGGCTATTGTTTGCTTCTTTTCCCACGTGACATGAAATGTATATTAGGCCTACGTCCTAGCGTCTCCCTTATGCTCTCCCAAGTTTAGTAGTTTTTATTTTACGGTTGTCTAGCAAATACCTGTCATATAAAGAAGAGAAGATTTATAAAAGATACTGTTTACCGGCAATACCATTCGAGATTACAATAAATAATAATAAAAGAATGAAATATTTAATATTGCGTTTAATGAACTTTTACTATAATCTCCTGTAACTTTTATTACGATTTCGGGTAGTCTCTATTAGCCTAGAGACTACACGAAATCGTAACAAAATCGATCGACAAGGACCGGTAGATACTTGTTAACAACTCCTATGGGTCCGGGAGGGCCGGTAAGCGCTTGTTAACAAGTGTCTGCATGCTCGCCTACTATATTATCACCAATACTTGCATGGGTTACAATGTTCGACGGCTGGCCACTTGTGCAGCGAAATGCGATGGATAGGCGTGCCATAATTTCACAGATCTTAGGATATAACTTGCGTAAATGGTTATAGGTAATCAATATGGCTTTTTAGAGACCTTTTGACAATATTATACAGTGCATTAACCTTTACGTTATGTTTGACGATAACCTTAAATAAACCTTAAAAGTGAAATATTATGTTGCTTGTAGAATATGTATATTTTTGAAAACTGCGTGACGCTCATGTCCTATATTCTTTTTGTGACGCCAATTAGAGTTTTTATGCAGTTCCAAGTGACTTTATAAATACTATACCTACCCAAATATTTTTTAGAACACCTTGTATTATGTATATAATTACATTTTTAAACTCCACGATAAATTTTAAATAATCTTATGACTGATGATCTATATCTAAATTTAACTATTTTCGAAATATTGCAATTTGAAGTTTTTAATTAAGGTTTTAATAATTATTAGAAGAAATATGATAATATGAATGTGTTTAATCGAATTTTATAGTTTACGTTTTAATATTTAATAAAATGTTTTAATGCTATAATATGTTATGTAAATGATTTCAGATTATTAGAGAAGAAGAATTATCTAATGCAAAAAATGGATTGACATATTTATGTATTATGTATATTATACCAAAAGGATTACGCCAAAAAGAACCTTTTACTAGTAGGAAATGTATTAAAATATTGTTCAGATGTAGTATGATGCTGATAAGGGAAAGAATCCAGAACCAAAGAAGTAACATAAACAGATTATGGGAGGATATAAATAAAATACAGGAAAATATTAGGGAAAGTGTATCTGTTTATGATTTTAATTACATATCAAATTGTATCAGCATAAAGCTATAATGGGCATTCTGATACAGTCAAACTTAGACAGATAAACAAATTCCGAAGATTAGTTGAGGAAAAGCATAGTGAGGAATTGAATCAAATAGACAATGATTTTGTCCACAGAACAGTAATTAATTTATCTAACAGAGAACTTACAATTTCAGAAAAGTTAGTTTTGGCAAAAGGGTTAAATTTTTCTGTTGCTGACATCAAAATTTCTAAGCTTGACATAGTAGCATCGGTAGAGGAAATAGCTCAAGCACTACCTGAGGAATTAGGCCAAGAATTTAGAGTCAGGTCAAAAATAATCTTAGAAAAAGATATTAAACCAAAGTCAAATATTTAAAAGGATGAAAAAGCAGCAATAAGATCACAATCAGATAGGATAATTAAAATATTACCAGCAGATAAGGGAAATGCAACTGTTATTTTAGAAAAAACTGTCTATGATAAAAAATTAAATTATTTATTAAATGAAGGAACTTACAAGAGGATAAACAAAGACCCTACAACTTCAATAGAAACTAAAATATACAAAACACTATATAAATACCGTGAACAAATCACACAGAGACAAAGGACACTCTTAACTCCGCATCATTCAAAACCTCCACACTTGTATGGTTTACCAAAAATACACAAAGCTAACATTCCTCTTCGCACCATTGTAAGTTCAATAAATTCACCATATCATTCGTTGGCAAAATATTTACTTAAAATTGTTAATCCGTTAGTAGGAAACTCAAATTCATTTATCAGAAACAGTAATCATTTTTTGGAAAAAATTAGGGAACATCAATTTCCGGATCATTATATATTAGCTAGCTTTGATGTGGTTAGTCTTCTTACTAATGTCCCTGTTGACAAATCATTGAATATTTTACGCAGAAAGTTAGGAAACGATCAAACTTTAGTGGAAAGGACAAATTTGAATATAGATGCAATATTAGAACTAACAACACTCTGTGTTAAAACCACTTATTTTCAATTAGAAAATGAATTTTACCAGCAGGAATTTGGAATGGCTACGGGGTCTCCTTTATCACCATTCATAAGCAATTTGTTTATGGAAGATTTTGAGCAAAATGAGTTGACTAAATATGTTCACCAACCTAATGTTTGGTGGAGATATGTAGATGACATATTTGTTATTTGGGAACATGGAATAGATGATTTAAATTCATTATTAAATTTTATAAACTCGCAAGAACCTTCCTTTAAGTTTACCTTAGAAATTGAAAATAATAGTCAATTACCTTTCTTAGGTGTTTCTATACTGAAATCAGATAGTATAGAAACTAGTGTCCATAGAAAACCAACACATACTAATAGATATCTCCATTTTAATTCCAACCATCATATTAGTGTTAAAAAAGGAGTATAATCTGTCATTTCACTTTGACGTGACATGATCTTTGAGAAAGGAGAAAGATATATTCTCCAAAAGCTCAGGAATAGTACATTGTGTACCTAGTAGGAAAAGCTGAACATTCCCGGACGACCGTAAAGATTGCCTGTCGAGGCGTAAGCCGAGACTGGCAATACGGAGTCGGGGAATGTGGCTTTTCCTACGAGGTATGCATACTATTTTTCCGAAAATCGAAAATTACTCAAAGAAAAACTTTCGAAAAACTTGTTCTCAATCATTTTTTTAGTTTATAAATAACTGTAAGGAAATAATATTTCCTTACAGTACAAAAATAAATATTTCCTAACAGTTACTTTCCGTTGCCTGGCAACGACTAAGTGCAAGGAAATATTGACTTTTTCTTTCAAAAATGTTATCAAAAATGTCAATATTTCTGATTGATTTTCGGAAAACAAATTTGTTGAAGATATTTTTTGAGTTACAAATTCTGAGCTATTTTCGTTAAGGAATTTTTGCTCTAGCTCTTCAAATAGAGGTGAAACTGGCGGATGAACTTTGACTTGAAAAAATGCTTGTAACTCCGATTTGGCTTAACCGAAATGGTCGAATTAGGGGCTTGTTGAAGAGATCTTTCCTTATTCTATAAAATGATTGCCGAGTAAGGTCATTTCGAGTTTTTTGGTCACCGCTAGAGGGAACAATTTGAAAAATTTCCCTTTTATTACAATTTTCTCCGAAATTTTAAATGCATTGACATAATTTATTCTGTTATAATCAAAAAGTAGATTAAATTTACAACAAAAAATGCCAAAGTTCAAATCGATATCTTCCTTAGCTTCGGAGTTAACGCCAAAAGAATAATTATAAAATACAATTATTTTTGATATACCTTGATTAGTCACTTTTTGGGAAAACTCATTTTTCAAATTTACTGTTGCGAATACGCCCCCTAGCGGCCGACCTACTAACTTAAACATAATTTCCAGCGATTTTTCGTGACCACATTACTTAAGAAGTTTTTTTTCCCAAAGCTCCAGTACAATTAATTCCTGAGATATGGTACCTCTTCACCCTGTACACAATAGCTCTATTTTTCTATAAAACAGTTTACAATTTTATTTATTTTTTAAATATTTCGAATATTAGGTAAGTCAAGTGCTTGACATTTCCATGGACCCATGATGCTTAGAAAAAAAGGTACACATTAATTTCGTAATTTAGCCTGGTTTTGTTCACGACGTCGTGCGGTGAGTAGCGAGGTCTACGATAAAGACAAGCCATGGCGCACAAAAATCGGGTGACCATCTTAGTCCGAAAGCGGCAGCTTGGGTTTTGAGAAGTTTTAAATATTTGAAGTGTTTTGAAACGTCTTAGTTTATATTTTAGAAACAATGTTATGTCTAGTGCGCGTGAATCCTGGCGGAGGAGAACCTCCCAGGTGTTATTATGGCGTCTGGGTGGAAGCCGTGCCGTCCAGGAGTATTGATGTCACTCGCGCCGACGCGTCAGCGCTGTAAGGTGAATTCTCCCCCCGGAATGGACACGGACATTGGACAGTGGAGCCTGAGACACAGACGGGTGAACTGCTTACGGGAGATCCGCGAGTTGAGACGGTCCGGGCGGCTGGAAGCCGTTCCCGTTGACCACGTTCGGGTTTGTGTATTTTGTATTCACCATTCACCTTGTGCGAAATAAATCAGTGGTGTAACGTACTCGAGGATTTTCGTTGTCGACCCACGCCCTGATACGGTTCCTATTCGGCCTTTCACGCTGCCGATCAACTAGGACCTCGTCAATATTTACAGTGGGTATACTGAGATGAGTTTTCATTTTTATTTAGTAAAAAATAACCTTAATACCAAATATTGGGTCTGTTTATATTATATGTATACGTATTACAAAAGCCAGGAAGAAAGTGTCACCATAACAACATTTACTTTGCCTCGGGATGAAAATTTGCCCCAAAAATGGATTATGGAAGCGGGTCATTTTGATGAAATATTATACGTTACTCCAAGATTTTCATAACAAACCTAATCGACATCCACACAGCTACGTCAGTCAGGAAAGCGTGAGATTTATCGTTTCTTTGGCTGGTGCGAGTGCGCTACGCCACGCCTACCTATACCGCTGCACCGAAATCTCAGGAATCCTAATTCTTTGAAGAAGGATTGTTGTAGAAAAGGTGAGAGGGCGATTTGGTGTTTGGAAGGTCTAAGGCCTGAGATTTATATAGGCTTCGGAATGGTCTGCCTTGCCGGACGCTTAAACCTGTGTGTGTGCACAAACCTACAATGCTCTAATATCCACACGTGTACAGTGTGTACACAGAGGTGAAAGCCACGACTGGATACTCTCGCATGTCTCGCGACACGGCAGTTCGGGCCCCCACTCTAATTAATTGAACACCACGCGTCGTTGGTTGTTGGCAATTTCCTCCGCATATCCAGAAGGTGTACGCCGCAGTAATTAAACTTCATTAGCCGCGGGACCGAGACAAAGGCGGAGGCGGAGATATAATGTGTCAAGGGGTGGCTTTTAAACCAGCGTCATAATGCTCTGGTTAATTTTGGTATGGAACATAAACGGCGGGTTTGGTCCAGGTAAACGTTGCCTATACATTGTTCGATCTTTGTATATGGAGCAAGTGCAAGGTAGGTAGTTAATTTGACCATGGAGAACCGGCAGGGTGTAACGAGGTGTACTGAATAGCCCACAATCAGTTTTCGTTTGAAACTGAAAACAATAAAAATTTCTAAAATCATTCCGGGTTGATTGTTGCAAAAATCTATACGCAAAACCAAAATCTGTACCTAAAACAAAGCGCATTCCTTATTTCCGTGCGCGGCACTGGTTATACTGGCCTAATTGGCCCTCGTAAACGCTCCGTGGATCTCCAAAATGCCGACCAATCAAGTTGCTACGCTCGCTTTCTTATTGGCTGCCTTCTTGACTAAGTCGACGTCGACCGCATAAAAACTTTTGAATTTTATACGGGTGATTTCTGTTGATAATCCTGGTATTTTTACCAGTAGCAGAGCGTGGTAAATGCTATGAAATATATCGCGCCCCGTATATCACTGTGTTCCAATTAAGTTCATTTATATATACTATACAAGGAGTTGTCCCGCTAAAAGCTCTTCTGGAAGAACTGGAGCCTATATAGGTCCTGATGGAAAGTTCCGCAAATATATTAATTTGTCCTTCAAGGAGAACGATAGAATCCTGCTGGCAGAACGCTGTACAGGGTGTTCCCGTATATTTTGACCCACCCCTAGAGCCTATATTTTTCGAGTTAGAAAAAAATTACTTAAATGAAAGTTGTAGTGTTTTTTGTGAACCGCTAGGATCTGTTACTAGATAAAACAAATGAGCGTCGCAAATTTATGAAAAAATATAAACTTACCTTTTTTAATGGAACACCCTGTATATTTGTGGATTTTTGAATTGCACGCATTTTTCCGATTCCAACAATGTAAATATGTTATATGTTTGCTCTAAGCATTCGCATGATATTCCAAATTGCAGATAAATACGATCTTTATATTTAATCAAGGTTGCCATGGAAAAACATTTTAACTTAGGCAAGGGAATTCCTGTCAATCCATTATTTTTGGGACGAAACACCTTGGTACCTACCCTACAACTTTCATTTAAGTAATTTTTTCTAACTTGAAAAATAGAGGCGCTATGGGTGGGTCAAAATATACGGAAACACCCTGTACGTTCTATCGTTAAACTTAACTCGCATGCGGTAAAAACCCAGCTACCACACTTCTTATAAAGAGTGTTACAAAAAAGTAGGTCAATAATGTCACTTTTATTTTGGATACCTCTACTTGAAAGTGTAGAGGGTGTTATAAATCGGATTTTATCCTATTTCTTTATATATTTAGTTGACATTTGCTACAGATTTCTTTCTTATAGAAACGTACATATTTGTGGATTTTTATTAAAAAAAAAAACGAAGAATAAACGAAACAAGCTGGGATTGTAACCTTTGATCCCCAACCGTTTTCTGGTACGCCTATAACTTAAGGGGTCATTCTTTAGAATCAGCGTTAGATTTCAGTATTTTTTTACTGTTATAAAATTTATTTAAAGAAATTTAAAATCGAGATATTTCATGTCATTTGGCTATTTATTGCGATTTTTTGTTAATTAAAAGATTTGGGAGCTTTTGGAAACATTGTCGCCCAGATTCGTCCTACCTACTACCTATCCCCTATGGGTTTAAAAACTGTGAATTTCGCAAATTAGGTTAGGTAAATTTTCACTAGTAATCGCCCTAGTGCTTGAATTATTGCCGAAAATTTTTAGAGTCCACGAATTTTCTTAAAAAATTCTTAAAAATTCGGATATTAATTCAAGAAGGTGGGGGATTCGGTAAAAAAATTCCATACCTACACGTAAATTAAACGAAATTATTATCCAAATTTTTGTCGGGTATCTAATTGTTACAATGTCACATTATAATAATGACATTTGTCAAAAAAATTCCCGCTGTAATCACCGCTTGCTGCCTAGAGCAAGTGAGAATATTTACGGAAATTTTTTAAATTGCCATGACAACGAAGCAAAAAACGAGCCTCTGATTGGTCAAAAAAGGTAGGTATGGAATTTTCGGGTAAATTAAAACGTTTTGCTTAACAGAAAATTTACCGAATTTGAGCTCAATATTAAAAAAAATTGTTCCGAGGTTCAAGACTAAAATAAACAAAAATTCCAATAAATAGTTGAAATACCTTCTAACTCAAATCATACCCAAATACAAATTTTGCAAGAGTCAAAAATTTAAGAAAATAAATGCTGGATTTAAAAAAAAATCCATTAATTTAAACCATAGGATTTTATACAGAGAAATGTATTTTTATAGCAAACAAATCGTAAGAAATTTTAACAAATTACCTAAAAAAACAGGAGTTATTTTAATAAAATTTTCATTTTCAATTTCAACACTGTATTTTGAAGTAGAACAAAAGGGATAAGGAATGACACATTATTTTAAGCTAACGAATCTGTAGTTAATGGATTGCCCTAATTTTTGTGACATCTTTTATAATTTTATGTACCGAGCGAGAGCGAGGTACCGAGTGTCCACGGATGAAGTTATCTGTGCTTGTATAAAAAATTATTTTCAATTTTTCGAAAAAAAGTCATTCTTGTTAAAAAAAGGTCTGCTTGTTTTTAAAATAAGATTGACATGGAGAAAGTTAACATTATTTATACTAATTGAAGAAACGATAATTAGCATGCCAGTAAACTGCCTCTATTTGTAGTGATATTGAAAAAGTTATAAGGAAAATTTGTTCACCGTGGGAAGTTACTTAGGTATATGTACAACATTTGAAAGCATTAGGCCTACCTTGAGTTTTGAGTTTTTCTTGAGTTTCTTTGATTAATTAATTTTCTGTAAGTACTACGACAATAGTGTATAAATAAAAGTTACTTAGAGTGGGAACTGTGTATAATGAAAAAAATTGACAATCCTTGGCCTACTTTGAGTTTCCTCCAATATTTTCCAACATATAAAGTAGGCCTAAAATTGTAAAATTTTGTCACCATGCGCAGATTTCCATTCTGAGTAAGTGATTTAATAATACTGTATTGGCGTGCTGTTTAGAGAAAACCATTTAAATAGAAAGTTAATAAAATAAAATAAATGAAAGTAGGCCTACAGACTTTGGAATTTTGTGCACGTAAGTATCTTACCACGCAGAACAAATTTTCTTTATAACTTCTTTCATTATCTCTAAAAATAAAGGTAGTTTACTCTTATGCTAATTAACGTTTCTTCAATTTTCTGGTCACCCAGTATAATTAATATTAACTTTTTCCATGCCAATTCTTTTTTCGATTTTTTTTTCCGACAAATTAAAAATAACATTTTCTACGAGTATAATTAAGTCGATCCGTGGACACACTACTTTTCTACGAAGCTCGACGATGAGTGCGCTACGCGACGCCCACCTGCCGCGATTTCTAAATTCCAGCACTTCCAATTTTCGAATAAACACCGCATTCACCACAAGATAATCTCGCCACAAAAAGAAACATTTTGGATTCTGATGCGTATATCATCTGAGCAACACAACGGTGTCATAGCAAAGGTGGGCTTGGCGAGAAAGCGATGTGATGGCAAGTGGGCCTTCCTGGGATTTTACTCGTATACGCAGCAGTGGGATTTTCGTGGTGCTCCATCGACGATGGTGTAAAAGCGAGGCACTAGATCGCTCGCTTTCGAGTTGTAATAAAGTGAACTTTACAAAATGGATCCTACTCTCTTATTGAAAAATCTGTAATTTCGTTTTTTTCGAATAATGCTAGATCGATTTGGACACTGGGTATATAACCATCAAAAGCATCGTTTACCGGATTAACGCTGGTTATTTACGTGTATACCTAATAGATCGTCAGATAGTGACTGATTTATCTAAATCTCTTCATTTTTGCACACAAGCAAGGGAAATTTACGAGTGGCCCCTATACCTATATAATATATAATATGTTAATTATGTATATGTTTTTTAAATTTTTCGGGATAATGACGATGTACATTTTCATAGTTCCGATGGGCTTGTGTAGAAAACTCGGTCAAAATATCGATTTTTCCTTAAAAGATTACGCCCTTATTGCAATAATAACCCTTTAGCCACCTGCAACACTCAAGCCTTTGGTTTTCCGAAGCCAGGTTCTATTAATTAATCGTTTAGTGAACACGACTTGCGTGAAAATATGAGCAACAGACACTTTTTATTTCTGTTAAGAAAAATCGAATTTTCCATTATACAATGTTATCTGCAGGGGCCACTCGTAAATTTCCCTTAATTCTACTCAACATCGATGTACTTTTCAACCCCCTTCGTGGTTTGTATGCGAAAATGGGGCACCTAAACATGTCACTATCCGACGGTCGATAACCAATCTCAAGGAAAAATACATACCTACCTATTTCGACTATTCTGGCGAATCAACCGAGTTCTGTTTAAATTAAATGGAGATATTTATAGTTTTAGTTAGTTAGTGCTACCACCTTTGGGGGATCTCACTTCCATGGGTTGTGTCGTGAGACCCGTGACGCCGCGACAATGGCCGCGAAAGTGGCGCGTGATAATTATGTGCTTCGGCATTGTTCCGGTTCAGCTGAGCGGGCGGTGTCGCGTCGGATTGTTTCGGCTGATCGAATGAACAAGTTCACATAGTTGGGCGCATGATTAATGGCGGTAAACTCGAAGCGATCGCCCTGGAAATTAGCAGAGACACATTCCTGGAGAGACCACGAAGACGGTGTCGAGTCGAGATCTATGCGGCTCTGGAAATAAGGGGAATTCCGGAAACGACGGCAACAAGGGCTCTTCACATTGGATACAAATTTTGCAGTATATTTAATGTAGGTATAATGCATCAAGATAACTTAATAAAAACATAAGTCGTTTCTTTTTCAAAAATAATAGTCTTAAATTACGTGATGTGTATTTATTCTTATTAAAAATTAATAAGTTGCAAAATTTTAACCACATATGAAACTCAAGAAAAGCAACTTTTTTCAAATATTTTTTTCAGAAATCTCTTAATTTTAAAAATAAATAATTTTAAAATTTTAATGGTTTTGTCTAAAGTCTTTGTCGACTAAAGGGTGCTTTTCGCGAGATACTATTTTTTGTTGTTGATTGTACTTATGAAGAACCGATAGTCGATACAAAAGTTGAGATAACTTTAAACGTTCTTGATATTTTTGATAAATATCGCAAAGCAACACTCACCAACTTTTATCCATCTTTAATATGGTATCAAATAATTACGTTATGTAATACGTCATAAAGCCAAAACAGAATGGCATGTTAAGCGTCATACATTTTTTTAAATGTTGCGTTTTGCAATAAATTCCCTTTTATAATAACTTTATGTAATAACAAAAAACGTAAAAATGGCAACGAATTAGGTTGTCAAATTCCTATTTCAAAATAATAACATCTGTGATAAGCTAAGTAAGATCTACAGATTCACAGATCTAGGTACATTGTTACCTACCTAGGTACTTTACGAACATGAACTGTCATAGTTTTCGCAAAAACAGAGATTAAAACACTTTTGGTATCTACATTTTGCTGCAAAGCCAGTCTACTACATTACGAGTTCTACCTATATAGGGTAATCCAACTTTTAGTGACAAAACTTAATCTAAAATATTGGTTAAATTAACTTTGTATGGACCGCAACCAACAAACTACTAAAAAATATAAACTGGGGCCTTTTTAAGACAAATTGCTTCAATAAGAACTAAAATTTTCAGTCGCGGAAGAAATTTCAATACCGCAACTTTGACGAGGCATCATAAGTGTATTAATAGTCATTACACTGCCACAATAGCCAAATATTTATCTAAATACATGCATCTGCAAATTTACGTAGTATACCTATGTATACAGGGTTAACTATGACTTAGTACAAAAATTTTTACCACGTGCGCAGGGTGGCTTAAGAAAACATAGAAAAATATTTTTAGATTTTTTTTACGATCTTTAAAAAAACGGGTAAAGACCCCTATTTTCCCTGTAAATCCCCGCCTTTAATGACGTCATCCAATTTGGCTTCTGAAGGTACTGACAGCTGAAGTGATTTTCCGCGGTGTTGCCGTTGATTTAGGAACGGTGAAAATACCTTTTTACTCAAACAAATTTAAAAAATACATAAATAACAATCGATTTGAATCTGTACAGATGCAGCGCTATTAGATTCCCCTTACCTTAGCTCGTATCCGGACCGGTTCGTACTCTCGCGGAAAGGTCATTACCGCGACACCACAAGCCGTCTCCCTTAATACCCCCGGAGCTCCTCTGATGAATTCTTGTCCACCATCTAACCTCTTCTGAAGCATAGATAAAGGATTTATTGTTCTGAAGCCTCGGCGGTATGAATTAAGCGACGTATCGGCCCGGTCGAGTCTATGAAACGTTTTTTCGACTGCTCCGCGTTGCCCCGTTCGTCATTTCATAACTTCCTAGCTAGGCAACTAACTGTACATACAAGGTTTGTTCCAACAGGGCCAATAACTGTGCTCAAGCACGTTCAGCGCATGCGCACTACCCCACTGGCTGTTCCAACTGAATTATGTACCTACCGACACGGGACGATACACGCACTGTTCCAGCCGATTTATGGATCATTTGTGTATCGTCCTTGTACGATAAAAACGGTGCCTGGTCTAAAGCAATAACCGCGTGTACTGACATGCGCAGTGTATGGTCGTGTGACAGAGATAAACATTAACATCATATTTTTGTTTTTACGTAGATAGGTTTAAATCGATGGCTGGGATCGTGTTTTTTATTTCTTGTTGGTTTTTGGCTTGTTGGGTAGGGCGGGGAATCGTTGAACAATTTTTCCGTTCCATCTGAAATTTTCTTTGGGATCATTTGTTCCAACTCGAATTTACGTACCGTCACAGAACTGTACATGAACTAGATGATAACCCTTAAAGAACGCATGCGCTAGTTTTGCACCGTTCATGTGCGATCCCAAAGAAAATTTCAGATGGAACGGATTGTGAATCAAATCGACCAAATCACGTTTTGCGACCGCACCTAACCTGCGTGTTTAATATGTGGCTAACCGAATGTTCGGTGGGCTAACCTCACTCTTCACTCTAAAAAATTATTGTTCAACGATTCCCCGCCCTACCCAACAAGCCAAAAACCAACAAGAAATAAAAAACACGATCCCAGCCATCGATTTAAAACCATCTACGTAAAAACAAAAATATGAGGTTATTGTTTATCTCTGTCACATGACTACATTGCGCATGTCAGTACACGCGGTTATTGCTTTAGACCAGGCACCGTTTTTATCGTACAAGGACGAGACACAAATGATCCATAAATCGGCTGGAACAGTGCGTGTATCGTCCCGTGTCGGTAGGTACATAATTCAGTTGGAACAGCCAGCGGGGTAGTGCGCATGCGCTGAACGTGCTTGAGCACGGTTATTGGCCCTGTTGGAACAAACCTTTTCAAGTTTGGCTAGTAGCCGACGGAGGGCATTTGCGAATGTAACATGGCGTTATTTCCCAGTTTTGTCTTGATTTTCGCGGCAAATCGTTCAGCGTCTTTGTGAAAATGCCGGAGTATTCGAACGCCGAGTTAACGGACATGGTTATAATGTACGGGAGATGCGATGAAAGTGCACATCGAGCTGCAGCAGAATACCGTATTCGTTTTCCTAACAGGGCAAATATGCCTAACCCACGTACTTTCGTGAACATTGTACAACGTATGCGAAACACTGGTGTTTTGCAAGCTCGAAGGGGTGGGCCTGGAGGGCAAATGAACATGGACGATGTTGAGTCAGTGCTTGATTTGGTGGAAGAGCAACCTTCCATAAGCACTACAGCTATTGCAAGGAGATTGGGAATATCTCAGAACAAGGCAAGTAAAATAAAACCAATAAAACTGACTTCTACCAAAGACTATCCCATGTGATGGGATTGTCTTTGCTTGCACCTAATACCTACATAAAATTTAAAATGTAACAATACAATTATTTACAGGCATGGAGGATTCTAAGGGAAAACGGCCTTCACCCTTATCACATACAAAAGGTCCAAGCATTAGAAGCAAATGATTTTCCGGTGAGAATGACCTACTGCACTTGGCTACGTGATCGAATCGCCCAAGACCCAAACTTTGTTTTCAACATTCTTTGGACAGACGAATGCTGCTTCACACGTGCTGGGGTTTTAAACACGTATGTCTTTCTCTCCTCCATATTATCTTTTTTATTTATTATAAAATTGGCTATGTCAATCCTAACGCCTTCGCCAAAATTGTGAATATTTCTAATTATTGTTTTTTTTTTTTAGACACAACAGCCATATTTGGTCCGATGAGAACCCACATGCTGTTCGGCGGTTTAATTTCCAACGTCGGTTTTCCATCAATGTTTGGGCTGGAGTTTATGGAGATCGATTAATTGGACCATACATTCTACCGGAAAATTTAAACGCTGAACGATACTTGTATTTTCTGACAAATGTTTTGTTTGATAATTTGCCACTACAAGTACTGCATGACATGTGGTTTATGCACGATGGTGCACCAGCCCATTTTGCGAGACCTGTTCGTGCACTTTTAGACGACCAATGCCCCAACCGTTGGATCGGAAGAGGAGGGCCCATGGCATGGCCGCCGCGATCACCAGACTTGAATCCAATGGATTTTTGTATTTGGGGATTCATGAAGGCGATTGTGTACGAGCAGGAAATCGACAACGAGCAGCAGTTACGTGAACGAATTGAAGGTGCAGCTGTTCAAATCCGGAATAATCATGGACTTTTTGCACGTATCCGGACTTCTTTAGTTAACCGAGTGAATTTGTGCATCGAAGTTAACGGCGGCCTCTTTGAACAGCTACTGTAGTGCTTTGCATGTGCATTTGTGCAATGTGTGCTAGTGCAGTTGTGATTTTTCGGTTACCCTTCGGGGTTTTCCTGGCGGAGGGGATCTACCTCGTCGTGGTCGTCAGGCTGAGTACCTCGCTTCAAACAAAAGGAATAGCAGAGGGAAACCAAGAGATCCCCAACAGATTTAAAAAATGTGAATGTTGTGTTGTGTGACTTTTAATGTAAAAAAGCAAGAAAACAGAAAATGGTGCAAACAATCCTGGAAATGTCAGTAAGGTAGGTGTTTCATAGGCATTCTACATGTTCCTCAGAAAGTAATCGTTTTTAAAAGGAAATCGAAATTTTGTGGTGAATCCTCGGATAAATTGATAGACGTGGCAACGCCGCGCTATTGACATATGCGAAATTTTTAGACATGTCGCGCGGGCGTCCATAGGCGGCGTTTTTTGAGGGGTTTAATACAATTTGAAAAAAAATTTTTTTAGGCTTAAGACAAATGTTAGAAAATTTTTGAAAATTTATTTTAGCAAGTCTAATTTTTCTTTATCTGCCATAAAAATTTTTGTACTAAGTGATAGTTAACCCTGTATACGGATTCGTTTTGAGTTCAGCTTTCAAAATAATACCTGTTTATTGTTGATTCATGCATGCTTATGCCTCTCTGTGCGGATAATATGAATAGGCAGGTATTGACGCGTGCTATTTATGTGTTCCGGCATTGTTCCGGTTCGGCTCAAGGTGGTGCTACCCTGGATTTCTTTAGCCGATCGAACGAACAAGTTCACATGTCGGGCACATGATTAGTAAATCAGAATTTATGGTTCGGAAATTAGCATTCTTAGGGTCACAAAGGGCACTACGGCCACCGTACATTATAACACATACAGGGTGTCCAACTTTAAAACTGTACAAATCCGTAAAATCTTCATTTTTGGAGATAATTGCCTAACCTTTTTTTTGTTTGAAAGGCCTTCAAAAACTGCTTCTTTCGACCTTCCTGCCATTTTCAAAATGCAAATCCAGGGCTGTCTGCAATTTTTTTATACCCCCAATTTTCACGAAAACCATTTAGAGATTTTTTTATTTAAAATCTGACCCCACACTGTTAATCAGAACACTCCAAAAACCCCACATACCAAATTATTTTCACACCAACATTTTGAGTGGTCCCATTGACCATTCAACTGTTTTGAAGAAATTCCATGGCACACTTGACTCGCCAGATGCCTTTAAAATTCCTATTTTGCTCAACTTTGATACCCTGCAGAATGGAACTCAATGTATATTTTTTTATTCAAATTTGGTATATGGGGGTTTTGGGGCATTCTAATTAACGCTGTGGGGTCAGATTTTAAATAAAAAAAATCGCTAATTGGTTTTCGTGAAAATCGGGGGTATAAAAAAATTGCAGCCGGCTCTGGATTTGCATTTTGAAAATGGCAGGAAGGTCAGAAGAAGCGGTTTTTGAAGGCCTTTCAAACAAAAACAAAAGTTTAGGCGATTATCTTTAAAAATGAAGATTTTACGGATTTGTACAGTTTTAAAGTTGGGCATCCTGTATATAGTTAGTAACCCCCGGCGCTTTTATCTCGTAGATTCAAAACATTGTCTACTTCGACCGATTTAATAATAGCCCCGGGACCCAGCAACATTCTCAAGTTGGCCATTTCAATAAGGCTGGTTTTCATTCACGTGATAGATTCCATGGTGTGCACTCTTAAGTACAAGTATTTGAGTGGATTTTCAGAACCTATATGTTTTTTAACAGAAAACCCTATATATTTTCTATCTTAGAAATCTACATATTTTTGCGATTTCAATGATATACCGTACTTTCACCGACTTTCGACTAAGCGGTGCGGGACTACTGTGTACTCCCCCCGCCAACGACTGACAAACCTAGCTGGACTCACGGCGACGCGCGGCCTATTCCCCTATATCTACCAAAACGGTGAAAGTACGGTATAGATTTATATATTTGGCCCAGTTGTTTGGAAGATATTCGACCTTGAAACTTTGAATTTTGCACTTTTGATGTCCATTTGTTTCGAAAGTGAAACCTTTGCGGGTATAGGTACTTTATGTATACAGGGTGGCCCACCACGAACTGCATCGATCTATATATGAAAAACTAAAAGTAGGAAAATTCTGAAAATTTGGCACCTCACCAATGCCGATGGGCGCTGCTCAACTAAAATATTTTGGTGAATCTGGCACTTCCGGTTATACCGGAAGTCGATATCAACTTTCTTATTTCAAATAGAATACCCTGTATATTATTGCATTTTTGGATTCTAGGCATCATTTTGGAACAAAAACATGCAACATGTCCTATGTCCAAATCCAACCGTTTTTGAGATATTTGCATTTTTCCGAAAAAAATGACAAGTCAATTAGCAATTTATACGAGGAAACTGCTAAATTTCAAAACGAATTTTTGGAATCGTGTAACAGAAGCCCTGATCTAGTGATCTCTGCTGAGAAATAAATCCGTTCTTATACAGGGTGTTCACAAAATATGAATAAAAATTACATTCAAAATGTGCTTAAATCTCGAAATTTTCAAATGGAAACCCCATTTTTTTAATGCGATCTTATTCGCCATTAAAAATGATGACAACTTTGTGTAAGGTTATCCATACCTAAATGCAGTAATTTTCCATTAATTTACGAAAAACCCACTTTTCGTCCATAAAATGCGGGGTATGTTTAACGCTTGGAAAATCATATTAGCCGTGGACGTTGAAAAGACAATCGCGGCTGAGGAAATGTCACTTGGTTTATAAATTATTGTTAACAATAATGCCGGCGCGCTTAAATTACACAAACGAAGATTATTTAAATTTGTTTATTATCTACGGAGAATGCAACAAAGTAATATCAAGAAAGTGCGATACATTTGGGGCTCGCTATCCACAGTTCTTGACTACTTTATTTAGGGCACAATAAAGAATCAAGTTTACAGTACTCCATTAATAACAATGGAAGATTGCATGGACAGAGTGCGACATGCGTTTGCCAATTTAAATCCACTCTCTATTAGAAGGGCTACGCATGAAGAACTATTTCGGAGATGTGAAAAGTGTTTAAACGTTCAAGGAAGACAATTTGAACATTTATTAAATTGACACGAACAAGAGGAAGGTTTCTTCTCTAGTCTCTGCTTGGCTTTAACACTGTATTTTGCTTTGATACATCCTTACTGTTTAATATTTTGTTATTTCTTTAACTATTAGTCTCTTAGTGTTTTAATGTAGTGTAATTTAGGCCAGTAACAATAGGCTTATTTTTAAGTGATTTTTCTCTGATACGTCCATACAGTTTAAAATTTTGTACTTGTATTTGGCGATGGTTTTGTTTTTTGTGCAGAGCGAGCCCCAAATGTATCGCACGTCGTTCTTGATATTACTTTATGTTGCATTCTCCGTAGATAATAAACAAATTAAAATAATCTTCGTTTGTGTAGGTAATTTAAGCGTGCCGGCATTATTGTCGACAATAATTTATAAACCAATTGACATTTTCTCAGCCGCAATTGTCTTTTCAACGTCCACGGCTAATATGGTTTTCCAAGCGTTAAGCAAACCCCGCATTTTATGGACGAAAAGTGGGTTTTTCGTAAATTAATCGAAAATTACTGCATTTAGGTATAGGAAACCTTACACAAAGTTGTCGTCATTTTTAGTGGTGAATAAGATCGCATTAAAAAAATGGGGGTTTCGATTTGAAAATTTCGAGATTTAAGCACATTTTGAATGTAATGTTTATTCATATTTTGTGAAGACCCTGTATAAGAACGGATTTATTCCTCAGCAGAGATCATTAGGTCAGGGCTTCTGTTACACGATGCCAAAAATTCGTTTAAATTCGTATAAATTCGTATAAATTGCTAATTGACTTTATTTTATTTAGATTTAGATATAGGACATGTTGCATGTTTTTGTTCCAAAATGATGCCTAGAATCCAAAAATGCAATAATATACAGGGTGTTCCATTTGAAATAAGAAAGTTGATATCGACTTCCAGTATAACCGGAAGTGCTAGATTCACCAAAATATTTTAGTTGAGCAGCGCCCATCGGCATTGGTGAGGTGCCAAATTTTCAGAATTTTCCTACTTTTAGTTTTCCATATATAGATCGATGCAGTTCGTGGTGGGCCACCCTGTAGAATGAACAATCAAAAATTATGATGAGCATTCGTCTTTAAAATATGGCTGCATTTTCCAATATTCTAAATTTGATATACAATATATGTTGATTGAGTAAACAAATTATGTTCAATTATTATTGAATGAAAAACAAGATGAGTTCTCTGACCGTTAGGGACGCGCTGTTTTGTTTCGTGGCTACTTGAGAATGATATATGAAAAATAAATTAAAATAATTAATATTTAAAACACTGGCAGTGGAATACACCAAGTGTTGCATATATTGTTGAAAAGCCTTTTTTGAGCGCACTTCAAGATAGGTATATACGTTATATTTAAATCTCCATAATAGTCATTTTTGAAGTACTAAAAATGATCAAAGACGAAATAGAAGAGGTAGCGATAATACAAAATAAAAAAACTTGGTTTTGTAGACGGATGTTCTAACCCGAGCTCCAAATTAGTTGTCCGATAACAATCGGACGCTACTCTTATATTTGACATTGGGAATATAATGATAGATATAGATATTATTATTTTTTCTGGCGCCAAATTCGTGTCAGCGTGTTTTACCGTTTTTGATTTTATTTTGATTTTTAACACCAGTAGGTATCTATTTGTGAGGTACAGAAATGTTTGATTTTGAGATTTTTGAGCTTGAGAATTTTGAAAATAGAATATTTGGGCCACACCGGACATGTATATACTGGTCCAACTTGTATGGTTTCTTTTGAGTTTTCCATTTGAGAAAAAATTGCTCTTGAAGGTTTCACTAATAACTTTCCTAATTTTCTTGCAATTTTCAACAATTGCTACAGCATCTAGCTCTGTTAGTTTAGATGTCACCAAAATTCTAAAATAAATCAATTTCATTAATTTTTTATTTTCGATATACTCTTATAAAAATCTTGTTATTTTGACATTCTCTATTGACCCTTAAAATCTCGTTTGATAAAAGTTGGACCACTTTGTATACCTACTTAACTCCTGAACCATTTACTCCTGCCCTAACTTTTGACGGCGAGTAAAATAAGTTTCATCTTGATTGAGAAAGTATTACGTTCTTATAATAAAAATAAAACAGTTAAGAAATTAAATTTGAGTTCCTCATTTTACATAATTATTCATATAGTAGTTATTCTTAAGCTAAATAAAAATTCAATCTGAAAAAAATGCGTCCATCTCAAGTTTAAAAGTCGTGAAAACCCACACATTGAGAACGTTTAGTTGCGCCGGAAATTAAGATTTAGAGATAGTGATTTAGAATCTAGGAATTCAGTTTGTGCCCAGAATCGTATTAATCTTTAAAGGGTCTACCCAAAAGGGAGCAATTTCGAGAAACTCGGGCTCCTTCAATATTTAAACCCTCCAGTTGAAATTTACCATTCGTGAAACGTTTCGCATTTTTGCGGAACGGTAAAGTGCCTGTGCGCCTCCTGAGTTGACACACAGAGGCGTACACGGCAAATGCACTGTCATTTTTAAATGAGCATTTCAAATTTTCGTAAGGAGCTTTTAAAAAATTGAAAATAAAACCCGGCTTTTTCACAATTATTACAAAATTATTAACAAAGTGCCGAAGGCCACGACTTTAGGATTGTTCACAAAGTTTGGTGTCAAAAAGGTCATATCTACATATAAACATGTGTCCTATTTTCAAAATAACAGGTGATAATTTTTTCTTAAAAAATATGTTCTTATATCTTTAAACTCCTACACCACTGTCAAAATTTGAAAAACTTAAAGTTTCAAACTATTGTCATAAAAATGTATAGGTGCTTTATTTGTTGCTATCTCCATAAGTTTTTGAGAAAGTTTCAAAAATGTTCGGTGTTTCGCCATGGTAGGTATAATACCCCTCTTATTACCGAAAATTATTCTAAATACTCGTTTATTTATTTATCGTTGAAGAGTTCTTTTTCCATTAGTTATATTAGTTATAGTTATATATCCGAAAAATACTCATTTTTTGGTCTTAGGAAATTGTAAGAACAAGCACACTGTCGACCTTTTCCGTAATTTGGGCACCTTACAGACATTAGCGCAATTTCGTTTTGTTTCCATCTACAAGAGTGCCTGAAAATACGTAATAATCAGTAGGTCAAAAAATTGATGTTTTGCAAATTTTTCGCAAAATATTACAGATTTCGCCACCCGACCTCATTCGAAAGGTAACCAGAAAATACGCATTTTTTGTTTAGCATATATATCTTCTCGTATTTCAAGTTTTTTTTTGAAATCACGAAAAACCAGATTTTAGAGAACAAAAAACAAACTTATCTTATCACCAAGTTGGAACTTACACACAGGCTTAGGATTAATTTCCTAAAATTATTTACAGTATATTTTTTGTGTATTTTTTTTGCGTTCTTTCCGAAGGTGAAGTAAGCTTTCTACCAAAAAAATTTTTTTTTAGATAGTCCCGGAAAACCGCGCCAAAATCGCATGAGAAAGAATTTCAAAAAATTTCCCTTTCCGGTTTTTTGCAAATTTCCGAAAAACTATGGCAGATTTCACCGCAGGACCTATTTTGTTTGAAAGCCAAAAAAAAAACCCAAAATCTCTCATAGGCACATATTATGGCCTAACACTTATAGTTTCGCCACAAATTCAACGTGAATTTCGTGTTCATGGTTCTGATCAAAAAAACGAAAAAAGCAACTTTTTGGTATAAGCGCCTCTGGCGGCGAGAAATACGCCTTAAAAATATGGGTATATGAATTTCCGAACTATTTTTGCCTCCTCTTTCGACTGGTGCATTTATTTTTACCATAGGGGTAGTACTTGGCGAGATAATTAGCAATTTTCCTTGAGAAAATCCGGAAAACCCGGTTTTTCCCAATTTAGAAAATTTCGACCAGGGGCTACATTTTATTTTTTATTTTTTTGGACAGGGCGCATCAAAATACATAAGATACAATTTGTTTCATCCAGTTACAATTTAATGCAAGCTCGAGAGGTCTTTTTTTCGTAATTTAATTAGATTATTAACAATTTTCAGCCACAGATACAATTTACAATGGAAACAGAATCTGATGATCAACTCCCGTTTTTGGATGTTTTGGTTGTCAGAGATCATGTAGGTACATTGTCCACCAACTGGTACACCAAACCAACAAGCTCAGGGAGAGTGCTGAATTATTTTTCCGGTCATCCACAGTCACATAAAGTTAGCACTATTAAAAATTTAATACGTAGATCAGCCTCTCTCAGCAGTCCTCATTTTCACAAACAAAACAAAGAAAAAATAAAATCTATTTTTAAATTAAACAACTATCCATTATATTTTAAGTTTCCATATATCCGCAATTTGTCAGAAAAAAATAGAAAAGGTCAAAATCTAGTCACCCTCTTTATCCTGTCAGACAGGTAAAATCTATATTATCATGTTTAAAAGACAAAACACCTCACGTGGTCAATTCCAATTTAGTGCATCAAATCAATTGCAAAAATTGCAATAAGTGTTACATTGGTATTACAAAACAGTATTTAAAAAATCAAGTCTATCAACATCAATATAATTGTCGTGAGAGGAAAAAAACAAATTTGAAAAAACTGCCTTAGCACAGCACCATTTTTTGACAAAACATGATTTTGACTTTGATGAAGTAAAGATTCTAGACAGAGAGCCATATTATTATAAAAGAACTATTAGTGAGATGATTCACATATCTACAAAGTCAACGGTGAATTTTAGAACTGATGTAGCAGGTCTAAGTATCTAATATTTGTAAAGGCCTGTTAACGATATACATCAAATTTGCAAAAGTAAAAGATAATGGTTACAGGTAGTAAAATGAATACACCCAGTATATAACTGTAAAATAAGTAGTTAAATTATAAAAAAATAAATAAAAAATAATCCATAACTTGATATCTACCGAACTAATTTTTTGTTGTAACATACTGAGGTTTTTTTGGGGAAAAAATCTAATTATATAGCTGTTCTCGTTGACGTCCCGACCATAAATATATTTACGTTCTACATTGATCGCCAACTTTGACTAACAAATGATTTGGTTTCGTTTCTATATCATTTTATCCTGTGATACCTATGTGCTCTATGAAATTTTGTATAATTGACTTAAATATCTGTGATATAGAATAGGTGAGTACTCTGTATTTTTGTATTGTTTCTTTTACGTTTGTTTGTACCATAGTTATGGTTGTTCTCAAGTTATCCTAACTTTCCAAGCGTACCTATATAGTTGTTATATGTTTATGTAATTTATTGTTGTATCATATACACTATAGTTAGCATTTTTAGCCCTGAAGAAGACGAAAAATATACTTCGAAAAGTCGGCACATTCGAAAAAAACAGATATTGTTGTTTTTGTCCTCAACCTGATATTTTGCCCATCAAATGATAATAATAATGTGAATTTACCTAGTTTATCAAATTTTTATCCCGCTTTATAAAATTTGATTTTGGCTCCAAAGGAACTGTGAAATTTTGTCCAATAGATACGATTATTATGGCTCATACCGGCAAAATTAGCATACCTACTAAAAAACATGTTTGTACCAAGACATAACCAAAATTCGATTAAGTATCTCAAAAACAAAAAACTAGGAAAAGACCATTATTTTGTTACATTCTATTTGTACCAGAAATTATGGCACCTTGTTTTTAAACACCCCTTTCTATTGTTTATATTAATAAATAAATTATGTTAGGTATACAAGTAGTGAATCATATAATAATGTCAATACAGGGCCGTAGCCAGACAGAAACTTCAGGCAGGACAAAGGACTTTCCTGTCAGGGCAGTACACATTTGAGAAGTGAGGGATAGGTACCTACAGGGCGTTACTTTGTTGGTGGGGAGAGGAGGGGAGGGGGGAGGGTAAAAAAATTGAATATAATTTTTGTTATAAAAAATGCGCCGCAGGCGAAAATTCCTGAAATTTTCAAGGTCAAATATAATATGAATATACAATTTTAAGTCAATGGTAGGTAATTTTTTTTGCTAATTATGCGGGCGCATAATCATTTGTGCAGTAAGCAAGAATACTCTGTTTTCTTTCATAGAGCAGGAGACAAAAATGTGTTAGGTATCAAATTTCTATTTTATTGTTGATTTTTAACTGACAAAAATCCAGCAAAAATTATCAATAACAACAATGAACACCGCCTTTTGTGATGTGGAAGTAAAAATAAAAGTTAGTGCTCATAGTGCCCTATAAATTATCATATTTTTTCAAAGGGACACATTATGTCTATAATTTTTGCAAAAATTTTCTGGCTGGCCAATGTAGGTAGGTATGGGTAAATTGCAATTTGTTTGAAGGTGGGGCAATAAAGATTGTTGTTTTTTAAGCGGGTAATAAAAAGAGTACCTACTTAGAGGTGTCTGCTTACTAAAATGCGCCGCAGACAATTTTTTTTTTCGAAGATAAGGACCAATTCAGTTTAAATGAAGTATAATAAATTGAAAAATCATCATGAGTCAATAGCAAAATTTTCCTAACAGAAATCCTCCTGCTTTTCGGTTCTCTTCGCGACCTTTTATAGCCAACGTTAAGTCAACAATATGATAACAAAACAACAACACTAACAGCAAAAATAACAGCGGCAATGTCAAAAACAAAACAACAAAATGTTCAAAAAGAACGTATCAACAAAACAACACAATAATAACACCAAAGCATACACGAAATATCGGAAATCCGTCGCTGTTAAACCGACGAACCACTTCCTGAGCTAATTCTGGAACGACGAAATTATCATATTTTTTAAAAAGCAATAAAAACTGCATCGCCTATGATGTCCGCTGCCTAGAGAGGGGAGGTACAAGTCACGTACGACCCCGGCGATGCCCCTCTCCGCGTTCCATACGTAGGGGAGTACGCCAGCCGAATAAAATGAAAGAAAATGTCACTAAATCCCATTTTTTACTGTCATTTTTCACTTTATTGCCGATTTAAAAAAAGAAAACTGTTTAGAGACGTTGTACCGATCGATTGATGGTTTTAGAATTTTGATTTTCGGCCTAGAAATACGATTTTTGAATAAATAAATCAGAATATGAAAAAGGTAAAACCATCAATCTCTTGCTATTACTTTTCTAAATACAATGAAAAAAAAAATCATCAAAATTGGTTGGAAAATAACGGAAAAAAACGGGTCCAAAAGATTGCTACTTTAATACACTGCGAGTTCCACCTTAAAATAAATAAATAGTTTTCCGGGCCTACATTTATGTCCATTTCAAATAATAATTGTCCCAAAATTTTCTTTAAATGGTTTTATGTCTTTTTACTTGTTACTTTATTTTTAGTATTTCTTTGAAACAATGTAGCTGTCTGCCACCTTTAAACGTAGATAGGTATTTAATTTTTTTTTTCGTTTCAAGTCCCTGTGCTTATAAAATGTTAGTTTGATTTTGTACCTACTACTTATTTTATTTTCAATTATTTCTGCTCTCAAAACATTACCTACCTAATAATACTACTTAATAAACCAGTATAATATAATATTATAATTTACGTAATGCTAATAATGATTAGGAAGTGTGTTAAAATGCGAAATTGCAGACAAAGTTTACTACGTTTAAACACCCTCCTGTGTTGAGCTGCAGTAAGGTTTGTTACGAGAGAAAGATTATATCTTTTTAGGCAAACCTTACTGCATGTCAAACAGCCTCTGCGTTGAACCGTAGTAAACAATCCACAGTTCACTAATCACTAGCCACCGCAGCGGCCCCCGCCCTTCCACCTGCTTATTTATCGCCGTGATTGTAGTGCAACAGTCGGTGAAGTGGCAACGCTGCACGGATGTCACGAAATCCGTAATATTTTGGCGGATGATGCAAGCACCGTTACGTAAGAATGTATATAAGATATACGACGGACTTCACAGAGATAGGAAATTTATTTTTTCATTTCGTGTATGGTTCGATTGTTAATAGCTTAATCGAATCCTCTCCTCAGACTTTCAAAGTCATATTTTTGTTTTGGGGCTAATGTGTTTCCTTCGTGTGGATGTCACAGAGCCGCACTTTTTACCGGATGTCATAAGATGCCCTGGATAAGTATATATATATACAGAAAACTGTTTCCCTGAAAATTTAAAAACCACAAACAATATCGACCTTTTAATATTTAACAGAATTTCTACATTTTTTAAATAATTTCTGAGAACAAGTAAAAAAAACAAGTAATTTTACGATATATTGTGCGTTAAGAAGGGGTTTTAATGCAATTCGGAAAATATTTTTTTATTTTTTTTTGTCGACTTCAAAATTTTTTTAATTTCGGATTCATATTAAGCAATTTTTTTTCTACCTGTGGTTAAAATTTTTTACATCATGACTGAAAAATTTTTTACATCATGACTGAATCACCCTATATATATATATATATATATATATAGGGTGATTCAGTCATGATGTAAAAAATTTTAACCACATATATATATATATACATACATACATATATATACATATATATATATATATATATATATATATGTATATGTATATGTATATGTATATGTATATGTATATGTATATGTATATGTATATGTATATGTATATATATATATATATGTATATGTATATATATATATATATATGTATATATATATTTATATATATATATAGGGTGATTCAGTCATGATGTAAAAAATTTTAACCACAGGTAGAAAAAAAATTGCTTAATATGAATCCGAAATTAAAAAAATTTTGAAGTCGACAAAAAAAATAAAAAAATATTTTTCGAATTGCATTAAAACCCCTTCTTAACGCACAATATATCGTAAAATTACTTGTTTTTTTTACTTGTTCTCAGAAATTATTTAAAAAATATAGAAATTCTGTTAAATATTAAAAGGTCGATATTGTTTGTGGTTTTTAAATTTTCAGGGAAACAGTTTTCTGTTGTGGCGATAAAAACATCACGGTTTAACTTAATTTATTTCCTTTTTGACAGCTTTTTGATTTTCCAATGTAAAATCGCAAACCCTTATTACGTTTGCGATAATTTCCCTGGGTTGGCTATGTATGATCTTTCCGCGGACACTGGTCATTATCCATATCCAACCACTATCAAAACCGCAAAAGTCAAATTGTCTCCCTTCGCGCACGGCTATGAGGCGAAGACTACTGTACGTGACTTGCCTAGATATTTACGACCGCCAGTCGCTCTAAGAAATATTCAGCTTGGGGTACTGATTGCAGGGTGAATTTTTACTGGGCTTGCTAGGCGTTGCCGGATCGCAAAAAACCTGTACAAATCTGGTGCACCAGCGTAATGGCTTTGGTTTATTATATTTCCTAATCCTAAGGAGGATTATAGTTCGAAGTTTGGCAACATTCGAAATTTTTTACTCGCATTCTTGAGGCTCGTATTCTCACGAGCATGGTGAGGATGGTATCCAAGAATCTGCATTATGAAAATATTCCATGGCTGACTATGTGAAAATAAAAAAAAACAGAAAATTAGCCAGAATTTTGAAAATAGAATATTTGGGCCACACCGGACATGTATATACTGGTCCAACTTGTATGGTTTCTTTTGAGTTTTCCATTTGAGAAAAAATTGCTCTTGAAGGTTTCACTAATAACTTTCCTAATTTTCTTGCAATTTTCAACAATTGCTACAGCATCTAGCTCTGTTAGTTTAGATGTCACCAAAATTCTAAAATAAATCAATTTCATTAATTTTTTATTTTCGATATACTCTTATAAAAATCTTGTTATTTTGACATTCTCTATTGACCCTTAAAATCTCGTTTGATAAAAGTTGGACCACTTTGTATACCTACTTAACTCCTGAACCATTTACTCCTGCCCTAACTTTTGACGGCGAGTAAAATAAGTTTCATCTTGATTGAGAAAGTATTACGTTCTTAAAATAAAAATAAAACAGTTATAAAAATAAAACAGTTAAGAAATTAAATTTGAGTTCCTCATTTTACATAATTATTCATATAGTAGTTATTCTTAAGCTAAATAAAAATTCAATCTGAAAAAAATGCGTCCATCTCAAGTTTAAAAGTCGTGAAAACCCACACATTGAGAACGTTTAGTTGCGCCGGAAATTAAGATTTAGAGATAGTGATTTAGAATCTAGGATTTCAGTTTGTGCCCAGAATCGTATTAATCTTTAAAGGGTCTACCCAAAAGGGAGCAATTTCGAGAAACTCGGGCTTTTTCAATATTTAAACCCTCCAGTTGAAATTTACCATTCGTGAAACGTTTCGCATTTTTGCGGAACGGTAAAGTGCCTGTGCGCCTCCTGAGTTGACACACAGAGGCGTACACGGCAAATGCACTGTCATTTTTAAATGAGCATTTCAAATTTTCGTAAGGAGCTTTTAAAAAATTGAAAATAAAACCCGGCTTTTTCACAATTATTACAAAATTATTAACAAAGTGCCGAAGGCCACGACTTTAGGATTGTTCACAAAGTTTGGTGTCAAAAAGGTCATATCTACATATAAACATGTGTCCTATTTTCAAAATAACAGGTGATAATTTTTTCTTAAAAAATATGTTCTTATATCTTTAAACTCCTACACCACTGGCAAAATTTGAAAAACTTAAAGTTTCAAACTATTGCCATAAAAATGTATAGGTGCTTTATTTGTTGCTATCTCCATAAGTTTTTGAGAAAGTTTCAAGAATGTTCGGTGTTTCGCCATGGTAGGTATAATACCCCTCTTATTACCGAAAATTATTCTAAATACTCGTTTATTTATTTATCGTTGAAGAGTTCTTTTTCCATTAGTTATACCTATATCTATCATACGTACCATACAGAACATGCCACATTAATTATTATTTCTTTGAAGAAATTTTAATACATTGAATTTTGGAAACAAAGCACTTATGGCTTTTTTGCCATAAAATTATCTAACTTCCTTATTATTATTTTTTTTAATATTGATGCGCTACTTACAGAAAGCTGTGAATGGTTATTATTTTGAGTTTGTTAAAAACTGGCTGACCTAAGGTCAAATTATGGCCTCATTCGGACCTAAAGGCCACTAAATGGGCTCCATTTTTTTGTTTGCGCTACTGAAAAAATGATGTTTCAGGTGCTTCTAATTACTCATGTGAAATATAAACTTAATCGAAAAATTGTTTAGCCGACCCCATGGGCTTAGAATATTAATAATTTAAACAAAAAATTTTTCGGCGTATAAGTAAATATGCAAATAACGATGGGGCCGGCTAAAATTAAACTTAGGTTCTTAAATTTTTTTGTTTAATAAGTAGATATCACATAAACAATATCTTTTTTACCAAAAATATACAGGGTACTTGAAAAAGTTATGTTTTTTTTTGTAGGGAAACACTGTCTGTAAAAAGATTCCAATAAATTTATATACAATCATATAAATCAATAGTCAGTAGTTATTGACAGGCATTTGTACTATTTTAACGCTTCAAATTTTTTCCCTAAATTTCTTCTGGACTATAGCAACTCAAGATTTAGTTCCCAATACTGTTAAAGCCAATGAATGTTTTATGATCCTTTAAATTGAGAACATGATGCATTCAGCAGTTAGTCTGACAATAAGGATAGTTTTTGCAGAATGTCCCAAAATTAAACTGCCACAATTATTTACCAGGGCGTTCCATACGACCCAAAAAATTGAAAAATGTCTTATAAACAAACGGTTTTTTCTAAATTTTTTCAGAACGAACAAAGATAAAATTCTGAAATTTAGTACTTGTAAGATTTGACCTTTACCGAGGTAGACATAGTTCGACATTCTTCATGATAGGCGTCCCAAATGGGGGATCAAGGGTTTAAAAAAAATTTTTGGTGTGCGCCTTTTTTTCACGATTTCTTCTCATAGGTATTAATTATATCACGTACCACATTTTAGATTCTTACCTTTGTTCATTTCGAAAATATTTACAAAAAACTATTTGCAAAACTATGTCCATGTCGGGGGCTATAGCCTACTTAAAGGTCATTTTTGAATCTATATAGGAATTTTTTCTTTTTTTTGTTTTTGGTTCCAAAATGCGGTGGTCAAATATTACACGATAAATTTTAATACCCTTTATCGCACGGGAAACTGTCCATTTCAAGGGCCATTTTTTTAAACTTTTTCATTTTTATTTTGAGTCGCAGAACGCCCTAGTAAATTATGGTATGCTAATTTCGGGACACCCTGTATTATTACTTTTATATTATTGTTTATTAATTTTTCCAGAGAAACCTTTAAGGAATCTTTCGAAAAATTCAGTAAACTTAACGATGTCAAAGCTCGACGTAAATTAATTAACTTTTCAATACAGCAAATCCGCATAATAATTCCTGTTCTGAGTAGGCTAGATAATTAGTGGTGACGTCTCCCCAGGCAACAACTGACATTGTAGGTATACATTATTAATGCCGGGAAATCGGACCAGACTGACCCTCATGCATACTTTAGAGGAATCAATTTTGTGCAATTCGCCTATCCTAATTTATTTTCGACTAGTAAAATCTCCAATAATATTCTAGCACTAATATAAGTACCTACGTATCGTACTCAGTTTCTTGCAGAAGCGATCGATGCTCACTCACAAGTATGATTTACACGGATTTCTCTAAAGCATTTGATCGCCTGGATCATTCAATTCTTCTTAAGAAGCTCTCAAACTTCGGTTTTGTGCCCCACCTCATTGCTTTTTTGCGATCATATCTATCAAATCGTGCACAATATGTTTACGACAGTGGCTTTGAGTCAAAGACCTTCACATCCACGTCGGGAGTGCCCCAGGGATCTGTGCTAGGCCCACTCCTATTCAACGTTTTCGTCAACGATGTAGGCAGAGATTTAAATATTTATCATTTATGTTATACGCTGACGATGCAAAACTGCTCCACGGAATTACAAACCGGAACGATTGCCACATTCTACAACAAAACCTAATTGATTTCTATAACTGGTGCACTGATAACCACCTCGAACTAAACATCTCAAAATGTAGTGTCATGTCCTTTACAAGTAAGACGACTGCACCTGAGTTTCATTAGAACAGTGTCAATGGACAACAGCTGCCCAAACTGCTGAGCGTATATTTCGATTCTAAGCTCACCTTCAACAATCATGTTGATAGAACCGTAGCTGCGGCAAACAAAAAGTTAGGTTTTGTTATTCGTACATGCCGCTCTCTCACTGATACTAGCACCATCAAGTTACTCTTTGAAACCTTGGTCCGATCTAAGCTTGAATATATGCTTCTGTGATATGGCAACCATGCTACCATGTGCACATCTGCCCATAGTTTGAGAGATAGGCAAATTAAAAACACTACCAAATTTTAAAAAAAAGTTTCAATTTTAACTGCAACAGACGCCCACTCTCTTTTTCGAAATCAGCGTTCTGTTCTCCGGTCGATCGATAGGTTTTCGGGTGCGCGCCTTGTTTCTTTTAAATTGATTTTACGTTTTACATTGATTTTGAGAAATTGCTGTACTACCTACCGAAATGTAATGATAATGAATGTATGAATGAATGATAATGAAAATATAATGATTAATAAAACTTGAAGCTATATGCATTCGTATAAAATGAAATCGAATTTTGCAAAAACGGTTCCATTCCTATGTAATATCGTACGCTATATGTATGCACAATCCCAATAGTATATGCGAAGCTTATATTGCGTTGTGCAGAAGTTTAAATTATAGGCGTGCTAGAAAAATTATTTAGTTCAGATGAAACTGACTGGACGCGCGGAGTTGTTAATAGGTTGTAGTATTGATGAATAAAGTTCAAGTATAACTTTCCATCTTGTTTAAAACGCGTCATAAATACATCCCTACTTTTATATTTAAGAGATAAATTGATTTTCCGGCGGGGTGTTCATGACTTAAATTTGAGACACCGTGCTGTACTAACTATGCTATTACATAAGACAACTTATGTATCGGAAATCGTTTACTTATAACGCTGTTCACTTGTTTAATACTCTCAATAAGGAGCAGAAAAACCAATTACTATCTACTTCAAAGACGTTATTCAAACGTTATATAAAAGAGCAACTCCTGAAAAATCAAAATCAACCGTGAGTTTTGTATGTTGTTAGATTACTCTCGTATGCTACTTTAACTTTAAACTACACACGCATAAATAACATTCTATCGATTCTAAATAAATACTGTACTTTGTATTTTAGATATAGGTTAAATTTGAATGGCTATTGTAGCCAGACTTCGCCTATGTAGTTAATAAAGACATTTTATTATTATTATTATTATCTCGACTTAGCCAAAAGGCATTCGCACTCCCTCTACGGGGAACATTCACTCAGATCCCGGGCATCCCGGATACCAAAAGGATCTGGCTCGGACGAGACCCTTGCCATGTTATCGGGCCTTAGGTGACATTGATGTTGTTGGATGATCCTGCATTCCCCATGAATTTCCTGACGGTTCGGGCTGTCGCAAGTAGTACCGCTTTCTGCATGGACCTGTAAAGACTATCAGTTAGACCCAGCTCCTTGATGTTTCTCAGCAAACTTTTTGGTACAACACCAGTTGTTGACATGATGATTGGAATCGTCTGGACGTTCTCCATTTCCCATTGCTTTCTAATTCGTTCTTCTAAATCTCTGTACTTCGCGATCTTCTCGACTTGCTTCACACGCAGGTTGTTGTTGTTCGGGATAACCACATTAATCAGAGTTTTCTGCCTAGAAATTTTATCAACTATTATAAGGTCCGGTCTGTTATGGGCAACTCGTTGATCTGTCAGAACTGTACGATCCCAGTACATCTTGTAGTTGCTGTTCTCAAGAACAGGCTCAGGTGTGTAGTTGTAATATGGGACCCTCTCTGCCTGCACAAGCAGCAGCTTTTCCGCCAATTCCTGGTGCAAGATCTTGGCAACCGAATCGTGTCGTTCCTTATATTCCGTTGATGCGAACATCTGACATCCTCCTGTTATGTGCTGGATTGTTTCTGAAGTTGGGCACCCGTATCTGCATCTGTCATCCACTACCGATGCATCTCCTACAATGAATTTTAGGTAGTTGCGAGTTGGTATAACCTGATCTTGTATAGCCAGTAGGAAGCCTTCCGTCTCGGGGAACATTCGTCCCGAGGTCAGCCAATAGTTCGACGCTAACTTGTCGACATGTTCCTGGTTAACCTCATTAGGATGCCTCCCGTGCAGCGGCTTCCCCAACCACCTCTGTAGTTTATCGTTGTCGGTTCGGTGGTGATTTTGAAGCTCGTGTTCCGTCAGACGTAGCGGTGTTGAGACGTCTGCTCCGCATATAGCCCTATGTAGTGTGGAGCTGTTGGCCTGCCTGTAGAAATAATTACGCAGATTTAATATTTGTTGGTCCAATTGCTTGCTGAGAGCTGTAGAAGCCTAAGCAAGCTTTTCTCAGCGTTTATTTAGTTTTATAGAGGGTGTTCGGAAAAGCGGTGCCAAATCAAACTTATGGTTTTTTGAATGGAACATACCCTGTATATTTGGAATCTGCTCATTGTCACAATTTCAATGATGTGTACATGTAGGTAATATGTTTGCTTCAAGCGTTTGGAAAATATGCGAAAATGAAACTTGTGCGGGTATATACCTTATATAGGAAAAAATGTCATAAATTAAACGATGATAATAATTATTCGCCCTTAAAATATGGCTGCATGAACAGCAGAGTGTTTTAAGTTCAATGTAATTAGTTTACTGAATCTACAGGTTGTATACAAATTTGGACTGTGGGGAAATGCAACCATATTTCAAGGGCGAATACTCATCATCATTTATGACAATTTTCCTACATCATTTTCGAAAAAATAAACATCAAAAGTGCAAAATTGAAAGATTCAGAGTCGAATATTTTCCAAAGGCCTCAAACAAACATACTACATGTATACATCATTGAAATTGAGACAATGAGCAGATTTCAAATAATATCTAAAAAACAGGGGGTTCCATTTAAAAAACACAGCTTGGTTCGGCACCGATTTTCTGAACACCCTGTATAAAACTAAATAAACGCCGAAGAAGCTTGCTTTGGGTTCTTCAACTTCTTTTTGAAACTATTTCTCCTAACCTCAAAAATATAGAAAATAAGGGGGGTGTAATAAGTATGATCGATCACATTATGGTACACAAACGTTGACATTGACCTATTATGGTAAGGGTGCAAATGAAAGGTGCGTGACCCAGATAGAGATAGAATTTCGAGAATCACAAATTTTTCACGTCTCGTAAATCTTCTTTATACTGTGTGTCCACGGATTGATGTCGGAATAGGTGTAAATGACAAAAAAATTTCGAGTTCAAATTTGACCATTTGGGGTTCAGCCCTGCTTGGATAGAAACTAATTTGTGTCATATTAGTAGTTTCGAAAAATCAAGTAGGCCTTGACAGGAACGATTTATTTATTTTCTGTGTAGGTTAAGTGCCTTTTCTGAACAAGATATCGAAAAATGTTATTAGAAAAAGTTGCTTAGAATTCAAAATTATGTCCCTGTGCAGATTTTCAAAATAATTGGCCTACTTTGATTTTAATCCATTTCATTTAGGTAGTTGAACTTTTATATTGCCGAACACACATTTTCAGTCAAGTTGGCATGTTTTTATTATTTTTTTTAAACTGTTCAGTGCAGTTTGGTAGTTATATCCTCTGGGTTTTAGCGTATTAATAAAAAACTGCCAGAAATGGATTAAAATCAAAGTAGGCCAATTATTTTGAAAATCTGCACAGGGACATAATTTTGAATTCTAAGCAACTTGTTCTAATAACATTTTTCGATATCTTGTTCAGAAAAGGCACTTAACCTACACAGAAAATAAATAAATCGTTCCTGTCAAGGCCTACTTGATTTTTCGAAACTACTAATATGGCACAAATTAGTTTCTATCCAAGCAGGGCTGAACCCCAAATGGTCAAATTTGAACTCGAAATTTTTTTGTCATTTACACCTATTCCGACATCAATCCGTGGACACACTGTATATCGTTCGGGTATACTAGATAGAGAAAAAAAATATGTGTCAAATGTTATAATTACTGATGCAATGAATTCAAGCCCAAAACGTGTCAAAATTACTTCGGTAAAAAAATCGTTGTTGCTACTTATTTCCCCGACGAGTTGTTTAGTAAGCATTCCGTAGTACCTATTATTTATTTATTCCAACAGTCCGAGGACCAATTACGGGATGAAGAAACAACACTAGAGAATCTTAGAAATTAAATTCACTATGGTAAAGAAATTCACAAGTTTAAGGAGAGTAAGATAAAATTTACATAACTTATTGTACTTATACAGATATGTACTACCTATGTACTTTTTCCGACTTACATAACTGATTGTAGTTGTCACACATACAGTATATAGGTGAGAATTTGAGAACATTTGTACTTGGTGTCGGTAAATAAACATATCATTGGTGCGTACTTGAGATCTCTGTATATGAAATTGGAGTTGGGATAGAAGCTCACTGCAATAAATCCGATTATTCAAAATGTTTTCTAGAAATTTGGTAGTGTTTTTAATTTGCCTATCTCTCAAACTATGGGCAGATGTGCACATGGTAGCATGGTTGCCATATCACAGAAGCATATATTCAAGCTTAGATCGGACCAAGGTTTCAAAGAGTAACTTGATGGTGCTAGTATCAGTGAGAGAGCGGCATGTACGAATAACAAAACCTAACTTTTTGTTTGCCGCAGCTACGGTTCTATCAACATGATTGTTGAAGGTGAGCTTAGAATCGAAATATACGCTCAGCAGTTTGGGCAGCTGTTGTCCATTGACACTGTTCTAATGAAACTCAGGTGCAGTCGTCTTACTTGTAAAGGACATGGCACTACATTTTGAGATGTTTAGTTCGAGGTGGTTATCAGTGCACCAGTTATAGAAATCAATTAGGTTTTGTTGTAGAATGTGGCAATCGTTCCGGTTTGTAATTCCGTGGAGCAGTTTTGCATCGTCAGCGTATAACATAAATGATAAATATTTAAATCTCTGCCTACATCGTTGACGAAAACGTTGAATAGGAGTGGGCCTAGCACAGATCCCTGGGGCACTCCCGACGTGGATGTGAAGGTCTTTGACTCAAAGCCACTGTCGTAAACATATTGTGCACGATTTGATAGATATGATCGCAAAAAAGCAATGAGGTGGGGCACAAAACCGAAGTTTGAGAGCTTCTTAAGAAGAATTGAATGATCCAGGCGATCAAATGCTTTAGAGAAATCCGTGTAAATCATACTTGTGAGTGAGCATCGATCGCTTCTGCAAGAAACTGAGTACGATACGTAGGTACTTATATTAGTGCTAGAATATTATTGGAGATTTTACTAGTCGAAAATAAATTAGGATAGGCGAATTGCACAAAATTGATTCCTCTAAAGTATGCATGAGGGTCAGTCTGGTCCGATTTCCCGGCATTAATAATGTATACCTACAATGTCAGTTGTTGCCTGGGGAGACGTCACCACTAATTATCTAGCCTACTCAGAACAGGAATTATTATGCGGATTTGCTGTATTGAAAAGTTAATTAATTTACGTCGAGCTTTGACATCGTTAAGTTTACTGAATTTTTCGAAAGATTCCTTAAAGGTTTCTCTGGAAAAATTAATAAACAATAATATAAAAGAATAATACAGGGTGTCCCGAAATTAGCATACCATAATTTACTAGGGCGTTCTGCGACTCAAAATAGAATGAAAAAGTTTAAAAAAATGGCCCTTGAAATGGACAGTTTCCCGTGCGATAAAGGGTATTAAAATTTATCGTGTAATATTTGAAAACCGCATTTTGGAACCAAAAACAAAAAAAAGAAAAAATTCCTATATAGATTCAAAAATGACCTTTAAGTAGGCTATAGCCAGGCAACTTTTTCATTCTATTTTGAGTCGCAGAACGCCCTAGTAAATTATGGTATGCTAATTTCGGGACACCCTTTATTATTCTTTTATATTATTGTTTATTAATTTTTCCAGAGAAACCTTTAAGGAATCTTTCGAAAAATTCAGTAAACTTAACGATGTCAAAGCTCGACGTAAATTAATTAACTTTTCAATACAGCAAATCCGCATAATAATTCCTGTTCTGAGTAGGCTAGATAATTAGTGGTGACGTCTCCCCAGGCAACAACTGACATTGTAGGTATACATTATTAATGCCGGGAAATCGGACCAGACTGACCCTCATGCATACTTTAGAGGAATCAATTTTGTGCAATTCGCCTATCCTAATTTATTTTCGACTAGTAAAATCTCCAATAATATTCTAGCACTAATATAAGTACCTACGTATCGTACTCAGTTTCTTGCAGAAGCGATCGATGCTCACTCACAAGTATGATTTACACGGATTTCTCTAAAGCATTTGATCGCCTGGATCATTCAATTCTTCTTAAGAAGCTCTCAAACTTCGGTTTTGTGCCCCACCTCATTGCTTTTTTGCGATCATATCTATCAAATCGTGCACAATATGTTTACGACAGTGGCTTTGAGTCAAAGACCTTCACATCCACGTCGGGAGTGCCCCAGGGATCTGTGCTAGGCCCACTCCTATTCAACGTTTTCGTCAACGATGTAGGCAGAGATTTAAATATTTATCATTTATGTTATACGCTGACGATGCAAAACTGCTCCACGGAATTACAAACCGGAACGATTGCCACATTCTACAACAAAACCTAATTGATTTCTATAACTGGTGCACTGATAACCACCTCGAACTAAACATCTCAAAATGTAGTGTCATGTCCTTTACAAGTAAGACGACTGCACCTGAGTTTCATTAGAACAGTGTCAATGGACAACAGCTGCCCAAACTGCTGAGCGTATATTTCGATTCTAAGCTCACCTTCAACAATCATGTTGATAGAACCGTAGCTGCGGCAAACAAAAAGTTAGGTTTTGTTATTCGTACATGCCGCTCTCTCACTGATACTAGCACCATCAAGTTACTCTTTGAAACCTTGGTCCGATCTAAGCTTGAATATATGCTTCTGTGATATGGCAACCATGCTACCATGTGCACATCTGCCCATAGTTTGAGAGATAGGCAAATTAAAAACACTACCAAATTTCTAGAAAACATTTTGAATAATCGGATTTATTGCAGTGAGCTTCTATCCCAACTCCAATTTCATATCTCAAGTACGCACCAATGATATGTTTATTTACCGACACCAAGTACAAATGTTCTCAAATTCTCACCTATATACTGTATGTGTGACAACTACAATCAGTTATGTAAGTCGGAAAAAGTACATAGGTAGTACATATCTGTATAAGTACAATAAGTTATGTAAATTTTATCCTACTCTCCTTAAACTTGTGAATTTCTTTACCATAGTGAATTTAATTTCTAAGATTCTCTAGTGTTGTTTCTTCATCCCGTAATTGGTCCTCGGACTGTTGGAATAAATAAATAATAGGTACTACGGAATGTTTACTAAACAACTCGTCGGGGAAATAAGTAGCAACAACGATTTTTTTGACCGAAGTAATTTTGACACGTTTTGGGCTTGAATTCATTGCATCAGTAATTATAACATTTGACACATATTTTTTTTCTCTATCTAGTATACCCGAACGATATATAAAGAAGATTTACGAGACGTGAAAAATTTGTGATTCTCGAAATTCTATCTCTATCTGGGTCACGCACCTTTCATTTGCACCCTTACCATAATAGGTCAATGTCAACGTTTGTGTACCATAATGTGATCGATCATACTTATTACACCCCCCTTATTTTCTATATTTTTGAGGTTAGGAGAAATAGTTTCAAAAAGAAGTTAAAGAACCCAAAGCAAGCTTCTTCGGCGTTTATTTAGTTTTATACAGGGTGTTCAGAAAATCGGTGCCGAACCAAGCTGTGTTTTTTAAATGGAACCCCCTGTTTTTTAGATATTATTTGAAATCTGCTCATTGTCTCAATTTCAATGATGTATACATGTAGTATGTTTGTTTGAGGCCTTTGGAAAATATTCGACTCTGAATCTTTCAATTTTGCACTTTTGATGTTTATTTTTTCGAAAATGATGTAGGAAAATTGTCATAAATGATGATGAGTATTCGCCCTTGAAATATGGTTGCATTTCCCCACAGTCCAAATTTGTATACAACCTGTAGATTCAGTAAACTAATTACATTGAACTTAAAACACTCTGCTGTTCATGCAGCCATATTTTAAGGGCGAATAATTATTATCATCGTTTAATTTATGACATTTTTTCCTATATAAGGTATATACCCGCACAAGTTTCATTTTCGCATATTTTCCAAACGCTTGAAGCAAACATATTACCTACATGTACACATCATTGAAATTGTGACAATGAGCAGATTCCAAATATACAGGGTATGTTCCATTCAAAAAACCATAAGTTTGATTTGGCACCGCTTTTCCGAACACCCTCTATAAAACTAAATAAACGCTGAGAAAAGCTTGCTTAGGCTTCTACAGCTCTCAGCAAGCAATTGGACCAACAAATATTAAATCTGCGTAATTATTTCTACAGGCAGGCCAACAGCTCCACACTACATAGGGCTATATGCGGAGCAGACGTCTCAACACCGCTACGTCTGACGGAAAACGAGCTTCAAAAACACCACCGAACCGACAACGATAAACTACAGAGGTGGTTGGGGAAGCCGCTGCACGGGAGGCATCCTAATGAGGTTAACCAGGAACATGTCGACAAGTTAGCGTCGAACTATTGGCTGACCTCGGGACGAATGTTCCCCGAGACGGAAGGCTTCCTACTGGCTATACAAGATCAGGTTATACCAACTCGCAACTACCTAAAATTCATTGTAGGAGATGCATCGGTAGTGGATGACAGATGCAGATACGGGTGCCCAACTTCAGAAACAATCCAGCACATAACAGGAGGATGTCAGATGTTCGCATCAACGGAATATAAGGAACGACACGATTCGGTTGCCAAGATCTTGCACCAGGAATTGGCGGAAAAGCTGCTGCTTGTGCAGGCAGAGAGGGTCCCATATTACAACTACACACCTGAGCCTGTTCTTGAGAACAGCAACTACAAGATGTACTGGGATCGTACAGTTCTGACAGATCAACGAGTTGCCCATAACAGACCGGACCTTATAATAGTTGATAAAATTTCTAGGCAGAAAACTCTGATTAATGTGGTTATCCCGAACAACAACAACCTGCGTGTGAAGCAAGTCGAGAAGATCGCGAAGTACAGAGATTTAGAAGAACGAATTAGAAAGCAATGGGAAATGGAGAACGTCCAGACGATTCCAATCATCATGTCAACAACTGGTGTTGTACCAAAAAGTTTGCTGAGAAACATCAAGGAGCTGGGTCTAACTGATAGTCTTTACAGGTCCATGCAGAAAGCGGTACTACTTGCGACAGCCCGAACCGTCAGGAAATTCATGGGGAATGCAGGATCATCCAACAACATCAATGTCACCTAAGGCCCGATAACATGGCAAGGGTCTCGTCCGAGCCAGATCCTTTTGGTATCCGGGATGCCCGGGATCTGAGTGAATGTTCCCCGTAGAGGGAGTGCGAATGCCTTTTGGCTAAGTCGAGATAATAATAATAATAATAAAATGTCTTTATTAACTACATAGGCGAAGTCTGGCTACAATAGCCATTCAAATTTAACCTATATCTAAAATACAAAGTACAGTATTTATTTAGAATCGATAGAATGTTATTTATGCGTGTGTAGTTTAAAGTTAAAGTAGCATACGAGAGTAATCTAACAACATACAAAACTCACGGTTGATTTTGATTTTTCAGGAGTTGCTCTTTTATAGAACGTTTGAATAACGTCTTTGAAGTAGATAGTAATTGGTTTTTCTGCTCCTTATTGAGAGTATTAAACAAGTGAACAGCGTTATAAGTAAACGATTTCCGATACATAAGTTGTCTTATGTAATAGCATAGTTAGTACAGCACGGTGTCTCAAATTTAAGTCATGAACACCCCGCCGGAAAATCAATTTATCTCTTAAATATAAAAGTAGGGATGTATTTATGACGCGTTTTAAACAAGATGGAAAGTTATACTTGAACTTTATTCATCAAAACTACAACCTATTAACAACTCCGCGCGTCCAGTCAGTTTCATCTGAACTAAATAATTTTTCTAGCACGCCTATAATTTAAACTTCTGCACAACGCAATATAAGCTTCGCATATACTATTGGGATTGTGCATACATATAGCGTACGATATTACATAGGAATGGAACCGTTTTTGCAAAATTCGATTTCATTTTATACGAATGCATATAGCTTCAAGTTTTATTAATCATTATATTTTCATTATCATTCATTCATACATTCATTATCATTACATTTCGGTAGGTAGTACAGCAATTTCTCAAAATCAATGTAAAACGTAAAATCAATTTAAAAGAAACAAGGCGCGCACCCGAAAACCTAGCGATCGACAGGAGAACAGAACGCTGATTTCGAAAAAGAGAGTGGGCGTCTGTTGCAGTTAAAATTGAAACTTTTATGAATTTGTCAGAGTTTTGCAATTTTTTTAATCGTTTATCTGAAGTCTAAAACCTAGTCCAAAGCAACCTTATTTAGTACCTGAGTAACCGAGCACTTCGGTATGGGATGTTGCTATTTGCAAGACCTCCGGCGGCGAAGCGACCGCTGGACTTCGTTCGAGAATGCCCAGTCGAAGATAAGGATACCGTACTTAACATAGTCGTGCTCGTGTTCCCACATACCTTGGTGTACGACAGCCGTTGTATTCTCGATAACAAGAACTTTAAAATGATGTATCGCAAGTGGGGTAGGTACTCGGGTAGGTACTACCATTTAAGATTTTCAAGTTGGGGTTGCTGAGGGCTAAGGGGATCAATATCAATAGATCAAGACGGTATGATTGCCAAAAAGTTCCGCCTTCAAACAAAAATCGACCAGCCTCGGCAAATTTTGAGTTTTATTGCGCTTTCCAAGTTATTGGGGGTGGAAAGTTTTCAAATGAATACAGTGTATATTATTTATGCACAATCATGAATGTATGTGAAGCTTATAATATATCCTAAACACTGTCGAAAATTTGTCTATGGCGCAGATCCATTTAATTTTTAATTGATTTTTTTTTCGGAACATGTACATACCTGAAATATACTGACTAATAAGAACAACTTTTTCAATTTACCAGGAAAAAACACAGCTAAATAAGCTCTGGCGTTTTGTCAGTGGTTAGTTCAGATATAACTTTGAAAATTTATAAATGCTTAACTTTAAAAGAACCATTTAACGTTTGTTTCAAAGAACCTAAAAATTATATCAGGCAAAATCAAATATCAAAGTCAAAAACATGTGAATAATATTTTAATAATATCCATAGAATTTTGTGGGATAGGTCCCAATCAAATCTTAAAAAGAAATAGGAAATAGGCGAAAAATTACGGAATCAGCATTTATCTTGGGAATTCCGGATAGCTGTGTTGCTGAATGCTCAGTGGAGTTTAGTAAAATATGATTGCCAATTATTCGAAGAGAAGTTAGGGCGAGTTTTTAAAGTCAACACAAATACAGAGTGAGTTTTTTTTATGATCAGTATGGGGATCTCGGAAACTAGCGGAGATAGAAGGAAGGTTAAATAGGGAAAGAAGTGCAGTTTAGTAGGCCCAATTTAATGAACCATGTGGATTTAAAAAAAGTCATGGCTTACTAGATATTTTGAAAAAACCAATTTTTGGCGATTTATTCTAATCCATCTAGCTTCGTTGTATCTGATTTTAGATAAAAAGTATAAATACAAAAGTTAGAGGTAATTATGTCTCCAATGCGTTTATCTTGTCGTACATTCCGTGACAGCTTCCATTTTCGAAAAATGACACAAACTTGTTTTTTTTTTAATGGAAAGCATAGTTGGCCATGGTCTCAAAAAATCAGCCATTTTTAGAGAGAAGAAACACAAGTTTGTGTCATATCTCGAAAATGGCAGCTGTCAGGAAAGTAGGACATGATAACCGCATTGGGGACACAATTCCCTCCAACTTTTGTATTTACACTTTTTATCTAAAATCAGATAATTTAGTTTTTTCAAAATATCTAGTAAGCCATGACTTTTTTCAAAAATCCACAAGGTGCATTAAATTGGGAATTCAAAACTTAAATTCTTTCCTCATTTCCCCTTCCTTCTATCTCCGCTAGTTTCCGAGATGCCCATACTGATCATAAAAAAAAACTCACCCTGTATGTGCTGGAATTCATCAATCCAACCACAAGTGCAGAAATTTTTGAACCGGCCAATGACATTGCATTGGTGGATTCCATCACATATTTGTGTTGACTTTAAAAACTCGCCCCTCGTATAGATAATTTAATAGAGCCAGAACACAGAGTAAAACATCAGACAGGTGGCTAGGTTGTTGTTCCTCTGTCATGAAATTTTGACTCGACATTTATGATTCTTTTCTTTCTTAAATTTGATTTTTTTTTGACAAAGGAGAAAGATTTATTCTCCGAAAGCTCGGAAAACAAAATTGTTGCGGATATTTTTTGAGTTGACGTTCAAAGTTTCGTTGTTATTAGATTATACGTATTCATGAATTTTCAAAGTTGAATCTGAATTAACCACTTGACAAAGCGCCAGAGCTTATTTATTAACAGCGCTTTTTTCTGGCAACTTGAAAAAGTTAAAAATTAAATCTTATAAAACCTAGTTAACAAAAAGTTTTGATGATATCATATTGGATTTATGGATATGCTTATCGTAAATAGCTTGAAATATATTTTGCATAAGTGTATTTTGATCAATTTAATATTTAAATTGTCACATCAACAAAAAATAACTGCTAATTTTCCTGTAAAAACTACAGTGTTTTCAATTTTGCAACTTAATTATTGCACTTATAGCAATTATATCCACGCCATTTTGTATTATTTCATCTTGATGAGTTATTTAAGAAAATGCAGCCAAAAATATTTCGAAACATGCCGCATTCTTATCATAAATAGTTAATAACTTTTTAGCCGTGCACGGATTTAGTACTCATTCGATAATGATTATACCTACACATTATTTTCAACAAATGAACAAATTTCAACATTAATCCCTACCGACTGGACTATAACGATCACATGAATTTTATGTAGGTATAGTTAGTGTCAATGGAAGACATCTTGCAAGTTTTGTAAAGGAAATCTTGTGAGATTACAGATTGACATATTGCCATTGTGTACACTTTATGCTAAGTAAGGAGCGATATATATTTTAAACCGCCATAACACAGGAATAAGATAAAATTTCCCTGAGGGTGATACATCACGGCCTGTCTACTACAGCTCCAAATTGTTTATATTCAGTAATGGGAAGCTGGTCGCAATTTCGCATATCTTTTATTTTCGCGAATATACGAGCACTAGACAAAATGAATACGCCTGATGCCTCCTGGCTGCAAGCGTTAATTGAAAAAAATGCTGAGCCCGCCTTTAAAGAAATAAAAGCGCAGATTTTATTACTTTCGTAGCTCTTATTCTAAATGAATTTTACATGTCGCAATATATCTTGGCATGCATACCTTCATAAAATGGAAGATATTAAAACAATCAGAGGGAATTTCTGCTAGCAGCAAGTATAGTGTCGTTTACCCTCATCTCCCAGTACTAAATTTTGAACTGGGTTGTCACACATCAGTGGCACACCCAGGAGGAGGGGCAGGGGGCTCGGCACCCCCAGACCTCTCATATTTTAAAAACTCTCTAGGGTGGTATCGTAGATGTTTCTTTTAATCATAAAATATTTTTATGTAATACGGCAAACTTTTTAAGTTTTCTTTCTCATAAGATTATAGAATAAGATATGTTATGTTGCGTGGTTAATTTTCAGGCAAATCTACTCTCATATGATTAGGTATAGAACAATAGGAAAGAAGGCCCATGGAGCAACAATAAAAAGGGCGCGAAAGACGGGGGCAAGTCTGGACCTCGGAGACGCGAGTTGTGTGCGAAGTGCCGGTATACAGCCATTGCCATATACCGTTTGATGCCCAGATCTAACGGTCCGGCGAGATGGCCGGAGAACGGGTCAACATATTTAACCAAACTTTTTCAGGTAAATTATTTCCCGTTTTAGAGTTATTAAGAATTTTCCGCGAAAAAAACGACCAACGCAGGTGGGACGCATCTTTTTTACGTGATTGATCGGCATTTCCCGTCACCTAAAAGCCAAAGCCCGAAAACTATTAGAAATTGCCCTTTTTCGCCGAGCTACAGCTAAGGTATTTGTGAAGGGATCTATATCGCTATCAGAGAGCAGCCTCACTCTCTGCTAGGGCCAAGGTGGCTTGGGCATAGCGATAGGTAAGAGACACAACACAAACGAGTTGGATCTGATTTATTTCACTTTGTGTGGCTGTATTTATACAAAATATTTGTTTATATTTTATGTTATTGACGCACATACTACGTGCGTCACGCGTGCTGTTCTGCAACCTCAGTATGTTGCGTTTCTAGGTGACCTTAAATGTAATTACGAGTAAATGATTTAATGTGCCTCGGGAAGATCTAAGGGATTCCATCTCTATCATCTCGTCATCGGAAGCGCTCATCTTTGGTTTCTTTTTTGATCTGTGTTGTACTATTTTCCGTGCCAAATACCATAGAACAACTCCGAGAAGGATGACGATGACTGTAGTGGCACTGCTGGCTACGATGGAATGTTGTCGTGTAGTCTGCCAAATGGTTTCATGAAGACTCTGTTGTAGCATCTCTTCTTTGTCTCTTAGGGTATCCCATTCTTCGGAGGGTTTGAAGATTCTTTCTAAGGTTGAAATTTTATCCAAGGCATGTGTGTTTGTGGGGTTGAAGTCTATTGAAACTATTTTTGAGTATGTAGCTAGTACTGGAGCTGTGGCACTTCTTTTTGGTGTTAACGTTGTTTGCTTTGTCTTCAGAACGGATTCTGGGCTGGTATTAAGGATGCCTGTTGTATTTATGGTAACATCTTCCCGCGCGCCATTGCAGATCACTGCGATTGGTGTGGAGCTATTGGTAATAAAAAGTCAGGTGTTGGCAGTGCACATCTGCTTCCAGACGATGTTATTTAGGCGGTGCTGCTTTATCCTGCACTGGTGTGTTGTGGTTTCCGGTATATTTCGTCGATGACACAACTTGGATTTGTTTCGATGTTTTTTACTGCGTCGGGGGAGCAAATGGATCTATATCTTCTTGTTTTGATGCACTCATTGAATTCGCTTTCTTCTAGCTGGAAGTAGACTTGTGTATCGTAGTTTACAGCAATATAGTCACTTGGGAGATCTAGAGTCCAATAGGAGCCGTTTTTTATCTTCAGGGGAACTGGTGTGACATGGATTAGATCATATTCAATTGTGTCTACTGTTGGGAAGTGTCCAAATATTTGGAGATGTGTGCTGTTGTGTTGCATTGTTGTCTTCATAAGTACTGATGATAATATCTGAAGGTTGCTGGGAAGTTTCTACTTGGCTTCTTCGGTGGTTTTGTGAATATAAGCTGGCGATGATAAGTCGTACAGCGTTCCTCGATTGAAGTGAATGTCAAGTAATTTTGAATAGTATTCGGTGGTTTCAGTGATGTAGTTTGTGGCGACTTGGTAATCATACAACACAATCATATGGTATCGAGTTTGCATTTTGTTGACTGCTTCGAGGCCTTGGTTAATTTTTGTTTGGAATCTTTGTAGTTGATTGGCGATTTTCTTCTCAGTTTCATTAACATTTGAGATGGCAGATAGCATAAATTTGGTTTGGTGGTTGGCAGCATGGATTAGCTTCAGCTGATTACTGGTCAGAGCATCAATATCTTGATAAACTTCATCATTGACTCCAAAAACTGATGTGAGAAACTTTCCAAAGAGACCTCGTTTTTCCCGTTCGTGTACATCAATAATAGTTTTGAAGATCCATTGTAAGTGGCTGTATTGTTCTTCTAAATGGTGATTTAAATTGAGGCAGTGGGTGTCGTCTGACATAGACTTAGTTTCATTGCATAGATTCATAAATTTTTGGACTGTAATGCCGACTTCTTGAATATTTTGTTGGAGTTTGGTTTTTTCTAAACTAATTTCTATTATGAAGATTCCTCTGTCTATTTTGGTGGATCCAAGGTGTTCCACATAAATTCCTTGCTTTGGGTAGTGGATTGTAAATTTTGCTTGGGCTGCTGTCAGGCATGTAACCATTAGGACGAGTGCTATTACGTGTAGTAAGTGAAGTCTTGGCTGATTGGAGTGGGTATTCTTGTTTGGGGTAAATTTTCTTTTGAAGACATTTCTTTTTCTTCTTGTGCACCAAAGCGATTTGTTGCACTTTCTGATGGGCTGTCCTCGTCTTCTACTTTCGCTGGTACAGTGTTGATTGCTAGGTAAGGTGCTGATGCGGTTCCATAGCTAACAGTGGTTGATTCGTGCTCGGACATGGGCTCGGAACTGAACGGTGTTCTGACGGTGTCATCTTCTGGGAATTTTTAGATCGGAGGCACCTCTTTAACCTCCAAAGGCTTAGTTGAATGATTTTCCTCTTTGCATTGTGCGACCATGCTAACAACTTGAATTGGCGTACTGATAGTGAGAATGGGTCCAGACACTATCCATCCTAATTCCGTGTTTTACACTAGCAGGCCATCTTGGGTTTTCTTTAGCTCGTTTTGAATTATTATGGCGTGCTCTTTGGCACCAAGAATGAGGTCAATTGGGCCAGGTCTCATAAATGTTGGGTCCGCCAAGATCATATTGTTCCATGATTCGATATTTCCTGGAGATATCGGTTGACTGGGCATTGTTTGCGTTACTCTTGAAAGTACTATCGCTTCGACTTGTAGTGAGAACATACTTGGAAATCTGGGCTTGATCTGCACTTCTGTGGCCCAGTTGGAGTATTCTGGATCTCCATCTCCTACACCTGATATTGTAGCTTTGATACGTTTCCGTTGTAATCCTAGACGTTGGACGGCTTCCTCCGTAATGAGTGAAGATTGTGATCCTTGATCGATGAGTACCCGCAACTGGGTTTGTTTTAAGGTTGTGCTGGCTTCAACGATGGCTGTAGCGAGTAATGTGCTTATTTCCAGATTGGAAACATGATTTGTAGAAACATTTTTACTACTGAATACGTCTGGGCAGGCGCTCTGTTGTTGGGTGGAGATGTTCTCTGCTAGTTGTACTGATGTGCAGGTCTTTGCTGATAAGGGCGTTCTTGGGTTCTTTCTTGATGGAGTAGGGTGTGGTGTTGGCGACTGCAGATGTTACACTTGATTTGACTATGGCATTGCTGTGTAACATCGTGACTTAAACAGTTGGGACAAAGACGGTTGTCTTGAATGTATTTGTTCCTTTCGAACGTGGATATAGATTTGAATCTCTGGCAATGATATAACCCATGCTGAGCTTCTTTGCAAAACCAACAAATATTATTGGTACTATTGGTGAGGTGACTGGGTCTTTGTCTGGACGGAGCGATAGATTCCAATGACTGAAATCTTCTTTCCAGAAATTTGATTAGTTCTTCAAAATCTTGAACTTCATGTGGTTGGTGCAGACTTTGTTCATAGATTCTATTTGTTTCTGGATCCCATTTTCTTGTGACGATGCGTTCGACCAACCAAGATTGTTTATTGCTTGTAAACATTCTTTGGTGACGTCATGCAGCTGTTTGATCTGTTCTGCATTCTCTTGCTGGATTGTTGGCAAATCTAGTAGCCTATCTACTAGTTTGGTAACAAGGAGCCTGTTATTTTGGTATCGGTTCGGCAGGAGGGCCCATGCAGCTTCGTAGTTGGCTTCAGTTATTGAGAGATGCTGTCACGTTGGCAGCTTCTCCTCGAACGTTGGTTTTCAGGTACTGCATCTTTTCGGCTTTTGTCAGTGCTGGAGATTCGTGGACAATCCTTCGGAAGATATCGTGAAAGGAGTTCCAGTTTTCGTACCCGCCATTGAATACGGGTATGGAGACCTGTGGCAGAACCGTCGGTCTGTACCAGGCTGTCACTTCTTCTCTTGTCTCTGATCTCTTCTTTTGCAGGTTTTCAACGGCCTCTTCGGTCATTGGAGAAGTATTCTTTCTCCAAGGGGTCTGCGTGCACCATGATTTCTTCGTGAAGATCTTGAATCCCGTCCCATTGCTTTTGCATCTTCTTCATTTGTAGTTCATACCGGGCTTTGGATTTTTCTTCTTGAAGCTCTTGATTCACTTGCTGAATTGTATTATTAATCTGATCTAGTTTGAAGTACTGTTTTTTGAGGCGTAGTTGTTGTTCTGTGTTTTGGTTGACGATTGCGGCTCTCGGGTATTCGGATAGGCAGTTTTTATACTGTTGGTACTTCTCTTTGATTTGTTGGAAGAAGTTTGTGGTAAAATAGCAATGTGTCGGAATGTTTATTAGTTTTATCTTGATGTGGGTATTTTGGACGGTTTGCCAAATTTCTTCTAGGAGCTTCAGCCGTTCGGAAATGTACTTCTCTGTTTTTCTAGAGTTGGGGTCTTTCTTGAAGTTTGAGATAAGTTGCATGATTTTCTTTCCATGCTCTTCTTGTTGTAGGGCTAATTGGTTTAATTCTTCTGTTGACATCTTGGGTGGTACTCTTCTTTATTCGTCAGTAGTGTTGGATACAGGCTGGCCTTCTATAATAATAATAATAATAATATAGTTTATTAATAAATAAATAATAATAAACAAGGAGATACCCACGAAGCAACTTCCAAGTTGCTTGTTTGGGGTAGACAAAACATCCGTTTTATAACTACTACAGCAGTGCAAGCACATACAGGCTACAGTGGTGGGCAATGTCATAATTGAGAGTACGAGTCATAACCGGGAGTAGATATACATAATTACAGTAGTTGATCGTCTTAAGCCAGGAAAAAGAAACAGGTAAGCTTAGTATCACAATTCTAATTAAGTAATAAGAGATCATTGAAAACAGTTATATCAATTGGTATTATTTACTATATTATGTATTTCGGCTCTTTCTATTCTTTTTAATGAGTTCGAAATTTTTCTTTTGAATAGACTATAGCTAGATATTCCCATCAGATCACCAGGTACAAGTGCATAAAATTTTGCAGCTAGATATAGACAACTTCTTTGTCCAATGGTTTTGTAACATCTCGGTGTCAGAAACATTCTTTCTTTGTTCCTCGTCGAATAATGGTGTTCGTTTTTTGTTAAGGGGATTTTCCCCTGATATACGAGAAGAATAACTTTTAAGCAAAACAGTTGTCTAATATCGAAAATATGGCTCTCTGTGAAAAGTTCATCACTGGGAAAAGTTAACTGTTTTCCATAAATTATTTTTAGAGCCCACTTCTGAACAGTGCTCAAAGGCAGAAGGTGACTATCGCCAACGCCACCCCATCCCACTATTCCATATGATATATGGGACTGAACTAGGGCAAAGTACAGAATTCTCAAATCATGTATATCAAGGTAGTCTTTAAGTAATTTTAGTTTGTATAGTATGCACCTAATCTTGTTTGTTATGAATCTTATGTGGAGGTCCCATCGTAAATGTCGGTCCAATTGCACGCCTAAATACTTTATAGTATCCGTTTCTGGAATCTCTGTAGACGAGCCGATATACAATGTACCCAGATCCGGAAGGTGGTTTGCGTATGATGTAAATGGTAAATATTTCGTTTTACTGGTGTTCAATGTTAATTTATTGTGTTGGAACCATTTGCTAATCCTCGCAAAATCGATCTCAGCTTTTTCTTTTAGTTTGTCCCATGATTTATCTGAATAGGTTATTACGGTGTCATCTGCAAAACATACAATGCTGCCTTCAGAAGGGAGTTGTAACAAACTATTAGTATATATAATAAATAGGAGCGGGCCCAGAACCGTACCCTGAGGAACGCCAAAAGTAATTTTTCGCTCTATACTACTTACCCCATCAATATTTACCACTTGTGTACGATTCGACAAATAGCTTTCTAACAGTCTGTGGACACACCCTCGTAAACCATAAGACTCTAATTTGTTCATTAAAATGTCATGACTAACTGTGTCGAAAGCTTTTTTTAAATCAACAAATATGCTTAGAGTTGGTTTTTTTTGTCGATCATGTCGTACAAGTGGGTACTAAGGGTGTAGATAGCATCTTCGGTTGAGCGACCCTGACGGAACCCATATTGATTACTGGATATGATATTGTATTTATCCAAAAAAGCTGTTATACGCATTTTTAAAATTTGCTCAATTATTTTAGAAAATACAGATAGCAATGATATAGGGCGATAATTGTTTACGTCATCTTTTGGGCCACTTGGTTCTGGAAGCGAAGACTTGGATGGTCCTCTGGAAGTGAAGACTGTAGATGGTCTGGAAGCGAAGACTCGAATGGTCCTCTGGAAGTGAAGATCTGAAGCGAAGACTCGGATGGTCTGGAAGCGAAGACTCGGATGATCCTCTGGAAGTGAAGACTCTGGATGGTCTGGAAGCGAAGACTCGGATGGTCTGGAAGCGAAGACTCGGATGGTCCTCTGGAAGTGAAGACTCGGATGGTCCTGGAAGCGAAGACTCGGATGGTCTGGAAGCGAAGACTCTGATGGTCTAGAAGTGATGACTCGTATGGTCCTCTGGAACTGAAGACTTGGATGGTCTGGAAGTGAAGACTTGGTTCGATGGCTCGAAGGGATCCTCTGGAAGTGAGACTCTAGGTGGCTCTGGGGGTCCTCTGGGAACGAAGACTCTTGATGACTCTGGGGGTCCTCTGGAAGCGAAGACTCTGGATGGCTGGGGGTCCTCTGGGAGCGAAGACTCTGGATGGCTGGGGGTCCTCTGGAGGTGAAGACTCGGTTTGATGGCTCGAAGGGATCCTCTGGAAGTGGAGACTCTAGGTGGCTCTGGGGGTTCTCTGGGTGTGAAGACTCTGGTTCGATGGCTCGAAGGACCAATGTCCTGGCACTGGTGCCCGGAACTTACTTCTGCCTTTTGCGGCAGTGGATTACTTCCAACTCTTCTGCGTTCTCTCAGGTTTAGGAATGGTTGAGAGGTTTTAATCTGCCACCAGACAAGGCACTTGTGGCAGACAGAAGGTTGAAAGGTATTTAGTTGCTACCAGACGGGGCACTTGTAGCAAATATGATGAAGCCTATTTACTACCAGACGAGGCACTTGTAGTAAGGAGGACGAAGGTATTTGTGAAGGGATCTATCAGAGAGCAGCCTCACTCTCTGCTAGGGCCAAGGTGGCATGGGCATAGCGATAGGTAAGAGACACAACACAAACGAGTTGGATCTGATTTATTTCACTTTGTGTGGCTGTATTTATACAAAATATTTGCTTATATTTTATGTTATTGACGCACATACTACGTGCGTCACGCGTGCTGTTCTGCAACCTCAGTATGTTGCGTTTCTAGGTGACCTGAAATATAATTACGAGTAAATGATTTAATGTAGATTAAACAGCCCCCCTCCCCCGCACAAGTGTGTGGTTGCTTCTGGGGTACTCCTAGTTTGGAGTATTGTGAGGGTGAGAATTATTATTATTATCATTATAATGTAATTTTTGTCAAACGAAATAATTCTATTTTTTTCATTCCAAAAAAGCAACAAAAGATACATTAGTTTCCCCGTAAAACTGTGGCAGATACAAAAAAAGGCAAGAGACAATTTTTGCTTAGAATAAAAAAGTTATCATAGTGCATAAAAAAATTCTGTATATAAGGTCGTATTAGTATTTTTCTTGATAAAACCAATGTAGTGTATACCCATATCTCCGCCACTGGCTATATGGCGAACTTGGCATTATCACACACTGTATGTCTACTAAATTTCGTTTTAATATCTTTAACGGATGGAAACATAAAAAATAATACGTTAAATTTTTTGAGAAATTAAACACCCTGTAACTCAAAAACGAGGCGGATGTGGATAAAAATACTCAAAGTAGTAATATTTCAAGGTTTTCTACATCTGTTGCATTCTCCTAGAATAAAAACGCAGCAAATATGGCCCTGTCGTCACTCTATATAGGTAGTAGGTACCTAGATGCTTTGTCTCAGCCGCAGATGGCTTGAAAACAATGCGGGTGACATCTCACATTAGACAACACGCAGAGCGGTTTGTTTATCATTATTTCATGTACACCAAGCTCGGAATTAAGAAATAAGCTCTGCAGTTAACAGAAATCAGAATAAAGTGTAGTCTTCATAAGAAATAAAGAATACTTATTTTCCCATTCGTTAAATATTCTAAGCAAATAAAACTCGAGACTGTAGTGTTCCCGGTAATTTTTACTGAGGCAGCGTTTACCCTGGGCAAAGTGCGCCGTCGATAAAAATATCCGATAACACGACAGTCTATCGTTATATTATAATACGATAAAACCACATTCAACTTTATATCTACTCAGTTGAAACGTATATAATGCTACAAAGGATGATTAAAAAGTAAAAAATTATCGATTTGATAATATGCTTGATATTTCTTAATATATTAGATATTTAATGTAAAAGCGTCAGGCGCTTTTTGGGGCCTTATGGCCCTAAGTTATTATAACGATTTAACCAACACCAAATCGATGCAGTTTCACAACTTAAAACGATGCCTTGTTTATGAATAGTAACGTTGCCAGTTTGATTTAAAATTTATTTTATTAGTACACACATATAGCGCTCAAGGCGTTGACTGGCGTAATATATCAGTCGACGCTCCAGGCTTTTACCTTAAATAATTTCAAATTGAGAAATATACAAGCATATTATCAAGTCAATTATATTTTACTTTTACTCCTTCCTTCACCATTTGCATAATTTCAAATCGATACCACAATTAGTAGTGGTTGAAAATCGATTTGCTATATTCTACAAAGTTAAATACAAAGGGGAGACCGGGGCACATTATTTACCGAGCATGTTTATATCCTGAGGCGCATAGCGCCTCAGGATATAATATACTAACATTAAAATATTGCCATATTTTACATATTTGATTAGAATTTGGTTTTTTACTTATTTCTCGCTTTTTTCAAGTAGCCTGGGAGTTCAGTTGTCAACCTGATAAAATGAAACTAATTTTTAAATGTCCTATAGAAATTTTTTCATTATTTACCTAGGTATTTATTTATTATCATTATTTACCTAGGGAGAGAAATATTACTTCTCATTAGAGGAATGAGGTCAATAATGGTGATTTTTCAGGTTAGTAGTAAAAAAATATATTTGTGTGTAGCGGCAATAACAAAATTGACAGATGCTTATTGTATGCCGTTTAGGCGTATGCCTAATAGCAACCTATACCGCGCAAGCAAGAGAGACGTCCGACCGGGGGAATAATTTGGCGGTCATTTTTAACCCTAAAGGAGCCGGGAAATTTGAAATAATTTGTACGGGTGGGTTCCATAAATAATGTAATGTCTTGGTTGTTGTTTTGTGTAAAATGGAAATTATTTTAGTTCAAAGTACAACATATAGGTCCAAGATTTTTGTTGGTACCTAATGGTTTTGTAGGTTGAGAAATTATACAACTTAATCAAAACAACATATTTTAATCATCATAAAGAGAACTAATTTAATTATTATTGTACATTATAATACCTTATAAAATAGCTATACATAATAAATAATTACTTATAAGAAAACTTGAAAATATTAGTTTTGAAAGGCTATTAAAAAAAATTGGCAAAACTTACGAAAAAGTGGTTTATTTTGCTTGAGTCAGTACTACACAACATTTTTTTCACTTAAGTTTTAAAGAGCACATCGACAAGATTATGTCTTTCTGAATTTTTAGGCGGCTAGTTTTATTCTTTTTGTTTGTTTAAAAAATACAAGCGAAAGAAAACTTGGTAACTTCAACTTCTACAACTGTAATCTTTAGTTAAACAATGCAAGTGAAGTGATTTCTAATTACGCTCTTTTTAATAAGCTGGCGGTGATCTGCAGTTAACAAGTTTACTTGCTGCTGCCTGCTGCTGTTTGCATTTCTTCGGTTAATTCTATTTGCTCCAGAAATGCGGCTCTCTTCGTCGTATCGATAATTACAATGTCTCCATTCTTCTTTGGCCTAAATCCACATACCAATAACATTGTTTTTGCACTCGACGCGCGTTTCGCTAACCAAGTTAGCATCATCAGGAGATGATTAAAACTCTTTAATAACCAAGTTAGCATAATCAGGAATTTATTAAAACTCTTTAATCATCTCCTGATGATGCTAACTTGGTTAGCGAAACGCGCGTCGAGTGCAAAAACAACGTTATTGGTATGTGGATTTAAGCGAAAGAAGAATAGTGTATCGCCAATAGGTTCCAAATTCCCAACTTAGTTGACAATGCCTCCATTTTCCTCATCTCCATGAGTTACCTACTTCTTGAAGCGGTATGAATTTCTTTGGTGGTCTTACCAATTTTCACGCCACTGCTTCTTCGGTTAGGTTTCTAGATGGTGGAGCGCCACTTTTCGCGTTCTTTCGTGTTGCATTAGAAAATCCTGTTCATCAAAACGAATAGAACACGCATACATATTACATATAGTCCTTTCAGAGAATATTATTGTCGATGACACCTACAGTACTAAGCCATTTTCTAAATTTAGTTTTTTCTTTTGAAAACGTAAAAATCGGAAACAAATCAGATAATATCAATGAAATAGTTATTTATGTACCAAGGCACTGAAGTTCAACTTTTTATGAGTTATGTGGAATTTAGTTGCCGAGGCTCCTGGCCGAGGCAAATAAACCACATGAGTCATAAAAAGAACTTCAGTGCCGAGGTACATAGGTATTATATTTTTCTTGAAATTGGGGAAAAATGACTTATTAGGCAATAAAACAATCATACGGGATCACCCGTCCATGAACCAACTGCGCGCAGCGTTGCTTGACTTTGACGATCGCTCTACCTAGGTCAAGTAAGACAAGACACGGCACCTTCGCACAGAAAAACCAAACTGCTGCTTCTTGTGCAGCCTCCACAACAAATCTATCGATATTCGAATAGCTCACAGCTAAACTTCGCCTCATGTCTTGTTATTTAGACAAAATAAAGACGATTTATTATTATTATTATTATTCAAACCTACTAAAATATTTGTACTGAAAGATTGCGGTGCTATATAAGTAACAATTTCGCAATGTGTACGAATAGTTAAATGGGCCTTTATCGGCCGGGTTTAGAATATTTGGTCACTTTTGACGGACGATGGCTCCGCGTCTGACGTTTGATGTTTAATCTCACCAAGGCCTATTTATTGAAAAAATCGTAAAATAATGGGTTACTTCAGTGCCGATTTCTGAGCTTTTAATGACGATTTTGGGACACTTCACTGCCGATTTCAAGAAAACAATATTATTTGGCAAAAAATTATACCTATTTACTTACCTCTGGAATGTAATTTCACAATCTGGATGTAAAAGTCTCTTCGCATTTTTACAATTCTTTACCAAGTCATTTTTGATCTCGTAAATATGAAAACGAAAAGCTATTAACCGTACAAAATAAAAAGAAGAAATCGCGTTTAAAAATAAAAACGCGTCTCTAAAAAAAGCATGTCACGCTGACTTTTGTGATTTTACCGGCGCCTTCAAAAAGTATAATGCAATTTCATTCATAATATGGTATAAAAAAATGTAAACAAAAGCGGTATATGTAAATATACAGGTATGCGGGTTTCGGCTATCAGTCGCCTAGTCGACTTTTATACACGGTTGTAGCACACGAGAAAGTTCTCGGTTTTTAAAAGCTTTTATTTAACTTGCAATGTATGTATGTATGTATGTATGTATGTAATTTGTTCGGGTGGAATCTTGCAACTCAATTTTGAAGCAGATATCTTCAACCGATCGAGCTGAAATTTTGTACACACGTTTAATTTGGATGACAATGCATGATTATATGTGTGACGTCATTCTAAATCCAACATGGCGGATCACCCAAGATGGCGGACTAGTTAAATTTCAACCGATCGAGCTGAAATTTTGTACACACGTTTAATTTGGATGACAATGCATGATTATATGTGTAACGTCATTCTAAATCCAACATGGCGGAACACTCAAGATGGCGGACTAGTTAAATTTCAACCGATCGAGCTGAAATTTTGTACACACGTTTAATTTGGATGACAATGCATGATTATATGTGTGACGTCATTCTAAATCCAACATGGCGGAACACTCAAGATGGCGGACTAGTTAAATTTCAACCGATCGAGCTGAAATTTTGTACACACGTTTAATTTGGATGACAATGCATGATTATATGTGTGACGTCATTCTAAATCCAACATGGCGGAACACCCAAGATGGTCATTAGAAGGTCTCCTCATTGAAGAGCTAGACTGTTCTAAACTAACCGGCAAACGACCTTGCAACAATGATGCGTTAACTGAGATGAATAGACTCAGACACCTGGCCAAACTAAAAATTACAAAATAAATTAAAAGTAAAAAAATATTTTTAAAAAAAGCTTTTATTTAAATGCGCTAAAAAGAATAAAATAATCTTTTCTTTTAAAACTTTTACTATCAACTTATAACGTCATTCCACAATTTATATGATATAAAAGCTTGTCGCGAGATTTAAGTTTTCAAACTAAGTAAATACCACTACTTAAATCTCGCGACAAGCTTTTATATCATATAAATTGTGGAATGACGTTATAAGTTGATAGTAAAAGTTTTAAAAGAAAAGATTATTTTATTCTTTTTAGCGCATTTAAATAAAAGCTTTTTTTAAAAATATTTTTTTACTTTTAATTTTTTAGCCCCAAAACCTTGTTAGTTCCGCCTGTTTCCAAGCCACGCGCAAGTGGTCCGGTCTTTTATTTTGGGAGTGAATAGTATCTCTGTCTTTTGTTTCTGGTCCCAGTCTCGGTTAATCTAACCTTTTCTGTGGCCTCGATCTCAGTCATTCCGTCAATAAGTGCGTGGTACGGCTCGTCGCATCTTTACAAAATTATTATCGGTGCCTCGCTTGCTCTAAGAAGTAAACAAAATGAAAAATAGTGTACAGAACATTTTGAAAGGTAACTTTGTAAGTCTTTTATTGACACAATAAGTTGAAATAAAAGTTCTTGGGTGGCCAACTCCAGATTTACAATTATCTCAACCAGATAAAGTTGTAAGTCGCAATTTTCCGAGACAGTGTCCTAGAAATATACGACAAGAGAAATTAAATGCACTGTTTTATTTTCACTATTTATTGTTTTATGAGGAAGGAATGGATAAGACATGGTCTAGAACAGGATTCAAAGATTTAATTGTAGTTACCTACTGAATCTCAACAATGACAGTCCAATCTCGTTGCCTTGTTTAGCCTTTACAAATAAACTTGTCAGATACTGTCACTGACCAAGAATATTCTTTCAGCTCCAAAATTCGCACAAAATCGCTTTCTAACCTTTCACTTCTTCTAGGCCCAATTCCCAGGGCTTATATACTCAATCGGAAGACTGGAGAATACTCTAGAATATCCCTGGCCAATGATAGTTTACAAATAAATCATAAAATTCTAGCAAACTTTCTAGAAAGTGATGGAAGCTCTACAGGGAAAACAATGAAAAATAAATGAATGTGGGGCCCTGGGGGCCTCAGGCCAACAAAGATGTGAGGCAATACGCCTCTAAACTAATCATAAAAATTGTAACGCTGTAAGTAGAATACCGAAACTTAAAATGTATCTGCTAAATCTTTGAGTAGGTTAGAAAACAGTGCAAACGTGTTCATTGAAAGCTGATATAACAACTTTGGAGGCATTTTTCGTTACATTATAAAAGAAAAGAGCTTTCTGATCGGCAAATGAATTGTTCTACAGAACTACCATTTTTAGGCAAGGTTTAGTATTGCCGCTCAGTTAAATTCCATGTACCGGCAAAACATTATTAAACAAACCGAAGCCATAGAAACAAATAGATCTGCTTTACAAAGAATAATAAACTGGCAACTGGAACTAGCGTTACGATGGAAATAAGACTCTCAAAATTGTGGTATTTTTGTACTCCAGCTAGAATTCGAACCCGGGACTCCTATATACTGGGACTGCATAGGCACTTAACCAACTAAGCTACCGGAGCATACGGGTTCCATCGGCTAAATGATATTTGTTCCAACAGACTATGTAGTGAGTAGCGATGAGATGTATAGGAGACTTCAGCGTCCTCCACAACTACTTAAAGGGGTGAGAGAGTCGAGGATAACCATTCATTATTATTATACCTAACTGAGAGCATCTTTATGTGGTGACTCGTCCATTGTAACTGATCATCAAATGCCTAAGTAATATCTAGTGCCAATCTTACTGGTAATAAGTTGCGATCCAACATAGGACTAGTCGTCACTGAAGGTGCTTACGGATACGATTAGCAAAAACGTCTGGAAGATTTCCATCGACCAAGGCGCGACAACCAGAAAATTTGTTCTCGTACCTATATTAGGTAATTTATATTATATATAAATATTACCAATTACTATAAAATATATTTAAAGTATAACAATTCAATATTTTCACTACTAATATGCGTATATTTTTTTCTGAATATTTGGACATTATAAATAAATATATTTATATTAAATTTTACAATAAGTAATACTGCACGCTGGAAAAATATTTTTGAAACTATTATACACTTTATTAATAATGAATGTAACAAATAGTCAAATTATAAACATGAATATTATATGTGATATCATCTTAGTTTTTAGATTTAAGACGCACACAAGTTATTAAACCAAATACCAGTATATTTGCTCTTATAATACAGCCGATATTATAAAAATATTTTACTTTGTAAAATATAGTAGGTATTGCTGTGCCAAATAGTATTAAATTTTCTAATACATATTATTTTATTTTAGCTTTAAATATATTTTTTTCTCCGTATGTGGTTGCCACAAAACACTATTTATTTATAATTATAGGTACAAAAATCTCTACTTAGGTATTTACTTATGTATTTTACAAGTGATTTCTTGCTGGCAAAATGAAAGAAATTAGGAGGTTATACTGGCAATGGTATGGTACGTTGAAATTAGAAGCAATAAAAGAAAACAGTTCCAAAATCTTCTGAAGAAGTTGGAACAGATGTATGCATAATAATAAACCTGAAATACGTACTACAAATAGTTTCTACAAAATTGATCAAAATTTAAAAAAAATATAATTTGCCCTCCTCTGCATAGCATAGGTACATACAATAGTATATTTTCTAACAAGTGCAGAAAGTGGCACTTTTCCGCACGCGATTGCAGTTAGCTGAACGACGCGTAGCGGAGTTCAGCCAAGAAATCGAGTGTGGAAAAGACACTTTCCGCAAGAGTTAGGAACACTATTTTTTCTACAAGCGTGCGGTATGCGTGCAGTATGCACTTTTCCGCACGCATTTACTTTTCCGCACGCATTTTAGTTTAGAAAGTGTCACTTTTCCGCACTAGTGGGGAAAAGTAGTGCGGAAAAGTATTTTTCCGCACTAGTGCGGAAAAGTGACACTTTCTAAATTAAAATTGTGCGGAAAAGTGTACTTTTCCGCACGCTTGTAGAAAAAATACTTTAACTGTATTAGCTACTGTCCGATTCAATAAAATTTTTTCCACAAAAAAACTGCGCTCTCTTTCATATACTAAAAAGTAGCTTTATACTTTAAAACTGGAATGTATTGATTCCTAAAATTTAATACGATATTTCCATGTAAAGTTTTACCAACATCCTGTCCTGTAGAATTTCTGTGTGGGCTTATTTTTAGGGTAAAATTTGTTCCTAGTATTATTTTCATTATGTTTGCTTAGTTTCCATAAACTTAAATTGATCAGATTAATTTCTGGATATTTAAATTTTATTTAGATTAGTAGGTATTAAAACTTTAGAATTTAAATTTTATTTACATTAGATTAATGAGTCCTATGTGATTCATGCCATTATTTGTAATATTTTCCAGTTAAACAACAGCAGTGTAGCAGTTATTCATATTAGGGAAAATTGACTCTAGGGATATTGATGTTGCTGTTTCGGCGTTTGTTCATAAACTTGTTAATGAGAAGTACCTAATAATCTGGCTGATTGGCATTGGTGTTTTAGTTATTTATCACAGAAAATTGACTTTATGGATATTGATGTTGCTGTTCCTGCGTTTGTTCACGTAACCTGTCTGATTGGCATTATATACAGTGCGTCTCAGAATAAGTGAACAAAGAAAAGTGAAAACTTTCCAACGCGTTTTCAGTTTTGAAAAATCTAGGTGGCCTTGACAAAAATGATTTAATATTTTCGGCTTAGGATAAGGTTTGTTATACGATATCGTACAATTTCATTAAGAGTTTGTTGAAATTTAACAATAAGTTCAATTAATTTCTGGGATCACTTCGAAAGATGAGATAAGGGCATCATAATACTTATAACAACAAAGTGTGAACTGTGAACTATAACGGTAACTCTAAAGATGTCGTCTGGCATACAATAAGTAAGAATATAGTCGCAATATGGAATCAAATAAGTATCTATACAAGAGAGATAGGTATAAAGATCGCCTTTATGTAGGGTGATTCAGTCATGATGTAAAAATATTTAACCCCTTAATTTTTTTTGCAGTTTTAATTGATGCTCAACATTTTTGGGCATTAGGTGGGTGCATTGATATTTACAAAATAAGAAAATGATGGAGATTAGAAATCAACAAGTGAGTCAAAAAGATAATAAATTAACTTAGACCATGATGTTTTTATCGTCACAGCAGAATATTTCGAAATTTTTTGAGATTTCTGTGAAAACGTAAAAACCGACATTTATACGACATGTGCAACTGGCAACTACGCATCAGCGTTGACGAGCGAGCTTACAAGCTGACGAGGCAAGCGCCGTTAGATAGGGGTTTTAATGCATGTCTGAAAATATGTTTTTTGTTGACTTTAGATTTTTTTAATTTCATATTCAAATTATGCTATTTTTAAAACCAGTGGTTAAATTTTTTAACATCATGACTGAATCAACCTGTATATACCCCCCTTATACTTACTGGATTTCTTATTATGGCTATATTCTTATTCAATGTACGCCAGACGACACTTTTATAGTTGTCAACCCAGTAGATTACATTGTAGAAGATGAGAGAACGAAACAAGCATCGAAGATACAAACTAGGTAGTATCCATCTAACTATAATAATGGCGCATTTGGAAACAGATCTCTCTCCATAAAAATTATCCGAATCCAACCTTGCTGCTCTATTCAGATTAAACTGTAAATTACGTTAGACCGTAAAGTAAAAGATGCAAGGCTAATTCCAATACCACGTCTGTGTTACTAGACTTTGGGTGCTATGTAACTGGGTAGTTAACTTAACGACATCGTTTAAACTACGGCCATATCCGAATGTCCGAATAGAACGACCGCACGTAAATACAGAATCCGAGTGTTTAAGAAATATTATTGCTTTAGCAAATGACACAATCTGTTTAAAAAATAAAAGCGGTATCGATACACCCGAGGTCTAAAAGATAAAAAGAGTAAATATCCTACAGGGTGGTGAAACTTTTGTTGGCGGTTGGCCCATAAAAGTTCAAGGGATCTGTAGAAAACGTCAAAATAAGTAGATTTTTCATATAAACATTTATTGAAATATTTATTAACAATTTTCGTAATATAGGGTGTCAAAGTTTTTTTTTTTCAAATTTTCTTGTTCCTGAAGCAAAACTAAATTTTCCAATAAATTCTACGAAAAAAACAAATATTGCTTTTTCGACGAATCTACCTATCGATTTTAAAATTAATTTTTGAACGTTTTAAATTTTTTAACAAAAAAAAACAAAGCATAGACCTAGGCTTTTAAAATTTTGAGCACCTACTCAGTTTTTCATCATGAACAGGTTTGTTAATAATACACACATCAAAAGAATCTAGAGGACAAATACTTAAATATTTAAATATTATTATTAATACTTGAATATTTAAAAAAAATAGTACGACTACGAGCAGTTCTAGCAACTGATAATGCAAACGTATTAGTGTTTTTTACATTAAAAAAAATTGCAGATTTTTTTTATAAAAATTACGAAAAACCTTCTTAATTTAATAAGTATTTTGTCATTTAGTGGTGGAAAAATTTGGTTTGATTTTAAACATTTTATGATGCAGAGACATAATTTTTAACGTGAAACGATGTTAGATGCTATTGATATGTTGGAAGCTGGAATTTCACAAAGGGATGTCGCAGAAGCTCTTAACACATTGTTGCGTTCAATCATCGAATTGATAAGTACAATGGAAGTCGCACAGGTACCACTTTCATTGTTGTTTGGGCCCAGAAAAGGACGAATCAGAAGTGGCACTTGGCTAATTTAAGAGGGCAGAGGGGTATTTTTATGAGGTGGTGGGGACGGAGAGTATTGCTAGGCCGCCAGATCCTTAGAAAGGTTAAAATATGTCAACATATTTTTCACTATCATTTATTCATTTCGGGTAGGTATACCAATGAAATAAATATGAAAGCAATTAATATTATCTAATGTGTGCCGGTAGTAAAATTATAATGTTTTACGAACCATTTATTCTATTTATCTGAGCCCAGAAAACCCACAACCTGACCCCTGTTTTCTGGGACTTGATTATGGAAGCGGAATGCTTGACAACAGCGCGGCGCGGCGCATCAGATTCCGTTCTTGCGGTACTGCCAGATCGTCCAGTCGGGAGCCGGTACCCAAGGCAACCCACAAAAATATAATGCAAATTTAATTCTTTAAAACTTTAATTACTTTAAAATTTACTTATAAAAATGTTAGTCCTTGATAGTATTTTGGTTGATATTAAATTGAAGGCGATAAAAATAGCTAAATGAATTTAAGGAAATTGTCAGGCCTAAAAGCTGACGAATTCCGGCAACGTCGTTCGTGGCCTACGGCTGGCGCGCCACCTAACGCCAGACGCCAGACAGCGTCAGCATGTTCAATTGAGGTTAAACCTCTTATAAAACGTAAACAATAAAACGAAAAACGATTACCAATTTGTAAGTAAGAAAGCCCAGTATTATTATCATGACTGTGATAAAAGTAGCCAAAACAGGGACCAGATAAGGTGTACAATATGTATTCAGCTCAACTTGACTGCTTCGAATACTTCGTTGCTGTATTTACACTAAAAGTGCATTGTGCCCCAGAAAACCCACTTTGTGCTTAGGTTTTGTGACGAAATGGCCCCGCAATATTGCTGTGTTCGTGGATGTTCTAACAACACGAGGAATGTTGGGATAAGTTTTTTCAAAATACCTGGTGATGAAAACAGGTAGGTACCTATGTGTAATTTGTCCCTACCTTGTTACCACATTATTATATCCTTATTATAAATGTTATGTCCTACGTACTACCCCTTTTACTGGGGTATTACCTACCCCAGAAAACCCACAAATGGTTTCCTACTGGTTACCTACCTACCTAACTATTGTTTTTAATTTTTTTCCAGGTGTTATGCCTTGATGAGAAAGTGTGGAAGGCACGATTTGTTAGAAAAAACGCCCACACAGCTTTTTATTAATTATAAAGTTTGTTCAATGCACTTTGAAAATAGTATGTTTGCAAACCAGTCGAAGTCTGGGCTAAAGAAAACAGCAATACCAACTGTGTTCTCATCATGTAAGTACCTTCATTGGTAATTATGGAAATTAGTGTATGCACCGCCCGACTTTTTTGACATTTTGGCTACCCCCCTATTTTCGAGGGCCCTGAACACGAATCTGACCTCGGTGTTTTGAGGTCGGACATAGTTTCCGAGAAAGTGAATTTTCAAATTTCCTTTTGACACCCCACTTTCACGGCGATATTTATGGTTATAATCCGGATACATTTTTAGTGTACGCAGCTCAAATTGATCACCACCCCATTGTGCGCCTTCTGCAACATCGAAACTTCGCGAAAACCCGCGGAAAGACCGAAATTTTGAAAGATTTATGTCGTGTTTAGGTACGTCCGGCCCGGCCGCTGTTTTCGTAAAGTTTCGATGTTGCAGAAGGTGCAAAATAGGGTGGTGATCAGTTTGATCTAAATTCATCTCGATTATAACCAAATATCATCGGGAAAAAGTGGGGCTCTTATTTGCTATCTGGGCAAAATATACAAGCTGTGGAAGCTAGGGAATCCGCGATAAGCCAATGTCAACTGGAAAGTTTCGCCTCAATGTGAAAATCTTATTACGCACCGAATGTTAGCAAATATTTTCCCAAACACGGGTCGGCACTGTTGGTACAGGCCGAGTGGGGAGGGCTATCTGAATGCAATCGTAAATAGGGTACCCCTGGGAAGCTGGCTACTATAAAAAGGAGAATAGGCCATGGAGCATAATAAGCAGTGCTGCTCGTTTATATGGGCAATAAGCTAAGCATAATTTTATATGGTGTGAAGAAAAAAGACAACAGTAAAACAGTATAAGAACTAGGATTGCCAATCTTTGTTGAAGTCTCAGCAAAATATATATCGTCCATTGCAGTCTTACCCAAAGCGATTCTACATCAGAGGCGCTATCGAGTATGATGTGTCAAGCCCTGTGTGTTTGAGACTCCGTTTTGCTTGTGTGCCGTTCATACACGAAGGCTATACTAGGATCCAGCTATTATTTTTGTTTTATGTCTATTACTATCCTTAAATTTACGATGCAAATGCTAGTCATTTTCCGAATATAATATTAATTTGCAAATAGAAATGGAAAAAATGGTTGATAGTGAAGTTATAGTAAGTTATATTTTTCGTTAATTAGCATGGACTCCGCAAGAGAATCAACCTGACAATCAATGATTCTACTGCGCAACTCGGAGCGTCACGTACCTAATAAGCGGCTGGTGCTCGAGGAGGCAGGGGGAAGGAAAAAAGAGCAACTCTGGAGCATCAAGCTCAAGCATACCCGAAAGAATGAAATGGAAGTGGACTCCTCCCAGCAAACAAATCATCCGTGGCCAATGTCTGGGCCAATGTAGGCAATGTCGGCAAAGTGTTGGATATTGGCACCTAATATTGGCCCAGAAGACATATGACACTGGCCATTAAAAAAGGAAATTTGAAAATTCACTTTCTCGGAAACTATGTCCGACCTCAAAACACCGAGGTCAGATTCGTGTTCAGGGACCTCACAAATAGGGGGGTAGCCAAAATTTCAAGAAAATCGGGCGGTGCATACACTAATTTCCAAAATTACCCCTTCATTATTAGATAATAATATGTATTTTTTGCTGATACTTGTAATTTTGCTGCAATTAATTTTTTTTACTAGGTTATATCGATGAGGCTTCTTCACAGAGTCCTTCTGTGTCTGTATGCAGCAATTTGACTTTGTTAGAACCTCAACGAGAACTTGATCAACCACTCTCGATCGCTCAACCTTTGGATCAACCAAGTACACCCCATCTGTCACAGTCACCTATAGGCGATCTCCACAGCATTACCGACTTTTCAGTAGCATCAAAAGGTAATGATCTATATTCACAAACTGTTATTATAGTATACACACTCAAACTTATATGGCATCACGCATTATTTGCGATAATTTTTTTTTTGTCAAAAAAATTATATGTCATGGAAAGTCAAAAGTGTTTACTAACAAAAACAGTTAAATGTGAAAAACCCGACAATATAAATTGTAATAAATATTAAGTGATTCCATATTATTAGTTTGGATGTGTGTATATTGTAATTTTTTGTATTACTTATTTTGTTATTGAATAATTCTATTTTTAGATGCTAATCAACAAACTCCTCTTAGTTTGAGTGCACATAGTCCGAGAAAGCATTCATTAAAGTTACAAATAAAAAAACTCCAAAGAAAGTTGCATCCGATGTTGGAGCAAGCTGTCGACAGTGCCGACACTGAAATAAATGACGAACAATTTCTTGCCATTTGTGAGAAAAAAACTGTCTGCTTCAATGCTACTATTTGTAAGGCATTATTTAGAAAATTCGAAAAAAGATCCACAGGGATATCGTTACTCGTCAGATATGAAACAATTTTCCTTAACAATTTATTTTCTAAGCCCAAATGCTTATAGATTTTTAATGAAACCACTTTATTTGCCATCTAAAAGCACTCTTCAAAGAATAACTAGCAAATGGCGTATAACTGCAGGTCTTAACAGTTTCATTTTTGAGGTTATTAAATCAACAGCTACAAATTTAGAGGGTTCTTCAAAACAGTGCATTCTTTGTATTGACGAAATGTCATTAAATTTTTTTTTTATTTTACAATAGATCTTCCGATACCATTGTTGGCTTTCATAATACATTGAAGGAAAAAAGATATATGCTCCTGCTAAATATATTTTAGCTATTATGGCTAGAGCAATATTTGCTAAGTGGAAGCAACCAGTTGCTTATTTCTTTATTGATACTGATCAAGGATCAAATTTTGTACAATTTTCAAAATCAGTTGGTATCTCTCCAAACTCTTCACATTTTTATGTCGATAGCGAAAAAATATTTTATATTTTTGATGTGCCGCACGCATCTCTTAAAATCAACACGAAATAATTTTTTCAATTACACATTCGAAACCTCTGAAGGATGTACAAATAAAACGTATATTGACCAAATTTATAATAAACAAAAACATAAACCTTTGGCTCTTCGGCTGTGTCCAAAATTTACAGATGAACACATTAATTCGAGTCCTTTTAAAAAAACTAAAGGTTAGTTTAGCCGTCCAAGTTTTCAGCGCAATGGTAGCTGCGGCACTTAATTCCTTTATTGAATTCGGACAATTCCCCCCTTCGGCAAACGCTACAGTGTCATTTGTAGAAAAAATTGATAAGTTATTTGATATCTTAAATTCCTCAAAAATATCAGGCAGTAAGAAATACAATAGACCTTTCAAGTCGATTTTTTAAAGGAAATGTTTACATATTTTGAGAATATTAAAATTTTAAAGCAAAATATAGAGGTTACCAATAAAGTTAAATTTTTGAAAGGGTGGCAAATCGCAATAAATTCATTTTTAGGTCTTTGGGAAAAATTTCATTGTTTAGAGTTTAGTTCCTTATACACTCGACGCTTAAACCAAGATTGTCTCGAAAAATTTTTCGGCACTATAAGGCAGCAAGGGGGAAATTGCTTGAATCCAACCCCCATCCAATGCGAAAGGGCTTTCAAAAAATTATTTTGTTTAAATTATTTCCAACACGCGGATGCGAATTGTATTAAGGATTTTGATTCATTATTGTCATATGTAACCACCGAACATACACAAATTTACAACAAAGTTGTTGTGGGAAATGCAAGATCTATTTTTTCTGATTTAAGTACGGTGGCACCAGATTATATTGATTTCCAACTTCATGAATCAAATAGTATATCACATGTTTGTGGACATTTATTAAGAAAGTGCTTGGATCAACATTCATGTGAAGTTTGTATTAAATATTGTAAACGTCATACATTAGGGGATACTGATTTGTTTACTTATTTTAAAGCATACAATCAAGTGGTAACGAAACCTTTGGACATTTATTTTCACCTCCTGATAATTACCTCAATTATATTGAAACTCTCGAAGTTAATTTTTGTACCCTCTTTCCAAAGTTTGCTTTAGAAGAAAATGTTGGTGTGAAATTAAAAAATAAGCTGCAAAACATTTCATATCAACATCCATGCCCTAGTTTTAATCATGCCTATTTATTATCCCTTTATGTAAGATTTAGAATCTATTCTTCTTTAAAATTTTTAAATCGTGATATTGTTTCTAATAAAACTAATAAAAATTATAAACTTCGAAATTTACAACATTTATAAGTGCTGCCAGGGGTCATTATTTTTAAAAATTAGGCTAAGTTGATAATGTATAGTGTGCATGTGCATAATATGTACGTAAGTAGTTTATAATAGCTATCTTTTGTATTTATAGGTATTATATTTTATATGTGCTATTGTTTTTGAATTTTTTTTATAGATTTTAGTTATAAACATTTTTGATAAATAACGTTTTTTACTACCAGTGATACGAAGGTCAACCAATTTTGCAAATAATAATTGTTATGGATCTATATAAAAAAAAAAATAATTGCCAAGCTATGAGTTTTGACGCAAGTCGATTGAAATATTGTAATATTTCAACCACCCAAGTCCAAGAGTTCACTTGAACCTAAATCATAGTTGTTTCTAATTAATATAGGTAAGTATAAAATAATAAAGAGGAAATATTGTGAAATTTCCATGTACAATAAATAAAATGTATTTTTCTCTTTAGTAAAATATTAATATTTATATTTTTTTCATTAGTAAAATACCTACTTAAAATCACTTCTGGAGATCCAAATTTAAATAGATCTAACCCCAAAAAAAACTTTACTATTCTAAAAATTAATTTTGCTATATAAAACACAAAATTTTCTATAGCCCGGACCTGACCGTGCCAACGCAATGGGCAAGTTCTACTCTGTCCAAACTACGGTGGGCGTGGCCAATGCGCAGATGTCAACGGCGGAGAGTTCATTTCCTATGCGCGAGAGGGGAAATTGGAACCGCGACATCAAAGGCGCCGAAAGCAAGTGCCACTTCTGATTCGTCCTTTTCTGGGGTTTGGGGCAGCCAACTCTAGAGAGAGATAGGTTTCAAATGTGCAATAATTAAGACAAGGACGCCTAATGAACGTGTCAGCTGATTCAGGCAAAGGAGGTATATAGGGATGTTGCATATTAATGGTCGAATTTAACGGGCATGTACCGTAATTCTCTTTATTGTATGATCTGTATTCCGAAATTCGGGGCTTGTTTGTAGGAATGAGAATTTTTCTATATAACCACAATTATGCCAATATTGCACAAAAAAAAGTAGTGAATTGATTAAAAAAATTACATGGCAATTTTATGTACCTGTAAGTAAATTGAGACAAATAAAATACAAATTCCAAAATAAAAGTTTCTTTTAAAATAAAGGCGACAAAATATCTAGGATAAGGTATACATTTTCAACTTTAATTACTTATCTTAACTGATTTATTAATTTTAAAATTCAACTTAATAGGAAAAGCATGACGTAGCTTTTACATATTTTTATACAATTTTTAATGTTTAGGCATCTAACAACCTTATTAAAGGGACCAGAACCTCAAGATTAATTCCATCTTTGACTACGAAGAGCTAGGTTCATTAGCACAATATTTTGCCAGTTTTTTCCCTTGATAGAGTTTCCATCATGACTTGGAAAATAAAAAACTGTAGTAATTACATACTTTTTAAGTTTGCGCTGCCCAAAATTCTCTATGAAATTGCTCTCAATAAATTGTTGACTACAAATGCAAGTAAATACTTGTAGACAGTACAAAATTTGTCCTTTTTATTGGTGCTATCCACTTGTCTATAATATCACTTTATCTTCTTGGAAAACTGCAAAGTTATTAGCAAAGATTTTTAAGACTTACGAATGAAAAGAAACCCCACTATTCTTATTCTTTCCCGTTTGGTACATCCAAATACACAACAGGAGTTGACCCTCTTTTTTGTAATTTACAACTTAAACCCTTAAACAGAGAGAATATAGCCACATACCTAAATTAAATTTTCTCTCCGATCTAAAAATAATATTAAACCAAACACCAACTAAGAAAACTCAACGCCATTTTATACGAAACTGCCACCACGACACGAACTCAAATCAATACAATAATTATTACTCCCATTCGTACTGGGACTTGGGACAGAAGGAAAATTAAAATGACGTTTGACAACGGAACTCGTTTGAAGCACAGGACACAAAAATAGAAAGTTAGGACAAACACCTCTTTTGTGTTATGTGGTTTTTGCCGGAATCAGCTGATTTATTTACTGTTTCACTTACTCAAGGTTGGCTGCCAGTTTCTCTCTCTACACTCCTTCCATCTACTTGTCAATTCAATGCGTTCAATGCAGGCCCAAATTTTGTAATCGCTAGGTAGCGCTATCTGTCAACATTTGACAGCGCTGTAATCGCTGCAGTGGTACATTGAAAGACAAATTTTCAACTTAGAGTTGTCTGTCATCAGATTTTTTTGTAGGTTATGTTTTTGTATTTTTTCGGTATATTATACCTATTTTCGTTTTTAAAATACAGTGTGGATAGAAATTGTGGAATATTGCTTATATTTCTTAAAATATTCCTCATATCAAAAATATGTTTTAATAAAAGTGTTAGGGGAAATTATTTCCCGTTTAGTGATATCAAGCAATCTTTCGTATAGCACAAAAAATGTGGTTGCCATGGCAACCGATTTAAAAAGTAGGTTCGTTTACTGTAACAATGCACACAATTACAAGCAACTGACAGCTAGTGACAGTTTCTCATTGTTCTGATTTTGGCATGGCTAACTTGATGTTAATAATAATTATTTTGATAAACATTGTCAATAGCATAATAGAAAACTTAATTTTTTTGTATTTTTTTCTTATGCGACCCCATTAAAATTGTATTGTAAAAAACGTATACGGTGCCATTTAAAAAAATCAAGTCGGTTACCCTGGCAACCACATTTTTTGTGCTACGAAAGATTGCTTGATATCACACTAAACGGGAAATAATTTCCCCTAATACTTTTATTAAAACAAGTTTTTCATATGAGGAATATTTTAAGAAATATAAGCAATATTCCACAATTTCTATCCACACTGTATAACTTGATGTTCTGCATATGCCGAAAATGGACGAGTTTACTATTTTGGCAGACAAATTTCGAGGTTAAGAATTTAAGTGTAACAGAGATAGTTAAATCGATAAAAAAGGATAGAGATAGATATTATGATAAGTCCGCTATCAAGAAAATCTATCAAAAATGAAATCGCTGCCGAACCGAGGGCAGCGCTAACTAGCGCTATCTGTCATTCCTGCCCATTCAATGCACATTGACGTAAAGCGCCGGCAGCGATTACAATTTTGGGGGCGCATTGAACGCAACTATTCAAGAGTGCTATTAATCGATGTTTAATCGAACAAGCGTCTAGGGAGACCAATTATTCTACTTTGGCTTCGAGATTCCGCCCACGCGCAGAAGAGTCAAAATTTTCGCGCCGGTATTTAAACTTTTGTAATATTGTATTACCGTTCGTTGTTAGGGATTACTATTTTAATTGTAATAAGATTACTTATTTGTTACACCATTTTCTTGAAATAAATGAAACAGAAAAAATAAAGAAATTTAGATAGGGTTACATTAATTTGCAGAAAACGCGAATACATAATAGTCTTTTTTTACTACTAACCTGAGAAATCACCATTATTTACCTCATTCCTCTAATGAGAAATAATATTTCTCTACCCAGGTAAATAATGATAATAAAAAAATACCTAGGTAAATAATGAAACATTTTCTATGACATTTAAAAATTATTTTAATTTTGTCAGCTTGACAACTGAACTCCCAGGCTAAATCTATTCAACTATGTAAAATATGTTAGTATTAAAAAAATTCTATATACGCTTCGGTTGAGAAGGCCATTATTTACCTCGCATATTATAACCTTCGGCGCTACGCGCCTCAGGATTTAAAAATGCTCGGTAAATAATGGCTCACTTCTCAACCTAAGTGTATAATATACTATTATAGTCTTCTTTATAAGTTTACAATATGAATGTGTAACAGAGTGTGTCAATTTGCAATAGTTTCAATGCGAATATGTCTAGTCTAAAAATAAGAAAATTACAGAGCCTGGGTTTGGAAAAAAAATTAAATCCTTCAGTCAACGATATTATCGTCCTTCAGTAAACGATATTATGGTCTATTATCTGATCCCCCAGCATATACTGTGGAAATAAATTATTATTTTTAGGTAGGTACGTACATAGACTTTATTCCACAAAACAATTGTTTCCACTAACAAGTTTGATTAATTATATCTGGATATAAAAGTTTTACTGCTATACTGTCCATATCATTGGCATCAGGTTGGACCAGTTGATTCGATGTCCTCTTTGGTATTTTTTTAGTCTTATAAAATCGTCTTTGCTTTTCGATATTTTTGTTGTGAGGTATTTTTTTACTTTGGTTTTGTGAAAATGGAATTATTTCTGTATTTGCAATGACAGCAATTGTTGACTCGGCAGGTGCCATTATGATTAGAACTAAGTACAAGACCTAATCTTATTAGTCCATCCCGAAATCTGTGAAAGTTCTTTGGGTAGATACATTCAACAAGGGAAAAAAGTTCAAGTATGTACCTACCTATTATACCTACGATATTAGAACTGGTTCGAGGAACCTATGGTAACAAGATGCAATAGCGACAAATTCTCAAATAAGCAAAATCGGCACTGACTTACCATCCTTATATTACTTAAATTCCTGGAAATAATTGCAGGAAACCAAATTTAAATATAAAATAAATTTGATTCATTTGACAGTTGCCATATTCTGTGTTTGTTGACAGAACATTGTCAAGTCTAATTTTTAGAAATCATGGAAACCATTATTAATTTTACTAACAATCAAAGTACCTGTTATACTCATAGATTCTCCAATAAAATGGCTTACTTGGCATCATTGAGACCATTAGAATGAGGAAAGAAACGGCATCACTTTGGAAAGTATAATGCTGGGTCCCCTTTCTTTAAAGGGTCCCTGTATTTATATGACATTGGACAAATTAAAAGCTAACAACTGAAAAAAATATGTATATACCAGTAGAGCAAAAAGAAAAAATAAATAAACATAAAATAATAATCAAAGTAGAGTTTTATCACATACCTAAACATAACTGGCCCCATTATTTCAATCCAAGCATTATAAAATGATGACGGCATATCTGACATAAACGTTTTTGGTTTCAAGTCTACACCCAGTTCTCTTTGAATATGGGAAAAAAATACTTTCATGGCAGCCTCATCTGTTCGGTTAGAGATACAAAAAGCTCCTGGAAATCCTTCCCTCATATCGTCCAATATCAATAAGGTAACTAATTCAAACTCGTAGGAGTTAATACCATGAGTTCCATCTACACAAACAACATCATTACCATATTTTTCGAGGATATTTTTTTGACCTTTATTCATAATTATTAGAAAAAAATCTTCTAAAAATCAGGATCTGCTTTAGTATCTAGTTCCTTTTGAAAGTATCTAGATACTTAGATTACCATCATCTGCGCCAGTCGAGCGCCTCTTTAGTACAGGAGGACAAATTTTAACGCCAAGGCGTAACAGGCTCAGCAATGAAAACTTCGAAATGTTGCTAATGTTAAAAAAATAAACAATACAAATAATAAAATGGGGTGTGATTTAGTGATTTCTTTAAAATACCGTACATAAAGCACCTACTCAGTGCTCACTTTGGAGTGACGTACACGGTAAACTACTAACCCACAACTTGTTTCAATTAGTGACAATCTAAACTTCACATTCGTCTAAACAGTTCTACTTTAAATACACACACACTTGTTTCATAAATATCTAAGTAGGTAAGAATATTGATTGCCTTATGAGGTCTGAAATTTTCTTAATTAACTGATAGTATCTGAATGTATCTGGAAGTATCTAGATACTTTTTTAACGTATCTGTATACAGATACTTTGGAAAAAATGGATCGGTATCTGTATCTAGATACATCTGCCAGACAGTATCTGTATCTGTATCTAGATACCGAAAAAAATTTATCTGTTACATCACTGAGCTCTGATATTGTGTCTTGTGGCTTATAAAATAAAATTAATCCTGTTTAGTTTAGCTCCTTCACCCAAGCTTCGACACTGACTGCATCATTTGTATGCCTCACTGATTCTTTATTTAAATTATAACATTGCTCAATGTTATATAGGTCTTTTTTTGAAAGAAGATGTATTCTTTCTAACTTGTCCCCAGAAATTGATTCTCTGATTTCATCTAGTATTTTTTGGAAAGGAATTTTCGCAGCAATTTTACAAGCCAACTTGTCTTTTTCTGATACTTAAATATAAGTGGCCTAAATCATTAATATGACCAACATGACAGTTAATGAAATTTACTTCACATTTTCCGTTATTAAATATTTTATTTACAACCACGTATGTAATGTTGACATTTCTGACATTTTAGAAGTTTGAAAGTGTCAATTTTTTGACTCGAGATAAAGTTAACCTCGGCGCTTCGCACCTCGGTTAACCATTTAATCTCTCGACAGTAATGAAACACTTCCCACCTCGGTGTGTAATATACTATTGAGGTTTATTTTGGCAGGACAGTATCCATTTATTTTATTACTGCCTTGCATTATTAAATGGTGCAGTCCCGTTCCTCTGGATTTATAAAAACCATTTCTATTACACATATAATTTAATTTTTTATACTCTTTAGTTTGATAAGAACCTTTCCTGTTAATAAAGTAGGAATTTGTCTCCTTTTCTACTTTTTCTTTCCAAACACAAAATTCTTCTTGATTTGAAAAGTGCCAAACTTCAGACTTTACTTCTATGTCATGGCAAGTTTGAAAATGATTTGTTATATCAGACTCGGTAAGGTTCCTTTCATTGCATAAAGTACACACTACATGGTTTTTTAATCTGTCAACTAAGTGGATTTTATTATGACTTTTAAAATTTTTTAAGTGCGTAAATTGCTTTCCAAATTCACTGCACTTGTAGTTATAAGCCTTTGGCTTCGTGAGTTCATGTATCATATCTGCAATTATAATTTAATAATAATTTAATAAATAAAATAAAAATTATAAATTCATTTAATCAAAGAATATGATATAATGTAATATTTTTTAAGTTCAATAAAGTGTTTGTCGTAGCAAAATATAATAAGTATTTTTTTAATTGACGTCTCTGTTCATAATATTATAGTTTTTTTTATAGTAATGGTACATAATACAACATGGCTAAAGAATACTTACCAGAATGGAACTTTTTGGTTTGAATATTTATGAAATGTCTTTCCACATTCATTGCAAACTGCACTTATTTTGGTGTTTTTTTAGGTACAATTTCATCCACTTTTTCTAAAAAGTACAACAGGGTTAGGAATTTTCATTACATCAAAAATATATTATGGGCACGCCAAGTGCAAAATTAAAGATTATTAGATCGGTAATCAAGGTGTGGATTCTTTACAAAGTTAGAAATAGCAACAAAAATAAATAGGATTTTTACTTGCCTGGATGAAATCGTTTCAAATGCAATTTCAAATTTGAAGGGCTTGAAAAGTACTTTCCGCATACAAGGCACTTTTGAGACATTTTGATCCAGTTATATGAAAAAACGAAAACACACAAACCAAACTGGACTAATCGAACCTAACTCTTCAGTATTTGTTTTGACAGGACTCTTTTGCGCGTGCGCGGAATCTCGAAGCCAAAGTAGAATTGGTCTCCCTAGACGCTTGTTTTAATCGAGACGTCAGAGAACGGCATACAGACCGTACAAGGGTAACTACCCCAAATCAGAATAGATTTCTAAGATTGGTGGCCTTGGCAGCGCAGTATCACTGCGTCGCAATTAGTTATTCATCTACATAATACCCACAATGTACGGGTTAGAGACCAAACTGTCCAAAACAAGTTCCATGAAGATCACATTAATGTCGCACAAATCGCACAACCAGGTTACAGTGGGTACAAGAATATTTAAATTGACAGCAGCAGGAATGGGCTCCAATTTTATTTTCTGATGAGCCCCGATTTGGATTTCGGTCAGATTCAAGGAGATATCGCGTGTGGAGGCGTCCTGGAAACGCAGAACGTCTTGCAGCTGTTGGAGCGGTTCACGCACTATTCAAGGAGATACGATCATGGTATGGGGCAGATCCACATCGGCGGAACAGATAATCTCATTTGGTTCTAGCAGTATCTGAATGCCAATGATTATCAAAAAATTATTCTTCTATTATTTTCCATATGGTGAGAGAACTGGACCAAAATTTCAACTAATGCATGACAATGCGCATCCCCATGCGGCAAGAGCCGTGCGCGCATTCCTGCAGGACAATGAAATTAATGTTTTGCCTCGGCCTTCTCAATCCCCTGACCTTAATCTCATCAAACACTTATGAGATGCTCATACGAAGACTTTTGGCGCAAAATATTGGGTTTCAAACTGACCGATAACTATTCGAGTACCTTTCAAATGAATGGAACGCCATCGGCCAATATGACATTGACAACCTAATTCTGAGTATGCCTTGTAGATGCAGAGCGGTTGTTAACAGTCGTGGTGGTAATACTCTGTAATATTAATTATTATTTAATGTTGCTTTATTGTTCTTAATTATGTGTTCACGGCAGCTTGTAAATCCGAAAATTTTGCGATTCTCTAAGACTCATTTTAGGTAGGTATTCTTTCTTACAATTTCACCTGCAGCGCATTTTGGATTGCATATTTTGTCCCTCCACTCCGAAACAAACTGAAGACGTTGGAATTTTGGATGGTAAAATAATGCCACAGTAGAAATATGATGAATATGACAAAAACACAAACTTGATTATTTTCGCTCCTCATATACAGGGTAATTCTGTCATTTTTTTAAGTATAAAACTTGGGGCAAATCAACCCTAGTCCCCAATAACTCGGCGCTCCGTAGGCTGCCACTGCGCTGCCCGTCACTCGCCACGTCACGTCCGCCAGTGTCGAGTGGAAGGCAGAGGGAAGTGCACGTGCCTCTGTACTCTTCCCGTGGATCGATGCCGTGAACCGCTGCTACCGCCAGATTCTTGGATACCATCCTCACCATGCTCGTGCTCCCACATTCTGTGTACGACAAGCGACAGCGCAGGTAGAACCCGCCTGCTGCACGAGAAAATTGCTACAATCTTATGGAAGAAGGTTATAAATTGGCTGTTTTATTATACGCTAATGGGCTTATTACTGTATCACAACAGATTTCTTATACCTACGGGCTAGGAGATGCTAAGATCTGACGCCCACGAACAGAATAAAGGTGTGTCTTTAATCTGTGTGGTCAAGTTACTGGTGGCATTTTGTGCACAATGTTAATTCTCAATACATTTTTGGACATTATAATGATATTTTTTACAAAAGAAGAAAAGGATTTACATTAGAAAATCAAAAAGCGAGTCAAAAAGGTAATAAATTAAGTTAGACCATGATGTTTTTTTCGCCACAGCAGAAAAATGTTTCCCTGAAAATTTAAAAACCACAAAAAAATATCGACCATCTCGGATTTTCTCAGAATTTCTACATTTTGTAAATAATTTCTGTGAACAAGTAAAAAACAAGTAAATTTACGATATGTTGTGCAATTGGCAACTGCGCACAAGTCTTGACGCACGAGCTTACCACCTGACTAAGAAAACGCCGTTAAGAAGGGGTTTTAATTTAATGCAATTCGGAAAATATTTTTTTGTTAACTTCAAAAAATGTTTAATTTCGGATTCATATTACGTATTTTTTTTCTACCTGTTGTTAATTTTTTTTACATCACGACTGAATCACACGCTGTATTTTGGCGACTCTCGTGAAGGTGTCGTATGTGTGTGCATATTTGGCGGCAGACATTTTGAAAAACTGTCGCATTAAATGTTTAGAACTTGAACTAAATAATTGTAGGTAATTGGTATTTTAGTGCCATATTCTACAATATGCTGTATTAAAAATATTAAGTGTAAAGGATGCCAAAATAGGTGTAAGTGTAAAGGATGCCAAAATAGGTGAATGTGACTAAATTTTAAAAATGAATTTATCAAAAAACCGTAATTTTATTGAAGGATTAAAAAAGAAGTTTAAAAAGATTTACTTTTCCGGTGGTGTATCATTTTTTATTAAAAAAATATGATGGTTGACCCCGCCTCTCTGGTTCTGGTGGAAGTAGACAGGTGTATAGCATTTAATGTGTCTAAAGTGTACCAAATGTTTGCCTTAACTGTGTTTCTTTTTTTAGGAAAATTTTTGTTTTTTGTTTTGCTAGATTGGATTTTAATAATACTGGTATTTTAAAAACTTAGGTACTCTTATTAATTAAATAAATTGTATTTGTACATATATTGAACATAATTATTGAAAGGGAAATTTTAATAACAAAAAACTGCACTTCCGTCCAAGCCGGAAGTGATATTTAAGTGCAGATTTTTTACTCACTTTGTTATTTATATGAAAAAGTGCCATACAATCGCCATCATCAGACAATCGCTCATAATGTCTTAGCTGAGACACCCTATACATGACCGCGTGTTTAGAGACAACTCGGCCTGCTTCACTTTCCTTTCAAAGATTAGGCAAACTTCAACGTGGGCCAATAAATAATGGGGAGCCTCGCGACCAAAATCAATTATTTGCAAGACATTGGATCGCTTTTATATCGAAAACCTATCAATAGTCCACAATAGTCGACAATGTAATTTCCACTGTCGACCATGGTGACGCACAGATCATCGTTCGTGGTATATATTATAAACGAGGTTAATTACTGTATAATGGAATACATAATGCCGATAGATTTGATTACCAAGGAAGCCTCTTTCACCAGGTTTTTCCTTATCCAGAACTTCTTCTCATAGCCATTTTCTTTTTCATTGCCAAACAGGCTGATCATAATGTGATAAGTAACACACAAGTCGCCATCTTTGCATTTATTTCCTACATGTCGTAATTCAAAAGAAGTATGCATACTATATTACAGTCATTTTAACGTCCTAGATATAAAAATATGTGGTTTATATTTTAGCACCTGATTATATATTAATATAATTATTATTATTATATGCCTGTTCATTTACATCTTTGAACACAGTTCATACTACTGCATGAATTTAAGTCTCAATTATCAAACTTTTTTCCGATCTCACGTGGCAACGTTGCAAGTTGACATGTCACAATAAACGGGTGCGTGCGCATAAAATTCTAGGCGACGTTTATTTTTTGGATTCCTGCAAATTTGACGTAGAAATATTTGAATGTCCCACATATTCGACGTTGCGAAATTTTGCGGTCATCATAGGCACTCCAATAATAATAATTCACAACTGTTTATCTGTCGACGAGGGTTCGCTGGGTACAACTTTTCTCAGCTCAAACTAAATGCAACTGAAAAGTCTTGTTTCGGACTGTTTGTGAGTCTGCGTCTAGTTACTTGGGAACATAAGTTAATGCAATCGCCTAAAATACCGCGTCTCAAATAGAATACGAAAGCTCCGAGAAATGCGACCAACTGGGGAAGCATTAATATTAACGCCCGAAAACGGCACACCCGACTATTCCTATTTAGGCACGCCGAAACAGAGAGCCGAGGGATTTGATAAAAGCCAATTTCTTAAAATATGTATATTAAGAGACATATATTTTCTGATAAAATATGGAAGAAATTCTAATAGGAGAGCGTTAGGGGTTGGAAAAGCACATAGATACTTTACTAGCCGCTTTTTTCACGATAGAAAGAGATATCGATCACAAAGGTAATATAAAAAAATACCTAAAGGAATATAATGAAACCTAAATTCAGCTCCACCCAAAAACCTTTAAAATCACCCTACACCCAAAAGACCTCAGACAATTATTATTATATGTTACGTATAAAAATTGTGCACATCAATCTCTACACAACTCCATCATTTAGATACCTACGATTTTTTGTTCCACAACTCCACATTGCTCTAATATATGTATTGTCAGTACTAAAAGTTAACTATTTTCTGGAAGGTATGGAATTTAGACTTCGCGAAATGTCGGCCTTGCAAACCGACCAAGCAAGCATACATTGAATAAAAAGTCTTTTTTCACATGAAATTTCCTTTTCAATAATAGCAGTGATTCAAAGCAGCAAAGCAGTACAACCATTACAGATAAAGGAAACAATATACTTTGTTACTTTCATTCAATATTAGGTACCTACAATAGTCAAGTTTAATCTTTATGGACTGTACTACATAATCTGTTTACTCTAAAAGTAGAGCGCCACGACTTTAAAACGGATATAAATCGACGACACATTAAAAACACCACAGGGACTGTTTAAAACAAGCATGAGAGGGGCAAATTGACTACTAACTACGGAAAGGATGTAATCGACTCTGAAACAAGAGCCACTACAAAGAAAATTCGTGTCGAGCCGGGTTTCAACCTTGGCTCCCTTTAGATTAAACTGGGAGTTGCGGTTAGGCGCTGAAATACAAAAGGACGCGGTGCTAACTCTAATTGCATGTACATCTTTGGAGAATTTACTCTGGAGTTGAATTAACCACCTTAATTGAATAGGGCAACCTCGTATTAAATAAAACAGGACATGGTCTCGTTACTCAGGTTAAACTATTTTTTTGGTAGGTTATACTTTATTAAACCAGATGGTACTATTCCAAAAATATTATAGATATTAGTACAGAATGTATTCTTTTAATAAACCTTGGCGTGGGCTACCAACAACATTAAAATCCACATTTAGGATAATATATACCTACATGCGATTATATCAGAAAGGTAACTCAATGTGAAGGTACAACAATTACTATTAAGTACTCTTGAGATAGAATTAAAAAATGTTTTCAATCAAATAGAATGAGGCCAAGCCAAAATGTTCTTCCTAAACACTCGGTGTACAAAGATTTTGTACTACTATTATACAAAACCATAAATGGGATATATGGTTTTTTGTTTGAATGGTCTTCAAGAACCGGTTCTTCCGACCTTCCAACCGTTGTCAAAAATCTAGAAGAGGCAAAACCCCCAAAATATCAAAATTTTACAAAAAATATGAAGTTCCATACTTCAGAGTCCCAAAGTTGAGCAAAATATGACTTCTAAAGGCATCTGGCAAGTCAATAGGACCACACAGAATGTTGGTGTGAAAATATTCAATAAAAAATATACGGGGTGTTTTTCTCTGTGCTATCTAAGAGTGCTGAATTTTTTGAGACTTTATACCTGTCAAAATAGCCATATAGAATTATCGTATGTAATATTACAAGTGCCGGAAATTTTATCGATAATTTTTTCGAAAGCGCTATTTTGCCAAGAAAGATCACGAGTATAAATTGGTCTTTTATTTTCTGATAAAATCCCGAGAGCGAAGCTTGAGGGATTTTATGACTCATGTGGTTTATTTGCCTCGGCCAGAGGCCTCGGCAACTAAATTCCACATGGGTCATAAAAAGTTGAACTTCAGTGCCTTGGTACATAAATAACTATTATTACTTGATATCGAAAATTAAATTGCGTGTAAAAAATAATTTCGCATTTTTAATAATGTTTTAGGTACATATCATTTAATCTTAAGTCACCTCCTCGCCAGTTTGTTCTGTGTTTACTAGAAAAGAACTAACAGAAACAAACTTTGAATGTGACTATTTAAAAAATTGGGAACCTTGTTAAAAGTTAGTACTTAGAGCAAGAGAAATAAAAATGACAGTCGCGACAAGAACGATCTTGTCAAGCCAGGTTTAACGTTCGCTGCATTTCAATTAAATCGAGAGCTATATTAGTTTATTAGTTAGACGATGTAAGAAGCGTTGATAGGTAGCTAATTCTACAGCACTCTGTTTTAGAAAATATCTGTGCTGGTGCCATAAAAAGTACCTACACAAAGTTAAATTTTAAAATGAACAAAAATGGCTTTTCCTGAAAAGTAAATGTTATTATTTTTGTAATTTGGTATTTTTATTGTCGAAAAAGAAACTAAAAAAAATTGTTTCTGATAAATAAGTCAAAATAACATCAACTAAAGAAACAAAACGTAAACTGCTCAATGGAGAGGCAGTTAGCGAGAGAATACTGCAAATAAATTTGGCGACAAGCTCTGTTTTAATTTTGGCTTCGTTTATATGAAGTGTTAACTGCGGTTATAATGGAATACAGAATACACAAGGGTGCGGTGATGACTTTCATTCCAGTTGTATATTTTTCGATAATTAGGGAGCTAATAATTATCTTCTCTGTTACTTCAGTAACTTATATTTTAGACTTAATTAGAGTATTCTTGATTCATCTCAGCCCAAATATGCGGTTTTTTTTTTCATCAAATCGTTCACCTATCAATCCACACATATAAAATTTTAGTCACAATGATCCAGGTATGTATATTTTCAAACGAAAGATTCCCACTTTTAAAAGTTTGTGGTTGGCATTTAGAAGAAAAAGTGATAATGGGCATAAGCACTCAAAGTTAGAAAACAAAAAACTAGTAACCGCATACACGTGTTTCATGCTATCAGCACATCCCCAATTCGGGGCTTGTACTAACATCGCCACGGTATTTACATTTACACTCACAATCTTACATCTTTATTGACATTTAGTTTAAGTCTAGATTTCCTACCGTTTCGAGCATTTTTGTTCAACAATTTCAGGTACTCTTATTATGATCCTATTACCTACATAAACTTAATGGGGATGGCCACAAAAAAATAAATTTATTTTAAAAATTATACACAGCACACATACAATAACGGGAACATGCGTTTCGAGCTGAGAGCGGTGAGGTTTTCGGGGACTCAGTGAACGCAAGACCTAATAAACCCAGGACCACCGCGGTGACAGTATATCTCAGAACTCTGCATACCAGACGACTTAGTGCGGTCGAATAAGAGGGTAAAGAGGAAGTCCGAAGTCGTGGTATAAGAAGCTGTAGACCGAGGGCCCAGTTAACGCAACCTCTGATTTTATCTGGAGCAGGAAAGACCCCCAATATTACTTATTGTCAGAAGATTATCCAGACATAAAGGAGAAGGAAGAGTATACAGCTCGGGGCGCAATTGTAACTTTTAGGGGGCTTATAAACTCTTACGGTCTGTAAAGCAGGCAGCGTAGAGCGGGTTCCCAATGCACACTGAGATATTCGCTCAAGTTCTGGGATGATTAGAATACAATAGGCGTAGCGAACTTGACAAAGAGTGAATTGGTTAATTAACGTTATTTCCTATGTTCGCGAGAAACACGGCGGTCTTCTAGAAGTATCGGTAAGGTAAAGTAGAAATTGTCAGAAAACTTGTAAAGTTACACATAGGGAAATAAGCAAACGTTGAGTTGGGCGCAGAAAAATGACGGTACAAGGATATTGGGAGAAATTATGTCACTCAGAAAAGGAAGTGAACAGTAAGATAGGAGGAGTCAAGGAAATGTTAATCATAGAGAAGAGGATGGGAGCCGGAAGTAGAAAGCATGGGGCGTAGTAGTGATGCGACACGTGAAATCAGTATACTCCTGTCCCTAATAAGTTTTTAGGTTCGGTGAAGACAGATGGGGAAACAAAAAAGAGAGGAAGCACAAGGACCTCGAGGATGTTAATGGTTATAGGTAACGGAAAGATGCACCTAAGCAGGCAAATGACGGCAAACACGAGAGGACGAGAGCGCCTGAAGTAGAAAGCGGAACCGGGTGGTGCGAAGGCGCGAAAGGAAAGTGGAGCGGCACTCGGTGTTGGAGCACCGGTTCAGGCAATAGATATCGGTAGCCCCAGGAAGGGTGTGACGTAACTTTAGGAATAGGAGATTTCCTATGACTTGATTTACGTCCACGGCACGGTGCTCTCGTTCGGAGGCTGGGGTCGTGGGTAAAATGATTTTTTAGGTGATTAGAATTTTTACAAAATCAGAAAAGATGAAAAGATGTTAAGTAAGCTGATATTGACGCCATCCAATAAAATACCCTTGCTAGATTGATTAGCAAAAGTTCCCCTATTGGAAAAAAGGAAGGTAGATGACTCACACACACTATGAAACGAACAATTTTAGCCTATTTATTAAGTGCAAATTAAAATTATACAGGGAACACTGGTATAATGCCAAAACATATCAAATAGTAACTTTCTTCTCCTTTATCACATTATATGTATCACAGTTAGATAATTACTTCTAAAATTACGCAACCTCTAGATTGTTTTTTTTACCACTACATTTCAACAGCTGTTAACTTGTAGTTCACACTTGTTTGACAGTTGAACTTATTTTAAATAAACATGAGGAGTGATTACATTCATTTAATACGAAAGATGCTAATAAATGTTATGCAAAACTTTTGATATTCTACAAGACAGGTAAGTAAAATGATTATTTATAATTATCCATTACATTAATCTGGGATTTTTCTTTTAGGGTCCTTTGAGATGTAAATAAATTGGAACGGACTTACTGCTTCGAAGAGTGCTTCCCGTGGTTAGATAATAATGCGGTGAGACTCTCTGCTACTTAATGGATTGGTACTTTATCTCTCAGCAACCAGGAACACAGGTTTCATCTTACGAACTCATCCTCAACCGGGATCAAGAAGAACAAGGGAAATTATGCGTGGTGGAGGTGGACAGCTTTTTCAGATACTTAGGTATCTTTTTTATGCGAGTTGATTATTTTTAGGAGGCATAACGGTACTGATTCGTGCTTATAAATTGCTTTCTACGTGCGTTCCATACCAAGGATAAAGCCTATAAAAAATAGATAAAAAAAATGAAATTCTCAAAATCTTTGGGAATTGAAGATTTTATCCGGAAATTTATTATTAGTGTTAACTTAGTAGTATTTTATTTATTTAATATATAACTTTTGCCAATGCATGCTTCTCGAATCGTCGCCTCACGAAGAAGAACCTATCTCTTCCTTTCTTGCCCTTGAAATTTTATTGAATGGTTATTTACCATACTTTTAGGAAATATGTCCACTCTACAGAGTATGAAAAATGACGTGTATGAAAAGAGACCTATAAATTGCTTTAAGAGTATTGGCTACTTGGAAAAGTAAAATATCTCATTTTAGAAGTAATAATAGATGCCAAAAATCAGGAAATGTATTCATATTTAATTATTTCAGGTGCTGGCATTATACTAGACAAGAAAACATAGAAAGGGACATCGGGACCCGATATAGGAAATATAGAAAGACACAAAATTATTTTAGGACTAATACTCTTAAGAATTTATGTTACTACTAACTATAGGCAAGCATATACACACATACTTATTTATATTACATAGTTTGATTTTTTCTTTTCCCAAATTGGAAATATGAAACCAAACCGCTACAAGGGCCAGTCAACAAGAAGCTGGGAGCAAGCCGAGGGGGCGCAGCAGCAGGTGCACACAAGAAGAAAACACAACGGAAGGCACAGGACACCAGCCATAAGCATTAGGAGTGGCAACTCAGAGTACGGTGTTTAGTCTCTCATCTGGCTGATGAGGTGCTGTCTGGACACGCATCTGGTATGTCTCTGGATCAAGCTAAGCGGCTCGGTTGGAGTTGGGTTTTGATCCAGCAATGAACCTGGTACCAGGGACCAAGGCAAAGGCTGCACAGGTCGCAGCACAGATGCGGTCATTTCGGGGACCCTGTACAGTGTACACGCCTTGTCATAAGGGAGTGATGGGGCTGCGATGCAGGCCGAAGCGGCGCAGTAATTGGTAGACCTACAAGCAACCTAATGAAATCAGGACCCCCAGATCATGGAAACAGCGAAGCAGCTGCGGGAAAGGAGAACCAAAAGAGAAAGACTGGGAATAGGATTCAGTAGGTTGTGTAGAGATTTATTTTGTTGGAAATGAAGGAAATTGGAGAAAAAAACAGGATCCCTATAAAGAACAGAATAATGTATCAAAACGATTATTTTGAGAAGCGTAACATCTGTCCGAGCATCTGTCAATTATTTCTGACAAAAATATTGCTTCATAAGTCATGGCTAACTCGATTTTCATTAAAAAATATCATGGCATATTTTTCATATTTTTACAAATAGTACGCATATAACTTTTTAATGAAACAAGATATGAACAAAATTTATTTACGAAAGTTTATCAGAAAAACATGCTCTTTCCAAATATAAAGAGAAACAGCTATGATCCTGAGAAAAATATATTTGATGACGTCATAACCTATATTTCCCAAATTCCTAAAAACTATCTTTTTGGCCCAAAAGAAAGCTTGAGTGGTCCTGCAAGAAACCCACAAGTCAAATTTTTACTGGCTGTTTTTGTTTGCATATAATAACCCTGGAGCGTCGAGTTTGGGACACCCTGTACCATTTTTTTAATCGTCACTCATCGTAGTTTTTTATGCTCTACGCACTTACAAGTTCTTAAAAATCTTATAATTTGTAAAAATACAATAGATGGAAAGAACTTTTCAAAAATATCCTTGAAACTGCACAAAACTTTTTAAACGGTAAGTAATTCACAATAGAAAAACAGCGGCGTGTTTATAGCAACCATCTTGTGACATTTTTATATCTATTAATTTTAGACACAGGGCTATATAAAAATTCATTTTTCGTTTGCTATATCGCCCTAAATCTCTATACAAAACGTTACCTATCATAACATTGAATGGAACAATGAAAGCGTATAATACCGAATAAAAGGAGGAACACCCAAACATTAAAGCGGCTATTGACAAAACGTTAAAAATAATAAAAGAGCTTTTTAAATCAAGAACGAAAGAAGTAAAATGGCTTCTCACTATGGAGAGGGCAAAATAGCTCTGGAACAAAGCCACTACACTAAAAATTCGTGTCGAGTGGGGATGTATAGTATAGCCTTGGTTCGACTTAGATAAAACCTGGTAACTGGGGTTAACAGTGGAATACAAAGGAACAGGATGTTAATTCACATTCCTCGTCCGTCTTTCGGGAAGTTTGCTACTAATTATCCCACGAATAAATTAATGAAATCTTTCTTCTACCGCCATGTCTGATTTAAACGAAGAACTGAGAAAGTCTAATAAAGCATCAGTACCTAGAAGCTACACAATTTAAGTATTCATGAATATTTTGTCTTCTTAAAATTCAAATTACCGTCATTCTGAATTCAAAGATGTCTTCACACACTTCATATTTATTCAATCAAACGTGGGTAAAACTTGGAAAACTAATGTTTAAAACAGAACTGTAATTGTAAGTTTTGTTAAAGCATTACATATCGGTATAAGTACATACAGAATGCGGAGAATTTGGACGGTTTCATAAAAACCAATTTTTGGAAAATATTTCCGGTCTTATTTAAATGCTGTTGAATTGAGTTGAGTTTTGGTTTTTCAGACTAGAAATGAGTACACAGATGGATATTTTTTCAAAATGTAAGTCTTCCTTTAAAGAAAACCGCAGGCATATCCAAGTTGACTCATAAGATTTAGCAGAACCTCGATGTTTACCTAATTGTAATTTCATAGAATAATTTATTTCAAGTGTGGTATTACGGAATTTGGGATGCACATCTACATATTATTATTACTCATATCTGTCGTCTGTTGTATAAGGTAAAGACAAAACTGTGACGTTTACTAAATGCTCTTTATTCGCCCCCTTTCTTAAAATTCATATTATTATCCAACATGGCTGTTTCCCCCAACCAGTTAGAATCCCGTTTATGACCATGGCTATTTTTTCATTGCGATTGAGGCGTGTCCTGGGCACATCATCCGGCTTCCTCCGCACTTCCCTTTATGGACATCTTCCGTGCGGCAGTGTTGCCAAGCGGAGGGTAATACCAGGAATTTCCGGGAATATCACGTGCTTTCGAGCCGATGTGGCCTTCTCATTCTTCTAGAATATCTATTTATTGTTTACTGGCTTTCAGGCAGCATAATTCTGAAAAGAGAAAAAGTCAAAAATAAAATATAAATAAAGTTTTAATAAACTATTTAATGCGGAGCTCTAAAAATCGCACCTACCATAAAGGTCTTTAAGGATATCTATTAGCAAAGTTTTTAAATAACTCCAAATAAGAAAAAGTAATTGCCAGCCATATTTATGAGCAACGGAGAAATTGTGCCTCTCGTGCCAATTCAATTTATTAATTTTGTTCCCAGTCAGCTATTACTTAATGGAGGGGACTACCGGTTGGGTGATGGAGGTAGGATGGAATTACACCATTAAAAAATATACTAATTAATTAACTAATTACGTATCTGTATCCACTTGGTTTTAGAAGACGTACCTTTCTAGGTCTTTTACTATAGCATTCGGTCAATAGGTAACTTCATTATTTTATTCTCCTGGAAATATAAATAATACAAGTTTACTTAATACAAACTTTAACACTATAAAACAATCTGGGCTAGCACACGGAAGTTCAAATATCTTTACAATTCGAATATATAGGCGGGTGCTTTTATCATATCAGAAATCATGTTTAGATTATTATCATGCAATATCTTGGCTGACACTTTATACAACATAAGATATATTCTGGAGTAATATACCACGAGTGCTAAAAATTGCCTGGTTAATTTTAAAGCACTAGATATTCTGTCGTGTCAGCCCTCATGTGCTGACATTCTAAACGTGATTTATGATATAAGACGAGTGCCATTCCGGTCGCACTGTCGCCAAAATTGAGAAATCTTCACGTGTGGACTTCTTTACCATCGAAAAAGGTACCTAGTTAAGCCAATTAATTAGAAAATTTTTAACAATCACTACACCCATAGTTGTGGTTTGGAGCGTTTAGGTATCATACCAAGAATCGCTTGTCAAAGAACCTATGTGGAAAATGAAGAGATTCAGAAATATTTTGTAATAAAATATGAATTATAGATAAAATCAATCTCGAAATAATTTAATACCCTGAAATCAAAACCCCACAAAAATCTAAAACCTCGTTTAGTGAACCGACTATAATTTTATGTTATATACGAGAGAAGAACGAGACCATATTATTCCAAAGAGGAATCCGCAAAGTTTCACGTAATCACATTTTTCGTCGTTTATATTCAAGCGCCCCAACGACCCTTTGTTAATTAATTAATAAACCTAAATCAGAAATTTTAAAGAATTCCTTGTCTCTAAGCCAATGAGAGGGAACCGACCCTTCTAAAGGCAGAGGGCCACATTCCACTTGAGCTTAATTCGTTTTATCCTTCAGCCTGTAAACTGCCATTTAATTTAACGGAAGAAATACCTAATTGGCCAAGAATACTAGTATGCAATATATTCTATACTTATTTCTTTTTTTGGGAGGGAAGGCAAACATTTATAGTGTAGCTAGTTTTGTTTTTAACCGACTTCAAAAAAGGAGGAAGTTATCAATTCGGTTGTATTTTTATTTATTTTTTATGTTTGTTACCTCCGTCATTTATAAACCGATTTGGACAATTCTTTATTTATTTGAAAGGGTATACCTACAGAATGGTCCCATTTAAATTTGAAGAAAAATTTCAATCCTAAGGGTGGACAAATACGGGATGGAATTTAATATTGGACCGATTTTGATAATTCTTAATAAAATTAAAACCGACTTCAAAAATTTGCCCGTATGCAAACTCCACTAAAAATTAAAAAGAAATAACCAAAAATTTCATCAACATTTCGACTAAAATTTTAGAAATATTTTTCTCTTTCTAAATTGAATTATCTTTGGAGTCGGTGACTGTAAGTTATGATGTATGTAGGATATGATGTATTCATATCTAAATAGATTTAAATTCCTTGCCTTGACTGTCACCACATCCAAAGATAACTCGATTTATAAAGAGAAAAAAATTTCTAAAATTTTAGTTGAAATGTCCATACGGGCAAATTTGTGAAGTCGGTGTTATTTTTTGTTATTTTTTTTTAATTTTTGGTGGAGTGTGCATACGGGCAAATTTTTGAAGTCGGTTTTAGTTTTTTTGTTAATTTTTTTTTAATAGGCTCATAACATAAGTGTAAGGTGCCAAAAAAAAGTTCAGAGATGGCGACATATTATAGAATGAAACTGTCAAACTGGCGCCAAAACGGTTACAATCTATTAAAGGAAAATTATATTGAGAACTAGTTTTATAAAAAAATCGCATGGTGATTTTTCATCTCTGTTTTCTTTGTGCAGGTACCACTCACCTTGGTTGGAGACCTTCAACAACCCGATTTTGTAGTCTCCAGGTATGCCCAACCTATCAAAACGTGTTGGTCTCAAGTTAACACGATGTCGCGTACCCCACCATTTCCCAGAATTACTCGGCAGTCTCGACACGTGTCAAACATTGGCAGAGCTGCCGACCACCAGGCCCTTTAACTCGATTGTTGCTGTGAAGTAGCCAATCAATGGGTTGTTTGTAGGCATGCAAATACGTTCTGCCGCTTATTGAATGGTTAATTACACGATTTACGCTGCGCACCGATTTCAACAGGCCACGATAAAGCCATTTATTAGATACTATAAGAATGCAGCGAAACTGGTTTGATGAGATTTGGCTTGTTGTGAGGAACCAATAAAACGCAATGATCTGTATACCTACATCAATACTCCAATACACAACTTCGTTCTCAACATTTTGGTATTTATTTACAAACTGCAGAGTTGCAACTTCACTAATGTGACAAATAATGAAAGCACTTATTTCTTACAATGCATGTAGTATATACATGTAACTTTGGGAGTTACGAAACCGGTAGCTTTTTTGAAATAAAAAGAAATTGTGGGACTGAGGTCTGTTTCCTTAATTTCCTTTCTAAAATATGAATAACCCACATGGGGTCCCTCTTCAATTAATATATAATTATGTTAATATTATCTCTTTATTATATAATATAATACTATAATTGGTAATATTAAAATACACATATATTTAATTATGTGCTAAACCTGGTTGCATAGGGGGAAGCGCGAGAGATTTGGCAACGACGCGGCAAGGCCAAGAGTCTGTTCCTTTACTCGTTTTGTCCAGCTGACGCCTTGTTGTCGTGCGACGGATAGAGGTTAAAAACGCTAATAAACGCGTATACAGATCATTGATAAAACGTGTCTCGACGGGTCCATTCCGAAAACCTATAATATTGACTCGCTGGTCTAGGAATAACGGGAATAATAAGACTCCAATATTAGCCACTGACCTGTACAAGAGTAATAGTTTGTACAACAAGAATCTGTTGCTCATGGCTTGTAGAGATACTATATTAGGCATTCAATCTAAATCTGTTCTTATTTGGTTCACAAAAAAAACATTTGCATTTTTCAGAAGAAGCATTTTAGGTAATTGTTATTGTTACATTCTTCACCATCACTGTTGACGAGTCGACTCAGCCAGAAAATTCGTCTAGTTTCTTTTTCGATATTCTCTTACTTTGTTCTGGTTTTGTGCACCTTGTTCTGATAAATAATGATGGGAATTTGGCCATAAGATCTCTTGAGTTCACAATGTTCTTTATTGGTGTTATGAACTCCGCCGTCGTTGTTATTTTTTAGCTAGTTAACTCGAGAGACATGAAATCATCAAGCGTTTATGTAAACTGAATAGTCGCACCTGCTATGTCAGTAGTATATCATAGCCTTCCTAGATCATTCCCTAATATTTTAGAACTATTACATAAAACAAAAGCAGTATGGCAAATTATGCACATATCTTAGAATTTCACGAGAGGCTATGGACAACCACCAAATTAATAATTGCATAAAGACGCACCTTTTAATATGTGTATATTGTTACAAGCAATGTAGCTCTATTATTAATAGCACCTATAATAACATTATATACTTATTACCCTTATTTATATATACGCATACTAACACATGTAGGTATTTGAGGAAGAAATAAAAATTGCTGAAATTGACCAAGTCGTACTTATATAATATTTAGCAGTTTCGGATTCGTTTTCTTTATTAAAATTTATCTCTTTCCTTCGATTCCCATTTCGGCTTCAATCTTGTTTCACGGTGTTCGGCCCAGTAATCAAAACGTTCTGGTATCGAGTTAACACGATCACGTCTACGGCACCAGAATTATTTGGTCGACGTGTGTCGAATGTTGGCCAGCCAACCGACCTTTGCAAGCCTTTTAAAAGGTCATGACATACCGCGGAAATTATTATCGACGATCGATGATATACTATGTAAAAGTGTAACCATAATTGCGTCGGTGTATTTATAAGGTTTACATATAGCATTTGCTTTCTGATTTTGTTTATAGAGAGCAAAACATAACCCAACATAAAATGAACATTTACTTTACAGTCCGACACAAGAGCGAAGTCCAATGAAAAACTCAGTCTAATAGCCCATGCCCACATTAATAATATACGGATGGCACTTAGACTGAGTTTTTCATTAGACTTCTCTCGTGTGTCGGACTGTGCATTTTTTCATCATAATATGTAAAATCATTTGCTTACTTCTTTAGCATTTTCTCACTTGCAAAGTACATACCTATAATTTGTAAGCCTTGTAAGAGTTGTAGTGAAGCTATGAGCAGTTTTGCTAGGATGTGATGCTCTAAATATTTCCATCTCCACAAGTAGTTATGCTATAAACCTGATATGGCTTCTGGGGGTTCGCTTATATCTACAGGTATATGCAGGCAAACAGTTCGATCGCGTGTTGTTTGCACTCTTTGGCATGTTTACACTTCCCCAGTAAAGTTTTTCCAGGTAGTGGTGTTTCCTTCTAACCAGATTCATTTCGTTTATTATATAGGTAGCCCATCATTGTAACAAATAATATAAGGTAGGTGTGAGTAGATATTATTCAGTATCGAACACACTAAAATTGTTTTTCATTACTACCTGGAATACACAGTTTTTATAAAAACTAAAAAAGTTTCTTGTTATTATTAAAAGACTAAATCCGGGAAAATTTCGTTAATTTGCAAGATCCGAAGTATACAGGGTGATTCAGTCATGATGTAAAAAAATTTAACCACACATTAAAAAGGAAAATGCGAAAAAAATTTTTTGAAGAAGTCTAAAACTCGGGGCAAATCAACTCTAGTCCCCAGTAACTCGGCGCTCCGCTAACTGGTGGCATTGTGTGCACAGTGTTAATTCTCAATACATTTTTGGACATTATATTGATATTTTTACAAAAGAAGAAAAGGATTTACATTAAAAAATCAAAAAGCGAGTCAAAAAGCTAATAAATTAAGTTAGACCATGATGTTTTTATCTCCACAACATGTTTCCCTGAAAATTTAAAAACCACGAAAAAAATATCGACGGTTCAGAATTTTCTCAGAATTTCTAAATAATTTCTGTGAACAAGTAAGTTTACGATATGTTGTGCAATTGGCAACTGCGCACAAATTTTGACGCGCTAGCTTACCAGCTGACTAGGAAAGCGCCGTTAGAAGAGGTTTTAATGCAATTCGGAAAATATTTTTTAATTTTTTTTGGTTGACTTCAATTTTTTTTTTAATTTCGAATTCATATTAAGCTATTTTTTTCTACCTGTGGTTAAAAATTTTTACATCATGACTGAGTCACCCTGTATATAAGAAAAAAACAACACGGGTTCTAATACTGAGCCCTGTGGCATCCTGAGTCAATTTCGTTTGGCGCAGAAGTTTGATTATTAACAGTTACTCTCTGAGTACGAGCACCTAACATACTACTAAAGCGTTTGATACTTTAAAAATATATGTGTATTAAAAAGAAAATTTTGATTTAAAATTTACATACAATTAGTTTATATTTTATACCACAACTTTGTTTTTTGTAAATATTTTGTACAATTTTTTGCTCTATAAGTTTGGTTTTTCATAAAATTACTTAGGTATACAAAAATGAACAACAAATTATTTACATTTTATATTGTGGGCTTTATTATTTTGGAAATATAATGTACTATTTTTCTAGACAATATTTTTTTTCATTTTTGAAAATTTATTGCTACTACTTTGGTTTTCTTAAATATGCACAATTATTTATATTTTTTAGTGCTGAAGTTTGATTTTTAAACGCAAGTTGTCCATTTTTTAACAATAGTTTGTTCAGTTTCTAAATATATACCGGGTGGTTCAGTGATAGGTAAAATCGAGTTTCAATAGTTTTATCGGTTTAAAATTTGAAAATACTTTTTTTTAATTTGCCAAATTTTACCATCAATTAAAGTTAATGTATTTGTATATGCAACTGAATCAAGCTGTATACGTATTTGTGTGAGTATACGTGAAAAAGGAGTTTGTGAAAATATCAAAAATCATACTGTCAATAAAAAAAAATTTTTGATAACGTTGCGATGTTTAAATGATGAGTTTTTGTTGATAACAGACCTTTTTTATGATAGAATTTTATACTTTTGTTTTTTTTTTAATAGGTTGGAAGTAATTAGGTTTACTGTTTATGTTTTATGGATAAGGTTACATTAAATTAGATACTTACTTGTTTGTTTATATGATATGTATGATAGATATTATTGTAGCAATGCTCTGCTTTGTTTAAATGTAATGAATATTGAGCCCACGCACAAATCTTAAATGATTTCTGTGGGATTTATATTATTTATTTATTTAACATGTAGATAACTTTTGAATGCAACATGTAAATTGGATAAAAATAAATAAATATATCTATCTATATCTATACGTTCCAAAAAACATTTATTCGTTCAAGGATTACAATCTTTTAAAAATCCAAAACATTTATTCACAAAACGAAACTTAAAACATTTCTTTTAACATATTGTATACGAAAGTAAACAAAAATATATAGGGTGTCTACTCATGGAGGGTCACTCGAGAATATCTTGATAAATATATGCATTTTTCGGAGAACTTGTATTTGAAAGAAAAAGTTGCTTTGTTGATGGGCTAACCCTGTGTAAAAACACACTCGAGATATTTTTGAAAAACCCGAAAACTGCCGAAATTTCTTCGGCTTGTAACTTTTTTGTTTCAAGAGTTAGTGAAAAAATTTCTTAATGATATTTGTGGGCAAAATTCATTGCTTTTAGCCTACTTTATAAGAATTTAAAAAAATGCCAAGGTTTAGTTGGTGCTATCTTAGCACTCACCCAAAATATGTAATATGTGTTCACTCTATTATAGCGGGCCGTGGCCCCGAAAGGTGTAGTATATTCCGGCTATAAATAGGGTATTTTTTCTTAAGTGCTAAAAGAGTACCCACTAAACCGTAGCATTTTTTCAATTCTCATAAAGTAGGCTTAAAGAAATCAATGCACACATAAATATCATTAAGACATTTTGTAGGTACCTAATTCTTGAAACAAAAAAGTTACAAGCCGAAGATGTTTCGGCAGTTTTCGGGTTTTTCAAAAATATCTCGGAGAGTAGGCCACGAATCTCGAATGTGTATTTACACAAAGTTATATATCCCATCAAAAAATAAACTTTTTCTTTCAAATATGTCTATATCTGTATATCTACTTATTACAACAAAAACATTAAGTAGGAATCATAAGTCTTATTTGCAAATATGTTAAACTTACAAAGCAACTCTTTAAAAGATGATCCTGTTTCGACTGTTGCAACAAATTATTTGCAATCTCGGCCATTACAAATAGGGTCCGGCCGGGAAGCAAAAAAAGGATCAGACAGCAAACATGTGGCGACTTGTTATCACTCGGATGACACTGTCAAGACGACTGAAGTTAAGGCAAGGCACACGCCGCCGCCGCGGTGTGCTGCCCGGCGACGCGTCTGTACAACAGCACAATTGTGCAGAAAAAATACATATCACTTGGATTAAAAAGCACAAGTTATATAAAAACACGCTGCAGTCATACTTTTCAGCAATACTTCACAATTATTATACAGAAAATGTAGGCATCAAATTTTCGGTTAAATGCTATTTTATATTAAGAAAATATCTTACGTTTGGTGTAAATTATCTGAGAAATTAAACTCGATAATTTTGTCGACAATTTATGCAGTAGCACTCTAAAAAATATTTACAAACTTTAATTAACAATCGCATTTAGAATTTTGGAACGACTCGGTTGAAGAAGAGTTCACAATTATATAAATCTAAAGTACAATAATTTCTGTATGGTAAATATAGTTTTTCTATAAAGCGATTTTTTACAGTGAAGGGTGCTAATGCTGCACAGTAAAAAAGAGTCATGAATATTACTTATATCGATGATCACTGCTATGAAGATTCACAATTTAAGGAAATTCACAGGTTTCTTTAGCAACCTGTGAATTTCCTTAAATCATGAATATTACATTAAAATCATTGTTTTCGCTAGTTGTTATAGGTATGTATTTTTTCCTTATAGGTATACGTACAACTAAGAATTTACTTGTCGTACCATTTAATTTTAATCCCTACTATAGTCATCGCAAGATATTCCATGAAGATAAACGTAATCTATGTGAAATTTTCTTTTAAATTACTTATTATTCCATTTTATTGCATTATTTTACAGATTCATATATTTCACATGTACGATAATTGAATATTATTCCAGCAGTCAATATATTAACATGTAATTGCAACGCTGCATATAGCCGTCCTCCCCCCGAATTTCGATATTTCCAGTTTAGTCATCCGTCGAGATGCCTATAGTCTTCGCAGAGTGCTCTAATAATAATTGTTAATTATGTATAATTAGTGCAAAGTGTACCTACATGTGTGTAGTGAGAAAAGCAAGGTCTGTAATACTGTAATAAAAGGCTGGTCGTATGTGTTTTTTTATTGGAAATAATAATAAACATTTGATAAATGGAAATGGGATACAACTGCACAGTGTATCATAGCAGATTCTCATAAAGATGATAATCAAGTGTAGGAAGGTATGGAAGCGAAATTTGCCCAAATAAATAAATATGGTTATAGCTAAAAAACCAGCTAGAAGAAACCGCGACAGTTGAGACGTCAGATCTAGCATGTGCCTAAAGAATGCAACAGAACATTTTAAAGAAGATATTACATAATATTTGTTAGGGCAAACTGAGCCTAGTAATTTTTATAAGGGGTCTTATATACAGTGTGTGGCACTTGAGATGAAGACACCCCTGTAATTTTTTTTGTAAATTTCCGACTTAGCGCAGCTATAGAACTCGATGAGCTCTATTTTTAGGTGCATGCAACTTAACTGTCAGGTGCATCTCCGGCCTGCTATGACCTCGCGAATAGGACCAATATTCAATATTTGGTTTCGCGTTAGAGATACCTACCGAAGAGTGAAGTGTCCCGTAATAAAACTGAATCACCCTGTGCAACCCAATGCCATGACCTAATAATTTTGAAATATCAGCCTTTCTAAACTGTTGCGTGTTTGGTCCCTCAGCTCTCGGACTATTAGGTTTATCCCAGACTCTCCAGGAACAACGAAGAACCCCTAACTTTTCATTCAATTTTGATGAATAAATTGACCCATTCAATTATTATTATTATTTCTTGCTAGTTGGCTAGTTACTGACTGTTCAAATAGGTAGACATATTATAATAATTTTAATACTACAAATACACATTCAAAATTTATAACAACATTAAAATAAATGGAACAAAAAGTGTTTAAATGGTTAAGTATTGGAGAGGTATAAAATTAAGTTCAAGCTTATGTTTAGGCCTCTCAAGCAAACCAGTACATTTAGTGAAATATTAGTTAGGTATTTGTGTACCAAGGCACTGAAGTTCAACTTTTTATAACGAGTATTGTTATAGATTCCGCAGTGAGGTTGAAAAGTTGAATGATCTTATTGGCTGGGTTTTTAATTGGCTACGTTTAATAGTACATCCAATCTATAATACATCCAGTCTGACGTTTGATAGTTAAGCTCGCCAAGGCCAACTTTACATAAAAAATCGTACAATAAATATTCTACTTTATTGCCGACTTTTGAGCTTTTAATGACGCTTTTGAGACTTTAATACCGATTAAAAAATATTATATAAAAAGGTAAAATGATTTCAATCAGGGCGACATTATTACCAACTTATTTGTATTGGGGCTTCAATGTCGGGTATATGTTATCAAAGTTATAAGATTTTTTCTGATGATTATAATGATGAAAAGAAAAACATTAATTAATTTTTTCCATTGTAATCAGTGTAAAACTAGTGCCTACATAATTTGCAGTACCCTGTATACCTACCTACTTGAAAAGCCAAGAAAGAAAACCTGAGAATCTACTGCAAATATCATCCACAATACATTTCATTACATTTTTTTAAATTACTTTTCTACATGAAATTGCTGCTTTGGAAATGAAATTTTCTTTGTAAAGACATGTAAAAAGTAAGTTAATGGCATGCAGGGCATTATTACATTATATTAACATTTGAATATTAGGTATCTTTAACAATAATTAAATGCTTGGAAAATTGTTACATGTTTTTAGGAAGAATTTTATGAAACTGGAGGTACAAGTTATTTTACCTATACAAGTTAGGTATATTGTTGCAAATTTCAGACATGGTAAAATTACCGAGAAATTTTTTACTGTGTGTAGTTGCACTTGAACCCTTTTGAAAACCAGATTAGTAGTACGTCCAATAATACATTGAGTTTTAATGCATTTTGGTCGTTATAGGTCGTGCAAAATTTGCGGTTCCAACGAAAATTCCCTCTTTATTGCAATACTGGGCCATCGAGTTAATTCCCAAACCGAATTATGTGATCAGTTTTACGCGGGCGCTAAAACAAACGTCCGTATGGTGAACAACAAGGCTTTCGATTGCAACAACGCAAAAGGGAATTATTTGATATTTCCCTGGCAATATTAACTACGAGTTTTTTGCCCGGACGAACTACCTGAAAATGAACCGGTCAACAACTGAACTAACGGGCATCCGATTTGAAAGGGAACAGCTAATTATTTCAAAAATACTGCCTCGAAAAAACATTCGCTATGGACATAATATTTCCTTTTTTAGTTTATCACACAGCTGTTACCGAAAGCATCATTATCTGAAAAGGGAACCAGTATATACAAAGTGTAGAACATGGAAGTAAACTTTCGGAATCTCGGGTCTAGTCCTTGCTTGTAGTGTGCCTCTGGTTGTACGCACCGCTTTAATTAATAAATTTTAACCTATCGATCAACTTCAGTCAATGACAAGTGTTACTAAGGGAAGGGAGGCTGAAAATCATAAAGTAAATATTGGTGTCTAAATCAAACTTTATACAAAATTAACTGTTATTACGACGTGCCACGTGCCACTTTCTCTTTTGTTATATATCGGAGGAAGACGATAAATATTTGAAAGAATAGTTTAACAGAATGCTGATCAGTACAGTGGCGTATTCAGGAGCGGGAGCAAAGGGGGCAATTGCCCCCCCCCCCCCCGAGCTGTCGAGATAAACGAGATTTGTAATATCAAAATTAATAATACCAAAAATTATATACTCCTGGCCTAATCTGAAAACGCAGTGAACATCGAACATCTACAATTTGTTATTTGTTTCATCTTGTCTTCTCGTAATTAAAACCTGTGCCTGTGCAGTAGATTTGAGAACGCGCCGCCGTATATTATGCACACACTCCGTCGATCGCAGCGCGTAACCGTAAATTAGACAAAACAACCTACTAAACATATTTTGCACAATTACAGTGTGCCAGAAAGAATATTTTCAAAACTGAAAATTTTAATAATTTACATTAGAAACAATATTAGCGAAAACCGACTGAATGGGTTAACACTCCTTTATGTGTACCCTGAAATACCCATATCTCCAGAGGAGATATATATGTGACGAGCTCAAGACCAAAAAAAGAATACTTGATTTTGTGATATAGATTTTACTGGTTCGAAGAAGAATTATTTTTATTTATACAGGGTATCCGGTAATAACTTAAAAAATAAAAAGAAACGTGGAAAATATGACGAAAAGTTCATATGAACATAGGACCGCAGATGTTTGGTTTTCGAAATGCAGGTTGTTGAAATTGAAATTTTATTTTCGATTTTTTTAAGGAACTTTTTGAGACGACAAATTTTCTTGCAAAAAAGCAACAACAACAAGTACCTAAATTAAACTGTCAAAAAATAAATGTGCTTGTTTATTTAAATTTTATTTTGAATTTAATTGCATACGAGTGTCGATGCAGAAATTTGAAAATTTCTCGAAAACGGTCACCTTTGGCATTATTCGCCAAGTATACCTTTCTTGCTTAGAAAACGTGTGGGAAGAGGATACATTCACAAAATGTCGTAAAAGTTTACTGTCAAAAAAGTTAGGGCAAATTAAATTAAATAATGATAGCGTACGCAGCGCCCTCTACGGATTGCACCAAAAATAATACCAAATTATGACTTCTGACCCGGCTACCAAATTTTGCAAGAAAATTTTGTCATCTCAAAAAGTTAACTTAAAAAAAAACAAAACCAAAAAATCGAAAACCAAACTTCTTCGGACGCATGTTCATATGAACTTTTCGTCATATTTTCCATTTTTCATTTTAATTTTTCAAGTGGTGTATTTATTTCCGGACACCTTGTATTTATTTATTTTAGAAAATATGTTTTTGTTATGTTTTTTTTGCACCCCCCCCCCCCCAGACGTTTAACGACCAACGTTTCAACTCAAAGTTTATCTTCTAGTACTATATCAAATTTGGTAATGTGAAGAAGTGCGCGGCTTATCAAAATAGCTACCATAATATATTGGTTTAACATAACTAGGGCGTAAGTAAGAGAGTGGGATTTCAGCGATTATTTCCCTCATACTGCTTGCATCCAATAAGGTAGCTCGGTAGCTCCTTCCATAAAAATCCAACCAATGATATGCCTCTGCTAGCGATAATTTGCACTAGTGCAATTACCGGTAATTGCACTTGTGCAAATTATCACTTCGTTGCTTAGCAACCGCGAATTTGTTGGATACAAACACGTAGGCACCTACCTACTTCTTAAAGTTTGTGTGTTTTATACAGCTTATAAATTATGTTGCGGTACTATTAAGCATTGTATCAATGAATTTATATAACTTTTACATTGCTAAATTTTGGTTATTGGACCTCCGTCTCCGTTTAAATAACACATTCAGAAAATAAACCAACGCTGACAGGGTGTAGGTATAATCGCATTTGCCTTGGATATCCATGTTTGTTTACTCGAACGCTACAGTCGAAGCTGTCAATAAACTCGTTCAAAATAAATCGTTTTGGAAATGTAAACATAGAAAAAATTAATACAGAAAATATTAAATCTTATTCGAGAAATAATCTCGACAAATACCACTCGTGCCGGAAATTTTTCTTAATAATTTTATTCTCAAGCGCTATTTTGCCCATTAGCAAAACCACTCGTACAAATTGGGCTTTTATTTTCAGAGATTATTTCCCTCATACTGCTCTCATCCAATAAGGTAGCTCCTTCCATAAAAATCCAACCAATGATATGCCTCTGCTAGCGATAATTTGCACTAGTGCAATTACCGATAATTGCACTTGTGCAAATTATCACTTCGCTGCTTAGCAACCGCGAATCTGTTGGATGCAAACACGTACCTACTTCTTAAAGTTTGTGTGTTTCACGCTGTTCTAAATTATGCAGCTTATAACTTATGTTGCGGTACTATTAAGCATTGTATCAATGAATTTATATATCTTTTACATTGCTAAATTTTTGTTATTTAGACCTCCGCCTCCGTTTAAATTTATGACACATTCAGAAAATAAACCAACGCCGACAGGGTGTAGGCATAATCGCATTTGCCTTGGATACCCAAGCGTCATGTTTGTTTACTCGAACGCTACAGTCGAAGCTGTCAATAAACTCGTTCAAAATGAGTCGTTTTGGAAATGTAAACATAGAAAAAATGAATACAGAAATTATTAAATCATATTCGTGAAATAATCTCGACAAATACCACTCGTGATAATTTTATTCTCAAGCCCTATTTTGCCCATTAGCAAAACCACTCGTCCAAATTGGGCTTTTATTTTCAGAGAGCGAAGCTCGAGGGATTTTATCAGAAAATAAATGCCCAATTTATACTCGTGATCTTTCTAGGCAAAATAGCGCTTTCGAAAAAATTATCGATACAATTTCCTGCACTAGTGATATTACATACGATAATACCAATTTCTAGTGCTATTATCACTTGTACCTAATATCCATAGTGCTTGGATTTTCGGTTATTAATTCAAGCAAGTGGGGGATTCAGTAAGAAAATTTCACACCTAAATTTTTATAAATAAATTTTTATTTGAGAATAAGATTATTTTAGAGACATGAAAAAGGAAAGGTTAGTTGGCCATGAATGTTTATTGGTAGGTATGTCACAAATTATACTAAGTTAAATTTTCTGTCATTCTATACCGTTGAGTGAAGTGTTGAGTAAAGATGTTGCGTTTTGGAAAAGAAAGTCAAGAAAATATTGGAAAAGAAGTTGCAAATTTAGTGCCACAAAATACAAAGAGGTGTAAAGAGAGAGTGTGGAGAAAATTTTTGCAGTTTTGCTATGGAAAATGTTATGCTATTAACAATTCATCTATTTCGATTGAAGCACTGAGTCAAATTTTAGAAGACTATGCGTTGCATAAAGAAAAATAAGAAAATCTTTTCAAAGCAAGCTTTTATTTAAGCCATGAACTAAAACGGATGAAAAAAGCTTATGTTTTTGTTAAGATAATTCAATGCCAAACTGGGACTAGCTTTTTTAAATCAAAAAGCTTGTAGCGCGAACGTAAAGAAAATATATACTTAGTCATGTACTTGCTTATCAACCAACACTGTCCGATAAAATTAATTGGTACCTACTTTTATGAACAAAAACGCTTGTCCCAGTTTGGCATTGAATTATCTTTACAAAAACCTAAGCTTATTTTATCCGTTTTAGTATACCCCGATTACTGTAAGAATCCCGATTTTGTCAGATGACATTCTCCACAAAATCCCTACAAATTTTCTGTTAACCATGGGTATAACATTGGTATATGCGTCGCAACCAGTTAATGACGTCACTCGTTGATATATGATGTGAAATAAAAATAAAAAATAAAAACCCTATTGCAATCACGATTATACTGCTACAAATAAAAATAACTATTACTAGAACTTATTTTAATAATAATTTCAAACGTCATGGAAACACTTTCATTTTGGTATTTTGGTAAAATCGGCTACTTGCGGCAGCGTCTATGGTGCGTACTCAGGCAAATTTTATTTCCGTTTTCCGTGTTGTGAAAGTAAAAACCTATATATATTTTGTGGTTCAAAAGGGTTCAAAGTTCAAACTTTGGACAGTGGAAATATTCGCGGGTTTTGTACGTTTCGTGAGTTTTACCGTTATCTGTGTTGTTCTTGTTCGTGTTATTAGTTGTTATTCATTGTGCAAATGGGCTCGTTACTGACCTGAACTTTTCACCCGGTTGCATTTTTTTGCTCCATCGATGCCAACTTAGGATCTCGAAATTACCAATTGGCAGTCCCAGTAAGGACTTCTTATAATAATTTTACTATACATGGCTTAAATAAAAGGTTATTTTTAAAAGGGTTTTTATTTTTATTTAATTTTGTGCTTTCTAGTACCTATTATTAGTATATATTATACAGGGGGTGGTAAAGAAATTTAGTCCGCCATCTTGAGGCATCTGCCCTATTGGATTAAGTATGACGTCAGTGATGTCACTCACCTTATCATTTTCTACTCGTCAATTTTTTTTCATTTCATACCCTTGCCGAGGAGGTTGTGAAGGATTAGGTAACCTAATTGGGGCGGCCGCCATATTGGATTTAGTATTACGTCATTTATCTTTATCTTATTGTTTTCTACCCGTCGAGCCCTTTCAACTGATACACATGTTGGGTATCAAATAGGTGATCCGCCATCTTGGAGCGGGGACCATATTGAATTTAGTGTGATATCGCTAACTTTATCGTTCTCTACTCTTCAAGCCCTTTCATTTGATATCTATATTAAGGGGGTTGAAAAGGAAATGTAATCCGCCATCTTTTAGCGGCGGCTATATTGAATTTAGTGTGCTAGTGCACTAACTTTATCGTTTTCTACTCTTCAAGCCTGTTTTGGTGTTGGTAAAAATTATGGTTTTGGTGGACTGTATCTCGCGTCTAAAATTCCAGAATCTGCACAACCAGAGCGACAATAAAATGAGCGAAAATTTATGATAATTTAAGAGATTGTTTATAGCGGTGAACCAACGGAGGACAGGAGAGAAGGGATAAGCCACTCACCCTTTGATCCACATGGTTTTGCGTCGGGCCCGACTCTTCTGTCTTCTTCCAAGCGGTGGCGTTAAGGGGTGGATCACTATAGGGTTTTAAACCGCCGCGGAGAGCCGGGTTCAGTTTAAGATTAAATTACTAACAATAATAATTGAACTTTGAAGGCATAAAGGGACGAGTGGAACCCATATGCGCGTGCGAGCGTGGTTCTTGTGCTGCTGGCGTGAGTCCAAAAGGAAAAAAAAAGGAATTCGGGCCGGTTCCCTTTTTTTGCCAAGCTAAAAATGCGCATATACCTCTCTGAAATGTGATTGGACAGAAATAATATGAAACAATTTGAATTCAGAAAAAGCGCCAAATAGAATTAAATAATTTCGCTAACGTACACAATAACTACCCATTTATTAAACGAGTTATCCCAATAAACTAAATATATTATTTAGGAGTAAACAAAGCCCTTTCATTTGATACCCATATAAATAAGGGGGTTGGCAAAAATACATCATCCATCTTGTAGCTACGGTCATTTTGAGAATATGACAATATTGACCATATTGTCACCAGAACTGACAATATTGACAATATTGTCACCAGAACTAAAGGTGTATGCAAAATTTCAGCTCAATCGGATGTCAAGAAGTGGTTATATAATTGAGCTTGCAAGATTCGGCCCACACATACATTTATACATACATACATAGATATTAACAGGGCAAGTTAAATAAAAGCTTGTAAAAATATAACTCAGATGATTGTAAGGAGGGTGTTTTGTAATGTCTGCGGTGGTTTTGATATACTCGATTTTTGACCTGTATAAAGTTTAAAAAATTCAGCATTTCGAGTTGCTAGAGAGAAGAACACCTTGTATATTTTTTATTGGATCTTTGCACATCGACACTGTGAGTGGTCCTGTTCATCACCCAACTGTTTCGAAGTAATTCCAGGGCACACTTGACTCGCCGGATGAGTTTAAAATTCATATTTTGCTCAACTTTCACACCTTTCAGAATGGAACTCCCTGTATATTTTTTGAACGCTGTGATGTCATATTTTCAATAAAAAATTGCTAAATGATTTTCTTAATTTTTTACTGAAAAAAATTCGTAGTAGGCCTTGAAAATTGAGATTAAGAACTGAAATTGTGCACCAAAGTAAAAAAAGAGTTTTTTGTGGCCTACTTTTAGAAAAAAATACTGGCTAGAATCGGGTGAAGAATAAAAATTTTACGGGGGTGTTCGCACTTAAGATGAAACACCCTGTATTAATGGGTACAAATATGTCTCTGCACGATTCCCTAAATTTCGAACTAACCATGTAACTGTCCTTTTTTGGAGTACCGTAACACGTCCTGCAGATGTAGAAAATTATTCCGTACCTACCTTATTTTTAGACGCGATGCAAAGTTCGAGAAGTAAAAGTTTTGACGATATCAATACTACAAAAAAATAGTTTTTATTCTCTTTAGTGCAAAGCAATTGCTTGAAATTTTCTACATAACTCGCTTAGATGATATTTCCAAGTTAAAAAAGAGTCTACGTAGTTTAAACCCATTTACTTGAACTATCGATCTGTTGTTTAGTCTCACAAGTACGCTCTGGTATCTTGCTTCGTTCCGACTGAAAGAAGCTGCATCAAACGTCTTCTCTTGATTCTATATTCAATATTGTCCCATCCGTCCCTGCCATTCATAATGGAGTTTTGGTATCGGAAGTCGGAAGGGCATCGGAATCAGTTCTGCCTGACTGGCGGAGTCAATTACTGCATTGGGTTAAATGCCGGCCCGGCTGCCTTCGGCGCTGTATCCAATTAATTCTCCACTGGTAATATAATTGATTTCGCCAATAATAAGCTCTATCGGCGGTTCCGATTGTTACCCAACTGTTCGACTGGGGGGCGTGCGAGGCGTATCTGCCCGATTCGCAGCTGAGATTTGGGCGAGGGCAAACCAGACTGGAAGCTCGTAAATGTACAGTCGTAAAACCGGCCCGGCATGAGTTTACGACTTTGGCGAGAGAGTTCAATTTTTTAATATGTTCGGGGTCGGGAATGTATATATATTTTTTTTCCGGCTCACAACCTAGTTCTATTGCATATCACGTTGGTTAACGTCGATTATTCGCGATACTAGTTCATCTGTTTGTCAGTTCTTTGATTCTTCACATTTATAAACTGCTTTTAATGGTTTTTGTTTCCTCTCAATTTTTATGCTTTGGTATCACGGTTTCGTTAGTCCATTATTGGGTTATCAGTTTTTATAGTTACGCTAAAATATCCTAGCAAGACTTGTTCAGAAGGTGCAGTCAAGCAAACGGTTAAGCCAGATCTGAACAAGTCTTTCAGACAATAAATAAGAAACAATTAAAGTATGTAATGTATTGTATTGTATTAGTAAGTAATTAATATATTAATTTCATACTATAACCGTTGAATGATTTGAGTATTTAGAGAAGCGTATACCCTTACCGCCTTTCTAAGATAAACCGCAGATGACCACCTTGCAGTTGCGTTGAAGTAGTTTTCAGATTGACTTGTCGGTCTAAGATCTCTTCAAGTTCATACCTTTTAATCAGGATTTTATAGGAAACAGATATTTGTTTCATCAAAATGTGGTTATTTTGTTAATGAAATCCAGGGACCCTCTTATTTTAAAGAGTCCCTGATGAAATCAGTGTAGAATTATAGAAATGAGGAAATATTCCATTCTGGATCTCGAGTAGCAGTGAAAGCTTGTTTAATATGCGGTAAGGATATGCAAAATTTTCAAAAGAAATAATATCCACTTAATAGAATCGAATTAAAATAGTTCAATGCAAAATCAATTAATTAACCAGTAGGTATAGTTAGACAGTAGAGTTAGACAGTAATAATTATTATTGATATTTATAGAGGTATGGAAATTGGTTGGCAGAGGATATCATCTAAGTTTGTATAAGAAGAAATGCCTCCAAAAAGAGGAAAAAAAGAAGCCAATTTGAAATTATATTAGTGCGGAGACACCAAACCAGATTGTGTTTGAATATTCAATTATTATGAATGACGTAATATTACCAACAAATCGTTAAACTTATAGTGATAGTAAACAGTCATTAATAAATATACCATGTCATACAAAAGAATCGCACCATAAGGAAAAATGTTTTTCTTGAAATAGGCAGTGAAATGTCTCAAAATCGTCATTAAAAGCTCAGAAATCGGCACTGAAGTAGCCCATTATTGTACGATTTTTTCAATAAGTAGGCCTTGGGGAGATGTAAACATCAAACGTCAGTCGCGGAGCCATCGCCCATCAAAAGTGACCAAATATTCAAAATCCGGCCAATAAATCGTATTTAACTTTTCGTACACATTGCGAAATTGTTACCTATATTTATAGCAGAGCAATCTTTCAGTATAAATATTATTTTAGCAGGTTTGAATATTCATCTATTTTACATGGAGGCTGCATAATAGGCCGCAGATTGGATTTTCTGTCAGAAAGTGCCGTGTCTCGTCATACTTGACTTAGGTAGAGCAATCGTCAAAATCAAGCAACGCCGCGCGCAGTCGGTTCATGGACGGGTGATCGATGATTATTTTTTTGCCTATTAAAACTTTGTTTTTCGATTTCAAAAAAATATATAATATATACCTCGGCACTGAAGTTCTTTTTATGACTAAACTCCACATGAGTCATAAATAGTTGAACTTCAGTGCCTTGGTACATAAATAGAGTAACCCAAATATGTCGAAACACTAAAAATAATATGGGCATACTTAAATATGCAAATAATTTAGTCAAAATATGCAGGAAAATGTTGAAAATATCCAAATTAAGAAATACTTTAAAAATATAAATATATTGTTTAATTTACAAATAAACATATACAGGGAGAGTGAGAATGGATAGTAAATACTTTAAAGGGATGTTCGGCAGGTGGTTTTAAGGGGGGTCTTTCATATAAAATTTTTCGATTTGGGCTTTGCTTGCCAAGTTATTCGGGTCTACAAGGTGACCAAAAAGTATTTTTTTTATTTATATCTCAATAACGGCGCTACTTAAAAATTTTAAATTTGGTATGTGTTATCTACTTACTGGAAGACGCGTAAAAATTTTATGTTTCGAGTGTTGAAGTTAGCAGGTGTTTTGGGGCACGTTTTGCCAATTTCAACCCAAACGGTTGATTTTATCGTTATGAAACAAGAGTACACTTTTGTTGCAAAATGAAAAGATGCACTGAAAGGATGGACCTGCAAGACCAAAAAGATAACCTCAAAAAAGTTTGAGCAAAAAAAATAATAGGGGTTGTTAGTTTTTACCTTTTTTTAGGGCCCTGTGTAAATGAATAAACTACCCTAAGGTGTCTTCCAGTAAGTAGATGACACATACCACATTTCAAATTTTTAAGTAGCACCGTTATTGAGATATAAATGCAAAAAATACTTTTGGGCCACCTTGTAGACCCGAATAACTTGGCAAGGAAAGCCCAAATCGAAAAATTTTATGCGAAAGACCCCCTAAAAACCACCTGCCGAACACCCCTTTAAAGTTTTACTATACATTCTGACTCACCCTGTATAATGTGGGACATACACATTTCTAATGAAACGGTCTCAAAATCTCAGGGCGCCAGAAATAAATTCGTGGGTCCGTTAGCATTTACAAACATCTATTATCACAGGTGATTTAATTTCACTCGTTTAATGTTCTAGGTCACATTCATCATCATCATACGGACTGTGGAACTTGGCCCTTTTTATTACACTTTACGAGAATGGGCCTAGTTTTGGAAAGATACTTCGTTTTCCGGAACATCAGTGACATCATCAATTTTATTTTCTAAATTCAAACTAGACACATTTCTCGGAGAAGTAAACGAAACCCTTTTCTTTGAATTATCTGTATATCTATTTTGAATGTAACTATCATTTTAGATACTCTAAAACCATCATTTCTTGGACCAATAAACCTTTTTTCTTTGACAAAACCTTCATAATTGATCCAGAAACATAATAGTCAGTTTGCCTCAGCTTTTCCAATGCTTCATTTAAAGTACTATACAGGGTGTCTACTGACGGAGGGCCACTTGGAAATATCTCGACAAATATGCATTTTTCGGAAAACTTTATTTGAAAAAAAAAAATTACCTTTTTGATGGCCCAACTTTGTGTAAAAACAAATTCGAGATCCATGGCCTACTTTCCGAGAAATTTTTGAAAAACCCGAAAATTGCCGAAACTTCTTTGGCATGTAACTTTTTTATTTCAAGAGTTATCGAAAAAGTTTCTGAATAGAATCTGTAGGCAAAATTGATTACTTTAAGCCTGCTTTATCATAATTTGGCAAAATGCGCTACATATCCCTTGCGTTAGCCTGATTTACAATTTTTTTTTAGAAAAAAAAAATTAAAATTTAGATTTCTAGGAAAAAAGCTTTCAAAGTTCGTTTAAATAAACTACATCTATCCGTTTAATTAATTTTACAACACATTACATTGCAAATCTTTTGTCGAAATGAAATTTGTTGCGAGAAATCTGCATCTCCCACATTTTTGAAATTTTCTAGTATGCCTTGAAAAACAATAGCAACCAGCTTCTGTCAGTCAATCAATTGGATCTTTCAAACATTAATTGTTTGATAGAAGTTGAAAGAATCGATTCAAGAAATAGGTACTTGTATAAAATTAGCATGGCATTTTCAAACGAAGACAAATTCAATTTATTTGTAATGTAGGAAAGCAACTTTAATTCAACGCTAGCGTTAAGACAGTATCAACATAGATATCCAAACGCCCCTAGTCCAAATAGAACCGTATTTAAAAAGTTATCAAGTAACTTAAAAAATCATGGAGCGTTTTCACACACATCTCCGATTTGATGATTTTTTAAGTTACTTGATAACTTTTTAAATATGGTTCTATTTGGACTAGGGGCGTTTGGATATCTATGTTGATATTGTCTTAACGCCTAGCGTTGAATTAAAGTTGCTTTTATATTTTATACAAGTACCTATTTCTTGAATCAATTATTCTTTAAACTTCTATCAATCAATAATCTTTGAATGATCCAATTGATTGAGTGGCAGAAGCTGGTTGCTATTGTTTTTCAAGGCATACTAGAAAATTTCAAAAATGTGGGAGAGGCAGATTTCTCGCAACAAATTTCATTTCGACAAAAGATTTGCAATGTAATGTGTTGTGAAATTAATTAAATGGATAGCTGTAGTTTATTTAAACGAACTTTGAAAGCTTTTTCCAAGATATCTAAATTTTTTTTTTCTAAAAAAAAATGTAAATCAAGCTAACGCAAGGGATATGTAGCGCTTGTGATATATCGATCGAAAGTGCATAAAATAGGTAGTTTTTGACGTCATGGCCTGCTATAATTGAGTAACTTTTTTTTTAAGCGCTAAGAGAGCACCCCCTAAACCGCGGCATTTTGCCAAATTATGATAAAGCAGGCTTAAAGTAATCAATTTTGCCTACAGATTCTATTCAGAAACTTTTTCGATAACTCTTGAAATAAAAAAGTTACATCAATTTTATGGTTTACGGCAATTTTCGGGTTTTTCAAAAATTTCTCGGAAAGTAGGCCATGGATCTCGAATTTGTTTTTACACAAAGTTGGGCCATCAAAAAGGTAATTTTTTTTTCAAATAAAGTTCTCCGAAAAATGCATATGTGTCGAGATATTTCCAAGTGGCCCTCCGTCAGTAGACACCCTGTATAGCCCCGATAAGCGTAGAGGCAATATTCCATGGAAAATGCCGGGCAATGGTGGCTATCAATAGTTTCGTAGACAATGGTGGACATAAATGACGTGCCAAACAAACATAAAAATGTAAATGTTTCACAAAAGTACCATCAGTGTACCTGCCTGTATCTAACCTCAGACGTACCTGTAGCTGAGTCATATCACCTCAAAATTGTTCCGTATAGAAGCTGTTTTAAACTGATCATAACCAACAAAAGTATAACTGTGAGCATCAAACCAAATCTTTGCATCACCCTCAAAGGCACTTACGATTAAGCACCGAAAATCTGTGTAAGGTATTAACTGAACATTAACAATATTTTCTAAATGTTGTAAAAAATCCATAGGATGTAAGGTGTTGTCGTTTTTGAATCTCGGCAAGACTTTGATTGTGAATTCTGGTTTTACATATAATGGCACACGATTATTAGGTAAAAAACTATTGGCGAATGTAGAATTACTATTTTTAACCCCTAACATAGCTTCGTTTATAATTTGTGATATATTTGCAGGTGACAATAAAAACATTTGTTGGTTCAACTGTTTCGAAAGCTTTGGACCAGAATGCATCGCTGCGCCCAGATCTGGAATGCCATTCTGTACGTCTGATGCTACGCCACTGACTTAGATGTTTGTAAATGCTAACGGTTAAATTGCAAAAAGCCATCTTGTCTAAATTTGATAATTCCTCGAACTCAATACTTCGTTGTGGAAATAAAAACTCGTCTGCCTCTTCGAGCTTGTATCAGTTCCCGAACCCACGAATTATTTCTGGCGCCCCTGAGATTTTGAGACCGTTTCGATTGAACTAAATCTAAATATGTTTTTATTATAAATTATAAAAATCAGGTTGAAATTTAGTGGTAAAAACAATAAACCACTAAATGTTGCTCAAAATTCTCAATTAAAAAATTTTGTCTTCTATCAGAATATAAAAATTTATAAATGGAGAAACTCCTTTCCCCATCAACCGATGTAAGAGGTGCGCTTTTAAAATTATTGCTCACTATCACAGGATCCAAATCGATGGATTCGGTAAAATCTCCCTTTAAAATATTTGCTACTTGGCTAAGAAACTGAAACCCACTATTTTTTTCCATCACATTTCTAAATTTTTGAAATATTTTATCCCCAATTTTACCTGTGACATTTTGAAAAGCTACCTCAGGTTGTTTTACCAGTTCTACACTTCGGTTAATGTCAAATTAGATTCCTCCATTTGTGTTATTGTTTTAGAAAGAAAGCTATAATTTGCTTTTAGAAAGGAAAGTTGTTTCTTTATTTCCTTGTTTTAGAATAGTTGTTTAACATCTGTAAGGGACTGGGAAGATTCGTTCGAAAATTCTGAAATTGGATCTTTCAGTTGGCAAAAATTCTCGCAATAAAAAAATGCAGCTTCCAACCAAGTGCCCCATCTTGTAATAACAGGTTGAGGTGGAATAGGAGTGTTTGATAGTTTTTCTTTGTAGAACTGAACCCTTATAGGCGCTTTAGGGAAGACTTTTCATGTTGGAAATTAAACTATGTACAAGCGGAAAATGTTTCCTAATTTCCTCAGCAACCCTATTTAAAGCATGAGCAAGGTATGTTACATGTATCAACTTCGGATAAAAGATTTTCAAATTTTGCCCGGTTCTTACCATGTACGGTGCTGCATCTGACAAAACGAGCAAAAAATAACCTATCTATAATGTATTCTGTCCTTTTCAATAATTGTTATTAATTAGGTATAAATACCTGCTTTATTCGTTTTCTTCAGATCACCAGGATTAGTGGCCATAAAATTATAATTTACCTATATTATTTTGGGAAAACCAGGTACCTACCTAGACACCGACCCCCGTTCCCAAAAAGAATGAAATGCCTGCCAAAGATTTAAACTATCCTAAATTCTTTCAATTATGCACAATATGCCATATTTTAAGGATTTATGCAAATATTTAAAAAAAAAATGCATATAATATGCTAAATATGCAAAATATGCGTGTTGCATAATATTTGGGTTACTCTATACATAAATAACTATTATTTAATGGTTTATTTTTAAATTTAACTTTAGGGTTTCCTTGTTTTATTATTATTTTTAAATTTATTTATTTTTTAAATTTAACTTTAGGGTTCCCTTGTTCTTGGAAAAATATATCCTAATTATAAAAAAAAAACTAGGCAACTAACAAAACTTTTCTATTCACCATTCCATTACAATCCCCTTCCATGAATATAAATCGTTCCGCATCTCAAAAATAGTTTTCGACATAAACCTTGACTCTTCCAACTGGAATGATTTAAACCTGACCTCCTTACTTTCTGCCATTGTATAGTAGTGGGGACCCTCCCCTAAAAAAATCGATTACTCGGGATATCTCCGTTTCGATCTCAGCTTGGAGAAGTGTAAAGTAGGGCTCCCGTATGACAAATGGGGCGGAAAATAGGAGGGAGAATAATAACGAAGGGATATTTATCTTACATTTGGAACGCCCTCATTTGGGTATACGGCTTTAGCGTCTTGTACAGAGGCTGTTGGAAAATGTCGAGTGAATTCTTATAGTCAGCGTTTTTGCTGTCGTTGTTTTTATTTCCTTTGAGTTCTGTCAAAAGAAATACCAACGGCATTTTCCACAAAGCGCATCAAAAATAGGCCTTCCTGTAGGGAACGTATGGAAGGTAGGTGCGTTTGTGCACTTAGCCTATTTAACTTTGCGCTTCCAACAGAATAGATAACACGCATCAAGCAAACAATCTTTTGAATATAATATGTATAAATAATAAATCGAAGAGGTCCTTGGCCGACATATTTCGGTATGTTCACAATACCCCTCTATAAAATATATTATTTCTCAAAGATAATATCTGCTGTATTATTATACGTAATCAGTCAACGCCATAATGATATACCTACTTGTTACACAAGCATTTTCGTTTTTTAACTTTTATTGATTATAAACGCATTAACAAGTTCTTTGGTAAGTGAAGTGAAGTGAAGAGCTTTGATGAAAGGAAGAGCAAAATCGATTAATGCACAAATAACTAATGTACCTACGTTCCTTCATATCTTGATTTTATACCAAACTTTTCCTTATATTTGAATAGACTATCTATATACAAATATCTGCAAGGGGTCCCATTTGAAACGGCAGCACCCTCGTAAACTTTTATTTTTCATCCGATTTTAGCCGTTTTTTTTCCTAAATATAGGCCACACTAAACTCTTTTTTTTTACTTTGGTGCAAAATTTCAGGTCTTAATCTCAATTTTCGAGGCCTACTACTAATTTTTTCTAATAAAAAATTACGAAAATCGTTAGGAGTTAAGGTGGCTGGTGTATGCCACAACAGGAAACGCACATAAAATGTATCATCTTAGACAGTGATTTTATCGAGAAAGGTTCAATTATTTAAATTGTTTTTTATTTGCTGGCTGGCACTTTGTAAGGAAATAAATTACTTTTGTGTTTATTAATGTTTTTTCAATAATTACAGAGCACTCTTGACCCACATAAAGTTTCATAAAAACTCAGAATTTTGAGATGGCCCAGAGAAAAATACCCTGCATATTTTTTCATTTAATCGTTACAAACCAATATTTTGAGTGATCCTGTTGATCATCCAGCTGTTTTGAATGGATTCCATGACACACTTGACTTGTCAGATGCCTTTAAGATTCTTATTTTGCTCGTATTTGGAACCCTCTAGAATGGAGCTTCCTGTATATTTTTTGATCAAATTTGGTATGTAGTGGTTTTGGGGTGTCCTGATCAACGCTGTGGTGCGGGATTCTAAAAAAATCGCTAAATGATTTTCAAATTCGTGGTAGGTCTTGTAAATTGAGATTAAGACCTGAAGTTTTGCACCAAAGTAAAAAAAAGAGTGCTTTATGACCTATCTTCAAAAGAGAAACCAAATCTGATGAAAACTCAAAATCTTCCGGAGGTGCTTCAATTTCAAATGGGCCACCCTGTATATAAAATAATAGGTATTCCAAAAGTAAGTCCAAATGTGGTAGTAATAATTATTATAATTACTTTCAATAGCTTCCAAAACCAAAATTGAATTTACTCTTGCTATTATTTGAACGCGATGTATTTATAACAATTTTTTAGGGAATGAATTAATGGGGGTGGTGGGGTGAAGGTCAAGCAAATGAGATGTTAGATTCGTGACAAGCCTTCACAGTGAGTCCCCCCGCCTAATCTAAGAAGTAGGGAGAACGCATGCACAGAATACAACAAAATCGTACTGATCTACAACTTTTGCGGACCGTTACATAGGTACTCATCTTCCCTTACTTACGCGGTTAGTGCCCGCCAACCCCCATCGATTTAGCAGCTTAGATTTCGATGGGAGGTAGTGCCAACATTACCTTTATATTTTTTAAAGACCCCACTTTAAGGGAAAAGTGGGTTAAGGCCAATAAAAGAGATTTTGTTCCTACACAGTTTCCAGGGTTTTGGTTTGGGCTGTTGGAGAGTGTTATACCTAGCAATTTTACGTGATTAAACGTAACCACCTTGAAATCCGGAAGTTTTATGGTTTTATTCATTCGAATTTAGTTGTATCTAGGCACGCAAATACGAAATAATTGGCATTTACGAAAATTTTACCGGTAAAAAATATCTAAATGCACCAAAAGCCCTTGAAAATGTGACTTTCACTCTCGTAGATTATTATCCGTGTTGTGAAACCATGAGCTATATAATGTAAACACGCATTTTAAAGTGTTTTTTTTTACCAAATTTACCAAAGTGTTTTTTTTTACCAAATTTACCAAATTCACATCTTGAAATTTGAATTTGGCGCCTTAGGCCCACCTCCCTTGGATGACTCATCGCTTTCAGCTGTCATTGCGACGGTGCCGGTACGGCCCGACTTTGACCCCAGTTGACCCCTTGATCCTGAGAGCCCTCTATGGCCCAAGGTCACGGTTAACTTTGGGCTACCTGTGACCCCCAGTTGACCCCTCAGCTTCCACTTCAACTGCGGGAGGTCAGCCTCCACTCCAACGACGGGGCAACCCCAGTTGGTGGGGAGAGGTCTAATAAGGACAAAAGCTTCATTTGGTCAGTTGGTCTGCAAGATTTTCTCAAAGTATATCATTTTAAAGTGACAGCTGAATATCACTGCCGTAGCCACGAATTTCTGGACCACTTGGTCGCCGCCTTTCGAGCGTGACTAGACTTGCGTTGGACTTGTTCCGACACGACTTAAAATTCTTAGAAATCTAGTCGTCGCCTTTGCTACACGTGTGACCCCCAGTTCACCCCTAGATCCCAAGAGAGTTCTAACTCTAACGAATATGAAGCCCGCCTTGCACAGTTCCCGCGTTGCCTTGCCGCGGTCTCATTTGCAATACGCAGTTGGAAGAGGAAACATCTCGCCACGCGGAGCGCATGGCATCCCGATTCGTCCTAACATGGAATTTCTAGGAAATCTAACCGCCTTTCAAACCCTCCCGACTGAAAAATTATCGCGACGAGAACGTGACTAGTCGTTGAATTTCCTAATTGCTCCTTTCTTTTTAGAAAAACGACTATGGGACGTCACCAGTGTCCCTGACGTGCAAATTGAAATCGAAACCCTTGCAAATCATACCTCCGGTATAGATTCTAAAACCCCTTGTAAACTAATGTGAGGCCGACTTTGGAAAGTGATGATAAGTAAAAAGCCATGATGCAATAAAATATAACAGTATTAACAGAGTTCGTGTAAAAAAATCCAAGCTACCTTGAACCGCCGACGGTCGAGATCTGCTTGCACAGCTTCCATAGTACAATAATGGGTATACACATTTCCGTCGAAATACCCAAATATCTCAAAAAATCTGAGAAAATCGTCAACGCAAACGATTTTGATAAGAAAATACAGACAACATAGCTTATTTAACGAACACTACCTCAAGGGCTAATAAAAATCTAAGAAATTTCTTTGTATTAAAACAAGTTCAACCCACTTTCCCCTGAAAAATCGAACATTTTCAATCATTATCATTATCACTTTGAAAATAGTTGCGCATAAATCATGAAATTTTGATAATATGAAATGTAAACTAAAAAAGCTTGTAAAATATGAATTGACACACCGGGTGACGTATCGATTCTGCAGTTTATTTAACTTACACGGCTTTAACTGCTATAAAAACCTGAGAAATTTCTATGTATTAGCCATGGGTTTATAAAAAAAAAGATCAAACCAGGTACAAGAACGTCTCAAAAAGTTCAACCGACATTACTTTTGAAAATCGAACATTTATTTAACGTTTTGTGTAGTACCATACCTCATCGATGATAAAAAAAAATCTAAGATATTTCTGTGTATTATAATGGTGTAAAAATTCCTCGGTAACTAAATGAAACAAAAACATTTGGGTGGGGGGGGGGGAGGTTAGCGACTATAAGAAGTGTGACGCTAACTGCTTTCTTTGGGGGGGGGGGGGGCTGGACTTCCCAGTCAACCCCGGGGTGGGTGGGAATCTTATTCGAAAGAAATTATTTTCGAGGGGACGAGGCAATCTAGGAAAACAGCTTTAGTTCGAACAGAATAAAAAAATGTAAGTGAAAAAGTAGACAGAATTTTCGAAAAAAATTATTAGTAAAAAACTTGCTCGGAAGGCCGAGGTAACCTAGGAAACGCCTTTCATTCGAACAAAATGCGACAAAAAATTCAAAAACTTAAGTGAGTGATTAATACAAGTGAAAAGTAGACAGAATTTTTGAAAAAAAAAACGAGAACCGATCAATAAGTTATTACAAAATTATTTGCTCGGAAGGCCAAGGTAACCAAGAAAAACAAGTTTCGTTCGAAAAGAATAAAAGAAACGACAAAAAAATCCAATGTTTGATGCAAGTGAAAAATAGACAGAATTTCCAAAAAAAACGATGACTGACCAAAAATATTATTAGAAAATGATGCTCTGGAGGCAGAGATAACCTAGGAAATGCCTTTCGTCCGAATAAAAAAAGGCGACTGATCAAAAATGTTATTATAAAGGTTGCTCGGGAGACCGATGTAACGTAGAAAACGCCTTTCCTTCGAATAGAGATTGAGAAAAAAAGTTACAAAATGTGACTTAGATGAATGTGTTATGCAAAAAATGAAAACTTTAAAAATTTTCCTGGTCGTTCTTGTTATTGTAAATAAAATCCTGGGTTTCGACCAAAAGTTATATATTATTTATTTTTTTGTGTTGTTTATACGACGCGTTTCGGCATGTTTGCCATCGTCACAAAAATATACAGTGTGTTTCACTTCAACTCGAGACAATTCATTATTTTTTACGGGTTGACCGATTTTCAAAAACTTTTTTTTTGAAAATAAAGTGCTCCCAAAGATCTACATTTTGACACTAATTTTTTTCAGATTTATCTTTTCCATGACCTACTACGATCAAAATTATACCCCCAAAAACTGCAAAAGTACATTAGGCATTTTTTTAGGAAAAAAATGAATAGCACAGTCGTATTGGCCATACCCTAAAACCCCACATGCCAAGTTTCACAGTCATAACTTATACAGGGCGTTCACAAAATAGCTTCAAACATGGCAAAAATACGGTATTTCGGAGTACTCTGTACAAACACCGAGAGATATTTTAAAATTATTTCTTTGCAGTTTGATTAGGGCTCACATAAGCCATCAATTCCCACGATTTCATGGCCCTGCCTTATACAGGGCGTTCGCATTAAAAATACAAAAATCGAAAAAAAAACTATTTTCTGTTGGATTTTCTTTTACATGTTTTCTACAATTTTAACTTATGAATATTAAAAAACATAAACAATATTAAATTTTAGAAAGTATTTTCAATAAAAAGCACCCTTTTCTTAATTTGAAAAAAATTAAAAATTGATTGGTATCCTCGTATCCAGGGTGCTCTTTATTGAAAATACTTTCTAAATTTTAATATTGTTTATGTTTTTTAATAGGCATAACCTACACTGTAGAAAAAATGTCAAAAAAAAACAACAACAACAGAGAAATCGATTTTTTTCCGATTTTTGTATTTTTAATGCGAACGCCCTGTATAAGGCAGGGCCATGAAATCGTGGGAATTGATGGCTTATGTGAGCCCTAATCAAACTGCAAAGAAATAATTTTAAAATATCTCTAGGTGTTTCTACAGAGTACTCCGAAAAACCGTATTTTTGCTATGTTTGAAGCTATTTTGTGAACGCAATATTTTAAATTAAAAAGATGTACATCAGTAAACATTTAAAAAAAAACAAAAGCTTTTTTGATGTTTTTGAAAACAATTCTACCCCTTACTAAATTTTACTACATACGCACCTGATATACAATATTTCTTATAGTAAATAAGTATGTATAAGTTATGACCGTGAAACATGGTATGTGGGGTTTTCTGGTATGGTCAATACGACTGTGCTATTCATTTTTTTTCCTAAAAAAAATGCCTAATGTACTTTTGCAGTTTTTGGGAGTATAATTTTGATCGTAGTAGGTCATGGAAAAGACAAATCTGAAAAACATTAGTGTCAAAATGTAGATCTTTCGGAGCACTATACTTTTAAGAAAAAGTTTTTGAAAATCGAGGAACCAGTAAAAAATTATGAATTGTCTCGACTTGAAGTGAAACACACTGTATATATAAATGTCCTGAAAAAAACAATAGTTTATTACATTCTTTTTAAATGTCGCTAATTATTATTTTTTTAATTTATTTTTATATAATGTCACTAAAATTTTTTAAAATTAATAAATAAAATTACTTACGTTTATTTTGTAAGTGACATTTAAAAACAATATTTTAAATTAAAAAGATGTACATCAGTAAACATTTAAAAAAAAACAAAACCTTTTTTGATGTTTTTGAAAACAATTCTACCCCTTACTAAATTTTACTACATACGCACCTGATATACAATATTTCTTATAGTAAATAAAAAGAATCCCTATAACTGTTTTTTTTTTACCTTTGATAACTATCTGTTTGCTTCGTCGTATTTTTAAAAATTCTTACTCCTTCACTACCACAATGCACATTTATATTGTTAACAACATTATTTCAAAAACATCAAAAAAGTTTTTGTATTTTTTTAAATATTTACTGATGTACAGGGTGTGCAAATTTGGGCACTTTTAATAGGAAACACCCATTTCTAAGCCAGATAGAAAAAAATTAACCCCCCACTCTCGAGCTTAAATTTCGTGAAAACTTCATTGCCGCAAACCGAATTTCGATATATTTTACCGTTTCGCCGCTAGAGGGCGTTTTTCGATTTTGAGCGATATCTTAAAACCTTAATAACTTTTTTGTTTCTAAAGATAATTGATTTCTGTAAAAACTTTCTTAAGGCACTTTTTTACGTAGATTCCAGTGGCGTACACCGATTTTTTTAGATGGTCTCAATTTCGAAATAATGGCCAGAACTTTGTTTTTTTTAAACGGAACACCCTATATATTATTAGCTCATTAGATAGCCCCTTTTATGCCGATTTCAATGATCTAAGGTGTGATGGGTCTATCTCAAACAGTTTTGGAGAAAAAAAATATAATCCGGTTTAATGCAACGCCATTTATTTTTTTCTAATCTCAGTACGCGTATGTCATCTATGACAGTATTTACACGTTACTTATAACAGTTGTAATCGAAGTGAACGCCATTAATTTGCATGGTTACACATAAATACGCATTATTAAGTTAAAAGTAAACAATGTCTTACGAAAATTACGAAAAATATGACATGTTAGAATGTTATATCCTAAATGATAATAATCCTGATATGGCATCCGAACTTTACTTCGCTATCCAGAAAGAAGACAACCTCATAAATCTATTTTTCTAAGATTAAAAGAAAATCTCACCAATCATGGGACCTTCAATAAGCCAAGACCCAAAAATTACAACATTGAAGAAGCTCAAGAAACTGCTTTCAATGTCATTGGAATGGCGATTGAAAATCCTTCAATTTCAAGTCGTCAAATTGAATCTCAATCTGGGATTTCAAGACGTCGAGCTTTAAATATTTAAAAAATATATAAGTTCAGACCAGGGACTCTTTAAAATAAGGGGACCCAGAATGTCACAGTCTATCACATAGGAAAAGTGAAGCCTTGTTTTCTGTATATCTCCAAGGAGACCACATAAGTGGGCTGGTACAAGGTTATGTTATATATGTCAGTGTCCAACTGCCATCAAGTTTTATGTGACATGCCAGTGCCATAGATTCCAAAGGAGGCAAAATATTTCCCATCATAATTCACAATTTTTAAGTTTTCAAACTTTCAGATAGTCAGTTAAAGGTAATGCGGCCGCCTGTAGTAGTCCCAATAATTGCAACCAGATTTTTCTTGTCTCACCTTTAGTAATCCTGCAATTCCCATTACGTGGGCATTACGTATAAGTAAGTAGTTCAAAACAAAAATGGTATTTCCTAAATATTAAATTATTAAGCAGGTAGCTTCAGTCAGGTCTTTCTTTAAACAGTTTTTATCTACAACTATAAGTTTATTTTACGTTTGTGAGGTACCTTGGGAGAGAAATAAAATAACAAAAATGAGCACCGAGAAAAACTACATGATTAGAACTAAGTACAAGACCTAATCTTATTAGTCCATCCCGAAATCTGTGAAAGTTCTTTGGGTAGGTACATTCAACAAGGGAAGAAAGTTCAAGTACGTACCTATTATAACTACATGTTACAAATGGTTTGAGGAACCTGGTAACAAGGTGCAATAGCGACAAATTCTCAAATAAGCAAAATCAGCACTGACTTACCTTACTTAAATTCCTGGAAATAATTGCAGGAAGCCAAATTCAAATATAATATAAATTCATCTGGCACTTGCCATATTCTGTGTTTGTTGACAGAACATTGTCAAGTCTAATTTTTAAAAATCATATTAATTTTTACTAACAATCAAAGTACCTGTTATATCCATAGATTCTCCAATAAAATGGCATAGTTGGCATCATTGAGACCATTAGAATGGGGAAAGAAACGGCCTCACTTTGGAAAGTATAATGCTGGGTCCCCTTACTTTAAAGGGTCCCTGGTTCAGACCATATAAAATTAAGAAAATGCATCATTTGGAACCAACCGATTTTGAGCGGCGACTGGAGTTTTGCTTATGGTATCGTCAAAGTGTCCAACAAGATCAATTTTTTGCTAGTAATGTGATTTGGACAGATGAAGCCTATGTTAGCAGTGCCGGAATTTTCAATAGACACTATTGGTCTGATATCAATCCTCATGATACTGTCCAAGTTCGAATCCAAGGGCGGTTTGGTTTTAGTGTTTGGTGCGCTCTACATGGCAATTGTGTTTTAAAATATCACATTTATCAAGAAAGACTAAACGGTCAACGGTATTATGAAATCTTAAACCAGTATCTTATTCGGCAATTTATGGACAATCTTCCATTAAATGACGCAAGAAATCTGTTTTCCCAGCATGATGGTGCACCACCTCATAATGTCAGAGCCGTTTCAGATCTATTAAATACAAATTTTGGAAATAACTGGATGGGAACTAATGGGCCGGTGCGTTGGCCCCCAAGGTCACCGGATTTAACACCGCTAGATTTTTCTTTTGGGGGCACATTAAAGATAAGTTATACAAAAAAACTAGCAATAATATCGATTGTATTGACAATAACGGCCATCAGTTTGAATATTTGCTTTAATTATCTAATTTAAACTGTTATTTTAATTTATTATAAAAATGTGCATAAAGAACGTAAAAATTGTTTTTGGTAATATAATATGACCTACCTTGATTCTAAGTGATTTATTTAAATGGTGTTGCATTAAACAGGATTATATTTTTTTTCTCTCCAAAACTGTTTGAGGTAGACCCATCAAACCTCATATCATTGAAATCAGCATGAAAGGGGCTATCTAATGAGGTAATAATATATAGGGTGTTCCATTTAAAAAACAAAGTTCTGGCCATTATTTCGAAATTGAGACCATCTAAAAAAAATGGAAAGGATTGAATTTGACAAAATTTGAACACCCTATTTCCAGAAAACCAATGGTGTTTTGACCAATATCCATTTAGCATTTTTTTCTTCATTTTGAATGTACAGTTGATGTGTAGCATTTGAAAGCGGTCGGTGAAAATTGTATGTTTCGAACATTGGAGTCGACAGGTGTTTTGGGGCACATGTTGCCATTTTCAACGCAAACGGTTGATTTTATCCGTATGAAGCAAGAGTACCTTTTTGTTGTAGAATAAAAAGGTGCACTAAAATGATAAATCTGCAAGACCAAAAAGATAACCTCAAAAAAGTTACGAGTAAAAGCACGATCCAAAACAGCGCAAGTGGCGCCATCTGTGAGACACGTAGAAACTGACATTTTCAGCTTATTCTTCATCCCCAAAAACATAGCAGTGCCAAATTTCAGTTCAGCAGCTTGATTATTTCGGGAGATGTAGCCAAAATTCAATTTAAAAAATGAACTTCAACGCAAAAGTTAGGACGTTTACGACATACGTTCATATTAAGTTTTTTTTCTTAAAATGGGCCAAAGAATTACCCCCTTCTGTATGTGCACGTATTTTCCGGACACCCTGTATAGAAAAATTTTGCTCGGGAGACCGAGGTAACCTAGGAAACACCTTTAGTTCGAACAGAATGCAAAAAAAAAATCGAAGACGGGACGGGACTTAGACGAATAATTTTAATGCAAATGAAAAGTAGACAGAATTTTCGAAAACCGGGGACGGACCAAAAAAAATATTAGAAAAAGTTGATCGGAAGGTTGAGATAACCTAGGAAACGCTTTCATTTGAATAGAATCTGACAAAAAAAATCCAAGGCGTCTAGACGAATGTTTTCAACTATAGAGATTATTTTTACAAATAGGGACTGGTCAAAAAAAACTGTTAGAAAATTTTGCTCGGGAGGCCGAGGTAACCTAGAAAACGCCTTTCGTTCCAATACAATCTGAAAAAATTCCAAGATGGGACTTAAACGAATGTTTGATGCAAAAGCAAAGTAGAACAAATTCCCGAAAAAAATTTTTATAGGACAAGATTTTAGCGGCGTTACTCTATCAGTGATAAAAATTATCTTTTCGACCGCGGCGAGGCAACGCGGAAACTGTGCAAGGCGGGCTTCATATTCGTTAGGATATTTTACATGGCGCGGTCCAGAAACGAGGCGACCAGATTTCTTGGAATTCTAAAACATTATAGGACAAATCTAGCGGCCAAGTGGCTGCGAGGATGGTCTAAAAACTCGGAGATTTTGGGGACCTGAGTTAGAACTCTCTCGGGATCTAGGGGTCAACTGGGGGAAATTTAGGTCGTGTCGGAACAAGTCGAACGCTCGAAAGGCGGCGGCCAAGTGGTTCAGAAATTCGTGGCTACGACAGTGATATCCACCTGCCACTTTCAAATGACATACTTTGAGAAAATCTTGCACACCACCTGTCAAAATGCAGCTTTTTGGCCTTGTTGGAGTGGGGTCTGAGGGGTCAACTGGGGGTCACACGTGACCCAAGGTTAACCGTGACCTTGAGCCGTAGGGGGCTCTCAGGATCAAGGGGTCAACTGAGGTCAAAGTGGGGCCGTACTCTCTTTGCCTTACTACTTGCACCTTATCAAAAACAGTAGATATTATTACTTACCAAGTAGTGCAGTGCGTATCTCTTCTCTGATTGAGGTAGGCAGCTTTCAGGACGAGCCGCAGGCACGATCCGTATGCTTACTATCCCAGAGAACTGAGTTTCCGAAGTCTGTCGATCGTTGTTTTAACTGAAATCGTTAACCATTATTAATATATTAGTTGGCAAGCGGCAACCGACAAGATACAAAATTAAACAGCAAGGGTGGTAAGATAAAGTAATTTTATATATCCTTGACTGTATTTGTATTCTCTTCTGTTGTACGCTAGGGCAAATTCACATAGGTGGAATAGACGTTCAGAAATACATGATTATGACACAAGACATAGAAATGATTTGAACATACAATATTCCAGACTCACAACTGGACAACAAAGTGTAAAATATAGGAGACTAAGGGTATACAATAGGGCCCTTAATTATTACAAATGTTTTACAGAAGACGAGACTTCCGCTGGTTTTAAAAGAAAAACTAAACAATTTTTTATAAATAAATGTTTTTACTCCATTCAGGAGTATTTTTAATATTGACTTATAAATTAACATGTGAATGTGTATTTGTGTAAGAATAGATTTTAGGTATATTATTGTATTTTGACGAGCTCATAATGTTCAAAAAAGATATTCTCTTTTTGTAGCGTTCCGAAGCGAAATAAATCAAATCAAATCACTACGGTGTCCCATGCGAGTACACTGTAATAGAGTGGTAGGGAATTTAATAACCGAATTATGAGCGACCTTTGTAAGTTGTATAACATAAAACATACATTTTCTTATATAAATCATCCCCAATCGAACGGCTCTCTTGAAAGGTTCTATGCAACATTATTAGAAATTATTAGACCTATGACTCTCGAAACCCCAGGTGAACATCCTTTATATTACTCCCATAATATGCAAGCATATGCTACAATAATTCCATAAATAACACCCACGGCTATACTCCATATGAATTAGTATTCGGACACACGTCGTCTAGATACCCAGAAACTATATACAAACAAAATACGTCCGAGATGTGAGTGCGAAAATGAAAATGAACACGAATTTAATATAGGCGAAAAGGTACTTAAGGCTTAAGCGATAGCAAATTAAAAACAAATTACCTAACAAGTTTAACGGCCTCTCGGAAATTCTAGAAGTTTAGGTATAGGAATTCTGCTCCAATTTATAGCCCTCTCACTGACCAAACTAGTAAACGATATTACGAGAATGAAGATAATGAAAATCAAGCAGAAGCTCAAGAAGTTGAGTGGATCTTATAGTAAAATTTATTTTTCTTTTCGGGTTATTATAATGTACCATCAATTTAGGAATACTTCTGGGAAATCATCAATTGAAACCTAAACCATAATATACCTGGTGGTCTAAACTTTATAAGCAATACTTTAAAAACTGCTAGAAAATTTCAAAAAAGGAAATGTTTTCATATAAACATGTATCGAAATCCTAGCCGTTTTCATCCAAGTTCATTATTTTTTCAAGTTTTCTTTTATTTATCCTAAATGACGAGAGTTATGACAGACATATTTGGTACAGTTTAGACACAAATTAAATGCTATAAAATAAAAATAATTCGGCTTGTCTAGGTACTTCTGGAGGCGGGAGTAAACCATCATATTGAAATTACATTTAATGGTATCAATTCAATTACATTTTCTAGCTTAAATATAATACACACTTCGATTATAACTCCACACAATGTCATTAATCAGTTACGTATTTCAGAAACTTTACAAAAAAAAACACTTACCATTACCAATTTTTCCAAGTGTTACCTCAAATTATTTTGGACTAATCGAACTTAAATCTTTTCAAATAGACACAAAAGTACCTAGTGTTCGCAATAGAAACGACCTTAGTAGAACGAGAAATTGTGTAATATTCCGATTATATCCTATTCCTATAAAAGACAATCGAACACAACTGTATCATATTATGTCATTTCCAAATGAGAAAAAAAATATCGCAAGAAACGAAAATTCAAATAAATGTTATTTTTCATGATATAGATGAGTTTAAAAAATAATATAAAAAAATTGTAAAAATCTTATTGCCGGACAAAAATGATTATTTTTAATACAAGCCACTAAAAATAAATAATGTCTGTCATAGCTCTCGTCCTTTGGGAAAAATAAGAAAAAACTTGAACCTAACGAAAACCGCTAGGATTTCGATACATGTTTATATGAAAAAATCTCCTTTTTTGAAAGTTTGGAGCACCCTGTATATAGGTCCCAAAATAATAAAAAATTGCTTAAATAAGAATCAATGAAATGTGAAATTCGAAAAACCAATGAAATTTAAGAGGGAACGCATATATAGTTGAAAATAACATAATTTTTATACAGTATTCACCAGTTAAAATATTACCTGAACAGATCGTACCGACGGATTTAGACGCCGAGATAGATTTTTAAACAGCGGAAAAAGTTCGAAAATTCAAAAATAGCCTCACCTCCGTAATATAAATTTAAATTTTCTTTCTTTTCAGATTACTACAATGTGCCATTAAGAGGCTACGATACTTATGAAATCCGCCCGAAGTGCCCGACTCAATTCAGGACAAACGTCGCTCGATTAGATATGCCTATCCTTTTCCTTCCTCTAGTCCCCACGACTCCCCACTCCAGCCTGCCCCTTCATAGTGCTACGATTGAGGGGCAGCCGGCCGTAGTTACTACACTGAGAAAAATCTGCCACTTTGTAAAAAAACCCTGTTTAATTCAATATGAGATATTATTCCTCAAACTCAAGCAGAAGCTTTTTGTAACTAACAATAATCAATTCAATGACAATTGATATTGAATTCTAATGAATAATTTAAATGTAATATTTTATTTTAATAAATAGCATGTTCTGGAATTGATTCTACAATATCTCTTTTCTAAGCACATTCTTTTGTCAGAACAACATAACATAACGTTTCATGGTGTTGAATTGAATAGGCGTACATTTGACTGTTCATTATACTGAAATTACAACTACTGTCACTGAATTTTTGCTGAATTTGTAATAATTGTGGGTACTAATATCAATTATAATTATTAGTAATATATCATATTATTGCCTAAATAATAAGCAAATGATGTGTAAAATGCAAATCAAGTTGCTAGTGTAGCAACTTATAATTGACAAAACAGAAATGTAGCAGATGAGATCATTAAATTAATAACATTTAATATTAGTGGATACAAGTTCTAGTAACCCCCAGTTTGTTAATAGCCATTCACTTGCACAGTGTTCATTATGACTACGAACGATATAAAATGTAGGGTTGATTCAAAACCTTTGCGATCATTGATTTTGGTAAATTACTCAGTCAAGGTCACAGCTTTTTTTTACTAACGTGTTTGTAATAGGATATTAGTTCAGTCGAGTAAAAAGTACTTGATTCAATCTAACTTGTATTTGACATGAATTCTAATATGAAAATTCTAAGAATTTCTTGAATACCATAAAAATTGAAAAACATGATTTACTGATTATATTGATGAATACCTATAAAAGTTGCAATTAAGTTGTTTTGTTCATCCAATGAATTATAGTGTTTTTTCAGTTGCTTCTGGGGTACTCTTAGATAGTTTGGAGTAGTCTGAGGGTGAGAATTATTATTATTTAAATAAAATAAATTTAATTGTTTAAATAAAACATGAGACATTTTAAAACCGAGGTTATGCTTTCATTGTAGTATGTCAATTTTAGTATCGAAGTGGCAATACGTCTTCTTAACGGAAATTTAAACTATTTTAAACTTATTGGTTCATCTGCAATTATTTACGTCAAAAGTATAGATTAGATTAGAAAAGTGACTATATACACGAACTCACTAAAATCACAACAGTTTTTTTTCCTGTGTAGATAATATGAAATAATAAGTCAGGTGCCGGCCGCCGCCGACGGGTCACACGAGTCTCGCCGATGCCGACGAAGAAGCGCGAATATTTAAAAAGCGGCGGTGGCCTGTTTGCTTTATTGCAAAAATGATATTTTTTGGGAGTTATAGAGGGCGTTCACTTTTCGTTGGCAACACACTGCATAGCTTTTTGGCGTCGAAGCAATTTTACTATTATTTTTCATATCAGCAAACGTGCATAGGTACTATCACAGACATATATAGCTTCTATATATGTCTGTGGTACTATGAAGAGTTCGTGTATAAAAAACTTCTGTAATTGCTCAATTATAAAATCTAAATTAACGATTCGATTACCGAATTCTTCTTGAACCACGTTAGGGTGAGTTGAACATCTATCGATGTTTGATTGGATAATTATTGTTCTGCATAATAGTGTTGTTACGACTAAAAAAGTGCGTCTAAAGTCTACTTCTATAAAATGTTTTATATACCTAGTATTCCATATTTATATTTGTGTAATAATAAATAAATCTAACTGAAAACTTTCTACACTGTAAGAGCAGCGTCCAGAGATATACTTTCTAGACTTTGGTAAGAGTTCACTTTAGAGGGATTAGAGTGAATAGGCCATAGGTATAATATTATATCACAACTATGATTTGTTTATTTAAAAACAGTAAGCGGTTTCGTTAATCTATAAAATTACATCATCAAGGACTACAATATAAGATTTAAAAAAGTAAATAAATAAAGGATAATCACTTATAGTCCAAGAGCTTGCAGGAAATTTGAAGGAGATACTTGAAAAAAGGTTATAATTATGTAAATGTTTTTAATTGTTTCAACTTTGACTTGTGGCTGAATGTATATATTTCAAATATATAATGGCTAGGTAAGTAAAGGTTCTTTATTTATTTATACATATACCTACTACCTGCCCTGAGGTTGTAGGTAAATTTATAGAGTTGCGAAACCGGTCTCCGTTTTTAAATAAAGTAATAGTTTTGAGATAATAGGAGCTATTAATTCCTAATCCCTTGTAAATGTTTCATTCAAAGCCCTGTTTTTCCCAGAAAGTTTGTTTCTCAAACCCTTTGTACCTGGACTTATACCTAAATCTGAATAATAAGTGTGCAAAATGCAAAATATGTGTTAGTACCCTAGTACCCCTCTCTCAAATTCTGGGAACCATATTAGGTACGGGAATAAAAGCACACAAGCCCACAAATTACTCCTATTGGTTTCACTGTGACTGTTGCGACATCATTATCAAACATTATAGGTATTCTTGCAATGACTGCCGTTCAGTTTCAGAACCTTCTGACAAATCTGAATTATCGAACATCCTAAAAAAATGTATTAAAATGTCATAAATTCGACAGACTGGAACATTAAAATGTACCTTCTATTTTTATTTTGCCCGATTTTCAACTCAAATGACTTTCGAACAATCTTCTAACGAAGAAGTTTCTAAAACTGACTGGGTGTCAGAATTATTAGGTATCGTTCCCTCTGGAAAGTATTTAAATTAGCTTTTATCATGCAGCGATTTGACACAATAATCGTATTACATAGGATATTATTCGTTTTCAAAAAATGCTTCATATGACCCATTTATTTGACAAAAATATTATTTGTACCTATCACATTTTTAAAGTAAAAATCAAGCGCACAACTTGGTCTAGAATTTAAATTTACTCTTTTTGCACGACCAGGCCATTTTATGCCCTAGGGATTAAACCATTTTACACAAAAGCAAAAAGTACTTTGTGAATAATAATTATTTATTTATTATTCCTCCGAGGAATAATAATAATGAGTATTATTATATGCCAGTCGACATACATAATGTAATATTCTAACATTCAAAACAAGCGAAACGCAAATAAGGAAGACTGAGACTAATAAAATGAAAAATGAAACATCTGATATCGATTGAAAGTTCCCCTGACGTGGTTCCCGAGCCCGGTGAGGTAGGCCGAAGTAGGGGGAGTAGGGGAACCACGAGTTCCAGCGAACGCCCGCCCGCCCGTCTATCTCCGTACGTCTAATTCCTGCTCGGATGGCCAATTCACGGATCATTTTATTGCCGGGCAATGGGTTCGTAGTTTTCAAATCATAGCCAAACGAACAAACGTATCGACTTGAAAGTAGTCTTAAAATAATGTTATCGAATGCCTCAATCGTCGTTGTGTCTTTCGAATTATTTTTGAGCGGCGGAAATACTCGAAATTCTTAACCGAATATAGTCGAATTTCGGGTATGTTCGGCATTTTTTTAACAGTGTCGCATTAGTCCTGCACAGTTCGTGATACACAACGACGATTCTTCATAGTTTTATCTAAGCCACAAAAAAAAATCAAGTGAAAATATTAAGAAATGCAAGTAGGAGATGTAAACTACGAAGCCCATGAAAATAGGGGGTATCGTAGCGCCTTAATTTAGGAATACCAGTCGAAGATCACCCACGCAAATTGGAACCAATAAAAATACTATAAAGCTTAGAATTGGGTGTACCTACCCCTACTATAGATCAAACCGTGGCCTGGTAAATGGTATTGGAAGTGTTTTTAAATCAGTAAAGACGAAACAAATATCGAAAACTTAATGAAAAACCAAATTTCAGTAACAACATCAGTCATAAAGAATTTCAACGAGACTAATAAAATTGCTAGTAAACGAAGAAACGTTTATAAAATTACAAATTATATTTTTTATGGGCAAATGATTGAAAAATTCAGAAATCTTGACAAAAAAAGGATAGGAGTAAAAATTACTTCTTAAAAGGGATTGTGTCACACCTTCCGGTGCGCCACTACATTGCATTGCATTTTATACCGGTATACTCTGTACCAAATTTTAAATTAATATCTTTTGTCGTTTCTCAGGTATTATTAAAAAACTGTTTAAAAAATAAACTTTAACACCCTGTATCATTTTTATTAGGCATTTTCAGGCCCATATTAACTTGAACTTTTTACTTAAAATCAAATTTTCTAGCATTTATTTGAAAATTTTGGTTTACAACTGGGTCACCTTGTATATCAAAACTGCCTACTGACGATATAATTTAAAATTTTAATATTACAAAGTGTGTGATTTTATTATTACCTTAATGTCTCCAACGAAAAAGTTATATTTTACTTATACGGGGTGTCCCCAGATCGACTAAACTATATGGGTGTGAAAGGCAAAAAATTTTCGAGTTGAAACTTGAACTTTGGGGGATCAGCCTTATGCTTTATTAGAAACTAATTGGCCTTGACAGAGGCAATTTTCATTTCCAGTTCAGGTAACTACCTTTTCCCGAAAAATTTTATTAGAAAAAAAGTTGTTCAGAATGCAAATCTAAGTCCCTGTACCATTTGCGGTTTTAGCATAAAAATTGTTTTAAAAATTGGTACGAGAACCTAAATTCGCATTTTGAACAACTTTTTATAATAAAATTTTCCGATAACTCTTAAGGAAAAGGTAGTTTATCTGAACTGAAAATGAATATTTTGCCCCCTTTAAGGCCGGCTTTATTTTTAAAATATAAAAATATGGAGCAAATTAGTTTCTCACCAAGCAAGGCTGTTCCCCAAAAGTCAAGTTTCAACTCGAAAAATTTTTGCCTTTTACACCTATTATTGTGAAATCGATCTGCGGCCGCCCTGTATACCAGAATCATAGCGCTTGTGGTATTGTTTGTTTTGAGTGAAGCGTATACTTGCTTCTACCTTTTACTACGGCAATGTATGTAAAAACAAGCTTACGAAGAAAAGTATTTCAGACAATTTGTTATGAAGCCATCCCCAAAACATATTTTATTTTATAATTTTTTATATAAAGGGTGATTTCCCATTTACCATTGGTTTATGTTTATACCTGCTGGTTGGCATATACGATACATGATAACACTAATTTTTATTTTTATTTTAACTTATTACAACTTGTTCTTTCATTGGTAGCACTAAACAGTTATGTTGGCACTTCGTTCTATATCATATGCATTGGTCTGTATTGTAAACTACGTGCCACAGCACCTACGAGCCTTGGTATATACATAAATAACTATTTCATATCTATTTAACACTTGCGTAGGAAAATAAATCACAAATTTATTCCAGGAATGCCTCCATCTTTCCCATATAGCTCATCCTATTCACACCCATATAGAGATAAATCGGGTTGCTTCGCAAGTGGTTTTCGTCTTGAACCCTGATTCCTCTCATTGCCTTGGAATGATTTAAACCTGCCCTTTTTAGACCCTCCTCTAAAAAATCGATTACCACGGGCTATCGCCGGTTTCGATCTCTGTCTGGAGAAGTGTAAAGTGGGACCTCCCATAATATGACAAATGGAGCGGAAAATAGAACAAAGAATAGTAAATTAAGGGATATTTATCTTGCGTTTCGAGTCCTTATTTAGATGTAGAGGGCAATTTGATATCTTGGAAACCGGTTACAAATAGTATATATCTTATACAACCTGTCCTAACATTAGTAAACAACAAGCTTTGACCAAAGTAAGTAGGTATTTTGAGTCTGGCAATTCATTTTAATATTTTTGTTTTTTATTTCGATAAATCCTTTTGATTGGCTAGCCTTGGAACATTTTATCTAAAAATAAAAAATTATTCGCTTATCTGAACCTGGTTGTCCGCTAGACAAAAAAATATTTTCAAGGGATTTAATTTAAGAATTGTGTTTATAAATAATATTATGCAATATTTTTATACGTAAATAAACTGGAATATGTTTTCGGCAATAAATACGTTTTTTTTCCCAAAATAGAAAGTATATTCCGTATATGATAATATCATTTCAGTTTGACGTTAGAAAAACTAAACTGCGCAAGCTCCCGATCAAACTTATTTCAAATGGTTTGAAGTTTTGCCGAACAGTATTCCAACAATAACATTTCAAGTTCATTTCCTTGGTTAGCACCGTTATTGTAGTTTCACAAATTAACTTGTCAGTCACTGTCACTGATCAAAAATATTCCTCTGCTCTCAAATCGTAGCGTTACTTCTAGGTCCGATTACCAGGGCTTAGATACCTACTCAAACGGAAAGAAAGAAAACACAAACAGCTATACAGGGAAAACAGTAAGAAATTAATAAAAATGGGGTACTGGCGGCCTCAGGCCAATATAGTTGACGGAAAATGCCTCAAAACTACGAGTATAGTTCATTTTTATAAGGGGCAAAGCACAAACTACTGGGTAACATTGATAATCCACACTCGATGCGGGAGAGTTTGGTGTGTTCGAATATCTTATAAATAAAGCACAAATGTGATCAAAGTATTCTGTATTATTAATTTCAAATAATTTTGGATAGTACAGTTCGTGCAATCTAAGGTGACACGCGAAAACCTCAGTCTAAGCGCCAGCGATCCATAAGCAGCTTATTGTGCGGCGCTTAGACTGAGGTTCTCGTGTGTCAGCTTAGAGTGCACAGACTGTAGCAAGATTAACAATGTATCACAAGCAAATTAAGATCTACAAAGTAAAATAACCTAAGCCGACTTAACTACACTGGCGTGCATAGAAATCCTTTAAACATTTAACTTTCATCAGATCAAAAAATTATGCTAAATTCCAAACATTACTCCGACACTGTGGCGATTTTGTCAAAAATTGCCGTTTTGCGTCGATCTGCGGTTTGGGGCTTTGATTTAAGCACCCCCAAGTCTTCGCGTGAGGTTCAGATGCTTTCAGCGTTCCCGAAAAATCGAGCAATACGAAAAAACACGCAATTTCCAAGAGTGGTTCTGGAGGCTTTTAGGAAAGATTTTTTCAAAGTTCCTCCGGGTATAAAGTTTTTTAGCTTTCAAACCTTGACTGACCGAGGTTGGAATTTTTATATCAAGGCATATTAAATAATTGTATTTCAAACAGCATTTCTTTTTGATCTTCTGAATAATTTAAAAAAACTATAGTAAAAGTCAAAAGTTTAATGGTCGGCCGATTTTTATGCACGCAAGTTTATTATCACAGACTAGAGAGGAAGGGGCGAAGGGCTTATTAGTGAATCGGAAAGGGCCATGCCGAGCTGCTTGGTGGGCGTTGACGACATATCTTTCTTGTTTTGTGGTCTAACCTAACCTCTTGCAGTTTGTGATATAACCTAAGCTTTATAATTTGTGGTCTAGAATCTAGAACGCCCAGAGAAGTGAAGCAAATCGTTAGGCAACATGAAAATTATAATGTAAATGTAAAATGATGCGCTCCGCGGCGAAAATAAGCCCCACCAGATTCCCTGGCCCCCAGAACTTATGGTCACCCGATGACGAGTAATCGGGCCGTATGTCTATAAGTACCCGATGATTTCAGTACGAGAGTGTCTCAGTGTTTGTTTGTAAAATGGAACACTATTAAACTGAATGTCGGACGGCCTAAGGCTTATCTGGCTTTGAAATATCAGCTCCTATCCTCTTTCAGGGACCTCGACCATGAAGTGTAGCGGGCGAGCATGCAGCTCGTCCAATGTGTATCTTGCAAACTGTAATTAAACAGCAACAAGAAAGCTGGTGAACTGCCTTATTTGGGAATAAGAGGCCTACAACAAAATAACCACTTTTGCGGCCAGCAAGCATAGCTAAATCGACTACATAGGTACAAGCAGAGAACACATCAAAGGCATTAAACTCAAAACCAACATGGAGGTGTAAGGCAGCCTCTTGGTTAGTGTCGGTGACTAGGTATCCGTTCCCAATAAGAATCAGACTAAACCCACAACAGTCCAACCGTGAGGCTCTCTTCTGGTCTGATATTTTTTCCGCCAACCATTATTTCTAATCATTCGCTAAAAATGTGAACTAATTTTTTTAAACAATTAGATCTTTTTTTATTCGACCTTTAGTATTTCGACCTTTTGTGATTCGGCCTTTTGTTTTGCTACTTTTGTGATCCGGCTTTTTGTGAATAGAACTTTTGTGATTCGGTCTTTTGGAGTTTCGGCCTATTGTGCTTCGAGTTTTTGTTCTTCGACCTTTTGATTATTCCACCTTTTCTGTTTTAGACATTTTTTTTAAATTTCGACTTTTTGTGTTTCGATCTTTTTTCCGTCAATCGATTAGAACAACTTTGGAGGCATTTTTCGCTACAATATCATACTTGGTCTAAAAGGAGTGTACCATATATTCATAGGTACATACTTAGGTATGTCACGTATTATTTGTTTCAAGTTATGATGATTTTCTTAATGCCATTTTAAATATCTTTGCCGTTACGTTGGTGAAGGAGAAAACTTTGATCTGCAATGCTATTCCCAACGAAAATCGAGAGAAAAACGTTTCACGCACTCAAAGACAATATTCTTGCAGTTGTTCACGAAGTAGACCAGAAATGTAGCAATAGGTGATACACACCCAATGTTCAGTATTTACATTTTTTTAACAAGATATTATTTTTTGAGAAATTTTACAAATAACCCTAAAAATCACATTGTTCGTTTTATATTAGCTGTTTTGTACCTACAAGCTAAATAAAAACTATCGCTAGATTTTCTTCTGAAACTGGATAGGTATTGTGTTCGCAAAATAAATGTTTTTTAGCTAAGATTCGCATCGTGTTTTTCCGGTATTGTTGAAAATAATGTAAGAAGTAAATTGGTAGCAGATTTTTAATTTTTATTATTTTTATTATTAGGGTACATTGGTTTCGGTAGATATGCTTTATAGTTATTAGATTCATTACAAAGCATTTAATATAATAACGAAAATAAATATTGGGTTGTCAATTAAACGAGTTGAAAGTAATATTTTATGATTTCCCTTAGTACCTAATAATCGTAAATTGTTAATGGCTACTTTCCAAAGCAGCAAGAGAAAATCCGAATATAAAAGCAATTATATCCACGTTAACTTATGTATATTACAAACTCTCGAAAATTTCTGGAAATAACAAATAGAATAATCCTATAGTTTGTTTTTACAGCAACATATTATATTCTGCAAATTTAGCTAATAGGCATAACATAAATGAGCAACAACTCATTACTATGTAGATAAATATTTAATATTTGATTGAGTATAACTAATATTTAAATTGGTACAAATATTACGAATTCAGTAAAATTCTGAAATGACAATGGAGCATTTAAAAAGTTCCCATAAGCAAAAAAATGACGGGTGTCTGCGATTTTTGTTTTTTTTTTTATGTGGGGACTATTTTTCCAATGAACACCGTGTATAGGTTACAAAAGAAAATACATGAAATGAATATACCTACGTATTTGTTGATGCCCAATATACATTAGCGTTCCTGTCACTTTGGATCATGTCTAAAAGCTTTTCATTTTGAAAGCAACAAAGGCGAGCGCTTTTAAAGTTAAAAACGTAAATACTGAACAGCTTTCGTGTCTCGCTGAACCGACCCTCGCTTGCTTTTGTATTTATTTTCGACAATAGGGGGAGATGCCCGAAGTAGTGGAAAAGATCATTCATAAAATGCAAGACGCAGATTACAAAGTGCTTCGAACTTAAAATTTAATCGCCCTAGACTGGTAAATACAAGAAACCGACATTAAATCCAAAGAGATTAAATCGAGTAAACAATAAGAAATCCCAAGATAAATCGCCAATGATGTTTTCCACTCTCCAGACTCCAAGGAAGTTTTAATCTTAATAGGATATCGAGGAAACTAATTAAGAATTGATACCAAGCCAGAAAAGAAACTGAGGATTAGCAGAAAAATAACATCTTTCTGGGAGCTCAGAAACTCCAAAAGCATAATCTAGTTAATGTCAGTTTCACAGAACAGAAGCAGTGTTGTTTATAGATATCTATAGAGTGAATTGTGTGAGTGAAGGGAGATACGAACAGGAACAAGTTTACATTAGCGTTGTTTAACGTTTAACTGTAGTTGTTCAGAGTTTGATTTCTAGAATGAGAAAGTACTTCGAGTTGTCTATTACGCAGGTGCATCTTCTGATGATGGACTAATACACCATTTTTTAGTTGTTTATCCCATTGTATGGGTGGAAAAACGGTATTTCAGAAAAAAACTGTGGACCGGGATAAGCCCGAAAAAAATAGTCCATTTTCTTGCAGGGGAGTATGAGGGTAAAATTAAACAAAGCAAAATGGAGTTTTGAGAATTTTGCTTTGTTTAATTTCGAAAAAGATAATAATATATTAAAATTCAAAATTTTCCGTTATATCGGGTAAAACACGCAGTTAGACTAATGACGAAGGGGCATTTTGGGGGCACGCGCATTTGCTCTCTCGGGCCACAGAGATCGTACATAGAGTGCTGGTTCTGGAGAATCCGCCATTAGTGGCTAATGGGCCTGTTTCACATTTTTTTTTTATTTTTGATTATGAATCTTAATAGTAAATAAAACACGAAAATATTTTTTTCTGATTTTTTTTCGGCCGGGAAATGCCCTAAAAACGTTTTTGAAATTCAAATTCCCGAGAAGATGAAAATTTACCTTACTTATATTTTGTGGCAAAAGCCAAGTAGACATAACACATAACCTCAATATTAGAGGGCGGCGATGCACGAGTGGGTGGATCTTTCATGGTACCCCCACGCTTTGGCACCGTACGTCGCTCCATAGTGGCTAGAATGCTCGAAAAGAGCAGAGTCCATAAAAATAAATAAAAAATAACTTCAATATCATTTAGATTACCTAATAATATACCAAAATCGCAATGTTTTTTTTAGTTAAAAGTAACTTTCAGAATGATCACAAACTTGTAAATTGTCCAAACTTAAATAAATCTGGTTTATAACAACATTTTGTCAGTCAAGTAGACGTACTTAATCTTGACAATCAAAATTTAATTTATATTCTGACATCGTTGGTTTTTGCCGTTGATCTTCTTCATTTTGCGATTATTCTTAAAGCTAACTCTCGAATGTGTTTTCTATCATCCCCTACCTAAAATGGCTATCAAGAGGTTTTCCGGATGACCAAAATATTCCTTTCTCTGAATTACGGGATCTATCACATTTTTTGAGTTCTCCAGGGAGGTAACAATACTAATAATGCTAAATAAGTGCTTAGCACCATCCTTATTACAAGACCAATTAAATTTGATTTCAAATCAGCATACGGTATACACATTAACTTTTAACTTTTGCAGGTTTTCAGAAAAACATTTTAGCTCGGTTTACAATAAAGAATGACAGAATGACATGACATGACCATACAACTGTCTGTCTCTAGAGAATGGATTTCGATTCAATGTGCACGTCTGAGGTTAGAACGGAGATCGAATTTTTGAGGCTTCGATTACTAGTATAACCGGCAACGTTGCAAACGCAATTTCATTGCTCCAAGTTAATGCGCGCAGTTTAAAATTATTATATATCTTTTAAGTTAATAACAAAATTAAGTATTGACGAGAAAGATGCTGAGGGGGATTTTATTAAAGATTTATGTGATTAATTTCATTTTAGTAGTAAGAAATATCGAAATTCTATTGAGTGAACAAGGCCCATTGAATCATCTATAAAATGCGCATGTGTTAATGAGTCGCAAATTATATATTTATCTTTGGTTAATGATTTTATGCGCATCCTATTCATAAAACACACTGTCCACCACTCTATGTAGGTATATAATACGGTCTTTTTGTGTGGGACGGTCGAAAACCTACACGATAAAAGCGGCGTTGTTTCCAGGCCAGATCTATTATTAGTGCCCAAAGTCTAATTTAAAAAAGTGGAAAATTTTAGTTTAATGAGGATTATCTTACTATTTAATAGGTTTTCTTGAGGTATTTAAATTATACACAGATTATTCTTTGTAATAATACGTTTTAATTGCTTCCTAGAATTGGAAAATAAATATTAATTCTTATGTAGTATGTAGTAGTATGTAGTAACCAAAAATTTGAATTTTCCATGATTATTTTTATTTGTTATTTGGCTCCATTAAGAGGAAAAAGCAATGTAGCCTACTCTTTGGGACTTTAAAGCTCTTATCTACGCGATGGACACAAAAAAGGGAAATATTTTTTATTTATATTAGTCCATTGACCATCCTGGGTATAAGTTAATTTAATAATTTTAACTAATGCAGTTACTTTCGAATGTAATAACGATTGTAATTTTACAAATTAGACCCGCTGATTATAATCCCTGGACTGCATTTGCAATCGGTGCCTCTATCGCATTAGTCAGGTACAAATTTGCTTGATTTGGTAAAGGGCACTGTGTAAAATTTCCAACAAACAGTAAATATTGAGCGCCTGTGTTTTACGCTTCTTTAATAATTCAGGTCAGCGCGTAAGCGGCTAATTGAATAATAATTTTATCATCGACCAGTATTTCATCAGAAAATTTCTAGTCCAAGTTAGAATAAATATATATTTTACTAAATATTACGGTTGTCTCTAGTATACCATGAGTTTCATTCTAATTTCGTCATTTCTTAATACTTTTTCCTCGTTATCAAGTAAGATTGCATGCAATTTTAATTTGTAATTTAACTACAATTGGTAATGTGTATCTATAACCGCAGGAAAAATGCCTCGCCCAGAGGCTATGCTCCAAACAAAATTAACTACAATTTGGTATTGTGTAAATTCCATTTCAACAACAAATTATATGGAAATTCAGCCAAGTGTTTTTAAAAAAATTCCGAGCAGGTCAATTTTGTTCTACGCCATCCACAAATCCATGAAAATCGGTCAAAGATAATGGTATAAAGTTTAATACCGTTTTAATCGTGATAACGAGTGTTAAAAAAAGAAAATATACAGGCTGAATCCCAGCGAGGAAATGAGATATTTTAGTTCCGTAAAAAGAGGCAGGTAGAGCTCGTCGAAGACTTTATTCGTACGCTCAAATTTAATATTTCTATTGCAAATTATAGATGGCGTTGCGGTCGAAAGGCATTTGTCGTTAGCAGTGACCTTGAAGAGTGGTGCGTTCGAATTATCCTTCAATTTTAAGCACATTATGCGCTATATACAAATTTTGAAAATTCGACAGTGTTTCGTTATAGCACTTTAAAATTAGCAGTGCATGCACGTGGAAAACCTGTAGTAGATAATCCTAAGATTACTTTCAAAAGAAATAACGAGAAACTAATTTTCTGAGGAGTTCTTACAACTATCCCAATATTTCACACAGTTCCTTTGTCAAAAGCTTAAAGAGTTCATGGGGAGGACTGTTCCTTTCCTTGATACACCCTGTACATTTAAAATGACAAAATAACTCTGCGAGATATATTAGGATAAATGTAAGAACTAATAGGAAAATTAGTTTCCCGTTTTTGGTTTTGTAAATAGTCTTATGATTGTTTACTACATATTTTCCACGTGCATGCCAAATTTAAAGTGCGATAACGAAAAATGTGTTGATTTTTCAAAATTTGTAGATAGCGCACAATGTGCTTAAAATTGAAGGATAATTCGGATGCACCACTCTTCGAAGCCATTGCTTACGAAAAATGCCTTTCGACCGCAACGCCATCTACAATTTGCAATAGAAAAATTGAATGTATGCCTACAAATAAAGTTCTCAACGGGCTCTACCAGCCTTTTTTTACGGAACTAAAATATTTGCTGAGATATGAATGTATTATTTGTTTTCCCCTCTTTTAAGAAACGCCGTGTATATTCAGAGTGTAGGACTTTGAATAAAGGACCCCAGGAAGGAGCAAATTTGGGCTTAACGATCGACCGGGACAGTCTGTGCATATGGCGGGATATCGTTTCCGTTTTTACAGTGGCGCGCACCTTTGAATTGCTTCGACAAACTAATAGAGGCAGAAATCGTTAGTTTTTGTGAAACCAGTAGGTACCTACAATACAGGCAAAACATTATAAGGCACTTTTATGTCTTTAAGTTTAGGAATCCTTGATAATAGAGCAATAATTCTAATTTTAAATTTCCAGTTATGAAGAAGTAGGTATACCTACACAAACGCCTATGCTACTTTAGTGCATGGAACCCAAAATTCGTTTAAATTAAAAAATTACTTACCGAAACATTGTAGTTTTGGCACATTGTGTTTTACAACTTTAAAATTTTTATTTGCCAAATATGCGCCGCTAAATAAAAGACGAAGCAAACTCTGCATATTGTTTTTCTCACATATTATGCAGTGTTAATAGATACTGTAAGTATAATAAATAATTCTTTTTGCGAAATCGACCTCTTCAGACTTGCATATCTAGCTAAATTTCTTCGGATAAGTTGTAGCTATCTAAATGACCCTGGTATCAATAATATTACTAATTGGAGCAAAGGACTTTAGATAAACCAATATTACAAGCGGAAAGCACAGTAATAAGTAACAACTTTTTTTGGCCATTACCAGTTCAGTTCAAGATGGAAACACACTACTCCCAGGTTACCGGAAATCACGTCAAGTTGATAAGACCCATATATTTTCTTGTATAGACTGGTAGGAGGAGTCACACTGCATATACACTAGTGCAGTAGTGTATATGCTAAATTTCTTGGTTGAGAAAATATCTATTTCCATATCTTACTTTTCAACATATTTAGTGACTATAAATTTCTGATTTCAGATGGAATACTAAAAAGTAAACCAACGGACATAGATGCGAAAGACCTTTGGGAACCGTTTTGCATACAATAGGGGTGCAGTTTTAGTTTTGTGGCGAGTAATGTATGTATGTGTGCATTATTTGTATAAATTTGTTTTTATTTTTAAAATGGTGTGGTGCTAGTGACCCCAGGAATAGCTGACGTACATAAGTGTAATTTTCGTTGACTTTTATCTGCCATTTCCGAGTCACCACGAGATACTCCTTGTGTTCTTTAGTCACTCCCCCAGGGAGCTTTGTACTAAGTAGTAATAAAGAATTTTAAACGTGCTGAGTTGGAAGATTTTTTGAACATTTTAAATTTTGATATAAAACACGGAGCTTCTAGCAAAAATAAACTCGGATATATTTAGTATTTAAGTCTGTCGCAATGTCCAATTGATAAATTTTCGTTGTTGTAGCACAGAAAATATACTACTTGTAGTTAAAGTTTAGTGTCTTGAATAATTGTGGAAGGATGTTGACGTAGAATAAACTAAAAGGCATTAGAGAAGTTGACTGTTAGCAGTCCTAAAGGTTTAATTTAAATAACAATATTGATTAAAACTGGGCGATATTGAATATTCGAGAAATATCGACCATACGGGAAGTTGCATCGACGATATCGAACAATTTCCAAAAGTCGACATTCCTTCTATACCGAAGTACTAAAAATAATAATATCGACAGCCCGGGCATTTTTCAGACTGTATTCAACAATTTTCAAAAATCGATATTCAATGGAAATTAAATATATTATTTATCGATACATCGATATTTTCGCCAATACATCGATATTCCGATACTTTTCCTTTGCCCTAGGTAATACTGACTGTAGTGGGTGACAACGAATTTTTTATTATACTTCTTTGAAAACACCTTATTTTCATCTGTTTTGGCAATAATGAAAGATGGGGTTTTTCGGGCTAGCGCACGGAAACAGCGCATGGAAAAACTTTCCGTGCGCTGAATAAAAATACCGAATATATCGCTTTAACATAGAAATATACAGCAAAGTAAACTAAACTTAAGAAACTCTATATGCTCTCTGATATTTAACATGTACCTATTTTGTATTTTAATTCGTAAGTGTTTCAATATTTAGATACATTTCTGTAATATTTTTGACGTTTTATTAACCTTATCTGACAATAACTAATTTACAACAAAGCACCTTTGAAATAATTTGAGAGTAACTATGGAAACGCATCATACATACCAAACACTATATTGTCTGCATTGTTTATTTTTTGTCAATTAAATTTATTATAATATGCCGATAAAATGTTTTAAGTTTCCGTTTTCAAAGAACTATAATAAAAAATATCGTTTATTACACGTCCAGAAATAGATTTTTCCGTGCTTGCATGACTTCCCGTGTGAGGCGCAGCCGAACACGAGAATTTGTCACACGCGCACGGAAAAATCTTTATTTCCAGACTCGTAATGAAATATACTATTACATAACTATTTACGTAAAATAGGACGTTTTAACACTTGCTTTGGTTTTGAAAAATGTCACTTTACTTGTCAAAATTAGAAAATGTATTTAGTATAAACAGAGGATGGTTTATATGTATTCATATAACGGCTATGTACACGTTAAAGATAATAAGAAAAATAAAATATGTCTTAATGCAAAAATATTTATTATTGAAAGATCAATTCTAGTATTAAGATACCTATTATTCTACTAATCAATATACATAATATGAACATTCTGCGGAGTTAATTTTGTCACATCGCCAGCAAACGAAGGAGCGTGATTGTGGGAATTACTTCTTATTTTAATCGAATTTCCTTGTGTATGTATTCTAGCCCGACATTTAAATTTCTCCTTCTTTGCGCAGCACCAGAAACTTTTCGTTAACGTACGTCCATCCACTTTGTATTCGTAGTTGTCGAGGACTATCATTGGATACTTTCTCCCTTTCGTGAAATATACAGTACCTGAAATGAATTATTTTAATAAATCTAGGTTCAAAATGAGTAAAGTTCAGAAATAATCAAAACCATCCATAATTAAGGAAAATGTAATATAACTTCACTATTTTTTATTATTGAATTGTTGATTCCACATAGTTGATTACCCATATCGCCGAGAATATTGGCATATTGAAGAAACTTGATATTATATTCATTCGTGAATATACAGTGTGTCCCAATTTGATAATGACCTCAGACCTATATTAAGGACAAGGAAAACAAGTGGTCTCTATTTTTTTATTGGTAGTCCCAAGGGAGAGTATCTCATAGGCAGTAGTGGCATTTGGATGCGGTAATTATTTCATGGCCTGCTATGATTTTTTAAAATAGCTAATTTTCAAGAAACCCTATTAGGGATTTTTTTACGACAAAATGTTATTAAGAAAACTTGTTCAGAATGAAAAACTAAGTAGAATTGCAAAATTTCAAAAGTCTAGGCCTACTTTGATTTTTAGCTTTTTAGCCTTTTTCTCCCACTTTTTTCTTAGAAATGTGTCCTTGAATAAATTATTAAAAAAATATATTAATAAGAAAACTTGATCATCGCGAAAAAATAAAATTTTGACGTGAAAGCTGGAGAAAGGACACTTTTCTAAGAAAAAAGTGAGAGACAAATCTAAAAATCATAGTATGCCTAGCCTTTTGAAATTTTGCGAATCTACTATGTTTCTCATTCTGAACAAGTTTTATTATTAATAACATTTTGTCGTAAAGAAATCCCTAATGAGGTTTCTTGAAAATTTGCTATTTTAAAAATCATATACATATAGCAGGCCATGAAATGATTACCCCATCCAAATACCACCGCTTATGAGATACTCCCTCTTGGTACTACCAATAAAAAGTAGTCCTTGCCCTTCATAATATATATTTTTGAGGTGTCCAGTATCAAATTGGGACACACTGTAGAGTGTTCATAGTTTCAAAGGCAGTTCCTGAGGCGATTTTATGAAGGAAACTTCACATATATAGATATGTGGCCTAAAATGCTCAGTTCTCGATGTAACACGGTGTTGAAATTTAAACTATAAATATGGTTATCCTTTACTATTTTCGAAATGTTTAAAGTTAAAGATACTGAAATAGAAAAATAGAATAAAATATTTTTAGAGGCTACTTTTTTAATATTTGACAACAAATACGGTGCCGCGGATCCGGCACGTAATGGTCTATTGGGTCGATCTAGCAAGACAAAAATAAAAATACGGAAAATGCAGCAACGGCCGAATCGGTAAGCACGCATGGATGGGTGACCGACCTCTTTTTTTTTTGAGGGGCCCGTGCATTTTTTTATGTAGTAGATGGATTTGCTTTATTAACCAGCATTTAAAATAATAAGATTTTACGAAAAGAATCCCACTAACTACAAATCGGTAGATATTTAAAAAATTCAAGCAAATATAAAACAACACACATTCTACTTGGGTTGTTTTAGGGTGGAACTTTGTGGAACTTTTCTAGAAATCTAACCGAAAATTGTTTATACTGCGTAGCTACTCCGCTTTTTGCATAATGCAACTGCTTGTTTTCCGATTCCACACAAACAAATAATGTGTCCCTTGTCAAAAATTATTATTGACCTTTACAATGGACCTACGTATGGGTTTCCACATTCGTCATAAAAAGTTTATCTTCAGTACCCTTAAAGTTAGATGAAAAATACTAGTTTCCTGTCAAATTTAGCCACCTTAAGCTACATATAAATATCGCTGGACTTTACTTAGTCCAGATTACACATATTTTAAACTTAAAACAGATGATATTTTTAAGAGAAAAAATGAATCCAACGGATATATCACGCTTTCAAAAGCGAAACTAACGAGACACAAAACGAGCAGAGCTTATACGAGTATAGATTCTGGCAGCAATGCTGCTCCAAATCGTCGATCTGCCTTGAATTATAGATCTTTCGGCTTCCCACGGATTATTCTCTGGCAAGAATTGTTTTATTATTGCTCCGAGGGAAAAGCCACAAAACTGTGCTCAACGGTCTTTGTGTAAGAAAAACGTCCCTAAATTGATACCTAATAGCGAAGCTAGATGGCTCACAATCATGATACAAATAATTTATTTTCTTTGTATCAGGGCTCACAATTAAGTCGATAAAAAAAAACAGGAGGTACTTTTCGAAAACTGTATTTTAAGGGAGGGCTCGACAGTAGCCATATATGTCCTGGCAGATCACCATATTATAAAAACACTATCTGGATTTAATATGCTACAAATTTATGTTATAGCGTAAGGACACCACAGAGTTTGCACTTAAATTTTGAAAGAAAATAAAAACGCCAAATAAAAATACATTTCATTACTTTACTCAAATATTCATTATTTGGTGTATCAAGTATCTGAAAACAAAAATTATATATATTTTACTTTATATCAACACAAAAAGGTTCTAGGTACACCTATTTAAAAAAAATCATATGTGTAATGTTAACGTCGATTGAATGTTTCTTGTGTAAAATTCTATTCGTGTTTGCTTTTTCTCCCATAATTTGGCCGTTAAAGCAATATCTGTACCTAACAATATTTGTGGAAAATTAGACTATTTTAGAAAAAGAACAAAAAAGATCAAGGGGACAAAACAGTACGCATTAAATGATTTCTCTCTGGTGCACGGGCGAATTTCAGAAATATTTATTTCATCACCACATTTAGGTAGGTACACAAAGCATGATCGATTTATAACCTATTATAGTGAACCACCTCTAAGACACATATTTAGTCGTGACTATTAAACTTCAATTAGTGTAGCAAAAGGTAATAAAATAATACACCAATTCCGTTTATTTACGTTTGTCCTTTAGATTTTCCGCAGAACATCGGCCTATACTTCACCCGACAGTTTCTAGCACCGACATTCATCTATACTGCGCAGCGCACCTAGCGGGCGCCTTTAAAACTAGCGTTTCTGACCAAGCAAACTTTTAGGGACAGGGTCCTAACCCTAACCTAGTGTTTTGAAAAAATATAAAAAAACTTTAATTGTTGCTTTCGAAGGCTTGGAATCACGAAAATAACCATGTTGCTTATAGGATAATAAATATAGCTTTTCTAAAATGGCCTAAAACTTGCAAAAAAGGCACCATCTCCATAATAATTTATATAGAATATAGAATTCCTAATAGGTAAGAAACAACATTTCAGATGTCCAGGGCTCGATTTTCGAGAAAAGTTGAATGCCGCAAACCGCATCCCGATGCCTCCATTGATTTGGGAGCTTTTTAAATGTACCATGACTTCCTTATTTGGGAATATTTTCGATTTCGGTAAAACCATCTCTAGGTTACACCTTCACTTAGAATTTATTCGAGAGACATTCTCTTTGGGTAACCGTTTTAAAGAAAACAAATCCTGTGGCACAAATTTGACAACTTTTTCTTCTTTAAAACCCCTCACTAGTGATGTACAAATTTCTTGTTCTTGTCTTGCTCTTTCTTGTTCTTGCTGCGAGAACAAGACACGAAGTAGTGTAGCAAGAAGCAAGACAAGACAAGAGTAGCTCCAGCAAGAAGACAATATTTTTGTCAAGTAATTTGCAAGAAACAAGATTTCTTGCTTTCTACCGATGGCAAGTAAATGAGACAAATACCTAAACAAGGGAAACGTGATTTATTTAAGTCATATTAATAATAAACAAAGTAGGTAATTCTTTTAAACAAAAAAAAAACGAAACTAGGTACCAAGGTACCTACTTAAATCTTAAACGTGAACGTAACATAACTGACATTACTAGTACTAGTTATCTGTATTTCTTACACTGCCCCATCAATTTAGACAAAGAAGGCATCTAGCTGATTCAGAATTTAGCCTATTTCGGTGTTTTCTAATAACCAATGATGCCTTGGAAAAAAGTCTTTCGGCAGGAACTGACGTTGCCATAGCACTTAGAATATCCCTGGCCATTTTAGATAAAATAGGGTGGCTCGCTCGGCGCCGGCCATCGCGCAGCAGGCGTAAAATAAATTGAATCTCCGAAAAAGAGTTGGGGAATCCCCTAAAAAGCAAGAACAAGAAGTAAGCAAGAGTCTTGCTAGCAAGACAAGAAATAACTGTGCAAGAAATTTGCAAGACAAGAAGTAGTTTTACATCTTGCCTTGCTTAGCAAGACAAGACAAGAAGTTGCCGAGCAAGACAAGAAATCTTGTTTTTTACATCACTACCCGTCACTAAGGAAAATTTCTCTGTAGGTACACCAATTAATTCTAGATAATAAAAAACGTTTTTACCGAAATCGAAATTATTCACCAACAAAAAAGTTATGGCACGCCACAAAACGTAGAACGCCCTGGATATTCCAAATGAATCTACACAGGCTAGGTGAAACAGAATTCGTGAAAAACAAAAATGAATTTAATTTTTCTGCTACTTTATGATATTATTTTCAGTTTCGAAAGACCAAAATAAAATAAATAAAGAGGAAAAATCCTTAGTTTAAAAGTACGTTTAAACACTTTATGCATAATATAACGGAGATGGTACACTTTGTTAAGCTATTGAATAATTATTTTGGTCTTGGCTATTTAGGAATTTATTAGCCAATAGATTAACGGAGCTATAGATAGTCAGAAGCATTGTTTAAGCCGTGAACAAAAAATTCCGCTACACCAACTTTCAAACTTTAATTTTGGAGCGAAAACAAATTAAAACAGATGAATTGTAATGTCTTAAATTCTTAGGACTCGATACTAAGTTGATGTATTATATATAGTATATCAATTTAGTTATTATTTTTTATATCAAATTTTATGCAAAATATTTAGTGTAGCGTGCGGAAATTTCAACCATGGTTCTGACACTCTATCCGTAGCTTTGTCTATGATATAGCGCATGCAGAACGAAGCGAGGTGTGTGCCTTTCTTTTTTCTATTTTGTGCGTTTCATTTTTAGTCTCACTACGCGACTTTTTTTGTTTTGTTATATATATTAACTATGTATATGGTCTGCTCAAAAAAACATTAAATATTATGTATAGTGGATACCAGAAGAGGTATCGATCGCATGCACCACCGATTTTTTTGTGTCAAAAAACAGACAAGATATTTTAAGTGAGCCCCTTATAATATAAGCCATCATGTATAACCTTTACCAGCCATTTCTGAGTCCCCATGAGATTTGGCATGTGTTTTTAGTCACTCCACCCCAGGCAAGAATACCATACATTAAGCGGTTTTGTACTAAGGGGTAATAAAGAATTATAAGTTTGTTGATATTGAACATTTTTTAAGCATTTCAAAAATCGATATAAAAGCACGAAGCTTCTTAAAAAGAAACTCCACATGATAATTAGGTACACCTTATTAAATGGGAATCAAAATAAATTCCGAGCTATTTAAGTCGGTCGCAATATCTAATAATTGATACATTTTCTTTGTTGTTTTTAGGGAACATTTTTTTTTCAGTTTTCAACTGAAGTTTCACAAGTGGGGCAGTTTAAAATTTTAAAAGTTTAAAATTTCTAACTTGTGAATAGGATTACATATCCATTTTATAAAATAGAATGGTTCTGGCCCAGTATACAGCAGCTTTGCCTTTAAGCTAACTACCACGAGGGGCACGTTTACAGTTAGAGTGTTTGAATAAGTATTAATCTAATACAGCTCCCAGATGTTGAAGCTTGAAGTTTGAAGCGTGCTCTAGCCAAGTGCCGACGTCTAAGTAACCCTGCGGAGTCGACATTGGACAATTCTAAACCGGATGCTGGAGATAGATATATCCTAATTATATCGAGCGTTCATTTAAATTTAACCTCAAGTTGGCGTTGGAAATTTAAACGTTATGTCTTTAATAGGGAAGTCCAACAAAACAGCTGATCGAGTCCAAAATGGCGCCCGAAGGACAATACAGCTTGGTTGGTAAAGCAGTTTGTGCTCATTTTGCAAAATTTTGATGTACCTATTTTAGAGGATTTTGTCGTAAAAATTGAAGTTTAGGTTTATTTTAGTGTGTTTCTGTTGTGTAATAAGTGCCTATATAATGGGATTACTACGGTTACTACGGTTTTCTAGGGTTTTCCGTAGTACTTGAGCAAATGCTATCCTAGTTCTATCTGGAAAAAAGTCGGCCCTAGCCGCAAATGGCGACGAAGACAAAATAATAGTAATTGCCCCCCTCCCCCGCACAAGCATGTAGTTGCTTCTGGAGTACTCCTAGTTTGGAGTATTGTGAGGGTGAGAATTATTATTATTATTATTATAAACAGTTGATACCAACAGTGTGATTATTTTAAGAATTTATTCAACACCCCGAAGCAGCGAGCAACTGTAAGCAAAAACTAAATATTTTAATAAAAAGGCAGATCCTTTCGCACTGAGTGACGCAATATTTCATTAAATACTGCAAATTTTCTCCAGTGTCAAAAGTATGGACATTGTTACCTATTTAGGTATAGGCTGTTATACGAATCTACAAAAAGCCTTTATATAACCTAAATTATTCAGTGAAATATAAATATTTCAGTCCAACGCTTATACCTTCAAATATTTGGATTTTATAATTGTTATAGTTTATGTCTGGATCACTAAAAATCGAAGACAACTTTGTATTATTAGAAAGGTAAGGAAATCCCGATGAAAACAATTTGTGGCAATCTCTAAAAAAAAATCGTCGTTATATTATGTGTGGTTTGAGTTATGTCTAAAGAGGATGAACCTATTTAAGAAGAACCCCAATTATTAGGGTACAAGTCGTCTTCCAATTTTGAAAGTTTTCCTATAAGCATTGTAAAAAACTCTATTTAGACATAAAACAAAATGTTCAAAAAAGCATTCACCTGTAATCAAATATTGTGAGCATGAATACCCAAAAAACGCGCAATTTTCCAAGAATAGTTCCCGAAAATTTCAGGCCGGATTGTTTTCTTGGCTCCGGATATAAGGTATTTCAACTTTCAACCCTAGACGGGCCGGAGCTTGGAATTTTCTTTTCCTTCACGACACGCCAAAAACGGGCCTATGAGGTTACAGGGGAATGCGTCCCTGGATCAACGTATGGATTTTTCGCAAGCAGTTTCCACTTTGACGCCAATAATCGCACCCTATTGGTCGTGAGACCCACACACACACCCACACCCACGAACATAGCTGCGCTAATGAAGTTTATGTTGTTAGCATCGATTCTATACCGGGCATTTCTTTCACTTTCACCTTATTGGTCCAAAGATTGATACGGAACGAATGCGAAGTTAACGTTGGTAGCAATATTTTTGGAGTGGATACCGGAAGTTTTTTAAATATAGGCGATACATAACCTCCAAATTTTTAAGCGGGCGTAACTTTTTTGCATTTAGAGAGACAGAGTTGCCGTTTCTTTTGACTGTAATAAGCAGATAGGAAGAGGAAAAATATGGACGAGAAAAGTTTTTCATAATGAACTAGATTTTTCTCAGAACAAGTGCAACTTTTTCGTATTTATAGATAGAAAATTCGATTTATCGCCAGAAAACTCATCTTTTTTTATGAAAAAATGCTTTCCCATGACTGGGCATGCCCAGTTTTCCCAGATTAGATACAACTTTTTCGTGTCACGAAAGAAAACGACGTGAAAATTTTCTCCACCTACTTGGTTTTCGTGAAAAATAGGCGCAACTTATTCATTTTCAGAAATACAAACTGAGAATGCGTACCCGGTATCTCTTATGGAAAAATGTGATCGACGAAAAAACTTGGAATTTTACGAGACATAACCTCGAAATTCTTTAAGTGACAGTAAATATTCCGCTTTTAGAGATACAGGGTTGCGTTTGTTTTGATTGTAAGCAGATAAGAAGAGGAAAAAATAGACAAGAAAATTTTTTCATGATAGCCTCGATTTTCTCAGAACGAATGCAACTTTTCGTCTTTGCAGATAGAAGATCAGGGTTAGTTGAATCGAGATGCCAACGTAAAATCACTGAGGAATTAGGAAAAAATGGTTCATGGCACATTCCATTTCGACAGAAAACCCAACTTTTGCATGCGTTAGGTGCAAAAAGTAAATTGTCGCCGCGCCAAAAAAATTTTTTATATGGCCTTCCCTGATTTGTCGGAGATAAATATTTTTTTTTGCCCGACCCGAAATGCCAAGGCAAAAATTATCGAGAAAACATTTTTTTATGGCACGCTCACAGTTTTCCCAAAACAGGATAGGGTAAACAACCTAGTTTTTGGACAAATGGGAGTAATTGGACAGTTACAAATTAATAGTGTATAAGAAGGACTCTGTGTGTATTTCTGCTGTTGTTTGATCATAGATGGTGCCACCAATCATTCCCACATTACTTTAGTGCGCAGCCACATGCGTCGAAGGTCATGTTTTGGCGCGAATCCATTTGTTGTTTTAGTGTGTGCAGTGCTTGTCTCCCTGCTGTTATTTTCGTAAGGTAGGTGGCTAAAATATTTATCGAAAAATTGATTTAAATATAAGTCCTGACTAAAATTCTCATGAAATATGGAAAACTAGTATTGAAAGCTCGCGCTTTTTAAATTTAACGGCAATATATTTTTGTTAGGTTAAGTTCTAGGTGGGTGTCCAATAACTGGTTAAATATTTAACATTTCATTTAATTATTGGACACGTGTCCCATAACTGGTTTTATGCTGCTTTTTATGATGTATACACCATTGTGTAGGCCTTGATTTCGTGATTCATACCATATTTAAATTTAAGCTATATTTACATTTTGTGCAGTTATTGGACACGTGTACAATAGCTAGATACTGGATGTCCAATAACTAGAACAGGTCATTTTAGCTCTACACAATGCCTAAAAAGAACCCCTACGACATTATGTGCATCGAATTGGCTATAAGGGAAATACAATCGAATAATATGTCCCTAAGAGCAGCAGCAAAAAAATATGGCGTTCCGAAATCTACCTTAAATTTTAAAATTAAAAACCCTGGACATAAAGACACTTGCGGCCCTTCACCTATACTGACTGCACGAGAGGAGTCTGAACTTGTCAAGTGAGTTTTTAATATACTGAAACTTGATGTTATCAGGTCTATACACTTATTTATTGAACAAACATATTTTTTATTAGATGGATTGAAGAATTAGCGCAACGAGGATTTCCACGAAAAAAAGAAGACATTTTGAATAGTGTCCAAAATTTTTTAACAGAAAATCCTCGTCCCAATCCCTTCAAGAATAATAGGCCAGGCGAATGCTGGTTTAAGGTAACATTAGGAAACATCTCTTTCTTTTACTTACAAATATGTTTTCAGGCTTTTTTAAGAAGGCACCCAACAATTGTGCAAAGAACCAGTGAAGCAGTAAGCGCAGCTAGTGCGTGTGTGTCAGAGTCTGATATAAAAAAATGGTTTATAGAAATTGAAGATTATTTGAAATTGAAAAATATCGATTATAATGATCCTTCTAGAATATTTAATGGGGATGAAACTGGTTTTCAAATTTGCCCGAGCACGGGAAAAGTTTTTGCCTCAAAAGGATCAAAGAATGTCTACACGGTAGACAAAGGATCACAAAAAGAAAGTATAACCGTGATGTTTACTTTTTCTGCATCGGGAATGACGTGTCCACCCATGATAGTTTATCCTTACAAAAGGATTCCAGAGAAAATAAGTGTTACCGTAAATGCTGCCTGGGGTATAGGCAGATCGGACAATGGCTGGATGACGGCAGACACATTTTACGATTATATTAAAAACATATTTCAGCCATTTTTAATAGAGAAAAATATTCAGTTCCCAGTTGTACTATTCCTAGATGGTCATAAGTCTCATCTAACTTATGATTTAAGCTTACTATGCAGTGAGTTAAATATTGAAGTAATTGCATTGTATCCGAATGCAACCAGAATTCTCCAGCCATGCGATGTCGCTGTATTTCGACCAATAAAAATTGGATGGAAAAAGGGTCTTAGAGAATTTTATGCAAATAATCCAGGAGAAGTTGTAAAGCCACAAACATTGATCAATGGATTTAGAGCATGTGGATTATTTCCGTTTAATGCCGATGCGATAGATTATTCCAAGTGTTTGGGAAAGGACAACAAACGTGAAAAAGTAGATTTCAGCTAGGTTATCATTTAAGTTTTTTTTATTCAATATTAACTTCTGTTTCAGGTGGAAGCTCTCCCTGAAACTACCATGGATTATAATACGTATCTTCAGTTTGTGGGGAATGAACGTGTTGAGAAATTTAAATCGTTGGGAGCACTTATTAACGATGATGAATTAAACGCGGAATTTGTGGCTCTTTACAATATGTGGAAGTTTTTCCATACTAACGAATTCGAAAACAACCATACTGTTAACGAAACAGACCAAGCAGCTTATATCAAAGATCCTAAAATTGTGCAACAAACAAATATTCAGGAAGATGAAAACCTAGTAGTTGGTGATACAATTGATTTAGAATTTAGAAATGGTGATTTAGAAGATAATGTACACTCAGAAGCTAAAGTTGAAAATTCAACCAAAGTTATTGTCCTTAGTGATGTCCATATCAATGAAGGAAATCTTACAGATGCCTCTAAGAATCTGTCACTAGTTACTGAACCAATAAAACGCAAAAATATTAACGATTACTTGAATCTGCCAGATCAACCTCAACGTAAAAACAAACGAAATATAGAACGTGTTTCATATGCAATAACTTCACGACTTTACCAACAAACATTTGAAGCCAAGAGAGCTCTTAAATTAGAGGAAGAACGAAAGAAACTAGATAGAAAACGGAAAAGGGAGGAAGCGGCCACAGCGAAGCTTAACCGGGAAAATAAAAAAAAATTGTGTAAAGACAAAGGAAAGGATACAATTTGCTTTGTGTGTCAAAAGGTCGTAAAGAAAGCCTGTTACGGGTTTAAAAAAAAAATTGGCCTAAATAAATAATTGAATAATTAATAATGTTAGATCAGGGCCAAAGATGACCACCCTGTATACGACAACCCGAACAAAATTTATTTTATAGTGCGCCGTTTAAGGCCAGATAAGTGAAAACGGCCCACTGGCCAGCTGGGTCGGCGTGGGGAGTGGGTTCATATGGGGTTGGTGGTTGCAGAATTAAATAAATGACAGATATTAAACAAAAATGCATTAACTATTTAATGTAAAGTTGTACAAGGTATAGCACGTGTTGGTGTGGCACCTATGGTTGACGTACGTCGCTATATAGAGACGTTATGTAATGAAAAATATCTTAGGTATGTAACGGTAGGGTTAACCAAATTTACCTAGACAAGACAAAATAAATGTAGGTCTGTACATAAATGAATGAATGGTTGAATACCTTTCTCACGTGAGTGCGGTTTACATAATAAGCATTCGAGATGCTAACCTTGTCTTGTGTTTGATAACCAAATCTTTGTAAACCCTTGTTATGAGTACCGTAGTGCACAGGGGATCACATGTAAAATATAAATTAGATTAAATCACAAAAAAAAGGTTCACTTGGTGCAATAAAAGTGATTAAGGACTAGAAAAGGTCTTGAAATGTCATGACTAGCGATTAGATATATATATATAAAACTTAGCTGGACTTCGGCTACGAGATCCTTGGCCAGTCGTCGCATAGGGCACCCTCCCGGAGAGCCTTACTTCCGCAGCTCGTTATCTCGTGATTGCGTAAGAGCTTGGCGGCGGTCCAAGGTGGTTAGCAGACAGTTGCAGCAGCAGTCCCATCCAGACGGGCTCTCTGAGTAAGAGAGGCGAGAGAGAAAGTTGGAGAGGAGTTCAGAAACTTGAAGAACTCGAAAGAAGCCCTGGAACAAATGATTACGCAACACCGCGACCAAGGTATGGAATGAAATTTCTTACGTAGATGAAAGGTGGCTTCGTGGTGACTCAATCCCTACGGTCCTGGAGTACCAGCAGAGAATAAGTGACGATTTACAGGTTCTGGAAATTTAAGGCAACGTGGTTTCGGTGTTCAAAAAAAATGGAGTGCAACTTACCAGTACCAGCGGCAGTTAGCGCACAAAAATCCGGCAAAGCCGACAACCTTGTCCCATACACACACAAAATACGACAAAATTAGAGACAAAATAGTTACGCCACTTCTTAAAAAAATACTGCACTGCAAAGCCGCAATTCGGCAAATATATAAAAAAGGCCTGCGCCACCGTTGGGTACCAAACGTGCAATGGTTTCAGGAAATGGGGAAGGAGCCCCTCCCACGGAACTACGTCAGTTACCACGTCACCGGAAATCCAGTCAAAAGTACAACTGTTAGAGCCACCAAAAGACGAAAGAGAATAAAGCACACTGAAAACAACCTACTGAACTTGGCAATCCTATGTTCCTAAGCCCTATGAGCACTATAACCACCCCAACACATCCAAAACAACCGCAGTCTGAAATTCAAAAATATTCCGGTACTTCCGTTGGCTCACGCGCAGGAATCAATCAGCGACTGCAGCGCCGTGCCGATGAAGAGCAGGAGGTACGGCAGGAACCAACAGTGTCAACCAGCAGCCGAACATGGCTATTGACAAAAACAATACGCGACGGCCGACTTTTGCATATTTTTCGGCCAAGAAAGCCATATCACCTGTCGGAGACAAGCCCACGCGGTTCCACCTTATAAAAATCGTAAGTACTCAGTGTGATTTCGCGTAGTGGGCCCGTATAGTACCCATATTAAATGTTTCGACCTAGCTACAGAATGTAAACAAAGATTCGAAGATTCCTAATCGTATTTGTGTCTTATTTGTAAGAATCCAACCAGCCGATATTTACTGCAACCTGCAGGGACCGCAACCCAAGTAATGCACAACCAAGCCTGTACCAAAACACCCAAATGAAATACACCCTCGGAGATCAAGAACGTGTTAACCCCCCTGTCCAGTCCAACAACACAACATGATTTTTTTTTTTTAGAAAAGTTCCGGGAGCTACAAAGACTTACAGGTACTTTAACCTATAATTAAGTTTACTTGAAATTTACTAACATTTTTTCTTTTCAGATTCCATTTGGAAAAGTTATAATGTGACAGTTAGCATAGCAAAACAGAGGGCAAGGATTAATTATTAAAATTAACCGTAGACACAACCTACTGCATAGAGAAACATTAATAATGAAGAAATCTCTGAGAATAAGAAACAATAGTGTTAATTGAATATTTATAGGCAATTAAATATTATCTAAATATTTTGCAGATCAATAATTATAGGCAATGTAGACTAGATTGATTTTAAATTAATAAAATAATAAAGTAAACTTGTCCCTTCAATTATTTCTTTCTTAATAACTAATGATTTAACATTGTGCTAAAAACAAATTAATATAAAATTAACTTGCCAAAACTTAATACCGGCGCATTCGCCATTTTTCTAAAATAACTAAAGAAATGTCACAAATTCCCCCTCTTCTCGGTAAGAAAATTTCCCGGAAATTTTCTAATCATGAGTATAATTGATATAGCTACTTTACAATTAATATAACCTACAGGACTACTAGTAATTATTATAAGATGACCTAAGAAATGACTGATCATGGGACAGCTCAACCACAGATCCGTCATGAACTGACGTTAAACCCATCGAAAACAAAATCAATACGAACCAGAGACCATCGCTGAGATCCGAATACTTCGACAACCAACCCAAAACAATCGTAACAGCCCAGGCCTTCGAGCCACCCATGAGCACCACTTCAAGGTTACTGAAACTAAACCTACCAAGAATAATAACCTAAAACTGTCTTACTAATATACACGGCAACACTTAGCTTAATCTTGATTTGGAAAAGCAGATCCTAAATTTTTCTTCAAATCCTTGGCATGCCATGTCCCGGCCTCCTTTCCCATCAAATCCCGGAGCTGGTATGTCCATGGATTCAGACGACGGTGAATGACGAGAGGCCCAACGAATTTTGGAGCCAGCTTCGCAGTAAAGTGCTTGGAAGCATCAGAAAGCACATAGTTCCGACGCCAAACTTGTTGACCCTCCTCAAATCTCACGTCACGCCTTCTCAAATTGTAATTAGCTTGAGCTCTTTGTTGTGCTCTACTAAGATGCGTCCGCACGTCCCGAAATACTTTTTCAAGTTCCAGCGACTTTTCAGCCGGTACCACCTCATGATTCGCTACCTCGCAAGACAAACCTGCCTTATGTTGTTCACCATTAAGAACAATCTCACGACCGAAATTTATGAAAAAGGGCGTGTGACCAGTCACCTCACTTTTAGCCGTTCGCATAGCACATGCCGCCTTCTGCAACAGAGTATCCCAACGGCGATGATTATCCTTCACATATGATGACAACATTACCTTCAGCGTTCGATGCTGCCTCTCACAGGCATTTGCCTGAGGATGGTAATTGGGGGTATGGACCAACTTGACCTTATAACGATCTACAAGTGACTTTATTTCCTTTCCTACGAAAGCCTTTCCGTTATCTGTAAGAAGAATGGGTAGGAACATACAGAATTTTGTGAAATAGTCCTGGATGCTCAAAATAGACGTATAGCCATTTGCAGACCTTGGTAAAGGACCGACAACGTCCACCGAAACCAACTCCCATGGGCGCGTGATATCAGGACGCCCCAACATTAACCCCGCAGGTGCCTGCTGCTCTGGTTTTTGGGCCAAGCAAACTTTACACCCACGCACATAACGGGCCACGTCGCTCTTCATCTGCGGCCAGTAATACCTATTGAGTAACCGGTGATAGGTTTTGTGTACGCCGAGATGGCCAGCCGTAGGACTATCATGACACTCTCTAAATGCGACCAAACGACCATCCTTGGGTAGCACTTGCTTCCACTCATATTCAAGACCAGTAAGTTTAGAGAAAGGATTGCTAATATGCTTCCAGAGCTTGTCGTCTTCTACACGCCAGTTAGGGAATTTAAGCGGATTACTTCGCACTTGGTTCAATTGTCGCAGATACCATTTATCGGTAGTTGGAGCCTGTTTATCCAACTCTAAGGCATTCACTACAGGAACACTACGACTAAGCATATCAGGAACGACATGATCACGCCCCTTCCTGTGAATTATGTTAAAGTCAAAGGATTGAAGTCTCAAGACCCAACGAGCCAATCTGCCACTTGGCTGAGCCAAGTTGTGCAACCAAACCAAACTATAGTGGTCAGTGACCACGGTGAAGTGATATCCCTCAAGATACGACCTTAATTTTTCAATAGACCAAACTACAGCGAGACACTCGCGCTCAGTAACGGAGTAATTCCTCTCGGTACGACTTAACGAACGACTAATATAGGCTATAACGTGTTCGCCAGTCTGCGATTTCTGGGTTAACACTGCGCCAATCCCATAGGCGGAAGCGTCGGTTTGTACTGTGAATGGTTGGCTAAAATCGGGTACACTTAGGATAGGTGCCGAACATAAACAATCCTTAACTTTTCGGAACGATGCCTCGCATTCTGGAGACCAATTCCAAGAGTTTTTCTTTTGTAATAATGCCGTCATGGGCGCGATTATTGTTGAAAATTCGGGGATAAAGCGTTTATACCATGCGGCCGTACCTATAGCACGTCGTACTTCTGTGATATTTTTCGGAGTAGGCATGTCTACTATGGCCTTAACCTTATCGGGGTCAACGTGCAGTCCTCTTCTATCCACGACATAACCTAAATATTTTAGTTCTGGCCGACACAAATAACACTTCTGTTTTGACAGGGTCAACCCAGCATCAATAAGGCGGCAGAAAATATCTTCTAGTATCTTCAGATGTTGGTCAAAATCGTCGGTAACTACCACTATGTCGTCCAGGTACAAAAACGTGTGGTTCTAACTCCGGGCCTAGTATACTATCTATAAGTCGTTGCCACGTTGCAGGGCTATTTGTGAGACCAAAAGGCATTCTCCTAAACTGGTACAAACCCCTTCCGGGAATAGTAAACGCTGTGTACTCCCTGGATTCCTCAGAGACTGACACCTGCCAATAAGCTGATTTGATGTCCAATGAGCTCAAGAACTTCGCATTACGTAATTTATCCAAAATAGATGATATAAAGGGAATTGGGTAAGCGTCCTTCTTGGTTACTTGATTTAATTTACGATAGTCGACGCAGAACCTATATTTTCCATCCTTCTTGGGTACCATTACAACAGGAGAACTCCACGCTGACTTTGATAGTTCGATTATTTTCTCCTCTAGCATATGCTTCACCTCCTCATCTATCATCGCCTGAATGGCTGGAGAAACCCTGTAAGCGCGCTGCTTGATCGGTTCGGAATTAGTGACAATGATCTTATGTTCAACTTTTGAAGTTTTTCCAAGTTTTTCACCCATAATTTCGAAATATTTATCTCTTAAAGCGACCAATCTCTGAGACTGTTCTGGAAGAAGGTTATCTTGAGCCACCACGCAATTTATTTGGGGCATAGCTACGGACTGTTGAAAGAACCAACACTTACTACGAAAGGCGGGCACTATTCCCAAGGCTAACCAAAAGTCCATGCCTAAGATGAGGCCCTGAGGCACCTCCGGCGCAATAAGTACTTCTAACACCCTAACTTGATTTTCTAAATAAAATGGAACTCTAACAGACCCCACCACTGTACAAGAGCTGTCATTGGCGACCTTACAAAAAGCTACAGGTGCCGGTCCCATAACTACGCCCATATCACGGAGCAACTCCCAACCCTTACTCCCGAAGACCGTACAAGTAGAGCCAGAATCCAGTAAACCCTTAATTTTAATGCCCAAAATGTCAACTTCGAGATAAGGACGAATGTCATTAGGACAATTCGCGAAAATATATTCCAACACGGGGCGGATTTCCTGATTGTAACGTAACTTAGCCGTGGCCTCGGTCGGCGAGCCACTCCCACGACAATCTAGTGACTCGACCTTCCGTTTCCCGAACACTTGGGGCATGTCCGAACAGTCACATCTGGGGTCCCACAGCGAAAACACAACATCTTGGCAGGACGAGGACAGTCACGCCGCATGTGCCCGGACAAACCACAATTCCAACATTTCCTAATATTGTCGCTCATCGCCGCGACAGCCAAGTCACCTGCAGCCTGCGGTGGAGCGACAGAAACGGACGGACCCCCCGACACAGCAGCAATACGCACCCCTCCCTGACGCCGATACACCAATTCGGGCTCCAATACATTCCGAGGATTCATAGGTGGTGGACAGAACTGCTTAGTTCTCGAACTCGTTTCCTCAACCGCGCGACCCAAACACATAAGCGCATCCAAAGTTTTAATCTCATGTAGAGCCAGCTGCGTCTGCATGGAAGGAAGTAGATTACGCCGTATAAACTGAACGCGCTTTTCCTCCGAGGGCTTCTCTGACAACTTATGAAAAAGATTTTCCATAACAGCGATATATAAGACGATTTTCTCGTCCGCTCCCTGAGTACGGCTACGCAACTCGTCCCATAATGCGGCCTCGTAGTTATAAGGTAAGAAAGTGAAGCGCAATTTAGACTTGAACTCATCATAGGTTCGAATGCTATGTTTCACCGACCGAAACCAAATAGCTGCACTGCCTGAAAACAACTCCGCAGCAGATCTTAACAACTGTTGTTCAGAAACGCCTCTAGAAATACGCAACTCCTCTAACCTTTCCAAAAAGTTTGCCACACTGGACTCACCATTAAACTTAAGGTTCCACTTACCAACCTCCGCCAATCTTGAACTCTCATATGAGACCCAAGGCTGACAGCGTGTAGAATTAACTACGTCATCCATGTTGTTGAAATATGGTTGTTGTTTTGAAGGCGCAAAAGAGACATGAGGGCTACGACAAGTACGCTCCTCCAAGGAAGGTTGCCAATGCGTAAAATTAGAAGTCGGGACCGTATCTCGCAAAGCACGCAAATGCCTGTCGGAATAAGATGGGGGTTCCGCCAAAACCGAGGATACATTTTGTGGACTCTGCTCAATATCATTAGAAACTCGAGGATTATTGACATTTAGTAACTCGTCGAACGAAACCATCCGAGCAGGAAGATCAGCAGCATTGGTCTGAGGCGAAACTGGAGTTGTTCGGGGTGACCTCTCAATTTGTGCATGTGAACCAGTAGGCTCCGATATTTTAGAGGCGCCTGCGATGTTTTGTTGTAACGATAAATGAGTTAAATCGCGCGAAGTCTCCTGAGAGTCGTCGGTATTGGTGGCTGACGTATAAGCAGCCTCCAAAGAATCCTCTAGTTTGCCACATAATGATGTGAGTTTTGCAACTTCGGCCAAAAGTTCAGAATCGTCGGTTTGAATTCTCTTTAAACGACTTTCAATATGAGTTAGCCTAGTTCTTATACGTTTATATTCATTTTCCTTATTGTCTAAGTTAAATTCCTCAATACCCCCCAGTAGTTCCTCTAACTTAATTGAACAAATATTAACCTCCCTACTTGGCTCCAACTGCACCTCAGAGACACCAAACACTCCCGCTTGCTCCCCCCTCAAAACTTCACGCAACCGACAACGCTTCTCACTAACGGTTCCAGAGCCCAAGTCCACTCCTCTAATCACAAGTTCATACGACAATTCGTCGCTTAAAAGCCGATTTACCTCCATCTTATTCTAACTCAATTTGAAAAAAAACGTGAACGCAAAAAACCGCAAATTTCTATGACCGAATCTCAATTATATCTACATATTAAAATCGAAAACTAAAAGCATTTAAAAAAAAATGTTAAAAAAACTTCGGAGATATTTAGTAATGAGCCTTAAGTAAAGTTAAAAAAAATTCCCTGCACAAACTAAGCAGGTAACCAATCTTGCCTGCACATAAAAAACGCGCGGAGCAAAAACACCAAGTGTGCCCGCAAAACTAATAAACATCTAACATTGAAATCACAGTTTCAAACAAATAATTGAAAACAAATAAACATCAAAACTATCTTATTACACTAGCTATGACAAAACAAATTATTCTGTACCTTCCTCTCTCGCAAAAAAAAATTTTGGTACTTGTACAAAGTACTTCATTTAGTTAACCTCGGAAAAAAAAAACAAATAATTGCTCCCACCTTACTTTTACCTCAAGACGTCCGAAGGTTTTTGCCTTTCTTTAAAAAAAAAACACCTACTCAGTGTCCTTTAAAATTTAAATATTAACGTAAGTTAATGCAAAATAATCTCAAAATTAGCCCAATAGTAGATCACCCTAAATTCACGCAGCCAAGTAATACGTATTTTTAAAGCACCAAGAAGAATCAAAAGAGAACGAATGTATATATACATATATACATAACTATAGAGTAGTTACTACATCAACTGTACAACCACCATCTCAATACGAATAAACAAATTAAACGTTGGGCGCCATTGTTACGGGTTTAAAACAAAATTGGCCTAAATAAATAATTGAATAATTAATAATGTTAGATCAGGGCCAAAGATGACCACCCTGTATACGACAACCCGAACAAAATTTATTTTATAGTGCGCCGTTTAAGGCCAGATAAGTGAAAACGGCCCACTGGCCAGCTGGGTCGGCGTGGGGAGTGGGTTCATATGGGGTTGGTGGTTGCAGAATTAAATAAATGACAGATATTAAACAAAAATGCATTAACTATTTAATGTAAAGTTGTACAAGGTATAGCACGTGTTGGTGTGGCACCTATGGTTGACGTACGTCGCTATATAGAGACGTTATGTAATGAAAAATATCTTAGGTATGTAACGGTAGGGTTAACCAAATTTACCTAGACAAGACAAAATAAATGTAGGTCTGTACATAAATGAATGAATGGTTGAATACCTTTCTCACGTGAGTGCGGTTTACATAATAAGCATTCGAGATGCTAACCTTGTCTTGTGTTTGATAACCAAATCTTTGTAAACCCTTGTTATGAGTACCGTAGTGAATTAAATGATTGGCCACAGCAGTAGGCTTTTAAAAAACTTTATTCGAAAAGCTTTTGACAAAGATCGGTCTTAATCTGAACGCGCTTTGTGATACAATAAATATATAAGATTTCGGATTGCTGAGTTTGCAGGAGACGAGACGGTTCTGGAGCTTCTACAGTTTTCTTGATGATGCATGAATTTCTGCCTAGATAACTCCTCCATCCTTAAGAGGCTTCTTCGGGAGTGTAGAGGATCGAAGTAGCCGTAGCTTTTTCTTCCTTTTCTTTTCTAGGTTTTCGGAACTTCCAATATTTCCAAATTCCATATCCAATTAATATTAAGAGAACCATTACCATTGTTATCCATAAAATCCAATTTGTTGTGTACGTATTTGCAACTTCTTCGACGACCACAGGACTAATAGAGTTAATATGTTTTCGAAGAGCATGGATATCGTCCAGTGATATGTTCCTGATGTGGAGTTTGCCAAATGTATTGATGTTTTCTTGAACTTCGCCAATTTTAATCGCCGGCAATACCAATGAATGGGTTTTACTGTTTGATTTATTATTTCCATAAGAAATTCCATTAATTTCCATGCTGCATCCGGTAGGTAACCAAATTAAATGCGGTGTCTTTATTATGGCATATTCCATGTTTTTGCATAACAATTTAATTTTCGATTCTTCTTTCGGGACAACAATTATAAATTCGTCGTTGACTCTTTCAATTATTTGATTGTGAGTTTGAACTTCCATAACGTTACAACTTGGTTCTTCGCCAGAAATTAGTGCAGCTATGCAATCTTCTTTTGGAGTTGCTTCTAACCGTTCTTGTAGACAAATATAAGTTCCATTTATTTCTTCGCAGGAATTTTCCATATATTGGTAGCTAGTAGTACTAAGAGCCATGTAGGGTTTGGAAGGAATAATTATGGTATTTTTGGAAGAAGGTAAAGGATATAAATGATAATAATCAAAATTATCTGGATGAACTAAAGGGACATCTAGGGCAAAAACAATTTGATTTTTTGAAATATAACTACTTGTTTTAATTACAGAGTACCAATCATAAAAATTAATATTAATAATTTCGTTTTCTGAATAATGTGTTTTTAAGTCCGTTAATATCTCTTGTAAGTCGTCGATATTCAATATATCAGGGTGAATAGTATGTAAACGTGAAAAGGTTATAGCATTTTCCAAGTTGTCTAGGAAAGTAATTATTACATTAGCATTGATAAAAATTTGATTAAGTATACTTAAATATACAGTATATTTATAGAATATATCAGTTTCTCTTTTTATTAATTCATGGTAACGTTCTAAATATTCAGAAATTTTTCGTTGATTATCAATTATAGTTTCAATTGAGGTTCCGTAGTGATCAATTAATTTTTTGAATAAGGAAATTTGTGTGTTTACTTCTGATACAATTTTCTGTTGATTTTTCTCAAGTATTCTTATAGCGTTGTCGTATCTAATACCGTCATTTGCATCAAGCGATCCAGTAAACCATTTATTTGCCGTTCCTATAGCATTAAAAAGTCCGCGTTTACTGCGTTTATTTATATTTTTCTTAAATATTATGTTATTAAATTTACGTTCTATTTCTAAGATTAAAGGTTTAAGACTATCATAGTTATTTCGTAAGCTAGAAGAAAATACAAATTGTGTTTCTTTAAAAATAGAAATGTTTAAATCATTATGAACCGATCTAAGATTTTTTATTTCGTTACTTAAGGCTTTAATTTGAACATAATGTAGAAAAGTGTGTTTTCTAGTTATGATCTTTGCATTTCCTAATCTAAAAGGTAAGACTCCAGGTGAATCTTTCAAATCCGTTATTTTAATTTCCTGTACTTGGACCTGGGATATCAGGATCAGGGATATCAGGATCATCAGGTGGTTTCTCATGTCTGTCTGAATGTCTGTCCTGTAATAAAGATTTTTCTGTCAGTTTTCTTGGTCTTTTTAAATTCTTTTTGTGAATTATTTTGCGTGGTAATTTCGCTTTTATACCTAAGTTTTTCTGAACGATTACCTTTTTAAAACGGGGTTTTATTTTTGAACGGTTTTGAACTCTTTCGTAAGCGTATTCATTTTCATTATATTCTATAGGATCTTCGCGATTTTGGTTTCTTTTTTGAATGATTTTTTTCTTTGTAGATTGATTGATTTCATGAATTTTGTCATAAAGTAGACGTGTTCTATTTTTATGTTCGTTAACATATTCATTTATAATTATTTCAGAAGTAGTATCGAAAGCATCAAAACTATCGGTATGTCCACTAACAATGTTATATGGAGTTTGTTTTGTTACCTTCATGATAATATTTTAGTTTTTCTTGTTGTTCGTCAAAAGTATAAATATCTTCTAAATAGGTTGAACTTTGTATTAGTTTAAAAGAAGAATTTTGGAATGTCTTTTGGATAATGTTGCAAAATTCTGGGATTATATTAGGAGTTTTAAAATATACACAGTAAACCTTTTTATCTTCTACGTATTCTTTTATAAAAGCTATTGTTTCACTTTCGAAATTTTGGAGAGGTAAAGATACCGTTAATCGTTTATTTTCGTTAAATGGTTTGTTTCGAATTACATATTTATGTTGTGTCTTGTTGTTAGAAGAAACAATTATTTGATTTTTGTATGAGTTTACCGATTTTTCTGTTATTGGCATTAGTAAAACAGGATCTTCGACTGCTGTATGGACAGTTTCGTTTATATTATTTCTCGGAGCGTTTTCTTGGACATTGAATGCCGGTCTAATAAGTATATCGGAAATAATATTAATTTTTGGTTTTTCAACAGATTTTTCGTTAGGGGTAATTCCTAAAATTTCATTTACATCTTCGCTTGAGATTTCCGGAAGGTTTCCTTCATCTAAATTTTCTAAAAAGGTAATAATTTCGTCATCTGAATCACCTAAATTGGCTATTATTGATTCGTTTTCTAAAGAATTTTCTAGTGCATTTATTTCTACTCGAGAGAGTGCATCCGCGTTGGTATTTGATTTTCCTTTTTTATATACTATTTCGTATTGATATTCCTCAAGTTTGAGTCTCCAACGAACGAGACGTGAACTGGGGTCTTTAAGGGAAAATAGCCATTGAAGGGGTTTGTGGTCAGTGATGATTTTAAATTTGTGTCCAAACAGATAAGGTCTAAAGTAATTTGTGGCCCAGACAATTGCTAACAATTCCTTTTCGATAGTTGAATAGTTGCATTCTGCGGGATTAAGTGTACGAGAAGCATATGCCACTGGAAGATCTTGGCCTACAGTACCTTGTGATAATACTGCACCTATAGCGTAGTTTGAGGCGTCTGTCGTCAAGTTAAATGGCTTAGAAAAATCTGGATATTGTAAAATTGGGTCATTCGTGAGTATATTTTTGCACAACTCGAAAGCATTAATAAAAGATTCATTGTGAATGACCTTTTCTCCCTTTTTTAAACATTTGGTGAAAGGTTTTGTGATTTTTGCAAAGTCTTTTATAAATTTTCGATAATAACCTACTAAGCCTAGGAATGATTTTATTTCTTTTGCCGTTTTAGGAATTGGAAACTTTTGAATAGCCTGAATTTTTTTTATGTTTGGTTTGATTCCGCCTGGTGTTATTATATGTCCTAAGAATTCTACTTCCTTGCGGAGGAATTCACACTTATCTAATTGTATCTTAAGATTGTATTCACGTAATTTTTTGAAAACTAGTTTGAGATTGGAAATATGTTCTTCTAATGATGATGAAAATATTATGATGTCATCAATGTAAACTAAACAAACTTTTCCTTGGAGTTCTCTTAGAATGTCGTCCATAACACGCTGAAATGTGGCTGGCGCATTTTTTAGGCCAAATGGCATTCTATTATATTCGTAATGACCGTTGTCTACACTAAAAGCTGTTTTTTCTATACTTTGGGGGTGCATCTCTATTTGGTGAAAGCCGGAAGCTAGATCAAGGGTAGTAAAATAAGTACATCGGCCTAACTTGTCTAAACTTTCATTAATGTTGGGAATTGGATATCGGTCATCAATAGTTTTTTCATTGATTTTCCTGTAATCGACTACTATACGCCACTTTTTTTGTCCGGAGGCATCCGATTTCTTGGGGACAATCCAGATTGGTGAAGACCATGGACTTGAAGAAGGTCTAATGATTTCGTCATCTAACATTTTTCTTATTTGTCTTTGAACTTCATTTTTTAAGGCATAAGGATACCTATAAGACTTTGTGTGAACAGGGACCTCGTCGGTGGTTTTTATTTCGTGTTTTACTCTGTTCGTAAATGAAAGTTTTTCTCCTGTATTATAAAATAAATCTGAAAATTCTTGACAGATTTCAAAAATTTTTTCTTTCTCTTCAGAATTAAGATGATCGGATCGTATTATATTTTTCACATCATATTTTTGTTTAGATTTGCTTTTTTTGTTATTAAAAATTTGTTCGATATTAAAAAGAGAGTAATCATTATTGATTTCTTGAAAACTAGCTGTAGTGAATGGTTTATTTAGAGATAAGACTTTTGTTTCGTCTGAATGATTTTGAATTTCGACAATAGCATAACCATTCTTAGCAGTGGTTAGAATTTCCGGAATAAAACAATTTCTTGAAATGTCTTTTCTTGGAAAATAGATATCTCCTGAATTTACAGAAACAGGTATTTTCGCTTTACATGTTTCGTGAGGGTTGACTTGTATAGAAAATAAGTTAGATTGTTGATTGTGTCTATAAAAAATATTAATACAGATATTTTCGTTATAGAGAATATTTTTGTCAAAATCGGGTATTAACTTTAGTCTTTTTATATCTTCGAAGCCTAGTAATCCATCAAAAAAATCATGAAATTGAAACAAGTGGAAAGTAATCTGATCGTTTAAACCTAAAAGTTCATTTATTGGTATGTCAGCTTTGAATCTACATTTATTTGTACCGTTACACGTTTTTATTTGAAAGTCTTCATGATAGATTGTATTAGGGAAATATTTTTCTGCAAAACAAGGATTTATTATTGATTTTGAAGCTCCCGTATCAATTAAGAATTTAAATTTCGGGTTATAAGTCTCAATATAGGGTAAGATATTAGTATGAATGTTATTAAGATCAATTATTGTCATTTTCTTTTGTCTACGATATTGGTTTCCTGAAAATTTTCATTTTTTATTTCCTCTAGATGTTCTGAATTTTCTGGTAAACTAGTATAACTTTCATATTCCGTATTATAGAGGTTTGAATAGTCATGTTCAAAAAGATTTTGATTTGAATTTTGGTTATATTCTTCAGGGATATAATAATATGAATTCTCTTCGTCGACAAATAAATTTTGGGGGTCGTAAATTGGGTTGTCGTCTTCTATATTATATAGTTCTTCCGATATAAAGTTTCTGGGACCTGAACTTTGGAAGTAGTTCGGTACACGTTGCGGTACTTGTTGGCGTAAACTTGGTATTGTCGCGTTTACTGACATAGGGGTTGGTTTGTCATTAGTTGTTCGTCCGGTTGATTTAAATACGTTGGTTTGGGGTTGTTTTGACCCGAAAACTTGTTGGTTTGTAAAATACTTTTGTTGTAGTTGTCTTGGTTGGGGCATGTTTATAGGACCTCTGGGAAATTGGTTATTTTGTGGAAATCTTTGGGGTTGGACATGTTGTGGTAATATTTTTGTCATTTGTTGGTTTTGGAAAAAGTTTGTCCTTGGGGTATTTGGGAATTGCATCTGAGGATTGAAAAAATTAGGTTTTGGGATATTTTGGGGATAGTTTTGCGTCTGAATTGGTCTTTGAATTTTTTGGATATTATTTTGAGGTTGAATTGAGGAGAAAAGGCGATTTTGAGCATAGAGAAAATTTTGTTCTTCAATTACTAACGCGATAGCATTTTCGAGACTATCAGGGTCTTTAATACGCACAATGTCTTGTAGTCTGCCGGTGAGACCTCTTATAAACGTCTTTAAAGCTAGTTGTTTATAATTATTCAATTGTAACTGTTTCATATTTGGTGCTAAGTCGCTAGAATTTAATTTGGAAATAATTAAGCTATGTGCATCTTGGATCCTAGATCCGAAATTTACAGGGGATTCATTTTTTAACGGTCGTAAAACTATCAAATCTTGAACAAGACAGTCGATGTTTCTATTATCTCCAAAAGTTAAGCGTAAAGCATTGCGAATTTCATCCCATGTCTGAAGTTCTGTTCTTGTCCCTATTAATGTTAGTGCCCTACCAGCGAGTTTTCCGATTATTGCACGAATTAAAAATTTGTTTATTGGATCGTTAGGAATCGCTCGGTTTGTATAAGTTTGTACAAGATAATTACAACTGTCAATAAAAATTTCGAGAGTATGTACATCACCAGAAAATTGAGGTATATTTTCAATATGCATGCGTAGTAATTGATAATTAACATTTTGATTTTGGTTTTGTTGCTGGTTGTTCATTCTAGAAAGATTTACTTGCCCAAACAAATCAACTAAAATTGCTAGATCTGTATCGTGATCGATACCTAACCTTCCTACGGTTTCGTTCTCCTCTTCACTTTCTGAATTACTCATAAAAATTAAATTTTTGCTACTAAAATTACTTAAAATTAAGTTTTCCTAAAAGAAAATCAAAATTTGAAAATGTGAAAAATCGTTTTTCGAATTTGAATTCTTAACCTAGTGAGATTAAGTCTTTGCCCCAGCAGAGAGTATAGGATAGTTCAACGAAGGGAAATGGCTCTTACCGTTGGTAGCTAGCCCTTTTCTTCTTCGGAACCTCAGTCCTTGCCCTCCTGGTTGAAGCCCAGTTGCTGCTTGGCCCGAGTCGTCTAACGGTGGAGACGATGTTGCAGGACGAACCGCTTAATCGGAACCCGAAGGAAAAACGCGAGTTTCGGCGACTGCAAGGCTTGCCCGAATCGCAAACTTCTGCGATTTTCCGCGATACGTCCTACCGACTGCGCCAATTAAATGATTGGCCACAGCAGTAGGCTTTTAAAAAACTTTATTCGAAAAGCTTTTGACAAAGATCGGTCTTAATCTGAACGCGCTTTGTGATACAATAAATATATAAGATTTCGGATTGCTGAGTTTGCAGGAGACGAGACGGTTCTGGAGCTTCTACAGTTTTCTTGATGATGCATGAATTTCTGCCTAGATAACTAGTGCACAGGGGATCACATGTAAAATATAAATTAGATTAAATCACAAAAAAAAGGTTCACTTGGTGCAATAAAAGTGATTAAGGACTAGAAAAGGTCATGAAATGTCATGACTAGCGATTATATATATATATATAAAACTTAGCTGGACTTCGGCTACGAGATCCTTGGCCAGTCGTCGCATAGGGCACCCTCCCGGAGAGCCTTACTTCCGCAGCTCGTTATCTCGTGATTGCGTAAGAGCTTGGCGGCGGTCCAAGGTGGTTAGCGGACAGTTGCAGCAGCAGTCCCGTCCAGACGGGCTCTCTGAGTAAGAGAGGCGAGAGAGAAAGTTGGAGAGGAGTTCAGAAACTTGAAGAACTCGAAAGAAGCCCTGGAACAAATGATTACGCAACACCGCGACCAAGGTATGGAATGAAATTTCTTACGTAGATGAAAGGTGGCTTCGTGGTGACTCAATCCCTACGGTCCTGGAGTACCAGCAGAGAATAAGTGACGATTTACAGGTTCTGGAAATTTAAGGCAACGTGGTTTCGGTGTTCAAAAAAAATGGAGTGCAACTTACCAGTACCAGCGGCAGTTAGCGCACAAAAATCCGGCAAAGCCGACAACCTTGTCCCATACACACACAAAATACGACAAAATTAGAGACAAAATAGTTACGCCACTTCTTAAAAAAATACTGCACTGCAAAGCCGCAATTCGGCAAATATAAAAAAAAGGCCTGCGCCACCGCTGGGTACCAAACGTGCAATGGTTTCAGGAAATGGGGAAGGAGCCCCTCCCACGGAACTACGTCAGTTACCACGTCACCGGAAATCCAGTCAAAAGTACAACTGTTAGAGCCACCAAAAGACGAAAGAGAATAAAGCACACTGAAAACAACCTACTGAACTTGGCAATCCTATGTTCCTAAGCCCTATGAGCACTATAACCACCCCAACACATCTAAAACAACCGCAGTCTGAAATTCAAAAATATTCCGGTACTTCCGTTGGCTCACGCGCAGGAATCAATCAGCGACTGCAGCGCCGTGCCGATGAAGAGCAGGAGGTACGGCAGGAACCAACAGTGTCAACCGGCAGCCGAACATGGCTATTGACAAAAACAATACGCGACGGCCGACTTTTGCATATTTTTCGGCCAAGAAAGCCATATCACCTGTCGGAGACAAGCCCACGCGGTTCCACCTTATAAAAATCGTAAGTACTCAGTGTTATTTCGCGTAGTGGGCCCGTATAGTACCCATATTAAATGTTTCGACCTAGCTACAGAATGTAAACAAAGATTCGAAGATTCCTAATCGTATTTGTGTCTTATTTGTAAGAATCCAACCAGCCGATATTTACTGCAACCTGCAGGGACCGCAACCCAAGTAATGCACAACCAAGCCTGTACCAAAACACCCAAATGAAATACACCCTCGGAGATCAAGAACGTGTTAACCCCCCTGTCCAGTCCAACAACACAACATGATTTTTTTTTTAGAAAAGTTCCGGGAGCTACAAAGACTTACAGGTACTTTAACCTATAATTAAGTTTACTTGAAATTTACTAACATTTTTCTTTTCAGATTCCATTTGGAAAAGTTATAATGTGACAGTTAGCATAGCAAAACAGAGGGCAAGGATTAATTATTAAAATTAACCGTAGACACAACCTACTGCATAGAGAAACATTAATAATGAAGAAATCTCTGAGAATAAGAAACAATAGTGTTAATTGAATATTTATAGGCAATTAAATATTATCTAAATATTTTGCAGATCAATAATTATAGGCAATGTAGACTAGATTGATTTTAAATTAATAAAATAATAAAGTAAACTTGTCCCTTCAATTATTTCTTTCTTAATAACTAATGATTTAACATTGTGCTAAAAACAAATTAATATAAAATTAACTTGCCAAAACTTAATACCGGCGCATTCGCCATTTTTCTAAAATAACTGAAGAAATGTCACAAGCCTATCTGACCTGCGATGGATGCAAACAAATTATTCACCGTGGTTGTGTGCCAAAAGCACATAAAAGACATATTCCTGATTTGGACGACGTTGAGGATGATTTGTTTATGTGCCATGTTTGTTACAAAGAAGAAAGTGAAGAGGAGTATAACGAAGAAAGTGAGACTAGTGACCAAACTGATAAAGAAGGTGAAAAGGAAGAAATGGCCATTGATAATAAAGGTGGTTTGACCGACTCAGAAAATGAAACTGAAGGCAAAGTAGAACTAGAAAAAAACATGGCGAATAATAAATGCAGACAAACTAGGTATAAAGAAGAAAGTGAGAAAATGACCAAACTGATAAAGAAGGCGAAAGGGAAGAAATAGCCATTGAAAATAAAGGTGACTTGACCGACTCAGAAAATGAAACTGAAGACAAATTAGAAGAACTAGAAGAAAACATGGCCAATAATAACTGCAGACAAACTATCGATAACCAATACCTTCAAAAGACTTACGCAAATGAAGAAGAGGAAATTAACGACCTATATAACCTGTATATGACCGAGAGTGCCAAATTTTAATTTACTAATACGATTCTGGACTGGATAAACTAGATGGTTCTGGATGAACAACCGCATAATCAGCAAATTCTTAATGTCCAATAACTAAATTTTGTGTGTCCGATTACTAAATAAAATGTCCAATAACTAGTTTTTTTTAGTTATTTTTTTGTTAAAATTTTTCTATGAATTAATTCAGAATATATATAAAAAAATAAAGTATACAATGATAAAATAAACCCTCATACCAAATGTTGTGTAACAAACACACCCGTAACAACCTTAATATGACTTTGACAGCTTTGACAATTCTGGGAAAATCTAAACTGTCCCATAACTGAGTGGTTTACCCTAAAAAAAAATTGTTTGGCAAGATACAAATTTCGTTCTGCTGCAATGGAATGGATACGGGAAAGAAAATAAAACAAGGAGACAAAAATCCCGTCTACTTGGTTTTCGAAAAAATATGCCCAATTTTTTTATTTTCTGAAATAGAAAAAATAGCTCACTATTTCGAAACACTATTTAGGCACTATTTTAGGAGACAAAATTTTCTTAGCATACTGGATTTTTGAGAAACGCGTGCAACTTTTTCGTTTGCAAAGATGGAATATTATTCCTTCAGGGATGTACAGAGCACACGAAGGTAAAAAAGTTGCTTGAAATTTTTTTCTCAACCGCCTTGCTTACTTAGAAAAAATACTTCGCAAATGCGAAGAGCAAAGCGATTAGCAATGGCCGGCAGAGCCCGTCTACTTGAAGGACTTACGCCTCCCCAGAAAGAAATATCCCCGCCTACTTGATTTGAAAGAAAACAACGAAAACTTTTTTTTATTTTTTATAGAGATAGGAAAAATAGGAAAAGTCTACGCTCACTTTCTCGAAATCAAATTGAAGGATTCTCCAAGCGCAAAGCAGAAGTTCTAATATCCTATATAGACAGTTTACAAAGAACAATAATTATAAAGAATTATAAAAATGCACTCCAGCCGGGACTCGAACCCAGGCGCGGTCATATCCATTTGCGAAGGGGGGGGGAGGCATACCTGGATATGTACTCCTTCAGGCGGTTTTTAAGTACCTACTATAACAAAAAAACTTCAATAAGGTGTTAGATGTCACAAAAAATATATTCCTCACAAAAATAACAAAAATAAAAAAAATATTTTAAATAAAATTATGTAAACAAAATTTTTTACATGTGCGTTGGTTATATACAGTGTATATATTGAGTTCACATAAGGTGTAAATAACAACAAATTTTCGAGTTGAAATTTGAGCTTCTGGGGATCAGCCCTGCTTGGTTTTAAACTAATTTGTGACATAATTTTACTTTCGAAAAATCACGTAAGTATGCCTTAGAAATCATGAAGAAACTAATTTTCCACCTCAGTAAAGTGCCTTTTTTGTAGGTTTTACGGCAAAATGTTATTAAGGAAACTTGTTGACAATGAAAAATTGGATAGGTGTGAAAAATTTCAAAAGTCGACTTTGATTTTTTCTGCTAAAAAATTAAAGCGCATAAAATTCAAAGTAGACCTAGGCTGTTGGAATTTTTCAAACCTATCCAGTTTTTCATTGTGAACAAGTTTTCTTAATAACATTTTGATGTGAAAACTACACAAAATGCACTTTCCTAAAAAAAAGTCGGAAAAATGCCAAAAAATCAATGTAGTGGGTGTCCAGATTTGGTTGTAAATGCGGGGTATCTCGGTTATTTTTCGAGCCTAATATAGATAATAACTACATAGTGTTATATATTTTTGTAAAGCTTACGATAATCTGAATATAACTAGTAGAAAATATACAGGGTGTTCTATTTAAAAAAACCTAAGTTTGGTCCATATATCGAACACTATCAATTTTAGTAAAAAACTGAATACGGCACTGAATTCTACGTGAAAATTTCTATAAGATACAGTTTTTGCCATTTCCATATCATTAACCGTTCCCAAGATACGAGGTATGCCCCTAAAGCGCAAATTTTCAATTTCGCCCTGTATCTTAAAAACGAAGGTGGCTATGAAAAATCTGTTTACGGTATCTTTCGTTTCACAAAAAAGTAGCAACGGTTCGCGAAAACCGCAACTCCCTATCTCTAAAAATAACCGAGATACCCCGCATTTACAACCAAATCTGGACATCCTGTACATATATGTAGGCCTAGACCGAGGCCTAGACTTTCGAAATTTCCCAAACCTACTCAGTTTTTTACTCTGAACAAGTTTCCTTAATAACATTTTGCCGTAAAACCTACAAAAAGGGCACTTTACTGATGTGGAAAATTAGTTTCTTCATAATTTACAACGTGATTTTTCGAAAGTAAAATTATGTCACAATATAGTTTCAAACCAAGGAGCGCTGATCTCCAGAAGCTCAAATTTCTACTCGAATTTTTTGTTATTTACACTTTATGTGAACTCAATCCGTGGACACTGTAGGTTAGATAATATTAGTAATAATATTCGTATCTATTTTTTATTTATTATTATTTTTTCATTTTATTAGGGGGGGGGGCATGGCCTCCCCCCTAAGACCGCGCCTGCTCGAACCCGGGACTCCTACTGTGGCCCAACTAAGCTACAGGAGATACGGGTTCCATCGGCTAGGTGTTACTTATTCAAATAATTGATATTAGTTAGTAGCGGTGAGATGTAGAAGACTTCGGCGTCTTCTACTTACTAGAAGGGGTAGATGGTGTAGGGTGACCATTCATGATTGTTGGTTATGTGAACTTCCTATTTGTTCATCGACCCACAAAATTCGGCATTTAGCGACTTAATACAAGTATCGAACATGGAACTTCTTACCTACAATGTCAAGCCAAGAATATGAGCAAAGAAAATAATAAAGGATGTTTTAGTGGGTAAAGAATATCAATTGAAAAAATGCACTCCAGTAATATCTTCGGTACCTACCTAGCTTAGTTGGTTCAGTTCCTATTACGGCCACAGTAGTAGTCCCGGTTTCAATTGATATCCTTTATCCTTTACCTGATATGCTACAAAAACATCCTTTATTATTTATAATTACAGGTAACTACTAAAAATCTTTCTTTGAACGTTAATTATTATTACCTGATTTTTGTATTAATGTCACATGACACCTGACATCATCAGAAAATTTGAAGGTTGGATAAGAACAACTTTTTATTAAGTATTTCAAATACGGATTTCGAATTTTTTTGATGGGCCCAAACGGCAACAGGAAAAATTGCCAAAAAATTACATTTTTTGATTTCTTCAAGATAGGTAACACTTTTTTGCTTTTAGAGATAGAAAATCACTACATATACGGACTTAATTTGTTTTTTAGGGGTCACTAGAAAATTGCCTTAACAAAATTTTCATGGCCCTCTTAATTTCTCGAAAATGTTTCAAACTTTGTTGATAATAAGAGCAAAAACTCTAAAAAAGAAGAAATTATCATAACCACTCGAATTGTTTCTAACAAATATTTTAATAAAAAAGTAAAATCGAATGGTGCAAACCAACTTGCATTATATTGATACCTACTTACTATCAAATGGAGTTTTACCAAACATTTTTTTAAATAAACATCCACGATTTTTTATTATTGAGAATAACAACTTTTTGTCCGATCGCAATGCGGAAAAGAGAAAGAACAAAAAATAAATTTTTACCATCAACACGTTATAGGAATACCATAGCACCGCTTCTGTGGCCTCCGTCCTACATAAGTAATTTCCAGAAAACAATTAGGCGATTTTTAGTAACACATTTAACATAGTCGGTGAAAAATGAAAAACCACAACAACCTCCAACCTCCAGAAAAAAAAATGAAGGTTATAAGTTGTAAATGCACAACTTTTTATTATCACAAATACGGATTTGCGGTTAATATGTCGGTTACATGGCAGCTATATATTATGTTTTACTATCCCAGCCTACTTCAAATTTAAATAAAGCTGAGAACGTAATAGGCCGGGAGATAGGGACAGATTTTTGGATGTGATTTTACTCGCAGTATGCCTTTCAAAGGGCATTATGTCGCGTATATTCTCACAATAATAAAGTATGAATCACAGAGTCATCCTGGGTTCTTCATATGGAAAACTGAGTTTTCATTTATTCGAAAAATATGCGTTTTGATGTGATATTATTAATCCTGCTGCCATGTGTAGGCTGTTATTCTCAGGTGAACTTATATTTTAATTATTAATTTTTCCACGTTACTAAACAGGCTGTCAATGAGAAGTGTGCATGTCCTTGTTATGAAAATGCTGAAAAAGGATGGGCATACCGTTTGCGCATGTCAAAGTATAGTTTAAACTGAATGTTTTTTTGTTTCATGTCTTTACGTATACAGGGTGTCCAACTTTAAAACTGTACAAATCCGTAAAATCTTCATTTATGGAGATAATCGTCTAAACTTTTTTTTGTTTGAAAGGACTCCAAAAACCGCTTCTTTTGAAGAACTTCCTGCCATTTTCAAAATACAAATCCAGGGCCGGCTGCGATTTTTTTATACCCACCGATTTTCACGAGAACCATTAAATGGCTAAATTTTAGCAATTTTTTTATATACCAAATTTGAATAAAAAATATACAGGGAGTTTCATTCTGCAGGGTGTCAAAGTTGAGGAAAATATGAATTTTAAAGGCATCTGCCAAGTCAAGTGTCCCACGGAATCCCCTCAAAACAGTTGAATGGTCAACAGGACCACTCAAGGTATTGGTGTGCAAAGGTCCAATACAAAATATACAGACTGTTCTTATCTGTGCCATCTCAAATTACTGAATTTTTGGAACTTTATACACGAGTCAAAAATCGGATATATCAAAACCGCTCCACATACTATAAACGAACTAAATCTAAAAAAATACAGAAGCCTGCCAGTCAGTAAGTCCATATCAGTTAATGTGGCTGATGTGATACAACAGGAAACGCACAGAAAATGTATCATCTTAGACAGTGACTTTGTTGAGAAAGGTCCAATAATTTAAATTGTTTTCATTTGTTGATTGGCATTTTGTAAAGAAGTGAATTACTTTTGTGTTTATTAATATTTTTTCAATGACTCCAGAGCACTCCTGACCAGTATAAAGTTTAATAAAAATTCAGAATTTTGAGATGGCTTAGAGAAAAATACCCTGTATATTTTTGTAGTAAATCTTTTCACACCAACATTTTGAGTGGTCCTGTTGTCCATGGGACACTTGACTCGCCAGATGTCTTTAAAATTCCTATTTTGCTCAACTTGACAACCTACAGAATGGAACTCCCTGTATAGTTTTTGTTCAAATTTGGTATATGGAGGTTTTTAGGGTGTTCTGATTTACGCTGTGTGGTTTAAATAAAAAAATCGCTAAATGGTTTTCGTGAAAATCAGGGGTATAAAAAAATCGCAGCCGGCCCTGGATTTGCATTTTGAAAATGGCAGGAAGGTCAGAAGAAGCGGTTTTTAAAAGCCCTTCAAAAAAAGTGTAGGTGATTATCTCCAAAAATTAAGATTTTACGGATTTGCACAGTTTTAAAGTTGGACACCCTGTATGTAAAATGGCTTGTCCGTTTATATTAATAAATAATAAATAAATAAGTTGTGTAATCATTTAAACGATTCATTCGAAGTAAAGTGTACTTGGACATGCGCATACGGTTTGCCATCTTTTCTTCAGAAGTTTTATGACAAGAACTTACATAGGTACCTACTTATCATTGGCAGCCTGTTCAGAAGCGTGGAAAAATTAATTATTAAAATACAAGTTCACGTGACAATAATAATAGCCCTTTGGGCACACGCTAACGGTATGACTATGGTTTTCCGAGGAATTTTCTATTTTGAACTTCATTAGATATAACACAATGGCAGCCTGAGTAAAGTTATAACAAAACGCATATTTTTGGAATAAATGAAAACTCAGTTTTCCATATGAAGAACCCAGGATGACTCTCTGATTCATACCCTATTATTGTGAGAATAATATATGCAACATAATGTCCTTTGAAAGGCGTACTGAGAAAAATCATGTCAAAAAATCTGTCACTATCTCCCGGTCTATAAACAAGCAAGTTTGCAGTGCAAGTTTTAGAACTAAGTAGGCATGTTAACTCCTAGATAATACAGGGTGAGAAATAACTGGCATCCTTTTTTTGGGTAATAGAGATGGTCATTCTGAACCACTTTTCTTAACAATTTTTTTTCCTAGCGCCGAGATTTTTCTATAATTCATCCCCTCAAAATCCCCCCTCTATGCAAACACGGCACTGGCGCGCTGCCAACAACCAAGTAGAAACTAGTTTAGTATTTTGAGACCGAGTTTACGCTATTCGTCAGTGCCATGTCTTCTAGAGGGGGCATTTTAGGTGGGTAAATTAGAGACAAATTTCGGCGATAGGAAAAAATTCATAAAGAAAAGTTGTTCAGAATGATCATTTCTCTTACCCAAAAAAAGGATGCTAGTTATTTCAGACGCACCCTGTATATTATATGCCAATTTAAATTAAATACAAATTTACGTATATGAGGCAAAATTTCAGGCCGTTCTGTTAGCGTATAGTCTGATTCTAGAGTTTCTACAATGATATTATACCTACATAATTATACAGGGTGGACCAAATTTGGGGACAAAACTTCACGAAACTACAGAAAACTACAAAACAAGTAGATTTTTAGATGCAGGGCGTCACTGTTAAATTTATTTTTTCAATAATCAATCCAGATACATATCAATACTTTCATCTGCTTCCAATTCCTACAAAAGAACACAACATTATTTTGCCACAAATAATACTTTATTTATCTTTTGGCGAGAAGAACTACTATAGTACCTATATAGCCTATACAATTCATGTGAAGAAATTAATGGAACGTTTGTCTGCCTACACCAATCAGTTATCAATAGCTCCGAGACTGACTGACAGTACTCATCAATGGAAAAGTAGAACAAAACAACTGCCATGCAAAAAATATTCGACCGCCAAAAGAAGCTGTAGAGAAAACAAACAAAAGTTGTACAGTAAAAAACAACAAAATAACAAATGGAAACAGAAAAACTTCAAGAAGAAGGTATCCGTTGGTAATAAAAGCCAATCAAAAACAAAATCGCCAAAAATTAGTATTAGATCTTTAAAAGAACAACACAACCAAACAAGCATCGATTCAATTGATCCAATATTCATCCAAGACATCGAAACCAATAAACTTCCTCAAAGGATTCAATGCTTCTTCACCAGCTCAATACTTTCGTTAATCAGCTGTTCAAGAATTTTAAAATTTTTTAAGAAGATTATTTAAGAAACTAGTTTACACAATTTTTGTTTAACTCAATCAGCCGTTTAGTCCATTTTAGATTTCGATGTAAGTAAATGCCCAAATCTGTTATGTTTTAATCGTGCACTTTTAGATTATTAAAAAATTACATTAAAATTTTCCAGTTGTACGTTGAAGGCCCTAGATACAAAAAAATAAAGCGGCGATAAAAATTTATTATTAAACTTGCGGGACATTCGAGTTGTAAGGAATGCCGATTAATGATAAATAAATTCAATTTTTTACCAGTAACTCTTTCCTTAAGAATTATGAAAAATGTTTCCCCAATATTTCTGGTTATAGGACGAATATTCACTAACTACTTACAAACACATGTTTAACTTAAGGACATTCTAATAAAACTTTTTATTTTACACGTATAATCCTTATTCCTGTCCTGTCTTCAACCCCAATATTTCTAGTTATAGGACGAATATTCACTAACTACTTACAAACACATGTTTAACTTAAGGACATTCTAATAAAACTTTTTATTTTACACGTCTAATTCTTATTCCTGTCCTGTCTTCAACCCCAATGTTTCTAGTTATAGGACGAATATTCACTAACTACTTACAAACACATGTTTAACTTAAGGACATTCTAATAAAACTTTTTATTTTACACGTCTAATCCTTATTCCTGTCCTGTCTTCAACGATTTTCCTGATGACATTGAAATTTGGTCCGCTCGGTCATTAATCTTGCCTGTGCCGGAGCCGATGCAAGAAGCCTATCGCCAGGGCGTCGAAGCATGGCAATGGCCTAGGGAGATATAAGTCTTGCTACGGAGACGTCCCCCGTTGAATAAGTGGCACAAGGAAACCATTATCCAGAAAGGGAAAGTGAAACTGTTGGGCAGGGTCGCGACGGCGCTTTCTTTCACTTTCATACCATCAGATAGAAGATATCATCAGTTAGAAAATGATTGCACTTATGTTCACTGTCCTCAAAATTGTTCACATGATGTTATATTAGCACCCTACTCTAAAGGTGTCCTCTGGCATATAATTTGTAAGAATATAGCCATAATAAGACATTAAATAAGTGCAACAGAGTCAGATACAATGTGTGAATATAGCCGCAATAATAAATTAAATTAGTGGAAGAGAGATAGGTGTGAAGGTGAAGGTCATATTTATTACTGTCCTTGTTAAGCTTACTTGATTTCTTTAGCATACATTCATTGTTCGCTAGACGACACTATGCCACTAACTCCTATAGGTTAGAGCAAAATTAAATAAATTTGATTAATTTTAACGAAAACAAAATATTCTTTAATAAATATTTCGACGTTCCAAATAATATTTCCGCAATAAAGAATCTAATGAATTCAAATAAAATTATATTTTTAGGGTTTTGACAAGGAAAAAATATCCCCATTTGTATTCCACAAACAACCGTAAGATTTTATTAGATGAATTCCGTCGAAGGCATGTTGGCGGAGTTGATTTTGGATTTTACATCGGCATTCCCGTCATTATTTTTCGGAACGGCGACGGCCTCTCATATTCAGAATGGGTTTGATAAAAGAAAAACAAAAATCGAATAAATTCCAGCCAAACATCCCGCATTTCCTGAGGGCCAGAATTTCCGCCGAATTTATGTCGCCTGCTTGAGGGAAAACCCCATTTCCTCCAGCAAGCCCATTTTTTCTCTGAGACCTCAATTTTATTTCGTCTCGAGGCGGAGGCGAACGCCGTTATAGGTATTAATAAAGTTCGACGTCACAACCACAACACACTGTACAAACGTCCCTAAAAACTAGTGAAGCGCCGAACTGCGCCAATATTTACGAAGAGCTCTGCCAGCCGCAAATATTGACCCACTTGCATCTGGGAAGTTTTTATGAAAGCCTCGGTGAGTTGCTGAACTTCAGCCGTTCCTTCTAGACACTTTTGAAATGAACTTTAACGAAGTTTAATAAATTAACTTCTTCAGACCACATCTAAACAGCGTCTACACAGATTATGTTCGAAATATTACATTTATACAGTGTGTCCCCGGACTACATGTAGGAGACGGTCATTATTTTAATTTCTATTTTTTTCGAACAAACTACTTCACCATAAAAAGTTTCGCTTGTAAAAAAAAGCCTTGAAGAGGCAAAAGCTCTTCACTCACGGAATTAAAAATGCCACTATAGTGTCTTGGTACATAATACACACCTACTATTAGTACAATGGTGTGAGTAATTGCTTTAAACATATTCCCCTGTAACTATATTCTACATCTGAATGAAAACTGTGTACATACACTTTTTATTTCTATCCTTTTAGAAAATAGCAACTCTTGATGGAAAGTTGTGACTGTCAAAATAATTATTAGATTGCGAAATGGAAAAGATGCCTTTATTTCGGCTTTTTTCAAGTACCTACGTACCTATTTATTTTATTTTTTATTTGAAATAAGAATGGATTCTGTTAATGTTAGCTCAATGACATTTGAATAGCTAGAAGCTAGCATATATTAAAGAGGATATAAGGACAGTCAAAAGCATTGTTGAAACCGTCTGCAAAAAATTCCGACTCACCAAACTGCGAAAATACCAGGTCAGAAACTGGACTGGAGGCGAAATTACCTGATTCTTATTTTGCTTCAAAAGGTGATTTTTGGACTTCTACCTGTCGGTGGCGAAATTACATGTACCCATACAGATAAATCCTAATGTCTTAGGACGCGGTACTAAGTTGGGATATAGGTATTTTAATTTAGTTTTTAGTGTGAAAATTTCAACAATGATTCTGACAGTCTAAGTGTAGTTTTGTCTATGCAACTAGTAATAAGTGAATTCTGGTAATTCGTTCATTTAACTTTTTTCTGCTATATTTAGTGCACAAAATATAAATCTAAGGAATGAGGAACATTCAGTTTCTTGTTTGACAGCAAAATTTAATATCTTATGGTAGTTAGCGATAAAACAAAATCGTCCAAAATTAAAAAGTCGGAGTTTTACGTGGAAAACCATGTATGAGGGAAAATAGCAACAGAGGTGGATCATAATATATTTTTAAGTTCATAAAACGATCACTGTAAAACATGCTAGAATTGAAGTAATTTTCTCGTTGATAGTTTTAAAGTCCTTCCGCTAAGCAATAGCTTTTGTGCACGGTGATTCATTCGTTGTATTTTATTCCCAGTCACACATACATCTAAAAAGCGTGAAAACTGGTGAAAAAAATTCACGACGTCCAGAGACATACCAGTTTTATTATGCTGTTTGAAAGCCCCCTTTAATACAAGTATTTTTTCGAAATACCGTTTTTTTCCTCTTTTCCAAATACCATTTACTTAGCGGTTAAGAAGTTCTACAGTGTGTTGGCATCATACTATGGTAATTTTACATAAGTGTGCAATTTATCAAGAAATTCAAAAGTTTCATTTTTTTCTCAAATTTTTCCTTAAAATAATAATAAGTAATTTAAAATTTTTTACCACAATAACCAACTTTCTTTGACATACTGTATAACTCCTTAACGGTTGAGTAAACGGTACTTGAAAAAGAGAGAAGATCGGTATTTGGAAAAAAAAATTTTTTTTCACCACTTTTCACGCTTTTTAGCAGTATATGTGGCTTGGACTAAAATATATCTTTCAAAAGATATAAATCTACAGCCGTTTACGAAAAAAAAACGGGGTGTACATGATAAACGAATCACCCTCTATCTAGCAGCCAAACTAACAGGACACCTCAAACATTTTAGTTACGCTTTCAGGCGTGCTGGCGGGTATGTAAAGTGTATTTACGAAGAAAGGAGCAGGAAAACATTACTATGGACATGTAGAAACTTTTCCTCCACGATATTATGGGATATTTTTCTGTGTTTTTTCTTTCAGAAAGGGTTCCCATTTGCATAGGTACTTTGTGTAATCCTTATTTGAACCCACTAAATCTGGCAGGCCTTATGCCTTATACTAAATTAAAATGCGAATGAAATTTTCTAATTTGCTCTTTACGGCCTTTTGAGATCTTAAGATGAACCCTTTGAAGTATACAAATTTCGACAAGCTATGTTTCAAAAATTGCCAATTTGTCGCCGAAATCCCTCAACCCCCATTACAAAGTATAATCATTTTCTTAAAACACACATCTTGGAACAAAGTTGAAACAAACCTCAAAGGTAAATTACTAAAACAAATTATCGCCCATATAAGACGGCAAAGGCGAAGGCATTTAAATTACAGAACTGGTTAATTGCCTAAATGTCTTGGCCGAATACGAATTTGTTTGGGGGTGATTTATCGAGTACAAGTAATTTCCGGTTAACATCAGAGTACCTTTTTCGTTTGGTTGATAATGTTGCGTTTTGAATAAAGACCTATTAACTTGAAACTTTTATTTGAAGAAATTGAGGAGTTGTTGCCATTATCAAATTTTTCTTTCTCGCTATTGATCATTGGTAGTTCTACATAAACTCTGTTCAACGAATGTTCATACCTACGTCACAACTCCCGTCCTTGTTTTACTCGTGAATATAAGATGTATATCGGACATGCTACTCCGCCATGAACAGCAAAAACGACATTGGATAAGCAACTCTGTTAAATGCGATATAGGCATAAAATTTTTAACTATATACATCTTCAGCTTTGAAGGAAGGACACAAATCGTGGCCAAAATTCAATAAATCTAATATCTAAGTGCTGGTTGGCACGGAATAGAAAAAATAACGTAGAACTCATCAGTTTATTTGAATATTGGAAATGTGTCTTTCAGGAAGGCGAGATTTCTGTAACTGCATACTCCGATATATTATTTCAACGCAGTGTTATTGTGTTACTATTTTATTAATATCAGCATAGGACTCGGGCCATATAATCATAGTTTTTGGGCAGAAATAAATGAAAAATAAGAGGCAAATTTCATTATAAACTTGACTTCTATAGAGCGTTTTTAACAATGACAACGAAAACAAATCTATTATTCTACCAAGTAACTAATAATTATTTGTTCCATAAAAGTCAACAATTTTGCTTAGATATGTAAAATAGTTTGATGATATTTTAATTTATTATTATTTTGGCATCAATTTAGAACTGGGAAACGTAATGTAACTAAATTTATACCCCAAATGCTAGGCGGTACATCAACTTTGCAACAAACATAACAGAATTTTAAAGCCTAAATATCATTTTCTTTTGAAAAATACCTATTCTTATCGGTAATTAGTAATAAAAAATTAATAGAATGATAAAGCTAGTGATATAAAATAGTTTTTACCAAGTTTCGAGTTTTTAAAATATTCAGAAATTTAATAAATACTAAAAATTGACAAAAAACTAAATGTTTTAGTAGAGCGTTCAAATTTGGTACACTTACGTAGAACTGAAAAACAAACAACTTATTCAAGTAAAATTTTTTGATATTTTAACAACTAAACCCATTTTCGGCGATATATTTTTTTATGTCATTTTTGACAGATAACGAAAGTCACATGGCCACGTTTGAGTGGGTCATTCTCCATCATTTTTAAAGCAAAATGTAACCCTAAAATTAATTTTCAAAATAAAACGTTAATTAAAAATTTCCTCCCTAGGGTGCGAACTTTTTGGAGGACACTGTATAAGCGTTTATAATAATGAACAATGAAAACCTGTCGTTCTCTGATAATGTGCGTTGTTGAATTCCGCAAAAGTATATTGTTTCCGTTACTCGGAAACGATACGAATCGACAACACCCCCAAAAAGGCTCCAGCGAATAAAGACACGGTATTATATTGACAGCACGTCGAATATACATTTGGCAGCGCGCCATGGTTTAAAACGGGACGGTGCAGTTTTCTAACTACTGCCGCACTTTTCAGATGGCCCCACTAAGTAAAGAAATATTCTATTCCTTTACTCAATGAAATCACGCTTATACAGGGTGATTCAGTTTTAATCTGCAACACTTCAACAGGTGATAGAAAACCAAAAAATAACCGCACTTTCTTCTATAAACTATATCATTTTAAGACCTTATACAAAAGTTACAGGGTGTTAATGTTGCAAGAAATATGTGGAATTTATTGAATATTTTACAAACTAGTTGAGATATTTAAGTCATATTTGGTACACGTTATAACGGCATGGGTTAGCATAAAACCTGTTAATATCAACCATCTTGAACAACCAGTGGCGTAGAAATGGGTAATTAGTATAATTTATTTTAGAAAAAAAAATAGAACCACCTTGTATAGCAATAGAATGTATTCAAATTCTTATGTAAATTTTTATTGTAAACAAAAACGTTTTCTTAGCATTTTTTCATATGTGTCATGGTATCACAGCAAATTTGATTTTTCGTATTATTTCGGGGTACTTCTGAAAAATTAACTTAAAACTTTTCTCCATAAGTAACACTTAAAGTAGACAAAATGTGTTTTTTACTTTAAATACAGTAACTTTTCCCAATAAACTTACCCATTCAAGGTTTTACTTTTCAAGATACAGAGCGTATCATTAATTGTATCTTCCTTAAATGTTTTAGACCCTGTATCTTCAAAAGTATAGCCTTAAATAGGTGAGTGTATTGGAAAAAGTTACTTTATTTCAGGTAGCAAACACATTATTTCTACTTTAAGTGTTACTTATGGAGCAAATTTTTTAGATAATTTTTCAGAAAGACCCCGAAATATTACGAAAAAATCAAATTTGCTATGAAACCATGACACATATGAAAAAATGCTGAGAGAACGTTTTTGTTTACAATAAAAATTTACATAAGAATTTGAGAGCTTTTATTGCTATACAAGGTGGTTTTATTTTTTTTTCTAAAATAAATTATACTAATTACCCATTTCTACGCCACTGGTTGTTTAAGATGTTTGATATTAACAGGTTTTATGCTAACCCACGCCGTTATAACGTGTATCAAATATGACTTAAATATCTCAACTAGTTTGTAAAATATTCAATAAATTTCAAAAATTTCTTGCAAATTCAACTCCCTGTAACTTTTTTATAAGGCCTTAAAATGATATAGTTTATAGAAGGAAGTGTGGTTATTTTTTGGTTTTCTATGAACTGTACATTAAAACTGAATCATCCTGTATAGTTATTATTTTGTTTGGCCAGATTTCGCCGTCGATATGCCGAATATTTGCGCCCCAGTGCGCGGTCGATATCCCCTTTTGATAAACAGTTGAAGCTAAGATTAGACACATGTATAAATGAATGAAATATGCGCGGATATTGACGGGCGCGTGTTTTTGCCGAATCCGCCCGGCCATTTTTCAGATTTAGCTTGACGTGGATGCATTAGCCGAGCTCCCATCTCTTCGGGTGCAAAAAAGAGTCGAGAACGTAACCCTTTTTCGGGACGCGCCAGTTTCATTTCCATCCCCCGTATGATTACTTGGAATTTACATTCGGACGCCAAATAAAATACCCACATTTCAAGTTGGCGCGGCCCAGCGTGCCTTGTATACCATACGCAACTATAATATTTCTCTTTTATGTGGGCCGGGTATACGCATTTTTCGTGTTTCGTGAGTTGGAGTTGTTCGTTATCGCGCAACTGCATCTAATTTATTTTATTTTATTCGTATACATCCAAACGGGCGGGCCAACGACTTTTTTCATAATCTCGTGTTTGGGGAGTTTTAGTGAAGCGAAATATTCAGCAGAAAATGTTGATATAAAGATAACGGTCAATGTTGCTGTTAAAGATATAGGGTGGTATAAAGGCGTTTATCAGTCTTAAGCTATAGACTGATTTGTGGAGAATTTCTTTCTCGAGATTTATGAAAAAATAGCATTTCTTATTATTCAAGCAAATTATCCAAAATTAATAAATAATCACAGAAATTACGTCTTGAACAAACCTCAACTTTTCATATTACACACAGATTCAATATCCGTTATAAGAACTTCTAGAAAATCGCGAGTTTGTGTCGCTCAGCATCCGAAAACATATTATAAAAGCACCTGATGACATCGACGCTACTCAATCGTCATTAACTCATAACTCGTAACGTCTCAATCTCAGTCCATTATTTCCAACGATAATTATTATTGTCAAATTCAATTCGATTGTGTCTTAACCAGTAGATAATAAGTTATAAGTTTTTTGTAAATATTCTTAAATGAAACTAAAGTGAAAAAAATTTTTGGGCTATTTGCCACTCGGTCCGAGTAATACGTGCCATCTCTTAAAACGAGAGTATTTTTTGTTTTATGTAAAAAATATTGAATAATTTCTTTCAATTCTTTCATCGTTTTCCCAAAAATCAGTCTACATCTACCGTCACAAAAACACCAGACAACACACTTGCTTGATTTTTAGAACTTCCGTTTCAATAATTTTTATTATTCTCTGAAATGTATGCATAGATAATTTTAACATTTTTTTATATGCGTCAAGGGCATTTTCCAAATGTGTAACCAACTGCTCGTATATCCGTTAAAGTTAGACAATGCTTTCAAGTGGGTGAACCATTTTCATTCACTTAATAGCGACTAAGACACTGTGTATTTCACCCCACACCTGACACCAATTATTTAAAACTTAGGCTCTACCACTCGAGGAAAGCCCTGAAGTTGTGGTTCGGCGCCTCATGGCCCGTCACTCCCGGTCAGTTGATTTTAAAAGAAATTTGCCAGAATTAATTTTTGTAGTGCGGGTAGTGATATCGTCGCCAGATTGCTACGACGAGGCAGTGTGTCTCTGGGTGGAAACAGGCTGCCCGAAGTGCTGGGGACAGATTTTTTATAAATTTGTTTTGTTTCGTTTGAGCAAAAGTGAAACATTTCTATAAAAGTTCTGAGTGAAGAATCGTCCTTTTACAATTTCAAGCCTCAAGATGCCTAGAACCGTCGTCGAGGGAAGCTAGAACTTAGTTATACAGGGTGAGTTTTTTTCGATAACCACTATGGGGATCTCAGAAACTAGCGGCGCTAGAACAAAGGCTAAATGGGAAAGAATTTCCGTTTTGAATGTTCAATCTAATGCCCCTTTTGGATTTTTAAAAAAGTTCATGGCTCACTAGATATTTTGAAAAGAGTGTTTTTTTGCTATTTCATCAGATCTCTATAGCTCCGTTATTTCTGATTATACAGAAAAACTGTAGAGACAAAAATTGTAGATAATTTTGGTCTTAATAAGATAATCCCATCCAATTTTTATGTTGTTTGTGATTTTTGAGATTTGACATAAACTTGTGTTTTTTTAATGTAAATCATAGTTGGCTGTGGCCTTATTAAAACGGCCATTTTTTGAGCTTTCCAAAGATATAATACTCGACATATTATTACAAAAAATAAAAGAGCTATGGCTAATTTTCTGATTTTTTTTAAATTTTCACATGTCAGCCATGGAATATTTTAGTAATTATTACGTTCTATTTTATTATTAGACATACTTCAAACTTTCAAATATTTTATTTTTAGCTGGTAACAAAATGTAACAAAATAAAACAAAAATTATCATGATGGAGCTCCACCACATAATTATTTGCCAGTAAGAAATTACCTGGATCAGCTCTATCCAAATAGTTGGATAGGGAGATAGACCTATTTCCTGGCCGCCCCGATCCCCTGATTTGTCTGTTTTGGATTTCTTTTTGTGGGGAACAATACAAAATAAAGTATAAGACAATTGTTGAATGAAGAGCAGCTGTTTTAGAAGCAATTGCCAGTATTGACAGGCGCTCTCTAAGAAAGGCGACAAATTCAGTTTTAAAAATATGCAATATTTGCATAAATAGTAATGGTGGATTGTTCGAACACCTCTTAAAATAATAATAATAACTTGAATTTGAGTTTTTTAATTTTTGTTTAATTTTGTTACATTTTGTTACCAGCTACAAACAAAATGTTAGAAAGTTTGAAGTAAGTCTAATTAAAAAACGGAACGTAATTATGAAAATATTCCATGGCTGACTATGTGAAAATTTAAAAAATTAGAAAATTAGCCATAGCTCTTTTATTTTTTACAATAACTATGCCCAGGGTTATATCTTTGGAAAGCTCAAAAAATGGCCGATTTGATAAGGCCACAGCCAACTATGATTTACATGTAAAAAAAACACAAGTTTATGTTATATCTCAAAAATCACAAACAACATAAAAAATTGGATCAGATTATCTTATTAAGCCCAAAATTATCTACAATTTTTGTCTCTACAGTTTTTCTGTATAATCAGAAATAACGGAGCTACAGAGATCTGATGAAATAGCAAAAAATCTCTCTTTTCAAAATATCTAGTGAGCCATGAACTTTTTTAAAAATCCAAAAAGGGCATTACATTGAGCACTCAAAACCGCAATTCTTTCCCCATTTAACCTTTGTCCTAGCTCTGCTAGTTTCCGAGACCCCATAGTGGTCATCGAAAAAAACTCACCCTGTATACCTGGCTGAAAGTCAAGTCGTAATAATAACTTAAAGTAGCTAGGTTTTCTTTTGACGGTAGGCGATCGACTTTTATTCATTTTTGGCTTTCCAAAGGACGAAAATTTAAGAATGAAATGATTACGGGCCAATTGCATAGTATAACCAAAATGGTTATGTTTGAGCGCCAGAAGCTTGAACTATTTAATGGTTAAATAAAAAGCACATTTTTCAATTTACAATATATTTACAATTTGAAATCGTACATAGAAATGTTTACAATAAAGTTGGTAATTGAGAAGTGAATTTTATTGTTTACAATTAGGATTTATTACTGTTGAAAAGTAAAGAAAATACTGTGAAAAATGTTCGATCTTAAAAATACAAAATCAGAGATGTTCGACAACACTAATAGCACGAAAAGTTCACGTGAGCATTTAAAGTCTTGTTTACGAGCACTTCGAAAATTTGGACGACAGTTCTACAGAGTACCTTAAAACTCCTGGGTCGTGGACACCGGTGAATCGCCACCGTTGCCCCAAGCTTCTATACGTAGCAGTTGTTGCTAAGACCTCGGCTAAACTCGAGACTCAAGGCTGGGTCGTGGATGTTGATGTTGATAGCTGGGGCTAGACGATGTGCGTCCACTGTCAGACCTGTGTCGAAGGATGGTGTGTGTCCGTACTCCGATTGTGCTTCGCTCACGTACGAGTGCATGTAACAAAAAAGGAAACACAACGAACAGTCTCCGAAAACCCCGCAGTAGAAGTTTCGACGCCTTTACAAATGATCGTTAAATTTCTTAAATTTAAAGAGGTTGAAAACAAATTAAATTTGTACAGATTTTTGCAATTCAAATTTGTTAAATTTAAATTAGAAACCTTAAGGACTAAAGCATGTGACTTTGACTTATGATGAACCCTGAGACATTAAATTGGCGATGAAATTAAAGTTTTAAAAATAATATCCGAGAACGTTCAATTATCCTGACTAAACCTGCCTTATAAATTTACTGTACAATATTTATAAAATAGAAGGTAACATTCGTAAAATATAAAAAGTTGGCGACTTCCCCACTCGATATCAAAACACAAGATGATAAATATAACAGCCCGAAAGCTAGATAACAGAAAAAAAAAAGGAAACGTGGTATAGTCCACGTCAGTCTCGGGCAACTTAAGGGTTCGTTTCGCTACGTTTGTGCTAATAAACAAAAATATACAACCAAAATATGACCACAGCCTACTGCGTGTAACCCACAGAGAAAAGGGGCAACAGGTCTAGGTGAGAGTAGCTCAAGAAGTCGTCAAAGTGAATTATTAAAAATTGAGTGGCTACTCACCAAGACTGTGCTACCAGGGGTCCCCTCTGTGGTTCCACCTGCAGCAGGTCGTCACTCCACAGCTCAATACACGTGGTCTCAGAACATGTAGAAAAAACCAAATTAGCACCGCGCAAATACATGCACACCACGTACAGAACCACTTAAGCAGCTCGTAAGGCTGAAAGTTAGGTTTTGAAAAGAGTTTTCACACGTAAATCTTCTAGACAGAAAATCAAAACCGAACTTTCACCTGACGTGAGACCACCACGAGTCGTCGATAGGGAAGTGGTCTCATGCCTGTCGCTGGTTCTATTTATAACCTCGCTTGCCAAATGATGACGACTTCCGTTTCTAGAATCAATTGGAAGGTTTGGGAAGCCAAATCTATAAAAAAAAACAATCGGAAGTCGCCATTTAGGACGACGATGGCAGGCCAGGGTGTCAACTGTCTGCCAAACTTTTACCACTGATATTAGACTAGTAGAAACGTCGGAAACAAAGAGTGACGTTAGTACACGGACTCACCGTGGCGCTTAGTCAATCGCAAACTGAATAAAGTGAATATTATCTTTGTAATTAACATCGGACAGTGATTATAACAATGTAATTGTTCTAATAATACGTACCTTCAATCGATTAATAAAATATAAACACTTTTGCGACCGGCGCATACCTTTTAATAAATGGTTTGTTTAAGACACCAAAGTAGGCAACTTATTATGCATCAGCTTGTACAGGTGGTTGCAGATAGCAGGGCAACATTTTTAAATTTGGTAGGTGTATACGGGGGGTGACGAATAAATTGGAATTAAATACTGCATTTAAACTCTGTAACGGAAATTAGATAAAATTTTCGTTACAATAGACAAACTAAAGTACCCTTTAAAATTAAAGGAGCTTTCTAACAATACAAACATTGTTTAGTATTGTTGCAAAAGTTTCTTTATTTCATTTTGAAGTCAAAATATATTTTAGTTGAATGTATTATGAAATTGACCCTAACTGCCATTTCAATCAGAGGATATATTATTCACAACATGCAGTTCTCTGTTCGCTTGTTGTTTCTATTTTTATCAAAAATTTAACCATAAGGGAAGATAGGGAAGATATGTAATCATCATTTGACTGACGGAGCACATTGCGAAAAATTCTCCCAAAAATTCTACTTTCAAACCATATTATTTGTCGAGAAAGTTCCTATCCCCACCAGGAATAGGAATCGTATTTATTATTACTTATATTATGTTATGTGTATATGTTGATACTTGTTACTGCTTTTATTGTAAGTTAAACAAACATACCTCCTTACTTAGGTACCCAAAACAAAATTCACAAATGTGTCTAATTATAATTAAAAAGATGGTTGGACATTTATTAGAAAAGACAAACTAAGCCAAAGTGCAGACTGCTCTAGACTGCATAGACCCGTTGAACCGTTCCGCTGCGGCATTGCCACATGTTTGTACAGGGCTTGTAAGTTTGAGAAGGTTGTGGCTCTACACATAACATTCAGAAAGGACGCCTAAATGCCAGGAGCCCGGAAGTTTATCTTCAGGGTCTCGCTGTCTAGTCAGGACTACCGTTGATATGACCCTGTTGTTTTGCACAGATAGTGTACGTCCCAGAATCTAAAATGTTTCTTCATTTTGCGGCGATATTATCACGTGGCGAATGCGGTGTTGGGAAGGTGGGCCTGTCGAGAAGTGGGCCTGGCGCACCGAACTATATTCAAACTAGAAAATCAGTGCTACAACGAGAAGTATCCCAAATTACGACCTCTCGCGTATCGGTTGTCCGCGCATGCATATTTGTACATCCAGCTTGTCCATTTGAACTATATATAGTAATTTGTGTCTTAGACAAATAAAACAATAAATAAATATAGCGATAACAATAAATATAATCTGTTTTTATTTATCAGCCGCAGGTGAAAAACAAACACAACCCAACGTAGAAGTACACCCGCACAACGTAAACAACAAATTTGGCCGGTATACGGGCCTGGCAGATAGTGACCCCGCAGTGCGCATGCCCATAAAACTAACTAATAGAACCAATCGGATGACATCGCTGTCGTCTGTAATGCAGCTATTTTTACTTTCGCGCACGCACGTTACTGATTTTCCAGTTTGAATATAGTTCGGTGGCCTGCCAAAAACTGGGACTGCCGGGATTTACAAGTCGCGGTAGGTAGACGTCGCGTAGCACACTCCCAGAAAGTAATATAGTTACGGTTTGCTTCATCACGTTAAAATAGAGACGTGGCAGATGATTAATCGTATCCGGAACCGATGCCAATGAAAGAAAGCCTGTTAATTGCTCGATCGTCGATGTCTGGAAATTGGCCACACCAGGTCGAACATATATATCTTGCATCCGAACCGCTCCAAATAAACGACGAGTTTTACCCAAGTCCCATACAAAAACCCCCCGAAAAAGGAGGTGAAATTGTTTTACAAAATGGTATCAATTTGTTAGACTCTCAGACATTATTTTTTGTCAGCCCGAGTAAGGATATTACGCTTTTTATAATAAAAATATAATTTCAAGAGAGTTAGTAAACCCTTGTATTGTTTTAAAGACTCTACACGATCAGTTAAATAGAGATGTTCACAAAACAATATAGATTTCTGTGTATTTAAATAGTCTCCAAACAATATTTTCTGTCGCAAAAAATAGCTAGAATTCGTGGTAGAATTCATTAGCTTGACGTCTCTGCCTCAAATGGATAGCGCGTGCGTCTCTCAAGCTGCTGTCCTTTGTGTAGAAACTTAACTATTAGAGACAATTTAAGAAAATTTAAGAAAATAATAAAAGTCCTATAACCATTATTTAATCTTTATTTGGGTTTTTCGCCACGGGAACTTGAACCAGACTGATTATGGACAGCTTTTTCAAGTTGCCAGGAAAAACAAAGTTGTTGAAGTTATTTTTTCAGTAAACCTTCAATGTTTCATCATTTTAATTTTAGAATTTATGGATTTTCAAAGTTAAATCTGAACTAACCACTGACAAAGCACCAGAGCTTATTTAGCAGTGGTTTTTCCTGGCAACTTAAAAAGGTGCCCCTTAATCACTGTCTTTCAGATTGGGAACTTGCACAGGCAGAAGTGATGAATCTAAGTTTCTTCCGGATGGATCTTGCGTCAGTGAAACTTCCCGTTCGAAGCTTTCGTTGCAAGGGACATCCTCAGGGCGCCAGGATCACACTGAGACTGTTTTTTCTATTACCTGTGGTGGTATTTCTAGGAAGATGCAAATGAAGGGAACAGGTGAATACACGGGAAAATTAATGATATGATTTAGGGTGATTGGTCTTGCTTTGTATTAAAAAACATGTATCAAGTCTTGCTTAGTGATACTAAGATCCTATCAAAATCGGCTCATCCCATCCAAAGAAAAATCCTTGAATCCATTTAAATCCTTAAACGCACCTTAACAATCTGAACCGTGATCAGGGTTTATTTTTACATATTTGTTGGCGCGCGTTTTTCGCAAATACGCGGCAAAACCAATCGCCCTAAATCATATCATTGATTTTCCCGTGTTTTCGCCCGTTCCCTCCATTTCCATGTTTCTATAAATACCATCACAGGTAATAGAACAATCAGTCTGATCGTCGCGCTCTGAGGATGTCCCGTGCAGTCGAGGACGAAAGCTTTGAACGAGAAGTTTCGCTGACGCAGCATCCGTCCGGAAGAAACTCAGATTCTTAATTTTGTTTCAGGTTCCTGTGACGAAGAACCCATGTAAAAATTAAATGGATCTATTTGAATCACAAAGAAATTTCCGCCAATTAAAGTCCTATAAAATATAATGCTGGATTAATGACGTTTTGGATGCAAGAAATCGAAGAAGTCACTTTTTGCCCTTGCAAGACTGCGGACAAGAAAGTAAGTAGGTACCTATTTATTTAGCATGAGAGCCGGCCGCATGTTTTCAACTCTCATAAGATTATAGAATAATATGTTACGTAAAATAAAATGTAGACAGTATATTACTTTACTAAAGACGGGGGCAAGTCTAGACCTCGGGGACGCGAGTTGTGTGCGAAGTCCCGCTATACGCAGCCAGTGTCATATACCGTTTGATGCACAGGAAAAAAAGTTTTTTAAACGCGTTTTTGGGAGATAGGACGGTACGGCGAGATGGCCAGAGAACGGGTCAACATATTTAACCAACCTTTTTCAGGTATAAATTATTTCCCGTTTTCGAGTTATTAAGGATTTTCGGCGAAAAAAACGACCAACGGAGGTGGGGCGCATCTTTTTTCACCTAATATCCAAAGTCCGAAAACTGTCAGAAATTGCCCACTTTCGCCGAGCTACAGCTAAGTTATTTCGGCTCGAGGCTCTGGGGTCGGAATTTTTAAAGCTTCCCTCAAGTCTTCAGGTAAGGTATGCAGATGCTTCCAGTGCCCCTGAAAAATCAAAAAATGAGAAAAAACACGCAATTTATAAGAGCGGTTCCTCAGGATTTCCCGTCAATTTCGCTAATTCTACAGCCGTCCCGTTTCTCGAAACTTGAAAATCGGGAGTCGGGAAATTCGGTTAAATATCGGATTTTCGAGGTTTCGTTCGATACTATGGAGGAAAGTACAAGTCCCAATTAAGAAATTTACGGTCTTCTTCGATTTTTAGAACGGCACTTTTCGAATTTATCAAAAGACTTTTGCGAAAAAGTAGTAAATATGTTCGTGGGACCGGTTGTACCTATTAAAAAATAAAAATTAACCACAACTTCTTTAAATAACAATGATCGGGCCCATATTATCTGAGGCAACCTACTCGGTTCAATTAAATAAATAATATACTCTCTACATTTTCCATAACATCTTATTCTATAATCTTATGAGAGTTGAAATCATGCGGCCGGCTCTTGGACTAATTGGTTATAGGCGTGAACCAGATCTTGAGATTTGTTTTGATTTTAACCTCACACAAAGCAATTTTGGAAACCAATTTTGACGAATAACTTTTCATTTCGGAAATCGGAACTTTTCTTTCTTGGGTCGGGTAAGGATGCAATAAACTAACTAAGCGTATAAATGTTTGCCCCAATGTATCTGCGAACATCGGTTTCTTCTATTTCATACTCCAAGCTAACATCCAGCTTTACGAGCAAAAAAAGTGTGAAAAATTGGAGCGATTCGGTTAAATACTTCCCCCTTCCGTCCTGCGAGGGGGACTTTTTCTGCGCGGTCTCCATGAGAAAGCCGCCATTCATTTCTGTGGGGCCGTCTCCTTAGCAAGACGTATCTCCTAGGCCCATTGTGGATCATTACCAGGCTCCGGTACGATAAATCACCACCGGGCTGAGTTTCGATGTCACCGGGGAAGATGTTGAACTGGGTGAATAGGGGTTAAGGGGGGGTTGCCACCAGAGAAAGTTAGGTCAGATTTCGTATTTTTTTAAGTTGTATAGCATAAAATCTAATAACATTTTAAATGGCAAAAATTTAGTACAAACATTTATGTCTTCATTTTAATCATAAGATCTTAAAAGCACTGGAATTATAATTTTTCCCAAAGTTTTTATAACCTATAAAACAAAACACTGCTTGTAAGAAGACAGAGATGTTTGTAATAAATTTTTGCCAGGTAAAATATTATTTGATTTTATGCTATACAACTTAAAAAAAATACGAAATCTAACCTCACTTTCTCTGTCGTCAACCCCCCTTAAGGGAATAATTTGTTCTTGTTTTGTATTCTTGATGACCCCTGGCAGTGAGATCAGAAGTTAAGAAACCGCCCTGATGTTATCAAATACAAAATCTGTGGTGTCTGGGAGACATATGATAACTCCAAAAATAGGTTTTTTTAGTTAACTCCACTAATAGACCTTATAAGCCTCTTATTTTCGTTTGATCTAACTGTGATAAGTCCAATCCTTCTAGAAGACACTGGAAAATTTTGGTAAAATACTGATAAGTCATCAGTTTAATATTTTTGTCTGGTAAAATAATGATAAATGATCTTATCATGTTCGTGGAAAAGAAGCAGAGCAATAAAATTTTGATACATATGTGAGAAGTGTATTTATCATTTTTTGACCAAATATTACACCAATTACTGTGATCCGTTTCTGGTATATCCAACATAACATATTTGTACCAAATAAATAATTCTATTTTTGTCGACATTTTATGCAAAAAAATACCTGTAAATGGAATTATCATATGTGTACCAAAGTTTATAATAATGGACTCGTCCATTCTTGTTGTTTTTTCGACGCATTGAGCAATTGTGAGTCTTCGGAGGCGCACGTGTACTACCGGTGAATACATTATAGTGCATTGTAAGCAATTTTAAGAGTTTCTTATTCAAAAATGTTTCATGCAAGTGCTAGAGTTTTAAAAATAATGCAAATGTGTGAAGCATATGACAGTACTTCGACTGCCGAGGCCGTAAGTATTATTTTTATTTTAACTTTTTGTGGTAATAAACCAACGCATAAATTTCGTTTTTGTTGTTAAACTATTATTCTTTAATTAAGCAATTACTTCACTTAGGTAACCAGTGATAATATTGAACCTACATCTACAAATCCGCCGGCAGTATATGCAGAATTGAAAAATGCAACTTTTAATAGTACAGAACTAGTACAAAATGCGGTAAGTTCTTTCTATTATTATAATTAATCTAATCTACCTTTGATTAAGGTCCCGCTTAATTGTTTTTTGAAAAAGTAATTTCGTTTGAAGTTGAATTATAATTATAATTATAATTATTATCTAAGTACCGTGCGATCATTTATATTTTTTACACGCCCTTATTATCCTTATTTTCAAAGATAAAATTTTCAAATTCAGTATATCGATAACACCCGATAAACGTAATGTAACGTAATGATAAATATTGGTAAATGAAAATCACTAAAATAGTTTTTTGGTTATAACTCATTTTTTTCAATTGGAACCATAAGGGTACTAGGCATGGCATCATTTATTAGTAGATACTAGTGATAAGGAACTACGTCGTATTTAATTAATATAAGTATGGCATATTCAATTAAAAAAATGAAAATGAAATAAAATCGTTAAAATGACGGAACAGAGAAGTTGGCGTTGGAATAATTAATTTCACTTGTGGGGCACCGTTGAATGTGGAAAATTATGCAGAATTCAAATATGTAATAAAATATAGTGTGTTCCATTCAAAAATCGAAATTTCATGTAATTTCCGGTGAAACCGGAAGTGCCTAAAACGTAAAAATTATTCCAAACCGTGACGTTTATTGGGTGTTATCGAAATACTAAATTTGAAAATTTTATCTTTGAAAATTAGGAAAATAGAGGGGTGTAAAAATATAAATGATCGCACGGTACCTATTTCGTATTTATGTACTATTTTTTAATTCCCTTACAGGAGACTAGTGATAATAAGGAAAACCTAGAAAGTTTCACACATCTAGCAGGTCCTTCAGCACATAGTCAGACAAGCCCTGTTGATTTTAGTTCTGGATCAAGCGATGTATGGGAGCCATCAGATACTATGCAGAATTGTGATAGTAACGCTTTCTTCAACCAAACTCAAACTGATTCTGAGTCAGATGATGACATCCCATTGGCGCGACTTGCAAAACCAAAAAGAAAGAAAGGTCATGGTCCAATGCAAAGAAAATTGAGGAAAAGCCGTTCCCACTGTCGGATAAAAGGTGAAGCCTATACTACGGCCAAAGGTAAACATATTCCATCTCGTCAACCTATATCGTTGCCTGAGACCTGTCGATCAAAATGCCATGAGATGACAGGAAATATTGACTTGCATCAAATTTTTACTGATTATAGAAATTTACCCAGTAGAGATATCCAAAAACGTTATTTAGCTAGTTTAATAACAGTAAAACCGAAAGAGCGAACTAGAACAAATGCACTGTTAAAAAACAGACAGGTCACAGTAATTTATAGACTGGAAGGAGCAAATGGAAATATCTGTAAAAATTGTTTTATCAAAGTTTTCGCTGAGACAAGAGGTTTCTTAGATGATGTGGTTAAAAAAAAGAAAATATCGCCAACCTCTATTATACTCAAATCTGATTTAAGGTGCATGCAACCTCCTGGTAATAAACGATCAGAAGGAGATATTTGCTTTGCCAAGGATTTTATAAATGCTCTTCCGGCTTATGAAAGCCATTACTCTCGGCGACATACTGCAAAACGATATTTGGGACCCGACTTGAATTTGCAAACACTTTACAACCTTTATAAAGATAAATTTGATAACGTAAAAACTGATGCCACAGCCAAGCCTTTAAGTATAACTGTTTTTCGAAATGTTTTTAAAACCTTAAATTTAAAGTTTAAGAAACCAAGCAACGATACTTGTAAAACCTGTGATTCGTTGTCCCTAAAATTAAAATGCAGCGTTGAAGAAGAAGAAAAACAACAACTGAAAGCCGAACTAAAACTTCATCAAGACAAGGCCTCCTTTCATTATGAGACAAAACGAGATGATAAGGAAAAAAGTAAGCAGAGTTCTGGTAAGGTTGTTGTTGCTGCCTTTGATTTACAGAAATGTTTGGCTACACCATATTTGAAATCAAGTGTCTCCTTTTATAAAAGAAAACTATGGACATTTAATTTAACGGTCCGAAATATCACCACAAAACGAACAGCATGTTACATGTGGCACGAAGGGGTAGCTCAACGAGGTGCTGATGAGATCGCGTCTTGTTTATTTCAGTTCATTAAGGACTTGCCAGAGCACGTAGAGAAACTAATTCTGTATTCTGACACATGTCCTGGACAGAACAGAAATAACATATTGCCAGTTATGTTTTTGAAAGCACTCGACGAAAAGAGAACTCTTAAAGAAATTGATCACAAATTCCTAGTCCCCGGACATACCCATTTAGAGTGTGACACAGATCATGCTGCCATAGAAAGGTTCGTGAAACGAAGGCACACCACGATTTCAATTCCCCAAGATTGGGTATCTTTAGTCAAAATGACTAGCACTCGATTTGATGTAAAATTTATGAAAAAAACTGACTTTTTTGGATATTCCAAAATGTTAACAACATATTTCATAAAAAGAAATATTGCTACGGATAAAGCACCATTTGCCTGGAACCAGATGCGATTCGGTTAAATACTTCCCCCTTCCGTCCTGCGAGGGGGACTTTTTCTGCGCGGTCTCCATGAGAAAGCCGCCATTCATTTCTGTGGGGCCGTCTCCTTAGCAAGACGTATCTCCTAGGCCCATTGTGGATCATTACCAGGCTCCGGTACGATAAATCACCACCGGGCTGAGTTTCGATGTCACCGGGGAAGATGTTGAACTGGGTGAATAGGGGTTAAGGGGGGGTTGCCACCAGAGAAAGTTAGGTCAGATTTCGTATTTTTTTAAGTTGTATAGCATAAAATCTAATAACATTTTAAATGGCAAAAATTTAGTACAAACATTTATGTCTTCATTTTAATCATAAGATCTTAAAAGCACTGGAATTATAATTTTTCCCAAAGTTTTTATAACCTATAAAACAAAACACTGCTTGTAAGAAGACAGAGATGTTTGTAATAAATTTTTGCCAGGTAAAATATTATTTGATTTTATGCTATACAACTTAAAAAAAATACGAAATCTAACCTCACTTTCTCTGTCGTCAACCCCCCTTAAGGGAATAATTTGTTCTTGTTTTGTATTCTTGATGACCCCTGGCAGTGAGATCAGAAGTTAAGAAACCGCCCTGATGTTATCAAATACAAAATGTTATATCTATAGGTACAGGATGTCCCACTTCTAAACGTCATAAATAAAACTGATGGTCGTTTTAAGCAAAAATTTTCATATTAACATGGGCCCGGAATTGCTAATTAAAAAAGATAACGGGTGTTAAAGTTTATTTTTAAAACGAAAAACAATACTAACTTAAAATTGGATGCAGAGTACCTATACTGGCACAAAGAGCAATTCAACGAAACTACCGGCATTTCGTTGTCTTTCCAGTGCCGCACGGAAATGTAGAACACACCCCTTTTTTTGATAAACCGCAAACCGCGCGACAGCATTTTTCAATTGTGCATCTATTTCTTCATAACAATATTTCTAATTTCGTTTTCAGCAAATTAAATTTTCTGCTCAGAAAAAGTTATAACTTCGCGAATAGGCACCATCGTACCGTTTTAAAATAATGCCTAACTGTGTCATATTTTCTGTGATCTGTGAAGAATATTTTATTAGTGCGACATTTTTGGCATGTTTCGATTAGGTGGATCCGTATTTCAAATATTTCCAAAGCATTCCTGATTTTTTATTTAAAATTAAAAAAAAAAAACATTTTCCCAATAATTATAAGGTCCTATAGAAACGTTAGTTTGCGAGGTAAATTCATAAAAAACGTTTTCTTTATTTATATGATATTTTGGGCAGTCTTGAATAAGTTTATTCGATTTTAAGTTATTTCGAAAGAATTCCTGATTTTCAAAAAATCAATTTTCCAAACTTTAAGGCTCTGTAGAAATGTTAGTCGATGAAGTAAATAATAAAACTTTTCTACCAACGGTTTTCTTTATGATATTTACAACTGGCACGCACTGTATAAAAAATAACGACACATGCTAACTTTCATTGTATTTTGTATTTATCAAAAGCCTTGGTTTTCCAAAACAAGGCGTCACCATTGGTTTACTCTGTACAGGGGAGTCCGATATAAATTGACACCCCTTTAATTTCTTTATTTTTCGTGATGGAAAAAAACTCGTTTAAAAGTTTTAAATGCCGAATTTACTTTTTTACGACCGAATTTTAAAAAGGATGTTGCACAAAATCATGACAAAGCAAAATTATGTTTTTTTTAAATGAGACACCCCATATATTTTTCTATTTTTGAAATCTGATCGTCCCGACGTTTCAAATTATATAAAACTTTGTATCATTATCACAATGAAGATGTTGCCTTTATTAACATTGACAAAAAACGTTTTGTTACTATGTAAATAGTTGGTTGAATAAATTTTCCAAATCAAGGATGGAGTTTTTTTTTAAGCGGAATTTGTGTTTGATCATCCAACACCACCAACTCAATACTTTTGTATAGTATTTTTAAAGTCACTTGAAACAGCATAAAAAACTCTAATTGCATTAAAAAAAAAACTCAATATAGGACATAAGCGTCACGCAGTTTTTTAAAGATATACATATTCTAAAAACACCATAATATTTCACTTTTAAGGCTTTTTTAAGGTTGTCTTCAAACACAACGTAAAGGTTAATGCACCATACAATATTGTCAAAAGGTCTCTAAAAAGCCATATGGATTACAACTATTTACGCAAGTATATCCTAAAATCTGTGAAATTATCGCACGCCTATCCACCGCATTTCGCTGTACAGGTGGCCGGCCGTCGAACAGTGTAGCCCATGCAAGTATTGGTGATATATTATATTAGGCGAGCATGCAGTCAATTGTTTTTACTACAATATCTATCGTCTCTGTCTCCTTCATCTCCTTCTACTTCTAATACCAGGTGCGGTTTAATATGGTTAAAAAAGTGTTTTATTGTCGGAAGCGCCTGTTGTCGAGCTACCTACCCTGGTAAAATATAAATGAACTCACTTGGAACACCACTGTATACGAACGCGATCTATTTCATAGCATTTACCACGCTCTGCTACTGGTAAAAATACCAGACTTATCAGCAGAAATCACCCGTATAAAATTGAAAGGTTTTTATGCTGTTCCAAGTGACTATAAATACTATACCTATCTTCCCTACTTAATGTAAGTGTAATGTTTTCAACATTTAACTTAACATCGTTTCACTCACGTATATGAAAATAATAGAAAGCTAAATTTTGATTTGCTCACAAGCACAAAGCTCACATTTATTTATATTTTACAAAAACAACTGACACTATTTTACGGCAAATACGAAAGTTAAACGCCGTGACTGAGTGGCTCACCAAACAAACTTTCTAGATTTTTTGAATCCTCTAGGGGGGGGCAGCTGCCCCTCCCTGCCCCCCCTTGGCGACGCCCTTGCCCTCTTCTGTCAGCATAACATGGCGGCAGCCTGTTCCGGACATTCTTAACATATGGAATAGCAGTCCAGCTTTATTTAGGAGGTCCGTTCTTGAAACACAGTGATATACGGGGCGCGATCTATTTCATAGCATTTACCTCGCTCTGCTACTGGTAAAAATACCAGATTTAGCATCAGAAATCACCACTACAAGTTTCAAGTCAAGGAAGCAGGCAATAAAAAAGCGCGCGTAGCGCTTTGATTGATCGGCGTTTCGAAGATCCAAGGAGCAGGTGTCGACATGGGCCAGTTAGGCCAGTATAACCAGTGCCGTGCACGGAAATAAGGATTGCGCTTTATTTTATGGATTTTGATTTTGCGTGGTGTTGTTTTGTGAGTAGCAAAACTATTGGTTTGCTTTAGTTTGAATTATTTCAAAGTTTATTTTATTATTTGAGTATTTAAGTAAAATTTGTATAATACTATTAAGGGCCGCGCGCCGCCTATGACCTACTCCAATTTCGAGACTAGTCTTGAATATTAGAAGTAAATATTTTCAAATGAAAACTGTAGAGAAGTGAAAAACAACCTATACTCATAAATATACTATAGGCAAACTCAATTTGTGCCTTTTTTAATTGAGACAGAAGATCGATGCTATCACGAAATATATTTGCTGTAACTCCCGGAATATTAATTACGTCTACTATTTTGGCAAAGCGTAAAATAGCCAACTACATCGCGTTGATTCTTAAAAACTTAAAATATCGTCCTGTAGACTGCCTAAAATAGCATGGATCATGAACTTCCAAATTGCCCAATACCAAGCGGGAATATTTAATAATGCGACTTAATTACGATTTTATGAAGGCTATTAAACCGGCTGATTATTAAGAAATATTGTTTGATTTATTTTTTAATATAGACCGGATTGTAATGCTTAAAAACATCAAGAACATTGATATTATCTTGGAAAGAGAACATGCGATGGTAATAAAGCTCCTATCCGAACCCCTAATTAAATAGTAATATCCCACGGTTCTTAGGTATTTCCCTTGATTTCATGGACAATAAATAATAAATTAATCCATAGGGAAGAAGAGAAATTAGAGAAAATTACATTGACTTTTATTCTTATCGTACGTTTGTAGGCGAAACGACGCAACTAAACAGTTATTTGAATAGGTACTAAGGAACTGAAGTTGATTGTCCAAGAATGTGGAATTTAGTTGCCGAGGCCTGTAAGGCAAGGCTCAGGCAATAGGTATGTGGTTTACCTTATTCGATAATATTATTTGGTTTACTTTGTTAGACTGATAAAAACAAAAAACGGGACCAGGTAATCCTGAATCGGTAGAGATCAGCTGAATTGATGAAATTTTCGTGTGTCAAATGAACGAGATCGCGCGTGCTGGAATATTACCTCTTAACACACATAACCTTAAAACGAGTTAAATAATATTCTGTAGTTTATTTTAGTTTTCGTTTTTAAGAAAAGTGGTAAAATTTTGATAAAAAAGGCACTAGGTAACACCATCAATTTAATACTCTCTAATCTATCTGATTCTTACAGATAAATCAAATCGGTTACAATAGGGTGTGATAACAGCATTTTATCTAGTTACCACCAGGTTGTGGCATCACTGCAATATTATAATTTATTGCTCTATATAGACTTTTTTGACATTTATCAAATCTGTCAAACATTAAGCGTATTTTCGCGAGCAAAACCTTACAGGGTTTAGGCTTAGGCAGGTGTTGTTTGATTTCAGTCTGACGTCAAGGAAATATTCCCTGTCCAAGTAATTTTCTTATATGGCGAGAACGGATGTTTTTGGAAGACTATGTTTTAACTTATATTTCTGCAAAGTAAAAAAATGCAAACATTCCGAAAATATTTGATGTAACTTCCTTCTCTATATCTACGAGATTTTAATCTTACACAGTGCTACAAAACAATCCGCAAATAACGAAGCGATACAAAAACTGCACTACAAGGTTTTGATGGTGTTATTTTTGTGATTATTTCTTTATATGTCTATGGTAACCTCCCCTCTGGTAAAACCGCCTCGCAAAAATGACAGGTTTTGGATAAACCTAAATAATATTTTGTATAGGGTTTTGCTCGCGAATATACGCTTTTTGTTGACTAATAATAACTATTGCAATTAATATTATTAAAGTAGTAGCAGAAAAGCTCTTTAACGATGAAGCTAAAAGAATAAAGTAAATTATAGTAGTTTTAGAAGTGTTGTATTGTTATGAAATATGTAGTTAAGAATACTGGACACCAGGAGTTTATAATATATCTTTATTTACTTCCACTAAAATCTCAATTGCGCATCCTTTATGAACTGATGAGAAGCATTTAGTGAAGTTCGGCAGTTGATTTTTCAACAAAATATCTAAACAATCGATCTATACTGACAATACATTTCCTACATTGGGTTATAGTTAAGTACTTACCGAACATTAAAATTCTTAAAAAGAATAGTTAAAATAATATTTATCTTGAAATCGGCATTAAAAGCTCAGAAAATCGTCATTATAAGCTCAGAAATCGGCACTGAAGTAGTCCATTATTGTACGATTTTTTCAATAAGTAGGCCTTGGGGAGATGTAAACATCAAACGTCAGCCTTCGCCCGTCAAAAGTGACCAAATATTCAAAACCCGGCCACAAAAGGCCTATTTAACTTTTCGTACACGTTGCGAAATTGTTACCTATAGCAGCGCAATCTTTCAGTATACACATATTTTAGTAGATTTGTTATGGAGGCTGCACAACAAACACCTAGTTAGAGCGATCGTCAAAGTCAAGCAACGCCGCGCGTAGTTGGTTCATGGACGGGTGATCCCGTATGATTATTTTCTTGCCCAATAAAACATTTTTTTTATTTTAAAAAATATATAATATGTACCTCGGCACTGGAGTTCTTTTTATGACTCATGTGGTTTATTTTCCTCGGCCAGAGGCCTCGGCAACTAAATTTCACATGAGTCATAAAAAGTTGAACTTCAGTGCCTTGGTACATAAATAACTATTATATAAGTAAAATAAATCTATTTTTGTTGGAGTTGGGTTTCCATATGCTAATAATTTATTGGTGGCTTTGTTTTCTTCAACTTATAAAGTTTTCTAAACAGAAACTTGAATTTGCTTTCTTTTTTCTTTTTTCGTCGTGCCGTGTAAGCCAAAGCCGAGCACAAAAATAACGTTTCCAACTTAGTAACCGCGCTAATTACCGGTAATTAGCTTGAATTCGGTTTTTTTTAAATGTTGGTTAATAAAACAAATCCTTCTAATGTTCTAATTTATAAAGCTCGTTCACCCATCCAAGAGCCGGCCGTGCCCGTCGTTGCTGCACTTAAGAGAATAAATCGTACAATAATTTACTGTGCTTTTAATGACTATTCTGAGACTCTTTAGTAATGATTAAAAAAATCAGAATAAAATCTTACAGCAGACCTACCATCTCCGAACTTTGTAGACAAGATATATTAAGTCCCTAGACGGAGTTAGCACGTCGGGGGTAATATAGAAGGCTACCTTGGAGCAACATCAACGCGTTTAATATTCCATAGAGCCCACGCACGGGCAGATCTAAGTTTTATTGAACGCCCGTGTATTCTAGTCACGCACATTACATAAGTTATCTTTGGGAAACCAGCTAACATCCAGGAAACTGTCTCAGATCTTTTAGATGGGGTCCCAGGGGGTCAAATAGACCTAAATCATTAACGGCTTCGATACGTTTTGATGGGGGGGAGTACCTAATTGTGCTAAGTAAAAACGTGTTCTGTAGATAGATATTATAGTAAATAGGTAGCCTAAAAAATAGTGAAAATTCAATGCAAAAATATATTATTTGTAGTGAATGGTGGTCAGATCATGGAGACAATTCATAGTGTCAGTATCATGATTTGGCCATTTTCTTTCATTGTCTCATTTTGATCGTATAGATTGTGCGTTTCTTTAGAGGCCAGAGATATATTGATACAATTTCAAGTTTTAAAGAGCTTTTTGAGAATAATTTAATTTACTGAATTTTATTAAGCATTTAGAGAACAACATAAAATGACATAACCTGTATTATACTCAGATAACTATTATATTTAAGGAATGCATACCACAAACACATAAACAGTAGGTATTGAATATATATAATATTTCAGTCAAAACGTTTTCTGTTCCCAAAAAATATTGGTTTCTCCACATAAAAAACATCATTATGATATATTTTCCTTACATGCAACCACATGTGACTTTTGTCAACTTAACTCAACTTATTTGTGCCAAAAGATAATATGAACTAACCAAATTAATCATAAGAGGTGCGCTTTCTTCCTGCTACCAATGTGTTAAAAATTATTTTCCGTGTTCACTACTGGAAAAGAAAGATCATTATTTTTTAGGCTTGGAGGTCTAAACGTTTCATTCATTAATTATCGGCATATGCGAGTCCGTACACTGCCTCGTTAAATTCCGTTCCAATTATTGAAAATTAACCCCTTTAATTTAATTATTAGTAAAAGCGTTTATATGGATGTCATAAGAATTTTTCCATTCTCCAAAATACCTATTATTTTCTAAAATTTATTTGTGGCGTAAACAGATCCATTGAATATTAATTGTTTTTTTTTTTCGGTTTTTCAACTTGAAAAAGTTGTCTTTTAACCAGGTTGGTGGCGAAAAACCCAATTAAAATTCAATGGCTCCAAAATATTAATTTCAAATACCTAGTTATTTAGAATTCGAAATAAAAATTAATAATTATTCATTGGAAATTCGTGAACATTCTATCAACTATCGAAATAAAATGTGAATGTGTGTTATTACAATAATTTTTTATTTATTTTTTTTCTTTTTTCCAGTAATTTGTTGCAATTGCTTACATAATATATGTTTAGATCAAGCACATGATCATCATCAGAGCAATTATAAAATATGCAGTCAAAACAGATTTTTTTATTTTTTAGGTGCTAAAATATTAAAAGATATATTATTAATAATTAAAACATAAAATATTTTAAAAGTTAAAAAGTTATTTTAAAACTACTTACAAAACATCATGTTGTAGAAACAGACATGGTTTTTAGTAAAAAACAGTCGTATAATATTTGGATATTTTAAAAATTTTGAGTCGAAAAATTAAAACATTATGGTACATTATAGATTGACAGCGGTGGAGAGTGTGTCGCATTTACAACGTCGATATCAAAAGAACCATTTTTTACTAGGGCAAGATAAAAAGTCGGTACTAATATACTTATAGTGAGGCAAATGAAACCGTAAAACTGGGAAATTTTCTCATTTAGGTGCAAAGTTACATTTTGCAACTTGCCAAGACCACATATCTTTGAGACAGATACTCCTATTGAAAAAAAAAAACATAGAGTAAAAATTGCATAGAATAAAATTTCACGCTGCATGCAATTATGGGGGTGTGATACAACCTCTGCATTCTATCGCCAAGGGAAGTTGAAGTTTGTCAAGCTCCCTGAAAAGAACACGGCTTTACAGGAGGCTGTCAAGGTTTTCCACCATGCAGATGCTGATCCTGAGGACCACATTTCAGCAGGTCAACTGTTCCTGGTAGCCCTTTATTCACCTAAGGCCGATGAGACCTTCTTGGACACAATCCGCTACGAGTTATTCTCAAAATCCCTCCTATTGCCAACTTTCAATCTATCCTCTCTAACCCCAATAATGCAGCCGCCGCCCATTATATTCTGCTGGTATACCTCCAAATCCAGGGCTGGTATGATAGACCAAAGGATCCTCTCAGCTGGGATTGGAGGAGGACGGACCTTGGCCTGCTCCCCACCATTAACACCAAGCATCCAGCTCCAGCTGAAATCCTCAACACAGTGTCTTGCGGATGTACGAAGTGTACAGGGAAGTGTAGCTACCGGAAAGTAGGCATGAAATGTTCAACAATTTACCCCAACTGACACGGCCAGTCATGCTCGAATTCAGAACTGTTCGAGGATGAGGGTGTACCCAACATTCCGATAGTCGTAGAAGCAAAAATATTTGAGGATAGCCCCTTTGAAGATGATCCCGATGAAGAGGGCCTCGACATGCCACCGCAGCTTGAAAGCTTCGTAAACGAAGGGCCATCGACATCTAAAAAATGCAAACATGAATGCTGCCTCATTTTGTGATTTATTGATTTCTATAACATGATTTTATTCATATTTTATCGATGGCATGTCAATTTTAAATGTTTTTGTTACGCAGAATTTAACCCTCTTTAATATTGAATGGGGTGGCAATTTCCGTCCGACGCGCCGCTTTCTAGTTACAAGCAAAAACTGAAAAAACTGCAAAAATTTTGCGGTTTTCTGACTTCCAAAAGTTATGCTTACCTCCTGGGATGGTGCAAACTTAGATTACACGCATCGCATTTTGGGATAAAAAGAAGGTATTAAAATGATTTCCAGCTTACTGAAAATTAATTCCTCAATAAATTCTAATTTGAGTGGCCTATTAGTAATTTTTAAGGCTAGATTTCCATTAAAATTTATATACGAAAGTACGCACCCTTATAATTTTTTCAGATTTTTTTGATGTTTCGACAATAAATTTAACAGACGTACCTGCCCAAATAACATTTTCGATTACCTTTTTAATAGTAGGTACCTAATAAAAGCAACTAAAGGCTTCTAAAGTTTTATAAGTGTCTTCTATATGACCGGTTACTAATAGGTTTTTAATAAAGTCACGATCTGTTGTTTGTAACCTTTTTAATACAACCTCGAATGGCCGTTACCAAAAGTTTTAGAACCGAGTTATATAATGGTCTTGGAAACTACTTTATAAAACCTGTAGGGCTAGCAGGGCCGTAGCCAGAGGGGGACCAGGCAGGGCGTTGCCCTGCCTAGCAGAATGTTTGCCCTGCCTGAGCCACAAGTTCACCTCACCAGAGCCGTAGATAAGGCGCTGCTTCATTGAGAAAAAAACGAGGAAAAAAGACATGTCGATTTTCTAATTTATTATACCTACTTCATTTAAACTCAATTTGTCCTTAAATTTTCTAAAAAAATTTGCCTGCGGTGCATTTTAGTGAGCACACACCTCTAAATAATCTTTTTATTACACGCTTAGAAAACAATACTCTTTATTGCCTCACCTTCAAACAAATTTCAATTTATCTATACCCACTACTACACTGGCCAGAAAATGTATGCAAAAGTATAGGCATAATGTGGCCCTTTGAAAGAATATGATTATTTACAGGGCACTATGAGAACTAACTTTTATTTTTACTTCCATATCATCACAAAAGGGTGTTCAGTGTTGTTATTGATAATTACTGGATTTTTGTCAGTTTAAAAATCAACAATAAAATAGAACTTTGTTACCACTTTGGTCTTCTCCAAATCAATTAAAAAACTTCAAGTAATATCAATCCCCTTATGCAACTGAAAAAAATAATTTCGATCTACGCATGTCCCATAACATGGGGTTATTTATAGCTTATGAATACATTCTAATTATACTCTTCTTATACATACACATTATATAAATTCTTCTGTAGTCCTAGTCTCTTACAATAAGACCATCAAATAAAATACCAGAACTTCAAAAACTAATACGGTAAAACAAAATAACAATAAGTAAATAAAAACACAAAACAGGCGTCGAATAATAGTCACTTATATTTTTTCCCTATGTCGACTTTATTACTGGTATCTTTGTCTAAATTTTCATTTCTGTCTGCAATTTGCCCATGCGCTCGGTACAACTGATAAACTAAAAGTATTTTTGCAACGTTCTTGTGGTTATACAATTTTAAATGACATTTTGCTCGTAAAACACACACACAATACCTAATCACAATAATTATTAATAATTATTCTGATTCAGGTAGTAAAACTAAATTAGAGGTTATGCCATATATTTGTTTTTACAGAACATGCGCGTGCACGAGCGCGTGCTACTCTGGGTTGTATAAGTGTTACTTGAATTATCAATAGTTGTAAAATTTACTTTTAAAGTATCGCTCGAACTCTTAGGTTTCCAGATGTCACTAAAATTGGTGATTAGAATTACCTAAATTTATTATTACGTAACTTTCAGCAACCACATTTTTATAACAGTTGTTGGGGTTAGGTTTAAATTCCTCAAAGAAAATTATCTACAAGGTTATTTTATGGTATATTTCGTTACTTTTCTCGACATAAACCTTTGAATTAATAATTATGTATCATATTTATAGCTGTTTAATGCAAATAAATAAAAATAGAAAATTACTAATTCCATCAAAATTTTGTTAAAATATCATATTTGCAGAGCCCGTGAATTATCTGGAGGTAGAATACAATTTCACCCGATGGAGAAAACGTTTCACGTGGATGTACTGCTCTCCTGAGCTAAAGACTTCTTTTACTATGATCAAAATAGCAAATGTGGATGATTTAAAGAAAATGATATGTAAACTTTGAGAAAACGAACTGTATAATTCCTTTCAAACGATAAAGATGAAAATTATTTAATAACACAATGGAATAAAGAGAGACATGTTGTATGACATGCGCAGTACGAATAAAAGACAACTTTTATAAGGGTGTCCAAAAGCGCTTGAGAAGAACTAAGGACGCAGTTATAAATTGGTCGATTTAAGGCATATAACGGTTTCTTAATTATTGTAACGCGAAAGTTCTCGGAACTTCTTAAGTGGCTTCAAGTTTTATAATATTAGTAACTGTTGCTTCTCCGCGACACTTATAAAACAAAATATGTTATTTGGGTGGTGGATACTAGCAGAGGTGGATATAGTAGCTAGCTGTAGTATATACTTCTGACAAAGTGAACCTATAGCGTCCAACCCGAGGGGGGAGTCACTGTGGTATTTTAGTGTACAATAGCCGGGAAGTTCGTGGAAGTGCACGGTATTTTCTGGTATTTTTTGGAAGTTCACGGAAGTGTTGGAAGTGCATGGTATTTTGTGGAAGTGCGTGGAAGTTAATGGTATTTCGGGGAAATTTATGGTATTTCGGGGAAGTGCGGCGAATTTTTGGGTATTTTTTTATATGTCTCTATGTCTAGAGGATGGGATTCACTGCATTCTGCGTTTATATTCTCCGTAGTAGTAGTAGGTACAATCAATTATTGTCGAAAAAAGTGGTTAGACCAGAAAAATTCCGGGAAAGCCGAATTTTCTATTTGATTTGTCCTTGGATTTGCCCAAATTGGCGTATTATCTCTACCCCACCAAGTTTCCTGCCATGTTGACAACATTTTATTAATCTCAGTCCCTATTCGTCGGAGAACAAAAAGTATGAGGACAAAAATTGTTGAGCTTGGGATTTGCAACATTTTTTGTTCGTACATTTTCAACAATATTCTATTAATAACTCTCGGAACGACATTAAAAAATTAATCATGAAAACATAGGTATACTTTGTTATTATGTGAATAAAATGTTTGTAAAAAGAATACCTACGAGATACATTTTGCAAAATTTGCGGTTTTGACATGCGACTCGTTGTAACGGTTAAAAAAATTAATAAACAATTAGCAATGCCTTTTATAGATTTTTTCAAGATAAAGTTTACGTTTTAAGTCAATTAATTTTTCTAGGTCAAAATTGCAGAAGAACGCTTTTCTCGTAAATTTTCTTACCCTCTCTCTTTTTGGGAATGTAAATTACCAGAAAGCCCGGCCCGCAGTAAAAAATGTTGCAGAGGTAACAGAAACAATAATAAAAACAAAAACAAGATAAAGAACAAGAACAAAAACAACAACAAAAACAAAGACGACAAAACAAAAACAATAACAGTAAAATAATAATAAAAATCGAAAGTTCCGCCCTAGTGCTCTCCTTCTGGACTTACTGGGCTCGTCTATTACCCTTTACCGTCCCAAAATACCCGAATACTCGTTTCTTTTTTCACAAAGTTACGACACCGGTGGCGGTGGAAACGGAAATAAAATCTATGGAAATAAAATCTATGAAAAAATTCACGGAAATAAAATAAAAAATGAAACAAAGCTTTTTAAAAATAAGCTTATATTTAAGCCATGTACTAAGACGAATAAAATAAAATAAGCCATGTACTAAAACGAATAAAATAAAATAAAATAAAAAAGTCTAGGTTTTCTTCAAGATAATTCAATGCCAAATTGCGACAAGTTTTTGTAAATCAAAAAGCTTGTCCCGCGAAATGTTCATAAAAGTAGGTATACTAATTGATTTTATTGGACAGTGATTGGTTGTTAAGCAAGTTACCTATACTTGCCAAAGTATGTATTTTATTTACAATTTGCGCGACAAGCTTTTTGATTTACAAAAACTTGTCGCAATTTGGAATTGAATGATCTTCATGAAAACCTAAACTTTTTTAATTCGTTTTTACAAGCTTTTATTTAACTTGCAATGAATGTATGTATGTTTAGGTCAGATCTTGCAAGCTGAATTAGAACCACTTCCTGACATGCGATTTAGCTGAAATTTTGCATACACCTTTAGTTCCGGTGACAATACAATATACAATACTCAATATTGTAATAGTTTCAAAATGGCCGTCGCCACAAGATGGCAGATGATGTATTTTTTTGTCAACCCCCTTAATATGGGTATCAAATAAAAGGGCTTGAAGAATAGAAAACGATAGAGTTAGTGACATCACACTAAATTCAATATGGCCGCCGCTCCAAGATGGCGGATTATGTATTTTTTGTCAACCCCCTCAATATGGGTATCAAATGAAAGGGCTTGAAGAATAGAAAACGATAGAGTTAGTGACATCACACTAAATTCAATATGGCCGCCGCTCCAAGATGGCGGATTATGTATTTTTTGTCAACCCCCTCAATATGGGTATCAAATGAAAGGGCTTGATAGAAAACGATAAAGTTAGTGACATTACACTAAATTCAATATGGCCGCCCCTCTAAGATGGCGGATACCTAATGTATTTTTTGTCAACCCCCTTAATATGGGTATCAATAGAAAGGGCTTGAAGAGTAGAAAACGATATAGTTAGTGACATCACACTAAATTTAATATGTCCGTCGCTCCAAGATGGCAGATGATGTATTTTTTGTCAACCCCCTTAATATGGGTATCAAATGAAAGGGCTTGAAGAGTAGAACGAAAAAGTTGAAAATAAAATTATTAATAAAAAAATGTTTTTAAAACAAGCTTTTATTTAAATGCCCTGAAAAGAAGAAAATAAACTTTATAATAAATCAAACCAAGGCAAACCCATAATTTTGTTACATTATACAACTGTATAATGATATAAAAGCTTGTCGCGAGAATATATATATCTTGAAAGTAATTTTAAGTAGAAAATGTATTTTTCCATAAAAGAAATTTACACACGAAAATCTCGCGACAAGCTTTTGTATCATATACAGTTGTATAATGTAACAAAACTATGGCTTTGCCTCGGTTTGATTTATTATAAAGTTTATTTTCTTCTTTTCAGAGCATTTAAATAAAAGATTGTTTTTAAAAACATTTTTATTAATAATTTTTTAGTACATAGCTTAAATAAAAGCGAGTTTTTAAAAAGGTTTTATTTTGTGCTTTTTAGTACCTATTCGATTCCCATGTCAGGAAGGGTGCTAACGAAATTTAGTCCGCCATCTTGGGGCATCCGCCCTATTGGACTCGTCAAATCCTTTCATTCGATACCCATGTCGAGGAGGTTGTGAAAAATTAGGTAAACCGCCGTCTGGGGGCGGCCGCTATATTACATTTAGTATGACGTCACTCACCTTATTGTTTTAAACCCGTCGGAGCTCTTTCATTTGATACCCACGTTGGGTATACCCATGTTGGGTATCAAATAGGTAATCCGGCATCTTGGAGGAGGCCGCCCAATTGAATTTAGTGTGATGTCACTTACTTTATCGTTTTCTACTCTTCAAGCCTTTCATTTGATATCCATATTAAGGGGGTTGAAAAGAAAATGTAATCCGCCATCTTGGAGCGGCGGCCATATTGAATTTAGTGTGATGTCACTAACTTTATCATTTTCTACTCTTCAAGCCCTTTCATTTGAGACCCATATTAAGAGGGTTGAAAAGAAAATGTAAAACGCCATCTTGGAGTGGCGGCCATATTGAATTTAGTGTGATGTCACTAACTTTATCGTTTTCTACTGTTCAAGCCCTTTCATTTGATACACAATATTAAGGCGATTGAAAAGAAAATGTAATCTGCCCTCTTGGACCGGCGGCCATATTGAATTTTAAAATAAATCATTAGTAAAAAAAATCTCCATACGATGCGAACTTTTTAAAGTACCTATGCAATGTAGATAGGTCGAGAGATTAGGTACATAAAAGAATCTGTGTTTTTATCTAGTCTTTTGTTTTCGCTGTTTTTCTAGTCTGTAATGAAAAGATATTCTATTTTTGTATATGGCGGTATATAGGTGCCTATTACTTAAATATATTTAAGTATACAGTGTGGTCATTTAAGTGTGCAACATATGGGAAATTTTTTTATTAATTGCACAACGAAAATACAAATATTCTCGAAAGCTGGTGCATGTTCGATAATCATATTAGGCGCACTTAGAATGGTTGCAAGTCAAACAGCATACAGGTTAGGTCAAAAAATATAAAAATTGTACAAGAGATAAATATCCTTAATTCAGAAAATTCAGCAAAATGTTATTGTCTAGAATTAAAGGTTATGCGTAAATACCAGAACATGGCCTCCTAAGAAAAATAAATATATTTTTTTGAAAAACATTAATAATTTTCTAAACATTAATAATTTCCAAAAAAAATTATATTATTATATCAATTTCGCATAACTTTGTTCAAATTCAAGCATATTTGTAAAATTAACTTAGATTTTCAATTTTTTAGGGAATCACAAACTTCATGTTTGTTGCAACGATATTAAACAAAACTTTAAAATTTCGCAAAAATTCTTCTGAACAAGGTAAAACATTAGCAATGATAATGTGTATATTAAAAAACTCCCATTTAAGGTGCAAAATATTTATTAAGAAACTGGAAATTAATTGACGAAAAAAATTTTTTCTTAGGAGGCTATGTTTTGGTATTTAGGCATAGCTTTTAACTCTAAACTACTTTTCTTAATAACCTTTTGGTGAATTTTTTGAAATAAGGGTTCTTTACTCTTGTACAATTTTTATATTTTTTTGACCTACCCTGTATGCTGTCTAACTTGTACCTAATCATTCTAAGTGCACCTAATATGATTATTGAACATGCATCAACTTTCGGCAATGTCTGTATTTTGGTTGTGCAATTAATAAAAGAAAGTCCCATATTATGTTGCACACTTACTTAAATGACCACACTGTATATTATACCTATGTATTTTAAAAATACCTACTTTGTTCAGCAAGATGTTTTTGTCTAAATGCCTTATTTCAGAAAATGAATTCAGAGATTTTATTTTTTAAATTTTCTTAACTTTTTTCGAGCTTTTTCCTATCCAGAATTCCCGAGAGAATTCCAAATTTAAAAAACACAATTTACTTTTCTAGGGTATAATTGATTATAATATTATTAGTCAATTGGAAGAACCTTCCACGACATCACATTTATTAGGTAGGTATTTGTGGTAGGTCGGTATGTCGAAAATTACCTCAAAAATAAATTATTTCTTTACCCTCCCCCTTCTCCCTCTTCACCCCTTCCTTTGTCGGAGGAGCACACACAAAAAGTCAATATTCTTTTTATTTTTCGCCACTTGGATAAAATGCCAGGAAGTCAGAAGTTCGGACAGTATTTCAAAAAAATACCGGGAAGTGTATGGGAAGTGCGGAAGTTTGGACGGTATTTCAAAAAAATACCGGGAAGTGTGGGAAGTGCGGAAGTTTGGACGGTATTTAAAAAAAAATACCGGGAAGTGTGGGAAGTGCGGAAGTTTGGACGGTATTTCAAAAAAATATCGGGAAGTGTTGGGTATTTCGGGAAGTGGTATTTTTAGTGTACAAATTTTCGCTAGTGACTTCCCCCTCGGTCCAACCCAATCTACTGAATTCGAGATTAGATTGTAGGTATATAGTAGGATCAAAATGTAAATATTTCTTCCCTGCTAGCGGCATTACTCTTTTATGAAAGTTAGTCGATTTTTCTCTTGCTGCCTATATTTGTAGTCGGTCGTGTTTTGATATTTCCATTAAAAACAATTTTCCCGACAAAATGAAACTCGATTTTTGGTGAGTCCTCGCTAACATCCCGTTCCAGTGTAGCCGGGCGAAACAGGAAATTGAAAATATTTTGGTTGAACAGGCAGCGTCCTTATTTCAGTTTTCATGTCCTGCGCTCCATTTATTCAATAGAGTCCCGTCCCACGAGCGAGGATTCACCCCTGTGCCTGAGGGTATAATTAAGAACATAATAGATACCTATAGTTAAATATTGAAAAATCGCTGGCTTTAACAACTTCCTTTGTAATTGTGTCGCAGAGATGGAAATATACTGAAAAGTGAGACAATGCTATGTTTAAATCGATATTTGAAAGTATTGGTGTTATAGTGAAATAGCACGAAATTTCAGCGCATTCGGAACGGTAAACAAATTACGTCGTTAGACGGATCTGCACCCGACGAAAACAACAATCACGCCACAGTGACGTATTTCCAATAGGGATTCCATGCGAAGGTCAGCAACTTTATTTCCTCCGTTGGAGGAAACAAAATATCTTCATTTTTCGTTTGCTAGGCGCTTTTCTATCATAAGTACCCCAGTGTGGGAACCAACCTCATCTAATTAATTCTGATAAAACCAGAACTAAAAGTTGCTATATAAATCTTTCTAAACACAAATAAGCTGAATTTGTCTATTTCTAAATAACAAGGAGAAGAAGAGTGGACACTCTATATAATGGCTACTTATTTTACAATGTAGGGTGAATCATTTTGTTCAATGAACACGTTGTATATTTATATTAGTAACTCTTCTGATAGACTATGCCATTCCTATGATATAACAACAAGAACTGCATTCAACCGTGTCATGATGTGGTCATTTTTAATAAAACAGTTTAAGAAACTAACAAGCAAGCATTTATTACTGGCTAAACAGTAAAAAGTAATTGCTTGATATTATGCTTGATATTTCTTAATATGAAATTTTTCTTTGGTCTTGTCGCCCTAAGTTATAACGATTTAACCAACAAGATTCCTTTTCACAAATTTCATTAATAGTGCATTTTGTCAATTTAACTTTTTGGTCTTAATATACTAGCGTTTTAGAGATCTACAGCAAGGTCTTTTACATCCAAATCTAATCAGGATTCTGATATGGAGGACCTAACCCTTCCATTAGGTTAAATGTACGAGCATGCTAATGCATCACTATTACAAGGAACCATTGAGGAATCGCTGTGACCACCTCCATTCTGCATCATTATAAAAGCCGGCCAGTATACACATTATTAAAATTATTATTATTACAGGTGCTTATCTGGTCCTGGATTTGCACTAGTAAGGGAATTTACATTATTTTACCCAAGACCCGTAAAGTCAGAAGGTTACCTACTATCGTAGAGAGGCAGAGCGAATGTCGACGTCACAGGAATGCTGTCAGATGATGTGATTGGCGTTCCCCCGTGTGTTGCCCTTGCCGACAATTGTTGCCAGCATTCCATATGACGTCATCCCGAACGCTCTCTCTCAACAGGAGGCAACCTTTTCTTCATCATCATAGAAGCTGGATGGTACCATAATATTTTATTGTCACCGGAATTGAATAAATTAAAAAAAAATTCAGATCGACATAGGTATATAAATTTTGCACCAAATGGGAAAAACATTATTATTCGATTTTTTAAAAATCTGATTCCGTATATTTGGGTACACTATTGCGCTTAAAAAGAGTTGTGACGTCACAGGCCATGCCTGTCAAATATGACATTTTAAATTAAAAAATGAGAAAAATCTACTGTAGGTATTGTATTTGCACGTAACTACCGCACCTTGGAAACCAAAAGAACCACACTTATATAGGAAAAAGCTACCTTAATTTTCACCAAAGAATGTCTCCCTGAAAATACTACCATCGATTAGGAAACACCCTGTATAGATTCTACATATTTTACTGATAAAAATTGTGCCACCCTATTCCATTGTAAGCAATTTTTGGAAAGCAAATATTCCAGCTTTATACTCAGATTCGATCTGCCAAACTTCTCAGGCGAGATAGGGTAGGCAATGTGATTTTGAATTTTTATTTTCCAATTTTGTTACTTGAACTCCCTTGTAATTCTGTAAATTTACTATTTTCTTTTTTATTTGATCTAGGAAATATTAGCAAAAATTGTAACGTAGACTACGTTTATCTCGTGACAACTCGATCGAATTGACATGGATCCAATGGATTGATGTCATCTATTTTATAATTCTGCGTTTACATCGTCAGTATTGAATCCCACGGTTTTCAATCCTCTCGAGGGACATTATCTTATTACACTTAATGCACAGTAGGTTGGTGCACATTCTGGCCAATGAGGAACTTACACAAAAATTAAATTTGAAAAATATTACTTTCAAACGTGATTTATTGCCATTAAATGAACCATAGTTAAAAAACTCATTTTTTTATTTTTATGTAATAAATGTAAGCAATTAAAAACTGCATAATTCAAATCATTCTTGAAACGCGCTCTGCTTGGTTGTGACGTTAAGTAGCTCGTTGGTGGTGGCGCCTCTGGTGGGCGGCGGCACCATGTATAAACTAATATGGGCGGCACATGTAAAAAAACTACAGCACCACGCACGCTTTTTTTAGAAGGAGCAACTAGAACGTCCTATCCTTGTCTATCCCTTATATTATAGTCTATCTCAGTCTTGATACTGTTGATAACGTTTGAAAAGAGTGACATTGCGAGATGCGTAGGTAAGCGTACTTTTTTTGGCCGAGGAGGTTGTTTAACGCCCGTGTTGCCTCGGGTCTTAAAACTCTCTCCGAGGCCAAAAAGAGCTTATACGCATCAAGCAATGTATTACATTTTTCCTGCTACCGACAATTTCATATTAGGTAGGTAAGTACTTTGAATTTAAATGCACTATGGAGTAAATTGTGAGTAATATCTTCATAATAACCATTGTCCAATTATTATTTAATTATAAAAATGATAATCAGTGATAAATATAAGAGGTAAAATGCAGTGATAATAAAAAATAACTTCTTGTGGGATTGAACCCGGGATCTCCGAATTACTAGTCCCGTAGCCTCACCATTCAGTTAAAGATGTGCTTGTTAAATTTGGACTTTTAGGAGCTCATTATTTTTGACCTACATCAGATCCCTCTGGAAATGGGTCGCCGAACTGTTTATTTTAACGTTCAATTTCCATTCTCCCTTCTCTAATTCTGTGTAGCTGTCACTCCTGTCACTACTGCATTCCGATCGATCGAGCGGTGTGACGTCACGACCATTCCCGCGTTTTTTCGTGTCGTTTCAAATGAATAGCTTGCGGTCACAACTTTAATTATTTATTTCAAATTAAACATTGCGATTTGAGGGCTGATATTTGGTATGTGCTCTTTCTATGGATAGGCAAATATATTAAAGAAATAAATAAAATCGTTTAAGTTTTCCATTTCTGTTTGGAAATAGCGGCTTGACTTGAAATTTTAAATCTGATTGAATTTCAATCTGCAGGGTTTTCGCCGTCTATTTGAGTCCGCTCCAGTGAATTCAAACCTCTCTCAATCGGATCGAACACGTCGAGATAAACGTAGTCATAAATAGGTAATTATTAAACTAAAGTTAAAACGAAGTAAAATTGTTAATTCACCAGTACAATTATTTAAATAATAACTGTATATGCTGCAATTGGGCTTTAGTTTCGTGTTGGCAGCTCTGAATTGGCCCCTCGAGATCTCGGTGTCCTATGTCAAGGCAGAAACTTTGTTCCAGCGGATATAACAGTGTTCGAGTGTATCGTGTAGGCTGTATAGGAACTTCGAGCTTCCATCCCTACACTGAAGTGACTAAAGTAGTTTGTACAAGCAGAGTGACTAAGTTGTCCATATTTCACAAGGAGGAGAAGGGTTGACCACCGAAGGTTTAGCTTTGCTAAACAGACGTTTTGATGAACATTGAAAATAATTTGACAAATCACACTAACCTTTTGGAATACTTAAAATAAATTCAAGGGTTGCTTGATTTGCAAACATGTCAACCCGCTCCAGAGAAGACTTAACTGTGATTGGTTGATTTCGATTCCATATCCTACCTAGAATGGAAGTAAAATTATAGACCTTCAGTTAACAACGACTGAAAACTGTAAACATCGATACGAAGTAGAAAAAGTGCAAATGCATTCCACCAATACCTAACGAAATTATTTTAATCGGTAAGATGGATAGGTACCAATTGAATGAGTGTGGTGCGCTCTATTCACGGATGTGTTTTGTAATGTGATAATGACTTATGTCGTTGACTGATATATTATTAAAGACTGCTCACGGCTGTCACGTCTGACACATTTTTGGCTCAACATGCGCTTTCCGGAGATAAAATACAATGCAGAATACATTGTTAGCCATCAGAGCCATCTGTTTTCCAGGACATAAAGCTATAGCCGTGAGAAGTCTTTATAAATAAGTCAGTCAACGGTATTAGGCGTTAAGTGTATAAAAAAACAACTGGTAAAGCAAGGTGTTAGTGTTGACACCATATAAAATACCTACATCTGGACGTACACTTATTCAGATACTTAGTATTGTGTTCTGCCAAAGAAAATGGTACTATGGTTCGGCTTATATGCAATAGTTTCGTGGGTTTGACCAATTATTAATATCTTAAGGTTTGGTCCAAGGTGAGATGTTTTTTTCCTCCAAACAGTTAAATAATCTCAGGCACATTTCAGTCAGCCATCCTTCTCTATGAATCAAAGTATTTGAGCACATACAGAGTGGCCCATTTGAAATGGCAGCACCCCCGTAAAATTTTTATTTTTCATCCGATTTTAGCCGGGTTTATAATTTCAAGGAATACTACGATTTTTTTTCTAGTAAAAAATGACGAAAAACATTTAGCAATTTTTTTATTTAAAATTTGACACAACCCTGAAACCATGAAACCACCACATACCAAATTTGAACAAAAAATATACACGGAATTCCATTCTACAGAGAGCCAAATTTGAGCAAAATAAGAATTTTAAAGGCATCTGGCGAGTCAAGTGTGCCATGGAACCCCTCAAAACCATTGGATAATCAACAGGACCACTCAAGGTGTTGGAGTGCAAAGAATCGATACAAAAATGTACAGGGTATTTTTCTCTGGCCCATCTCAAAAAGCTGCATTTTTTTGAAACTTTATACGGGTCAAAAGTGCTCTGGAATTATTGAAAAAAGATTAATAAACTCAAAAGTAATGTATGTCTGTACAAAATGCCAACGAACAACTAAAGAACAATTTAAATTATTGGACCTTTCTCGATAAAGTCACTGTCTAAGATGATACCTAGTGACTGCTGGAAGCTTCTGTGTTGCCGGGTGTCGTGATTAATGCTGTAGTGTCAGATTTTAAATAAAACTAATGCTAATTGCTTTTCGGCATTTTTTACTAGCGAAACATTCGTAGTACGTCTTGAACATTTAGATAAAGTTCTGAAATTTTGGGTATATTTGGGTATTTCCATTTCAACTGGGCCATCGGCGGGAGAGCCTTCTCTACTCTTCCCTACTTCGCGATAAAAAAAAAACTCAAATTTTACAAAACTCTTAATACCCGTAGCATGTTTATTTTAAGGTATAGAAGAAAATTTTTATATTGAAAATTCATGTCTCTGGGAAGCTTTATGTAACCAGGTGTTTAGATAGTTTTAGAAAATTACACAGGGTCTTCGACTCTCTTAAGGTCATGCAAATTTTGTAGATTTGAAGTTTTTATAGTACCTACAGCGCGAAAAGTGGGCCATTTTTTAATGTCGCCTAGGTGACCAAATTGCCATTTCCTTTTTTTGCGGGGCGCAAAATAAGCAAGAATATCGCTTTAAAAAATAAATACAAACATTTAATATCCTCAATTATACAGGGTGAGTTTTTTTCGATGCCCACTATGGTGATCTCGGAAACTAGCAAAGCTAGAACAAAGGTTAAATGGGGAAAGAATTGCAATTTTGAATGCTCAACCTAATGCCCCTTTTGGATTTTTAAAAAAGTTCATGGGCACCTATTTCCTGCAGCCCCGATCCCCGATTTGTCTGTTTTGGATTTATTTTTGTGGGGAACACTACAAAATAAAGTATGAGGCAATTGTTGAATTAAGAGCAGCTGTTTTAGAAGCAATTGCCAGTATTGACAGGCGCTCTCTAAGAAAGGCGACAAATTCAGTTTTAAAAAGATGCAATATTTGCATAAATAATAATGGTGGATTGTTAGAACACCTTTTTTATTTTAAAAGGTGACCTGTTAAAATAATAATAATTTGAATTTGAGTTTTTTAGTTTTGTTTTATTTTGTTACATTTTGTTACCAGCTAAAAACAAAATACTAGAAATTTTGAAGTATGTCTATAAAATGGAACGTAATTATGAAAATATTTCATGGCTGACTATGTGAAAATTTTTAAAAAATCAGAAAATCAGCCATAGCTCTTTTATTTTTTATAATAACTATGCCGAGTATTATATCTTTGGAAAGCTCAAAAATGACCGATTTTATAAGGCCACAGCCAACTATGATTTACATTTAAAAAAACACGAGTTTATGTCATATCTCAAAATCACAAACAACATAAAATATTGGATTAGAATATATTATTAAGCCCAAAATTATCTACAATTTTTGTCTCTACAGTTTTTCTGTATAATCAGAAATAACGGAGCTGGAAAGATCTGATGAAATAGCAAAAAATCACTTTTTTCAAAATATCTAGTGAGCCATGAACTTTTTTAAAAATCCAAGAGGGGCATTAGAATGAGCATTCAAAACTGCAATTCTTTCCCCATTTAACCTTTGTTCTAGCTCTGCTAGTTTCCGAGATCCCCATAGTGAGCATCGAAAAAACTCACCCTGTGTAACTGAAATTTAACTAAGTTTCGTAAAATGAAAATTGCGTTGCGTTGGGTAAAATGAAAATATGTATGCATGTATGTATCTGCTTTCGTATGGGGAAACGAAAATAGTGAGTAGTAAATATACTTATGCATTTTATTCTCTACCACTGTTGATAAGGTCGGTTTTTATAGAAATATGAAGGACAAATGGTTTAACCGAGACATGGGAAATTACAAAATGACAGCATGAGAGTGAACAGTATACTTAAGGCTTGCTTTAGGGCCAGTGGCGTAGCTAGGTGGGGGCGAGGGGGGAGATGTCCCCCCCCGCCCTCTTAGCCTGAGCGCCCCCAGGCCTGCCGCCTGCACCGATTTGGCCCGCTGCCCCGCTCCCCGCAGTCTCCGCGAGAATATTTTTAATAACATGCTTTTAAAATATAAAATAATTTATCCTAGCCCCATGAAGATTCGAAAAACATGGGGGCGCATGCAATAGATAATAGTAAGGAGTGTAGAGAATTAGCTGCCATTGGAAAACATTGTTTGCAATAGGTACAATTATTGTTAGTGACATAAGTGCATGCATCAAATTATTATTACTATCGATTGCACGCGCCCCACGTTTTTTCAGTCCGTTTTTTATAAACGTATTATACATATTTAAAAATATATTTATTTTTTTGTTTTTTTATGTGATAGGTGTTACTTTCATTTTAAACCAAAGTCCATATTGTTTTTTTTGTATCGGCATTGTTTTTTAATAAATAATATCATACAGTGCTATTCATAAAGTTTGCACCTCATGAGAAAAATTTTTATTATTCGATTTTTTTTAAAAAACAAGATTTCGGGAAATATTATGTTGAAGCATATTGCGCCTAAAGAGGGTTGTGGTGTCACAACCTATGCCATTTGAATTTTGTAATTTTTGTTACCTATTTCAATCCGAGTAAACATAGTAGACGGCAAAATTGAACAAAAAAATATATTTCGGAAAATTTCGTCGCTCCATCCCGTCCCCCCGCCCGTCCCTAAATGCTGGCTACGCCACTGCCTAGGGCCTAAGGCAACACCTTGTTTTTCCCTTATTTTCTCAAATGGGGAGGGGGTAGAAACTCCAATTTCTACGTCCCTATTAATTTTTTTACTTATACACCGATTGTAAAAACCTGGCGTCGTTGCTTGCATAGAAAAGAACGGATCATTAAAACAAAACTTTAAAGGGTAGTCTTTTTTTAATTCAACATGGCGACGATTTAAATTCAGTTCTTTTTTGGGCTAAATAAAGGGAAATATTATAAAATCAGTTTCAGAATATGGTAGGTATTTATTCAATGAAATGTCCTATTGAATTAGTGTTTTTGACAAAATGACAGATTTTTCTCAGTGTAGCACGCGCCGCCCGCGCGGTCTCGAAGCCTCTTAAGAGTTGGGGAATGTGATGTAATTAAACACAGGTTTTTGTAATTTTGTAAATTTGGTCTAAGGTCGTGGTTTCGATATTTTTGCTGTTTCATAGACCTGACTTTCCGGTGACACGACGACGTATTCAGTATTCCAGGGTAGATACAATTTTTTTAGAGAGGACCCAATAACACGAGGAAGTGCAGTAGCTATCAGGGTAGTAATTTGGGCTAAGAGAATAGACTTAAACTATCGGCAGTCTAATATGGGGGGCATTTATAGATTAAGTTCAAATCGACTTAAATTACCTTTCTCCTGGATGTTTTCTCTCGCCCCAACGCTGTAGGAATACGTTTGTTTTTACATCACCTTGAAAATGTCCTTTTCCTTAATGTATGCGATTGTAGGTGTAGGACAGGTGATTAATGAAGCTACTATGGCCTATGGTTCCTCCATTTCGCTTATTGATACACTTACCTTAACCGACAATTGGAAACTTTTGAAGGCAGGGGTAATTTGTGGACTTTGTGGGATCTAAATATTTAAGCACCGTTGTGAACCTGCCATACGTGATGCTTTACTGGACGTAGAGGAGATGAATAGTTATTTTGTTTCTCTGTTCCTGGATGAGAGTTGTGATGATGCTGTCTCTCACTATAATGATTCTACACCTGACCTCTAGATTCAAACATGCTTTAGTTTTAAAATGGCTACTATATTGGATATATTTTATTTATTTCCTGGTCGTATTAAATTATAATTATAAAAAATATCTGATGATGGTAATTATCCATATTACCGAAACGTACGTAATTAAATGTTACAATTAAAGAAATAAAATTGTTATTTTTGGCCGAATACCCAGGAAATTATTGATACTTGAAATAATACGACCAGGAAATAAATAAAATATTATATGGTTTTGGGAGAAAATAAACCGTCACGCATGGATCCTACAATCGACTCGTCAACATGCAATTTCTTAAGGACTTACAGACAACTAAACAAGTGCATCGCAAAGGAAAAAAATAGAAGAGTGTTCCTAACAAGATGACTTCAATCTCTTGTATAAAAATTATAATTATAAAAAATATCTGATGATGGTAATTATCCATATTACCGAAACGTACGTAATTAAATGTTAGAATTAAAGAAATAAAATTGTTATTTTTGGCCGAATACCCAGGAAATTATTGATACTTGAAATAATACGACCAGGAAATAAATAAAATATTATATGGTTTTGGGAGAAAATAAACCGTCACGCATGGATCCTACAATCGACTCGTCAACATGCAATTTCTTCAGGACTTACAGACAACTAAAGAAGTGCATCGCAAAGGAAAAAAATATAAGAGTGTTCCTAACAAGATTACTTCAATCTCTTGTATAAAAATTATAATTATAAAAAATATCTGATGATGGTAATTATCCATATTACCGAAACGTACGTAATTAAATGTTACAATTAAAGAAATAAAATTGTTATTTTTGGCCGAATACCCAGGAAATTATTGATACTTGAAATAATACGACCAGGAAATAAATAAAATATTATATGGTTTTGGGAGAAAATAAACCGTCACGCATGGATCCTACAATCGACTCGTCAACATACAATTTCTTCAGGACTTACAGACAACTAAACAAGTGCATCGCAAAGGAAAAAAATAGAAGAGTGTTCCTAACAAGATGACTTCAATCTCTTGTATAAAAATTATAATTATAAAAAATATCTGATGATGGTAATTATCCATATTACCTAAACGTACGTAATTAAGTTACAATTAAATAAATAAAATTGTTATTTTTGGCGGAATACCCAGGAAATTATTGATACTATATTGGATATAAGAAAATAAGTGAATAGTAGCAAATAAAATGCGTGCCGATGTGATAATATATCGCTGGTTATGTTATGCTATTGTTATCCTTTCGTTTATGCGTACCTGACGCATATTGTAAATGTCTGTATAGAGCGCTCGTACTTTCCCCAAGCTTGAAGCGTCTAAGAACCGAACTATGTCAAATGTTAACTTGCCACAATGTCACACAATTACCTTTGACCTATCAGTCTTTTATCAGTGGTCTCGAAGGTCCTGGGAGAGGATGTAACGTGATTAACTGTGGGAATAGGTTGCACAGCGAGATATCCTACCAGATGTGCAGTCTGGGGATTTTCGACAGTATCTTAGGTGTGCTATATTTTGAATATTGCTAATATTTTTAGAGACACTGATTGTTTTATTAGATTTCTCCAAGGCCTTTGACATCATTAACCACAAGTTCCGCTTAATAAGTTAGGGTATTACGGTCTGTCCGTGGAGGTAAGTGATTTATTTGAAACTTGCTTCATTGGGAGATATGTGTATGGGGATAAAGTATCTGCCCCAGTTCCAGTACTGTCGGGGTTCCCTAGGGATCCATTTTGGGCCCTACTTTTCTACTGATGTTACTCAACTGAGCCTGAATTACCTACCCTTACCATAGCAGATTGCTGAGTACATTGTTAATAAACAGTTGCAAAGATTAAATGATATGGCCTTATTGGGCACAATTTAAAAACAAATCCTGCAAAGTGGGAAGTAATTATTTCGAGTGGGAAACGCTGAAGGCAATATGCAGTGTACATTGCAGTTTCAGATAGGAAAGGCAAGGATTCCTTCCAGAAATGTGTTTAAATCCTTTCTACTTCTTATAGACAATAAACTGAAGACCATGAAAACCATAAAACTTGTCTTTTTATAGGTACTGTGACTTTTTATATTCTGTACACTTTTCTTCGCCAACATTTAAAAAATCGCTGTACGGAACTAGATGAAATAAGCTACTAAGTGAATAGTTAACCTTTATTATCATTTGCATATGGCAATGCAATCCCTTCATTTTTTTATCAACGGCAAACAAGGCCGTAGCTTAAGGAACCTATATATATGCTTTTGTTAAAGATTTGTTGACTTTTCGCCGAAGTAGGTATTTTGGGATAAAAGCCGTTCTTTAAAATAAACTTGCATTGGTAATGAATAGAACATTTCTAGTGGTGATTTCGTTTCCGGCAGTAGCACACATTATTAGACGTTTGATTACACATAGTTGGCTTACTATTATGGCGGCAGCAGGGAAATGATAATCCTATTGTGTTACTGTCGTTACTGGAAGCGTGCTAGTAACCTTTCCGTTGAATTATCTAGAACAAGATTAAGGGTGTTAGTTCGGTAAATATGTTTTACACTTGGGTGGTGCTTAAATCTCACGTTTGTTTTGTCAGGGACCTTCCTCCATAATACCTGGATTTACTGTGAGCTGGCTAGATTTTGTCTCAAATCTCGACGCAAACGAACATTGTATATACTTAGTTGAAAGGGCCCCATGCAGCTTTATTTAAAACATACAGAGTTTATCATTGCTTTCATAATGTACACAGGGCGTAAATGAAGTCAGTATCATTCCTTTCAAATGGCATTATGTTTGTTATAATAATAAAGGCATAAATCAGAGGGTCATGCTGGGTTCTTAATGAGAAAAAGTGATTGGTCGTGAATAAATCATGTATATTATGTAGGTAATATTCCGTCATTTGGTATTCCATCATTTCTCCAGCAGTTTTATATACAACAAGAACTTGTTTAGTTATCATTGGCAGCCTGTTCAGGAACGCTGCAAAATTCTTTATTCCATTAAAAGTTCGTGTGACTATAACAGCCCAGGCTAACGGCATGCCTATGATTTTCCGATGATATATTTTATTTCCGACTTTATTTTAAAACACATGGCAGCCTGGCTAAAGTCGGACCAAGATGCATAGTTTTCGAACAAATAATGAAGAACCCAAAATGACTCTAGTTCATATATATAGTCCTCCTTACGGCAGAATGCGTGAGCGACGTAAGGGGGAAGAACTCGCAAATATTATAGAATTTAGTAACAGTTCAGGGGCATAGCTCAATTTTGTGTAAATCACTGACTTAATTTTCATATAATTGTTATTTAATTTATTGTTACTATTATTCTTAACGGTGATGCCTTAGACTGTGGAGAAAGGCAAACCCTTATAACATTGGCAATTATTTCTCGTGCTTGAGAATGCAACGTTCTTCCCTGTTTACTCATTTTGCACATGTTAACTCCCGAACATACGAAACGCCACTGAGCTCTCTGAGCCGGCGGAAAAAACTTGCCAGCGGCCTAAAAAATGAGGTCTGTGTGGTAGACCAAATACGCAGTTAACTTTACCTACTATAGAAACAGGCACAAAACGCGTTGGCTAACTGGTTTTGTCAGCCGACTGCTTGGTAGAAGTGCTGTGTTGCCGTATTTCAAAGGCGATGGTAGACGCGAAGATGTTGAAAAAAATATAATAGGTGTTTTATCACACGGCGTTAAAAATAAATCATAAACAAAAATGGGTAAGTGGTCCCGTGATGCGAGCTTTATTTTTTCGGTATAACAGAGTTCAAAAATTCGGCTTCAATATGATAAAACTTGTATTCGCCAATAAATAACTACTACTCGTATAGGAAATCCCGCAACTACGCTCGCATTCTTTAGAAACGTTTTCTTTCGTGCTTTGGACTATACCCAATAATTAAAATTAATTTTTAGGCATCTTTCGTGTTATAGGTGCTCGAGCCAAGTTCCTTAGACAGTGCATAATTATTAGATAAAAGTAATCGTATTCCGTCATTATAATTATAGGGGTTTATACTACTGATAACTTAAGAATAGATAAATTTACAGGAATTAATTATAATTAAAATCTAAGAAATTTACAGTTCTTCAGACAATAATTTCTTAATTAGAATAACTTATTCTTAATGATAAGATTATAGAAACATATTAGCAGCCGATCTCCAATCGATCGCAACTTTGTTCACAATTTTTTAACCCAAATTATGTAATTATATTGTTTGTACTTAGAAAATCTTTGAGAGCTTTCATAAGAATGTAAGGAGTATAAAATTGTAAAAATATCTTAAAAATTAAAATTCTTATTATCAATAGATACTGTAAGGGTGTTTTAGCCTCCAGATGTTATTTGGACTTTATTGACTTTTTGCCCGGGCGCCAGGAGTGGTTTTTCTGGTCCAGAGTCTTTCGAGCCAGGGAGTTAGTGCAGGGGGTGAAATCAAACCAGCAATTAGTATAACAAGTTTCCGTCTATTGAGAAAAAAATACAAAATTAATAATAACTATAAAATAAATAAAATAAACAGTTCTTCTTTCCGGCCGGCGGTCGGCAGTGGCTCTCTGAAAAGATCAGTGCGGACAGTGCGTATTAGTACAAGGTACAAGATACTAATAGGGCGGACAAAGCAGGATTAATACACGGGAATCTACGTAAACGGCAAGAGTCGGCAAGCTTCTACGTGCTAGGCGGGAAAATGGTTATTGTCTAACTATATGTACAGTTACAGTGCAAGCTTAGCGGCCGCATTTGGGTAGGTCCCGATAATTGCAGTCGATACTCCCAAATAGCGGCCGGGTAGCGGGCGAAAATATATACAAGAATCTTGAAGAAAGCGGTGTAAGATAGTCCCGATGGCAGCTACCGATCCCATCTTACTGCCACCATGCGGACAGCGGACTGTCGGTTTTCTATACGGGTCACTGCTTAAGCGGTTCGGCGGAATCAGGCTTCGAGTAATTGCAGGCACGAACAGTGTTGTTCTCGAATTGAAATCTAGTGTACTGGCAGTTTCACTTAAATTGTACTGAATAAGAAAAATTGTACTGATTTTTTTAACGCACCAAATGAATATTATTTGCAATATTCTTTTTTTTATTATTGGTTGTGTTCAACGCAACAAAATTTTGGCAGAACTTTCTGTCAATTCAAATTGTCATCCTTGACGCTCTTATAGGAGTAAACAAGGATATAGATAGTAAGCGCTGGCCAGCGCTGCCAAAATTATGTTGCGTTGAACGTTGAACACAACCATGTTGTTGTAGAGCAAATAGACCGCTGGACGTAACTTTTTATCTCTTTCTACACATAGGATACTATATAGGGTGCGCAGAAACTCAGAGCCCAGACTGGGCCATTGAAATGCAGTCACAGGAGCATGCGCATTAGCAAATATATAATGTTTTTCACATCGAGAGACACACAAGGGAACGGATAACAAATAGTATTTGCAATATTGGTGAATACGCCAGGTAAATTGATCCAAAATTCCGTTTTAAAAATGTGGAAATGTTAAAAATTATAAAAAAAATTGTTCATAAATAAAAACAAATCTATTTCTTTATTTCAACTAAAACAAAACACAAAAAAATAAATAATAATTAAAAACATAAAAATTCATAAAAAAATAAAAAACGGAAATCACATTGAGATCACAGATAAAAAAATACAAGAGATCATATAATTTACCTTACGACTAAAAGCGTTTAGTTTCTTAATTTACTTAGTTTCTCAAAGGGAAAGCCACCATTTTTAATTTGATCTTTAACTCGGAGTACTGCTTCGCATCATTGAGTAAAAGAATATATATTTAATAAGGTAAATATAATATTTTTTTACTCAATGTTCGCATGTTGTCACGTTTAGGCGATCTCTTAAAGAAGTTTTTATCAAATTTAGAGAAGAAAATATTGTCTTTCACAAACAGCAGATGAATGGGGAAGGGACAAAACTACTTTAACCACTTCCATTAAATTTTGAAACATTTGAAACCACAAAACATCAAGGAGAAAACCTAACCTAACCCACAATTCGGCCACAAAACATCAAGGTTAGACCTAACCAAAAAATCAAAATAATGACACTTCTGCTTCTGAACGAAGAACATAAACGTCACAAACTCAAAACAACAAAAGTCGATTTTCGATATCAGATCAAAACTGTATATTAAAAAGGGTAACTAGAGATGGGTCGTTCGCGACCGACCCGGCTCACTGATCCGGATCTTTACGTTGACCCGTAAGAGCCGAGTCGGTAAAATATTTCGAGCCGGCTCACGGATCCCAGAATGTTTCTAATCGACGTCGGAGATCGACGATCGTTGAGCGGCTGAACTGAACGCGTTCAGTCGTTCGGTGGTTCGTTCATTAATAATAGATCGTGTTGGGTTCTCGAAACGCGGAGCCTACTACTACTAACACCTTGTATAAATATACAGGGACCTTTGCACACCAACACATTGAGTGGTTCTGAGAGGATTCCATGACTCACTTCATATTTTGCTCAAATCTGACACCCTGCACAATATATTTTTTGTTAAAACTCTGTATATGGGCGACAATAAATAAAAAAATCGCTAACTGGTTTTCGTGAAAATAGGGGGTAGAAAAAAATGTAGCCGGTTCTAGATTTTCATTTTGAAAATGGCAGGAAGGTCAGAAGAAGCGGTTATTAAAGGTCTTTCAAACAAAAAAGTTCAGGCGATTATCTCGAAAAATAAAGATTTTATGAATTGCCATAATAAGTTTAAAAGTAGACACAGGACTTAAAGCGAATTTTTATCAAATTAAAATTTTACAGAAAGAAAAAGATCTAAACAAATGTTTTTTTCTTGAGATAGCGGAAATAAATAAAGACACAAATGTAACGAACAATAGAATGATATTAGTGATTCAAACTTCATTATATTCATATAAGGGACCTTTGCAGAATAGAATAGAATCATAATATTTTGCCTAGCAGGGGCTCCGAAACAACCCGGACAATACTTATAAAAATTGATGTTATTTATGAGGATTATTAATTTTTTTTTATTCCGACGGCCTCCTGTTAGGCTAGGGTTTACTAAATAACGCAGTTATTCCCATAACTTTTTTGGTCAGTTTCATCATTCTGCATGTTGCTATATCGACTCTATATACTACGAAGGAATCAATTTTGAAGTAGCCCTTTAAAACGTCCGGGAGGGGAGTTGGTACTTTTGAACTACATAACCTTAAATTTATGCCAACTTGATCTTCTTCGAAACACAACTCTTTTGTCACCAGTATCATGCCATCTAAGATTTACTACATTTTGAAAGTGCGGGATAAATTTCTGAATGACCCCTCCCCATGTTGGGTTTATCAAACATTGTGGACGAAATAACTGCTAATACCAATCCGATAGAAAGAACACAATAAAAGAAATTCTCATTTATTTAATCTTACAAGGAAACATGAACAATGCAATTTTATTGTATACATAATATTTTATAAAATTGAGCTTATTACAAAACAAAACAAATGTAAATAGTTAGTTTCTTCAAGCACCATTTTAGTCAACATTTTAGTAGCACCTTTACGTCAACACCTACAAAAAATAAAGAGAACGTTAGTACCTTCTTACAGATTTGTACAGATTTTGTAGATTTAGGAAAATATTACATACATTGAAAAGACTTGGATAAACTTGAAGCGTTGAGTGACGTATTTTTAAGACTTCTCACGGCTATAGCTTTATGTCCTGGAAAACAGATGGCTCTGATGGCTAACAATGTATTCTGCAGTCTTTAATAATATATCAATCAACGCTTTAAGATTTCAAATAGGTGCTGTCTACAGTTGAATACAGGTGTCAGTTTGTATATATTTAACAGTTAAAAATTAAATGGAGGATTCCTTGCCCTATTTTAAGAATAGTTATTGACGTTGCAAGATGCTTAACTGTACCACTTTACAATTTTAACAAAAACAGGAAATTAAAGAAATTGTTAAACTCGCAGGATTTGATTATATAGTAATCGAAAATTTAACAATATTGTTTATTCAAAAAATAATTGGCTGTGCGTGTGTTCAGGTATGGTACCTGTGTGGAGAATTGAAAAATTGCTTGATTTTCTATAATAATTAAAAATCTACAAAATATGACAATTACTTAAATTTAGAAATATAGTAACTTACAGGGTCTCCCCTTTTTAAATCGTCAAACTTTGAACATCTGAAAGATACATTTCTAAGAACATTTAAATGGACATGGCTTTACACGCTATATGTTAATGATTTGATTTAATTAAAATTGTAGAGAAACTATGCCTTATATTTTAGTTTGGTAGTCTTCCTGAGTACTTAGTAATTAGAAAAATGAATAGTTTAAAAAACTAAATAATACGATTTGATTGTCGACTAAAAAGTAAAAAATAATTATAGTAGTAGTAACATATTTTATATAGCCCGGTTTGTATACTTAATACAATTATTTGATACAGAGATTATATCTAATGAATAAAACAAATAATTTTCTTTTTGTCTTATAAATTTAATAATATTTTGAATGTTTTAAAATTTCTCTCACTTTTTAATTCATCTGGATTTGTTTTGCTCGATCAACCCTTTTTGAAAAATAGATGTATAGCAAATATCCCTATAAAAATTTTGAATATGAAAATCACTTAATGATCTTCTCGAATAAATATGATGTTCGACATTGAAACTTTTGTAATTGGAAGTAAATTTTGTTTTAATTTAGATACGAGTATAAAAACTAGAAATTTTGTATATTTTTGATTTTCAACCACTGTAATTTCCTGAGCATATAATATATTTTACTATATTTGTTTACATTTAAAATCATTCCCGTAGCTTTATTTTGTAAAATTCGTAATTTTGAAAACTAATTTCTTCTGCATTAAATATATAAAATTGTTGAACAATAAAAAAAATGATTTTCACTAACGCGCTTTAAATAACCAACTTTTGAAGCATTTTCTGAAATGAGATATTCAAAGTGCAAGTCAAATTTTAATTTCATACCAACATAAATTCCTAAATATTTTATAGAATCAATAACTTCTATAACTTCAGCATCAATCCGAATTTTCAAATTAAAATCACAATTATTGTTCGTTCTGAAATAAATTGCTTTCGTTTCATTTACGTACAGTTTCAACCTATTAACTTTAAACCAGTTAAACAAATGCTAAAACAAAAGATTTACTTTTAATAAATATTAATGTATCATCGGCAAATATTTGTACTGTACAACTTTTTAAAACAGCTATGGAAGTTCATTAATGTACAGACTAAACAAAATTGGTCCCAAAATGCTATCCTGGGAAAATCCAACATTGTTCATTTCTTTTTCTGAAACATCATTTCCTATTTTAGTTTGTATCTGTTTTGGGAATAATTTTTACAAAATCTAAAACTTTACCCCTCATTCCATAATGATACAATTTATCCAATAATCTATCTCTGTTTATAGTTTCAAAATCTCTAAGAAAATTTAAAAAAAAAAAAACCACCGCAACAACATATTTATCTATTTCACAAACTCTCAATAACCATTTGTACTTCTGTTTCGGTTGGGTATTTTTTCCTGAATCCAGCTTGATAGTTATTCATAATGTTGTTATAGTTTCCAAAAAATCTTACTTGTTCATATACCACTACAGACTCTAATAATTTTTCCATATCGAGCAAAACATTAATAGGTCAGAAATTACCTGATAATTTTGTATTTTTGATTTTTGGGACAGGAGAGTAGAGATACTAAGAGAGCACCAGACCAGACTTGTCGAAACCTGTCTGGTCTGGTACTCTCCTAGGTTTTGCCCGTCTCCCCACTCTCTCCCCACTCCTATTGAAACAGCTATATAGGAGAGGTTCAACTAAGATCTCATCAGACACGCAGATCATTTACAACATGTCCTTCTTAAATAGTTTAAACAATTTGCTGGTGAAAAATCTGGTGAATGTTCGAGATTTGGAAGTAAATAAAAAATTTGAGATCCAGTGTTTTAAGAGAATAAATACCAAGTTTGGGGAAAAGGTAGTGGTGGAATTTGCCGACTTCAAGACCATCCTGCCTCAGCGTTTTACGGAGCAATTAACTCAAGAGCGAATTGACGAATTGAATGGTGACAAAAGGTATTTTTTAACAAGCTTGGGGCCCGTCGGCAAGACTACAAATATTATATTTTCTGAAGCATGAGCGAGAGACTGCGGCGATATATGGAGGCACTCGAAGAGCTGAGACGCTTGATTATTATGTATGAACTAACTAAAAAGTTTAGAAATGTAAAGTTGTGAAAATAAAAAATATTATTTGTTTGTGTGTTTTTTATTTCCCTATATAAGAGGGTGTGATTGAATAAACCTGTGTCAATCCAATGCTGGTTGTTAAAGGGGGTGGAGTGTTGAACACATTAATTGACAAATTACCGATCGAGTTACATTTTCCGGGATACCAGTATTGTGGCCCTGGTACTAAATTAGAAAAACGTCTTTCTAGGGGTGATACTGGCATAAACAAGTTGGATGAATCTTGCTTAATTCATGATGTTGCATACAGTAAAAACAAATCATTAGAAGAACGACGCAAGGCAGATTGGGAACTGGAAAATCGGGCTTGGGATAGAGTCAAATCAAGAGACGCCAAATTTGGTGAGAAAACAGCTGCCTGGTTCGTTACGAGTGCAATGAAAGTTAAAAGGAAATTGGGTATGGGTATGAAACGCCCATTTTCGTTTAGAAGAGATATTGTAAAGAAGGTTGAAAAAGCCCTAAAGAAATCTTTTACTAACAATGAGTTGAATGATCTAAAAAAATTGAAAAAATCATCGTTAGCAGCCGTGAGAGCAGCACGCGTGCACATAAAAAAAGCGGGTGGAAAAAGTAAACTAAGAATACCTAGAATTATTCCCTTTGAAGAAAAGAAAGGAGGTTTTCTCCCGCTTCTGCCTATACTGGCTGCTTTAGGGGCCCTTGGTTCTATAGCCGGAGGGGCTAGCAGTATAGCCAAAACAATAATTGACGTAAATAATACAAAAAAGCTGATGGAGAATGGAAAGCAATCTATGAAGATCGTCGGTTCTGGACTCTATTTGCGGAAAAATAAACGTGGGTTCGGTCTTTTTTTAAAGAAAAAAAACTATTGAAGCCGCCCAACAGACCTTTATCCAACCTAGATTTACTTAAATATGCCGATGGAATTCCTTACTTTAGAGGTGTGTATATGAGAGATACACTACCTAAAAAACCGAGAAAAAATGAGTCGGCCATTTTAAATTTGGATGTGCAGAGGAACTCCGGGTCTCATTGGGTGGCATATCGCAAGAGAGGACGAAAATGCGAGTATTTCGACAGCTTTGGCAACCTGAAACCGCCAAAAGAACTCATCAGATATTTGGGAAATGAGGTTGAAGTTGAATATAACAACAATTCTTATCAAAACTATAACGAGATGAACTGTGGTCATTTGTGTCTAAGCTTCCTAAGAAACTAAATAAAATTTCAAAATATGAAGTGTGTTTAATTTGTTCCCAAAAGTCGCCGAAAATATTCTGAATACCAATTAGACAATAACAATAACAGTTTTCAAGTTTTTCTATAAAAGGGGTAGTTGAGGAGAGAATTCATCAATTATGTCGCTGTTGTTCACACTACACGGATTTACTTCCACACTGTCTATTGACTTTAATATTCCTATACATTTAGAATCAGATTTTGAGTATGGTTTGGCCCTGCTAGGATTTCACACATATAACAGTATACCCAATATAGATGTTGGTGTCAACAAATTTTATTATACAGGGTGTAACTTTGATAAGTACAGAAATTTTAAGGGCAGGTCGGGAAAAATGCACTTGTTACGCCTATGCAATTAAAATTTTTCTAAAGTGCATATTAACGTCAGAAATAATTTTTTTTAAAACGCTATTAAAACCCCTTTTTCCGACGCTACGGCCATGGGTCCTTGACCTTGCCGGGACCAGCTGGAACTGAGGCCGGTTCCGGCGGATCCCCCCCAATTCCGCCGTGCAGCGTTGTCAGACGTATAGCTCTTTCACAGTATTTCAGGAATAGTCTTTCAACTAGTTTTTGAACAAATCTTTAATTGTTCTTTTAGCGAATAGCATGCAAAAAAACTACCTTTCGGATGCCTGGATGATTTTCCTTGCGGGTGTCGTACTCCTTTCTTATGTTATCCAAAAATCCTCTCGAAAATCACAAGAAGCACTAGGTAACTGGTTGCCAGTCGAATCGCTTTTTCCGAGGCTTTTTCGCAGTATTTGAAGAATATTGACGCAACCATGTATCATTTGGTGTATGTGTATTAAATAAATAAATAAATAATTTTTGGACAACTCCTTAAAGGTTCTTTTAGCGAATAGCTCGACGAATAGCATGAAAAAGCCTACCTTTGAGATGCATCGATTATTTTTACTATTTTATTGTGTTTAGATACTATCCAAAAATCTTCACAAAATCACATAAAGCACTAAGTACCTACCTAACTAGTGGCACTGTTTTTATACGATGGTCGCGAAGGTATAACACTTCATAGTCTCTTTTTACGGAAATACGAACAAAACACTTGTTTTTTTTTTCACTGCACACTTAAAGCGGCGCGATGCCAAATATTAGGGACGTCTCGGTTTCCCTCAGCTGATTTATTCCAACGGGGACTCGACTAGGTGGATTGTACAATTAGATCCATACCGTATGCGTCTAATAAAACCCGAATTTTCGCGAACCCTTGAAGCTGCTTCTTTTATCCTCGCGCGTAATTGGGGTACCTAGTAGGAACCTATCTAGCACTGTTTTCATACGAAGGCCGCGAACGTTTAACACTGCATTTCTTAACGGAAATATGAAAAAATCACTTGTTATTTCACTGCAAATTCGTAGCGGCAATTGCAACAGGTTTGGACATCACTGCTGGTCCAAAAAAATGGCGAACGGATCTGGAAAAATGTACAGAAGCAGGTTCAGTTCCGACGACAGTTCGTAAAACAAAGCAAAGTAACGGAACAATATCGGTTAGCAAGACGCGACGTTTGCATACGCGTCCACGTTTTGGAAACAGAATTGTTATACCACAGAATAGCCACACGTAAGGCATTCTGTATAATAATAAATTGCTTGTTGAAGCTGGCGCTCCCAAAAATTACAGGCGGACGCGGATCGATATCAATCAGCTGTTAAATCCCATAATAATCGGACGGACGATCTTCGACTAGCGCGTCGGCTACGGCGCGGCGGTTCGGTGACGGCGCACAAGCTTTCCCCCATACCATTCAATACCACTATTCGGTGTTGCCGTTTATGCCGACATGTCCCCAAACTGACTTAAAGTCCCTTAAATCCGATTTTTGATTTTCGCGGATTTATACGGGGTTTCATTCGTTATAAGTTAATCTACTATCTCGTATAATTATTACGCACAAAAACGGGTAAATCCATGTAAAAATCTACTACACAATTAAATTTATACGGAATTAAATTACTAAATCAGGTAAATTTTCAGCACACTTGGCAACATAGTAGCGCCGCCCCGAGAGAAGTAGGGGCCGCGAGCCGCGATTGGCTAATATCGCGCACAAGCTATGAGTAGTGGGGATCACCTGTAGTGTCGATGTCAAGTGGCGCCCCGCGCTTGCGCTCCTCGCCCAGCTGTAATTTAGTAGGTCGGCCGGGCCGGGCGGCGTGGAAATGGAGCAAAATCGAGTGAATCAGTGCCAGTGAATTCATTCGTAATTGTAATTATTGCGCGATTCGGCGCGGCGTCGTTTTTGTGTGAAGTTGGCGTCGGACGCCAGCGCCCGACGCCAACGTCATATGCCCGCGCCTGGCGAATCTCGGCGAAGGAATGTCGGGCAGTAGTCAAGGGCACGCAGAAGCTTAAATTCACCAGGAGGAGTCGCTGTTTTTCGGTTTTTGGGGACATTACGCGACATTTCGCCACCAAGTTTTTACGAAAAGTAAAAGGAATGGTAAGAAATTAACTTGAGAGAGTTCCGAAACGGCAAAGGGTTAAAAAATGCGGAAATGATAAGCACGCCAATTTGACAGTCTTCCCCAACTATTTTCGGAACCGAATAATTTTTTATTTACAACCATGTATGTAATATCGACATTTCTGACTTTTTAGAAGTTTGAAAGTGTCAATTTTTTGACTTTTACTTCCCGCCCTCCCGCCCGGGTGGAAAGTTTACTTTATCTCGAGACACCTCGGTGTGTAATATACTATTAAAAGTCGACAATAGACAGGACAACAACCCTGAGGGGGTTTAAAAGTGGCGCACCATCAGGCAAGGGTAGAAAAATATTAAAAACGATGAACAAATCGGGGCCGCGCGTTAAATTCACATCAAATGACAGTCTTCCCCGCACTTTTTTCGGAAACGAATAATTTTTTAATTGTAGATAATACATAGGATCACAACCCTGAGGGGGTTTAAAGGTGACGCACTATCGGGCAAGGGTTGAAAAATATTAAAAACTATGAACAAATCGAAGCCGCGCGTTAAATTCACGTCAAATTACAGTCTTCCCCCACTTTTTTCGAGATGATAGGGCTACAGGCGAACACTCGCTAAAAAAAAGTAGCGCGCCGCTGCTCTACGCTCTACCCTATGGGTGGTTGTGGAAATTTGCAATTTTTACAGATAATTTGTATTTTAAAACAAATACTTTATTCAGTTGATTGCCGATCAGAAATTTATTATCCCAAGGTGTCCCAAGAGATGGCTAATTATTAGTATAAAAAAATTGCGGCCTGAAAATCAGTTGTAAAATAGGTAGGTAGGTAGATACCTACTCCACAAAAGACTTGTCAAAAAATTATGAGTGTGAAATCGGCAATGAGTTTTCTAGCAATGACTTCTCCGAGCGGCGCTCGGATACATTTAGTGATAAAAACTGAAGTGTTTGTTAAATTATTGTGTGCGCCTGTGAAGAAAGCAATAAACAGTTCGTCACAGCAACCGACATCATAAAAAAACGTGGATACCTACCAGCAGTAATTTTCAAAGGTACCTAGGTACCTAATTCTGCAAGCAGATTTATTCCACTCTGACATGCGGCAACGTCGCGGTATTCCCCTTCCTAATCTAACGTTATTCCCCTCCATCTCCTAGGGAGAGGTTAGACCTCCCCTCTAAGCGCTTCTAGTGACGATCCAGCGGCGTGCATTGAGCACGGATAAAGATTGATTTGCCCCATTTTCTAAACATCGATTAAAAAATTTTTTTTTTCATTTTTCGGTTTTATGAACGTCCCCGATTACGTGGTTAAAATTTCTGTACCTATCAAAGATACACCCTGTATAAATGCTGATGGGTATCGCAAATGTTTAGTAATCCCCACAGGCTCGTACGAAATTGAGGCCCTAGAAAAGTACATAGTTGGCGCTTTAAGAAAGGAGGAGTCTGATCAGAAAAATCCAATTTCAATAAAAGCCAATAACAGTACTTTAAAGTGTGAAATTTACAGTGATAAATATACAGTAGATTTTCTACCAACAGACTCTATTGCTCATGTGTTAGGATTTTCTCCTAGTCTATTAGAGTCTGGACAATTACATACTTCTGATATATCTGTAAATATCGTGAAGGTCAGAACTATACATATAGATTGTAACGTAACATCTGGAGCATACTATAAAAATCAACCAACTCATACGATTTACGAGTTTGCAGTTAGCAGCGATCCTGGTTACGCTATAGACGAGTCTCCGAAAAATCTGGTGTACATGCCAGTTGCAAAGCGTGAGATTAATAATTTGACTGTAAATATTCTCGATCAGAACTCTCAACCTGTAAATTTTAGAGGTGAGGAAATAATTGTACGGTTGGAGTTGAAGCGTGTATGAAATTTTTGTGAAAATGGTTTTGGTTTTTGATGACAGATATCAACCGTATAAAAGGCAATCACAATGCTCCAAAAATTCACTAACAAATATTTCACCGAAGAGTGCAGATCGTCTCTCGTTGGAAAATCAACAATTTTTAAAAGATATTTCACCGAAGAGTGCAGATCGTCTCTCGTTGGAAAATCAAGAATTTTTGAAAGCACTTGGCTATGTCCCTAACACCTCAAGTGTTTAATGTGCATCGCACCCCAACCTATGATGAATCTATTCAACGTTTAGAGAAGCGCACCTATTACCCATTTGTAAAGTCATTTAGGAATAATGATACTGTGGAAATAACCATTAATCAGGGTGATGCATGGTTGTTGATGTACGATGCGTCGATTTTTGTCAAAGGTACAGTGGCTAAGAAAACCGGTGCTGGACAATGCAAACTAGCCAACAACGGTGCCGCATTTCTATTCGATTCAATTTCTTATGAACTAAATGGCAAGGAAGTAGAAGTAGTGAGAAACCCCGGAATTGTGAGTACGATCAGATCGTATCTTTGCTATACTGCTAATGACGAAAAATGCATGTCAACAGCAAGCTGGGTTGGGGTTAATAAATCTTTTGCTGTTAACAATGATGGAACATTCAATGTAAGAATACCGCTAAAACATCTGTTTGGAATATTCAACGATTATCAGATGGCAATTTGTGGTAAACAAACAGTGAGACTAATACGAGCTCGAAATGATAACAATGCCTTATTACTAACCCAAGACGCTGCAAGACCAGATCCTGCCATAACTGCAGAAATAACAATTTCCAACATTGAATTAAAGGTTAAACATATTCAGCCGAATGATATCATTAGATTGGATCTGCTTAAATCTATAAAAATTGATCGTCCAATTATAATGGCGTTCCGCAAATGGGAGCTACATGAATTGCCAAATCTTACTGTAAACTCCCAAAGAGAAATATGGGCCGTAAAATCGTCAGCAGCCGCGTCAACTCCTCGGTACGTCATAGTTGGATTTCAGACTGATCGCAATGATAATTCTAAAAAAAATCCCACGTCATTTGATCACATAGATGCGACTGATGTAAGATTAATTGTAAACGGTGAATATTTTCCATTCGAACGTCAGAGATTGAATTTTGCTGCTAACGACTTTTTGGAGGCCTATCACAACTATGTGGAATTTTATCCGAGTTACATGAATGCAATGGAGAGTCGCCCGCTACTTAGCTATGCAGATTACAAAAATAATGCAACCCTGTTTGTAATTGACTGTTCTCGCCGGAATGAATCTATAAAAATAAACACAGTTGATGTTAAGTTGGACATAGAAAATAGTGATGGATTTCCTGATAGAACTCGAGCCTACTGCATAATTGTGCATGACTGTACCATGGAGTATTTACCTTTAAGTGAAACTGTACGAGATTTAATGTAGATCCGTATATATAAAAGAACATTTACTGATACATTTCAGTTATAATCAAGATGTTGCTGAGTTTGGGTCACATTATTTTGTTCTCATTAATAAATAATGTGTTCTATATTTACAACCCTGAAGATGCTAAGGTATCTATTTGCGAACAGGATAAAAGATGTTTCCCATTTAAAACGGTAGTTGAAAAAATTTCGGTAGCAAGATTGCCTAAAAATGCTACTCAGTTTAAACTTCGAGCAGTATTCCAAAATCATACGATTGCTGAAAGTGTGTGGAGGGAGGTCCCACCTTCCACCACGCCCACAATGGCCACACCCAGAGACCTCAGTCAAGAACAACATATAAAAGACCTCGCTTTCGTGCCACTAATTTACTACATTACTATATGTTCTTCATTGCTAGTAGCAAAATTATTTATTGAAATAGTAAGAGTATTACTGAATGAGCGATGGAGCATAATTACGAGAGTCTTATAAGAACGTTTGAAAACTGGTCAAGCCCCCTATCATCAGAGAAGCTTGCCCGAGCAGGATTTTTTTATACGAATTACGAAGATGTTGTCCGGTGTCCATTTTGCAATATTGAAGGATATAAATGGGAAAAGGATGATGATCCATGGCAAGACCATGCTAGCTGGAGTCCCAGTTGTCCATTTATTAAAGGTGAAATCAAGCCTGTGGACATCCCACCTGAAAAAGTAAATAACACCAATCCAGACTTTTTATGTATAGTATGCTACTGCAGAAACATAGAAGTCTTGCTGGTTCCATGTGGACATTTGGCATGCTGTATGAGTTGTGCAAACTCCATGGAGAAGTGCCCGCTGTGTAGGAGTATTGTGCAGCAGAAGATTCGAGCTTACATGCCTTAAATGTATTGTAATAGTTGTAGAAAATAAATATTCTTAATCGAAAAACTGTTTATTATTTACATCCCGATAGGTATATATGCATCAAGCATACGCTATCTTATTAGATGTATACAAGATGCGTATCGAATCACATCAACTATCTCTACCAATCGAAAATCTAGATTTTGCTCGAAGTGAGAAATCTAAACATGGCGTACTCTTACCAAATTCAATTAGAGCAATATTTTGCGGTCCTAGCGGTTGTGGTAAAACAAACAGTCTGCTTAGTTTAATATTCAACGAGAATGGCTTAAAATTTAAGAACATCTACCTTTACAGTAAATCTCTATACCAACCTAAATATCAGTTACTACAAGACGGGCTTAAAGAAGCAAAATGTGTTGGATATTTTCCATTTAGCTCAAACGATGACGTCATTGCACCAACAGAGGCTAGAGAAAATTCAATTTTTATTTTCGATGATGTGGCTTGTGGGACACAGGAAAAAATTAGAGAATATTACTCCATGGGTCGTCATAAAAATATAGATGCTGCATATCTCTGCCAGACATATTCAAAAATACCTAAGCAATTAATACGAGACAATTGTAATGTAATCGTTTTGTTTAAACAAGATGAGGTAAACCTTAGACATATTTATGAAGAGCACGTATCACCAGACATCTCATACGGTGATTTCAAGAATCTCTGCTCGCTTTGTTGGAATGATAATTTTGGAACTCTAGTTATTGTTAAAGATTTCAATATGAATGAGGGACGCTATAGAATAGGTTTTGATAGGTATATAAAGTTATGAGAAGCACAATACGCTTATTATTAATCGAGATGTCGATGCAAGAACAGATTCAAGAAGCGCAGCGCGCAAAGAAAATCAGTGAACTAGCTCGAACGATTAGAAAAAAATACACCGCCTTAAAAATAGGGAAATTTGATGAGAATGAAACTTTACAAAAAATTTTCAAACCTGTGACAAGCTCTCTAGCAAATTTACAAGTTAAGCAAGAATTAAAACCGGAAGTAAAACCGAAAGTTGAACCAAAAGTTGAATCATTTATGGAAAAGTGGCGCGAGTCGTTGAAAAGTCCAATTGCACTTTTAGGAGAAATGAATGAAACGTTAAATGATGTTGAGAAAGGAATTGACAAAGTGTACAGGCATTTTGATACTGTGTATCCTAAAGTATCTATACCATGTATAACAGACTTTATGGCTAATTCACTTAAAATCGATAGGACATATGGTCCTAAGTATGACGAAACTAAATCAGTATGGATGCTAGGAAATAAATATATCGATTTTGAAAAAACGTCTGGTGATATAATCATCAACAATAGCCGATTCGCGGGAACTGATGGTCTCTACCAGCTAATTTTCTATAATAATCCAGAAGGTACTGATGATGATTTGAAAAGTTACAGAGATATTTTAAATCTCACTGGTGCTCATCTTACTTCAAACGGACGATTAAAACATAGCTACAAAAATAAGTATTCTAATATTATTAAACCTCTTATGAAGGGCCCGGTGGCTACCTCCACACCTGTAAAGGGTTCTGGCATGCATCTTAAGTATAACACAAAACCTGTGGAATATGTTTACTGGGATGATCCTAATGAACTTGTGGACAGGTTAAGGTTATTAATAGCATCAAAAGATGCCGGAAATACTTCCCACGAAAACGAAATAACAGCAATAATCAATGAATTGAAAGAAGCAAAAATTATTCTCTAACGTTATTTATAAGATGCCTTTAAACAAGTTCGGACGTGTTTCAAGGACTATTCCTTACTCGTTGAATGACGGGGATTATGATTTGAAAACCCGCAGACTGTGCAACGTTAATTATCCGATTAGCAGCAATGATGTTGTGACAAAGCAATATGTTGACAAACAAATGAATGAGGCATTCAAAACTTTTAACGTCACGCTCGAACAACATGATGTTAATATTGAGAGTAGCGTGAAAGACGCTTTGGAGAAAGAGATCGATGAAATAAGAAAATTTGTTAAAATTGTCGAAGAATGTTATTTAAAAATGGTTGGTGAACAGTCCGGGCCAAATCCCAAATTATTAGACAGATTTGTCCCTATAGATCATTCAAGTTAGTTAAAAGATGTCCTTAAACAAGTTCGGACGTGCCTCGAAATCAAGGAGCAGGTCTTGCCCACCTGTTTACACATTAAATTTGACTCTAGAAGGAAACTATGATTGTAGCAACCGCAGACTGAGCAACGTTAATCACCCGATCGATGAAAGCGATGCCAGCACAAAACAATATGTCGATGAGGGGGTCATTCATACATTACAATATTTTTACACAAATCTTAAACAGCATTCTGATGAATGCGATCTTCATATTCGCAACACAATGATAGACAATTTCCAAGATAAGATCGATGAATTGAGAGAGTTGGTTAAAACTATGGAAGATTATTATTTAAAAATAACTGGTAAGAGCATGCAATCCTTACTATCTCTCAGACTTGCAGAGATCCTTGAGGGTGGAGCATAGTCATGCATAGTAAAGAAAAAATTCAAGTAGTTAAGGAATTACATAAACCAGCGCGAAAAAATTATCCACGTCGTCGAACTATCATTAAAGGTTTAGACGATTTATGGCAAGCTGATCTTGCGCAGTTAGATCAGTATGCTAGTCACAATAATGGCTTCAAATTCATACTGGTTGTAATCGATTGCTTCTCTAAATTTGTTTGGTGCAGACCGCTCAAATCCAAGTCTGCCGAAGATGTTACCAACGCCTTTGCTGATATCCTATCGGGAACTCGAAAGCCTCGCAACCTTCAAACTGATCAGGGCAAAGAGTTTTATAACTCTAGATTTCAAAATTTGATGCGAAAATTCAAAATTAGTCATTACAGCACTTTTACCATCACGAAAGCCGCCATGGCCGAGAGAGTAATACGAACTCTAAAAGAGCGATTATTTAAGTATTTTAGTCTAAATGGTAAATTTAAATGGGATGATTATTTGCCTACGCTAGTTGCCGAGTATAATAACAGAAAGCATAGAGTGATTCAGATGAAACCCAACCAAGTTAATAAAAGTAACGAACAATATCTGCTTAAAAAAGTGTATAGTCACGTGAAGATTTTCAGAGGTAGTAAATTGAAGGTTGGAGATATTGTGAGAATAAGTAAAGTGAAACACGTATTTGCCAAAGGATATATGCCTAGTTGGAGTACAGAATTGTTTAAAATAAGCAAAGTACAAATTACCAACCCGCCTACATATCTTCTAGAGGATTTAAATGGAAGTCCTATAAAGGGCGGGTTTTACCGCGAAGAATTGCAAAAAACTGAACATCACGATGTCTACCTGGTTGAAAAGATTCTTCGTAGAAAGAGGGGGAAGGTGCTAGTACGATGGTTGGGCTTTGATAAAGACCATGACTCGTGGATCTCTGAGTCAAACGTCGTGTAGAGCTTCAAGTGTTAAGATGGTTGACAGCGGCTATGAAACCGATGGTAGCGACCATGAAGAAGTAAACAATGTAAGCGAAGATTCTCTGCTTCTATCATCATGCTTCACATTACCTACATATATTATTAATAATGGTTTGAGCATTATGAGATATTTCAAACCCCAAGTTAATATCCGATCAACAGTGCGACGAAATGTGATTTCGCTGGACTATTTGGAGTGGAAAGAATTAGTGAATAATTTAAACAACTTTACCAACAACCTGGGTACCCCGATGTTCATCAGATTTGACGATATATTGTTAAGAACCATGTTGACTGCAGATGGAAATCAACGAGTGTTGCTTGCAAAATATGGTGTTAGCCAATGGTTTTCCATAGCAGAGGTTTTCGAGCTACTAAATATCGCACCATATGTGACTTTAAGGATGAGCTTTTTGATTAATTTTGAATTGTATGATTTTTACCTTAATTTTTTAGATAAGGTCAATGAATTATTAGTACGTAGTAACTATGCCATAAATGTAATGGAAATTGTATTTTTAATGTGCAATGCGGTATGTAGCATGGAAACATATTGCATTTTTGAACTGTACTCTTATTATAATCAATTTTTGTTAGCAGACTTGTATAGAAGAAGGTTGGAATAAAGCACTGATTAAAAAATATGACTTTTATTTTACAATATTTTTATTTTACAACATTTTTATTCCGGGCCAATCCTGGGATTTCTTATGATCATCGACGGCTGATTGTTGATATGTCGGTAATACTCTTCCCAATTGATTTCAGGCACATGTCCCAACTGTCGCCGACACTTCACCAGATGATTCTGCAGTCGACTTCTCCGTACCATGTGGCTGGCAATGTAGGGGCAGGGCACCATGTCTGATTCGATCTGAATGGTCTGGTTGTACATGTTGCTGCGAACTCTTGTTACAAGTTTTCAGACTGCAGAATGAGCTCGATGTCTCGGTTATATATACAAACTGGGCGGTGGGACGTCAGGGGTGGGGGGGCTACAAGAGAATGAAACACTATTTGTAAAATATATTTTTTATTCATCCACACGTACATCTTTATGACCCCAAGGAAGGGTTGAAACACTATCAACTAAATATCGCTTATCGTCAAATGGATTTAAACCAATCTTAGATTGACTTATGCTAAAGACGTTATGAGAAAACGATCGTATAGATCGTTGATTTACAATTTTCTCTGTCTTATCGAATAAACAATCGAAATAATCTTGATACGTTATCTGCTTCGCTACAACACTACCTCTAACACCTTTGGATTTTTTAACACACAAATTTTTTCCTTGAACCTTATAAGTATACATTTTAGATCTAAGTCCAACAAAATGTGTTAAAATACGACCATTTAATTCGTCCTTCATCAGTCCTGGCACCTTCTTATTTACAAGCGGAATTCCATATTGATTATCTGCAGGATAGTCACTAGTGTCAAACCGATGAATATGATTCTTAATTACATCCTCGAACATGTCCTCACAGCGGATTTCGTAAACTAAACTATCAGTATCAGTATATAATAATAAGCAGTTAGTTGGTGAAAATGTTTTCAACATAAAGTCATAGTGAAATTCGTAAACACAGGTTTTTGATATGTCCAGAATAGACATCCCAACGTACAGAGGTTTATCAAACATAATATTTGTCTTATTTAATTCGACACTTATTAAATTCTCTTCAAAAATTATCCTATGTCTAAAACGAGGGCTAGAAATTAAATTTTTGGCGCCGTATCTACCCTCCCACGTCCTTAATAATCTCACAATCCTATGTTTTCTAACATTTTGCATTGTTTTGCCGTAGATTGCATTATTCATTAGTTTCATTATATTTTTTTCAAAATCTAATGTTGTCACAGTTCTTAAGTGGGTATTGAGTTGTATATAGGGAGCTAACCAGGTAGACTGCTTAAATTTCAAAACTTTGTGAATTTTTTTCAGAATTAAACCATGTTGTAAAGCTTGCTTAAGCGCTCTATAATGAATCACATAATTCTTCTTATCATCGAGAGTGGTCATGAGCTTTTTTATTTTGGAACCTGGAGGTTTACGATGTTCAGGTGCGAAAGGAAGATCTTTATGATGGTCATGAAGATGATCGGGATACGACAAATCCACTTCTAAAATATATCCTTCATCGGCATTGTCAGCAACCTTGGTGACGTCAGTATCGTTGGAGGCCCACTCAAATCCTCCGTAAGGAAGGGGTTCACCCATTGCCCAGCCATAAAGGTTGTTAACGTCCGCATAAAGAATATATTTTGATGGCATACTAGCATCATAGTTTGCCATATATTTGTTGTTGGCCTGAGAAAAGCGGTGGCTTACCTGGCTTACCCCACCTCGAATTGCCCTCTCGAAAAACATTAAGATGTCACTATCTTGGAAGGTTTCTAATTTACATTTCGTATATCGAAGCATGCAATCCCAACTGAATCCAGGCAAAGTATAGTACCAGGCAGGATCTAAACCGTAATTTTGAAGACAAGTCGTTCTAAAGTGTTCAAATATATCTGTGAGCAAGAGCACGTCAGTCTTTAAGTACAGATCTAAATACTCACCCAAGGTTTTTACACCAAACCTCTCCCAAATTAATTGCGCATGTCCGTAATCCTTCTCGTTAATATTAGTGTCATTTAATTTGTTATAAAAATGTTGAATCGATGGTAATGCGGTTTCTTCCAATTTTTCCAGAGAATCGATATAATCATAACAAAAAACCCCTTTCCTAGTTAACAAGTCAAAATTTTCGGAAGACAATCGAAATTCATTTCTAGTGTTTTCGAAACTATTTAGAGATGATGCGAGTTTGTCGAGAGGAAAGGCCAAGAACTTGAAAGAATCGATGAACCGAAATTTAATATTTGTTTCATTATCGAATACTGTAAAGCTTATATATTTTTCATTATTAACAGGAAGTAGGTTGACATGATTCCGTTTGGCAAGTTCTCGTATTATAAAGTGGCTGTCATACCCACTAAGATTGTGGAAAATGATGGGAACTACAAACGAGTTTTTATAATTTAAGTTGCACGCTTGATGTGCATAACCTCGAAACATCGATGACAGGTGACAGTGGTCACGTACAATTATGTCGTTAACATTGAATTTTTTCTCGCAAATGTGACAATTAGGGGTGGCATCTTTAAGACTTATGGCTTCATCCATAGGTTCAACAAGATTCAATTTGGATGATATAAACTTAGCAATTTCCTCTATTTGATTGGCAAACCATATCATACAGTCTCCCCCGCGATAAGCTTTGTAGAAAGAGAGCGAGTTGTCAAAAGAGCACTTGAAATAATAACCGGCACTGAATGCTTCGTGTCTTTGATATTTAACAGTTTTTAGGCTAGCATCAGAATCTCCGCAGGGTTTTAGCATTGCTTCAAAGTCAGCATACAGGGTGAATGGGGTGCGTTCTTTATTAACAAAATTTTTAAATTCGATAAACTTCTCTTTGGGAAACTCGATTTTACAATTATTTATTTGCTCGCAATAAACTGTATGCTCTTCTAACTTATCTTGCGATGAAAAGTAATTTAAACATCTCTCGCATATAAATTTTCTACCGTTATGTTTACTAGACTGTTTCGAAATCAGTCTAGATAAATCTTTAATCCAACAATAATGGTATTTTATATCAACGTGCGCATCGTCGACAGACGGTGCTTCAAAGTCGCTAGTTTTCAAAAAATAATGACTTTGAATTAGAAGTAAATTCACATGTCTATCCATTTTATTTTTAGTTAGTCGAGCTGGAGAGGTGATAAATTGACGTGGAGTCTCACTTCCCAACTCCAAAATATACACATTTATAGAAATTTCATTTAATTTTTCGAATTTCGATATTTGAGATAATTGCATTGGTAGGTCTATATCATCTAATTTAAATTTCAGCCTGTAGTGAGGATATGAACTAACCCGATCAATATGCTTTTGAGAGGGGTAAAGAGCGGCAATAACACTCCAAAAGAAGCATGCTTCATCACTATTTTTTACATTGACACATGCTTGTTTTTTGGAAATTTCAACGGGGAGTGGCAGATATGAAGCACCGTTTCCTATCTCAACTTTATTTATACTGATGACTAAACTCAAAATTTTGCGTAACGCCCACCCCGATCCATTGTCATGAAAATCTTCAAGCTTCTTTATAATCCTATCCTTTATATTATCTGTAAACCACAACTTTAAATCACTCCCCTGGTCAATTATAGCATTTTTTGTGTTGAAGCATTTGTTGTCACTTATGACTGTATCTTGAGACATTTTAACAAATTCACCATTAAAAACCGCATTTACCTTAACAATGTGAAAAGCATTTAAAGTTCTAGTTATGCGACTCTTAAAAAGAATAAATGCATCGTCAAAAAACTGGAATAAATCGATGTGCCTCATATTTACTATAACACCTGTGCGAAGACGACTCTGAAACGCTGCTTGAACGTCCACCCATTTGACTCGATGACTTCTATTGAGGTGTTGCTTACCAGATCCAGTTTTGCATAATGTTTTGAAGTATAATTGAAGTCTTTTGAGATGTTGCAGATTGGCATGCAACTTTGACAAAGTGCCTTGGTGAAAATGACATCGGAGTGCTGAGGAATGCTGTCTCACCGACAATTGCAACTTTTGCTGCCAACGTTGTAATACTTGTGGAAGTGTAGGTCTGTCACTTTCATTAAGTATGTTAAACACCTTCTCATATGCCTTTACAGTTTTGTCGCTGTCTGTAGCTATTTCATTACCATCGATCATCTTCGAAGCAATGAGTAGAGCAGTGTGCTAGAAATAGGCAGAGTTCCTACCTATATAGGGTAAGAGCGTCGAAGGATGGTCCCCTCCAAAATTTTAGTATGAAAACAGGATCTGAGAAAAGGTTTTTTTTTGCTCCCTTTTTTATTTTAACATTTTACCATTTTCTACAAACATTAATTTCACGAAGCACGTCTTTCCTGCAGCGGGAAAGTTTTTAAATTGACTTTTTTTCATAATCATTCTTTTCTGCTGGAAATGAAACAGCATAATAACTTTACATTTTTATTTACATTTTCACAAAAACTAAATTATTTACATCGTCTTATAAATTCAGAAAAAAACATTAGTTCTACCCTCGGGCAGTGAAATGCTTTTCCAGGCCTCGTGATGTGTCGCTCACATTGGTTTGCACGCACTCGCTCGTAGAACCTCTGCTGCTTCCGAACAAGGACGTCGAACTTGGGGCAGCCTAGATCCTCGATATTGTAAGATAAGTGGGCATACCCCGCGGCCTGCAGCAGATTCCTTTCAACTTGTCCTCCCTTGTAAGCTATAAGTTCATCGCCAGCGGACTCCCCCAGACGCCGAATCTCTTCTAACGCACTTTCCTGGGCTTCATCCGTTGCACAATCTTCAAACTTCAAGCCGTGCAAGTTCATCGTTAACCAACGAGCAGTGCATGCATCCTTAGAAGATAGGCTGCGGTAGTTTCCCACACGATAATACCTGGATGTCACTTCCCTCGATTTCATATCGTATATCGACATTTCTTTTATAACGAACTTTCCACTAACTTGAAAGCCATCAGCGTCGATGATATACCTGATGTTAGACATTACGATTTGCAGAAAACTAAAGATTTGTAGAAACTATCACTGAAAGCAAAGATATGACTCTTATATTCCAATACTTCTTACTATGCGGAAAGAAGGGATGTGGGCGGTACCATGTAGGAGGGCACTGATGGGGCGGGGTTGGTGGGGACTTTCGGTAATCTGACAACGTTGCCTCCGGTGGGCGGGTCTCCCTAACGTTCAGGAAAAATCTACCAAACTGGCAACACTGTTCCGATATACACACGATGCGTGGCGCGTTTCCTCTTCAGTTCACCCGTGTTTCACAGTCGTGCTCCGAGCCGCTTTTACTCAGTTCACCCGTGTTCCGAACCGCTTTTACTCAGTTCACCTGTGCTTCGTCGCTTTGAACAGTATGGAATCATCAAAAATTAAAATTCTAAGTGATTGCCGTTTGGTAGCTGTAAGTTTTTTAGTTTAATTTCTCATTCGATTCTCATTGAACCCATTTACTTGTAGCCAACTCGGAGTGCCGACGAGACGGTCAACGCTGTGGCGTCAATTTGCCCCGAACCTGTAAGTTTGCATTAATCAGTATTTTCCCATATAATGTTTTCCTTTCATAGCTGCCCAATCTCAACTCAAGCGTGTTGAGTCTGCTGGAGGAGCCATTCATCGCAGGGCTCACCAACCAGCAACTCTGCGACATGGCTCTTGATGATTATGGTTCCGATTTTGAAGTTGGACGTCTTCCATCACCGGCAGCATCGTCAAAGGTAAGCTAACATTTATAAAATTCGCTATTTTCAAATAAGGTTTCTTCCTCACAGATAGATAATCAAAGCCGGTGTGGGGGCTCCAGGGCTTCATCGCGGTCGTCATGCAAGAGGTTAAGCGACGAGGCAGACGATTTGGTAGCGAAGCGACCCTCCCAGGAGTCACAGACAACGCGTGGGGGAAAGAATTTGACAATGCTAAATGAAAAGGGGAGATTTGTGAACGAGCAGCATCAAAGTGTGAGTGAAGTATTTATGAATATGAGAGAGTTGGCAGATGGGGGCATTTCAAACGCAAACGAAAAAAAGAGAAGGTTTGAATGTGTGATGAATCGAATGCAAAGGGAGTGGGATGAATGTGAAAAGAGGATGTTGAAAATAAAAGCCATTTATAATCGTGCGAAAGAAGGGCGTGCCTCATGTATGAATGAAGTTGAAAAACTTGAACGCATGAAAAAAATCTCCCCTAAATATATTTAGTTATACGTATATGTATAGATAAGTTTCATTATTTTATCCAATTAGATGTAAGTGTGTATGTATTTAGAAATTAGTGTTTATTGTATATATATATTTTTTAATATAAAACATAAATATATTTCTCTTGTTTCATTCCACACATTAAATATCTAACAAAATCATTCTGAGCCTTTAATTTTCCAGTTTCTTAAACAAAGAAACCAATATAATTAGTCTGGAGAGCGCTCAGTCAAACACTCTGTATACCATAGAACTCTGAAAATATAAAGAAAAAACTATTTTTATAATAAATAGAGAATAATTTGTATAACACAGCCGTAAAGTTTTCAAAATAAACTATAGTCGCCCCCAGTTAATTTTCAAGAATGTTTCTTAAGCATAGAAACCAATATAATTAGTCTGGAGAGCGCTGAGTTAAACACTCTGTATACCATAGAACTCTCTGAAAATATAAAGAAAAACGATTTTTATAATAAATAGAGAATAATTTGTATAACACAGCCGTAATGTTTTCAAAAATAAACTATAGTCGCCCCCAGTTAATTTTCAAGAATGTTTCTTAAGCATAGAAACCAATATAATTAGTCTGGAGAGCGCTGAGTTAAACACTCTGTATACCATAGAACTCTCTGAAAATATAACGAAAAACGATTTTTATAATAAATAGTGAATAATTTTATATAACTCAACCATAAAGTGTTCAAAAAATAAGTTATAATCAACCCAAGACCACAGCTTCCAGCCCGAAGCGTCGTCTGTACCGCACGTCGACTGGAACCGCGCCTCGACCTTCGATGGAGCGCGTGGCGCGTGTCCGCCACCTTCTGGAATGAGAGCGCCGAGTTAAACACTCTGTATACCATAGAACTCTCTGAAAATACCATAAAGAAAAAACTATTTTTATAATAAATTTGTAAATATCGAATAATTTTGTATAACACAACCATAAAGGGCCCAAAAAATAAGCCATAGTCAACCCAAGACTGTAAGGTCGAGTCCAGTTCGAAGCGCGGTTATTCTACCTGCCTGTCTGGACTGTACCGGAGGAGCCCCGACTGAGCGGTATTCTAGCGTCCGACTAGACTGTACCCTCGGCACGCCCGCGGCAGCATCCCCCGAGAAGCGGTACCGCTGACTGTACCACCGCAGCGCGGCGTTTGATACTTTCTCCTACTGGCCCACCCACGTTGCATACCCCAAGCAGGCGACTTCAACGCGCTACCTGAATAAGAAAGGGTAGAAATTTTCAAGAAACCCCTTTGGAAATACAGCCGTGGTTAAGAGACAAGCGTCTTTTGCTACCAGCTAGGTGTCTCGGGTTCAATCCCCGGGTATTTCAGAGCACTGAAAACAAAACTAATGGGGGGAGGGGGGGGCCAAGGGGGCCAAGTGGCCAAGTGGCTAAGTGGCAATTAAAGCAATTGGCAATTGGCAATATTTTTTTAAATAAAAAAATAAAAATTACTTTTTCAAAAAATGTTTTACTTTTTTTTTTGCATATTCTTAGAGCAATTGTCTAATTGGATATTATGTAGAATATTTCCTCACTGTCCTTGGGAAATTCGCTAGGCATTTTTTTTATGATTTGTTTAAAATCAGAATATCTGTGCCCAGACAATATTGGGATTTGTAGTAAAAAACACACAAACAAATAATATTTTTTATTTTCACAACTTTACATTTCTAAACTTTTTAGTTAGTTCATACATAATAATCAAGCGTCTCAGCTCTTCGAGTGCCTCCATATATCGCCGCAGTCTCTCGCTCATGCTTCAGAAAATATAATATTTGTAGTCTTGCCGACGGGCCCCAAGCTTGTTAAAAAATACCTTTTGTCACCATTCAATTCGTCAATTCGCTCTTGAGTTAATTGCTCCGTAAAACGCTGAGGCAGGATGGTCTTGAAGTCGGCAAATTCCACCACTACTTTTTCCCCAAACTTGGTATTTATTCTCTTAAAACACTGGATCTCAAATTTTTTATTTACTTCCAAATCTCGAACATTCACCAGATTTTTCACCAGCAAATTGTTTAAACTATTTAAGAAGAACATGTTGTAAATGATCTGCGTGTCTGATGAGATCTTAGTTGAACCTCTCCTATATAGCTGTTTCAATAGGAGTGGGGAGAGAGTGGGGAGACGGGCAAAACCTAGGAGAGTACCAGACCAGACAGGTTTCGACAAGTCTGGTCTGGTGCTCTCTTAGTATCTCTACTCAGGAGTTATTGTCTAAAATTTAAAATCTGTAGGAATTCGTCCACTTCTTAAAACCAAATTAATAAAATTTAATGAATTGATACTCGATGACTTTTTGCTTTAAATTTTATATAATAGAGCTCAGATGGGTTAATATTTAATTTGACATTATTACAACTTTTTATTGAGTTGGGTCAAATTTAAATAATTAAAGTTTTCAAAACAAGGTTCTTCCACCTGCAGTTTTGGGCAAAATCGAGGGCAAAATTCTTCATTTCCGTTTGGGATCTTACTAATTATTTCAGAAACACTGGTAACTTAATATTTGTTTAGTTTCCATGCTATAATGTTTTGATCAATTTCTTTAGTTTCCAAAATACATTATTTCTCAAATTTCATTTTTTGACTAGTATCAAAGAAAATGATACTACGCCATTTTCTTTGCTAGTATCAATTAAGTATTTTTACGCCCTCCGCATTTTTCGCTATCACCAGTGTTTCCATCTATTATTTCTAATTTTTATACTCTATCCAATTAGCTTCGTTTTTTGTTACCAAATATTTACTAAACAATGTCTATTATAATTGTTTCTTTATTTTGATAACGTCTACTCCAAACCAAGAATTGATTTTAGTTTTGATTTGAATTACGCCCTTTCTTCCTTTATGGCTGCTATGGATTTTAACATATTCAATTTAAATTATTCTACAAACAATAAATTTGGGTCGCCGATATCGTAACTTCATATACAACTAATAAGTTCTGTAGATTAAAGTTTTATACTCTGTTTGATTCCACGGCTTATAATTTTGCACCTAATAATCCAGTGATGGTCACTTAGTTTTGGCATCGTTAAAATACCATAGCCTTAAGTCCATAATCAATGGCTATGATTAAATCTGTGAGTGATTTACTTGTATTTGTTGTCCTTGTCCTATAGTTTCAGTCTCTAATATTTGTTTTAAATCATTCATCTGAATCATTTCCTTTAAATGTTTTCTAATATAGGTTACAGGTCCTCAGATTAAAGTTACACAAAATTTGTATTGTGTAATTTTAAAATGTTTGACATTTTGCAGCCAATCTAATGTAAAATCTCCCGATTTTATAACTGTATTACTTCGCTCTATAAAATGTCTTCATATTGTTCTTCTAGGAAATTTAAAAACACTTGGAGACCGATAGTATGTACCTAACATTTGTTAAAGGTCTTTATATAAATTTGGATTTGTGTAGGTATGGCAAAACCAGAATTCATAAAGAACAAAATAATTTTTATAATCTTCTAAAAAATAACTTCTGCACTGCTAATATAGACCAGAATTCCACCTGTATGATTTGACTTTGAAAGAAAATTTACAAACAGGTAGTTTTCCTGTTTCAATTTATTATCTAAAATATATTTTTAGTAACGTATGATAACACATTATTTTGCTGCTATTCGCTAGAAGCATTGTAATATTAATTATTTTCTTCTCATTTTCAATTTTTCCTTTAAAAATTTCACAAGATTGATAGAAAGGCGAAGGATTTATGGGTAAATTTAGCTTAATTAATTGATTTGCTTCTAAACTGTTTGGACAAACCATATTTTCACGTACAATGTTGCAATTTGGAGTGATATGTTCTACTGAACCGCATTTCATATACAAACTCCATTTGGTGTACAATTTTTTCCAGTTTGGTTGTAACCTGCACATATAGTGCACATCTAAAACATCTTAAAAGGTGGACGTGATTAAAAATATGGTACACAGAAAAATAGAACATGACAGCACCATTACTTAAAACACTTGTATATTATGCCTTTTCCATCACATCCTAAGACGGCCATGAAATCATACTTCATTTTTTTAATTAAAATGGGCTGTATATTTGCATTTGTCTTAATAAAGTAATTCTTTTTAAATTGCCTCTGTATTTCAAAATTTTCTAAATTATCCTCAGTGTCCATAATTTTAATTCTAGGTCGTCTTCTCTTGGAAATTTCCACTTTGTAATATTTTTCCACAGCCTTTTTCTAACTATTTCCAGATCTTCTTTCGATTTACATTCTATCTTACGCCAAAACTCAAAATATTAATTTTCTGGAAAGCATTTTTTAGTTCTTGTGGCTTGACATATTCACGAACATGGAATTAACGGGTTTGGTATAGACAGCATTTTTATTGGCGATTCAGTTTCCTTATTATTTTCATATTTAGATTCATCATTTAACTTGGGAATATTTTAATTTTGAGATATTTTCTACATGAATCTGCTGGAAATTCATTTTACGTCTAAATTCACAATAACTAATAATTATTTATGCTTTCTACCTTCAAAGCAAATCATTTTCTGCATCATTAACCTGTTCTTTGTTCCTGTTTTTGCTTTGATAATAATATGTCTTATATTTCTTAATATAAAATAATTATACGTGAGGCACTTTTTGGGGCCTTATGGCCCTAAGTTATTATAACGATTTAAATTATGTTTCACAAATTATATTAGTTTTTATCTAAGTTAGGTATTAGTAATTTTCTAAATTAAAACAATATTTTGTATATGAAATATATCATATTATTTGTTACTTTTTAGTAACAAGAAAATAGTTATTTATGAATAGTATTTCTAAAGTCACTTGAAACAGCATAAAAACTATAATTGGCGTCACAAAAAGAATATAGGACATTAGCGTCACGCAGTTTTCAAAAACATACATATTCTACAAGCATCATATATTTCACTTTTAAAGCTTTTTGAGGCTGTCGTCAAACACATCGTACCTAAAACTTAATGCACCTTATATAATATTGTCAAAAGGTCTCTAAAATGCCATATCGATTATAACAATATACGCAAGTATACCCTAAGATCTGTGAGATTATGGCCATGATCTAGAGGACCCCACGGTCTTTCACATGCAGTCAGATATTTGATATGGAGGACCGAACTCTTTCATTACAATGGATAAAGATAGGGGTCCAAGAGTTTCTTCATAGAAAAATACCGTTTTTCTTAGTACGCTTTGCTACTAGGTAGGCCAAAAGAAAAGTGACTCAATGTTAGAAAGTGTCATTTTTGTTAAAGTTTTCCGATCTGACTGCCCTCGTTGAGAATTCAACAATAGGTAATTGAAGCGTCTTTACTATTTTGCCTGAATTCACCAAAAATAAGCAACATATCTAATTTTGCTGTCTTAAACCATAATTAAGTGAAACAAGAAACAACCTATACAGATGACAGCGTAATACAATTACTAATTAGTAAAACTATTTTGATAGTTTCTAACATTGAATTACTTTTGTTTTGGCCTAGCAAAACCTATGGAAAAACATTTTTTTTAACAAAACTCTTCTCCTTCACCTATAGGTATTTATGACCATTGTGTGTCTAAAATGACAAAACAATTCTGTGAGATATTAGGAGAGTTGCAAAAGAACTCCTCAAAAATTAGTTTATCATTTTTAGTATAATCTTAGGATTATCTACCACAGATTTTCCACATACACACACTCAGGACTCCCGCGGCAAACTTGTATACCCTGTACTTAAAACGTATAGTCTTTTTTAAATGTTTGTAATTCATACTCTTATTATTTTGATTTCTTTATTAGAATCTGTTTTTGTAATAAACTTTTGTATAACTGATCCATTCATTTTTTATATACAGGATGATTTTTTAGAATTACCTCCGCTATTTTTTCCCTTATTTTGCACCCTACAAACAAACGTAAAGAAACAAAAATGTGGCAATTTTAGACAGCTACTCATAAGTGGTGCTGCAAAAGAAATCGGCATCCATGGCTATCTTGACGCACAATATAAAAACACCTGAAATTTAGCAAAACAATTAATAGCCGTAGCATGTTTATTTTAAGAGATATAGAGCAAAACTTTCATATTGAAAATTGATGGCACTAAGAAGCTTTATGCACCTGGGTACTCAGATATTTTCAGAAAATTCTAGAGAATCTTCGGCTCTCTTGAGGCTATGATTTTTTTTTGTTTATTTCTTATTAAGCGGTTTTCTCGGTTATTTTGGGCTGCACAGAAAATAGGAAAGAAAATAAAATATGGTAATTTTGGCCAGCCAGGTGACGTTAAAAAAAAATGGGCCTCCATGCCCAATTTTCGCGCTGTGCTAAAAAAACTTGACAAAAATTTTCATGACCTCAAGAGAGCCGAAGACCCTGCGTAATTTGTTGATACTATCTGATTACGTGGATGGATAAAGCTTCTCAATGCCATAAATTTTCAATATAAAAGTTTTCTTATGTCTCTTAAAATACCCCACCACTAGTAATAGTTTCGCTCAATTTGAAGTTTATTTTACATTGGGCGACAAGTTGGCCATGGATGCCGATTTCTTTTTCAGCACCACTTAGCTATCCAAAATTGCTGCATTTTTGTTCCTTAGGTTTTTTTGTAGGGCGCAAAATAAGGGAGAAAATCGCGGTGGTAGTTCACTTTATTTTTTGTTAGAGTTAGAGAAGTATTGATTTGCTTTTTATTTTATGGAAAAAATGTTTTTTATTTAAATGATCAACATCATTTTAATTTTTCTATTCGGGGGGGCGCCAATTTTATTTCGCACGCGAGCGGTCAACTGCCTTGCGCGGGCCCTGCACACACTGCCAACTTTAAAGTGCAATAATTATTAAAAAACTATTGAATTTTCAAAATTTGATTATAGCACATAATATGCTTAGAATTGAAGTAAAACTCGGATGAATCACTTTTTAAGGTCACTGCAAACAACAAATTTCTTTTGACCGTAGCGCCCTCTATATACAATTTGCAATAGAAAAGATCAATTTGAGCCTACGAATAAAGTGTTCGACGAGCTCTACCAACCTTTAGGTACATTAAGAAGGAATATTATATTTCATTAAGAGTCTGGAAATAAAGATTTTTCCGTGCGCGCGTGACAAATTCCCGTGTGAGGGAAGTCATGCAAGCACGGAAAAATCTATTTCTGGACGTGCAATGACGATATTTTTTATTATACTTCCTTGAAAACGGAAACTTAAAACATTTTATCGGCATATTATAAAAAATTTAATTGACAAAAAATAAACAATGCAGACAATATAGTGTTTGGTATGTATGATGCGTTTCCATGGTTACTCTCAAATTATTTCAAAGGTCCTTTGTTGTAAATTAGTTATTGTCAGATAAGGTGAATAAAACGTCAAAAATATTACAGAAATGTATCTAAATATTGAATCACTTACGAATTAAAATACAAAATAGGAATATGTTAAATATCAGAGAGCATATAGAGTTTCTTAAATTCAGTTTACTTTGCTGTATATTTCCATTTTAAAACCATATTATATTCGGTATTTTTATTCAGCGCACGGAAACTTTTTCCATGCGCTGTTTCCGTGCGCTAGCCCGAAAAAAAAACATCTTTCATAATTGCTAAAACAGATGAAAATAAGGTGTTTTCAAAAAAGTATAATAAAAATATCATTTCGTTGCTTATATATAAAGGAGAGTTTTAGGTGAATCACCTATACACCTATATGCATACATACACACTCGTAAAAGTCAAGCTCTTAAATCATAATAATAAAAAATAACAAAAAAGTGTTAAAAAATAAGACGCCAATTACTTTGAAGTTTAATATCGTTCTTATGCAAATAAAAAATATATTATATTTTCTGAAAATTTTCTTCAAGCAATAAAGCGATTTCTTCTGAAAGTCTAGAAAATTTCTAATGTTTTGACAAGAGTGACTTTTCCGTAAAATCATTTTAAACCAATGACGTCAAATCCTATAGACGTGGTGCCCCATTGTTAAAATGGCCTTTATTTTGACTCCAAGATTAAATATATCCATACTACTCTAAAAACATGCTACAAACAAAGACAGAAAGTCAACCATCAACCAACTATACACCCGGTGATTCCCGGTTATAGTTCCTCCAGTATCACACTTAGATATCGCATGTTTTTTCTTGTTTGGGGGCGTCGGAAGCATCGGAACCTCACCTGACGACTCGGGGGATGGTCTAACGACGCCAGCCACCGAGCCCAGAATCGAAATAAGTTCGCTACGGCTCGACAAAAAGGGGCAATTTCTGACAATCTCGCGAGATTTTCGGAATAATTTAATGGAGCGCTTAGAATGTGATTAGTTCTGGGCGTCAAGCGTTTATCAAAACAAACCTGTCTATAGGTTCTGACGTCATTGTTTTAAACATATCTAACAGAAAATTGACGACTATGATGTGCTGCAAAAATTCCTGTTAAAAAGGGGCAACCGCTTATCCTTCTGTACCCAACTGGTTGACTAAATTATGTTTTATTTAGTTCTTTGATCTGTTTAGGTAACAGAATAGAAACTATCAAATTTGGCAACGATCTTTCCCAGGACATTAAGTAAAAACTTTAACAAATAAAACCAAAACCCTGTAACTACAAAGCTCAAGTTTGGTGATTTAAAAGTGGGACACGCTATGCAAACGTTCCCTAATGTCCGACGTGTCCATTTAGGTAATAAGTGTTTTGCATCAACGCAACCTAATCAAAGCTTTTAAGAAAGGGTCGCGTAGAAAATTAGAACCAAAATAGACAAAAAATCCACTACTTAATTTTTCTTGTCATTATATCAGTTAAAAATTATTAAGTGATTATTTCATTTTCTGATAAAATATTACAGTGGAGTATTATACCTATAGGAGATTGTTGTTTCGGTGGGGGGGGGGGGGTTATTTTTATGGATTTTCTTTAAATAAGTAGGTAGTTAAAAACATCAATTTGAAGGGAATTAATTAAAATGAGTCTTACGAAATCCCAAAATCTGCGGATTTACAAGCTGCAGCGAATATTTTAAATAAGGAAATAGTTTAAATTAGGAGATAGTTTAAGGGGGGAGGCGCCTACCTTGGGCTCTTTTGACATTCTTCTAACGCTATTCCTGAGAACGCGTCTCAAAAAATATTGCGTATCTTGCATAGTGTATCGCAGATCAATCCTAGCAAATACGACATTTAGAAGATCAATTGTACGATGGAAGTCCGAGAAGCAGTGCTTCCTTCTATCTTTTCTTCCAGTGAACCCAGTCCATGAAAACTCTGCGAGGAATGAACGCTCAAATAACTTATCCACGAGCATGTATTCCAGCTTTTGGGTGAGTTTGAGTCCTGAGCATGTTTTTACATGCGACGTCAAGTAATCTATCTGAAGAAAATAATATTGCGTATAACTCGATCGAACAGATGCTTATATAGGGACACAATCATGGGTATTTGCACAGAAAATATAGCCTAATAGAACAGGAGTCATGGAGCAGGTAAAATAGGTGTCTATACAGGGTGTCTCACCACGAACTGCATCGATCGATATCTCAAAAATCTGAAATTTGGCAGCTGACCAATGTCAATGAGTACTATTCATCTAAAATATTTTCAAAATGGCGGCACTTCCGGTTATACCGGAAGTCGATGACAACTTCGTTATTATAAATGGAAGACCCTATATTTTATTGCATTTTTGGATTCTACGGAAAATTATAGGTACATTTCATGTGTCCTGTCCTATACCTAAATTCAACCGTTTTTGAGATATTTGCCATTTTAGAGAAAAAATGACAGATGCAGTCCCGCACTTAATTGACAGTTTCTTCATAACGGCTACATATATCGTAACGTGCTCTTGGCATTTTGTAGTCCAAGGCTTGGTGCAGAAAAATACCATGAAGAAAGTTTCCGATCTTGTACAGGGTGCTCACAAAAAATTAATCAAATATCAATTCAAAAAAATGCCAAAAACTCAAAACTTTCAAATAGAAACCCCCATTTTTTGTAGTAGCCGTATTTAGCACAAAAAATCAGGGCAAGTTTGTGTTTAGTTCCCTATACCTAAATGTTATCATTTTCGATTTATTTACAAAAAAATAATTTTCCACTTCTTCATCAAGGGGGCGTTTTTTTACGTTTGATAAATCTAGTTGGCCATGGCTGATTATACGATTGTCAGAGAATGAAGAAGTGTCATTTAGTTTAAAATTATTGTAAACAATGCCGGCACGGTCAAATTACACAAACGAAGACTATTTAAATTTATTTATTATCAGCAAATGTATTATTAGTTCTTGATATAACTCTGTTGCATTCTCCATAAATTATAAACCTGATGATGGCTGAAATGAAGCCGAAACGTACGTATTTTTTCCTACAAATAATAAGTATAATAAAAAAAAACCTACATGCAAAATATAAACAAAGTATTTCTTTTAACTTGTTTCTAGAAAATTGATGAAAATCAAGAAAATTTTAACTTTTTTCTACCAAAAATGTTAATTTTTATCATAGATTAATAATTGTATTAATTTTTAGGTTAACATTTGATTGTTTGACAAAAATGTGATTTGTAAGTGTTTTTATAAACCTGATGATGGCTGAAATGAAGCCGAAACGTCCGTAGTTTTTCCTACAAATAATAAGTATAATAATAAAAAATCTACATGCAAAATATAAACAAATTTTGATTTTGAAAACACTGAAATATTATGCAAAGAAAAGGATTTCCTCAAGCGAAACATATTGAAGATGATTCATATTAAGAAACATAAAAACACAATTAACTTTAGAACCGACACTGATGGTCTTTCGCATATATATTATAACTTAATTTCCTAAAGTTTTAACTTATTAATTATTAACTTTCAAAAATAGAGTTAAATTTAAAATGTTCGATACTTGGGTTTTTGCATCTTTCACTGTATGTTTTCCCCTCTCACCTCGCTTATTACCCTGTATAGAGAATATATTTTTTAATTGTATAAAATGGAATTGCTTCTCTTTTTAGTTTGTAGAAAAAAACTTGCAGCCTTTTTTGTATAAACCAAATGTAGAACCGAGCAACACATTTCTCAACATTCCTTATTTTAACACACTGCTGTCATTTAAAAATTTAAAAAATTTAAATTTTAACACAAAGACGTTATTAATAGTAAATGAATTCAAACCATGTAAACCAGATTCTTGACATATGCTTATTTTAATTTGTAATGTTATGTTTACTTCGTCCTTCATCTTTGTAAGTATTTCTTTTAACTTGTTTCTAGAAAATTGATAAAAAACAAAAAAAATTTAACTTTTTTCTACCAAAAATGTTAATTTTTATAACAGATTAATAATTGTATTAATTTTTAGGTTAACATTTGATTGTTTAACAAAAATGTGATTTGTAAGTGTTTTTATAAACCTGATTATGGCTGAAATGAAGCCGAAACGTACGTAGTTTTTCCTACAAATAATAAGAATAATAATAAAAAAATCTACATGCAAAATATAAACAAATATATCTAATTTCGTGGAACCTACAAATATAAATGGTAGAATCCCAGGAAATTTCGTCTTAAATAAATAATAAATAGATTTAAATAGTCTTTGTTTGTGTAATTTAACCGTGCCGGCATTGTTTACATTAATTTTAAACTAAATGACATTTCTTCATTCTCTGACAATCGTATAATCAGCCATGGCCAACTAGTTTTAACAAACTTAAAAAAACGCCCCCTTGATGAAGAAGTGGAAAATTAGTTTTTTGTAAATAAATCGAAAATGATAACATTTAGGTATAGGGAACCAAACACAAACTTGCCCTAATTTGTTGTGCTGAATACGGCTACTACAAACAAATTGGGAGTTTCCATTTGAAAATTTTGAGTTTTTGGCATTTTTTGAATTATTAATATTTGAAGATCAGAAATTTCTTTATGGTATTTCTCTGCACCAAGCCTTTGACTACAAAATGCCAAGAACACGTTACGAAATATGTGGCCGTTATGAAGAAACTGTCAATTAAGTACGGGTCTGCCTCCGTCATTTTTTCTCTAAAATGGCAAATATCTCAAAAACGGTTAAAATTAGGTATAGGACATGATACATGAAATGTACCTATAATTTTCCGTAGAATCCAAAAATGCAATGAAATATAGGATGTTCCATTTAAAATAACGAAGTTGTCATCGATTTCCGGTATAACCGGAAGTCCCGCCATTTTGAAAATATATTAGATGAATAGTACTCATTCACATTGGTCAGCTGCCAAATTTTCAAAAAATTCTATGTTTACTTTTTGAGATATCGATCGATGCAGTTCGTGGTGATATTAGGTATGTATAGAAAGTATCGAATTTTGTTCGGCTTCTAGATAAGACATGGCGCGTGGGTGTTGAATCTACTACAATGGTTTTATACAAGACAGTGGCGACACGAAGCCGCGGCCGGCATGTTTTGGCAAAGTAGAGATGGAACTTTTAAAAAAATGTGATGTCATGGTTTTCTTACCTTATCATATTTTATGATTAATTAGTTAAATATTAATGTTAAGTAATACATGTCTAAAATAGGCGAATACATTTTCAGCATGTGTTTGTATTTTGAAAAATTTAGTAACGAGTAGCAATAAATAAAAAAAATTAAAAATATAAAATAGGTAAAACACAAGGTATGGTAGGTAGGTACTTCTTATAGTTTAGGAAATAAACTAATGATTACTATAGTATAATTAAACAACTCCAAGCGTATAAGTATGTTCAATTTATGCTTAGTGTTTATTAACAGCTTCGTCATTAAAACTTTTGCAGCAGCCTCCATAACAAAGCCTTCAAATTTTGCTGGTTGTGCAATGTTATACAGCTTATCATCTCCATTAATTTCATTTCTTCATCTACATCGACAATCAATCTTCTTTTGACCTTCTGTACCGCGTTTTTCAACTTCTCCGTTAAATTATTCTTCTCGATAACCATCATCTTGCAATCCTCCCTCGCTGTAGCTACCACTTTTTGCATAACTACCATCTAGGTTGTGGTCATAATCAAGAATGATATAAAAATCTTCAACAACAGTGCACACAGATAATAACCGTTTATCACCTTACTTTACTTTTATCATCAAGAAAAACACACCAAAATATAAAATACATGCATGAGGGACAACACAACATGACGGATGTGTGGAATGACGCCGTCAATATGACAAAAATAGCCACAATATGGCAGAACCAATCAGAAATCGGACAATAGCTGTCGCCACTGTCTTGTATAAAACCACTGTAGAATCTACTACAAACTTTTTGAAAATTTTCTTTATAAATTTGTTGGTCCTTAGAAAAGTCCCCGCTAAGAATGGCATGTCGATAAAATGTAATTATTTAGTCAATAGTATCCCCAAACTACCTACCTTCTCTTAAGTTCCCTCCTTGAAATTAGATATAAAAATTTGGAAACTGGACAAATCCTAAACTTTAGTAGGTACTGGAAAAGGTGAAAGTATCATGAAGAAGAGTTAGTTACATTAGCCAGATGGACAGATATTACACATACAGTGTGTAAGGTTTTTCGTGTTAACACCCCTAAAACTCCAAGTATGCAGCAGGAACTAAACGGGATTTTTTTTATAGACATGCTCCTGAAAGTTCGTCGTTTGTGCAGTATTGGTTTGGCATTGCTATTGACTCGCCAGATGCCTTTAAAATCCCTATTGTGTTCAATTTTGACACCCTGCAGAATGGAACTCCCCAATGACGACAAAACCTATAGATGTGGTGCCCCATTGTTAAAATGCCCTTTATTTTGACTCCAAGATTAAATATATCCATACTACTCTAAAAACATGCTGCAAACAAAGACAGAAAGTCAACCATCAACCAACTGTACACCCGGTGATTCCCGGTTATAGTTCCTCCAGAATCACACTTAAATATGGCATGTTTTTTCTTGTTTGGGGGCGCCGGAAGCATCGGAACCTCACCTGAAGACTCGGGGGACGGTCTAACGACGCCAGCCTCCGAGCCCAGAGTCGAAATAAGTTCGCTACGGCTCGACAAAAAGGGGCAATTTCTGACAATCTCGCGACATTTTCAGAATAATTTAATGGAGCGCTTAGATTGTGATTAGTTCTGGGCGTCAAGCGTTTATCAAAACAAACCTGTCTATAGGTTCTGACGTCATTGGAACTCCCTCTATATTTTTGTTCAAATTTAGTATGTGTGTGACGGTGTCACAAGGGCGATTTTAAATTGTTGAAAGGACAGGGAATAGTTTGCCCACTTTGCTAGGCATTCGCGTTGTTGCACCCCTGTTTTGTTTGGTACTCGCCCAGGAAGTGCTCACAGGTGACGCGAGATTGATCGCTGCCACTTGGGAGCATGCATGTTTTCACTTTTAGCCGTCGCTAGTGGTTTTTTGTTCGTTTTCTGGAGGTCCTGGTCTGAATGTTGTTCGAAGTTATTTCTCGTATTGTTTTGGTCTGATTGACAGGTTGTGGTTATGATAGCCGTTTGACGCTGTTGACGTTGTTTTGACATTCTGGCAGAATTGACATTATTTTGAAATTCGATATTGTTAACGCAGTTTTTGATGATTTATGGTGTTAACTATTTCCGTTTCCGTCGAGTGAGAGGGGAGTGACCGCGTGGTTGTTGGACACCAATTCATTCGGTCGTCGGCAGTTGAATTGAAAAGGTCGTTCGTTGGTGGTTTGCAAGTGGAAGTGATTTTTAGTAATTCGCCATTTGGAATTGTTGGTGAACCTCACAAGGAGGGATTTGAATCCACTAAAGGAACATCCACATTGAAGACATTGGGAATACTGGTAATTGTTGCAGTTTTGGTTCTTCTGGGTTCCGCCAGTTTCTGGGATATAGATAGCCACCCACGACTTATTACTGTGCCATTTTATTTTTCCATCTGACTGAATCACCTCATCTGAAATAGAACCAGGTTTTTGAGTGTCCACCACAATCTCAGGGTCATTTTATTGGGTCATCTTGGAGATGTTGCATAGTAACCGTGAAGGTTAATTGGATTCAACCACGAAGGGGTTGATTGGTTGTTTTTATTTTTGGAAGGAAAACTCTCAACCAGAGGTAAGTTTTCTTGGACGACCTTGTGAGGTGTTTTACAGGACATTTTTATTTCAGGATTTTTTTATAAGCAAGTTTTTTTTGTGTTGGACATGTGTTTGCTTGGGCCCTGTGTTATCTTTTGGGAGCTTGGACGCCAACACCTAGAGCCAGCTCATGTTATTTTCTTTTGGAATCTGGAGTGTCATCGAAGATTATTGGAGGACATCGTGGTTTGGAAGACCCAACGACAGCTAAGTCTTGCTATATTTTACTTGTACTTTTATTATGCCCTAATTAGGATAGCTGAATTCAATACGTGTACATTTGAGAGCGTACACTGTTGTCACACATTATTACGTTGTACTACTGTTATTGCGGTCGTTGTGTTATTATATTTTGCGTATTACGTTGTGATTTGTAGAGTACGTCGTGTGAACCGTACGTGTACACGTTTAGGGATTTAAATCGTCTTGTAAGAACTATATACTTATGTTTTAATAAGGCATGTAGGGTGCGTAACCTTAAATTTTTTTATCAAGTAAAAGTATAGTAGACAAGTGAAAGGAATATAAACTGTTGTCGTAAACCACTTAGTAGAATAAACAATGTGAACCTATGAAGACCTAGCTTTTCTTGTTTTTGGCTTAGTACGAGTATCGGCATGTTAAACAAAACAAGTGGCGCCCGTATTTTTTTTTGCAGTTTGCTATACTACTAACCCAGCCCGTCTCCACTGTTTAAAAGCTGGCGGCCGTGTTGTGGTCGTAAAATCTGCTTAGGGAGGTAGCGAACATATCTCGTGAGTCTTCGAGGTTTATTCTACATTATTTGTTTATTTATATGTTATATTGTTTTTTAAAACGCCACATGTGGGGGTTCTGCGGTGTTCTGATTGACGTTGTGGCACAGATTCTGTGGTTGTGGTGTCAGGTTTTAAATAAAGAAATGTTTAATATAGTTTTTTGAAAAACGCTCCCCTTTAAAAAATCGCAGAAAGTCAGGCTTTCGAGGCAGTGCCAAACCAATACTTCGCAAATGATGAACTTTCAGGGACACATCGATAAAAAAATTGTCCCTACTGAATTGAGCCTACTATGCAATTTTTAGGGGTGTTAACACGAAAAACCAGACACCCAGTGCCTATATGAAAACAAAACTTACAACTGTGGCTTGATATGCTTCGTCTCCTAGATTATCCTCGAATTTTTTAAAGTCTGTAATTGTCGCTATTGGTAATTTAACTTGATTAACATCCAAGTATTCCACATCATCTGTGAACTTTTCATCGCCATTTTGTGAATCTGATTCGAGACTTTCCTCTGCCATTACATACAAATTTTCTTTTTCATTCGCTTTTTCTTGTTGCTCTTCACTAGTGTTTAAGAACAAATCAAATTTTAGGTTCATATACGTCATTTCCCTTCTAAGCTGCTCTTGATTTTTCAGTATTTTTTGCACTGCCGGAACACCTAAAAGAAAAGTGAAATTAGTTTGATTGAAAAAATAATGAAGCACGTAGAAAGATGTTAGATACTTATTTTTTTATTGGGTTAGTTCGGAAGATGCTGAGATATCATGTTATTATAATGTCTCAACTCTGTGAGTGTATTTGAAGCGCGTTTATATACACAAGGTTTCAGAGCTCTTCGCGCGTGTACCATAGCCTGCGTGTAATGATATCATAGATTTTTGGCAAAAAGGCACATTCACTCGGTAACTATCACTCATCGTCACGACAGTTTGTTAATACATTTAGGTCTATTTTCATGTAGAAACCTCGGCTTGGTCACATCAAAAATCGTCATTTATTAAATAATTTTTGATGGGTAACCAGAAACGTTTCAGTTTGATTAATAATTGGTAGTTATATAGAAATATCGAGTAATTTACAGTACAGGTGTGTGTGAATAAACACACGTGTGCCATATAAAATTTTATCTGGTAGGTAATAAAACAACGGTAATTTTATATGAATAAGGCAACGTATATGGTATGGTGATTCCCTTTTTATGTTTAGGACTCTTAACGATGGCAAGATCTCGACAAAATAAAACTATTTTGCAGTATCCATTTGTTTATACAAATAATTCTCCAGGGCGTCAAAGTTTTTTAAAGAAATATTAAATTTTGTTTCTTTATTTTTTTAGTGTTTCATTATCGTTGTTATTGTAAACCTAATTAAATAATGGAACTAAATTTAAAGTTCCTTTAATCGACAAATCTTACAGCATAAGAAGAAAAAAATAAAGCTTTATAGTAGTGAAGAAAAAATTATTTTTGTGCGATTCAGAGGTTAATTGCTTTATTACCTATCTTCGACTCTTCATACTGAAAAAAAAAACACAGCAAAAACCTGGCCAGTTATTTTAAAAAGTTGCCGATTTGCTGTAGATTTCAAGGTGGTATAACATTTGCCATGTTTTACTAGAACAAAAGATATTTCTATTTTACTGCAATGGCTGACTGTATAGTTCATTACACATGAGTGAGAAATGATTGGGGCCAAGCAATGATCTGTATACAGATCATTGGGGCCAAGCTTATCCACATGGATCGGCCGTCTTGGTCCCATTTTGTGGCCTCCCCAGTCTTCTGATTTAAATTCTTTGGATTTTTCTTTTGGGGTTGCATAAAGAAGAACGTCTATGCAAGATCAATAAATAATGTAATAAAAATTAATACAAAATTAAGTCCCCAATCGAGCAGAAATGTTTCTTTTCTCGAAAAGTTATAGCACTATTAGCTTTATTTTGAACTGTGATAAACAGCAGAGTTATTCAGAGTTGCGACGTAAAAATTAAAATATTAGAATAATTTTGTAGCTGGGGCACTCGAAAAACTGGTAGGTATCGATTTTCACGAAATTATTAAAAGTGGCAGAATTTTGAAAACTAACGATTTTGTACTAAGGTAATATTTTGCTTTTCTGGTTAGTCATGACGTTGACTTTTGAGACTCCCTATAAACCCCGAAATAAATTTTAAAAAAGTCGTCAAACGGTAGTAGATACGACAAAAAGTCAAGAGTAGTTTTTTCTATAAAATTAATTGCTGTATCCTGAAACTATGTTCCGAGTATAGGTTATACAGGGTCTTTACATTTCTATTAGGGCAAATAATTTGCCTGCATTTCTATTAGGCAAATACTTTGCCTAAATACACTGGTTACCTCCGCTACTTTTCGGATTAGAAAGTCGAATGCCGAAAGGTCGAAGAATACATTAGGCATGTGTCTATAATCTTGGCTTGCCAAATTTCTATAAAGAGGTAAAAATCTAATATTTTTGAAAAACTTTGGCGCCCTGTATCTTGGAAACAAAGGCATTCGCATTACATAAAATAGTGAATACTACAAAACAGTTTTATTCTAATATTGATATTTCGACGCTGTTAGATTCCTAAAAAGAAAGTGTCAACTTTGTTTCAACTTTAAAAACAAGAAAGCTAAATCGTCAATGAAATGTATTTAGGTACCTATACTCAAAATTAATATAACATTTGAAATTCGAACACATGCGGAGAGACGGGTGTACTAGGACAAATTTTAATAAAAAAAATTATATATAATTACATCATTTGGTTCTCTATTAAATTTCAAATCTTTTTTCTTAATATAATGTGTACCCTATTCTTAACTCTTTTCGAGGCTAGGAAATTATTACGGTAAAAAATCAGATACCTCTGTACCTATAGGACCGTCATGTGGCTATACCTACATCTAATAATAATTATAAAACATCACGAACTACATACAATTAGACCATAATCAACGGGTAAAATCGTATATAAATGCTATCATTCGGTTAGTATTCCTATATATACCGTGAGGATGATAAATCGGTGTTGATTCTATGCCCGAATACACACACACCTATAGAAAGGGAACGCTTTCATCCGCAGCTGTCTGAGCGCCCAGAATTTATTTGGATGATTTAATTTTCCGGTCAAATGTCAAAAGTTCACGTAAAGAGAGAGCACCCCTTCATATCTTATTCATTCAATCTTTTTTTTTTTGTGTTATCGGTCTCCCATGTGGCGGTGGCGGCAGGCACCGGTGTCGCCGCTATCACCGAACGGTTCTCAGAGAAAATATAGGGAAATGGGCATATACATAATATGTATGTACATTTTTAGAACGCTATGGAAAGTCAGGGGAGAAACGAAAGGGAAGCATAAAATATAATATGTATGGTAACTTTAAAAATATCAGAAAGAACATTGGCTGCATCTACCGCCACAAGCCACAAAACTACATGCGGATGCGCTTGCTGAGTCAGTATTTCTATGTATAAAGCAGACTTATACATAACAATCTGCTTGCAAGCGCTCCCTTCGCTAGGCAATAACAACGGTGCTTGTACCCATTTGGTCACAGATTCACACAAAAAGTAGATTTGTGAAATCTAATGCTATGCAGACCTCCAGATGATCTTCAAGCTATTTTTAGGAAATTTATATAATTGCACTATAAATATCGTGATAAATATCAAATCAATCAATCAGTCGTCTAGAAGATATAGCGAAGAAACCAAATTTAATGGCCCGTTTTACGGATAATATGGAGCTTTGAGCAAAAATAAAAACACGGGTCACTTTATTTTTCGAGTAGAGTATCTACCACTGTAGGTACTACGGGTAGCATTTGATTGTGACATAGCCCTGTATATAGAAAATAATTGTTATTATGCAGGCAGGATGATCTTTTTAAGACTGTACCACCGCGAGATTCTCGCTTATTTTGCACTCCACAAAAAACTTAAGGAACAATTTTGGATAGCTGGTGATGCTGTTTAAAAGAAATCGGCATCCATGGCCAACTTGCCGTGCAATATAAAAAATATCCCATCGACAAAAATGTTAAAACCATATACATTTATTGTACAGTTTTAGGGTAACTTTTAAGTGGAGATTCGCCACATTTAGGTCATACAGGAAGCTTGATAAGACAATTTCTACAATTTGTATTAGTTTCCCAATTAAATAGGTATGAGCATTGTAATGCGCGAAGTCGAAGTAACAAATAAAAATATTTTATATTCTCTTATCAAGGTTCTTGTGTGATTTAATTGCCGCTAATCTCCAATTTTCTGTGGGGCGCAAAATAAGCTAGAAAATTGTTCAAAAAAATTAATATTGTTTTTAACAAAAAGTCACTTGTGGCCATACCGTTATAATGACGAGTACATAATGATAAAATAGTTACTTATTGTTTTACTTTTTCTAATTTTATTGACAAATAAAACTTATAACAAAATATTTTTGTTTAGGTAAGCTACAGTAGGTATACTTACCTATTTTTATATCAGCAAATATTTCCAATATTAAAAATACCATAAATTGATTTATTTACGTTTTTCCTGTTTTTGTTATAACTAACAATAGCAGCAATACAGAAAAGAAAGCAATGTGTACCAGAGTTAAGTTAAAAAAAAACTACCATATGGCTGGTTAAACCAAACCCAAATTTTCATAAGCTTATTTTGTGATTGTGGTTAATGGAAGTTAAAAATAAAAAATATAATGCATCAGCCGCCCAAAAATTAAGATTTCTTTAATTTGCAAGAAAAAAAAACATTATTTTGCATTCTATGGCAAAACCCCAAATAAGTTATCTATCAAATTTAGTGAAAATATTCCAAACTCAAATAATACAGTTTTCATGTCGCATGCACAGAGTGTAACAAACTGGATGTTTTTTTGGGGGTTTCTTCTATTCTGCGAAGAGATACACAAAGAGTAGCAACTAAACTAGAAGCACAAAAAGCTGTATCTATGTGTGTACCACAATGTATGATCCTCGTACATCGTGGTATGTGCATAATTTAGGACTAATCTGCTTATGTTGGATAATTACAACATAATATACCTACTTCCACAACTATTCAGTTGAATTTCTTCATTTTTAACCACAGTATCATTAACATTTTTCTTATTAATTTTGTGCTCGGGGTAATTTTTGCCTTAACCGTGCATTATGCATTCATTATTATGTTATTTCCTCTGCGTGTCTCCAATAACATTGTTACCACAATATTTATTCTCTAGTCTACCTAAAACTATAATTATTAAAGCTATATCATCATCATTAAGCAATATTAAAACAATATACAAATCAAATAACAAACATACAACATACCTCTTGATTGCTACGTTTTGCTCCCCGTTTTTATTGATAAAATTGACACACCATATCAAAATCTATGCAAGGCAAGTTATCAGAACAGGCTTTAACAAATCTGGTCTTCATTATATACCGAAAAAATAAAGTATTCACAGCAAGATTCTTTTAAAACTGAGAATATAATTTATTTAGTTTTCGCTAAGGTTATTAACGTTGGTTTCCGCGTTCCGCGGGCGAAAGTGAGGTTATAAACGCACAAACTCTGCAAAGTGCGGCGGTGCCGACGATTCTCCTTAAAGACTTGAGTAATATGTCATCTGTCATATTTTATAGGAGGCATCTAATAAGTTCAGAATGGGATCAGTAAAATCCAAATATTTCATTGAAATGCTACGAAATTTGATTATTTCTCATCAGGCGCATACAAACTGAATCTAATAATTTGCCTGGGAGTGAGTGCTTGGTTATATAAAAAAAGGCGAAATAATTAGGTACTAAGAAAATTGCAGGTACTTATTGAAATTAGGGATCGTGACGTCACATTCCCTACTTTTGCGACCGTTTTTTTCCATTTTTGAGGAAACTAATGGGGAAAAAATCTGTTGGTGGGGTTCCGTGCTTATCTAGACATATTTTACAAATTCCAAGGCAAAAAATTATTTTTCATTCCTAAGTATACCTACTTGTCCATTCCCATTCCTACGTCATCGATGACAAAAACTACAACTTTAGTGCACTGTCAAAAAGTAAGTGGCGTCGTTATTTCTAGAAATGGCCGTGTAAATCGGGTTGTATAAACAAGGGTAGATTCAAAAAATTGTGAATACTTCGGGTTTATTTCTTATTAGGAATAGAAAAAATACTGTGTTTACTGTCAAATCAGTAGGGGGAATTGCCTTTTTATTCAAGATATTATCTTGGCATTGTTAATAATAAACAGCAAAAATATTAATAATTTATTTTAGATACAAAGTGTACAAAGTAAATACCTACAAATTTCAAAATTAAAAAGGCTTTTAGTGTTTCATATAATACCTACATATCACAGAAAATATACTACGAAATATTTTCTGTGATACATATTATATATTAATGTTGAAAAAAATTAAACAAAATTTAATTAAAAAAAAACAAGCAACATAAAACAATAATAACTAAAATTAAAATATACTAAAATCATTAATAAAAAACAAAGAGTAAACAAGAAAATAAAATAAATTCTAAATTCAACAGAAAATTGAACTGCGCAAAAACAAGCAACAATGATCCATTTACCTTATTGTTTGTTTTGGCTTTTTCGCTGCTATCTAAAACAGACTGATTAAAATAGGACAAATTTTTCAATTTGTCGTAGAAAACCACTGTAGATTAAAAACAATTATTTAGTACCTAAAAATTATATTTGATTTCTTAAAAAATTGTTTTCAATATCTTTTTCAATGGTTTTAATTTTGACCAAAATTTTCCTAACAATAAACATATCTATAAAAATGCTGAAACTGATAAAAGGTTAAAAACAAAGCTAAAATATAAAAAAATCTTCAAAACCTGAAAATATAATAAGTAAAGGGCGGAATATATGCAAAGTGCATATATATGCATTTTTTGCATATTTTATTCAATTTCTCAAAACATTGCATATTTCTGGAGAAACTATATTTTTGTGCATATTTGCATGTTTTTCCTATACTTATTTATAGATATAAGATATAACCAAGATTATGAGAGCCCAGAGACAACTCGCCGTGTGTAGTGCAAAGTCAAGAAATCCTGAAAAATGCGGATGCAGCTAACCAACTTGTTTTTATTAAAGTTAATTTTAGTTTTATACCAGATAATTCTTTCATTAGAAAGTAGAAATTTAGGTTTAAGCGAATAGGTTGATTTTGTTCAAACATTTTCCGCTAAATGTAGAAAGGTTCCCGGTGATGTGATGTAGGTATTAAAGTTAGAAAAAAAAGCTCTACTGTTGAAGAATGAAGGGTTCAGATCTTTAATGGCAGTAAAGAGTATTTTTGATGGTAAATCATCCAACGAAGTTGCACCTTGGCCATATACCTTACTACCCAAATTAAAATATTGTCCTATTACATCGGCAGATGTTGAGAGAAGCTTTTCTATATATAAACATATTTTTACCGACAGAAGGCAAAGATTTTTTTATAATTCTGCTTTAATATAGGTCTTTACGAGGTATTTTATGTATTTATTTTCCTTTCATTTTTCTTAAAATAAACCCTTTCTCTAAAATCAGTTTTGGTGTTTTTTTAAGGTATTTGTACATATAATATAAATGCATATTATTGCATATTTTAAATAAAAATGATGCATATATATACGCATATATTTCGATTGAAATTAAATGCCTATATTCCGCCCTTTAATAATAAGTATCTATATAGCTTATGTATTAGGTTTTTTAGCGAGCAACTCATTCACCTATATAACACGGTTACTCGGCATCGTTTGAACTACTATCTGAGTCGTTAATGCAATGAAAAGGTGGAAATCGCAGTACTTCATGCCCATTCTCTTTTAGGTACTCATCGACCACTTTATACCGCTTCGCCCTATAAAGAAGTTTTGCTAGCGTTAATAATTCTGCTTTAAATTTTTTCATTTCCACAGGTGTGTTATTCGATTTATTTTTCTCAAAGTTTCACTAAGTACCTACCTGCTGTCATCCTTTTTGTATTTAAACCCAATTTCGGCTCAAGGAGCCAATGCTGATGTCAAGATTTCCTTTGTTGTGTATAGGTCCTGTTGTATATACGCATTCATATGAATAAAGTAATTAGGGACATAGTGTATAAGGCACAATCTGTATAGTACTGTTTTTACTACTCTGTAGTTTTTTGTATATACTTGGGTTTTTTGTATGAGAATAAATTCACATTATTAAATTGGCTTTCAGTCGTATCATTACTATAATAAATAATATCCAAGATATTACACTGGCGCAGTCGAAATAATTAAATTAATAATGTTACTAGTGGGAAGACTGGAACCATTCCAAATTGGAAATAGTAGTTGGAATAACTATATTATAAGAATGGGTCAGTATTTCAAAGTAAATCAAATTAAGGAAGACTTGAGGACCGCAATTTTGATTACCGCCGTTGGGGATGAAACTTTTGAATTGATGGTGGACCTATGCAGCCCTGAAAAACCAGAAGACAAGCCTTTCAATAGTTTGGTGAAATTGGTAGCGAATCACTTAGAACCGGAGCCATCCAAAATTGCGGAACGATATAAATTTCGCCAAAGAAAGCAAGAAGGGGGTGAGTCAATTTCATCCTATGTTGCAGCCCTTAAAAAGCTTTCCAAACGCAGCGACGTCATTAGGCAGCGTCTTTTCCAAAAAAAAAAATTAACATATTCCAAGGCATGTGAGACAGCGTTAAATTTGGAAGCAGCGGAAATAAATTCCGGTCTAATTGCCCCGATCAACAATATTAAAAAAATCGGCAAAGTAAAAAAATTTGATTGTAGCCAGCCAGCGACGTCAAATACCAAGAAAAAATCTGAACATAAGAAGGCGTGTCGACATTGTGGAAAATCGAACCATGAAAGTTTCCAATGTTAATTCAAGGACGCAATTTGTAATCAATGTGGCCAGGCGGGTCATGTAAAACCTATGTTAGGGTGTAAAAGGGGGAAAGACAAGAGTTTTAATTTTTCACGAATTTTAATTAATTTACGGAAAACTGGCATCAATTTCCACAAGAAAATAGTAGTAACAGGGTTCGGTGCTTGAAGAGCTTAATTATACTGACAAATAAAAAAAACCCTAACGCAAGAATTTGTTTTTACGTGCGCCACTGAAGGTATGACTAGTTATAACTTATGTTTGTTGTAATGATTTTAAGAAAACTATTGTAGTAAAATTATACGCTAGCTTGTGGCCCACGGGTAGCTCCAGTCGGCGGGGGGGGGGGGGGGGGGTAGGTTCGTGGTGGAGGCAGGGCTTCAAAATGAAAAGAAAGAACACTATTTTGGTTAACAATAATAAATATATAATGATATAATTATAATAAATTAAAGCTATATAGGTATATATAAAAAAAATATTTAAAGGTAACTCTAAAGGGGGGGGGATAGTACGGTTAATTAATTAGGCCTGTTTAAATAACTAAACTGGTCTTATATGTGCGAACTCGTTACGGCGACCGGAAGATATTTCACTTAACGGACGGTTGACCAATCTTTTAAGACTCGGTGAAATTGAGATTTAAATAGAAATCGAATATTGAGTGTAAAAATATTAACGGGCCCCTTGACTCACGTTATACTCCTAGAGTGCTACTGTTTTTCCCTTCCCTAAAATCTTACGACTACAACTTATCTGTCCCGAGCCTCCAATCTACGTTGACAAGAGACACTATGATCCTGGAAGCTCCAACCCAGGGCTACAATCCCACGCAGCGGTTACGGTACAAGACTGCGCCAACAGCCCAGGCTAGACGGCAACCAGACAGGTCCGGAACGAAGACGTGGACAGACTAAATCCAATATTGACCGGCAGGAACATACAGTACCTTCGCCCGTCCACACACGGACCGACGGAGCTGGACACTGAACAGGACAGACAGACAGGCACAGGCAGACACACAGACACACAGACACAGGCCCTAAAAGGAGAACCATGTCTTAATATACCTATGAAATATGGCAAGGTCTGGAAATATTAACTCACTTAGATATTGTGTGGCCTCTGGTGACCTTCGGAGTAACTCAATGTCCAAAGGATAGTATCATCCACAGCTGAAAAGAAAGAGCTGGTGAAATGGTGGCACGTGGTCGTGAAGGTCAAGGCTTACCAAGGTGCATCTGAAGAAATCGGCAATATCCGACGAATCCCTTGTCGAAATGAAGAATAACCTACTTCGGTTTCTTCTTTACACGGCGTTTTCCGATTTATCCGAATTTATCGATTACTCACGGTACTCAACTACCATGAATTTTTTACGGAGAACACCGGTGCAACCTCTTCAGGCACCCTTGCTGATGGGAAATGTCCAAAATGACAGATGACTCACCAGAACCACAAAACATTAAATCTACCAAAAGTACCATTCGAGAACGCTATAACCCGGAGGCTATTCAACCTTTATATCTTTCCCAGTCGCAACTATATTCGTTAGCGGGTATTCCTAATAAACAAACTTGCAAATAAACAACAATTTCATTAATCGCGCACAACAATCGTTGCTAAGTAGCCAAAACCCTCAGCTGACAAGGCCCGTTAGAAGAAGAAGAATCTACAACCGGCCGGCAAAATCTACTAAATGTCAAACCAATAATAACCTCACTTAATTTGTCTGTCAGATCATCAAACAAGGGTTCGAGAAAATAGGAACTGGAACTTTTCTCATGGTCTCTGGCATGGTAATTCACATTCAGCACGCTCTAAAAAACCCCATTATATATCTCAAAAATATTCCACAGGTATCAAACGGTGAAATTCCGAGAATCAAGCCCGGCAACGGAGCAAATGACTGCCCCGATTACTAGCACTTCCCAGCAGCACCAAGGCCTCGTATACAGGCAAAACCTGTGGCCCGCAATGCAAGAAACAGTAAGAACTCACGGCTTTGGCCTTTTCGGGTTTTAATAACGACTCTTTTTAGTATTCGATGAACTCCCTACGTCTGCGGTGAGAATGGAGCTCGGTGGCAGTGATTAGTGAAGTGATATGTGAAAACACATGCTACCTATGTGAAACAATTTACAAGGATGCCCACGGTAAATACAATGATTCATCTAAGTACTGTGTTTGTTCTTACTTCGGGAAAGAAGTCTGTTCGAAACCAATCGAATCTCGACTAAGAAAAAGGCTACTAATCGTTAACTCCTGTAAGGACAAATTCTACTCGTAACACCTATTTGTCCAAGGAAACAAAAAACACCATTTCAATAAATATGTATCGGTTGACGACGATGAAGATTTTTCTGATTCTGATCTTAATTTGTATAATATTACTTCAGATAGTGATACGGATTGCCCGGTAAAAATAAATATTTGTGTAAATGATAAATTGATAAATTTTGAATGTGATTCTGGGTCCCCGATTTCGGCGATATCTGACATTTTTTTCGAAAATAATTTTTCTAAGTTAATTATTAATAAACCTGATGTAAATCTAAGAACTTATGGAGGGAAGCCACTAAATACCTTAAATACCACAGGTCAGTGTGAGCTATAAAAAAATAACTCTAAATCTAAATTTATTTATAATTAAAGATGGGGGACCACCTATCGTGGGAAGAAAATGGATGAGAAGTTTAAAGATCTCTGTTGATAAATTGCTATTAAATATAAATGAGTCTCATGCTACAATTGACAAACCAAAAACTTACAAAATAAATTCCCCGAAGTCTTTAAAGAAGGTTTAGGTAAATTTAATAAAGGTTTGGCACATCTTTACGTAAAAAACCACGCCATACCTGTTTTTTGCAAACCCCGAACAATGGCTTTAGCATTAAAAGATAAGGTCGAGAAAGAATTAATTAAATTAGTAGAAATGCAAATTTTGACTCCTGTAGAATATAGTGATTGGGCGACTCCAATAGTTCCTGTTTAAAAAAAAACTGGGGATATTAGGATTTGTGGGGATTACAAAATTACCCTGAACCCACATTTTTATGTTGATAAATACCCTCTTCCTAAAATTGAACATTTATTTGCTGAATTAAATGGAGGGTACTTTTTCAGTAAAATTGATTTATCACAAGCCTATGCCCAAATTGAACTAGATGAGGAATCTAAAAAGTTGGTCACATTAAATACACATAAAGGTTTATTCCAAGTGAATAGACTACCCTTTGGAGTAGCTTCAAGTCCAGGCATATTTCAACGATGTATTGAAAATATTTTTGCTGTAATAAAACACGTGACTATCTTTTTAGATTGTAACGAAATTTATGCTAACTTTCGTTACTACGGTAATAACCTTTTGACTCTCCCGATATACCGCGGATTTTGAACCCCAAATTACCGCCACCATTAGGCAACCAGCCATACACAGTAATACCGTAATACCTGGAATTTACAAATTTCACAAGTTTATTCATATACAGGTACGTTGTTTCTTTGCCTTTCTAATTTAGCCTCAAACAAATTCATATAATTAACAAATTGAAATTAATGAGGTATGTATAAGAGCAAAGGCCTCAAATAATATGTTGGTTGCTTGAAGAAGACGAACCTAACCTTTATTGTTTTGGTGGTCTGGAAATCACAAGGATAGGTAGGAGTGACAGACAATTTCCGCTGGCTTTTTCCTCTCTGCTCGTCGTCGAGACAACAAGTGCGGTACTGATTCAGCTTATGCACGTTTGATTTTTCCTTCGGAATTTTCAATCTTTGTTCATCGTGCATGGGTTTCATCTTTTACTAGCGTGATTTAGTGTAAAAAAGACTGTTATCATTAAGTTTTGCGTGCTAGGCTGATATTTTGGTTTTCTGTTATTTTTCATGTGACCACGCCGGAGTTTCGTCGGTGGTGTTAGGTTTTCCACGGACCAAGCGGTCTCGAGGACACCGTTGAAGGCTGAGCAGCGAAGGTTGATAGCGTTTGGTTCTGGCTGCGACGACACCGCGGTTTGGGGTGAGTATTTTTCGATTTTTAATTTTTTTGAATATTGGCTTTGCCGTCTTTGCGAAAAATATCTCACTACCAGATCGACTGTGCCTTTGGGAACCACTAGCCATCGGCTGATCGCCTTATCAGACCGTTATTATTGTTATTTTAATATTAAATTTTATGGTGAAAGGAACTCACCGTTTTCGAGTCAGTAGCACACGGTAAAAATAGTTGATTAGCTCGGAGCATTATTATTATTCTTTTACACTAAATCAGCCGCTTTTTGAGTGCCGCAGCCTTGTTGTTTAAATGACAGATTGTTTTTTTTATATTCTTATTAATGTTTTGAGTAGAGAAGAAGCCTGAATTTTTCTGTTATCTGCTGATCAAATTTCAGTAATTTTTTATATTAAAAGCGATTACATATTTGTTTTTTTTATTAAGTGTCAAGGAAATCAAGTTCTTATTGTACAATATAGCAGTACAAGCTTTTGTACTGCATCATGTTTTAATCACTTTTCTCAAGTCAGGAATATCACCATTTGATTGTCGTTTTTCGTATAGTTATAGTTTGTTGGAAATTTCTTAAGCTGTCACTGTGCACAGTTGTATTATTATAATATAAAAATTTCACCATTATTAAATAGGTATAGCACCTAGTTGATCTTTGTAAAAGCCACCGGCTTATTTCCTGAGTGTTAGAACAGACACTGTGGTTTTGATTTCTTTTTACATGTAACCACACCAACAAAGGAAGGACTACGCATACCAACACTACCACCAACCAACCACGATCGTACTATATTGGTACCTGTCGCAGCACATCACAGAACCCCACTCAAAACTCACGACCTGCCTCCAGCGAGAGCTAGCTGTGGAAGTGCACACCGTATTCAAAGGAGTCTGGGTGACGTGTGGCTGTGCAGCTACCTATCGTCCACAATATTCGAGGTATCCTCCAAAAGCAGTGCTAGTCGAAAATTCCAAAGAACCTTTAAGGTGTCGACTGTTCTAACAAGTACAAACTTATATAACAAACTTTTAAACGATAATTTTACCTAATTTTTTTGTTGTAAAAAGCTGAGCGATTTCCTACAGACTTGTAAGACGTGGTTCGGAAGATATTTCACTTAACGGACGGTTGACCAATCTTTTAAGACTCGGTGAAATTGAGATTTAAATAGAAATCGAATATTGAGTGTAAAAATATTAACGGGCCCCTTGACTCACGTTATACTCCTAGAGTGCTACTGTTTTTCCCTTCCCTAAAATCTTACGACTACAACTTATCTGTCCCGAGCCTCCAATCTACGTTGACAAGAGACACTATGATCCTGGAAGCTCCAACCCAGGGCTACAATCCCACGCAGCGGTTACGGTACAAGACTGCGCCAACAGCCCAGGCTAGACGGCAACCAGACAGGTCCGGAACGAAGACGTGGACAGACTAAATCCAATATTGACCGGCAGGAACATACAGTACCTTCGCCCGTCCACACACGGACCGACGGAGCTGGACACTGAACAGGACAGACAGACAGGCACAGGCAGACACACAGACACACAGACACAGGCCCTAAAAGGAGAACCATGTCTTAATATACCTATGAAATATGGCAAGGTCTGGAAATATTAACTCACTTAGATATTGTGTGGCCTCTGGTGACCTTCGGAGTAACTCAATGTCCAAAGGATAGTATCATCCACAGCTGAAAAGAAAGAGCTGGTGAAATGGTGGCACGTGGTCGTGAAGGTCAAGGCTTACCAAGGTGCATCTGAAGAAATCGGCAATATCCGACGAATCCCTTGTCGAAATGAAGAATAACCTACTTCGGTTTCTTCTTTACACGGCGTTTTCCGATTTATCCGAATTTATCGATTACTCACGGTACTCAACTACCATGAATTTTTTACGGAGAACACCGGTGCAACCTCTTCAGGCACCCTTGCTGATGGGAAATGTCCAAAATGACAGATGACTCACCAGAACCACAAAACATTAAATCTACCAAAAGTACCATTCGAGAACGCTATAACCCGGAGGCTATTCAACCTTTATATCTTTCCCAGTCGCAACTATATTCGTTAGCGGGTATTCCTAATAAACAAACTTGCAAATAAACAACAATTTCATTAATCGCGCACAACAATCGTTGCTAAGTAGCCAAAACCCTCAGCTGACAAGGCCCGTTAGAAGAAGAAGAATCTACAACCGGCCGGCAAAATCTACTAAATGTCAAACAAATAATAACCTCACTTAATTTGTCTGTCAGATCATCAAACAAGGGTTCGAGAAAATAGGAACTGGAACTTTTCTCATGGTCTCTGGCATGGTAATTCACATTCAGCACGCTCTAAAAAACCCCATTATATATCTCAAAAATATTCCACAGGTATCAAACGGTGAAATTCCGAGAATCAAGCCCGGCAACGGAGCAAATGACTGCCCCGATTACTAGCACTTCCCAGCAGCGCCAAGGCCTCGTATACAGGCAAAACCTGTGGCCCGCAATGCAAGAAACAGTAAGAACTCACGGCTTTGGCCTTTTCGGGTTTTAATAACGACTCTTTTTAGTATTCGATGAACTCCCTACGTCTGCGGTGAGAATGGAGCTCGGTGGCAGTGATTAGTGAAGTGATATGTGAAAACACATGCTACCTATGTGAAACAATTTACAAGGATGCCCACGGTAAATACAATGATTCATCTAAGTACTGTGTTTGTTCTTACTTCGGGAAAGAAGTCTGTTCGAAACCAATCGAATCTCGACTAAGAAAAAGGCTACTAATCGTTAACTCCTGTAAGGACAAATTCTACTCGTAACACCTATTTGTCCAAGGAAACAAAAAACACCATTTCAATAAATATGTATCGGTTGACGACGATGAAGATTTTTCTGATTCTGATCTTAATTTGTATAATATTACTTCAGATAGTGATACGGATTGCCCGGTAAAAATAAATATTTGTGTAAATGATAAATTGATAAATTTTGAATGTGATTCTGGGTCCCCGATTTCGGCGATATCTGACATTTTTTTCGAAAATAATTTTTCTAAGTTAATTATTAATAAACCTGATGTAAATCTAAGAACTTATGGAGGGAAGCCACTAAATACCTTAAATACCACAGGTCAGTGTGAGCTATAAAAAAATAACTCTAAATCTAAATTTATTTATAATTAAAGATGGGGGACCACCTATCGTGGGAAGAAAATGGATGAGAAGTTTAAAGATCTCTGTTGATAAATTGCTATTAAATATAAATGAGTCTCATGCTACAATTGACAAACCAAAAACTTACAAAATAAATTCCCCGAAGTCTTTAAAGAAGGTTTAGGTAAATTTAATAAAGGTTTGGCACATCTTTACGTAAAAAACCACGCCATACCTGTTTTTTGCAAACCCCGAACAATGGCTTTAGCATTAAAAGATAAGGTCGAGAAAGAATTAATTAAATTAGTAGAAATGCAAATTTTGACTCCTGTAGAATATAGTGATTGGGCGACTCCAATAGTTCCTGTTTTAAAAAAAACTGGGGATATTAGGATTTGTGGGGATTACAAAATTACCCTGAACCCACATTTTTATGTTGATAAATACCCTCTTCCTAAAATTGAACATTTATTTGCTGAATTAAATGGAGGGTACTTTTTCAGTAAAATTGATTTATCACAAGCCTATGCCCAAATTGAACTAGATGAGGAATCTAAAAAGTTGGTCACATTAAATACACATAAAGGTTTATTCCAAGTGAATAGACTACCCTTTGGAGTAGCTTCAAGTCCAGGCATATTTCAACGATGTATTGAAAATATTTTTGCTGTAATAAAACACGTGACTATCTTTTTAGATTGTAACGAAATTTATGCTAACTTTCGTTACTACGGTAATAACCTTTTGACTCTCCCGATATACCGCGGATTTTGAACCCCAAATTACCGCCACCATTAGGCAACCAGCCATACACAGTAATACCGTAATACCTGGAATTTACAAATTTCACAAGTTTATTCATATACAGGTACGTTGTTTCTTTGCCTTTCTAATTTAGCCTCAAACAAATTCATATAATTAACAAATTGAAATTAATGAGGTATGTATAAGAGCAAAGGCCTCAAATAATATGTTGGTTGCTTGAAGAAGACGAACCTAACCTTTATTGTTTTGGTGGTCTGGAAATCACAAGGATAGGTAGGAGTGACAGACAATTTCCGCTGGCTTTTTCCTCTCTGCTCGTCGTCGAGACAACAAGTGCGGTACTGATTCAGCTTATGCACGTTTGATTTTTCCTTCGGAATTTTCAATCTTTGTTCATCGTGCATGGGTTTCATCTTTTACTAGCGTGATTTAGTGTAAAAAAGACTGTTATCATTAAGTTTTGCGTGCTAGGCTGATATTTTGGTTTTCTGTTATTTTTCATGTGACCACGCCGGAGTTTCGTCGGTGGTGTTAGGTTTTCCACGGACCAAGCGGTCTCGAGGACACCGTTGAAGGCTGAGCAGCGAAGGTTGATAGCGTTTGGTTCTGGCTGCGACGACACCGCGGTTTGGGGTGAGTATTTTTCGATTTTTCATTTTTTTGAATATTGGCTTTGCCGTCTTTGCGAAAAATATCTCACTACCAGATCGACTGTGCCTTTGGGAACCACTAGCCATCGGCTGATCGCCTTATCAGACCGTTATTATTGTTATTTTAATATTAAATTTTATGGTGAAAGGAACTCACCGTTTTCGAGTCAGTAGCACACGGTAAAAATAGTTGATTAGCTCGGAGCATTATTATTATTCTTTTACACTAAATCAGCCGCTTTTTGAGTGCCGCAGCCTTGTTGTTTAAATGACAGATTGTTTTTTTTATATTCTTATTAATGTTTTGAGTAGAGAAGAAGCCTGAATTTTTTTGTTATCTGCTGATCAAATTTCAGTAATTTTTTATATTAAAAGCGATTACATATTTGTTTTTTTTATTAAGTGTCAAGGAAATCAAGTTCTTATTGTACAATATAGCAGTACAAGCTTTTGTACTGCATCATGTTTTAATCACTTTTCTCAAGTCAGGAATATCACCATTTGATTGTCGTTTTTCGTATAGTTATAGTTTGTTGGAAATTTCTTAAGCTGTCACTGTGCACAGTTGTATTATTATAATATAAAAATTTCACCATTATTAAATAGGTATAGCACCTAGTTGATCTTTGTAAAAGCCACCGGCTTATTTCCTGAGTGTTAGAACAGACACTGTGGTTTTGATTTCTTTTTACATGTAACCACACCAACAAAGGAAGGACTACGCATACCAACACTACCACCAACCAACCACGATCGTACTATATTGGTACCTGTCGCAGCACATCACAGAACCCCACTCAAAACTCACGACCTGCCTCCAGCGAGAGCTAGCTGTGGAAGTGCACACCGTATTCAAAGGAGTCTGGGTGACGTGTGGCTGTGCAGCTACCTATCGTCCACAATATTCGAGGTATCCTCCAAAAGCAGTGCTAGTCGAAAATTCCAAAGAACCTTTAAGGTGTCGACTGTTCTAACAAGTACAAACTTATATAACAAACTTTTAAACGATAATTTTACCTAATTTTTTTGTTGTAAAAAGCTGAGCGATTTCCTACAGACTTGTAAGACGTGGTTCGGAAGATATTTCACTTAACGGACGGTTGACCAATCTTTTAAGACTCGGTGAAATTGAGATTTAAATAGAAATCGAATATTGAGTGTAAAAATATTAACGGGCCCCTTGACTCACGTTATACTCCTAGAGTGCTACTGTTTTTCCCTTCCCTAAAATCTTACGACTACAACTTATCTGTCCCGAGCCTCCAATCTACGTTGACAAGAGACACTATGATCCTGGAAGCTCCAACCCAGGGCTACAATCCCACGCAGCGGTTACGGTACAAGACTGCGCCAACAGCCCAGGCTAGACGGCAACCAGACAGGTCCGGAACGAAGACGTGGACAGACTAAATCCAATATTGACCGGCAGGAACATACAGTACCTTCGCCCGTCCACACACGGACCGACGGAGCTGGACACTGAACAGGACAGACAGACAGGCACAGGCAGACACACAGACACACAGACACAGGCCCTAAAAGGAGAACCATGTCTTAATATACCTATGAAATATGGCAAGGTCTGGAAATATTAACTCACTTAGATATTGTGTAGCCTCTGGTGACCTTCGGAGTAACTCAATGTCCAAAGGATAGTATCATCCACAGCTGAAAAGAAAGAGCTGGTGAAATGGTGGCACGTGGTCGTGAAGGTCAAGGCTTACCAAGGTGCATCTGAAGAAATCGGCAATATCCGACGAATCCCTTGTCGAAATGAAGAATAACCTACTTCGGTTTCTTCTTTACACGGCGTTTTCCGATTTATCCGAATTTATCGATTACTCACGGTACTCAACTACCATGAATTTTTTACGGAGAACACCGGTGCAACCTCTTCAGGCACCCTTGCTGATGGGAAATGTCCAAAATGACAGATGACTCACCAGAACCACAAAACATTAAATCTACCAAAAGTACCATTCGAGAACGCTATAACCCGGAGGCTATTCAACCTTTATATCTTTCCCAGTCGCAACTATATTCGTTAGCGGGTATTCCTAATAAACAAACTTGCAAATAAACAACAATTTCATTAATCGCGCACAACAATCGTTGCTAAGTAGCCAAAACCCTCAGCTGACAAGGCCCGTTAGAAGAAGAAGAATCTACAACCGGCCGGCAAAATCTACTAAATGTCAAACCAATAATAACCTCACTTAATTTGTCTGTCAGATCATCAAACAAGGGTTCGAGAAAATAGGAACTGGAACTTTTCTCATGGTCTCTGGCATGGTAATTCACATTCAGCACGCTCTAAAAAACCCCATTATATATCTCAAAAATATTCCACAGGTATCAAACGGTGAAATTCCGAGAATCAAGCCCGGCAACGGAGCAAATGACTGCCCCGATTACTAGCACTTCCCAGCAGCACCAAGGCCTCGTATACAGGCAAAACCTGTGGCCCGCAATGCAAGAAACAGTAAGAACTCACGGCTTTGGCCTTTTCGGGTTTTAATAACGACTCTTTTTAGTATTCGATGAACTCCCTACGTCTGCGGTGAGAATGGAGCTCGGTGGCAGTGATTAGTGAAGTGATATGTGAAAACACATGCTACCTATGTGAAACAATTTACAAGGATGCCCACGGTAAATACAATGATTCATCTAAGTACTGTGTTTGTTCTTACTTCGGGAAAGAAGTCTGTTCGAAACCAATCGAATCTCGACTAAGAAAAAGGCTACTAATCGTTAACTCCTGTAAGGACAAATTCTACTCGTAACACCTATTTGTCCAAGGAAACAAAAAACACCATTTCAATAAATATGTATCGGTTGACGACGATGAAGATTTTTCTGATTCTGATCTTAATTTGTATAATATTACTTCAGATAGTGATACGGATTGCCCGGTAAAAATAAATATTTGTGTAAATGATAAATTGATAAATTTTGAATGTGATTCTGGGTCCCCGATTTCGGCGATATCTGACATTTTTTTCGAAAATAATTTTTCTAAGTTAATTATTAATAAACCTGATGTAAATCTAAGAACTTATGGAGGGAAGCCACTAAATACCTTAAATACCACAGGTCAGTGTGAGCTATAAAAAAATAACTCTAAATCTAAATTTATTTATAATTAAAGATGGGGGACCACCTATCGTGGGAAGAAAATGGATGAGAAGTTTAAAGATCTCTGTTGATAAATTGCTATTAAATATAAATGAGTCTCATGCTACAATTGACAAACCAAAAACTTACAAAATAAATTCCCCGAAGTCTTTAAAGAAGGTTTAGGTAAATTTAATAAAGGTTTGGCACATCTTTACGTAAAAAACCACGCCATACCTGTTTTTTGCAAACCCCGAACAATGGCTTTAGCATTAAAAGATAAGGTCGAGAAAGAATTAATTAAATTAGTAGAAATGCAAATTTTGACTCCTGTAGAATATAGTGATTGGGCGACTCCAATAGTTCCTGTTTTAAAAAAAACTGGGGATATTAGGATTTGTGGGGATTACAAAATTACCCTGAACCCACATTTTTATGTTGATAAATACCCTCTTCCTAAAATTGAACATTTATTTGCTGAATTAAATGGAGGGTACTTTTTCAGTAAAATTGATTTATCACAAGCCTATGCCCAAATTGAACTAGATGAGGAATCTAAAAAGTTGGTCACATTAAATACACATAAAGGTTTATTCCAAGTGAATAGACTACCCTTTGGAGTAGCTTCAAGTCCAGGCATATTTCAACGATGTATTGAAAATATTTTTGCTGTAATAAAACACGTGACTATCTTTTTAGATTGTAACGAAATTTATGCTAACTTTCGTTACTACGGTAATAACCTTTTGACTCTCCCGATATACCGCGGATTTTGAACCCCAAATTACCGCCACCATTAGGCAACCAGCCATACACAGTAATACCGTAATACCTGGAATTTACAAATTTCACAAGTTTATTCATATACAGGTACGTTGTTTCTTTGCCTTTCTAATTTAGCCTCAAACAAATTCATATAATTAACAAATTGAAATTAATGAGGTATGTATAAGAGCAAAGGCCTCAAATAATATGTTGGTTGCTTGAAGAAGACGAACCTAACCTTTATTGTTTTGGTGGTCTGGAAATCACAAGGATAGGTAGGAGTGACAGACAATTTCCGCTGGCTTTTTCCTCTCTGCTCGTCGTCGAGACAACAAGTGCGGTACTGATTCAGCTTATGCACGTTTGATTTTTCCTTCGGAATTTTCAATCTTTGTTCATCGTGCATGGGTTTCATCTTTTACTAGCGTGATTTAGTGTAAAAAAGACTGTTATCATTAAGTTTTGCGTGCTAGGCTGATATTTTGGTTTTCTGTTATTTTTCATGTGACCACGCCGGAGTTTCGTCGGTGGTGTTAGGTTTTCCACGGACCAAGCGGTCTCGAGGACACCGTTGAAGGCTGAGCAGCGAAGGTTGATAGCGTTTGGTTCTGGCTGCGACGACACCGCGGTTTGGGGTGAGTATTTTTCGATTTTTCATTTTTTTGAATATTGGCTTTGCCGTCTTTGCGAAAAATATCTCACTACCAGATCGACTGTGCCTTTGGGAACCACTAGCCATCGGCTGATCGCCTTATCAGACCGTTATTATTGTTATTTTAATATTAAATTTTATGGTGAAAGGAACTCACCGTTTTCGAGTCAGTAGCACACGGTAAAAATAGTTGATTAGCTCGGAGCATTATTATTATTCTTTTACACTAAATCAGCCGCTTTTTGAGTGCCGCAGCCTTGTTGTTTAAATGACAGATTGTTTTTTTTATATTCTTATTAATGTTTTGAGTAGAGAAGAAGCCTGAATTTTTTTGTTATCTGCTGATCAAATTTCAGTAATTTTTTATATTAAAAGCGATTACATATTTGTTTTTTTTTATTAAGTGTCAAGGAAATCAAGTTCTTATTGTACAATATAGCAGTACAAGCTTTTGTACTGCATCATGTTTTAATCACTTTTCTCAAGTCAGGAATATCACCATTTGATTGTCGTTTTTCGTATAGTTATAGTTTGTTGGAAATTTCTTAAGCTGTCACTGTGCACAGTTGTATTATTATAATATAAAAATTTCACCATTATTAAATAGGTATAGCACCTAGTTGATCTTTGTAAAAGCCACCGGCTTATTTTCTGAGTGTTAGAACAGACACTGTGGTTTTGATTTCTTTTTACATGTAACCACACCAACAAAGGAAGGACTACGCATACCAACACTACCACCAACCAACCACGATCGTACTATATTGGTACCTGTCGCAGCACATCACAGAACCCCACTCAAAACTCACGACCTGCCTCCAGCGAGAGCTAGCTGTGGAAGTGCACACCGTATTCAAAGGAGTCTGGGTGACGTGTGGCTGTGCAGCTACCTATCGTCCACAATATTCGAGGTATCCTCCAAAAGCAGTGCTAGTCGAAAATTCCAAAGAACCTTTAAGGTGTCGACTGTTCTAACAAGTACAAACTTATATAACAAACTTTTAAACGATAATTTTACCTAATTTTTTTGTTGTAAAAAGCTGAGCGATTTCCTACAGACTTGTAAGACGTGGTTCATAAAGATAACCATTAAATCTGGTATTTTTTTTATTGTCTTGTTTTATTTGAGATCCATCTTCTATACTCAGTTTGGGTGTTATAAAAAAAAGTATAATTATCTGGCTACCAAAAATCAGAGCCGTTTAGTCATACAATTTGGCGTAACCATTCGTGGGGCCCGATTTTTGCTGAGTTCAGAAGTTTTTGGAGTTCAAATAAAAGCTTAGAAGTTTATTCTTGACTTGGAATTTTTGATTACCACTTTGAAAGTTTCTTGTTGATTTTTTCTTTTTTGAATTTTTTCTTGATTTCCTGGAACTGTATAGTGTTCTGAGATTTTTTTTGGTATCTGAATTTTTTTTACTTTTATTAATATGGAGCCTAATAACTTGAAAGAACCTGAACTCACTTATGAACTTAAAGTTCGAGGTATAGATGCTACCGGCAATGTAGAAACCAAACGTAAACGTTTGAGAGGCGTTTTGCACCAAGAAGCTTCTAATAGGAGTTTTGCGAACATAGCCAACCCGATTCCTTTTGCTGATGATGTCAAACAGTTTTTAAATTCTTATTCCGATTTGGTGACTATTATTTCTAGTTTCTCTGGGACCAAAGGTGATGCTTCTTATCGTAGGATTGATTCGAGACTTAACCATCTTTCAAATAGAATTTCACACATGAATGCCGAGACTGCAGACGATGACAGTCAAGTGGCAGCGTTCAAATTAAAATTAATCGATCTCGAAGGAGAGTTTGCTTCAAAAACAGTTGAGTCTTTGCCTGTGGCATCTACTCCTACCGAACATGCTATTATGACCTTGCCATCTGCCTCAAGGTCAATTTCTGCACATAAATGGAACTTATCTTTTGCTGGCACCAGTCAGGAATCTCTTCTTTCTTTTCTGGAAAAAGTTGAGTTATTGCGAGAGGCTCGTGGAGTCACAAAATCTGAATTATTTTCTTCGGCGTGTGACCTTTTCAAGGGACAAGCTTGGACTTGGTATGCCAATAATAAAAATAGAGTTAACACTTGGGATGAGTTAGTGCAAAAACTTAAAGAAGATTTTTTACCTTACCATTACGATTATGATTTAATGGAGGAAATAAAAAATAGAACACAAGGTTCTCATGAACGTGTATCACTTTTTATTACCGTTATGGAAGGTCTTTTTAAGAGACTTACTAAATTACCCGACGAGATTTCCATCGTAACGCAAATTAGGAGGAATCTTTTGCCTCATTTTATTTCCCATTTGGCATTACATGAAATTAAGACCATTTCAGAGCTTTCTACCTTATGTAAGAGAATCGAAGAATCACTTTCTTGGTCCGAAAGGTATCATACCCCACCTTCTCGTACATCTGGCCTACTGGAGCCAGACTTAAGTTGTTTACCGTCATCCAGTCGTCAAAATTTTACCTCTCGAAACAACTCGCATAATGCAAATGTAATTTCTGATATTCGCTGTTGGAATTGTGATCAAAATGGACATGTCTGTTGGGATTGCACGCGACCAAGAAATATTTTTTGTTACTCTTGTGGAGCAAAAAATACCACTAGGAATAAGTGTCAAAATTGTCATTCAAAAAACGTGACACGCGCCAGTGGCGGTACCGTTCGAGCAGTCACTGGCCAAAATACTCAAAATCCCGGAAGTTTTCGAAGTTCACAAAATCTAGATACTTCGTCAACCAGAACAAGCAACAACAATCACAACAATCAGTCCAAAGAGACCACAGACCAACGACGGAACTAAGGGATCTTGATTGGGAAAAATGGCGTGAGGTAGTTCGCAAGTTTCTAGAAGTCAAGCCAATTAAATATAATATTAATTCCCTTTTTTCTAAAAAGAGTCAAGATAATCGTAACTACATCCCTATTTCAATTTATGGTCATAAGTTCCTTGCGTTGGTAGATGATGGCTCCAATGCCACAATTTTAGGTTCCGGTAGTATTGAATTCTTGCGTAAAAATAATATTAAACTTTATACTGACGATGCCACAAGTGTCTCCCTCGCTGATGGTTTTCCTATCGATTTTCGAGGTTATGTTTGTTTGCCATTAAAATTGAACAATCAAACCAGACGTATACCTGTTTTAGTTATCCCTTCACTTATGCACGAATTTATTTTGGGTATGGACGCCCTAAAAGCTTTTAAATTTAATATTAATTATGGTGATTCGACTTATTCTTTACCTGAACCAAACCGTCCAAGTATTTCAACAGTAAATACTATTCAACCTGTATCCGAATTATCTGGTGATCAGCAAAAATCACTTGAATCTGTTATCACACTTTTTAAAGGAATTTCTTCGACAGACAAGCTAGGCTTAACCCATTTAATTTCGCATTATATTGACACCGGTGATGCTAAACCTTTTAGGCAAAGACAATATCCTTTGTCGCATGCCATGCAGGATCATTTAAATAAGGAAGTGGACGAGATGCTTAGACTTGGGATAATTGAACCGTCACAGTCACCATGGTCTAGCCCTTTATGGTTAGTTACGAAGAAATCAGGCGAATATCGTGTTTGTTTTGATGGTCGTAAGTTAAACGAACTCACTGTCAAAGATTCATATCCTTTACCATTAATCGACAACATTTTGAACAAATTACGCGATGCCAAGTATTTAACATCTATTGACCTACGTAAGGCCTTTTATCAAATACCTTTAGAGCAATCCTCCCGTCCAAAAACAGCTTTTATAGTGCATGGAAGAGGTGTTTTCCAATTTAAGGTTATGCCATTTGGCCTTTCAAATTCTCCTCAAACTATCATGCGTTTAATGAATCAGGTTATCGACCCGAGTCTTGAACCTTTTGCTTTTGTTTATTTAGATGACATTATCGTTGCTACACCCGATTTTTCAACTCATATTAATGTTTTAACAAAAATTTTTCACCGTTTAAAAGATGCCAATTTAACTGTCAATATGGACAAGTGCGAATTCTGTCGCCCTTCACTTACTTACTTAGGTTTTTTGGTCGATAAAGACGGCTTAAGAACAAGTCCAGAGAAAGTAGAGTCAGTTTTGAATTTTCCAACGCCCAAAAGCACAACTCAAATTAAAAGATTTATAGGTCTAGTAAGCTACTATCGTAGGTTCATTAAGAATTTTAGCTCAATAGCTTCGCCTATCACTGATTTGCTTCATGGGCGAAAGAAAGGTCAACCGATTAAATGGACAGAGTCTGCAGAAAATGCCTTTGAAAAGGTTAAAAGATGCCTTACTACCAGTCCCGTTTTAGCTGCACCCCAATTTGACGAACCGTTTATAATTCAGACCGATGCTAGTGATAGTGGTCTTGGTGCTGTATTATACCAAAAATCAGATGGTATGGAACACCCTGTGGCATACGCGAGTCGCACCTTGAATAAATGTGAAAGGAAATACACTGTAACTGAAAAAGAGTGTTTGGGGGTTTTATTCGGTTTGGAGAAGTTTCGCAGTTATATCGAGGGTACGCATTTTACTGTAGAAACTGACCATGCTTCTTTAATTTGGCTTAAAAAATTATCTAATCCTGCTGGTAGATTAGCCAGATGGGCTGTCAAAATGTCCCAGTTTGATTTCACTATAGTCCATAGAAAAGGTTCGACCATGGTAGTTGCTGACGCTTTATCTCGTAGTACTTCTGAGTTAGCTGTTCTAAATGTCACTAGTTTCCAGCCTTGTAAATGGTATCAATCTTTAATTAAAAAAGTTCAAGACAATCCGGATAAATATCCAACGTTTCAGGTTAAGGACAATATTTTGTATAAACATATATTTTTTAAGACTCCTTTGGTTAGCAATTGCTCTGAATGGAAAATAGTAGTTCCCACACCAAACCGTCAGGAAGTACTTCGTATGTACCATGACGATCCCACAAGTGGACATTTTGGCGTGTCAAAAACGTTAGCCAGAGTTTTGGAACTTTATTATTGGACTGGCATACGTAATGACGTGTACCGATACGTCCGGAAATGCCCTGTTTGTGCGGCGAATAAAAGTCCAAACACCACTCGTGCTGGTTTGATGGGTTCTTATAGAAACATTAATTTTCCTTTTCAAATGATATCTGCAGATCTTCTAGGTCCATACCCCAGGTCAAAAAATGGCAATCAATATTTATTTGTTATTGTAGATTGGTTTACCAAGTATGTTTTGATCCACCCTCTATCTAAGGCTACCACTAGAGCAATAACCAAGTTTGTTGAAAATCAAGTATTTCTTGTATATGGCGTTCCACAGATTTTTTGTTGTGACAATGGGACACAATTTACTAGTAATGATTTTAAGAAATTAATGGCTGATTACAGGGTTCAAAAGATTTATTATAACGCGAGATACCACGCTCAGGTGAACCACACTGAACGAGTGAACCGAGTTATAGTCACTGCTTTGAGATCTTGTATCCACGAAAATCACAAAACAATGGGACGTAGATATCTTTAAAATTGCTCAAGCAATAAGGTTAGCCAGACATGACGCAACTGAGTATTCCCCTTCCTTCCTAATGTTCGGACGTAATATTCCAATTTCTGGAGATTATTATGGAAAAATAGCTGAAAATGAAAATAATGTTCCTGAGATAACTAATAAAAATCAGTTAATTGATGACTTGCAACAATTTCCAAAAATATATGAGGATGTTATAAATAAACTAAAGCAAGCTTACAATCGAAATGCTAAGTATTATAATTTAAGGAAGCGTCCATTACAATTTCACGTTGGTGACTGGGTGTGGAAGAAAAATTTTACATTGTCTAGCGCCCCAAATGATTATTCAGCTAAATTAGCTCCTAAATACGTTCCTTGTATTGTTGATAAAGTGATGTCGCCATTGGTTTACCAACTTAAGGATAGAGACGGTAACTGTCTTGGTAAATTTCATATTAAAGATTTAAAGCCTAATTTCGCTGTGGATTATCATTCAGACCTGGATTCGGACGACCTTTCGAGTGAACATTCTGATGACGAGGCAAGTTAAATATTAAAAATAAAATTTTTTGGAGTGACATATCCTAGACGAACATCATTCTAGAATATGTTGCTATGGGTTTTTAGTGGTGGGAGCTTTATTTACTTGAAAAATTTTCAAGGTTACTTTACAATACCCCTATAGTAATTAGCAAAAGGACTTATTATCTGATTTTCTATAGAGTGAGTAAGTAAGGTTGGCAGAACATCAAGCCTAACCAAATCAATAGCTTTGACAAGCCTTTTTTTTTGCTATTTATTCTGACATTTATTTCATATTATTTCTGGTGTCTTTTGAAATTTTGAAATTATCTCTTTTACCTTTAGTATTTTTTTCTTTTATACCCTATTTTCAGGATATCCTCCTGCTAATTTATGTCTTGCGCTTTGCGTTTATTGTGAATTTTGCTAGGTAGGGAAAACTTTACTACTTGTGCTTTTTGTATTTTGATCATTTAGACACTGGGAGATCACCAGTTGTATTCCGTTTATTGTTTTTCTGGGTAAAACGTTACCAGATTATTTTTGCGCATTATGACATTTTTTGGATTTCTAGGGAAAACTTTACTAGTTTACGTACAATTATTTAGCTTGACATATATTCTGGAAATATCGTAATAATACTAAATGGTTATTTTATTCTATCTTTGATTTTCTTAAGATAGCAGACACGAAAATTTCTGAGAAATAGACTTGTCATACGCTATTCGGTGTGACATATCTCTGGACTTTCCATCCATTCAGAATATGTTACAAGGGTTAGACGGTGGGAACTATTATTTAATCGCTCTAGAATTTAGCAAAAGAACCTTATCTAATTTCTATCGAGCACAGTTAGAACAACACCATTTCTAACTTAAATTTAACTTGACAAGCAATTATCATGCTAAGTTTTGTTAAGGTTACAATTTAATATTATCTTGTTTTCTTTTCTGCTTTATAACTCAATTAATTAACTTTATTCTGTCATAATGAAATCAGTTATTCCTGTGGAAGGTTTGATCTTGTTCTTTTGGTATACAGGTTCTAATGCAATCCTTACCTTATTTAATTTTTGATATTTTGCAGGGTTTGTATGGGAATTTTGTTTTTGGTCTTTATGTGACTATTTTTGGCAAGAATGTGGAATCATGGAAGTACCATGTACCTTTAGTGTTCTACTTTATTGTTTTTATTTGGATTGTGACCTCCACAAAATAATTTTGACTACCTAATAATTTTTTTTTGCATATTTGAAAATACCTTAACAATTCTTGTTCTCGTCAGATGTTCAGTTTTTTTTATAAAATTTAATTTTTTAGTCAATTTAAAATTTTGGAAACCTCGGTAAATTTTTTAGTATGCTTATCGGTGAGGTTGATATCTTGAGGCTTAGTCAAGTTAGTCTCGTTTTTTTTTCTCTCTGGTAATATTGTTAGATTTTGTGCAAATCTCCTTTTTAGTACACTTCATTTTTAGTTTTTATGTTTTATTTCGAAGCTACTCCTAACGATTCCCTGGGTGATCCTTTTGGATCCTGAGAGTATTAAAACCGAGCACACAGGTCTGAGGGCGACTGGCCGTAGTCTCAGCAAGAAGTTGTTTTGAATAGTGGGGTTATTACATTCCCTTTCCCTTCCAAAAATCCCTTCCCTGATTTGTGCACTATTTTGGCAATAGGCCCAGTTTAACTTTCATAGTGATTATTAATTACCTTCTGGAATCGAATCTTCTCGTTCCAGACCCACTCTTTACACAGCTGTAGTATGTGACAGGATGGAACCCTCTTGCATACATTTTGGTTTACCTACTTATCTCGTATTGCTTTTATTTTTGTTCACACCTGTGAATCTCTTTTCTCTGAGTCTCTAATCATCAGTATAATTTTTTGATACCTATAATAGGTTACATTCTTTTGGGTGCATGTTGTCATAATTAATAACTTGAGATATACAGTATATATATTTTTAATTAATAATAATTTGGCTCGGATAGCACAAAATGTGTCGAAAAAATATATATCTCCCTTTTGTTGGTTCTTATTTCGGTTTAGATAGCGCCTTGAGTGTCCGAAGTAGGTACCTTAAGAATTTCGCGTAGGCTTATGGAGTGCAGTTATTCATTGACTGACCTACGGTTATTCGCCGGTTATTCTGCATATTTCAAAATGTTTCTTAAATCGTTTTTTTTTTGCAAATAAAATATTCGACTTAGAGTTTGTACTATTCCTTATGGGTTAATTTTGACAATGTCTGAATCATGTGACTCAGAGTTGTAATTGTTTCAAGTTTTCGTTAAATTTCTTCTGTTTACTAATTTTGCAATAGTTATTTTGTTTCTGGTTGAACAATTCCTCTGTACAGGTGAGTTATCACTTAAATGTGTATCCTGAGTGTGCTATGGCCACGGGATTAATAGTTTTGGCTATTGGCTATTAATCTTTCTTCTTCTATCTATAGTCCTTGATGTGGGTCCTGAATCAGGTGGCAGTAGTGTTTACAAATGTTAGTTTCCTCGGGTATTGGGGTAGGCTAAGATTGAGTAACGCGATAGGGACCCTTCGGTGCTCAATACTGGGGAGCTGCAAATGTGTGCGGTGCTGTTCGCAGGGTTCATGAGTCCATCATGCTTCAGGGAGTTACTTTCTTCATTCTTCTCTCCCTTTTCTAATCTTTTAAGGTTAGAAACTTAGGTTAAGTTGGGATTTAAAATTTTTGGGGAGTTAACCTTTTTTCTATTTAAATATTGGGATTTAACTTTTTTGTTTTTTTTGACTGCCTTGACACTACGTATACACACGATGTATGCTGGCGCCCACATGTTTTTTATTATTATTTAAAAATTTCACCTAACAATTGGTTCATAATAAATTCTATTGAATAGTTTCATGTACTTTCAAGTTAAGAAATTTCCTGTCAGGCCTACTTACCTATAAAGACAATTTCTTCAAACAATCATACCTTACCAAGTTTTATCAATATTACTAGTCCAAATAGAGTAGCTCACTGTTTGGCACTAGCTGTGTGTTGCTCGAGGAAAAATACTCAAACTTGAGTTTTCGTATTTTTCCTTACCCGGTTTTGGTGGTGTGTAACGAAATTTATGCTAACTTTCGTTACTACGGTAATAACCTTTTGACTCTCCCGATATACCGCGGATTTTGAACCCCAAATTACCGCCACCATTAGGCAACCAGCCATACACAGTAATACCGTAATACCTGGAATTTACAAATTTCACAAGTTTATTCATATACAGGTACGTTGTTTCTTTGCCTTTCTAATTTAGCCTCAAACAAATTCATATAATTAACAAATTGAAATTAATGAGGTATGTATAAGAGCAAAGGCCTCAAATAATATGTTGGTTGCTTGAAGAAGACGAACCTAACCTTTATTGTTTTGGTGGTCTGGAAATCACAAGGATAGGTAGGAGTGACAGACAATTTCCGCTGGCTTTTTCCTCTCTGCTCGTCGTCGAGACAACAAGTGCGGTACTGATTCAGCTTATGCACGTTTGATTTTTCCTTCGGAATTTTCAATCTTTGTTCATCGTGCATGGGTTTCATCTTTTACTAGCGTGATTTAGTGTAAAAAAGACTGTTATCATTAAGTTTTGCGTGCTAGGCTGATATTTTGGTTTTCTGTTATTTTTCATGTGACCACGCCGGAGTTTCGTCGGTGGTGTTAGGTTTTCCACGGACCAAGCGGTCTCGAGGACACCGTTGAAGGCTGAGCAGCGAAGGTTGATAGCGTTTGGTTCTGGCTGCGACGACACCGCGGTTTGGGGTGAGTATTTTTCGATTTTTCATTTTTTTGAATATTGGCTTTGCCGTCTTTGCGAAAAATATCTCACTACCAGATCGACTGTGCCTTTGGGAACCACTAGCCATCGGCTGATCGCCTTATCAGACCGTTATTATTGTTATTTTAATATTAAATTTTATGGTGAAAGGAACTCACCGTTTTCGAGTCAGTAGCACACGGTAAAAATAGTTGATTAGCTCGGAGCATTATTATTATTCTTTTACACTAAATCAGCCGCTTTTTGAGTGCCGCAGCCTTGTTGTTTAAATGACAGATTGTTTTTTTTATATTCTTATTAATGTTTTGAGTAGAGAAGAAGCCTGAATTTTTTTGTTATCTGCTGATCAAATTTCAGTAATTTTTTATATTAAAAGCGATTACATATTTGTTTTTTTTATTAAGTGTCAAGGAAATCAAGTTCTTATTGTACAATATAGCAGTACAAGCTTTTGTACTGCATCATGTTTTAATCACTTTTCTCAAGTCAGGAATATCACCATTTGATTGTCGTTTTTCGTATAGTTATAGTTTGTTGGAAATTTCTTAAGCTGTCACTGTGCACAGTTGTATTATTATAATATAAAAATTTCACCATTATTAAATAGGTATAGCACCTAGTTGATCTTTGTAAAAGCCACCGGCTTATTTTCTGAGTGTTAGAACAGACACTGTGGTTTTGATTTCTTTTTACATGTAACCACACCAACAAAGGAAGGACTACGCATACCAACACTACCACCAACCAACCACGATCGTACTATATTGGTACCTGTCGCAGCACATCACAGAACCCCACTCAAAACTCACGACCTGCCTCCAGCGAGAGCTAGCTGTGGAAGTGCACACCGTATTCAAAGGAGTCTGGGTGACGTGTGGCTGTGCAGCTACCTATCGTCCACAATATTCGAGGTATCCTCCAAAAGCAGTGCTAGTCGAAAATTCCAAAGAACCTTTAAGGTGTCGACTGTTCTAACAAGTACAAACTTATATAACAAACTTTTAAACGATAATTTTACCTAATTTTTTTGTTGTAAAAAGCTGAGCGATTTCCTACAGACTTGTAAGACGTGGTTCATAAAGTAACCATTAAATCTGGTATTTTTTTTATTGTCTTGTTTTATTTGAGATCCATCTTCTATACTCAGTTTGGGTGTTATAAAAAAAAGTATAATTATCTGGCTACCAAAAATCAGAGCCGTTTAGTCATAAGATGACATCTTAATAACGGGCAGAACACATAATGAACATGTAGAAAATCTTTTCATTGTTTTTCATAAATTGCAAGAATGTGGCTTGAAGGTCCAGTTAAATAAATGTACATTTTTCCAAGATGAAATAAATTTTCTCGGTTACACCATTAATCAGCATGGACTCTCAACATCTAAAGATAAAGTGGAAGCAATTTTAAATGCCCCGTTTCCTAAAAATATTACAGAATTAAAATCATTTTTAGGACTAGTAAATTACTATGGTAAGTTTAAATTAAAAAAATAAAGCAAAAATAAAGCAAGAAATAGCTTCTCCAAAATTATTAGTCCATTATAATCCGGACTTGCCAGTTAGTTTAGCTTGTGATGCGAGCGATTATGCGGTGGGTGGAGTTATTTCTCACATATACCCCAATGGTGATGCACGCCCCATAGCGTTTGCATCCCGTACACTCTCTGATGCAGAAAAAGCTTATAGTCAATTAGATAAAGAGGGAACTGCCATTATATTCTGTCTTAAAAAATTTCACGATTATTTATATGGAAGATTTTTTACACTTTTATGTGATCATAAATCATTAGTCAATATTTTTGGAAGCAAAAAAGGTATGCCCATATATGCAGCTAATAGGTAACAAAGATGGAGCATCATTCTCAGTACGTATAATTATGAAATCAAATATGTTAAATCAGAAGAAAATCATGCAGATGCGTTATCAAGACTACCTTTAAAAAATAAACAAAAGACTTTTTTTGACTATTCACATATTTTGTACTTAGAAGAAAATTTACCCATTGACTATATAAAAATAGCTAATTATACAAAAAAAGATCCTATTTTAAACAATGTATATGGATATTTATTACATGGTTGGCCAGAAGTATCCGAAATTTTAGACGAATTTAAAATATACTATCACAAAAAAGATCAAATGCATTTAGAGCATGGTTGTATCATATGGGGGTACCGAGTAGTTGTTCCAAAAAAATTGCAAATTTTTCTACTTCAACAAATTCACCTTTCGCATATGAGAATCAGTAAATGTAAGTCGATGGCGCGATCCTATTTTTGGTGGCTTCAGTTAGATAACCAAATTGAGCAAATGTGCAAATCGTGTAAAACATGTAATCATTTTTCTAACAATCCACCGAAAACGGAATTGCGGCCGTGGCCTTATGAAGACACTCCTTGGAGAAGGTTACATTTAGATTTTGCAGGCCCTATTTTTGGTAATAAATATTTGATCGTTGTCGATTCATTTTCTAAGTGGCCTGAAGTATTTAAATGTAATCAGAGTGATGCAAAACATGTTATAAATATTTTAAAAAATTTATTTGCAAGATTTGGATTACCTACTAAAATAGTATCGGATAATGGACCTCCATTTACTTCTGCTGAATTTCAAAACTTTTTAGGACTACAAGGCATTCGTCAACTATTTTCCACGCCAAAATACCCTGCAAGTAACGGGCAAGCGAAAAATTCAGTCAAAACGTTTAAAATAGCATTAAAAAAGGCAGTTTTTGGTAATAAAAACCAGAATGAATTCCTTACACAATTTTTGTTTGATTATAGAAACACACCGCATTGCACAACGGGCGAAAGTCCGGCAAAAAAATGTTTCAAAGAAATTTACGCTGTAAATTAAATTTGTTATTGCCGAACTCAAAGCAAATTGTACAGGATAAAGCTGACAAACAAAGACAATATTACGGGGGTAGCCCAAAAAGTTTTGAAATAGGTGAAAGTATTTTACTTAAAAATTTTAAGAATCCAGAGAACCCTGTGTGGTCAGAGGGGGTTATCTCAGGTAAGGAGGGTGAGGTTATTTATGATGTTGTTACGAAAGAGGGTAAAGTAACAAGACGACATTCTAATCAACTCAAACCTTTATCCAGAAGATCTTTAACACCTTCAGCAATTGCACACCAACAACTAACACGGGCACAGTTAAAGATAACGAAACGGTTCTTTCGGAGACAAATAATCCTGAAGTATTGGTGGATTCCCATAGTTCTGGATATTTTCTGAGATTGCGAGATAATAAAGTGGCAAATAATTAAACATTGTCAATTTGTTTGTAAATATTAGGTATTAACTAGTTTAAGGAGGGAAAGTGTTGTATATACGCATTCATATGCATAAAGTAATTAGGGACATAGTGTATAAGGCACAATCTGTTATTACTACTCTGTAGTTTTTTGTATATACTTGGGTTTTTTGTATGAGAATAAATTCACATTATTAAATTGGCTTTCAGTCGTATCATTTCTATAATCAATAATATCCAAGATATTACAGTTCCCTTTTCAATTCATTACATGACTCTCTAAAATAATCAAATTTAGTATAATGTTTAATTAAAGCACCAGAAAATATTGGAATAAATAGCACAATTCGACAAGTCAACACGAGCTGAAGTAGGTATTTCACTTTTAGCTTTAAGCATAAAATTGTAGATAAATTAACTAAATTAATGACTGAAAACAACAAAAACTTTGAACTTACTCTCGACATACACAGTGTAAATACTGTCTCTGATCTCCATTTTCATCGGTTCTGCTATATCACTCGTTTTAATCTTTAGAGGCGTATATTTAGGCTTGCTGCTGGATGTGCCTTCTTCTTCTATCGGTTCCTTCACTGTAGAGATTCCGATTTTTAGGGCATCACAAACACGCTAAAATATAAAATGTTTTTAATTTTAGCCTTTTAAAATCCACTTCTGTGATTTTTAATACCTCCTGGATAGCGTTTAAGGGCAACGAAGGTCCCATGTCTTCTTTTTTCCGCATAAAATACTCCAACAAATTCCTTACAAGTTCCTTGCCTCTATAACACACCTAACGTCTTGCAAACCATTGTTTTTTCTACAAAAATTCCGAGTATAGACTATTTATAGAAAATAGTTTACACTTTCCCAGGTGAAACTTCGCAGTCGCGTTGAATTGATTAATAATTTGATTAATTTAGCAAGCAAACGTCTTGAAGCGCTTTGCAATTGAACTGACGTGCGCTGGCATGGGTTGAATGTTGTTTTAGTTGCCTATCTAAATAAATCGGCTAATCCTCCAACACGACGCTTCGGAGGTCACAGACATAACCGGAATTCTCTGTCTTCGTCACGCGCACATACAAGATATAACAATGGCAGCATTGTGGAAGGTTAAAACGTGCGCTTTTAGACAAAGACGGCATTAGTTACTTTGAGTAGGACGCATGATATACGTTAGTGATTGCTCCTTTTTTTTGACGTGGGGGTGGTAATTCATTATACATAGTTTTTTAATGCGCAATGGGTGAGTTTACCGTAAAGGCAGCGAAAAAGCGCTTTGCTTGCTTTTAGTGTGCGCTTTAAACGCCTTTTTGCACAAATATGGTATCTGTCATTTCAAATAATGGTTTTATCGGGTAATATGCCCTTAATAAGGTTCAAAACGTGACAAAGTAACACCAAATCAACACACAATTTTCAAGTTAGAGAAAAATCGTGGAATTATAACAAATGCGCAAGCGCTGAACTACCGATGCTTCAAAGTACAAGTGGAAAAGCGAACAATTTTTACGCTTCCATTTGTTTAGAGCGGCTTGCTTTCAGCGCGGCTGTCCCACGTCTTCTGGCATAATAGCGCTCCTGCATGCGCATGCATGCGCCTCGAGACGGAAAATGCAACCAATGTTAAATAATTATTGTCGTTGCCTGCCAAAATCACAGATTGCTAAACGGTCAGCTATAACAAAATAGTAGACGATAGTAGACACTTAATATCAATTATTGTTAATCTACGGAAGAGGAGTTATAATTATTATTCTTGTAAATTGACTAATCGGTTTTAAGTGGACTAAATTATGTTCTCACTTACCAGTGATTATCCTCCACTTTGCACTTACCACTTACCCATGATTTTAATTAAACACCTATTATTATAGCCTAGGACGTATTCGGCACTATTTTTGCCGCTGGTGTTTGTAGGTAGGTACCAATAAAACTGAGACCTATATTTATGAAAATTAGCTACGCTAAATTTCCCGCCAAGGCTCTGTTTCATTCGGAACTATCGCCTAACTCCCATAACATAGGCGCAGGGGGCGAATATCACGAAATGGAATTAACCTTGTAGATAATGGGAAAAACTTCGGCGGAACTTCCGCATTCGGAGAGCAAACTTGAGGAATACGGCGGGAAAAATAAAGAAGTTAATGGGCAGTAGATTGGCTATTCCTAAGTTTCTGGAACAAATAAAACTTCGGCTCTTAAAAGTCAGCGATGTCTCCAAAGAATCTGATTTAGAGATGGGTGTTGCTAACCGTAGAGGAGTCATAATATTATTTAAATGATGAACGGCTGTGCACACGTTAGATCAAAAAATGAAATTTATTTAATTGCACACGTTAGATCAAAAAATGAAATTTATTTAATTGTTTTTTATATACCTAGGTACATACGTGTAGTCAACTTATTTAAATTAAACGTAGCAAAGCGCTTTCGGGTCGAGGTTATCATCAATGCTACCTGCAAACAAGGTAATGAAATTTAGAAGCTTGAAAATTTTAAAAAATCAAAAAATCTATTCATAGATTGAGGTTTATTTTTTTAATTTTTAATTTCCTCATTTCTTTAGTTTTCAAGCTTCTAAATTGCTTTATCTCCCTTGTAGGTAGCAAATATGATGGCCTACTGCCGAAAGCGCTTTGCTACGTTGAATTTAAATAAACTGACTTACACGGATACATATACAGTGTCGTCCAAAAAGTTCGCATCATAAGGGGGGAATTTTTAATTATTGTTTTATTTTGTAATTTAATTTTGGGTTTACCTTTTGTTTAAGAAAAGATGAAAAATGACCCACTCAAACGTGGTCACGTGACTTTCTTTATATGTCGAAAATAACATTTAAAAAAATATATCGACAAAAATGGGTTTATGTATTTGTTAAAATATCAAAAAGTTTTTTCTTTTTCAATTTTATGTAAGTGTACCAAACAATGCTCTAATGAAAGATTTAGTTTTTTACCAATTTTTAATATTTATGAAATTTCTGAAAATTTTAAAAACTTGTAACGTCGTAAATTCCATTTTATATCACTAGGATTTTCATTCTATTAACTTTTTACTATTTATTACCGATAAGAATCGGTCAAATTCTGTTATGTTTGCTGCAAAGTTGTGATGTACCCTCTACCATTTAGGGTATAAATTTAGTTGCGTTACGTTTTCCAATTCTAAATTGATGGCAAAATAATAATAATTTAAAATATCATCAAACTATTTTACGTGGCTAAGCAAAATTCTTGACTTTTATGGAACAAATAATTATTACCTTCAAGTTTAATTTCACATTAATCGATATAGACGAGTAGATAATGGATTGACAGTTTAATACTCTTGAAACGGAGAATGATAAAAATATTGACTGTACAAAACAAAAATGAAATTGTTACTATTTACAGGAAATCCTTTAATAGAAGAAAAACAAGAAAAAAATCAAAAAATCAAAGTAGGCCTAACGCTTTGAAATTTTGTACACCTAAGTAGCTTACCACGATAAACAAATTTTCTGTATAACTTTTTTCACTATCATTACAAATAGAGGCAGTTTACTCTTATGCTAATTACCTTTTTTTTTCAATTTTCTGGTCACCCAGTATAAGTAAAGTTATTTTTGTCCATGATAATTTCATTTTAAGAACAAGCAGATCTTTTTATCAAGAATGGCTTTTTCCCGAAAAATCAAATATAAGAAACTTTGCAAGAGTCCGGTAACCCATCTGGGGACACACTGTATGTAGAATAAAATAGTACACAACTCCAGTTGTAAGACAATTACACATTCAAGTTGTCCATTCGTACGTAATATGCTATTTACAACTCTTGTTACGTAAATAATACGTATACTATTATAAGTCCCAAAAAACACTAGCATACAGTAAAAACAGTATTTTCAATCAACAATCAACTGTTCTTCTTCATAATGGGAGAAAAATGGATAGGTAGGTAATATATTCCATATAAATGTCAGACGGATTTATCCATATTTCAATGTTGCCTAGTATCAGAAACAAATTGGATTAGGTAATAACTTTTTACCTATGTAACTAACAATTTTACCCTTGGGGTATTTTTGGGGTTTTCCCATTGTCTGAACACCTTGTAAACACACCGCATAATATTTTACTCTAAAATATGCGAAAATCTAAATTGTGTCAGTGACTTAACGTCTCACGACGAACATCACAATGTACGTCACCCCCTAACTTTTCCTTTCATGCCTAAGTTGATAATTTACTTTAGAACGCAGTGTTATTTAAAAACCCAGTTTATTTCAAATTTAGCTGAAAGTTAATTATAAAACTGTCGGTAGCGCCAAGAATTTAATCCACTTAAAGTAAGTAACTACTGGTTCCAACAGGAAATTAAAAAGGACATATTATTATACCTATACTTCTATTAGCTAAAACTCGATTTTTTTTGTTTCCTTCATCAAATAAGCAGCTTTAGTTTTTAGTTTAGTTAGTTACAAATTAATATACTTTTGCAAATTGTCAGTTTCATTGATATCCCTAATCACAAGTAATACAGACAATTTCTTGGTGACAAGAGAGTCACTTTTTTAGACGAAATATCTTTATAGATAAATATTGTTAATCTACATTGCGAAGAAATTGTATACTGTAACTGTATGATAAAGAGCGTGATTCAGTTTGGGTTTCCACATGGACGTGTTAAAGAAAACATGGAAAATTTTCAAACTGCTTGTATTTTTGTATTCAATAAAAGTAAATAAAAGTAAATTCGTTACAATTATTACACATGACAGATAAATCCATTCAAAATGACCGCCTGTACTCCCAAGATATGATGTTATCAACTTGTCACCATTTCCGATAACAGCTCTGTAATAATAGTGCTTGATTTGTTCCTGTAGGCACTGCTTTTCAATTAACTCAAAAGAAATAACTCTGAAGAAGTGATATCGCTTTACCTTGGCGGCATTCCTTGAAAAGATGCGGCTTAGAAATTTTGTGCGTAATAAAGTTATTGCTTTTGCCGTTGTGTAACAGGTGGCACTATCCTGTTGGAACCAAAGATCTTCGATATCGGTACTTTTCAACTGTTCCTATAAAAAGTCTGTAATCACCGTCCGATATGCAACTGCATTTCGAATTTTTTACGATAATTTAATACATTGCACGTGCTTAGGTCATGGGCTTAACTGCATAGCTGAAACGATAAGATTGCAATATCCGTTGGTTAATAAATTAATAAAAAATGTCAAAAAAATATTTATAAAAGCTCCATGGAGAGTGCAATTTTTTAAAGAGAGATTGCCTGATATTCCTCTACCCCCAGAACCAGTTTTAACGAGATGGGGAACTTGGCTAGATGCTGCCTTGTACTATGCCGATAATTTTAGAAATTCCCGAACTTGCACAAAATTTGGCTTTTATAAAAAGTCATTTTAAATTTGTAAAAACAGCAGGTACCGTTAGTGGAATCCGGGAATGTTATTAAAAATTTTGAAGCTGCAGCAAATACTATTCCAGGATGTGTTGGTCAAACAATAAAAGAAAAATTGGCTCAGACTCTCTCAAAGAATAAAGGGTTCCAAACATTGCAAAAAATATCTACTTTGAGCGGTGGGCAAGATTCTGATTTTAAAATAGATCCAGCAATTATACCGAAATTTAAATATGCACCAATAACCAGTGTAGATGTAGAACGTAGTTTCTCTGAGCACAAAAACATTCTAACAGACAGAAGTGTTGCCAGGCAATGTGCCAACCTACCCCGGGCGAGTAAAAATATTTTATGAAACATTGACATTCTAGGTGATTGTAACGAGGAACAACGAGGCATAATAGGAAAATCTAAAAGTTTTCTTGCTTTTACTTGAGAGCTAATTAAACAACCAAACAGAAATGCCAATGCCATGCGTACCTACCCCATACGGGGTAGGTTGGCGCATTATGACATGCCTAATTTGATTGCATTTTTTTAAATTTGCTGCTTAGATTTAACAGTTTTTATATGATCCATTGTTAGATCAAATTTCCAATAATGTAATGATTATATGACAAAAAGCTGATAATATCAATTTCTTCCAAAATGATAATAATTCGAAAAATGCGCCAACCAAGCCCGGTCTCTATCATATTATAGTAAATTTTTCGATTGAAGAATTGATACAAAATAATGTTTTACGCCTTAGGGGCAAATTATGGAATTTCTGACAAGAAGATGAATTCTGCTAAACCATTGTTTTAAACAATTCAGTTCACATTTTTAAGAGATTTTAGGTTTCATTCAAATCGACAATTTGGGAGTTTATTTCTTTGTTTACAAGGCTGCTTTTGCTGATTTGTCACTTTTCTTAATTTTATTGTGACATATGTTCGGATTTTAAAGGACATAGATGGTCAGAAGCATTGTTGAAACCGTCCACAAAAAATCCCGGTAAAACATGTCTTACAATTCTTAGGACTCTATACTAAGTTGAGGTATAGGTATTTTAACTTAGTTATTAATATATTTTAGAAAGCCGAAGGCCCTGTGTAATTTTCTGAAACTATCTGAGCACCCGGTTGCATAATTCTTCTCAGTGCCATCAATTTTCAATATAAAGGTTTTCTTCTATAGCTTTTCCCAATTTGAGTTTTTTGTATAATTGCGCGACAAGTTGGCCATGGGTGCCAATTTTTTTCCTTTCTATATTATGGTAGACATTTTTTTGATCACCCTGTAGGTATAAAGTGCGTGCAAATCTCTAACAACTTTACATGCGATGTAGTGGAGTTCCCGGATCCTTATATTATAGTTTCACATATTGTATAAAACACTTTGTCACAAAAAGTGACTAATAAGTTTCACATTCGCACGGATAAGGCACATTAGTGACAATTTCACATAAAGTCGAAAACGAGTAGTGACTTTTTGAAGATAAATGAAATCATGGATCGCTACCCATAAAATGATAAGGCACATTAAGACGATATTCAAATTTCCATACCTGCCAAAAATTCTCAATTTAAACAAAGTAAATCCTTACAATACTATTTTAAAGGTTTGTTTCCAAATTTGGTCATTTTGATATTGTTTATTTAAATTCTCCTGGTAGTCTTCGAGTTTCCTCTCAAAGTAAGGGAACAGCTCCGAATGAAATACAGCCGTCACATGAAATCTAAAGTGTAATTCATTTTCATAAATAGTTCGCAATTTCATGCCACACTGCACGGGAACCAAAAACACTGTAGAATACATTCTCCCGAAGCTGGCTAGTCCTTAATTAAAATTTTAATGAATTCATGAATAATTACATAGGTTAAAATGGAACATAATTTAGCACTCACAGGCTGTGCGGTTAGGCTAACAATAAAGAATTGCAATTCCTCCTGACAAGTTCAATTTAGCTAAATCAAAATGTAATCACGACCAACACGGCGAAGCTCTTGCTAACAATGAGCTTGTTAAACATTTTAATAAGACCCTATTCGGTCTTTGTTTAAAATTTGCACAAATTACCCCGGAAAATAATTTATATACTTTTCAAACATTCTAACGAATGGTGCATAGTTTCATCCTCAATTTTACGTTTAATTTAAAATCTGTAGCACCGAAAAGGGTCTTTAAAGAGATTTACTTTTAATTCGGAACATTTAATTTCCGAGAAGTCCACAAAGTATACGGGTTGTCCCCGGTTTTGCAGACAAACTTTAACATTTTGTAGTAAAAGTCATTTTAGGACAAAAGTTCATACAAATATGCCTGTATAAACCCTTAGTTTTCGAGGTACAGAGCGTTGAAAAAAGTAATTATTATTTTCTATTTTTTTTAAATAAGTAGATTCATATGTTCGCACATTCGAATAAAAAATATTGTATGACACAAGGACGAGAAGTAGTTTTTCGTACTCCTGAGGTTCGAAAGCCTCGACTGCGCCTCCGCCGGTGAAGTCTGCATCCGTCCGAAAACTCAACTATTCGTCCTTGTACCATGAGCGGACACAATTAAATATTATGCTTCACATAATAATATGTCAAAGTACAGTCGGGTATAAAAAAATTGGGACATTTTGCAAGGTACAAGCAATCTACATCGGGCGCGTACTTGGGCGCTATGAGGTGCCAGGACACGTTGCGCGCAACTTTGATTCGCTACAGGAAATAAACGATTGCTCGTGCAAAAAAGTTTATCGGACAAATATCATAGCCGATTTTGCACCGAACAACTTTTGTTAAGAAAATTTCGCGCTGTCGTTAGCAGAAAGAAAGATATTAGATGGGAAAAAAATTGCAACCCCTTTTTTCAATTATTTTCTTATAACTTGTTATACAGGGTGAGTCAGAATGTAAAGTAAATACTTTAAAGGTGTGATCGGCAAGTGGTTTTAAGGGGGGTCTTTCATATAAAATATTTCTATTTGGGCTTTCCATTTAAACTGAGAAAAAAAATTCTATGAACAATGTACCAAAACTTATTAGCTTTCAAAATGGAAAGGATTGAATAATTTAACAAAATTTGAACACCCTGTTTCAAGAAAACAAACGCTATTTTGACCAATGTCCAATTGGTATTTTTTTCCTTATTTTGAATGTACAGTCAATTTGTAACATTTAAAAGCGGTAGTTAAAAAATTTACGTTTCGAATGTTGAAGTTAACAGGTGTTTTGGGGAATGTTTTGCCAATTTCAACGCAAACGGTTGATTTTATTGTTATGAAACAAGAGTACACTTTTATTGCAAAATGAAAAGATACACTGAAATGATGAACCTGCAGACCAAAAAGATAACCTCAAAAAAGTTTGAGCAAAAAAATTAATAGTTGTTAGTTTTTACCCTTTTTTAGGACACTGTGTTAATTAATAAACTATACCCTAAGGCGTCTTCCGGTAAGCAGATAACACATACCAAATTAAAAAAATTTAAGTAGCGCCGTTATTGAGATATAAATAAAAAAAATACTTTTGGGTCACCTTGTAGACCCGAATAACTTGGCAAGGAAAGCCCAAATCGAAAAATTTTATATGAAAGGCCCCCTTAAAACCACCTGCCGAACACCCCTTTAAAGTATTTACTATACATTCTGACTCACCCTGTATATGTAAAATTCAAGAAAATGTTAATAACACAATTTTGCAGAGCACCTTTAATTCCTTTAAAACTATTATGGACTATTTTTTGATAAAATAAAAAATACAGCTTTAATCTGCGAAAAACTAATTTACCCCTAAATTCTAGATGACGGAAAAGCTGCTATGGGTTGATGGCCGAAAATTCGGATTTAAGCTTTCTATAATATGGTGGAAAAAAATATTTCTTACCCAATGAATCGCAATATTAAGAGGGGGTTGCCGACAGCGAAAGTGACGTTAGGTTTCGTATTTTTTTATGTTGTATAGCATAAAATCTAATAACATTTTACCTGGCAAAAATTTAGTACAAACATATCTGTCTTCATTTTAATCATAGGATCTTAAAAGCATATGCAGGTCTTTATATTGCTTGTATTAGCTTTCCAATTAGAGTTAGAGCGTCGTGGAGGTCTGTTTAACATAATTATTATTAGCTTTAGTTTACACCACATTTTTTTGGAAAAAACAATTTGATTTGAAATTTTTCTTCTTTTTCTTTTATTTTCTTTAAGAATCGAAAAAGTGGAATTAAAAATGAAACCGTAACACATAAAAACGAAGGGACAATTTTGGCTTAAAATTACATTTTGCATTTAAGTGTGTATTGAGTGATCCTTCATTGTTGAATTAATATCTCCGTGCCTCCGCGACTCTATGCATGGAAATAACGAAATTAACAAAAAAAATTAGTTTCTACCTAAATTTCTTTCAATGGTATATTATCTATTGGTTTGGAAAATATAAAGAATATTCCATATTTCTTTTTTAAGTTTTGAAGTACTGTATGTTTAAACCGATTCGTTTTTGGACCTACAAGGTGTCTCATTTTGATCTGGAACACCCTTGTAAAATTTGAACTGGCTTACGGATTTTAACGATTTTTTTTTTGTATACAGGGTCCTCCTAGACGCACTTATCAAACACTTTTCAATGACCATACGATTATTCCAGGGCCGGATTAAAAATTTTTTTTTACCCAAAATTTCGAGTTAAGGTATCAGCGATTTTTTTATCGGAAATCTGATAACGTGGCGTTAATCAGCGCCCCTGAAAACCCCCAGATTCCAAATTTCAAGAAATTATTCCCACAAATTATACTTTTTACACTGCATCACAATTGCAAAAAATCAAAATTTCATTTTTAGTTCAGCTATTACGGTGGCTATGGAAACAAGTGAAAATGGTAAAAAGAGGTCCACAGGAGACAATAGTAATAAACCTGATCGGAAACTGTACTCGGTTTCTCTTTTCAGTACTGCTGTATAGTACAAATTTTATGCCATTTGAGACGCAAGAGAGCTTGCTGCGGTCGCAGGCAGTCGTGCAAGTGCAAACACTTTGAGAAACGTTGATTTTTACAATTTTTTTGGTACAAATAATAAAGTATAAGATTTACACTACAAAGTACGTATTTGAAGAATATTTTAAACGGAAGAAATGTATTGACGAATCGATTAGAAATTACATTTTATACCCACTAAATTATTTGTAACACCTAAATTATTTCAGCAACATCAACCCCTGAATAACATTTGATGTAAAAATGCATAAACTGACATTTCTGCAAGCCATTGTTTTTCCACGGCTACCTGCCAAGGCAGCGAGCTCTCTTGCGTCTCAAATGGCATAAAATTTTTACTGTACAGCAATAATGAAAAGAGAAACCGAGTACAGTTTCCAATTAGGTTTATTACCATTGTCCCCTGTGGACCTCTTTTTACCATTTTCACTTGTTTCCATAGCCACCTTAATAATAGCTGAACTCAAATTGAAATTTTGATTTTTTGCAATTGTGATGCAGTGTAAAAAGTATAATTCGTGGGAATAATTTCTTGAAATTTGGAATCTGGAGGTTTTCAGGGGCGCTGATTAACGCCACGTTATTAGATTAGATTAGATTTTATTTGGGTAAAAAATTTTTTAATCCGTCCCTGGAATAATCGTATGGTCATTGAAAAGTGTTTGATAAGTGCGTCTAGGAGTACCCTGTAAAAATTCGTTAAAATCCGTAAGCCAGTTCAAATTTTACAGGGGTGTTCCAGATAAAAATGAGACACCCTGTGTGTTCAACTATACATTGTTTATATTCAACACTGTTCATAAATTAGGAGTTGTTGCACCGGCACAGCACGCAAAGGATAATCAGTTGAAAACCGAGAGTCGAACCCGGGGCTAATACTGAGGCCTTAGGCGCTTTGAACCAACAACTGAGCTATCGGATTGTACATGCAGGTTCCATCGGCTATGTGCTATTTATTCCAATTGATTATTAGTCAGTAGCGGTGAGATGTAGGAGACTTCCAACTGATTATCCTTTGCCTGCTGTGTCGATATTTACAAGTACAAAAATCCATCCTTATTTAATATCCATAATCTCTTTTCTACTTGCATCACAAAAAGCATAATTTAGATTAGAAGCGGATGATACTAGATGGTTGCCTTTAATTAATATTTTAATTAATTCTGGTATAACTGCCATAGGTTAAATTATAAAATAATTTAGCACTATAAGCTTTGGCTAAGTTTAACAATAGATAATAATAAATAGTGGTAGTTTTCGGCTTACGGAAAAATTAAAACAAAGTTTGATGTTGTTCGCGACGTTTCTTTATATTTAATAACTTCTTCAGGCTAAAAAAGACATAAAAGCAGTAAATATAGTGTGCTAATTATTCAAACACAACGACTAGCACCCGTAATAAATAATGAGACAATTTTAACTTACACACAAAAAAATTACAAAAATACAAACAAAATAAAACTAATGGAGAGAGGGCACAAAAGACTTACCGACAACTAATCTTCTGTCATAATCATCTATAAACAGCCAATTATTATTCACACACATTACAGGCAACATTTTATTTATTCAGTCAAGTATTTATAGTTTTATTTTTTTTTTATTAAAAACACGATGTAGTTGGGATCGATTTTCGTTGAATTCTGACATGGATTTATCGGCGGGCTAGTAGTTTTTTGGTTGGGTTTAACAAAAAACATGAAATCACTCCCACAAACCACTTCCTCCCAGCTTAAGGTGAGTGTGTATCTACGATATTGTGGTGGCCATGAATCAACAGTGGGCATTACCTCAACCCTTTGTTACCCATCACTGTAGACATCTTAATCAAATTTGTGTAGATAATGCTGAGATTGTGTGTGTCTATTCTATTATTAATGGAGTTTGGATGCCGATTGATATATATCATTTCTTTAAAAAGTCTCTTGGAATAACTTGGTTCAGAATCCAAAATAGTAGTGTCCTTAAATTTAAAAGTGTGATCTTTACTAATACAATGTGCACACAGTGCCGTACTTTCTTTACCCTTACGGCAGTCATTGACTGAATAAATAAAATGTTGCCTGTAATGTGTGTGAATAATAATTGGCTGTTTATAGATGATTATGACAGAAGATTAGTTGTCGGTAAGTCTTTTGTGCCCTCTCTTTATTAGTTTTATTTTGTTTGTATTTTTGTATTTTTTTTGTGTGTAAGTTAAAATTGTCTCATTATTTATTACGGGTGCTAGTCGTTGTGTTTGAATTAGCACACTATATTTACTGCTTTTATGCCTTTTTTAGCCTGAAGAAGTTATTGAATATAACGAAACGTCGCGCACAACATCAAACTTTGTTTTAATTTTTCCGTAAGCCGAAAACTACCACTATTTGTTTTAATAAACACTGGAAAAGAACATATCAATTAGTCATAGATAATAATTTTAATCCGTGTTATGTGTTTAACCTAAAATTAACTGTGGCGTATACACAGCCGACTCTAGGTAGCCCTGAAGTTGAGAAAGCTGGCAACATGGCTTGCGGGTCTGCGCGGCGTGACCTGTCACTCCCTGTCAGTTGATTTTACTAGAAATTTACCAGAATTAATTTTTAGTGCGGGTAGTGCTATCGTCGCCAGATTGCTACGACCAGGCAGTGTTTCTCTGGGTGGAGACAGACAGCTTTTTTATTAATTTGTTTTGTTTGTGAAAAAAATGAAACATTTCTCTAAAAGTTCGAAGTGAAGAATCGAAGAATCGTAATAACTTGAAGTATCTAGGTTTTCTTTGCTTCACGGCAAGCGGTCAACTATTGTATTAATACAGTGGATGAAAAAGTTTTGTAACAAAAATAAAATCACTAAGGTTAGACACTAGCTAGCTTTTAGACTATTTGGCATATTTCTGATATTAATTGAATGTCAACTCTTGACGTGTAGGTAATTAAGTTTTTATATGTTCCGGTTTCATCGGAAGTGCCATTATACTTTTTATCATTCAAACACATGGGTGTTTCTATTAAGGAGATTTCTTTTTAATAAACGATAGCGGAGCAAAAAATTAGGATGCATTTAGTATGGAAAATTATTATTCATTTGAAGCAAGTGGGCAACCAGAAGGGAAAAAAGTGCTTTTCCCTTTGACCTGTGGCAGATCACATATTTTTTGCGCAGGTAACAAACAGTGATACAATCTACACACATTTTTATGAAACACACTGTATATAAAGCTAAATTTACCCTAGATTTCCTGAAAGTTTCTCTCGTTTCTATATAAAAAAATAGCTTCTTTACAAGTGAGTTAGCCCGAATTACTTAAAAAAGTATTTCTTAATTTCCCAATTAATATTCTAATGAATTCTTTCTGTGCAAACTTAACAAAAGTTAACTGCAATTTTACTTTATAATGGTTTGGTAAAAACGTATTTTCATGGCTTGTCGGAGACCATTTTTATAACGGCACTATCACAAGAGCTCTTGTTAGAGACTCTAGGTATAGGTAAACAAAGTTTGGAGCTCAAAATTTACATCCAGTGAATCCCCGAGATAATAGGCTAGATTTAATTTTAATGGGGTTATACCTTGCAGGCTATTAAAAGTTATGTTCGTGTTTTTAAAAGTGATAGATAAAACATTGTTGATTAAGATTTGGGTAACAAAGGGCTTAATTAAAATAATTGTAATCAATTCAGGAATAATAACCATACGCAACAGGACGTGAGGTTAGATGATAATAATCAATCTCTTACTATAAGGTCTATTTAACTTAATTATTGTAATGGACTTTTTTAGCAGGCTATTGGAAAAAATATTATACACGCTGGAAATTGCCAATTTAACATGGCATCCTAGTTTTATTAATGTTGTGTCCTGTGTGTCGCACTTTTAATTTAATTTAATGTATTAGGTATATCATTTTTCTTTTGAGAGAGTTTTAACCTGAAGGCAAGTAGGTAATGTCTGACAATTTATTCGCTTGCAACTGTTTAAATTTTCGTGGAGTCGATTTCAAAAGAGTGAGCAAATTGTGTGGTAAAGCGCATTGGCAGACGGCATCGAAGACCTTAGCAAATAAATATCTCCTGTGTTCACCAGCTGTTGGCCTTTGTTGACCACTTGTATTCCGTATAACGCACTCATACCTACTTTTTATAAAAGCTTTTTTACGAAGTATACAGTGTCCTCCAAAAAGTTCGCACCATAGGGGGGAAATTTTTAATTAACGTTTTATTTTGAAATTTAACTTTGGGGTTACCTTTTGCTTTAAAAAAGATGAAAAATGACCCACTCAAACGTGGTCATGTGACATTCGTTATCTGTCAAAAATGACATTTAAAAAAATATATAGCCAAAAATGGGTTTAGTTGTTAAAATATCAAAAAGTTTTACTTGAAAAAGTTGTTTGTTTTTCAATTCTACGGAAGTGCACCAAATTTGAATGCTGTACTAAAATATTTAGTTTTTTGCCAATTTTTAATATTTATGAATTTTCTGAAAATTTTAAAAACTCGAAACTTTGTAAAAAGTATTTTATATCACTAGCTTTATCATTCTATTAATTTTTTATTACTAATTACCGATAAGAATAGGTATTTTTCAAAAGAAAATGATATTTACGCTTTAAAATTGTGTTATGTTTGTGGCAAAGTTGATGTACCGTCTAGCATTTAGGGTATAAATTTAGTTACATTACGTTTCCCAGTCCTAAATTGATGCCAAAATAATAATAAATTAAAATATCATCAAACTATTTTACGTACCTATCTAATTATTACCTTTAAGTTTAATTTCACATTAATCGATATTGATGAGTAGGCCATGGAGAGAATAGAAGTAATTGTTTTTATTTGACAGTTGTTCTTATTTGACAGTTATCAAACTGGGTTGCAAATATAAATAGATTTTTCTATAACGTCGAAATCCCGTAGAACACAATTATTAGAGTACGATCATGTCATTTAAGCATTTATTTATTATGAATTTGGGTGCCTACATGACCGCGAAATCTCGTCACACAGAATAAGCGGGAAATGGGGCAGCATTGAGTTGTGGAGACTGAAACTTGATATTCTTGTTAAAGAGGTTACCTCATATTTTATGAGATTAACAGGATGATGCGCTTTCAAATCTGCAACGTCCTTCCTCCCTGCATTTAAATTTTGCGGTATAATATGTCAGATACAGAGCGCGCCGGCGTTACCATATGCAAATTCGACGTGCTGACAATTTTATACCCAGCGTTTTTCTGCTAGAGCCATTTAGTTGTCCTACCAATTCGTATCGACGCGGTCGGAGCATTACGGTAGCCCCACTTTTTGCGACGCTTAAATCTTTGAAGCCCTGTTTAGGGTCGGCAATTTTTATTGCCGGCAATAAAAATTGCTGACATTTTTGTTGTGCGCAATGTTTGTTGCAAAGGTGGTATCTGTTTACAGTTGGCAATTTATCTAATGCAATTCTATTTTTTAGTGAATACTGCCAACCAAATATTTAGTAAATAAAATATTTGAAGTTTTTGCGGTGTGTAGACTGTATACGTAGTGTTTCCGGTTATATTAATTTTACCAAAGATTCTAATAATAACATATAATAACATAGAAAGATCCTAATAGTAACATAGAAAATGAAGTTTTATGTAGTGTTTTATTACTAGGGCTGTTAGCACAAAAATCTCTAAAATTGCAATAAAAATAGGTCTGGAGCTACTTTTTGCAATGCAATAAAACTTGCCACAGACGACTCAAAACCGAGTTAATGCGCGTGCACACAACAAAAATTTCAGCATTTTTTATTGCCGGCAATAAAAATTTCCGACTCTTAAACAGGGCTTAATACGACACCGTTGTGTTGCACAGAATATTTTTTCCCTTCCTTCTTTTTTGCTGTGATGTTATCGTGTGGCGACTGCGGTGTTGCGAAGGTGGATCTATCGTTAATTAGAGGTTTAAATGCAGTTCTGGAAATATTTTTTAATTTTTTTTGTTTATTTCAGAATTTAATTTTTTTATTTCGGATTCGTACTACGCTAATTTTTATCCACATGTGGCTAAAATTTTTTACATCATGACTAAATCACTCTGTATAATTCAGTATCTACAACTTTCTTAAAAAAAATCTATTTCGAAAAATAAGACACATTTGTACACAATAATATATTATATATATATTGTGTAAAAAGCACGAAATGATAACCATTTCCTACGAGCATAAAAAATTGTAGCACGAGCCCAAGGCGAGTGCTACAAATCACACGTGTAGGAAATGGCCATTTCGTGCTAGCTGCATACGCGATCATCAGATTTTTAAAAATACATGAAATCAAAATTTTAATATGATTTCATATGACTTTTTATATTTTTTGGAGAGTTTGAACTTTCATGTCACCTTTAATAGTACGACGATATTGATTAGAGGATAGGATTAGATGATTTTAATATCGACCGATGACAGACGTTGCTATGCGTAAGAAATGTCTTAGGGATAACTAACTAGTAGGAAATTAAATGGGGTAGATAATGTTCCACATTTAATTACCGCTAACAAATACAAATAGGTATACTTCTGCATGGTCGTAAAAAAAGTTAATAGGTCAATAGAAAAAATAACGTAGATACCCTACATGCACAGTAGAATTAAAGAAATTTCATTCTCGAAATTCCTTTATTCAATGCGGTTTGCAGACTGGGCAAACGGCTAACGACAAGTCGGTCGCTATACCTGCTATCAGGTTCACAAGAACAACTCCATAATATGTGCCATACAGGTTGTCTACTTTTAAACATATAACATCTTTATGCACGTACGCCCCTGACATAACACTGTATAACTTCTTTTACTTTTCGGCCGCCCGATTCAAGGCCGTCACTTTTTAAAAATAATCAGTGTCCGGGTTGCGATGTTGCCAAGTCAAAAGTGGGGCTGGAGAAAAGAGTGGCTTTTTTCACACCGATTTTATTTTTAGAGATAATCGCCTGAACTTTTTTTTTGTTTAAAAGGCCTTCAAAAACCACTTCCTATCATTTCAAAAATGCAAATGCAGGGCCGGCTACAATTTTTTCTATACTCCCGATTTTCGCGAAAACCATTTAGCGAACACCACAGCGTTAATCAGGACAGGACCCAAAAACCCCCATTTACAAAATTTGAACAAAAAATATACAGGATGATTTTTTTAGGTCTACCACCGCGATTTTCTCGCTCATTTTGCAGCCTACAAAAAAAAAACGTAAGAAACAAAAATGTGGCAATTTTGGACAGCGAAGTGGTGCTGCAAACGAAATCGGCATCCATGGCCAACTTGACGCGCAATATTAATAAAACCTCAAATTGAGCAAAACTATTAATGGGCGTGGAATGTTTATTTTAAGAGACAGAGAAAAACTTTTATATTGAAAATTGATGGCACTAAGAAGCTTTATGCAAAAGAGTACTCAGATAGTTTCAGAAAATTACACAGGGTCTTCGGCTCTCTTGAGGCTATGAATTTTTTTTGCTTATTTCTTACTAAGCGATTTTCTCGCTTATTTTGGGCCACACAGAAAATATGTAAGAAAACAAAATATGGCAATTTTGGTCAGCGAGGCGACATTAAAAAAGGAATGGGCCTCCATACCCAACTTTTCGCGTTGTACTAAAAGAACCTAAAATCGACAAAAATTTCCATGGTCTCAAGAGAGCCGAAGACCCTGTGTAATTTGCTGAAACTATCTGAGCACCTCGGTGGATAAAGCTTCTCAGTGCCATCAATTTTCAATATAAAAGTTTTCCTCTGTCTCTTAAAATAAACATTCCACGGCCATTAATAGTTTTGCTCAATTTGAGGTTTTTTTAATAATGCGCAACAAGTTGGCCGATTTCTTTTGCAACACCACAGACAGAGGCAACATGTTGTCGCGACATGTTTCCGAGTTTTGGAACACGTCGCGAGAAGAGGAAACAATCCGTCCACACAGAAGCAACTTGTTTCGGTAGTCGTGGGAGTCGCGGTAAACATGTATCTAGTTTGGAAACAGTGCGTCCACACAGAAGAAACATGTTGCCCTTCTCAGTCATGCAAGTACATGCCTTTTTGACGGACGACTGATTACTGTCGCTGTCGCCAGTCGACACGGCCGTCCACATAGAAGCAACAAAAGTCGCAAGTCGCAGGTTGTCGGCGCTTGTTGCTCAATTTTCTTTGATGTTTACCGCCCTCGGAGCGGAAACACGCGACTACCGGCGACCAGTAGCAACATTCCTCAACACAGAGCAACTTTTGTGGTGGAGACATGACGCACCTACAAAAGTTGCTACATGTTGCCCCTGTGTGGACACGGCTATCCCGGCGCGCAGCTCCGCGCGCCACTGGACTAGAAACGCCCTTACTATCCGTCGCGAACGCTTTCCTCGTCTCGAGCCACCTCCGCCCAGTCTTGGTCGCCACCGCCAAGATGTTGTTTCTATGGTGAATAAATCCCTGTTACGATGTCCGTATTATTCAATTTTGTACTCCCTCACCTGCGTTCAGTGTGCGACAACGAACTACCAGCGCTCGCCGGACCTGCCGCCGATCCTGAAGGGTCCTAAGGGACTACGCGACCCAGCCCAGGGTTCGACAATATCATTAGGCCTATAGCAAGTCAATTATCTTGAAAATATACCTATAAACGAATGTTACGCAAACTCTTTGAAGTAGAAATAGGATACGTTCCTTAAAAATTGGCTTATTTGGCTTAACTATTTAATTGTTAAATATAAAGTTTACCGTTTACCACGTGACCTATTCTCTTATTGGTCTGGCCGTCATAAAATGTCAAGTGTTTACGCGGCGAGCAGAATGCAGGGCCGGCCCTTCCCTCAGTCGAGTTTCCTGCATATTTTAAATCGGATCGCGAGCAGTATATTCTGTAAATTTATGTTGCTACTTAATTTAAGGAAATTTATAAAGATCCACGAAAGGTAGAAACACGAATTTTAGAACTTCTAAAAGAATTAGTTCAGAATTACAAGCCACTTGGAATATCATATTAGTCCGACCCTGGTAATCGATCGCAAGGAGGTCATGTGACTTTGTTTATATCTACTGCCGCTGTAACTTGGATAGACTTTAGTTTGTTTTTGAACTATCCTATTGAACCTCAAGTTGGCGTTGGACAAGTTTCAATGTTTTGAAATGTAACCTATTGACAACAACTCTTAATATTAAACCGTTAAGGTAAAAGTCATACGCCCAGTAGCGACGCGTGAATTATTAAAAAGTGTTGCCAAAAAAAACGCCCCGCTGCGAAATTTTTTACAACTTTTAAGGTCAAACGGCCCAAAATGAGGAATTATAAATTGGACCAGCACAAATATTTTGCTTACAAAATACGTTTCGTTACATAAATTTTCCCTCTTTTCGATACGATTGGCAAAAACCTCGCCAAACTTATTAGGTAATAAATACTTTATGACGTAAAATATCGTCGAGAATATTACACCCCTTTTGGGTCATCAAAACCTAAAAATAAACTGCATTATAATGCTGCATAATTGCGACCAATACCTAAATTTCACGCACCAGGCGGCACCTCCCAAATCGAGCGCAGTGTCACCAATAATGAGAATTATAACATACGGGCGGATTGGGATTAATTTTAAGCGGGAGCAACCAGCGGTGAGTGGATGCGCGGGCATGAGTCGAGCGGCGCGTCGGCGTATAACCACTTTTCGATTTGGTGACGATGAATATAATTTATTAATTTGTTTGGCTTTTACTTTGCACCGTTTGTTCAAAAATTCACTAAAATATAACTTTAGTTTGAAAATCGTAATGATATTTTTATAGGTTGGAAATTGGATTTGGAATTATAGGTAGTTGTTACCAGTGGTAACAGTGGATACGCCTCGCCGCTGCATACACTACATAACACCCCACAGATCATAAACGTAAAAGCATTGAGTGAAAATCACGTTCGTATTCTGTGGTTTGAAATCAAATTTCTCCGTTAGATTGGTATTTATTCAACAATAAAAACATGTATGCTCGCATTTTAAAAACGGACGGAAAATTGACAGTCAATGGACGTATTCTGGGGACGACTGCTACAGGTCAGTTCAAATATGTTTAAAGGAGTTTTCTCCGTCATAATAATCGGTTTTTAGGAAACCGGGAGTGTGGAAATACAGTGGAAAGAAAGAAGGGAAGTCGCCTGGCCGACCGAACAGAGAGGCTCATAGCAAATGTCCGCAAATGTCCGCCCTACAGCTTAAATTGTCATCAAGAAAGTCAAGTCAAGGTGGATTATCCGCGTATAGCAGAGTTTTGCAAGTATCTACCTATATAGTTCCTAACTTTTACGGCAATAACTAAGACATAATTTTTTTCTTCGAAGAAACCTGGTTTCATCTTATTTTATTTGAAAAAGGTTCCAGAAATGTTTGGAATAAGGTGGAAATTATATCCAAAAATTTTTGTGTTAAGAGTTCGTTAAGTGTGTTTTTTATCATTAAAATGTGCTTTCTTGAAATCGGCAGTGAAGTGTCTCAAAATCATCATTAAAAGCTTAGAAATCGGCACTGAAGTAACCCATTATTGCACGATTTTTTCAATAAGTCGGCCTTGGCGAGATGTAAACATCAAACGTCAGATGCGGAGCCATCGCCCGTCAAAAGTGACCAAATATTCAAAACCCGGCCAATAAAGGCCCATTTAACTTTTCGTAAACATTGCGGAATTGTTACCTATAGCAGCGCAATCTTTCAGTATAAATATTTTAGTAGGTTTGAACATGAATCTATTTTATATGGAGGCTGCACAACAGGCAGCAGTTTGGATTTTCTCTCAGAAAGTGCCGTGTCTCGTCATACTTGACCTAGGTAGAGCAATCGTCAAAGTCAAGCAACGCCGCGGGTAGTTGGTTCATGGACGGGTGACCCCTTATGATTATTTTTTCACCTAATAAAACATTTTTTTCCGATTTCAAAAAATATAATATATTATGTATCTCGGCACGGAAGTTCTTTTTATGAAATATGTGGTTTATTTGCCTCGGTCAGAGGCCTCGGCAACTAAATTCCACATGAGTCATAAAAAGTTGAACTTCAGTGCCTTGGTACTGAATCATAATCATAAGGGATCACCCGTCCATGAACCGAAGGCGCGCAGCATTGCTCGACTTTGAGAATCGTTCTTCCTAGGTCAAGTATGACGAGGCACGGCGCTTCCCAACAGAAACTCCAAACTCCTGCCTGTTGTGCAGCCTACATGAAAAATAGATTGATATTTAAACCCACTAAAATATTTATCATGAAAGATTGCCCTGCTATAGGTAACAATTGTGTACGAAAAGTTAAATGCGGGCCTTTTTGGCCAGGTTTTGAATATTTGGTCACTTTTGATGGGCGATAGCTCTGCGTCTGACGTTTAATGTTTACATCTCGCCAAGGCCTACTTATTAAAAAAATCGTACAATAATGGGCTACTTCAGTGCCGATTTCTGAGCTTTTAATGTTGATTTTGAGACACTTCACTGCCGATTTAAAGAAAAATAATATGTTTAGAGTTTTATTCAGGCAAAGGTTAATTAAAACTGAAATATTTGAACTTTGATAATTTGCATGAGAACTCCTTTAAGTATTTCTTTTTATTTTATTTTTTGAAAATTAAACACACAAAATCTAAAATTTAACCTAACTTTTCGGTAGATGTTGAAAACAATACAGGCGATTTGCAATACAAGTACCCCGATAGCATTGATTTAAACTGATGATGAGATATTTCTTTTCCATATATATTCTGCGACTCCAAAATAGAGATAGGTATACAAAATCTCGGGAAAATAAGTGAATAAAAAATACCAATAATTATCTACCCATATTCACAAAAAAATTAGAAATGATTGCGGTTTGAACCTGGGCTACCAGATTTAGAAGCAAAAAACATTCCCCACACACCAAACGGGTTCACAAAAAATTCGCTTAATATTATGTCGTTTGCATGACAGCTTTAATGAATAAATTACGTTTTTTTTACTGTGAGGTCAAATTTAAATGAACGCTCATTAGCATTTTATTCCCAGACAATTATGCAGGGTCAGTGAGTTTTTTGTGGCAGGATTTTAACATTGGATAGAAAATTATATTTAAAAACTTATTTTTTAAGATACATACTAATTTAAAAAAAATAGAAGAATATGTATAGGTATCTCCAAACCATCCAAGTCCAAAAAAAGATACCGAAAATAGTGAGCTAAACGGAACTCCTGAAGTTTTTTCGTCACTAAATATCCAAGCAAACACAAGCGGAGTCACTATAAAAATGTGGCGCCTGAGCAAATTTAAGATGGTAGGTAGGTACCTACTCTGCCTTTCTAGAATTGAGATATTTACAGGGTGATTCAGTTTTATTCTGGGACACTTCAATAGGTGATAGGTAAACATTAAATATGTCTATTTTGTGGTATAACTTTATATCCACAGCCGCCTCGTTTTCGAGATAGCTACATGGTGTTTAAATTCTCAAAAACCTTAACGTCTATTTTTTATTTTCCAACCGTTAGAGAAAAATACTCGTACTTTCTATACGCCCGGCCCGAAGCAAATTTTTCTTTTGTTCAATTTGATAACTTTTTTATTCAAAAGTTGCCTTTGACATTTTTTGTATCTGCCACAGTTTAAAATTTGGTTTATCGCTTTATTGTTTTTTTTTAACGCACCGAATAAACTTATTTCATTTGAAAAAAAAAATACATATTAGATTAATATTTGGCAAAACTGACTAAAATCGTTGACTGATAAATTATTATTAAAGACTGCTCACGGCTGTCACGTCTGACACATTTTTGGCTCACCATGCGCTTTCCGGAGATAAAATACAATGCACTCAAGCTATAGCCGTGAGAATTCAACGCCTGCCAATTATGAACCAATGAAATGATATGATTTTTGAAATATTAACCAATCAGTTGATGATTTCAGCGATAATACCACTAGTGGTATTTTCGTATGTAATATCACTAGTGCCGGAAATTTTATCGATAATTTTTTCGAAAGCGCTATTTTGCCTAGAAAGATCACGAGTATAAATTGGGCTTTTATTTTCTGATAAAATCCCGACAGCGAAGCTCGAGGGATTTTATCTCTGCAGCAGAGGCATATCATTGGTTGGATTTTTATGGAAGGAGCTACCTTACTGGATGCAAGACGTATGAGGGAAATAATCGCTGAAATCCTACTCTCTTAGTTACGTCCTAGTTACGCTAAACCAATATTGTGGCAGCTAAAACTGATAACCCGATAACTTCTTCACATTACCAAATTTAATATAGGACTAGAATATATGTTTTCAGTTAACACATTGATCTTTAAATATCTAATATCTATTAGCACAAAAAACATATTCAGAACAGAAAGTTCAATCTAAATGACAGCTAGCTGTCAAACTAACTATTTGCAGTTGTTAATTTCTCTTTTTAAATACAACTCGTGGTATGCCTAATAATTTGCAGTTATTAATTTCTCTTTTTAAATACAACTCGTGGTATGCGTAGTAATAGATAATACCTTTCCTTAATTTATCAGTCATTATAATCCCAATGCTAAAGAAAATACCACTTCTGCTGCGCAGTCGTGGTATTTTCAGCTTTGGGATTATAATTCGTAAAACTAACGAAAGGTATTATCGATAATAGGCAGACCACTTGTTACATTACCCCTGAGAAGTCTTTATAAATACGTCAGTCAACGCTAAAATGTCAAAGTAATTCACCACAACAATAATGTCATTTTCTATAGCTCTATAGCATAAGAGTTTGTTTAATATCCTCTGGCCAAACAGAAATATGAAAGTGGAATTTCTTCAAATTAAATAATTTCAATGATCAAAAAATTAAATAAGAGAGGTTTGTTTGTACCTGTAATTATAAGTATAACAATTGCAATTATAAGTAATAAAGGATGGTTTTTTAGTGGCATAACAGGTAAAAGATATCAATTGAAAAAATGCCCTACATTTCACCGCTATTAACTAGATGATGAAACCCGTATATCTCTGGAAGCTTAGTTGGTTGAGTGCCTGTACTTCCTACGGCTACAGTAGGAGTCCGAAGTACGAGTTTCGGTTGGAGCGCATTTTTTTCAATTGATATCCTTTAGCTGATATACCACTAAAAAAACATTAAATTTTTCGGGAAACTGGTAGGTAGGTATACAAAAAATCAATTGGCAGTTTTTCTTTAAATTAACAAAAAGTATCCGAATATGGAAATTTTTTAAATGGTCATACCAGGTTTTTTATAAATTTGGTATATTATGCCCATAAATCCCCCACTGATTATTTGGGGAACTCTATTATTATGTTTTAAGACTTAATCAATGCATGCTGTTGCTGTGTACCAAATTTCGTTATGATATCTTCAATGATTGGACAAACATAAAATAAAATGTTTGGGAATTTAAACACCATGTAAATGTAAGTATCTCGAATCGTGGCGGCTGTGCAAAAAAGATTATACAGCAAGATAGTATTAGTTTATGATTAAGATCTATATCACATGCTGACGTACCCCACAACAAAACTGGGTCACCCTGTATGTTTTCTATAAACCGTCATCTACTTCCATGTGTTGTTGATTCTAAATACTGATCTTACAATGTTAATGTAGCTTTTCATAATAATAGCAATAAGAATAATAATAATAATAAGAATAAAAGTTCAAAGTATTGATTTAAATGGTTGCGTTCATTTAAACATAATTCGCAATAGCAATAAAAATAAGTAATAAGAAGTGCCCTTGAAGTTACTTAACTTTTCACTTTATTGCTATTTTTATGGGAAAATGGAAATTGCCCATGTGCGAAGAGATACGAAAAATGCGGGAAAAAGCAAATTTCAATGTTTATTGATGGGACTGTCAAGGAAACAAGTTTTGTAAACAGACGAGGATTCATTTTTGTGTAGGTATTTAAAAAATGCTTCCATATCTTGGTGGATTGTCTGCATTTCCGATAAGGATAAAAAATTATCCTTTTAACTTCCTTTTGCCTAATCATTGGCCGAACCGCAAACCTCCTCTTCCTTCTTTTTATTTTAATGTTAAAGCGAGTCTTAAAGACTCGGTTAAAAAAATCACTATGCTAAACAAGCTTTTCTAGTTATTTATGATTTTCATTTTCATAGTGGAAAGGTATTTAAAAAACTGTCCAGAGAGGACTAGAACTATAGAAAACCAACGACAACGGAAAAGGTTGCGACTGTAAACAATTGAAAATTGATATTTATTATTTTTATTGATACTGTAGGCTGCATGAACACCCTGTTAAATTATTACTACCCTTATTGCCTTATTGCTATTCATATTATGAAGAAAGCTGCAGGAACCCAACTTAAAATGATTGCATGTACGTTATATGGTGTCTGATAGTCCAGGAATACAGGGCCGTATATAAGGGGGGGTTTAGGGGGTTCAAACCCCCCCCCCCCATGATGGTATAAGGTACCTTCGCCAAATATGGGCACCCCTCCAAATACCTATGAGCACCTTCCTGTAAATGCTGTCTGATTTATGTGTTCTAAGTAAAAATACTGTAAACAGGTTCCTTTACTTGCCCTCGCCCAGAGACAAAATAATTTTCACTATCGGCTGCAAGAGGGCGCTGCTAACGTCGAACTTGTCACATGTTCGATAGAGCTGTGCGGCCGTTATCAAATTCGGTATGTTATTTTTAAGGCATTTGCATGCAGGATCCAAGGTCCAAGTCCGTGAATTGTGCCGATATATTTTTCTTAACGAAAACTTTTTCCGTTTGTTTGAAAATCCATTTTCATGTTTGTAGGTTATGCGTTCCAAATATGGACACCTGTTGTGTTGTGAAATATGGGCAGTGCCCATATTTGGAACACTTTATAATTTAAAATGTTCAGGTGTTATATATAATACTTTTGGGGAATATTTTATAAACTTTCAAATTTAATGTAGAATGTAGTGTTTTTTTATTTAATATATTGTGAAAAATCGGCAATTGAAACAACAAATTTTAATAACATTTTTCTTTTTCATTCGTAGTTTATAAGAATTTTGGTCGAATGTTGAGAAACATATATGTTTCATTTTTAAAGTCATCCTTTTATCCAAATCCCTTTTTTCAAATTTCGTTTTTGTTTTTAAAATATTTTTCGATTTGAAATTGATATATTTTTTATATTTTCTATCTCGCAAACTAATGAAAAATCGAGGTTTAGTTCGATAAACACAGAACATTCTTCTAAATAAAAATTCATATCAAATATGGACAGTTAAAAAGCTAAGTTGGAAATTAAAACCTATCTTTTTCATCTTTCGACCAAGATATCTTTTAAACTAAGCATAAAAACGAAAAATACAGTAAAAATTTTTCGCTCTAAGTGTACATTACTAACGATGTCTTAAATAAAAACATAACTCTTGAAAGTCGATAAAATTCTCTCTGGACATAACTGCTTATTAGCTACAACTACCCGAATCCATAGTTTCACATTTTTCTAGTATTTTTTTAACATTTAAGTACATATTTCTTAATGGTGCCCATATTTAGGCAAGTTACCTTAAATAAAAAATGGTCGATTGTACTGCTTGGCCGATTATAACGTGTAACATGCCATCAAGGTCAAGCGTTTGCGTTTGGCAATAGGTATATATTTGAGGATAATGCTCAAAAAGTTAACCTTTTTTATACCTAAACCCCCCATGGAAAACCCCTAGCTACGGCCCTGCAGGAATATAAGGAATATCTACGTAATTGAATTTACTGGTAGGTTTAAAATCCTGAAAAACTTGCTCAACAAATTCAAAAGGATACAACGGATTTGATATGTCAAATTTACTCCTCGAATTTCGTGTTATTAGAATAAACCACCTTAGCCCTGTAACCTAAACTTTAAATAATTATTGCTCTTTTTTAACATGGATTGCAGCAAGTGAAGCGGCACTCTCTCATCCGCCGTTACAACATTCCCGGCGGCCACCCCGTCGCCGACAGCAACACGCCGCGGCGTGCACGCGCTCGCCCCCACTCACCATGCCTGCGCTCCGGGCGGCCGGCGTGCAGCTGCCGGCACACCTCCGCCGCCGCCGCGGCCCCGGGGGCCCTCCACGCGATCGATCCGGGACGCCGCCGCCGCCGCCACCTGCGGCCGGGGGTGGTGCCGGTGGTGATAGCCAACCAGCTGCGCGCGCCAACCGACCGACCGTCCGACCGACGCCCGCCGCCGCTCGCGCCGCACTGGGGGGCGGACGCCACGGGCGCCGCTCGCGGCGGGGCCGGAGTGCGCGCCGGGCTGCGCGGAGGTCGGTCGGTTCGATTCCGGAGACGCAGAACGGTACTCGAATTCGATTTAAAGGAGTATTTGCCGCCATCGTCTTGAACAGTTATAATTTCACGCCGCGACGGTGTCAAGATGCAACGTTTCCGTTTTCGAAGTCGTGAGAATTCGATGCGGCATTTATAGGCCAGTGTAGCTAGAGCCTCTCAAAAATTATCCGCCAAAAATTTTCTACGAAAATCACCTCTCAACTCAACATATTTTTAGTAAGTCTGCGGTCTCAATTACAAAACACCTAACACCTGACACTGAGACTCAACGACAAAATATGAAGATTAAGTTAGTCACAAGTCGTGAAGTCGTTCCACTTCAGCTTTTGCGAGAATTTTTTTTCTGTAAACCCATCATGTCTCTTCTAAGACAATATTTTCAACAATGTGATTGGTTTGCAGAAAAAAAGTTCCCGTAAGAATCTGAAGGCGATCCTAAGTCACAACCACAGAGTTTAAACTCTGTTCAACGAATGTTCATACCTAAAGTCTATCCAAGTTACAGAGGCAGTGGATCAAAACAACGTGACCTCTTATTGGTCTGGCCGTCATAAAATGTCAAGTGTTTACGCGGCGAGCAGAATGCAGGGCCGGCTCTTCCCTCAGTCGAGTTTCCTGCATATTTTAGATCGGATCGCGATCAGTATATTCTGTAAATTTATTTTGCTACTAAGGAAATTTATAAAGATCCACGAAAGGTAGAAACACAAATTTTAGAACTTCTAAAAGAATTAGTTTAGAATTACAAGCCACTTGGAATCTCATATTAGTCCGACCCTGGTAATCGATCGCAAGGCGGTGATGTGACTTTGTTTATATCTACTGCCGCTGTACTTGGATAGACTTTAGGTCACAACTCCCGTCCTTATCTGACTCGTGAATATACGACCGGTATCCATAAGGCAAGGACGGGAGTTGTGACGTAGGTATGAAGATTCACTGAACAGAGTTTACCTATGTTAATGGCTTATGAACCTAGAACAACAAAAACAACAGATTCTCACCACCACGATGGTTTCCAGAGCAATCGACGAATCACAAACTCTATTGAAATGAAACGAATACATCAACATGAATAGAGACGATGATGGTTTTACACTAGTAAAACATAAGAAAAGACACCGACAACACCAATCTATGATAGGGTCGTCATGTGACACAGACTTACAGTGTGCTCCCAAGCTATCCTTCCTTATGTCTACAAGCTTCATCCCAGTAACTCCACGGAACAGCTTATTATCTATCTAAAACCAATGTTCCATTAAGTTTCCTGTAAACAATTACGAGTTTGATTCTCAGAGTATTACGCATTGTTTAAGGTTGCCCTTAATGAGGGAAATCTTGCAAGAGCTGAAAATCTCTCTCTATGGCCCGCTGGATGCTGCAACAACCAATACGTACATCTACGGAGAAGGGAGGATTGACTAATAGAGACCCGTACACGGTCAACTGTAACAAATGACCTGCGGGTAGCAAACTGCAGTATACCCAATATCTCGAATTATTCTAATTTCATATAAATATTCAATGCCTCTTGAACAAAATGGATGAACTTCGGTTATACCTGGACAAATCAACGTTTGACTGTATATGTCTGTCCGAGCACTGGCTTGAAGATAGTGCTTTAAGATCCCTAAATTTAGATAATTATAAATTGTGCAGCTTACTTCTGCCGACCCAGAAATAAAGACGGAGGTGTTTGTATATGTGTGGAGGAAGGTGTAGTGGCAGAACCTTACGCAATTTTCAAGGGTGTGCATTGCCGAATTCTGCGGCGTAAAAATTCAGAAACTCAACACTATTATTGTGTGATGTTTGTCTGATTTTTGATTATTTTTTGACCACTTAGAGCTTCTTTTGCACCATTTAGTTTCGAACGATAATACCGTTAATATCATGCTGGTGACTTTAACGTAAATTTTATTGTGCCTTCAGTGCCTTTAGGTAATCTGGTTTGTCTGTTAGATTCCTTCGGTCTCAATGTCAACGTTAAGTACTTGCCCCGACAATATTCTCACTAATCTGTCCCATGAGCATTTGCAGATTGATGTGGTTGATCCTTGTTTATCTGATCATAGACCTCAAATCGTAAAATACAGAGATATGTGGACGTAAAGTCTCATGACTCCGTATATCGGAGACATTTCTCCACAAAAAAAAATAACTAAATTCGCGGAATCTCTTAGGCATTCTTGCCGAAACTCTAATTTATAACTATAGTTCTTTGGTCGAAAACCACTTTCCTCTAAAAAAGACAGTGGAGGTAAACAACCTATACACTGGTACTCGAACTCGCTTCCAAAAAGAGGGATATCTTGTCTGCAGTAAAAACAGTATTTAATGTATTTAATGTATGTATCTCATCGGCCGTCTTCCCAGAGTCACTCAAGTGCTCCAGAGTTTTACCGCTGTTTAATAAAAGGAATCGACAGTCGTTTGAAATCTATCGCTCTATATAAATTGTTGCTATTTTCGGCAAAATATTCGCGATCATATTGAAACGGATGTTAACTGATTATCTTGAAGAACCCCGTTTTCTAGTCAGTGGGGTTTCCGTCGAGGCCGATCTACGGCGAACGCTGCCCAGGCTGTCGTATATGACATAGTTAGAGACCTCGAGGATGGTAAATACGTGTCCTTGACGCTTTGCGACCTCGCCAGGGCTTTCGACTGCGGCAATCATGAACTGCTGTTACATAAGATGCGTTTGTTGGGCATTGACGATCTACCTCTTGTCTTTTTCAAATCATATTTTCAAAACCGCTGTCAATCTGTTTCTATGAACGGCGAGAGTTCCTCCATTCTGCCCATTCAATACGGCATTGTGCAGGGATCAGTGTTGGGTCCCCTATTTTTTCTTATCTACGTCAACTACTTTCCTGAGTTTATTATGCCACACACAGTGCAATTGTTTGCCGAAAACAGTACCCTGATTTGCGCGGACCCTTGTCTTTCTGTTTTGGAGGGGACTCGCTCTGGTTTAGAGGAGGCGGCTCAGCTCTCGTTCTCGGCAAACAACCTGCACATGAACACTGGAAAAACTCAAAGGCTGGTCGTATCAAGAAATAGCGCAATTAGCAAAGGAGACAGTGTCACTCTCTTGGGTTTTAAGATCAACGACAGACTGGATTGGTCGGAGCACGCGAGCAGTGTTTGTGCAAGCCTAAGCTCAACCATCTATCTGATGAGAAAACTCCGTGTATTGGTCGGTACAGATATTTTGCGCAACGTATATTTTGCTCTTTTTCAGTCCAAATTTACAGTATGGAGTCTCTTTATGGGGCAAATTTCTCAGCTGCAATGAGGGCTTTTCGTTTGCAGAAATAAGTAATAAGAGTGATGTTGTATCTTGATATCAGATAATCATGTCGACCCCATTTTATAAGCTTAAATATTATGACCCTACCGGCTCTTTATATATACTGTATCCTTTTAAAAATTCATCGAAAAAGAAATGAGTATGGTCTACAATCTGACATTCACGACCATCAAACAAGAAATAGAAATCTATTGCGGACACATAAATACAGACTAACCAAATCTGCCAAAAACTATTTAAACCTCCCAGATTAATTGAGGCAGTTAGACGATAATCGGTTTAAATTAAATGTCAAGCACACCCTATTAACCAACAGTTCTTACAATGTAAATGAATTTTTAAACTACAAATTTTAACATGTTCTAGTCTCCATTGTTAATGTAACTTTTTATTAACATGCACTTTTTTTGTTTTGTTTTGTACTATTGACCAGCAACACATACCTACGTTGTATCTTGTTGTGAAATAAACTACTATCTATCTATCTATCTATCTATCTATCTATCTATCTATCTATCTATCTATCTATCTATCTATCTATCTATCTATCTATCTATGTATCTATCTATCTATCTATCTATCTATCTATCTATCTATCTATCTATCTATCTATCTATCTATCTATCTATCTATCTATCTATCTATCTATCTATCTATCTATCTATCTATCTATCTATCTATCTATCTATCTATCTATCTATCTATCTATCTATCTATCTATCTATCTATCTATCTATCTATCTATCTATCTATCTATGTTAGTGACTTATTCAGAATATCTCGGCTACTTTTGACAGAAAAAATCGAATCGACCTAAAAAAACTATGACCAAATATATAAAAAAAATTAAACTGCTTTTATATTTCCACAGGTACATCAAAATGTTTAACATAAAATTGTTTGCAAGAACTGTCAGAATATAAATATTAATTCAGTTTTAAAATATTCGATATGACTACATTTGGGCTGTCTTAGTGGGCTTTCACACCGAAGTGGCATGCGATGTGCGAGTTGCAGCCTGGAAGCAGGTAGCACGTCGCAAGTCGCATTGAAGTCTCTCTGCGCGACGCGCCACTCCATTTGTTATTATTTTCAGTCCCCTCTGTTGGAAAACATTTGCTTTCATTCTCTAAATGTCGTCATCGGAAGTAGACAAAATTGTGTTAATTGCTGAAGGCTGAATGATAATCTGTCATCTGTCATGTTGTTGAAGTTATTTTTTGAGTTAAATGTTCAAAGTTTCGTTCATTTACTGTTAAGAATTTATGAATTTTCCAGGCAACTTGAAAAAGTTGTCTTTTAATCAGGTCGGTGGCGAAAAACCCAATTAAAAATTAAATCGAGAATTTAGGTTGCATAATAATTTCCAGCGGATATAAATCGCATACCCAGAGAAATTAGAGATAATAGTTAACTATCCAGTGCCAAATACAGTAAAAGAAATGAGATCGTTTATAGGCTTAGAGTCGTACTACCGAGCCATTTTAACTCTTAACAAAGTTGACAAAGAAATATGAATACCATTCTTCCGTAGAAATTTTATTGTAGTAACGGATGCCCGTGCAACAGCTATCGGAGCAATTTTGTGTCAAAAATACGAACACTTACAACACCCTGTATGTTATGTTAGTCGAGGTCTAAACGACGCGGAGTGCAGGTAAGTATATAGAAAGGGAGTGCCTTGCAGTTCGTATACGAGCTATGAAAAAAATGACGCTGGAACGCGGACCATCGCGCCACGTCTGTATCGAAATGACAGAAATATTGTACGAGCAGGGTTTTTATTCACGGCCTGGGCACTCTCGGCTTTCTGTCAAATCGTATAAATAGTTATCCACCCCATCACCGGCGGCGCTAGCGGCAACTTTTGAAGACGCACTATAACTCTCCCTAATCTGTGAAGTGCATCATTTGTCATTTGTCATGTCATTTGTATGAAAATGCACGTTCTCCCGAAAGACAAAAGTATGAAAATGCACCTTCTCCCGAAAGACCTAGAGGTAAGTGATGCATTACTAATAATTTTGTGCACAACATTGTATTAAATTGTTTCAGTTAAGGGATAAATGGTGTGATGCAATTGGCAGATTGGATTTGATTCAGCTTGATGATTCAAAACGAAAAAGTTACAAGATGTGCGATATCCATTATTTTGCAAGTGGCGATAAGTTCCTTGTTAGCAAAAATAAGACGAACTTGAAAGCAACTGCGGTACCCACCTTGCATTTAGGAGGTAAGTGTCTCCAAATTGTTAAATTTTACATTTTTTCCCTTCCACGATATTCGTAGATTTGAAAAATAATAATTGTAGGCTCTAAACATGTTGAAGTTAATTTGAAATCAACATATTGTACCTATAAGCTTAGTTCAGAATGAAAATCTCATTATACAGGTGTCCCACATAAGAGCGATACACCTACGGTAACTTTTTAATTTTTTTACCGATCCGAACGAAATTTTTATGAGAGCTACAAGGCATTATTATTTACCTATTTACAAAATATTGATCCCCATCTCTAAAGTTAAAGCCACTTACGATGTCATTATACAAACAAAAAACAAATAAATATTACAATCTTATATTTTAAATAAAATAAATTTACTAAAGTACTTTGATGGTATTACCATTCCTTTACTCAATGGTATTACATAGTTTTTATTTTTCAGTACAAAAGTCAGCACAGACGGCTTCTCCTATAGAACCAATATGTCTCGCTTTACCTGGAGCATCCACGTCTGCGGAAGCAAGGTCTCATTTGATGACGTCACCAGAACAAATAGCAAGGCCTACTATAAAGACAGGCCCTGGCGCACAAAAATCACGTGACCATCTTAGGCCGACGTTACATGTCATTTGTCACATAACTGAAAGCGGCAGCTTGGGTTTTGAGAAGTTTTAAATTTTTAAATTGTTTTTAAACGTGTTAGTTTATATTTTAGAAACAAGTTTGTGTCTAGTGCGCATGTGTCCTGGCGGAGGGGAACCGCCCAGGTGTTATTATGGCCTCTGGGTGTCTGGGTGGGAGTATTGGTTGCCGCTCGCACCGACGCGTGAGCGCTGTAGAGGGGAATTCTCCCCCGAACCACAGAATAGGGAGCCCGGAATTCCGGAATGGACTATTATGGACATGGACCGTATTGGACAGTGAAGCCTGAGACACAGAGGGGTGAACTGCTTACGGGAGATCCGCGAGTTCAGACGGTCCGGGTGGCTGGAAGCCGTTCCCGTTGACCATGTTCGGGTTTGTGTATTTATTGTATTCACCATTCACCTTGTGCGAAATAAATCAGTGTTGTAACCGTTGATTTTCGTTGTCGACCCACGCCCCGATACGGTTTCTATTAGGTATTTCACGCTGCCGAACAACTGAGACCTCGTCGATATTTACAGTATACCTACTGAGGTTAGTTTTCATTTTTATTTCGTAAAAAATAACCTAAATACCAAATATTGGGTCTGTTTATATTATATTTATACATATTACAAAAGCCAGGAAGAAAGTGTCGCCATAACAAACATTTGTTTTGCCTCGGGATGATAATTTCCGCCAAAAATGGATTCGTCAAATTCCAACTGAGATTTAATTTCTAAAAAAACCCTTAAGTATGTGTGGCTAACACATTTTCAAGAAAGCGAAACAATTAAAGTGGACAAATGTGTTGTGGGAGGAAAATACCTATAGAGAATATCACCTAAGCTAAAGGAAGGTGAGGTCCCAACAATTTTTGAGAAGTGCCAAAATATTGTGAGTGCAGTGCCGTTTAACTCTCAGCCCAAAACAGCTGAGGCAGGTTGAAAATTTTGAAAAAACAATTTGAGAAAGCTTGGATGCACAATACCAATAATGTAATAGATGAAAGAAAACTTGCCAAATTGTTACCAAATTGGTTTTTTCTACTTATCTCCAAAAATGCCTTTCATTATATAGCACTAAGTTGGTCATGTGACTACGCGATTATGCGTTAGCGCCGTGGCCTGTCTTTATCGTTGGCCTCGAACAAATAGGTAGGAAACGGTATTTCAATTAAGCCCTATTTATCTTATTTCTGTGTTATTTTGATTTAATTAATTTTTCTTCTCTTTTTGTAGATTTGTCTGACACTTTTCCGCATATATAGCATCACTCAAAACAGTAACTAGTCCACCTTCAACACGTAAATGAGATTTCCTTCACGTTAAATGTTATACCACAGACAATAAAATTCCTAAAGCGTCCCTTGTATCTCCTAAACTACGTAATCGATTTTATGTGGTGTCGTAGGATACCTACATAGCATTTAAAAAATTCAACATGGCGAATTTTATACCTGAATTACACAACTCAATTTTTAATATCTACATTTTAAAATTGAAGTAATTAAACACTTTATAGACATTTTTTCTTAAACCTACTTGCTTTTAGCTTTTAGTTGTACTTTTAATAAATATTTTCTTGATAAATATTTTGTTTTTTATTGTAGGTACTACACTATCAACAAAATTATTAGAAAGTGTTGGAGTCCGTAAGCAATTGCAGTTGACCCCAAAGGCCCGAAAACTTTACAAAGTGGCATCAGAAAACAAGGACCGTTTAAAAGAAGCATTGGCATATGCAAAGTCACCCGACTTTCTTGAAGCCAGAGTTAACCCAAGGCACAGAAAATATATTCAGATAACAGAGAGATCCTTAATGATAGCTGCCAAATGGACTCCAACTTCGAAGCTTAATATTTTACAAATGCATTGATATTGAGGTCAAGGGCGTATCCAGGATTTCGCCTTGGGAGGGGTAATATAAAATATTTTTTTAGCATTAGGGGTTTGGTGCGTTCCTAAAAGCAATTTCAACTGAATATGGTGGAATTTTATTACCTACATAAAAAATACAAAACACTATAGGTATAAAAATATTTTTAAAAATAAATACAATTCTTTAAAAGAATATAAAACTCACACATCCATATCACAATGGATTATAGGAATAGGAATATAGTTATCTATTATAATATGAAATCAATTTTTCTTTTTGTTTTTTTTTGGCGTATCGCTCAATAACCCGAGAAACATCTGCATTGATTCCTCTGTGGGTAAATAGCAGTGCCAATCCTACTAATCGCTCTTCGCTTCGCCCATAGTGGAGGGTAACTAGGTTTTCAGACTTTTCAATGAAGAAAAGCTTCGTTCTGCTGACGCAACACTAATTGGCAGAGCAATTAATATGTGTAGAATTTTTTTATAGAAGGAAATATGTCTTCATCACAGTCTTTATAACTTGTAAGGATATCACAAATATTATTGTCGACTCTACCTACATGTTTTTTGCCATAAATCTAACTCTCCTTGCAATTTAATTTTTATTACTTCGTCAGATATAGAGTTGAGAAAATGGACATTTGATGGGCTTGGAGGGGGGGGGGGTAATTACCCCCTGTACCCCCCCCCCCCTTGAATACGCCCTTGATTGAGGTCCACTATTAAATGGTGGCTAATCTACGAATTGGGAAGATTTATATTTTGGGAAAATGTCATTTCATAGGAAATGCAATCTGCTTGTTTTTGGAGTCTGTAGTTGGAGTCCATTTGACAGGGATTGTTAAGGAGCTTTCTGTTGTGGAACTATATTTTCTGTGCCCAAGGGCATTAAATTTTTTATTGTCACAACTTAAAATGCAAAAGAAGGCTCCTCGAGGTAGACGATATTCCTTTGCTGAGTAAGTATTTGCCCTTTCATTAATGAAACAGGGACCCAAAGCGTACAATATATACAATGACCGGCAGAAAGTTGGACACAAAAATTTAATATTTTTAAACTCTGATTTCGATTAATTTAAATTTCTAGCTGAAATTAAAGTTTAGTAGCAAATTCATGTGTTATCCGATGATAAGTTGCGCTTACGGTATTTTGTTTTTTGTAATACACAGGGTGGTCGAAAAAATACAAAAAAAGTTAATTTCTTTTTTTTTGACTAGATGCCTGTGACTTTAAATCTGACACACAACTTTTGTAAGTAATTTTTACTGTATTTTACAAAATAAGGGTACTTGTCTTTACTCTTGAGTTATTTTTACATTTTTTAATCTACCTCGTATCCAAAAAGATATATTTAAATTTTGATATGTGCATTTTGAGTTTGAAATGATGCACCAACTTTTATCAAGAATAAAATTTTCTGAGATATTAATAATAAAAAAGTTTTCCATTTGTGTCCAACTTTCTGCCGGTATCTGTATAACAATGGCATTCAGAGCAAAATCTTATTGACAACCTATATGTAGAAGTTCTTCATGTCTTCATGGTTTCAAATCGGATACTTTCTGAAAGTGACTTGCTTAATGATGATCCATATGACCCATTTGGTAAAACGTATGCATATCTGCGATGAATCGATTAAATTATCCAAATAATGATATTTATTTAATATATTTTAATTTAATGATACTGAAAAATTTGTAATAAATCAGATTGTTGTAGTTACACATATTTTCTATACTGTAAAATAAATTCTTGCTAAATATTTTGTTTTATTTACATATCAATTGGTCTCTATTCAAAATAGAGACTTACAAAATATCTAGTAATTGCAAAATACAGGTTCTTTGGAAAATGCAATTAGTAGATATTTTGTAAGCCTCTATTTTGAATATATTTGAAAAATAAATTTAAAATCAAAATTCAAAATTCGCGCCATATTGATTGTAGTTATCCACCCCATCACTAGCGGCGCTGTTAATCACGTAATTTGGCGGGAGAGGCAGAGTGGCCAATCTTAAACCCTCCCTAATCTGTGTTTTTATTTGTATCGATATTATTTTTTGAAATTTCAGCGTATGGGTTGTCTTCGTTGTCTTCCTTTTTCTGTAAGTTTAGCTGGTTATAGGTTGTTAAATGCTGTAGTTATTTTAAATTATTTTTCCTTTTTATTGACAAGAACTTATATTACAGGCTTATATTACTAGTTGGAGTTTCAAATATCGGCACCGACACTTCTGACAATTCAGGTACCAATAGTGATTTCAGTGAGAATAATACATATAGAAAAAATAATTATAAAATCTCCAATAAAATAACATAGATAACCCTAAGTATGGAAAAATTATGATGGCACACACTAGACACTTTGTTAGCAAGACGACACAAACATCAAACACAGTGACTTAGCTGCGGTTGGTATCGTAGCACAATCTGTCCCTGCACCAACGATTATCAAACTAAATATTACCTCTTCCTGAGGGTTTCCAAACATAAATTAAATTGGATTCACAACCCACAAAACCCGATGACCTTCTAGAATGTCATGGAAACAACGGTTGAACGTCTGAAGAAACTGGCAACCAAATCCCTCTTCCACCAAGGTAAATAATATTCGCAAGCCTCCAAAATAACCAATTGGTACTTCCAAACCGATTAGGCCAATCAGAAAAATACGATAATTGCGGAAAACGATTAATTTACTTCTCACACAAGTCCACAAAATTATCTACTGCCATTCATCGTTCAAACGTCGAAGCAATACTTACTGAACCGCCTGGAAGGTGAACACGAAGACCACACCGCAGAACCAACAAGGATGGAAAAGCCTCCATGCCTCGGTCGGGTTCCTCGCGTGAAATGGTATCCTAAAAATAATAAAAACCGTAACGCACACTCATTGATCTTCAATGTTAAATCTGCAATCTACATCAACCACTGACAAAATACTACAGAGTAAGTAGGTATATTTCCTGAAGTGGTTTTTGATAGCTTAATTCTACAAGCTTAAAATAACGTTGGTTATCTGTAAGTAGGGGAGCCTGGGTAACAGTGAGACATGGGTAACAGTGAGACATGGGTAACAGTGAGACATTCAAAATATCCCTGCTCCTATAAATAGCTCATAAATGGCACTAGGTGTGAATAATGGCCAAACCCAAGGTCAGCCTTCTCCACTAATTTCACTGTTCTCACCCATTCAGTTTAGAAGTTGTGATCTTGCTGTGAAGATTGCACGCATATTTTAATTTTTAACGGTTGGATTGAGCTTCTGCAGGAACTGTCAGAAAACTGCGACGGGTTTTTTATTAAATAGGGGCTATATCCTATAGTGTTGAAAGGTGTTTGGTATAGTTAAAATTTAAAAATAATATTTGGGATTGGTATTGTTATCATATTTTCATTTCGCAATACCATGGGTAACAGTGAAACAATGTCATCAGGGGAACAGTGAGACGTATTACTACCCATAGGTATGTCTCACTGTTACCCATATAATAGATAAATGTTGCTTATATTTGTATACTTATAATGTGCTTAAAATGAGAAGGTTTTCAATTTAGTTTCAGATATAAATCCATAAAATTGCATACATTCTGTGTATACTTACCTCTTCAACTAAAAGTAAACAGTTACTTCTATATAGTGTCTCACTGTTCCCCACCCCTGGGTAACAGTGAGAAAAATGTCAAGTGTACTTTCAATTTACTTTAGACTTTTAAAGGACAAAAGTATGACTATGCTGCTTTTCATACAGGTTTGGGAATCACATAGGAACAAATTGGTAAAAAAATAATTTAAAAAAATTGTTCGAATTTCGAGTTATCGTAACAAGAAAAAAAAGTGTCTCACTGTCACCCAGTCTCCCCTAAATAACACATAATAGGAAATTGTCTAAATATATTATCAATACCCTATGACTGCAGACATTTAAAACATTCCCGAAATTATCTTCGCAAAAATATTATAAATATAGCTAAAAACAAAGTTCCTCTTAAAGAATAATTAACATAAATACAAACTTTTGCTATTATCTAGACATCAGGAAATATCTTTTTCTAGGCCCCTCTTCGAAAATAGCATTTTCGATCCTCTTCATCCTAGTCAAAAGAATGTATTTCCGCCTAGGGAGCAAAGAGAGAATATTCTCTGAGAATGTTTTAACATTTTAGTAAAATACGTACAAAAAAATATTATGAAAGAATCAAAGTGTGCCGTTTAGTTCAAAAATTTAGATCCTGGTGTACCTACCTATATTTTTATTCATAACAAAATTTCACATCTTTGAAAATAGAGAAAATTACTCTAAAACACACTGTATACTAATGGTATTAGTAAATGAAAGCCAGCAGGAGTTATTCCCAGAATATATCACGTACATTGTTTGTCATTCGCAGGTACTTATTCCGACACTTATCTGGAGACACACTGTATACGTACTACACCGGAGGAAAGTGTTATACCCTCCCGAAGATTCTAACGCCATGCGTTTCATATGCTGCATCAAATAACTCGGAAGTTGATAATACACTTTCCTCCCTGGCAAACACCAACACACATTTATTTTTTGTCATACTTTCCCAAAAATAGCTACGGACTCATTTGCTTCTTTTTCGGCCTAGGCCCTAAAAGTCGTCATGGCAACCTTTAGGGACTATTCCAAAATTCCTTAGAATATTCTTTATAGTAAATGGCACGAGACTACTTCACGCAGGAAGTAAATCCAACTGGATTTCTTTGGCCTTATTATCAATCTATTCGGGATTTTGGAACATTTTAAAGTTTATGTCACTATCTGACAAATTTCGAATGACATGACAAAATCATCAAATAAACAAACTGGTTGCTATGATTTCAAAAATTATGGAAAATTTGCAAATTTAAGCGTTCTGAAGAATTATTGTAAAAAGCGTACTTATGACAAAATTTTGGGGAGCGTATGACAAAACATAGTGTTTGTCACACGTACCTAAATGAAGTTTTTCAGGACTCATCTGCTATTCCGGAATCGGCTAACGCCTCGTCCGGAAACAGCAATGATTCGTCCTGAAAAACTTAATTTTAGGTAATTGTAACAAAAATAACTATTAAAAGACCACACAGAAAAATGGTCTAGAAAAAGTCACAAATTACAAAAATTAAAAAACATGATTGCATTCCAAATGATTTTACATTATAATGCTACGTGAAAACAATAACTAACTGACAGAGCAAATGAAACGACGAAATCCGTATCAATAATAATAATAATAATAATATTTAATTGCCAAAAACAATAAATTATTGTCAAAAATAAATTCAAAATATCAACAAAAGGACAGCTTTCCACGTGGAATATAATCCTTACAACATGGAACAGGAACGAATATAACATCCATACATGGTGTCTAACCAATGATAATAGCAACAATAAAATATATATGTTCAAGGTAGGTAGAATAAAAAAGATAAAACACAAAACACAAAGCAAATATATTTTCATTTAAGCAAGCAGGAGGTAGAAGGTAATTTTCATTAAATAAATATGGGTTTATGTCCTTTGTAGTATACATTTGATTTACGATTTAATACATATTTTTTCGATAGGTATATTAGTATTTGTATTTCAATTCTGGGTATATTACGGAGCCGAATTTGGAGTTTTTTCTTAAATAGTCTAACTGAATGTATTTGGCGCATCTCCAATGAGACATCTCGATACAATAGAGGATACAATACAGTGTGTCCCATTTTGATACTGGACACCTCAGAACTATATGAAGGACCAGGAAAACAAATTAAATGGTCTCTATTTTTTTATTGGTAGTACCAAGGGATAGTATCTCGTAGGCGGTGATATTTGGATGGGGTAATTATTTGCTATGATTTTTTAAAATAGCTAATTTTCAAGAAACCCTATCAGGGATTTTTTTACGACAAAATGTTATTAAGAAAAGTTGTTCAGAATGAAAAACTGAGTAGAATTGCAAAATTTCAAAAGTCTAGGCCTACTTTGTTTTTAGCTTTTTCGCCTTTTTCTCTCACTTTTTTCTGAGAAATGTGTCCTTTCTAAGAAAAAAGTGGGAGATAAATCTAAAAATCATAGTAGGCCTAGCCATTTGAAATTTTGCGAATCTACTCAGTTTTTCATTCTGAACAAGTTTTCTTAATAACATTTTGTCGTAAAAAAATCCCTAATAGGGTTTCTTGAAAATTAGCTATTTTAAAATATCATAGCAGGCCATGAAATAATTACCCCATCCAAATACCACCGCCTATGAGATACTCTCCCTTGGGACTACCAATAAAAAATAGAGACCATTTGTTTTCCTTGCCCTTCATATATTTCTGAGGTGTCCAGTATCAAATTGGGACACACTGTACAGGGTGACCCACCACGAACTGCATCGATCTATATATGGAAAACTAGAAGTAGGAAAATTCTGAAAGTTTGGCACCTCACCAACGCCGATGGGCGCTGCTCAACTAAAATATTTTGGTGAATCTGGCACTTCCGGTTATACCGGAAGTCGATATCAACTTTCTTATTTCAAATGGAACACCCTGTATATTATTGCATTTTTGGATTCTGGGCATCATTTTGGAACAAAAACATGCAACATGTCCTATGTCTAAATCCAACCGTTTTTGAGATATTTGCATTTTTTCGAAAAAAATGACAGTTGCAGACCTAAAGTCAATTAGCAATTTATACGAGGAAACCGCGAAATTTCAAAACGAATTTTTGGCATCGTGTAACAGAAGCCCTGACCTAGTGATCTCTGCTGAGAAATAAATCCGTTCTTATACAGGGTGTTCACAAAATATGAATAAAAATTACATTCAAAATGTGCTTAAATCTCGAAATTTTCAAATGGAAACCCCCATAAACCAAGTGACATTTCCTCAGCCGCGATTGTCTTTTCAACGTCCACGGCTAATATGATTTTCCAAGCGTTAAACAAACACCGAATTTTATGGACGAAAAGTGGGTTTTTCGTAAATTAATCGAAAATTACGGCATTTAGGTATAGGAAACCTTACACAAAGTTGTAGTTATTTTTAGTGGTGAATAAGATCGCATTAAAAAAAATTGGGGTTTCCATTTGAAAATTTAGAGATTTAAGCACATTTTGAATGTAACTTTTATTCATATTTTGTGAACACCCTGTATAAGAACGGATTTATTTCTCAGCAGAGATCACTAGGTCAGGGCTTCTGTTACACGATGCCAAAAATTCGTTTTGAAATTTCGCGGTTTCCTCGTATAAATTGCTAATTGACTTTAGGTCTGCACCTGTCATTTTTTTCGGAAAAATGCAAATATCTCAAAAACGGTTGGTTTTAGACATAGGACATGTTGCATGTTTTTGTTCCAAAATGATGCCTAGAATCCAAAAATGTAATAATATACAGGGTGTTCCATTTGAAATAAGAAAGTTGATATCGACATCCGGTATAACCGGAAGTGCCAGATTTACCAAAATATTTTAGTCGAGCAGCGCCCATCGGCATTGGTGAGGTGCCAAATTTTCAGAATTTTCCTACTTTTAGTTTTCCATATATAGATCGATGCAGTTCGTGGTGGGCCACCCTGTATATTATAGCATTTTTGAGTGATTTCCAATCCTCTCATACATTCTTTGTAAATACCTCACCACGAAAAAAGGTCGTAGTTTAAATGACTCTCAACCAGAGCAAAGTATAAGATTTCAAGTTGCTTGGGCTCCAAAACTGTTGAGAAAAACTTGATCAAAGTTCAGATTTTCTTTACAACATACCTATTCTGCATGGTTTGCCCATGGAAGATGATTATCAAAAGTAATACCAAGGCATTTAAACGTTTTTGTTAATTTATACCTAATAATTATTATATAAAGTCCCTAATATTATAGCGTTTAATTTTGGCAAGGTGTCGCTAGCTATAGCAATTAAATGGCATACGAAATTAATAAATAATCTTTTCTTATTGGACCACTTAACAATTTCAAGTAAATGATTTTCTGCCTTAACTTTGGAGCTCTCCCAAGAATTGCACTTATAAAAAGTTGCTTTATTGTCCGCGAATGAAATTATCTCTCCTGAGCCTTCAGGCAAATACAACGAATTGACATAGACGTTAAATAACAAAGACCCTAGTATGGTACCTTGAGGTACTACTCCCTCTCTCTCTACTCACCGCAGTACAAATCTTCACAGATTGTGCCTTTTCTAACAGGTAAGTTCGGCACCAAATTATGCGCTTTACCTCTAAACCCTATTGATTCTAAGGTTCGCAAAAGCATGTTATGATCTACAGTGTCGAAGTCGACAAACACGCATAAGCAGGGACTACTTTTATATTCAAGGAGTTATACATTTTATTTGTTAAATTACACATAGCGTCTTCAGTGAATCTAGAGCTCCTAAAACCGCACTGTTTAACAAAAAGGATGTAACATTTTGGCAGATGGAGTGACTTACGGGGTGTTTTAATAGTTTTTCAAAAAAATTTAATACATTTACTAATGAGAGAAATTGGTGTCTATAATTTATCACTTCCTTTTTGTTGCCGCTCTTAAAAATAGGTTCTTCCATTATTGATAGTTTTACTAAAAAGGAAGGTTAATGGCTCGGAAATGTACTTACCTATTTCTTTTAATGTAGGTAGATGAAAGAAGTGTAGATCAAAGAAGTCGTTCATTTTGTAGGGAACATTCTTGTGATAAAAATTCTTTGTAATGACCTATTATATAATTCATTCGATTCATATAATGACAAATTATATGGAAATAATCGCCAGTGTTATATATAATATTATGGTTATAGTATTATGGTTATGTAAACTTGACATAGAAACACAATCAACATAATCATTTTTAACAAACAATAAAATTTCCATTATACAGGGACCGGCAGAAAGTTGGACACAAAAATTTAATATTTTTAAACCCTGATTTCGATTAATTTAAATTTATAGCTGCTAATAGAACAAAATTAAAGTTTAGTAGCAAATTCATTTGTTATACGATGATAAGTTGCGCTTGCGGTATTTTGTTTTTTTGTAATTACAGGGTGGTCGAAAAAAATACAAAAAGTTTAATTTCATTTTTTTGACTAGGTGGCTGTGACTTTCAATCTGACTTCCACCTTTGGTTCCAAACAACTTTTGTAAGTAACTTTTTACCGTATTTTAAAAAATAAGGGTACTTTACTCTTGAGTTATTTTGACATTTTTTAATCTACCTCGTACAAAAAGAGATATTTAAATTTTGATATGTGCGTTTTGAGTTTGAAATGATGCACCAACTTTTATCAAGAATAAAATTTTCTGAGAAATTAATAATAAAAAAGTTTTCCATTTGTGTCCAACTGTCTGCCGGTCACTGCACGTATACCTATAATACCTATAATAATGCTGGTAACGTAGGATTTCGACTTCGGCGAAACTAATAATATTATTTTCAAATCTGATCCTAGATCTTTTTTGTGTATATGACAACGTTGCACTTAGGTGACAGAAAGTCGGACTACTGGGATTTCGGTGAAGAGCAAAACCGGCTACGATAAAGTACGTCGAATGGAGAGTGGGTAGGCCTATCGAGAAGTCGATCTCGCGGACAAACTAGGTAGATGCCCAAGAATATACATCTGCCAATTACTAGGAATAATATAATTTTCATCATAGCCAGTAATTGCCAATAACTAAGAATTCTTTAAATTATAAAGCTAAAGAACATGTGGCATGGAGCAATTTACCGTATTATAAGCGGAAGTTAAGCATTTGAACGGCACTCGCCTTAGCAAAATTGTAATATTTCACCGCCACTTGCACCATCGATAATTTAGATCAAATTTGGAAAAGATTACTGTCGCTGCCGAAGACTGCATTCAACCAGTGGCTATCTTTCTATAGTCACTGATTCAACTGAAATTTGATGAGTCATAATACAGAGGACGTTTTGCGCGGAAATTTTGAATTGCCAGATTACTTGTAAACTAGATTATAGATGTTATAATTGCCAAGTGCCAATAACTGGTTTTGGTGCCGACGACCGGGCAGTTTACCCTAGATGTGACGTAGCGCACTCGTGAACGTTTAATAGTCAGCAGTCGATATAAAAAATATTCTCGCGGAACCTCGAGACAAGATAAGCTTCGATATCTTTCAGTAATATATAACTTTTGTTTTAGAAATATTGAGTGCAATTACGTTCCCAGCGAAAGAAACGCTTGCAAGCAGCTTTGATTTTTACGCAGAAAAAACAGAGATAGCGCCAGTAATAATTGCCAGCAAGCCCACGCGGGCGCTTTGGTAACGGTATAGATGTAACCATTATGTATAAAACATAATAAATACATAATTTTCCTTTACTTTGTAACAACAAATTAAATTGAAGTTTTTGGGCAATTAAAAGTCCCCCACTATTACCATTATTAAAATTTATTGCAAAAAGGTGCTTAGAATAAAAAGGTATAACCGAATTCCAATTTGCAGGGAAAATGGCCAGTAGAAAGAAACTAATATTTAATCACATAAAATTTGTAATGAATAGAAAAGTTTATTTATTTTCAATTTTGGCACATAATTGGTATGAAAATCAATCTCGACTTGAAGTTTTAAACATCCAAAAAGTTATACACCTTCAGTGAAACTTCCATACAGGATAAGCCTCAACGTCAACAACGAAAATTATTTGCATTCTCTTTACTTTGTCACGTAACTAAAATTAAAATTCTGGAGAAATACCTACTCTGTCATTTTAGTAGTTATAAATTGCACAAACAATAATACTGTTACAACTAAATGTTGATTACTCACAACAGATAGAAGTTGTGAATGCCTATGATCTTATTTCCACTCATAAATAAATAGTATATTATACACCTAGGTTGAGAAGTGAGCCATTATTTACCGAGCATTTTTATATCCTGAGGCGCGTAGCACCGAAGGATATAATATGCGAGGTAAATAATGGCCTTCTCAACCGAAGTGTATATAGAATTTTTTTTACTACTAACATTGAAATATTGCCATATTTTAGTCATTTCTCGCTTTTTTCAAATACTTCAAAATATCAAGTAGCCTGAGAGTTCAGTTGTCAAGCTGATAAAAATGACACTAATTTTTAAATGTCACAGAAAATTTTTCATTATTTACCTAGGTATTTTTTTATTATCATTATTTACCTAGGTAGAGAAATATTACTTCTCATTAGAGGAATGAGGTAAATAATGGTGATTTCTCAGGTTAGTAGTAAAAAATAAATTATGCATTTTAGACAAGTTCCTACTCGTCATAAAGTGGAAAAATGATGTTAACGCACAAGTAGTTTTTACACCACTAACTCACAACTTTTGTATCAAGTTAAACGCTTATATTATTATAAAAAAACACGTATTAATTTTGGTAAAAATCTAATATAGCTATTCTCAACGTTCAAATTAAACAAAAACATTTTGTTTACTTCAACGACAAAATTAGTCACTGTCTGGCTCCTGCTCGAGCCTTGCTCTATTCTTTCTCTCGTTTCTACCTCCTTCTCTGTCAACAGAACCCCTCAACCAAATCTTTATTAAATCTTCAATTTCTTTATCGGTTGACTTAGCACAAGGTGGGTTGAGCCGAACAGATTCTGCAAAAAAGATGAAATTACATCTCCAATATAACTTAAATTTAATATTATACATTAACATATCCCTGAGTTTGTAGTAAGTGGACATTGACAATAAAAAAGTTTTGATAAAATTTGCTTAAAAAAAGGTATTCGGCATTATATGACCTATTATAGGTGGATATTCTTCACTGAAAGAATTCCGCCAAGTGAGTTGCTTTGCTAAGGTTTTTTTTCTGCGGTAAATAGATATTATGCTGTCACAGCAAAAAAAAAATGCTGTGGAAAGTAAACCTGTTTTGCTAAAACTTCTTTGCTACCACAGCAAAATTTTTACTTGCGGTTAAAGTATAGGTCACTAGAAATTCCTTTTAGTGGGCCCACTTACTTACATGAAGCCAGTCGTTTTGTTACTACAGGTGAGTGCAGTCTGCTGCAATGCACTCAGCTGTGGTAATTCAACTGCTCATTTGTGGCTAGCGAGCCCTCACTTACAACAAGAGTTGCTTTGCTAAAATTAACGGTGAGTTCCAAATGCGCCTGCGCCAGCTGGCAAGCCTGAGCCCGCCAGGCGGCCCCGCCGCAGTCGTCGCGCAGTTGTTGGTCCGTGATGATCGTACTGATCGTCATTGTTTTCCGGGAACATTGCCGTCTTTGAAGGTACGTAAAAATTAATATTTTCATACTTAATGTCCGCTTGGTAGCACATTATCATTATATTATACATAATCTGGCATCCTGTCAAAAGTATAAAACATAGCGTAGCCACATTTTTTGTTTTTCCTGTAGTTTTCCCATTTCATGTTTTCTTTATAACCATGTTGAGTCATTCACTACAAATCCCTAATATATTCTTATTACTTGGCCGTCTCAATCTTAAGATAGGTGTAGAAGAAACCTGTAGGGTTGCCGCGTGAACAACATGTTATTAAAAAAACATGAAATGGGAAAACTACAGGAAAAACAAAAAATCTGGCTGCGCTATGTTTTACACTTTTGACAGGATGCAGATTATGTATAATATAATGATAATGTGCTACCAAGAGGAAATTAAGTCTGAAGATATTATTTTTTACGTACCTTTAAAGACGCCGGCAAAAAATAAATTTTTTGCTATGGTAGTTAAGCAACTCACTTGTGGCTAGTGAGCAGCTTAATTGTCATTAATGAGCTGATTCAATTACAGCAACAAAACCTACATAACCACAATCAAATTATTTGCTATGGTAGCTAAGCAACTCACTTGTGGTTAGTGAGCTGACTCACTTGCCTTAATACAAGGATTGAATTATCACAGCATAGTGATTTTCAACAAATCTGCTTACTTACTCTGCAATTGAGTTGTCTTTAGCAAAGTGTGCTTTGCTGCGGTAGCAAAGTAACTCACTCGGCGCCTATTTAATACAGATATTTTGCTGCGGTAATTGAGTTCTTACTAACCGTAGCAAAGTAATTCTTTCAGTGTTGTATAAGCATGAACATGTTTTAATTAATGTTCTTTGGAACTCACCACGTATAGCAGCCACTATTTGTGTGTTGTCTTTGAATGCCGGTTTGTTAAATCGTCCGGTCCAGTTCATATTTAGCGACAGTGAATGATCTACTATCTTTGACATAATACGTCTTGTTGTCTCTGCCACATTTTTCCCTCCTTGTTGCTTTAAATATTTCACCTAATTTAAACATATAGGTATACATTAGGTATATTTTTTCAGCTTCTACCAACTTATAAAATACGATTACACGCCCGATATCCAACAAGTCAATGTGGATTGGTACAGGTAGGTATATTTATATTATTTCCTATTAGGGTGGGTAGGTACCTACCTATTAGTCCTAATGCTGTTACAATTTGATAATTTAATTGGATAAGTAAGTACCTACCCAAAAAAATGCCATTAAATTCAACATGAAAGATCTTAATCCTCAGTAACTTTCTTCGGTAAAGTGACATAGCGAGGCTCCTTAAATTATTCATTTACTTACCATTTTGCGAAATAAATCAGGGTCATGTAATTGAGCATTCAGGTCAATCAATTCGTCAAAAGTATTTATAGGCAATGTGAAATCATTCATCTCAACTTTAAACTCCTGACCAAGAAAGCTAATAGTCTGAATAACATCAGTTAGGTAGTCCAGTCGTTTCATTATTTTTTGTTGTCCAATTATGAGTTTCTCGATAGCATCTAGAATAAGAAATAACCAATGACCATTATATTAGGTACTTCTATATATTTTGAGGTAGGGGAGAGTGGGGGAATGGCGGCCCCTGGGGTAATTCCGGCCGTCGATTTTCTCGCCAGCGCGTATATTGTTGGCCGCGGCTACACCCAACGCCATCACGTATTATCGAAACGAAGCTTCAGTTTGAGTTGGGCAGCTTAGAGAGAATGTGATGCGATATTAAAGGCGTATTTTTGAAAACTCAGGCTTTCTTGTAAGAAGTTAGTTGCTTTAAAGGTAATAATTAGCTCATTAGTAAGTACTAGAACTACCGAGACTATATTAATGGATTCAGTAGAGCCTATAGATTAACATCGGAATTAACAATTTTACATAATCTCAAATGTTTTAAATTTCTAACCGACTAACCAAAATAAGGTATATTGGGGTTATACCGAACACAATGTTGGGGTTAATGGCAGCCTAGACATGTATCATACAAATATTATTTTTTAGTCCCTAGATGCCGCGAAAATACAGAGAAAAACATAAAAAGCTTCGCGGACTTAAGAAAGTTTACGTGCAGCCATAGATGCTACAAGATATAAGAGGGGGGGTCGCAGTTTAAAAGAAATGTCGAGAAGTTTTAACATACCAAGCTCGTCTTTGCAAGAGAGACGCAGAAACGGTAACTTTTGAAAAACTCATTTAGAAAGACAACAAACATCATGTGACTTTTGTGAATAATAAATAATTATAATATTCTTGTCGTTTTTTTTTCTTTTGAGATAATGACGGCCTGCGGTCGGTATTACCCCATGAGTGTGGGTAATACCGGCCAAGACTACATTTTTTATATAACGGTATATAGTTCTTGGTTTGTAGTTTTTGTCTAAAATAAAAATTTATTTTGATTCTACACTGACTTAAGCTTTAATTTGACACCCCACCATTACTTTACAGTTGAAAATGTGTCAATGGCCTTCAAAATTGCTTAGGGGCCGCCATTCCCCCACTCTCCCCTACGCCTTTTACTTTTTGAGAAAGAAAATAACTTTTTTTAAAAATATTCTAGATTTTTTTTAATCATGCGAATCTGCTATCGGGTTAAATCAATGTAGGTATAGCTAAGTGGGAGAAAACACGAACTTAGTTTTTTAATGGAATGATATTACCAATAATAATTCTCACCCTCAGAATAGGTACTCCAAACTAAGAATCCCCTAGAAGTAACAATCTTCGCTGGGGCGGTGGAGGGGGGGGAACTAATATTATTTTGTCTTCATTGCCATTTCCGTATACAGAGTGTCTCACCACGAACTGCATCGATCGATATCTCAAAAAGTAAACATTGAATTTTTTTGAAAATTTGGCGGCTGACCAATGTCAATGAGTACTATTCATCTAAAATATTTTCAAAATGGCTGCACTTCCGGTTATACCGGAAGACGATGACAACTTCGTTATTTTAAATGGAACACCCTATATTTTATTGCATTTCCTATTCCTAAATTCAACCGTTTTTGAGATATTTGCCATTTTAAAGAAAGAATGACAGATGCAGACCCGTACTTAATTGACAGTTTATTCATAACGGCTACATATTTCGTAACGCGCTCTTGGCATTTTGTAGTCAAAGGCTTGGTGCAGAGAAATACCATAAAGAAAGTTTCCGATCTTGTACAGGGTGCTCACAAAATATTATTCAAATATTAATTCAAAAATTGCCAAAAACTCAAAATTTTCGAATGAAAATGCCCATTTTTTTGTAGTAGCCGTATTCAGCACAGCAAGTTTGTGTTTGGTTCCCTATACCTAAATGTTATCATTTTCGATTTATTTACAAAAAAACTAAAAAACTAAAAACTAACTAAAAAATCAAGGGGGCGTTTTTTTATGTTTGATAAATCTAGTTGGCCATGGCTGATTATATGATTGTCAGAGAATTAAGAAATGTCATTTAGTTTAAAATTATTGTAAACAATGCCGGCACGGTTAAATTACACAAACGAAGACTATTAATTTAAATTTATGAAGTGGAAAATTAGTTTTTTGTAAATAAATCGAAAATGATAACATTTAGGTTTAGGGAACTAAACACAAACTTGCCCTAATTTTTTATGCTGAATACGGCTACTACAAAAAAAATGGGGGTTTCCATTTGAAAATTTTGAGTTTTTGGCATTTTTTGAATTAATATTTGAATAATTTTTTGTGAGCACCCTGTACAAGATGAGAAACTTTCTTTATGGTATTTCTCTGCACCAAGATTTTGACTACAAAATGCCAAGAGCGCGTTACAAAATATGTAGCCGTTATGAAGAAACTGTCAAATAAGTGCGGGTCTGCATCTGTCATTTTTTCTCTAAAATGGCAAATATCTCAAAAACGGTTGAATTTAGGTATAGGACATGATACATGAAATATACCTAGAATTTTCCGTAGAATCCAAAAATGCTATAAAATGATGTTCCGTTAAAAATAACGAAGTTGTCATCGACTTCCGGTATAACCGGAAGTGCCGCCATTTTGGAAATATTTTAGATGAATAGTACTCATTGACATTGGTCAGCTGCCAAATTTACAAAAAAAATCAATATTTACTTTTTGAGATATCCATCGATGCAGTTCGTGGTGAGACACCCTGTATATAGGGTCGACTTTTTCCCAAATAAAAACTAGCATAGCATTCGCTCAACCCCTTGTAAACCATACAGAAAAAGCTATTAAGGAGCGGTGCCCATGAATCAAAATTTTGGCCAGTGCTCTCGACCATCAGCGGTGTTTTTCTATAAAGACATCATAATGCATGATCTCTTGACCCGAATCGAACCAAGGTCCATTGAAGACAGAAAAACACGCAGTCCAAATAGTTCGCTACGATAGTACCTACCTTTGCCACCACGGAACTTCCACCGTACATATTTATGCATTTTTGAAATCTGCTTGTCATACCAAACGTACTGGGCCCGATTTTGGATTTCGCGATGAAAGCATGATCTCTAATAACACGAGCTCTACAAACTCAAGTGAAATAAAAATGTAGTATAAAATTTGAAAATGGAATATTCCAAAATCGGAACTAACACTAGAAAATTTTGCCACTTTAAATTTTAACTGTGGTGACCAGGCTGTTCCATTAAAAACAAAATAATATTTGATTTATCCGGTAGCAAATTCTGATCATTCAGAAAAATCGTAAAAAAAGATTATAATTACACTCAATAATGATGAAACAATAATTTGAATTCGTAACATATTTAAGGATAAATTGTCATAAACGGAAACATTCATGTTAGGATCATTTACTATAGTGGATATCGGAATCTTAATCCTTGCCTCACAATGGTCGACAATTCGACAATGCAATTTCAATTGTCTACCATTGTTACGTAGGGACCAAGATTAGAGGTATCCACTATAGGGTTGTTTCTGTATAAAGTGCAAACATTTTAAGGAATTTCAACTAAAATTACAGGAGTTCTACACAAACATTATAATAACACTTTTAAGAAGGATGAAACAATGGTGATAATTTGAATTCGACACAGATTTGGGTTAAATGTAAATGTAAAATTGTACCTAAAAGAAAATGCAAAGTAAAAAAGTTTTAATACCTAGTTCTCATCTCTCGGCATGTACTGCGGTACCTTACTTTGAGTGACATACTGGGTTAGAAAATTAAATGAATTGATTTATATTTACACACAAGTAGCACAATTTTTAGTCCAAATATTTTAATTTTTGCACATTATTCTGAAACATGTTAACCTGGGAGTGTTTTAGCAAATACTATACATACATATAAAAAAATACTGTACCTGATGATACGCCACAAGATGCACATTTATTCTTAGAATTCACCGGTGTAGATTTATTATTCACATTATTGTTGGGCAGTTCTTTTCTAGGTACAATTAATGTCATAACCAAAGAATCTAAAATAAGAATTAATAAGAAATGATTTTATTTACATTTTATATCACAGATAATGAGTAATGACAATCAGTAGTCACACATAACGTAGGTAGATAAATACATATATAGGTATTGGTACAAATAAAATTAACCCTTATAAAATTCCCCTCTTCTTCACCCCAGGAACTTGGCCACTGACCTAAATATCATAACTTTAAGTAGTTGGCGAAGTTGGAGGTTGATGTTCTGGATATCATTCCTATACTTGGTTCAAAACTCAAAAATTTAAAACAAGTCAAATAAATCATTATTTTCCAGGGGTTAAAGACCAAAAATAAGAATAACGTAACTTTATTATCAAGAGTATGAAGAAATATTTACAGTTTACGATTATTAAAGTACGAACATTAAAGGATCCTGTTAAAAAATGGGACCCTGAAACATTTTTTAAATATTGGGTCCTAATATTCCAGCTAATTTTTAAATATTATTTAAATTACATATAGGTACATAATAATTATGTATAAATAAACTTATTGAGATACAATCCCAGGATACATTGTGTATCGGAAATTTTAATGGAGATGAAAAATGCTACACATTATTATAAGTCATAAGTAATATGTTTAATTAACATCTTTCATTTGATATTCTATATAGAAATTGTTTTTGTTCTTAGATATTTCTGAAGTCACTTGAACATATTCCAACTCAAACATTAATTTTTAGTTTGATATTTTTATACCGAAAAATGGATGGAAAATTTAATTTAAACTTGGATCTCTTAATACTAAAATTTAACATAATATATATTTGCCTTTCCATTCTCAACAATCATTAAGAATAAGTTTTGCTGACTTCTTTGATCTTTATAGGATTTCCTCAACGTCGACAAAAATTCACTACGAGACAAGCCACAAGTTACATACTAAATGCCGACAGAATTATTTGGGGATTGTTGAAATATATTTTTCGTTCTTGAACTACATTTCTATACATTAGGTATAATAGTGAATAAAATAAAATAGTGAATAAAATAAAATTAATCAGTACTGATGCTGTCTTGAGGTAAAATGTCCTTATTAGGTACTATTTCTTGGATGTTCAAATTTCCACTCTGTAGCATCTTCAAAAGGGTCTTTGTTTTTGGTCCTCCTGCTTTTGGTGCCGATCTTCTTCTCACGGTGCCTCTATCCCTTGCCCTTATTTCACTGTATTTCAGTACCCTATTTTTGAAGAAATCTTCATGATCCAAAAGTTTAAAATTGGAATCGACGCTCCGTACAATAGATAAAAACAATTTATTAAAGTACTCCAGATCTGCGAAGCGCAATTTGTTAGTTGAGAATCTAGACGCCCCAGTCCACGTATAGTTCGTAAGAACTTGTCTATCGGTTAATTGCTCTATTAATGTGTATGCTATTGCCTTTCCTTCGAGTTTGGAGTTTTGATATTCCTTTCTGAATTTTTGAAACTAATAAACAAAATATATTTATAATCACGAACAACTTTTAGTACAAAACTTACCATATTTTTGAAGAAATTATCTTCCCTCAAATTTTCCTCAAATTGGTTCATTTCCTCTACGCTTTTAATGGGAAACTTAAAGCCTTGGTCCTCTTTATCTCCAGGAACATCATTTATCAATGCTTTAAAAGATGATTCATACTTCATGCCTCCCAGACATTTTAGAATTTTATCAAGTTTAAGATGCAGCTTAAAAAATTCTTCAGCTAAATCACTCCGGCCTAAAAAAAGTTACATTAGAAAGCAAAACCAAGGAATGTTCTTCGCCAAGAATAAACGGCATCTTATTTCCGAGATTTTGAGATAGGTGTGAATATCTCCAATCAATACATACCTATCATCGTAATTTAAACGATACTTAATAAATATTTCTAAAAATATAAAGTAAATACCACGGTTCAACTTGACATAAAATAAATGCTAAGACAAAATCAATCCCAAAATTCTCTCTGGAAAAAAAGTGACAAAGAGATTTCAATAATTATAGGATAGACTTATATCACAGAAAGACAGTCAGTATTTTAAGCATAAATTTGGTTCTAATATATACTATTTCCCATGTAGATTAACGTAGAATCTAATAAAATGCACATTATTCATGTATTTAGAAGAGATTTCGCTAAAAAGCTAGTCTTCTTTTTACACATGTCGCTAAGGAATTGTCTGTATTACGCGTTAGTCTGTGCTTATATAGGATGTAGATTAATAATAGGAATACATTAATGGGAGATAGTTGACATCAAAATGAGTCAATTTGAACAAAATTTACTGTGTCCGAATGTGAATGTTGCTCATTTGTAGGTACCTAATCTACAGGGCGTCGAAGTTGAAAAAATTATTTAAATTTTTCTCAATACTTTCGGAAGCCAAACCAAAATATTTACATACTGAGGTTCTTTTTTTCCTCTCAGCCTACTTAAATTTTTTTTGGCGTCGAAGGGTAAAATCGCATTTTCTGGGAAAACGAATAGGTTTTTCGATTTTTGGCAAGTAGCTAGTTTTAGTTCTTAGTAAAACGGGCAATGAGCAAAGAATTAAAAAGTTATAAATAAATTTATAGAGGCTAGTTCGAAATTGTCATATTTAGCTTTTTCACTCAAAAGAACCTCAATGTGTCAATTTTTACCTTGATTAACCAGGAAGTTTCCAAACTATTGAGAAAACCGAAATATTTTTTCAACTTCGACGCACTGTGGATTAGAGATAAGCAGCATTCGGACACGGTATTTAAACCTCTCCCGAAAAATGAAAGATTTTTGAGTTGTTTTAAAAACATTTTTTTTAAGATTACAATAATTTTGTAGGGGTGTGTACAACTTTGCAGTCACCGCTGTGAACAAAGGAATTTTTGTCCCAATTTTCGGTTTTAGCACCCCCAGCATTTTTTGGCTACATCATGACTGTGCTACGTAATGTAACAATGGTATTTACTGGTCGTATCAATTTAAATAATAGTACTAATAATAATAATAATTCTCACCCTCACAATACTCCAAACTAGGAGTTCCACAGAAACAACTGAATGCTTGTGCGGGGGAGGGGGGCAATTACTATTATTTTGTCTTAGTTGTCATTTGGGCCACGGTCGAACTCCCTCCCGAAAGAGGGAAATGTACCTGTGGCCAAAAAGGTGACGGTCGATCTCCCCCCCGGGCCCTAAAAGGGTGATGAACGAGATAATGCCGAAATTGCAGCAAAATCTGAGACTGCGTTGCCACATGTAACACCCAATAATATAGCTTTATTAATTTATTATAAATACTAGGTACAAGGTGCAAATAATAAGTAGTGTCAAATACTTTATCTATTATAAAATATAAATTTTCGATAGCGTTATGAAATTCAAAGACGTTTTTGGGTATTTTGATAGACGAAGAGGCTTTGATTTCTCGACAAATCAATTTCGATGGCTTTTCGGTAACGTCTTCAAATGCAGGTCTCTTGACAGAATTGCTGACAGATTTCCGGTTGAATCGCTCTTGAGACATCTTCTTGTGGTGGTGGTCCAAACTTGCTTCAATGATGTTGTCACCTTCTCGTGTCTTCAAAAATGCTTTGCAGGATTTCTTGCTGCAGCACCACCGTTTTATTGCTCCCTTGGCCAACATTTTGTGGAAACAAAATGTATAACCGTTGACAACTAATAACACATTGCCTCTATCACCCTCATTTATTCATAAGTATTTATTGTATTGCAATATAATTAAACTGTATTTCAGTTGATAATTTTAAAAAGAGATTATGTCTTATTTATTTATAGCCTAAACTGGCAACAGCGTGTCTATTTTGCCCCAGGTAGACGGGAGGCAGTTCCACTGTACCCGGGAGGGAGTTCACATCAGCGGTCATTTGTGGCTAGGGCCGACTTTTCCCGATAGAACTAGAATAGAATTCGCTCAAGTACTACGGAAACCTTAAAAAACCGTAGTAATCCTAGTGAGTGTAGGACAATTAGTAAATTACACTGATAAAGCTATTAAGGAGCAATACCCTGAATCCACAATTTGTCCAGCGCTCTTGGCACTCTACAACTCTTGCATGGGTTTCGACCATACAAAAAACGTCATTTATTTGTTAGTAATACGATATTTGTTAGTAATAGGCCATCATCAGGTAACTAACAATTTGTATTTTAACAATAATTGAGACAAACATATTTCTAAAAAAAGTAATAAAAGTTAGTGGATTTTACAATAAATAAAATTTAAAAAATTAAAGCATTACAACATCAAATGTACATAACAATTGTCCATTACTATACATAGGCCAAACAAAACAATACTTTTATCTACACAAAAGATTATATTATACACATAAATATAATATCAAAAATAAATACCCAAATTCCACCGCACTTAGCCAAAATGCTTTAGAAAACAACCATGTCTTTGATTTTGATAATACCCAAATTGTTTGCAGAGAAAAAGATTAGGTACCATAAGAGAAACATACCTAGGTATTATTTGAAATGATTAATACAGGGTCTCCGGAAATTATGCGTCAGGATTTCGGAGGGCGATTCTAAACGAAAAATTAATACCACAAGGTTCTATACCATTTTTTCGAAAGCTCAAAATTGACGGAAATACAGGACGTGAAAAAAAAAAGCATTTTTTTAAATAATGTTTTATCAAGAATGCCGATTTTTGTCAAATGTTGCATACATTAACACTAGTGTATTTACCATAATAATTTGACGCAAATCGTCAATGCGTAACTGTCCTTCACTTTAAGAAAATGACTTAGAACTTTTTTGTTTGAATATTTTTATAAATTTGAATAGCATCAAAATCTCTTTAAAAAAGGTCGTCTTATTGCATCACGTTAAAATGAACGGTTTCCGAGAAAAACCACTTTAAACATAAATAATTAGAAATTCTTATTTTATTTATTTTAAGCCTTGAGAACAACTTGACAACACGACAACAAGAACATGACGTTATGTTATAAATTTTGAGATGTCAAAATGTTAAAAAATTAAAAAAAAGAATGCTTTTTTTCGCGCCCTGTATCTCCGTCAATTTTAAGCTTTCGACAAAATGGTATTATAGGACTTTGTGGCATTAATTTTTCGTGTAGAATCGCCCTTTGAAATCCTGACGCATAACTTCCGGACACCCTGTATAAAGAGACATCCTAACATCGTCTATTGATATATTTATATTAATAACCTTTCCCATATTTATTAGCACCTAATAAATTAAATGTGTTTCTCCTTCCTTAAATACATACTGTATTATTGCAATTTCTTAGATCATTAATATGTGGGAAAAAATTAATTATCTTTTTTGCTCTATCAAAATGTGTCATGTGTAATTTTAACTAAAAGACATTTTTTATTTTTTTATTTTTTATTCCTTTTTTTGGAAATATGTTTGTCTTAATAATTGATAGTTAACTGATGATGGCCTTTGTGTCGAAACGTACGTCGTATTACTAATAAATAAATTACGTTTTTGGTATAGTCGAAACCCAAGAGTTTTATTATTTATTGTACAAGTAATATGAATACCTATGTCATTAAATATGCCACATATTTTTATTAGCACCTAATAAAATATTAATATTTTCTAAAATTTATTTGTGGCGTAAACAGAATTTTAATTGTGTTTTTCGCCACCAAACTGGTTAAAAGACAACTTTTTCAAGTTGCCAGGAAAGTTAATAAATTCTTAACAGTAAATAAACTAAACTTTGAACTTGTAACTCAAAAAATATCTTCAACAAATTTGTTTCCTGAGCTTTCGGAGAATAAATCTTCCTCCTTTCTCAAAGATCATGTCATGTCAAAGTCTGAATCTGTCATTTCACTTTGACGTGTGACAATATGTGGGAAAAAATTAATTATCTTTTTTGCTCTATCAAAATGTTATTAAAAAAATTGATTCACGCTTCACTATAATACTTTCACGTTTATTTACTGTTCGTTCTACATGTTGTACCTTGTCCTGTGTTATTTTAACTAAAAGACATTTTTTAGTTCTTTATTTTTGTTCCTTTTTTTAGAAACATGTTTGTCTTAATAATTGATAGTTACCTGATGATGGCTTTATGTCGAAACGTACGTCGTATTACTAACAAATAAATTACTTACGTTTTTTGTATAGTCGAAACCCAAGAGTTTTATTATTTATTAGTACAAGTAATATGATTATGTTGTAGGTAAATAGGTATAATTTGATAATGATTTAATTAAATATGCCATATTATTATGCTTTCCCATCAATTCATTCAAAGCAACCTCTTTTAAGCGTAATATATCGAAAGGAATAGGTGGAAGGGGTCCTTTTGGCTGTAGTAGGGCGCAGAAGGCATTTTTGGTGATTTACGCTTTGCTCTCCTCCCCTTATGAGAAAACTGAATATCAGAGACGACTTTTGTAGGAAATTTAACGTACAGGGTGAGCGAAACTCGACGTCCCAGGCCTACAGCGGAAACAAGAAAACTCAAAATAAATTTCGAAAAGGGGTTCTTAAATGGGACATAAGTACCTAGGTACTAATGGCCGCTGTGACTCTTCGCTATTATTGTCCCAGAAACATACCATTTTTTTCCTATATTTATATTGAAAGTCCTTATCATTCTCAACAACTTTTGTAGGAAAAGATTTTCTGTATCTTTTTTGTTCAAAATCTACATCTACATGGTCAAATATGTAAAAGAATTGAATTTTTTCTAATCATTTTGCGAAATCTAGCTAGCCATGGAAACAATTGATAGTCAGAAATTATTGAAGAGATTGTTAGGGTGCCTTGCGCACCTTTAAATTTATTCAACTGTAATATTTTTTAAATTTTTTTGTCACAAAATAAGAGCCAGCTTTTATTGTACTTAATAAATATTTTCTTTGGAAATGTGAGGCATTAGACACGTCCAGTTTTTGTTAAGCTACGCCATAATACTCGCTATAATACAGAATATTTTCCATAGGTAGGTAGAAAAACTTAAAATAAAATCTATATACAATGTGTCCACGGAAAAGCGGTATTATATATAGGTGAACCTATATGACAATTCTTTTTGCATTACAAACACAATTTTTGGTAAGTATTCTGATGCTCTTGCTTCACCCAAAAACTATTTTTAGTACCTTGGACCACAGACCTATATAGCTTCAGCTATATATAGGTCTATGCTTGGACTTTAAAAAAATTATAGAGGGCGCTGCGGTATATAGCGCGCAGCTTAAAAATAAAAATCGCATCAGGTAAAGCGCATTTTCTGTGCGAAATATTGAAAAATTTTATTACAAATACTCAGAATTAAAAATATGACGTTGTATCAAATTACAGAACTAAATATATTTTTTTATTTATAGGTAATTTTGTTTTAAATATTATAAATGTAACAATAATTAAAATTTATTTATTCTACCCATGTTCCTCCATTTTCAGCACACATAATCAACTCTCTGTTCTTAAATTCTTTGTGGCAATTTTGAATGCCTTGAAGGTGAATTGAATTTATAGCGTTTGTAGGTAATTTTAATGTTTTAAGAAGACAAAAATAAAAGTGATCCGTCTTTGTGTCAGAATAATTTATTGTTGGAGGAACATGCGGGTAGAATAAATAAATTTAAATTATTATTATTACAATAATTATAATATTAAAAAAAATATAAATAAAAAAATATATTACGTTCTGTAGTTTGATACAGCGTCATATTTGTTAATTCTGAGCAAGGTTTTCTAATAAAATTTTTCAATATTTCGCACAGAAAAGGCACTTTACCTGATGCGATTTTTATTTTTAAGCTGCTACCAGCGCCCTCCTATAAATTTTTTAAAGTCCAAGATACTTACTAAAAATAGTTTTTGGGTGAAGCAAGAGCAGAATACAAAAAATGTGTTTGTAATGCAAAAAGAAATGAAATACCGGTTTGCCGTAGACACATTGTATCTCTGAGCTTTTTCTTAAAATCTATATTATATAGGTATCCCGGTTTTTTCTTATAATTTAGCATCTTAGACAAAATTTGGATAGGTATTTCCAGATTTTATTACTACATGTATGCAGTATGATGCATGACCTGGCAAAATTTGGGGGGGGGGGGGGGCGAATCCTTATCGCCGCCACTGCTTTCAAATCTAGCCGTTATCTGTGCAACTACACAAGCCTCGGTCTTCTCTAAATTCAAGATAATATTTCCGCAACCTTTCTGGCGCGCCATCTGTTAGTTCGTGGTAGTACGACGAGGCACACCGTGCTGCAATTTCGAGAAACTTTATACGTTTCGTGTCTGTTCCAACAGAGGGACATAGGAACAGAACAAAATGAATCGACAATCGACCCAGTGCTCAAATCAACTGACGTTTAAAAATAGTAACTGTGATAGTAAGGTTAGATTTAGTAAACACATTGATTATTGTTTTAATTCATATAAAAATTTGAAAGGAAGTAGCTAATTTTAGAAAGTTAATTTTTACTATTATGACTCCCCGAACATTACCGCAAAGTAAGGAAGCGTTGCTGAAGTCATACAGAACCAGACTTAAAGATGATGTTAAAAGTATGCTGGAAAACTTTGAAGGTAGGTAGTTGGGTAGGTGTAATTATTAGCTCTTTCCATTATTTTGAATTTATTTAAGCTCAATAAAGTAAATTTTCTTTAAGAAATAATAAAACTATCAAAAGGGGACCATGATAACACACAGCTGTCTCGAATGACCCAGTGTGAACAAGACACATATGAAATGCATGTTCGCTCTGCTAATATTGTTCGAGCTGGAGAATCTCTAATGAAATTGGTGTCTGACATCAAGCAGTACTTAATACTGAATGATTTTCCTTCGGTAAATGAGGCGATAACACAAAATTCAACACTATTTAGGTAGGTACCTATTGACATTGACTGAGGAAAGGTAGAGGTTTAACCTCGGGTTTAACCGAGAAAATTACATCAAGGTATATCTTATGTTGTGGAACTGTATCTACCTATGTATTTCTCTGGTGTTATTTTGAAAAGATCTAGAAGTTTGTCTTTGACTTCAAATTGATGATAATTTGTTAGATTTTCCGCATATTTTACATACATAAACATAATGGACGGAGAGCCAGCGCCTAAAAAACTGTTTGAATTTACTAAGGCTAGTTTTTTTATAGTTTATTACAATGATTGTGTACACACACATACTGCGGTCAGTCAAGTGAAACCGAGAACAGGTGACTCAGGTGCGCTATCAAAGGTGTCGTATTTGCCGAGGTAATAAAATGATTTTACTAAGGCTGAAAATTGTTATACAACTTGTATATTGCATGTAGATAAAAGTTGTGATGGTCAGTCAGCTGATTATGGGGACGGACCTGGTCAGTCGGGCGCCATGTATGTACAAAAAATAATGTGCAATTCATTTACTACACCTCAAATTTTTTGAAGGTGTAATAAATATTATTTTAAACATAAAAAAAATAGTCAGTCATCGATTTAAAGGGACAAGGCCTGTCAGTCGACAAAAAAGGAATAAAAATATCGCTGGCGCGCGCTACGCATTGCAGGCGACAGCTTGCTTCTTCTTTATATTATTTATTAATTTACATTAACATACTGGATTGATTAAGCAATTTATTAATTATAATTTATTAATATTCAGACAAACAAACAAAATATACAGTAAAATGAATATTTTAATGAATTCATTTTCCATTGTCGAATTCTTCCTCCGACTCATCAAATTCATTGATGTCGTTCTGATCGGAAATGTCAATGTCGGTTGTTTCCGATTGAGTTTCAGATGGAGAATCTGAAAAATTAATGTAACTGCTCTAATTATTATACAGGGTGACCATGTATACAGGGTGATTCAAAACTCCTAGTACCTACAAACTTTAAGGGCGTACTTTTGAGGTCAAAATAAGACTTTTTCCTATAAACATGTATCCTAAAATGCACCCCCTCCGACCTACAGCGTTCCAAAGTTGCATGAAAAAATTGATTATTTTAAAGTGTGGCCACAATTTTGTATCAAATCTCTTAAAATTGTGTACCTATGCCTATGTTGTTTTAAGCGCTATATTTATTTTTGCGACAAAAGTAACGTAAACCTAATTTTTGTAGGAATTAAGAGGGGTGTTAAAGTGCATTATAGGATACATGTTTATAGGAAAAAAAGTCTTATTTTGACCTTAAAAGTACGCCCTTAACGTTTGTAGGTACTAGGAGTTTTGAATCACCCTGTATACAGTGTCACCCTGTATAATTAGAGCAGTTACATTAATTTTTCAGATTCTCCATCTGAAACTCAATCGGAAACAACCGACATTGACATTTCCGATCAGAGCGACATCAATGAATTTGATGAGTCGGAGGAAGAATTCGACAATGAAAAATGAATTTATTAAAATATTCATTTTACTGTATATTTTGTTTGTTTGTCTGAATATTAATAAATTATAATTAATAAATTGCTTAATCAATCCAGTTTGTTAATGTAAATTAATAAAGAATATATAGAAGAAGCAAGCTGTCACCTGCCCGCCAGCGATATTTTTATTCCTTTTTTGTTGACTGACGGGCCTTGTCCCTTTAAATCGATGATTGACTATATTTTTTATGTTTAAAATAATATTTAATACCTCTTCAAAAAATTTGAGGTGTAGTAAATGAATTGCACATTATTTATTTTTTGTACATACATGGCGCCCAACTGACCAGCTCCGTCCCCATAATCAGCTGACTGACCATCACAACTGTTATCTACATGCAATATACAAGTTGTATAACAATTTTCAGCCTTAGTAAAATCATTTTATTACCTCGGCAAATACGACACCTTTGATAGCGCACCTGAGTCACCTGTTCTCGGTTTCGCTTGACTGACCGCAGTATGTTTGTGTACACAATCATTGTAATGAACTACAAAAAAACTAGCCTTAGTAAATTCAACCAGTTTTTTAGGCGGAAAGTGCCACTTTTCCGCACGCGATTGCCGTTGGCTGAACGACGCGTAGCGGAGTTCCAAGAAATCGAGTGTGGAAAAGACACTTTCCGCAAGAGTTAGGAACACTATTTTTTCTACAAGCGTGCTGAAAAGTATACACTTTTCCACACGCATTTACTTTTCCGTACGCATTTTAGTTTAGAAAGTGTCACTTTTCCACACTAGTGCGGAAAAGTATTTTTCCGCACTAGTGCGGAAAAGTGACACTTTCTAAACTAAAATGCGTGCGGAAAAGTACACTTTTCCGCACGCTTGTAGAAAAAAGCTATATCGTTATATGGCCTTGGTTCCCACCCTTCAAGCCGGATTTATAAATTTTGACGTTTGACATTGCCGTTTGAAGTTTCCGTTTGACGTTGACACAGCTGCTGGTTCCAAGTCGTTTATAAATTTTTCTGTTCCGCTTAGAATTTTCTGTATGCCTGCGTGTTATCAACGCCAGAAAATTAAAGCATAAAACAACAGTCATCGTCATCGGAATCGTTCAGTTTTAATATTTTGATTTAGCAACTCTGAATCCATTTTGTTTACTACTGTGTAGCGCTATTTTGGATAATAATTAATATATTAATATTAAAATTTGTTACACAAAATCAATACAGATGCTCAGCTGATAAACTGGGAAACCATGTGACCTCCCACGTGACCCTTAAGAAGGCACTTCATTGGTCGGAGAGGCAACGGCAAACCAAAAAAAGAAAAAAGAAAACTACATAAAATCTTCGATGTCCAACTTTCAAACAGAAACGGCAAACTTCAAACGGCAACGTCAAACGTCGAAAGTTTATAAATCGAGCTTCAATGTCACCATGCTATTTAATGGTTTTAGTCGCTTGAAAGCAATCGGTTATTTGTTGGTCCCATTTAAGATGTTACAATAAGCGATTATCTCGGTAATTTTTAAGATAAATAAATTGGTGGTTCACAAACTAAATTTGGGTGGTTTTCCGAAGAATTGAATGCCACCAAGAAGAAACAATTGAATCACAAACAAAAAAATACCGAAAAATGACCTATTTTTTGAAAACACCTGCACCGCACACTTGAATATCACTTCCAGTTTAGCCGGAAGTGAGGTTTTTTTGTTCCGGCTAAAAAGTGGAGTCATTATCTCTATCATCATTAAATTATTGATGGTTGAAATACAATGCTGGTGCAGTTTTTTCCAAGGAATTGAGTGCCACAAAAAAAGGCAGCTGAATTTCAAACAAAAAAATATATCGCCATATAACCATTTTTTTAAATTAAGGTACTTAGCGATTTTGTTACATTTTTCATCAGACTGGTAAAGTGGATAAGAAATCTGCACCGCACACTTGAATTTCACTTCCGCTTAAACCGGAAGTGAGTTTTTTTTTGTTCAAGCTAAGAAATCACTAGCCTTATCTCGGTAATTTTTAACATAAGTAGATGGTTGAAACACCAAACTTGTGGTTTTTTTTCAAGGAATTGAATGCCTCCAAGAAAAAACAGTTGGAATTTATTGCCAATTTTTTTTTAAAATCACTTACTTCAATAGCAATTTTTCATTAGACTAGTAGGTAAAGTGAATAAAAAATTGGCACAGATCGTTAAATATTTTTTTTGGTTTAGCGGAAGTTTTGTCCCAGATACGTCTAAAAAAATTATATTATTTTTACGAAACGTCACTTCCGGCTGTACTGGAAGATTCACTTTACTAGTCTATTGAAAAAATGCAAAAAAACGCCATCTTAATTTAAAAAAAATCGGTTATTTGGCGATATCACAGACCTACTTATATAGCTTCACTGCTATGTAGGTCTGTGGCGATGTCTTTTTTGGTACATTGTTCTAAAATGTTTAGGGATGTGCACACAGGGTATGTATTCAATATTTGAGAGCGATCGGTTAAATTGTTCTGAAGTTATTTGAGAAAAAGTGCCTTCGTGGGGCCCCCTTTGAAGGCCCAAAGCTACTCATAGGGGGGCCCAATATAACACTTTCGCTGCGCTAAATCTTCGTAACACCTTGTATACAGGGTGAATCAGTTTTTTGTAGCAGGACTTTAACAGGTGATAGATCTTCAACAAATAATGGCACTTTTTCATATAAACTATACCTTTTTAAGGCCTTAGAAAAAAGTTACAGGGTGTTAAAGTTGGAAAAAATATGCGAACTTTATTGAATATTTACCAAACTAGTTGAGATATTTAAATCATATTTGGTATACGTTAAAACGGCATGGGTTAGCATAAAGCCTGTTATACTCAAATTATTTTAAGAAGTCCTTACTCGGACTGTCAATTGGTAATTTCGATATCCTAAGTTGGCATCAATGCAGCAAAAAATGCAACCGGGGTCATAAGTTCAGGACAGTAACGAGCCCATTTGCACTAATAACACGAAAAGTTACAAGAACAAGAACAACACAGATAACGGTAAAACTCACGAAACGTAGAAAACCCGCGAATATTTTCATTGCCGAATGTTTGAACCAGTTTGAACGATCTGGAAAACCTTCACTGTGGCTTTGACACACCGAAGCTAAATTTGCCTGAGTCCGCCCATAGACGCTGCCAAAAGCAGCTGATTATACCAAAATACCAAAATGAAAAGTGTTTCCATGACGTTTGAAATTATTATTAAAATGAGTTGTAGTCATAGTTATTTTTATTTATAGCGGTATAATCGAGATTGCAATAGTGTTTTTATCTTATTATGTTCTTTTTTCGTATCACTTGGGTAACTTTTTACATCATAAATCAATGAATGACGTCATTAACTGGTTGAGACGCATATACATATACCAATGTTATACCCATGGTTAACAGAAAATTCCTAGGGATTTTGTGGAGAATGTCATCTGACAAAATCGGGACTTCTTACAGTAATCGGGGTATAACATCGAACATCTTGCACCACCAGTGGTGGAGAAGTGGGTAATTGGTAAAATTATTTTTAAAAGAACAAAAGGTATTGAATTTTTTATGTAGATTTTAATTGCAGACAAAAATGTCGTCTTGGTATTTGTTCGCATGTGTTATAGTTTAATGGCAAATTTCATTTTTTTTATTATTTCGGGGTATTTCTGAAAAATTATCTAAAAATTTTGCTCCATAAGTAACACTTAAAGTAGAAAAACTTGTTTCTTATTTTAAATAAAGTAACTTTTTCCAATAAACTAACCCATTCAAGGTTTTACTTTTCAAGATACAGAGCATAACCTTAATTGTATCTTCCTTAAATGTTTTAGACCCTGTAACTTCAAAAGTATAGCCTTAAATAGGTAAGTTTATTGGAAAAAGTTACTTTATTTAAAGTAGCAAACACATTATTTCTACTTTAAGTGTTACTTATGGAGCAATTTTTTTAGATAATTTTCAGAAATACCCCGAAATAATACAAAAAAATGAAATTTGCTGTTAAACTAGAACACATGCGAACAAATACCAAGAGGACATTTTTGTATGCAATTAAAATCTACATAAAAAAATTCAATACCTTTTATTACAATATAAGGTGATTCTTTTTTTTTTCTAAAAAAATTTTACCAATTACCCGCTTCTCCGCCACTGGTTGTGCAAGATGTTCGATATTAACAGGTTTTATGCTAACCCGTGCCGTTATAGCGTATACCAAATATGACTTAAATGTCTCAACTAGTTTGGTAAATATTCAATAAAGTCCACATATTTCTTACAATTTTAACACCCTGTAACTTTTTTATAAGGCCTTAAAATGGTACAGTTTATACAAGATAGTGCGGTTATTTTTTGAAGATCTATGACCTGTTAAATTCCTGCTACAAAAAACTGATTCACCCTGTATATATTTTTTTATTTTTAAGTTTTTGAAAAAGTTCGATATAAAAATTGTAGGTACCTGGTGTCTAAAGGAACAATCCCATCCCCCTTAACTCTTAAAAAGGAAATATGTATCATAAGTATTAAAAAAAATTGTACATTTTACACACCTATTTTGAGATAATTTTTTAACAACTACAAGCAGAAATAGTGCGGTTGAATGTCGGGTTCAACCCAAAGATGTTTTTATCTGAATATTGCTCCCTCGATTGCTCCTTTTCAACTTACAGGGTAAAGATGAAGAAATATTTATTTTCCAATGCCTACTATGTGAATCCAATTGTCCAATTGTATTGAAAATTTTACTATTTAAATATTTTTGGGTTCAGAATCAAATTATCAAATCTATGACTCATTAATAAGTTATTTTAATTTTATACAACAAATTGCGCAATATTCAGAAAATGTAGAAAACTGACATAATTAATCGGCCAAGTTTATTTTTTGGACAATGTTCAGAAATTTAAAAATAATTTTGCCGAATTCCTTTAATTTATCTATATATTAATTTTTAAAACATTTTAACTCATAATTTTAGGACTAAGCAAGTAGAGTGTGATCAGAAATTGATGTCGCTAAGGGATGATATGGCTGCAGACTTATATGACTTGGAAGAAGAATATTACAGTAGTATTAACAAGTAAAGGATTACCTAATAGAGAACAAGGTTTGCTAAATTGATTTAAATCACTTTTTACAACTGTCAAACTTGAGGTCAAACTTAAATGTTTCAATAAATCCATAATAATAACAATAATAATAGGAATCTATTACATAGGTCAATGAATGGCTTTGTAAGTAATGTGATACATATAAATAAAGTTTAATCTGGTAAAATGTTAATGCAACTTTTATTTTAAATAACTCGATTGATAGAAGAAACAAAACTTCATTGTAGTGAACTGTCAAATATCCACTCCACACGATTTGCTCCTTCAGAATTATTGTCTTTCCCTCTCATTCTCTCTTATTTTTCTCTGTTTTGCAAATCGAAGCCAGTCTGCCACTGTGTCTTCGAACTGTTTTGCGGTGGTTTCTGGAAAACATTTTGCTACAGCAGCTAAAATAAATATTCACGATAAATATTGGAGGCTTGGATATGTAAACATTGTTTTACTCGCTTTTGCAAACCTCGATCAGTTTGAGATCACCCACTCGAAAGTTCTGCTTCTGGCCCGTCCAGGAGCACATCATTCCCAAGTCATTTGTAAATATTTTTGACATTATTCTTCGTATATTTTTCTTTGCATCCATTCCACCCAACAGACGTAACTGGTTGATCTGGAAAATATTGACATTATATTTAGGGAAATTTTATTACCATTTGCATTATTGAGTAAATGCAAAATGCATATTATTTTCAAGAAAGAAAATCGAAAAATTACTCAAATACAAATATACAGGGTGTCCGGCTTAAGGTGATAAACTCGATTATCTCAATAAATTGATGATGCAAAACTAAGCTTGTCTAGAATTTTCCGAGGAATTCTAATATATAGTCAAACATAATGTACAGGGCGTTGTTAAAAAATTATGCAAAAATGTCCTACTTTTCCAAAAAAGTTCAATTTTAGCATGAAATATTAGAAATCTGTTTGACTGAAAGAGAGCATCACTTGCTCAGATTTTTGAGACACTGTTCCTATATTTTAGGTTTTTATATAGGTTGCCAAAATACAGGGTGTTTTAAATATTCAGTACAAGAATATACTATTCTTTGCACACCAATACTTTTGAGTAGTCCTGTTGACCACTCAACTCTCTTGAGGGGATTCCACGGCACACTTGACTTGCCTTTAAAATTCTTATTTTCCTCAAATTTGACAACCCGCAGAATGGAGCTCCCTGTATATTTTGTTTTCAAATTTGGCATTTCAGACAAAAAAGTTCAGGCGATTGTCTCCAAAAATAAAGATTTAATGGATTTGTACAGATTAGAAAATAGATTAGTAGTATAACTTGGGTATCTTAATAATTTAGCACACCATATGGGATGTCAATCAATAGGCAAAACTTACTGGGTTGAGTGCCAGTTGGAAAAGTGTTTCTAGGACACAAATTGAGTACCTACTTATCCAGAAATTACCTATATAAATTTCAAACACAATTGAAATATTGGCGAGAGCACTGGGATACTACTAAAATGCCGGATCAATAACAGTTGTCCATAGCCCACATAATAAAACCAGCTTTAAAAAGTTGCCGACTGTAAATAAAGTGCAACCAATCCTAATCTAAATTAATTATAAAATGGAACATTTTACAAATAAATAATAAAATATCACTATAAACTATAAGGAGTTAAATCCTTATTCTTGTTACTTCCTCGAACGGAGATATTCAATTGCTTCAGTTAGAAAATGCCTAATAGGCATATCTACAGGGTGTTTCCTAACCTTTCTGGCAAAATAAAGAATATGAATCATCACTAAATTTAAGACGAAAATGTGGTTTAAATTGTTTCGAATCTTCCTTTGTTTTCGAATTACAGTGTGTTCAAATAGTTTTTTTTACCTAATTGGTACAGCAATAATAATTGTTTTGAAAAGTGGTTGCCATGGAAATGTCCACCACATTTTCTTTGGTCTTAAGGCGAAAATTCACCTCCTTCCTTTTGTCAGAGAGGTTAGGAAACACCCTGAATCTATGAAGATCCGAGAAAAATTCGGCTTTTTTTTATTGACCTAAAGAAAAATATCTCACAGACATTATTTAGATTCGGTAATTATTCCATGGCTACCTATGATTTAAAAAAATATACCTATATTAAAAAACCGACCCCCTATGGTGTCATTTGGTGTTACTTACAACCTATACAGGGTGTCCAACTTTAAACTGTACAAATCCGTAAAATCTTCATTCTTGGAAATAATCGCCTAATTTTTTATACCCCCGATTTTCACGAAAATTATTTAGCGTTTTTTTTTTTAATCTGACCCCACAGCTTTAATCAGAACAACCCAAAACCCCTATATACCAAATTTGAATAAAAAATATACAGAGAGTTCCATTCTGCAGGGTGTCAAAGTTGAGCAAAATAGGAATTTTAAAGGCATCTGCCAAGTGAAGAGTGCCATGGAATCCCCTCAAAACAGTTGAATGGTCAGTGGGACCACTCAAGGTGTTGGTGTGCAAAGATCCAATACAAAATATACAGAGTGTTCTTATCTGTGCCATCCCAAATTACTGAATTTTTGGAACTTTATACGGGTCTAAGTCAAAAATCGAGTATATCAAAACCGCTCCACACACTATAAACGAACTAAATCTAAAAAATACAGAAGTCTGCCAGTCAGTAAGTCCATATCAGTTAAGGTGGCTGGTGTGCCACAACAGGAAATGCACAGAAAATGTATCATCTTAGACGGTGACTTTGTTGAGTAAGGTCCAATAATTTAAATTGTTTTTATTTGTTGGTTGTTGGTTTTGTAAAGAAATGAATTACTTTTGTGTTTATTAATATTTTTTCAATGATTCCAGAGCGCTCATGACCCGTATAAAGTTTCATGAAAATTCAGCATTTTGAGATGGCACAGATAAAAACACCAACACCTCGAGTGGTCATATTGACCATTCACTGTTTTGAGGGGATTCCATGGCACACTTGACTAGGCAGATCCCTTTAAAATTCCTATTTTGCTCAACTTTGACACCCTACAGAATAGAACTCCCTGTATATTTTTTATTCAAATTTGACATATAGGGGTTTTGGGGTGTTCTGATTAACGCTGTGGGGTCAGATTTTAAATAAAAAAATCCCTTAATGGTTTTCGTGAAAATCGGGGGTATTAAAAAATCGCAGGCGGCCCTTTATTTGCATTTTGAAAATAGCAGGAAGCCCTTTCAAACAAAAAAAAAAGTTTAGTCGATTATCTCCAAAAATGGAAGATTTTACGGATTTGTAGGTACAGTTTTAAAGTTGTACACCCTTGTATGTATACCAAATTTCAAGCAGTTTATTTATGAAACATGGTCAAAATAAAAATGAAAAAGTGCTGAAAGTATTAAGATTTAATCGATCTAAGATCGTTTTTAATAAAAATTACAGCAGGAAGCATGGCAACATTAACAATAATAACATATTCCGAAACACATAACGACATAACTCAACAACAAAAAATGTACCTAATGTTTCTCAGATTTTTGTGCAGTGCTAAGTCGTCTTCCAACTCAATGCACTAACTTTGTTAATTCTTCTATTGAAATATCTTGGCAGATAAAAAATAAAAAATATATTTTCCATTTTTGGCGTCTGAGATATCTTCCCCTAAGATCAATCTAAAAAATACTTATATACTGGAGTGTTTACAGGCAAACGCGGACACACTGTATACAGAAGTATCTACCTAACCCTTTTTCTAATCAGTCTGCATCCTAAAAAATATTTTCCAACTTGCTCAGCTCAATTAAATTATTACTAGGTTAGGGCTGTTCAAACAGCTGCAAACTTCAAAGGGTTTTTTGTTTTTTATTTATCTGTATAGACTTTGACTGTAAGAGTTTAGGTAGGGCCAAAGATAAGAGCGGATTTGAGAATGCCACGGAAAATTGCTATCTTGATACCTACAAGTTGCTGCTCCATTTCTTCGTCAACTTGCAATAAACTTTCAACTTCCATCAACTGAGTCAGTGAGCTTAGCGGAAACAACCCCTTTATTTTATCGTCTCTTGGTACAAGTATTTGTTTTTTACTTAATCCTGAATCTATTCTCTTGGTCGAATCCAGAATTAATTGAACCATAGCTCTCGTTTCTAGGGATATGTCTAACAGCAACTGCAGTTTTGCTTGGTTTGTTGAAAGAAATCTAGTTTTCTCCAAAGGATCAGAAGCTTTATTTTTAGCTACAAGAAATATATTTGTTAGAACATATTATATTTATCTCCTTTTATATGTTTAACTGCTTTCTGGGCACCTGCTGATATCTCGTTAGGATTTAAATTATTCAGAACTATTTTAATATTGACTGGCAACAAATTTAAAACTTTGAAAATTTAGAGGAGCTAAGATCAAGCGCAACAATAAAGAATAATATTAATCGTTTATTTGGTAATAATATACTCATATTGTGATAAATTTGCAAGTCACAAAAATTGTTTAGGTATCACTTTACTTGTTTGTTTTCCTTCTCAACTTCCCTCATTTTTCTTTGCTTTGCCAAACGAAGCCAGTCAGCTACTGTATCTTCAAAGTACTTTGCAGTTGTTTCTGGGAAACATTTTGTTACAGCAGCTAAAAGAAATGTTTCAAATAATAAAAATGTACATTGATTGATTGAGTTATTTCCAAAAAGCAGGCTTTTACCATTTTCGTTTTTGTTAATTGTCTTGGAAACCGATAGTATCGCGAAGACAGGACTTTATAGGCCAAGGCCTAAGCCTTTGAAAATGGCAAAAAGTGAAAAAAAATAAGAATAGTATAAAACCCATTGGAAAAGGAAGAAAATATAACAAAAATAACAGAAAATAGTATATTACATAGCGAGAGTTGTAAACAGCTTATTACGTATGAATGGAAAAGTTGCGCACGAGCCGCGCAGCGGCGAGTGCTGTAATTCCACGAGTATGTAATAGCTTACAACTCGAGTTTTGTATTATAATTTTTCTTCGACGAAGAAAAAACTATTATAATAGATAAAGTATACTTCTGATTATCTGACAGGCAACAATTAGTATGATGGTTAGGCACCCGTGATAATTGCGTTTTAATTAAGAACAGATACGTAATTTTTTTATTACGTGGTCAGTCATTACGTTATTTTTTTCTGAAGTTGTTATCACAGATAGGAAAAAAGAAAAACACTTTCTTATGGCACTTTTTAACGGGCTTTAAGATGGCGTTTTTACATTTGTTCTACAACACTTCGTTTTTTGAGACATCTTCAACTTAATTTTTTTAAAGACGGACCTGGATTTTTTTGCAGATTTTGAAAACACTTTTCATTCCAAATGTTTTGAGAAGATTTGTACTAAAATTTCCCTTTTTTCCACTCACTTCTTTCTAATGCGGCCCTGTATTTAATTGAAAAAAAAAGGAATTTTCAGTATAATTGTCTCAAAACATTTTAAAAATATTTCGTGCCATACATCATGGTATTTGGAATGAGAAGCGTTTTCAAAATCTTCAAAAAAAATCCAGATCCGTATTTTAAAAAAATAAAGTTGAAGATGGTTTCTCAAAAAACGAAATATTGTAGAACAAATCTAAAAACGCCATCTTAAAGCCCATTAAAAAGTGACAAAAGAAAGTGTTTTCCTTTTTCCTTTTTTTAAAATAACTCAAAAACGAAAAGAGATATTAGAAATCTGTTTGTACCATTTTATTGACCTCAAAATTGCGCAACTTTTTTCCCCATTTAACCGTTGTTCTATCTCACACCGTTTGCAAGATCCCTATGCTGTTCATTCTTCTCCGGGACAGATTGTATATCGATTTGCAATTTCTTGGTTTATCAATATAACATAGAATCTTAAATTTTTCAAGTACCTAATTAAAGTGTAAATTTCAATAAATTGCGCAAAATTTTATACAATGATTAAAAAAAATTTTCGAAATCGAGTTTTTTTGTTTTTTTTTTTTAATTTTCTAACACAATTTTCCATAGGTATGTATATTTTTTACACCATCAGAAAGTAGAGGTTTCAACGAACAAAAAGCGAATCGACTTTTTTAAAAAGCAGCTTTTTTGTCGTGGGCATTTTCGATTGAAAATAAGGTTACTTTTTCGGTTTAAAATCAAAGAAAGGGGTAACAATAAATATTTTGATTCGAAAAAATTACAGCGTATTCAGGACATAAGAAGGTAAGTTTCCACCAAATTTTGTGGAATTTTTTTTGTGGGAGATAAAAATTAAAAACCAAAAAATCGGTTATTTCGATTTTTTGCGGATATTTTGAGGTTATGTAAAAAAAGTGTAAATACAATAGTTGTAGATATTTTTACAACTTTGCCATTTAACTTTTTTCGATAGGAGTTGCAGTTTTGCCGAAAATCGTGATAAACCGTTTTCCACCCCTAAAAGATCACCCCCTACAACCCCCGTACCTCAAATCGCCCTTAAATTATTTTTTCTGTTATTTTTGCTATATTTTATTCCTTTTCCAATGGGTGTCATGTCATTTTTGGTTCTCAAAAATTATCTACCCTGGCCTATTATGACCTTGTGAAGGCACTTTTATCCAGCCTTGTTAACGGTAATGTCAGTTTTTCATAAAATGTTTTCGTTTTCGAGATATGTCATACAACTTTTGGACTTATAGATGCCGTATCTTGGATTTGCACAAATTTTAAATCTACATGAAATTATCTTTCCACGGAGTGTCAGGCTAATGATTTTTGTATTACTTAAAAAGCGTTTTTCTACCTTATACTAAGGTAGGCCATGACAAGTCTGTCAAAACAAATGCAACAAACTAATTGATACCTTAGAAGTTATCAAAAAACTTCTTTGACAATAAAATTATTTACAAAATCTTCCCGTTTTACTGGTGGACCTTGTACCTACGTTGCAAATTTAATTAAAATCGGTGGCGGCCGTGGCCAAGACAGAATGAAATTTTTGCACTAATATTATCTACGCTTGCCTCCGGATATACCTAATTACACCTTGTTTGTAGTTTCACTTTTGTCGTACCTATTGGTACTTTTTAATATAAAAACAGCCACTTCTTATCCCTCACTCAAAAAGTTGAGTTGGGTTTGATAATTGATTTTAAATGAGTTACGCTGATTTCATATCTAGCTTCCGTTTTTGCCCATCACGTAAGATTTTTGATCAACTGAATTTTCACAATAAATTAAAAACTAAAGAAAAACAGTAGGAAACAGCAACAACACAAATATTGATGTTAAATTTAATTCACAATCCTCCCTGGTCGCTATAAAAGAAGATAGGGGGAGGACATACGAGTACTACAAGTCGGATAGGAATAAGTATGTAGCAGGATGAAATCAGAATAATTCTAGTTTACGATGCAAGGGATACGATTGCGCAGCCTTCGGAAAATTTTCCGCCGATTGGGAATCCTTTGAAAAAAAATTTACAAGAACAAAATGGCAAGCAAACTTATTTAAAAAAGGCGGCCATTTAGAAATATACCTAGTAGCCAAACAGCTTTTGGCGGAAAATTGCAATGCCAAATTAAAACTTCCAAAATACCTATAGCGGATATCACTATGTTTGTAATTACGGTTCAGTAGAAAATAGGTCCTGCCCTCTCTTGCATGCGTTATCAATTAAAGAAACCTATAACTGCAGGCAGAAGCTGTCCAATTTTTATTTGTTTACGGCTATTCTTATAGCGGGAAATTTATTCTAACTTTATTTTTTCTAAATCTAAAAAAGTAAAATTTGTTGTCATCAACAACTCTTGCATCCGTGACAAAAAAGCATTCTATATTAAATGGAAAATAAATAAGTAAAAGGGAAATAAGGAGAGATAATAATGGCCTTTAGACTAATAGCAAAAGGATGCTATATTTGCAACGTTAATCTCCAGGATGCATACCTTGCATCATCAATTAATGTCATTTTTTAAAAATTATCTAATAATTTAAGTTCACCAACCTCTAATGCAACTTTACTGTTGAAACAACCTGGCAAGCAACTTATTACATTGATTACACTTCTTAAACCATTATAAAATGTCATATTTTTTGTTTATGTATTGACACCGTACGAATCAATAGTATCTCACTGTTACTCAGAAAGGCAAATTAGGATAATAAAAAAAAAATGTTCGCAAAAAACACGCCCCGCCCCCCGCCAACGACTGACGAACAGCCGAATACACGGCGCCGCGCCGCCCTGTGTATACTAAAACGGTGAAAGTACGGTATATAAAGAATAGTGACTATAAAGAATAGTCACTGGTATAACCATTTGGAGGGTTTATTTGTCGATCACGGTCCGGGCAGTACACAACACAGTTCATCTAATCCAGTCGGCGGGAAATAATGGTGAAGACGACGGGACCGAAGCGCTTCCTGTGCCTATAGCGGTAATTATGACTTACTAAATCATCGTCGGAAACATTACTCGGTAGGCTGTGAAAGATACTGGTTTTTCTTCAAGTCTAAAAATTCTGGATCCACCATATCCTCTTGTACCTAAGCGAAACCATACCATGTATAATAATAACATATTTATATAAATATCTATAAACCAGCTCAACTTCATATTTTGGCGTGAACCCTGAAGACGAATTAATAATAATAATTGTATCAATAATCCGTCCAAGAAGATTACAAATGGGACCAAGGCCCTAAACTTTCAGAACCTACTTATCAACATTATACGACAAATTAATAGAAACGGGAAAAAATGTATCGACTGCAGACACCTGGAAAATATCTCAAATATCTTCAGAAAAATTTAGAAACCAAATTAAAAATTCAAAAAAAAAATCCAAAGAGGATGTTTTTTTCAGGGTTGCTTGGGTACCTACTGCCTGCTGAGTGTCCAACCAAATGATCACACTCGAACTCCTGGTACGAATTATTACACTATATAGGCCAGGGTAGATAATTTTTGAGGCCAAAAAAAAATAATCTTGAACATCATGACACTCATTGGAAAAGAATGAAAATATAGCAAAAATGACAGGAAAAATAATTTAAGGGCGATTTGAGGTACGGGGGTGAAAGGGGCTGAACTTCTAGGCGTGGACTACGGTTTATCACGATTTCCGGCAAAACTACAACTCCTATCGGAAAAAATATCCGCGAAAAATCGAAGTAACTGATTTTTTTAGTTTTTAATTTTTGACTCCCACAAAAAAATCACGAAGTTTGGTGGAAACTTACCTTCTTATGTCCCAAACACGCTGTAATTTTTTTTGAATCAAAATATTCATTCTTACCCCTTATTTTGATTTTAAACCGAAAAAAAAAAATAACACGTCAAAAAAGCTGCTTTTTAAAAAAAGTCTGTGCTCTGTGCGCTTTTTGTTCGTTGAAACCTCTACTTTCTGATGGTGTAAAAAAAATATACATCACTATGGAAATTTTTCTCAGAAAATGCAAAAAACGATAAGAAGTTATTTTCCTGGTTGACTCCACTAATATAGACCGTCAGACAGTGACAGATTTTCCTTACTGATTTTCTCATTTATGCCTTGGAGAGGGTTGAAAGGTAAATCGATGCTGAGTTTGGCCCCCGGGAAAACATATTATGGAGAATTCGATTTTTCAAAACAGAAAAAAAGGTACTAATTCTCACTTATGCCATGTTCACCGTATGATTTCTTATACTATTTCGACCTCGAAAACCCAAAGGAAAATAGGTTTAATTAAGGGTTTGGCAGGTCACACAAAAAATGACTTGGTTTACTGACTCCGTCAGTTATGCCGTTCGAAATGGTGAAAACTTATATCCTCACTAGCCCAAAAATTGATTGGCGAAAGTGACGCGTGGGGGAAAATGCACTTTTGGCTCGGAAAATATGTCGGAAAATTTTTTTTTCCGTCAACTGATTTTTGCACTTATGCCTCTGAAACTATAGAAAGTTTTATTGCAATTCATTTTATCCCTGACAAAATCAGTTGACGAAAAAAAAATTTCCGACTTATTTTCCGACCCAAAAATGTTTTTCCCCACGCGTCACTTCTGCCAATCAATTTTTAGGCTAGTGAGGATATAAGTTTTCACCATTTCGAACGGCATAACTGACGGGGTCAGTAAACCAAGTCATTTTTTTGTGTGATCTGCCAAACCTTAATTCAACCCTTTTTCCACACGCTACACTTATGCCTTTGGGTTTTCGAGGTCGGAATAGTATAAGAAATCATACGGTAAACATGGCATAAGTGAGAATTAGTACCTTTTTTTCTGTTTTGAAAAATCGAATTTTCCATATGTTTTCCCCGGGGGTCAAACTTAAAATTACTATTTTCCGACTCACCATTGATTTACCTTTCAACCCTCTCCAAGGCATAAATGAGAAAATCAATAAGGAAAATCTGTCACTGTCTGACGGTCTAATAGGCGCCATCTGTTTTCCGGGACATGAAGCTATAGCCTTGAGAAGTCTTATTAATACGACAGTCAACGAAATTATGCTTAAAATTGTTACAATCTAACGATGAAGAAATGCCATCAAAGAGGTAAAAACAAAAACTAATGGATAATTGATTATAATTCCAGATAGTATGATAAATGTGAATCAAAATAAGATAATTAATAACTTCAAAACAAAAGTTGTAGATCTTTTTATTGCCTACAACTTTGCCATTTAACTTTTTTTGGTAGGAGTTGTAGTTTTGCCGGAAATCGTGATAAATCGTTTTCCACCGCTAAAAGTTCGCCACCTTCCACCCCCGTATCTGAAATCGCCCTTAAATTAATTTTCCTGTTATTTTTGCTACATTTTCTTCCTTTTCCAATGAGTGTCATTCTGTTCTAGATTTTTTTCACTTTTTCCATTTTCAAAGGCTTCGGCCCTCGCCTAATAAATAGGGTAGTTTCCTAAACAGTACGCAGGTGGTGTACTAAACATTTTAGAGCAAAATGACCGTAATAAAAGTTGTAGGGCATCAAGGTATGAACAACTTTTACTCATTTTTTGTAACTCTAATACATAACGAGTTACAGCGCATTACTTTTGTGACAAAAGTTCCGCACGCTGACCTTAACACAAGTTACACACATGATGAACTTCTGGTCAACTTTTTCTAATATTTTTTTGTGTCTAATAAATTATACTTAATGATTTACAGGGCATTATATTTTTTAATAAATTTTTGTCATTGAATTCCCTGTAAAACACTAAGAATGAGATAATTAAAAATATATAATGCTCTGTAGGTAAATCATTAAGTGTCAGATACACAAAAAATATAAGAAAAAGTTGACCAGAAGTGAATGCTCTAAAACTTAACTTATTAAGGTCATTTTTTTGTAAAAAAAAAATGGTTACAAGACCACCCCAGCAGCATGCGGAATTTTTGTCATATAAGTAATGCGCTGTAACTCGCCATGTATTAGAGATAAAAAAAAAATTATGAAGAAAAGTTGTTATACTTTGATCCTCTACAACTTTTATTAGGGTCATTTTGCTCTAACACCACCCCTATTGTTTAGGGAACCACCCAATAGCGCCATTCGTACCAGGAGTTACTTTTGATTGGACACTCAGAAGGCAGTCCCCAAGCAACCCTGAAAAAATCATCCTGTTTGGAATTTTCTTTGCGACCCCTATAAGCCGAGCTCAACTTTATTGGACTATTTATGATATTTCTTTACTTTACGGAAAACCCCAATTCAGCGATACCACGACCACAGAATAAATAGTTAGCGCTACGTTGCCGTAGACTAGTATTATTTTCTGTGGCAAAAAAACCTATTGCCCTTTGACTTTAGTATTGTAGTAGAACATTCTTAGGATCTAATAGAATTCCTATATCTCCACCCAGCATCACCACAAAGTATTAGCGTTGACTGATTAAAGACTGCTCACGGCTGTCAAGTCTGGCACATTTTTGGCTCATCATGCGCTTTCCGGAGATATAATACAATGCAGAATACATTGTTAGCCATCAGAGCCATCTGTTTTCCAGAACATAAAGCTATAGCCGTGAGAAGTCTTTATAAATACGTCAGTCAACGGTATTAGGCGTTAAGTGTATAAAAAAACAACTGGTAAAGCAAGGTGCTAGTGTTGACACCATATAAAATACCTACATCTGGACGTACACTTATTCAGATACTTAGTATTGTGTTCTGCATATTTTGGTTGCTATATCTTTATTGGTTGTATTGGATTCAGGCCGACCGGGTTGCGCAATGCGGGGCAATAAGTGGATTTTTTCTCTTTGTTTATAAAAAGTACCGATAGGAATGACAAACGCGGAACTACAAGTAATCCAATAAATTTAATCGGATTCCTATGGGTAATAATGCAGTTCATCGACGAAGATGCTGCACACCACATTGCTCAAACGCATGTCATGCAAATGCACCAAAAACTGCGACACACGTTTTGGCTGTCGGGAAGCTGATCTTCTGTGTAGAGCTATTTGCCAATATTGCTGTGGGGAGACTTGTAACAATGTCTCACACTCAGCCGATTATCGAAGATGATTCTAAAGTCGAAAACGAAGACATTGCAAGCCTCACTGTCGGTAGAAGAAGAACGAACAAGAAACCAACTAAACCGACTGACAAGTGACAGTATTAGTATTGCGCCATACTATCAAAGATCATGATATTCTAATATTATGAATATTATGATCTTTGACACTATTGTGTTTGGCGATATAATCAGCAATAAAAAGTTATTGCTGATTATATCGCAATATAAAAAAAGTTACAACCCCCTTCTTCGCCAATTATTTAATCAAACTTCGAATTCATTTTTTGCTTCAAAAGTGCTATCCCTGATTTTTTGATGAAATGAAAAATACGAGCGTTATTCACGAAAAACAAACTCACACTTTTAATGAAGATGCCGGAAAACCTACGAGGGGTTGATCATCGAAAACTCGGATATAAGGTAGGTACGTGCAGACTACACTGATGATACAAAAAATTTTGGACTTTTCCCAATGAATATGTTATAGTAAAAATTAGATTCATTTTGGGAGGTCCTGTACGCGTAACTATGCTATTAGCTGCCAGGAGCCGTTGCGCGCAACTTTGAGACGCTACCGGAAAAGTTAAAGATATCAAAAGTTAGCTTCTATTATTTCGATAGGAAATTTAATGGGACATCGATATTTTAAAATCGGAAAATACTAAATTGTCCAATAAAAATTTGTATACCTATACCTTTAATTTTGTGCCCTAATTAAATTACTATAAATAGTGCAGCAATTACGTAGTTAAAACGGGGTTTACCTGGAAAGTTTTCCGAAAGTTTTGAAACTTGTACCTGTATAGATTTAGATCTATATAAATGCCAAGTTTCGAAACTTCCTGAAAACTTTCTAGGCTAATAAATCTACCGCTTGGACTAAAATTAATAAACAACAATCTCCCATTTTTTTCCGAAAAAACTAAGCCATTTTATTCGTTTTAGTACTTTCCTGCATGGCTTAAATATATAAGGTTGTTTTTAAAAAGGTTTGTATTCATTAATTTTTTATGTTCGCATTAAAATGATTTCACTAAATGCCGGCAGTTCACTAAATGTCCAGGTTTTTCATGAAATGATGGATTTTCGTACGCTCCATACTGTCTGTGGATGCAAATATATTATATACTTACCTATTTATTATCTGTGTAAACGGAGTAAGTTAGGGCGTATTACCTATGTTTCCTAGCTGGCCACCACAGCTGGTAGCGTTGACGATCTATACTAAATTCGAGCAACTTTTACGCCTGACGTAAACAAGAGCACGTGCGTTGAGGTATTCGCCAGGGTCGCACTGAGGCACGACCTTTATTTAATTTTAGTTTTACACAATTGTTTAGGTACATCAAAATATTTCGTAAAAAATAATTGGCTTAATTAAAATGGTTCAAAACATCGATAAAATTATTTGTAGCAGTGTCTAAATAGCTGAAAACAACAAGATAAAACCGTGTAGCTACACTTTTGCGATCGAGTAGGTACGTCTCTGTTGCCGAGTCGGGTGAAATTTTACAGCCTACCGACCAATCGCGGAACGTCATTGAAGACGTGGTTTTGTTCGCGCCAGGCGTAAGTATTTCTCGATTGGAAACTTAAATATACCAAAGCCGCCCGTGCCACATTCGTATATTATGCGAAGGTGGATCATAGGTATCTAGAGAATATAAAGCGCATGAGATTTTATTCACCTCTGTATTTTATAGGAAAACACTTTGACACGCTACACGTTAGCACTTCACTAACATTTAGCAAACTTCGCATGTTCATAACGCTATACGATAGTATGGTCTTGCCCCATTAAATATAGGTGTCTCTAGGTAGGTACATACTTTTGCAGATCTCGAAGAGTTTGAGATTGCCTACACGATAGTTCTTCTTCTGGCCTTTCCAGGAACACACCATTCCCAAGTCGTTTGTAAATATTGTAGACATTATTCTTTGAATGTTTTTCTTTGCATTCAATCCTCCCAAAAGCCGTAAATGGTGTATCTAAAAGTAGTCTATTAATTTCGCAACATTAATAATTGTATTAATATAAATTATTTTTATTGTCTTTATTGTGTGCCCGCACTATTTTATCATATGGTGGCACACACCTACTTTTTTGTTTCGAATACTGCACGAATCAACAATATTAGTATTGTTTTAAAAGCCCACCTGGGTATACCTTCTACTTCCTTAGTCTTTAGACTTTAATTTGTCACGTTTGGTCTCTGGATAGAGTAGGCATTGGACTAGGTATTTAAACAAAATATATACCTACAGGACAAAGCAAAATTGTCAATAAATTAACAAGTTTCAGCATAGTGTCCTCCAAAAAGTTGGCTTCCTAGGGGAAAATATTTAATATCTGTCAAAAACGACATTTAAAAATAGGGTAAGTTTTTAAAGTCATCGATTGCTACTTCATCCAACAAATCGATGTTTGACTTGGTGAAATTCAGCAGTCCGTTTTTTAAATCAACGTACCTACCTAGTTTGTAGTTTCATCCGATTGATCGACGCTCTCAACGAAGATAAAAGCCGTTGGAAGCGACGGATGCTTGTATGGTGACATTTTGAGGTCGTTTTAGGTAAGTATTAGTGAGATGTTTAAAAAAACGTTTAAAACGCAAAAAAGCATATAAAAAAGGATCCCCACACCATCGCGAAACTGTCGCGGCGAATATCAAGAAGCACCTTCACACCAAGGCGAAATATTCGCGCCGGTGTGTTCAGGGCTCTTTACCGTCATGTGTACCTAGGTATCTACTATTCCGGGGCGAATATTTCACAGCAACATATTGGCTGCCGCCGCGAAAGTTTCGCGCTGGTCTGGGGAATACTTTTTTCTGGTGAAATTCAAAAGAACGTTTTTAAATTCAACGCTAATCAGCTTCCACAAAACAATCGATGACGTCGCGCTGCTTCATCGCATATTTAAATCAATTATTGCAGTTTTTTGCGTTTACTTTAAACACTTGCCTATAAAATCTTTAAAAATGAGTTTAGTTTTCAAAAAAGTTGTATCTTTTTCAATATTACACTCAGTATATTAAACGATTTTGTTTCTTGACATTTTTTATATTTTTGAAATTTCTGAAAATTTTAAAAACTTAAAAAAACTCTTTAAAAAACTGTTGTATGTCACTAGCTTTATCATTCTATTAACTTTTAATGCTTTAAAATTATGTTGTTTGATGCAAAGTTATACAGGTTGTCCCAGTTAAAGTGTTAAACCCGATTTTCTCGGTTTATGATTTAAAAACCAAATTTGTGTAAATTTTTCCGAGGAATTCGAATATGGCGTCACTCTGGATAATAAATGAAAAAATTCAAAAGCCTAGGTCGACTTTGATTTTTTCTGCTAAAAAATAAAACGCACCAAAATCAAAGTAAACCTAGGTTTTTGAATTTGTTCACACCTATCCAGTTTCTCATCGGGAACAAGTTTTCTTGTCAAGCAGGGCTGATCCCCAGAAACTCAACTCGAAAGTTTTTTTGTTATTTACACTTTATGAGTATGTGAAATCAATCTGGGGACACACTGTATATTTTTAAATGTATAGTTATCTCTAACAATATATTTTGGGATTCCATGTAAACATGTGAATTATTAGATATTTGCATATTAAGTATGACATATTAGGATGCCTCGGAAAATTACCGAGAAAATCGAGTTTATCACGTTAACTGGGACACCCCCCTGTACCAACAAGTATTTTGGAGATTAATCATTCATGAACATTAAATTTTCCGGTACTAAAATGTACGTATGCCAAAATAAAATTAAATTGAAATATCAAACTATATGACGTATCTAACTAAAATTCAGCACTTTTTACGGAACAATTTAGCTTTCTTAATAATGATTACTTATTGTATTTTAGCTGAATAAAAAGTGGTGAGTTTTGGTTAGGTACAAGGTTGCTCATCCAAGCGGAAAAAGTTTGTTACGTATGGAGACCAGTTAACAGAAAATAATCATTCAAAAAAGAGTTTGTAGTAAAAATTACTGGGAATTAGAGGGTGTACTCGGATTTTGTGTATGGGGCCAGATAAAAAAGTTAACGCGAAAAATGTTTTTTTTTTTTTGCAAAATAATAAAATCTAATTTTTTTACCTACAGAACCATTATAGAGAACCTTTAAGCAGTATTCCTGAATATTCAGTTTTTTTTAATAACTTTCAGTTTTAGCGGAAATGAAAGTGATTTTCTGTATTTTACACTTATACACATTTCATTTAACCTTTTTTTCCGAGATATGTATTTATCAAAGAAGCTTTGAATGACAACCTTATGTTAACCTGTCTCCACACGTAACACACTTTTTCCGCTTGGATGGGCCGTCCTGTATCTACGTGAAATAGTCAAATATAACTTTGTTATTATTTAAACCTAAATTGTTTAGTGAAAAATTTAATGTAAATTGATTGACAGTTCATCAACTTTGCATCAAACATAACAGAATTTAAAGCGACAGAACAAAAGGGGTAGGTACATCTACACTTTAACACCCCTCCCAAGTTCTGTGTGAATTTTCCAACATTTTTTACACTTGTAAAATTCAGACTTGTGGACATCGTTTCCCAGATATTTTAAATAAATTGCAATGGGTATCTCACACCAAATCCTAAACGAACATTTCACAAAAGTAGGTAAAATATTACGGAAAATAAAGGCTGTATCTTAAAACTGTCCCCTGTAAACTTTTGCCATGCATGAAAGGGTTACAACAACACATTTTATTCCAGTTGGTTTTGGAATTTGTTTAACAAACATACGAGAATTAGTATCTATGCGCCTAGACCAATAGTGTTATTAATAAGACTACCAGAAATGTCCGGTGGCGTCAGGGTAAACACGGCACGAAAACATGTTATTTCCGGACTTGGTCTTTCAAAAAACTAGAAAACTACAAATTTGTGCGCGATTATTTTGCGCAGAGAAATAGACAAAGGTATGAGGCAAAGTTTAGCATATTGGATTTTTTGAAAATTAGCACCGATTGTTAACGTCTTTTGAAAAAAAAAATCCAGATAGGTATATCTCAGAAAATATTTTGTCATACAAAGAGAAGTAGGTAACCTAAAATTTTCCACTTTATTTCGGCACATACACCAGAACCAAACTTTCCAAAAATATTGACACCTACTCATTCCTGTCAATGTAAGGTATAGGAATCCTGTATCAACTGACGGAAATTTTTTTGTTAACTATGAATCGCCCCATAAGCATTTGCGCAGTAAGCAAGAATGAATAAGTACATTTTTTAAAAACTTTTATTTAACTTGCAATGTAGATATGTATTTATATAGGTATGTAGTAGGTATGTATATTAGTTTTTCTACAAGCGTGCGGAAAAGTGTACTTTTAATTTCTTTGCTTTTCCGCACGCTTGTAGAAAAAAATAGTGTTCCTAACTCTTGCGGAAAGTGTCTTTTCCACACTCGATTTCTTGGCTGAACAACGCGTAGCAGAAAAGTGGCACTTTCCGCACTTGTTAGGAAATATACTATTGTTTATGTCAAATTTTGCAAGCTGAATTAGAACCACTTCATGACATTCGATTGAGCTGAAATTTTGCATACTGGTGATAATACAATATGCAATACACAATATTGTAATACTTTCAAAGTGGCCACCGCTCCAAGATGGCGGATTACATTTTTTCTTTTAACCCCCTTAATATGAGTATCAAATGAAGGGGCTTGAAGACTAGGAAACGATAAAGTTAGTGACATTACACTAAATACAATATGGCGCCCGCCTCAATATGGCGGATTACCTACTTCTTCACAATCAACTGGACATAGCTATCAAATGAGAGGGTTTACGAGTACAAAACAATAAGGTAAGTGAAGTTCGGGTCTTCGTTAAGATAATTCAATGCCAAATTACCAAAAATGTTTGTAAATCAAAAAGCTTCTCGGGCGAATTGTAAAGAAAATACTTTCTTTGGCAAGTAAGTACTTGCTTATCAACCACTGTCCAATAATAGTACATTGTGTACCTAGTAGGAAAAGCTGAACATTCCCGGTCGACCGTAAAGATTGCCTGTCGAGGCGTAAGCCGAGACTGGCAATAGGGAGTCGGGGAATGTGGCTTTTCCTACGAGGTATACATACTATTTTTCCGAAAATCGAAAATTACTCAAAGAACATAAATTATTACAATCAACTTGTTTTTAGTTTATAAATAACTGTAAGGAAATAATATTTCCTTACAGTACAAAAATAAATATTTCCTAACAGTTACTTTCCGTTGCCTGGCAACGACTAAGTGCAAGGAAATATTGACTTTTTCTTTCAAAAATGTTATCAAAAATGTCAATATTTCTGATTGATTTTCGGAAAAATTAATTATTGGTACATACTTTTATGTGCGCTTTTTGGTTTACAAAAATTTGTCGCAGTTTACCTACCTTAATGAAAACCTAAACTTATTTTATTCGTTTTAGTACATGGCTTAAATAAAGTTTTTTTTTTTAAGATTTTTTCTTATAAAAAAAAGTTAAAAGTGGCCACAAAGTTATTTTGTATTGTTGATTTTTAATTGACAACAATTTGAAGGGTGAAGGAGAAAACTTTGATCTGCAGTACTTTGAGGTGTTTGTTAAGTAAAATGAGCCGCAGGCGAAATTTTTTGAAATTTTAAGGATAAGAAAGAAATCTGTGTCGAAACACCTATAGGTATCTACAGTGTGGCCCGTTTGTAATGGAGACACCTCTGCAAAATTTTTATTTTTCATCCGATTTTAGCCGGGTGTTTTTCTATCTCAAGGCCTACTACGAATTTTTTTTTTAGTAAAAAATGACGAACTATTTAGCGATTTTTTTATTTAAAATCTGACACAACAGCGTTAATTAGGACACCCTAAAACCCCCACATACCAAATTTGAACAAAAAAATATGCAGGGAGTTCCATTCTGTGGGTTGTCAAAGTTGAGCAAAATAGGAATTTTAAAGGCATCTGGCAAGTCAAGTGTGCCATGGAATCCACTCAAAACAGTTGAATTGTCGACAGGACCAGTCAAACTGTTGGTGTGTAAATATCTAATACAAAAATATACAGAGTGTCTTTCTCTGTACCATCTCAAAATAATGAATTTTTTGGAACTTTAAATCGAATATATCAAAACCGCCACAGACCCTATAAACGAACTAAGTCTAAAAATACAAAAGCCTGAGAGTCAGTAAGTCCATATGAGTTAAGGTAGCTGGTGTGTGCCACAACAGGAAACACACAGAAAATGTATCATTTTAGAGAGTGACTTTATTGGGAAAGGTCGAGTAATTAATATTGTTTTTTATTTGTTGGTTGGCATTTTGTAAACAAATAAATTACTTTTGTGTTGATTAATGTTTTTTCAACAATTGCAGAGCACTCTTCACCAGTATAAAGTTTCATAAAAATTCAGTATTTTGAGATGGCTCAGAGAAAAATACCCTGTATATTTTTGCATTGAACCTTTGCACACCAGCACTTTTAGTAGTCCTGTTGACCATTTAACTGTTTTGAGTAGATTCCATGGCACACTTGACTTCCCAGATTTCTTTAAAATTCCTATTTTGCTCAACTTTGACCAGAATCGAACTCCCTGTATATTTTTTGTTCAAATTTGGTATGTGGGGGTTTTGGGGTGTCCTGATTAACGCTGTTGTGTCAGATTTTAAATAAAAGAATTGCTAAATAGTTTCGTCATCTTTTTACTAGAAAAAAATTCGTAGTAGGCCTTGAAAATTGAGATTAAGACGTAAAATTTTGCGCCAAAGTAAAAAAAGAGTTTTGTGTGACCTATCTTTAGAAAAAAAAAACGGCTAAAATCGAATGAAAAATAAAAATTTTACGGGGTGTCTCCATTCCAAGCGGGCCACGCTGTATATCCCCACTTTGAACAATAGAAAAAACTGCGGAGACACATTAAAGAGCGCTGATTATTAACCTATACCTATGGGATACATACAAGTTGTTGCTCCATTTCTTTGTCATCTTGCAGTAAGCTTTCAACTTCTATTAACTGAGTTAGTGAGTTCATTGGAAATAAATCTTTTATCTTATCATCGTCTGCGAAAACATAAGATGTACTGTTTAATCGCATGTCAGTTTTGCGTTTTGTCGAGTCCATAATAAACTGAACCATGGCTCTTGTTTCTAATGATATATCTAACAATAATTGTAATTTCTCGCCATATGTTGAACAAATTATAGCTTCATCCAATATCGCAGTAATTTTCGTATCTAAAATGATAAATCTGTTTCAGAATTAGTATATTTTTCTACATACAGGAAGCAAAAGTATATATCTAATATAGCATGGCTATATACAGGGTGTCCCAAGACTGCCGCAATCGATTTGTCGGAAAATACACAGAATTTGGAATAGACAACCTTATACAAAGTCACCCTTATTTTTCAAGCTAAATAAGATAAAATTATAAAAGTAAGGGGTTTTAATTTGAGAATATGACTTAACAATTTTTTCAATTTAATTTTTAAGGTTATTTTTATTTTTTGAGCATGCTGTAGGTATTTATTTATTATCAAATATCAACACAGTCTACTAAAGTAGGAAAGGAAATCAATTAAAATTAAATAATAATGGCTTTCATACTGTAGAAGAAATCGATAGTTATGTTTACTCCTCCTACAAACGTAATTTTTGACATAAAATGTCATATATGTCCAAAACGGTTAGACTTATGTATAGGACATTATATACATGAAATGTGTCTATAATTTTGCGTAGAAAAAATGAAATAATATATATATATATAGGGTGTCCTATTTAAAATAAACAAGTAGGTATCAACTTCCAGTAGGTATACTTACCCGGATGTGCCACCGTCTTGAACATATTTTAGCCGAATTGCCTCCATCGAGTTTAGTAAACTACCAAATTTTCAAAATGTTCCAAAGCCTATTTTCCGAGAAGTCGATCGCGACAATTCGTCGTGGAACACCCTGTGTATGTATTATATTGCTGCTGAGGTTTGAACAGAATTGTTAAAAAAATCCATTTCAAGACGTTCGTATAGTAGTCGAAAATTATATCTCATTTATGTCCTACAATAGGCAAGATGCAGCTGGTATCTGTGTTATGTTCATATTACATAAAACAAAAACAACAAGTGCATTATTGAGTAATTTATTTCAAATTTACTCCAGATCATGCTGCCTTTTTCTTTGGACTTACGACTTACGTGAAGGAAAATGTCTGCTCTCCAATGATGCAGAAACAACTTAACAGAAACCGAAACAGTCATTTAAGTTTGTACTTTAGTATGACATAAAAATATTGGAACTTTTCAAAGAAGAAAGATATTTCTGCATTATCTATGCAAACATCTACCTGCCTGTTCTGTCGAAAACTTTGGAATCGATGGAGATATCAACTTCAAATTTGGTATCTACACATAAGCTTGAGTACAATTAGTGAATTGCTTTTAAACAAACTCGTTACAACGGATGGAGTGAAAATGGAGGGGATCGAAGACGAAGAACAACATTAGTAGGAAACTGTTTCAATTTCAAAATATATATTTTCGTGAAGGAAAATGACGGCGGTAATGAAAATCAAAAGGATGTGTCAATTTGGTTTCTACCCGTATATGATATGTAAAAACTCTTTGATATCTACATTTAGTGAAAGAATATAATAAGTAAAACAATCCTACGTTTCTACCTACCTCAAACCTTCGACAAATGTAGGTAGGTACATTTTTGTCAATTATTCCCGGAAAACATATTTTAAATTATTATAGATTATATTTTATTTTCTATGATATTTTCTATATTTTCACACATAAATATGTCCCATATATTGTCTATTTTGTTGCAATTTTCCAGTTAACCAACTGAGGTATCAGATCCATGTAGTTTCCTTTGAATGTTTGCTCATGGTTGTGAACACCCTTGAAAGTGACAGTTCTACCTGAGGTCATAATGCGTGCTTTACACCGGGTCTTCAGCTTATATTTGCAGCTCCAGAAACTCCTGTCACAGGCTTTTTGTTCCAAATTAAATTCATAATTGTCCCATACTAGCTTAGGGTGCTTCCTGCCCATAGCAAAGTATACAGTTCCTACAAAAGCAAATTTAGATTCTACAAATCACAGAGAATTATACCTAGCCATTTTTGGCATAACAGCCTGTTTAGAATATTGTATATTGTAACAATTAAGTACCTATGTGTGAATGGTAGGTACTAAGTCCGTGTGCCGCTAAAAAAGTTATCTACAATTTAAGATAAAAAAAAAATTCCATACATTTCCATAAATATGTTCGAAATGTATTTTGTTGGCAATGAATTTACCTTCAAAATGGCAATAAAATTATTAACGTGCAAAATTGAAAACACTGCAGTCTACACGAAAATTAAGAGCTATTTTTTTTCTGTGCAAATTAAAATAGTTGAAATAAACGAAACTTATTCAAACTATTGACAATAATACAATTTTTTTGTTTCACAGTTTTATACATTTAGTGCATCTACAACTTTGGAGTTCTTCACAATACAATAAAAGCTTTCGCATACTTTTGGCATTGTGCATGTATTGTATAGTCTAATATTAGGATTCAAACTCTTTTTGCAAAATTAGATTTGGTTCCTTTTGTAATTTTGATGACGTTTTGTAGGGGTGCAGTTTTTACGGTTTTTTTATACTAAAATTTTCGGTAGAGATATGTATTCATGCACTTTTACGGAATATTCCATTGGACTCGAGTAGCTGAGGGTAAAACACGTAAGCTTACCTAATTTAGCAAAACTTAAATTTTTAATGCTTGGATCCCGAGTTATATAATATTTTACGTCAGTATGCGCAATACTTCCAATAAATTGCAATATTAAAATATTCAATAAAGTCAGTAAAGTATCTTTTGGGAATAATCGTTTTATTATTTTAATTTGGTGCCATAAAAACTAATTAAGAGAAGAACATTTGAAATAAGCGTCCTATTGCGATGTCCACCGCGCGCTTACCTCGGTATTATCCACTCCGGCCGATCGCTAGATTTTCGGGCAAGCACTTCATTTCTTTTGCATTGATTTTACATAGAATTTTAATACAAAAATATGCAAGTAATAAACTTGAAAAATTGCTGTACTACATGTACGGGAATGTTATCTAATCATTTAAAAAACGTAAAAACTATGCACCCGTTTAAAACGTCAACAAAATTGCAAAAAATAAACCAAATTTCTAAGTATGCGAAGTTTGTATTATATTGTGTAAAAGCCCAAAGATTATAAATAGTTTGAAGTATGTTCTGCATAACTTTCGTTTATCTTGATCAGTTAGTTAACTTTTCACAGGAACTTATATAAATAACTTTTAATTATGGTGCAAAGAGTGCAATACTTTCAATTTTTCATTATTTATTGCATTTATAACAATCAGACAGAAGACATTTTTTATTAAATTTATTGAAAACAAATTACATTCCGGACATTTTTGCCATAGGAAGTCATCCTGATGAGTTATTTAAGAAATGTATCGAAACATATTTTAAACGGGGCTCTTTCGTATGCATTCCCATATTTATATCAGGGACTCTTTAAAATAATAAAGGGTCCCTGATTTATATTGTTACGTAGATTATTATGGACCGATGCCATCATTAATCTAGCTGTTATGACGAAAATCCACAAAACTCTGGCCTAACTGTAAATCATCCGTTTTCACTATAGTATACCTATTATTATACAGGGTGATTCACGTAAGTGGTTCATTAGAAGTTTACGGGGAAGGAGTGCGAATTTTGATTTGAAATTTTGGTTACTTATATAACAGGTTGTAAACTTTCTTTCTAAAATATTTTCAACTTCCGATCACTTCCGGTTGTACCGGAAGTCGCTAGCAACTTTGTTATTTCAAATAGAACACCCTATATGTTATTACACCATTTGGTTCGCTATCAAATTCCAAATCTTTTTTCTGAATAGAATGTGCACCCTATTCCTAACCCTTTTTGAGATATTCGCAAATTTTTGATTTTTTTGAGTGTTGCAGCCATCGACCATAGTGATGATAACTTTGAAATTTATGAATCTGGAAAACTGAAATTTTGGACTGTCGTAGGCGAAAGTCAACTTTATTAAATAGTCTATATGCCATTGCAAAATATTGTACAGGGTGTTCGGGAAAAAAATCCCAATATCAACATCGAAAAATTGGAAAATCTCATTTTTTTCAAATGGAACCCATATTTTTTTATTGCACCATTGAAATGCTTGTGAAAAGGCAGTTCAAAAATATATAACACACTATATGTCTAAATGAAGCGGTTGCTTCGTTATTACGCAAAATACGTATTTTTTCTTCTCTGTATCAAGATGAAATTTCTCAAGGAGCGTCACATTATAGGGGGCCATGGAAAATGAAATAACGCAATTATATGACAAGGTTAAGGGCTATTTAACAATATTTTTTCCCTGAGAAGCATCAATACAAAATTAAATAATACTAACAATTGCATAATAATTATGCATATGAAAAAACAAGAAACTACATAGGTATAAAACACTTTATTCATATTATGCTATTTACCTGTTACGTATTTACATTTGCTTCTCTTTGTTTGGACCTTGCCATGGACTATGAAATTTCCTTCGAACTTTCTGAATTTTCTTTTCGTCAAAGGTGGTAAATGTAAATGCCTTTCATTAAAAACTCTAATTGTTCTTTCTAAAAATTTTTACACTCATTACAACATATTCAAAATATCTTCGTGAGAATAGTTAATTCGAGCCATTCTTGTCAACAGTTAATATTTTATTGTTTGGAACACAATAAATGACAAACACAAATGAAAAATCCATGGCCGCCTATTAGAAAAGGTCCGTTGTTTCTTGATATGGAGCAGCAAAAATACGTATTTTGTGTAATAACGAAGCAACCGCTTCATTTAGACATATAGTGTGTTATATCTTTTTGGACTGTCTTTTCACAAGTATTTCAATGGCGCAATAAAAAAATATGGGTTCCATTTGAAAAAATGAGATTTTTCAATTTTTAGATATTGATATTGGGAATTTTTTCCCGAACACCCTGTAAAATATTTTGAAATCGCATACAGACCATTTAATAAAGTTGACTTTCGCCTACGACAGTCCAAAATTTCAGTTTTCCAGATTCATAAATTTCAAAGTTATCATCACTATGGTCGATGGCTGCAACACTCAAAAAAATCAAAAATTTGCGAATATCTCGGAAACGGTTAGGAATAGGGTACACATTCTATTCAGAAAAAAGATTTGGAATTTGATAGGGAACCAAATGGTGTAATAAAATATAGGGTATTTGAAATAACAAAGTTGCTATCGACTTCCGGTATAACCGGAAGTTATCGGAAGTTGATAATATTTTAGAAAGAAAGTTTACAACCTGTTATATAAGTAACCAAAATTTCAAATTAAAATTCGCACTCCTTCCCCGTAAACTTCTAATGAACCACTAACGTGAATCACCCTGTATATAGTGAAGTCCTAAAGCCAACCCTTGCCACTTTCACAAGCTTTTATTTAACTTGCTCTGCTAGTCACTATTAGTGTGCGTGTTTGTGTTTATGTACTGAAATCTTGTAACTGAATTTTAAACCACATCCATCCAACCGATTGAGCTGGCGACAGTGAAATCTAGTATATGTACCTATTTCTTCACAACCTCGACATGGATATCAAATGAAAGGATTTGACGAGTACAAAATGATAAGTGACGTTATACTAAATCCAATATGATGGATTCTCCAAGATAGCGGACTAACTTTCTTTTTCTACTCCTATGCTAGTAACATACCTACCTATTAAGTGACGGTTTAGGTTATAAGTAAGTTCATTGTTACGAACACTGATACGTAGTGACTGACACGTAACCACTGACACGTAATAAAAAAAACTACGTATCTGTTCTTAATTAAAACGCAATTATCACGGGTGCCTTGTTAGCGCGGCATCCGCGTCACCATAGCAACTAACCAACATACTAATTGTTGCCTGACAGATAATCAGAAGTATAGTTTATCTATTATAATAGTTTTTCTTTCGTCGAAGAAAAATTATATACCTACTCGTGGAATTACAGCACTCGCCGCTGCGCGGCTCGTGCGCAACGTTTCCACTCATACGTAATAAGCTGTTTAGAACTCTCGCTATGTATATACTGTATAGGTTTTCGGTAAGATAATTCAATGCCAAATCGCGACAAGTTTTTTAATCAAAAAGCTTTGACGCACGAGTTTTAAAGAAAATACATACCTCTTTGGAAGTAAGTACTTGCTTATCAACCAATCACTGTCCAACAAAATTAGTTGATTACCTTTTTTATGAACATTTCGCGCGACAAGCTTTTATATTTACAAAAACTTGTCGCAATTTGGCATTGAATTATCTTAACGAGAACCTAAATTTATTTTATTCATTTTAGTACATGGCTTAAATAAAATCTGGTTTTTAAACAGTTTTTTTTATGTTTTATTTTCTTACTGAAATAAAGAGGCAGCGCCTATTATATAATTTATTTGTGACACATAATATTATAAGCATATGTACAAATGCACGCATTTTAATGCGGAAAGTTGTACTTCTCTGCACTATTGCGAAAACGTAGTTTTGCCAAATCAGCGCGGAAAATAATCGATATCGAAACACATTTTTGCAATTCATTATACACAATATAAAAATACTAAATGCATGAATAGTAGCCAATATGTTTGCATTATAGGTGTTCTATATCTAATGATGCACTCTGCATTTTTTGTAAATCAACTCATGGAGAGTAGGTACCTATTAGTTTTAATAGATTATTAATGGCATTAACTTTGTCAAGTAATAATTTAACATTTGTTTACAACATATATTGGAAACAAACAATATTCTGTTTTTTTTTATTGCGTATTTTGTTTATCTTTGTAATAAGTATATTTTGTTAAAATATTTTCTTTATTTTCAACACGCTGAATGAAATTGTTTTTTAAATGTTGCAAAAAAAATCTTGACGCACTAGACTGCAGGCTAATGCAGTAAAGTACCACTTTCTGTGCTTGTTAGACAAATAACTCTATTATACATAATATTATAAGCATACACAGAACAAATGATGATACTTGATACTAACGTTAGGATTAGATATAATTATTTTAAGTCTCAGTGGAACATTTTTAGAGGTTCTATAAGAAACACTCTATTTTGGAACCATGCAAATGTTCACTGTTTGAGCAAACAGATTCTCATAGTTGTCATTGAATGTTGTATTATGGTTGTGAATGCCTTTTATAGTGACAGTCCTCCCTGAAGTCATCAGCCTGGCCTTACATTTGGATTTGCCACTCATGTTGCAGTGCCAGAAGCTTTTGTCCACCATCTTTTGTTCCAGAATAAATTCGAAGTTTTGTAGAACGAGTTTTGGGTTCTTCCGTCCCTTCACAAAATACACAGTCCCTAAAAGTTTATAGTATTAAAGCCAGGAAATGAGATCCATCTTAGAATTTTATAAAACATTACTTACCGACATACCAATCGGTTTTTAGTCGACAATTAAAAATCAAATATAAAAAATAGTAGCTGTATTATTAATTAGGTACTATGTTTCCTGGTTTACAACAACTATACTTAAATACGAGCATGAGGAATGTCAATTTTAATTTTTATACAAAATTGATGTTTATGGGTTCTATCATTAATTAGAAACATATGTGATATCAGCAAACTTCATGACTAGAACATTTTTTATTACTTACTAACATTGACCTTTCTTACTGAAATTTAAAGATTTTAAATTTCAAAATGGAAATTTTGTCGGGGAGTGAGGCTCTCCTACGAATTCATTGCGTCATTAAATTATACCGACTATTTTTAATAAAATAAAAGGACTTTCAGATTATGATTACGACTGCGACAGTAGGTACATACCTATAAATGCGCCTTACATAGTACATTTTACAATATACAAAAGAAAGATCAATTTTAGATCTTTCTTTCACATCAAATCTTATTTCAATGAAATGTTAGTGGTGAATTTAGGGAAGTTCCCAATGTTGTTTGATATTAACAATTTTCGGCACTAACTGCTTCTCTGAACCCGAAAAATTTGGATCGTGGTTGTGACAATACTTGTTGAAAGACACTGTATTCCCGTTGGTGACTAGTCGAGCTTTACACTTCGATTTAGCCTTGTTTTTACAACACCAGAAATGCCTGTTCGCAGATTTCTGTTCCAGATTGAATTCGTAACCCTCCATTACCAACTTGGGGCGTATGCGGCCCCTGCCTAGGAGGACTATACCTAAAAGTGACACTTTATTATACACACGCGGAAACTGAAACAAAAACAAACAAACAAACAATAATTATATTTTTTTAGAGAATTTACCTACAGTAGACAGGTATGTTGCAGTATTCACCGAATGTACAGTGCTACTCATAAAGTTTGCACCAAATGGGAATTTTTTTCATTAAGTATTCAATTTTTGCGAATATGTTATTTTGGACTATATTGATGCATGTTTTGGGTACAGTATGCAGTCTGAAGAGAGTCGTTACATTATAGCTCATATCTGTCAAATTTGGCACCAAAAATTAAAAATGGAGAAAAATCAGGTTTGCTTTGAATATACCAAAAAAAGTTGTTAACAAGTGTGTTGTATATTGAGCCCATATGTCAATTTTCGGAAAGATATCAGGATACTCGTTTTTTCTTATTTCTCTTCAAATTGGAACTCATATTTTTGCCCCAAATTACCTACGACACTTATTTACTGGTTGCTCTCTAAGTCAAACAATACGATAATATATAAATTTCAACGCTAAATTAAGGACAAAAATAATAGATAGTCTAAACCTAAAAAATTCCATTTGGTGCAATCTTTATGGATAGCACAATTTTCTAGAGAATTTCGATATCCATCCATGATTAAAAGGATAGATTTTCAATCTACTTCATTTACGGAAGTTTTCAGGGCGTCAACAATAAGTTTTTTTATGACAACTCCACATTGTTTGCTTGTATTGTTCTGGTAGTCCATAATGTAGGTACCTATATAGTCGTCAAGTCAACTATTTTGTTATACCCAGTTCTAAGTTTTTGGCAAAGAGAATTTTTTAAATCCTTTAAAATGCTTATTGCCTTTGGCAGTAATGGAAAGTAAAGTTTGGGTTACCGACAGATTAATTTTAGCAGAAATCCGAATAAAAGAAATGATCAGCGGTTAGCAAAGATTAAAGATAGCAGCATGCTAATGAAAGCAATGCACAATTTAGGGGTATTATACAGTCTGTCATGCCAAAACACGTTTTGGCGAATATTTCGTTGAATTCGAAATTTAACGGAAAGTTACGTATCATCCCAAATTCTGGCTGTTTGCTTTATTTTCACATAAACATTGCCAAGAAAACAAAAGTTGTAGCATACCACAAAAAGTTTAGTGTGACACATAGTATGAATATACAGGGCGTTTCTTAAAACAAAATAAATATTTTTAATAGGAACACCCTATATATTTTTACATTCTTTAAATCGAATCGTCATTACGGTTAAACGATATAAAACTATACCATTGTGTTTTACTTTTTTTAGTAGTGGCCCACTTTTTCTAAAATCGTTGTAACAGTGAAATGCATTCAGACAGTTGAGTAAGAAAATTTATTTAAAAAGTAAATACAAACAGTGTCATAGCAGAGGTACGATTTTGACAAAAACAAAATATGATTTCTCGATAAAAAAATAAAATAACTTTAGGCAGTGAGCCATCTCACCCGTAGTATATGGGTGAGTTGGCCCAGCTAGGCTGGTGAGATGGTTCGACAAAAGTATTTTTATTTATTGTCTCTTTTTGCATAAAACTTTGCCACAGAGATCTCATAAATTCAGGTATTTTGAAAAACTCTCATAGAACCATTTCTAAATGATGAGAGAGGAATGTTATTGAATGTGCGACAGGCTTCTCTGACTCCTATTGTATACCATTTCTAACTGCTTGTGCAGCCATTTCAATATCTTCGACGCACAATTGCCCTCTTACTGTTGCTTTTCATTTGTAATCAGTTGAAAAAACAAATAAATAATTTACCGTATATTTTCTCCAAGAGGGAGAGATGGCAATCTATCCCAACAATGCGGTAGAGATGGTCCACCTACTTGTCAGTTTACCCGTCATAATCATTTCAATAACGGCCCATCCACATAATCTCAGTAACCTATGAAGCTATTTCGACACCGGTATTTTTATTAAAAATAAGGTATACGATAAAAAGACAACGCATTTCCATAAGCGTAAAATAATTTCAAGCCATTTATATTTTCATTCATATTTCATATTTAACTTGAATATAAACTAAAATTTGAACAGTCAGCTTTTCTCTAAAAAAATCACTAATGCCCAGTACCTACATAGTTTTTTAAATTTGAGTCCATAGAAGTAGTCGTAGTTAGACATGATTATAACTCAAGAAAAAAGTTATCCACTCAATGAGTGCGTATTTTGAAAACCTACCTACCTATAACAAAAAAAGGTTATCAAAATCAGACAACAAATAAAGATTTTACAAGGAGGTTCATAACGTGGAGACACTGCATATTTCAGTAATATCTAAAATGACACCTATATGATTAGAATTTTTATATGAAATTGCTTTGGTTAAATCAAACACACAACACACTATGTTTGGTTTCCATCACAACAAATTGTTTGTATATTCTATAACTTATCTTTGAAAAGTTTTTTGTATCTTAAAAACTTAAGGAGCAAGGCTTGTTCCTTGTGATATCCTGTACTGTAGACTGCGAATCCGTAAATAAATACTTCTAGTGAAGCTCCGATAAACACTAGTTATTTACGCAGCGTACTACAGCCAGCTACTCTAATTATAATTTATATTTTCACTTTCATTTAATCGGTTCCATAAATAATGTGAACATCCTGTGGTATCAGTGATTTTAAATCACCGGTAAATGTAGGGGCGTGATTGTGAGGTGCTTGTGTTTTTATTTTAATTGTGTTGCCCTGTGTGTAAATTCTGGCACGACATTTAAATTTGTCTCTTTTAGCACAGCACCAGAAACTTTTCGTAGATTGGCGGTACTCCACTTTGTACTCGTAGCTTTCTAGAATCATCATCGGGTACTTCCTTCCTTTGATGAAGTGAACTTTTCCTAAAATTATTATTTTTAATATTATCAAAGATACGATATATTCATAATGAATACAATAGTAACGCATTTCATTTGACATTTAGAACTAGAAACTGAAATAATTTCTTGTTAAGTTTTTTACTTTGGGGTGCTTCTGGTATTTCTGAAGCAACGCACGAATAGGTGGAAGAGACTTTGGCAGCAATGGGAGGTAAAAAGTAAAGTTTTCAGCTTTGTTATTCAATGGTTTCGATTACCAGAATACGAATAAAGGAAACAGTCACAACAGTCAGAAAAGATAAACATGATAATAAAAGGAGGTACTATGCGCTCTATTCTAGAGAAACGTAAGTATTATTCTGAATCTCAAGTGTTTTCAGTTAAATACCGCGAAAAACTAATTTACACAGCGAGGGTACGGCCAGACTCTGACTATAATTATTATAATCTCTGTTTTCATTTAATACGTTCCATAAATAATGTGAACATCCTGTGGTATCAGTAATTTCAAATCGCCGGTAAATGTAGGGGCGTGATTGTGAGGTGCTTGTGTTTTTATTTTAATTGTGTTGCCCTGTGTGTGAATTTTGGCACGACATTTAAATTTGTTTCTTTTCGCACAGCTCCAGATACTTTTCTTAGATTGGCGGTACTCCACTTTGTACTCGTAGCTTTCGAGAATCATCATCGGGTACTTCCTTCCTTTGATGAAGTAAACTGTTCCTAAAATTATTATTTTTAATATTATAATTGAAATGGATATAATTGAGAACTAGGGACTGAAATCTCTTATTGCTCAGTTTTTTTTTATTTAGGGTGCTTAAGGGTTTCCCAGATCAGCGCACGATTTAGGTCGAACAGACCTTGGTACTAATGGGAAGTAGGTAAAGTTTTAGTTACCAACATGCAGATTATTGTTATCAAAAATAGGAATAGAGGAAATAGTCATAACAGTTAGAAAATATGGTAAAAATTGTAAATATATAAATTTAATTATAAATAATAAATTTAAGACAAACGTAAGAAATATTATGAATGAGATCGGGTGATTCATTTGGAATGGGAAATCCAAAAACCGGAGACAGGGGGCACCAATATTTATATATCTATTGAGGCCAATATCACAGACCTATACAGCTATATAGGTCTGTGCCAATATGCTTTGATTACGGTCAAGTTAACCCAAAAAAATAGGGTTAAGGTTACATTAATTCGCATAAAGCTGAATTTTGGTTTGATTGTTTATATCATCAATATAAAAGAAACGTCAAAAGTCTCCATCGGTCCCGCATGTGCAAAAAAAAGTTATTCGTCAAAGTTCGCAAAAATGTTTTTTTTTGCATTTTTTGCAAAAATTAATGCCCTTACCTACACATTTTTTCCTAAGAATCGCCGTTTTTGGGATATGTCGATTCAAAGTTGAAGAAGTTGCAATCCCCATAATATACCCGAGTACGCTGCCTATTATATACCTACCTACATAACTGGACACGTAATACAATTAAAAATATTGGTCTGTGTAACTTATACCTACTCAGTTTTTAAAAAGAGAATACAACTCTACTCAAATCTGAAATCACCAACGGTCTTCGCTTCCTTCTGTCTGCTCTGTTTAAACATATGGAACTTAAAAAAAACTGATTATAGATAAGTTTCGATACTTATCTTTTGTAAAAAATACTCGTAACAATAAACGAGTGCAATTAGCTTATCTTCTTACAATCTCTGCTTCTTCTCAACAATATCTATTTAGGGTATATTATAAAGTTCAGGAGTGGTTTGGTAATCAACTGAACCCAAAAGACTGGAGTTGGAAGTTAATATTGATGGTACATTATAAATAATCAGGATTTTACTTCTTGCTGCGCCGGAAAAACTCCTGAATACCATTTTTTTGCAAATGTAAAAAAGGACGTAATGCGCAATTCGGCTGCAAAAAAGTTGAATTGTTTTGTTCATCAACATGTACCAGTTGTCAAGGCTAGTCATGCTCCAATGTTAAATCGCCATCAGAAGAGGGTTCTTAGTGAGGAGACATCTGATATATCGCTTAGAACAATTCACGTGTATCCAGCAGGAAGAAGATGGAGAAGAAAAAGAAGACGAAGACACTGCTTTTGAAGTTCCGGTAGAAGATTATTCTGACGAATAGTTTTCCTAATTACGTTTCACACAGCTTCCATCATCTCCAATAGTTCCTTTTTTATTAAAAACAACATTATTTTATTAAACAAAACCTACTGTGGAATAGTAATACCGAGGAAACCACGTTAAAAGAAAGCGCGACATGGAAACGTGTGTATATTATGGAAATTGCAACTTCTTCAACTTTGAATCGCGATATCTCAAAAACGGTGATTCTTAGGAAAAAAGTGTAAGGACGATTTTTGTAGATAATTGCATGCTCTACAATTTGTCTGATGTATTTTTATGATAAAATTTACCGTTTGTCGGAAAATCACTTGTTTGCACATGCGGGATCGATAGGGACTTTTGTCATTTCTTTTATATTGATGATATAAACAATAAAACCAAGATTCAGCTTTATGCAAATTAATGTAACCTTGAATCTCTATTTTGACCACAATACCTTATACACATGTCATTTGTTAAACAGTTCTTTTTTTAGTTGAATTATGCCTATATCTACCAAAATAATCAAGCTGCTGAACTGAAATTTGGCACTGTTATGTTTTTTGGGACGAAAAATTAGCATAATTCACAGAGGGCTTCAATGCTGCTACTTTTGGTTCGTGCTTTTGCGCGTTACTTTTTTGTGGTTACCTTTTTGGTGTTGCTGGGTTATAATTTTAGTGCATCTTTCCATTCTGCAACAAAAACGTACGTTAGTTTCATAACTATAAAATCAACTGTTTGCGTTGAAATCGGCAAATTGTGACCCAACACATCTATTGACTCAAAAATTTGAAATACAAAATTAACGCCTACCTCTCTCAAATTTCGCAGATTAATAATTGTGCCATTTAAATTGAGAAAAAAATTTCCCATAAATAATGTATCAAAAATTTTTCAATTTCAAAATGAAATGGATTGAATTTGACAAAATTTGGGCATTCTAGAATTTCCGGAAAACGAATGGTGTTTTGCCCAATTTCCATTTGATAATTTTTTTCATTTTGATTGTAGGTACAATTAATCTGCGAAATTTGAAATTGGTAAGCGTTAATTTTAGTTTTCGAATTTTGTAGTTAACAACTGTTTTGACACACACAAGCGGTTGATTTTAGCGTTATGAAACAAGAGTCAGATTTTTGTTGCAGAATGAAAATTGTAACCCAGCAAGACCAAGACCCTGTGAGATGCGTAGATACACCTTCAGCTAATTCTTCGTAAAAAAACATAGCAGTGCAAAATTTCAGTCCAGAGGCTTGATTACTTTGGTAGATATAGCCACAATTCAATTAAAAAAAATAACTTCAACGCTCTGTTTCTCTTAAACAAACAACATTCGTATGAGGCATATTGACCTTAATCGTCATATTTTGATACCTCCTATTATATCCGGTTTCGGGTTTTTCCATTCCCAATGAATCACACTGTATATCTTATATTCAAAAATTAACTTGGGCCGTAATATTTTAAGGTAAGATTGCAAAAAGGTTTGCTGCACGGAGTGCATATACATCCTTAATTCTTAAAAAATACGTGCTTCTTTCCAAATTTAATATTTGACTTTCTACGTTGGATTTTACAAGGGCCGATCCTGCCTGTTGTAAGTTTGGGGCAAAATTATGTTCCCTACGGATATAAAAATAGAGAGTATAAGTACGATTGTACTCTAGACTGCAAAAGTAGTAAGGTGATATTTTATGTCCGATACTGATGGTTTGAACGTATACTTTTGTTAGAAATTACGAGAAGAATTAATTTATTTTTTATTTACGCATGTGTAGCGAATACTAAGTACTTGATTTTGACTATACTTAATTATTATAATCTTCATTTTCATTTAGTCCGTTCCATAAATAATGTGGACATCCTGTGGTATCAGTGCTTTTAAATCGCCGGTGAATGTTGGGGCATGATTGTGAGGTGCTTCTGTTCTTATTTTAATTGTATTGCCTTGTGTGTGAATTCTGGCACGACATTTAAATTTGTCTTTTTTCACACAGCACCAGAAACTTTTCGTCAATAGGCGGTACTCCACTCTGTACTCGTAGCTTTCGAGAACCATCATCGGGTACTTCCTTCCTCTGATGAAGTAAACTTTTCCTAAAATTAGAGTAGCTATGTTTGACATTCGAAACAATCAACTGAAATCAGTTTTCGTTCAGTTTTTACTCCATTTAAAGAATATTAGGTTTTCAAATAGACAGTATGTCCCCGGATCAACGTAAGAATATATGGAAAAGACAAAAAAACCTGTTTAAATTTTACATTTGGAGGCTTGCTTTGTTAGAGAGTAATTTGCGAGGGCGGAAATTCTTGCCGAGATTTGGTACAGCTAACTTCATCTTTGGGGAATTATTCATCAAACATTTACTTCTATATTGGATGTTAAAATTGAATCATAATACATTCAACCAAATCTCACTTAATTTTAAAAAAAATGTACTCTCTCTTAATTTTCCCCAGAAAGAAAAACAATTCCCCATTAAAAATGTTAATCAACTGCAATCGACTATTTATGAATTTGTAATGGCTTTGTATGAATTATGAAAATGAATTAGGAAAATGTCTCTGCGTCATTTCAAACTCAAAATGTGCTTACCAAAGATAAAATACATCTTTTCGTGTACCAGGGAGATTACAAAATACGAAAGTAGCTCAAGGGTAAAGTAGATACTCATATGTACAAAATGTAAAAAATGTTATTAAAAAGGAACCGATGGGATAGAGAGTCCGGGTAGGATTTATTTTGTGAGTTTTTCATACCCTTTCAGCTTTCGATATTTTTCATAGTTTTTAATAAAAACGCAATTTGTAGTTTTCAAGATGGCAGACCGATTTTCTTCGTTGTGACTAAGATGACCTTAGGGAACTTGTAATCTGTTAAAAAGGACTACCAGGTGGTACTATCTTTTTCAGGTGATCCCAGCTTTATGAAAATGTGTTCCATCTTCATCCTGAATTGCACCGTGGTACTAAGTTTTTTGTCCAACAGGACGCTCAAATACAGAAAACAATTTGATCCTTAGTAGAAACAAAGTAACTTTTTCTAACAAACTTATTTCGTTAAAACATTGTCTAAACTGATTTTTCATAGGAACGCCAAGATATAAAATCAAGTTTACTGGGAAACTGTGACAGATACAAAAGAAGTGGCAAGGTGACTTTTTTTGTTTACAATTAAATATTGTACACAAGATACCGGTGAGAAAAATTCAGATGCAATTTCTACAGAAATATTCTTTTCAGAAACGAAAACCGCGTGATTGTCGAGGACATATCCTAACGGGAATATTAAGATATACAGCGACCGGGAGAAAGTTTGCACCAAAATGTATTTACTCGTTTTTATTTTGCAGAAGCCATAAGTATGGTTCAAACAAATTGATTTGTATGGCGCTCAAGTTTATAAATGACAAATCCGCTCTGAAACGGAATCTGCATAGGTATATAAAAAATTGGTTTTATTTTCTATACGGGATAAATCATGAAGAATGCCGAAACGGTGTTTTATGGAATAAAAACTTGAAACTTCATTGTTGGGCATTTCCTTTTATTATATTTTTCTTTAGAATTAAAAATAGGGGTGCTTTTTTACTCTTGAGCCTCTTTTTTCATATTTTCCAAAAAACTCTGATGGTCAAAAATGAAACCACTTATTCTTGGAGTCAAAATAAGGGCACTTCGTCACATATTTTTTTCTCCTACGGTCCATAGTTTTTTTACACAGAGCGTAGAAATTTAGAGAAAAATATACATATTTCTTAGTATCTCTAGAAGTGTACGAGATATTTTCTTCAAACTTGGCGTGTCACATGAGCGGATGAGCAGTCAAATTTAAGGTTAATATGAAGCTTCTGAGGCCCCCAGTTGCGGAGATACAGGGTGCTATTAAAATTAATTAGTTCAGAAAAATATGAATACCCTGTATAATCGCATTTTTTAAATCTGTTTTGAATGGTAAATTTAATGGTTAACAAAAAGTATTTCTTAGTGTTTTTTCATATTCTCAGCCGTTTCTTAATTTATTTTCAAAGAACGGCAATGCTGCAATAAAAAAGTCATTTTAAGATTAATTCTAACAATCTGTGTAGGTATAGTCAATTAAACTTGGCATTATTTGAATCATTTGGCTGCCAATTATATTTTCATTCGAAGAATTGACTGATATGCACTTTTGCTATGGACTTGCCAATGGCAATAATAAACATGCGGAAACGCATAGTTGCGTGTATTGAAAGAGACGGCGGTCATTTCGAACATTTAATAATTTAATTTTCTGATATCATTACGTTTCTTTTATTATCGTTTTTGCGTTTGTATTTTGTTAAATAAAGTTTAATTGACATCCACAGATTGCTAGATTTATTCTTAAAGTGACTATTGTTCATTGCAGCGTTGCCGTTCATTCATGAAAAAATACGAAGAGATACTTTTTGTTAACTATTCTATTCACCACTCAAAACAAATTAAAAAAAATGCGATTATACAGGGTATTCATATTTTTCTGAACTAATTAATTTTAATAACACCTTAATTTTGACGGCTAATCTGCTCATGTGACAGGCCAAGTTTGAAGAAAATATCTCGTATACTTCTAGAGATACTAAGAAATATGTGTATTTTTCTCCAAACTTCTACGCTCTGTATAAAAAAAAACTATGCCCCTAGGAGAAAAAAATATATGAAGAAGTGCCCTTATTTTGACTCCAAGAATACGTGGTTTCATTTTTGACCATCAGTTCAGTTACACCCTGTATAAGTAACCATTTTATAGTAATCTTTATCAAATTAACCCAAAATCTGCCAAGCCTCCCAACAATAATTATTATTGCTAAAAAACCGAAATTTAGGTACATTTTTTCGCCTAATCCAGATCTGTGAGCGAAAATAAAAAAAAAACGCTGACACCAAAATTGTATGAGTAATAGATAAACTTATTATAGGATGTTAGCGAGTTATGGACAATCCTGAATATTCATAAGTTGATCTTTATAGAGGAGGATAATCCCGATAAGAGCTTAGGTTAACGGAGGCAATTTCATTAAAGAATTTTCACAATATAATAAATTTAATTAATATTTTTAGTTAGGTACAATTTCTTATATTAAAGCTAGAGCATTTATTTCAATTATTCATAAGCGTTCTATTGTATGATACAATCTTAACATTTTGGGGCACTAGTGTACTTTCGTCTCCATTGAAAGTAGGCGCGTGGTTATGAGGAGCTTCAGTTTTGACTTGAATCGTTTTGCCTTGAGAAAGGATCCTCGCTCGACATCTCAGCTTGTCCTTTTTAACACAGCACCAGAAGCTTTTGTTTGACAATCGTTGGGTCACTTTGTATTCATACTTGTCGAGAATCATAATTGGATTCTTTCTTCCCATCATGAAGTAAACAGTACCTAAATAAATTTTAATTTAATTGGTAAATTCTAGTGTACAAGTAATCATAGAAACAACTGTATTGTACAGACAAGTTTATTTTTCATTTGCCTCTTACACACCAATACGTGTGTTGGATCACTATCTGTTTCCCGTAGATGTGACTTAATTTGGTATTTGTTTATTTATTGATCTAGAGAGATAATTTAACAATTTTGGTTGTAGCACAGAAAATATAGTTCCACAACAGAAAGCTCCTCAACAGTATCTGTCAAATGGACTCCAACTGCAGACTCCAAAAACAAGCAGATTGCATTTCCTATGAAATGATATTTTCCCAAAATATATCTTCCCAATTCGTTGATTAGCCAACGTTTAATAGTGGACCTCAATATCAATGCATTTGTAAAATATTAAGTTTCAAAGTTGGAGCCCATTTGACAGCGGCCATTAAGGAGCTCTCTGTTTTAATATATTTTCTGTTGTTGTAGTTAAATAGCCTTCCTATACTTTATAAAAAAAAAACGCAATTTAATTTTATTAATCTTTTTATGCTTTCAATACAGTAGGTATTATATTAGTTAAGCATGAAAATTTCATTTCAATTTTAATGCTTCGTTTTATGTGGCCACACTTCATAACCTTTTCTGTACCAAATTTAAATATGACTAATTATTGGAGAAATGCTTTGTTTTAATTTTGCTAAGAATATGAAAATGATGAGTTTCTGAGGTATCGCCTACGTCAAAAAACATGCAGATTTTTTTGGAATTAAAGGATCTGGGTTCAAACCGTAATTTCTTGTCCATTGGAAAGTTAGATACATTTTTCGTTCATTTTCATAGATGCACGGTAGTAGAATATTGAGATAGACTTACTCTACAGGGTGAGTCGAAGTTAAACCGCCATACTCAAAATTTGAGTAGTATTTTTAAAAATAAATGGGGTTCTTCATATACCATTTTGTCCAAAAACGCTTCGTTTTCGACATACAGGGCGTCAAAGTTTTCTTTTAGAAACAGAAAAAAATTAGTATTTTCGGTTCCATTTATGCTATCGAGTTGAAAATTGGTACTTTTATGTTTTCTGGGACGGCGATTATGAATTTTCTATCAACTTTCTTCTAGCCGCTAGAGGGCGTTGGCTACGTCGTAACTTTCGAACAAAAGTGTTTTAAACCGTTTTGTCGTTGAAAAATCAGCATTTTAGACAGCGGAATATTAAATTACATTCGATTTTGAACAAAAAATGTCTGTTGTAAAAATACGAAAACCTTAACCGTTTTCATCAAAAACGCAATTTTGTGTCGCGGTGCGCGTGAATTCGAAAAAATTAAAATTTCGTAGTAGGCTGAGAAATAGGATTTATTCATTTGGAATTCTTTATTTACAGTAGGTATTGTCCTAAATTAACAATTTTTGTGAAATTAGTAATAAAAAGAAATTTAACCAAGACAACTTTATTATAATTTTTTCGTTATGTTTTTGCTTAAGGAAGACTATTGAATACTATAAATTAAAAATAATGCAGCCCATCTACTTTCAGCAGTGCCGGAGAGACGGGGGTCAACCATCATATTTTTTAATAAAAAAATGGTACACCACTGGAAAAGTATTTTTTGCCTTCACTAAGTTTTCCAATCAATTACAAGAAAAAACTATTCTTGACTTTTTTTCGAAAAATGTGCCGTTTTTGAAAAATTCACTTTTGTGCTTTTAATTTTTTTAGCAGAAGAAAATCAAAGTATAGGTCTAGCTTTCGAAATTTTGCACACCTACTGAGTTTTTAATTCCGAACAATTTTCCTTAATAACATTTTGCCATAAGACCTACCTAAAGCCCACTTTACTAGTGCGAAAAATTAGACTTTTTAAATTCCCAGGACACATGATTTTTCGAATCTATGTAGAAACCTTTTTGTAGGTTTTAGGACCAAATGTTATTAAGGAAAGTAGTGCGGAATTGAAAACTCAGTATGTGTGCAAAATTTCGAGAGCCAAGAATTATTTTGATTTTTTATATTCACCAGTCTATACAGTGTGGCCCGTTTGGAATGGAGACACCTCTGTAAAATTTTTATTCTTCCTCTGATTTTAGCCATTTTGTTTTTTAAAAATAGGTCACAAAAACTCTTTTTTTACGTTGGTGTAAAATTTCAGATCTTAATCTCAAAATTTTCAAGGCCTACTACGATTTTTTTTTCTAGTAAAAAAAAAGAAAATGATTTAGCGATTTTTTTTTTAAATCTTTCACCAGAGCGTTAATCAGGGCACCCCAAAACTCCCATATACCAATCTTGGACAAAAAATATACAGGAAGTTCCATTCTGCAAATTGTCAAAATTAAGCAAAATAAAAATTTTAAAGACGTCTGGCGAGTCAAGTGAGCCATGGAATTTCTTTGAATCAGTTGAATGATGAAGAGGACCACTCACATTGTTGATGGGAAAAGATTCAATAAAAAATATAAAAGGTGTTCTTCACTGTGCCAACTAAAAATGCTGAATTTTTTAAACTTTATTTTCCGTCGAAAATCGAGTATATCAAAACTACCCCAGGCATTATAAACGAACTAAGTCAAAAAATACAGAAGCCTGCCAGTCAGTAAGTCCATATGCGTTAAGGTACCTGGTGTGCCACAACAGGAAACACACCAAAAATGTATCGTGTTAGACAGCAACTGTGTTTTTGATGGCCCAGAAAAAATGCCCTGTACATTTTTGTATTGAATCTTTCCACACCAACACTTTGAGTATGGTCCTGTTGATCATTCCACGACAGACTTGACTCGCCACATGCCTTTAAAATTTCTATTTTGCTCAACTTTGACCAGAATAGAACTCCCTGTATATTTTTTGTTCAAATTTGGTATGTGGGGGTTTTGGGGTGTCCTGATTAATGCTGTGACGTCAGATTTTAAATAAAAAAATCGCAAAATGATTTTCGTCTTTTTTTACTAGAAAATTGCCTTGAAAATTTAGATTAAGACGTGAAATTTTGCAGCAACGTAAAAAAGAGTTTTTTGTGGCCTATTTCTAGAAAAAAAAAAACGGCTAAAATCGGATGAAGAATACAAATTTTACAGAGGTGTCTTCATTCCAAACGGGCCACACTGTATATTCTGTATCAATAATTATTACTGCGTATCTACATACTTCAATTTAAAAATTAAAACCTCGAGTTTATATACTTATTTACTGGAGCAAATACTGTCACAGAAAGCAAGTGGCATTTTTGGTTCGAAAGCGAAATCTATAATATTCTATAGTTCTGTGGGTGGTGCACGAACCATCAATGGTGGTTAAATAATAAATATCACTATAATATGGGCAACTTTATTTTGAATTTGATAAGTAACCTACAATTTCAAACCGATACTTTTAGGAAACAAAAGTATCGGTACCCGTATGGTCTATATTATTGTAAATGAAAATTACTTAGCCCCTCCTTGATAAACATTATATGGAGCTCCCTGTATAATACTAACATTCTGAGGTATAAGATTGTGTTCTTCGCCAGCAAACGTGGGAGGATGGTTGTGTGGTGTTTCTGCCTTGACTTTGATTGTCTTTCCTTGGGAGAGGATTCTAGCACGACATCTGTATTTGTCCTTTTTCACACAACACCAAAAACTTTTGGTTGCAAGGCGATGCTCTACTTTGTACTCGTATTTATCAAAAATCAATATTGGGTTTTTTCTTCCTTTCATGAAATAGATTATTCCTAAAATGTGTCTACATTAATAAGAAAATATATATAAAGCCTAGATTTCATAAAGTTTATGGCACTTAGCCAAAAACCAAATGAATCCTTACTCTGGGTGTAAGAAATCAATGTAGCAATGCTCGTAAATTCGTCGTTCTGCCGATAAAGAACATAAGACGATAATAATAAAAATTGACGAAACGTCGACAGAGGAAATAACCGCAAAATAATTCTCTAGTCACAAGCAGTTCATTCACTAAACGACAACAATGGTCACGGAGAGAGCGGTTAGCTAATTTATTCGCAGCGTAGTGGATGCTTATATCGTTGGGTGAAGATTTAAAAAGCGAATCTACGCCCATGGAACAGCGTGCCGATTTAAAAACATCTCCGGAGCCCGCTGGCACCCTCTACATTCTGGACCAGAAATTAAAGCGGATCGATATCATAAATCTTCTGGCATCTTCGCCGGAGCCATCTTGCGGCTAGCGGAAGTAACAATTATTCACAGTCGGTGTCGCTGACTCGAAAGCAAAGTCTAGAAAACAGCACACTGTTTTCTGGGGTATACTGGGATAGCTCGGTAGGAATTACAGATGGGACATTTCGAGTCTGGCAATATCTTGATTTTGACTTTTGACAGGGTTTTACTTGACATTAAGCCCTGGGAATTGGGCCCGGAGAAAGTGAAAGGTTAGAAAGCGATTTTGTGCGAATTTTGGAGCTGAAAGAATATTCTTGGGCAGTGACAGTAATCTGACAAGTTTATTTGTGATTTTTGAAGGCTAAACAATAAAGGTGGTAACCAAGGTAACGAGTTTGGACTGTGATTTTTGAGATTCATTACAATATTATTTGCCCCTTTCACTGCTCCCTTTCGCGACCAGAAATTTACTTGGGGAAAGGACCCGCCCAAATACACTTATTAAACAGGGGTATCATTCCATCCTTTTCCCTTCAATAGAAATCGTATATTACATCAACCACACACGAGCAGAAAATACAGACACAAAATTTTATATTTCCAGCTCCATAGATGGTGTTTATTTTCAACGGGTACGTTGGGATCTATAGTAAACCCTAGAGCTGCGGGTGAGACGAATTTTTTTTAGCCTCGAAACTCTTTTTACACATTGTGAAACTATTGACTAGTGGGGGACTATTATTAGTGCCAAAACAAATAACATACAGTGTGTCCAACTTTAAAGCTGTACAAATCCGTAAAATCTTTATTTTTGGAGACAATCGCCCAAACTTTTTTTTTTTTGTTTGAAAGGCCTTCAAAAACCTCTTCTTTTGACCTTCCTGTCATTTTCAAAATGCAAATCCAGGGCCGGCTGCGATTTTTTTATACCCTCGATTTTCACGAAAACCATTTAGCGATTTTTTTATTTAAAATATAACCCCACAGCATTAATCAGAACACCCAAAAACCCCTTTACACCAAATTTGAATAAAAAATATACAGGGAGTTCCAATCTGCAGGGTGTCAAAATTGAGCAAAATAGGACTTTTAAAGGCATCTGCCAAGTCAAGATTGCCATGGAATCCCCTCAAAACAGTTAAATAGTCAATAAGACCACTCAAGGTGTTGGTGTGCAAAGATCCAATACAAAATATACAGAGTGTTCTTATCTGTGCCATCTCAAATTACTGAATTTTTTCTACTTTATATCAAAAATCGAGTATATCAAAACCGCTCCACACACTATAAACAAACTAAATCTAAAAAATACAGAAGCCTGCCAGTCAGTAAGTCCATATCAGTTAAGGTGGCTGGTGTGCCACAACAGGAAACACACAGAAAATGTATCATCTTAGACAGTGACTTTGTTGAGTAAGGTCCAATAATTTAAATCGTTTTTATTTGTTAGTTGGCATTTTGTAAAGAAATACATTACTTTTGTGTTTATCAATATTTTTTCAATGATTCCACAGCACTCATGACCCATATAAAGTTTCATAAAAATTCAGCATTTTGAGATGGCACAGATAAGAATACTCTGTATATTTTGTATTGGACCTTTGCACACCGATACCTTGAGTGGTCCTATTGACCATTAAACTATTTTGAGAGGATTCCCTGGCACACTTGACTTTGCAGATGCCTTTAAAATTCCTATTTTGCTCAAATTTGACACCCTGCAGAATAGAACTCCCTGTATATTTTTTATTCAAATTTAGTATATAGGGGTTTTGGGGTGTTCTGATTAACGCTGTGGGGTCAGATTTTAAATAAAAAAATCGCTAAATGGTTTTCGAGAAAATTGGGGGTATAAAAAAATGGTAGCCGGCCCTGGATTTGCATTTTGAAAATATCAGGAAGGTCAAGAGAAGCGGTTTTTGAAGGCCTTTCAAACAAAAAAAAAGGTTAGGCGATTATCTCCAAAAATGAAGATTTTACGGATTTGTACAGTTTAAAAGTTGGACACCCTGTATAATAATTGTATATGCGTTAAAATGTTCTTACTTATATAATTTATTTATGTTGACAATATTTCTGGATTTGGTATTTAGGTATTTTTTTAATAAATATGTTTTCTCATTTAACTATTTTATTTTATTCCTCTCTGTCAAAAAATGTTCAAAGGTAGGTAATTCTGAATGAAAATGGGTAATTACTTTCTGGCGTGTTCAGTCAATACCTACTTAAAAAATCTCAATTCCTATATGTAGGTACATACATAGTCAACAGTTTAAAAAATCCTTATTTACCTACTTTTACTATTTTTGTTTATACAAATTTAGTTTCTTGGTCGTTTCGTCAATAATAAAACACAAATTTCTTGGGATTCGACCGAATAAAACAATATTTATTAAAAAACTTTTTCACTACGTACGTTTCGGCTCAGCGGCCATCCTCAGGTACAATTTTACATCGAGTAATGTGCTAATTGTAACCTTTCCCAATTAAATGTAAAAATTGGCGAAAAGTATACTCTTATAGTTATGTTAAATTTAACACTACAATGTTTCTGATATGGTTTAGACATTGTTAATTTGGAATGTATTTCTTTTGACTGATGAGAATTCTTGTAAGTATTTTAAAAATTAATTTTTAAATGTTTTTATTTATAAAATTTTTAAAAATTATCTAAAATTAAATATAAAATATTATTTTCCGTTACTTTTGATATAGTGAAAAATCTTTTAAGCATTTCTTAACCCTTTTTTAGCAAATTACTCGATGTAAAATTGTATCTGATGATGGCCGCTGAGCCGAAACGTACGTAGTGAAAAAGTTTTTTAATAAATATTGTTTTATTCGGTCGAATCCCAAGAAATTTGTGTTTTATTATTTTTGTTTATATCACTAATAAAAGTATCATTTCATAAAACAGTGTTAGTTTTTTTATTAAGAAATTCATTTTCGTCAATGTAATTTGAGCAAAAACTGCAAATTAAACAGTTATAGAGGGCAGGCCGTTACCTTATTTAACTATAGAGAAAAATCAAACGAACATAAAAAACGCGATCACGTAAATTCAACAAAAGTGTCTACTTAAAACTGAACTTAGCACTTAGCAGCCAATTTTCTAGGAGCCAAAAATTTCAACGTTTATTTTTTGATGAATATTTTTCTTCATTCTCCAGTTTAATCTGTTTAGAAGGTTTAATAATAGTTACCCTTTCTACTTTATTTTTATCAAAATAAATTTGTGGAAATAAGGGCGAGGAAAATTTTTTGCTGCCAGAAAATCGGCTACTAACTTTACACCGGTTTAGTTAGGCACATTGATTTTTAAATGTCTTCCGATATTTGGCCCCGCCTGTTTAAGTTTAAATAGTTACGAGCCGCCACTGATTAAGTGGTGTGGTATCATAGTTTGGCAGATATAAGCAATAATAATATCAAGAAAAAGTGATAATGGGCATAGCACTCAAAGTTAGAAAACAAAAAAAAACTAGTAACCGCATACACGTGTTTCATGCTATTTGGCAATCATCAGTACGGTGTAACATCAACCAAATCAAAAAGATAGGAATGATTTGGGAAGCAACAAATGAAGTCCAGGCAGGAGCCAACAGCACATTAGCAGCTTCAGTCAGCACATCCCCTATTTTGGGGCTTGTACTAACATCGCCACGGAGGCTGCTATTTTATTTTTGCTTCCCAAATCATTCCTATCTTTTTGATTTGGTTGATGTTACACCGTACCACGGCGATAAATAAACTGGTGGGTAGGCCGCGGCATCGCCGCGCGGCAGCCGCTGTCCGTCGAGTTGTAGATCAGCCTTAGAGAGAGACAGAGAATTTAGTCGAGCCGGCCGAGCTGTGGTCCGCGGAATTGGTAGTGTTTTCATAATATTTCGGGTGCGCGAGTAATGGGGGTACAATGTTTCGTACCCCAATATGATGGTGGCTAAATTTTTAATTAAAATAGAATAGGTGTTAATGAGCAGAACTCTTGATGAAATTATATTATTTAAGGAAAACAAATACTGCATAGAATTTAGCTGCCAAACACATCGGGCAGATGTGCTCTCTAAAATTGTTTATAATTATATGATTATGAGAGTTAAACAATATTATAAACAAGAAACGAAACAACAAAGAAATTCTAGCGTATAAAAAAGAAAAGAAGCTTAGCTTCAAAAAACATAATTTAATTTCATACTGCATAAGTGGACCCTTTTGTAATAAATAATTTGCAGACACGGTACTAGTTTATCGTCATGGTTACAGATATTCCCTATAACTATATGTACTTGTTTTTTTAATTAAGTGTTAATAATAAAATTGCAATTGCTATAGCAATTTACGAACGTGTAAATTGTACCTAAATGCACCTATTATACAGGGTGTTTCTAAATTGCACCAAAATATTGTACAGGGTGATTCTCCCGTTAAATTTAAGGGGGGGGGGGTCTTTCATATAAATTTTTCCTCCAAACCCCTCGCCCTCCGAGTTACACCCCTCCAAATATGCGAGGGTAAAAAATTGTTTTTATTTTTTTCTCCACTATGGAAAGAGGTAGAAAGTTGAAATTTGGTGGACCAGTTGCACTCATGGAATGACATTTTGTGAAATTTTTTCAACCCTAAAGTATAAGTGGATGGGGATGAAAAAACCAACCCCTAAATTATTTTTTGCCAGAATTTTTTAACGTGTCAAATTTCAAAACAAAAAAAATGGTTTACAATGACAAATGCGTTTAAAAACATTTTCAATTCTTGTCTTTTTTGTCCTAAACTTGACAGATTTTTCAGAAAAAATAAAACTTGTGGACATCCACGCCACTTACGCATGGTTAAAAATTCTTTTATGAATCAGGTAATCATAGGCTAATGTCAAACATCTAATTACTGCGTTTAAAAACGTGTAGGTATCTTTTGTTTTGGTTCTCAATTTGACATAATTTTAGTGAAAGGAAAACATAGTATTAATAATAAGTAGTAATTCTTTGTAATAATAATAATAATTTTACAAGTAGGTAGTTATCAAAAATACTTTAATGCCAAATATTAGGGAGAGATGATACAGACCTAAAAAAACTAAGGAAATAAAAAATCTGAGAACTTTAACAACTATAAATAATAACCACAACTTAATATGAATTCTAAAAATAACAACAAATGCTCGAAATGTTTCCCGTCTGCTAAAATGCACGACTCTATTCTTCGGGCCATAGAATTCCGAATTCTTTGAAATATTCCGGGAGTATTTCTAATAGTTTCGCATGAGCCCATAACAAAATGCATATCCCGCATTTCTTCATTTGTGAAGTTCACCATTTTTTTGTTATAAGGGACACAACACAAATTAGTTATGACATCTAAGAATAGTAATTAGATGTTTGACATTAGCCTACTAGATTATCTGATTCATAAAAAAAATATTATTAATCATTAACCATGCGTTAAGTCGCGCGGGTGTCAACAAGTTTTTTTTTTTTAAATCTGTCAAGTTTAGGACAAAAAGACAAGAGTCTAAAAAGTTTTTAAACGCATTTGTCCATTACAAATCAATTTTTTGGTTTTGAAATTTCGACACGTTAAAAAATTGTGGCGAAAAATAATTTAGGGGTTGGGTTTTTCATCCCCATCCACTCACACTTTAGTGTTGAAAAAATGTCACAAAATGTCTTCCATGCGTGCAACTGGTCCACCAAATTTCAACTTTTTACCTCTTTCCATAGTGGAGAAAATAAATAAAAACAATATTTTACCCCCGCATATTTGGAGGGGTGTAACTGGGAGGGGGAGCGGTTTTGATTAAAAATTTATATGAAAGACCCCCCTTAATTTTAACGGGAGAATTTCCCTGTAAAATATTTTGGTGTAATTTAGAAACACCCTGTATATGTGGTTTAGACTCATTTAAAAGTTAAACCGGATTGAAACAGAAAATAGCAAGAGAAAACGACAAAAAAAACAAAAATTATTTCTCTATGGTTATTTTCTACTTTAATCCGGTTTAGCTTTTAAACGAGTTCATATCACATCGGTACACAGGGCACTAAAAATAATAGTAAATATGCTTTTTAGGTTGTGCAGAGACAAACTAACCTGGAAAAATAAGTTTTAGATAGATTTTAATTGGTAGCATAAAGACTCGATCCACTATAGTATATCATATAATATAGGTACCTATCTATAACAACGAAAAGTTAAGAATATTTGAACTAATTGTCGATGTATGCCCGTACTTTTAAATTTACCTACGTACATGAATATAATAATTTTTAATTATTCTTCGCAATGTAAGTATTTAGTAAAGTGGTTACCTATATTAGAAAATATTGAAAATATGTTATTCATTGTTCCAAACCCTAACATACAAGAGAATTGCAGAAATACGATGGGAAGCGCCAATGCTCCTAATAATCTTGGCCGACTAAATCTTCCTTCTCTCTCTTCGGCGCGTCTACAGTTCGTTGGTCACCGCGGAGACGCTTGCCTCTATACCAGTATAATCTATTGCCGTGCACCGTACTGATGATTGCCAAATAGCATGAAACACGTGTATGCGGTTACTAGTTTTTTTCTTTGTTTTCTAACTTTGAGTGCCATAATGCCCATTATCACTTTTTCTTGTATTTACATTTACACTCACAATCTTACATCTTTGTTGTTAATAATAATATCGTTTTAACAATGGCAGGCATTGTCGTAGCTAGCTAGCTTTTAAAATTCAGGGTACAGTTTACTCCGGCCTTTTTTTTTCGACAAAAATACACCCTGTATACACTGTGTACTGATAGCAAAGTCTAGTATTCTCTAGACTTTGGTGATAGGTTCGGCCAATTATTGGGGCAACACCAAACAGAATGTCAACTTACAATTAGATTTTTTTATCGTTTACACCCCTTGGGCACTAAATCGCCGGACACACAGTATATATTTTTATTAGTTACTTAAGCTAAAAAAATAAAAATAAATAACGACCTCTTTCTGTATTCCACATTTTTTCAGAAAAACGCCTAGGTACATCAAAAAATACTCCCTAATAGAGGGAAGGCAATCAGTTTTTTCACTTTTCTCAAAGTTTTCATTTTGGACATAGGTATGTTTTGTTTTTCAAATCAACGTAAGAAATTGAAGCAACATAATGTAGATCACTATATCCTATAAAAAAGGGAATTTTAAAAATCTGCCAATCCGTTAAAATCGTCAAATATTAAACTGAAATACGCCCAACCCTGAATCTATTCCTAATTTTATAAAAGCCAAATCGTAGAATTATTTCACTGGCCCCTTCTCCCTTCTCCCCCCGTGTCTATTTTTAGACTTGTTTGCCCCGCCCCGAACACAATCGAGTATTGGAATACGAAATTGTCGAGTACGAAATCTACCACTAGGTGGCGTTGAAGTCTAATTATCGATTTTGTTAGAGTCATTGTAATTATCGAAAATAGATGGTGCTAAACAGTAGTACTGGACGAGAGCTAAATAGAAAGAATAATACCGCTATACACCAGTAGATTGAGTTGGTGCGCGGAGGCGAATGACTACGATCATTGGAAAAGGTTTTAAATACAATCGAATATCCATAGTCCTTCGCCTCCAAAAGCGCTCGGCATTTTATCTGGATCCGTGAGAGGTCTTTTTAAACCTTCAGTCAACGCTTATATGTTAATGATAGCAGTCTTTCAAGTAGTTCAAGTGGTTCCGTGACTTAAAAATAGAACCGCTCTGCTATTATTGTGTTAGTGTTGGTTAAATTAAATTTCCAGCAAGGGTTGGGCAAGACAAGACAAGAATAGGCCTAGCAAGACAAGAAATCTTGTCTTGTAAAACACTACCAGGGAGGACATTTCGTCGCCAGGAATATTTGGTAGTAATTTGTTCATAAATCATATAATTCAAAGTTGTATTGTCATGACGAGAATTTTTTATATTTTTATCTCCAGACAACGGCTTGCATTAGGAATGTATGGATTACCTCTTTTCAAATTCTGACATTTGCATATTAATTTAATCTATTGTTATACAAATTGTCTGCGATTACTCTATAGTTAGTATCCGCATTTCTAATGTAGGCAATATTATGTATGAAAAATATGTATATATCTGCATATAGCTTTTAGTGGTGGACCCTTAGTTCCTTAAAATATCACGCGGAATAGGATGTAAAATATCACGCGGAATAGGATATAAAGTACCACTAGGTATTAATTAATTTAGTAATTATAATTTTGAATAACTTTTCCTAATCACTTTTTTCCACATCTTCGCAAGTAAGGCAGTTTACTCTTGTAGGTACCATTTTAAGATTTTCAAATTTTTTGAACGTATCAATGTCAATCTTATTTTAAGAACAAGCAGAACTTTTTATCAAAAGTAGCATTTTTCGATAAAATTAAATAAAAGAGGTTTTTCCCAAATCGTTGTGGTGCCCGGGATTTTTTTTAACAGAAATATATAATATTCGGTTCCCAAACTGGAAACTTAACGTTAGTTTTTCGCCGGAGTCCCCTCGGGGCCCCAACCAAAATCTCAAAACCCATCGCAGTAAATCAAAGTCTTAAGTAGAGTACCGCATTAGCCGGCGGTGCCGCCAAAGGGAGGGGTGCCATAAAGTAGCCGAAAACATGGCCCGCGGGCCAGATTTATGATAATTGATATAATAAACGTCTCAAAGTGATCGATTTATGCTAATTGCAGTAATTAATTTTGACTGATTTACGATAATTGCCTTAATTAATTTCGCGAGAACCGGTCTCCCCAAAAGTTTGCACGGTTTGGCAAGCCGCGGGGAAGAGTAGCGGGGCACCCGGAGACCTATAAATACCCATTCGCATGGAATCAGTAGAGAACCAGAAGCAGATCAGTAGTCAAGAAACAATAGTCGACGACCAACCGATCCACCAGGTCGCGAGACGGGACCCGCGGCCCACGGCCCCAGTCCAGATGTCTTAGCAACTCTTGAACGAAACCACCAAAATTCTAAGCACCTGAGTAAGTTAGACTGACCAAGTAGTAAGATATTTTTGTTTTGATTCCTTTGTGTTTGAATTGCCTTTTATTTTGAATTTGAAATCATTTTGGAAACTTTGGAGGTATATTGACTTTACTGTGCAATTTTTATTTGTATATTAGAGTTAATATCAGAAATTGAGTCTTTTTATTTTCATTTTTATACTGAGGATTTGGTAAACTTATTTGCAGTTTTGTCAATTGAGGTAATGAGTGTTTTGTCTAGTCTTTATGGTAAATTAAGAACTTCTATTCATGCCGTACGATTATTCTGAATTTTGAGCCATATAATTTTGGTATTGCTTGCAAGAGTTTTGTCTTTTAATTGAATCATTTTATGCTACAAACTTGAGTAATATTGATTTACAGTTTATGCCAATTTCGTACTGGGTCATTATTCATTGTTATGCAGATTAATCAATTAATTTTGTGCTATTTGGGAAATCTTTTGCAATTTTGTACTTTTGATCTGAATATTGTCATTTTATTGCCATAGTTTGTGTGTTCGTATCATTTTTGACATATTGTTTTGTGCCCTAATTTAAGTTCAATTGTTTAACAGTGTATCTTTTGAAACGTTTGGCTTGTGTTGCATGAAAAGAGTTCAGATTTCGGATATCTTGAGTGGCGTTGTGCGAAATCACAGATTTTTTACAATTATTCATTATTTATTTATTGCACATGTTTTTAAACTTCCTCTGTATTTTAGTAACGTAATGTACTGTTCCCTAATTAATCTTAATATACATATTTTAAACTACCCTGTGTCTCCGTCATACACCCTTAGGCCCACACTAAAAGAAGATCTTGTAGACCACCCTGTATAATACCGCTCGCCAATTAACATCTCACAGGGTAGGATACTACATCGTGGACATACTGTATAATTTTAGTTTTTTTACTTGTCATAGCGGTTACAACGGTATAAAACTTTATTATACCGTTACCTATATTTTACCATTTTTTAAATATTTAATTTTCAAATTTTATATTGAATCTATTTAACTTGAATTTATGGATCTCGTGATAAGGCAAAACAATCGATGCAATAACAACAAAAACAATCTAACCAAAGGAATTTCACACTAAAATTCTAGAATGTTTTACTGAAATTCTCAAAATAAAAATGTTTTATAAAAAAATATATTTTATATTCTACCTATGAATGTCACTAATATGTAAATATCTAACATTTAGAATTTTAATGTGAAATTCCTTTAGTTAAATCAAATATTTTTTGTTATTACATTGATCGCCTGTTTTTATCACCAGAAATCTAAGTTTAATCGTTGACTGAAATAGAATATTTCAGTCAACGGTTTAATAGATTTATTACAAAAATTGAAAGTTAAATATTTCAAAAATTGTAAAAGATAACGGTAGGTAGGTATAAAATTGTACAGTTTTAACAATAATGACGAGAATTATTGTGATTTAGTTATGCTATTTAATTGTTGTTGTTAGTTATGTGTGTAAAGGGGTCTATTTAATTTGATCTGGAGATTACCGTAATTGTAAAATTTAATTTAACTGTTATAAATTTCCGACATTTTGTTTTACGTAGATAAAATATTACTAAATTCTAGAACATCAAATTTCTTTGATTTTACGTATCACAAGGCCTTCTACGACTATTAAAAAAATAATATGGCGGCCAGTAGGTAATTGCGATTTTCGAAATTTAATTTTTTATTCTTTAAAATATTGGTATGCCACCTGGTAAATCAGCTCTGGAATTATTTATTTATTTAAATATATCCCACTTCCTGAACAGTTTAGAGGGGGGGGGGAGGGAGAACAAACTTAACGTCCTTACTGTAAGCCGCAATTTCCTCTTTTCCTCTTTATACAATGCGATGGTATGATATGAAAATCAATAATATTTTTTTTATTTCACTGTTAAATTAGTTTAGTTAAAAAATAACTGCAACTGTAATACTAATATTCTCGGTAGTTTTTAGTTTCTACTAAATATAACGAAATAGGAAAGATTTTTGGTAACGCCACTGCACATTAAGAACTGAAAATAAGGACTGGGTCTCTTTGCACTATATAATATATAGGTACCTTCACTTTTGCACTTTTTCTTCTAAAACAAAACTGCATAGATTATTCACTCAATTTTATTTATTATTCATTTCCCCAAGTCTCTATGTTTACAAATTGTGTTATTAGATTCTCATATTTTCCCTTAAATGTAGGTGGGTGTGAATGAGATATTGCTTTGATTTTCACGGATTTTCCATAAGTATACAGCCGTGCCTTGCATTTCTCCGCTGCACTTTCCCTAGTGCAGGTCCATACGCTCCTCTCTACTGTCCTCTTCTTAATGCGATATTCGTAATCATTTATAACCATTATCGGATTTTTTCTTCCCAGGGTAAAGTAGACAGAACCCAGAGAACCTAGAATATGAAAGTGTTACTATTATTAATAATTTTTAATATACAGTGTGACTGGTTCTGAGACGTATTTATTTTTTAAGTTTGCTAATATTTCGGTTTCTCCTCTTTAGTTTACATGTGGCAGGTTATGTAAAATACTTCGACAAAAAAAATATGTCTGTTGTAAAATAAAACGATTGATACCTGACGTACTACGTTACTCTGCGAACTAAAGAGGGTAACCGAAATATTATGAATTATTTTATAAATTCAAGTGGCCAGCCGTCGAACAGTGTAACCCATGCAAGTATTGGTGATATTATATTAGGCGAGCATGCTGTCACTTGTTTTTACCACAATATCTATCGTCTCTGTCTCCTTTATATACTTTTACTATAAATACCAGGTGCGGTTTAATATGGTTAAATAAGTGTTTTGTCTCGTATTTTATTGCCGAAGCGCCTGTGTTCGAACTACGCCTATCCACGGCATTTCGCTGCACAAAAGTGGCCAGCCGTCGAACAGTGTAACCCATGCAAGTGTTGGTGATATTATATTAGGCGAGCTTGTAGTCACTTGTTTTTACTACAATATTTATCGTCTCTGTCTCCTTCATCTCTTTTTACTACTAGTACCAGGTGCGGTTTAATATGGTTAAAAAAGTGTTTTGTCTCGTATTTTATTGGCGAGGCGCCTTTTCTCATGTTACCCTGGTAAAATATAAATGAACTAGCTTGGAACACAGTGATATACGGGGCGCGATATATTTCATAACATTTATCACGCTCTGCTACTGGTAAAAATACCAGACTTATCAACAGAAATCAACCGTATAAAATTAATGTTGTTCCAAGTAACTTCATTTAAACCATGCGCGTCAACACACACATGATAATAGTTTACTTTAAAATTATGATGGTACAAACATCTCATTGATACAAAACATACATGAAGATGTTACTGATTAATAATAATTCTATAAACGAAGAGTATATGGCCAATTTTTCCCGATAGAACTAAAATAAGCACAGGATAACAATGTAAATCAGTAGTGAATCACACAGATACATCCTTTAAGGAGTAATAATATGATATATGATTATAAGTGTTGCTCGAGGTGTTGCTCAATGCTCGGTTGAGTTGGTTTATTACTCGGTTTATTATTAGTAAATTTTTGGTGCCACTACAATATGCGCTCTACCTAGGATCAGTGCTTTATCTAAACTTGACTTAACTACTATGTGCGCTCTACCTGAAATTATTATAATTATTATACCTACATTACTTTTATTAGGTACATGAAATTATTTTGCTTTTTGCAAGGAGGAATTAAATAATTTGAAAAATGCCTAAAAGAATTGTTTGAAAACTTAAAATATACATTTTACATAAATACCATATCTCATCAATTTTACAAAAAATATTCAACGATAAACAGAGTGAATGTCACGCAAAAAAGACACAAACAAATCTCCATCGTTTTTCCTCAGACTAATGAATAAAGGGGACGAATTTGTTTAAAAATTTAAGTTAATTGTTGACAGGAGTTATTTTTATTACTATCCCCATGTTTACAAATATTGGTCCCAAAAATGGTAAAAAAATGTGCATAAAGTGTAAGTGTCCTTCCTCTAAAGTGAATAAAGAGAATATTTCGTTCCCTAGGTAGTGTTTGTAAATACATTTATCTCTTTCATAAAGTGAGAGGGTTCAGCTTACTGTTTACATCTGTATAACGACGCTATGATGCGGTGTCCCCTTTATTCATTAGTCTGAGGTTGTTTCCAAGCACAATAATTTAAATGAGATTGTAGATACTGATCTGATACACCACGCAATTTGTTTAAAATACGGATTTTACCATCTAACCAGGATATTTCAATTCGTTGGGTGTTGGCAACAGTAGTGTAGAACACTCTTAGCTTCATTTTCGGTCTATGATCGTTGCTGAATCTCAAAATAGTTTATAATTTCAATTTCTTAGACGGAATAATTAGGCGGCTAACAGGTAAAGCGCACCCAATGCAGGTAGAGCGCACGCTGTAGTAGATAAGAGGCGGTAGAACGCATATTGTAGTGGCACCAAATTTTTCCAACACGTTCACTACCGGCGTGCTATAGCTGTTCACATGTGATAAACCACGTACGATAACTTTTGAACCGTTCAACATTTTTGAGTTATTCCTGTAGCTAACTAATTAACGTCACGTTCTGAACAAGATTCCGCCATTTTGTTTCAAGGCCACTGAAGTGGCCATTGGTCTGAGAGTAGTAACAGACATTGTAATAGACCGACGACCACTATAGTGGCCTTGAAAGAATAAAATAAAACTATATCTTCTCAAAATTGTAATGTCAAAAATAACAAAATATAAATGCAGATATACTAAAATTAACGATTTTTTCTTGAAATCGGCAGTGAAGTGTCCCAAAATCGTCATTAAAAGCTCAGAAATCGGCACTGAAGTAACCCATTATTGTACGATTTTTTCAATAAGTGGGCCTTGGCGAGATGTAAACATCAAACGTCAGACGCGATAAAGGCCCAAAGAGGGGGTTGCCGACAGCGAAAGTGACGTTAGATTCCGTATTTTTTTAAGTTGTATAACATAAAATCTAATAACATTTTACCTGGCAAAAATTTATTACAAACATCTCTGTCTGTATTTTAATCATAAGATCTTACAAGTAGAGTTTTGTTTTATAGGTTATGAAAACCTTGGGGAAAATAATAATTCCAGTGTATATGCTTTTAAGATCTTATGATTAAAATGAAGACAGAGATGTTTGTACTAAATTTTTGCCAGGTAAAATGTTATTAGATTTTATGCTATACAACTTAAAAAATACGAAATCTACTGTCACTTTCGCTGTCGGCAACCCCCTCTTCTATTCGTACACATTGCGAAATTGTTACCTATACAGGGTGATTCAGTTCCGGTGCTCAACATGGGGATCTCGGAAACCGTAACAGATACGAAGTCGGTCAAATGGAGGCAAACTTACGCCTTTGGGCGCCTAACAATATGCCGTTGAGAAAGTTAAAATATTTTCATGGGTTGTTGAGATATTTAAGAAAAACCGAATTTTTGAGAATTAGATTTTATTTTTTTCTGGCGCCATTTGCGATAATATTGATAAATAAATTATACTTTTTCATTGCAACTTTTTCTGAACTACGTCGTTGTGTTTTTAGATTTTCGGGTGACGTTTCGTTTTTGAGATAGAGGGATCATCTTCATTTTTTTAAATACGGACCTGGATTTTTTATTCCATATTTCGAAATAAATCGTTATCCTGAGTACAACGATGTATGACACATAAATATTTTTTTTCGTTTTGGCCGCCAAAATGCACATTTACTACAAAAAAAATATATACGGTCCTGGACTCTGCACTTTTCTTTTTTTTTTCAAAGCTATTCCAATTATAACAAGTGATCATTTTTTTATACCTACTGGATTAATTAAACTCTATGTTTGTCATATTATTTTAAAATTCTTTTTTGTGCTATAGGTAATGTATCTCACTATTGTTAGTAATAATTATTGTTGTTATTTACCTAAAGTTATTCAATGCCTAAAGTATAAAAAAGAATTCCAAAATATGACAAACCTTGAGTATAATTAATCCAGTGGGTATTAAAATAATGATCACCTGTTATAATTGGAAAAGCTTTGAAAAAAAAAAGAGAAAAATGCATAGTTCAGGACCGTATTAATTTTTTTCTTAGTAAATGTGCATTTTAGCTGTTAAAACGAGAAAAAATATGTATGTGTCATACATCGTTGTACTCAGGACAACGATTCATTTCGAAATATGCAATAAAAATCCAGGTCCGTATTTAAAAAAATGAGGATGATCCCTCTATCTCAAAAACGAAACGTCGCCCCGAAAATCTAAAAATACTATGACGTAGTCCAGAAAAAGTTGCGATGAAAAAGTACAATTTATTTTTCAATATTATCGCAAATGGCGCCAGAAAAAAATAAAATCTAAATTTCTAAAATTCGGTTTTTCTTAAATATCTCAGCAACCCTTGAAAATATTTTAACTTTCTCAACGGCATATTGTTAGGCGCACAAAGGCGCAAGTTTGCCTCCATTTGACCGACTTCGTATCTGTTACGGTTTCCGAGATCCCCATGTTGAGCACCGGAACTGAATCACCCTGTATAGCAGCGCAATCTATCAGTATAAATATTTTAGTAGGTTTGAATATCAATAGATTTGTTATGGAGGCTGCACAACAAGCAGCAGTTTGGTTTTTCTGCTCGAAGGCGCCGTGTCTTGTCATACTTGACCTAGGTAGCGCGATCGTCAAAGTCAAGCAACATCGCGCATAGTCGATTCATGGACGGGTGATCCCTTATTATTATTTTCTTGCCTAATAAAACATTTTTTTTTCGATTTAAAAAAAAATATAATATGTAGGTACCTCGGCACTGAAGTTCTTTTTATGACTCATGTGAAATTTAGTTGCCGAGGCCTCTGGCCGAGGCAAATAAACAAAAAAAGTTGAACTTCAGTGCCTTGGTACATAAATAACTATTTATTCAAAATATTAATCCGCATTTAGATTGGGTGCCATTCTCTAAAACATTCCACAACACATAATCCAGACTGATCCTCACATTGCGGACAATGATACATTGAACGTTTCGGTATATTTTTTTCGAGCAACACTGATGAATAATAATAATTTTAACACACAAAAAATACACTAAAATTAAATACTTTCCCTTAAAAATAATTTACACCGTCATAAGAAATGCACGTCTGCGACTGTAAACGAAGGTAAATAAAATGAACCAGAGGCCATTAAACTGGCCGTGCCAGCGCAGATAACTTCCTCATAGACCGAAAACATAATACATACTACCATTTGTGTACCGACTAAATTTATATTGCGTCGAAATACCCTTGAATTGCCGTGGCCGCGGTTCACGGTAGGCGGCCCCAGTGGCCACTATAGGTGCATATCTTTAATTTTGTGGCAGTTGCTATAAGTACATAATCTGCATTTACATTCCAAGTTGCCCTCTTTAGTGCATATTATACATTAACGGTTTTCTCAGAAAACACTTTTTTTAAATTTATATAGGTATTCATAGTAGGTACTCAGTGTGAAATAGAAATACCTGCCTACTTCTTATTTTGTAATTTGGAAAAATTTGAGTACACTGAACTCTCTGGTTTTCTTTTTTCAGTGTAAGTATGCCATAGATTTTATGCCTTAAAATTTACATTTTAATTAAAGCAGAATTTGCTTTTGTAAAATTGCAAAACACTCGATTTTTAAAGTTTATTTTTATGTAAATGTTGACAAATCTCAGGGGTAATATAATATGGGAATATTATATTGCATATTCTTTCATAAGTAGGTACTCCTATATGGAAATAAGTTTCCACATTCACCATTGTAATGCCCACTAACTATAATAAGTTTCCAAAGATATATATTATGTACCTACAGCTTGCAAAAAGATGGGTAGATCGCTAGAAAATCCGATCGCTAAAAATCCGCCATAAAAAATTTGATTGCTTTTTTTGGACATAAAATTCTATCGTCAATTATTGCTGACATTTGCCTCCGTATTAAGAGTACCTAATAATTATTGTAAATTATAAAGTATTCCTGATACTTACCTGTGGGATGGTCCTTTAGTTACTTTTAATGGCATATATTATTTATCAAATTTATTGTTAATAGCAAAAGCCCCTTCGTTAAACCTATGGTGGAAGAAAACAATTTAAAATTTTTATATGGATCAATTTATTACACAATATGCTTTACTTTGCCAAAACACTAAATTAGTAATATATTATAATATAGTATAATAGATATCATTAATTTCATATCATTTTATATTATAAAACATGTGTAAGAAATTAGGTTTATATTTATCTACTCATTAGTAATTTTTTCGAAATTTACAAGTTGAGATTTTAAAGCTTCATATGTTCCTTTGAATGTTGGTGGGTGTGAGTGGGGTACATCTTTAATTTTGAGGCATTTTCCAGAAGTATATAATCTACATTTACATCTCAAGCTGCCCTCTTTGGTGCATATCCAAACGGTCTTCTCGGCAGTACGTTTTTTAATTCTATATTCATAGTCGTTTATGATCATGATGGGATTTTTTCGCCCCAGCGTAAAGTAGACTACTCCTAAAATAATAGGTATATTAATTAATTCTTTGATTAGTCTTAAGTTATTGACACAACATAATACTTATAATACTATATAAGTATAAGAAATAAGATTTAAAAAATGCGACGCCGCTAACCTGAGTTTCTAGGTTTTTGTAGACAAACTTTGACATTTTGTCGAAAAAGTCATTTTAGGACAAAAAGTTTCTATAAATATGACGTGTGAGTAAACCCTTAGCTTTCGAGTTAAAAATCATTTAAATTAATAATTTTTTTCTCTGGATCGAAAAAACATATCGTCTCCAACTCTTTAAACTCGGTAAGTATAGTAATATGTCTTCAAGGCCCACAGGTATTCGGAAGAACTGATGTCAATTTAGATTCAATAGTGACGTGTTTGGGGGCAACTAACTAACTAAACATTATTTCTACGCCAATGTCTTTTGAAAATTTTCGGTTATTTGTGACCTGTGTGACTGACTTCAAACCAGAACATCCCCATCAAATTTGTATTTATCATCCGATTTTGACGAGTTTTTTTTTAAAGATAGGTCATTAAAAACTGCACTTTTGGACAAAGCGGCACATTTTTGAAATTGAACAAATCATATTAGGCATATTTTTAAAAAAATTCTAACTACGCCAATGGATTGGGCATTCCTTAAAACGGGTTTGTACCAGATTTTGTTTAAAAATATCGAATAATAAAGATTCTAGAAACCAATAAAAATTGATTTAGGTATAAGTACCGAATGTAAATGGTCGATTAGTAGAAAAAAAATGAAATTAAATTTTTATACTTATCTATACTTATAGTTTGCATTGAGGTACCTATACCTATTTATAACAAAATCAATTGTTTTCATTCCTCGTGCAACTGAGTAGGGTAATAAGGTGGACTAAGTTGACGTGGTTAAGACAAAATGGGTTGTAACAAAGAATTATGCAATTTTTTTAAAACGGATTTGTAATAATTTTAAAAGTATCTACATATGTTTCCTATCTATTACAGAAAGAGAAAGAAGTAAATATTGCTTTAAAAATATTTTTATATAATTTTATGCATTTTTGTTATCTTGACCCACCTATGTGGCAAGTTGACAATTATGTACAAATATCACTCTTAAATAGACATTGTCCTTCATACCCTGTGCATGATTCATGCCGCACCACGATTCGCAGTCTTCAGAGTTACCTATCATAAATCACTGGGGCAAGATGAGGAGTACTGTGGCTAGATGACGATTTCGTTATCTTGCCCCCGCCATTTTGCCCCGCGAGTACCCTAAAAAGATAAATCCGTCATACTATAATAAACAAAAATCAACACACGCCATATCAAGTTTACAATTTGTATAAACCTACTGGATGGGATTACTGATGCAAACCTACCATTAAATTTTCTGAGAATCCTTACTTTAAACCCAAAGAATCTTAGAACATTATTCATGTAAACACACTCAGTAACCTAACTTGTACACCAGTACCTACTGACTCTAGCGCCATCTCTTTGAGTAGGGAGTGGTAATGTGCAAGTTAGAATGTTACAGCTATTTCAGTGCCCAGATCTCTTTTTTCCTTTTTTTATAAAATGTTAATTAGTCATCTTGCCCCGTTCGCCAACTTGCCCCACTTTACCCTAGGCAAGTAAAGTAGGTAATTAAGCGGCGACTTTCATTGGTTTCTAGAATACTTATTGTTCGATATTGGTTAACAAAATTTGGTACAAAGGGGGATGCCCATTCCAGTGACGTAATCAGAATTACTATAAAAATATGCCTAATATGGTTTTTCCAATTTTGACCCAAAAATATGTCGTAGTAGGCCGCGATTGTTTAAAATAAAATGTGCCGTTTTGCACTAAAGTACAGTTTTTGACGACCTATCGCTAAGGCTTGCTAGCAGCAGAGTAGGTACCTACCTTTAGTTTTGTGGTGCCACTCCAAGAGGAGTTGTGTAACAGAAGCTTGCTCGTGCTTAGCAACTCAAATCCAATGCACCGAAAGCTGTGCGACAGTAGATGAAAACTTGTACAGTTACAATAACTGCAATAGTGATTCTAGCGAAGAACAAATGCAAGCTTAACAATAATATTAATAAGGCATTTTTAATTAAACTGTTTTATTTCATTTTAATGCATACACCTAGCCGGTGAAAATAATAAAAACTATTTAGCGGGGTGCGGTCGGTAAACAATAAAAAATACGTTACTTTCTATCAAAAAACAATAACGAACTTCGTTACACTTTCCAATATAAAAATTAAAGAACACTAATACCGCCTGTTTTCAGTTCAGTTTTGTTTCATAAAGTTTTTTTTGTGGGGCGCAAAATAAGCGAGAAAATCACGGTAGTCGGAAAGAAATCATCATATTTGTATGGTGCAGATACTTTTAAGATTACTCCGTCAGTACCTAGTTCTTTCGTTTCCTCCCCACCACCCTCTACTGAACTGATATTCTGCTGAATCAATTAACACACATTGACAACTTTTAACATTTTCTTGCATTACCGGTGGAGTCCCAGACAAGCTTTATGTTGCATCAAACTTCTGAAAAATGCTGTTTGTTTTAGATATTTCATCTGTCATTTGACAATGAAAAAAATGAGTTTTTGGATAAAGTAATCTACCGATAAATGGAGCATCGCGCATAGGCGTTTATAAGCCTACCGTGGTTTCAGCGTGGCAACAACTTGGCGCCCCTTAAGTTGGAGGCGCTCCATAAGTTTCGAAATTATCTCACCAAAAGGTGTCTGGCGACGTGCTGCGCTATCGATCCCGCTGATCCCTTATCAAAAGACTTGACAACAGCGTCACCTCCCCTGTGCTTCCACCTATTCACGGCCTAAATTGGTTAACTAAGTTTAGACTTCTCTCTTCACAGAGGGCTTAACCCTAGAGCTGCTGCGAGAGAAACATGTGATTTGACTGTAGTACGATACCTCTGACTGCAATGAAAAAAATCCTGTCAAATCCCATCAAATCAAGAAAGAAGCGTTACTATTTAGGTTTTTCTCATTTTAGTAAATTAATGTAAACATATTATACTACACAATGCGATCGACAGCCAGAACCATTTATCATGATTTACCTATCTACTGAAAATTAGGTAAATTTGAAGTCAGATATAACAGAACGATGCAGTTAGCTATTTTTCTTCGGCAAGCTCCGGCCAAGGAACGAAGTGACCGATGGACACGCCACTGTCAAACCTCAGATCATAGATCATGCAAAAGTCTCAAGAAAATGGTTTTACCTACATCGTTCGATTTCGTATGATTTCGTATGATTTGAGCCAGTGGCGTAGCCAGAAAATTTGTCTGGGGGGGGGGGGGCACCGACTAAAAATACAAAATAAAAATACAAAAATTTAATGTTTATTTAAAACTTACAATTTAATATTAAGCTTACGTTTTATATTTACTTTAGACAACCCGTTTAGCACCTCACTGTGAATATTATTTACGGCTTATCTATTAGCGTTGACTGACGTATTAATAAAGACTGCTCACGGTTGTCAAGTCTGACACATTTTTGGCTCACCATGCGCTTTCCGGACACAAAATACAATACAAAATACATTGTTACCTATCAGCGCCGTCTGTTTCCCAGGACATAAAGCCAAAGCCGTGAGAAGTCTTATTAATACATCAGTCAACGCTATAAACATTTTTTTATTTTCATTCTGCATACATGACAAAATACTTTCCAGAATTATAGCTTCTTCAACTGGTTGAAAAGATCATCCCATAATTCCAGAGTAGTGTTTATTCTTCTGCAATTCACATAATGGTCTGTGCATACGATTTTCACGGACACGTTTGGTGTAACGTTTGGGGGGGGGGGGGGGCACGTGCCCCTGTGCCCCCTCCCTGGCTACGCCACTGATTTGAGCCGTCAATTTCGTCGGTAGGTAATTTGATAATTTTTATAGGCTCGTTTTTTTGTTGGAAAGAAATAAGAAAAAACTCAACTTCAAATTAGGTAAAATTATGTTCTTTGAAAGATACTCGCATCAATTTTTTTTCTCCCGAGTGCCGTAGGCATATATAGCTATTTGTTTGGATGTGGGCACAAAATGTTTATTGTTTTAACAGTGGTTATTTTAAAAAATAGTTATTTTCAGTACAAGTGTACTAAATTACAAAATCACAGCATCCAGGATCACTGTAGGTAAGGGTATTCATAGTTATTCTTTACCGACCCTTAACTTTTTTATTGTGTCCCAGAAAAAAAAATTGAAATATAAAAGTTGTAGATAGAAATGTGCACTTTTCAATCATTTTAACGTGAAAATTTATTCAGGGCGTCCTACTTAGTGTTGCAAACCAAACTTGTGTCTTTTTAAACAGAACACCCTATAAATATTATTGTATTTTCGAAGTCTATTTGTATATGCTTTATCCAGATTCCAACGATATATACAGGGTGAGTTTTTTTCGATGCCCACTATGGGGATCTAGGAAACTAGCAGAGCTAGAACAAAGGTTAAATGGGGAAAGAATTGCAGAATTGCGCAATCTAATGCCCCTTTTGGATTTTTGAAAAACTTCATGGCTCACTAGATATTTTGAAAACAGTGATTTTTTGCTGTTTCATTAGATCTCTGTAGCTCCGTTATTTCTGATTATACAGAAAAAATGTAGAGACAAAAATTTTAGATAATTTTGTGCTTAATAAGATAAACTATAATCAAATATTTTATGTTGTTTGTGATTTTTGAGATATGACATAAATTAGTATTTTTTTAAATGTAAACCATAGTTGGCTGTAGCCTTATCAAATTGGCCATTTTTTGAGATTTCCAAAAATATAATACTGGGAATAGTTATTATAAAAAATAAAATAGAGATGGCTAATTTTCTGTTTATTTTTTAAATTTTCACATAATCAGCCATGGAATAGTTTCATAATTACGTTCTATTTTATAATAACACATACTTTAAACTTTCAAATATTTTATTTTTAGCTGGTAACAAAATGTAACAAAATAAAACAAAAATTATCATGATGAAGTTCCACCACATACCTAATTATTTACCCGTAAGAACTTACCTGATCAGCTCTATCCAAAGAATTGGATAGGGAGAAATAGACCTATTTCCTGGCAGCCCCGATCCCCCGATTTGTCTGTTTTGGATTTCTTTTTGTGGGGAACAGTACAAAATAAAGTATGAGACAATTGTTGAATTAAGAGCAGCTGTTTTAGAAACAATTGCCAGTATTGACAGGCGCTCTCTAAGAAAGGCGACAAATTCAGTTTTAAAAAGATGCAATATTTCCATAAATAATAATGGTGGATTGTTTGAACACCTTTTTTATTTTAAAAGGTGACCTTTTAAAATAATAATAATTTGAATTTGAGTTTTTTAATTTTTGTTTTATTTTCTTACATTTTGTTACCAGCAAAAAACAAAATATTAGAAATTTTGAAGTATGTCTAAATATAAAAGAGAATTTTAGCCATAGCTCTTTTATTTTTTATAATAACTATGCCGAGTGTCAGGGCCGTCTTTAACCTATTGGAGGCCCTGGGCACATTAGAATAATGGGGCCCCTATGACCTTGATACACGGCCCTCGTAAAATAAACTGGACTGTTTTTCCAATCCAATCATTTGTCCAACCTATATACATATATGTATATGTCCCATCGAAAGGTTGGTCATATTGAGCGCACACGTCATTGGCTGTCAAATGTCAAATGCACGAGGGCCGTGGTTGGCCGTTATCAAATGTCATTTTGTGTTGGCACCACAAATTTCGCTTTTCCCCCAGAATGCACTCTAAACCCCCTCTAGAATGCACACAATATGGCGGCTATCCAGGCGGGCGCCAGCGCCCTCTGCCGGATGGCTAAAAATTGGTGGAGGGACTAGGGCCCAATGGCGGTCCAGTTGATTTTACGAGAGCCGTTCCTTAACAGCACTATTTTGTTAGAATAGACCAAGAAACAAAGAAAGTAGATAAGCAAGGTTCTAGATTTATTATTATTTCTTTACAGACACGTTACAAGAACACCTAAATAAGATAATAAAATATAATCTACAAAAGCATTCACAGATTAGTGCTTAAAAATCTACGTTGAATGAAGAGGTACCTACCCTTCTAGATTTGAGATGGGCAAAATCGTTAATCATTTCTTCAAAATCTATGTTTTGAGCATATGAATATGATTGAACTAACGGGCCCCTATCGGGCACGTGCCCAGAGTGCCCAGTGGCAAAGAGGGGTCTGCCGAGTATCTTTGTAAAGCTTAAAAAATGGCCGATTTTATAAGGCCACAGCCAACTATGATTTACATGTAAAAAAAACACAAGTTTATGTCATATCTCAAAAATCACAAACAACATAAAAATTGGATTAGATGATAATCTTATTAAGCCCAAAATTATCTACAATTTTTATCTACAGTTTTTCTGTATAATCAGAAATAACGGAGCTACAGATGAAATAGCAAAAAATCACTCTTTTCAAAATATCTAGTGAGCCATGATCATCCAAAATCCAAAAGGGGCATTAGATTGAGCATTCAAAACTGCAATTATTTCCCCATTTAACTTTTGTTCTAGCTCTGCTACTTTCCGAGATCCCCATAGTGGGCATCGAAAAAAACTCACCCTGTATATAAATCCGATATATCCAATACCCTTATGTCACTCTCACACATGGGCTAACGTTTGTGGATAAATTAAGTACAAGAAAAAATGATGAAAATAATAAGTCTGGTCCATTTTTTTTAAAATTTAGTTTTATAATGCCACGGTTTTTTTATCCCTGAAGGGAGGGGGGGGGATGCTGAAGTCTAAGAGTTTGTTTATTGACAACCGGTTAGCCGATGTGTGAGAGTGACATAAGGATATTAGATATATCGGATTTTTTGGAAAATATGTCCTCTGCTCCTATCGATTTCATTTCATATTCTTAAGAAGATGCCACATACAATGGCAAATTAACGGTAAACCTACCTAAACAAATATGATGGCTAGTAAAGAAAAACGGTGCATAAAAATCTGATTTATTTAAGTTTCATATATGATGTGAACGTTCTGAGCATTCAACTGCTTGTACTGTCCTCTAAATGTCGGTATGTGAGAATGAGCTTGAGAACTCATCCTGATGGTTTTTCCAGAAGAGCTAATCCTGGCCTTACATTTGTAGGCATCCTGTTTTGTACAGGTCCACACGCTTTTTTCACTTGTTCTGGTTCTTATTCTGTACTCATATCCGTCTACTACCATGATGGGATGCTTGCGTCCGCAAGTGAAGTAGACGGTCCCTAAAACCACAATACAATTAATACAAATGCAAAAACTAAAATGTTAGTAATAGGTAAGGTAATTCCGGTAATTGCCCACATAAATGTAAAACTAAATAAATAATAGTGCAATATTTTTTTATTGATGAAAACTTCTACAAAAATAACAAATCTGGCTAACTTTCTGCTCAAGCACACGGAATACAACTAACCAACTTAATTTACAACTCACAACAAAAAATTAGAAAAAGAAAACTGATCATCTCTCCCACATATTCGGGTCACTTGCCCTCTCAATGGAGGCCCTGCCTATAAAAAATATGAAAAGTATGTTGCGCAAATATTTTAGGCCGTCTCTTTTGTCTGAAAATTAATCTCCAAACATTCAAGACAGTATGCTCAGTATCACTATGTGAAACCAAGAAGCATATCTTCTTTAAAGTCGACTTTTTCTATCGGCCAAGGGTGCCTCATACGAAGAGGACGAGGAGCTGCTTTCATGATTACGTTTTACGTTCCTCTATTTTGTTTGTTCTGCCGAAAAGTTTTTTGCATTTCAAGTTTTCGCAAGCTCAGCAGACCGTTTTCTTTTTTTCTTGTTTAGTGGGGCGAACAGGAATTGGACTGATCTCTAACAAGTATTTTCATTTTGAGAAAGTTTATTTACACGTTACTTTTGATTCTGAAGATGTACAAGTTTTTAATTTTGAAAGTCTTTAATTTTGAAAATTTGGAACTAGACCTTTAGAGGCCATTGTGATAGACGTGAAGTTGCAGGTTTACTCAGTGGCGGCTCGTTTATAGGGACTTTTGGGCTAGAACCCCCCCAGTAGAAAATGGGAATAAATAATTTAGTTAAACGACTACTATATTCTATATTTTACTTCTTTGTTCTTCAATTAAATTGTCGCAATGCCCGCCGCCGATAATGTACTACGTATGTACCTACTATTTATACGCCCGCAACGGATACCTTATAATACTTATAATGACGTAAAATCGTCACTTGGCGACTACGAATATTTAAGCCTCGATTCCGCGAGGTAAGAGGCGCAATCGGGCCGAGTCGGTGCTCCACTATACGCGATTCTAGCATACAAGAGGGCTCTGGGTTCTCGAGCCCCAGTCCCAGCCAGTCAAGTGTGTGGCACACGTCACCGCATGCCGCATCCTTACAAAACTTCTCTCGGTGCCTCGCGTGTTCTAAGTAAACAAAATGAAAAATCCAAAGTTTACACTATGTCAACGTTTCGACTATATTTTGTAGTCTTCTTCAGGACTTGTGCGATCTCTGGTAGGACTGACAAATACTGTGCAACATATTACACATCAGTAACAAAAACATATATGTCATAGGTTCAAGAGACAACATAATATATTTTGCAAAATATTTACTATTTTTCATTTTATGGTAGGTATATTATATTTATATTTTGCACTTTTTTAGTTGACGGGAAGACGTTTAATACCTGGGTATTTTATGATTTGTTGTTTTACCTTATATTATGTTGTCTCTTGAACCTATGACATGTATGTTTTTGTTATTAATGTGTAATATGTTGCAAAGTATTTGTCATTCATACCAGAGATCGCACAAGTCCTGAAGAAGACTACAAAATATAGTCGAAACGTTGACATAGTGTAAACTTTGGATTGATTTATTTTGTCCTAATCCGACGATCCGTATACAACTAAAAGATAATAAAGGACACGAACTACCTACCATAAAATGAAAAATAGTGTGCAGGGCAATTTGAAAGGTAACTATTTAAGACTTTCATTGAGAGAAAAAGTTGAAATAAAAACTCTTGGGAGACCAACTCCAGATTTGCAATTATCACAACCGGATAAAGTTGCAACTCTCTATTTTACGCGACACTTTTATAGAAATATGTAGGTACGACAAGAATAAGTGGATATGTCTCGGGATATGTGGATGCGACAAAACGGAAATTATTGTTTTATGCACTTTATATTTTAATTATGCAAAAATACGTAACTTCTACTAAAAACAAAAAATAAAAAAGTCCATGCCGAAAGTAGGTACCCACATCGGTACACACCTCGGCACCTTATTTTTTTTAATTGACCATAAAGTGTGTTCTTTTTAAAACGTAGTCCCCTCCCTGTGCCGCCATTGTCGTTACTTGAATATAAAATTGGTATACATGCCCCGAGCAATTTCCCTTTTAACTGGTAGAGACGTCTTGGAGCTTCTATCCTTTTCGTACGGTACAGATTAGATACAGATGCTCTATCTACCACATTTTGTGTCGCTATAGACGCGATACATAAACATAGAGAGGAATAAAACATCACAAACTACATTTACTATACTCATCAATACATGCGTTACATACATTACGAATAATAATTTCTAATAAAACTTACCTTAAATGGCATAAAAAATCAAAGCGCCAAACGAACGCGCATACGCATATAAACGTGATATTTTTGTACAGCTAGGTAACACTGAAAAATAAATCGGCATATACAGGATGATTCAGTTCCGGTGCTCAACATGGGGTTCTCGGAAACCGTAACAGATACGAAGTCGGTCAAATAGAGGCAAACTGCGCCTTTGGGCGCCTAACAATATGCCGTTGAGAAAGTTAAAATATTTTCATGGGTTGCTGAGATATTTAAGAAAAACCGAATTTTTGAAAATTAGATTTTATTTTTTTCTGACGCCATTTGCTATAATATTGAAAAATAAATTATACTTCTTCATTGCAACTTTTTCTGGACTACGTCATGGTATTTTTAGATTTTCAGGGCGACGTTTCGTTTTTGAGATAGAGGGATCATCTTAATTTTTTTAAATACTGACCTGGATTTTTTATCGCATATTTCGCAATGAATCGTCGTCCTGAATACAACGATGTATGACACATACATATTTTTTCTCTTTTTAGCTGCTAAAATGCACATTTACTAATAAAAAATTAATACGGTCCTGGACTATGCATTTTCTCCTTTTTTATAACAATTATAACAGGTGATCATTACAAACATAGAGTTTAATTAATCCAGTAGGTATAAAAAAATGATCACCTGTTATAATTGGAATAGCTTTGAAAAAAAAAGAGAAAAATGTATAGACCAGGACCGTATTAATTTTTTTTTAGTAAATGTGCATTTTAGCAGCTAAAACGAGAAAAAATATGGATGTGTCATACATCGTTGTACTAAGGACAACGATTTATTTCGAAATATGCAATAAAAAATTAAGGTCCGTATTTAAAAAAATTAAAATGCTCCCTCTATCTCAAAAACGAAACGTCGCCCCGAAAATCTAAAAATACCATGATATATTCCAGAAAAAGGAGCAAAGAAAAAGTATAATTTATTTTTCAATATTATCGCAAATGGCGCCAGAAAAAATAAAATATAATTTTCAAAAATTCGGTTTTTCTTAAATATCGCAGCAACCCATGAAAATATTTTTACTTTCTCAACGGCATATTGTTAGGCGCCCAAAGGCACAAGTTTGCCCCCATTTGACCGACTTCGTATCTGTTACGGTTTCCGAGATCCCCATGTTGAGCACCGGAACTGAATCACCCTGTATAGCCAACCTCTTTGGTAACATAAAAATACCTCAAATTGGGCAAAACAATTAACAGCCGTGATACGTTTATTGCAAGAGATAGAATAAACCCTTTATATTGAAAATTGATGGCACTGAGAATCTTTATGCAACCGGGTACCTACTATAACATAGTTTCCGAAAATTACAAAGGCTCACTTGGAGCTAAACTTTTTTTTATTAAAAAATAACAAAATACGAAAGAAAACAAAATATGGAAATTTTGGATAGCTATAGGGGGTGCTAAAAAATAAATGGGTACCTATGTGCATAGCCAAGTTTTTGGGCAATAATAAATTTTCAATATAATTATTTTCTTCTCTTAAAATAAACATACTGCGGCTATTAATAGTTTTGCCCAATTTTAGTTTTTTTATATAGACCGGCAAAACGGACGCAACAAATGTTTTTTTATTTTGCTCCGAAATAAAAAAAAACTATGGGACTACATATTATGCATGTCCTGAAACCAAAATAGGCCTGAAACACTTCATGTAGATATCGCGGTATACGCAGGGCCATGATTTGCATTTATGTATACTTTTTCATTGCACACAACTTTCTCTGATACAATTTTTCTCTACAATAAGTGTACTTTATTCTTGTGTCGGCGTTTAAGCTTTTGAATCCACCTCATATAGGTACCGCGATATCTGCATGAAATTTTTCTGGTGCTATGTTAGTTTCAGGACATGCCTAATGAATTAAGGCCGATATCCTTTCGAGATAGCTATCAAAAACGAGATAACTGCTGTGGAAGTCCTAAATATACAAAGAGAGACCAGTTATTGATGTATGAAGTTGTTTATTTGCATATTATCAACTCGCAGAAAATAAGTATCAAAACCAAAATTTATGAGTCCATGTTTTCCTCATAATCGTCCTAGTGGCAGCTATTCATTTGTGTCCACAATAACTCTCATTCATATCAATAATCAAATAGGTACATTTTTTCTCCATATTGTGATTTTACGTGCGAAATAATAACATAACAATTAAGCATATCCTGATAAGTTCAAAAGTCACATTGAAGAGTGTGTATTGTGTATCATTATCCAAAAGGAGTAGAGGTACGAAAACATTTTGCGCCTCTACGACTGGCCCCACAAAAAAATAATTACGACAAAATTTATAGATAATTGCGAGATAAGCAACTTCTATTTCAACCTTTTTTTTTTCAAGCTGGACGGTTATCAAAAAAACTGCTCAGGCAGCATTTGACAAGATGGTGGTCTGAGCGCAAACTTTTTTAGTGGGGAATTTATAATAGAATTTCAATGAGAAGCCCACGGAGAATACGTATACAAATTTGTCTTTTGAAAATTGATTATTTTCAACATAATATACAGTGTGTCTGGTTTTTCGTGTTAACACCCCTGAAAATCTAAGTAGGCTGGGGGAATTTGACGGGTCAATTTTTTTAAATATACCTATCCTATTGGTTTGGCATTGACCAGAAATCCTGGCCTACTGCGAATTTTTAAAGGGTGCGTTTTTTGAAAAATCATACTAGACATTTTTTTATTTAAAATCTGATAACATAGCGTTAATCAGGACACTCCAAAATCCACATATAGGAAATTTGAATAAAAAATATACAGGGAGGTACATTGTGCAGGGTGTTAAAATTGAGGTACCTATCTAGCGAGTCAAGTGTGGCATGGGATTACTTCAAAACAGTAGGTACACGGTGTTAATCTATATGCCAACTCGAAATGCTGAATGTTTAAAAACTTTATACGGGTCAAAACTCTAGAATATCAAAACCACACCAGACACTACAAATGAACTAAGTCTATAAACAATACCGAAGCCTGCCAGTCAGTTAGTCCATATGAGTTAAGTTTTCTGGTGTGCCACAACTGGAAACGCATATCTCAGATAGTGACTTTCTTGAGAAAGAAAATATAAATTAATCTTGTGTTTATAAATATTTTTTCAAAAATTCCATAACACCCTTAAACCCGTATAAAATTTCATAAAAATTAAGCCATTTTGAGACGACTTAGAGAAAAATACCCTGTAGGTACATACATTTTTGTATTGAATCTTTACACACCAACATTTTGAGTGGTCCTGTTCACTATCCAACTGCTTCGAAGTAATTCCATGGCACACTTGACTCGCCAGATGCCTTCAAAATTCCTATTTTGGTCAACATTGACCCCCTGCAGAATTAAACTCCCTCTATATTTTTTTGTTCAAATTTGGTATTTGGGAGTCTTTGTGTATCCTGATTAACTCTGTGGTGTCAGATTTAAAAAGAATATCTTAAGGGTATTGAAAATACCAGATACAAATAAATTTATTTTACATTATTGATTTTTATACGAATAGTAACAGTAAATAAATTTAACGCATTCGCTGCAATTGCACCTAGGGTTCACCCAAGAGTGCGCACTTAATATTTAAAGTTAAATAAATCGACAACAATAAGTAATAGAGATTTATTTGACACAGTATAAATTCCTTATTACATTTAAGAATATGTAATGCAAAGAAATATTTTTTTATAATTATCGACATGAGAGATATTACATCTTTAATAAAAAAAAACAGTTTGCGTACTCTTAGGAACGAGAAAAAAATAAAATAACAATATATTATTCTTGACATAAGTCACATATTATAAAGACGCCATGTCCGAGGTAGTTGGTACAGTCCAAAGTCTATAGACTTTGGGTACAGTCTTCGTGCCACCATGCACCTCATGAATCGCACTTAATCCATTCTGAAATGCTCTAGTGTTCCCTGCAGAGAGAACAAAGAATATCGTATTGAGATTTTCTAGTTTTTTCAACAAGTGGCAGCCCCTTTTTAATTCCTTTTTTAATAGACCTGTTTGTGCGCGCGTACTCTGTGCATGCGTACTCTTGCGGACATGTCAGCGATGATTGAATAATCTATTGATGCACAGTGGAACAATATAGTTAAGCATTCACAGGGTAAGATACTCCTTATAGCAAAGATGCCAAAAAATTATAAAAATATGTATAAAATTGGTTAATTGCCTGTAATTCGTCGAATCGTTTACGGAGCACTACGCGACTATAATCAAAACTTGTTGTCAATTGAAGGCGTCTACACTGAATAGCGACCTCTATCCGAATAGCATTGGAACTAATAAAAAATGCCAGTGCGTACTCTTAGGGGCTGCGTACTCTTAGGTGATCTAACTCTATGGCAAATTTTCAACTAGAAAAACAAGTAAATTTTGTTTTTTTTTTAATTTAATAGAAATATCATAACAATAAAACTCATTTCTTCATTCATAAGATACATATATTTTGTTTAGCATGGTATTGCATTACATAGATACTATAACAATAAAACATTTTATTAAACATTAAAACGTAAACTATAAAATTCGATTCATATTTCATCTAATAATTAAATCCTTAATTAAAACCTTCAATATTTCAAAAACAGTTAAATTTAGACATAAATCAGCATTCATCATCATTCATAATTTTTTTTTAAATTTATCGTGGAGTTTAAAAATGTGGTGTTCTAAAAAATACTTGGGTAGGTACTCTTTTCCCACTGTGGCATTGCTTAATTGTTTCAGCTAATAAAAAATCCTGATGATTTAGAAGAAACCTAACTTAGCTATAGCATTTTTAAAGTCGCTTGAAACAGCATAAAAAACTCTAATTCGCGTCACAAAGACAAAGAGAATAAAGGCACACGTGGCCAGCCGTCGAAGAGTGTAACCAATGCAAGCATTGGTGATATTATATTAGGCGGAGCATGCAGTCACTTGTTTTTACTAGAATATCTATCTTCTCTATCGACTCTATCTCCTTCATCTCTTTTTACTACTAATGCCAGGTTCGGTTTAATATGGTTAAAAAAGTGTTTTGTCTCGTATTTTATTGCGGAGGCGCCTGTTGTCGAGCTACCCTGGTAAAAGTATAAATGAACTCACTTGGAACACAGTGATATCCGGGGTGCGACCTATTTCATAGCATTTACCACGCTCTGCTACTGGTAAGAATACCAGACTTATCAGCAGAAATTATAATTTTACGCGGTCGACGTCGACCCAGTCAAGGAGGCAGCCACTAGGAAAGCGGGCGTAGCGATTTGATTGGTCGGCGTTTTGCAGGTGTCGACGTAGTCCAGTTAGGCCAGTATAACCAGTGCCGTTCACGGAAATAAGGATTGCGCTTTATTTTACGGATGTTGGTTTTGTAGGTATGTATAGATTTTTTTGTGTGGTGTTGTTTTGTGTGAAACAAAATTATTGGTTTGCTTTGGTTTGAATTATTTCAAAGTTTATTTTGTTCTTTTTAGAGCATTTAAATATTTTTTTTATAATATTATTAAGGGCCGCGCGCTGCCTTAGACTCGGTCTTGTTTTACAAAGCAAACGCCGCCCGAGCGTTTTTGTGCTGTCCCAAGTGACTTCATTTATACCACACTAACATTTTTGTTCGAAAAGGTGGGGTACAAAATATGACGACTGGCCCAGTACATACATTGAAGGTCATCACAAAAAGTGGTCAATCAATAAATTTTCATTGATTAGAATTATAATACTTCCAAAATATTGAATTTTCATTCGTATAGGCAACTGATGTGAAGTAGGCAAGTAGGTATTCTAAAGTTACAAACGGTTACTACTTTTTTTATAACTACTATAAGTAAACCAGGTATAGTATTTCTAAAGTCACTTGGAACAGCATAAAAACCTGTGAATTTTATACGGGTGATTTCGGCTGATAAGTCTGGTATTTTTACCAGTAGCAGAGCGTGGTAAAAGCTATGAAATAGATCGCGCCTCGTATATCACTGTGTTCCAAGTGAGTTCATTTATATTTTACCAGGGTAGCTCGAGAACAGGCTATTTCGGCAATAAAATACGAGTCAAAACCCTTTTTTAACCATATTAAACTGCACCTGGTATTATAAGTAACCACTTGTACAGCGAAATGCGGTGGATAGGCGTGCGATAATTTCACAGATTTTAGGATATACTTGCATAAATAGTTGTAATCGATATGGCTTTTTAGAGACCTTTTGACAATATTGTATGGTGCATTAACCTTTACGTTGTGTTTGACGACAACCTTAAAAAACCCTTAAAACTGAAATATGATGTTGCTTTTAGAATATGTATATCTTTAAAAAACTGCGTAACGCTTATGTCCTATAGTGAGTTTTCTTTATGCAATTAGAGTTTTTTATGCTGTTTCAAGTGACTTTAAAAATACTTTACCTATAGATTTTATAAAAGTGATCACCTTTTTTAAAATTACCATATAGGCGGCAAGTAACGTAGAACTTTTAAACTTTCTACTTAAAAAATTTTAGCGATGTCAAGTTTTGGATCAAATATGTATATAGCTTAAGCAAGATAAGCTGAACCTCGCGCTCTGCAGTATGAAATGAGACTGTGGGCCGTGGTCGCGGCCACAGAAACACAACACTTAAAAAACATTTTCGTTTTCGAGAAAAATTGTGTATACAATGAGAAAAATTCAAAAATTGGTATTTTTGCCTTTGGTAAGGTGTTTTTCCTCTGAAAGAAATTATTGTAAGCCGCTTTGGTGAGTGTATTATTAACAAATCTGCTGTTTCTAAAATCCACTTCCAATATTATTTTAATTTTGAAAAATGTCATTTTTTGTGCTACCAGTATATTTTATCCAAAACTTTACATCGTCAAAACGTTTCTTTTTAAACAAACATGTCAAAAAATTGTATATGTAGGTGATTTTTAATTTTTTAATTTTTAATTTTAAAATATTTATTCATGAATAATCAAATACACATGTTATCTTCGGGTCATATTATCATGATTTAATATATTTTTTATAAATGACACTTTAACTATTCTTTTACTTTTATTTTCAGAAATGTCTGTTATCTTTTATTTTGATTAACAATGCAATCATTATTTTAGGTTTCAGGTAACAACAATTTAGTGGGTAAATTTTCGGCACAGGTCTTCTATATTGATTTCTAGCAGCTGCGGTCTTCACATCTACAACTTTTATTCGCTGGTCTGGACCGAGATAAACTGCAGTAATTTTCCCGAATTTCTTGGTGCGTGTTCGTCCAACAGCACCACCACATCCCCAACTTTTACGGCTTTTGCATCATTGGCCCATTTTGTTCTTTTACTTATTTATAGTGGGTAAGTAACTATTCTTTTATCCATCTTTTCCAAAATGAGTGTAACATCTGTGATTTTCGCTATTCTCACCTATAACAGTCCGGGCTCATCTGTGATTTTCGCCATTCTCACCTATAACAGTCCGGGCTCGTAAATGCAGGTGTCTGAAATTATTGGTCCCATTAGAACATCCTAACAAAAAACGGTTGGGTGTCAGGCTTTCCAAATCTTCAGCATCAGAGGAGACTTTTGTTATTGGCCGAGAATTTACAATACTTTCATATTTATATATATTATATATAGTTTGTGAATAAGGTGCTCAATATCGCTTCATGAAGAGATTAATCGTATGTAACTTTTCCAAGGATCTTCTTTACCGAATAAATTAATCTTTCCCACGAGCCTGCTATGTATGGTGCTCCTGGTGGATTGAATTTTACTTCAATTTCTTTAATGGTAAGTGAACGAGTGATCTGAGCTTTATTTAAATTCTCTAGACTTTGTTGCAGCTCATTCTCAGTTCCTTTGAAGTTACTAGGTACCATTATCGCAGAAAATAGTTCTTGGCTGACCCTTCTGGCTATAAATCAGTTAATAGCTATAATCGTAGTCAGTATTCATCGAGGTATTCATAGTATGAAGTATCTCAAGATAGATTGCTCGAACAGCAAGGCATGTAAAAATAAGTCGCCACCGTTTTTCTCTCTTTCTCCAAACAGCTACAAACAAAGGCCCAAATGCGTCCATAAGGGCTGTACACCTGGTGTGACTCTAACTATTGGAAGCTCTCCCATTAATGGTACTAAAGGTTTTACATTATAATAATTTATACAGGTTTGACATGTTACAAAAGCATGTTTAATAGCAGCACGCCCATTTCTTCGGAAATTACTTCTTTTTGTTCACCTCTCTTCTTTGTAGCTTCGTCATACCTATATGTACAGCGTGTCCATTTACTATTCCCTTCATCGATTGTGGCTATATTTTTAAGGATAAAAAAAATCGGTTCAGGGGATCCAAATAAGGGAAGATGGAGCACATTTTAAAATTAGTTTGGTATACACAGGGTGTTCAAAAAAGGTGTGGCGGCAAAAGATATATTTTTTTAAATGGAATGGCCCGATTTTTTTTATCGCAAATGAAGCCTATCAAAGTATAGTATACATCCATAAATTACTTCCGCTTCCATCTGCGGCGTTGCCAAGTTATAATTTTTTTAAAGTATTTTTGCTAAATACCAACCCTTCATTAATATTGCTATATTTTTCTTGTGGCTTGATTTTTTCTCTTGAAACTTTGGTTGTGGATTTACACTTAACCATTTTATTAATGACTAAGAACCAAGTAAAAAATTTTTGTACAGGATGTTTCACTTTTTTCCGCCAAAACTCCGACATTGTCAAATTGACATTTTTGTCAAATGGAACACCCTATATCTAACATTTCTATTGGATGGAGCATTCATTCAGCTTTAATTTGATACCGAACACAGTACCCTTACCTCCAGCAGTTTTTTCAAAAATCCAGTATAAACAGAAAATTTGGAACTTTTTTTACTTATTACATACATGCAACTTACTCGAGAATCAAACTTGTACTTATTTAAAAAGCTTCATATCAAAAAAGCGTTAGTACCAGTGATTGTAATTATCATATAGAGCGTTAGGCGCTGGCTCAAGTAAACGAATTTAGAGAGAGATACGGATTTTATGATTTGATAGCGATTGAGTGGAAAATCGTTATCATTCAGTTCCTGGTGTAACTGCATATGGTATGGGTGAAATTTGTTACGCTTAAGGTATTGTCCTACTGAGGACTTTTTTATTTCTAAATCCCGACTCAGTTGTCTTACACTTATTTCAGGGTCTTCCACAACAGCCAATGTTATAGCTAACTGATTTTCTTCATTTAAAACTGGTTTTGTTCTAGTTTGCTTTTCATAGGTAACATTTCCTGTGCGATCGAATCGCTCCTTTAAGTTCTGCAGCATTCTGGTATCAGGATGCCTTCTATCTGGGAATTTTTGGGCATAAACTCGAGATGCCAAAAAACAATTTCCAAAACATTCACCAATTACGTAAATCATACTTATCAAGTCTTGTTTACAATAATTCATTTTGTGACAACTTTTTGCTTTTTGAAATTAAACAACGAACACAGAATACAAGCAGCAAATGAAATATTTACCAAATGTCAAGCTAGAAACAAAACCATGGCCACCTATGAGTTCTCCTAAAACTTTTAACTTTTTAATTTAATATTCTAATTATGCAGGTGTAGTAGGTATACAAAAATATGGTAAACTACAGATTGTAACTGGTACTAACGCTTTTTTGATATGCAGCTTTTTAAATAAGTACAAGTTTGATTCTCGAGTAATTTGCATGTATGTAATAAGTAAAAAAAGTTGCAAATTTTCTGTTTATACTGGATTTTTGAAAAAACTGCTGGAGATAAAGGTACTGTGTTAGGTATCCAATTAAAGCTGAATGAATGCTCTATCCAATAGAAATGTTAGATATAGGGTGTTCCACTTGAAAAAAAATAGTAAATTAAGTTTGAAAATGTCGGAGTTTTGGCGGAAAAAAGTGAAACATCCTGTACAAAAATTTTCAACTTGGTCCTTAGTCATTAATAAAATGGTTAAGTGGAAATCCACAACCAAAGTTTCAAGAGAAAAAATCAAGCCACAAGAAAAATATAGCAATATTAATGAAGGGTTGGTATTTAGCAAAAAATACTTTAAAAAAATTAAAACTTGGCAACGCCGCAGATGGAAGCGGAAGTAATTTAGAGATGTATACTATACTTTGATAGGCTTCATTTCCGATAAAAAAAATCGGGTCATTCCATTTAAAAAAATATATCTTTTGCCACCACACTTTTTTGTAACACCCTGTATATACCAAACTAATTTTAAAATGTGCTCCATCTTCCCTTATTTGGATCCCCCGAATCGATTTTTTTTATCCTTAAAAGTACAGCCACAATCGAAGAAGGGAATAGTAAATGGACACACTGTATATTCAGTTCCGATGGAACCCATCGCCAGTCTTCGATTTTGCTGATTTCCTGGATATCCCCAACTCTATGAGCAAGAAATTGTTTAAGTTTCCCCCCGTTACTTCTAATCCAACTCAAGACGCACTTAGAATCGGTCCACATATAGATCTTGTACACTGGAATTTCAAGTTCAGCCTTTACAGAGTTTACCAACCGGCAGGACGTGACTGCTGCTTGTAGTTATAGCTAAGGACAACGGCTTTAAGGGGGCCACCTTGTTTTTAGCAGTAACCAAAACGTTCTTGTCGGTGATTTATATCGTAGATAAATAGCAGCTGTAAATGCCTTTTCACTGCTGTAGCTGAAAGTATGCAATTCAACTCTGATGTTGTTTAGAGATCCTTTGATGAATGCGATGAATGCGTATCGTTGAAATTTCTTCAAAGTCATTCGTCCAATTTATCCAGGTAGCTGGGTATTCTTTTGGTAGTTCTTCGTCCCATCCAATTTTTTACCTCCATATATCTTGCATGGATATTTCAACCCTGATATTAGAACTACAAAGTAAACCAATGGGGTCAAAAAGAGACATAACCATTATAACCAATTTCAAAACTCTTCTCTTTGTAGCAGCTTCAACAGTCTTTATGTTAAAGTTGATTTTAAACAAGAACCCGTCACTTTTGGGATCCCACCAGAGTACCAAAACTCGGTGTAACGAGGTGTCGTCAATATTTTTCATAGTAGTGCATTCAAACTAAAAACAAAATATAAAGCTAAAAATTTGTTTGAAGATACCTTATGGGTAAGTAAGTCATACAAGTTATTTGGCCTATCCACATAAATTTTATTTTTAATGTATCCCCACAAAAAGAAATCACACGGTGTGAGATCTGGTGATCGCGCTGGCCACTCGTTCCTCGCCGCCCAATCCACCTGTTTGGAAAAACATTGTCCAGGTAGTTCCTCACGTGTCTTCCAAAATGAGGGGTAGCCCCATCTGGTTGAAACCACACTCCATCCTCATTTTGTCCTATTGCAGATAGGATCTGATGTTGTAGCAAATCTAAATATCTTTCTGCTGTCAAATTTCCGTCTATAAAAAATGGACCTATGATGCGGTTGCCTAGAATGCCCGCCCAAACGTTTAACTTTTGGGGCCTTTGCGTATATGAACTTCATCGAACCAGTGGGGATATTGCGGAGCCCAATATCGGCAGTTATGCCTATTAACATTTCCATTAAGCATAAATAGGTGGCTTCGTCAGAAAACAAAACGTTATCGACGAAATTTGGATTCTCCTGTATTCTGTGAAGAAATGTCTCACAAAACTGTACCTTTCGGTCAAAATCGTCCTCAAGAAGCTCTTGCGATAAATAAACTTTGTAGAGGTGGAATTTTTCTTTCTTTAAGATTCTGCGAACAGACGCTTCCGAAACATTATTGTTTAAGGCTAAGTCATTACAAGGTGTTATTGGATTTTCCTGCACAGCCAAGAACACATTCAACGCTGGATCTCCACTTGTAGCTAATTTTGGTCGGCCTGTCTTCTGTTTATCTTTAACACTACCTGTTTCTCTGAATTTCTTTACCACTCTGGAAACACAAGGTGGTCTATTAGGATAAGTCTCATTAAATCCTTTCTCTTTCTGACAAATGAACCATTTTGTTAAAAATGTGTTCTAATGTATTAAACGCAGATAATGAAACTTGTCAAACTAACAACAATTGAGGTACTAGTTGCCCAGATCCACGGGTACCTCGAAATGCAAAAAACCGCAAACAGAAAAAGAGGACAATAAAAAAGTGCAAAAAACCGCAAACAGAAAAAGGGGACAATAACAGGGGATCACACTTTGCTGTTAACGCTAATTTTTCGTGAAAGTGATTTTTGTCGATTATTTTCTTATGCAACCATTAGATATTTTTGAAGTACCTAATGCAGAAATGAACGCTGATCACAAAATCTAAATAAAAAAGAGAGGGTGCCATTTGAAAAAAAAAAGTTGGTCACCATAGCAGCGTAACTATGACGGATGGAAAAAATTCAAGGTTACCAGAAAGTGCCAAAAAATTAACCAAGAAACTTTTGTATAAATAACACATAATTCAAAAACATAAATAAAAAAGATACACCCATTATTCCATACATTTGATGGACCCTGTATATAAAAGCTTGGTTATTTTTTATTGAAAAGTGAAGAAGTTGTATCGCAACTTGTAACTGCATGAAGAAAAGCGGAGAAAAAGCAATGTGGTCTTTTTACATCCACAAGTATTTGGAGAAGCGTGGTATTAAAAACGAAACGCATAAAGAAGCATGTGTGGTACAAGGTTTAAATCTTGGGCCGTTTTTGTCCTTAATATTTATTGACGATCTTCTGGGACAGCTGGCCTGTGATGTGATGATTTTCCGCGCTCTTCAAAAACTAGACGCAACTATCTTTAACATGTCTAGAAACCGACTAAACAGCCGCGCCGCGTGCCGTCACTGCCGCCTTCTCTTTCCACCCGTCCCGCGTTCCCACCACCCGGCACACGCTGCAACACCACAAATTAGGAATCGCTATACTAAAAGCTACCCGTTTACCAATTTTTAGCTTTATATATTGTTTTAAGAAATCTTTACTAATAATAATTGGCTAATTACCTTGTACTATAGTTGCCATTATTTTGGAAGAATGTTTGTCTTGAACACGTTTAGAGTTCGTCATCCAATTCACGATTTCAAAGCTTCTATATGATAGAACATTTCTAACTTGTAACTTCTTCTGTACAGAGTTACGGACATCTTCACTAGCACTAGTTGAAAACTTGTCAGAAGTGTAATTATTAATATATTGCGGGCATACACTGGAGAATACGTAGCGCCAAATTTCATTACACACATTTCATATTCTTCTGGCTCTCTATTATAAAATAAATTCCTTCATAGAAACCTATAAGAATCTTTCTCTAAATAGCTCTTTAGTTTCTTACAGTATTCACCGACAAATTTGCTGTCTTTCATAAATTTTTCTTCACACACCACAGTTGTTTGAGTGCATTACTTCTACTTTCTGGGAGGTGTTCGTTCCTTTTCTCCAAAACAGTTCAATCTTCATACCTTTCCTTTGTTCGATTAATGGTACTGCTCTCTCTTCTTTGGACAATTTTTGAGGAAGTATCGATATCTCGAAAGATTCAGTTGCAAATGAATTTCATGATGTTGCTGGTCAGCATCTGTGTGAATTTCACATATATGTAGAGTTGTTGCTTTCGGATCTCCACTGATTTTATTTAGCGAACCATGCAGTGCCCATCTTAATACACATTTGCTTGCTACTGGCGCTATAATGTCTTCCTTAGGTACCTGGACCTGAGGAATCAGTGTCAAAGCAATGTTATCTTGTCCTATCGGTAGCGTCGGCCTCACGGTTATATTTCTTTTTAATATATCTGAATAATTTAGTTGTTTATAGGGTAGTGTCATATCTTTTATAGTTCTAACATTTCTTAGAGGATATCGTTTACTTCCGGCATTCGTTTTCGATATGTCCATATTTATTCGTAAAGAATTTTCTCTCAGAATAATTTATTCACTGGTCCATTGCAAACATAACGCTTCAGGTGTTCCGTTCAGCATAAGTTCTTTCACAAGTGCTGAATCTACTAATGTGACAGTTGATGCTTCACCACAAAGAGCAATCACAACTTTCGAAACTTTGGATCCATACAATCTCACTGGGATCATTCTCAACATTATTTATCCCCCTTCATATTGTTTCATGGTACATATTGTTTCTTGTGTTTTCCCTGCGTGCTTTCATGGTCCTTTGCCTCCTGGTCTATCTCCTCATAAACATGTAGTAGAGATTGACCATTAACATTATGTAAAAAAGCACGGTGGTTCAAGGTGCAACCATTTTTTTCCACATGGTGTTTTTTCTACTTATTCAAACAGAGCTGAAACAAAACCTTCTCTCTGTGACATTTTTCCATCTAGTTTCTATGTCTTCAGCGAGCATTTTCGAGCACAGTTTTTGTTGATGAGACTTCTCACAGTAGTGGCAGCCATTCTTCACCAGTTCCTCTGTGCTACAAACTCTTTGGTACGAGTTTTCTCATTATTGTATATAAACAATGGGGTGCTTACATAACAAGCTGCTTTTGCCACATTCAAAAGCCAAAGACCAAAATCTTCAATATTTAATTTTGCATATCTTCTAATAGTGACATCCATTTGGCTTTGAAATACTTTTTTCCAATCCAGTTTTAAATGCTCCGGCAATTTATTAACCAAATCTTTTAATAACTGCAGATTCACAATGTGTACAATACATTCCAAGATTTTCATCGTAGATACCATATAATTAACTTGGGCAGAAAGCGTAGCTCCAATGTCTCCATTACGAGGTCTACATTCTCAGACATCAATATCATGCCTGCAACTAAACTTTGGCTTCTTTTAAACATTTCTGGAGCTTTGTCATGATTTCTTCATTTGAGTAATCACACAATTCACAAAAAAATTGCTTGAAAAATATTGGCAAATCTAAGGAATTACCATCGAAATCGGAAAAATATTTCTCCATCGTCTAACGTGCAAGCATTTTTTCTTGATGGTGTTCATTTCGCGTAACTGGACATGCTTTTATTGCATTCATGATTGCTTCACCCAAGGCCTTCATTCCACAGCTGTCGTTACAATAGTTTACTTCATTTTGTTTAAGTAGTTTTTCATTTTTAACATAATTTAGATTACTTAAGTATCCATTTTTTCACCCTATCTGTATTAGTCACTTCATCTTCATCATCTAGTAATTTTTGTCAAAATCAATTGTTTATAAATTTTCTTCGTTTTATTCGAGTTTTTCAGCTTCTAAAATAGCATTTAGAAGTTGTTTTTCCATCTCTAATTGTCGAATATCTTCTTTCCTTTTCTGTTTTCGTAATGCTTAAATCTTACGTGTAGTTTCAAACGCAATTGTTTTCTTTTCTATTTCTATTAACTGTGTTTTTCTTGAGGATCGCGTTGTATGCACTGTAGATGTTTTCCTTCTATGAGCAGGTAACAAATTTACTTGCAATATGCTTTCGATTTTTCTACAATATTTGCACTCACAAATATAGATTCTACTGTAGACTTAGCTTTTCCATCTGCCTGAGTGTGTCCTTCAAATATCTGGGGCCACACAAAGTCTTCAGGTAACTTCGAATTCATGCCATCACAAAGACGTCTGGACCTTCTGGCAGTATTCAAATCTTTCTCTGACTCCATAATAGTTGTCTTGAACGACGGGTTTCACCAAAATGTTATATTCAGGTCAAATAATCTTGTTTTAATATACCTATATTTTATAAATAACACTTTGACCATTCTTTGACTTTTATTTTCAAAAATGTCTAACTGGTCTTTTTTATTTTTATTAACAATACATAATTATTTTAGGTCTCAGATAGCAACACACCTAAATGTTTTAATTTTTATTTTTCGGCACGAATCAATTTTTAATTATAAGTAGTATAATAATACATACTTATTCAATAACACTTACCTTTATTTTATTTTACACGTCACTAATTGGGGTGTCACTATCATTTATGAATAGAAAACACATAAATACACAATCAAAAGGACATTTATTATTCTGGATTTGAAACACAGAGCACCGAGCCACAGATCAGTCGCTGATTCATCTGTGACAAAACACCTGTATGGTAAAATCAAATAACTCTGACGAGTTAAGGGCTGTCAATGAAAGAAACCGTTTTTAAAAACAATGTTTAATGACGAGCAGCGAACAAGAAGTGTCTGTTGAAATTACATGGGTTATATTTATAAATTCAGAGAAGCAGACTCAGCGTAATGTTATCTTTAGCTACATGTACAAATACAGGGATGTTACTCCTCCACCCTTAGAGGGTCATATAAACTTTATAAGTTTCTATGACCTAGACAATAATTTCTTTTGTATTATTTTTATTTTTGGAAATAGATAATTTTGAAAAACTAGGTCTTAGATACTTGCATATAAAATATAAAACTGCAATTATGATTAACACATACAATAATATTGTCCATAAACTTATTTTGTTATAATAAACTGGATAACTAAGTAACTTAGAATTTTCTAACTTTTGTGTATTGATTTCATTCAACAAGTTATTTAGTCTGTCAGTATGAATTACATTTAAATTTACTGGAGACATCTTCTGTAAAATATAATTATCTGATACATTGATTTGCATTTTTGGTAATGGTATTTTTTTAAACATTGTTTGAACATTTTTATAAGATTTAATAATTGTCTCGTTGATTTTTAGGGAACAAGGGAATTCCAGTTCTATTAAGTAGGTTCCGCTAAGCAGAACAGTTTCTTTAGTATTGTAACAATTTTTGACAGCTAAGGCCTCACTGGGAATAATGACTATCCCTTTACTTTCGTCAATTTTTTGTACTTGAATCTCAGATATATTGATGGCGATGTGGTTACAATTATTCTTATGTTTATATTTTAATAATCCGATCTCACAGGGTAAGTCATCGTTAACATATTCTGTATGTATATTATCAAAACAAAGAAATTCATCATTTATAATTTTCTTACAGGGTTTGTCCGAAAATCCATATCTTTTTTGATTGTACATTAAATAATTTGAACTGGGAAATATTACCTTGTAGAAATTTTGGTTAGGGGTTGGTAGTGGAAACATGTGAAAAAGATTGTAAGACTCATTTTCAACTAACGGTATTTCCATAATAAAAATTATTTCTTCAAATTTAGAATAGCATTTTAGTTTTTACTTTTTCTGTATTTTCCAACGCTGTTTCGTATAGGGTACTTAATTTTTCGTTATGTGAGTCGACGTAATCTGTGCAAAAAGTGGTTGATATAAGGTCGAAAGGATCTCTAGAGTTAGTATGACCTAGCACGAGTTCATGAGGGGAGAATTTTGTCGTACTATGGGTGGTACTGTTATATGCTATTATTGCGTAGGGGATTAACTCAGAAATTGTTCTGGACTTATCTTTTTGCCTTAATAATCTTAAGTGCTCTATTAAAGTTGAGTGAAAGCGCTCTACTGGGGAATTAGACTCGTGATGGCCCGGAGTGGTAAAATGAATGTTAATTTTTTGAGTTTTTAGTAATTCTTTGAGAAGTTCATTTTTAAACTCTGTTCCGCTATCAGACACAATTGTTTCTGGGCATCCAAAAAATGAGAAAAATATTATTAACTTGTCGCATACCGACTTTGCATTTTTATCGTAGGGAAAGGCTTGCCCGAATTTTGAGAATTTGTCAAATATTGTTAAAAAGTTTTGATTTTCGAATATAAATGTGTCCATATGTAAAATTTGAAATGGTTTTGTTGGCGTTTCAGTTCTAACTAAAGGGATGTATGATTTTTGTCGATTATATTTTTGGGTCTGGCATTTTACACAATCATTGATAAATTGGGTAACATCGTCTTTCATTTTTGGCCAATAATAATTTTGTTTTAATCTTTCATATGTCTCAGAAATGCCTCTGTGATTAGTTTTATTTTCATGTTGATGCATAATAAACATTTTTCTGTTTTCTTCATTTGCAACGTTATTTACTAGTTTAGTACAACAATTAATTTTAAATCTTTAAAATTATTCATGTAAACTTTATTGAAAAGGGGAAATAGATCTTCTTCGAAAAAATATAAATACGAGTTTTTGTCACCTGAAATATATTCTTTTATGAATTTATTTATTATTTCTTGGTTTTTGGGAATTTGGCAATGGTTAATGACGTTTTTGTCGAGGATTTCAAAGGTTACATTTATTTGGTCGTGTAGATTTCTTTTTATTAAATATTGATGGGATTTATTGTTTATAATTTCGTCAAGAACGCTGATTCCGTCATTTCTAGTGTCCGTGTTTGAAGTATGTACCGTGTCAGTAATTGTGTCATGTGGGGGTTTAATTTGTATATCCGACAATATTTTAATTTTGGGTTCCTGTTCGCTCGTTGTTGGCTCTTCGAAAGTTTCAGTGTTTTCGCATAAATTTTGAAGGTAATCTAAAATGTCTTTATCTACTTCACCGGGATTATTTACAGTAGATTGATTTTCGTATATGTTAAGTTGAATTCGTGATAGTGCGTCCGCATTTTTATTTTGACAACCTTTTTTATAAATAATTTGATAATCAAACTCTTCTAAACGTAATCTCCATCTGACTAATTTTGAATTTGGCTCTTTTAAGTTAAATAACCAAACAAGTGGTCTATGATCCGTGTAAATATAAAATTTTCGTCCAAACAAATATGGCCGAAAGTACTTGCAGGCATAAACGATTGCTAGTAGTTCTTTCTCTATAGTCGAATATTTTATTTCCGATTCATTTAGGGTGCGCGAAGCGAATGCTACGGGTTTGTCGTTAGGTACTTGGCCCTGTGAAATAACTGCTCCTAAAGCAAAGTTACTTGCATCCGTGGTTAATATAAATGGCTTGGAATAATCGGGATAAATTAAAATCGGATAATTAATTAATAAATTTTTGCTATGTTCAAATGCGTTTAAAAATTCTTTAGTATGTTGGATTTTAGCGTCTTTTTTAGGACATTGTGTTAGAGGTTTTGTTATCTTTGCAAAATCCTTCACGAAGCGATGGTAGTAACCTAATAAGCCTAGATAAGATTTAATTTCTTTAGAAGTGGTAGGTACCGGGAAATTCTCACCTGCGGAGATTTTACTAGGATCGGGTTTAATTCCATCAGGTGTTACTATGTGTCCGAGATACTGTACTTCCTTTCGGAGAAATTCTGACTTATCGAGCTGTATTTTTAATTTAGAATTACGAAGTTTTACAAAAATGTCTTTTAGTCGTTGAATATGTTCCTGAAGGGATGTGCTAAATATAATGATATCGTCCAAATAAACAAAGCAGGTTTCGTTTTGTAGTCCACGTAAAATATTATTTATAACTCGCTGAAGAATTGCTGGCGCGTTCTTAAGGCCGAAGGGCATTCTCAAAAATTCGTAATGCCCTGTGTCTGTGCTGAAAGCTGTTTTTGGGATATCGGTTGGTTGCATTTCAATTTGGTGGAATCCGTTCGCGAGGTCTAATGTAGTGAAATACTGACTGCGTCCTAATTTGTCTAGAATGTCAGTTATGTTCGGTAGTGGGTATTTGTCATCTATTGTTCGTTCGTTGAGTTTCCTGTAGTCAATTACCATGCGCCATTTTTGTTTTCCAGAGGCGTCCATTTTTTTTGGGACAACCCATATCGGGGATGACCAAGGTGAATTGGAATTTTGAATTATATTTTGTGATAGTAATTTTGAAATTTGATCTTTTACCTCTTGTCGGTGAACTTCTGGATATCTGTAGCTTTTAGTGAAAATTGGGGACTCATTAGTTAATTTAATTTCGTGTTTGACCTGATTGGTAAAACTCAAGGGAATATCTTCACAATGAAAGATATCTCTGAATTCTAAGCAAAGCTTTCTGATTTGTTCGCGTTCTTCGCTGTTACAATGTTCTAGTCTTAAATTTCTGAGATTAGCTTTTAATCGATTATCGATAGATTTATCTAGGGCATGTTCTTCAACATTTTCGAAAAAATTCAGTTCACTTGGGTTTACTGATTCTATAGAAAATGGTCCAAAAATATCGATTTTAATGGGGTTTTCCGTTGGGTTTAAAATAGTGGTAAGAGCAAAATTATTTTCAACATTAACTAAACATTCGGGAAGTTCAGCTTTTCCTAGTTTTGTGTAATTTAAGATTCCTGTGCCGTTACGTAAACTAACAGGTATTTTAATTTTTTGTACCATTCTCGGAGGAATTATTTCAGTTATTGTTTCAAATTGTGTCGAATTTTGTGGTTCTAAATCATTTTCGTTTTGCCTATAAATTGGTATAACTGAATTTGGGCTAACTAAAGTGTTATTACTATAACAAATATCTGCGCCTAATTGAAGTATTAAATCTAAACCTATAAGTCCATCAAATTTTTCTGAAAAATCAAATATGTAGTATTTATGTATACCTTCTGTATTGAAAATTGGAAATAGTGGCAAAATAGCAATTTTGCCATGGAAAGATGTCGCGTGCGCTGTTTGTACTAAGAAAAGTTCATTTTCGACATAATTTGGGAAATATTTAAAGGCTAATTTTGGGCTTAAAAAGGAACGTGTGCTTCCAGAATCGATTAAAAATTTAGCGTCTAATTCGGGTATATAAATATAAGTAAGTTTTATTGACAAATTATTCAGGTGTATTATTTCGTATTGGAATCCTGACCAGTATCTGGAAATTCCTGACTTTCAGTAATAATTTCTGGTTGGGTTTCTTCTTGGTTCGGTAATTCACATATACCGTATTGAGGGTAGCAATAGTTTTCGTAAGCGTCATTGTAATAATAGTCATAATCGGGATAATAATTTGGCTGAGAATAATCAGTATATTCCGGATATTGAACTGAGTCAGTTTTGGGGAAATTTTCGATTACGTCTTGGTTAAAAAGTTCCTGACTTTGAAATGTACGTTGGGGTTGTTTTACAAGTGTACTTGTTGAGGTATCCATTGGTTCTGGTTTCGTTCTAGACATGTTAGTAACATTAGTTTTTTGGGGAAAGTTTGGTCTAAATTGGGGTTGGAAAGGTCTTTGGAAGTTTTGTGTGAAAGTTGGTCTTTGTTGAGTAAAATTTTGAAAATTCGGTCTTTGTTGCATAAAGTTTGGGAAACTTGGTCTTGGTTGATTAAAATGATTAAAAGGTGTTCCAAATGTGGGAGAACGTCCAAATGTAGGTGGTTGGTTAAATGTTGGGGGAATATATTGTGGAAAATTAAAGTTTGGTTGTGGAAATGGTGGTGGTTTAAAATTAGGATTGTTAGGTCTCGGTAAATTTGTTGGTTTTGGTCTGTATGGAATACTATTATGTACTGGTTGTCCAAAATTTTGATTTTGGCCTGTCTTGAAATAAACAAAATTTTCTTCTTCTGTCACAAACGACATTGCCTGTTCAAGAGAATCAGGTTGTTTAAGCCTAACTACAAGCTGTATATTGTAAGGTAAACCATTAATGAAGGTTTTCAGAGCAAATTCTTCATAATGATTAATTTTAACAATTTTTACATTGCGGTCCTCGTTTTGCAAAAAGGAGGCTACGCGTATCTTGGATTCGCATTCCGAACTGTAAGGGTGTTTCATTACGAAATGGTCTTAACGAAATTAGGTCCTGAATAAGACAATCAATACTTCGTTGATCGGCAAAAGTAGCTATTAGTGCGTTTTTTTATTAAAATCCAATTATTTAATTCTGAACGTGATGCAATAAGGTCTGCCGCTCTATCTCTTAAATTACTCAAAATTGTGTCAAATAAACATATATTAATCGGGTCTGCTGCATTTTGGACATTTTGGAAGGCTTTCAGAAAATTTTCACAAGCGTTTACAAATCTTTACAAGAGTTTTGGGTTACCATCGAAAGGGGGTATATTATCAGCTTGATATTTTAAAAGGTTATAATTGATTGCATTACCGTTTGGCATGATTATTGGATTTCCAAGTTCTGAATTTAAATTTAAAGTTAAGTTTTCTACAGAGGATATTAAATTTTCTATATCTTCCATTTTGGGTAAAACACGCACAAAAAGTTAAAACAAAAAGCACAATTTACACTTACACTAGCAGAAAAACGATGATTCTCATTTTCACTCTTCTTTTTTCTTCTTAAACTACGGTGCCTCTAGGACGAGCGATGTGTGTCTCCTCCCAGGCTTCTTAACCTAGGGTTCTGCTCACAGACGATGCTTGTTCTGCTGCAGAGGAGGGTTGGATCGATGCTAGACCACCCTTGCTGACTATCTTGCTCCTGTCATCTCGACGGCTGCTTCACTGACCGTTGGCCCTTGGTATCGACGTTCACGTGGCGAAAGTCCCGATTTTTTTATTCCGCGCGCGCGAATCGCCGACCGATTGGTTCTTTTGCGAATGACCTCTTGAAAGAGACCGAAAGGTACCGATTTTTGGTTTTTCGTTTCGCTAAAAGTCCGAGCGACTGCGCCAGTTAAGGGCTGTCAATGAAAGAAACCGTTTTTAAAAACAATGTTTAATGACGAGCAGCGAACAAGAAGTGTCTGTTGAAATTACATGAGTTATATTTATAAATTCAGAGAAGCAGACTCAGCGTAATGTTATCTTTAGCTACATGTACAAATACAGGGATGTTACTGACGCCTAATGTGTTGAGATATTCGCCAAATTTTAAACAAAATAAAATTGCATAAAGTTACGATCGAGTACAACCCTGTTGCACATGTTTTTATTTATCAGGCGTCGAAGTTAGGTATTTGATTTTAGTTTAGGAGCCAAGGTTTTAAAACATCAATATCGAGAATTCGGTTGTCTTAAAACTATAACAAGACGCCGCCGCGCCGGCGACATTTACATATCATCTTCTAAGCATAATCTGTTTACTTATTCCTTCTAACCCAAACAAAACACGGCCGACTCGACGAACCGGGACCATGTCGCCTGTCGGTTCGATTTAACGGAGACAGGTCCCATATAAATGCACCAAGAAGTATTTTCAATACTAAAAATGCCTAATATGATTTTAAAAATGCACCCCTTTAAAGGATCACAGTAGGCCTGGATTTCGCGGCAATGCCAGACCATAACTTCATAAATGATGAAAATTTAGGGAAATATCTATAAAAAAATTGCCCCGTTCAATTCCTCCAGCCTACTTAGATTTTCAGGGTTGTTAACATAAAAAAACAGACACACTGTACATTGGACTACTAGCATTTTACTTATAGCGTTATAAAGATTATTTCATTAAAATTTAAAAAAGGTCAAATACCCTAGGCTTAAGCCTCGGTTAAAACCTATGACAAAAATCAGTAAAATTATTCGTGCGAGAATATTGTATAGAGAGTGGCCCATTTGAAATGGGGCCACCCCTGTAAAATTTTTATTTTTCATCCGATTTTAGCCGGGGTTTTTTCTAAAGATAAGTCACAAAAAATTCTACTTTTGTGCAAAATTTCAGGTCTCAATCTCAATTTTCAGGGCCTACTACGAATTTGTTTTCGAATAAAAAATGACGAAAATCATTTAGCGATTTTTTTTTTAAATCTGACATCACAGCGTTAATCAGGACACCCTTAGAACCTTATATACCAAATAAAAAATATGCAGGTAGTTCCATTTTGCGGGTTGTCAAAGTTCAGCAAAGTAGGAATTTTAAAGGCATCTGGCAAGTCAAGCAGTGTGCCATGGAATTCCCTCAAAACAGTTGTGTGTTGGTGTGCAAAGATTCAATACAAAAATATACAGGGTATTTTTCTCTGGACCATCTCAAAATGCTGAATTTTTATGAAACTTTATACGAGTACTGGTCATGAGTGCTCTGGAATTATTGAAAAAACCTTAATAAACACAAAAGGTATTTATTTGTTTACAAAATGCCAATCAACAAATAAAAAAAAACAATTTAAATTATCGGACCTTACTCAATAAAGTCACTGTCTAAGATGATACATTTTCTCTGTGTTTCCTGTTTCTTTCCACCTTAAGACTCAGTGTACACCACGTGCGTGGTGATTCAACATTTTGACCCATAAAATGGATTTTTTCGATCTGTAGCAAGCAACACGCATAATTTTAAACTTTTGGTCAATACAAATTTTAATCTAAGTAATTACTCACATTTTGAAACAAAAATTATTTAAAAATATTTATCACAATGGCCGTTATTGTAATAAATAATTTTAAATAATTTTTTCTCAAAATGTGAGTAATTACTTAGATTAAAATTTGTATGTGACCTATCTTTAGAAAAAACCCAGGCTAAAATCGGATGAAAAATAAAAATTCTACAGGAGTGGCCCCATTCCAAATGGGCCACTCTGTACATATTATTTCCACTGCTGAGCTGACTTCTAAAAAAATCTTTCGACCCATTTACTTTGCAAGAATTTCGCTTAGGTAAATATACTTACACGCCCGTTCAAAAATTTTGAAAGGTAAATAAAAATATAATCTGATCATTATTGCTTTTATTATAATAATTTATATATTGTAAAACATTGTGTTATGCACCAGGGGGAAAATTGAGGTGAAAATCTGTTAAAAACTACTATTTAAAATCTTTCAAAGATTTTAAAGTAAGGCAGTTAAGTATATTGAAAATTAAAAATGAAGAAAACATTATTTTTATTTAACCAATAAACCTAATAATTTTAGAGAATTCTTTAGCCAGTATCACAGACCTATATACGAAGCTATATAGGTCTGTGCCAGTATTAAGCAGTATGTATAAGCCGCTTGACTTAAAATCGAGAACTTGGTATAAGCGTAGTTTGTTGCTTTCAATGTTTAACATCTGAAGTTGTCCACATATTCTATGTTAACCTCTTGAGAAGAAACAGTTTTTAAACTTTGCATGTTTATTGTTGGTGGGTGATTGTGTGGTGCAGACGATTTTATTCTTATGGTATTTCCAAATGACAGCAGTCGAGCCTTGCATCTTTTGTTTTCCCGACTACACCTCCACAAACTTTTGGTGGATATCCTCTCTTTCAGCATGTACTCATAACTATTTAAAATCAGTTTAGGATATTTTCTTCCCACGGTAAAGTACACAGTGCCTAAAACAATTTGCTATAAATGTTAGTAAAAAATAAGCAACGAAACACTAATGTGTATAGACAAATAAAAAACAAGAGGAAGATTTTCCAATTTATTACCAACCTGTTACACGGTGCCCTAGTTTTTGGTCTTTTTTAGATCAGAAGGAAAATCCAAAAAGAATAGACGTTTACCAAAAAGCAGATGTTTGTTTAAATACCATAAAGAGGCCCTAAATAGCCTTCAATTTAAATCCAAATTAAATTAAAGAAATCAAATAATGTCTTGAGTCCAAAAAATCGGGAGAAAAGCATTCGGTTGAATTCGCGGAACGCTCTCATTATTAGCTTGGTTTTACTACCGCAATTGGGAAGTGCTGGCGTCCCCTGAACTGCTGTCCTTTGTGAATATTACCAAAGTAACTAGAAACTCAACTAGAGGTATCGCAGGAATAAAGAAGCTACATTTTCTGTGTTCTCACAGAACACCGCGGTGGCGATGTTCGGAAGCATTGCTAACTATTTAGACTGCATGCTTTTCTGGTATGGACCGACCTTGGTTCGAATCGAGGTCGAGGCAGACTGTGCATGCATATGTCTTTATAGAAAAACATGGCTGATGGCCAAGAGCGCTGAACAAAAATGGATTCACGGAATTGCTCCTTAATAGCTGTATCTGTGTGATTTACTAATTTTATTGCCATACTGGGATTACTCCGGTTTTCTATGGAGTTTTCCGTAGTACTTGAGCGAATGCTATCCTAGTTACATCGGGAAACGTCGGCCCTAGCCGATTTCACCTAAAAACAGTCTAGTATTGTAGTCCTATTGTAGGCAAAATTACACATGCCAGTCGATAGTAAAAAAATGCCTTTGCTCACTTATTCCAAAAAACAGTAAAATTTTCTGCAATTGTTACTTGTTGCATAAAACGCGTTTGTTCTTTATGAAGTATTAAAGAATTTCGCTAGATATTTTTGAATAGTTAATTATGTAAAATAATTATAAAATTTAAGAACTGATTAAGAACTGAGCTAAGAAAACAGACCCCTAAAATTGCATCAGAGTAAGTAGTTGTAAACAGACTTGGGTAGAATACCAAAAACCAGTACAGTGTGGATAGAAATTGTGGAATATTGCTTGTATTTCTTAAAATATTCCTCATATCAAAAACATGTTTCAATAAAAGTGTTAGGGGAAATTATTTTGATATAAAGCAATCTTTCGTAGCACAAAAAATGTGGTTGCCATGGTAACCGATTTATTTTTTTTAAATGGCACCATATACTTTTTTTTGTGAAAATTAATACATTGGAACTTTCTGAATACGATACAATACAATTTTAATAGGGTCGCATAAAAAAAAACAAAAAAAAAGTTTCTATTATGCTATTGGCAATGTTTATTAATAGTTATTTATGTACCAAGGCACTGAAGTTCAACTTTTTATTACTCATGTGGAATTTAGTTGCCGAGGCCTCTGGCCTGGCCGAGGTTGAAAAGTTGAAAAGTTTTTTGAAAATCGGCCCATCTTTCGGACACACTGTATATTTGGCTATTTTCATCTATACATACAATAAAAATCAAAACTATATATATGTAAAAACAAAAAATTTAAATATAAGAAATACCGATCATTGTCCACGTTTTATTTTTGTAATCTTATTAGTATTCAAATTTTGAATCCTGTATTCTGATTCTGAATACTGAGATTTGAACATCGGTATTCTTTATAAGATAATCCTCAAGAAATCAGTATTTAAATTACCGAATACAGAATACCTGCTTTAAAAAGTAGCTATAAGAATAAGAATACCTGCTTCTCGGGAGTATTTGAATATGAATACGATTACTGGCAAAATAGATTGAATCAGCAACTATAGATTCTTTCTATAGTCACTGCTTGAATAGGATTCCGAATACTGAGGCTTCGAATACTACCCAAGTCTGGTTGTAAATAAGGACAATTACCTAACTACTTTCCCCAATTAGCATTTATTTGCTTCGGGGTAGCGGATCTAACGAATATTGTAAAGATTTTCGCTTAATATAATTTTGCTGTTTTCGCAATCCAGAAATGCTTCTTAAAGTAAAACAGCTTTCTACTTGAGTACTTTCCTTTAATCTATTTTATCTATAAGTAATTTAATCTTTGGCGATGAATACGACATTTACAACTTGAGCTTTTAAGCTTTCGTAACGTCCTTTAAAGGTCGGCATATGCGTATGTGGCACCGGTTTGATTTTTATGGTCTTTCCTTGAGAATAGAGCCTGGCTCTGCACTTGCACTTGCCCTCTTTTGTACAAGTCCACAGGCTTCTGTCAGTGTATCGACTTTTGATTCTATATTCGTAATCATTCATTACCATCATAGGATTCTTCCTGCCTAAAGTAAAGTAGACGGTACCTAAAATACACGTTTTTTAACTGTCAAGTATTAATATTAATAGAAGGTGAATGTATAAATGAAACAATTATTTGTTCGTTTATAACAATTAGTATTGCAACAATACCTATTACATTTTGTCTTGAGATGTTTCCTGATATTTTTTATGTACTTTCTAGTAGGCATAGCTATAAATTTACGTGTAATTCAGTTTGAAGCGACTCGACCTCTACTGATCACTTAAAAATAAGAGTAGCCAAAAACTGGTTAGATATTGTGTCCACGAGTCCTTCGTCAGTGTTGCCAGATCTACCGTCTACTGATAAAGCCGTATTTCTACCGCTTTAGAGAGCCTTCTACCGTTTTCCAGTTTTAGCTCTGTAAAATACTGCTTTTAGATTGCTACCGCCATCTCTCGGTAATTATCAGGTAATGCGGTCAAGTTAGGGAATTCCTCAGAGTACTGGCGGGGATTTACCATTTTCTGTAATTTATTAGGTATACATGGTGTTTCGAAATTATGGTGCCCACGAAATATGACAGGTTAGAAATCTCATTCTAAACAAAAAGTTCCTTATAAACTTGGGTCTGAAATGCATAATAGAAAATTACAGTTTGAAAAACATACATGGTGATTCAGTTTTTTTCTAGCACACTTCAACAGGTGATAAAAACCATAAGATATGACTATTTGGCCGTATACTTTTCATTTTCGAGATACAGAGTGTTTAAATTGTCAAAAATTTTAACATTTAATTTTTTAACCGTTAAAGATATTCAAACGAAATTCGGTACACAACATGTGTCACAAAATATGACAATACTGATACCAAGTTCTCGTTGCATTTGTTTTATCAAGAAAAATGCTAATACGGCCCTGTAAACAATTTTCTTTTATGCACTTGAATAACTTTTTTATTCTAAGTAAAAATTGTCTCATTGCAGGTTCATCATTTTAGTGCATATTTTCATTCTGCAACAAAAAGATAAAATCAACCGTTGAAATCGGCAAAATGTGCCCCAAAACACCTGTTGACTCCAAAATCCGAAAAATAAAATTCGCAACTACCGCTTTCAAATTTTACAATATAATTGTCCCATTTAAAGTGACAAAAAATTATCCATGAAAGATGTCCTAAAAATGTTTCGCTTTAAACATGGAACAGTTTAAACTGGACAAAATGTTGACACCCTATTTCAAGAAAACCAATGCACATTTCGCATTTTTTCTTGTAATTTTGAACGTACAATTAATTTGTAAGATTTAAATGCGTTAGGTGAAAATATTTTTTTCGAATTTTGGGTTTGGGGTTGGCCACCCCCATTTTGCAAGACCAAAAAGATAACCCCAAAAAGTTATGAGTATAAAACCCATTGCGCTATCCCTCTCTTTTTTTTACAAGAAATTTACAAGAAATTGTTGCGCTTTAGGACTGCACCAAGTATCTATTAAGTTGCTTAATTTCTGTAGAAGTTATTGCAAAAATATTTGTTTTTCAAACTATATTTTTATCACCCTGTAACTTTAATATGCATTCTCGGACCCATGTTTATAGGACTTTCTTGTTAATTACATTTTCTATCTATCATATTACGTTGGCACCATAATTTAAAAATACCCTGCATAATGTGGCTAATTTAGAAAATTTCTCCAGACTAAACTCTAAAAGTGGATTCGTGCAGCTTTCTATAACAATAGCAATAAGAATAATAATAGTAATAGGAATAGCAATAGTTTATTATTCATGCATACCCGGAATAATAATAGTAATAAGCCAAAACTAACAATTTATCAACATAACCATAAAATTTTAAATTTTACAAAAATAATGATTACAGAATTTAAGGATCATCGGAGCTAAAAGGTTGCCCATTATAAAATCTATTTTCATATTAATTTGCAATGTTTGGGACTTTCGCCTTTCGCGAGTTTTCGCGCATGTGTAGATATATGCAATCTTGATATAAGAATAAGAATAAAGTTAAAAGTTAAGGTCAATTCTTATTACTTATTGCTACTACTATTCTTATTCCGGCTGCATGAATAGGCGCAATTAGATCAATAGTTTTAACTTTTATTATTATTAGTATTTTTATTACAATTCTTATAGAAAGCTGCACCTTAAGTACGTTTCTTCCATTAATAGTGTTTTAGGTTAAAATATTAGGTATAATCCGCGTTGGGGGGGGGGGGGGGCATTCTAAGTATTAAATTTTTTTCAATATTTTATTAGAACAAACATTTTATTACAAATTAATAATTCAAATTTTATGATTATTTTAGACACAAGATGGAAAATTCCATATACCGTTTTCTATGGATATTTTGTTTTACGGCTTCTTGAACATTTGATCCGGAAACAGTGCTCTTCGTTGTTTGAGATACAGGGTGATGGAATTGAAAAAAAAATGCCATACGGAATTAAAAAAACTGAAACATGCGTCATTTATCTCAGATGTATTCCAAATGCATCTCAAATATACAGGGTGTTACAAAAGAATAGCTCGCAATCCATTGACTACAAAATATTGGGGCTAATATAAAGTGACTTTTCTCATGTCCTTTTGGCTAAATGACTAAATAAAAGCTCACAAATATCCTACTGGCCCAGTCAAGAAATGGGTTGTAGACAGACTTTTGTGCGCACTTTTTTCACTTTTAGGTTGTGTTCAGAGGTATTTGGAGATGAACGTACCAAAAGCCCTCGGGTCTACGAGGGGAGCTGACTCCAGAGGTTCCCAAAACGTGTTTCTGTTTTTGGTTTTTCTCTTATATCTTAATAATGGTTCGCCCTAGCGAAACCAATGTTATACGCAAACTTTAATCTGACACGATTTAGGACAAAACAGTATACAATGTGTCCCGGTTAAGAATGAACAGCATGGGGATCTTGCAAACAGTGAGAGATAGAACAACGGTTAAATGGGGAAAAAGTTGCGCAATTTTAAGGTCAATAAAATGGTACAAACAGATTTCTAATATCTTTTTTCGTTTTTGGGTTATTTAAAAAAAAATGATATTTTGCGTTTTCGATTTTATTTTTTTCTGAAGTTGTTATCACAGATAGAAAAAAAAGAAAAGCACTTTCTTATTTCACTTTTTAACGGACTTTTAAAGATGGCGTTTTTATATTTTTTCTACAACATTTCGTTTTTGAGAAACCATCTTCAACTTAATTTTTTTAAATACGGACCTGGATTTTTTTTTGCAGATTATGAAAGCACTTTTCATTGCAAATACCATGAGGTATGACACGAAATATTTTAAAAATACTTTGAGACAATTATACTGAAAATTCCTCTTTTTTTTTTCATTCATTTTTTTCTAATGCGGCTCTGTATTTAATAATAAGAAGTCTAAGTATTACTCAATATTGTCAATAATTTAACTTACAACTTATCTTTCAATCGGAGAACAAAAAAAGGGCGGCAAAGACTAATAACAGTCACATACGATAATAAAAAATAAATAAAATTCCTCCACCTAGAAGGCTTTGAACCAACGAAACCAACCCCTTGTCATTTGTCATAACTCCCACTGTATCATTTAGTTAATAATTTGGATTATTAGAAATGAAGGGTGCTTTTTCAAATGACGACAAATTTAACATGTTAGCATCTTGTGTCACAGAAATAGTGTAGAGGCCGAACGAATGTATTGTTGCAATTAATAAATGGCAAAAGTTATTGGTTTCATTGGCTTAAAGCCTTCTTCTCACAATTAGAAAAAGCGAAGAATTTACTCCAAAACACAATGCGACACTATTTGCTGTACAACAGAGGAAAACACTTACCAGCCTGGGCCGTGTTTAAAAATATTAAGGTATCGAAGTAAAAATAAACTGTACCTAAGTTAAATTGTTGACAATACTTATTAATATTTAGACTTATTGTTATTAAATACAGGGCCGCAATAGAAAGAAATGAATGGAAATAAAAAATTTTCAGTATAATAATTGTCTCAAAACATTTTAAAAATATTTCGTGTCATACATCATGGTATTTGCAATGAAAAGTGCTTTCAAAATCTGCAAAAAAAAATACAGGTCCATATTTAAAAAAATTAAGTTGAAGATGCTTTCTCAAAAACGAAATGTTGTAGACCAAATCTAAAAACGCCATCTTAAAGCCCGTTAAAAAGTGCCATACGAAAGAGTTTCCTTTTTTCTATCTGTGATAACAACTTCTTTTTCAAAATAACTCAAAAACTATAAAAGGTATTAGAAATCTGTTTGTACCTACCATTTTATTGACCTTAAAATTGCGCAACTTTTTCCCCATTTAGCCGTTGTGCTATCTCTCACCGGTTGCAAGATCCGCATACTGTTCATTCTTATCCGGGACACATTGTATATTCATTTTTTCTGTCTCTAACCGTTTTAGAGTTTTAACCCGTTTTAAACCAGACGCCAGGATTGTGGACATAATATACCTAATGTCTCGTCACCTTACAGTTTCCGTCATGTGGCCAATTTATTAGTGCCCTTCAGTGTTCCCACAAAGTCCATTGCGTAAGTGGCTTTCTGATGTCAACATGGCGGAAAAGTGTGTTATTAAATATTTGATCAACGTATTTACTGACGGTGATGTAGATATTGCGGATGTCTGAGATGGGAATGTCATCACTTTGAAAAGCCAGCAAAACGAAGGAAGGACATCAGGGCCTAAAATTTCTTAATGTTCATATCTTGTGTAAAAAACTACAACAGTGCCAATAATATTCAGGCTCACAACCTACAAAAGGTAACGATTTTAGCATACTTTTCGCATACCATAACCACTTCACCAACGGATGTCGTGAGAGCACCCAAGGTCTGCGGTCGAGTAACGGCAACTGAATATGAAAATATTGTTATGGATTTTGCAAGCAGGTGTATCAAATGAACCATATTTGTCAGTATTTTATGAAGGCGGGCAATCAGAACACATTATAATTAACTTATATCAATTATTACAAAGTTTTGAAGTCTTCTTGTTTTTTAGGTTTCTAAAGGAAGACTTCGCTTTGGGAATGGCTGACTAAATTAGCTAGTAGCATAGCAACCACTCCACCACAACAAATTTTGCGGATACTGGATATAGAAATAGGGCGAGTTTTTAAAGTCATCATAAATATGTGATGGAATCCATCAGTGCAACGTGATTGAATCTTTCAACAATTTCGGCACATCTGATTGGCTTGATGCATATTTGTGTTGACTTTAAAAACTCGCCCATATTATATTCAATGCTGGAAGAAATATTAGGACATGACGAATCTGTCGCATCGACAAGCAAATGTGTGAAGAATTATGATAATTTAGCAAAACTGTGCGACAAATAAAATATCAAACACAAAATCATTTTTTTAACGCCTATTTCGAATTTTGTATAAAATCTCCGACTTTAGAACAATGCTGCATTAGGTATACCATTTTAAAATATTTGCTTCATTTAGGGTTCAAGATGGCTGCCAAATATTTCCCCGATCGCGGTCGAACGTGATATGTATAATATGTTTCTGTCGATATTGAGGGGGAAATCACTAAGGAATTTTAGTATAAACACTTCAGGAATTCCGAGGAATCACAGTGTACTTACTTGGAATTACTTGGAATTCCGAAGAATTCCAAGGAATTCGAGGAATTACGAGGAATTCCACGGAATTGCTGTGGAATTACATGGAATTACTGTTGTGTAGGAATTTTTAGTGTACAAAATTTAACCAGTGATTTCCCCCTCGGTTGTTATTATTTATAGGTATGTATATGAATATTGGGTACCTACATTTTTTACGTAGACATAATAGCAATTTTTGAATGACACAATGAAACATATTTTTTTTATTCTAAATTAAAGATGATACCTACTAAAGATATTTCTGAAATATAATTGTGACAATCAATATTATAATTCAGTTCTCACAAGTTGGTCTCGCAATTCAGACATTCTACAATGTACTGTTCGTGTACTCAATATAAACACTTTGAGAATGCAACAGTGACTTCATATCGCTTGCAAATGTCTTTGCATGGTTGTGCTGAACATTTTTTATACGCACTACTTTCCCAAATGTTGCCAATCTGACTCTGCATCCCACTTTGTTTTCTTGTGTGCAACTCCAGATATTTCTCTTGGGCCGCCGTTCCTTCAATTTGAACTCATAATTGTCCATGACCAGAATGGGATATTTTCTACCAGAAGTGAAGTAAACTTTCCCTGGAACTTTGGACAAATTTAGTTGTTAAACTAAGTATATTTGTTTATATTACTTAATTATAATATTTAGATCAATTTACAAGTTGATTCAAATTATATGGTCCATCATTTGCTGCCAGTTTCAATAATTATGCAACTATATAATATAATGTAAAAAACAATATTTGTCAAAATTCTGCTTAAAACTAAAAAAAAAACGCGCTTGAAATCGAGTCAAATATGCAGATATAATTTACTACAATCAAAATATTTTTTTACCATGTCGAAATTCCCATTCGAGAAGCTTTAGAACATACACTGTATACTTTAAAATCGACCAAGAATAAGGCAAAAAATTATAATCTAAGTTTATTATTTGTATATTCCATAAAGACAGTTTGAGAATGTAAAAGAGACTGGGTGCTTCCTGCGAATGTCCTTGCATGGTTATGTTGGACATTTTTTATTCGTACAACTTTTCCGAAAGTGGAAAGTCTAGCCCTGCACCCCATTTTGGTCTCTTGAGTGCAACTCCAGATGTTCCTGTTCGGATATCGCACTTTTAATTTGAATTCGTAGTTATCCATAACCAATATGGGGTGTTTTCTACCGGAAGTGAAGTAAACTTTTCCTGTAACTTTTAAAAAATTGTGAGTTTTTAATATAAGAGGACATGCGGAGTGACGACTTTGATTTTAGTAGACAATATGCTATAAGCAAACAAAGGTTTAAACTTTTTCCAAGTAGGTAATGGTAGGTAAATATAATTTCCTCTAAGAAAATTTATTAGCGAATAGTCATTGCTTTGGAGATTATAATAGTACCACAGACCTATATAGCTTAGCGAAGCTATATAGGTCTGTGATAGTACCTACCCCCCGTTAGCTAGCTAAACCGAAAGTCAAAATCTCCGGCCTTCAAAAAGTTCTCATCATATTGGGAAAACTTTTAATTCGTTCTTTATTTTAAAATCACCGTCACCAAGTGGAGGAGCGGTTGCGAGCAGATTGTTATATTGTTAGAATAACAACCAAGGGGAGAAACAGAATTAAAGGATTCCAGGCAATAAGTATGATAAAAAAATGCAATTTTGGGTATTTTGCAAAATTATCCTCGAGAAATAGGAAGTTATTTAGTTTCATTTAACCCGAATGTCCCAACTTATTATCACTATGTTACCGAGGCGACGCCTATGAAACAATCAATACCTACTTACTGATGCAACGCTCTGTTTTATTGGAATATCTCTAACATTTCGGTATACATGGTATCCCAACGAAAACTTGACCCCCCCAAAAATTCGAAAATCGAACAATATTTGAAAATTCGCCGAGACCCGTCGATTTTTGTTTTTGGGGGAGCTTTTTTGACAGTCAAGCCAACCCGATATGTTCATCCCCCTAATCCCTAGCAACCCCAACTTTAAAATTTCAAATGGAACTACCCCCCTGTGGCGCATCATTTTAAAGCCCTTTTTATCGAGAATACAGTGATGTATCGTTTTTAGAATTCTGTTTGAATTTGACCGAATTATTGGCTAAAAACGGAAAGTTGACAATCCACTGCAGTACGCGTAGTAATTTCTACACAAATGCCCGCCACTATTAAGTTTTTTATCTACTACACACGACCAAATTACATAGTTTTTATTGACGTCTCGATCAGTTTACAAAAAAGTCACAAATGAAAAAGCAGAAGCAAAACAAAAAAAGTTCATACGAATTCAAACCTTATATCTTTTTAAAATATGTAACAAAAAGTCATGGTCACAAAAAAGTTCCCGTTTTTTGGTTAGAAAACCACGAAATCGTTACTTTCAGCCTGCTATTGAAAGTGGAAACGTAGTTTGGAAATGGTTTGTTTATTCTATCGAGGAAAGGGTAGAAATAGAAATTGTTGCAATTTGTTATCGAAATCATGATTGCGCTAAAGCTACAGCACGAATTGCAACAATTTGTAACCTTTCCATGTTAGAATAAACCATTTCAAAAACACGTTTACACTTTCAATCGCAGGCTGAAGCTAACGATTTCGTAGTTACAAGCAAAAAACGGGGACCTTTTTGTGACAGTGACTTTTTGTTACATATTTTAAATAGATATAAGGTTTGAATTCGTATGAACTTTTTTGTTTTGCTTCAGCTTTTTCATTTGTGACTTTTTTGTAAACTGATCGACACGTCAATAAAAACTAGGTAATTTGGTGGTGTGTAGTAGATAAAAAACTTAATAGTGGCGGGCATTTGTGTAGAAATTACTACGCGTACTGCAGTGGATTGTCAACTTTCCGTTTTTAGCCAATAATTCTGTCAAATCTCAACAGAATTCTAAAAACGATACATCACTGTATTCGCAATAAAAAGGGCTTTAAAATGATGCGCCACAAGGGGGTAGTTCCATTTGAAATTTTAAAGTTGGGGTTGCTAGGGATTAGTGGGATGAACATATCGGGTTGGCTTGACTGTCAAAAAAGCTCCCCCCAAGAACAAAAATCGACGGGTCTCGGCGAATTTACAAATATTATTCGGTTTTCGAATTTTTGTGGGGGGGTAAAGTTTTCGTTGGGATTCCCTGTATAAGACACTTGTTCGGAATGATTACCAAAAAGGAATCTTGACAATAACCCAAAAACACTTAAGAACGAGTTTTAATTCGGTAAATATCGCACATAAAAACGACGTTACATGGAGCCATTTAATTGGCTTACTCAAACGTGGTTTGTCAAAAAGAAGTTTCATAGAAATCACTAAAAATGGGCTTATTTGTTAAAATTTCAAATTCAATTTGAAAGAGTTGTTTCTTCTAAATTTTACATAATTGAACCTACCAAATTGCTGAATATGTTAAAAACTTGTAACTTTGGAAAATCTATTCACTATATTCTATTAACTTGTTATTACTAAATATCGACAAAAATATGCCTTCTTCAAAATAAAATGATATTAATGCTTTAATTTTTTTTATGTTTGATGCAAAAATGATGAATCATCAAGCATTTAGGATAAGTATAAAATCTATTGAAACTAAATTATGCCAAAATAATATTAAATTTTAACTTTGAGGGTATCTTAAAAATTCAGTAATTAAGATGAAAGGGAGTTTCTTCCAAAAAGTGGTGAATTTAGGTTAGATAAATAGTTTGATTATTTTATATTGATCATTTAAATTTATTATTATTTTGTCATTAATCTGGTACTGGAAAGTTTTATGTAATAGATAAACGCTTGACGTTACATCAAGTTTGCGTCAAACATACAGAATTTAAAAGCACTAATATCATTTTCTTTTAAAAATACTGATAAATGATGATAAAAACTAGTACAAAATAGTTTTTTACGAAGTTACAAGCTTTTAAAATTTTCAGAAATTTCACAAACATAAAAAAATTGCAAAAATCTTAAATCTTTTTATAGAGCGTTGAAATTTAGTCCTACCTACGTTTATGTAGATTCGAAAAAGATTTTTTTTTAAATATTTGAAATAATAAATATAGCGAAAGCCACGTGATCATGTTTGAGTGGCTCTTTTTTCATGTTTTTTTTAAGCAAAAGTTAACCCCAAAGTTGAATTTCACAATAAATCATTAATTGGAAATGTTCCCCTATATAACCGAACTTCTTGGAGGACTGTTTTATCGGCATAACAGGCAAAGGATAATCGGTTGGAAAGTTATTCTTGAAGAACACTGTATATAAGTATATCTTAGTTATTTAGATGAAAATACAACATAATTATATTGATGCATAATACAGATTCAATCAAAATTTATATTTGAAAAATCGTCAAGGAACAATAATTATTTAAGATTTGACAATAAAAAATAGATGTTAAGATAATATATAATTGACCCCCCTGTTGTACAGGGTGCCTCACGAAAGCTTTACCCCTTGCAACTTTTATTTTTGGACTACGGTTGAAATTACATTAAACTTTACACCAGTCAGTACCTTCTGACGTTTTTGAAATATATTTTATTTTATAATGCACAGAATATGGAGAAGGGCTTTTTTACATTTTTTAAATTTTTAATACCTACAAAACGTGTTCGCAAACACTGCGTCTTCATTATTTATACAGGGAGCTGACACATTTTTTCAAACTAAGTTATTGAAGAGATATCACAAAAATTTGAGCTTGATGCTTAACTTTGATAACCTAAAATAAAAAAATTGTAGTCTAAAATTTTCGCGCGGCACCCATAGCACTACTAGCTAGGAGTATTGCAAGGTTTACATTTATTATTAGTAGATATCATTATCCCCTAAAATTGTCCACATATTCAACATGTATTTCTTGCGAAGAAAGTGCTTCAAAACCTTGAGTGTATGTTGGTGGATGATTATGCGGTGAAGATAGTTTTATTCTAATTGTTTTGCCAAACGACAAAAGTCTAGCTTTGCACTTGTTGCTCTCTCTTGTGCATCTCCATAAGCTTTTAGACGCCATCCGCTCCTTGAGCTTGTATTCATAGTTATTCAGTATCATCTTTGGGTATTTTCTTCCGAGTGTAAAATAAACCAATACTAAAAAAATAGATGTTTAGTCAAATATTTTATTTTACTCACTCGCAAACTGAAATGTAATAAAAACAACTCTGTACTTATAAACTACTTATTCCTTAGAAAAACCTTAGAGTACTTTACCAAGTATTTTTGGACCTAAAGCAGAAATTAGTCTAACTGTGTTTTTATTATCAGCTTCCTTTCGGCATGTTTTCTGCTCCAGGCGCACATAGGTACAATATTTTTTCTACATGACATAACAATTTCATGAAATTATTTGTTGGTTGTGTTCTATCAAAAAACAAAAACTGTGTATAGGTACAGGGTGATCATTTTTAGACGCCCAGTTCGCTGTTGGTGGAAAATGGTCAAAGATATGGAGATATTGTATATGGAAAATTATATGGGGTGTATAAAGGAATAAATTGTCCCATTTAGCAACTCTTTGCAAATACGACGCTAGGCGTCGCGACGCCAAGAAATATTTTCCCACCAACATATATCTTTTGTTACATCGTTCTAAATCCTTAATTTTTGTGAACATTTTTTATTAACGCCATTTTTCTTTATTATCTTCCGTTAAAAGGTTATTTTTCAAAAACGCATTAAAATATTAATTTTAGTTATTCGCAAATGACGTAGCATTTCCAATGATTTTATTTTTGGGGACCCGACCCTTTATTTGTGTGAAAGATCTTCAAACCGCGTCTTTTGACCTTACCGTTGTCAACATGCAAGTCCAGTGCCGGCTACACTTTTTTTATATCCCCCATTTTCACCAAATGCATTTAGCGCTTTTTTTGTTTAAAATCGGACACTACAGAGTTAATAAGGACACCACAGAACCCATCCTCCCTATTATACCAAATTTGAAAAAAATATATGCAGGAAGTTCTATTCTACAGGAAGGCAAAATTTAGCAAAATAAAAATTTTAAAGGAATCTGGTGGGACAAGAGTCAAGTATGAAGCTATGGAATTACCTCAAAACAGTTGAATGGCCAACAGGACCACACAGGTTATTGATATGCAAAGATCCAATAACAAATTTACAACCTGTATTTTCTCTGTGCTAACTCAAAGTGCTAAATTTTTTTAAACTTTACTTTACTCGAGAGCGATAAAAATCGGTTGGTGTATAAAAATCGCCGCAGAAATTATAAATGAACTACGTCTAAAATTTACAGAAGCCTGACAGTCAGTATGTCCAGATAAGTGTGTGCCACAAGAGAAACCCATAGAAAAAGGTATAATTTTATTAGAGGATAGCTTTGTCGAGTAAAGTCCCATAATTTAAATCGTTTTTTACTTGTTGGGTGATACTTTGTAAAAAATAGATTATTTTTCATTTATTAATACATTTCCAATAATTTATAATAGTTCCAAATTCAGCACTTTGAGATGACACAGAGAAAAACAATCTGTATATTTGTTATTGGATCTTTGCACACCAATAGATACCTTGTAGAGTCCTGTTGACTATTCAACTGTTTTGAGGTAATTCCATGGCATACTTGACTCTTGATTTGCCAGATGCCTTGAAAATTAATATTTTGCCAAATTTTGGTACTCTGTAGAATAGAATTCTCTGTATACTTTTTGTTCAAATTTGGTATAATATGCTGGTTCTGTGGTGTCCTGATTAACGCGCGGTGCCAGATTTTACACAAGAAAATCGCTAAATGTATTTAGTAAAAATTGAGTGTATACAAAATTGTAACCGCCTAGCCTCCTATTTGCAAAGAGGCGCTAAATGGTAAAATTTATTCCTTTATACACCCTATATCATGTCCTATATATAACGTCTCCATATCTTTTACCGTTTTCCACCAACAGAGGCTGGGCGTCTAAAAATAATCACCCTGTAAGTACACTGTCGCTCCCAGTTTGTCTCAGGTCCTACTTTTATATGGGAGGCGGGGCTTCAATTGGACCTGCTCGCGCTCCCTACTAGTTCAGGAATATTACGTTTTTATTCCGACAAAATTCATACAGTTTTGAAAATTTTGAGTTTTTCTAGATTATATCGGCAACCGTGTAATTTTCGACAAAAAAACCTATATACAAAATTGTTCCTTGGAAAATTCTCTATCAAAAAGGTTTTTAACCCTTTTTTCCTAAAATTACTAATAACCTGGGAAATATGGCGCAAACATAAGGGTTTCTCTATCAAAAAGGTTTTTAACACTTTTTTCCTAAAATTACTAATAACCTAGGAAATATGGCGCAAACACAGGGTTGGTTCCGATTAGCACTCTCTACTGTACGATCTAAAACGTTCAACGCTTAAAATAGCAGTATATAGGCACTAAAATGTATTTACAATTTTAATAAATAAACAACTTTCACCCCTCACCTCTATAAAAAGAAAGTGTTGTACTTATTTCCACACCACCCTAGAGGTAAAGTACTTGGCGCTTTTTTTAAAGTGGTATCCCCTGTAGGTCTAATCCACTAATTATCAAATGTTAATTATAAATCTTGATCGTCTTCCACAGATTCAACATTTAAGCATGATTGTCCATGGCAATGATAACACATTGTAGAGCAACGCAAGCCTGCTCTTCTGCAACTACACCTGTATTCGCACCCTAATTTACATGAACATGAAATAAGCGTTAAAACAGATTCGGGAGCTGGTTCTTTTTTATAGTCATTGTTGGGATTAATATATCGCCAACTTTTTTCCACCCCCAATCGGTACCTTTGAGCGTCACATTTTTCCATGTTTGAATTTGGTGAAAAACTCGATAAGAGTGTTGCCGAGTGGCAGCAGAAGTTGGTGGAAGTTTTGACAACATAACAGTGTTGCTGGCTTTACCAACTAGTCTGTTAAAAGACATTATTTTAGCTTTATACAACTGTACCTCGGCAGAAGAAAGTCTAGATGAATACAGATTTATGTCTTTTAACAGACTAGTTGGTAAAGCCAGCAACACTGTTATGTTGTCAAAACTTCCACCAACTTCTGCTGCCGCTCGGCAACACTCTTATCGAGTTTTTCACCAAATTCAAACATGGAAAAATGTGACGCTCAAAGCTACCGATTGGGGGTGGAAAAAAGTTGGCGGTACCTATATTAATCCCAACAATGACTATAAAAGAACCAGCTCCCGAATCTGTTTTAACTCTTATTTCATGTTCATGTAAATTAGGGTGCGAATACAGGTGTAGTTGCAGAAGAGCAGGCTTACGTTGCTCTACAATGTGTTATCATTGCCATGGACAATCATGCTTAAATGTTGAATCTGTGGAAGACGACCAAGATTTATAATTAACATTTGGTAATTAGTGGATTAGGCCTACGGGGGATACCACTTAAAAAAAAAGCGCCAAGTACTTTACCTCTATAGGGTGGTGTAGAAATAAGTACAATACTGTCTTTTTTTAGAGGTGAGGGGGTGAAAGTTGTTTATTTATTAAAATTGTAAATACATTTTAGTGCCTACTGCTATTTTAAGCGTTCAACGTTTTAGATCATACTGTAGAGTGTGCTAATCGGAACCAACCCTTATGTTTGCGCCATATTTCCCAGGTTATTAGTAATTTTAGGAAAAAAGTGTTAAAAACCTTTTTGATAGAGAATTTTCCAAGGAACAATTTTGTATATAGGTATTTTTGTCGAAAATTACACGGTTGCCGATATAATCTAGAAAAACTCAAAATGGGGGTAGAAAGGACGTCCTAGGGGATGAAGCACACAATTTAGGGATGGGAACTTTTCGGTTTATTATTACATATGCTGTCCTGATTATTTCCACCAATCTTCAAAACTTTATGAATTTTGTCGGATATATCGCACTTTCGACCGTAATATTCCTGAACTATACCTTTGGTATAAAGCATAAACCTCGTGCTTGTTTATCCATACCAAAAAAATCGCTTAAGCGAGACGTCGCCCCACCTCCTACCGAATAATATTGCAAAACAGACGAAGCTAAGCAGGAATCGGTTTGTTTCTGGCAAAATCGGACCTAGGATCGCACATAGGATACTATAATATTACGCTAACTTTACTACAATAATTGTGGGCAAATGGAAAGCGACAGTGTATAATGTATTATTTGTTGTTATAAGAAAATGTTACAAAGGATAGGTATAGTACAAATGGAAAACTTACCTACGATACATTTATTGTATAGTCATAGAGCAATATATACTTACATATAATAATGTTAGAACTAAAGTATATATCTTCAGATATATATTTTTTTTTCAATGAAATACCAATTTCTAACATTTCTAATTTTCATTTCTTATTGAAGTATTGCTCAGACATAACTTATAAAATTTAATAATCTAAGTTCTATCCTTTGAAAACTATACACATGTCGGCCATAAGAAAGGCGAAACTTATTTACAGTAGGTATCTCGCAAAGAAATAATATGAATATCTCCAATAAACTACTAAAAAGGTGTCCGAATAATTGACTTGGTGTACCGTGTGCATTGGTGATATTTTTGTGTAGTTTTTTATACAACAAAGTTAAATATTTTGATTTTTCGATTTTTATTGGATTCGGAAAGAAACCAAAGTAGGCTAATTATTTTAAAATTTATATAGAGACATAATTTTCCATTATAATAACTTTATAATCGGAATAACTTGATTTAGTAAAAATCTGCTGTATTTTTGACAGAAAAAGGATTCGACTCCAAAGAAAATACTATTTTCTCAAACGTAAAAACTCAAACTACGAAAAACATTTTCTAATTAATCAGGGCTGTATTTCGAAATATTAAATTCATATTCAAATTTCTTTAACAAAAAATACTTTTAACATCGGGACGCATTATATACTAATATGCTCGATTAAATGAATCGTCTATACTAGGAAGTAAAAAAATAGCAGTTATTTTCAAGAGCAAAGAAATAGCGTTGACTGACGCATATACAGGGACCGGCAGAAAGTTGGACACAAAAATTTAATATTTTTAAACTCTGATTTCGATTAATTTAAATTTCTAGCTGCTAATCGAACAAAATTAAAGTTTAGTAGCAAATTCATGTGTTATCTGATGATAAGTTGCGCTTGCGGTATTTTGTTTTTTGTAATACACAGGGTGGTCGAAAAAAAATACAAAAAAGTTAAATTTCTTTTTTTTTACCAGGTGGCTGTGACTTTAAATCTGACGTCCACCTTTGGTTCCAAATAACTTTTGTAAGTAACTTTTTACCGTATTTTAAAAAATAAGGGTACTTTACTCTTGAGTTATTTTGACATTTTTAAATCTACCTCGTATCCAAAAAGAGATATTTAAATTTTGATATGTGCGTTTTGAGTTTAAAATGATGCACCAACTTTTATCAAGAATAAAATTTTCTGAGAAAGTAATAATAAAAAAGTTTTCCATTTGTGTCCAAGTTTCTGCCGGTCTCTGTATATGGCTTCTCACGGCTGATGTATAGCTTTATGTCATGGAAAACAGATAACGCTGATGGATAACAATGAATTTTGCATTCTGTTTTGTCCCCGGAAAGCGGATGGCGAGACGAAAGACTATTAGATGTGACCGCCGTGAGCAGTCTTTATTAATAAGTCAGTGAACGGTTTTTGCGGGATATAAAAAAAGATGCAAACAATTAAATCACTAACAATATCGTAGTAGGTACTATCGGGGCTATGGGAGGTACCCAAAGTAAACTAAAACGCATTTCTTACACGTACACGCCGTTATTTACTTCAAAAAAGGTTTAGGGTGAGAATCTGCTTTGAGGAAAATATGGTGTAACGCTAAGTAGACGCAAGCAGAGGTGGTTCAACAACAATGCTATTTCTGTCTTCTTGTCTGAGGTAATTTTTTAAACATATGCCCTCCTTCTTTAAGAGTTTCCAAGTCAGAGCGGCTCAAAAATATCTAGTAAAATAAATATTATACAATAGAAAATATGCAGCACCTTTTAGCACAGAAAATATAGCCTACGGCAACATAAGTCTTATCAGCATTGAGCGTGTAAAATAGCTATATACGTATCTATCGAATTTTGACCGGCTTCTCGTTAATATAGGGCGCGTGGGTGCAGAATCGTAGAGCCCTACACTCTTCCAAAGCCAACGGCAGCTATGCGGCGATCTTTGCCACTTTCCTTTATATGTTTCAATGAAGAAGATATGCACAATCCGGCAACATGGTACCAAAACCGGGCCGCCTGTGTCTAAACTTGACCTGATTGCCGCGTCATCTCTTAGAGAGTAGCATTAGCTGCATTCAAGTTTGCGCTTGCGTACATAGAAGGAAGCCCATCAGCTTCCTTTCGTGAACTCTAATGTAAGCTATATTTTCTGTGCTATATTAACCCACATTTTCACATGGCATTACAGATCATATTAAGCAAAGTTCTTGGGATTAAAAGCAAATCTGTGAATTGATCTTATGACATTATGTTGTGTTTCCCACAAACTTAATTTTGATTTTTGCACTACAAATAGTAGAATATAAAGCGTGTCCCGAATTGCATACGCCAAACATCACCAGGTGATAGAACTTTTTAAAATACCTAAGAGTTTAGGTACCTACAGCAGAAACTCTTTGAAATAAGGGGACCCAGCATTTACATACTTTCCAAAGTGAGGCCTATTCTTTTCAGTCTATAGGGGTGTCAATGTTGACATATATATTTTATTGGAGACTCTTAATAATATATAACAACCATGATAATAATAAACAATGAGGTTGTGTGGTGACTTCATTATTGGTAAACATAAATCATAATTTTCATGATTTCTAAAAATTAGACAACAATGTTGTGTCACCAAGTACAGAATATGATGACTAATATACAAATTTATTTTATAATTTAGTGATTTAGAGTAATTATTTCCGGGAATCGAAGTAATAAAAATATTGTGATAAGGCTGTGGCGAGTTTGTAGAAAGCATAATAGGCATTCACATTCAACTTTCCAGGGACATGAAAAAAATCTAGTTAGGTTACAACAATTTTCAGTGGCGTGTTCTCGTCAGGAAGGTGGGTTAAATCAGGCCCTATGAAAAACATTAATGAATCATTTACAGATTGTCGCTATTGCACCTTGTTAGCGGGTTCCTCGATCCGTTTGTAATAATAAGTTTCGTTCCCTTGTTGAATGTACCTACCCAAAGATCTTTCACAGTTTTCGGTATGAACCAACATTTTTAATAATATGGTTTTTCTCTAATTTTATTTCTCTCCAACATCATCAAGGTGAATGAATATGGTAGCTCACAAACTTAAAATAATCTCGTAGAAAAACTGTATAGAATGCTGTATAGAATGCTGTAGGCATTAAACCAAGATATAAACTGAAGACTTAACTGAAGCTATCTGCTTAATGTAAAATTTACGAACTTTACGTTACGTATTTCCTATTAATTCTAGGATCCCTTAGGATGATACCCGAAGAACCAGGTAGGAATTATTGTGATTCCAGGAGGCAACACCGTTATATAAGAGAGCAGAAATATGCTGGCATCGTTTTCTTGCCCGCGATTTTGATATAAAGTCATTTAAAAAAGGTGCATTAACTTACATGTCTGAGTATCTGGAAATTAGGGAACTAACCTGCTACCAGAAGAATAAGTAAATACTAAAAAAAACAATTTTCATGAGTTAGAAACAATTTATTTTCAATTTCTTGTTTAATTTTTTCTTTCTTGTTTAATTTTTTTCACAGTTTATTCCTACATAATGTCCAATTATTTGAATGTCCCCTTATTTTAAAGAAACTCTTTGTTTACATACTTTCGCTCAGATGATATCGTTTCAGGTTACCTATTTTATTACAAATACATGTTTGTAGCTTAACAATTTTGTCGTGCTTGATGCAAAATAATCAGATTTATTATCTACCTACTACCTATTTAGTACCTACCTAGATACACATGCAAAGAGAAAGGCAACAAAATAATATTTTATAGTAATAATTCACAATTTAAGTACATATTTTCTAAGTAAGCATTTTTTGCCTCTTTATGCTTTTAAAAACTTTTAGTAAAATATCATATTATAATGATGTATACAGGATGGTCCAAACTTTATCAGCAATACTTTAAAAACTGCTAGAAAATTTCAAAAAGGAGATTTTTCCTATAAACATATATCGAAATCCTTATGGTTTTCGATATACAGGGCGTCAAAGTTTTATTTTTCAAATTTTCTTTTATTTTTTTTCTAAATACTATAATTTAAAAATAATTCAGCCCATCTACTTCCACCAGTGTCGGACAGACGGGGGTCAACCATCATATTTTTTAATAAAAAAAATGGTACGACACTGGAAAAGTAATCATTTTTACCTTCACTAAATTTCCCAATAAATTCTAAGAAAAAACTATTCTTGACTTTTTTCGAAAAATGTACCGTTTGTCAAAAATTCACTTTTGTGCATTTTAATTTTTTAGCAGAAGAAAATCAAACTAGGCCTAGGCTCCCGAAATCTTGCACACCTACTGAGTTTTTAATTCCGAACAACTTTCCTTAATAACATTTGGTCCTAAAACCTACAAAAAGGTTTCTAGATGTGAAAAATCATGTGTCCTAGGAATTAAAAAAATCTAATTTTTCGCACCAGTAAAGTGGGCTTTAGGTAGGTCTTACGGAAACTATAAGGATTTCGATATACGTTTATAGGAAAAAATCTCCTTTTTTGGAAATTTCTAGCAGTTTTTAAAGTATTGCTGATAAAGTTTGGACCACCCTGTATATCAAATGTTCAGAATTGTATTAGAAAAACAACAGTTGGGAAGGAAAATTTGTTGTGTGCTTCGAAACAACTTTTCTTATTTTATTCTTCTTATTATTAGAATCATACGTATAAATTAATATACTTTCTAAGATTTTTAGAGAATATTTTTAAAACTGAATTCATTCCTTCATATAAGATAGGTAAATATTACAAATTATTTTTGTGCTGTCTAATTATAATTTAAGCCATTTCAAATAAACATCAGTTATTTCCAGGGGACGCTATTCATGTAACCAAAACTCGTCCGCTTCGCGCATGTGACGTCACTCGCAGCGTCTTATTTAAATGTTTACTGTTTGGCTCTACGTTTTCATATTTTTGATGGTCTGCGTGATTTTGTATTTTAGGAACACATTGTTATTAACAATATATATCTTTAACAACCCAAAATATTATAAATATAATAAAATAAATATATAAAATTACCTAATAGACATGAAAATAAGAACAAAAATTGCCGGTCGATTTCAATGTTTTATTTTTGTTTATACACTTTGCAAAGTCGCACTTTCAGCAAAGTGCTTGGAACAAACATAGGATGTTTTAACGTTGAACTTGTCCTTTCTCCCTGTAGCATGAATCCATTTTTTGCATATATCAATAACTGTTTTCGGGAAACGGAAAAACTTTACGTTGGGCACGGTTTTTTTTTTTTTCGACTCAGAATTGCATCCGTACACTGCACAACGCATTGTTTTTTGATCATTAAAAAGCAAGAAAACCCGAAAAACACTCGCAAATTAGATCACTGCACATTGTATTATGTGACAATTAACACTCAAAAATCTATAGAAAATAACCCGGAAATACTCGAAAACACTTGAAACACCCGAAGAACACTCCAAAATTCTCTAAAACACTTAAAAACTACAAAAAATGCAGCTACTGCAAGTAATTAGAATGGCGAAAACGACTGTGTCGGCGCCTGTCAGCACCGACAGCTGATTAAACGCTGCGGGTGACGTAGTTCTCCCCACTTAGGCTCCGCCCATCATGCGCAATATCTTATCTTTGTTGGTTGTATCATGAGTTATTTCTAACAAATTTAAAGGTTATGTGCATTACGAAGAGAAATATTGTGCCCCCTTTAGAATATATGGCACTGGTTATACAATACATGTCACATAAAACTTGATGGCAGTTGGACAATGACATATAACATAACCTTGTGCAAGTCTTCTTGTGGTCTCCTTATGGAGTTTCCAGAAAACAAAGTTCCCCTCAAGACTCCACTTTTCCTGTGCGATCGACTGTGAAAATGTTTGGTACCCTTATTTTAGAGAGTCCCTGTTTATACAAGTCTGGGTCAGGAAATGCTTTGTTTCCGAGATATAGGATATTCGACTTTTTTAAAAAAAAATGCATTAATATTTTACCTTCCAACGCGTTATAGCTACTTAATTTATAATTATATAGGTAAATTTGGTGCACGCTGCTCTCTTACAGGTTGTCATATATCTGTCACCATTTAGTTGCAAAATTACATTCTTTATTATTTTTCGTCGACATGAATTAAACTTTTTAGTAGAGATGCGCGTTGGAGTTAAAGTTCCTGAAAATGTTTTTTATGTAGAAACGTCTAACCATGCACAAATAAAAATGTACGCATTTTATACTATTTAATTAGAAAAAAATATAGTTAAGTAGCTATAAATGGTTTGAATATGACAACGTTGCATTGTATAGGTAACCTCGAGACTGAGAATCGGACAGCTTGGATTTCTGTGTAGAGCAAAACCAGCTACGATATCATGTGGCAAATGCGCCGGTGTTGAGTAGGTAGGTATAGGCCTGTCGAGAAGTCGGTCTCGCGAGTAAAGTAGTGCTGAGATTTCGGAGCGAGGGTAGGTGGGCGTCGTGTAGCTCACTCGTAGTAATCTAATTAGAAGTTAACGACCAGGAGACTCAGTTTCTGGAACTGGAAACGTGAGAGTTTTCGTAAAAATTATTTGTTTTTATTTCAGTTCATGAAAGCTTCTTTGGCCAGCGGAACCTCGTGCAAGGATCAACATCTGCGTTTTAAAATAATATTTGAACGATAAAACGTTTAGACCAGCCTTTGATTAAACAAAAGTTTATAAGGAGCCAAAAAAGCTTACATTTTAAGTATGAATTGTTTGTATTATTTACAGAGCATTGAAGTTTTTTCTTAAAACTGAATTATGGAAATATCTCCCAAAATAATCAAACTGCAGAAATTTAGCAATTCTGTGTTTTTGGGGATGCTGAATACATTGAAAATGTAACTTTCTACATAACTCACAGAGGACGCCACTAGTCGTGTTTTTGAATCGTGCTTTTACTCGTAATTTTTTGTGGGTATCTTTTTGGTCTTGAAGATCCATCATTTTAATACATATTTTCATTTCGCAGCAAAAGTGTACCTACTCTTGTCTCATAACGATAAAATCAACCATTTGCTTTAAAATTGGCAAAATATGCCCCCAAACACCAGTTAAGTCAGAAATTCTAAACAAAATTAAGTAAAATGCCAAACGGGCATTGGGTAAAATATCATTGGTTTTCTTGAAATAGGGTGTCAAATTTTATCGAGTTCAATCCGTTCTATTTTGAAATCCAAACGTTTTTAGTACATTGTTCAAAGGCATTTTTTGTTACTTAAATGATACAATTATTCTGTAAAATTTGAAAGTGGTAAATGAAAATTTTATTTTTCGAATTTTGGCGTTAACAGGTGTTTCAACGCAAACGGTTGATCTTATCGTTATTTACAAGAGTACCCTTTTGTTTCAGAAGATGCACTAAAATTATAATCCAGAAAGACCATGGTTCGGCCAAAGTGTAGGGAATTTTATAAACTTTGGTTCAGCCTTGCTTATTTTGTGACAATTTTAGTTTTGAAAAATCACGTATGCCTTGGAAATTTTGAAGAAATCAGTATATACATCAGTAAATAAATTACCTTTTTGTAGGTTTAACGACAAAATGTTATTAAATAAACTTCTTCAGGATGAAAAACTGAGCAACATTTCAAAAGTGTAGGCCTACTTTGATTTTTTGGGCTTTTTTTCCAAAAATTTTTGGAAAAGGGCCCTTTCTCTAGCTTTGACGTAGAGAAATTTGTTCACGATGAAAAACTGGGGTGAAAGGTTTTGAAAGCCTAAGCCCACTTTGATCATTGTACGTTAAAATCTAACATTTCTTCTATCTCTGCTGGTTTCCGATATCCCTAAGCTAAACATTAAAAAAAAGCTTATCCTATATATGCAAATTTGCTCAAATCATCATAATATTGTGTGTGTGAAAACATATAGTTAATTAATTTAGAAAATTATAACAATATTCGTGGCTATGAATTATAATTGAATATCAGTTGTTAATATATCAGTGGGGATGTAGCCAATCCTTTAGTAAAGACTCTTTTTTCTTTTGAAAGCTTTCGTATTTTATTAAATACTTCGTCAGTCACTATAATATAAATAAGAATAATTGTACAATAAATACTACTGTTGTTGGTACTTACAGAATATGAGTTCCTAATAGATACGTAGTATAGTGGTTGTAAATGGTCTCGATATAAAATTAAACATGGCAGATGATATTTATGATCAAAATTATTGACATTGAATGAAATTGTCATTAAAATAATTTGGTAGGTGTAAATTATAAAGGTGCAAAGGTGAAGATCTTATACCTTATGGATTATTTATTTGGTTTAGGTTTTTTTATCCATGAAAAATAAATTAGAGAAAATAATGTTAAGGTCTTGTACATCTGTTTTTTTATTTAAAGTATTGCTTTCTTGGTTAATATAACACATTTCAAGGAAACACCTCTTTGATACATTATGTTCTGTTGTTAAGACTTCACTATTTTCAAAATCCATTCTATGGTTTGACAAAAATACATGTTGAGATAGTGCACAAGAATCTGGCCTTAAACGTATATCACTTTTATGAGATGTTATTCTTGATTTTAAACTTCTAGAAGTTTGCCCAATATAACATTTATCACAATCTTTACAATTGATTTTATATAATTAATTTAGTATAGAACGAATTTAGATTTTATGAGTGCAAATAAGATCGCATTAGGTGCTGTCGTATCCGAATTATAGTGGTTACCACGAATCTTGATCCCTGCGTCACAATGGCCAACAATTTCCATTGTCTACCATTGTGACGTAGGGATCATTATTCGTGATATCAAGTTAATCTAATTTTTAAAATTAAGTTTTTTTGAGAGAATCTATACATAAATATATACAAAATTCTTAATTATTGTAATGTAATGTGTATTCTAAAGCCACATTCCCACTGAAGCAACAGAAACTTTGTGTTTCTCTTGGTTACTCTGAGTTAGAAACTTTCGGCAACAAACATGAACTTGAATAAGTTTCATCCAGCTATGGATTATTGAAAGTCCAACCAATCTGATATAGTTCTTTCGATAATACATGAACTTTTTGTTTACACCAAGCAACTAAAATTGTCAAAAGTTGCATATTTCTGTAGCAGTTTGTCGGAACGCAACATTCAGTGTTTCCAATGTGCAAATAACAAGTTGCGTCAACATTGAGGAATATTTCGTTCTCTGTAGAACTACGCAATGATATTTTTATTTTTTGTTTAACTTCTGCACCTCCTCCTGTTTTTTGGACAGTTTTGCCCAATCGTAATGCTTTTCATTTCTGTACTTGTATTATTTCACTTGAACTGCATATTTACTGACTATGGTTATTCTCACTGATGCACACGGACAAATAGACAGCAGGAACAGTCGTCATTTGTTTCCGAAACAATAAGAAACTCGGGAACTTTAGAAACATTTACGGACACAGAAAATTTGCTCAATGGTGCTGGAGTGAAAAAGTGGCTTTATGGATGTTCTTTTATGTTTTATATCCTGGAGATTCTCGGATTATTTTAACTTGCTGCTTTAGAAGCGTTTCTATCTTCTTATCCTCAGTTACGGTAGGTTGATGGTTATGAAAATTCAGGACAGTTACTATATTAGAAGTTGTGAGAAGAGCAGACGTGCATCTAGTTTTGTAGTAGGACACACAACGCCATCTCGTCCTCTCCATATCTTTGCCTTGAAATAGGATTGTATATTCATTATTGTCGACAATGATCTTCGGCCGCTTTCTTCCAGGTACAATGTAAATTGTTCCTAAAATATGGGGGTTGATCAAGGAAGATGCTGATAATGATAAAGTAATATTACAAGTTGCCTTGTTTGTACAGGCCGTCCCAATTTAAATGTACCTACTCTTGGCATTATTTCAGTCATTTTTGGATTAAATAAAAATTAAAAACTGGTCTTATGTAGAAATTTCTGAGGAATTCGTATATAAATTTGTTGAAACGTTATCTCGAAATTTCTGAAGTTAAATTTTAACACTGAATATTACTAATAGGTACACAGGGATTAACAAAAAATCGTCAGTTCCCATTTCTGACTTCGGGTTTGACGATAAGTGAGCATAACTTGGTTCGTTTTCAAGTCACCTTGTATATTTTGCATTTTATATTCGTTTCCTCCCAATTCCAACGATATATTTATAGAGTTTGATATAATTATCTTTAATAATATATTTTTTACCATATTTGAGGGAATTTATCAAAAAAAGAAAATTCGCTAGATATTTTTAGAGATAGCTATAATAAGATCATTTTTTTGAATTTTTTCATACACTTAAATACATTTCAATTGGCACACCCTGTATCTACTGAAATATTTTATTCTGTTCTTTTCAAGATGTAATATTTACGTCGATTTTGACTGTGAAATTGATTTTTTCCGTAATTTTTCACTAGATTTTGTGAAATTACATTGTGACCTGTGAGATGAGGATATTTTGTGAAATTTCACAAGATCTTTGTACAAATTAATTTATAAAAGTACATATAGTTGGTACTAATTTATGCTTATTGCAAATTTACAAATATTTTTGTTCGCATGAGAACTCTACATGGTAGTCTGTAAATGCACAATACTTTGTCAAAATCACAATATTCTTGTAAAAAAAAGTTCCATATTCGATTTTATGGACATAATTTAACTTGAGAGGTAATTTACGGGATATCTGTAAATTGACAAGTCATACAAAAGCAATTCAAACACGAACATCACATAATATTTTGATTGACGATATTATTACCAACGAAATATTGACAATATTTTTTTAATACAATAAATTAATTTGTTGATTTTTAGGGCCTTAAGATGGTGCAATAAACAGCACTACATTGTAAATAAATTATTTTTTATTGTTGGCATATTCCCACTACCAGGTTGTTCGCGTTTGCTTGTGAACACTCCAGAAATGTACGAAGAGCCCGGAAAATTCGGTTTTATATATTTTTTTAGGTTGACCTAAGGAAAAATATCTCACAGGCACTACTATTTCGATTGGGTGATTATTCCATGGCTAGATATCATTTATTATTTTCCGAATACCATATTAGGGATTTTTTATTAAAAATCTGACTCTATGGCGTCATTTGGCGTTACTTCAAACTTCTGCATACCAAATTTCATGAAAAAAAAAAACAATCGGTTTTGTAGTAGTTTCGTTCATTTACTTTCGTGCATTTATGAATTTTCCTATCAACTTGAAGAAGTTGTCATCCTTAAATTCTCGTAGATATTGAAATATAGATATACCTAATATCTGAAAATGCATACTTTTTTGAAATTACCTTTTTTCCTGGGAATTCACATATAATTATGCTAATTATATTTTTCATAGTTATTTTCACATCACCACCTGAGTGTTTAGCCAAAGAAAATTCAGATTCGCTAAATCGATTTCAAATGTTCTGAAACGTCTACAGTTTACGAAGAAAATATTACTTTCCCGCAGGTAATGCGGGAAAGTGGCTATTTAAAGCACGGTTGTAGAAAAAGAGATGCGGAAAGTGTCTTTCCCACACTCGACTGTTTGCCCGAACTCCACTGCTCGTCGTGTGCTGGAAAGTATTACTTTCCTCACTAGTTAGGAAAACAACTATTAAATTTCAATAATAAAAATAAGCTTATTTCACTCAAACGTTTGGGAACAACAATGTGACATCTTGACTAAGCCTAACCATTTTGCAACAAATGGAAAATAATGCTTTTTCAGAAAAATTTAAAATAAATAAATTTACAAATATTTATACACAAAGTATGAGGTGGTGCATTTCTCACCCAAGTTGGTATTGATAAAAATAAAAAACCATAAAAACCGTTATTTTTATATTCCCTGTGTCCTAAGCAGTCTAAACACCCTGTCCCAGAAAAGAAGGCCAACCCATTAACGATAGATTCCTGATATCAAAATATGACCATGTAACCACACTTACCTATATTAAAAAATAATGCTTCCCTTAAAATTAGAGGGGTTACAGTTGTTGAATCTCAGCAATTGATTTTTTGGTTACATTTTTGTAAATTTTTGAGATACCTAGTTGAGATTTGGTATATTTTAAGGGAATCATTTTCTAATCTAGTTAAGTGTAGTTAAATCATCCTATTTTGACAACAAGAATCTAGGGTTAATGGGTTCGCCTCATTTGCTATAATAAGGTAAACAATTCAGACTCTAATAAGGTAAACAATTCGGACTCTTATTTTTCACAACTCATCTAGTCTTGTTAGTTGCACTAATAAAACTCGATACTTTAAACACATGTATATTAATCATCTCACATTTTCAGAAAATACCTACGTTGCCCAGCTTCATTTTCGTAAATACCTACTACTTGAGAAAAACCTCAACGTCGGCTGTAATATACTTCTTGGCTTATAATAGATGCAGTTGGTATAGTGTCCATAGGAGCATGGGTATGTCCTCCAGAGATCTTTATGGTTTGATCAACGCTAGTGGTACATCTCGCATGGCACTCTCCTCTATCGTAGAAATTGCATTTCCAGTATGTTGCCTTTTGTGAACTTCGGTGCTTTATGTATTTGAAATTTTTAATGAGCAAGTATGGTATTTGTCTGTTTCCTTTTATGTAGGTTACCATAACTAAAAAAAGCTATATTAGTGATATTATTAATTATATTAGATGCAGAAGGCAGACTCACCTTCAATTGTTTACATTTACACAAACCGTAACTTTTTTGATCGTAGAGTTACAAAAAAAACTTAGGAAGATCCAATTAATTTAGAGGAAAACAAGCGAGGTACCACAAGCTCAGTTTTAAAAAACACGATTGTGTTTATAGAATTTGACAAAATTCAACAAAACCTTGCAATTGTTAGATGTTGATCCAAATAACCAACTTCTTGGGAGGCTTGTAGCAACTTCCAAGGTATACTTGGAACAGTTAATGAAGAAAATGATAGCGTAAAATTGCCTAGAAGTTCTGCTAAATCTAGTGGTGCCAAAAAATTTCCCAAAGTTACCCTCAATTGGAAATGCAGAGTCGTGGTTGGAATTCCCAGACATATTCTATATAATAACAATGAACTAAAAGATATTGATAAATACCATTCTCTTCACGGTGCTTTAGTTGATAAGCACGAAAAGTGCTTTAGTCAAGCACGATCGCGTTTCATAAAACCGCCTGGGAAGCAGTTTGTGACGAATACTTCTACTTTGATAAATCAAAATCTGAGAAAGTTCGTAATTTGCCTCAATTATTGTCAAATGAAAATAGCTCAGATGTTCATGATTTGTTGCACACTATGATGAAAATCATTCGATTTCTCAATTCTTTAAATGTAGAAACATAAGGTTGGGATGTAATGTAATGTAATTGACGGACTGGACAGATCTTGCCACACACGATACTTTTTAACTGTACCCCGCAAAGGGGTACAGTTAAGTCTTGAGTTTTCCCTCTGTGTGTGTGTGGGGGGGGGGGCAGGGGCTTTATAAACATGGAGAAAAATCTTAAATATTGAGGAGCATGCTCCGTTTTGGTTTTGTACCAAAGGATATGCGGTTGAGTAACAAGAATAAAAAAGGTGTGGGCCAAATTTTGTAAAATTTTCGTACTTTGTACGAGGGAACAAAATCCTCAAATTATTAAACAATTTGAATGATTAGTTTCTGAGATTTACAGGGCTAAATGTCACATGTAATACATGTAACTGGTCACATAGCTCAGAAAAATATTTTTTGGATGTCTTTGCTGCCCCGCGCTGATACACGCAGACTGTATGACCCAGCTACTTCTTTTTTGTTAAAGCTTGTACCCGCTTATGCGACAAAACAAAAATTTCAGAAAAAGTCTTTCCATCGGGGTTAGTGTAATACAACACAGTGCATTGCCGGCAGGAACCCTTTAAGAGTCCCTGATTGCCGGCGACTTCCTTCTGGGTTTTCATACATTCGGTGACGTTGTCTCTGAATGCTTGCAATTTGTATAAGACCAAGAAGTGCGTGCTCTGTTGGTTATGGTTCGGGATTTTGTAATAATCATTAAACAAAAATTTCTTATGTTCCACAGAAATATCTCAGCACTTGTAATGGCATTTGCATGTTGACTGAAAAGTAAAAAAAAAGGTTGTTATTGCCACGTGAGGTGTTAAGGAGGTTATGTTTTACTTACAACGTTTGCCGGAGGAGTATTTGTTTTCCCAGGTCGCGACTTATATTCATTACCACTGGTTCTTAATTTCTTTATTTCTCTTTTCGCACTTTCCGACCCCTTTCTTCGTCTTTTGATGATGTTGTCTCCATTCATTTCAAAACAAAGTAGAATTCTTTTAGTCAAAACTCCACAATCAGTTTCTTTAATGAAAACTGTACATGTTTCGAACCTCTAAGGGTTCATCATCAGCAGTAAAATTTCTTTAGTGATAAATGACAAAGATTCCAATCAACTCTGAAGATATCAAATGATTTTAGTAAACTTCGAAACGAAAACTAAAGGTTTATGGAGTTAAGTGACATATTTATATAAAAAACCCAAATTTGAAAAATGCCTCCATCCAGCACCAGTAAAATACTTAAAGAAAACACTTAAGGATAAATGGTAAGTTTTTGATGTGTTTTCTTTAAGTATTTTACTGGTGCTGGATTGAGGCCTTTTGGTTTGGTTTTCAAATTTGGGTTTTTTATATAAATATGTCACTTAACTCCATCAACCTTTAGTTTTCGTTTCGAAGTTTACTAAAATGATTTGATATCTTCAGAGTTGATTGGAAGCTTTGTCATTTATTACTAAAGAAATTTTACTGCTACATGTACAGGTTTTCATTAAAGAAACTGATTGTGGAGTTTTGACTAAAAGAATTCTTCTTTGTTTTAATTTTATCTTCCTGCTCCACTGAAAGAAAATGGACTATTTTTTCAATTTCCATTCATTACGCAGCAAAAAACAAGGAATAACTTTGGAAAACGCCGTTAATGACAAGGTAATGGCACATAGGCCCTTGTTCCTCACAATACTGTGCGGTATTTAGACCTATAGTGCCATCTGGTGACAACGTTGGTTAATGCGGTTGCAATTCTTGGCATTAAGATCATTTATAATAATTGTTATGGGGGTTCGCACATATACTAGTGCTGGCAACCGAAACCGATTTTTCGGTTAACCGATTAACGGCTTTTCGGTTAACCGCGGTTTTGATCCAAACCGAAAACCGGTTATTCTGTTAACCGGTTATTCGTTTAAACGGTTTTGGGTTAATCGAATAACCGGTTTTCGGTTAATCGAATAACCGGTTTCCGGTTAATTTCGGGTTTCGAATAATCGGTTTTCGATTTATCGGTTTTCGGTTAACCGGTTACTCGGTTTTCAGTTAATGATTATGCTGGTAAACGATTTTAACCAAAACCGGTTCTAGTAGGAAACCTTTAATTGGTTTTCAATTTTTCAGTTTTTGATGGATGGGCTCGTGTAATTTCGAAAAAAAATTATTTTTTTGGATTTATTGATAGATAATGGGAAAAAAACGGACCCGTGTCTTTCACTCGATTTTTCCTTTAGTTTTTCTGTAAATTTAAATTTACAACTTTTCCGCCAACATGTGACGTCGCGAACGAAGGCTATTATGCCTATAAGTTCCGTTCTGTGAATTCTGTCTCTCTCTCTATCGTCTTCATAGCAGAAGCAGTGTTGCCAGTTGTCATCACGTTTGCGGATTTTGAATTAAATGTACGGAAAAAACAGTGTCAGAACCGCGGTTATTCGATAATCGGTTATTTGAGGCAAAAACCGGTTTTCGGTTGACCGGTTAACCGAAAGAAAACCGGTTACCTAACCGAAAACCGGTTAACGGCTTAATCGGTTAAACCGAAAACCGGATTTGAAGTCGAGTTTCGGTTAACCGATTTTAACAGAAACCGATTAATCGGTTTTGATTTTTTCCGGTTTTTGCCAGCACTAACATATATTATACCCTTCATATGCAATAAATTTAATATCAGACGACGTGGCACTTGGACCCGTATATCTACTCCTCGAAGAATTCGAAAATATAAGTATTTTCATTGTCGACTTGTACTATTACAGGGTGTTCCATACAAAAATAGGTTATATTTTCGATATAATGGGCGTCAAAAAAGCAAAACTGAAATAATAAGAATCACATTTTCCTATACTTCACCACGCTTGCAAAATTGAAAGTTTCAAAGTCGCATATTTTTCAAATAGTTGGATCCAAGGTAACATCTAATCGTAAAAATCGTTAGATTGCAAAAATAATACCAGGGGTCAGGGGTGTTCTGATTAAAACATCATAATTTTGGTATGCCACGGTTTGATACTGGAGTAGACATCTCCTTGTAATAATCTTGGATGGATCTTCCGGTGCAAATTTAAAATATGTACCACGACTAACTAATGCTGTTGATGTGGTAGATGCAGGGAATATAAATCTAATAGGAAATAGCGAAAAATCAATAGATCATATATAAAAATTAAGATACCTATATTATATACATTATGAATATGTCAATTTCCCAGATATTTTGAGTTCCTGCAATAATGTCATGGTAAATAATGTGGTTTGAAGTTAATGCTTATAAAAAGGGAAATTTATCACTTAAATTTTTACTTAAGACTCTTCTTTTCAATTTCTTTTGAAATGATAACAGAGCGTCCCAAAAGTGTATCCAGTTTATGCTCTTGTGACATGTTGGGTCCATGATTGTGAACGTTGAGTACATTGACTATATTCGAATATGTAATTAGAGCACAAGGGCATTTCGTCTTGTAATATGATATACATCTCCACCGTGTTCTCTCCGTGGACTGAGATATTATGGAGTACTCATTACTATCCAGAATCAGTTTTGGATACTTCCTGCCTTTTACGACATAAATTGTCCCTAAAATTGTTTCACATCAGTCAAACATCGATAAAAAAAATGACTAGAAATAGTATAAAGCGATATAAATCAATCAATTGTTTGTTATATTACATTTTCTCCAGTGAGAGAGTTTGAGAGTTTGACATACAAGAGTCTATATTTATATCCTCAAGATGAAACAAACGGAAATAAACCGCACCGCATGGTTCCCACATAGACTATCAGGCATCAACTGTGTTATTTACAAATCGTCTGGCTGAGACAAAGTGTTTGCAAACGACTCAATACTTTGTCATATTCTAGAGTGATGTCAGAGCAAGTCTCGCGGGCGACCGTCCGGACAACGTAAACCGCCGGGCCGTATCACGTGCAAACGGCATGCAAATGTTTATATTGTTTAATCTTGGGAATAAATAAGTAATATAAAATAAAAATAACAATTCCGTTTCTAACGTAATAACTTCGGGGAACTAAAATAAAACAAGGCAATAAAATTCTATAGTTTTTTTTATAAACAACGATATCCTAGTCCACAATTCTCTGCACATATTACAAACTGTATATATACATCATTCCACTTAAATTTATTATTTTTACCGTGGCCACCAAAGATTTTCACCTTGAATGTTGAGTGAGCAATAAAAAATACTAAGGTATAAATTTTAGGAGGCCTGTTTTTACAGTTGAATAAAATTTACTTACTCACCAAAATGCAAGTATGTATAAAGGGTGGTTCAAAACTATGCCGCATCCTTTCAAGGGTGAACTCCCCGTGTAAAATTCCTTATTGATATTTTTTGTATAAATCTCAAGACAATATCGAACTATTCTAAACTTTTTGAATTATTTCCGGCAAGTGTTTAAGTGACATTGTAGGTACGGAAGCGCAGGGAGGCCACCTGTGACAAAAAAATTTTTCGGCGTATTGTTCCGACTTGTAACTCGGAATAATTCCGACTTGTAACTCGGAATGATTCCGACTTGTAACTCGGAATAATTCCGACTTGTAACTCGGAATAATTCCGACTTGTAACTCGGAATAATTCCGACTTGTAACTCGGAATAATGCCGACTTGTAACTCGGAATAATTTCGACTTGTAACTCGGAATAATTCCGACTTGTAATTCGGAATTATTCCGACTTGTAACTCGGAATAATTCCGACTTTGAACTCTGAACTCCGACTTACAACTCGGAATAATTCCGAGTTAAAAGTTGGAATTCCGAGTTGCAATTCGGAATAAAAAGTCGAGAAATTTTTTTGTCACAGGTGGCCTCTCTGCGCATCCGTAACATTGAACAAAAATTGTAATTTAGATAAATTTAAAGCCGAAAACCATTTTTGAGAAAAATAAATAATAAAAAAGATTCCCCTAGATATGGTGCAAACCTTTTGGAGGACACTGTATTAACGTGGGTCCGAAAATGCTTCCTTGAGTTATGTGTACAAAATTAAGGATCTGTGTCTTCGAAACTAAATCTGTAAATGGGCAGATATGATGGAAAAAGTTACTTTCCATATGCTAAAACATATCTTTCTACTTTGGGTCTTATACATTTCAAGAAAATATTTAGGTTAATTTTCTAGAAAAAGAAAAAGTAATTTAAAAATCAAAATTTTTTTGACCTAAGGATTTCGCATATTTTGGAATCATCCTATATAACAATAAAAACACAATACACATAATATAGTATCAAATTCTAGAGAATACTATTCTCTAGACTTTGATAGTATGGTTCAATTGAAGTTACCTACTTGGAACAGCATAAAAACCTTTGAATTTGATACGGGTGATTTCTGATAATAAGTCTCGTATTTTTACCAGTAGCAGAGCGTGGTAAATGCTATTAAATAGATCGCGCCCCGTATATCACTGTGTTCCAAGTGAGTTCATTTATATTTTACCAGGATAGCTCGAGAACAGGCGCCTCGGAAATAAAATACGAGACAAAATGCTTTTTTAACGATAATAAACCACGCATGGTAATATTAGTAAAAAGAGATGAAGGAGACAGAGACTATAAATATTGTAGTAAAAACGCAGCCAACGAAATGCCATGGCGCGCAACAGCTCGAGCGAGGTCACGTGACATTAGGAGTTCTAGCATTGCATACGTTTACCATTGCTTGTAACTATTTTATTTGGATAAATTTAGGCACTCAAGGTTAAAAAATATAAACAACAAAATACCTAACCTAACTTAAATGAGAACTCCTAGAGTCACGTGGGTTCGCGCGGCGCCACAGCCGGTATTTTTCGTTGGCTGCGTAGTAAAAACAAGTGACTGCATGCTCGCCTAACATAATATCACCAATACTTGCAGGGCCGGCCACTTGTGCAATGAAATGCGGTTATAATGTCCTTTATTAATGACCTTTTGACAATATTTTATGGTACATTAACCCTTGCGTTGTGTTTGACGATAACCTTAAAAAACCTTAAAAATGGAATATTATGTTGCTTTTGTTATTTGGAACATAAACCTTATTTAAGTGCATGAAGTTGGCTAAAAAAATCAAAATAGTACTGTATGTAAACTCTTGCCTTAACTTGGCACATAGATTAAAAGAGCCATAGAAACTGCCCGCAAAAAATCCCGCTACACTAACTTTCAAACTTTAATTTTGGAGCGAACGAATAAAAACAGATAAATTGTAATATCTTATATTTCTTAGGACTCGATTCTAAGTTAAGGTATAGGTATTTTAATTTTGTTATAAGTTTTTATCTATAATTTTATGCAAAATATTTGTAGTTGTGTACAATTTCTTTGTCTTCCAACCAACTATTTCAAAAAATTTAAATTCTACTTGTAGGAATATCACTGGTAACACCTTCACTTGGTTACCTACTTACATTTGAGCTTCCAAAAATTATGGTGTCTAATGAATTATGTAGGTAGAAATATAATACGGTTTTATAGGCTCGACTACCCTTTACAAATTAATAAATGCTTTTGTAGCATTAAATTTCAAAGCACTATAGTTGTTGGACTAGAAAAAAACTGAAGACAACAAATTATATACAGGGTTTTTCAAAAAAACATTAGGTTTCTAAGGCTTAAAGAACATACAAAATAATACCAAAAATTCATATAAAGGTGGGGTCAAAAACTACCTAAAAGGTACAGGGTGTCGAAGTTCAAATTTCCAAATAACTTTTGTTCGAATCTACAGACTAGCACGAAATCTGGTATCTGGGGATATTTTGGGGCGAGGAATTCAAATATTGGCAGAGTTTTGAGGTGATTTTATATAGGGGTCAAGGTGTATTATTTTTCTCGATGTATGTTTTCCTTTGAAGTTTTTATGCGATAAACGTGTACTTGGTAGATGTTTCTAGGAGCAACCGTTGACGGGATACTTGCTCTTTAAAACTTTCATGTAACATTTATATCAAAGTTCGCATTCGTTCAGGGTATAGGTTTTGACTACGACAAACAATAGTAAAACGCTTTTAACTAAATATTGTTTTTGATTTAATACACAATTTTTCAAGTTTTTATTAGTTTTCTCAACATACAATATCTATAATTATTGAGAAATTAATAAAAAATTGAAAATGATTTATTAAATAACCTGGACCGACACTGGTCCAGAATTACCAAACAATTTAAAATCGTTTTACTCTTGTTTGTCTTATCAGAACCTACTTTGAATGAAATGCGAACTTTGAGAGGAATCTTACTGTTATTGTTACATGCAAATTTTAAGGTGCAAATATCCCGAAAATGGTTACTCCTAGAGACAATGTGCATCTTTTTCTCATAAAAACTTCTAAAGAAAACACATTTCACGTTTTAAATCACGTGAGATGCCGTAGGTGGCGCCCCTTATAACATCACATCAAAGCTATTTCAATATTTGAATCCCTCACCTCAACCCCAGTTGCCAGATTTCGTGGAAATCTCTCGATTCAAAATTTATTTGCAAAAATATATCTAACATAAAATTTAAATTTTAACACCCTGTATCTTTTTAGGTATGCCTTTCTGATCCTACCTTTAAGTATATGAACTTTGCGTCTTATTTTTCCATGTTCTTGCAACCCCAGAGACCTGTACAACGTTATTATGAGGCTTTGTGGTAAGTGCAAGTTCAAAATCAAAGATGTAGGACGAAATTTAGAAAAGCACTGAAAGGTTTATAAAAAAATAATTTAATTTAGCATTAATCTTCATTTCTGACTGATAATAGTTATTAAGAGGGCTGTTTTGTGGCTAACAAGTAAAGGATAATTCATTGAGAAAAATGCACTCGATCTGGGACTCGAACCCGGGTTTCTTACCGGGACCGTAGAGCCGTAGAGTCTTGGGGAATTAATGAAAATTGACACTCCGAGTTACCGTTCTACAAGAAATTTTTATTGCAAATTACAGCTAACTTTGAATATTATATTTATAAATTTTCAGTTATTTTATTTGAAATCATTGAAATTCGGTTCTTCTGGATAACCGGGTAAAGTTTAATTTCAGACCTGGTATGGGCGTAAGGAGCTTCCATTATTTGTTTAGTGGTGCTGGCATGTGCCACGTAGCTTGAATAATTTAACTGACAGATGCAGAGGCGACGTGTGACACGTAGTTCGTTTCCTGTAGCTTCAAATAACGGTAGATTATAGGTGACTTTCTAATGACCGAATCTTAGTTAACCGCATTGTAAATGATAGAGCGTAGAATTTGGTAACCATATTGTGACGTTGTCATTGCTCTCTCTACGATAGTATTCTCCTTACTTTACGGGTCTTGAGCCGAGCTTACGTATGTATGACACTGACTCATTGTCCAGTTGCAGGGCCGTTCCTAACCCTTTTGGCGTCCCGTGCAAAATAAAATTTGCCGCCCCCCCCCCCCCATAAAAAAATTAGTTTGTTCGATCAAATATAGGAAAATAAATCAAAATATCGTGAAAATCCTTAGCATAATACAGGTGCACTTCATTAAAGCCGTAAACTTACTTTGTAATTAGATACAAGCAGTGACTATAGAACTATAGTCACTGGTACAAGGAACATGCATACATTATAGTACAGCGTGTCCCAAATAGTTTGTCCTAACCCCTTGATCTCAGGAACCGTAAGAGATACGAAAAAAACTTGAATACAAAAGTTGTAAGCTTCGCAGTGGACGTAACCTCTCTTTTATTTTCACATATACAAGGGGATTCGTATTTGCAGGACAAAAATAAAATATTTAGATTTCGACAATTGCATTAATCCTTTGGAATATTTGTATTCTCCATGAAATTTTCTACAGAACCGTTTTTTTTGTTTTGTATTTTGGATACAGCATTGTCAAGATATCGAATTTTTCTTGAAATTTGGGGACTTCGTGGAGGTTATGGAAACTGAATGCTGTATCTTTATTTTAATAGATATCAAAGATATATTTTAGCCGAAGTATGACATCACAACCGTGTGTAGTGTGGTATGTCTAAATTGGTTTTTGCATATACAGTGTGTTCATAACAGGCTCTCAAATACAGATAATTTCAAACAGCAATAACTTTTTTTTTTCAAATTAAATAAGCCATATTTTTATAGTTTGTTGGATGCCGGCGTCCGAGCCCCACATTTTATGTAAATAACATTCTATACCAAAAACTACCTGTTTTCGAGATATTTTGTATTTAAGAAAATTTCTTTGCATTTTTCATTGAGGTGAGAAGGTTTTATCAAGCAAGCCATAATTATTTTTCCAGACAGTGGCAGAAATAATTGTCATTTTAGAGAATACGGGAAATATAATTCCTATACCCGTATACAGCTTGTCACACTATAAAGGTAGCTTTCTTTACATTAGTGATTAGGATATTAAATAAAAAGAAGCAAAAAAATCGTAAAATTGGCTATATTGTATAAAATTATTTCTTGATTTTGAATCAGAGGAAATATAATATCAAATTTTAATTTTTGCCCATTCTCATTCTTATAAATGGGCATACAGAAATCCAAAAGCCATAAAATAAATAAAAAAAAACAAGGGCACAAATCTATGCACGTCTGGTGTGGTATGTTGTGTAGACGCACATTAGGTAATACATTTCATGGGCAAAAATTAAAATTTGATATTATATTTCCTCTAATTCTAAATCAAGAAATAATTTTATAGGTACAATAATAGCCAATTTTACAATTTTTTTGCTTCTTTTAATTTCATGTGGGGCTTGGACGCCGGAATCCAACAAACTATATAAATATGGGTCATTCCATTTGAAAAAAATAAGTTATTGCTGTTTGAAATTATCTGTATTTGAGAGCCTGTTATGAACACACGGTTGTGCTGTCATACTACGGCTAAAATATATCTGATATCTATTAAAATAAAGATACAGCATTCAGTTTCCTTAACCTCCACGAAGTCCCTAAATTCCAAGAAAAATTCGATATCTTGGCAACGCTGCATCCAAAATACAAAACAAAAAAAACTATTCTGTAGCAAATTTCATGGAGAATGCAAATATTCCAAAGGATTAATGCAATTGTCAAAATCTAAATATTTTATTTTTGTCCTGCAAATACGAATCGCCCTGTATATGTGAAAATAAAAGAGAGGTTACGTCCACTGTGAACCTTACAACTTTTGTATTCAAGTTTTTTTCGTATCTCTTACGGTTCCTGAGATACAGGGGGTATAGGACAAACTATTTGGGACACTCTGTACATACCTACAATAAGGCAAAAAAAAATTCTCAGTTCTAATCATGTTACCCTTAGCTAAAAGAAACCGCGCTTTCATTGAAGCAAAACTGAGAAAGTAAGTTTTTTTTTTAAGACGGCAAATAATCATTTTTTATTATTTTTTTGCCGCCCGCGCCCCCCTGATTGTGCCGCCCCGTGCAAGTGCACGTTCTGTCCCCCCGCTAGGAACGGCCCTGCCCAGTTGTAGCTATACCTTGCTTTGCTTTAACCTTTATAGGAAAATTACTTAGACTTTGTACTTGCAGATGGTGTGATTGTAGCGTTATAAATAAATAAATAGTTTAGACTTATCCTGCATATAGCACGTTGATTTTATTTCCTTTTGCCGTATAACTATAGAGACCACTCTGGCCTTTGAATTTTTATTTTCTCTGACAGAAAATATCTGAGCAAATCGCTACCTCAAAGTCAGAGACGACGAACCGGATATCGCAAGCCTAATGTTGACCCAGGGCAATGGGATGGGAATGGGTTTATGTTATTTCCGGTATAACTGTAAGTTAGATATAGACGAAATAGTGTCAGAATTTGACGAATAACCATTTTCATTCACTAAATAAGAATAAATAGGTAGGTATCCCAAAAAATAAAGAAAACATAAAACTTGGTTTGTGTACCTATATAGCCGTGAAGGAACATAAAGAGGCACAACGCCTGTCTAATCTCACCGTCGATATTCTGAGCTGGTCCAATTACAATGAAAATAAGATTTTGCTGATCCAACACCGATTGTTGGCGGCGGGATTCGTCAGAGGTTGCGCTTTTTATTGCATGATTTCGCTCAACGCTATAGCCCAGACAAGGAATAGGTTTTTTTACTTTGGAGCTGTTTGAAGATGAATATACCAAAAGTCCTCCAGTCTGAAACGGATGCTAACACTAAGGGTTTTTGTTTTTTCGCTTTTATGTCGATAATGGTTAGTCCAGCGGGTACAAGATTACATAAAAAATTAAATCTGATAAAATTGTAATCCAAATAGTAGCCACTCATTTTTTCGTATCCCTGACCGTTTCGACTTATAAACCATTGACAACTGCTTTTTTTTTCAAAAAGAACTTTCACAACGATTCTTCAACCATTTATATTAGGAGCGAAAGTGATAAAGAAACGGAGTTTCAGGAGTTTCAGAAGAAAAAATTATTTTCAAAGTGTTCTATGAAAACCCATAATCCGCCTACTAAGTCAAAAGTTACAATTATTTGCAAAATTCATAACAATATATTCTTATTTTCGACCTTGAAATTGCCGTTGGTTGACCGCAGTGTGGCCAATTTAGTGACATTCATCTCCAGTACTTCACAGCATCTGTCGAGTGAAGTAGTTTTCAGATGTCATTACGGCGGAAAAGTTCGTGTTATGTGATTAACATATTGATGATTCTGGTGGTGATATCTTGCGAGAGTCTGAGAAGAGAATATCGTCACTTATAAAAGACAACAAAGAAAGGAAGGTCAAGAAAGAGGCCGGCATCATCAGTCTCTACATCATCTAGGTACATTACAACCTACAAAAGATGATGATACTGCAGGTTTAAGACCTTCGCATAATACTTTTGATTTCAAGGCCAAGTTCTTTATGTGTATCTACTATACTGTAGTTCGAACTCCCACCATTTTGTTGAGAAATACAACCTCGTATGGACAGTAACAATGACGTCACTAGTCTAGAAATTTTAATTTATATTTTCACTTTTAGCCTAACTAAGGACCAAAAAATCTAATAATTGCTGTTTTCTAGATGCCCTAGGTGCATTGAGTTCAAGTGAAAAATCAAGAAATGTTTGTTTAGTGCATGCATTATGTATTACTTAAAAAAATTTTTATCCCAAAAACTAATACAATAATAGAATTTTATCTAAAACTTTAAATAAAACCACACGCAGAAAATATCATAATACCTGCTGCAAATATTTTCTAGAAATTTTTTTCTAACAAAGCGCATAATGTAGAATCATAATGAATTTCTGGACATGTTTATATTACCTTTTGTAAGTGGGATATGGTTCGCAGCAGACTCCCGCTGGCGTGAGCTCTCCATTGATGGAAAAATTGTTGGCACTGCTTTAGGTTTCTATCGATTCTTCAAGTAATTGAACTCAGAATGTCTAGCCGGGATTTAAAGACACCAAAGCAGACGATGTACTTGGAAAATAAATTAGAGGGCTTCCTCAAAACAATAATATTTAAGAATTTACAAAATTGTACCATTAAACTATGCAGTCTACCGCACTGACAGCATTTTGTTACAACTCTACGGTCCAACTTTATCATTCACCATATGAGGAGTCTACCTACGAGTCCCCAAATTCAGACCTTAACACGGATATCTGTCTAATTAGAGATGTCTCTGTAGCTTACAAAAATCTTATGATTTTTGAGTTAACACAACTTGTTAAGGAACCCACCAGATATCGCCTTAATCAGTCCAACAACTGTAGACCTTGTCCTTACGACAAATCTGTTTTCTCTTATCGAATATCTCCCAGCACATTGTAATATATTGTGTGATTCAAACAATTTTTCATAGCCAACCCAGGAACTTTAAAGGCAAAGAAGAATCATTGTAATCTCTCAAGTAATTTCTTATAGCGAACCCAGAAACCTTAAACTGCAAAGAAGAATCTATTACCGTGCTCTCAAACGTAAAATGGAAGATGCTAGTTTTGAGAACCTTTACGAGGCAGGTGGCGTGCATTGTAAGTGGCAGCATTTCTGTAAAATTGTATTGTTTACTGCCGAAAGTTGAACTGCCAAATATCGGAAACTTCAGTTTCTCGAAAGCAATATATTATATTTATACAACTTGAACCAAAAGGCTAAAATTGAAGATTTTGGAAGAAATTTGGACTAACCAAACGAATATCGGATTATGGAAGACATCGTACCTTTTCAAGAGATTGCTAGTGCGAAGGTGAGTTATGAAAACTCGTTGTACAACAGAGGACCCAATGCTTTGTTCAAGTGTACTCGTCGGCAGTTGTCTTCCAGGGTAGCTGTCCCTCTAATTGTAAAACCAGACGACCCATCCGCTAGTGCTACTGCCTTGGCTAACGAATTTACAGGAAGTTTTGTTATCGAACCTCCTGGAAGACCTTCTCTTGCTGACCACGAATTGAAGGTAGCCTGCCTATTATTTATTTTCCATTAAGGTTGTGTATCACCACCTTTTTACCCTGTCCACCAACAAATCTCCAGGTCTGGGTATGATTGCTTCCTTAAAAACGGTTTCTCTACTTTGGCAAATATAATGCAGACATCGTTATTATCAGATGCACTTCCTAGTGCTTGGTTAACCGCTTCGGTAAGTGTTTGAAAGGAGAGATAAACTTGATCCAAAGAACTACCGCCCTATAAGTCTAAACGTGCCTAAACAAGTGGACACAGGCTGTGAATGAAGGCCAACCTATGGACTTTATCTATTTGGATTTCTCTAAAGCTTTTGACAGAGTTCCTACCATACGTCTGCTCCTGAAACTAAATCATTTTGGTATACGCGGTCCACTTTCTGTAAATTAGGATATTAGATACGAGTGGGTGACGAGTTTTCTGCTCCTCCCCCACGGTGCCCCTTCTGGAATTGCGTAGGTTTCGGTTCTCGGACCGCTTCTACTCGTATATGTACTTTATACGGCAGACTTTCCATCGCGTTTTGTTAATTCCCACGCATCTTATGCTGACGACACCAAAGTCTACGTGAACAATATACCACACATGGGAAGACGCAATCCAAAATATTCTTACTTCATTAATGAAGGTTGTAAAACATTTATATAATCGGAATAAAATTTTGTAGTCTTGCCTCCTTATCTGGTGAGGGATATTAGTCTTCTCGAAGCTGTCCCACGTATATTTACAAGGTGATCCCAAGCATTGCACATATTCCTTATTATGAAAGATTGGACATGCTAGGAATCCCGTCCCTATTTGAAAAGAGGGCCAGAGGAGACCTAATTCTTGCCTACAGGTAACTCAACGGCACATTCACAGTTGACCTGAGCCACATTTTGCCTTTAAAGGAAAATCTGCAGGCGAAACTTCTTCTCCAACAGTATCTTTCATCGCTAAATTGTGCGCGCGGTTTGGTTGCGAGTGCGTGGTTTATAGTCATTTACTCTCAAGTAGTAGTGAGTGTTCTTTCAATCTTACATTCTTTTTTTTCTACTTTGTGTGTTTTTTAATGTTTTTGATACGCTTTGCGATCATTATGGAAAAGAAACTTCGCTGTAAGATTTTAACATATCCTTTAGGCATAATAGGCTTTTTAGCCTCTATCCTTATTGTGCATTCAATAATAATAATTTTTTAAATAGGCATAACATTATACAGGGGGTCGATGGAGGGTTACTCTAAAATATCTCCACAAATATGCATTTTTGGAGAACTTTATAAATATAACTTTGTGCAAAAACACATTTGAGATCCATAGCGAGATATTTTTGAAAAATTGATAGCTTTGAGAATAATTGAATTTGAAATAATGCCATGGTTTAGTGGGTGCCCTCTTATTGCGATTCAAATCTCAATTTAGGTATAGCAGGTATAGTTATTAGAAATTTTAAAAATGTGGGTGGTCCAGATACCCCACTATAAATTTCCAAGATTTTCAATGTAGTATGTTGTGAATCAAATACTGAAAACACGAGAGTACATCATTCGAGACCACGACCTGCTAGAATAAATTGAGTAAATTTTTTGGGTGGATGCTAAGAGACCACAAATTAAACCGTGACATTTTCCCAAATTCAGATAAAGTAGTCTTAAAGCAACCAGTTTTGCCCACAAATGTCATTAAGAATTTTATTCGATAACTCTTAAAACAAAAAAGTTACAAACCGAACAAATTTCGTAAAATTTTCGGGTTTTTCAAATATAAAAAGTAGATCATGGATCTCGAATGTGTTTTTAAACAGAGTTAACCCATCAAAAAGGTAATTTTTGTTCAAATTAAGTTCTCCTCGAGATATTTTTAAAATTCATCGGGATATTTTTAAATGGCCCTCCATCAATAGACCAATGTCCAAAACCAAGGTGCAAAAGTTACGTGTGAAAAAATAGCAGTTTTCAAAGGTTTATAACTAGAAAACCTTTAGGTATAAGAAAAAATAAATAAATACTATTTTGTTCCAAATTTTAACACACCTAATTTTGTATATAGTGTATAGTGTTATTTTCGCTAGGACTTTTGGTAGGTAGGTATATTCTCCTCCAAAGACCTGCGATCATAACTTAAAAATAAAAAAGTGCTCACAAAAGTCTGTCCACAAAATATTGTTGAGAACTCGTTGACTCGATTAGTACCTACTCAACTGCACATATTTAAACCGACTTCAAAATTATCTGCCACTTTTTTGACTTCCAAAAAATGTTCGAAAGGAACCGCGATTAAATTTGGTATGGAAAGTTCAGTAGCAAATCCCGTTTAAAGCGTCGAGGATTGCTTTTATTTTCTCTAAAGTATCAGTTCCTGATTTTTTTTTATTATAGGTGAATCATGCAACAAAACTATTATGTTTTGATGAACAGGCCGAGCAGATGACGGCTGTGGTGGCATGCAGTCAGGCAGGACGTTCCGAAATTAAAATTAATTTAAGTGTATAGTGCCAAACACTTCAGTCGATAGAATTATGTCGGTAATAAATACTCGTATATATTATATGGTAAGCGACTTTAACGAACTCCCGCATTGTTTTTCCACTTTTGCACTATTAAAACACATAGTACCTACTTTTATGTGCCTTTTTCACAAGTTCCAAAATGTTCCAGAAAGATTAAACTATTAACAAATATTTACAAAATGCAGCATTGTACAAACTTCATTTGTATACCACAGCCCCAATAGCTGCCATCTCGTTATAGTGAATTTTGTCCGCATTGGGTCCATGATTATGATCATTCACTTTCTTGATTGCATGATCACTGGTATACACGGCACACCGGCACTTTAGTTTGTTTATAAATGAACAGTGCCACCTGGATTTTCCTTGTGACGCCGAACTGAAGTTGTAGATGTAGTTGTCGTAGATTATTCGTGGGTGCTTCCGTTTCCTCCCCAGTATTGACCCATGGCCGAAGTAGTATATCACATGTTCTAAAATGAATCATCTATATTAATAACTTTTATTTGTTTCACTTCGAAATTGCAACAATTAGATTCAGTTTTGTTAAAATATGTTAACAAACAATTCCAGACATTACATAACATTCATAAAATTTACATTTCCTTTTTTGCAATTAGCCAAAACATGTCCAAAATGCCATACCGACCAGTTGCATAAGTGAGAACCTCGACAAAATAAGCCAAGGCCAACTAGGAAAATCTTGTTGGCCTATCTAAAATGGCTGCCGCTCCGTACCACCACCTGTTGGCGTCAAAAATTTAACTCGCAATATCTCGGAAACGGCTTAAGATAGAGCAAAAGGGGAAAAAGGGAAATATTTGTCTACAACATTTCCACATGCAATTTAAAGAGCATCAATAATTGAAATTCAGATTAGTCAAATGAATTTTAGAATAGGTCAGATGTAATTCGGAAATATCAGAAAATATCAGAAAAAAAAATTCAGAAAAGATAATATGTACCTAATTCAGATTTATCAAAATTGTAATTCAAATTCGGTATTATTTGAAATTCACAAAACAACAAATGTAATTCAGATTTGTCAACCGTAATTCAGAAAGCGTCAGATGTAATTCAGATCGTTAAATGAAATTCAGAAAATGTAATTTTTCGTTACGTTGCTATTATTATTTGTATCGTTGCAAATTGTAACATTTTCATGATAAGTGACACCCCCTTATACATTTCTTTTGGTCCGAGTAAGTTTACACGTAGGTAGATTATTTGTGTTTTCTGGACAAACTTATTGCAATTGCTCTATCTTGGGGACAGAGCTGGGTAAGATCGCGCCAAAAAGATCTATATCTTAGATCAGATCGTTTTTCAAAAATGGTCTAAGATCGTTCAAAAATAGAATTTTTCCTACAAAAACGATCTTAGATCAAAGATCGTCTGAAAGCGATCTGTTTAAAAAAGATCATTCGATCTAAGATCTCTTAGAAGTTATAAGATCTTCTAAACGATCTGAGGTCTTTTAAAATATTACATCTAAAAATTTATATTATAATAGTTAATAGATCACTATACATACTTTTCCTAATTTTGACGTACTCATTAGAAAGTGACGTCTTTCAAAACCGGAGCAAGTGCAATGATACATCCAATTTCACGTAACTGGTTACGTAAAGTTACGTACTTCCCTAACTTAACTGGTTACATAATCAATCAGTTGATATACCTATAGAAAATAGGCTGGCGCCCTACCACTATACAATGCTTTGCTCTCTCCAATGAATCAAAGCCGAATTCTCAAAAGATCTTTTTTGGAAAAGATCTTAGATCGTTTTTACGATCTTAGATATTTTGAAAGGTCTTAGATCTTTAAAACAATCTTAGATCCTAAAAAGGATCTAAGATCGCCAAATTAAGATCAAAGATCAGATCTTTCTAAAAAGATCGTTCTTTAGTGAAACAAAAAAGACCTAGATCTAAGACCAAGATCTTAGATGTTAGATCTTTAAAACGATCTTTTTTAAATAGATCTGCCCAGCTTTGCTTGGGGGATTCATGAGAAATAGATGGTCGAGCAACTACACCTTTCCCACATGTAATTAACATAGAAAGCATCAATTGAAATTTCCTTTCATTTTCCACATGAAATTTACCTAGAAAGCATCAATTGAAATTCAGATTAGTCAAATGATTTTCACATGTAATTCATATTAGTCAATTCAATTTCGTAATATGGCCTCTAAAAATAATAAACTAATTTGTGATAAGCACATTTGGTGACACTTCACGAATGTATGCTGTGTAGCAAATTTCTTTTGAAATAATAAAATTATGAACAAGATGCTTAAAGCTAATCCTATTCTCTATGGAGAAAAGTAATAAATAAAAAAAGTTTTGTATTGCATTGGCAAATATTACACAGTGAGGGCCAGTTTTATATGTTATAATAATAAAAAAGGACCTATTAGAAAAACGGAATTTATAGATCGAAAAAAAAATGACGGAATACAAATATTGAAAGCTTTAATAAAGCATAATTATTGCATCATGTATACAGAATTATCCAAAATGGCAAAGTATAAACAAAATAATATTATAGGAACTTCCACTATACCTACATACTTCAACACGTAGAAGAGTGGCTTAAAACTTGAGATCTCTATATGTCTGTTTAAAATAAAGGTCTTTACTACACATAATATCCTCGAGATATCCTTTCAAAATGACATATTATACAAGTTTCGCAGTAAACTTATAATTTTTTGTATACATTAGCATCAGTTAAGACATTTAAACGTCAAAACACAGCAGCATTTTCTTTTTCCTAAAAGAATTAGTTTTTAAGATACAGTACTTATGATGTTAATTTTGTCTTTATTGTTTCAATTCCCGTATCTTGCAGCCTTAACGTTATAAACGTTACATGGTTTTCTAATAGATGTGACGTTCCTGTTTATATATCGTATATATCGATGGCAAGGAAGGATGCCTGTTTAATCTCGATAAATATGTACCTATACCGTACATAGTCGGGGGTGGTCCAAAATCAATATAATTAATATTAATTATTAGTTGTAATAATTATGTTGTTTTAACTCTCTGCGTTTTCAGTGTCTCTTCGCAAATCCTCCATTAAACCGATTTATTCAGTATTACCCTTAATATCAGTCATTATCAACGAATAAAAATTATTATTCTCTTACAACTCTAACATATTGCGGTACCATCGAATCGATGTCAATATTTTCAATTTGAGTGGGATGATTGTGATGATGTATAACTCTAAGGATATTGCCTGAGGAATACAAAATAGCATTACATCTTGTCTTGTTGAAATTAACGCAGCGCCATCTAGTTTTCCCATCGAACCATTTATGGAAGTTATACATGTGGCTATCCACAAATATTTTGGGATGCTTCCTTCCCTTTCCAATGTGAATTCGTTCTGTTCCTAAAATGTAGTACTTTTTTAATATAAAAGACAAGGGTATAGTTATAAACATGCTTCTGTTTCTTTTTATAAATGTATATTAAAATTCATAAATTAAAATTGTTTTTGTCTTCTTATTTTAAATTTTCTAGGAACCATATTTTCGACGCATGCTGCCTCTGGAGGAGGATCATGATTATGAATGTGAGTAATGGTAACCACTACGCCCATGGTATACAGTACAGCTCTACACTTTAGTTTGTTGCTACATATACATCGCCATCTAATTTGTCGTCCTTGAACACGGTGCATACAGTAAATATAACCTTCAGCTACGATCATAGGATGTTTTCGGCCTCTCATAAAATAGATAGGCTCTTCTAAATCTACAAAAGGAAACAATAGAAGAATCACTTAACACATATCTAATGTGTATTTATTAGGGCATTGAAAGTCAATAATCGTCATATATTTTTATTTATACAAGTTGCATCATAGTACTTAAATATTATAATGCTTACTAGCCAGAAAACGAGATAAGGCAAAGAAAGATTTGCTTGGCAATATAGGAGAATTTTGGAATTACTGCCAATCAGGAAATATACCATTTCTACACCGAGAGAAACCTTTAATTGTTACTATTAAAACTTTAATAGTCTCTATTAAAAAGTTGTGTACCATATGGGACAGGTAAACAGTTTAATTGCCGTAGGCAAAAACGTTTTCTTGAACTTCAACAGCATAGTTAGTGACAGCAGCTAGGTAGTAACCTTGTTGTTATTAAACGGGCGAGTAGTGGTAATTATATTTTGTGTTTACAGCTTATAGTTTCTTAGTAGCAGTTATTAATTGTATTTCTTCCAGCAGTTATTCTGTTGAATAGTTACTAAAATAAAATTAATAGTTGTTATTAAACAGGTGAGTAGTGGTAGTTATGTATTTTGTTTACAGCTTATAGTTCCTTAGTAGCAGTTATTAATTTTATTTCTTGTAGCAGTTATTCTGTTGAATAGTTACTAAAATAAAATGAATAATGTTAGACAATAGGGAAATACTAATAGCCATAGGCTTTCATTGCTGTTGTGAGCCACTTTAATAACGCTTAGGCAAGAATATAATAGCTGTTGTATAAAACATTAATAATTAAAATGTAATAGTTTAATAGCAGTATATACTTACCTTTTTCAACTTTATCCCTTTATTGATTTTTTATTATATTACTTATCCAGGCACTTCTTTTTTTTCTTTATTTATCTAGCTTTTTTTTATTTAAATATAGGTGTATTACCTTAAATTCCATACAATTAAATTAACTACTTGAGGTGCATTTTAGGCTAAGATGTCGAAATTTCGAAAACCTACTCAGTTTGTCATTCTGAACAAGTTTCGTTAATAATATTTTGTCGTAAAACATACAAAAAAGGGCCCTTTACTGATGTGGAAAATCAGTTTTTTTTTCAAAATTTACAAGCCATACGTGATTTTTTGAAAGAAAAATTATGTTACAAATTGGTTTCAAACCATAAGCAGGGCTAATCCCCAGAAGCTCAAATTTCAACTCGACATTTTTTTTGTTATTTACATACCCTATGTGAACTCAATCCGTGGACACACTGTATAAAACTATATATCACTGGAATTGGGAAAAGGAAAGGACAACTTTTTGCTACTCCCCGTATATATAAATAGGTATGCAATAATTACTTTTATTAAACCAACAAAGTATAAAGGGTGTCCCGTAAAGTGCGTACAAATATTTTTGAGGGGTGCTCTACGAGCCATTTCGAAAAGTTTTATAGGAAACACCTCTAAAATGGCTGGTAGAACTCCTAAGTAAATTATTCGTACTCGCACTTACGGGACAACCTTTATAATTTATAGCATAAGTATATATAAATTCAGACGAATCTAGGAATGTTTTGAGTGTATAATGCTATAACATTGGAAAGGTAGACTTCAATAAAAACAAAATAGGTCTAGTCTATAATAAGGTCTATATTATCGCAACATATTACATATTGCACATAATATTCCTAAATATAAAAAATACATAAAAGAAAATCAAACAACCTTCATCCAGAGATCAAAACCAAAGACAATATTTTTCATAAAGCATAAAAATTTAAACCTATATTACAATAAATACTTTTATAATTATTGAAAAATACATATAGCTATATGTTTCTTACCTACCAACAAATTTTTGGCAATACTCGTTCAGTCCCCAATGCTTCAAAACATCGAGGAAACCCATACCTTCCATCATAAAAAAACGTAAAAAAGTTGAAACGTATCACGGAGACACCAGACCTACTTACATGCACCATGCACACATAGAACACAGTATACACACTCTCGACTGCTCCCGACAAGTGCGCAACGCAATTAATAACGGGCTGCAGCCGGTCTCGCGCGCGGAAATGCGTCGAGCCGATCTTGCCGATCTTGGCCGAACGGCTACCCGAATCCGGCGCTATTAAACACTTTATTAACTGTTATTAATTAGTTAACTTGCAGTTGCAAATATTGTTCTCGCCGTTATTGTATCAAAGTTAGCAACACTATGTTAATAGTGACTAGTAACTAGTTTAATTGTCATTGGAAAATTAAATAATAGAACGCTAATTGCAATTAATCAGGTTAATTGTGGCAAGAATTAAGTTTCAGAAACATTTTTTTACTTGTGGTTATTGTACTAAACTTCATTAGCTTACTTACGGCAATTAAATTATTTTTAATTAAACCTGTTTAATAGGGCCATTTTCCTCAGTGTACTTTGTATAATATACGTATCTACGTATTCTACTCGTATAGGTACTAATCGCACAATATACTCCACCTTCCTTTCCTATATTAACGAAATTTTACCTATTTAGATGAAGTTTCCTTCTAACGCTTTCCATAAGCACTTTTTACCTTAGAAGGAGAAAGACAACTACGTTTATCTCGTGGCAACTCAATCGGATTGAAATGGATCCTATTTAGTAAAGTCGATCCTTTTATATTTCTATAGTGTTTTCATCGTCAGTATTGAATCAAACGGTTTTCAATCCTCTCTAGGGACGTCATCTTTTTATACTTATTATTATTGTTACAAAAACCAAATATGCCAGGTATAAAACATCCAATATCTATTTAAAAATGACAAACCTCGAGGAAAAATATCAATTTTTCGAACATGAATTAGAAAAGAAGTCTTCAATGAAAATGAAATTCAAAATCTATATAGTATATCATTTTATAGAAAGAATAAATCAAGGACCCAAGAAATAATTATTGAAAATTACTGAAAATAAAATATATATGCGGATTTTCCGGTTATAATTATTGACGAAATCTAGTGTTACTAACCTTTGACCATATCTTCAGAAATTTTGGTAAATATTAGCCTGAGAACTGGAATGAAACAATTAAAATATTAAATAAATTACAACTTGTAACTGTTTATACTATGTATATATTACATATCTAGTATAAAAAAATAAAATTTGCCATTATCTAGTTGAAGATAAGATTCTAAAAATATATTCCATATTAGTCGTTCCATATACTACGAATATTTTCTGTGATAATACCTACTAGGAAAAATTATTAACTTTATTTGTTTGTTCCGTGTTAGGATATATTTTGCTAAAATTAAATGTAAAAACAAAAATAGTGCCTAGATCAACGCTGCAGCAAGTAAAAGTACTAAAATTAGAGCAAAAAGTAAATTTTTGATCCTTATACATATAAAAACACAATCTTTGTATAACATTTGTAATAGTTAAATTAATAATTTTTGTATCGAAGTATGGGTAAGTTTTATTAGTTTATTTTGAAATATGAAAATAATTAATCGCTTTGCATTTTCTTGTTTAATTAAAATATGCAAATATGCAAAATATGCAACATGGTGACTATGTATGCCTAAGTGTTGTTATCCACGGCAACAAGACCTATACCATATTTCAGTTTCCAATGTAAAAAAATACTCCGTCCATGAGTTAAAATTTTTGCGAAGGCAAAAGATCGAAAATATCTAGCTATCTCTATAATGCCCAAAATCGGCAAATAATGACACTAATGACTTTATGGACCCAACTCTCCCAATACAGGAACCCTACTAGGTTGGTGCATCTTTCTGGCTAACTTCTGTTTGGAAATGACATTACCTAAATATAACCTCACACACTGCGTACTGCATAGGAATAGGATAGGAATACAGATCAATAATTGATGTAGCTTTTCTATTCGATCGAGTGCGAAATAATGGATCAAGTTAAAATTTTAGATCCGATTGAATTTCGATCTGTATGGTTTACGCTCTATTTGTAATTTTAAAATTATGATAATGATCAGTATTAATATTACTGGCACTTTCCCGATCATACATTACCTACCAGGGAAGTAGATATTTACTGTGATTTTGTTTTGTTTTGCCTACAAATTTTTTTTTATATATTAAGCAATTTTAAAAAACGTGTCATCGTTGCTTGCATAATAGAATGGACTATTGACAGACAACTTCAAATTTGCCAATTTTTTAAAACACGACGGTGATGTTTAAATTTAACTAATTTTTGGGCTAATAATTTTTGAAGCAAAATGTCCAAGTAGGTATATACAGTGTGTCCCAGGATAAGTGAAACGAGAGGTGTAAAAGACCAAAAATTTTCGAGTTCGAATTTGGCCATTTGGGGTCCAGGCCTGCTTGCCTCTAAAATAATTTTCACCATATTTTTAATTTTGAAAAATAAAGTAAGCCCTGACAGGAACGATTTATTTATTTTCTGTGTAGGTTAAGTGCCCTTTCTCGACAACATATCGAAAAATTTAATTAAAAAAGTTGCTTAAAATTGAAAATTATGACCCTGTGTCGATTTTCTAAATAATTAGCCTTTTTGTCCACTTTATTTCCTATAACTAGGTGAACTATCCTCGTCGTTTAAAATATCGAACAATTTCATTAGAAAAAGTTATTCAGAATAAAATAGTATGCAAGACTGCGAAATTTGGACTCAATCGGCCTCGAGATCGGCCTACTATGATTTGTTTGAAATAATGTCAAATAATCAAAGTAGGCCAATTATTTTGAAAATTGACACAGGGTCATAGTTTTCAATTAAAAGCAACTTTTTCTAATGAAGTTGTTCGATATTTTAAACGACAAGGATAGTTCATCTACCCTACCTATAAAAAATAAAATGAACGAAAATCAAAGTAGGTCAATTATTTTGAAAATTGGCATTGGGACTTAATTTGCAATTCTCAGCAACTTTTTCTAATGAAATTTTTCGATATCTTGTCGAGAAAGGGTACTTAACCTAAACTGAAAATAAATAAATCGTTCCTGTCACGGCCTACTTTATTTTTCACAATTGAAAATATGGTGAAAATTATTTTCTAGGCAAGCAGGCCTGGACCCGAAATGGCCAAATTCGAACTCGAAAATTTTTGGTCTTTTACACCTCTCGTTTCACTTATCCTGGGATACAATGTATATGCATTAACAGAAAGCGTCATTTTTATTATTAATTTTGTTATGCTATAGCTCTGAAGCTGCCCATAAGTCTCTTATTTATTAACCGATAATGAGCGTTGCACCGTTGCTTGCAGAAAAGATGAGCCATTGACAGAAAACTTTATGGCTTTTTTTTAATTCCAAGATGGCACCCATACTTGAAAATTTGCCTTTTTCTGGGCTAATTATTTTTGAAGCAAACATGTTGGAATGATGCATTCTAAGACCACCGTGCGAAAAAAATCATTCCAGCTCGGGCGAAGCTATACTCAATAACAGAAAGCTTCGTTTCCATCATTTGCCCTTATACATCCACCCCTGATGTGCTCGAATCATTAAATAAACAAAAATATTGACAAAAAAAAAACGCCTAGTCTTAAATTGCAAAGAAAGGCCAGTTTTGTTGATTCACACGCTATTCCGACATTTTTACATATAAAAATTAGTCCAAGGAAAGGGCAATTTTCAAGTATGACCTCCATCATGGAATTCAGAAAATTTGCAATTTTGAAGTTCTCTGTCAATAGTCTGTCCTTTCCACAAGCAACAGTGCAACAATCGATAAATTCGGTTAATAAATAAAAAAATTGTAGACAAAGGGACGACGGAAGTTTCAGTACTACAGCATATTATAAAAAATAAAAAAAACCTTTTTAAAAACAAGCTTTTATTTAAGCCATATACTAAAACGGATGAAACGAGGGGCGTTCCACAGGGAGAAGCCTGCACAATTGCAGGGAATTCCAAAGGAAGTTTCAGGAAGTTCGAGGAAGCTTCGGGAAATGGGGGAAGTTGGGCGAAATCAAAGGAAGTCACAGGGAAGTCCGGGGAAGTCCATTTTCCTAAAAACGAGGTGAAGCAGGCCGTTCCATTCTAACCTAACTTTTTAGTTAAAAGTCAGAGGCGTTCACAAGATACATCGCGGCTCAGTACTACGTGCCTTGGTGTTTTAATTGACGTGATGAAATTAGGCCTTTTTGGCTTTGGATTTTTGTCACACCCCGTACCTTAATTTTTTTTCAACCCTATACTATTTGAGAAAAAATCTGTGACTTAAAGCGATGAAATTATTAAGGTCTTTCCTATGTTTTTGTCACATCCTGTGAATTTTGTTGTCCACTCTGTACCTATGCTGTTAGAGAAAAAAATCTGTGACGTCATGTGATGAAATTATTAAGGTCCTTTTAGCTTTAACAAGTTTTTTATTCACTCTGTATACATTTTTTACATGTCAGTTGCTTTTAAGACACCCTGTATTTTTCTTATTCTTAATTCTGTGACGTCATCGAGATTCTAGTTTACACCATTTTAAGGTAATATTTTCAAATGCGTTGATGGCTCAGTTGGTTAGAGAGTCGACCTTGTAAGTCGATGGTCGCAGGTTCGAGCCCTGACGGTTTTTTTATTTTTTTTGAATTTGGCGCCAGAACCACCGGCCGAGGCGCGCGTCATGAGTTAGAGCGATGTGATTGGCCAGCGAGGTAAGGGGCGGGCCCTAGGAAGAAAGTGGAGGGGGCCGTCTCAAGTGCCGCGTTACCTAAAAGTGAAACCTATCGAACAAAAAATTTTCAAAATCGGTGCGCAAATAAAAATTTTAGACGGGTGACACATCCTTAACACAATGTATATAAAGTTATCGGAAATTTATAGGGAAGTCCAAGAAAATCCGGAAGAAGTCCACTGGAAGTCCTAGGAAATTCGCTGAAGTTCGGGGAAGTTTAGGGAACTTTTAGGGAAATCCACCAGAACTTTCCTTTCAGAGGAAAGTTTTGTACGTTATTTGACCAGTGAAACGCCCCTCGGCATGTAATACTTAAGTTTAGGTTTTCGTTAAGATAATTCAATGCCAAGCCTTTAAATCAAAAAGCTTGTCGCGCGAACGGAGCCTTTTCATTTGATATCCATGTCGAGAAAGACCAGTTTCATTTACTTTTTGTATAGTTTGCATTATTCCAAAAGGTTTGCTTCAAAAAGAATTAGCCCGAACAAAGGGCTAAATTTACACCTCGACAAAATGTTGGATTAAAAAAAAATCGCCAATTTTAAAGCTTCTGGCGTCTGGCAATGTTGTTTTCTGCAAGCAATGATGCCACGGCCACGTTAAGAGGGGGTTGCAGACAGCGAAAGTGACGTTAGATTTCGTACTTTTTTAAGTTGTATAGAATAAAATGTAATAACATTTTACCTGGCAAAAGTTTAGTACAAACATCTCTGTCTTCATGTTAATCATAGGATCTTAGAAGCAGTGTTTTGTTTTATAGGTTATGAAAACCTTGGGAAAAATAATAATTCCAGTGCATATGCTTTTAAGATCTTATGATTAAAATGAAGACAGAGATGTTTGTACTAAATTTTTGCCAGGTAAAATGTTATTAGATTTTGTGCTATATAACTTAAAAAAATACGAAATCTAACGTCACTTTCGCTGTCGGCAACCCCTTCTTAATAACCAAAACAAGTTATAGACAAAACAAAAAAGTGCAAAATTTTTCGGACCACACGGTACACATCCAGCTAACATTAAAGGATAAATATGTGCCTATGAAAATGTACGACAATAGGTAATTATTTTTAGAAAAATAACTATTGAAATTGCCTCTTTATTGAAACACATCTAAATCTACTTAAATTACAAAAAACAATTCTACTTCACAATGTTAACGACTTGAGTGATTAGCTTCTCATTTTGTTTCATAGCCTCTGGTTGGTGATTATGAAAGTTCCGCATTTGAACATTTCTTCCAAATGTATACAGGAAAGCACCGCATTTCTTATTGCAGTTCACGCAACGCCATCGAGTCTGTCCGTCAACCCTACTGTGTACTATGTACCAATAATTGTTTAGACATAGCTTCGGGTGCTTTCTTCCCTGAGAGATGTATATCGTTGCTAAAAAGAATTCAGTTAGCACAGGTAATGTTATATTTCAGCGCGAATAAGGCATAACTCCGTTCTTTTATATCTACCCAGTGCTGATTATTTGGGAAGTCGGCAAAGAAAATTGGGATAAAGATTTTAAGCTTTAATAGAAGGGAACAACATAATTAAAGAAAAGTTTATATTTCAAAGATATGACAGATAAAAGATACCCTTTTTATCATTGGCATTGACAGTAAACTCGAAGTAAAGTTCGAGTTGCCTGCATGCATATTAATACCTGGTGAAACTTTGATTCTTCTCTCTGGAGCCTCTTTTCATTGGTAGGCTTCCGGGTACACTCCACAACCCACGAGGTAAATGGAATTACCCAACGCGCGTACGGCTTGAACAATTTTCATTGAAAAGGGTTCACTCCCAAAAGTTCCAGCTTTTGATCCGGAGTCTCAGGAGCATGTATGCTTATTACGCCAATGGTAAAGTCGACAAGAGTAACTCTGCCTCAGAGAAATTGAGTAGGGAGAACGCGCTTTGACCTACTGCGCATCCTATTTCCAATCAAATTTAATGGCCACCATATTGTCCTCATTTTGACGTTTGCAGTTTGTTCTCAGCGGTAGTTGTTGTTTTTTCAGCAGAGAAATGGTCAGTGTTTTTGGAAAATATCGTGTGCAGTACCAAGCTGTAAGAATTATAAGTCTAGGAGACCTCCCGGAGTATCATTTTTTCGGTAAGTTTAGTAAAAACAATTGCCGAAATTTTGGACACCATAGGCGCGCATCTGTATAATTTTTATGATTAAATATGTGGCTAAAAATTCTTAACTTGGGGACTGATTGGACTTTGAGTCCAAATAAATGAGTGTTTCACAAGACTCTTGCAAATTTCTTGTTCTTGTCTTGTTCTTGACTCTTTTAAATTTCTTGTCTTGCTTTGCAAGACAAGACAAGAAATCATTCTGCAAGACTCTTGCAATTTTGCAAGAAATCTTGCTAAAAGCAAGAAATCTTGCAAAAATCACTATCTGTAATAATGCCTGTAAAACTTTAATAAAAGAAATAATTAATGTCGGTGAGGATAACATTGATTTTTAAAAAATGAGCATAAATATAAACGGTTATTTAAGAATAATTACTGTATCTAATATACTACTATAGGTATTATCTAGTAAATATATTTTATTTACAATACTCCTGGTAAGTAATACTAATCCATGTTTCCAAGCATTACAGGTACTCAAAAAGAAATTGAGAATTAACGTACCTATTTTGCCGCTTTCACGGGGCAGGAAATCCGGACAAACAAAATAATTCTAATTTTAATTCTTATAAATTCGACAAATTAATAGTTATATGTATATGTACTCTTGAATTAATCCACTACAGTGGATTAATTTATTTTTCATGTTTTCTTTAACTCTGTTTTTGCTAAAATAGGTACTTAAATGACACTACTTATAGAATAGCTGTTTCTCCGGTCCATTGTACTTCCTAATGCTTTGGTTCGTTATATATTAGCATAGAAGAATTTACTACGTCTTCTATGATAATAGTGACATAGTATAGATCAGGGCATTTTGGGAGAGTGGGTTTCGCAGTTTTTGTCCACACATATCGAAAGCCACAGACATCAAAATAACTTTAACAGAACGGAAAATCTTGGACTTAAGAGGTATTTTGAATTGAAAATCATGAAAACATTAAAACAAAATTATTATTAAAATTTAAAAAAATATTGTTGGTGTTATCCACATTAATAAATAATGCAAGATTAAACAAATCAAAATTCTCTCAGTCAAAACTCCACAAGTGTTAGTTTTTAATTAAACCTGTACATGTTTCGAACCGCTAGGGGTTCATCCTCAGCAGTAAAATTTTTTTTTGCAAGAGTCTTGCTACCAAGAGTCTTGCTAACAAGAGTCTTGGTAGCAAGACTCTTGCTGCGATGACGTCACTAAACAAAAAATGCAATAACAATAAGTTGCAAGAAGTATTGCTTGCAAGACAAGATTTTTTCCAGCAAGAGTCGGGCAAGACAAGAATGAATCGAATTTCTTGTCTTGCTTTGCAAGACAAGACAAGAATAGGCCTAGCAAGACAAGAAATCTTGTCTTGTGAAACACTAAAATAAATTTGTATGTTCAAAACATTTTGCTGCTGATGCCTATTACTGTGCATCGTGGCGAACGAGGACGAGGACCTCTAAAGCAGTCTGCAGTGTCAAGTCTGTTAACAATGATACGCCCATGGATGAAGTTGGTTTAATATGGCCGCCACTTTTATTAGACAGTTCGCGCAGCTTGTAGCGTATTCTCCCTACTGCATTTCTCTGTTCTGCCTCTATACTTGAGCTAAACGTTGAGGAAATTGCCGCCGCCGGAGTCACAGACCACAGCGTATACAGTGTGTGTCCCAATTTGAGAATAGACACTATTTCTCTTTTTTTTAAGTTGGTACCAAAGGATGGGGTAATTAAATTATGATTTTAACCTTACATTATATCGTAACTTTCCCAAAAAGGCAAAAAAATGTAGCAGTTAATCAAAAATAACCAAATTTGGGATTTTGTCTATTTTTCGAAAATTTTAATTTTTTAAATGTTCAAATAGGGCTGCATTTTTCATAACTTTGGTAAAGATATAAAGCATGCAGCAGAGGGGCAAAGTGTAGGTAACCCCTAGCCTAATTTCATTGTTTGCGTGTAATACCACTTACAGAACATACTCTTGAATGTCCATTTTTATGTGTGTACGTCAAATTCCATCGAAATCGGACTATAATTGGCCAAAATATCAAAGAATTAAACTAATTGTTTTCCCAAAATAATTTTTTTGGAAAGTCAATAATATGACACAAAACTGCCAAAATATGCACGCAATGACTCGAAAATAAGTTTTTGTCATACGCTCCCAAATATAGCTATTTTACGGACTCATTTAAGTCCGTAAAATGCTTCTTTTTCGGCCTAGTCCCTAAATGAATGAATGACATGACAAAATTATCAAATAAACAAACTTGTTGCTACGCTATCAATTTCTAAGCCAACTTTTCGAACATATGATTTCCAAAATTATGGAAAATTTGCAAATTTAAGCGTTCTGAAAAATTGTAAAAAGCGTAAAACAAAATTTTGGAGCGTATGACAAAAAAATAGTGTTTGTCACACGTACCTAAATGAAGTATTTCAGGACTCATCTGCTATTCTGGACGAGGCGTTAGCAATGATTTGTCCCGAAAAACTTCATTTTAGGTAAATAACTATTTTGAGTACCTCAATGTGTCTAGCAGAATACAATTATTACACCTATTATAGAAAATTCGTGAAAAATATATTGTCTATTTTTTGACATTGTTCATTGTGTGGGGAACAAAAAAACATAGTTTATGGCAAAAGTGGCCTATAATTGTCAATTTTCAAACCATAATAAGAAAATTAAGATTTTATTTTTTTGTGATTCCCAGTTTTAATTTTCTTACTTAAATTGAGGCTTACAATTCATGAAATTGTATTTTTAATGATTACTTATAAATGGATAGACAAGGTTATAACACATTTAGTTTTGTGCAAAATATAGTTATAAGAAATTAAATTTATCAAAATTAATTAGGAAATAAATAAAAAATTAACTAATTAATTAAAAATTTATGATTTGCGTATTTTTCCCAAGGTATTGCAGATTTCGGCTCCCAACCTTTCTCATTCGAAAGGTAACCAGAAAATACGCTTTTTTGGTATGGTGTATAGTATATCTTCTCATATTTCAAATTTTCTTGTAAATCACTAAAAAACAGATTTTAAAGAACAAAAAATAATCGTATCACCAAGATGAATCTTGGAATTATATGTAGGCTTAGAATTATTAATTTTCTAAAATTTTTTGACTTGGCAGATGTCTTTAAAATTCCTATTTTGCTCAACTTTGACACCCTGCATAATGGAACTCCCTGTATATTTTTTATTCAAATTTGGTATATAAGGGTTCTGGGAAGTTCTGATTAACGCTGTGGGATCAGATTTTAAATAAAAAAAATCGCCAAATGGTTTTCGTGAAAATCGGGGGTATAAAAAAAATCGCAGCCGGCCCTGGATGTTCATTTTGAAAATGGCAGGAAGTTCAAAAGAAGCGGTCTTTGAAGGCCTTTCAAACAAAAAAAAGTTTAGGCGATTATCTCCAAAAATGAAGATTTTACGGATTTGTACAGTTTTAAAGTTGGACACCCTGTATACAAGGTGATTTATTCATATATACATTAATTTTAACCACGTCATCAGGGAGGTACAAACATGCCGAAAACTCAAAAAATAATTTACTGCATGTTTAAATAATGGGGCAAATTATCCCAAATACCACGTAACGAGGCGCACCTGAACGCATGTGACTACGACGTTATGCTGCAGGACTTGGCACCGGCCGCGACGTTGCCCTTAATTATTGATAATTTAAATACGAAAAAATATTCAGTTTATTAATTTACCTAGTTGATATGACAATAAGAGGATGTTAGCACACCTTGGACTTGGCGTGTTCAGCATCTAACTCGAGAGACCCTTATCACTACACTTTTCACAGCACCAGCTATAACAATACAAGAGGCCTTCATAATCACACGCACACAACGCACTCAGTGTCTACAAACAGAGGCTGGAAAATACTGAAACTGTTTCCGAAATTCGATAGATTTTGGAGATTTAAGACAAAAGTTTTATTAAAAACAACGGGCTCGTCCCAGCTCGTCCCTCCTATTTTTGAGGTCCCTGAACACGAATCTGACCTTAGTTTTTGGTTCTCGGACATACAGAAATATTTCATAATTATTATTATAAAACAAAACAACTCGAGATGAACGAGACAAAACGAGACGAGACGAGACAACGTCTGTCTCGTCTCGTCTCGACCATTGTCTCGTCTCGTCTCGAAAAAGATTATCTCGAAATTTCGAGACGAGTCGAGACGAGGCCTTATCTCGTCTCGTCTCGTCTCGTCTCGTCTCGTCTCGTCTCGTGGCAACTCTAGTATTTTACGTGGGGACTTCCACATTCGGAGTTTCGGTCTTTTGAAATTTTGTCGGTAGGTATAATATGGTAACCTAACCTAACATCGATATTTTGGGATACAAATTTTCAATCAACATTTGCGAACACCGTAGACATTCGAAGAAATTAAAGAAAAAACCGAAACCGAGGTTTCATTGAAAAGTAAAACGTTGCTCAAAGTTACTTCGGTCGCAAACTCCAAACAGACAACAGTTCTCCAGTGCCCACCAGCTGTACATGACAGGTAATATGAATTTGTGGTTACATTTATTTACTTTTTAACGTGCTAAATTTTTATGCATTTTCAGAGAATGTTCCGAAAAGTTCTAGTATTGCGTTATCCTACAAAGTACCATTCTGGAGTGTTGGAATACGCACGTCATCAATTTACGTCACTGGATCAAGCAAATCGAGGCTTATATAGTTCTAAACGCAACCATATAAACACAGACCGCAATCTTCAGAGAATTCACCGAATTTTAAATTTATAAATAATAAGTATAAAATAATGCGTTTTACCAGAGACCTATTATACAGCCAAGCTTGAGGTACTTTGATGTATATTTTAGGTACGTATAATTTTACTGTGCCTTGAAAATTATATAAGTAATATAAATATTATATGTTTCTGATTTACATTTTCAATTCCTCTGGCAAGTCCGGAATTCTGATGTTCTCTCGAGGTCCATATTAAGATACAGAAGTAGTTGGTTTTTTCGGGAGCTGTTTTTCTGTGCCCGTGCTTTGTGCACTTCCTGTGAAATGCGCCCAACTGTCGCTTAAAACTATTTTATTTCGTAAGCATTATCTACTGCCATAATTTGCATGTCTGCAATTTACCTTTTGGACTGCATGAACTGGTAAATGTAGTCCTCCGTAGCGTTTCTCGCCATCGAAATAATTTTTAATAACTTCGTACAATTTCTCTGACTTGAAGATTAAGTCTTTGGCCAGGTATTTTCAGATTATTAAATAATTGTTCATTCGCAAACTCGTAACACACTGGCAGATATTACCTACCGAACCATCATTAACAAAACTTATATCTAGCAAAAGTTTTCAAAACCAAAAAAACTAAGAACCTAACTCGAAAACAAAGAAAATTAATCGAAATTCGCACAAAACTGCAGAATTTCTTAAATTTATGCTGTGACAATGACATGTGACAAATACCCTTCGTCCCTCGTACGCTTCCCTCGCGGTTCAGCGGTTATGAACTCTACGCCATACGATCTATTGTATATAGGTACACATGTACAGACCTGGACCAACACTACCTGTATTAATATACCGTACTTTCACCGTTTTAGTATACATAGGGCGGAGCCGCCGTGTATTCGGCTAGGTTCGTCAGTCGTTGGCGGGGGGCGGGGCGTGTTTTTTGCTCGCAAAACTCGACTGATAAGCGGTGCGGGACTACTGTGGACTCCCCCCGCCAACGACTGAGAAACCTAGCTGGACGCGCGGCCTTTTCCCCTATGTCTACCAAAACGCTGAAAGTAAGGTATAGTGTTGGTCCAGTACAGACGAATTGAAGTCAGCCAGACGTATGTCGGCAATGACGTCAAAACCTATAGACGTGGTGCCCCATTGTTAAAATGCCCTTTACTTTGACTCAAAGATTAAATATATCATCGAATTGATAAGTACAATGGAAATCGCACAGGTACCACTTTCATTGTTGTTTGGGGCAGCCAACTCTAGAGAGAGATAGGTTTCAAATGGCAATAAGTAAGACAAGGACACCTAATGAAAGTGTCAGCTGATTCAGGCAAAGGAGCTATACAGGGATGTTGCATATTAATGTGCGAATTTAATGGGCATGTTCCGTAATTATCTTTATTGTATGATCTGTATTCCGAAATTCGGGGCTTGTTTGTAGGAATGAGAATTTTTCTATATAACCACAATTATGTAAATATTGCACAAAAAAGTAGTGAATTGATTAAAAAAAAATTACCTACATGGCGATTCTATGTACCTGGAAGTAAATTGAGACAAAGAAAATACAAATTACAAAATAAAAGTTTATTTTAAAATAAAGGCGACAAAATATCTAGGATAAGGTATACATTTTCAACTTTTAATTACTTATTTATTATTAATTAAATTTATTTTATATGTTTAGGCATCTAACAAAAAGAATTACAAATAATTACCTACCTTATTAAAGGGACCAGAACCTCAAGTTTAATTCCATCTTTGACTACGAAGAGCTAGGTTCATTAGCATAATATTTTGCCAGTTTTTACCTTGATAGTTTCTATCATAACTTGGAAAATAAAAAACTGTAGTAATTACATACTTTTTAAGTTTGCGCTGCCCAAAATTCTCTATGAAATCGCTCTCGATAAAATGTTGACTACAAATGCAAGTAAATACTTGTAGACAGTACAAAATTTTTCCTTTTTATTGCTGCAATCCACTTGTCTCTAATATCACCTTATCTCTTGGAAAACTGCAAAGTTATTAGCAAAGATTTTTTGGACTTAGGAATGAAAAGAAACACACTACTTTTATTCTTTCCGCCCCGTTTGGTACATCCAAATAGACAACAGGAGTTGACCATCTTTTTTGTAAATTTTCTCTCCGATCTAAAAATAATACAACTAAGAAAACTCAACGCCGTTTTATACGAAACTGCCACCACGACACGAACTCAAATCAAATATAAATAATACAATAATTACTCGTATTGTACTTGGGACAGAAGGAAAATGACGTTTGACAGCGGAACTCGTTTGAAGCACAGGACACAAAAATAGAAAGTTAGGACAAACACCTCTTTTGTGTTATGTGGTTTTTGCCGGAATCAGCTGATTTATTTACTATTTCCCTTACTCAAGTTTGGCTGCCAGTTTCTCTCTCTACACTACTTCCATCTACTTGTCAATTCAATGAATTATATCCATACTTCTCTAAAAACATGTTACAAACAAAGAGACCAACTATACACCCGGTGATTCCCGGTTATAGTTCCTCCAGAATCACACTTAGATATCGCATGTTTTTTTTTGTTTGGGGGCGCCGGAAGCATCGGAACCTCACCTGAAGACTCGGGGAATGGTCTAACGACGCCAGCCTCCGAGCCCAGAGTCGAAATAAGTTCGCTACGGCTTGACAAAAAGGGGCAATTTCTGACAATCTCGCGACATTTTCGGAATAATTTAATGGAGCGCTTAGATTGTGATTAGTTTCTTCTTCCTCGAGAAAGGAAATAATTTTTAACAAGCTACAAATTTGTTTATAAGTAGTTCATACCATCCTCATTAACATACTCCAAGTCCCAAAGTCTCCCATTCCGGGAACCCTGAAAAATATTGGCCGCCATCTTGTTTTTTTAGTTTGTTGTAAATAACTCGTTAACAGTGAAATTTGGGAAATATCATATATATTTTTTGTAGAGAATTAAAAAACACATATTTTGTTTTTTTATTTGATACGGTAGGATAAATAACAAAAAAGTTATGGCGCTAAAATTTTGGTGAAAAATTTTAATTTTCAGATTTTTCCATTTAACTTACTAAAACTGCTTTTCCAACACTTGCAAACAACATTTTAAGCTCGATTTTAAGATGTTTGACTGGTTTACATTGTTGAACCAAGTCACAAACAGATGGTTACGACGGGATCGTTAAAACGAAACTGGCCATTCCGACCCTGTACTCTGTAAGGAAGTGTTACTTTTTGCACTTGGTATTTCCATTTCATACAAAGAATGTTTAAAATTTGAAAATTTGGCTGTTGTCAATCAGACCCAAGTGGTAAATACTGAGAATTTTATTCAATTTGTATTTGATAATGCTGATACTCACTTTGGATCGTTATGGGACTTTCCATTCAGTGGGTGGTATTTTGTGTATTTCGCAAGACAACAAAGGCGCCGGAAATAGAAAAAATTACACAGAAAATAATTATAATTATTTGTTTTATTTTCTTTCTTTTTTTCAACTTGTTACTCAGCAAAATATATATATCTATTTTTTAAAGAAATATATTACCATTGGGAAAGCTTTATATTTATTTTTTTAATTTTTCGTTTAAGTATTACAAAAAGCCTTTAAAATCTGGATTAAAATGGCTTACTATAACACCTATTAAAGAATATGAAAATCTGCGTGAACTGAAATCTGCTAAAATGTTGGATACGTTGTGGATTGCTTGGAGTATATTTTTACCAAACACTTTTTTCATGGAACGGTTACATGTCTTCAGTAAACTATACAACTACACAACAATAATCAGTTCTACAAAAATAGAACCATTACCATTATTTGTCAACCTTGATCCGAGCAACCATAATTCCATACAAGCAGCTTTAACATTCGCAGCAGAAACTTCGGAACGATATAAATATATTATGGAAAATGTTGTATTGTCACATTTGATCGACCCCTTTTTTTTGTTTATAAGAGCTGAGAGATATGGTTTATGGTTATTGTTATTACATATAGAAGCTGTCAAGTTAATGATTCCAATATTTTTTGAATGGAAGAGATGGAGGAAATGGAAGAAAGTACCGATATGTCATTTGAAATATTAAGGTAAATGTAGTTTAGAAACTTAAATACATATTGCTAAAATGTTAATATTTTTAGATAAACTCACGATATAATATGTCGTGTAGGACTGTAAAACCCCAATGTGCAAAATGTGAGAAATTAAAGTCTGCGTCTAAAGTTTATCTGCTGTAACTTTTTTACTATTTAGGCTATCGTAACGAATAAAAAAATAAAATATGTGTTTTTTAATTCTCTACAAATATATTTCCCAAAATAATGCACCGTTAACAAATTGTTTACCATAAACTAAAAAATCCAAGATGGAGGCTAAGATTTTTCAGGGTTTCCGGAATGGGAGACTTTGGGACTTTTAGTATGTTAGTAAGGAGGGTATGACTTACTTATGAAATTAAATTAGCTTGTTAAAAAAAATTCCTTGCATTTGTCTACTGGTCCTACTCTATCTGGGCGTCAAGCGTTTATCAAAACAAACCTGTCTATAGGTTCTGACGTCATTGTATGTCGGCAAATCAAAGACTTAGTAGACCGCATACACAATAACGCGGACGCCGGACCGGAGAGCATGGCGGAAAGCGGAGAGTAGTGCGGGTAAAATCCACACAGTCAGCGGATTGTGACAGTTTTGAAAGGCGTATTGCGCAGAGAGGTTGGCAGTAAAGTGGAAATATTGAAAAGTCTAACTTCACTGAAACACTGTTAAACTCGTTCCCTTATATAAGAATGCAACGCTCTCTTTTCGAGGTGAAATACGCGCCAATACGCTGGTAAATATCAAACTTAATTGAACGCTTCGCTACCAGCGAGCAATCACGCCTACTCTCCGCTCCCCTCTCCGCGATATGTGTGGACACGATAGTAACAAAGTCTAGAGAATACTATAAATCAGCTCACTTCTTTGTTCTCTTGGAGAAAACAACAATTTTTTGCGACTGGTCGTAAATCAGCCTTGAGCCGCTCTCAGCTACATATAGACCGGGAGATAGTGACAGATTTTTGGACGTGATTTTACTCAGTATGCCTCGCAAAGGGCATTATGTGGCACATATTCTCACAATAATAAGGTATGAACCAGAGAGTCATCCTGGGTTCTTCATACGAAAAACTGAGTTTTCAATTATTCGAAAAATATGCGTTTTGATATGATTTTAGTCAGGCTGCCATGTGTTTTATAATGAAGTTCAAAATAGAAAATTCCTCGGAAAACCATAGGCATACCGTTAGCGTGGGTTCAAAGGGCTATTATTGTCGCGTGAACTTGTATTTTAATAATTAGTTTTTCCACGTTTCTGAACAGGCTGCCAAGGAGAAGTATGCAAGTGCTTGTTATGAAAATGCTGAAAAAAGGATGGCATACCTTTTACGCTTGTCCAAGTACTCTTTAAATTGAATGTTATTTAATAATTTAAACGATTTATTCGATGTTAAGTGTACTTGGATATGCGCAAACGGTATGCCATCTTTTCTTCAGCAGTTTCATAACAAGAAGTTGCATACTTCTCATTGGCAGCCTGTTTAGAAACGTGGAAAAATTAATTATTAAAATACAAGATCACGTGGCAATAATAGCCCTTTGGACTCACCCTAACGGTATGCCTATGGTTTTCCGAGGAATTTTCTATTTGAACTTCATTATAAAACACATGGCAGCCTGTATAAAATCATATCAAAACGCATATTTTTCGAATAATTGAAAACTCAGTTTTTCACATGAAGAACCCAGGATGACTCTCTGATTCATACCTTATTATTGTGAGAATATGTGCCACATAATGCCCTTTGCCAGGCATACCGAGTAAAATCACGTCCAAAAATCTGTCACTATCTCCCGGTCTATAAGATTATTTTCTTATCAAATAAGATATCGATCGCCGTACTCCGATGACGGAGGGCCGAGGGAGCGGGAGACGGCAGGGGGGAAACGTTTGTTTACACAAGGCCGAGTGCGCCGACTTATAGTATTCTCTACACTTTGATAGTAAGCTTTCTATTGTTTTGAAAGCTCCGCTACCATCTCCGCCCTGCTCTCCGGTCCGCCGTCCGCCTTATGTGTGGCCGTACCTCCGATCAAATATGACTTGACCGGAGGGCCGTACACTTAAGGGCATACGCCGTAGTTTTGCGCGTGTAAACCTTGTGTCTCTGATTGATGACGTCTATATGCCAACACTCCTGAGACCTACCTTATAGTTTCACAAATTGTTTTAATAATTATTTTATTTCTGAGTTTAAAGCTGTATATTTTCACAAAAATAAATATTGTATATATATGTAATTTATTATTCTGATTCATTAAATTTGTTTGGTCAAATTTCTCCTTATAGTGTTTTCTTCATAATTCAACTAACGAAAAATAGAACGTTAAATTTTGTAGTCTGTACTAGACTTTGTTTTTGCTGTCACCGACATTTTTAGACTACGGACACTTTTAGACTAATACCAGAGAACAATAATTGTTCTCTGCTAATACCTCTGGCACTCATTCTTTTCTACTTCAAATCCACCCCTGTAGAATCGCGTAACCAGAGTGGGGTTTTCTTTATTACCAAGGTGTGTCACGTGTAATGCCCTGTATTTTGCACTTATTTTGATAAAAATTTTATTTAAAGTGGTTTTATAGTTGATACCTACACTTTTTTTTATTGTTTTTAGTTTTAGTAAATAGGGAAGAAGTGGCTTGAATGGGACAGGTATATATTGAATGGGACACTTTTCATATTTCCCCCCTCGGTTAAATTTCTGTTTTCAAATAAGTATTTACCATAGATGGCTGTACCCTATATAAAGTATTTGAACCTATTAGATCAGAAAATCAGACAATTGAGCTGCTGCCGTGGTGTTGTGCACATATTTTTGAAATTTTACATGCTATGTAAAATTTTGCAGTGAGAAAGGACACCTCCGTGGGTTTTAACCTGACGCCATACTTTCAAATACTTAGGTCGAGTCTCCACGGTAAGTGATGTAGGTATATTACATTATTTAAGCCCATAACCGTAGTTGTAGACCCTCTCAGTTTTTGTTATTTTTTATGGTTTTTATGAAAATGGCGGAAAGGGGTTGAATAGGACATACTCTTGGGTGATGAATAGGATGTGTCCCATTCATCACCGAATTTTTTACATTGGTAAGTAAACCAGCGATCTTTTTGTTTTTAGATGACCATGGAGAAAATTAAACCAAAAATAAAGAGAAAACGCGTAACATCCGACTGCATGGAAAGAGCCGTGAATGAAACAATCACGGAGGGAACGTCGATTCGTGAAACTGCTAAGAGATACAAAATTTCTAAGTCTGCATTGCATTGCAACGATCAATAAAACTTGCTAAACAATTAGAACGCAAATACTACGCAAGATTCCAAAACCTTACCAAAATGCAGCAACAGCCAGAACTCAGTCAACTCTAAAATTTGAAATAGATTTTGGGTCTCTTGAAAAACAATTTGGAAGAATTTTGTAAGATTTGTTTTACTTTCCGTTAAAGTTGGATACTAGAAACATTAATTAGGGTCTTTTATTTATAAATCCTTTTAATGCGGTGTGTTATTTTGAATGGGACAATATGTTAAACAACTTTATTTTGTTTCTATTATATATATTTAACAGCAAACGACGGAAATATAAAGTAATCTTAGGTAAGGCACTAGTCACAGGATGTTGGATAATTTTGTAAAATCGAAATATAAATAAAAAAATGTAGCCCTTTAAAAAAATGTCCCATTCAAGTCACTTCTTCCCTACTGTCATAAAGTCAGTCTGATGTAGAAAATGATACACTAGAAAAGTATGTGAAAAGGGAGATTTATAGTTAGTGAGTCTTCCGAGTGAGAGTTAGCATTTAATTTTTGTCTTTAGCGCTAGTTTTAACAACATTTTTTTGAAAATTATGTTATATGTTTTACTGAGTCACTCTAGAAAGTCTCAACGTCGTTTATATTTATGTAACGAAGTTACTACATTTCGTGGTTTTTATTTTTATTTGAATCGAATTGATTCTTGTGCCAAGATATTTCTATGCCGCAAAACCGAGGCTATTTATTGCGTATGAGTTAATTTAATTTGACTTAATTTAACTTATCAACTGTCCGGGGTGCAACAACCCCTAACCGCCAGTATAGCTCACAGCTGTCGTTTTGGCAGCGTCCAGAGATATACTAATAATAAGTCGGGGCACTCGGCCTTGTGTAAACAAACGTTTCCCTCTTGCCCTCTCCCGCTCCCTCGGCCCGCCGTCATCGGAGTACGGCGATCGACATCTTATTTAATAAGAAAATAAGCTTACACAGTGTAGCTGAGAGCGGTTCGTTCGCATTCTACCGGGTGCGCGCAAAATATTACCGACCGTCCGTGACTGTGTTTTGTAGAGTCGATGGAATTCAATCAACGGTTGTAGTGATGCCTGCAGTGCGGATGGCTGTAAAGCCAGTTGAAAAGACTATATTACCTTTTTTTAATTTCCTAAAGACCCTGACAGGTAAGATTGAGTTTGAGGTACCTACCTACAAAAATTAAGACATTTTTATGTGACATTTGAATACTTAGGTATTAATTGAAGAATAATAATAGAATAATATAGATATAATATTAAAATAGTGAAAATTTTAAAGTGCCAGCAATGGGAGAATGCCTTAGGGTTCATCGGAGAACATAAATTGTTTATGGAAAATGCTTGTTGTATGTTTTGTTCAATTATTTAAATATCAAAATATTTACTCTTTGTCGTTAAATATTTATTTGTTATTTATGTTTTTGTTTGCTCTATGTTTTGTTAGGCTTTATTAAAAATTAACGTAAAACATAAAAAATTGCATTTTTATTCATGTTCCATCCAAAGTCTACAGATATACCTACCTACCTTACTATTTATGTAGATTCTGGTAATAGCTACCTTGTATTTTAATTTAACTGTACCTACCAAAAACTAACGGTATACTTACCTACACAAATAATGTTGTACCAAAGTCTACAAATAGGTATACTAATATTTGTAGACTTTAGTAAATAATGGGAAGTCAATATGAACCTGCCCCCGTATAACTAGCTTGACGGCGATTTCGTTAGTGGACCCTCGTAAATGAGAAGCGTGCGGGATGACGTTGATTTACGACCAGTCGCAAAAAATTGTTTGTTTTTCCGAGCGAACAAAGAAGTGAGCCGAATTATAGTATATTATTCTCTAGACTTTGGTTTTGGTGACAGAATGCACGGGCGTAGCCAGGATTTAGTTTTGGGGGGGGGGTTTAGTTTGAGAAGTAAATAAAACAACAAAAATATACTTACATGAAATTTAATATCTATATATTCATCCGAAAAACTACGACATATTTATAAAGTTCTTAACTATAAAGAAGAAATCTTCGGCTTTTTCATTTAAATATATCCACTACTTCATCTGCATGAATTTCTGTTCCATAGTGAATGTTCATTAGAGCCAAACCATTAAGTCTGTTTTCACTTGTAGTGTTTCATAAATAGTTTTTCAGTCTCCTTAGGCTCGAGAAAGACCTTTCTGGGGTAGCAGTGGATACAGGAATGGTAGCCAAGATTTGTAGTAATGTGTAAATATCAGGATAAAGGTTTTTATCGCACATATCTAGGCATTCCAAACTAGATTTCGGGGTAGGCAGTCTTCTTATCAGCATGCAAAGTAGCTGAAGCTTTGATAGCTAAATCCAAATTTGTTTCTTTATTAGAAACCCCTTGACCTTGACTACACCACTTTTTCCAGTAGTCCATACCTTTAAGTTTATCACCCTTCCTTTTTTCCCCTCCATTTTTCGACAGTAATAATGATTCACGTATCTATCCTTAACAAGGTCATCGAATAACAGCGCACTAAAATTACTCACTTACACGGTACACTTAATTCTCTTCACTATTCGTTCACCACTTTTCACTTTTATTCGCTTCGAGTTCGCATGGAACAATACTGCCGTAAGCGCGGTCACGCGCCGCGGCGCCGCTTATATAGTAGCCCAGCCACAAAGTTCCGCTCATTTCGACCGAGGGGCGTGGCGAATAATCGAGAAACAACGCAAAGTGTAGCTACAATACAAAATAGTTCGGCTGCAACTGCGTCTGCCTCTCGTCAAAAGATGGCGCTAGGCGCTACTATTACTACATATATTCAAACGTAATAATAATTTAACTCTCCACTCCTCGTATTTTTTCGGTATAATATTAGGTAATATTTTGCTTATTTCGGGGGGGGGGGGGTTTGAACCCCCGAAACCCCCCCCTTGGCTACGCCCGTGACAGAATGGTGGGGTCGATGGCCCCATCCGTCGCCGCGGCCTCGACCAATGGGCGGCGACCGCACTTACCGCTAATCGGCGCCAACCAGACCACATAAATAAATAATAGGCTACGGCTGCCGAGGAAGCTCTCTTACTTCTGATTTAGTTCCTGGTGAGTATACAGTATACTTAGGTTTAGATTGATGCCACCGACCTTACTCGTAGCAACATCCATTAACTTGTTGGAAGAAGGATGATCTTTGACCAACATTTGTCTTATGTGGCTCTTAGTTTTATTTTGCCAAAAGATAGGACACAAATTTAACTAGGATAGGGTTAGCCAATTGTGTAATTTTCTTTTTCTATTAAAAGCTTGCTATTTGTCAACTAGAACTTTTTAGAGCTTGCTTGCCGCTTGAATCTATAACTCACCGCGTTGTTATTTAACCAACTGTTTAATCTAGCCGACTTAGATTATAGATGCAGAAGCTTATCTGCATGTTTCTTGCTTCCAGATTCTCCGTGGACTTCTCTGGGCTGGCTGTCCGAATTAATTATATCATTTGTGAACTTTACTCTGCTTAATCAATAGATTGTTTGTGTAAAACTTGATTGATTGTTTTCCACAATAGATACACCACTACTGAACGTTGGAAAATTATTTTCTTTGACTGAAAGTTATCTGAGCATTGCGGAGTATACCGCTCGGACAAACTGGCGCCTGAGCATCCGTCCCGCCAGATCCGCCAGAAGTCCGATTTTCTTTTCTAAAAACAAAAAGAAGCTATAAAGAAGCTCACCGCAAATAAAGATATTATTACCCTATCCGAAGGGAAAGTCGAACGTAACCAGAAATAAGCATTATAAAATTAGTGCCCGATCAGGGACTATTGTACTCCGCAAAAATAACATACGTTATAGTTATTAGTTTAAAACTTTAGACTGGGACTAGAATTGCAGGTTGAAAACGTGCAATAAGTCGTGTAAATAATTAAATAACATTCAATGTAAACTATACTTGCGCAGTGGGCATGCGCAAACGGTATCTTTTCTTCGGCGGATTCATAACAAGAAATTGCGTACACTTATAATTGGCAGCCTGTTTAGGAATACGAAGAAAATATTTATTAAAATAAAAGTTCACATGTATAGCCTTTTAGGTCCACGCTAACGTTATGCCTATATAGGGGTTTTGAGAAATGTTCTATTCTGAACTTAATTATATAACATATGACAACTTGACTAAAATCACATCAAGGAGAATAGTTTTCGAATAAATGAAGACTCGATTTTCGATGTCATGAACCCGGGATTACTCCCCGATTCATTCCTCATCCTCATTATCGTCAGAATATACGCATCATATTCTAATACCCTCCGAAAGGCATAGTGAGTTAAATCACATCCAAAAATCTGATATTTTTACTCCCGGTCTATTAAGTACTAACATAGTAAATAGGCACCATAGATTGGATAACAAAAGCCAGAACATATACAATATTCTAATCTAATTCCGCTGATTTCTGACGTTTCAATAAAACTTTTAAACATTTTTTTATACAATTTATTACTTTTGAAAATAAATTTTATATGATGCATATATCAAATGTAACATGTTTATATTAGTTTATTATTGACTTGGAATTCTAATAATGGTAACCTCTGCAGACATTTGTTCTTCCAAATTGAATCTTAAAGGGAATGGTGCATGATTGTGCTCACCATAAACCTTTACCATGCTACCAAGGGTGAACAAACGTGACTTGCATCTGTGCATTTCAGCAGTACACATCCACCTGGTTCTCTTTTTATTTTTTCTATGCACTCTATATTGATGACCATCCAGTACAATTTTCGGATTTTTTACTCCTTTGGCAAAGTATATCTTACCTAAAAAGTATGAATAATAAGCATTTTACAGGAGGGAATCGCAAATTTCAAGTAAATTTTAAAATTGTAATAAAGCCAACGCGCTGCATGGAGGCGTCCTAAAGTAAGATATGAAGTTAGCAATGAAAGGAATTCTAACATAGTACCTGGGAGATTTGACTTTCGCTTTAAGGCGTGCTCGCGAGTACCTACCTACGTAAATATTGATAAGGAAGGACTAAGCAAGCTGTACCTTCTTACCTGCTTCAGTGTGTTGCTCTTTTCATGAAAGCGGGTATATTACATTCGGGTGAGTTGCATATACAGGGTGGCTTATATGAGCGGCTCACTCAAAATGTCTGTGCTATTTTTTTTCTTCTGGGCGGCCTTCTTTTGTTATAATTAAAGTTGCTGTCCATGGCCATTTTTAAACTGCTGTAACTTTTTTTATTTCGGTGTCCGGTAAATTCTTCGGAAACAATTATTCTTGGAACACAATTCTTCGAAAGCAGTTCTTCGAAAAAGAAATTCTTCGAAAAACAGTTAATAGAAAGCCAATTCTTCGAATTACCCTTCCTTCGAAAAACTATTTTTCGATACGACTATAAAATACAAATGGGTGAAACAACACAAGACAAATGAATACAAAAATCTTTTATTGGAAACAACTATAAAGTGATATTGTGTGCAATACCTCTAACATATTCTACTATATTAGTGGGGTCAAACTGTTGGGCTAATCGTCGGATTCTTTCCGAAGTGTCTCGGTATTTTCTTTTTGAGGATACCGATGGTTCGCCTGATATACAGGGTGTCCCGAAATTAGCCTGCCATAATTTACCAGCGTATTCTACGACCTAAAAAAATGAAAAAAGTTCCTATAAACATGGCCTCAAAAATGCCCCCTAATGGGGCTATAGCCCCCGAAAGGGGCAGTTTCACAAATGGTTTTTTCTAACTATTTCCAGAACGAACAAAGATAAAATTATGAAATTTGGTATGTGATGTACCTGTGAGATTTGACATTTGCCGAGATAGCGATAGTTAGAAATTTTTAATCATAGGCGTCCTAAATGGGGGGGTTAAAGGGTTAAAAATACCCTAAATTTTTTGTATGTGCTTTTTCCCTAAATTTATTGCGAAGTTATAAAATTTCAGGGTATTCTACGAAAAAATGGTGCTCTTGTTGAACTTTGATAGGGTGCACCGTTATCGAGTAAAATCGTATTGAAATTTTTTTGCAGAGGGCCATGAAAATGCGTATTAGAAATTAGCCTGCGATATTTTACCAGCGTGTTCTGCGACCCAAAAAAATGAAAAAGTTCCTATAAACATGGCCTCAAAAATGCCCCCTAAGAGGGCTATAGCTCCCGAAATGGACACTTTGGCAAACGGTTTTTTTCTAAATATTTCCAGAACGAGCAAAGATACAATTTTGAAATTTGGTATGTGACATACCTGGTAGAATAAATCATGAAAAAACCGCACAAATTTTTTTTTGGATATTTTTAACCCCTTGACCCCCCTTATTTGGGACGCCTAGGATGAAGAATGTCAAACTATCTCTACCTCGGTAAACGTCAAATCTCACAGGTATATCACACACCAAATTTCAGAATTTTATCTTTGTTCGTTCTGCAAATATTTATAGAAACCCGTTTGTGAAACTGCCCCTTTCGGGGGCTATAGCCCCATTAGGGGGCCATGTTTATAGGAACTTTTTTCGTTTTATTTTAGGTCGTAGAACACGCTGGTAAATTATGGCAGGCTAATTTCGGGACACCCTGTATCTACTTTCACTTCAATTAGTCCCTGTTCTCTTTTAATAGCCTCAATGAACTTCCAAATATTGGGGCGACTGGCAGATAATTGGGCATCGAAACTTGTATGCCAACCTTCCACAGCATTATTCGTTTTGGCCAATCCACTGAGAACTGCATCATAACAATTCCACATAATGTGTGGAAATAGTGGATCTCGCCGACGTTGATTTCTCGTGGGTCGTTCTATCCAGGTATCCCCGAAATAGTCAATGACATTCTGGGCTTCCGCAGGTAAAGTGTCACTATCCACGAGCAACTGAAATGCTTCTTCTGCATATTGTATCAGCACAAATGCTAAAGCATTTAACAATCTCATGTTTAGAGCAAAGTCTGCATCTGTGTCATACTTTTTCTTAAGTCCCTTAAGTTTTCTGTAGAGACACTGACAAAAATGAAAGAAGCATCCACGAACCCGACTTTCCGGAAGCTTTGTAGTCGATGCCTTGAACACTGCTCTTTCAAAGTCAATCATTATGCTGGAGGGTCTGGCGTTCGGACATCTTTCCATTATCTGCTGTATAACTCTTGAGTAAGATTGTTCAGTCTTGTCCGGCAATAGTGCATAGATCAGGGGAATTGAAATGTTTTCCTTCAATCCGTGAACTGCATATAATTGGGCGAACAGATATGGGACGCTTTTGAAGGTTCCATCCATGAACCAGTTGGTACACCTTTCCAATAACCTTAGGGACTGTGCAGTTGCAAAAATCAATATTCGGTCCTCATTAGGCTCTGAGTCATGCATCAATTGCCTCTCATTGTTCGTGTATATAACTCGGGTAGATTTATGTCCGTTCGTGATTGGGGCAAAACTGCTTCAGCATCGTTCCTTCTTCGTACGTTCCTTATTGTCCTCTTCATGCAACTAACGGATGGAATTTGTCCTGCACAACTGCTGCTGATTGTATCTGACAATGAAGACACAATATAGTGCGGAGTATCTCTTGAAGTGGCTGATGTGGCTCGTATCCGCTCCATTAGTTTTGATACCTCTACATTTGCAGCTTTTGCAGCGTGATTATGCTCCCCAGTTTTCTTGTATAACTGTCCTCCGTCGGTAATTGCTCGAGCTCTGCAACTCCTCTTCCTGGTTTCAAATTGCTCGCACTTACAATAGGTCCTTGTATCCACTTGTTTTTCCTTTACAAATGGGTATCCGTCGAGGACCAATTTCGGGTTACCTTTTTCGCTTGATACAAACTCCATTTTCAGCTTATCGATGTCAACGGTGTGTCTCACAGGGAAACTATGAGGGGAGCAATATTTGGAAAGCCCCTTTTATATTTCTATTTTAATTACTCATTGTCATATAAATTAGTATTAATATTTGCCTGAGAAGAAATTGGGGTAGATAATCCACTTGTTATTGAAGGACACTGATATTTGCATAAATTAGAATTAATAATTACCTGCCTACAAGGATGCCAACCAAGAAATATGTCAATGGAGGTCAATCACATTAACGATTTACCTGTAAGTTACGCGTTTTCATTGAAAATAACTCCATAACAGTAAATTTAACCGCATCAGAATTTTATCTTAATAATAATAATAATAATAATAATAATAATAATAAGGACTGTTTTCGGAGAATTGTTTTCGAAGAAATTACCTAGAACCATTTTTTTTTCTTCTGGGCGGCCTTCTTTTGTTATAATTAAAGTTGCTGTCCATGGCCATTTTTAAACTGCTGTAACTTTTTTTATTGCTAGAGGTATACAAAAATGTTTGACATAAAAACTAGGTATATGTGGACTACAAAAAAGCATTTGATTCCGTACCTCACGACTGGCTCACAGGTATCTTAAAGCTGTATAAAATAGATCATCATACAGTTTCCTTTTTAGAACACGTTATGACAACCTGGCGCACTAAGATACAACTCAGAACCGCAGACAGTAACATCGAGACCGACACAATCAACATCCGAAGAGGGATTTTCCAAGGAGATTCACTCAGTCCACTGTGGTTCTGCATGGCGATGAACCCTCTATCACATCGGTTGAACTCTACAAAACACGGCTTCGCTATCAAAAGCAACAACGCAGAAGCGATCAAGTTGAATCACCTATTATATATGGATGATTTAAAACTGATCGCCGCAACCAAAAACCAACTAACGCAAATGCTTAAAATTGTAGAGGAGTTCTCCAGGGACATCGGAATGCTGTTTGGACTGGACAAGTGCCGCACCCTTAATATCATCCGGGGAAAGCTCGAACAAAGCGTACACGAGATGCAGGACGGCCAGGAGATCGAAGCAATGAGCAAGGGAGATACATACAAGTATCTCGGGATGAAACAAGCTCAAAGGATAGACCATCGAACAATGAAGACTGATTTAACGAATGAATTCATCAAGAGAGTAAGACAAGTAGTGCGAACTGATCTTAACAGCAGGAATTTGTTTAAGGCCCTGAACACGTATGCGTGCTCTGTACTCAGCTATTCGTTCGGAATAGTGAATTGGACCAACACGGACATCAACAACCTGCAACGAAAAGTTAGGACACTACTGACAAACTAGGAGGAAGAGGATTGGCAGATCTCAGCAAGCAATTGGACCAACAAATATTAAATCTGCGTAATTATTTCTACAGGCAGGCCAACAGCTCCACACTACATAGGGCTATATGCGGAGCAGACGTCTCAACACCGCTACGTCTGACGGAACACGAGCGTCAAAATCACCACCGAACCGACAACGATAAACTACAGAAGTGGTTGGGGAAGCCGCTGCACGGGAGGCATCCTAATGAGGTTAACCAGGAATATGTCGACAAGTTAGCGTCGAACTATTGGCTGACCTCGGGACGAATGTTCCCCGAGACGGAAGGCTTCCTACTGGCCATACAAGATCAGGTTGTACCAACTCGCAACTACCTAAAATTCATTGTAGGAGATGCATCGGTAGTGGATGACAGATGCAGATACGGGTGCCCAACTTCAGAAACAATCCAGCACATAACAGGAGGATGTCAGATGTTCGCATCAACGGAATATAAGGAACGACACGATTCGGTTGCCAAGATCTTGCACCAGGAACTGGCGGAAAAGCTGCTGCTTGTGCAGGCAGAGAGGGTCCCATATTACAACTACACACCTGAGCCTGTTCTTGAGAATAGCAAGTACAAGATGTACTGGGATCGTACAGTTCTGACAGATCAACGAGTTGCCCATAACAGACCGGACCTTATAATAGTTGATAAAATTTCTAGGCAGACAACTCTGATTGATGTGGCCATCCCGAACAACAACAACCTGCGTGTGAAGCAAGTCGAGAAGATCGCGAAGTACAGAGATTTAGAAGAACGAATTAGAAGGCAATGGGAAATGGAGAACGTCCAGACGATTCCAATCATCATGTCAACAACTGGTGTTGAAGCTGGGTCTAACTGATAGTCTTTACAGGTCCATGCAGAAAGCGGTACTACTTGCGACAGCCCGAACCATCAGGAAATTCATGGGGAATGCAGGATCATCCAACAACATCAATGTCACCTAAGGCCCGATAACATGGCAAGGGTCTCGTCTGAGCCAGATCCTTTTGGTATCCGGGATACCCGGGATCTGAGTGAATGTTCCCCGTAGAGGGAGTGCGAATGCCTTTTGGCTAAGTCGAGATAATAATAATAATAAAGTTTATTTACTGAATCATATAAGTAACATATAGATAACATGTAAATTATAAAGCAAAGACTGTAAATAAACAGTGATGAAACCCACAAAAGATGCTTAATGATCTTGTGCGTGGGTAACTGAATAAAGAGAAAACGCCTTAAATCTAACTATTGCTATTAACTATTATTAACTAACGAATATATTTAACTATACTATGACAAAATGACAAACGCAAAAGGAAATCACCATGTGGAAGTACCGAAAATCATCAAATTAATATAGTGTGATTATTGACGTTATAAACAAGGATAGTCATTTTTTCTGTCTATCAATTTATGAGCTAAGTGTCTTGGTTGTGACAGTATCCATTCCGACAACTTTCTCTTAAACATTTGTGGAGAGTTTAAGTTTTTAAGGCTTGATGGAATATTAGCATATATTATTGGGCTTAGGTAATTATAGCATCTCTGAGATATAGTCTTAGACACAGGAGAATAGATTTTCGAAGGAGTGTTCTTCGAAGAATAGTTTTTCGAAGAAAAGGTAATTCGAAGAAATGTTTTTCGAAGAATTGCTTTTCGAAGGACTGTTTTCGGAGAATTGTTTCTTTTGTTATAATTAAAGTTGCTGTCCATGGCCATTTTTAAACTGCTGTAACTTTTTTTATTTCTAGAGGTATACAAAAATGTTTGACATAAAAACTAGGTATATTTGCCGCCAGAATTCATAAATATATTAAATCAGCTTTGACATATTCGATATGAATAATTTGGGCTCTTCTGGGATAAAAAATTAAAATATCTGGAAAACAATTTAAGGATGCATTTTTTATAAAGCGAAATATCCTATTTAATTTGACGTGTCACACTTGCCAGATTGTTTTGTATTTACTATAAAAATTTGAGAAAAAATATTGATAAAATTTGTGATTGGCATAGTTATTCATGCAACTAAATAATCGATTATGACGTTAAATTAAAATAGACACAGTAGGCTTTAAAATTAAAGTGGTTACATGCACTTGTTATTTTAAATAATAAAAAAATACTACGTTCGTGGATATTCTTTTATTATACCTAATACCTATAGTACAGGGTTAACTATCACTTAGTACAAAAATTTTATGGCAGATAAAGAAAAATTAGACATGCCAAAATAAATTTTCAAAAATTTTCTAATATTTGTCTTAAGCCTAAATTATTTTTTTTTTCAAATTGTATAAAACCCCTTAAAAAACGCGGCCTATGGACGCCCGCGTGACGTGTCTTAAAATTTTGCCTATGTCAATGGTAGTGACAGGTAGTGAAATAGCGCAGCGTTGCCACGTCCATCAATTTATCCGAGGATTCACCACAAAATTTCGATTTCCTGTTGGAAACGATTATTTTCTAAGGAACATGTAGAATGCCTATGAAACACCTACCTTACTGACATTTTCACTTTCAAAACTAAATTAATTTTACCCCTTCTAACCTGTACTGTTGGGGTCCTAGTGCACTAGTAAAAAGCCTGGCGTTCAATTAATTGCAAAATAGCTTTAAAACACACCAAAGTAAAAGAATACGGGAAAATATCGTCGAAAATTCAGAAGGACGCAGGGAAACGTCAAGTAACCATCGGCCCATGATACACAAACAATGTATCGTGCATGGGCCGAACTACGATGATTCACGCGTTCGCGTTACCCTGCCTTGTCGTGCAGGTTGCAGGCAACCAGACAACCAGTCCAGCAACTATTCTGAGGCGTAGAGATGCGAGAGATGCGACGTCGAAGAAAACTATGCGTCGATTCGATACACATCGACATTCTTTGTAATGCAAAGTGGTCAGTTCAATAACGCTGGCATTAAAAAATCACAGCATTCTTTTTATTTCGTTTAGACAGATTTTCAATAAGTTTTATTAAAATTATTTTTTTGTGACGCAATCGACTAATCTAACATTGACATCGATATCGATAATTATTACGCACCACACCAACCTCTACTGTTTTGTGCGTTATTGCGTCCAGTTTTTACGTCGGTCAGTCCGTCATCTCTACGAAATGTTCGTGGTTTCACGAGGCGATAAATGTGTATGTAGTTTTGTAATTCCTTGGTGCTGCTATGTGAAAATGCAAAAACAAAAAACCCCTAGAGATTCAGGATTACCTGGCCTCGGGACCGAGCACGGGACTCGGGATTCATATCCTGTTTTCTGTTTTCAAATTTCAAACTAAGGTAAGCTGAATCCAGGCGAACCTCGGGTACCTAAATCTAGCAGCGCTGCGGCTGTACAGATTCAAATCGATTGTTATTTATGTATTTTTTAAATTTGTTCGACAACGGCAACACCGCGGACAATCACTTCCAGCTGATAGTACGTTCCGAAGCCATATTGGTTGACGTAATTAGAGGCGGAGATTTACAGGGAAAATAGGGGTTTTTACCCTTTTTTAAAGATCGTAAAAAAATCTAAAAATATTTTTCTATGCTTTCTTAAGCCACCCTGCGCACGTGGTAAAATGTTTTGTACTAAGTGATAGTTAACCCTGTATACAATTATGAATACTAAATATTTTCAATTTAGCAAGAACCTAAAGCCATAGCAATTATCTTAAAAATGACGATAACAAAATATTGAAGCATTCAGCTTCAGCTGCTGCTTACCTCAAGTATGTCAATTCCACGGGGAATGTCATTATTAACGAGGGTAACTAGGTCTTATGTCAACCATAAATATTACCAATATTTTTTATTATTTTTTTGTTATAAATACTGAACAAACAGGCAGATGCGCCGCACCAATTTAAATGGGACATTTTGCTTTGCAAATCATACATAATAATTAAAGATTTTTACAAATATTTTTATTTTCGAGCCCAAGAGGGTCTAAATTTTACGGTAATCCTTACAACAAAACTAATTTTGCACATAAATTCTGTCAGTTCTTGCAAACCATGTTCATGTAGAACTTTTGTCCGTATGTCAAAAAATAAAAAATTACAGCGGTTTAAAACTTTTGAATGTTTTAGATTTTTGCCCATAGATTTCGTAGGAGGCCATGGACAATGGACAGCAACTTTCATTTTGACAGAAGAAGACCGCCCGGAAAGACTATCAATCGCACCTGCCATCGATTTTTTTCTATCAGAAAACAGCCGAGATATTTTTAGAGAGCCACTTATATAAGCCACCCTGTAGAGTAATTATATAGCCAAGACCTTTATACTAGATCTGTGTATATAGAGGAAACCAAACCAAAGGAAATGGGAAAATATAATTCTATATTCTATATTTTACTTCCCTGTTCCTTCCTAATTAAATTGTCGCAACGCCCGCAGCCGATAATGTACTATATACATACCATTCTGCCCTTACTATACATACCTACCATTTACCTACTATTCTCTAAAATGCCGCAACGCCTGCAACCGATAACGTAAAATCGTCATTTGGAGGCAACGAATGTTATGAGCCTCGATTTCAGTTTCAATTACCTATATGGTTTACTACAAACGTGTGCATTTTGATGCTTTTGCTCCCTCTATCCTTGGTTATTTCTCTGAGAGGCAACTAGAACAGTGTGGCGTAGTGATAACCCGCTCGCGGCGCTGGGAAGTACAAGCAGATGTCTCTGTATCTGCGCTCCCTATACACTGATTTTGACCGTCCTTGGTATGCCTGCATATAAAATTATAGCTAGTTGAAATTAGAAATTTAAAGATTTATGCTATGCAGGCAAGAAAATTTAATTTATTTTCTGCTAATTTTGCAGACAGTGCGTGCGCACGCGCGACCTTACTGCATTTGGTACCTAACAGAAAATCACTAAATTTGAATAATGATGTGTAATGATTGAATATAAATAAGTTTACAACATAATATTAACCGTAATCAATCAATTAGTAAATTGAAGTAACATATATGTATTTCTAAAAAAAACAGTGGCGTGTCTAACTAAAGATCCTATTTAGGGTTATTCAATAAACTTTTTTGAATATCTAATAATGGTAACATTTGCAGACATTTGCTCTTCAAGGTTAAATTTCAGAGGCACATTAGGATGATTGTGGTCTCCATATACTTTAACTATGCTTCCAATAGTAAATAAATATGCATTGCACTTTTGAGGTACACAACCGGTACATATCCACCTTGTTTTCGATGGCGTCTTCCTGTGCACTTTGAATTGGTAGCCATCAAGAATGATTTTAGGGTATTTCAAACCCTTGGCAAAGTATATTTTTCCTAAAATAGTACATATATTTATTTAATAAATATCCTACAGATAAAACAACTGAAAAGGTCTATTTCAATTAATTAAAACAAAATGGAACTAAAAGGGCCAAAGGGGGATATTAAAACTCTTTTAAATTATCTACAGAGAAAGCAACAAGTACCTAAATTTAAGCAGGAAATACATATCATTTTAAGTACCTAAAAGCTTGCAGCTATGAAAACTATTCGATATTAGTCTTTTCTGGGAATCTAATAATCTTGACTTGCGCTGAGCTTCGTTTTTCCAGTTTAAATTTTAAAGGAACTATATCATGGTGTGGTCACCATAAACTCGAACTATGTTGTTTCAGACAGTAAATACCCGTGACTTGCATTTTTGTTTGACGCAAGCAATATACATCCACCTGGTTCTCTTTCGATTTTTTCTGTGCACTCTATATCGATGACCATCCAGTACAATTTTGGAATTTTTTACTGCTTTGAAAAAGTGTATCGTACCTAAAAAGTATGGAAAATAAGCATTTCATAGGAGAGAATTGCAATTCCAAGGAAAGTAAGAAGAACTAATGTCGCTTACCTATACATCACCTCTATATGTAACAAAAATAATCATTTAAACAAATTCTGCAATTGTCAGTAAACAAGAAGTATAAAGATATAAAAACATAATAACTACCTACATTACATACCATCAAAAATTAAAAAAATAACTGTTGTAACGCAATATTCTTAAAAGTGCTGATACTGACCGGAAAATAGAAAGAGCATTTTCTGTCTAACAAAGCTGTAATAGTATATTATACACTTAGGTTGAGAAGTGAGCCAATATTTACCGAGCATTTTTATATCCAGAGGCGCGTAGCGCCGAAGGATATAATATGCGAGGTAAATAATGCCCTTCTCAACCAACGTGTATATAGAATTTTTTTTACTACTAACATTGAAATATTGCCATATTTTACATATTTGATTAGATTAGCCTCGGAGTTCAGTTGTCAAGCTGATTAAATGACATTTTTAAATGTCATATAGAAAATTTTTCATTATTTACCTAGGGAGAGAAATATTACTTCTCATTAGAGGAATGAGGTAAATAATGGTGATTCTCAGGTCAGTAGTAAAAAAATAGCATTTTACATACTGTAATATAATGTATAATATAATGTATTACAATATAATGCAATATAATATATTATATTATTATATAATAGGGATATAATATTACAATATTATAGAAGAAAGAGGGAATAACTGCCACTAAATTTGAAAAACGGTCAACTTCCCTATTCTAGTAGGTACTACATACAAAACAATAGGTTCTTCTTATATTTTTCTTCGCTCGACTTTTCCATTTCACTTCACTTCCGGACATTACTTGTACAGTTTTACAAGTTATTACATGAGAAACATAACTATATTATCCACTATATTGCTCCTCGTGAATAAACGAATAGTACTTCAAAATAACAAATTCTTTATTTCTGGCCTATTATAAAATATCTACAACAACAAGAAATAACTTCACATCTGAAGAACGTTGCTTCTAAATGAATTTCTGCTGGGAACCCTAATTATTTGGACCTGAGCGGACATTTGCTCTTCAAGTTTAAATTTTAGAGGTATAGGCGCATGATTATGTTCTCCACATACTTTTACGACACTTCCTACAGTCAGTAGAAATGCTTTGCATTTAGTAGATTCTGATATCGTGCACATCCATCTGGTTCTGGCTTGATTCTTCCTGTGGACTTTATATTGGTAGCCATCTAATATAATTTTGGGGTGTATCATGCCCTTGGCAAAATAGATTTTCCCTAAAATAGCATAGAATAGGTATGTATATCTAATAAGTAAACATAGGTCAAAACATGATAATATGCATTTAATTGGAAGATTCGCACGAAGCGCGCTCCACTTGCACCCCAATTTAAAATCTTAGTTGGCACCTGTCCACTTGTGATAACATCGTTTAAAACTCTAGAATTTTTTTACAGGTAAGGTAATCTGATTCAGTAATAGCGACTTGTTTAGCAATATAGGTTCCTACGTACAGGGTGGGCAAATTTGGGCACTTTTAATAGGAAACACCCATTTCTAAGCCAGATAGAAAAAAATGAACCCCGCACTCTCGAGCTTAAATTTCGTGAAAACTTCATTGCCGCAAACCGCATTTCGATATATTTTACCGTTTCGCCGCTAGAGGGCGTTTTTCGATTTTGAGCGATATCTTAAAACCTTCGTAACTTTTTTGTTTCTAAAGATAATTGATTTCTGTAAAAACTGTCTTAAGGCACTTTTTTACGTAGATTCCAGTGGCGTACACCGATTTTTTTTTTTAGATGGTCTAAATTTAGAAATAATGGCCAGAACTTTGTTTTTTAAATGGAACACCCTATATATTATTAGCTCATTAGATACCCCCTTTGATGCTGATTTCAATGATATAAGGTTTGATGGGTCTATCTCAAACAGTTTTGGAGAAAAAAATATAATCCGGTTTAATGCAACACCATTTAAATGAATCACTTAGAATCAAGGTAGGTCATATTATATTACCAAAAACAATTTTTACGTTCTTTATGCACATTTTTATAATAAATTAAAATAACAGTTTAAATTAGATAATTAAAGCAAATATTCAAACTGATGTCCGTTATTGTCAATACAAAAATTACACCTTTTGATAACACTTTGAACTGCATTATGGATATGAATATTTGAAATAGAATTTACACAGTCTATAAAATTTTGTCCGAGTTCATCGATATTATTGCTAGTTTTTTTGTATAACTTATCTTTAATGTGCCCCCAAAAGAAAAAATCTAGCGGTGTTAAATCCGGCGACCTTGGGGGTCAACGCACCGGCCCATTATGTGATATTTTAAAACACGATTGCCATGTAGAGCGCACCAAACACTAAAACCAAACCGCCCTTGGATTCGAACTTCGACAGTATCATGAGGATTGATATCAGACCAATAGTGCTCGTTATGTCTATTGAAAATTCCGGCACTGCTAACATAGGCTTCATCTGTCCAAATCACATTACTAGCAAAAAAATGATCTTGTAGGACACTTTGACGATACCATAAGCAAAACTCCAGTCGCCGCTCAAAATCGGTTGGTTCCAAATGATGCATTTTCTTAATTTTATATGGTCTGAACTTATATATTTTTTAAATATTTAAAGCTCGACGTCTTGAAATCCCAGATTGAGATTCAATTTGACGACTTGAAATTGAAGGATTTTCAATCGCCATTCCAATGACATTGAAAGCAGCTTCTTCAGCATCTTCAATGTTGTAATTTTTGGGTCTTAGCTTATTGAAGGTCCCATGATTGGTGAGATTTTCTTTTAATCTTAGAAAAATAGATTTATGAGGTTGTCTTCTTTCTGGATAGCGATTGAAGTAAAGTTCGGATGCCATATCAGGATTATTATCATTTAGGATATAACATTCTAACATGTCATATTTTTCGTAAGACATTGTTTACTTTTAACTTAATAATGCGTATTTATATGTAACCATGCAAATTAATGGCGTTCACTTCGATTACAACTGTTATAAGTAACGTGTAAATACTGTCATAGATGACATGCGCCTACTGAGATTAGAAAAAAATAAATGGTGTTGCATTAAACCGGATTATATTTTTTCTCTCCAAAACTGTTTGAGATAGACCCATCAAACCTTATATCAATGAAATCAGCATGAAAGGGGCTATCTAATGAGCTAATAATATATAGGGTGTTCCATTTAAAAACAAAGTTCTGGCCATTATTTCGAAATTGAGACCATCTAAAAAAATCGGTGTACGCCACTGAAATCTACGTAAAAAAGTGCCTTAAGAAAGTTTTTACAAAAATCAATTATCTTTAGAAACAAAAAAGTTATGAAGGTTTTAAGATATCGCTCAAAATCGAAAAACGCCCTCTAGCGGCGAAACGGTGAAACATATCGAAATGCGCTTTGCGTCAATGAAGTTTTCACGAAATTTAAGCTCGAGAGTGGAGGGTTCATTTTTTTCTAGCTGGCTTAGAAATGGGTGTTTCCTATAAAAAGTGCCCAAATTTGCCCACCCTGTACACTTGTGCTTTGCAATAAATCCACATAAAATTACACGTAAAAATCGTTTCCAATTCCATTACTTCCCTTCAGTAGAGGGTCTTAAGAGAGATAAAGCAAAAAATAAATAAAAAAGTGGCATTTTGCGAGAGCTTTTAAGATTTTGAATTGGGGGTGTGGGGTGCGCAGGGTGTAGCAGGGTTGTAGATGTATTATGTTATATGTTATAATAATGATTATCTGAAAATAATACTACTGTAGTGGTGGTTGATTATTGAATTTTATCCATGTGTGCATATATATTTTTTTCTAACAAGTACAAAGCTTAATTCTTAGGATATCTAATGATTCTGACTTCCGCAGACATTTGCTCCTCGAGATTAAATTTTAAGGGGATAACGTCATGGTTATGTTGTCCGTGTACTTTTACTATGTTCCCTTCAGTGAATAAATGAACTTTGCATTTATGCGCAGTAACACAAGCGGTGCACATCCACCTCGTTTTGCCTTGATTCTTTATGTGGACTTTAAATTGGTAACCATCTAGGATAATTTTTGGATATTTCAAACCCTTGGCGAAATAGATTTTTCCTAAAATAATGTAGGTATAATTCGATTGGTATTCAAAAATTACTAGACATAGGTAGGTAGGTACTATTCAATTCATTATGTCTATTCTAATAAGAATTATGTTCACAACAAGCACAATTACAATATAGAGTGAGTTTCTCAAAGTCGAAAATGGGTAGTACTTTCATCCAAGAAAAAATGTTTTATAAATAAAAAATACCTTGCTGGGAAACACTTACGGACCTAGCGACCAATATCTACTATATGCACCTATTATGCCACTAGTAACCACACCATAGTGCTGCCTTCCACCAGAGGCTCCGCCACCAACGAACTGCTTGACGTCACAACCAAGAATTGCGCGTTACAAGAATGATTTGAATTATGCAGTTTTGAGTTTTGAATTGCTTACATAAAAAAATGAGTTTTTTGTGAACTGTGGTCTATTTAATGGCAATAAGTTACGTTTGTGAGTAATATTTTTCAAATTTAATTTTTGTGAACGTTCCCCGTTATTGTAGTCTCGAAAAATCTAGTAATTTTGAAAACTTATTTGTCACACTATAGTAAGTTTGCCCTGTTTGTAGATTGAAGTGCTATTAAACTTTTTTATTATGAAAAATGAGTAAGTGTGCACAATTTTAAAAGCCTTAGGCCTATTTTGATTTTTTACTTATTTTCTCTTATAATTAGAAAAGTAGTGTCCTTTCTGTAGATTTCAAGTCAAAATATTATTAAGGCAATTTGTTCGTGATTAAACTCTGTAGTGTACTTTTTAATATAGTGTAACATTGCAATGTTCTACGTGAGGAAAAGATATTGCTATTATATAAATAAAAACCAATTAATGTGTTCAAATGCCTGCCACTGAGTCCATTGCAAGCGCGGTACTTTTTAAAAAGATCCTTTTATCCCGCTTGAACTTACTGAGACAATTATTTGTTGTGCGGGTACATTAATATCTACGTTGTGACGTTGTGGTTTTGTAACGAAAAAAGTTGGCAACACCTGCATTTATCACACCAAACGCTTTCCCCACAGTCGTCAGCGATTCGGTTTTAATCATAGAACCATAATATTATATCGACAAATTGCCCCGTGATTATGGCCTTCACCAGAAAAAGTTTAAAATTTTTGGAGAGCAATTAAAAATTTTGAAAAGTTCACGTTTTACCTATGTGGGCTAAACTTATGATTGCTTTAAGCCTATTTTACCAGAATTTGCAAAAATGTCATGGTTTAGTGTGTGCCCTCTCAGCACTTAAAAAAAATACACAATCTATAGCCTACGCACTAGAAAATTTTAAAAATGTGGAAGGTAACGATACCTCGCGAGACATTTCCAAGATTTGCAATGTAGTAGGTATGTTGTGAAGAAATACTGAAAAGCTAAGAGAGCAGCCATTAAACCGTGGACTTATGCAAATTCTAACAAAATATAGGGTTAAAGCAATCAGTTTTTCCCACAAATGTCATTCAGAAAATTTTTCGGTAAGTCTTGAGAAAGAAAAGTTACTAGCCGAAAAAGTTTCGGCAATTTTAAGGTTTTTAAAAAATATCTCGGAAAGTAGGCCATAATTCTCGAATGTATTTTTACACAAAGTTAGCCCATCAAAAAAGCAAAGCATATTTGTCAATATATTCTCGAGTGGCCCTTCTTGAATAATCCGCAACCTTTGACCGACCGACATATATTTAATTTACCTCATTCATTTTATCGTTTTCTATACTCGTCAAGCCATGTCAAGGAGGTTGTGAATAAATAGGTAATCCGCCATCTTGGGGCGGTCGCCATATTGGATTTAGTATGACGTCACTCACCTTATCGTTTTATATTCGTGAAACCCTTTCATTCGATATCCATATCAAGGGGGTTGTAAAGAAAAAGGTGATCCGCCATCTTGGAGAGGCGACCATTTTGCACAAATTACAAATTATTAGATTGTATTGTCATCATCAACAAAAGAGTGTGCAAAATTTCAGTTCAATGCGTTGAGTTGAACTGGTTTAAAATTTATTTGCAATTAGGCAACGGGTGAAGTTATATAAAAGCTTGGAAACATAAATGAATTGAGACATAGATTAATCATGTGATTTTTATTTGCGACTTATTTAGTTTTAAATAAACACCTGTCACTTTAATTTAACAAATGTTTTCAGTCGATTTCCCAATAATTTAAATAATTTCACAAGGAGCGCTTTTTGTATTTTGAATGTACAATCCATCTGTTAAATTTGAAAGTGGTAGGTGAAAATGCCAATTTTAACGAGATCGGTTGATTTTGTCCTTATGAAGGAAGAATAAAAAGGTGCACTAAAATGTTGAACCTGCAGGACCAAAAAGATAACCTAAAAACAAGGGAAAACTCCACACAATAATACGGCATGTGAGATTATTATTCATCCCCAGAAAACCATCAGTGCCAAATTTCAGTTCAAGCTTGATAACTTTAGGAATATAACCATAATTCAATTTTAAAAGAAGAATTTTAAGGCCTATAATTGCTAAGCAAAAAAGATAATGCCGTACTCGGTAGGATAAAAATGATTTTTTAGCGAGATCTGTCTGATTTTTGAGTATCTCCCATTACTAATATAGGACAAGGTTTTATCTGCACATTATATTGCACTTGGTATCAGAAAGCCATTTAACTTGAATAAGTATGAATACGTATGAAAGAAGTTTCGCTTCTAACTAAAGTTCCTATTCAGGTTTATTCAATATATATTTTTTAACATCTAATAATGGTAACACTCGTAGACATTTGCTCTTCAAGATTAAATTTCAAAGGAACAGGAGGATGGTTGTGTTCTCCATATACTTTGACTATGCTTCCAATAGTAACTAAATATGCATTGCACTTCTGAGTTAAACAACCAGTACATCTCCACCTTGTTTTCGATGGCGTTTTCCTGTGTACTTTGAATTGGTAGCCATCAAGTATGATTTTAGGGTATTTCAAACCCTTAGCAAAATAGATTTTGCCTAAAATAGTACAATAAATAAAACAAAGTGAAATTAAATGGAAAGGAAGGGTAGGAAATGCAAGAGGAAGGTAAATGAAACGGTAATATAAGTAGTAAATACATATTTTAGAACTAAAGCCGGATATTTAACTATCATAACTCATAACTATGAAAACTATGCAATGGTCTTTTCTGGGTATCTAATAATCTTGACTTGAGCTGAGCTTTGTTCTTCAAGTTTGAATTTCAAGGGAAAAACATTATGACTGTGGTCTCCATAAACTTGAACTATATTTCCGACGGTAAATATCCGTGACCTGCATTTGTGTGTGACGCAAGCAGTACACATCCACCTAGTCTTGCCTTGGTGTTTTCTGTGGACTTTGTACTGATAGCCATCTAAGATGATTTTGGGATATTTCAAGCCTTTGGCAAAATATATCGTACCTAAAACACTTGTATGGGTAAATAACAATTATTGAGAGAAGGATCGGATGATTTATTTTATAATAAAAAGCACCTTTTTGTTAAAGTCTTGAGACATTTAATCTTAAAGTAAATATGTACATTCATAATTAATATAATAATTGGATAGCTCCCAGGATGGCTCATTTTGGAGCTTGGGGCAGGGTTGCCATTCTAATTTTCCTTTAAAAAGGTGACTTTAGTGACCATTTCTGAGAAAAAAATGTTCTTTTTTAAGTGGCCCCTATATGGGAAAAAAGTGACTTTTAGTGACTTTCGGCCATGTCTTCCTAAAGGAATAAATTAAATATTTGAAAATGTCTTGAAATATAGATAGGAATTGGTGGGACAGTAGCAAGTGACATGTATCAGATTTTGTAATTTTATTTAAATATATATAGATTAAGGCCTGGTTCATACAGCTTCTTTATCTTTTAATGTTTCTTTATCTTTAAGAAATATTAAATGTCATTGGTCAGTTCAAATCAAGGGACAAATGTCATTGGTTATTTCTTAAAGATAAAGTAAAATTAAAAGATAAAGAAGCTGCATGAACCAGGCTTAACTCATCAGGAAATATAAAACAAAATAAGAACCAGCCTTTTCATCTGTAGTTAAACTTTGAACACAAACTTATCTGATTGAGTCAAAAGTTTAACTGCAAATGAAAAAACTATACTTAAGTGTTCAAATAATTGTGTGCAATAGACAGTTGATCGTTTATTATACCTTGAATCTTGCAAAACAATTTTTAGGTTAAAAAAAAACTCAAACTTTTTACTTTTAAAAAATAATTAAATATATATAATAAACAAAAAAATCCCTGTAAATTCAATACTTTTTTCTGAAATTAGTCGAAAATCAGTATTCCAAATTTTTTTAATTTTTTCCGGAAATGGCTAATGGCTAATCATTCGACAAACTACTATTACATGCCATATGGAAAACAAAAATATTCTAACGTACAAGAAAGTTTGAAAAAACGATCAGGACCACTTTAAGGAAAGCTTACTTTATTTTAAAACAAAAACTTCCTTAAATGACTTCGTTTTGAAAATAAAGTGTTGACAAATGTTGAGGTAATGGTTGAATTTTAATTGAAAAAAAAATAAACAAAAAAATCCCTGTAAATTCAATACTTTTTTCTGAAATTAGTCGAAAATCAGTATTCCAAATTTTTTTCATTTTTTCCGGAAATGGCTAATTTGCTTATTATTTTTTTCTTTAACTTTAAACCACGGAGCAGGTTATCCCTGCGCACGCCTCTTCTAAAATGATGAAAAAGTTTTTGGCTTAAAAGTACACTTTAATGCATTGAAATTGTGCACCAAATTTGAATTTGATAATAGTTGGCATTTTCCAATTAGGTATTAAAGGAAAACTTCTTTATGAAAAAATCAACACCCTGTATTTTCTAAACGACGCCTTTCAGGACTTATATTTATATTAACTTTTTGTTTTGAAAATTTAAAATCAAGTACCTAAGCTATAATTGCTCCTAAGTTTGTGAACATAGTACATACATCTACTTAATTAACGCCCTGTTTGGGTAAAACTACTAGTATAATATTACAAGATGGAACAGATCGTATTTAGCTTAGATACTATCAAAGTCATCGGGTTAACTTTGGATCCTATATATTGTTAACTTTTCTAATAGGTACCTACATCAACTTCTCTTCTTTTCTGGTTTCACTGGTTCTTATTGCCATGTTTTAAGTTTTAATACAATAAACTCATGACACAATAAACATATTCTATCATCAAATTGCCCAAAAACGGAAATTTTAAAGGTACTGGGCGGCGCGGCGAGGCCTAAGCGGCAACCCTCCGTCGTCGGTGACAAGACAATAAAGTTACAGGCAAAATGCGACACAATCAAAATGTTAAAGAGTTTTGGGTTGGGGAAAAACTACACACACTGGCAAATTTTCCGAAATAAGTGATTCATTTTGTTTTTGGTGGAAAAAAATGAAAAAAAAAACTATTGTTATATCTCATTAAATTCAAATTTGCCGGTGTGTGTAGTTTTGCGTATTAATGTGACTTTTAGTGACCTTTCTTTAAAAATGACTTTTTAGTGACTACTGAATAAAAAAGTTACTTTTAGTGACTTTTAGTGACCCAATGGCAACCCTGCCTTGGGGTCATTTTCAGTTACGTTTTCCCATACTTGCTGCTAAATTTCGCCAGAGGTCAGAATCTCGTTTTCCATCAACTGATATTGGCGTAGGCGAGAGATTTTGTACAAATTCTAAAGACAAAAACTACAAGGTCTCACGTTACATCGGACTTTAGTTAGATACCAATTCTCGTATGATTACACGGATAAGAATATATTTATGACAACAGAATTCTGTGACTTAGATGGGTAAATCTAGGGGTCCTGGATAAGGAGAGTTGGGACAATAAAGTCATTAGTGTCATTATTCCCCGATTTTGTATTTAAGTTGTTATTTATGTCAAATTAAAGGAAAATTATGTGAACTCATGGGCGGAGTGTGTTTTTTAATAGCAAACTGAGACAGTGCATGTCTGGTTGTCCTGGATAAGAAAACTTATTAGGCGGAAATATGAATAACATTATCGAATAGTTTAAGTTTTGAGTTGACAAAAACAGCAGCAGGAAAATATTACACTAAAAGAATGACACTGTCATTTCAACTTTACAATAATTGAAAAGAAATATTTTAACTATTGCACTTTAGTTTTCAAGCATTAGTTGCAGTTGCCCGATTATTAGAAATAACCAAATACCTGGCATGGCAAAACAGAAAACACTATAGAATACCTGAGTTGAAGATAATGATAATTAACTATCTGCATAATAAGATGTACTTTATCTAGTATTTTATATTAAAAATAAACTCCAAATCTTAGTGCACAACCACAACCGCCAATAAACTATGTATTTTGGATTGTTACGTGCAATCTTCAATAGGTGATAAAATTATTGGAGCTAGACAGAAATTAGAGCGGAAGTTACCTACATTAGAAGACATTCTTCGGATGTGTTCTAGATTATATACATACAGGGTGTTCACTTTTAAGTGGACACAAATCAACAATAAATTGATTTGTTGGGATATTTTCAAAAAAAAATTTTTTATACAAAGATCTTTAATATGCGCAACTTTCTACATGAACACATTTGTCAAATTGCAATTCCAGGGCCGGCTAAGATTTTTTTAAACCCTGATTTTCACAAAATCTATTTACTTAAGTAGGCATTTTTTTATTTAAAATCTGACCATACAGCGTTAATTAGGTCCTTCTAAAACCCTTAAGTTCAAAATTTGAACTAAAAATATATAGGGAGTTTGGTTTTACAGCGCCTTAAATTTGCGCAAAGTAGTGATTTCGAGGGCCCCTGGAGAGTCAAGCGTGCCATGGAATGATTTTAAAACAATTGAAGAATTAACAGGACCACCCAAAGTATTGATGGACGAGACTGCAAGAAAAAATAATACAGGATGTTTTTCTCTATCGCTGCTGAAAGTTCAGACTTTTTTCGAATTTTATTCTGATCAAGTTTGCCGTGCCGCGCTGTAAAACCGAACTCCCTGTATATTTTTAGTTCAGATTTTGAACTTAAAGGTTTTAGAGGGTCCTAATTAACGCTGTATGGTCAGATTTTAAATAAAAAAATGCCTAAATAGATTTTGTGAAAATCGGGGTTTAAACAAAAATCTTAGCCGGCCCTGGAATTGCAATTTGACAAATGTGTTCACGTAGAAAGTTGCGCATTTTGAAGACCTTTGTATGAAAAAAATTTTTTTTGAAAATACCCCAACAAATCAATTTTTTATTGATTTGTGTCCACTTAAAAGTGAACACCCGTATATAAATTTAATCCTTGTCTATCGGAAATGGATAGACAAGGATTTAATACGTTAATTTTAACAGATTTGCATTTTATTCTTAAATTTTATTACTGAGTCGTATTTGTTGGCCAGACTTACAGTTTAATTGTGACCTTCCTTACACTTTCACTTTTTCATAATTAAACTGTGGATTTTGCCAACAAATACGGTTCAGTAACGGTAATAATAATAATTAAATGAATAGGAGCATCTTTTCAAATAACCCATCAATGTTTAGTGTATTCCTCACCTCTTCGATGGCGCGCGTGTAAGTATTACGGACCGACTTTAATACATAGAGAGATTCCTGTCGTCAAAAGTTTGTTACGCCCATGGAATCTGTCCCAAATTATTTTTCATCCTCAAAAATGATGTGACATTTGGAAAATTATTTTTCTGTTAAAAAGTGACATTATTTTATAAATCTTCTAATCCACGACCTCTATGTAAATCTAAGTGAAAATCGGAACAAGGTAGCTATAGGCATATCTATTCCACTTAAGCTATGGTTTGTTAGAACTGTCGGCGGCGCACTGTGACAGCGACAGCGTTCGCGTCGACGAAAACGCCGCGCCTGACGTCGAGCCGTGATGGTTTGTTAGAAATTTTATTCCGCGTTCAACAGTCAGTGCCTTCGCTCGTTGTTCCTTAAATATATACCTATAAAATGATCAATAATAAGGTAAGAATAGCATCTGGTTTATTATTATAATAATAATAATAATAATAATAATTCTCACCCTCACAATACTCCAAACGAGGAGTACCCCAGAAGCATCCACATGCTTGTGCGGGGGAGGGGGGCAATTACTATTATTTTGTCTTCGTTGCCATTTGCGGCGATGAATTATAAGGAAGAAAAATAAATTATGAATACACTTTTCGACCATCCAATAAAAAAAACAAGTAAAATATTCGTAAGTCGAAGAACCGAAGGATCTTATAAAGTATCTGTTGAAAGGACGCTATATTATTTGGTACAATTCATTTTTATCATAATTATGAATCCCAAGAAACAGCCGTGGGGCGAGCGCTCCGCCGACGTTTCCGTTGTAATCAAACTCAAACAGATTACAACGCACACGGTGATGGACGTTCAGGCTGACACTCGGGCGGTCTGCAGTCGGCCCGGCTGAACGGAATCTAACAAACCATCCTGGGCGTTTTCATTGTTTTGATTACAGCCGACGTCCGCAGCGTTCGGCGGCGTTCGACGGAATGTTCTAACAAACCGTAGCTTTAGAGTGGAACTCTGGTGACGCGGCTAATAGAGTGTTTATATCTCGGTTTATATGCACTGAATTTTAAAATTTAATTTGAAAATAAAAGAATAATAAGCATAGCTAGAACTTACATCAATTATACTGCACCACTCTATATACAGGATGAATCAGTTTTTTTTTCTGGGGTATTAGGTACTTCAACAGATGATAGAAAATCATAAAATAAGAACATTGTGTGGTATTGTGCTGTTTAAACTCCACAAACATTTTATTTTTGGGAGTTTTTTTTATTTAATATTTGTCCAATCGTTAAAGGTATTTAAACAAAATATTGTTCGAGTGTCACAAAATATGATAAAACTTTCTAGGTGCCCCAAATAGTCAATGTGAGAGATGGGTATAGGGTATACAACACAAAGTGTTATGGTCTACAAAATTAAAACTTGCCTGTCAGAACCCAACTTTTGCTTAGTAATTACGTAATTTTTCGACGATTCGTCTTTGGGATATAAACTCGGTTATAAAAAGAAACAAACAAAAAAGTACTTAGTTGCTATGGATGAAATTGTTGTTTTGTTGAATTACTATGAAATTTTAGTCAGTTCTCGTCAGTTCTGACCAAATAAAAATTTAAAACGTAATTTTCTTTTCAAATGAAACAAATTTATTTCTTGCGCGTTCCAAAATAATAATAATAAACAATAAACCAAATTTGTAATGAAACTGTGGTAGATACAAAAAATGTTCCAAGTACATAAAATACAATTTTGTATAGGGCCCTCGATAGGGCCGTAATAATATTGTTCTGCACCAAATTTCTTTTGAATATTTTTGACATTGGAAAAATAAAAAAAAAAACTTTAAAATCTTTGAGAATATATTATAAGTACACCATTTATCTAGAAAACCAGGCGGGTGTGAACAAAAAGTTATACCACAAAATAGTAATATTTCATGGTTTTCTATCACCCATTGAAGTGTCCCAGAATAAAACAAAATCGCCCTATATTCTATTATACCTGTTTATTGGTATGTTTTAAACTACTCCGGCAACAAAATTTTAAATACATAGGCATATTTTCTTTTGACACCCACAATACAAAGCTGACAAATATCTCCATTTTATTACCATCTGAAATTATTTCGAATATTCTTAACTCCTTTTTTCATAATTAATCACCAATCCGCAGATTGTATTGGTTCGTGACTCTGTTCGTGAACTACACACGTTAAAAACTGACTATGGGGCTTCATTAGGCATGTCCTGGTCCTGATACCAAATAGGGCAGTTTTTTCATTATTTGCTCGTCAAAGGAATTTTTACGCCACCATGTTCTAACAATTATTCAACCCATTCGTGCTATATATTATGATACTGAGGTTTATATTGACCGTGGCTATTTAATTACGAATATGAAAAACCCAGAGAACCTGTTGAACAAGCAGATTTTTTTGTTGCGTTACGCAAAATTGTGTCCAAGTTTCACAACAGATTTTGTGAATCGCTTATTGCTCATAAAAGTCTGTAGAATATGCTTGGGGTGGTAATTAAATAAGTCACTTAAGCCCGGTTTTTTGTGTTTAATTGCAACTAATTGTTATAAAAAAAAATAAAAAAAGGTTTAAAGAAGGCCATGATTTTGAATTTATGCATATTTTTTCATTGCAAACAACTTTCTACTATACTTACTAATTTTCTCTACGCCGCAAAATAAGGGTAGTTTGAAAAATGCATTCAAGTAATATAATAGGTACCAGTTTGGTGGCATTTCAATATGGTATGCTTCTCATAAGATAGTACCTAATAATGACAAGACAAGTAACCTGTTACATTTTATTTAAATTAGTTTAACTTCTTTCCTTAACTCTAATAATCGTGGCTACTGTAGACATTAGCTTCTCAATATTGTGTTTTAAAACAAGGGGTTTATGTATATGTCTTCCAAAAACTTTCACGATCTTTCCTTGCCTTGCATCTATAAGAGTCATAACCTGTGCAAATCCATCTTGTTTTATGTTCCTGTTTCTTGTGCACTTTGTATTGGTACTGTTCAAATATTAGTTTTGGATGTTTCAAACCAGATGCGAAATAGACTATGCCTAAAAATTTTGTAAATAAAAATAACTCGCTGAAAAGTTAGAGGATAGAGTAATTATTGAAAAACGCAAGAAGATAGTAAAAAGTAAAATTTAATATCGGTCACGTACTAGTTCAACTACATAAGAACCTACTACCAGTGGTCCAGTGACAAGAAAACATTATATCACTTTGGAAGATACGACAAATTGCAAATTATTTTAATATGAATTTTTAATTTAGAAACCCACTTAACTAGATTACAAAATTATTGCAATTATTAAACAAACGTAATAATTTCAATCGTATGATTGAAATTCAATCGTATGATTGAAATTATTACCTATATAATATTGTTTATACCATAAGAGGAACAACGGCTGTAAAATTTGACAGTTCTCTCGTGCTGAAGTAGCCTCTCACTATCTATTGGAGAAAAAATGAGTAAAAATTTAATGGAAAGTTCATTGTTATGTCAACATTTTGTTCAAAGATAGATGATGATACATTACTTTGGCACCAATGGACTGTATAAGTTGACAGCTCTCTATAATATTATTTATTATACTCAATAATAATATAGGAAAATTCACATTTGCCCTTTTCTAGGTTTCGTCTCCCTAATAATCTTCACAAGTTGATGTAAATATTTTGGGTCGATTGTAGTGTGTAGTGGATCATGGTTATGGGGGTTGTATCCAACGTTGACTGTTTTTCCTTGGGTATATAAAACAGCTTTACATTTAGTTTTCCTCTTTTTTGAACACACCCAACATGTCTGATTCACATCCTTTCTTTGAACGATGTACTCGCACCCGTCCAAGATTAGTTTTGGATGTTTCAGCCCCCTCGAAATATGGATTCTCCCTACAAATATAAGATACTTTTGTATGTATATATTTATGGAAATTTTATCTTAGAAATTGAGATATACACGCGAAGTCATATCATATAAATATGTCTTTAAGGCTGAGGACTACCTGAAAGTTTATGCTTATAGGCAATGGGTTTTTTCATGGAGAATTTTTTTTTTAATTCTCGGAACGGTTCTAAGTTCTATAATCGCCAGCCTATAATATTATAGCACAGATAACGTAACCGTTAAGGCAAAACATTGGGAACAAGCTCGGGAACAAGGGTAAATTGGCGCCCAACATATAAAATAACTTTTTAAACATAATTTTTTTTATGGAAAATGACGGTATTTCGTATTGTTTCAACTTATACAGTGTGTCCGAGTTTGCTTGTGAACACTATAAATATATGAAGAGACGAATAAAATTCCGCGTTATATATTTTTTAGATTCTTTTTTAGACCGTTTTCAGAATAGCGTATTCGGCATTTTTTTAAGAATAAAATAGATGGTGCCATCGAATTGGCCGTAGCTCAAAACCTTTTGTACACGATATCAATACGCGTTCACAAAGAGAGGGCAAATTTTAAAAAATTGAATTTGCCAGAGTACCAGAGTAGGTAGCTACCCTGTATAAATAATGGGCACAGGTAGGTGATCTTTTTTGCATATCGATTAAGCTTTGCATAAGGTATTGTTTTTTACGTATAGTATATAGCCCATCTATCTCATGTAGGGTTGTAGGTTGATGAACAAATAGGAAGTTCACATAACCAACAATAATGAATGGTTACCCTACACCCTCTAACCCCTTCTAGTAGCTGTAGAAGACGCCGAAGTCTCCTACATCTCACCGCTACTAACTATATATCAATTGGAATAAATAACGCCTAGCCGATGGAACCCGTATCTCCGGTAGCTTAGTTATGGTTAAGTACCTACGGCCACAGTAGGAGTCCCGGGTTCGAGTCCCGGCTGGAGTGCATTTTTTTCAATTTGATATCCTTTACCTGACATGCCACAAAAACATCCTTTATATTTATAATTACAGGTACAAAAAAATCTTTCTGTGTTATTCAGAAATGCAGTATATGTCCTTTATCATTATTTTTTATCCTTTTATTGGAAAGAAAACCAAAAAATGAAAGTAGACCGATTGCTATGAAATATTTGCCGATTGCTTTGAAATATTCATGGATTAAAATAATTATGACAACAGGGCACAGGGCAAATCGTTGTACCTACTCTCGTTGATTCAAAGTGTGGCTGGATATTTAATTTTTTTTACAAATTTTTGGATGTAAAATTGGGTTCCGCCACATGGACGAATTAAATATGATCTATACAAATTACATTAGTCAAACCTAGTGGAAAAAGCCCATTCTGACAGAGTACGTGGTTTCATTTATAACAGAATGATTTTGTAATAAATTAAACTACGTACTCTAAACAAGTAAATTTGTTTAACCGTGAATGTGCTACATTATGATATGATGATGATGATTTTTATCAAAAATAGAAGATTCTTCGTCTAATTTAGGAATCTATTAATTAATTATGTATGAAAGGACTCGCAGATATTAGTAGTTCCTTGAATTAAAGAGGAATATGGTGCCTAAATAGGTGGAAATTGTCGTGATGGGTGTGTGGGGGAAGAGCTTACCTCGCTTACCTGGTCGGTACGACGCGGCCCTCGACGAGTACCGGTCGGCATGCTTCTGCGCAGGCTCCTCCTTGCCACATACACTACTATACGTAGTAACTGCCCGCGGCATAGCTACACTGGTATGACGAACCAGTACCACATCCCCCCTTTTTACTTAAGTCTGAGGGATCACTACACCTGAACGCGAGTTTAGTATTATAATAAGAACTAACGCGATGTGTCCCACTCACACCCAGGATTGTACCTAGCACACCACGTGCCGTCAGTGTGCGCAGTTATTGCGTACGCAATCACAACCACTAGGAGGCTTCACCTCACGTCTATATCTCGTGATGTAACGGTTTGGAGCCACCCTCGCTGCTCTGTTTTCGGGTATGCTGGCATTTTGCTCTGGTTGCCTTTGTTGGTCCATCGCTTCTTGCTCTACTTGAGGTTCATTGAAGGGCTCCTCCATCACCCTCACAGATCACGAAACTCTGTGTCTGTATCTAGATGTGTTTTCCTTGTGTCGCTGCTCTGAACCTTGATTAGATGAGCTCTGTTTCTTCGAAAAACTCTGTTGTCACTCACTACTACATACGATCGTGGTTCAGGGCCACTATTCACCACTACACCATAACGTTTTTCATTGACGATCCATACTTTGTCATTGACCTCGAGGGGCTCTAGAGAATGGGCTCCATGTCTTTTGTTGAAATTGACGCTATATTTGTCCACTTATTCCATTCGTTTTTCACGATAGTTGGCAATGTATGACCATTCTGGTATCAACGCTTGTTTACGTGTTGGCAATGTTGTTCTTGGTTTCCTTCCCATCAGAAGCTGTGCCGGGCTATAACCACATTCTAGAGCTGCTGTTCTGTAGCTTAGTAAACCTAAATTGGGATCTTCACATTTGAGTATGATCTTCTTGGCTATCTTGACCGCGGCTTCGGCCTGTCCATTAGACTGAGCAGGACTGCTCGTAATATGCAAAAATCCATATTTTTGAGTGATGTCTTTGAACGCTTCGTTGCTAAAACAGGGTCCATTGTCTGATCTGAATATCTCTGGTATCGCCCATCTAGCGAAAATTGTCTTTATTTTAGCTATGACCTCTGATGCTGTTGACGTTGTTAGAGTTGCTATTTCGATATATCTTGAAAAATAGTCAACCAATACGAGGTAATGGTGGTTTTTGATTTGGAATAGATCCCCTCCAACAACTTGCCAGGGGTAATCAGGTACCTCGGATGGCTTGGCGGGTTCTACTGCTGGTACTCTGTGCTCAATACATTTGGTGTACACCTGGCCACCAAACAGTTTCTTTGGCGAGACTTCTACACTTGGTTATGCCTAGATGACCTTCGTGCAATCGCTCAAGAATTGTCTTGCGTAGCGATGGCGGGACATAAAGCCTGTTGTTTCGTGCAACGAAGTTGCCTAGCATTGTCAGATCCCCTCCAAACTGAGAAAATATTTTATCTTCAGCTGGCAAATCTTTTCGCTCTGGCCATCCTTTTCCTATGTACTTTTTGAGTCGTTGAGTCTGTAAATCACTGTCCTGAGCTTCCGCTATCTGTTTTAGCCTGATGTCTTTTATTGGTAAAGAATTTTCAACATATTCTAAGTATGATTCGATTTCTTCGACTGACCAAGCCTTTTCATCGCCGTTTGTGGATTCGCTCGGTGCTCTTGAAAGCATATCGGGAATGACTATACTTTTCCCAGGGATGTATTCTACCTCGTAGCTGAATCTCATTAGTCTCGTGCGGAATCTTTGTATTCTTGCTGGCAGTTCCGAAATTGGTTTTGAACCTAAAAGTTGTACTAGCGGCTTGTGATCGGTTTGAAGCGTAAATACATGGCCTACTAGGTATTGCGAAAATTTTTCACATGCCCATGTTGAAGCTAAAGCCTCTTTTTCTATCTGGGCATATCGCTTTTCTGCTCGCTTTTCTGTGTCTGAAAGCGTGCGGGATGCATAAGCTAATGGTTTCCAATTGCTATCGTGCTGGCATTGTTCTAACACTGCTCCAAGTCCATATTAACTGGCATCTGCTGCTACTCTAGTTGGCCTGCCTGGGGCAAAATGCGCCAAGATCGGTGCTGAGGTTAGAGCCGAGGTTAGAGCTTTCTTGATTGCTACCAATGCCTCTTCCTGTGCACTTCCCCAGTAGTATTCATTTTTCTTTGAAAGCAGCTGATTTATAGGGTTTGCGATTTGAGCTAAGCCTGGTACGAACTTGGCGTCCACTTGCACACAGCCTAGTAGCTGTCTTATTCCTGTAACATCTTTGGGTGCTGGCATTTTTAGAATGGCTCGCACTTTGTCGAGGTCTGGTTCAATACCTCGATTAGAAACGATATGGCCTAGAAACCTCGCTAGAAACTTAAGATTTCGCACTCCAAATGTACCTACATTTTTTTCCGTTTAATTTTAGGCCTCTCTCTTCACACCGACGCAACACTTGGTGTAGGCGTCTATCATGCTCTTCTTTTGTTTTGCCAAACACTAGGGTGTCGTCAGCAACCGAGTCAGCAACGTTCACTATGCCTTCTAGACCTTCTAGAGTTTCCGCCATTTCCCTTTGAAATCTTTCTGTTGCTGAGGTAATGCCCATTGGTAACCTTCTAAATGCGTAACGGCCAAATGGAGTTATAAAAGTTGTTAGCAGCTGCGAAGTTTCGTCTAAAGGAATGTGGTAAAAGCCAGATGTGGCATATAGTTTTGAGAAAAACTGAGCTTCATGATCTATGTAACTAGATGCCACATCTGGCTTTTACCACATTCCTTTAGACGAAACTTCGCAGCTGCTAACAACTTTTATAACTCCATTTGGCCGTTACGCATTTAGAAATGGCGGAAACTCTAGAAGGTCTAGAAGGCATAGTGAATGTTGCTGACTCGGTTGCTGACGACACCCTAGTGTTTGGCAAAACAAAAGAAGAGCATGATAGACGCCTACACCAAGTGTTGCGTCGGTGTGAAGAGAGAGGCCTAAAATTAAACGGAAAAAAATGTAGGTACATTTGGAGTGCGAAATCTTAAGTTTCTAGCGAGGTTTCTAGGCCATATGGTTTCTAATCGAGGTATTGAACCAGACCTCGACAAAGTGCGAGCCATTCTAAAAATGCCAGCACCCAAAGATGTTACAGGAATAAGACAGCTACTAGGCTGTGTGCAAGTGCACGCCAAGTTCGTACCAGGCTTAGCTCAAATCGCAAACCCTATAAATCAGCTGCTTTCAAAGAAAAATGAATACTACTGGGGAAGTGCACAGGAAGAGGCATTGGTAGCAATCAAGAAAGCTCTAACCTCGGCTCTAACCTCAGCACCGATCTTGGCGCATTTTGCCCCAGGCAGGCCAACTAGAGTAGCAGCAGATGCCAGTTAATATGGACTTGGAGCAGTGTTAGAACAATGCCAGCACGATAGCAATTGGAAACCATTAGCTTATGCATCCCGCACGCTTTCAGACACAGAAAAGCGAGCAGAAAAGCGATATGCCCAGATAGAAAAAGAGGATTTAGCTTCAACATGGGCATGTGAAAAATTTTCGCAATACCTAGTAGGCCATGTATTTACGCTTCAAACCGATCACAAGCCGCTAGTACAACTTTTAGGTTCAAAACCAATTTCGGAACTGCCAGCAAGAATACAAAGATTCCGCATGAGACTAATGAGATTCAGCTACGGGGTAGAATACATCCCTGGGAAAAGTATAGTCATTCCCGATATGCTTTCAAGAGCACCGAGCGAATCCACAAACGGCGATGAAAAGGCTTGGTCAGTCGAAGAAATCGAATCATACTTAGAATATGTTAAAAATTCTTTACCAATAAAAGACATCAGGCTAAAACAGATAGCGGAAGCTCAGGACAGTGATTTACAGACTCAACGACTCAAAAAGTACATAGGAAAAGGATGGCCAGAGCGAAAAGATTTGCCAGCTGAAGATAAAATATTTTCTCAGTTTGGAGGGGATCTGACAATGCTAGGCGACTTCGTTGCACGAAACAACAGGCTTTATGTCCCGCCATCGCTACGCAAGACAATTCTTGAGCGATTGCACGAAGGTCATCTAGGCATAACCAAGTGTAGAAGTCTCGCCAAAGAAACTGTTTGGTGGCCAGGTTTAGGAGCACAAATAAATGACCAAATCACGCGATGCACCAAATGTATTGAGCACAGAGTACCAGCAGTAGAACCCGCCAAGCCATCCGAGGTACCTGATTACCCCTGGCAAGTTGTTGGAGGGGATCTATTCCAAATAAAAAACCACCATTACCTCGTATTGGTTGACTATTTTTTAAGATATATCGAAATAGCAACTCTAACAACGTCAACAGCATCAGAGGTCATAGCTAAAATAAAGACAATTTTCGCTAGATGGGCGATACCAGAGATATTCAGATCAGACAATGGACCCTGTTTTAGCAACCAAGCGTTCAAAGACATCACTCAAAAATATGGATTTTTGCATATTACGAGCAGTCCTACCTTTGCTCAGTCTAATGGACAGGCCGAAGCCGCGGTCAAGATAGCCAAGAAGATCATACTCAAATGTGAAGATCCCAATTTAGGTTTACTAAGCTACAGAACAGCAGCCCTAGAATGTGGTTATAGCCCGGCACAGCTTCTGATGGGAAGGAAACCAAGAACAACATTGCCAACACGTAAACAAGCGTTGATACCAGAATGGTCATACATTGCCAACTATCGTGAAAAACGAAGGGAATAAGTGGACAAATATAGCGTCAATTTCAACAAAAGACATGGAGCCCATTCTCTAGAGCCCCTCGAGGTCAATGACAAAGTATGGATCGTCAATGAAAAACGTTATGGTGTAGTGGTGAATAGTGGCCCTGAACCACGATCGTATGTAGTAGTGAGTGACAACAGAGTTTTTCGAAGAAACAGAGCTCATCTAATCAAGGTTCAGAGCAGCGACACAAGGAAGACACATCTAGATACAGACACAGAGTTTCGTGATCTAGATGAAGACACAAATTCCCCGGAGAAGGAGGAGGTGAGGGTGATGGAGGAGCCCTTCAATGAACCTCAAATAGAGCAAGAAGCGATGGACCAACAAAGGCAACCAGAGCAAAATGCCAGCATACCCGAAAACAGAGCAGCGAGGGTGGCTCCAAACCGTTACATCACGAGATATAGACGTGAGGTGAAGCCTCCTAGTGGTTGTGATTGCGTACGCAATAACTGAGCACACTGACGGCACGTGGTGTGCTAGGTACAATCCTGGGTGTGAGTGGGACACATCGCGTTAGTCCTTAGGATAATATTAAACTCGCGTTCAGGTGTAGTGATCCCTCAGACTTAAGTAAAAAGGGGGGATGTGGTACTGGTTCGTCATACCAGTGTAGCTATGCCGCGGGCAGTTACTACGTATAGTAGTGTATGTGGCAAGGAGGAGCCTGCGCAGAAGCATGCCGACCGGTACTCGTCGAGGGCCGCGTCGTACCGACCAGGTAAGCTGCTGCTGCTGCTGCTGTTGTTGCCTGAGCTGGTCCTGCAATCCTTCGTTGTCCATGGTTTGTCTATTCTCGCGACGCTCGCGACCTCCACGCACTCGGTGGACCCCCGAATCTTCCTCGGTGACCGGATTTCGCCCCGATTCCCCGCGCGATTTTCACTGCGGATTCGCTGCGCGCTTACGGTTTGTTCCGACGCGTGTTTACTTCGACAACCACGCTGCCACCTTGTCGTGATGGGTGTGTGGGGGAAGAGCTTACCTCGCTGGTCGGTACGACGCGGCCCTCGACGAGTACCGTGCTCTCCGCTCCCATGTCCCTTGCCCACTTGCCTTGCCCACTTGCCCGCCTTGCCGAATGCCGGTGCGCCTCCAACGTTCCGGCCGGCATGCTTCTGCGCAGGCTCCTCCTTGCCACATACACTACTGTACGTAGTAACTGCCCGCGGCATAGCTACACTGGTATGACGAACCAGTACCACATAAATAGGAAATAATCGTCAGTATAAAATGTAGAAAGAAGTGGTTTAAAAATGCTGTTACGGCAACGGCAGATGACATTGTCTGAATAGTGGAAAGTCCCAATACCTAATAGTTGTAGCAATAATTTCTGGATTTGTGTTTATTAGGATCATTGCATGTTGCATTCCGAAGATAATTTACTTATGTTCAGGAGATAATTTACATACCTATAATATTCTGCTACCTAAGGCGCCTTAAGGTGCCTTGGAAAGAAACTCAGATTAACTTTTGGGCCCTGAATTTGTCTTAAAATTATCGAGAAAATCGAGTTTTTCATGCCAAGTGGGACACCGTAAACCTCTAAGATGAGGTTTCACCAAGCTATTGTATGAAATACTTTTTTTAAATACTTTTCATCTAGAATTAATTAATTTAAATTTATTAATTAATGTTCTTACTCTTGAGCAAATTTAATATAATTACATGGTAGTTCAATTTCAATCACTTTATTACATTTTACAATTTTATATTATAAGCAGCCATAAGGTTTTCTTTTGGAATGCTTACGAATTAAAACTTGTTGCATATAATGTGTGTCCATGCTGACATTGTGAAATAAAGCTTCATGATTATGCTGATTAAAGACGTTCACAATTTTGCCGTGGGTATACAAAATAGACCTGCATTTTGTGGACTTGTAATGAGCGCATGTCCAACGCGTTTGATTTGGGTCCTTCCTCTGAACATTGTATTGGTGTCCTTCTAAAATAATCTTCGGGTGCTTCTTGCCGAGGGTTATAAAGATGTATCCTAAAAATACGTTGAACAGTAGTTTGTTAAAATATTTATATTAATAAGAATAAATACAGCCAGTTACTGCAAGGAACAAAATAGGTAGGTACCTAAATGAAAATAAGCTAATATATCATTTGTTCCAAATTTCCAATTTGGCTTGGTATAAGACGTAGAAAGTTTGTAGATATACACCTATCTCTTTAAAAAATGAATTGATTAGTAAGCAACGTGCGATCGCTTTAAGCGTCGATAGAAGATGATTTTGCGGAAAAAGTCCTTGTGTGAACATTGGCCCTATGGAGTTTTATAATAGAAATACAGGGCGCTAAAGTTTTAATTTTGTTCAGGTACCTTGAGAAAGGTATATTTACGAGCAATGCCCAATTTGGTCACATATCTGGAGCAAAGTAAAACAAAATGTTTTGAAAAAAAATAACCCTCATTTTGAAAGAGTATATTGACAGCTTCGACTGTGGCGTTCGAGTAAACAAACAACTGACTCTTGGATATCCAAGGCAAATGCGATTATATACCCTGTTAGCGTTGGTTTATTTTCTGAATGTGTGTGACGGAGGTCTAATAACAGCAATTTAGCAATGTAAAAGTTATATAAATTCATTGCGACAATGCTTAATAATACCGCAACATAATTTATAAGCTGCATAATTTAGAACAGTGTTGCTAAGCAACGAAGTGATAATTGCACAAGAGGTATTACCGCTTTGCGGTTTTGCACAAGTGCAATGATCGGTAGCAGAGGCATATGATTGGTTGGATTTTTATGGAAGGAGCTACCTTATTGGATGCAAGCAGTACGAGAGAAATAATCAACAATATTTCATTATTACTTATTATGAAACACATACATAATCTAGAAAACACCATATGGCTTTCTACTGTTGTAATGTCTGTTTGGAGTGGGTGCTCATATTCACATTTAAATTCACCACTTCGTGATTGTGTTGATTAAAGACATTTACAATTTTGCCATAAATGTATAAAACAGATCTGCATTTTTCCCCTTGCATTGGGTACAAGTCCATTGTGTTTTCCATAATTCCTTCTTTTGTACAACATACTGGTATCCATCCAGAATAATAATCGGATACTTCTTGCCAAAAGTAACATAAATCGTCCCTAAAACTTAAGATGTCTGAAATAGAGAATGTTATTACGTATGTACGTCATGTGGACAAAATACTAAAATTTCCAGCTTGTAAAAATAATGTTTTTGTCTGATCAGATATTAATTTATTATTTTTTATTAATATATTATTTGTGTTCAGTACAAACACACTATTTATTTATCTAGTTTATTCATGCTTATACACTGAACAACTAGTTGACTAGTTATTTCTCGACAACTGAGACATTACAAATTTGGCTCCCATTAAATAAGGAACTAAATTTTGACTATGTTCGGCTATAATTCTTGGCAATAAATATAGTCTGATACATAATTTTCTTATAATAATAACTAACATTGATCTATGTTACATTAACTTTGGTGAATATAAATTATGTTTAAAATTACCTAAATACCGTTTTCTGTATTAAAAGTAGATACCTCCTTAAGTATTTAAGACTTGATACTTAAGACTTGATACCAACCAGTAGTACTTTCTAGAATATCAATACCTACCTATATTTATTTTTTAAGTGCTCCACCTAGTGCGACAAAACCATCCAGAGATACCTACACAATATACAGTGGATACACAATATATTATATTTTGACTATAGGGTTACCTCTCATACTTTTTTAGATAAAAGGAACACCCTGTATATTATTCCATTTTATAAACTCGTTAACGCTGATTTATAATTTTCATTCATTAATATTACATTTTGTAATTTTTGTTTTTCTATCCTGAAATATTGAGAAAATGATGTGTTGATGCCAAAAAATAAATGTATAAAAGGCGCTAGCTGCCCACGTCACACTAACGTTTTAAGGTATAATAATAATTTATTGAGGTCTTGTATGTATTTGAGAGAACACCCCACAGAATAGAATCACTATACATGTATTATTAAAATTGGTCTGTGATACAAGCACGCCATGTATGATTGGAGGAAAATACTAAACACATGGCTGGTTATTTGAAAAGGTTCTCCCATTCATTTATTATATAACTATTATTGTCACTAAAGCGTATTTGTTGTCAAAATTAGCAGTTGAATTATGGAAAGATGTAAGGAAGGCCATAAATAAACTGCAAATATTTCCCAACAAATAAGACTTGGAGATTAAAGTGGAATTTTGTTCACATTAATGTATAACATGAATGTATATGTCCGTATATCAATGAAAACAGGAGGTATGTATACGGCCTAAATGGCGCAGACCGTATGTAAACAACATGGCATCTCATATAAGGACTAGACCGTTAACATACGGACTATTGACATTCAGACTGTATGTGCAATCGTAGTGAATTATCCTTATTTTTTTTATATAGGCCCATTAAAGAAGAATATGCCTTCTTTTTGGTATGTATTTTGCAGAAAAAAAAACTAGGGTACCTCTATACATTATACTAAATAATTACCTTTTTCCTTCAAAATACTACGTACCAGCAAGAAGTAATATCCTTCTTTGATGGGTATATATAAAAAAGAAGGGGTATTTCAGAAATGGCGGACGTCGAAACCGCCCGGAAAACATTGCACCTACATTCTGTCTTTGTTTAAATATCTCTGTGATATACGGTCTAGTTGCAGATAGACCGTATATAAAAGGACTAGTCCTTTTGCAAACCGACTAGACCGTTTGTTGACGGACAAGCTTGTTATACATATGGACTAATATCATCTGTTTTACATATACGGTCTGTAACATATGGATAATCCAGAACACATCTAAACAAATGTATGCAGTCAATGTCAAAGTCTTTCTATGTAGCCTGCATTCTAGCTTCTTTCCAATTTCAATTAGGTATTGTATCAGTCTCAGTATCAGCTATTGAAGTTTTTTCTACATAAATTACTACTTTGTTTCGTACAATGTTAAATGGCGCCACTTACAGTGTTGTACCTATGGGCACAAAAACGTATGGTTATTTAAATCCGGGTTCATCATTGTAAGTGGCGCCCTCTAAAATTAAACTCCCGGTATCCCGAATTTCGTCAAATTGCCATGGTATTGAAGAAAAAATAAACAAAAACCAAATAATTTTTTTGGGCGCCCGGATATATCCAACATTGCAGAGTCACTTTTATTGCTCTGAATGCAAAAAACAACAAACAATAGATCCATGGTTCAAAAGAAAATAGTTATTTATGTACCAAGGCACTGAACTTCAAATTTTTATGACTCTGTGGAATTTAGTTGCCGAGGCCTCTGGCGTCAGTGCCGAGGGACATATTATATATTTTTTGAAATCGGAAAAAAGTTTTATTAGGCCAAAAAATAATCATAAGGGATTACCCGTCCATGAACCGACTACGCGCGGCGTTGCTTGACTTTGAGGATTGCTCTACGCTAGGTCAAGTATGACGAGACACTGCACTTTGAAAATCCAAACTGCTCCCTGTAGTGGAGCCTCTATGTAAAATATATTAATATTCAAGCCTACCAAAATATTTATACTGAAAGATTGCGCTGCTATCGGAAAGAATTTTGCAATGTGTACGAAAAGTTAAATGGGATTTATTGGCCGGGTTTTGAATATCTGGTCACTTTTGACGGGCGATGGCTCCGCGTCTGATGTTTACATCTCGCCAAGGCCTACATATTGAAAAATCGTACAATAATAGGCTACTTCAGTGCCGATTTCTGAGCTTTTAATAACGATCTTGAGACACTTCACTGCCGATTTCGAGAAAAACCCATTTATTTTTTGGCATTGTATGTATGGCACCTTTTTTTCACAACATCCTGTAGATCATCAGCTCATTAACAAATAAAAAATGTGGATGTGAGTCTAGATTAGCAGAATAAAATTTCAAATTGCCTAATAATGATCATTTTGAATTTTTAATAATAGCAGGTCTGTTTTAGCGGAATTTCAAATCAGTTGGAAACTGTCAGGAGCATGCACAGTTCCATTTTGACGTTTCAAAAACGAAACCAGGCATGCTTCCGACAGTCTTCTTATCTTATCTGGGACAGAGGGTGGTCGCTTCAAATCGGCCTGGCACGTAGGCCACCGTGGGCCCGTTGTGCCGCCGCAGCCAGCATCACAAGGCGGCCAGCATGCCTGCTCTATTCATGAAGGCACGCAGTTCCCTTATCCTGACACCGTACAAATCCTCCTCGCTCAGTTTAGTTGTGCCGAAGATCTCAAACCTTACCCTGCCGAGCGCCGGGCACACTGTAACTAAATGGTAAGGGGGTCTCCTCATCCTTCAGACACCTCCCGCACTCCCTTTCCTCCCTCACTCCAATAAGAGAGTCCGGTGAGAACCCTGACAGCCCCCCTAACGCTCTTCTAGGTATACGCAGCAGGTCCCCTGACAGGACCGCCGAAGGTCCACGCATCATGAGCCTTTTTAGAAAATATTAAAATGATGTACAGATGACGTTTTAAATTATTAATTAAAATACGATTATTGTTGTTTGTACTATTGTAGTAGTTTGCACAAAATCGTCCTTTGAAGAATTGAAGCGTTGACTGATATATTATTAAAGACTGCTTAGGGCTGTCACGTCTGACACATTTTTGGCTCACCATGCGCTTTCCGGAGATAAAATACAATTCAGAATACATTGTTAGCCATCAGAGCCATCTGTTTTCCAGAACATAAAGCTATAGCTGTGAGAAGTCTTTATAAATACGTCAGTCAACGATTGAAGGTCGGACAAAATCAAAATTGCCATGGAAAATTCAAAACAACTTATTACGAGACTTTGACAGTTTGTATCAGGTTATTATTGTTATAATAGGTATTAGTGAAAAAAAAGACATATTTGAATGTTACGTTTCTTGCGAAAAGGATGCCAAGGTAGAGGTAGAACTCTCCTACCTCATCACAGGTATTTCAAATATATTTATAACTAGGTGAGAATTACTGAATGTTTAAAAAATAAAGAAAAGATAAATAAACCACAACATGTTTCAACTGAGAATATGCAGGAAGCTGTCTTATTATAAATCGTGGAAAATCCGAAACTTTATATTAAAGATGCATCGAGATATTTGCAAATATCATGGAGCTCAGTCCAGAGCGGTTCAGACGGTGTTGAAAATTAATAAGTTTAGACTATATTGTTTTCAAAAACTATATGAAAATGATAATTATAGAAGGCGATAATATTTCCGTTTAGTGTTGGAGAGGCAAGCAGAAAATGATTAGTTTATAGGTGCGCATTTTTATCACTTGTAAATCACTATAAAAGGTACACTATACCTACTACTATTAACTAACTACTACTTGATAATACTATTCTATTACCTACAACTCCTACGGTTATTACTATTATAGATTCTATATTGTGGACTGATGAAGCCACTTTTACAACATGCGGCGTTTTTAATAGAAACACTCGCTATTGTCATTAGAAAATACACAACAGTTTATTTGAATTCAATGACAAGATCGAACTTCAATAAAAGTTTGGTGTGGTATTGTTCAGAATCACATATTCTTTGAAGGTGGTTTAACTAGAGTAAAATATTTGAGGAGAAAATTCTGACCTATTGAATGTAATAATTGTAATTGTGGGAATACAACAATTAATGTAAACTGTTAAATCTCCATTTATAATATTCTCCTAATAACTGTTTTGAATTTTTCATGGCAATTTTGAATGTGTCCGAGATTCAATAATTCATAGCACGATTTTGTGCAAACTACTAGAGCAAACATAATAAAACATATTACTTATTACTTTAAAACCAAAATATTTTGTAGATTTCGAAAATCGAGTAATATACAGGGTGTTCCATCTTAAAAAACATAAGTTTGGTCTATACACAACTGAAATCGTAAGAAAATTTTATACAATTTTCATATTTACAGTTATTGTTGTTTTCAAGCTTTCACGGCCGTCCTTAGTTTAAAACTGGGCTTCCGGGATGTTCTGCCGTGGTCGGTACTGATTTTTACCATATTCCATGATTGTGACCATGCTAAAAATCAGTACCGACCACGCAGAACATCCTGGAAGCCCAGTTTTAATTATTCATATTTACATTTTTCCAAAATTAAAAACAAATTAAAGGGGGAAGAATGTTATATGAATAACCCTGTATGTACTAGCATAGTTTTTTTCTAACACTTTTTGGTAGCATTACTAGATTTTGTGGAGAATGTCATGCGACCAAATCTGGATTCCTACAATCGGGGTTTTACACATAATTTACAATTTCTTCAGGTGAACTTTATTGTTAAATTGAATGATAAAGGTGTAAATTACGTGAGAATGAGCGAAATAAATATATAACAAATTGATTTCATCGTAATCAGGATGAAGTGTAGATTTCAGAAGATAAACATTATAGAGGGTAAAATGTTAGGAGGATCTCCGGGTACAAGTCATTCTGAGTAATATTGTTTGAGTAATGTTATTTAAATAATAATTATTAATGACAATAAAGTAACCCAATCAAAATCATCTTAAAATTTCTACTACCTGCTACCTACATTAAAAGAACCACAATTTGAAAATGTTAATTCTATACATGCAATTGACGAAATTATTTACGGCTTTTAAATACATATTTAAATGGCTAAGATGCATATTTATTTAGATTTTCTATTTTTGATTGACCAGCAGACTAAACTCTTACAATCTTAACCATCTGGGGGATAAGAACACTGTTTTCTTTGGCAGGTTTTGGCGGGTGATTGTGACCATGTTTTACTGTGACAACGTTACCAGATGTGTACAGAACAGCACTGCACTTGCTCTTACTCTGCACAATGCACTTCCACCTTGTCCTTGCCTCTTCCTTTATGTGTAAGCAATATTCGTATCTGTCCAGAACCAAAATCGGGTGCTTTCTTCCACGGCAAATGTATATCATACCTAAAATATGTATATTCGTCATCTAAAGTTCATATGATTCAAGTTTGTCATTTTATCAAGTTAAATGCGGTGTCTTTGTAAAAATATATTTCGTAGACAGATAATTAGAAAATTATACAGTGGGCACTGGGCATAGCAATTCTTTATACTTATTGTTGTATTTTCGATTCACTCATCGTCTTAATAGATGATAGAATGGTCATAAGTCATAACTCATAACCTTTCAGAACTCTCACTTGTACCTATTTATAATAACATGGTATGACACCTTCCAAGTAGGTATGTATGTACCTACCTACTAGGTATGTACCTACCTACTAGGTATGTACCTGTTAAAATAGAAAAAAGTCATTATTGGTAGAGAAGAATGTATTTCCAGATAAAATGAAGCTTGGTATTTATGCCTCTAATAGCACTCTAATAGGTATCCTTCAGCTCAATTTATACCCACGAGTGTATTCAGGTAGATTATAAAATAATTACTTAATATAGGTACTTAATATAATAATGCAAGTATACGACCTGGAAGATGAACCTGTGTGTAAATTTAAGCATCCCTGATAAGTGAAGTCTATAATTTTGAATATACTGATATTGATATTAGTAAAAGAAATCTGCATGTCTGACTATTTTCACGGTTTGCGGTTTGTAATTGTTAAAATCCGTGAGATGGTCATCTCGTGGCTGATGATTATGGTTGTGTTTCATAGTGACAACACCTCCGAACGTATAGAGTACTGCACTGCACTTTTTGTTTGCATTCGAACATCGCCACCTTGTGCGGTTAGCCTCCTTCTTGTGAATGTTATACTGGTATCCTTCCAGCAGTAACCTCGGATGTTTTCTACCACGACATATGTAAACCGTGCCTGTACCTGAAAGTTTAAATTTTAGGGGTAGGTTGCTTATTTGCAGGGTGGGTTGTTATATTTTGGTCATGACCTAAGCCCTTTGTTTTATTTACAAAAAGATATAGAGAAACAACAATCTTTTGGAGATAAAAAAATATTACAAATAGTACCACAAAGGACATATTATTATAAATTGAAGAATCCTTTTTCTTGTACCTATACGTATCCTTTAAATGGTTTTACTTATTTAGTTGTATCATAGTTTCTGTTGCTTATGTTGCCAAAATTCATTAATAAAAATAGGTGCAAATCTGTGCCAATTTGGAAAATAAATGAATAAAATTAGTGACAACACAACGTCCACCAAAATGTTATTTATATTACTGTCTAACTATTTTAGCTGTTTGAGCTATCAAATTGTCAATGGAATATTTTAAGCAGCTAGGATGGTTATGTTTATTCCGTACGTAAACTGTACATCCTTTCGTATGGAGATTTGCCGAACATTTTTCCAATTTTGTTGCGAAAGTACACCTCCATCTTGTGCTGATTCCCACTGACTTATGACGAACATACTCGTGATTGTCAACAACTAGTATTGGGTGTTTTCGTCCTCTGGAAGAAATATATACAATTCCTGAAAAAATATAACTGTAGTTAGCTAACAAAAAACTAAAAACGTTGGCGTAGAAACACATTGTTTTAGAGCGCTCCGAGCACTCCTAGAGTCATTTTGAACTCACCTAATGTTGACTAAAACCTGGCCCAACACTATATTAAGGGGACATTATCACACATAGTGCCAACCCAAGTGTGTTTTTGGTGTTACTAGGGGAATGGAAGGTAAAATGGCACCTTTTTCAATTTTCCAAACTATATGAACTTTATTTGCAAAATCAAATTAAATCTTTGATATCATAACATGTTCTCTTATGTACGTATACCTCAAATAGGCTAAAATTTAACCTCATCAGGCAAAAAAAAATAAAACGTAAATAACTTGCTTGGTCCATTTTGCCTGCTTCCAAAGGCAAAACGGCACCTCTATGAAGGTAAAACGGACCTGGTTAAAAGTGCAAAATTTGAACACACTTCACATGCAAAAATTGCCTCATCCTGTTAAAAACACAGAGCAAGAAAAATGCGCTATAAACACAAAAGGGTAGGTTATAAGAGGGTATAAAGCGCACAAGGGTAAGTTAGACGAGGGTAGAAAAAACACAGGGTCTAAACACACAAGGGTAGATAACCAGGAGGTACAAAACACACAAGGGCAGATTAGACAAGGGGTATAAAACACATACGGGTAGGTTAGATGGCGGCAAAAGGAGTGGGGAGTGTGTTCCAGAACTCTCTAACTATCTCTACTGGAAGTAAGTAGTTAAATTTATAGAGTTCTGGATCATCCCTGATCCCTCCACATCACATCTAGGCCCCGTCCCTACATTACCACACCACGTTTCAGAGTTGTTTTGGGATCGTTTTATATTTCAGAGGCTTTTGTAAGCCCCATCCCAGCTAGCACCTTTTGTACGGCCTGTCTCATGGACATATTACTCTATTTCTGCTTCCATGATATTCTCTTGTATGTTATTGATCATCTTAAATGTACCAGGGAGGCAGAATGGACCGCTAGAAGGCAAAACGGTTCAGGTGGTCCATTTTGCCTGGTCCGTTTTGCCTTTGTGTAGTCTCGAACAAAACAGGTGCATTTCAAGGTTATGTCAACTTAAAGTTAAATAACAAAATAATGTCTTGGATAGCGGAAATGCTACTCCATCTAAGGATAACTTCACTAATCCTGGTTGTGTATAACAGACAAAACTGCAGGTTACTTGAAAATGCTTACTTTTACATAAATTTTTATTAGAAATGACTTACTTTACTAAGAGAGCACCCTTTGCTTTCGTCGACCACGGGTTTACTGTCCAAGATAGCCTATTGGTAGTGTAATTTATATACACTATCAAGCGACAGATGGCGCTGTAGCCATAAGTAATAAATAAATGGACCATTTTGCCCGCAAAGTCCGTTTTACCTTCCATTGGCCTACATTACATTGCGCATATTTGGAAAAAAAATCAACAAAATCTGATGTGTCGTTTGCGAAAACAATATACCTGAACGTATTTTCTTCTTCTTCTCTAATATAGAATTACTAGAAACTTTAGGTATATTGTTTTTTCAAACGAGACATGAAATTTGGCTGATTTTTTGTCCAAATATTCATAATATAATGTAGTATTTGAGTTGAGCATTGGTTTTTTGAAAAACATAATGATTTCAAAATAAACACAAAAAACTCACTTGGGTTGGTAGTATTTGATGCCATGTGTGTTTATGCCTATGCCCTATGCCACCTTAAAGACCTGTGCATAGGGCTGTTTCAAGCGTTCGCCACTGGCGACACACGACGAAGAAAATCAACAGGGTCGTTAAATGTTAAAAACACCATTGATGCAGATTGCAGAATCTATTGTAAAATAAAAACATGCAAATGTATTTTTTATTTTTTTATAATTAGTAGTTGCAGTTAAAAACTAAAAAAAAACAAGCAACAAATAAAAACTGCTTGTTCAACGGGCAAATGAAAAACTGCAACTAAAGTAAATTCTTAAACTGTATAATTGAACAGGGCCGCATTGCGAATATACACTATTATTTTGTAGATATTACGTAGGTCTATCTTCTCGGATATTAATTCGCTGCAGGAAAAAAGGCAAAAAGTTGGCCGCCCTTGTAACCAAACAAAATAGCGATTATAAAATCAACGGGAATTTTAAAAACATAAAAGACGGAAAACTCGTATAATTGCGGAATAATAATAACGCGAGCAGCGAGACTGATTTCAATCATGAAAAATCTGACCGTCTGACCGGTTTCCTAGGCCCAGGTGTCCCGTCAATAAGAACAAAGCCGAGGCGGCTCGGCATTATCAGGCGTCTATGAATGTTTACATTTGGTCTATCTTGGAATTCAATAGACTTAAATGACAAAAAAAAATTAAAATTATAAACCCACGACTTTGTATTTATGTACTCTTTTTTAGTGTAGTGACGCGTTTAAGTTTTCGACTCCCCCTCGTATTCCTTCCGTGATATCTTCATGAAGTTTTTAGGTCCCTATTTTGGGTTCAGGAAATGCCTATGCGGCTCCATAGTCAGTTTTTTTTATTTCGGCGCAAAATAAAAAAAATCCCATACGTTGCGTACATTCTGCAGGTCACTGTATAAAAAGTTTAGAGGTCACAAATTTAACGAAATCCATTGTTAAGTCGTTAAGGGGCGTAACGCCCATATAAAGTTGCGTGACCGGTTTTCGTGTGCTTACCCTGAAGCCCCCCGTTGCCCCTACTCGCTATAGTCGCCTAGCGACCACGGATTTTTACAACTTGTTTATGTTTTCCAGAACACCGATCCCTCTACAACGGGCTAACGGTACAATTTTATTTATTTTTTATTTTACTGGAAGGATATGTATTTTAAAAGCTTTTATTTAACTTGCAATGTATGTATGTATGTATGTATGTATGTATGTATGTATGTAATTTGTTCGGGTGGAATCTTGCAACTCAATTTTGAAGCAGATATCTTCAACCGATCGAGCTGAAATTTTGTACACACGTTTAATTTGGATGACAATGCATGATTATATGTGTGACGTCATTCTAAATCCAACATGGCGGATCACCCAAGATGGCGGACTAGTTAAATTTCAACCGATCGAGCTGAAATTTTGTACACACGTTTAATTTGGATGACAATGCATGATTATATGTGTGACGTCATTCTAAATCCAACATGGCGGATCACCCAAGATGGCGGACTAGTTAAATTTCAACCGATCGAGCTGAAATTTTGTACACACATTTAATTTGGATGACAATGCATGATTATATGTGTGACGTCATTCTAAATCCAACATGGCGGAACACCCAAGATGGTCATTAGAAGGTCTCCTCATTGAAGAGCTAGACTGTTCTAAACTAACTGGCAAACGACCTTGCAACAATGATGCGTTAACTGAGATGAATAGACTCAGACACCTGGCCAAACTAAAAATTACAAAATAAATTAAAAGTAAAAAAATATTTTTAAAAAAAGCTTTTATTTAAATGCGCTAAAAAGAATAAAATAATCTTTTCTTTTAAAACTTTTACTATCAACTTATAACGTCATTCCACAATTTATATGATATAAAAGCTTGTCGCGAGATTTAAGTTTTCAAACTAAGTAAATACCACTACTTAAATCTCGCGACAAGCTTTTATATCATATAAATTGTGGAATGACGTTATAAGTTGATAGTAAAAGTTTTAAAAGAAAAGATTATTTTCTTCTTTTTAGCGCATTTAAATAAAAGCTTTTTTTAAAAATATTTTTTTACTTTTAATTTATTTGTGTCTCTGACGCTTTTTATCTCGGACGCTTTTCGGGCCGCGTTTTCGGCCTCGCTGCGCCCCGTAAGAGAGCTTGCACACGGACGCGGCGCGGCAAAAAAACGTTGCGGCAGGCCGCGGCCGAATGTATGGTGCGGATCTGCGGTCAGAATTTTCGAACTTCTCGTACCGCACGGCAGCTGACTCCATCTTCCTTCTCTAGCCAGCACCCGACAAGAAATGACAACATTGTACCTGAGCACTAGCCACTTAATCGGATAGATTCAGAAACGCGTCGCACCGTGTGCAAGCTATACGCGGACCCGGCACGGAAAACCGTACGCGGCATACCGCGCCGCATCCGCGTCGTGTGCAAGCTCTCCTCTTATTATTCCTTACTCAACGGTTAAGTCCTTCCAGATCCCAGGTGTATAACTCTTGACAATCAAGTTTATAATAATTATTGTCAGTTAGCAGTTACGGTTTCCATTTTATATGTCACAAATATTTTTTTTGAAAAAGGTACCTAACGGGCGTAGTTTCTTTCTTTGCACCCAAAAATAACTTGCGCTTGATCTTTCCGTGATGCTTTGAGATGGCATCAAAAATACCTAGTTGATAACTTTATGTCCAACAGAAAAATTTACGGGCGTGTAAGCTTTTTGTGGCGCTGTTTGTAGGCACATAAAAGAGCTTACAACGGATGGGTTAGATATAGTCAATTTCGTAATTAAGTAGGTATAGGAACAATAATTAGATGTCGTGATAAACAATATTTATTATCATATTACATCGAAGTTACTGGAAGAAAAACTGCATATCTACTACTGTCTAACCACTTTGGCTGTTTGTGGTATCAAATTTGTAGTTGAGTATTTTAAGCTACTAGGGTGGTTGTGTTCATTCCGTATGTATACTGTAGATCCTTTTGTGTGGAGGTTTGCAGGACACTTTTCCATTTTTGTCGCAAAAGTGCAACGCCATCGTGTGCCGGAGCCAACGGTCTGATGACGAACAAATTCATGGTTGTCAACGACCAACATTGGATGTTTCCGACCTCGAGAAGAAATATAGACAGTACCTACAATGAATTACATTTGAACAGAATCAAAAGAACTTTTTGTTCCATTGCCATCGTTCGTAAAAATGAACCAGGACTCTTAGATAAACAGGATTACTCAAAAGTGTCGCCAGAGCTCTTGGTATTTGATACGGGGACTTTTGACATCAAGAGTGGAAAATTTTCCGATTTTACTTCTTGGTCGAGTTATTGGGGGAAAAAAGAAAATGATAAGTTGGATATCTATATCAGGTCTAAAAATGTACTAAGTAGCCACAACATCTAAAGTGCTATTCATATTGAATTGTATTTTTATGATTTAGTACGAGAGCAACCAGTAAATAAGTGTTTTAGCTTATTTGCGGAAGCATATCGAGTACCTACAGATTTGAAAAGGAATAATTTATTAAGAAAACATGAATATTCTGATATCTTTCTGAAAATTGGTACGAACACATTTTCATAATAACTTTTTCCGATATTTATAAGGCAAACCGGATTTTTCTAATTTTTTTAATACAAAATTTGACATTCATGGGATGTGATCTAATATTTTTTTTGTAATTTGTTGCGAAATTTTTATATTAGGTAATTAGGTGGTACCTACCTATACTATAAGTGTTACTTATAGCTTTTTAATAAAGTTTGAATTAAAGTTAACCCCATTTAAATTAAATTAAAATAAAATAAAAATTGAAACTATTAAATTTTAAAAGTTTTCATTCTTTGTTCGTTGTAAGAAAACTTTTACATGCTTAAGTAAAGGTTTTAGGTTCGCCTCTTTTGAAATAATAGACCGGGAGATAGTGACAGATTTTTGGACGTGATTTTACTCAGTATGCCTTCAAAGACCATTATGTTGCGTATATTCTCACAATAATAAGCTATGAAACAGAGAGTCATCCCGGGTTCTTCATATGGAAAAGTGAGTTTTCACTTATTCGAAAAATATGCGTTTTGATATGATTTTAGTCAGGCTGCCGTGTGTTTTATAACGAAATATTAATAATAATTAATTTTAATACTTAATTTTTCCACGTTTCTGAACAGGCCGTTAACGATAAGTATGTAAGTTCTTGTCATAAAACTACTGGATTCAAGATGGCATACCGTTTGCGCATGTCCAAGTTAACTTTAAAACTTTTTCATAACAAGAACTTGCATATAGATACTTCTCATTGGCAGCCTGTTCACGTGACAATAATAGCCCGTTGGGCCCACGCTAACGGTATGCCTATGGTTTTCCGAGAATTTTTCTATTTCGAACTTCATTATAAAACCCATGGCAGCCTGGCTAAAATCATGTCAAAACTCATATTTTTCGAATAAAATGAAAACTCAGTTTTCCATACGAAGAACCCAGGATGACTCTCTGATTCATATCTTATTATTGTGGGAATATACTGCCCTTTGAAAGGCATACTGAGTAGAATCACGTCCAAAAATCTGTCACTATCTCCCGGTCTATAAATTTGAACGGCTTTTGATCAGCATATACCGTATACTTTCACCGTTTTAGTAGACAGAGCCATGGCTGGGCGGCGCGCCGCCGTGTATTCGGCTAGGTTCGTCAGTCGTTGGCGGCGGGCGGGGCGTGTTTTTTGCTCGCAAAACTCGACTGATAAGCGGTGCGCGACTACTGTGTACTCCCCCCGCCAACGACTGACAAACCTAGCTGGACGCGCGGCGACGCGCGGCCTATTCCCCTATGTCTACTAAAACGGTGAAAGTACGGTATAATACCTATATATGATTTATTTTTTGGAATACCTCTGCATACCCGCCTGTTCTTGTCTCTTAGGATAAACATACTAAAATTTTAAAAAATTGCAGGCACCCAGGACTGTATACATATAAACGCGTACAGGGTCCTTTGACATCATACATAGATCTATGTTTTCATTTTTTTAAATGAAAATACATATTACGCGGATACTTCACTGAAGTGGAGATTTCTAAAACTGTTATGAAACGAACATTGAATATTTACCATATTATTTTCGAGGGCGCAGAATCACCAACTCAATATTTTGTTCATAATTAAGGTAAGGTAGGTACAGCTCTAACAAACTTATAATCAAATATCCTATTGTCTAACTATGTTGGTTTTTTGTTGTATCAAATTATCAACGGAGTATTTTAAGAAACTGGGATGATTGTGTTCATTCCGGACAAAAACTGTGCTTCCTCTAGTATGGAGGTTTGCTGGACACTTTTCCGATCTTCCTGCAAAGGTACATCTCCATCTTGTGCTGGGTCCGGCTGATTTGTGACGAACGAACTCGTAGTTGTCCACTACCAACATTGGGTGTTTTCGTCCTCGAGATATATAGACAGTTCCTGAAATTAACTGCAATTAGCAAAACAAAATCAAATATTCACTGGAAGGAATTTCTTCCGAATACGAGCTAGAATTAGAAACGCAAATTAAAATTAGTATTTCTGAAACATTTGTCGTTTTAGAAATCCAAAATATGTACCTACCTAATATTTAAGGTGTTAATACACGAGGCCTTCACAACACAAAGGTCGTCTGATGACATGACGTCACGACTACTGAGAAATATTTTGCTGGTCAACTAAGTTTCGAAAGTATGTTTTTGTATGTAAATTCGTATTTTTCGCGGAAGGATAATTATTTTGAGTAAATCGTGTAAATTCGATTTATGAAAAAAAATATGTAGCTTATATGTTTCGCCTTAAAAATGAGGTCCAATAATGTATTCTTAAAAGTAACCACGTGATGTGTTGTTTAACTGTGAAATTTTACATTTTTTTTATTTTTTAATAATTAATTGCTGATAATTTCTCGATTTTTCAAAATTTCGAAAAATGTTTAATAGAAAAGTAGTTCTTTCAATTCTATACCGATATACCAGATTTCAGATATACATATTTATAGAAAATAATTTTATTTGTTTTCTAAACTATTTTTCATTCAAATCTATTTTAGCAAACCTACGTAATCATTCGATAATTGTACTACGTTTACTGTCTACATGAATGTTCATCAATGTCGTTTTAAAACAAATTATATTAGGGAAAAAAATGGTAACTAAAATTTCCCCAAATTTCATGCAAAGTTTACGTAGTTTCCATAGTTCTCCCCAAAATTTGCTTTATTTCAATATTTCGTGAAAGTAAGAAAACCCGTGAAAGTAAAACCCACGAATACATTCATAACAAAAGGTAGCAGAAAAATATTTGCCATTGCCTACTTTCTAATACTTACATATTTTTACCTGCATCTTTATCCCAATGGAGAGTGGAGCAATTGATTTCGTTTCACAAATTATGTTAGTTTTTATCTAATTTAATAGTTATTTCCTAAATTAAAACGATGCCTTTTTATATATAGTAACGCTGTCAATTTGATTTCGAATTTATTTTAATACATATAGCGCCCCACGTTTTTACATTCAATAATTTCAGATATTGAGAAATACCAAGCATATACAGGGTGTAACTAAACTGATGGTTAAAAATGAAACCACGTATTCTTGGAGTCAAAATAAGGGCACTTCTTCATATATTTTTTTCTCCTACGGGCCATAGTTTTTTTATACAGAGCGTAGAAGTTTGGAGAAAAATACACATATTTCTTAGTATTTCTAGAAGTATATGAGATATTTTCTTCAAACTTGGCGTGTCACATGAGCAGATGAGCCGTCAAACTTAAGGTTGACATGAAGCTTCTGAGGCTCCCAGTTGCGGAGATACAGGGTGTTAGTAAAATTAATTAGTTCAGAAAAATATGAATACTCTGTATAATCGCATTTTTTAAATATGTTTTGAATGGTAAATTCAATGGTTAACAAAAAGTATCTCTTAGTATTTTTTCATATTTAATTATTTTTAAAGAACGGCAACGCTGCAATGAACAATAGTCACTTTAAGAATAAATGTAGCAATCTGTGGATGTCAATTAAACTTTATTTAACAAAATACAAAAGCAAAAACAATAATAAAAGAAACGTATTGCTATTAGAAAATTAAATTATTAAATGTTCGAAATGGCCGCCGTCTCTTTCAATACACGCAACTATGCGTTTCCGCATGTTTATTATTGCCATTCGCAAGTCCATAGCAAAAGTGCATATCAGTCAATTCTTCAAATGAAAATATAATTTTTCAAAATATTGATACTAAGTTTAATTGACATCCACAGATTGTTAGATTTATTCCTTATTGCAGCATTGCCGTTCTTTGAAAATAATTAAAAAACGGCTGAGAATATGAAAAAATACTAAGAGATACTTTTTGTTAACCATTGAATTTACCATTCAAAACAAATTTAAAAAATTCGATTATACAGGGTATTCATATTTTTCTGAACTAATTAATTTTTTTAACACCCTGTATCTCCGCAACTGGGGGCCTCACAAGCTTCATATTAACCTTAAATTTGACAACTCATCCGCTCATGTGACACGCCAAGTTTAAAGAAAATATCTTGTATACTTCTAGAGATACTAAGAAATATGTGTATTTTTCTCTAAATTTCTACGCTCTGTATAAAAAAAACTATGGCCCGTAGGAGAAAAAAATATATGAAGAAGTGCCCTTATTTTGACTCCAAGAATACGTGGTTCCATTTTTGACCATCAGTTTAGTTACACCCTGTATATTGGTTCGTGTGGCTCTGGAAGTATCATTTTACAACTGGTTTAGTTTGTACCAAAGAAAACACTATTAGTATTTTAGAGAGGTACTAAACTATTGTAAATAAGAAAAAGCTGGTTTAACTTGCTACCATTCGTTAGCCTATTTATATTGCTATAGCAATCAATATGATCAAAATGAACCATTTGTTCTGGTGTAATTTCTCAAATTGATATTTTAAATTAAGAGGTAGGTATACAAATAATTATTAGGGATTGCAATATCCATAGAGTTTTAAATATTTTTTGCAAAATGATTTATTTCTTCTTGAATACATTTCTAAATCCAACATGGAATCAAAATGAAAGTATAGTGTGTGAAAGTTTTAAATGACATTTACTTGCATATAAAAATAAATACAAATTTTTGAACAAATTATAATTTTTATTTACAACCTCCAGTTAATCGTATTGATCGTATTCTTAACACACTTTTTATCTAGGTACTATATATTATATCCCAATAACTATAAATAATTTTCGTTGCCCGCCAATCTCACTATTTTCACATACTGAGGTGTTAGAATCTTGGTGTTAAGATTAAAATTTCGTTCGTGATTATGTCCCTTTTTTATATGAACCTCGTTGCCGCGAGTGTAAATGACAGCTTGACATTTTGTTCTCCCAATACTAGTACAACGCCACCTTGTCCGACCTGGCTCCTTGATGTGCACCCTGAACTCGTAGTGGTCTACCACCAGTTTAGGATGTTTCTGTCCAGGCAGGATATAGATTAGTTCTACAAAAATTAAGTGGCTAATTAAACTAATAAAAAATAAATTTGAAAATGTGACAATGAACATATTATTAAAATTTATACACTTTTAGGCAGATATAAACTACAAAGTATCCCAAAAAAATAAGTCATTCCTTTAAACCTCAATACAAGAATGTTTTTCTTTTGACTATATTTTTGCAAATTTTAGAGATTTGACACATGGTGTTAGTTTTTCAGGTCTAACCTCAGCATTCCCAAGAGGTCATCAGAACGCGCACTCTCAGGAGAGCAACCTTTTTACTTCGAGGATCTTGACCAATACCTTTGTCCCATTCTGTCAGAAAAATGCCAAAGAAACTATCCATATTTGATTTTTGAAAATTTTGTTTTAGAAAGCGCAACACCTATAATGATATTTGATGTGTTTGCTATATAACTATATAACCAAAATTTGGCAATTTGACACAGATCTAATTAGGTGCTTAGTGTTCTCTTGGGGTATTTCATACCAGGTTCTTGGCAATCTGTACCTCCCTTCGAAGTTCTTCCAAGGTCTGCGGAGGATTAGGTAAATTAAAGAGTCTTCGACCCATTAGGTCCCGCATGTTCTATAGGTGACAGATCTGAGTGACGAATGGAGGAAGATTGACATGCTGTATTTCGAAATGGCTAAGAGAAAGCCATGATACACCGATGGGTGTTTCCGTGCTGAAACACACGATCTGAAAGTGTTTAGAGGTGCGGCAATAGAAATCAGTCTACAAATTCGTTTGCATAATGACAAGCTTTCATGATGACTCTAATAAAGACTAGAGGTGACCTACTACTGGCATTCAGGTGAAGCTCAACAGTGTATTGAAGATATCTTCCTTTACTATTATATGTGCTCCACGAAATAATCGAGATTCATCACTGAAGAGCATTGTGCTTCATTGTCACGTTCGAACGGAGTAACAGTCTGAGGGCTATAATGGTGCAAAAATTACCTCTTTCATACAAAATCCAAGACCTACTCTGCCAGCTTCTAGGAGCAAAATTTTAATAAATCACATAGCGACTTTAAAAAAAAAAAATCTGTGGACGCCGCTGGATTCAGCACTCTTGAGAACGTGCCTGTATCAAATTTAAAAAAATATATATTTTTTTTAAATCGAGTGGTTTAAATTTTTTTTGTTTTCTTTTCCTCTGTATACGCGTAATACCAATATCGTTGACTGATATATTATTTATTAAGGCTGAATGTACAGCACGTACGTGGTGATTCAATCTTTTGACCCATAAAATGCCTTTTTTCGATCTGTAGAGAGCAACACGCATAATTTTAAACTTTTGTTCAATACAAATTTTAATCTAAGTAATTACTCACATTTTGAGATAAAAATTATTTAAAAAGATTTTCACAATGGCCGTTATTAGCATTTGCGCAATAAGCCTTATAACTGCCATTGTGATAAATATTTTTAAATAATTTTTGTCTCAAAATGTGAGTAATTACTTAGATTAAAATTTGTACACAGTTGAAAAAAATATGTTAAATTTAACATTTTTTTTATGTTCCATCTGGTCCACACACAAAAATATGTCAAATGGCTGATGTACGTGTCTGTCAAATTTTACGTTATGCGTTGTGTAGAAAATGATTAACTGAAATTGTTATATCATCTTGAAGTATTATTGTATGTCAACTTATAACATACAGATTTGTGAAAATAAAAGTTAAATTGACATTAAAGTTTTGTTGTATTTACGATGGTAGTGTGTCATATTGAAACTTTCCATATTCAAATTAACAAGTCAGGTAATGTTAATTAAACATTTGTCATTATTTATATTAACAAAAGCGTGAGTTGAAGTAACATCTAGGCATATGTTAAATAGAGGAAAAACGACAGTGGTTTTTAACATTTGATAGTTGTAACATATAGCTATAGTGAAATTAACATTTGATCTAAAGTTAAAAATACACATATAAATAGTAGGTACTTTTACATCAGATTAATAGTAAATAAATATATTACGTAATAATTACATTAATATATACAGTGTGTCCACATTAAGGACTTACCACCCTTGTAAAATTTTTATTTGTTGATCGATTTTGATAAAAGTTTTTTTATAGGTATAGGTATTCAAAATGCGCATTCAATGAGTATAGGTAACTTTATTCTTGGGTTGTAATCATATAGGTAAGAAAAAAAGTAATATTTTTCTATTTCTAGATATTACCTATTGTTTTTTAACATTAGAACAAATGTTTAATATGCCTCTTTTTAATATATACCTAACAAAAAAAAGTTTATCAAAATCGGTCAACAAATAAAGATTTTACAGGGGTGGTAAGTAGGTACTTAATGTGGACACACTATATATTATATATATATATATATATAATAAGTGTCTCGTAATAATACCTTTCTCGATACTTACCTTTTAATAAACTTTATACTTTTACTGTTTCTTACACTGCAAAGGACTGGAACAACACTGCATGACTATAACTTGTTTTATAAACATATTCTTAGCAACTAGCAACTATGTGAAGTAAATGGGGGATACTTGTAAAATGAATACAACAATTTTGATTTGTGATTTTTTTTATTTCAAAACAAAAGGGTTACATATTAGGATTAGGCAGATTAATAATAATAATAGAAGATACATCTATGCTATATAAAATAAATATTCTAGGCGGAACAGCATAAAAATGAGAAAAAAAAAAGGGAAATAAAGGAATTTGAAATATCACTTACCTGGATTTTTTGTACACACACTATTATCGTACTATTACTACACAGCAACACACGCTATTAATCGAAAGGAATTTGGCACCTGGCACGCGACGCAATTCTGGACTGACTGAGATGAAAACGACTTGACCAAGTGTGATAGCCGGGAAGCGAAAACAACAGTCCAATCATTCGATTTTAACAAATATTGCGTAGAGACTTACATTTTTATGAGTCGAAATGACACTGAAGTTTATGTTGCGTTGCAAAATGAATAACTTAATATGTTAACTCTACATGCATGAAAGTATTAAATGCACGTATTCTGTTATTCAAAACATATCGAAATAAGTTAAATAGGGAAGCGAAAACAACAGTCCAATCATTCGATTTTAACAAATACTGCGTAGAGACTTACATTTTTATGAGTCGAAATGACACTGAAGTTTATGTTGCGTTGCAAAATGAATAACTTAATATGTTAACTCTACATGCATGAAAGTATTAAATGCACGTATTCTGTTATTCAAAACATATCGAAATAAGTTAAATAGGGAAGCGAAAACAACAGTCCAATCATTCGATTTTAACAAATACTGCGTAGAGACTTACATTTTTATGAGTCGAAATGACACTGAAGTTTATGTTGCGTTGCAAAATGAATAACCTAATATGTTAACTCTACATGCATGAAAGTATTAAATGCACGTATTCTGTTATTCAAAACATATCGAAATAAGTTAAATAAAAAATGTTAAACTTAACACAGAAGATAGTTACATCAACACATTGTACATATTCAGTAATATTTTTAACATTTGTGCGAGTTAAAATGTTAGAGGTTTACACATTGACGTATCTAGATGATTCGACATATTGCTCGTGCGTTAATTTAAGTAACAATGTATGTCACTTTTTGACACAAATATATTAACATCCAAAAAAAGTAACATACTTCAATCCGATTTTTAACTGTGTATTCTCCAAAAGTTTAAAATTATGCGTGTTGCTCGCTACAAATCGAAAAAAGCCATTTTATGGGTCCAAATGTTGAATCACCACGTACTTGCTGTACATTGAGTCTTAAAGACTGCTGACGGCTGTCACGTCTGACACATTTTTGGCTCACCATGCGCTTTCTGGAGATAAAATACAATGCAGAATACATTGTTAGCCATCAGAGCCATCTGTTTTCCAGGACATAAAGCTATAGCCGAGAGAAGTCTTTATAAATACGTCAGTCAACGCCAATATTAACATCACCAATTCGTTACAGTTTACTTCTATTTGTTTTTCTTTTCATGGCTAACAAGGAATTTTTGAAAATAAATAAGTACTTAATGTGCATCTGAATTTTTCTACAAAATCGTTATTACTTGACATTTTTGCTAAAAGCTCGTTTTGAGTCGAATCCAGTGGTTCTAAAAAAATCGCTACTGTATATAATTTCTAAAACTTTTGCTCCAAAGAAAACACTGTTAGTGTTAGTAGGTATTGTAAGTAAAGAAAAGGTGATATAACAAATTTATAAAGTTTTGGTATATGGAGATTATACGCACCAAAGGGAGAGTTTTTAAAATCAAAAGAGTTCTTAGGTTAGAAGCAGAGTATATAAAACAACCAGCAGTCTCACTCCCCATGGCGGGAAAATTGTGCGCACCTGTTCGCGCAGCCGCCATGTGGGAATAGATTCTGTCAAATTGATGCAGTGTCGGGGCGATTGGGCAGTTCTTTTTTGGCTGTATGAGAGATATTACAGTGCCGTGGAGTGTACTTTTTTGTAAATTGTGCTTTGTGCTAGTATCTTTAAATAAAGGATCCCAGGAAGGAGTCAAAGCTGCTTGTGCTTACCACACACTATTGACACTATATACTTTACGAATACTACTCTGTATTTCTGAATTGATTTTCTCGAATACACCTCTGACTTCTATTCCACCAATATGGCTCACGGTCATTGAATTTGCGGATGATTTCTCAAGAGTAAGTTATACTGCTGGTTGTTTTATATGCTCTGTTAGAAGTGTGAGCTTCTCCCCCAAAAACCACACTTAAAACTACGGAGCTTTTTCTCGTTTTTCTCAGACACCATTGGTCGCACATAATTGTATACTTACAAAAAATATTCCTTATAAATTTTCTACAAAAAAGGTTCTTATACCTATTTCATTTTATCCAATGCATTTCGAGCAACGAGCGATCGAATTCAGGGGTTGCATCGTAACTTTTGATCAACCGTTGTATATTAAAGCAAGGTCATCGTGCTACAATGATGACCATGGAATATTATCAAATATTGTCGTCTGATTGGGAAGATTCTGTCTGTTAATGTCTATTACGAGCAATTTGCCCTTCAGAAAAACATTGGTTAAGAATTTATTATATTTAAAAAAATCAATTTTATCTATCCATGCTATAGGCGGCTGTGATTCTACATCAAGATTTTTTGGAAAAGAAAAACAACAACATGTACAAACGTTTATGCCGGCGAACGGTTTGTATTAGAACTGTTCAAATTAAACCGTCAGAAGGAAGCCTTAGGGAGCAAAGATAATAATATGCTTGTTTTAATATTATATTTTAGAGAGCTCTACCTCATGGGATGTCTGGAAAGGAGCAGCAACGTTAAAATAAGTTAAAATATTAAAAACGGAACCAAAATATTACACAAAAAAGCATGTTTTCGTCTATATTTTGCAGTATTATACAGGGTTTCCCAACGAAAACTTGACCCCCCCAAAAATTAGAAAACCGAAAAATATTTGAAAATTCGCCGAGACCCGTCGATTTTTGTTCTTGGGTGGAGCTTTTTTTACAGTCAACCCAACTCGATATATGTTCACCTACCTAATCCCTAACAACCCCAACTTTAAAATTTCAAATGAAACTACCCCACTTGTGGCGCATCATTTTAACGCCCTTTTTATTGCGAATACAGTGATGCATTGTTTTTGGAAATCTGTTGAGGTTTGGCAGAATTATTGGCTAAAAACGGAAAGTTGACAATCGAATGTACGCGTAGTAATTTTCTACACAAATGCTCGCCACTCATAAGTTTTTTATCTACTACACACGACCAAATTACCTAGTTTTTATTGACGTGTCGATCAGTTTACAAAAAAGTCACAAATGAAAAAGAAAAAGCTGAAGCAAAACAAAAAAGTTCGTACATATCTTTTTAAAATAACAAAAAGTTAGTGTGACAAACAACTCCCCGTTTTTTTGCTTTAACTACGAAACAGTTTCAGCCTGCTATTGAAAGTGTAAAAGTGTTTATGGTTTATTCTATCGCGGAAAGGATAGAAATGGTTACAATTTCTACCCTTTCCGCGATAGAAAAAACCATTTTCGAAAATACGTTTCCATTTTCAATAACAGGCTGAAACTAAAGATTTCGTGGGACTTTTCTTGTGACAGTGACTTTTTGTTACATATTTTAAAAAGAGATAAGGTTTGAATTCGTATGACCTTTTTTTGTTTTGCTTCAGTTTGTTCATTTGAGACTTTTTTGTAAACTGGTAGACACGTCAATAAAAATTAGGTATTTTGTGTAGTAGATAAAAAACTTATTATAGTGGCGGGCATTTGTGTAGAAATTACTACGCGTACAGTGGATTGTCAACTTTCCGTTTTTAGAAAATAATTCTGTCAAATCTTCGCGATTAAAAAAGAGCTTTAAAATGATGCCCCACAAGTGAGGTAGTTCCATTTGAAATTTTAAAGTTGGGGTTTCTAGGGATTTGGGCTGGCTTGACTGTCATAAAAGTTCCCTCCAAGAACAAAAATAAATATTTTCGTTCGGAAACCCTGAATCTGTTGCGTGTATACTTCGAACATATTAAATCACTATTGTGAGCTATAATTCAGAAGGCGACTTGTGTTCGTTTCTACCCCTCTTTTCAATCGGTTAATGCTCGAAATGCATTGGATAAAATGAAATAGGTAGGCAAAATAACCTTTTTTGTAGAAAATTTTATATCATTTTCAGTAAGTGTATAAAATTTTCTGTGCGACCAATAGTTTCTGAAAAAAGCGAGAAAAAGCTTCGCAGTGCGTGTTAAGGGTAGTATTTGGGGGTGAAGCTCACACTTCTAACTTAAGAACTCTTTTGATTTTAAAAACTCTCCCTTTGATGTCTAAAATCTCCAAGCGGCAAGACTTTATTTTTTTTATTCGGCTATTTAGGTCTAATATAGACTAGAAGATGCTTGCTACAGCAATAATGATTCAATATGATCAAACTGAGCCATTTTTTCTGTTTTCATTTCCCAAATAGATATTTTAGAAATTAAGGGATATAAAAAGAATTGTTAGAGATCACAATATTCATAGAGTTTTAAACATTTGGCAAAATGAAGTTATATGTTGGATTTGTTCTTGAATACATTCCTAAATGGAAACAAAATAAAAGCACAGTGAACGCAAACATAATTTAAGCACAAATTGTTCATTAGAAACTGGCATAGTGTAGGCCTTGGATTTTGTATGAAAGAGGTCATTTATGCTCAAAAAATACAATTTATAAAGCTCTACATTAAAAAAACGGGTGAAATCGCACAATTAATAAACTTTTTACAGGGTGAAACGAAAACAAATGCGTAACACTATATATATTCAACGTTCCTTAAAAAAACTATATACTATCATCAAATACAATATTATTGTAACAGGGGGAAATCACCTATCAGTAAGTACCTACTTATACATCATCGGCTTTGATGATGTTTTATTTATAATAATCCAATCATAGATATAAGAAGGTGCTGTATAAATATATTGGGGGTAAAGTCTCTCTTCAGAACATAAAAATCCACATGATATTTTCTGCATAAAACTTTTTTGCAACAGTTTATTGGCCTTACCCTTTTTTAAATTATCATAATTTTCTACAAATAGATAGGTAGATTGTGGATTGTCAACTTTCCGTTTTTAGCCAATAATTCTGTCAAATCTCAACAGATTTCTAAAAACGATACATCACTGTATTCGCAATAAAAAGAGCATTAAAATGATGCGCCACAAGTGGGGTAGTTATTAAAGCATGCATGTTATGGTTGGCACGTTTTGCCCAGTCTTTACCCCTAAATAACGTGAATCGTGTGAATGGACTTTACATTACGAGAGAAGTAAGCTGTATTATTTTACTAGGCCTTATGATTTTTACATACTGCGGCATTGCCTTATTAATTTCTTTTAGAGGAATACATGGATGATTGTGTAGTTTTCTTAATTCTATAATTTTTCCACTGGAATACATGACAGCTGGACATTTCATTTTGTTCACATTGGCACACCTCCATCTTGTTTTTCCAATGTCCTTTTGGTGTAAAACATACTCGTAGTTATCGACTATAAGTTTTGGGTGTTTTTTTCCAGGTAAAATGTAGATAACATCTAAAAATGAATAACAATTAAATTTTATTTTAAAAAATAATAGCAAAATATAATAAAGTGGTACAGTACAGAAATCTGGAAAAGGTGCATCAATGCCCTTCTTAATTCTTTATTTTTTCCATTTGGATTGGCCTCAAATAAATCAACATTTTCAAAGATGACGAAGCCGTATAAGGGGACTTCTTGTTGCTAATTGGAAGGCTTGTAGTACTGCCTCCATGCTTCCAATTTTTTTTGGTCATTTGTCAGAATTTTTGCCATACATTGACTGCGCTAACTACTTTTTTCCTTTATTACTCCAGCATTAGCCCCCAGTCATCAATTTTGGATAAACATTGTTAAAAGTAATATCATTTGAACTAATTGTAATAGTTTGAAGAACAATTTTTCTATTCTACGACCCTATTTTAGAATCTTTTTCGCCTCGCTCGAGATTAAGATGAATAAAGTTTCTACGGGCCACTCTACCACCCACCGTACCACCACTGTACCGCACACCTTTTCGGCTTCGAGATTGTGTTTCTCGTATGCGGAAGTATCTTTCCTACTTTTAAAAAAATACCGGTCGGCCGCTTCGCGGCCGAGCGAGGGTCAATACAAAACGTACTTTTCGCCCGGTCGGGGCGCTCTTCGGCACGATTGAAGCCCATGTCGGTCCGGAGCCCCGAGCGAAAGTTGAACTCGATCGGCGATCTAGATTCGAAAGGCCGGCCCTTTAAAAAAATCGAAAAAAAAAGTTCCAGGGGTCCAACGGCTTTTCCGATTCGGGCGCCGTTCAATAGACTTCGGGTCCATACGCAAGCGCCGTCCTGCGCGAAATTTCGACTCGAAAAATCGAAAACTGCGCCCTGTAGAAATCGGGGAAGGGGAAATGCGTACACATACACATACATACATACATACGGCCAGGAGATGGGGCGGTTATAAACTCCTAGGAGGTCCGACAGGGCCGGACTAGGCGTTTATAACAAGATGGATCGTCTTCTTTTGACCTGCTAAGGCACTGTTGTGACCTAACGACTAAACTCGCTGTTTTACGCCGTTTCTTCAATTATTCTAAAAATTCATATACTCTTCAACTCACATCGTAGGTTGGTATTTTATTTACAATTACTTTTAGTTGAAATGGGCTAGTACGATTAAATTTTAAAAATTAATTTGATGTTTGCAATGGTGAACTACAGTCATCTAGTTCCCTAAAAGCCAGTTGTCCAAGATAAATATCCACAATCTTAGAAATTTGAAAATACCTTAAGGGAGTGGTAATCTTCTTTACCGACATCATAATATATCCATGGGTCTGTCTCAAAACCGCGTGCGGCAACTTCAGGGTACCTAATTGGTTAGTGATTTGTGGGCTGCCAGTATGACAGTAACAGCTTAAAGTATGATTACCTGCTATCTGCTGGATGAGTCTGGATTCTAAGAATAAAACTGCTTGCTTCAAGTTTCCCTGTTGTTACATACCAAGGCCTGGAGGGTAGGTACCTAGGTACTCATTAATACCTTTTATAAATTAATAATGTAAGCACTTAAATCCCACAGTATTTCCGTGTTACATATTTTGTTCATTTAAAAACATATTTTCCTTTCAGTGCTTATGAAAGTGGCTTATTGAAGTTTAGTAATAAGCAGCAGAAAGTATGGAGTAGAGTTTTGAAAAAGCTTATTCCAACAATCCTCCCATTATGGTGACTGTTGCACTGGCATTTTATAAACAATTTAGATCTATTTTCACCAGAAAATAGAACAGTAAAAACAGTAAAAGTACAAGGGTGGGTAAATTGATATATTTTTAATATTAGATTAGCTAGTAAATATTCTTGCTTACAAGTTATGTAAATGTAGACATTTGCCATGATACTAAGTATCATGGATATTTGATCTCTCTATTTATGTATTTTTCCTCGTCAAATTCTTGGTTTTTAAAATGCTACTTTTCTTTTTTTGAAATTTGGGATGCTAGTTTTGGTAAAAAAATATGGGGCAGAACGTCAGGTTTATCGAAGGCGAATACGTGGACCTTGTAAGAATTTTCCCCAATTCATTGTGTTTTTTCAAGCTGGGTAGGAAAAAATACATTGCAATACAATTATAGCTTGGTATTTAAATAAGTACTTACATTAAAAGATAGTTATTTCGCATTCACTATTCATTATTGGCTTGATACAGCAAACAGCCCAAAAAAAAACAGAACACGAATCACTAACATCTTCAGCAGAGGAATCTTGGAAGTATCTGGTATCTATATATCAACCAGATTTTATACCTATAATAGACATTTCTATATATATTTCTCACCTACCTACTTTATAATCACATAGGTTTATTATTTTGGTAAGCAGATAAATAATGTCATTTTTGGTTTTAATAGATATAGATAATAACAAATACTCGTTATAAGGTCAAAACTAAAATCTCAAAATTAAAATTATTTCAGTTTGAAATGTTTGAAGTTTGAAGTATACCAAGGATAAGTAGTTAGGGTTATATTTGTAAGAAATTGACAATTCACAAATAATAACAAGGAAGATTGTGTGAACTTAGCTACAGAGGACTTTCAGCATATCGATTGTATCTAGCGCCATCTTTTGAGAGCAAAAGAAGCAATACTTTAAAATTTTGGATTATGTTTTATTTTAAAACTAAGAGGAACTGGCAAAAATGCCAGGGGAGTCTACTAAACTTCTATTATCTACCTTCATGCAGTTTTCTATATGACCAGACTAGCCCATTGTTCTTCATCCTTAAAATGCTATCTCTAGCATATCTTTTTCCTAAGAATTTCCAGTCTGTTATATTAGCACTAGTTTTTTTGCTACCAACCCCCTCGACAGTAGTAATTATCCTTTATTACCCCACACCTGACACCATTTGTTGTACCCACCTAGTTGTTGGTTAGTCGGCGAGATGGATATATGTATTTAGGGATTAACGATAAAACACAACGGGAATACAAAATAGAAAAAAAAACAATTATTACGACAATTCGGTATACGATTGCACCCAAGTGCTCGAAAGTATGATATCAGAAATAAACTAGTAAAACTTTTAGTAGCAGCAAAAAATTACAGTTCGGTGGATAATAAACGGTGTCAAATTACTTCACAAAACAGTTATAGTGCAAAATATTATGCAAAAACAGTAATAAAATATGGCACAAAATAACCAATGATATTGTCGCAATCAGTATTTAAAATAATAGCACAAAAAATACACAAAAGGACAAAGCATAGTAATCAAAAATTATTGTTAAAAATTGTAGTCAACTTTGGTGCAAAACAGCATTTAAAAATACCCAAAATTTGGCATAAAGTAGTCAGAATTATATTGACAAGGTACTGTTTAAAATATGACAAAATATATAACAATCACGTTAAATATATGGCGCATGAATTAATTACTATTATCAATCAGATAAAAATTAGAATCAAATAAATAGATTTAGATGGCAACTCACATTTCAATTAAACTCACAAAACATAGTCGCTTACTTTTGGTACTTTTTTTTGTTTAGTGACGTCATCGCAAGACTCTTGTTTGCAAGAGTCTTGCTACCAAGACTCTTGCATTATTTATTACGTGTCGAGACAAGTTCACGCAGCACTGCAGAGCCGCGGCGCGGCAGAGCGCGGGGTCCACAGTGCCAGAGAACAAGGAAGAGGAGAATATAAACTCGACGGCGGCACCTTTGATGTTTGGCAGCCGGCGGTCGCTATGTTCTCTGTTTAGAAGACAGGGCCGTATTTAGAATTTAGTGAAGGAATAGTGCAGGTCTGTACTCAGATATTTTAAATCAATCATTGATAAACACAAAACAAATCATACATACTGAAATGATGATTGGAACAGGCAAAAATGTTAATTGGATTTTGAAGGAATACTCTTAATTTAAGGTAGTTAGATAACTGAAATATTTAGTAGGTATGAAAAGGCGATTTTTCTTATCTTATTCCAAAAATTTAATATTTTATTGATCTTAAAATTTGATGACTGCCTGAGCAATATTTTTTAAAATTGTCGGGATCCCGGGATTCGGGATCCCGGGATACCGGGATTGGAAACCCTAGTCGTGGCAAGAGGGAAATCCCAGTAGGAAGTAGGAGGAAGGTCCGTTGAAGAGATTTAACACCTCTTCGAATTTTTAAAGCAGAAAATGCGAGAAATATTAAGCTTTTCCTCTGAGCGAAATCGGATCGTTTTTATGTGCCGTTCTCTACCTCAAAATTAGTCCGAAAATGTCGCGGGATTGTCAGAAATTGCCCTTTTTTGTCGAACTGGAGCTACGTTATTTCGGCTCGGGGCTGTAAGGTGGCAATTTTTAAAGCTTCCCCCAAGTCTTCGGATCAGGTTCGGATGCTTCCGGCACCCCGGGAATAAGAAATAACACGCAATTTCCAAGAGTGCTTCCCGAGGACTTCCCGCCGATTTCGGACGGATACAGGGGTGAGATTTGAGGTTACAGAACTGAGAGCATGCACACCTGTTGAATATTTGCCCTTTTTCGAAGCGGTCGACGAGCAAGGTGGAAACTTTTGCCGCCAAAAAAAGTCTTTTAGGTTATTTTTAATGACAGTTGGGATGAATAGTTACCATGTGCATTATTGGCTTATAGAAATAATGTGTACAATGCTACAAAATAAACTATTTTTTTAGGCGGCCGTAACTTCTCTGCCGTTAGAGATACAGGGTTGCCGAGTGTTTTGATTATACCTATACAGATAGGGAGAGGAGAAAAATGGCCGACGAAATTTTTTCATCTCACAACAAGTGCTACTTTTTTGTCTTTAGAGATACAAGACTTGGGCTTCTTTTGTTGGGTTGTCAGGGTAGAATCATTGGGAAATGCGGAGAAACAAATTCCATGGCCTACTCAATTTCGCCGGAAAACACAACTTTTTTATGCGACAAGATAGAAAGACGGGACAAAGTGCGATAGGTGCACAAGTTAAAATGACGCTGCGCCGAACATTTTTTTCCACAGCCTACCCTGATCCTTTGAAGGTAAATAACTTTCTCATTAGTAGAGTTAGGCAGTTCCGTTTTTTTGTATCGGCCTCGAATGCCAAGGAGAAAATTATCGAGGAATTATTTTTTCCATGGCATGCTCAGTTTTCCCAGAACAGATACAACTTCTTTGTTTGCCGAGATAAAAATTTCGTTTCTGCTGCGCTGGAATGTGTACGGGAAGAGAAGGAAACCGACGCGAAAAATTTTTCCCCCGCCCACAAGCATCGCAAAAAAAATCCTCGTAGGCGTTTACAATCCTGCCGCGGTTTCAGTGCAGCGACAACTTGACACCCCTCAAGTTGGTGGCGCTCCAAGGTCGGTACTTGTTAAGAGAGACTTGTACTGGAGAAAAATGACAGCGGATATTAAAAGATATTGCTATAAGTCACCTCTAGTTTTTGAAGAAATTTCGCTATAGAACAAGAAAGGGAAATAAGTCCATACTTAAATGCATAGATTTTCAAATAATATTATCCAGTTTATGTACCACTACCATATGTAAAATATGCGGAAACTGTTGCAGAAGCCTTTGTCATAAAAATGTCATCATCAAGGCACTCAATTTCTTTCAAAGCTTTTCAAGGAAATTTCTTAAATAGCGGACATCACGCAGTTACAAACCACTCCTTACCAACCGCAAGGGAATTCGATAATAGAAAGGTTCCATAAAACGTCAAAAACGCATATTTCGCACTACGTAAACCAATGACAGTTGGGATGAATAGTTACCATTTGCATTATTGGCTTATAGAAATAATGTGCACAACGCTACAAAAGAAACTATTTTTTTATAAATTTATATAAAATGTATACTTTACTGGTTTTTGGATATTTTGTACTATAATTGAATGTTGTTTTGCCAAGTAGGTAATTTGGGACCGTTTATTATTCATTCTACTGTAATTTATTGCTGAATTTTATATTTTATTACTATTGAATATTTTATTTTTAGTTTATTTCTGATATCATACCTTTGAACTTTGAACACTTGGGTGCAACCTCAAATAGACGCGTTTAATAATAGGATTAAATGAAGACACATCTCCCATAACATTAAATTAACTAATTATCATTTTAATATAACGCAAAAAGTATGTGGTGTGTGCAACCCTATACCGAATTGCCGCAATAAGTTTTTTTTGTATTTTTATTTGATCCATAAACGTACGTGTTAAATTATCGGCTGTTTTACCGTCAATCCCCAAACCCATACTATAATAGTATATTGCATAGCGAGAGTTGTAAACAGCTTATTACGTATGAGTGGAAAAGTTGCACACGAGCCGCGCAGCGGCGAGTGCTTTAATTCCACGAATATGTAATAAGCTTACAACTCGAGCTTTGTATTATAATTTTTCTTCGACGAAAGAAAAACTATTATAATAGACAAACTATACTTCTGATTATCTGACAGTCAACAATTAGTATGTTGGTTAGTTGCTACGGTGACGCGGATGCCGCGCTAACAAGGCACTCGTGATAATTGCGTTTTAATTAAGAACAGATACGTAATTTTTTTTATTACGTGTCAGTCATTACGTGTCAGTCATTACGTATCAGTGTTCGTAACAATGGACTTACTTATAACCTAAACCGTCACTTAATAGGTACCTATGTTAGTAGCATAGGAGTAGAAATTAAATTGTGGACCACCCTTATATACTGCTCGCCAACTTACCAACAACTAGGGTGGGTACCGATAACTTTGGGTGGGTAGCACAAGAGCCTTACTTAGCCAATGCGTGACATTGTCAAATACCTATTTAAATTAACCAATAAGTAACTGGACAACTGTATTGGATAATTGCTGTCATCCTTCTAACTGCATTTTACTAAGAAAATTATGTATACAGGGTGAGCCAGTTTATAGCTTCTTGAAAATTAAGCGTTTGTGGACCTATCTATATTCATATTAAATTTTGCCATTTTCTATACGATGCTACAAAGAAAATGACTCACGCTATATAATTAAGCCCCCAAAAAATATCATATTTATTTGATTAACAATAACATACATAGGGAACTCATCTTATTATTGTTTAACAATTTTTACTTTTTGTGGAATCAAAGCATTATTTTGTTTCATATCTTGACATGGGTGACTGTGATTTTTCCTGATTTGAACGACTTTACCACTTGTATATATAACAGCTGGACACTTGAATTTGTACGCATCCGCACACCTCCATCTAGTCTTCCCAACTTCCTTATAGTGCACGACATACTCATAGTTCTCGACTCTCAGTTTTGGGTGTTTAATCCCTGATAAAATGTAGATTAGATCTAAAAAGGGAAATGTTTATAAGTTTGTTAAATGGTATTCTATTTACTGCCCAAATTGCGAATAATGACACTAATACTATATTTTCAATTGCAATTTCGATCATTGAATCAAAACACATTTCACAACTTTAATATAGATAAGATAATTTTCCTTTTTATCAGAAAAGAGAAAAGGATTAAAGACAAGATTTCATAGATACCAGTGAAGGCATTGAAATGCCGGTAAATACAGGGTGATTCAGTTTTAATCTGCAACACTTCCACAGGTGATAGAAAATAAAAAATAACCTTTTGGTTTTCTATCACCTGTTGAAGTGTTGCAGATTAAAACTGAATCACCCTGTACATAGCTTTGCTTTAGCTTATTTTTTTATAGTGCACTGAAATATGTGGGCAATGGCTGGAGAGCTGATAGACCTATATAAAACATATTCCTTGCAAGACCACCTGTCGATGTATTATATGCCCCCATAAATAAAACGGGAGGAGAAAAACCATCAATCAACACTTCACCGATTTTAATAATTATTTTCGGGCCGTTTTCATTAGTAATCTTTGGAGTTCAAATAAACTCCTGGACAAAATTAACGCACCAACATAATAAATCCCCACAAAAATTAAACTTTTTAAGATAAATTAATAGAAAATAAATTAGTACAAACTAAATGAAAAGCAACCAATTGCATTATTTAATTTGTTTAACAGTAGTAAATGTACAAAGCCTACTATTTATATTCTTTGTTGACACGAAGATATTTTAAAATACAATTTGAAATTTGGTACGTTAGAGCGTTAATTTTGTCCAGGAGTATATACATTGATTGAATTTTACATGACTCTTAAGAGCGCTCCGAAGTAGAACACTTGCAATCTTTGTACCCTCAAAACTCTTTGGCGATGACGATTTCTGATGTTTGAAGATGTCTATTAGATTCACAAAATATTTTTGCGAAGAAGGGTACTCTTGTGGAAATTCGAATTGATTCGAACTCTTTCGAGAACAATTACACCAACATGATTTTGGTGGGCAATTATAAAGTCACAGATTTTTGGCAAACAGTTTAACTCGAAAATGTAGCAATTAATCGATACAAATTAAGATCAGCTTTTTTTGTCTTATTAGATATACAGGGTGCGCCGCGGAGACCGTTCATTAAAATTATCTAGAGAACCGAAAGGAATAAAAATCTGAAAATTTGTATACTTAAATATTTTAACTTTCTAAACTTCCGGTTATAGCAAAAATTGATGGCAACTTCCTTATTTTAAATAGAATACCCTGTATATTATTACCTATCTGGATTCCTTGCTAACTTTTGTCAGATTGTCTAATGAACTGTATACTTAAACCTCATAGTTTCTAAGATATTCAACTTTGTAACGATAAAATCACCCATTTGAGTTGAAATTGCCCATACTTGCCCTAAAACACCTTTTAACTTCAACATTCGAAACATAAAATTGCCACTTGTCGCTTGCAAATGTTACAGATTAACTGCATATTCAAAATGAAGAAAAAATGCCAAACGGGCATTGGTCAGACCACCATTGGTTTTCTTGAAATAGGGTATCCATAATATTTTGTCGAATTTAATCCTATCCATTTTGAAAGCGAATAATTTTTGGTTCATTGTTCATAAGGATATTTTTCTCACTTTAAATGGTACAGTTGCTCTTTAAAAATGTAAAAAATGTTGTCATTGTCAACAGGTATTTTGGAGTAAGTTTTGATAAATTTCAGCCCAAACGGTTGATTTTATGATTATAAAACAAAAGTACACGTTTGTTGCAAATGAAAAGATGCACTAAAATGACGGAACTGCAAAATTAAAAAGGTCTCCTCAAAAAAGTTACCTACGCGTAAAAGCACGATCCAAAAATAGCGCAACTGGCGCCCCCTATAAGATACGTAGAAATTTCCATTTTCGGCTTATTTTCCATACCCAAAACACAACTTTGCAAATTTCAGTTCAGCAGCTTGATTATTTTAGGAGATATTGGGTTAATTCAAAAAGATAACTACAACGCCCTGTATCTCAGAAACGAATAACTTTAGGACCTATGTTTATATGAGCAACAAATAATGAGTTTTTCTACAAAATGTCAAAGTCCTGATCAAAAAACATGGGACAACCTGTAGAATTGAATTTAATATTAATTATTATGAATTAGGTATTACAAACTCCAATTAAAATATGAGAACTTGAACGCGCATTCTCCAGCCGCTGGTGGCACAATGCATCTTCAACGTGGCCAACTCTACCGAACTTTTAATTTTTGGGAATTTTAAGAAGCCAAAGAAAAATAGGGAATATTAAGGGGAAAAGGATTTTTTTATCACGCATAAAGTGTAACTGTACTTCTATTTCACCGATCAGTAGATTTCGGCTTTAAAATTTACCTTTCTGATTATTTAACTGCGGACCACTTGACATCACGGGCCTGGTTCCGTAGAACCCAGGGAACCCCTGTAACTTCGGCGCTGGAAACAGTTGATAACAGAACAGACGAACAGACACTCAGAAATTGAGCAAATTATGTACAAATTTATTGAATTTACACAAACACAATAATTAAGTCAGTTTACAACATTCACTGTTTTCGAACCTCTACATATCTAATTTTGTTTGAGCAACCATGTATGTACATAGCTAATATAGCAAAAAACGGCCTTAGTATGAGATTAAAAAAAAGAAAGGCAAAAACCTCGCTTCTTCTTTCATACGTTGTATCATATCTGGAAGGCTGGTTAATAGTGCCTTTGGATAACCATCGGTCTTTAAGATATTGAACAATAACGAAAATGAGAAAATTCTGCTTTTGGAAATAATTTCTTCTGGTAATTAAAATTTTAAATGCCACAATTAAAATGGCAAGCTAAATAGAGGACAAATGAACCATGTATTTGTTATTAGTAAAATGAGTAACTTGGACCCGAACACTTGTAGCGTTGACTGACGTATTTATAAAGACTTCTCACGGCTATAGCTTTATGTCCTGGAAAACAGATGGCTCTGATGGCTAACAATGTATTCTGCATTGTATTTTATCTCCGGAAAGCGCATGGTGAGCCAAAAATGTGTCAGACGTGATAGCCGTGAGCAGTCTTTAATAATATATCAGTCAACGCTTGTAGTAAGTAAATGTTCTTACTAAATTGTAAATTGTGGTAGTTGGCCCAAATACCATGTTGTAATTTCCAGTAGTACACCAGTTATTTATAGTAAATGCGCCCAGTGTTTAACAAAAGCGTCACCTTCTGATTCCCGTAAGTGGCATTTTATTGATGACAGTTAATTTGGACTATTGAACCAATTAATCGTACCAAATGATTGTAACTTGTACCAAGTGTTCAGGTTTTTATATTAATATGAATTTTGTTTCCCGCTATCAATACAAACTTTTATGACAAAAGCTGGGTTTAACTGCTATGATTAAATACACCACTTGTGACAATTCTCACAGTATTATGGTTGTTACAAACTTGAAACTATACAGGGTATTGAAATTCTGTAACAAACTTTGACATGGTGGTAGAACTAACCAAAAATTTTGAAAAGTTCCTGAACATACCCCTAAAATGCTTTCGATACAGGGCGTCGAATGATTGGCAAACATAAAGTTATTATATAAATAGTATTTCTGATATACCTAATAATGAAAGTATAGGGTCACATATGTATAGTTTTTGATGCCTTATTTTGCGAACAATTCAACGCTCTTTATCTTTCTTGGAAAGCATTTTAAGAGGTATGTTTATATAGAAACTTAAAAAAATTGCAGTTCTACCACCTGTCAAAATTTCTCTCAGTATTTCAATGACACCCTGCATTAACATCTTAGGAGGCTGACAAAATCTGGTTCCATGACTTCACACCCCTTCACGCTTAGGCATTAACTACGGGATGTGATGACGCGTCCCCCGCGCGGGTACGTCTGCGCCTTTCGACAACCTTCGGCCTAACTCGGAGTTATTCTCAAGTACTCTAGCATTTAAAGTAAGTGACTTATTAATAGTGACAACTTAATGCCATATTTGTATTTATTAGATTGTTACTAATTTTTTGCAAATATAACGACACCAACGGTTAATATTTCTATTATTTGCTATTAATACTGCATGGTTTTTTAGGATATTTTTATTTACAGCAAGTCAATCCGTTACTGACATATGAAACTACGTTCCAAGTAAAAGCTTTTATTAACAACAAGCCGCATCATCATATGACAGAAAATTAAACATTACCTGTTGTAATTAAAAAAGTGTCCAGTATAATGTGCACTTGGACTTCTTTTTTCAGTGTGATTTATTTAATCAATAAATTTAACATTAACTGAATTTTTACTGAATCCTCAAACAATATTCCAAAGTACACTTCGCAACAATGGGTAACTAGGCTTATGGCAAGGCACTCTATGCAAAAAGTCTAACATTATGGGGCTTATGTTTCCAAGGCACTCTATGCAAAAACGATTAATTTGATATTACGGCAAGAAAAATAAAGTAAAGCGTATGTGTGACATATCATTTTAACGAGAAAAAAATCCTCTTTTGAAAAATGCAAAAATACAATATGGCGCTAATGAAAAAAAAAGTTGATCGTCATATTTTTATCCAGGGTGGCGACAAAAAAATGCGAGGTCATATTTAGATTCCTTGTAAAAAAGTGCCTTAATAATTAATGTTCAATAGTAAATGTCCAAGCCCCCTTAATTTTCGTTTAAAAAAATAAAAACGAAAACGACAATTTTCAGTTTTTTGCATTATTTTCAAAACGAGAAGGGCCAGCCAAATTTTTTTTACCATGTTATTCGGCATCAAATTCCGCGACTTTGTCCCAATCTAACCGACCTCGTATAATATCTTAAGATAACCAAGATCCCCATGCATAGACTCGAAATACTGACACCCTGTATATGCTCTTAGGTAGGTACTTTATAATAAAAGGAACAATTAAGCGACTCACAAAAGTCTTAATTCTTAAAAATAAAATAATTAAAACCAAACACTTTTTATTATTATTACATTAGATGAAAATTTAGAATTTAGCGACCACTTTGATCTTAGACCAATTATTATAACTTGGTTATTCCATTGTTTAAAAGCACGCCTACACTTTGTCTTTATTGACACTTAGAGGGGCGATTTCATGACAAGAAATCATTAGCGGAGAAAAACAAATTTAAAAAATTCAGGTTAACCTCTGGCCCTTCTAAGTGTCAAAACGACCATATGTGTTGTCAATTCGTCTATGGTAAGTGTAGTTTACTTCGGCAGCAATGCTGGGAACTAAAACATTTTCCATCTATCTCCTATTATAATTAATTATTAATATATGGGCCACGTGCAACCATTAATCTCTCATAATTTTTACGCGCTGCTCCATTGGGATATCATTCGGTTTCAACTTGGAATATGAGTGATTGTGAAATTTCCTTATTTGGACAATTTTTCCACTTGTAAACAAGAAAGCCTGACATCTGAACTTGTGAGCATCGGCACACTTCCACCTTGTCTTTGTCAGTTCCTTATGGTGCACAACATAGTCATAGTTGTCAACTCTCAACTTTGGATGTTTATTTCCAGGCAGAATATAAATAATATCTAAAATAACACATATTTGTAATTATTTTAATATTAAATAAATTCTCTCTATGGTAAATATGTATATGAACAATTTTTAGAAATATTTTTATCTGTATGGGGAAAGGTGAAATTAGAAATACCTGAATAGAATACAAAACTTATTCCAAATCAATATGATAAAGTGTAGACGCGTCAAAATAATTTATTTTATCGCCTCAGTTACAAATATAGGTGGTTGTGAGATTTTATAACTTGCATAATATTCCCGCAGTTATACAAGAAGGCTTTACACTTGAATTTGCGAGAATCAGCATACTTCCATCTTGTTCTTTTTAAAAATAAAACTAAGTAGAATTCTTATAGTCAAAACTCCACAATCAGTTTCTTTAATGAAAACTGTACATGTTTCAAACCTCTAAGGGTTCATCATCAGCAGTAAAATTTCTTTAGTAATAAATGACAAAGCTTCCAATCAACTCTGAAGATATTAAATCATTTTAGTAAACTTCGAAACGAAAACTAAAGGTTTATGGAGTAAAGTGACATAGTTCTATATATATTATTTTATTATTATTTCTTTATGGTGCACAATGCAGTCATAGTTATCAACTCTGAGTTTTGGATTTTTAGTAGGTACCAGGTAAAATATAAATTATTTCTAAAAAGAAGGTGCATTTATTAGTAGCACCATAGATTAAAAGAGTCATAGATAGTCAGAGGCATTGTTGAAACTGTCCGCCAACGTTCAAACTTTAATTTTGGAACTAAAACAAAATAAAACAGATACATTTTAATGCCTTAAAGTTCTTAGGACTGGATAGTAAGGTGAAGTACTATACCCTAGGCATTGTTAGGTATATTTTTTATATACAATTTTAGCCAAAATATGTCTCGCGGAAATTTCGGCGATGCTTTTGAACGTCAAAAGGATTCCTACAGAAACCTTTTTCCTCTTTTTGTAGCACTTACAAGTAGAACGGATATTTTGTTAAAAGTACCTAGGTACATTTTTTACTTTTTATTACATTATTTGAATAACCGCAAATCATGAAATTTTAGAGCAGGCCCGTAATGGAATTAATGAAGAAAGGTCTAAAGCCTACTTTTCAAAAATAAAAATTCGGACAGGTTAGAAAATATAAGGATATAACTAGATCGGAAGATTAAAAGAAACTGTTTCCTTCACTAATAGGTCTTAGTATGTAGAAATTTATTTTATTCTCTTATAATTTTTACATGTTGAACCATCGGCTTGTCGGATGATTTCAATTCTGCATGTGGGTGGTTATGAGACTTCTTCATTTGTACAACTTTTCCACTTGTATAGAGAACCGCTTGACACCTGGTTTTGTGCGCGTCAGCGCACCTCCATCTTGTCCTCTTCATTTCTTTACGGTGCACAATGTACTCATAGTTGTCAACTCTGAGTTTTGGATGTTTAGTACCAGGTAAAATATAAATTAAATCTAAAAATAAATGTGGATTTATATTAAATATTTAAAATATATTCACAGTAATTTAAAGTTTCCCTTGGGCAATGGGTTTATAGCCTAAATAATTATAATAAAAAACATATTAGCAAAGCCAAACGCAACCTATCTCAACTCAACACTGATATTATGTATGCTAAATAAAAATATGAAGCCTAGAGGTAAATAACGGCATTTCTACTTATTCCGAATCAAGATTACATAACTAATTTTTTAAATATAGGTATAATTGAACAGGAACTAAAATTTTATATTAAGTACCTACATAATTTTACGCACAATAAGGAAGTGTCACTGGAGATGTCACTGAGTGCGAGGGTAATCACAACGTATAAATAATATACATGTAGATACAATTTGCACAGAGAATATATCCCATTTCAAAACTAAGAATTCGGACCGTTTAGAAAGTAATCGGATGTAACTACAAGTGTTATTTATCTTCACTAAGAAGTCTTAATATGTAAATGTAACCATTTATTTTATTCTCTTATAATTTTTACACGCTGTTCCATCGGTCTGTCGGTTGATTTCAATTCTGAATATGGGTGATTATGAGACTTCTTCATTTGTACAACTTTTCCACTTGTGTAGAGAACTGCTTGGCATCTGAACTTGTGCGCGTCTGCGCACTTCCATCTTGTCCTTGATAATTCCTTGATGTGCACGATATACTCGTAGTTATAAACTCTTAGTTTGGGGTTTTTGAGACCAGGCAAAATATAAATTATATCTGAAAAGATGTAAAGTAGGCGTTCAAAAAATAATTCTAATAATTTTCTTACTAAAGAAGAAAATTCCTGTGATTCATATTTTATATATTTGGGGATTTTCTTTTAAACCGTTAACCAAAGAAATATCTCTCTACAAAAAATCGAATCGAAAATATTCCAAAACGAACAGTTATACCTCCTTATGGCACGCTTAAGAAAGGCGACAAAGCGCCCTGTATCTCCCAAATAAATAGAGATGCGATGCGGTTTGCGGTATTCAACTCTTTTCGGAAGTATAGAGTGCCCTAGACACTTAGCTACTTCTTGTTAATCTCTTTGATGGGAAATAGGAGAAACTCCCCAAAAGACGTATTTGAGACACCTCAGACACCTCCTCACTGAAATTTCATTTGGCTATTTTGTCATAGCTGACAGATTTACAATGGGTGGCTTTGCCAGTCAACGCACAATTTGATATTGCATTGCGCACTAGTGGAATTTGAAGCCATTGAAGCAGCATTTTAGTGTCATGAGCTGCAAACGCAATGTATAGGGTGTCCCAATAAGTAAGGACTCCCGTCGCTGATATCTCCGAAACAAAAAGAGATATTTTAATTCTGCAAACGCCGTTCGCTAGGACGTGGCGAGGGCTTTATTATCAACTGCGAGGTGGTCATTTTGACATTGGCGTATAGATGGCGCTGCGATGCAAATAAACTTTTCGATCCTAGAAACGTTGGAATGTAGTGCACCTGAAAGACAGGGTAATTTGGAGACACTTTTGTTCTATGGACTATTTTCCTACTGTCACCAGTTTCTGAGATAACCGCTTTAAAATGTCGTTTACAAAAAATGTGCTGACTCGCTTAAAATTAACTTTAGAGGAAAAAGCTGTTAAAAATATCTTTGTAGTGCACTAGGACGAAGACAATAGCGGCACGTGTCAAATTATTACAAATCCGGTTTCAAAATGAACATACCGTACAATTTTCTCTCAAAATTGGAAAAAGTATACCTAATCACAACCACACCTTGTTTGTAGGTACCTGCAGACAACGAATTTATTTTTATTAACCGAACGTGAAATATACAGTGTGTCCACAGATGGACTTAACTATACTTGTAAAATTTTTTATTTTCAATTCTTCGAAAAAAGTCAATCTTCATAAAAAAAGTCTGCTTGTTCTTAAAATAAAATTGGCATGGAAAAAGTTGACATTACTTATACTGGGTGACCAGAAAATTAAAGAAAGGTTAATTAGCATAAGAGTAAACTACCTCTATTTGTAGAGATAATGAAAAAGTTATAAAGAAAATTTGCTCAGCGTGGTAAGCTACTTAAGTGTACAAAATTTCAAAGCGTTAGGCCTACTTCGATTTATTGCTTTTTTTCTTCTTTTTCTACGATTAAATAATTTTCTGTAGGTAGTAAGACAAAACTTATAAATAAAAGTTACTCAGAATAGGAAACTGTGTACGATGGAAAATTTTTTGACAATCCTAGGCCCACTTTACGTTTCCTCCAATATTTTCCAAAATACAAAGTAGGCCTAGAATCGTAAAATTTTGTCATCATGCGCAGTTTTCCATTCTGGGGAAGTTTTCTTAATACAGTTTTGTCGTACTATTTACAGAAAACCATTTATTTGACAAAAAAAGATAATACAATCAAAAAATCAAAGTAGGCCTAACGCTTTGAAATTTTGTACACTTAAGTAGCTTATAGTAAAATTATTTTAAGAAGTCCTTACTGGGACTGTCAATTGGTAATTTCGCCATCCTAAGTTGGCATCAATGCAGCAAAAAAATGCAACCGGGTCATAAGTCCAGGTCAGTAATGAGCCCATTTGCACAATGAATAACTACTAATAACACGAACAAGAACAACATTGATAACGGTAAAACTCACGAAATGTACAAAACCCGCGAATATTTTCACTGACCAAAGTTTGAACCCTTTTGAAAACCTTCACTGTCACTTTCACAACACCGAAACAAAATTTGCCTGAGTACGCACCATAGACGCTGTCGCAAGTAGCTGATTATACCAAAATACCAAAATGAATGTGTTTCCATGACGTTTGATATTATTATTAAAATGAGTTGTAGTTACAGTTATTTTTATTTGTAGCGGTATAATCGTGATTACAATAGGGTTTTTATTTTATTATGTTGTTTTTTCCTATCACTTGGGTAACTTTTATCATCATAAATCAATGAGTGACGTCGTTAACTGGTTGAGACAAATATAACAATGTTATACTCATGGTAAACAGAAAATTCCTAGGGATTTTGTGGAGAATGTCATCTGACAAAATCCGGACTTCTTACAGTAATCGGGGTATACCACGCTGAGCAAACTTTCTTTATAACTTATTTCATTATCTCTACAAATAGAGGTAGTTTAATCTTATGCTAATGAACGTTTCTTTAATTTTCTGGTCACCCAGTATAAGTAATGTCAACTTTTTCCATGCCAATTTTATTTTAAGAGCAAGCAGACTTTTTTATGAAGAATGACTTTTTTCGAAGAATTGAAAATAAATTTTTTTACAAATATGTATAGTTAAGTCCATCCTTGGACACACTGTATATTATGTTTACAATATATATTCAAAATTGTTTCCGTACCTAAAAATGAGCGGCTACAGCACTGTTTTTACGGCATTCTCCATAAATTAATACCATATTTAATTTATCCTCATTACTATATGATTAACCATTAATATATCGTATTGAAACAATGGACAGAGCCACCTTCGGTTAATAAAAATAAATTCAGCCAAATTGTCGTTGTCTAGATGTATGTATACATACATGGTGTTATTGTTATTATTATATGACACTGGAAATTACCTTTTGTCACTTTTGAGTGATAAATTATACAGTATGTTCATTTTAAACTGAAAAATGAGTCATTTCCGGTACTTCCGGTCAAGCCGGATGTGTAATAATTTGACACGTACCGCTATTTTCTTCGTCCTAGTGAACTACAAAAAATTTTTAATAACTTGTTCCTCTAAAGTGAATTTGAAGCGAGTTAGCTCATTTTTTGTAAATGACATTGTAGACTAGTAACAGCAGGAAGATAGTCTATAGAACAAAAGTTTCTCCTTATTGGGACACCCTGTATAAGCTTTAACGTTTTTTTTTTTAATTTCATTTTTTTTTCAAATATTATCCCAGGCTCGTTAAACAATGCATACCTATTGCTTTCTAGTATACTTGAAGGCCTCGTGCTACAATGTGTACCTGTTCATATGCAATAGTATATGCTTGATAATATGTTTATTATACCTTCTGCAGCTTGCACAATCTGTACTATTTATCATTTACCTATATACGTAGTTCATTTTTTATTCGTAATACAAATATAAACTTCAGTGCATAATAGAATAAATTTCCTGCTCCCTCCCCCGTAAGTTCACTTTACATACTGGCCAACAGGCCCGAAAGCGAAAGTCAAATGTTCGAGGTGCCCTGTCATTTTGGTTGCTAGCTGCGAAAGTGGTTGCTAGGTACAAAAAGTATTGCTTAGCAACCCTTACGCAGCAAGGACCTTAAAACCATTAATAAAATATATGTAGAAACGCGAATCTTGCGTCAATTTTAATAGGTTACACAAGAATCGTTTTACAAACTGGTTTTAATCATAAAGAACACGAATTATACCAAAGAAAAATTATTAATAATTTAAATGTTTCTCTGGCGTCAATTAAGAGCCGCATAACAGAACAAATTTGACAAGCACCGTGCTACCGGTGGGGTGAGAGTACGCGATTAGTAATTCGTAGATCCATGGTTCAAATCCCATACAAAGCTCAACAATTTTTATGTATTTTTTATTATCGCTGCATTCTGCCTCTTATATTTATCACTGATTATCATTTTTAGTAATTGAACAAAGGTTATTTTGAAGATCATTATTACTCACAATCTACTCCATATGTATTTAGAGCTTTATTCAAAGTACACGCGCGGCCCTTGAAATCGTTCCAGTACGTGCGAAAGCAAAGGCGTTCAACTGACAACGTTGCAATTACCCCTCCCCTCTCTCGCGGGTTGAAAGCCAGCGATAACCTTAAAAGCGTAGGTATATAAGTGACGGCAAATCTAACATCTTATTACGCGACATTACCTTACGTGACATTGCCAGTTGCAGTGCAAAAAACAGTAAATTCGGCTCTGTTAGGTTGGCCTTAGATTGCTTGAATAATAGTGGAAAATCTTATAACCCTGCCCACGGACATTGGCGGCTTTTTTCGTAAAAGTCTTTCGACAACCTCGAATAGAGCCGTTCTAAAAATCGAAGAAGGTGGTAAATCTCTTAATTGGCTGTCATACTTTCCTCCGGTACCAAAAAGAACCTCAAAAATCCGATATCTAAGAGAAATTCTAGATTCATGATTAACCACTTTCGAGAAACGGGACGGCTGTAGAATCAACGAAACCGACGGAAAACCCTCTGAAACCACTATTGGAAATTGCTTGTTTTTTCTCATTTTTCGATTTTTCGGGGGCCCGAGAAGCATCAGAACCTCACCCGAGGACTCCAGGGAAGCTTTAAAAATTGAAATAAACCAAAGATTTGGTTCGCGGTGATAAAGAAGTGTAATAAACCAATGTAAAAAATTATACTTAGATATTATACCTTATTTAACTAATATTACTTTGACAATCAAAGAAATCCGCGTAATTTCACGTTACGTGAGTCTAAAAACACCAAGAAACTGTGTAAAACTTTAAATCCACTTTATTGTAATGATAATGCAGCGATTTATTAACCTATTTTCGTTGACTGACGTATCGCAATTTTTATTTTCTACGGGGAGGAGCGGGTCGGTACGAGGGAATGTAGGGGAAGTTGTTGATTTGAGTAGCCGTAGAATTGGCGCAACGTTGCCGCACTTACCCGAAATTCTTGATTTCTTGCTTATTTCTCATGCCTAGTGGAACGATTTCTGAGGCTGCGCGTGTACCTATAACTTGCAATTTTCGGTAGCAGGAAAAATGTAATACATTGCACGATGCGTAAGCTCTTTTTTGGCCTCGGAGGTACTTTTAATAACCGAGGCAACGCTCGCGTTGCCTCGGTCTTTAAACAACCTCCTCGGCCAAAAAAGTGCACTTACGCATCTGGCAGTGTAAATAACTATATATCAATTGATATGAGCTAGAATAACTTATAGTTTTTGGCCCCAACAAGGGACTAATAATAATTATAATAATAATAATAATATTTATTTACCAAAACGTACAATTTCTAGTAGTGGTTCTATAATTTTAAATTAACAGGCAAATAAATAGAACTTTGCAGAAGCTGTAATCTACAGCTTGTTTGCAATGTACCTAAATTTATTCCATACTAATACATTGTTAATAGTTATACTTATAATAATACATAAAAACATAAACAGATAAAAAGATAAAAATATAAAAAGAATAGAGCATATTATTATCATCTCAATCTACTAATATAACATAAAAAGATGAAAAACAGAGCATAAAAGAAAAGAAAAATCACAATCCATCAATATAATAATAGCCGCATTATGACACAATAAAGAATTTATAACTTACTGTTTATTATCTCATGGAAGAGAGACCTACTTGAGGTAAGTATCCATTGTTTTATTTTACGTTTGAAGGTTTTTATTTTTTCCTCCCTTTTCAGGTGTTCAGGGATTGCATTGTACAGTCTGGGAGCCAAGAATGTATAACAACGTTGTCCAATTGTTTTTCGACACGATGTCAGGGCGGCACGACTGTCAAAACTTCTTGTCTCGTAATTGTGGTTTACATTATGTAATTTTATTTTTTCTTTCTTGATTGCCATTAAAACGCTAAAAGAATAACATTGCCGAATATCAAAAGCTATACCTACTCTTTCTGTAAATTTGTTCTGTGGGATAGATTAAGGGTTCGTTTTCGATTATTTTTAAAAACCATTTTTGAAGTACCTCAAGATCATTCAAGTGGCAGTCGCTCACCCCTCCCCAGCCTAATATCCCATACGATAAATGAGACTGTATTAATGCTAGGTATAACATTTTCAGGTGGTGTTTATCCAGAAACGACCTCAAGTAATAGAATCTAGATATTATAGGTCTTATTTTTTTAATTATATTTTTTATTTGTAGGTCCCATCTTAAATGTCTGTCTACTACCACCCCAAGATATTTAACAGATTCGGCCTCTGGGATCGTTACGGATTCATCAATGTGAAGTGTACCATAGTCTGGTAACTTGTTTGCATAGGAAGTAAAAGGTAAGTATACAGTTTTTTCGGGACTTAATGTTAATTTGTTGTACTTTAACCAATCACTCAAATATTTAAAATCTGCCTCCGCATATATGTTTTCAGTCTATCCCATGAGGTATCTTTATACATGACAACAATGTCATCAGCAAAACCAATAATTTTTCGTGTTTCACTATTCGAAGAAATCAAACCATCTGAATAAATTGTGAAAAGCAATGGCCCCAAAACAGTACCCTGCGGAACCCCATATGATACTTCCCTTTTCTCGCTTTTATGTTCAGCGATATTTACAAATTGTGTTCTTTCTGTCAAATAGCTTTCAATTAGTTTATAACAATTTCCACGGATGCCGGATTTCTGAAGCCTATTCAGCAGTTGGGTATGACATCCTGTATAGAAAGCTTTCGAAAGATCAAGAAATATAGATATAGTTGGAGTTTTTTTATCAAGTGCTTCGTATAAGTATGATGTTACCCCTCCTATTGCATCTTCAGTAGACTTTCCCTCACGGAAACCATATTGATATTCCGACAGAACGCTGAATTTCCCAAAAAAGTTATTTATTCTAAATTTGATAATCTTGTCCACAATTTTCGATACATTCGAAATTAACGTAACTGGCCTGTAATTTTCCATTTTCTGTCTATCACCCTTCCTATATAACGGCTTTATTACCCCTACCTTTAAGCATTTTGGAAAGCATCCCGTACTAAAACAGCTATTTACAATCTGGGTCAGTGGTTTGGTAATTTCGTCCGCAATATTCTTTAAAGTTTCAGAACGAATAGTGTCCTGTCCAGGTGATTTTCCAGTTTTTAATTGATAAATAGCATTTAATATCTCCTTATCACTAGTTGGAAACAAATACATTGTATTTTCAATATCAGCAATGTTCTCTTGAAAATTTCTTACCTCCGTAATCTTTTCAGCATATTATCTTCCTAGATTGCTAAAATATTCATTAAAAGCATTGCAAATGTCACCCCTGTCATCCAAAATCCCTTTAACAGTTCTTATATTTTGAATTTCTGTTTTCGGTTGAGATTTATTGCAGAGACTATTTATATGCTCCCAAAGATATGCTTGGATGACCCTCTGTTTCTATCAATAATTTTTTGCGAATATTGTTTTTTTGATCTGGTAAGTAGTTTATCTACAGTGTTTTTTAGTTCATTATATTTTTGTTTGGTTGAGTTGCTTAGATTTTCCATGTATTTCTTATATAGTCTATTTTTTTGTTTATCAGAGTTTTTATTTCCTTTGTAATCCAGGGCCTGTTAAAATTATTATTTCTGTTTGTTTGCATTTTAATTTCGACGGTGGAGTTCTCAATATATTTCTGTAAACGATATATAAAGTTTTCAGTCATTAAATTCACGTCATTTGTGGAGAATACTGCCCGCCAACTTTCGTTTTTTAGCATATGTTTTAATTTATCATAATTTATATACTTTTTTTGTAAAGGAATTTTCTTGGGTAAGTGATTTTTTTATTCTGTATCTGCATATAATATTACACCTATCGGAAAGTGGTCTGTGATACTATATTTGAAAATACATGATTTATATTTATTCGAGTTTGCAATGTTTGTATTTTTTATAAAAGCATGATCTAAGCAACTCCTACTTCCAGGTCTAGTAATGCCATTTATGTATCGCCAGAACATCAACATATTGTTTATTTAGAGTAATACTCGCCCTCAGTACCCTAAAGTCACCCATCATTTCGACTTTACATAGACACTGTATGTTTTCTCGGATGTAAATAATTACCCCATCATTGCGATTGATTTGACCTTCGTTATAAAAGTGAGTATACCCATCAAGCTTAAACAATCCTGTCTCCCAAACAGTAAATGTCTCCGTAAGAACTTTAACATCGAATTTAATTTTAAGTTGACCCAGAAACACTCTCAATGCATCGAGATTTTTTTGGATGCCTCTAATATTCAGATGTAAAAGTTTCAAATTGGCTCTAGTTGATCTCTCTTCAAATTTAGTAGCATCCTCAACAATCTCCGTTTTAATCTCTTCAACTTCAAAATGCTCAATGAATGGATCCATTTTTTATGAGTAAAAGCAAGCAGAGTAATACATTGACAAATATGTAGGTAATTAGTTTAATTTATAGATGATGTTCACTAGTTGTTCGATGATATTATTATTCGGTTTAACTTTTGCATGAGGGTGTGTATGAGACCTCCGTATTTCAACAACCTTCCCGCTTGTGTACAGCACAGCTGGGCATTTCCATTTGCGCACCTCAGCACACCTCCATCTAGTCCTTCCGAGATCCTTGCTGTGTACAACATATTCATAATTGTCAACTCTCAACTTTGGGTGTTTTGTGCCGGGTAAAATATATATTACATCTAAAAATAAGTAGGTAGATGTATACTACATAGTTCAGACGCAGATATAAGAAAGTGCCGAGTCACGTTATCGAGGAGTAATGTTTGGTCAAAGCATCATTGCCATAAAATGCAATTTGACAAATCAGATAAGATAAATTATAAGATTATGATAATTTACAAAAAGATAAAGCCAATAAACTGGCGCCTGCTGAAAATATAATCTGTATTTATGGAATTACCCCCAATAGGACGATACAGCCCTTCCTTATATCTATTTCAAAATATGTTATAATATAAAAATTCAACGATTAAAAGAATGGGACTGATTGTTCCAACGGAATCACTTGACAAGACAGTAGACAGTAAAGTCTATCTGTAATATAAAATTTCAAGTAATTTTTCTCTTGAGAACTTTAGAATTACAGTGGGCGTACAAATAATACTAAATTTGGTACACATATTCCAGATTATTTAAAAAATTTACCGGTAAAGATTTTTTCTTGTAACAGTATCTAATTTATGCAACAACACGAGAGTGGCATTTCATTTATTTGATTTCTATTATAACTTGATAAGAACTGGAGTAATGAAGGAGGTTGTTTTGTTGTTTTTAGGAATTTTTATTTTCATTTTTTCTTATGGAGGCTCATTAAAATAATTTTGTACTGATGTATCCAGAAAGGAACGGTAACTCCAAACTTACAAATTAGATATTCAATTTTTGAAAATTGCAATTTTCAATAAATAATATTTTTTGAATATTTTAAAATAAGTTTTGGATTTTTATGAAGTGTGGAAACATTGCAGACTTTAAATTATGATGGTGGATGGATCTAGGAACAAGGTCAGCCGTTTAAAAAAGATCGAAGAAAAACGGAAATTTAATTCTTGTTCTTTTTTAAATAACTTCATAGGCGGTTTATGGGTTCAACTTTACCCCTGGTTAAAATTTTTGTACGGGTGAAAGACTCAAAGTTGGTTTGCCATAGCAACCAAGTCATTTCCGTCAAGGAAAATTTGGTATTTTCGAATGGTGGCATTTGACGTGCTTTGGATATTTTAAAAGATATGGTGGAGGTCGTAAAGGAGAACGTGAAAAATTGTAATGATGTCATATAATTTCTGTTAAAAAATAGATTTTACAGGCAACCGTTTGAGGATAATGATTTGTTAAGGATTTAGGAGTACCTACCCCTTCCAGATTTAAACAAAACATTAGGTAATCAGGGCAAACCGACCGGGGGTTTTGTGAATTCTTATGTAATTGGTTAACTGGTAAAATAACCTTAAAAAAGTTGTTTTGTTGGCCCGGTATGTTATTTTCAAAACGCGGTGAAGAAGTTTGGTCGGAAGGTCAGATATAATAACCTCAAAAAATTTACAATAGCATTGTAAATTGCATCTTTTGGGCAAACAAAATATAGTAAATGTCATTGATTCTGCACGTCAAAACGAAATTCGAAAATTTATTGAGCAAGTCCGAAAAATAGGGATATATTGCTACTTCTTAATTGTCCTACTATACATATTCCCCTGAGTATTTTCCTTGACATTTTTCCTCCCATCCTGGCAAAATTTCGTTGACTCTATTTTATTACCTTTGAATATGATATGAAACTTTTATCTTTATTATATCACATCGATCTACATTTTTTAGTAGTAAAATAAGTGCACGCAAACTCTACATCTTCTCGTTGGTTTTGTCCGAGGTTTTGCTGAACAAAAAAATATCTTGAAGAAACACTATCACTTTTTTTGCGTGCTTATTGGTATAGATGGTATAACTCTCTGTATAACTACTACCACCCAAGCTGCCATCTAGGCTCTTTGGTTTGCTTCTGGCAAATAGATTTTAAATGAAGATCCTAAAACAATTTCTTGGACAAATAACATTAATATTCAATTTTTATGTAGGTATACCTAAAACTGACCGGCTTCATATCGCAACAACGAAATTATATATTTTAGTTAAGTAAGTAGAAAATGGCAGGTGAAGCTTGTCGAATACTTTATTTTGTAGGTTCATATTGATTTTTTTTATTGGAAATTCTAGAAGGCGAAATAAATTTTTCGTTCCCAGTGACCTTGAAAATTGATGCATCTGAATTGTCCTTCAATTTGAAGCAAAATATGCGCATATTTTTTTTTAGTTATCGTACTTTAAAGTTGGGAGTGCATGCGTGTGAAAAATCTGTAGTAGACAATCCTAAGATTAATTCGAAAACAAAAAAAAAAACAAGAAAATAATTTCCCAAGAAGTTCTTACAACTATCTTAATATCTCACAGAGTTGTTTTCTTATTTTAAATGTACTAGGTGTCCCAAGGAACAATCCCACCCCCTTAATTCTTTAAGTTTTTCAGATACAAAAAACTTTTCAAACAAAAGTTGTAGTTTGTATTATTATCTATATACCACAGTTTTGATCCATGCTATGAATATTAAAAGCGGAGCAAACCAAACATAGGTACCTTTTTTAATGGGAACATCCCACAGGTTTTTAGTTGTTTGAAATCTACTCATTACGGTTAAATCGGTATATATAGAACTTTGTGACATCTTTTAAAGTTTTTTAAATATTTTATTTTCAAATTTTATACCTAGGTACCTACTAAACCTTAGACAAGGAGAGAGGACGTCTAACAGCGCTCACGGCCGTGTTATTGACTGCCACATCGCACGACAGGCCAGTGGCGTAGCATGAAACGCGTCGTTATTTAGCCAACATCACAAAAATGTTAAACATGAAAAGGTAGTTAGTTTTAACTTACTTACATGTAATTTGAAATATTGTTATTTATTTAAATATAGGTAGCTTTCAACGTTGTAGATGTTTTTCTTTTTGTTGTTATTGCATATTGCATGGATTGTCTACCTTTACCACGCGATCCACAAATCCAAGAAGTTAACTAGAATTAGTACAGAATTTCAATATTAAATATTTCAAAAACGGTAAAGTTTTTGAAATATTTACTTAAAAAAAAGTTTTTTATATAAAGTTTTATAGGGTTTTAACCGTAATGAAGTGTGAATTTTAAGGAATTAAAAACATAATGTGGGTTTCCATTAAAAAACGTATGTTTGGTTTGCTCTGCTTTTAACAAATGCCCTGTATAAAACTGTTTCTAAGCTAAAACTTTTCTTTGAACAGTTTTTTGGTATCTAAAAACTGAAAGAGTCAAGGGGGTGAGATTGTTCCTTGGGACACCCTGTAGATTTAAATGGCAAAACAACTCTGTGAGATATAGGGTTTGTTCCAAGTTTAAACACCAGTTCTGAACCGATTCACGGCGATCTGGTTGATTAAAAACAGTTCTTGAATCACTTTTTTGCATTCTGATTCGCTAGGTTTGGAAATAATCTTATCAGGATTTTCTACTACGCATGCATGTAGGATGTACTGCCAACTTCAGTGCGATAACGAAAAACTGTTGATTGTTCAAAATTTGCTTATAGCGCATAATTTGCATCAAATTTAATTCGGATGCACCACTTTTCTAGGCCACAGCGACATCTACAATTTGCAATATAAAAATTCAATTTGAGTATACAAACAAAGTTTTTAACGAGCTCTACCAGCTTTTTTACGGTACTAAAATATCTTATTTCGTTGCTGAGATATGAAGCCAGGGAGTTTTAGGTGAATCACCCTGTGAAAACTTACAAAAAAATACCACAATATATTTTTTCTTGAAATCGGCAGTGAAGTGTCTCAAAATCGTCATTAAGAGCTCAGAAATCGGCACTGAAGGAGCCCATTATTGTACGATTTTTTCAATAAGTAGGTAGGCCTTGGAGAGATGTAAACATCAAATGTCAGACGCGGAGCCATCGCCCGTCAAAAGCGACCAAATATTCAAAACCCGGCCAATAAATCCCATTTAACTTTTCGCACACATTACGAAATTGCTACCTATAACAGCGCAATCTTTCAGTATAAATATTTTAGTAGGTTTGAATATTAATCTATTTTACATGGACGCTGCACAACATACATACTTGCCCTAGGTAGAGCAATCGTCAAAGTCAAGCCGCGCGTAGTTGGTTCATGGACGGGTGACCCCTTATGATTCTTTTCTTGCCTAATAAAACATTTTTTTTTCCGATTTCAAAAAAAATATAATATGTACCTCGGCACTGAAGTTCTTTTTATGACTCACGTGATTTATTTATTTATTCCACAAAGTTGAACTTCGGTGCCTTGGTACATAAATAACTATTTTTACCAGGTAGAGGTCTTTTTCTCCACTTATAGAAAACATTAATAGTTTTTAGGTATAAGTACTACCTATTATTTTAGACTTTATTGTACCATTATCTTTTCTATCCTAACCCTATACCTAAAAGAGCACGATTTTGTATAATTTATTGTGAGTAAAATTACTATAATGTTATGAAGTTTTACTTTTTACTATAGATACAAGATTTTTTTTCAACTGATTATCCTTTACCTGATGCCACGAAAATATCCTTCTTTGCAAATAATGTTGTCTACTTATTTACTCTTTAAAATAGCGGTGCGTTCTGTCTCTCTGTTCACTGCGTGTTATAATGTGTAGCAGATCCAAACTCACAGTAGGTATTAGTACCACTGTACAGGGTGATCCATATAACATTTCACTCCGCCTAAACTTCTTTATTTTGACGACTTTAATGACTTTTGATGGGCTTTTCCATGGCTTTATTGAAATTGATACAGGGTGTCCCGTAAAAGCCGAAATCAAACTTATGTTTTTTTAATGGAACACCCCGAATATTACATAATTTTTGAAATCTATGCTTTATACCGATTCCAACGATATAATATACTCGTTTACGTCATACGCTCCAGCCATTTTTATAACACAAAGGGCGTTCATACATTTTTTTCATGTTTCCGCATTCTGTATCTTGGAAACAAACAAAATTTGAACTGTAACAATGGCAGGAGCAAACATATTATTATGACATAGGTATACAGTGACCGGCAGAAATTTTGCACCAAAAAAATTAGTATTGTTTTCAGGAGGCATAACTAACTACTGTTCAAGAAATTAATTTGTATGTCACACACGTTTATAAATGATAAATGAATCTCTGGCATATTAAATAAAGTGTTTTTTGTTTTCTATATACAGAGTAAATCATAAAAATGCGGAGCTGTTCCATTAAAAAAACAAAAATAGTTCCGCACACAAATTTTTCGCCTTATAATGCACACTTTATTTATTTGTCACAATGTATCTGTATATAAAATCACCTACAATCCCCAAAACAAAATATAACTAACTACTAAGTATAAAAATTACAATCCTTTCACTGCCCTTGGCTGAACATTCCGGAAAGAATAGAATTTTTGTTTTGATAATGCGCAAATACAAAAAGCAAAAATCAGTAGATTTCTCTTAGTAATAAGAATAATAATTATTGTAGTTCTTAGATATTGGAGTTGATATTATATTTCAGTTGATACAATAGGGATGATACAAAAAAACTGTATCTGTCATTTTTGGGAACAGGTACAACAAACTACTGAACCGGAAAAGATACTGAACCACAAAAAGAATAGGTACCTATTACAGTTGGTACAGTTTACTTGACAGTTCAGTTCGAGGCGCAAGCGCCACCTATACTAGTATCTAGTGAGTTCAGTTCAGTGTTCAGTAGCTTCTGCTCCTGTAAGATGGGGAGACTAGAAACTAGTTCAGTTATTCCACCTATTATCCCTTTAGTCGATGGTTATTCACAAAAATTCAAACAGGAACAGCCCCGTTCCCATCGCTTTTACCATTACAGAACTGAACCATAATACTGGAAACAAAACCACTCGGAACGTAGGAACCCGAGCAGTTTTTCGGAATAGATATTTTTGCGGAACTGGAACCGGCTGCAGCTGCACCCGTTACAAAAAGAAGCTGTTCCGTACCATCCCTACGATCAATAAAACATCTAATTGTTTGTATAAGAACTAAGTACCTACTAGTAATAACGTGTCCTTCATACATATATTTTTTTCAAATTAACCACTATAATATGTCTTAATAATTTTTACTCGTTGTTGGATTAAATTTCGAGTTTGCCTAAATTCTGGATATGGATGGTTGTGGGGTTTTCTGATTTCCAAAACTTTTCCCATGGAATACATAACAGCATGACATTTGAACTTGTGTCCTTCCGCACACCTCCACCTTGTCTTCCCAATTTCTTTTCGGTGCACAACATACTCATAGCTTTCGACTCTCAACTTTGGGTGTTTGATTCCTGGTAAACTGTAAATGATATCTAAAAAATAAAAAAACTTGAAAATATATCTTTTGAAAAGTAAGATAGATGAAGGTTTAATTAAACCAAGAGCCGCCCCTTCGTTTTAACGCTTTGTGATATTCCGACGTGACAGGATTGCGTGACACCAGTAGGTACTAACAAGCCGAGGGGTCATCAGATTCTGCAAGACCATGCATAGGGCAGAGGGTACGTGTGCAGGACTCTGAAGTACCTGTGCAGGAGTCTGCAGTTCATGTGCAGGACTCTGCAGTACCTGTGCAGCAATCTGCAGCATTTATGCAGGACTCGGCAGCATTTGAGCAAGAGCATGCAGTACCTACTGATGCAGGACCTCAATATTTACTAGCTTTCTGTAGTAGGTGTACAAAAAATTAAGTACCCGAAAAGCCCTCGTAACAAGCCCACCCTACTTTTAGTTATAGGGAAACACAAAATATAAAGAGAGGAAACGGATCAGCAATTTATCTGTTTATCGTAACATTCACAAAATACAAAAAAATACAAAAGTTAGGTCTACCAAAGTGTGATAAGATAACATCATGTTTTGTCGATAATAAAATAAAGTGTTGTTTGCATTCGTCGAACATAAAAACTTAATGTATGAAATTCAAAGTTGGAGAACTTCTTACAAAAACGTTCAGTTACAGTAAGCGTTCTCTTAGGCACAATAAGTATGTACTTTTTATGTGTACATTATGGTTACTTAACGTTAATCTATAAACTAGGCTTTTATACCCTCTTAATTGGTTTAAAGTCATGAAAAACTAACAACGAAAAACCGACAAATCTTCATTTTTTTTAACGGAAAGATCAATAAAAATAATATAAAAATATTGTTCAGGGCGCAAAATTAGAATCTTGGCTGACAAAATTGCACAAAAATTGTATTTTTGTTTGACTAAAGGATGTTATGAGATGGAATGCAGATCATGAATTTTTCATTTTTGTTTTCTTTTAGACAACTTTTCCGTATTTAGAATCGATTCAATTGTATAGGTGAATTTTCCGTAAATTTTTAGCCCCCATTAAATTTCCTATAGACCTAGTTCCCAAACGCTCCATTTAGATATAATATGGTGTTGAAGTTTTAATTTTTCCCAAGGAACTCATTTTCCATCCATAATCAGTACCATATATTCATATATAAACAAAACGTTTGCGGTACTCCTTAAAGAAATTTTTTGAATGTAATTTAATTTTAAAATCACCTACATACTAAATCGAAATTATTAAATAATTATTTTGAAACGACCTAATTGATTGAAAAAGTAACATGAGTGCCTCCCTGGAAAATATCGTCGCTACGCTCTTGGTTGAGAATGAGAATGGCAGTTAAATTTTCCGGAGAAACTCACCAAACGTAGCTAGTTAAAAAAAGCATCGCAACTAAAAGAATTAAAGAAGTAAAATTTCCGGGGGTTTTCCAGTGAACTTTATTAAAACTTCTTTTAAATTGCCAATTAGAAAACAACTGTGCTCTAATTGTATTTTCTATAATCTTATTATTACTTCATAATATTTTATATATACAGTGTGACAAATAATAAAGTTTGCATCATAAGAGAAATTTTTTGTTTGCAGAACTATTTAACATTTTGGCTTCGTCAACAATTATTTAGGATAAAAAATAACGTAGCGAAAGTGGTCACGTGACTTTCCGCAACTGTCGAATTTGGCATTTAACCGTTGAAATTCCTCACTCAACGATTTAACATAAAACTTATTCAAAAACGCCACTTATTTGTCGAAATATTTGGAAAAAACCTGTTTCCCTTGGATTTTTTTAGGTATCCGTACACAAATTTTTGTGAACTTACAACAACATTCATTTTCTGTCATTTTTTACTTTTTTTAACTTTTTACAAATTCTACATGCATAAAGTTCTTTAGTAGTTAAATATCGTCTTGGATAGGTACCTAGCTATTTTAAAATAATAATTGTAAAGTATAATAACTTTCAAAGTCAAATCTGAAAGTTCTCGTGTATGTATGGTTATTACTTTACAATTATTTTTATGTTTTTCTCTGTGCACAAATATAAATATATACTATTGATCTACTTATTAATAGTAATTATAATATATAATATATTAATAATAATAATTATAATAATTAAGTTACAGAACTTAAACTTTGCATCAAGTACCACCAAATTTTTAAGCTTCAAAAATGCATTTTCTTTAAAATATGTATGTACCTGACGCGATATTTAGCTTAGAAAATTTACTTGAACTATGAGTTTCTTTAGAATAAAGTAGGTAGATACCTCATGCAGATAAAATCTGTGAAAACAAATTTGAAACGAAATAATTATAACAAAAATGTAAGAACATGAATGTTTTTGAAAGTTCAAGAAAATTGGTATACCGATAAATAATTGCAAGGGAAATATTTTTCTAGTAACTTTCTTCGACAAATAATAATAATAATAATAATAACAATAATAATAATTCTCACCATCACGGAAATAAGTGTAGTGTTTGAAGTTTTTTAAATGTCAAATTTGACAGTTGCTGAGACACGTGACCACTTTTACATACGTCATCTTGCATCTTTACACAAGCACAAACTACTAGTAAAGTCAGACTTTAATTATTGTCACACGAGTTGACTCTTTCGTCTCTCCATACCTAATATTGATATACTAATTAGGTATTAATCCTGACCATGGGCAGATTTGAGTACATTCTGAGGTCTTTTAACTTTAACTTTGTGTGACACAAGATTTCCAGGAAACTTTGACGGTTGGAAAGTTGGAGCATGGTTATGCACATGCTTAAGTTCCACAACATTGCTGCTTGAGTAGAGCACCGCTTTGCATTTGGTCCTAAAAGACCCTATGCACTTCCATCTTGTCTTCGTCTGCTCTTTACTGTGCACACAGAACTCGTACTCATCGAGTACAAGCTTTGGGTTCTTTTGTCCAGGTAAAATATATATTGTTTCTAAAACAAGAATTACCCACTGAATATTATACTGCATCTTCATTCATTGTCATTCAACCATTTAAGCATGCTCTTTGAGTATTCACTGTTTTCTAAAAAGTCGGGAAACGATTTTATTAATGGGCATGACAGCGAAAAAAAAGGTCCATGCCAAACTCGATTCTCTAACTCGGAATTAGAAAATAGTATCTCCGAATTCTGAGATGTTAAGTCAAAATTCTCATATACTAAGTCGGAAAAAAAATTTGGGTTTCGACAACCTGAAATTGACTCAAAGCGAAGAGTATAAAGTCGCTCTATTTTATTTGCTGGTAAAAAAATTATATAAATAAAAGTTGTTTCTAAAACTAAGGATATCTCAAATCATAGAAGAATAGGTATGCTCCTCAACTGTAGAATATTGATAAATTCGGTGAAACTTTATACATGTCAATTTTTAATTATTCTCCATTTCGGAATTTCTGAGTAAAAAGAAATTGAATATTAATTACGAATGTCCTGGAATAAATGAATGAACAGATGGGCTCAAAAATCTCCAATTTCCTTTCTTTCGTAATTTATAAAATGAAGAATTAAAAATGTTTACTTTATTAACTCAAATCGAATTTATGGATACCTACTCGATATTTCAGATATTTGAGCTCACTTTAGAATTAGAAATAATTTTCATCATCATTTTAGTAGTATCTACTTAAAACAGACCCAATAGAGTGTCAAGATGAACAAAAGATGTTCATAAAGAATGACATTCTGTAAAAACAAAAATATTTTTATATGTATTTTATGGAATATTGATTTAATCCGAAACTATTTATTCACTTTTTGTGTGGTAGAAAATATTATACCAATAAATCATTTTTTTCAAATTGCACATTCTAACTAACTCCTCATAGTAAATATAGCATAGGGGGCTCTCTTCCTGCAAAAATATAAGTAGGTGTGTTACTATACCTGAAGTTAATCGGAAAAAATAATAGATACTTATCTTTTATCGGGAATATGGGGGTTGTCAGGCTTGTTTCTTCAAATGGCAAGCGTTATGGCACTTGAAACACTTTGAGAAAATGTTGTATTCACATCGCAATCATGTACATTTACTTGAGAAGTTTTCGCGAGTTTCCGCACACGAAATAATTTTTTAGTTTTTTAAATCACACGAGACGATTACTACCAATAACACTGTGAAGCTCTAACGGTGTCTATCCGTTTGGCTCGTTTTCCGTTTTTCCTGAATATTTTTTTGGTAAACCACTAAACCATAGCCTGACGACACTGTGGCACTCATTTTTACCTCTCGACTCTCGACTCTCGTTGAAACTAGGGCTGGAGCGCTCGTTACAGATTTCTGTATACGCCATAGGAGGGGGCCGGGGTTCACAAGTTCTATCGGCAACGTCTAATAAATGGTTCTGACACAGGTGGTATTTTAAATAAGCTGATGCTAGTTGTTTTTGAATACGTATAATTTATTGAAAGCTTTATAATTGTAACGTTTGAATGTATAAGTTTGGAAATTTATATATTTTGTAAATTAAAACTCAAGAATAATGAGAATACAATATAGGATCCTATAGATGGCACCGCCTAAATAGCGCATGACACTAATATAACATGTGGTAGGACATGGGCGGTTAACGTGTGGGTCGGTGTGTGTGGAGACTTGGAGACCGTCTGATTGGACTGTATTCACTACCACAGCACTTAAACGGGGAGCCGTATTTGGACTTTTCGACAAATACCCCCTTTCAAGAACTGCTACTTGTCATCCTACGTATCATAATGTTTATGCACGATGGGGCACCAGCACATTTTGCACGGCCAGCCGGTGAATTTTTGGACCAGCACTGTCCGGATCGCTGGAGTGATCGAGGATGGCCTGTACCATGGCCAACGGAGTTTGGTGTTTGAGGATACATGAAAGCCAAACTGAAGTTGACAGTTAGCAAGAGATACGTGCGCGCGAATTGAAGATGGTCCATTCGAATCCGCAATAATCTCGGATTATTTGCGGGTATTCGTGGATCGATTACGAACAGAATTAACTTGTGTATGGTAGTCAAGTTAATGGTGGCATTTTCGAACTGCTCCTCCAAAATCTCCGGCGGAAGGAATCAACCTGGTCGTGATCGATAGGCTGAGTACTTCGCCGCAAACAACTTGTGTCGGCTAAGGGCAACCAACGCAACGCATTATATAATTACTGTTCAAAGCTTTTTTTTTTATATTAGAAAGGGAAACAAATTTTTTGACATTGGAAAATCAAAAGGGTAATAAATTAGCTGAGATAAAAAATTTTAAAAATCCAGAAAAATTATCGAACTTTTAGGTTTTTCCCAATAATTTCGACATTTTTTTGAGAATTCTGGGAATAGGTAAAAAAATAATAAATTCACGATATAAGTATGTTGTGCAATTGGCAACTGCGGCGCCGGGAATTGCGGGCCTCCACGCGATATTTAGTAGGGCGGCCAGCCAGGATTAGGGGTTCAAATGCTCTTCTGAAAATATATTTTGATATATTTTTTGTTGATTTTAGATTTTTTTAAATTTCGGATTCGTATTATGCTAATTTTTATCCACGTGTGGTTTAACTTTTTTACATCATGACTGAATCACCCCAGAATTTTCTGGGGAATCACTATCAACATGTTTCGATCGCGGTTTCGATAAAATTTACAGTGATTTCTATAATTGTATGAAGGCAAGAACGTAAATACGGGGAAATATTACAATGTTAAATACAAATAATAATAAATACTTTAAAACTATTATGATGTAAGATGAGATTAAGGTTTGGAATTTATGTTAGGTATACCTACATCTTACCAAATGCCTCACAAGGCAAACCCGACTAAAATTCCAAGCATCGAACGTCTCATCGTCGAATTTATTTGAAAAGTCTGCTAACTGATATGGCTGTGCAAATAGTCTCTACGACAGTGTATCTCTTTTCGCAAAAAGAATACCTAGAGTGTTAGTGACAGTGATTTTTTGCAAATAACCTTGTTAGAACTAAACTGAAACATTTGTTTTGCGATTCTTGTTGTAAAACCGCTATCCAGGTCCCAGGGCCGCTGGTTGACAATAAGAAGCATCACAAAAAAATCAAGAATAACAATGAGCTTTAGACCGGGAGATAGTGACAGATTTTTGGACGTGATTTAACTAAGTATGCCTTTCCTAGGGCAATATGTTGCGTATATTCTTACAATAATAGGGCATGAATCAGAGAGACATCCTGGGTTCTTCATATGAAAAACTAAGCTTTCATTTATTCGAAAAATAGGCGTTTTGATATATATGATAAGAAAACATGGCATATGTTTGCGAATGTCCAAGTTTAAATTGAATGTTATTTAATCATTTAAACAAATTTATTCCATTTAAAGTGTACTTGGACATGCGCAAACGGTATGCCATCTTTTCCTCGGCAGCTTTATGACAAGAACTTACATTCTTAACATTGGCAGCCTGTTCAGAAACGTGAAAAAATTAAGTATTAAAATACAAGTTCACGTGACAATAGTAGCCCTTTGGATGTTTATGGTTTTCCGAAGAATTTTCTATTTTGAACTTCATTATACAACACATGGCAGCCTGACTAAAATCATATCAAAACGCATATTTTTAGAATAAATGAAAACTCTGAACCAAGACACGCCTACCTTAATGAATCCTTACATTTATAAAGCGGAATAAACATATTATGTTGGACTTCCAGACCTTCATAACTGGAGCAGTGGCGCACACAGGGGGGGGGGGGGCAGGGGGACTCGGCCAGGGGGCCTGGGCCTCGCCCCCCCAGACCTCTCATATTTTAAAAAATTCTCTGTCCTCTGTGCGGCTCTCGGATATTATTTTCCCAATCCGAGACCTGGCCTGGAAATTTCTTCTAATCATAAAATATTTTGTATGCAATACGTCAAACTTTTTAAGTTGCCTCCCCCCCTCCCAATCGTATTTTCTGGGTGCGCCACTGAATTGGAGAAATATCCTCTTACCTTTGACTGGCGTAGTAATAAAGACTGCTCACGGCTGTCATGCTTGACAGTTCTCTGCAAAATATATTGTTGACCATAGGCGCCATCTACTTTCCTGGACATGAAACTATAGCCGTGAGAAGTCTTATTAATACGTCAGTCAACGCTCTTACCGTTGACTGACGGTAAATATGTCAGTCAACGTTCTTACGTTAAATGCAAGCATAGCCATTGTATCCAATAACTATGAATGCAACAAAGACTTATTTATAGTCAGGTTTTCCATGGGTTTCCCACCTGCTAAGTCCTGAACCAAAAAAGTATAATTCTGGCAGCCAAGAGGTTTTTTGTCCACTAATATTTAATATCCATATCGCTGATAAATATTAGGGAACATTACCTGGTGTTAGGTATGCCTAATATTTTGGAAATGTTTGATTCTTTACAAAGAAGCGGACTTCTGTAGAAAATATTGTTCTTAGTTATACCGTGTGGTAAACTTATATTCTTGATTTTTAGGGAAAAATATTTTTTTGAATCCCGTAGCAGGTTGTAGTTGTTAGCTAGTTAAACTGATAACGATATTGCAATGAACCATTGTACCTTCTCTTTCAGTAAGTAACAGAGAATAATTATTGTTATTTCATCATCCGTCAAAGAATCTTTCACCGAGCAACCCCTGCTCTCCATTAGAATAATTAGAATTAGAGTGGTCGTAAAAAGATGAAGAGGCAGTAAGTTCTCAGAAAACCACCAAGTTTTTTGCATCGTGAATCTATATTCCACAAACGCTATTGTTTACAATTTTCTCCATGTTCGATCATTTCTTCGACATATTAGAAAGTATTTTCAGTAGAATAGATGCGAAATGCAGTGCTAAATAAAGTCAAATATACATAATGATATCAATATAATATATGTATTTGCGTATATTAGAGAAGAGGGATAGCAAGAAAAATTGAAAAATAAAATTTAAACAATTTCTGTCTCTGACCTCGCTATTATACATATACACATGCAGTTACACATATCAACTGATACAAACAAAATTACTTTGGATTATTCAGAAGTGACTGGCCTTTTAACTATAACCTTCTGTGAGACAAGTTTACCAGAACATTTTGTTGGATGGAACGTAGGTTTATGATTGTGCATATGTCTTTGTTCCACGATATTGCTGTGTGAATAGAGAGCTGCTCTGCATTTGGTCTTATAATAGCCTGTGCACTGCCATCTTGTCCTAGCTTTCTCTTTTGTGTGCACTATGAATTCGTAGTTATCGAGCACAAGTTTGGGGTTCTTTTGTCCAGGCAAAATGTATATGGATTCTAAAACGAATATTTAATTAGAATAGCTCAACGGCACATGCACACCATTATATTCTGGGTGCCGTTCTATATGCGGCCTACCGAACATTCACTGTTCTAGTATGTGGCCTACTGAACATTCAACGTTATAGCAGTGTTTAGGTAAGTTTACTCGTTCGCCTGTGGTTATATAGCGTGCGTCCTACCTTAGAAAATATAAGGCTATAATTCAGTTAGGACAAAACAAAAAAAAAGTAAATAAGCATGGTTACCTACATGATTTATTGTGAAAAGAGAAATTGTTGCCTATAAACCATGCGAATATCATTTAAAAATTAATATCATTTAAAAATGCCAACTGGGGTTAGGACAAAATAAAAAAGTAAATAAGCATGAATACATGATTTATTTTGAAAAGATAAATTATTGCCTATAAACGATGCGAATATAATTTAATAATGTAGGTATATCATTTAAGATGCCAACTGGGTCGTTATTATTTTATCTGTACAATTATAATACAAATGGGACCCCTGCTCTTGCTTTCAATAAAGAACTGAAGATACAAATTGAAAACCCACCCTTTTTTATACCTTTATGATCGTTTAGTTAATTATATTCATAATAATGTATCAACCTACCGGTAGGGAATCGTTTAGTAAATTATATTACCAACAATAAATAATACATACAAATTAAGGGTAGAACACCTAAGCGCTGGTAGGTCGCATACTACACTAGCACCCTATTCTGTCTAATTTAGTTAAGAGTTATTAAATATAGGAATCTAAAATGTACATATACAGGGTGTCCCATGATCATATGCGTGGCTCTACCAGGTGCCCCCTACTGAGATTGAGCCCCTTAAAGGTTATCGAATACCTAACGGTTACCCTCTGATATCGTTTTTATTTTGCTATTGGTTTTAATAATATTGGCGTAATTTTCATTCTATGTGAGGGAGGACCTTTACTATAAAGGTACTTTGCGACTACATAACCTTTTTTACTTGTAGGCACTTTTTCAACAGTAATAATTCACTGTTATTTCCGAGCAAAAAGATACTTTGACCAATTTACAAAAAAAGCATTCGATTCTGAGAAACTCTTTGTAATATGATGAAAAATTCCAGCAATTATATAATTTTTTATTAGGAAAAATTCTGTAAACGAAACAATAATGTAGGTTCTTAAGAGGCTACGATACTTATGAAATCCGCCCGAAATGCCCGACTCAATTCAGGACAAACGTCGCTCGATTAGATATGCCTATCCTTTTCCTTCCTCTGGTCCCCACGACTCCCCACTCCAGCCTGCCCCTTCATAGTGCTACGATTGAGGGGCAGGCCGGCCGTGGGTACTACACTGAGAAAACTCTGTCACTTTGTAAAAAAACCCTGTTTAATTCAATATGAGATATTATTCCTCAAACTCAAGCAGAAGCTTTTTTGTAACTAACAATAATCAATTCAATTTCAATTGATATTGAATTCTAATGAATAATTTAAATGTAATATTTTATTTCAATAAATAGCGTGTTCTGGAATTGATTCTATAATACTTCTTTTCTAAGCACATTCTTTTGTCAGAACAACATAACGTTTCATGGTGTTGAATTGAATAGGGATACATTTAACTGTTCATTATACTGAAATTACAACTATTGTCACTGAATTTTTGCTGGATTTGTAATACTTAATTGTGGGTACTAATATCAATTATAGCCATTCACTTGCAGTGTTCATTATGACTACGAACGATATAGAGTGTAGGGTTGATTCAAAACCTTTAATTTGCGATCACTGTGTGCACTCCTAAGTTAACCCCCAGTTAACCCTGAAAAAATCAGCTTGTTTTAAAGAATTTTTTTTTACCCTTATAAAGCACTTTAGATAGTGGTGATCTTTTACCTATATCTCGTGAAGTATTGAAGTTAAAAAAAAAACTTCATGAGAGAAAGTTGTAGAGAACGTAATAATGTATACATAAGAAGAAAAAAAATTGTACACATGAGAAGAAAAAAAATTGCAAAAAAATGTTTGCAAAACCACTCCTATTGCGGGGTTCGTAACACGACTTCGACGGTGATTTTTTGGGGTTATACTCAGGACGCTACCCACAACCAACCCTGAAAATATCTACCTGTTAAGAATCATTTTTTTTTCTACCTCTATAAAAAAATGACAATTTGCTTGGACTATGATTACTTACATTGATGAATATAAAAGTTGCAATTAAGTTTTTTGTTCATCCAATGAATTATAATGTTTTTTCAGTTGCTTCTGGGGTACTCTTATATAGTTTGGAGTAGTCTGAGGGTGAGAATTATTATTATTCAAATAAAATAAATTTAATTGTTTAAATAAAACATAAGATATTTTAAAACCGAGGTTATGCTTTCATTGTAGTATGCCAATTTTAGTATCGAAGTGACAATACGTCTTCTTAACGGAAATTCAAACTATTTTAAACTTATTGGTTCATCTGCAATTACGTCAAAAGTATAGATTATATTGTTGGGACCACATGGATTTGCTTGTATATTTAAAGTAGGTAATGGAAAAGTGACTATATACACGAACTCACTAAAATCACAACAGTCTTTTTTTCCTGTGTAGACGTGTAGATAATATGAAATAATAACTCGTGCCGGCCGCCGCCGACGGCCGCCGGGGTCACACGAGTCTCGCCGATACCGACGAAGAAGCGCGAATATATATTTAAAAAACGGCAGTGGCCTGTTTGCTTTATTGCAAAAATGATATTTTTCAGGGCGTTCACTTTTCGTTGGCAACACACTGCATAGCTTTTTGGCGTCGAAGCAATTTTACTATTATTTTTCATATCAGCAAAGGTGCATGCTATGAAGGGTTCGTGTATAAAAAAAACTTGTAATTGCTCAATTATAAAATATAAATTAACGATTCGATTACCGAATTCTTCTTGAACCACATTAGGGTCAGTTGAACATCTATTAATGTTTGATTGGATAATTGTTCTGCATAATAGTGTTGCTACGACTAAAAAAGTGCGTCTAAAGTCTACTTCTTCAAAATGTTTTATATAACTAGTAGGTATTCCATATTTACATTTGTGTAATAATAAATAAATCTAACTAAAAACTTTCTACACTGTAAGAGTTCACTTTAGAGGGATTAGAGTGAATAGGCCATATTATATCACAACGGTTTCGTTAATCTATAAAATTACATCCTCAAGGACTAATTTATAGAGTTACGAAACTGGTCTCCCTTTTTAAATAAAGTAATAGTTGTGAGATAATAGGAGCTATTAATTTCTAATCCCTTGTAAATGTTCCATTCAAAGCCCTGTTTTTCCCAGAAAGTTTGTTTCCCAAACCCTATGCACCTGCAGTACTACTTATACCTAAATCCGAATAAGTGTGCAAAATGCAAAATATGTAGGTACCCCTCTCTCAAATTCTGGAAACCATATTAGGTACCTACGGGAATAAAAGCACTCAAGCCCACAAATTACTCCTATTGGTTTCACTACATGTGACTGTTGTGACATCATTATCAAACATTATAGGTATTCTTGCCCTGACTGCGGTTCAGTTTCAGAACCTTATTCTGACAAATCTGAATTATCGAACATCCTAGAAAATGTATTAAAATGTCATAAATTCGACAGACTGGAACAATAAAATGTACTATTTTTATTTTGCCCGATTTTCAACTCCAATGACTTTCGAACAATCTTCTAACGAAGAAGTTTCTAAAACTGACTGGATGTCAGAATTATTATCGTTCCCTCTGGAAAGTATATAAATTAGCTTTTATCATGCAGCGATTTACATAGGAATTCGTTTTCAAAAAATGCTTCACATGACCCATTTATTTGGCAAAATTATGACTTGTACCTATCACATTTTTAAAGTAAAAATCAAGCGCACAATTTGGTCTAGAATTTAAATTTACTCTTTTTGCACGACCAGGCCATTTTATGCCCTAGGGATTAAACCATTTTACACAAAAGCAAAAAGTAGGTACTTTGTGAATAATAATTATTTATTTTCTAAAATTTATTTGTGGCGCAATGGATTAATAATTATTTATTTATAATTCCTGGAGGAATAATAATAATGAGTATTATTATATGCCAGTCGACATACATAATGTCGCGGTAGAAAATATTTTCTTCGGGTACTCGGAAATATAAATATTTGCTAACATACTAACATTCAAAACAAGCGAAACACAAATAAGGGAGACTGAGACTAATAAAATGAAAAATGAACCATCTGATATCGATTGAAAGTTCTCCTGACGTGGTTTCCGAGCCCGGTGAGGTACGCCGAAGTAGGGGGAAGTAGGGGAACCACGAGTTCCAGCGAACGCCCGCCCGCCCGCCTATCTCCGTACGTCTAATTCCTGCTCGAATGGCCAATTCACGGATCATTTTATTGCCGGGCAATGGGTTCGTAGTTTTCAAATCATAGCCAAACGAACAAACGTATCGACTTGAAAGTAGTCTTAAAATAATGTTATAGAATGCCTCAATCGTCGTTGTGTCCTTCGAATTATTTTTGAGTGGTGGAAATACTCGAAATTCTTAACCGAATATAGTCGAATTTCGGGTATGTTTGGCATTTTTTTTTCACAGTGTCGCATTAGTCCTGCACAGTTCGTGATACACAACGACGATTCTTCGTAGTTTTATCTAAGCCACAAAAAAAAATCAAGTGAAAATATTAAGAAATGCAAGTAGGAGATGTAAACTACGAAACCCTTGAAAATGGGGGGTATCGTAGCGCCTTAAATGGGTTTAAAATAGTTAATTCAATTTGAGCGAATAACTAGACTATAATATCCAAGTTACTCTCTTATTGGTCTGGCCGTGTTTACGCGGCGAGTAAAATGCAGGGCCGGCTCTTCCCTCAGTCGAGTTTCCTGCATAGATGGGATCGCGGGCATACTTGTTGCAGAGTCTCATATATTAGTCCGACCCTGGTAATCGATCGCAACGAGTCCATCTGATTTTGTTTATATCTACTGCCGCTGTAACTTGGATAGATTATATATAAGATTTTAGACTGAAAACTTGACTTTATTGCTTTTTACCCACATTAAGTTATATTCCTAAAATTATCATTTAACAATAAATTGTACTGATTTTGTAAATTTACTGTTCCTACTTGGTCTATAAATAATATCCTTAATAAATCGCTTATTTTGGCTAACGTGGCAACGTTGCACGAGCTATTTGTGATCAATGCGCATTTGCATTATTGTGCCCCATCAGCTGATCCAGAGTTCGTTGAGATTTCGCTGGTTTGTGTTTATGTGTTTCGAGTGTTTACTTTTGCATTATTCTTGTTTTTTGAGGAGATTTAGGGTTATTGGACAAAAGACATATAGTTAAGTTAGTAATTAGTGAGTTAGTGTAGTGATTTAAGAACGGTCAAAAATCGGTCGAGACTGTGCTTATACAGGGTGTGTCATTAGTGGGTACTCGGAGGATAGCTCCTTTATTATAAGTGCTGTAAAAATGAAAATTATTGAATTTGAATTGAATTGAAGTTATTTTTCTAAACATGTTCAATATGTCCCCCATTCTTATCAAAACCAAGCTCATTTTTTTTAATTTTTCAATGCACAGGTATGACTGATTGTTGTGTATTAGAAATCAATGCAGTTTGGGTTTTTAAAATTCTCGAACAGTCCTTTTCCAACTTTTTGCAGAAAATCTGATCTCAGGAGGCAATGGAAAAAATGACATTAAATAGTAAACAATATTTTCATTAAAAATAATGAATTATTCTCAAGATGAACTGATTGACATGATATTGTCACACAAGTTTACGTGGGAGACGCGTGGTGCAGCTTGAAGACTGCGCGCCTCCACCACGTGTCACAACTGAGTGCCTTCACACGGAGCCTTTACCATGTGACGCACTACTTGCGTGTGCCGGAGGGTTGGATTAACCCTCACAGCTTGCCGGGATCACTGGGGGCGGGAGTCGCGAAGCGCAGAAGAAAGACAGCAGGTACAAACTAGGGTGATGTTTATTCTTGCACTCACAGATATGCCTCTAACAGTATCTGGACCAAGGCGGAGGTAGCGCGGACTGTGGACCGACGCGACCGATAGTACGTACAAGTGACCGGGACGCGAGCTGCGCCCTTGACCCGACGCGACGGCGGGGTGCCGCTACTGACCCACTGACGTCTTCAACAGTGCCAGGGGCGCTGTCGTCTGCCCCTCGGAGCCCGACCTGAACAAGGATGATGTGTAAATAGTGATTCCATTGGCAGCGATTGTTTTTTTGAGTCGAAGAGGCCCACAGTAAACCACTTTCACCAAACTCTCAGGAACTAATTGCCTGGCCTTTTTACTATAACTTTATGTGACACAAGTTTTCCCGAAAACTTTGACGGTTGAAAGGTTGGATCGTGGTTGTGCATATTCCTGAGTTCCACAACATTGCTGTGGGAATAAATGGCCGCTCTGCATTTGGTCTTTTTGTAGGTTTCCGTACACTGCCATCTTGTCCTCGATTTCTCCTTTGTGTGGACGAAGAATTCGTAATTATCATGCACTAGCTTGGGGTTCTTTCGTCCAGGCAAAATGTATATAGTTTCTAAAATCAATATTTACTTCAAAAAAACAACAATCGAACCTAATAACTACAAGTTGAAATTCTGAGAGAGGTTCCAAGCCATGAACTATACTTGGAATGTTTCGAAAACACAGGATTTATAATAAAAAATTAACAATAAGAGATGAAAAGAAAACACTCGTGGAAAAAAAACGTAAAATATATTTTGGCTTACAATTCACTTTTCCAGAATGTATTGGGTGTGTTACGTTTTTGATGGTATAAAGCATGGTAGTAGAACTTGCAAAATTAATCAACTGAGAGAAAAAATGCTGTAGAGGTAGTAGAAGCCCTTGAAGTGGGTTACATTTAGTAGGTGCATATAGTATACAAATACTAATATTTTTCTATATTTATCATTCTAGTAATGTGATAAATCATGGGAAGACTGCCAATACACAATGAGCCTTTTTGACTAGGTTAAAGTTAGATAATTTGTATGTGATTAAAATGGGAGAACATGTTCAGTCCGTTCCATGTAGTAAACCCCGATTTTCTATGAAGGCAGGTATCACATAATTTTTTATTGAAAAATTTTTTACAAATTTTTTTAATTATATCGCCACATTTTGGATGGATCAACCCGAATTGCCCTGTTGTCATAATTTTATTGGATATTTCCAAAATATTATAGTCAGCTATTTGCCATCCAATCAAAATTTGAAATATGACATTATTTTGACAGCTCAAAACGTGAGAACCAGCAGGACGTTGACAACAACCGGCGTTTTGGAGGGCATGACGTCACTACTTAGAAAACTTGACCTTAATATTTCATTTTAGCGCCTTTCCCGGTCATACGAGAATCGGAAAAAATATTTTTGAGATTTATTTTCAACATACTTATAACTTACAAAAAAATACCGTGAAAAGGGCCCATTGGATATCTACACCACCATAGAAGGGTCACTTGACCGCGGCACTTTGATCTCTGCGACTAAAAGCGGCACCGTCGCAATGATAAAGGCCTGCCAGCTGGCGACGCGAAACGTCAGTACGTCATCCACAGGGAGGTCGGGAGGTTGCTTTTTGAAGTTGTTTACGTTTACTTGTCTGGCGATTTTCCTGTTTTAAAGAACGTTTTGTTGTGTGTTGGACTGTGTTTTTTAGTAATATAGGACGTGGAGTTTTATTAATAAGGCGGTAAAACAGCAGTGGTTCAGAATAAAGTGATTAAAGTTCAATTTTAGTTTGTAGGTTTTAGGTTGTGTCTATAGTTTCGGACTAATTTAAATCATGCCGTGGACGTGTTCCGTTCCCAACTGCAAGGGAAACTACAAAGGCGGTCCTAATGTGTCCGCTTTTTCCTCCATAAAGACCCCATTTTAAGGGAAAAGTCGGTTAAGGCCATCAAAAGAGATTTTGTTCCTACACAGTTTTCCAGGATTTTGGTTTGGACTGTTGGAGAGTGTTATACCTAACAATTTTACGTGATTAAACGAAACCACCTTGAAGTCAGTAAGTTTTATGGTTTTATTTATTCGAATTTAGTTGTATCTAGGCAGGCAAATAAGAAATAATTGGCATTTACGAAAATTTTACCGGTAGATATCTAAATGCACCAAAACCCCTTGAAAAATGTGACTTTCACTCTCGTAGATTATTATCCGTGTTGTAAAACCATGAGCTATATATGTAAACAATCATTTTAAAGTGTTTTTTTTTTACCAAATTTACCAAGTTGACACCTTGAAATTTGAATTTGGAGCCTTAGGCTCACCTCCCTTGGATGACTCATCGCTTTCAGCTGGCGGGCCTTGTTATTGCGACGGTGCCGCTAAAAGGCTTGCCGCACAAGAATCGCATCTCTTGGCCTACGTTTATTAGCACTTTTAGCTTCAAGAAATCAAATGCCATGATTTGATTGGTTTGAGTGAATATTTAAATAAATATTTTTAATTTAGATTTGCATTTTTAATATAAAGGAATAGGATTTTTTTATAAACTATTAATTTGGCTCTCCTTCAAGCCTTGACAATTATTGATTGTTTGCATCAAATGAGAAAAAGTGTTTATGAACCTCAAAATTTTTTCAAAAAGTTTTTTAAATACAACGTCGAACCCAATCCCAAATATCACTTTTTTCTGAGCAGCAACTTTAGTTTCCTTTGTTTGCTCAAAATCCAGTAGTTTTAGGGCAAATCAACAAAAGACATTTTTTTTGTGGAAAAATGGATGGACGATAATAAGATGTCGACTTGACCAAAAAAGTATGAATGTAGAAATTATTTTTGACCACTGTGTAAACCGTGGTTTTATTTTTATTTTGTATTTTAAATACCTATATTATATTCTTATTCGTAATATATTTTTTTAAGTGTAATCACCCATAATCTAAACTATTTCAATTATCAGTAACAATTAAATATCATCTAAACAATAAATACTTCCAAAACAATAGTGTGCGCAAAAGTACAAGCGCGCTACTGGATTCATACTGTGAGAGAGCAATCCTAAAATTGACCTGCTCAGTAATAATCGGCCGTCGCATGCATTAACACTTTGGATACCCGCCGTCAAGTTGTTGTTGATTGAAGTGTGGTTTTCTGTGATTTTGAGATCGGGAAAAGTCCTGTTTCTCGAGGTGATGTTGATATGAATGATAGTGGTGCTTTTGATACACCTGGCTTTTATGAGTAAGTCCGTACAGATCTGTTACCGCACATTTGGTGCCGGCACAATGGGTGCGAAAGCCTCTGTCCATTTTGGGGACGAAAGCTTGTTCCTCGAGTGCTGACTGGTGAGATTAGAGGCCTCACCTGGGGCTCGATGACACGAATAAACATGTGGGGTGCCAGTACCGCACCCCGTGTCTAATTCGTTGGGATGCTTTACTGTTTAGCGGCAGTTGAGTATCCGGGGAAGCCTTTACTTATTTTAGGTGACACTAGCTAGTCGTCGAAGATATTATATGATAGTAAAATGCTAAGAAAGATATCCGATATGACGGACGCATGGAGGTTAACCGGGAGTAAAGGGGCTAACAACCCCCGGTGAGTATACCATAATTTTATCAAGGTAGCAGGTCAGTAACTGTTGCTTTTGTCTTTTTCATATGCCCGAGTTTGTACAACAATATAAAGTATTTAGCCGTCGAGTGAATTTGCATTGTGAAGACCCCCTGATTGAGAGCCACTGACAAGGTAAATAATCTACATTTAAAATGATTTTTACATTCAGGTGTGGGGTAAAACAATCAATTCACTCGAATGGCATTTTCAAAAATTGTTAAATCCTAAGGTACCTAAATTGCCAAAAAACTTAATTAAAATTATGAACTCGTATACTGTTGAAATTTAATCGTTGCCCGTGGGCCGCTGAAAGTAAACAACTTGAGGAAAAGAGGCATAATACCCATTCAGTTATCGACAAAATAAGAGTTCTAGTTTATATAATAACCCATTGAATGCCACCTTAGTCTTCAAGACTAATGAAATATAATATTTGGGTTATAAAGACGAGACTAAAAGCCAAATGATTAAAAGTGTTAAGACTGACTTATAAAAGAACTTTGTCGGGGCGACGGATTTTATTTTAATCAGTTAGTATGCTATCCGTTCGTATTACGATACGCAGTAGCCAAGTGGATAAGTCGTGAAGTGATATACCTACTGTCTCTTGTTTGCGGAGTTAGTTCTAGACTTTTAACTTGTTTTGAGTTTTTACCTGACATAAGAAAACTTGAGGTAAGTTTACATTGTTGTTAGGTATATCATCTTGTGGTGGAACGATTTATGTTTTATAATTTATTTAAATATGCAACAAGTACAGTGCGCGTTTGGTTTAAGGATGGCGCAGGAAAATCGTATGGTTGTCCAAAAAAGAAAAAGGATTTGCGTGATAGAATCCTCTTCAGATGAAGAAGATTCAGTGCCTACCACCAGCTCAGTAGATCCAACCAATGACGAAAACATTATTTCTGAGTTGGCAGGGATGGTTAAAAATTTAGTGAGGACGATTGAATTACAAACAACTGGCAAAAGAGTTGTTCATGAAGAGACCAACTTTCGAGCTAATATTGTACCTGTATTCAATCCGGAAGATCAAGGACAAACTGTAGAAAGATGGTGCGACAGAATCGACGAACTCCGAAGTCTTTACAACTGGAGCGACGAACGAACGAACTACAACGCTTTACTAAAATTGGAGGGACTTGCTAAGACATGGTATCAGAGCCTACCGACTATTAGTTTCACCTGGGAAGAATGGAAATTAAAATTGAAATCAGCTTTTCCCTCTAGGCGTGATTTTTCCCATCGTCTACAAGAAATGACGCAGCGTACCAAACGAAGGCACGAGTCTTACATAACCTATTATTATGAAAAGGAAGCATTATTGAACCAATGCAAGATAGTTGGAGCAGATGCAGTCTCATGTCTGATAAGTGGAATCCCAGACCCAACGATACAAGCGGCTGCTCGAGCAAAGGATTGTGTAACTTGTGAGGCTTTGCTCAATTTCCTCCGGACTTGCGAGATGTCACCACCTGGCACTTCGGGTCAAGCACATCAAATTACCTACCGAAGTAACAAACCATCAACTAATGTAAAACAATTTGGAAAAAGACATCTCTTTAAGGCCAAGGAACGAGTCATTTGTTTTAAATGCCAGGGCAAAGGACACCGAGCAACAGAATGTAGAAGGTCAAATTTAAAATGTTTCAACTGCCAACGCTTTGGGCATCGAGCTCAAGACTGTACAAGCCGACAACCCCAGAAAGACCAAAAGGGCGGACCTACCACCGAAAGAGTCTTGTGACTAGAAACCCAAACCAACAAAAAGTACTTTAAGAATATTCTTGTCAACAATACGCCTCTCCGTGGTTTTGTGGATTTTGGATCAAGCTGTAATCTTATTCGGTTGACTGATGCCAAACGACTTGATCCCAAAATTTCTACGGATTGTGACGTCATAATAAAAGGATATGGTCCAAATTATAGTAAGGCTTTGGGCAAAATACAGCTAGACATCAAGATAGATGACGTCAAACGCTCAGTGAATGCTCTTGTGGTTCCAGATGATCTCCAAGAAATACCAATTTTAGTAGGTCAACCATTTACTGAACAGCCGGGTTTACTGGTACCAAAGGATAACCAAGAATTAAAATTTATTCAACAAAATCCCAAAGTAAACCCAAAGAAAATAGCACTCTGGTTAACAGACTCGGTTTTGATTCCTGCGAATTACGTGGCTAACTTGCCCGTGTATAGTAAGGAACCGTTTGAAGGAGATTTGTTAGTGGATGCTTGCTGTAGATCTCAACCTGGATGTGAGTATGCTATACCTCGAGTACTGATTCACGTTACTAAAGATACAGCTACCATATTATCGAATGGCGGAAGCAGAAAAGGAGAAAGTAAGAACCATAATCTCAGAGTTGTTAGGTGCAGGAATTATTCGGGAGTCTATGTCTTCATATGCTTCTCCAGTGCTGTTAGTGAAGAAAAAGAATGGAGAAGATCGCATGTGCATTGACTATCGGAAATTAAACATGAAAACTCTTAAGCAAAAATTCCCTTTGCCTAGGATCGATGACCAAATCGATAGATTAAGTGGGTGTAGCGTTTTCACTAGTTTAGATCTAACCTCCGGCTACCATCAGATTCCAGTGGAAGAAAATAGTAAGCCTTACACTTCGTTTGTGACCACCGAAGGACAATATGAATACAACCGTATGCCGTTTGGTCTTTGCAATGCCCCAGCAGTATTTCAACGTTTGATGAACAGAATTTTGGGACCCTACCGAGATATTGCTGCGGTATATTTGGACGATGTCGTGATTCCTAGCAAGACATGCAAAGAAAACTTAAATAGTCTACGCCTTGTACTTAACACTTTCCGCAACGAAAACCTAACGTTAAATCTTAAGAAATGTGTATTTTTGTCCTCATCAATCAACTATCTGGGATTTGAAATTGACGAGTTAGGCGTACGACCTGGACAAGGAAAAATTTAAGCAGTGAGACAGTTTCCACAACCCAAAAATGTTAAGAACATTCGCCAATTCTTAGGCTTAACTGGTTACTTTAGAAAATTTGTTAAAGATTACGCTTCAATTGTTAAACCACTAACGTTGCTCACTCGTAAGGATTGTATCTGGAAGTGGGAAGAACAGGAAGATAATGCATTCAGAAGTTTGAAGGCGAAGCTTACAGAACGTCCAATTTTAGCCTTGTATGATGTTAACGCACGAACAGAAGTACATACAGATGCGAGTCAGAGTGGAATTGCAGGAATTTTACTCCAGGAACATCACAGTCAATTGCGACCTGTAGCTTACAATAGTCGCCATACAAATAGCGCAGAAAGCCGATACCACTCATACGAATTAGAAACACTGGCGGTAGTCGAGACTCTACTTAAATTCAGGGTGTATCTACTTGGGATAACATTCAAAGTGATAACAGACTGCAATGCCCTTAAAACTGCCAGTGACAAAAGAGACCTAGTACCTCGAATAGCACGTTGGTGGCTTCAACTTCAAGAATATACATTCACCCTCGAATACAGACCAGGTTGCCGTATGCAGCATGTAGACGCATTAAGCAGAAACCCATGTGAAAGTGAGGTAGCACCACCAGAAAATATCGTCTTAAAGATCGAAGAAGTGTATTGGATTTTATCTGCCCAACTAAGCGACGAGAAGATTAAACTTATTCGGGAAGTATTATCAAAACCCCCAGAGACGGACTACGACAAAAATATATACAAGAACTACGCACTCAGAAATGGAAGGGTATATCGAATAACAGTATTGGGCGTTCAGTGGGTTGTCCCACAGGGTTTCAGAAATCAAGTGGTACGGTGGGCTCATGATGACGCCGGACACTACGCTTGCGAAAAGACACTGAAAAACTTGTGCCAAAAATACTGGTTTCCACGGATGCGGGAATATGTAGAGAAGTATATCGCCAGCTGTATACCATGCCTTTACAACAAGCTACCATCTGGTCGCCGTGAAGGTTACCTTCATCCTATTGCAAAAACACCTATTCCATTTCACACCGTGCACATTGATCATTTAGGACCATTTCAAAAGACAGCAAAAGGAAACATGTTTTTGATAGTTACCATAGACGCTTTTACAAAATACGTTTTGTTAAAACCAGTAAGATCGACGAAAACTAGACCTGTAATAACTCAACTAGAATACCTGTGCAAGACGTTTGGGCTGCCGACACGCATTATAACAGATAGAGGAACTGCATTTACTTCAAAAATTTTCAAGAAATTTTGCCTAAGGCACAACATTCAACTCATCCTCAACGCAGTTGCTACACCTCGGGCCAACGGTCAGGTCGAAAGGCTCAATAGAACTATTCTAAATGCTCTCGCTACTACGAGTGATACTGAAGATAACTGGGATTGTCACGTTGATAGTATTCAGTTTGCAATTAATGATACCGTCCACCAAATTACGGGGAAATCCCCAAATCAACTTTTAATGGGATATCCTCCACGAGCCAAAAATGACATTTTATCTGTGGAGCTTGACTTTCCTGTCATGACAAGGGACATGAATTCTTCTAGGGAAGAAGCTTCCAAAAAAATAAAAGAAAATCAAATTAAACAAAAAGAAAGTTTCGACAAAAGGAGAAAGAAAGCCAAAGCATATAAAACTGGTGACCTTGTGCTCATAATGAAGAATGCTCAAACAGATGGTAAGAGTAAAAAATTAAGGCCCAAATATGCCGGTCCAATGGTAATCATCGAAGTGCTGCCCAACGACAGATATAGAGTGCAGGATATGCCATCATCTACACGAAGTGCTACAAAAAAATATGATAATATTGTAGCAGTTGATCGGATGAAGCCTTGGATCCCACCGGGCGGGGTTTCTGATGATACCGACGATCATAGTGGGGAAGATGGTGTGTCCTTACCTACTGATTCAAATTAATTCAGACTAGGTTGCGAGGACGCAACATTTTTTCAGGTTGACCGAATGTAAACCGTGGTTTTATTTTTATTTTGTATTTTAAATACCAATATTATATTCTTATTCGTAATATATTTTTTTAAGTGTAATCACCCATAATCTAAACTATTTCAATTATCAGTAACAATTAAATATCATCTAAACAATAAATACTTCCAAAACAATAGTGTGCGCAAAAGTACAAGCGCGCTACTGGATTCATACTGTGAGAGAGCAATCCTAAAATTGACCTGCTCAGTAATAATCGGCCGTCGCATGCATTAACACTTTGGATACCCGCCGTCAAGTTGTTGTTGATTGAAGTGTGGTTTTCTGTGATTTTGAGATCGGGAAAAGTCCTGTTTCTCGAGGTGATGTTGATATGAATGATAGTGGTGCTTTTGATACACCTGGCTTTTATGAGTAAATCCGTACAGATCTGTTACCGCACATTTGGTGCCGGCACAATGGGTGCGAAAGCCTCTGTCCATTTTGGGGACGAAAGCTTGTTCCTCGAGTGCTGACTGGTGAGATTAGAGGCCTCACCTGGGGCTCGATGACACGAATAAACATGTGGGGTGCCAGTACCGCACCCCGTGTCTAATTCGTTGGGATGCTTTACTGTTTAGCGGCAGTTGAGTATCCGGGGAAGCCTTTACTTATTTTAGGTGACACTAGCTAGTCGTCGAAGATATTATATGATAGTAAAATGCTAAGAAAGATATCCGATATGACGGACGCATGGAGGTTAACCGGGAGTAAAGGGGCTAACAACCCCCGGTGAGTATACCATAATTTTATCAAGGTAGCAGGTCAGTAACTGTTGCTTTTGTCTTTTTCATATGCCCGAGTTTGTACAACAATATAAAGTATTTAGCCGTCGAGTGAATTTGCATTGTGAAGACCCCCTGATTGAGAGCCACTGACAAGGTAAATAATCTACATTTAAAATGATTTTTACAACTGTTTATGATAACGGTAGCTCCAGTTATTTATTGTATTTACTGTGGACGCAATTTTTAGTGAATATCGTTTTTGAAAAACAAATTTTAACACTTTATTTCAAAATTGTGGTTTACAACTGGGACACCATGATCCCTCATATGTTCAGGAGAGACGAGAAGCAAAGGGTAACGGTGGTCGGATTGCCTGGGCCGCATTCAGCAAGCGAACCTTCTATGGTTATACGTAGTCGCTGATCTACACTACATACGACATCTACAATAATTCTTGTATATGTCGTATGTGTATGTAGTGTAGTTCAATATTATATTGAATTGCCCAGAAGGTGTTTCAGAAATAAGTGCCATCCACGCGTCACGCTATACATGTAACGTGTTTTTTTCGTTTTACTCAAAGACCAAATAATATAGGTAACTTTTGAACGGATTGACCGATTTATTTAGATTTGGCATCACTTAGTAGGTAATTAGGTACCCTATATAATGATTTGATATGGTTAGGTTTACCGTATCCCTTAGGGTGTCCCTGCACTACGCAGTATGCACAATAATTTAATTACGCTTAAAAAGTATTTTTATGTATACTGAACCGTTCTAGAGAAAATCGTGGCAAAACCATGTCAATGTAGCCACAGAATTAGACGAATTATGTGATGTAGCCCAGGTTGTAAGAGAAATGAGTGCAGTTGTGCTATAAACTTTTTTATTTGCAAGCATTATAAGAAAAATACAGTGTTATAATATTAAAATATTTTTAAAATTTTAACACTAAGTATCTTTTTTATAAGGCCTCCAAATAAAAAAGTTTATGGAACAAACTGGTAATATTTTTCGGTATTATACCTACTGATCCTAAGATGTTGTGTATGTTAAACTGAATCACCCAGTATACGGTGTCGGTACGTACAACCTAGGGTACATTGACACGATTTTTCAGGATTTTCTCTGAAATAGTTTACTATACGATAAAACATAATATGCAGAATAAAATTATTTATCTACCTGTTGAACAGAATGAAAACTTTTTGTGGAAAAGCAAAATTTATATTTAAAAAAACTCAGGTGGCATGTATGTCAGAGGCGTCCGTCCCCTAGTGGCTACGGTAAACTTGACTATGGTCAGAGTACGCGCACGAACGTTTTCTAACCATCCTTGCCAAAGTCGAATGAAATCGGTAAATCCATTCAAAAATTATGACCAAAAGGAGCGCGCGGCTAAGTTTATTTTGCGCAAGCTATATACATTATTTGATTCAAAACTTGACACCGCAAAATTTTTTAAGCAGAAACTTTAAAAGTTCTACGTTATTTCGTTATTTGCCGCATATCTATATGGTAATAATTACCTTTTAAAATTACCTTTTTTAAAATTATTTTAAAAAAGGTGATCACTTTATAAATTTATAGGTACCTGCTTTACTTATAGTTATAAAAAAAGTAGTAAACTTCTGCAATTTTAGAATACCTACATGCTTCTTATCTACTTCACATCAGTTGCCTAAATGAATGAAAATTCAATATTCATGGAACATAAAAATGAAGCTGTAAAATTTTTATGAAACGCAAAATGATAAATATACCAGTGTTATATAAGATTAATTACCTAAGGATAAAAAAAATAGGTACCTAAGTGGTTACTTTTAGTGATTTCACCTTCAATGTACTGGGTAAGTCATCATATTTGGACCCCACCTTTTCGAAAAAAAATGTTAGTAACTAAGTTAGGCTTCTTCTAAATCGTCAGGATTTTTTATTAGCTGAAACAATTAAGAAATGCACAGTGGGAGAACAGTACCTACCCAAGTATTTTTTTAGAACAGCATGTCATGTAATATGTATAGAATTACATTTTTAAAGTCCAGGATAAATTTTAAATAATTTTATGAATGATCTATACCTAAATTTTAGTGTTTTCGAAATATCGAAGTTTTTGATTAAGGTTTTAATAATAATTATTAGATGAAATATGATAATATAAATGTATTTAATAAAATTTTATAGTATACTTTTTAATGTTTAATAAAATGTTTTAATGTTATAATATGTTATGTAATACCTACATGCTACATGCTAAACAAAATATATGTATTTTATGAATGAAAGAATGAGTTTTATTGGTATGCTATTTTTATTAAATTTAAAAAAATATATACCAAATTTATTTGTTTGAGAATTTGCCATAGGTGCACTTGCAGCGAATGTGTAAAATTCCACTAGTGTGGAAAAGTGACACTTTCTAAACTAAAATGAGTGTTGAAAAGTGTACTTTTAATTTCTTTGCTTTTCCGAACGCTTGTAGAAAAAATAGTGTTCCTAACTCTTGCGGAAAGTGTCTTTTCCACACTCGATTTCTTGGCTGAACTTCGCTACGCGTCGTTCACCCAACTGCAATCGCGTTCCGAAAAGTGGCGCTTTCTGCACTTGTTACTATACTGTTACTATTCTTATAAAAATGAATGGAAAATAAAATTATTTGTATCTCTGGTATTTTCAATACCCTTAAGATACTTGCGTAAGATGCGAGGTTTGTGAATTTTTAAATTGCACGAGAACATTGCTACCGGCAACGCGTGACGACGCTTGCCACGATCCATATTTTGCGTTTTATTTTTTTTTATTTTCTAAGCAACCAAACAGCCTGACAGTGGTTATTATGACACGATTGTTTATTTGACTGTAGGCCGGCCACTAGACGCTGGTGGCGTTAGCTGTCAGTGATTAGGCTCCAGTAATTCAATTACAGCTTAGTTATACGGAACGGCAAGTAAGTTCAGGCACCGCCGGATAAATGGCGATGACTTCACTCATCTCCGAAAGTAGGAGGATTGTTTTTGTGAATAGTTATTTAACCGCAGCTAATTCATATTAGTAAAATTATTCCAAGGTATTCTTAAAAAAGTCACAACTCCTTTTAGTCCTACGTTAAAGTTTCGTTGATGTGAACTAACTGCGATTGAATGAGTATTCCCAGAACAAAAGCAATGGTCGGGTGATGGCGGTAGCATGCGATGGGAAGGAACAGTACACACTGTGGCTACAGAAAATATAGGCTACTAGCGTATATTTTCTGTTACTGTGGCGCTCTAGCGATTGTGGCAACTGGGCGACTCAGTCTTGTCAAAATCTTGAGTACAGGTGTGTGGACTGCGTCGTGTAGTTTCGCGATTCGCGAGGCCATGAACTTGTACCTATTCAAGTTGAAAGTAGACAGTGATAGAGTGATTTAATTTTGATAAATATTTGCACATTTTGTGCTCAGTTTTATGTTTTGTCTGCTACTTCATTCTCTGCATCCATTATGCGAAAGTAAGAGCTCCCTACGCTCCTACACACCCACTAATTACTGTTGATTGACATTGAAAAATCAAAAAGATAATAAATTCACTTAGTAAGTAAACTGGCACTCCGCGCCCCGGGGTCGGTAGCCTGGACGCGCGAGCTTAACAGCTGATCTGGTGAACGCCGTTAACAAGGGGTTTTAACACACTTCTGAAAATATTTTTTTCTTTTTTTTGGTTGATTTTGAATTTTTTAAATTTCGAATTCGTATTAAACTACTTTTTCCCACCTGTGGTTAAAAATTTTTACATCATGTCTGAATCACCCTGTATAGAGTGGCGCTCTGGAACACCCTGTATATATATTTCACAATGTTTTTATTAAACTTTTGTGGAAAACATTGTATGCGCTTAAACTTCGTTTGAAAATGTCTAAAAATACGTTCTTATAACACTTTCGCATGTCTGCTTGATTAAAATAGTGTATTCTGTAACAAGTTAAGGATTGGCCCATATTCAACACGAGCAAAAATGTTTGTAGTGTAGTGCGAGCAAAAGGTAAGAACTAATAACGGTTCGCGAGTGTGGAACATGCCATTCCAAACTTATTTTTAACTATATACATTCTCCAACAAAATTTTAGAAACACACAAAAATTAAAAACGTCAAACAAAGTGCCTTATTTGTAACGACATAACCATAACAACCGAACCAAGATACTTAAGAGGGGGTTGCCGACAGCGAAAGTAACGTTAGATTTCGTATTTTTTAAGTTGTACAGCTCTTAATATAGGTACAGAGATAAATAATAGGCACCTAAACAGCTTCTGAGTGAATTATTCCACGCAGTGTGTTGGAATTGAAACTGCTCCAACATAATTTTTGTTGTAAAATATAGACACGAATTTGCAGCATATTTTCAGTTTTAAAAATCAAGGTGTCCTTTTATTTTACGTGTAGGTAAAGTGCCTTTCTTGCCTCAAGGTATCGAAAAATGTCATTAGAAAAAGTTCGATTTAAATAATCTGTAGACCAGATGGAGTGAAAAAATTTTTTTCGCACAAACTGGCCAACAGAAGATACATACCTACCTCTTCCTTTAATTTTATAAAAAATGAACATAAAAGTATGTACCTAACAAGCTCTTCGGTAAGCTCCCGAGATAAAATAAAAGACAATCTCAAATTTGCTTAATTTATTAAATTATTTTGGAAGCGTGTCATTTATAAAAATCTTTCGTAAAAAAATCCCGCAAAAATTCTTCCCTTGGCAAGTACATACCTACCTCGCATCAAGCAAAAATTTTAAAAATGACGAGTGGTACTAGTGAAAACGCCCCATTTTTTAATTTATCGCCTAGAAGGTTTATTGGGTACATGACATGTTTCATATAGTCACCCATTGCATCTTGGGTACTACTTACAACTGATTACATTTGGTCTTGGTGGTGTTGTAACGACGTTATCGAATTTTTGTTCAAACTCATCCCCGACCCGACTTACAGCTCACCGCCAAGACCATGTCGGCAAACGTTAACTCTCACTGTCCACTCCGATTCTAAAGTGGTGCGTTAAGACCGCCCAACCGCCGATAGGTGGCACCTCAGGTATACATACAACCGCCGCAGTCTAGGTCTCGGGCGATAAGAGGTCGGCCACCCGGTGTCTTCCGGGAGACAGTGAAAGGAGCGCATAGTGAGTGGGGCTATTTTGAACCGAAAGCCGAACCGTGGAATAAAGTAGTGCCGGGAGAATACTAGAGCTAGAGAGAATCATTAGTTGTACATAGCTTTCGGGATAATACATATGGTAATTTGGTAATTAGTGACATTAGTGTTTGATTTCATTCCCTTGCTTGACAAACTCTGAACTGAGAAAAACCACTCCAACAACAACAACAACACTGTAGGTATTAACCTTCATGTTCAGTGGAGATGTCATATTCTCATGAAATTTGATCTGTCTCGCTAATGTTCGATGAACTGGATAAGCTAGAGTCTCCCGTCTTCTTCTATGTCTTCCTTTTCTTTATTCAATTTTATTTTAATTTTGTTTTTATTCATATTTCTACATTTTATAACATGGGGCATATTTCACAATTGCTGGTGAAAAACGCCTCACCTCAAAATTTGAAAAACGCTCAAGTCAACATCCTTTGTAAAATCTTATAGGTTAGAATATTCGCTATCCAGTAAAATCGGAACCACCGTATTAATAATTCATTTACCCGTTAGATAAACTCGACCAGTGGTCGACATTCAATGAAACCATAGTTTCGCCGGACAGTCGCAGTTGCCAAAGATTCACACGATATTGTGAATTAATCAGAGGCGCACACTGAGACGTCTATTAAACAGTAGCGGAATTATATCACTGGGGCGACAACGGGCCGACACCCGTACGCCGTACGGGTCAGTACATTTGTTATTAAATAAAAAAACTGGTTGATCGCTTTGGCAGAAGATTTTTTATACAATTTTCGAATGCCTCCTAATGTTCATATTATCTTTTAAGAGGAGAAGGGGAACTTTTTAATTTTTGCTTACGGGCCCTAGGTACTGAAGCACCGCCACTGGATGGGGCGTATTACACCGTTTTATCCTACCTATTGATAGTGGCATTAGTGACACAGGCAATTTTTTGTTCTTTCTTTTAATTCAAAGATACGACTGTATAATATGGGTCAAACAATAATAATCAATATTAATTTTTCTAAAAATTCTAGTTAAACAATAAACTAACTTTATTATCATTATATTTTAGCTAATTTTTGCTTCTAATACGTATGCACAACAGCATAGTAAAACTACAATATATCTGGCCTTTTAACAAAAACTTTTTTTGAAATAAGTTTCTTAGCCAACTTCGACGAGTGAAAAGTTGGTGTATGATTGTGCGAACGTCTGAGTTCCACAACGTTTCCACTTGTATAGAGGACTGCTCGACACCGGGACTTGTAGACTCCATTACACTGCCATCTTGTCCTGCTCTGCTCTTTTTGGTGGACTAAGAACTCATAATTGTCAAGCACCAGCTTGGGGTTTTTCAAGCCGGGCAAAATGTATATTGTTTCTAAAATAAAAATTTGCTATAACTACTATTGCTATCATCTCAAAATTGTGCTGTTTTGAATCGGATTTCATAAAGGGTACCGTTTCAGAGAGGATTTATCATTTATAAACGTGAGTGCCATAAAATTAGGATTTGTTTATGAACTTGGAAATAAAACAAGGTTTCTATTTCTACCAAAAAATTACTATTATTTTATTTTGAAGGAGCCGTACTGTTCAAACAAATTTATTTTTATGGCACTCACTGAACTGGCTTATTCAAATAATGTGGTTTTATTTTCTATATGGGGTAAATAAAAAAAATGACGAAAAGGTGTTTTATGGAATAGAAACAAACTTCACTTTTTGGGCTTACCATTTAATTCTAAACAATAACTTTTCATAATACATGTTTTCTCTAAAAAATAAAAATATGGCTGCTTTACTCTGGAGGCTTTGTCACATTTTCAAACGTCCCAAGTATACGAAATGAGATTTTGCATTTTGACTTTAGAGGAATGCACAAACTTTTATCAAGAATAAAATTTTCTGATAAATGTAAAATAAAAAATCCCATATGCGTACGTTCTGTATAATACAGATCTCTTCCTCTCTGAACTTTTTGGGAGTGCTTCAATAAATTTCCATAGTGTTGGTCCATTGATAACTCACACTGTAATCGTCTATGTGCTGCTTCTGTATGATTGTTTGTATTGTCTTCTTCATTTAGTGCCCTGCTGTGTAAATTCCACATTTCGTGTGGGAACAGTGGATTTCTTTGTCCTTGCCTATTTCTCCTGCCGACATAATTGTCCTCAAAACAATCGAGTAGTGGTTCCAATTTTTCTGCCTAATTGAGAAATAGCCTCATCTACATCCTCATCTACTGGTACAGCTGTTACCATCTTTGCCCAAAGTGAAAAGGTGACATCAGTATTGCATCTGGAAGCCAGCCACACATTGCAAATTTGCTTTTTCATATTATGCACCAAGTAAAATCATCCGTTGGGTTCGACCATTTGGAAATGTTTGCATAATACCTTGCAATGCTGCAGGTTCGAAGTCGCTTGAAAGAACCCCGCACCAAATGCGGGGGAAAATGGCTCTCTGCCAATTTTGATAATTTTCTGGGATATTGTAGTACAAGTCACTATAAGTTACACGTGCAAGTTTAAATTAGGTTCTATGTCTAGTTTCAGAAATATGAATTTTTGAAAATCATAAAAATTGCTGTTTTGCTAAAACATAGTGAGGTTCACTTATCCAAAAATATTACTTTTTAGAGGATTAGTAACAAAATAATAGCATTGCTGGTTTAAAGGAAGTCAAGTGACATGTCTGTCAGTCGGTCGTTAAGACAAGAGAAGCCGCCTATTGTACAGGGTGGTTCAAAAATAGCGACAATTTAGCATATTTTGCCAATTTTTATCATTGGTCCCAATTAGTGGGACTGAGCATTTTTCTTTAAAAATATCTGTATTGAGAATCTTTTCTTATAACAAGAATAATTTTCTTTAAAAGTTTTGACGTTCTTCCAAAACACTAATTTTTTAAAAAGTTTAGTTAAAATAGGTTTTACCCCTAATATACAGGGTGTCCCAATAAGGACTCCCGTCGCCGATATCTCCGGAACAAAAAGAGATATTTTAATTGTGGAAACGCCGTTCGCTAGGATGTGAAGAGGGCTTTATTCTTAACCTCTAAGCGTTCATTTTGACATTGGCGTATAGATGGCGCTGCGGTGGAAAGAAACTTTTCGATACTAGGAACGTTGGAACGTAGCGCATCTGAAAGACTGGATAATTTGGAGAAACTTTTGTTCTATGGACAATTTTCCTATTGTTACTAGTTTCTGAGATAACCGCTCTACAATGTCATTTACAAAAAATGAGCTAACTCGCTTAAAATTAACTTTAGAGGAAAAAGTTATTAAAAATGTCTTTGTAGTTCACTAGGACAAAGAAAATAGCGGCACTTGTCAAATTATTACACATCCGGTTTGACCGGAAGTACCGGAAGTGACCCATTTTTCAGTTCAAAATGAACATACTAGACAATTTTCCCTCAAAATTGGAAAAAATATGGCTAATAACAATAACACCTTGTAGGTACATGTAGACAACGACAATTTGGCTGAATTTATTTTTATTAACCGAAGGTGACATTATAGAAATTAAACATGAATGTTTACAATAAATATGTTCAAAATTATTTCCATACCTAAATACGAGCAGCGGCTACAACACTGTTTTTACCGCATTCTCCATAATAGTTTATGGAGAATCCATATTTTAATTGATCCTCATTATTATAATTAACCATTATTACAACCATTAATTGATCCTCATTATTATAATTAACCATTATTACAAAAATTAATAAACTAATTAGGTAAGAAACAAATTGACAACGTTAGAGAATTACCTGGGCGTTTGAAACTAAAATATCATATTGAAACAATAGACAGAGACAGAGCCACCTTCGGTTAATAAAAATAAATTCAGCCAAATTGTCGTTGTCTAGATGTATGTATATACATGGTGTTATTAATATTATATTACACTGGAAATTAAGTTTTTTCACTTTTGCGGGATAAATTATACAGTGTGTTCATTTTAAACTGAAAAATGGTCACTTCCGGTACTTCCGGTCAAACCGGATGTGTAATAATTTGACACGTGCCGCTATTTTCTTTGTCCTAGTGAACTACAAAGATATTTTTAATAACTTTTTCCTCTAAAGTTAATTTTAAGCGAGTTAGCTAATTTTTTTGTAAATGACATTGTAGAGCGGTTATTTCAGAAACTAGTAACAATAGGAAAATTGTCCATAGAACAAAAGTTTCTCTAAATTATCTAGTCTTTCAGATGTGCTACGTTTCAACGTTCCTGGGATCGAAAAGTTTCTTTCCACCGCAGCGCCATCTATACGCCAATGTCAAAATGAACGCTTAGCGGTTATGACGTCCTAGCGAACGGCGTTTGCAGAATTAAAATATATCTTTTTGTTCCGGAGATATCGGCGACGGGAGTCCTTATTGGGACACCCTGTATATGTTTGTTAATTATTCTTGAATGGATCTGCCAATTTGAATCATATATTTCAGTTATACTTTAAAGTAAATTACCCTACACTCGTGTAAGTTTCATTGATTTTCTATGTCTGGTTATTGAAATATAAATATTTAAAATTGACATGCTATAGAAAATATTATCCTATCTTATTTCTAACTATATGATCTTGCAGCGCAAAACAATTGCGCCGTTAAAAACCACTTGACCATAAACCGTGCGTGACTATTATAGATATGCGGTTTTCCACCTACTTTACGAAAATTCGGTGTCCAGATCCATATAAGTTGTACCTACTCTACGCTTCGTGACGATTCCACGAATATCTATAAATAGTAATTATCAACCCTCCCCGCAGAAGCTTTAGTTAGCTTATAAGATATCATTGGGCGTCCAGTTAGGTGTTATTATTATTTCGTGGTAGTAGCTGGGAGGGTTGATAATTACTATTTTTAGATATTCGTGAAATCCTTACGAAGCTTAGAGTAGGTAAGACTTATATGGATCTGGACATTGAATTTTCGTAAAGTAGGTGGATAACCGCATATATATAATAGTAACGCACAGTTTATGGTCAAGTGGTTTTTAACGGCGCAATTGTTTTGCGCAGCAAGATCATATTATTAGAAATACGATTGGATAATATTTTCTATAGAATGTCAATTTTCTATATTTATATTTCAAAAACCAGACATAGAAAATCAATGAAACTTACACGAGTGTAGGATAATTTACTTTAAAGTATAACTGAAATATATTATTCAAATTGGCAGATCCTTTCAAGAATAATTAACAAACATATATATTAGGGGTAAAACCTATTTCAACTAATATTTGTAAACACCCCCTGTGTAAAATACGATTGTAACTTTTTGTAGATAATCATATTAAGCAATTACTATAAGCCTTCCGCTGATTTATTGTATCAAAAAGGCCGTTTTAAGTGACTAATATTAAAAACATGAAGTATAAAAAACAAACTTTTATAAAAAAATTAGTGTTTTGGAAAAAAGTCTAAACTTTTGTCATAAGAAAAGATTCTCAATAGAGATATTTTTAATGAAAAATGCTCAAACCCACTAATTGGGACCAATGATAAAAATTGGCGAAATATGCTAAATTGTCGCTATTTTTGACCCACTCTGTACAATAGGCGGCTTCTCTTGTCTTAACGACCGACTGACTGACATGTCACTTGACTTCCCTTAAACCAGCAATGCTATTACTTTGTTACAAATCATCTAAAAAGTAATACTTACTATATTTTAGCAAAACAGCCATTTTTATGATTTTCAAAAATTCATATCTCCGAAACTAGACATATAGAAACTAATTTAAACTTACACGTATAACTTATAGTGACTTTTACTACAATATCCCAAAAAATTATCAAAATTGACAGAGAGCCATTTTCCCCTGTATTTGGTGCGGGGTTCTTTAATTCGGATTCAAAGTAGGCATTAGACTTTGCACCATCTGGACCACTCTGTCATAAGTAGACCGGCTTTTGTTTTTCAGAAGACAATAAAACATTGGATGTACTCAGTCATATTTTCGTCTTAGTAAATTGGAGAAAATAGACGGGGGCAAGTTTGAATGTTCCGCCAACGTACAAGGCTGAACAGTGTTGAAAGATGTGTAAGTTGTTTTCTTTTCCAAATATCAATATACCATCGATCGATGGACCACTATCTGACAGTAAAAACGTTTCTTGTGACCTCGTTGATGACGTGTATATTCTGTAGTAGTCTGCAGGAACTTCTAGACCCGTTACATTTACAGGATTTATTGGAGCAGCATTGATCTCATTTCTTTTCCTCCTTACATTTTTTTCATTTTTAATGTAAATTAATACTTTCATCTAATATTAATTTTTCCAATATTATTTAAGTAAATTTTTAAGATATTTCGTCTGTCCAAATGGACTTCTTGATGACCTGAATTTAGGACCCGGTTGCATTTCCCTACAGTGATGCCAAGTTAGAATGTCTAAATTAGTTAGGATTTCATAAAAAAATAATTATTAAATATAAGATTGTTAGGTAGGTTTGTCTATTTTTGTCATACATAAACATGCCATGAAAGTTATTATATTAATTTGTGATATTTCCTTATAAGAAGGTTGTTTTCAGTTTTTCGTAAATAAATTCTGAGCCAAATTAAATATCGGCGAGCCTAGAGATAAGGGCATATACATATGCTTAACCATGTAGAAATTATTTAATATTCGCAATTACCTGCATGGCCGGAATTCACCCAAGTTACCATACATTTATAAATACCTACAAAGAGGAAAGCCAGTAAGAAAACATAATTCGTTTGTTGAGAAGTAAGTATATTCAGCAAATCAAATGTGAATTTGTTAAATGAAATTTTAACTTGGCCTTCTAACTACAACTTTCTGTGAGATAAGTTTTCCAGAAAACTTTGACGATTCGAAAGTTGGTCCGTGATTGTGCCAACGCTTCAAGTCGACAATGTTGCCAGATGAGTAGACCACTGCTCTGCATCTGCTTGTAGCAGATTTCGCACATTGCCATCTTGTTTTTCCTTGCGCTTTCCTGTGAACTAAGAACTCGTAGTCGTCTAGCACCAGTTTGGGATTTTTCAAACCAGACATAACATATATGTATTCTAAAATAAAAATTTGCTATATTGGGTACCTATATCACGAAAATAAGGGGAACCATATATAAACATTTATTGAATAGATGGATATGGAAATAATCTACAACGAAGCACAAATCGATAACGATAAAGTGGTTTTCATATCAGACAGGATTTGAGGTATTCGTTGGATTGCACCGCCCACCGAATTTTTCTGGTAAAAATTAGACGAGATATTTTGAGTGAATCATTCCAAGTGTGCGCAAAATTAAGTGCCCATCATTGGTAACTCCATCATTATTAAAGATACAAAATTGGTTAAATTAGCAAATATCGAGTACTTGAGTTATTGACAAAGAATTAAAATGCATGTAACACCCTGTATATTATATTTTTATAAAAGATATATATGAATTTAGAATACAAATTGTTTTCCCTACAATGAAAAATTTCGGAGCCACACGGTCATACACAACTCGCTAACTAATCGGAAAATAGACTATTTCAAACATATTTTTGTTGGTGAATTAAGAATCACCTAAAGTATTAATTCCCCTAGAGAGACTTGACAATAAAATTGGAAATGTTTAAACAATCGTATTAGTATAAACAGGTTTTTGTTAGTTTATTAGTAGTTAGTTTATATAATCAAAGATTTTTAAAATTAAGTAAATTGCAGTCAAAATAGAAATAATAACTTGTTTAAAGTTCGGAACATAAAGTAACAGAATATGTATATATATATATATATATATATATATATATATATATATATATATATATATATATATATAGGTTTGTTGAAGCACCATATTATAGAAAAAAAAAGCGAACACCTCAACTCGTTAAAAAATTTCTGACGCTCGCCATGGAAACACTCAACGGCGACACTTGGTTGCTTCTCATGAGGAGGGAATATTGTCACTAGATCCACTGAAGGAGCACCCAGAGTTGAAGACATTGGTATACTGGCGATTTTCGCAGATTGGATGTTCAGGACTCCGCCATTTTATGTGACTTTGAAGCCACCCACGACTTATTACTGTACCATTTTATTTTTCCAACAATCCCGATCGTTTTCATGCAATTTCTAGCTTGATATTTGGTTTTGTTTCGTTCCTACATGCTCAAACGGTATGTCATCTTTTCTTCAGCAGTTTTATGACAAGAACTTACATAAATATCAAGCATATTTTTCGAATAAATGAAAACTCAGTTTTCCATGCGAAAAACCCAGGATGCTGAATGCTCTCTGATTCATACCTTATTATTGTGAAAATATACGCAACATAGTGCCCTTTGAAAGGAATACTGAATACATAAGAGTTGATTATTTTTATAATATGATAGTATACCAGCATTAATATCCATGAATACGAAACGGGAAGCAAATGTTTGGAGTTATATTGAATAAACTCTGCAATTTCTGTCTCCTGAACTGAATTTCAAACCTGTTTCAAAAATACAATACTTAATTAAAATCGAAGCTAAGATTTTTTTCCAAGAGGCGGAAAGTGACACTTTAGCGCGATAAGATAACTTTTCTGGTTATTAGGGGATGGAAACTGTACGAAGGGTGTACGAATAAATAAATAAATAAAAATACCACGGAGAGGCACTTCTATTTTAATAGTGTTAACAATTTCACATACAGCGAGCCTTGACAGGTACTACTTTTTTACCAACATGAACGGGAAGAGAGGGAAAAATGTAAATTCAATTTTCAATTAGCTCTTAGATCGTTCCTACACACTGGTAACAAGGAAAATTGTTGAATGTGAAATTGAATTTGAATTTGAATGTGCAGAAATATATGAAAAGTTAATACATTTTACATACATTGAAAGTCAAAACAAATTTTGATAAATATTGACTTTAGTGTTAAAATTTTAAATAGACCTCAAAAAAATGTTGGAAAATGCTATTAGTGATTTTTTTATGGGAAATCTGACAACGTAGCTTTATTCGGCACCTCCTGAAACTCCCAAGTTTTATTAACTTACTTCTAACACTAACATTTCTACAGGGCCTTATAGTTGGAAAAATTTAATTTTTCTAGCTTCAATTAAAAATCAGAAGTGCTTTATAAATATCTGAAAATCAGACAAACTTATTCAAAACAGTCCAAAAAATGTCCCATTAATAAATAATACAGCCAATAACACCCTTTTATCGTTTTAAAATAATGTTTAAATATACCATAATATTTAAGTATTATTTTAAAACGGTAGTATGGTGTTCGCTTTCCGTTTTTTCTATTAGTGGGTCCTTTTTGGAATGTTTCTATTAAGTTTACTCGATTTTCAGATATTTACAAAGCATTCCTGATGTTTAATTGAAAATTAAAAAAAAAACAATTTTCTCAACTTTAATGTCTCCTACAAATGTTAGTCGGTGATGCAAATTAATAAAACTTGGGATATTGGGACTTCATGGGGTGCTGAGTAAAGCTACGTAGCCAGATTTCCGATAAAAAATACCTAATGGCATTTTCCAAAGTATCGCATCGAAAAAATCATATGGCACATTTTTAAGCATTATTTTAAATGGATAAAACGGTGTTCTTTGCCGTATTCTTTATTAATGGGACTTTTTTGAACAGGTTTGCCTGATTTTCAGATATTTCCAAAGCACTCATGATTTTAAATTATTGAAAATAAAAAAATCAACTTTACCAAATTTAAGGTCCTGTAGAAATATTATCTATTCGGTGAAATAAATCAATAAATCTTGGGACATTAGGGTTCCAAGAGGTGCTGAATAAAAATATACTTTGTCAGATTTCCGATAAAAAATCCCTAATAGTATTTTCCAAAAAAATTGCACTTCCTACATACAAAAAATATAATCATCAAAATCGTGCAGCGCATTACAATTTTACAGGGGTGTTCCGGATCAAATTTGCACACCCAGAAGTATTGTTGAAACCGTCGGAAAAAAATTTTCCACATCAGTAAAGTGCCCTTTTTGTAGGTTTTACGACAAAATGTTATCAAGGAAACTTGTTCAGAATGAGAAACTGGGTAGGTTTGCGAAATTTCGAAAGTCAATGCCTACTTTGATTTTGGCGTTTTCCCAACTTTTTTTAGAAAACTGCCTTTTTTGCAGGTTTTACGGCAAAATGTGATTAGAAAAACTTGTTCATAATGACAAACTGTGTAGGTGTGAAAATTTTCGAAAGCTTAGTCCAACTTTGATTTTTTCTGCTAAAAATTAAAACGCACAAAAATCAAAGTAGACCTAGGCTTTTGAAAATTTTCACACCTATACTTTTCATTCTGAACAAGTTTACTTAATAACACTTTGTCGTAAAACCTACAAAAAGGGCACTTTCCTTATGTGGAAAATTAGTTTCTTCATAATTTCCAAGGCATACGTGATTTTTCGAAACTAAAATTGTCACAAATTAGTTTCAAACCAAGGGGGGATGATCCCAGAAGCTCAAATTTCAATTCGATTTTTTTTTGTTATTGAACCTTTTGTGTACTCAATCCGGGGACTCACTGTATATAATTTTAAGGACTCTAATTTGAGATAGAGGTATTTTAATTCAGTTATTAGTTTTTATATATTATGCAAAATATTTGGTATGCCTCCCGGAAATTTCAACAATGGTTCTGACCATAGACTTATAAGCAAGGGGAGATATAACTATTTACATTTTAAAGCAATCAGAGATCCTTTTGGTCTACTATTCATTTGGTTCCCCTGTAAATTCTCAGAGCGTGTGGTTGCCAGATTTTCGGTTATGTCCCCCAACCCCCTTTTCGCAGATATAAATGGGTACAGCTTATCTATTAATAATAACAGAAGAGCATATAAGCATTGTTAACCGAAGAATAATTGTTGCAAACGCAAACGCCGTAGGCATAATATATTTTGTGGTAAACTTGTTAAATGCTGTTTATTAATTTATGTATAATATTTTATGGAGATTAAGCGACAACGCCCCTTAATTCCCACTAGACATATTTCATTGTGACGGGTACCAAACCTAACGCTGTCATAAGATTTGTTTGCGACGTTTTTAGTAGTCGGAGTATTTCGATTTTCAAGCATTTTCAGGTTTTTACGTGTATTTTTTGCAAAAACGTGATATGAAAACTTTAAAAAATGGTGCGCCGGTGTCAGGTGTGCGGAAAGTTGAACTCTTAACTCGGAACCGCCTTTTCACTGGTATGTATTATTTTCGCTATTTTCACCATAATGTTTGGCCCTCTTCAGTAGCGTAGATAAGTAGGTAGTGGTAGTAGGTACTAAGTACTGATAAATATCCAAAGTACTGCCTTTGCTTTATGTTGATTTGGTGCTTTTAGTTCGGCAGTTATTTGAAATAGCAATTTGTTAACATTGGGAATATTTTGTAGGTTTCCCATGGATTCTGAAAGGAGAAAGGTGTGGTTTTCCGTTTTCCCTTGTCGGCTTAAATGAGAACCAGCGTTTACCAAAACACCCGGAAAATTGTTCGGATCATTTTCATCCATGCGAAATAGTTATAAAGGGATAAATGGTCCCCGGTATGTTAAACCTGGAGCTGATCAAAAATTAACTGAGCGACCTACGGAATTCAGGTGAGATATAGTATGCATTTTTAAAGTTATAATAATAGTAACTATAATAGAACAATAACTTGCAAAACATTTCATTTGAGGAGTTGCTTACTTCGTCTGGGAGCACATCTGCTTCTAAAGATAGGTAAGTAAGCCACCCTAACACTATATCCATAAATTAATGTAGTTTCATGAACGGAAAAACTATTATCTTCAAGCAAACAAAAACGTTGCTCTTAAAAAATCTACTAATTATTGAAAAGTAATTAAGAAATGAAAATTAATTAATATTTATTTGTACAAGAAAAAAGCTGTGATGTCTGATAATATTTTTTTATTTAATGTTCAAAAATAGATTAATATAAGTATAAAAATGTTAAATAAAATATAATGCATTTCATTATTTTTGACTACATCAAAAATAGTTTTTTCAGTCACAATACCTAAGTATACAACTTAGTCACTTTTGGGAATTTTCTTTAAACGCAGCAGGTCAAGCAACTACGTTGCTAAAAAATGCACATTGACAAATAATATAGCTCTTTGAGTGCAAGCGGAAAAAAGAATTTTGAAAATCAGTTAATAAAGTAAAAAAACGGAATTGACTCGAAAAGAAACACACTGCATATGAAATAGTGTTTTTTATATATTTTTTCTCTGCGATATGTAGGTACTAAGTATATACAAATTTTATTTAATTATAGAGAGCTATTCAAAAAAATGGAAGCACAAGCTGAAGACGGAATACAATCCTCTTCGTCAGCTACTATTGCTGCTTCTTAAACAGAGAAAGAGATGCAGAAGCTATTGCAAATTAGTTATTTATGCAACAAGGATGGAAACCACAACTATATTTTTGTACTAGAAATTGGCAATCAAGTAAAGATATATATTTGACTATATTAGGTTTAAATTTAAACTTTTTATTGCACATAGAACACTGGCAAGTAGCGATTTTTCCACTCCGGCGAGAAGAAGGAGAAATTTAGCAGTAGTACAAGAAACTGTTGGAAAGCAAAGAAAACGAAGTCACACCCTACAAATGACTGTTAGAAGATTGAAGCTCCGAATTACATCCCTGCAATCTCTTCTGCGTTACTTAAAGAAAAAATGTCTCATATCGGAGTCATCAGAATCCACAATAAAGGTAAAAGTGTTTTTGCCCTAGCGTGTTGTCATGTAACTTAATAATTCAAATGTAGGTATCTCTCAACCAATTACACTGTACAGGGTAGCCGAAATTGGACGCTTTTGGGTTTTTTTTTTCTCCTATTTGCCGAAAATATAAATATTTTCATTTTTCATTACAGGTATCAGTTTCGGGACCTGCCGTAGACGACTTTGAAAGATTATTAAAAGGACCTTCCACGCAAAGTATAATAATTCAAGATTCAAGTTTAAGGTCATTTGCACTGACATTGGCATATAGAAACCTTGTCTAAATGGTACAGATCAATCGATGGCAGTCCAGGATTCACCAACGAAGCACTTACAGCTTTAACTTTAAAACAAAAAGAGTCATTCAAGTCTTTGCTATGTAATCTTGCCGGATGAGATGTCAGTAAGGCGGCAGGTTGACTGCACAGGACAGAAATTTATCGGATACGTATATATTGGTACCAATATCGATGAAAATAGGTACTCTTCCCGAGGCCAGGGAAGCATTAGTGTTTATGATCGTGGCTTTAAATGGCTTTATTATCAATTTAATAATAATAATAATTCTCACCCTCAAGTACCTGTACCTCAAAAGCACATTAATGCTAGTGCAGAGGAGGGGAGGAATAATTGCTATTATTTCGTCTTCATTGCCTTTTGCAAAAACCATAGCAGTTCTAGGGCACTGTAGGCCAATAAGTAAATCTGACAAATATGAATATAATAATTAAAAATCACAAAAAATATATAAAATCAGAAACATATTAAATTTTATGTTGAAATAATAAATTAGTTTTTAGTTAAGTAAATAATATTGATAATTATAATTAATTACATGATATATTTTCACAACAGATATGTCCTGAGAACAAAATGGCAAAAAGAGACTTGCATCTAAACAATTTTTTTTTAGATATTATTGGATATTAGATTGATACAGGAATTTGTTTTATTTCCATATCGTAAAATAATTGCTAACTAATTTCCAGTATTTTGCACAATAACATTATAAAACATTGTTATTATGATGCCAGTTAAAAAATCCTTCGTAATATATTGCTTACCTTCGTCACAGAAAAACAGCAAGCGCTTGCTGTTTTTTTGTGCCTTTGTGGATCCAATGATCTGTATGATATGTTATATTATGTTATATTCGCTGTATTTTATATCCGCAATAGATTTTCTAAATAAACGATTGTAAAGTAACAGTAAGTGTTTCTTATTTCCTATTTTTACTGAAAAAATTAATATGTTGTAATATTAAAGTCAAAATATTATCTAAACATTTTTTAATGATAATTCGGTTTATTTTGCGCATATTATAGGTTAATGCCTAGATATACTCCAACCAGTATAACAAAAATCATAAAAATATAATGTTTGTTCCCAACTAATTTTATTATTTTTTAAAAATCTTTCGCCACTGGCGTATTAAATATCTGGTCGGAATTGTGTCAACCACAAAATATTAGGTTAGATGTCAACCTGGGCCGCGATGCTCGGAGTCGGAATTATGAAGTTCTCTCTCTTTTTTCTCTCTCGCACTCATAACAATGTTTGATTCAAAACAAAAGCCTATTCAACAATGAATGGTTGAGTCTCCCTTGTTCATAAGTCTATGGTTCTGACAGTCTCTATGTAGATTTGTGGGTAAATTCCTAACTTCAGCGCTGCCATCAATGGATTTCTGGTGGTGATAACTTCTCTTTCTATGCAATGGTACAAAAAGAGATGCCACTACCACAAAACACTCAAATAGGTCCATCAATGGACTCTGCGATGAATTTAGGAATTCTCCCTGTCTATGATGAAAGAATAATTTTATATGGACGCTTTCCTACACTGTTTAGCTATGGTTAGAGCAGAAAAACCTGACTAAACGAGAGAGACTAAGGTTCGCCATAAAAGCCATAAAAGCCAATATTTGAGAATACAATAAAAATCTATGGCTATTTTCGGCATTTTTTCTGTTAACTAGTTGAACTCTATATCAGGTCTTTTAACTACAACTTTCTGTGAGACAAGTTTTCCAATAAACATCGATGATTGAAAGGTTGGTTGATGATTATGCCAACGTCTAAGTTCCACAGTGTTCCTGCTCGAATATAAAACTGCCCTGCATTTTTTCTTGACAGCTCGTGTGCATTGCCATCTTGTCCTAGTCTGCTCTTTTCTGTGCACACAGAACTCGTAGTTGTCAAGCACTAGCTTAGGATTTTTCTGTCCAGGTAAAATATATATTGTTTCTAGAATTAAAATGTAATAAATGTAATATCATATTTATATCACTTCATTTCCCCACCTCATACGAAACATAAATAGAGCTGTCTTTTCTAAAACAAAGGTACATGTGCCATGTGCCCTAATAAACTATTGAAGTAATATATTCGGGATTTTAGCAGGGGCGGCTCGTCAAGAAGTGCTCCGTGCGCTCGCACTGCCTGCGAAAATTAGGAAAAAATATTTTTTTCTATCCTACAAACTAATATTACAAATATACTAATTTACAAATAAATTACTAAGCGTACTACAAACAATATGCAGGCGAATCGATAGTGGAGTTCGGTGGGTCTACTTACTCAGTGGGATCAGTGAATCAGGATAGCAGAGCAGGTATAATATGTTCCTCCTTACTTTTCTTCAAGATTTTCGGTACTTCAATCTTCATCAGGTTTCAAGGCAAAGATTTTTTTTATGAAGAATGAGTAAAATGTTTGTCTATTTGGGGGCACCCTGTGTATTCTTTGGTGCTTATATACCTACCTATGATATGTAGATATATGATGAATTGAATGGAAAAATATGCGAACCATTGTTTCTCTCTTTCTGGGCTATGTATTTGGGAGTAGTTGAAGAAATTATTATAACAGCTCGCACCTAAAGTAAAATATGACGAGCCGCCAATGGATTTTACTACAAATTCTACTTTTAATTTTAACACCAATTCAAAAAAGTGTCAATAAATATTCCGCAGAATTTATATTTTATATTTACTTTTTAACACAAAAAGTACTTTGTCTATAAATATTGAGCTACATCTTATGTGACATTTTTATTATAGACTAGAATCAAGTACTTACTTAAAGTTATACCTCAATTTCTTCAATAAATAGCTAGTTTACGGCTGTGTAGTTTTACTTAGTAGATAAAATAACGAGTTTTGCAGCCAGAAAGGTATATATTAACTTCTTTTTATAATACCAAGCTTTCGGTCTACTTCGTGACCTTCATCAGGGCTAGAATTTTTTTTTAATTATTAGAAAATATTGAGAAAAGGTTGAAATTTTACTCACAATTATGTTGAAGTTTTACCAATATTAAAACCAGATAGATTTTAGGTTTAAAAGGGCCAGAAAAAGGTTTTTACTAGGCCTGAGACAAATTATAGATAAAATCGAAAGTATCGATACTATCGATTTTATCGATACTCGGTATTCAATTTCGATAAATCGAAATATCGATATTATCGATATTTTCGATCTTTTCGATTTTATCGATCTTTTCGATTTTATCGATCTTTTCGATTTTATCGATATTTTTGATTTTATCGATCTTTCCAATTGTATCTATCTTTTGAAATTGTTTGCAAAAATAAAGGAAATTGCTGCACCCATTGCGTCCAGACCGCGCCCGCAGCAAGCCGATCGGCCTTTTTTTGTCTAGCTTCTTAAATAAAATTGATTATATCGATTTTATCAATAAGATCAATTATATCGATAAGATCGATTTTATCGATAAGATCGATTTTATCAAATGATCGATAAGATCGATTTTATCGATAAGATCGATTATATCGATAATATCGATTTTATCGATAAGATCGATTTTATCGATAAGATCGATTATATCGATAAGATCGATTTTATTAAACTCGTTATTTTATCTACTAAGTAAAGTTATACCTATAATATCAAGACTTATTATTTAAATAAGGAGCTACACTAAAATTAGTAGTAGTAAGTACCAATGATTTACCTAGTCCATTATTCATTACCCAACACTTCCATTTATACAGTTTGTTCCAACAACAATTCTAAACCCGTTCTCAGCGATCTAATAGGTTTAAAACAGTTATTTAATTATTTTCCTGTATTCTTTTTTAATCGCTAGAACTGGTGCAGATCTATTGTTGGAACAAAGCTATAGTAGCTAATATGATCAAAGCAATTTAAGTTTTACAGCTGTGCGTAAACACCCACTTTAATAGAAATTGTTTTTCAAAATTTTTCGCCTCGCATATCTATTGCAAAATACATTTGTCTAAAAACTAAGAAACCTCAAGGGCACTCGCACTACAGTCAGTGAGCTCTGCCATTAGGTTCTAATAATTTTCACTTTCTGTGAAATCAGACTTTTGTTAAGTACAGCGGGATTCGGTGGATGATTGTGTTCCTTCCTCATTTCTACAACATTTCCGGAAGTATACAAGGCTGCTTTGCATCCATTTCTTTGAAACGCACATTGCCATCTGGTCCTACCAGGCTCCTTTAAGTGAACTTTGAACTCGTAGTTCTCCACTAACAGTTTTGGGTGCTTCTGACCTGGTAGAATATATATCAGATCTAAAATAAAGTATCTCTCATTAAGTAGTATGGAACTCTCCTAACAAGTGAGAGCCTGTCACATTCCAGAGGTACTCGTATATAATGCCATTAATTTATTTTCTCAAAAACTACCAAACCAATTTCCATGAAGCTAGCTGGGTAAAATTATTCTATCTGGCGGAAATGTACAAATTTCTTCAAAAACCTTTGTGTATATGTCGTAGGCCATAATGCGAATTTAGGCTTTTTATAAACTTCCTAGGCATTTTATAAAAAGCCGGCAAAACGCGAGCATACAATGCATTTTTCGTTATGACTACACCAATTCAGGCAAATTGATAAAATGCCGGCAAAACAAGAACAGAAGAATGTGTATCACGTTGTGACTGATTTTGTTTTTAGGCATTTTACGATTTACCAAAAGCGGTGCCGTCAAAACGTGAAAATACAATAAAAAAATAAAATAATGCAGTTACAGTAAAAAAGTCGCCATGAGCCGCCGATTTCCGTTCGCAGGGGGACCTTCATTAATGCATATGTGATGTTGATAAAGCCACCCCTGTGCGGGTCACCAACCCCAACTTTAAAATTTCAAATGGAACTACCCAACTTATGTGATACATCATTTGAAAGGGATTTTTTTTGCGAATTCAGTAATCACTCGTTTTTTACAATCGGTTAAAATTTACAAAAGTTATAAGCAAAAACCTAGTTTTGATGGATGCTCCAAGATAAATATTAGACATTGAATTATTGAAGTCTTTAATTTATGAAATGTTCAAAATGACCGCCGTCATTGGCTAAGCAATAATAAAGCCGAAACTATAATTCTTGCCTAACCTTTAACAATGTTTCTGAAGTAATACGGCGGCATTCTTGTGTTATTCGTTTTTTTAGGTCTTCTGTGTAGCGTAGAGGAGTTCTGTAAATCACCGATTTAAGGTGACCCCAAAGAAAGAAATCAAGAGGTGTCAAATCCGGAGAGCGAGCTGGCCATTCTATCGATCCTCTTCTTCCTATCCATTTACCTGGAAACCTTCGATCCAACCTCTGCATCATCGGAAACTGTAATGCTCGCTTTCCGGATTTGACAACTCTTGATTTTTTCTTTGGGGTCACCTGAAATCGGTGATTTACATAAGGCCTCCACGCAACACAGAAGACCTAAAAAAACCGAATAACCCAAGAATGCCGTAGTATTACTTCAGAAATACCTATATTGTTAAAGTTTAAGCAAGAATTCGAATTTCGGCTTTATTGGCAATGACGGCGGTCATTTCATAAATTAAAGACCTCAATAATTCAATGCCTATTGAAATTTTAAAGTTGGGGTTGGTGGCCCGGACAGGGGTGGCTTTATCAACATCACATAATATGCATCAATGAAGGTCCCCCTCCGAACAGAAATCGATCACGGTGATTTTTTTACTTTTTTGTATTTTGTGATATATTGGGGGTGGGAAGTTTTCAGATGAACACCCTGTACATATATTAGTAATAGGTACCTACATTCTTACCTAAATGTTAAATACGACTAAATCGTATGCAATACTTTAGATTATCTGACTGAAAAGTAAAAAAGTTAATAAGTATATTTTTATATCATGAAGTGTTCACTGCTTATTGATGTTTTCTCAATAACAAAATTTATTACGTTTTCTGTAACTGCATTATTTTATTTTTTATTGTATTTTCACGTTTCGACAGCACCGCTTTTGGAAAATCGTAAAATGCCTGAAAATAATCAGTCACAACGTGATACACATTATTCTGTTCTTGTTTTGCCGGCATTTTATCAATTTGACTGAATTAGTGTAGTCATAACGAAAAATGCATTGTATGCTTGCGTTTTGTCGGCTTTTTATAAAATGCCTAGGAAGTTTATAAAAAGCCTAAATTCGCATTATGCCTACGACATCTATATTATTTTGATTTCACTTCGGGTTTAACCGGAAATCAAAATCGTTCACTCTTTAAACCAGAAGTTGCAACCGGAAGTGAAATAAAGCAGTAAATGCCTTTTCTTTATATGTTGGGACCCCGAACAGTACATTTTTGTTTGGCAGTTAACCTACCTGTATTAGTGACGCTATGAATTTTCTAGATAGTTTTCATTTTACACTGAAAAATGTAGATACAATAGTTTGACCAAATTTGTGTACAGTCTCGCAAAACAATTAGCAGAATAAGTAGGTAGTAAATAATATTCATTGGTTACAACCTATTAAAAGATCGTTTACAATATTTAATTTGATAATTTGATATAAACTTCCGGTGTATTACCTCAATGCTAAAGATTTTTTAATTATTCATTATATTGTTATTATTATTATTGTATAATCACATTTACACTTTTACACCATGAAAAAAGTGCTATCTTGAAAAATGAATTACTGTTATACTGGAAAACATTTCAAAAAAGAAACTTAGATACTTAATTTAGTGCGACTCGAAGAACAACATGAAAACATTTAGTTTGCCTGCGCTTACTTGTCTGATTTAGTAAGAGTTCTTTAAAATTATGCGTAAATCAATACTGTCGATATTATACAACAAAAAAAAATAACAATAGCTCCCACGATCCAACGGGAAATCAAAAATAGATGACGTTTTAACTGAATTGTACTGACCATCCCAGAACTTATTTGAACCCTGCAGATTAAAAAGGAGCAAGGGATAAGGCTTAAACCTCCCACAGTGTCTTGTAAAATTCTTTGCGGCAACCATATACAGAGCGATATAGTTTTATTAAATAAACATAGGATCAGTAGCTGAGGTATTTTCTGGAGGCTAAGTATGTGTTAAATAATATGCGAATTTTACTGAATATTTACCACGCTAATGGTGATATTTAAGTCATATTTGGTACACAATATATACACAACGACTTTTCGGTCAGTTGTGATCTCTGACATTTCTCAAATGACATGATTTGCCATTTAGGAACTTGAAAACGTCCAGAGATCACAACAATGAAAATCCAACACGACAGTATTACTCAAAGTACCTACCATCTTGTCCACAAACTGCAAATATAAATTTCCTTATGAGAAACCAACTGAAATATTTGCTAAGTAAGTGAGGTCTTATGTTGAATAAAATGCGTTTCTTAGTATAAACAAAGATGCTTTATCCAATATACATACTTAGATACTCATTCAAGGCTATACTTTTCAAGATATCGGATCTAAAACAATTAGGGAAGACAAAATTAATGTAGGAATCTTGAAAAATAATGCATAAGTTCTTGGATGACAGTGTGTAAAAAAATATCTTCTATAAACTATTATTTTTTCTACTTTGAGACTATACTTACTTATGTAACAAATATTTCAGTTTATTTTTCAAAACAAACGTTCCATTATAGTTTCCATAATACCTTAAAAATGATACGAAGAAATATCGAGAGGACATCTTTGTGTGTAATTAAAATCTACTTAAAAATAACATTCTTTAATACTACTTATTCTCCGCTACTCATTGCTTAAGGTGTTAAATATTAACACGTTTTTTGGCAACACATACTGTTCTGTCGTGCACCAAATGACTTATTTTGCCAGAAATGTCGAGTATCAATTGGTCTTTTTATTTTCTGACAAAATACCGAGAGTAAAGCGAAGCGGAGCTCTTAATGGAATACCCTGTATAGACGGTAAATACTGCCGCAACAAATTTTTTCTACTCCTATGCTAGTAACATATATATCTATCTGTTCTGTCTAATTATTTATACTAACTTCCCTTTGAATAAGTGGCAATAATATTTTACTGAACTCCACTGAACATTCAGCAACACAGTTGTCTGTATTTTCTAGAAAAAATACTGATTCTTTAATTTTTCGTATATTTCCTACTTCTTTGAGAATTGGTTTGGAACTATCCCACAAAATCCTATGATTGTTATTAAAAGAGTGTTCACATACAGTGGCGCAACGAGGGGGGGGCTGCCGGGCTGCAGCCCCTCCCGAGCTCGTACCAACCAGGCGAAAAAGCGCTAAACACAGCTAGATAAAAACAATGATACAGGATCGTTTCTTTACAAGACAGAATGGTTTGTATTTTATTTAACCGTTGACTGAAATAGATATTTCAGTCAACGGTTTAACCTTCTCCTTCTTGTTGTTTTTGGGCTAGGCAGCTAGGTCATTTACCCAGGTTCGGTGTTTTTTCCACCACCCTTCTATTCATGGAGGGATTGTGTGTACTTTTTAAGTTTATGTTATGTTATGATTTATCAAATTTACGATATTGAGGATATCGGTTATCGGTGGTACCTACACATTAGTAGTTGACATTTAATGAAAGATTACCTAGTTGTCTGGTCGGCAGTCGGCACAGAACAGAAACACAACCAAACCTGCACCAAACTTGAAACTAATCTGACTTGAATTATATGCGCCTGGCCTTCTTCTGTTTTCTACTGTCCTTCATATACTGCAGGGTCGTAGATAAGCGATAAGGAGTGTTCAAACCCCTCCCATTGAGAAAAAAAGAAGAGGAAACATCATGGTGATGTATAACTTTACAATTTTCTAACGCCTCAGTTAAATTGTTTGTCCTTAAAATTTCTAAAAAATTTCGCATGCGGCGCATATTAATAAGCAAACACCTCCTTTTAATTCCTGCTTTTAAAAATCAATACCTAATCATTATAAATCCACAAGGAAATTAATTTCTATAGGAAGATGCCTACCTATCACATTTGGCCCTTTGAGAGGACAATATGAGAATTTATAGGATGTGGCAATATATTTATAGGCACTAACTTATATTTTTACTTCCACATCACTCAAGGAATTCTCTCTTGGGCTTTTATGTAAAAGAAAAAAAGGGTTCCTACTTCTTACAGTGACTGCATTATTATGGTTCCACAGTTAACAAAGAAAAAAACTACAATCAGTTGCATAATATTTTTTGCTAATATTAGGTTACTTAATTTTTTTTTATTTCATAAAAAATGTTTGACCTTGAAAATTTGAAAATTTTCGCCTGCGGCGCAAAACTTGACAATGATACATGAACTCTGTCATCCAGCCCCCTCTCCCCCCCCCGACAATAATTTCTGGTTGCGCCACTGTTCACATATTTTCGACTTCGAAATTTGATTTTGCCGGATATAATTTTTATGTTCTTTTAATCTGTCATTTAACTTTGACGTGACATGATCTTCGAGAAAGGAGGAAGATTTATTCTCCGAAAGATCAGGAAACAAATTTGTTGAAAATATTAAAAAAAAACTTAAGAAATCTCACGTGAGTACTCACCCCCATATTTATTTGATTGTTTTATATATATATATATAAAAATGTTGTTTCCTACAATGCATATACATGTTGTTTACCGTCTTTTACCACCTATTACCCGTCCATATATGTATTATATATATGTGTTTTTTAACTTTTTAAATTTTTAACTTTTTAACGTATAACAGATGATATAATTTTTTTTACTACATAATTTTAATTCATCTCGTGTTCAAATATTGTAGTGTCCTGAAGATGATCAAATAAAGTGATCGAAACGTCGACAGAGGAAAAAAAAGATTTTTAAATTACTGACGTCAATCCAATTACTCCCCTTCTCGATATTTTTTAAGTTACAAGTTCAAAGCTTAGTTCATTTACGGTTAAGAATTTATTAATTTTCCAGGCAACTTGAAAAAGTTGTCTTTTAACCAGTTTGGAGGCGAAAAACCCAATTAAAATTCAATGGATCTGTTTACGCCACAAATAAATTTTAGAACATATTTTCAGCTTACATTATTATTTACTCAAGCAATAATTGAAATAATTTTGCGAAGAACTCTTCTCTAGATTTTTCGATTTTTGTCAGCTTTATTTTATGGAGCATTTCCTTTTTGTGGAAAACGGAAATACATATACCTTTGTATTTGTATGGTTTGCACATTTCAAGTTAATTTTAGGACTATATATTGGATATAAACATAACTCTTTGAAATTAAGGTTTTATTTGTAATATATATCTTTTATATTGAACGTTATGTTGTGTTGCTCTCGTCACCACTTCCATCTGGGTTCTGAAAATACAAAGGAAACATGTGTTCAATTTTATCGCTACTATAACCAATGATAAACATGTTCAGCGAGACTTTAGGCCAATGACATTTAGTTGAGTACATTGATGCAGAAAGATTTGTACTTCTATAGTGGCATTTACTAACAAATACATAAAAATAACAAATGCCTTATTAACCAATACCAATGACTTATTTTTACTCAAGTTTTTACTTTGACGTTTCAGCTGTTCAATACAACATTCCAGCATCCCAGAAGCAATCATATGCTTGTGCAGGGGAGAGGTGTTAATTACTATTATTTATTCTTCATTGCCATTTCTGGCTAGGGCCGACTTTTTCCCGATAGAACTAGGATAGCATTCGCTCAAGTACTACGGAAAACCCTAGAAAACCGTAGTAATCCCAGAGAGTGTAGGACAATCACTAAACCACACAGGTAAAGCTATTGGTGCACGGCCACACATAAGGCGGACGGCGGACCGGAGAGCAAGGCGGAAAGCGGAGAGTAGTGCGGGTAGTATCCACACAGTCAGCGGATTGTGAAGGCTTTGAAAGGCGTATTGCGCAGAGAGGTTGGAAGTAAAGTGGCAACATTGAAAAGTCGAACTTCATAGAAACAGCTATAAAAATGTCGATTTCTACATTATTTTTATGTGAAAATTCACGACTCAAATTTCGGATTTTGCAAAATAAACGTGCAGTGTGGGTACATGAAATAAACCTAAGCAGGGAAACACTTGGTGAATTCCATCATCTGTACAAAAATAATTTTGGAATCTCGACCCAAAGTTTGTCTAAAACACCCCGGTTGTGGTGATGTGCATGAGTTATTCCCATAGGGGTTTGCGATTAAAAACTACACTAATTAGCATTTCGCTCTATTTTCGAGGTTAAATACGCGCCAATACGCCGGAAAATGTCAAACTGACTTGAACGCTGCGCTACTGGCGAGCACAGAGCAAACAGGCCTACTCTCCGCTCACCTCTCCACGGTCTGTGTGAACCACATACCTACAGTGTGTCCCACTTAAGGACTGACCACCCCCGTAAAATTTTTATTTATAGCTCGATTTTCATAAACTTTTTTTTGTTGGGTAGAGCTTTAAAAATGGCATTAAATGCATAATTCAGGTGCCTCGTGCGTTAAACTCATGGCCCACTGAGACGGTGTTTTAGTGCTGAAATTTCGAGAAGTACTATTACGGATTTTTTTAGAGGAAAATTAATGCCAGATTCTTATTCAGCATTGTTCGAAACCCAAACGTACCAATTTGCTTTGCCGTAGCTCTACAGGGAGTTTCAAATTTTTTATTGTCACACTTAAGGGCTGGCCACCCTCGTAAAATTTTTATTTATAGCTTGATTTTCATAAACTTTTTGTTGGGTAGGGCTTTAAAAATGGCATTAAATGCATAATTCAGGTGCCTCGTGCGTTAAATTCATGGCCCACTGAGACGGTGTTTTAGTGCTGAAATTTCGAGAAGTACTATTACGGATTTTTTAGAGGAAAATTAATGCCGGTACTAATTTGTAATTAATTTTCTTAATTTCTGGTAAGTTGGTCACTAAAATATTCATGAGGAACTCATATTCTTTCAAAAATTTATTAGCGAACAAATTTTTTATTTAATTTAATATCATCAAATACATGAATAAACAACACAACATAACATAAACTCAAATTTCAGTCATTTCAATTATTAGTCCTCCATTTTCTAATGCAAATTGGTACGTTTGGGTTTCCAACAACGTTGAATAAAAATCTAGCATTAATTTTTCTCTAAAAAAGTCCCTAATAGTACTTCTCGAAATTTCAGCACTAAAACTTCGTCTCAGTGGGCCATGAATGTAACGCACGAGGCACCTGAATTATGCATTTAATGCCATTATTGAAGCTCTATCCAACAAAAAAAGTTTAAAAGCTAAAAATAAAAATTTTATAGGGGTAGTCACTAATTAAGTAGGACACTAAAAATTTTGAAACCCCCTGTAGAGCTATGGTAATGCAAATTGGTACATTTGCGTTTCGAACAACGCTGAATAAGAATCCGGCATTGACATTCCTCTAAAAAAATCCCTAATAGTACTTTTCGAAATTTCAGGACTAAAACACCGTCTCAGTGGGCCATGAATTTAAGGCACGAGGTACCTGAATTATACATTTAAAGCCATTTTTGAAGCTCTATCCAACAAAAAAAAGTTTATGGAGATAGAGCCATAAATAAAAATTTTACAGGGGTGGTCAGTCCTTAAGTGGGACACACTGTATATAATATACGGCGCAAAAGAGACGACCGACCGGGTTAACTTTTCGTTCAAGGACAGCGGCCATTTGTACCCTTATTTAAGGCGGGAATTTTAAAACGCTTAAAATTAAATCCATAAAACCCGGTTTATAAGGATTTTCTTAGCGTTAAGGTGAACTGTAAGTAAACCCTTAACGACTAACAATGGTCGAACACCACATACCTACATATAATATAGGTATATGTGTCGTACACTTAACGAGAACTAGATAGAAACCGAGCCTAAGCATTTCATTGCTCCAATATGTAAGTAGGGTGTCTCAATAAGAGTGCACGATTTAATTTAAAAATAAAAAACGCATACTTTTTGTGTGAGTGGTGATATTTTTAGTTCATTATAAATCTTGTACGCCCGAAGGTGGAGGTCTTGAAGTTGTTGTGAACGATGCCGAATTGAAGTTCTCGGGTTTTCGGCAACACTCTCGTTTACTGCACCAATGTTTTCGAGAGACCGGCCCGTACGTCGACGCACAGGAGACTTACTGTCCATAATCGACCCAGTTTATTCAAATTTTTTTATCACTCTTCGAATTGTTGACACATTAGGTGCATTTTCACGACCGAAAATTCCGCGAATTTTGCGAGTGGTTTTAGCGTAATGGGTTTTGACAATGATAACGCGTTGTTGAATTGTGTAGCGCTCCATTTTTAATAACCGGAACAACTGAAGATGGAAGCTGTCAAATTTCAGTTCTGTAACGTGCTCAAAAAGAAATGGCGCCAAGTTTGAATCGTGGACTCTTATTGAGACACCCTTTATTACGCTTGGTTTATATTATATTTTCATTTTCTTAAAAAGCTTGTTTTGACATAATACAAAATGACAGTCTTATATTTTACTCACAGAAGAAAGCAAAACGTAAAAAAAGGCAGCTGTACAAATTATACAACTTCAAGGTAGAAATTTTTTATTAAAAAAACGCAATAGGTACTGTAAAATCTAATGCAGCAAAAATACCTAAGTACCAGATATTACTTTGTACAGAAGTAATAACTTACTTGTAAAATTTAATAGAACTTTCAGGAGAGAAGGCATCAGTCTTTTGAGATTTTTACAATGCTTCACAAAGCAAACTATTGTTCTCGTCTACATAGTCGTAATAATCACAGCAAAACACTTTCTTGTATGTAAGCACTACACTGTCACTAATAAACGGTTAGTAACAGGCTATTTTCGAAATCCCTAGATAACAATAACTTGTGGGAAAACCGAAAACGAGCAGGGAAAACGAATAAACACAAAACAGCTGTTCCGATAAATGTCAATATAAGGTTACAAATGACGACATCATGCATCCTTTACTATGACCCGCGCACTACTTGCGCAGACGGTTAAAAATCAGTATATGTATTATATAGGTATGTGGTGTGAACACGATAGTAGGCTTCCTATTGTTTTGAACGCTCCGCTACCATCTCCGCCCTGTTATCCGGTTCGCTGTCCATGTGTGGCCGTGCACGTACTGTGAATTTTACATTTTACCCAGCGCTCTTCGCCATCAGCGGTGTTTTTATAACGACACGTTGCATTCACTTTGCCCCGACCTCGAATCGAACCAAGAACTTTGACTAAACACCTAAACACTTTAGCTGGTTGGAGCAGTAAAATTTCACTATGTTTTCTGTTAGTAAAATGTAATAGATTTTTTCAATTCAGCATTGTGTGGGTATATTAAAATTCTTTGAAATATCGCGGTTTTTTTAATTAAAATGAGATAGAGAAACTTTTATATAGTGTTACAAACGTCTCTCACACAGAATTTTATGACATTTCTAGTTCAACAGTTATTATTATAATAATTAGGTAAAATCTTACGCTCCATGGAAAAACAATTTTTTGGCTTTAATGAATTTTCCAACCCAAACTACGTATTAGTACGAAACTGTAGGTGTTTTTTTTTATGTTAGTATTAATTAAAAAGAACAACGATAATGGGCAAGCATTGAAAATAAACCAAAAAGTATAGTAACCGTATACACGTTTCATGCTATTTGGCAATTATCATTATCAGTACGGTGTAACGTTAACAAAATCATAAAGATATGCATGATTGAATTAATTAAAGTTATACTTTAAGTAAAAGCCATGCATTTTTTAAAAATCTCAAAAATGCGATCATTTTAGTACCTACCAAATAACCCCAACGAAGTGACACTTATTTTTTGTTTTTTCCCAATTTCAGAAGTTTTCGAGGGTCTCTTCCAAAATAAAAGCCAATTTAGGGAATTTATTTGTACTCCACTAAGTAGGAAGTGTGGCGAGTATATAAAATAAAAAAGGAATATAACATAAAATTAATTATTTAAAATATTAAAAGTAGGTTAACGGGCAGATTCTTCTAAGGTCAATTTTAAGATCTTGGTGGGAAAAACGAAAGGGATTAAACACTGGTGGCCCAATTTTTAATTCACGAACATTATCAAACAATAAAAAATATTGAATATTGAAATATTTCATATGGGCATAGGTTGGAAATGTTTGTAAAAGATAATGTGGCATTGCAAATTATTTTTAAGCATTTTCCTTAATGAACTATTTGATACCCAAATAGTATAATACCTCTATCTGCTGTCGGAGTTCCTTATCAGATTTACATCTTGTCATCCTCTCTTTTGCTTTTGCAAGCCACCCTCTTATGATATTTATTGTATCAGTTTCCGTAATAGCTTGAGGCCGAACAATATCTAAAAAAGAAATACCTAATTAATACATTTCAAAAACGTTAGTTTATCAGGGAAATTTACCCAGTATAACTTTTCCCAAAAATAAATCCTTGAAAGCTTTTTTGCCTTTGGCCCCATCCCATGAATATTTCACAGCCACCTCGTTAGAAAGGACTCTGTATAATACCTTCCTGATGCTCTGAGACGGAGTCGCACCTCCTAATCGACTCAGTTCTGCGATCTGAAAGAACACTAAAGCCATTACCAAACGATAAGAGTGAATTGCACGATTTCTAATAGGTCTGTTTCGGCGAAACTTCAAATTAGTTTGATAATGACAAAAGCGTGCGCACTTTCATATTGATGTTACAAAAATGAAACCCCGTATGGTCCTGACAGTTTCAAACTGATTTCAAACGGTTTGAAGTTCTGCCGAAAAAACTTATATCATCTATGGTCCACGTCGAGACTGTGAAAAGTAATTTTGTTGAGACAAAACCGTTATGTTGGCAATGGATGCATCAGAGCTAGAGACGTATTCAGCTCAAAACGTTTATTTTTAAATGGGGAATATTCGATTGAATTTATTTAAACAATTAATTTTAGGTAATATTACTAGAAGCATTATATGGGTTGAATCTGCCTTGCAGATATTTAGTTAATTTAAAACAACAATAATAAATTAATTATCAGAAGGAACATTGTCGAGTAGGGTCCTTGTAATTTCCTCTAATTTGACGTTTATCTGATGTAAAGTTAGAACTTTCGTATTTCTGTTATTTGGCGAAATTCGGTAGATTCTCGGCGCACGGATTTTACTATAGCACAGTAGGTATAATATACAGAGCGAGTCAACTTTTGAAATCTAATCTAATTTTTTAATTTACTCTTCTAAAAATCTTGAAAGAAGGGTTCCTATAAAAAGTTTACTGATGACGCCATATTATCTCCTAGCAGGGACACCTCGTATGCAGATTTTCTTACAAAAATAATTGCGCAACTTTCAAAACAATTTTACGTTTGACATACAGAGTATGACCCACATCAAACCGTAACACCTTTATAAAATTTGTATTTGTCGTCTGATTTAGAAGGTTTTTTTTCTGTTCCGATTTAAAGGGCCTCACACTGGGAGTATAATATATTTATAATACTTACCATGAATCTATAACTTTGTCCATTTTGCAGCCAATTTTCCAACTGTTTTAGGCTATTCTCGTCTCTGATAGGTAACTTCTCATACAGTTCCCGATTCTCTGTTACATCATAGTTGTTAATGTTCTTCATTCGACTCTGAAGCTTTATAACTTCATGAACTTTTTCGATTAAGCTATTAACTTTAAGATGTAAAGATGATAACTCATTTAAAACAACTTTTTTGAAATCTAAAAATAAATAAAATACATGCATATGGTATTGTAAAATCGTGGGGACAAATTGATACGTCAAAAAGAAATGTAATTTTAAGCCAAAAATTCTATATGAAGGTGGTACTGCAAAAAAATATACAATGAGTTTAATGCTCAGTTGGGAAACCACGTATTTCGTTATATCTTCAAAAATACTTGAGCAATTTCGTTGAAATTTGACAAGCATAATAATTATTATCTCGTGTTCACATGCAACATTTCCATACTGACCAAAATTATAGGGGCGGACTCGAGATGGTCGATGTTTTTTTTTGTTTGTATGGCCCCAACATGTTCTTGACACATTTTCTTAATAATTTGTTCGGATATTAAATTTTAAAAGACAATTTATGTAAATTTATATTAAATTTTAAAAGACAAACACGGTTTTACAATTTTCGTATTTTAGATGTCAAATTTGATAGGCATGGGCTGTGACGCCATGACCGTCTGTAGGTGCAATAGTGTACCCAAAACATGCACCAACATAGTCCGAAATCAGATTTTCAAAAAATTGAATAGTACAAGTTTTTCCCATCTATAGTGAATACCACTGTATAGTATATTAGCTGGTCTAATATTACGCCCCTCCCTCTACTGTAACTGACTACATGGATATTGTTAGGGGCCTCACAATAATTATATGTTGCCCTGGGCCTCCAATTTTCTAGATAAATCGGTCCCTGGTCCTGATGATATTCATGTGAGATGTGACATTTACTGAGGTAGTTTACTGTTTACTGGGGGGGTTAAAAATAGCCCAATTTCTTTGTGCGCGCTTTTCTCACGACGTTAACTGGGACACAATGTAAGGGACACTTATAAGGATAAGTGTTATAAAGCCTAATATATTGCTAACAGCAGTACATCCTGTTTTATTTTATGCCCTTGTGAATTTACTCTTCAAATACCACCTGCGGTAACAACTAAATTAATGGAAATAACGTTAATGCATTTTTTATTTCAATATTTATTAAACAAAGAGTGCAGTCATATATATATAGCTAGATATTTGTAAGGTTTGGATTCATTTAGTTAATATTTTATAGCGGATACAGTAACAAATTTATCTGTATTTGATCGCGTTTTACTCGAATAGAACTACAATGTTAAAGTAACGTAGGAAGTAATAAACAAAACTAAAAAAGCTCGGAATTAGAAATAATCTTAGTTTATCCGTAAAACAGTAACGCGCCTAGGGATCAAATTCTTAGACTTTATTTCAGCGTTGATGTCGTGATTGTGAGATTTTCTAACTTCCACAACAGTGCCTCTAGTGTACAGAGCAGCTGGACATCGGTTTTTGACTTGGTAAGCACATTGCCACCTTGTTCTATCTTGAAATTTCTTGTGTACTGTGTACTCGTAATTGTCAATTACAATCTTCGGATGTTTAACTCCAGGTAAAAAATAAATCAGTTCTGAAAGGAAATATTAATCAATATTTTTTGTACAGACGAAAATGGCTGTATCTGCTGCATCTAAATATACCCCCGATTCTTCCAATATAATATGTAAAGTAAGGAATAAATTCATTTTATAGAAAAGGAAAAGTAAATTTTTCCTATATTTTTGAGTGAGCCATTTGATAGAGCATATTATATTGGTCTGCATACAGCACGTGACATTTTTTTGTCATGTTACATAAGGAAATTTTCGAGAAAATTTATGTTAAGTAGGTACCTATATGGATGTACAATAATTATTTTTTCTTGAAATCGGCAGTGAAGTGTCCCAAAATCGTCATTAAAAGCTCAGAAATCGGCATTGAAGTAGCCCATTATTGTACGATTTTTTCAATAAGTAGGCCTTGGCGAGATGTAAACATCAAACGTCAGACGCTTAGCCATCGCCCGTCAAAAGTGACCAAATATTCAAAACCCGGGCAATAAAGGCCCATTTAACTTTTCGTACCCTACACATTGCGAAATTGTTACCTATAGCAGCGCAATCTGTCAGTATAAATATTTTAGTAGGTTTGAATATCAATAGGTTTGTTATGGAGCAGTGGCGTTCCTAGGTGTGTGGCCGCCCGTCTGCAGAATATAATAATATAAAATTTCTTTCAGGTTATAAAAATTTCAAAAATCTTGCATTTCAAGGGTTTTCCGTCCTACGTCCTATGAGGTAATAGTAAAAATTATTATGTAGGTATAACAAAAATAATAATAGGTATTCTCAAAAATATACAGTGTCTGCCAGAGAGTTGGACACAAATGGGAATTTTCTTTATTTGAAGTTTCTCAAAAAAAATTATTCTCAATAAAAGTTGGTGCTTGTGCTTAAACTCAAAATCCACCCATAAAAACTTTAAAATTTCTATTCGTATACAGGGAAGGTTGAAAAATATGAAAATTCCTCAGGAGTAAAGTACCCTTATTTTTAGAACTACATCAGTATGGCACTAAGAAAAGTGGTTTGGAATCCCAAGACAATGTCAAATATGAATTCACAGCCACCTACTGAAAAGAAGAAGAAAAATCACACTTTTGCATTTTTTATTCACCACGCTGTATAATAAATAATATTAGCTATGTATTTTGAAGCACATCTTGGAGCATGACAGTACGATACCAACAATTTTTATTTACGTTCAACTAGCATCTTAAAAACACTTAATAACTGAAACTTCTGCAAAGTTTGTCGTTTCTTTGTGTCCAGGTAAAATACTCCTATACAATTTCAAACATAACATAGCAACTAATCTGTGGAACACAAAAATATTTTAATACAGCAACAATAATTTATTATAAAAATATATTTAATAAATGATAATTCAGCAATAAAAATATCAGACTATTGTTCTTCGGTTCATTTCGGTATGTACGTTTTGTAACATCTGTTCCACAGATTAGTTGTTATGTTATGTTTGAAATTGTAGGAGTATTTTACCTGGACTCAAAAAAACGACAAACTTTGCAGAACTTTCAGTTATTAAGTGTTTTTAAGAAGCTAGTTGAACGTAAATAAAAAATATTGGTATCGTGCTGTCATGCTCGAAGATGTGCCTCAAAATACATATCTAATATTAATAGTATCTATTGAATAAAAAATGAGAAAGTGTGGTTTTTTTTCTTCTTTTGAGTAGGTGGCTGTGAATTCATATTTGACATTGCCTTGGTATTCCAAACAACTTTTCTTAGTGCCATTCTGCTGTAGTTCTAAAAATATGGGTACTTTACTCCTGAGGAACCTTCCCTGTATACGAATAGAAATTTCAAAATTTTTACGGGTGGATTTTGAGTTTAAGCACAAGCACAAACTTTTATCAAGAATATTTTTTTTTTGAGAAAATTCAAATAAAGAAAATTCCCATTTGTGTCCAACTTTCTGGCAGACACTCTATATTTATAACGATAAAATAGGTGCCACAGGCAATCAGTCTTATTATAATAAGTAATATGTTTTGGGTCTGGTAGAATTTCCAGACAAAAAGGAATAAGGTAAATATTTCTTTAAAATAAAAAATGTTTTAAAATATAAAAAAATAAAAACAAAACCTACAAGTAAAACATAAAACATCACTTACACGCGTTATGTGAATCCCTTACCCCTACGAAATTTGCGCCCTACAAACGTCATGCCGCGCTGCGCAGTTGCCACAGAGCAAAGGCCAGAATAGAGGTAGTGCCGACTGCCGACGGCCGACCGACGCCGCCGACGGGATGCGGGTTCATATAAATATTATTGACATCAATATGGTGTTGTGGCATTGTTGGCGATATTCTTTTTGACGGCGAATGCAAGTACTGTAGAGACTTACTAACTTTTTTCTGAAAAATATATTTTCGCGAAGGAAGGGCGGCCTGTGGCCGCCCCTGGATTTGGCCGCCCGTCTGCGACCCAGACCTCTGCTGCCGGGTCAGCTCGCCCCTGTTATGGAGGCTGCACAACAAGCGGCAGTTTGGTTTTCTGTTCAAAGGCGTCGTGTCTTGTCATACTTGACCTAGGTAAAGCGATCGTCAAAGTCAAGCAACGCCGCGCTCACTTGGTTCATGGGCGGGTGATCCCGTATGATTATTTTCTTGCCTAATAAAGCATTTTTTTTCGATTTAAAAAAAATATAATATGTACCTCGGCACTGAACTTCTTTTTATGACTCATGTGGTTTATTTGCCTCGGCCAGAGGCCTCGGCAACTAAATTCCACATGAGTCATAAAAAGTTTAACTTCAGTGCTTTGGTACATACCTAAATAACTATTTTATTTAGTAAAATGAAAAAGAATCTAGGTAATTGAGTTTCAAACTGGAGACCTTCCCGAGCGTGGTTAGTATCAATTCTCGTTGGATTTTACTGACAGTTTCTTGGGAAATAGGAAATCGTGCTGCTTTCATTCTGAATCCTTGTTTTTAATTTCACAGTATTGTCTGGTCTGGCTTTTTATGCGGCGTTTCCAAGATCTATAATGGATCTTAGGCCGAAAACCTTGGGGGCCATTCAATTGCCAGGAAACTGGTCTAACAACAATTTATAAAATGTCTTGTTGATCCTATTAGGCTTAGGAAGGGCTTAAGTTTGAACATTTCATTAACTAAGGTTCTTGATCATTTTACTTATTAAAAATAATTACTTATTACAAATTAACGTAAGCAACACTGGTTGTCAGTTACGATCTATTTAATTTTTCCCGACAAAAGATCGTAAGTCCTCAGACCCAATGTTCACGTAACATTTGTGGAGCTTACCATAATTGTGACGTTCCTCTGGGAGCAATCGGGCTTGTCCTGTCAGTTCGCTACAAACTGTTATTTTTTGCAATTATTTATTATTATTTATTTATTTTTTATAAAACAAATAAGTATCAAGGACAAAAATTAATGTTTTTTTTTGTTATTTTCAGTTAATATTTTTAAATTTTTATATTTTTATATTAATATTCCTCTAATAGTTCTAAATGGTGTTTCATAGAACATCAAATGGGTACCTTTTAAGCGACATAATAGGTATGAAACAAGAAACGAATCGATTTGACAAACAATCGTAGGTATGCATTAAATATCTATCAGAAAATAAATTTTTCGTAAATTTGACCATCATAATGCATTTCCCTTGTGCCTTAAAAAAAGCCTAGAAAGATTGGGACATGAATGACAAAAAACTTTTCAATTGTTTAAAAAAGTTGATTCCTGTAAAATTCAAATCTTGGAGGTTACGATGTTTTGTGAAACAAACATTGATATGATCTACTTGTCAAATACCCTACATTGGCAGTCTGTATAATGGCATAGGCAAATCAGCTACACATAGACTGTCAGAAAGAACCATTGTTGAAATTTCCGCACTCTACACCAAAAATATTTTTCATACAATTTTATATAAAAACTAATAACTAAATTAAATGCCTAGACCTCAACTTAGTATGGTGTCCTGAGAATTGTAACACATTACAATTTATCTGTTATCTAATTGTTTTCGCTTCAAAATTATACTTTGCAAGTTGGTTAGCAGGATTTTTTGCGGACGGTTTCAACAATGTTTCTGCTAATCTATGATAATGGTGACTAGGTAAATACGAACTTGTTGGTGGCAATTTTGTACAAGTATCTAGAAAGTCTTTGTAGAAAAAAATATTCGTGACAATTTTCAAAATCTCCAGTTTTTTTAGAATTTGTTTTCGTATTGCGTTTTTATTAATTCATGCAATAAAGAACATAATTATTATTTGTTTAAGTGTACTTGTTGTTGAGACTATGTTCTGCCGGTTACTACTAAAGAAATGACGGGCTTCCTACCAAACTTATTGCAAACTTATTGGAACGGCCGCTATGCAAGTTCGGTGGGGATCCAGCTCGTCGGCGTAGTCGTCGGACTGAGTAGGTACCCCATTGGAATTAGATTATCTAATCAATTGGGGAAAATCAAGAGGTTCCTAATGTTTGAAATCGCGCCGCTTCAAGTGTGCGGTAAAATAACGAGTGTTTTGTTAGTATTTCCGTAAAAAGACAACGCAGTAACACGTTCGCGGCCATCGTGTAAAAACCTCGTTAAAACAGTGCAACTACCTAGTTACCTAGTGCTTTTTGTGACTTTCGAGAGGATTTTTGGATAATAAACACAATAAACACAAGAAAGGAGTACAACACTCGCAAGGAAAATCATCGAGGCATCTGAAAGGTAGTTTTTTGCACGCTATTTGCTAAAAGAACCATTAAAGTTTTGTCCAAAAATGAGTTGAAAGACATTCCTGAAGTACCTACTGTGAAAGAGCTACACGTCTGACAACGCTGTACAAGGGAATTGGGGGGGACCGGATTCAGTGCCAGCTGGTTCCGGCGAGGTGAAGGACCTCTGGCTGTGGCGTTTTTTAAAAAAATATTTCTGACGTTAATATGCACTTTAGAAAAATTTTAATTACATAGCCGTAACAAGCGCATTTTCCCCACCTACACCTACCCTTAAATTTTCTGTACTTATCAAAGTTACACCCTGTATAGGGATTTAAAATCTAAAAGACGCAAAGAAGCTTTCTTTCCAGGGAAAGAAATCGCGTTCAATGGGTTAGTAAAAAGAGTAAAATAATAATGTTTGTCAGCATTTTATGCAATCAAAACAAATTAATTTAGCTTATGAACCGGAATGTTCTGAAGTCTTCAAGCTTTTAGATCTCCAAAAGAATATGTGTTTTGGGAAAGGCTGATTACATTAGGTATAGGTAGAAGCAGTATCCACTTTATAAAAAACAAACTTCCGGATACTGGATACAGTATATGAATGCCACCTTTTTCGATAAAATAGAAAAATTATTTTTATTTTTATTTCTGCATGGCTAATGCTATATCGCGACCAAATTTGTTACGCGATATGCCATAAAAACCATAAAATTCGCAGGTTTTATAATTGAACCTAGATAGATGTGTAGGTAGGTTTAAACAATTTAATAATTACACCACTACACTAGTTCAGCTCTGCATCAACTAAAATGCGATATTGGTTTTTAGGTGAAGTTTCCAACAATAATAATTGTCACTAACATGTTTTCTTATCTGTCGTGATTCGATAGATTCGAATGTGATGCATATTATTTTTTTAGAAAATATCTACAGCAATGAATTAAATGCGAACAAATTAAAGACACCCTTAGATCTCCCAATTGAATCGAATATATCGGGATGGAGTTGTGGTATTTTTTCTTCATTTTCAATGTACAGTTGATCTGTAACATTTGAATGCAGTAGAATATTGAAGTCAACAGGTGTTTTGGGGCACGTTTTGTCAATTTCAACGCAAACGGTTGAATTGATCGTTATGAAACAAGAGTACCTACCTCTTTGTCGCAGAATGAAAATATGCACTAAAATGATGGACCATGCAGGACCAAAAAGATAACCTCAAAAAAGTTACGAGGTAAAGCACGATCCAAAAACAGCGCAAGTGGCGTCCTCTGTGAGATACGTAGAAATTGACATTTTCATCTTATTCTCCATCCCCAAAAACATTGCACTGACAAATTTCAGTTCAGCAGCTTGATTATTTCGGGAGATGTAGCCATAAATCTTAAAACTTTAACTTTCTGTATCTCTTCAACAACCAACATTTATATAAGGCATATTAGCCTCATTGGTAATATTTTTGCCCAAAATATATGCGGTTGCACTATGTGCCATTGTTAATGACTCATCCTGTATACAACCTGCAAATTACATTAAATTTAAAACGCTTAAAAGGAAATCCATATTTCAAAAGAGCGGATGCTCGTCATCATTATTGACATTTTTTTCTATAATAGTTAGGTACCTATACAGGGTGAAACTTTGATTGGTATAGATAAATTTTAACTGGCGGTAGATTCTCATCCCAAGAGCACGCCCATGGAAGTATTTTCTTTTAATGTGCAGAAAATAAAAACTTATGGCCTTCAAAGATTTTGCCTGATTTTGGAGACACTTTGAGAGTCAATGGTCGTAAGCGATGGCTTCCTAATACAACGTTGCCATACTGCAGATTTCCACAACTCCCATGAGGTATAGCAGCGGCGCGTTACTTAAGTGGGTGTTCGCCTGTAGAACTATCATCGTGCTTAAACAATATTAATCCCAAGACTCACCTAGTACAGAAGCACTCACCATAACTTATTAATAATCATATTTACCACTTCACCAATTTGTTTTCACTTTTCACTGTACTTTCACGATACAATACACTACTTCTTAATGACGTAGAACCCACCATAACCTACTAACAGACACATTTACCATTTGTTTCCAGCACTCCACTTCTTAATAACGTAACTCTTTCACAGAAGTTGTTCGAAATATTCTTTCATTCCTAATACAAGTTTCCACTCTTCGCTGCATATTTTTTTAATGCAGTATCGTGGCTAATTTTAATTTCATTGGCAGCGGCTTATACACACCCGACGGAGATTTCGGCAAACAACTTTTATTGTCCAGCAAGGACCAGTAACTTATTATTTGAATTCAAAATCCGCGAGAACCGGATGATTTCGGTAATTCGGAGGTGAGAGCTTTTATGACACACTTTCCGCTTGGCGGTCGGTGGAAGACTGAGCAGAGTGATGCGCGCTGCGCTGGAACCAAAATCACAGTTTCAAACATCATCTAAGAAAATCGACACATTTTAAAATTTGAAACGCTTTCAGAAAAGCAACCGCTACTTACGTAGTTTTTCCCCGGGCTAAACACACATGACGACAATCGCCGCGCGTCTGCAAATTTGGCGCCCTTTTATATAGAGTCTGTTCCTATAACAGCAGCTAGAACAACCCCTCCGTAAGCACCTGGCAATGACTTGGGCTAGATACCTGGTCTGGTTAACGGGCGATGTGGCACAGGCTCGAAATTATTGATATTTGCAAAGAAGCGAATAAGCGAAGAAAGAAAATATTTATACTGACATAAGTTTTGCTTCAACGAAATTAACAATGAGTTAAATAATATCAGACAGCGCCTTTAAGACAAACAAAATAATGTCATTAACTTAAGAAGATCATAATATCTTTATGCAAATATATGGCACAAGATTTGAAATCACCTTTTAAAGTCGTAACTCTTGAAACCAAGGCAATAACTAAATTTAAATACGTGTTCGTGTTTTAAAGTATAGTGGTATTTAGGTAGGTATACTTGAAATGATTGTTGTCTGCGGTCAAATAATGGTTGTGCTTTAGTTGACGAAAATTTTTATGTTACTGTTAAGGATATTGTCATTATTGGTCAAGAAAATAGTCAATAAATGGACCAACACCCAAAGCCACTATTTCTCTATGTATTGTTAACATATTTATCATTTCAAGGAATCTAATTTTGAAGTGGCGCTTCATTTTTTTAACAATGGTTTAATGAAAAAATCGTGAGACAGTTCAGAGACTGTTGCCGATGGGTGGTTCACTACTAGAACACTAAAAGGCGGTCAATTTGAAACCTGATAGGTTAAAATAATTTGTTTACATATAATTGCAAAAAACCGATCAAGTTTTTAAAATTTTCATATATTTTTCATTCCGTGAGAAAAGCATCTGTGCACTTGAAACGTTCAGGAAATAAGACCTCTATGACCCTTAAGTTACCCTGAAAATTTCGTTAAAAAATATCAATTAGTTTACAAGAAATTTGATTTGTTTATTAAAAAAATGTATAATGTTTATTAACAATTGACCCAGTTGCTGTCGTCCTAGAAGTTTGAGCTCATTCTTTTTGTCGAGACTTATATTTTATGAATCTGTTTAGAGCAGATAAAATTTTCATTAATGGTGGCTGAAAAAGTGGATAGTTTTTAGGTTGTGTTTTTTATTAATATCATTGCAGCAAATAAAGATATCGCTATGCCGCTTCGATATTCTAACGGTTGGTATTTTTCCAGGAATATTTAAAAAATACCTTGCTCTACCTCAAACAGGAGCTGAGATACATTTACTACATACATAATATATTCGTAAATAAAATTCGTAATTTGTTTATTTATAAATATTAAGAGTTTAAATCGTATCTATAGCTAGTTCAATATTTCAGCTTTATAATGTCATTGACATTGAGTGCTTTTTAAGTGTCAAAGTTCATGTCAAATTGACAGTAGTCGCTGAGCTGCGAGGAGAGAGAGATGAGTCATCACTAGTGCGCGATAGTAGTTAGTCTTGCGGCTACCAAATTTCATCTCGATGAAAAATTCGCTGTTTCTCCATTAATTACGGACCAAAACGGAATATCAGCAACTACTATCAATTTGACATCAAATTTGACACTTAAAAAACACTGTCATTTTATCAAACTCAATAACATTATAAAGTTGAAATATTGAACTAACTATGATAACGATTTCATCTCTTAATAGTTATAAATAAACAATTTACGAATTAATGTTATACGAGTATATATTATGTATGTATTATTATAGATAGATCAGCTCCTGTTTGAGGTAGAGCAATATATAGATATATTTATTTAAAATGCCTGTAAAAATACCAGCTGTTATAATATCGAAGTATAGCGATATCTTTATTTGATGCAAGGACATTAACAAAACACGTAACCTAAAAACATTCCACTTTTTCAGCCACCATTTTGCAAATGAAAATAATGAAAACTTGACGTGCTCTATAAGACAGATTCATAAAATATAAGTCTCGACCAAAGAAAATGAGCCCAAGCTGAGCCTCCTGGACGACGGCAACTGGGTCAATTGTTAATGAACATTATACCCTTTTTTAATAAACAAATTAATATTTTTAACGACATTTTTAAGGTAACTTAAGGGATATAGAGGGTTTATTTCCTGAACGTCTAAAGTGCACAGATGCTTTTCTCGTGGAATGAAAAATATATGAAAATTTGATCGATTCTTTGCAATAATTTAAACAAATTATTAACCGTCTTTTAGTGTTCTATTAGTGTACAAGATTTAAAACACCTATCGGCAATAACCTCTGAACTGCCTATAAAAAACGATTTTTTTTTTCACATTAAACCATTGTTTAAACAATGTTGCGCCACTTCAGAATTGGATCTCTTGAAATGCTAAACATGTTATCAACAAATATATCGGTTCTTCCAAATGGCATCCTAAATCGAATTGACTAATTTTACTGGCCTACATCGCAACTCATACAAATAATGTAGAGATATCGACGTTCAATCAGGCAACGAAACCTTCTATGAATAAAGAACCCCCTTTATTCATTGTATTGCCTCGTGTTTTTTTAGGTTATGTGGCTTAATTTCCAATACAGAGTATAACTTTGGAAAAAATACTAAATGTCAATGTACCTACGTATTTCAATCTTTATTTATGCACAAATACCTACATATTTTTTTAATTGCTGATACTGTATCGGTGCAACGAAAAATGTGCACATTCTTAGATCACTCACCGCGGTAAATTGGTACGTTGAAAAAGATTAATGACGTTAATGCGAATGATCGAAATCTATATATTTGTGGCGGCTGCTATTTTAAGGGCCGTGTTCCTCTTGAAGACTTGAAAATTTTTGTAAAAAACCTTATCTCTATTCTCAATTGTGGGCTGGGGCTTATTAGGCTATCGGGCCTTAATATAGGCGCACCTACCTTATAAAAAAGGTAGAAATAGTAGACATTTGTCAGTTACAATATTTGTGCAAGGGTGTATCCAAATATACAAGGTGTTACAAAAAGTAGGTCAATCCACAAATAATGTGACTTTCCTTGTGCTATTTTTCATTTATACGTCTCTACTTCAAACTACAGGGAGTTTTATTTAAGTTAATTAAAAACTATTGTGTTTTCAATATATTTAATTGAACTTACAAAGAAAAGTGTAATTGTGATAAAATAATTCAAAGAGTGAAAGTAAGTAAGTAAAGCGTACGCCTGTGGTTTAAATCAATATATTTTTTTAATCCACCGTGTATTTTCTGTAATTTTTTGACTGTAAAATTTAGATTTAAGATATTTCAGTTTATTATTTAGGTATTGGATTTTTTTTATACTTTAGCCATAAACAAATGGGTTTGAAATATCGAGCTCAAATTTGGTAAGAATTTTTGCTAAACGCAATCTTGTCATTTGCCCAACCTAATTTTAAATTTTCACGGTTTTTAACGCCTATAGGCGTATGTAGTAAAAAGGCGAGGCGGCCAAATCATTTAATTTATCATTTTAGGTTTAGGCCAATTATGGGCAATAAATTTGAGCTTCATATTATTTCAAAAATAAGCATTTTTTAAACGAGTAATTCTAAAATTAACAAAAAAATCACAATAAATAGCCAAATAAGTGACAACATCTCGTAAACCCAAAGACAAATTTTACAATTGTAAAAAAGTTAAAAAAAATAAGGCCGATTGTAAAAGATGATTCGTTAAACCATAGGCATCAGACACACAAAATAATTGGGAGGGGTCAAGGGCACACAAACCACAATCAGCACGCAAAAAATAGCCTCCAAAAGACATTTTCACAGATTTTCGCCCTTGGAAAACTCAAAACTATATTAAAACTAATTATACCTACACACGACAAAATATTAATTGAAAATAAACAATTACCGTTGACTGACGTATTAATAAAGACTGCTCCCAGCTGTCATGTTTGACAGTTCTCTGGCTTACCATGCGCTTCCCGGAGACAAAATACAATGCAAAATACATTGTTGACCATAGGCGCTATCTACTTTCCAGGACATGAAACTATAGCCGTGAGAAGTCTTATTAAAACGTCAGTCAACGCAATTACCTATACCGGCGAATGAACAAAAGGGTTTTGTTTCTGCCAAAGATGGGTGCAATCACTGTGACCAAGGGAAATAGCGCTGTGCTTGCAAGCGCAAATAATATGCGCATTATATAGAAGCGGTAAACAACGCCATATTTCTTCTATTTTCTATAATATTCAAAGTAAAGAATAAATGAAGACTTCCGATCTTCCCTACATTCACATAATTAACAATGCAGATTTTGCTGCAAAAGAGTAACATAGCGTGCAATCACCGTTACCGAGTGAAACAAGTGCAAATGTTTTTTTTTTTCTAAATATTTCCAGAATGGACAAATATAAAATTGTAAAATTTTTTTTTTTTGAATTTTTTCCCAAATTTCTTGCAAAAATATGAAATTTCAAGGTATTATATGAAAAAATTGTGTTCTTGTTGAACTTTGGTAGCGTACATCGTTTTGCAGTAATAATAATAATAATAATTCTCACCCTCACAATACTCCAAACTGAGGAGGGGGACAATCACTATTATTTTGTCTTCGTTGCCATTTGCGGCTAGGGCCGATTTTTTTCATGATAGAACTAGGATAGCATTCGCTCAAGGACTACGGAAAATCCTAGAAAACCGTAGTAATCCCAGTGAGTGTAGGTAGTAAATCACACGGATAAAGCTATTTAGGAGCAATCCCGTGAACCCACATTTGTCATGCGCTCTTGGCCATATAGCGGTCTTTTTCTTTAAAGACATATGCATGCGCCTGCCTCGAACCGAGGTCGATCGAAGGCAGAAAAACATGCAGTCGAAAAAGTCAGCGCCGGTACGAGCGCCTAAAATCGTAAAATCTTAAAAGTAAATCGCTTTGAAATTTTTTTTGCAGAGAGCCATGAAAATGCCTATTATAAATTAGCCTCAAAAATTTGATGCTATGTTTACACAGACTTTTTTTGGTTCGCAGAACGCGCTGATAAATTATGGCAAGCTAATTTCTAATACGCATTTTCATGGCCTTCTGCAAAAAATTTTCAAAACGATTTTACTCGAAAACCGTGCACGTTAGCTAAGTTCAACAGGAACACCATTTTTTCGTATAACACCCTGAAATTGTATGATTTCGTAAAAAATCTGGGGAAACATACACACAAAAAATGTGGGGTATTTTTAACCCATTAAGCCCCATTTGGGACGCCTATGATTAAGAATGTCAAACTGTCTCTACCCCCGTAAATGTCAAATCTCACAGGCACAATCACATACCAAATTTCAGATTTTTATCTTTGTTTGTTCTGGAAATATTTAGAAAAATCGTTTGCCAAAGAGTCCATTTTGAGGCTATAGCCCCCTCAGGGGGCATTTTTGAGGCTATGCTTATAGGAACTTTTTGCTTTTTTTCTTGGTTGAAGAACGCACTGACAAATTATTGCAAGCTAGTTTCGGGACACCCTCTATAAAACAAAGTCAAATATTATATCAAGCTGCTTGCACGCACTTGCTTCGATCGGTAGCGGTGATTGCACCCTTTTTTTTACTACACTTACATTCTTCTTTATTCAAAATAAGGAAAAAATATCGATCATAAATGGAAATTTTATTATGGTTGATTTATGTTTTAATGCTTGTTATAAACAAACTTTGTAAAAACAAATTACTTAAGTATAACAATAATATTATTTATAGAACAATAAATTATTATGCAACAACCAAAACGGTATCTATTTTCAAATACCTAGTAAATATAGATATTTATAAAAGTAGTATTATGTGGTAAGAATGTAGGTACACAAAAAATTCTGTTTGAACCCCATAAAAAGGCCGTAAGTAGCCTCCAAATTAAATCTGCCAAATAGAAAAGAAAACAATATTTTCTATAGAAAAATATAGCAAGAAGTAGTTGAATTCGTTTGAACTTTCGCATAGCTGTCTCATCAGCTTGAAGTCACTGCCTGATTTGTAAAACGCGCGCGTCTCTCGAGCTGCTGTACTGCTCTCAGTACAAAATTTCATGTAAAGCCGTTTTATGATTAATACATGTTTCTATAGACTTAGATCTGTAGATTTTAGTGAGTTGGAAATTAGTGGCCAACCCTATGTATAATACTACACTATTAATGTCAATATTATTGTTTATTAGGTATGTGTAAAATGACTACAATACTCGTTTCAAAAAATTTTGGACTTATTTGTTTTCGCCATAATTTTTTTGTTTATCGCCCGATTTTATAAAACGAGGCTTGCAGAAAAGAACAGACTATTGACATAAAACTTCAAAATATATTTTTAATATATTTTTTAAAATATAATAAAATTTAAAATAGAAAAAGTTAATAAAATGGGCCTTTCTATAAATTTAAAGACTAATGTCATTTTCATCATTGTTATGCTGTCCTGAAGCTGCCTTCGCTTTTTTGCTGTAATTTCTTTATTTACTAACCGGTTTCGCTGAATGTTGTCTATATAGTTGCTAGAAGAAAAAGAGGATTATTAACAGAAAAGTTCAAAATGGCTGATTTTCTGAGCTCCAAGAATTTTGGAATAACGAATCAAAAACGGGCTTCCTCTGCAATTTAACATTACGCTTTTTTGCATTTATCAATATTTTTTTTTATTTATTGACTTGAGCACATCGGGGTATGAGAGTAAGGTAAAATGATGAAAATTACGCTTTCTATTATTGCGTATAACTCCTCCCTCCATGGACCGATTTTTCGGTGGTCTTAAAATGCCTTAAAATATATAGGAAGGGCCATTTTATTTTTTTGCATTTTCTGCTTTATCCCCACATTTTTGCTTCGAAAAGAATTAGTCCAAGGAAAGGACAATAACGAGGGGTGACCGCCATCTTTAAAAAACTAGCCGTTTTGAAGTTTGCTGTCAATAATATATCCATACTGCAAGCAAATTATGGCCAAAGAACGGAGGCAGTTTCAATACTACCTAGAGCACAGGAATTGGTCGTATCATTTCCACATTTTTCTTCAAAACTAATTAACCCAAACAAAGGGCTCTATACATATAAACATTGCCGCTGTTGCATTTTAAAAAATGGGCCAATTCAAAGGTTTTTGTCAATGTTCCGTTCTTCTATACAAGCAAAGGATGCCACGTTTTTTAAAATCGGTTATTAAATAAAAAATTATGGGCATACGAGAAAAAAATTCCTTTTGTATATCTCTCCTTTCAAAAGCTAGAAGCACAAATACCTATGTAAAAAAATAATCGAATAGATTTCTTTAATCGAACAACCATTGCGATGAGTAGAAAACACTCGCTTTACAATAGTTGTCCTCCTTTTGACTTTTTGCACAAGTGAATTTGAAGTGAAATGATCTGAAAGTTAAATGATTTCTTATTGGTAAATGGAACAGTGTACGACCACGTTATCTATAATCTAACCCTTGAATGAATTTTTCAATATTTTTCACCACCTTAACCCCAGAAACACTCAAAACCAACACAAATTACATAAAAATCGATTTTCTGCCTAAACTGATCACTCCATAATCAACTGAACATTTGTAAAAGCAAAGATATATCTTTGGTAAAAGGAACACTCGATGTCAGCTGATGTGATCTCAAAGTGATTCGGAATCGATTTGAGATCACTTAAAACTGTAAAAGGAGGACGGCTATTAATGATGAAAACGTTAGATTTTATTAACAACAATGTCAAGCAAATATATACAGGATGTCCCACTTAAATTCTATCTACCCCATAAAAGTGTTGTTTATGTGCCGATAATCAAAATCTTTGTTTTTTTTTTTTTGAAATATTCGCACAGCGGTCAAAAATAGGGGGGCTGGTGCAAAATTTGGAACAACTTGTACATAGGTACTAGGTACAGTTTTGTTAAAGTAAATTAATGAAAAAAACCTGTAGTTATATGGTCGCTTAAAACAGTCAGTAGGTGCTGATAATGAGTATTCTAGTTAGTTAATATACCTACTACCTACTAATTTTTTGTAACGAATTGCTATTGATTTAATTATTTTTAACTTTTCGTATACATTGCGAAATTGTTACCTATAGCAGCGCAATCTTTCAGTATAAATATTTTAGTAGGTTTGAATATCAATATTATGCGATTTTCATGGCGCCTGCACAACAGGCAGCAGTTTGGAATTTCTATTGGGTAGCGCCGTCCCTCGTCATACTTGACCTGAGAGTTGAACTTCTGGGCAAGAATACTCCCCTAAAATAGGCATCCAACATTTTAAACTTTTTAGAATAATTTATAACTTCTAGTGGATATAATGAATGATATTAAAGAAAATATATACCTTCTCACTAGAGAGACATTGGGTGCAATCACCGTTACTCCGACTACATTCAAAACAAAGACAGATTTATATATTAAGCTGCTTGCAAGAGCTTCCTTCCCTCGGTGACGGCACTATAATACCTACATAGTGATTGAGGTTCATTCTGGTATGTTTCAATAGCTTCGTTTTCGAAATACACACAGGATGACACAGGAAGAAGTTGCACCCACACTTTCATCCACAGTTTTTGAAATAAAAATTTTACATTTACAGTGGTTCACTAGTGCGGAAATATTCACTTTTTAGTCTTATCAGATCTTCGAATGAGATGACGGCTTCTGACCTTACAACTATCAGTGATGCAGAGTAAAAGTAGTAGGCCGTGGGCCTACAGCATAATAAATAAAGTGATTTAAATCCACACTATAGTCTTTCACTTTAGAGTCACCTTTCTTTTTGACAGCATCAATTAAATGTTTTGTATCTATCAAGCAGTGAAATAGCTAGTATTTGTTGATAGGGAGGGGAGTTAAAATAAAATTGGATCGTAGGTAAAATTTTTAAATTTTCATAGTCAAACAGTTTAAACGAATGGCAAATGTTCTAAGTAACAAATAATGTACATCAAATAGTACCCAAGTCAATTTGTGTCAATTTTTATTTGTCTTAATAACTATACGGACCATTTATGCAGTAAATAAGTATTCTTTTTCCTTTTGTAGTTATTGTTTAACATTTGCAATTCAATTACAAACAATAACGTAGAAATAAAACATACGATTCTTAGAAAATTCTTGCGACGAAATAGAATATCATCTTACAAAATATATAGGTTTTTATTCGGCTTATAAAAAGGAAAAACGTGTGTCCACTCAAATACACCGCAGTTAAAATTGTTTTGGAAATTTAGGACAAAAAAGAAAAAAATGTTTAAATGAAGCATAGAAAATTACAAAGCTTTTGAAGTCTCTAGGTATAGGTATATAAGATATCTGAACAGAAATAAAATAAATCATGTTAATATTTATTTAACAATTGCACATTTTTTTAAATTTATAGATTTGTTAATGTTTATTTAACAAATCCAAATTAAATAAAAAAAGTATAGATTTTAACCACATTGTTTTTAATTTTGAATCCTATCCTTCATAGGATTCTCCTGTGCACTGTTCATCAATTATTTCATTTGTCTGTCAGAAGAAGTTTTGTGATTTGAGAAAATGAAAAATATTTACAAAAGTCCTCCTTCTTTCTTTAGGAATAAAAAGTAATCAAAACAAAACTTCGCTGCAAGATTCTACAAAATCACCACATATTCTGTAGATTCAGTCTTATTTCTTGTCTCCTCTGAGGATAGTGACTCTTTGAGGTATTAACAATTTACTTTTCTCAGAACTAACAAATACTCTGTCGTGATTGTGCTCCTTGATCATTTCCACAGTACACCCTTTTGTATATAAAGCAGCCCTGCATCTTGTCTTGACCACATTGGCACATTGCCATCTCGTTCTAGATGGTTCCTTTATATGAACCGAGTATTCATATCTGTCGACCATAAGCTTAGGGTGTTTCCTTCCCGGCAAGATATAAATTGTATCTATAAAATAAGAGCACTGTTACTAAGTTAACTTGTATGTTATAATCATATTCAATTATTGTAACACTGTCCGACACATTTAATGTTTAACTTAAATTAATATATACATTTTAAGGCATACCGTATAAACAGGTTTTCTTTGCAAGTCCGGATATAATATAACTAATAAGTAGGGAGAAAGTAGGGGAAGAGGCCCGCCGGGGGGAGGGGGCGCGGCGTGGGACTAGGAGTGGGGATTTCGAAGCGTGTAGGAACCAATCGGAATCATCAAGCGGATGATCTCGCCCACTGCGCGCGCCGCGTCACCCCCACCGTCTGTCTCCCTACTTCCCCCTCCTACTTAGTAGAACTAATACCAGAGTAGTACATTTAATCTGGGACTAGCAAAGCAAACCTAGCAATACGGTATATATAATGAAAAGCTTCATTTACACATTACATGGTGTTAATATTTTTCAAAAAATTACTGTCATTTCATAATTTCTAAAGCAGAAAAGGTTTTGTAACCAAATTGGCTACAATTGGATATATTGCCATATTATGACTCAAGATTATGTCCCTTATGATAAAAAAATAATAAAAAGGTAAAAAAATAGTACAGCCCTGAAGAGAATAACAAAAATATTTTTTATTTTTGGATAGAGAAGTAAATTTTAAGCTAAAAGAGCCTCTTCACATTTTTTCGTACGTCACCGTCTCGCCGCAATTTTTTACATCCGTTTGTGCGACAAAGTTATTAGTACAATAATTTTGCCTAAAAGTTTGAACAAAAATGGAAAAAATGTGTTTTTTGCATTGCAAATTACTAGCTTTTTAAAAAAAATACTTTAGGGATTTTTACGGTGGCATATAGACATACGCATAAGCGTGAGCATTCTAACGCCACAACATTATGAAATAATGGATTTAGATAGATTAAATCGCAAAATTAATCCCATGTTTGCGTATGTCTACGCCACTGGAAAAATTGCTAAAATTATTGTTTACAAAAACCATGTAATTTGCTTGACAATTTTGTCCCAAAAATCGATGCAAACAATTTCGGCGAAACGGTGACAGATAGGAAAAATATCAAGAGGCACTTTTTACTCGAAAATGAATTCAATTCTCTGTATAAAAATGATATTTTTTGCTATTATTTTCAGAGCTGTACTATTTTTTTTATCTAATTAGTGATAACTATTACTCGTATCTCCACCACTGGTTGCATAAGGGACTTATTCTTGTGTCATAATATTATGGCAAACTATCCAAGTATACTGTGTACAAATTCGGTTAAAATTTATGTAAGTAAGTATCGGTTTAGAAATTATGAAATAAAGCAATAATTTCTAAAAAAAACTGTAACACACTGTAACGTGGAAATGAAGAATATCTGGAGAAAACACCACTTATTTAAAAAAATACTGTCACATGTTGTCGGGTCGGACACATGTATACACACGAGCAGGTCCTATATCACTTTTATAATATCTATTATTCTATCACACAATTACAATAATTACTCTACATAATATTTACTATTGTATACAAGATGTCCGTACGAAATCTAACCAAAGTCAATAACACCATTGTTTTTTCCTTTGAATATCTCTTTTGAGATTTAAACCACTTACGATCAATCTATCCTAGCATCCCCAAACCGCCTCTTTGTCAATATAATAAAAATATTTCTGGAGTAATCAAGGGTAGTTCGTTTTCGTAGGGGAAACCTTGTACCCGGTGTTTAGCAAAAAACACGGAAATCAAAGGTTGAGTAAATCCTAGGGTGCAATTTTGTTTTTCTCGTTTCTCTTTTCCCCATGAAATGTCCAAAAATTTTAATTTTTGGTGTCAAACCGTTATTGTGATATCGAATTTTCGAGATAACAAGTTTTTACTGAACACGAAAAAATAGGTATTAACTTTTGTCGATATCTGGGAAAATCGATACTCTATTGACGTTTTGACACCAAAAATTAAAATTTTGGGTTCGATTTCATGGGAAAAAAGTGAAACGAGCAATTAAAAATTCCACCTTGAGATTAGGCGGAATGTTGATTTTGGGCGTTTTTCGCTGAATACCAAAATATATTAGCTTTTGTGGATATCTCGTAAAATTGATATCTCAATACCATTTTTACGCCAAAAAACAAAATTCTGGGATCCACCCTAGGATTTGGTGGACCTTTGATTTTGCGCGTCTTTCTCTGAACACTGTGTACCGATGGAAGGAAAATAATTTAAAGGAAATAATTATAGAAAAGGACAGGAGAGAAATTTAGAAGCATTATGCAAAGCAGGGTATGGGAGAGAAGCAAAGATGATTCCCTTGTTTTCTCTTATAAAATATTACACATTTGGATTCTATGTACAAAAAGTAATTATGCATCTAAATTACAAACAATTGTTAGGAATAAATCGTACTGTCAATGTCAAATGTTTATTATTTTTTCTTTCCCCTAACAATTGTGACTTTCTTGGGTATCATTAATTTACTTTTCTCAGAATCGATAACAACACTAGGATGGTTGTGTTCTTTAAGCATTTCCACAGTACATCCTCGGGTGTACAAAGCTGCCTTGCATTTCGTCTTGAAGGCACAGTCACACTGCCATCTAGTTCTATAAATTTCTTTGATTTGCAAAGAATATCCGTAGTTATCAACCATCAACTTAGAGTGTTTCCTTCCAGGCAAAATGTAAATAGTATCTATAACAAAAAACACCCTATAGATGTAGATGTTAGATATATTTTTCTCATAATTTTAACTTGATATATTTTTCTCAGAATTGTAGGTAACTATTTTTAACAATACGGAAGGTTCTTTAAGGACCGAGGTAACGCCTGCGTTCGTAATTCGTGGTCTTTCTGATCAAAACCGCAGTTTGTAAAACGACCCTTGTGAAATCTGTTAAAATAGACCCAAGTTTTGCGTTGCTACATATATTTTATTACTGGTTTTAAGCTCCTTGCTGCGTAAGGGTGGCTGTACGCCATTGAATATAAGAAATACGTCCCCTATAGGCTCATTGCTAAACTAGTCTATGGGCCATTCCAACAATGAACAAGAACAAAGAACACACCAGTATAAACCCAAGGCTAGCACCGTTCCCATGGTGACGATGGCCCATATATTAATTCGCATAGTCCCGTCGGGGCGTTGGAATCTTAAATTCAGTCGCGTATAATAGGCAATACTTTTTGTATCTATAGCAACCACTTTTGCAGCTAGCAACCAAAATAACAGGTCACATCGAATATTTGACTTACTTACGCTCTCGGGCGTGCAATCATCATCATCGTATGTAGGAACTGAGGAGGGACCAGGAAAAATCTTTTATTCTTTCCATTCTTATATTAAAAAAAATAGATTTATTACTATTGTCTCTACTACACGGTTAATAATCTTCTTGTATTACTTACATATTTTAAGGCTGGAAATAAAACGTCATCAAAAGTATGTTCGATGGCCTGTATCAATAGAATTTATTTACAACTAGCTGGAAAAACTAGTGAATTTGAAAGATTTACAAAAAATACAGGTATATTTTTAAAATAGTCATAGATAGTACTAATATGACACTATTTTAAAAGTTATAGCTACTAGAAATAAAAAATATTTTGCAGCTATGACTTTTAAAAATAGTGTCATTAATATCCATGCATATTTTAGAAAAAATGACCTTGCAAATAAATAAACCTTTCAAATCTACTACCTTTCCAGCTAATTGTAAATAAAATTTTATTGCCACACGCAAGCGAACATACAATTTTGGGGACACGGTAGACCAAAGAAATTAGTTTTGATCTACCCTCACAATTACTACAGACTTCGGTAAGAATTTACTTCGATCATTGAGGGTGGAAGAGTTGAAATCGCTGGCATGGTTGTGTTTTCTCCTCACTTCTAGGACTTTTCCCGAGGTATAAAGCACGGCAGGACACTTTAGTTTTTTATATTTAGAACACTGCCATCGGGTTCTCCCATTCGCCATTACATGGACTGTGAAATCGAAGTTGTCCACCACCAATTTTGGATGCTTCACACCAGGATGTATGTAGATGGTTTCTAAAAGTTGAAGATGGTAAAGATAACAAGTAGGTAGGAAAAGTGTCCAGACGAAAGGTTTTCATGCAAATATCGATAAGTACCTATTTATATTATTATTTTATAAATTAATTTATGATCGCAATACAGTTTAATCAAAAATATTAGAATTTATTTATTTTATTTATTTATTAAAACCAAACATTAAGAATATTAATTGCTCATACACATACAATGACTTTTATAAATTATTTTTAAAATTCAACTATAACACTCAAGTAGAGGCGTCTAAAGGAAAAATGACATAAGGCAAATTCCAATATTTTAGCCCAAAAAATCTGGAGTTGATGGATGATCTAGTGTGATACTATCCGAACATGTAAAACTAAAAGTATAACATTTCTAGGATGACTATATCTACACCAGCAAAATTGTTGTAAATAATATACTGAAATCCCTCTTAACCTGTATACTAGATTGTGACAGGTAAATATTTCATGTCCCTAGAATTCCATAAGCGGCGGTCTTATTGATATATTGATAGGTGACGGAAAGGGCCGTAATCAACAGAATTTACCTTTTACGCACCCGAATTCTAAATTTGGATAGATAGAAATTAACATTAAAATCTGTTCTTTGAAGCACAGAAAAAGGCTATAGTTTCTTTATTTGAGGGTTAGGTTAGAACAACAAAATATCAAAGTTAAGGTTAGGCCTCTGTCACAAACATGACAGAATGATAAATTGGAAAACTATTTTTCCTTGAAATTTTTTAATTACCTATATGAATTCAAACTCTGTTGCGTGTCTTTAATCCCATAATCTTTGAATCGATTTATGTTAATAAAGAAGAAAACTCATTTAATTTGGACCTCGTGGTATAAATAACATATACCTACATATACATATAACCGGATAAGTTCCATGATTTAAAAAATCTTCAATATTTATTTAAAATAAGACAAAAAATTGCTAAAGACAATTATTATTGGCACAATTTTTTATACATCATCGTTTGCGAATTATTGGTAAGGCATTGCCATAAAAGCCTAGCCTTCTGCGATTTTTAAAAGGGGTGCGTTTTTTGAAAACTTATATTAGGTATTTTTAAACCAAAAAAATAACACCGTAGGATTATTCGACATTCCTCAAAATAGTCACGTAGCAATTTTGATAAAGAAATATTCATGCATTATTTTTCCGTGTGATGCCAAACTTTCAAAAGGTGAATAATTCAAATTATCGCGTATAGCTCCGCTCTCGATGAACCGATTTTCCTTGGAGTGGTCTTAAAATGTAGAGAAAAGCCCATTTTATGTAGTTTTTGTATTGGTTGCATCATTCCAACATTTTTCTTTAAAAATTAGCCCAAACGAAGGGCTAATTTTAAACATCGCCGCCATTACATCTTGAATTTTAAAAAATCGTTCATTTTGAAGTTTTCTGTCAATAATCCGCTCTTTTCTGTAAGCAACGATGCCTCGTTTTTTAAAATCGGTTGAAAACAAAAAAATTATGGCCAAAACAAAAAAATATTTTCATCAGTTTCAATTGTTGTCATTTGTTTTCAATCCAACTGGATTTAAGCGAGTATTGTATCTTTTTGTCACTACCCAATAAAAAATAATAATATTTTCGTGAAGGAGTGAAGAGTAAAATCAGAAGGACATGAATTTGACCACTTCTGGAGAATGACCCACATTCGTACGTAACTTTTTAAATAGGATAAAGTGAATCAACAATTTAAAAAAAATTGCGCCACCGACTTTTTTAAAACTTGTATATTTTTCTCGCATTAAGGAATTAAGAATACACCTTTTTGGTCTCTTGAATTTTTTTCGTATTTCTTGCTTCGTTTTCGAGAAAAAAGAATAAGAACCACTTTATTGCAAGTCATTGTTTTGTTGTTGCATTGCTGCTGTTTCGATTTTTGTCTTGATTCTATTGAAGCGTGGTATACATGGATTTTAAATCTAATATGGAGGTTAAATTTTTAAATCTTTAAATAAATCAGGTTGGTGCGTCCAGTCTATGTGTGTGTTTGTCCAATTTTCTATTAATTTTTAAATTTCTCATAATATTAGGTATTTCTTATCAATTTCAAATTTGTCCTATTTTTGTGCTCACCGCGAAATAAATTTGCCTTTTCCCGCGATGCTTTGAAGTTGGCGATTGATTTTGGTTTTGTTTACCAGAGCTCTCCCGAACAGATTCAAACTTCAATGTTCGCCACACAACAACATGTCTTAAGGTGTTAAGGTACCTTTATTCGACACGTTTGGTTATTTCTTGTTGATATCGTGAAAGAGTCATAGTCCGTCAAACGTCTGGTGTCACAAGCAAAAGGGACAACAAAAGTTTGTCAAAATTAATAGTTAACACTTTACTGTCAAACTACCGCCTTATAATGAGGAAATCTGATTCAATTTTTTATGTTGTCCATTGAATCGTTTTCGTAACATATTGGTGTATCGTCAGCGTATCGCACTACAAAACCAAGAGTTTACAAGTTAAATATATCGTTTGTATATGGGTTAAATAATAATGGGCCTAGTACAGTATCTTATACGGCACACGCTACTCGAGAGTTCATACAAATTACTTCGGATCCCATTTATCTCGCAACATTGCTGTCATTCGCCTATTTAGAAGGTAGTGACACACTGCTCTGAAACCCAGCTCCTCCAAGGAGTCAAGAAAAAGCGCGTGACACACAATGTCAAACGTCTTGGCCAAATCCAAGAAGACACATAATGCGGGCTTACTAGCATCCAAGGCAGAATATATTTTTGAGGCAACATAATATGGGATTTTTTTATTTCGTGACGAATTTAAAAACTGACTATGGGGCTGCATTAGGCATGTCTGGAAACCAAAATAGGGCCCTAAAAACTTCATGCAGAGTAAAGTACGGGTAAATGAAAAAATGGAACTTATGATAAAAAAAAATTAAAAAACCTTTCATAATATCCAATCTTTTAGGAACAATTTCCAGAATCAAAACTTTTCAACTAGACCGGTTTTTTCAACCTATAAGTGTTTAACCAACTAATAATCAACCTAGACATTACCCACAAACCAACAAGTTTTTGATCCTCCTAGAAATGTTTTTAAACCGACAGAACAAAATGCCCAAAGACAATTTGACAATATGCAAGATTCTACGGTATAAGGATTTCTAGATTTCCCAACAATAACGAGGCTATGTCCGTAAATTCTGCCTTTTAATGTTCATAGAAGTTTCTCTAATAGGAATAATATTCCAAGAAATGTTTCCAAATACTTTTGTCCTGTAGGTCTACCATCAAGACCTAAGAAGTTTATTAGATATGTAGCACAACTCCCTCAATGCGCGATGCGTATGACCAAACTCATTCTAAAAACGAAAACCAAATTCAAAGTCAAAGTAATATATAAAGTTCTTAAAATTTTCAGCAAACGTGGCCATCTCCAAAACGGAAAAAATAAATCCCAATGCCATTGAAATGTATATCTACCTACTATATCGATTTATGCACGTGAAGCTAAAACCTCGTTATCAAATTTATTAATAATACTATTGTTCCCCAACGCAACACAACTAAGTCTTTATTCTCCTGAAACAATAACGACAGTTTTTAATAACGACGATGCTTGTGAGATGATTAATATGCTCTAAATTTAGATAACCAAGATTTTAGTAATGATGACAATAATATCTTTAATAATGTTATATGATGTGAATAAAGAAGTTAATGATGACATATTTTATGAAAGTTATGAAATGGAGTTTATGAGGAAAATCATGAAGAAATGAAAATAACGAGTTTTCAGCCAAATGTGATACCCCGGTAGGAGCCCCAAGAAATTCTTATAAAATTATTAAATTCAGGTCGCGATATTGGGACCCTGGCTTCAGTCGAATGAATAGATTCTTTATAATATTATTGTGTTAATATAAACATCCCAGCCTCGCCGGTGGCCTGATTTCGTGAAAAAGCGATCGAGTTCTCGGGCTTGGATCACACCCCCGAATTTCGCGGAAAAAACAACTGCCCTGACCATATAAGGTAATCCTGAAAATCTCAGTGAAGAATTGGAACGCGAGAAGCATGGGGGATAGGGTATAAATATCAGGGCGACATTCCCAAATAAATCAGTTCTAAACCAACCATCGGCCGCGGAAAGCTCTCTCCGAAAGCTACGAGCCTCAAGTACTACCCAGAAAGACCCTGCTAGCTGAGTGTTGGACTGACCAAAAAGTGGGAATTTCGTTTTGTTTGTTCTCTTGATAATTAATGTGCCTTTTGATTACTAGCGACAGTAGATAATGTTCTTTTGTGTTTATTTCGAATATCGGTAATTGTTAATATTAAATGGGGATTTTATTTTGAATTTAAATTAAATTATTACACTAAAAATAATTATTCGGAAATTCAAGTCTTTTTACTTGTCTATATTTGATGCTACGATCTTAAGTAGTAATAATATACTGAGTGTTAATAATTGTTCACAGTGTAGAAACCCTTGTTCATTCTTGTAATTTATGCTATCATTAACTTGATTATTTAAACCATATTGTCATCCGGTACTGTACTATATTTTAGTTAAAGATTATATTGCTTAAATTCTGAAATTTTGACTGTTCATTGGAGAGGGATTGAATTCTGTTGTCTTGTGCACGGAGTGCAACTAATAATTATTATTCACAACTGTCAAAGTAGATTCTTATATTGAAATCTAGTTTCATTTTTATTGGAACTAACCTTGTCAATTTTACTAATTTTATTCTCAATAAACTTGTTAAACTACACCCTGTGTCTCAGTTACATCCTTAGACTCACACTAAAATAAAAACTTGTAGGCCACCCTGCATAATACCGCTCGCCAATTAACATCTAACAGGGTAGGATTACTACACAAAAACCATTTAAGATATCTACTACTTTTAAAATTTTTAAAATTTTACAAAACATTTGAAGAAATGTTTTAACGTTTTTATAAATTTTATACCCATTTTATGCCTTTTTACTGTTATTAATAATATAACATCTTACTTATACTTATAAGGAAGGACAACTTGCTGGGAAACTCCATTTCTTGTTTTTCGTCAAATGAAGAAATCATATGGTTAACGTAATATCTACATATGTGCTACACATTATTACATTTGGATTTTTTTAAACCTAGAAATTAACTTTAATCCAATACCCTGAAGAAATATTGAACGAAAACTTGGTTATTTGAAAGAAGCATATTAAATGTTTTTTGGCTTCAAACTCGTAATTTTCATTTCTACAATTATTACGTAAGACAGACTTAATACAAGACATTAATGAAAATAATGAAGTTAAAAAAAATAAAAATAAAGTTAGGAAAAATAAAAGTGCAGCTAGGAAAAATAAAAATAACAAAAAGGAAAGCGGAAGTACTATAAAATTGTCAAAGTAAAGCCAAACACTGAATAGAAAAGTGATAAATGAGTTCTTGAGAGAAAAGTGAATTTGATTAATACATTTAAAGATAAATTAAGGAAAATAATAGTAATAATATACAATAGTATTTTCGCGAGCAGCGTTAGAATGTAGGCAGGTTTTGTTTGATTTATGTCTGACGTCATGAAAATATTACCCCTCCAAGTAAATTTTCTAATACTGCGAAAACGAATATTTTGGAAAGCTTTTTTTTAACTCTTACCAATTTATTATATTAACCTTTCACAATGCTGCAACACAATCCGCAAAGAAAAGATTTTGTTAAATTAAAATGGTTCGGAAAATCGATAAACTTATTTGTAGCAGTGTCTAAATAGCTGAAAACAACAAGATAAAACCGCGTAACTACACTTTTGCGATAGAGTACGTCCCTGTTGCCGAGTCTGGTGAAATTTTATAGCCTACTGGCTAATCGCGGAACGTTATTGAGCACTTGGCTTTATTTACGCCAGGCGTAAGGATTGCTCGATTTTAGTATAGATATGCGCAAACATAAAAAATGTACAAACTTCAAGTGAAACTTGGTATAAAAAAAACTTTTAAAATACTCGTATTTGATTTAGGTAGGACGCAATTAAATCGATTGAAATTAGAAGTTAATATTTCAAATGACTGACTAAATGACCAAATTATTATCCAATTTGACTTTCGGACGGATTTTATTGCTGTAGAAAATCATGCTATACGAATTTTTTTTTAATCTAAGTAGGCTGCGTGAATTCAACAGCACATTTTTTTATAGATAGCATGCCCCTGAAAGTTCATCGTTCGAGAAGTATTGATTTCGAAAAAGCATATAATGTATTTTTTAATTTAAAATTTTACACCACAGAGTTAACCAGGACACGCAAAAACCCTCATAAAGCAAATTGGAACAAAAAATATACAGTGAGTTAGATTCTGCAGAATGTCAAATTTGAGCAAAATAGGAATTTTAAAGGTATGTGGTGTCAAGTGTGACATGGAATTACTTCGAAACAGTTGAATGACGATTCGCAATGTTGATGTGCAAAGAGCCAATAAAAGATATTTAAGGTGTTCTTCTCCGTGCCAACTCAAAATGCTGGGTGCTGTGAAACTTTACACGGGTCAAAAATCGAGAATATCAAAACCACAGAAGCCTGCAGAAGGTTAGTATGCACAGAAAATGTATCATCTTAGTCAGTGTCTTTGTTGGGAAAGGTCCAATAATTTTAATTGTTATTTATTTGTTGGTCGGCATTTTGAAAAAAAAATACTTTTGTGTTAATATATTTTCAATAATTCCGGAGCATTCCTGGCAGCATTTTGAGATGGCCCAGAGAAAAACATCATGTATATTTTTTATAATAAATCTTTGCACATTATCACTTTGAGTGGTCCCGTTGACCATTCAATTGTTTGGGGGAATTCCATGGCACATTTGACTCGGCAAATGCCTTTAAAATTCCTGTTTTGTCCAATTTTGACACCCTGCAGAATGGAACTCCCCGAATATTATTTGTTCAAATATGGTACGTGAGGATTTTGGTTGGTCCTGATGAACACTATGGTATCAGATTTTAAATAAAAAATGACTAATATGGTTTTTCGAAATACGCACCCCTTTAAAACTTTCACTTTCAGGAACAATAGTGTCCACTTCAAACCGGAACACCTCCATAAAATTTGTATTTGTCATCCGATTTTGATTTTTGAGTTTTTTTTAACCATAGCTCATCAAAAACTAAACTGTAGGGCAAAACAGCACATTAGTCCAGTAAATTTGAGGTTTAATATTGCAATTCATTGGGTAAGAAAAATTTTGTTATCCATCGATATTACACCATATATAGAAAGCTTAAATCCGAATTTTCGACCATCAACTCCTTGCAGGTATTCCCTCATCTTGAATTTTGGACTAAATTAGTTTTTCACCGATAACAGCCGATACCATTTTTGAAGGAAAAAAAGGTGCTCTGCAAATTTGTTCTCTTGACATTTACAAATTTAGTTTCTTGGTCGTTTCGTCAATAATAAAACACAAGTTTCTTGGGATTCGACCGAATAAAACAATATTTATTAAAAACTTTTTCACTACGTACGTTTCGGCTCAGTGGCCATCCTCAGGTACAATTTTACATCGAATAATTTCCTAAAAAAGAGTTAAGGAGTGCTTAAAAGTTTTTCACTATATAAATAAAAACATTTAAAAAATAATTTTTAAAATACTTACAAGAATTCTCATCGGTCAAAAGAAAAACATTCCAAAAATGTCTAAACCATTCAGAAACATTGTAGTGTTAATTCAACATAACTATAAGAGTATACTTTTCGCCAATTTTTACTTTAATTGGGAAAGGTTACAATTTTCACATTATATTTAAAAAATTTTAAAATTCTGGTCAGGTATGTGGAACGAAAGAATTGCAAGTGGCGCAGAACGACGAGCAAGGAAGGCAAAAACAATATCCTTTTTTTTCCGAGTTATTGATTTTTTATTTCTATTCTATTTGGTATACAGAAGAAATTTTTAATTTTAATTTTTGAAAACAATAAAGCAGTTCTTAGTTATTTAATGAGATCATAGTAAATTTGTGATAAATGTTCAGTATCTGTTCTGTAATTCAAACTGTTATTATGTTTTTTTTATATGTATCATTTCTAGTATATTACGTTTTAGAAAATCACCCTCATTGCAAATAATTTCAGTATTATCAAAGTCAAAATTATGAAATTGTTCTAGAGCATGCTTGCATAAGGCAGTTGAGTTATCATTGTGAGTTCTTATAAAATACTTATGCAACAAAAGGTTATATAAGCAACAAAAGGTTATATAACCATAAGTATTTGTGTCCGCGTGTCGTAGTTTATGGTACAAGGACGAAAAGTTGAGTTTTTCGGATACGGATGCGGCCGAGGCGCAGTCGAGACTAGCGAACCGCAGGAGTACAAAAAACAACTTTTTCTCTTTGTATCATACAATATTTTTCATTCGAATGTGATTAGATACCTATACAGGGTGAGTCTGAAATAACTGGCATCCTTTTTTTGGGTAAGAGAGATGGTCATTCTGAACAACTTTTCTTAATACATTTTTTTCCTATCGCCAAAATTTACCCACCTAAAATGCCCCCTCTATGAAGACACGGCACTGACGAATAGCGTAAACTCGGTCTCAAAATACTATACTAGTTGAGGATTTACCATTTTCTACTCGGTTGTTTGCAGGGCGACTGTGCCGTGTTTTCATAGAGGGGGGATTTTAGGTGGGTAAATTAGAGAAAAATTTCGGCGATAGGAAAAAAAATTATTAAAAAAAGTTGTTCATAATGCTACTGTTTATTTTAATAACAATACAAATCTTAGTTACCTATGAACGTCTATATAGTTGGCCATGGAACAGAGCAAACTATTAAACTCTCAATGTGTCTGAACAGAAATTCAGTATACAGGATGATTTTTTTAGGTCTACCACCGCGATTTTCTCGCTCATTTTGTGGCCTACAAAAAAACGTAAGAAACGAAAATGTGGCAATTTTGGACAGCTAGGTGGTGCTGCAAAAGAAATCGGCATCCATGGCCAACTTGTCGCGCATTATTAAAAAAAAACTCAAATTGAGCAAAACTATTAATGACCGTGGAATGTTTATTTTAAGAGACAGAGGAAAATTTTTATATTGGAAATTGATGGCACTGAGAAGCTTTATCCACCCAGGTGCTCAGATAGTTTCAGTAAATTACACAGGGTCTTCGGCTCTCTTGAGACCATGAAAATTTTTGTCCATTTTAGGTTTTTAGCACACCGCGAAAAGTTGGGTATGGAGGCCCATTCCTTTTTTAATGGCGCCTCGCTGGCCAAAATTGCCATATTTTGTTTTCTTACATATTTTCTGTGCGGCCCAAAATAAGCGAGAAAATCGATTAATAAGAAATAAACAAAAAAAATTCATAGCCTCAAGAGAGCCGAAGACCGTGTGTAATTTTCTGAAACTATCTGAGTACCCTTTTGCATAAAGCTTCTTAGTGCCATCAATTTTCAATATAAAAGTTTTTCTCTGTCTCTTAAAATAAACATTCCACGGCCATTAATAGTTTTGCTCAATTTGAGGTTTTTTTAATATTGCGGGACAAGTTGGCCATGGATGCCGATTTCTTTTGCAGCACGACTTAGCTGTCCAAAATTGCCACATCTTTGTTTCTTACGTTTTTTTTGTAGGCCGCAAAATGAGCGAGAAAATCGCGGTGGTAGACCTAAAAAAATCATCCTGTATATACAGGGTGGCCCACCACGAACTGCATCGATCTATACATGGAAAACTAAAAGTAGGAAAATTCTGAAAATTTGGCACTTCAGCAATGCCGATGGGCGCTGCTCAACCAAAATATTTTGGTGAATATGGCACTTCCGGTTATACCGGAAGTCGATATCAACTTTCTTATCTCAAATGGAACACCCTGTATATTATTGCATTTTGGATTCTAGGCATCATTTTGGAACAAAAACATGCAAAATGTCCTATGTCTAAATCCAACCGTTTTTTGAGATATTTGCATTTTTCCGACAGGAGACGTTGAGCGCAACTTCCAGACGGTACCGGAAATAAACTACGAGTATTGCTGATAGAAAAAAGTGGTTCAGACAAATATCATAGGTAATTTTGTAGTGAAGAACTTTTGTTGGGAAAATTTCGCGCTGTCGTTAGCAGAAAAAAATATATTAGATGTGAAAAAAGTTGCAACCCCTTTTGTCTAGATTATTTTCTTAATAACTTTTTATATATGCAAAATTCAAGGAAATGACAAGAGAACCAATTTGCAGAGCACCTTTTTTCCTTTAAAAATGGTAGGTATCAAAAAATTTTTTGGTAAAATTAAAAATACACCTGTTATCCACTAAATTCAAGATGGCGGAAAACCTGCAAAAGGTTGATGGTCAAAAATTCGGAATTAAGCTTTTTATATGGTGTACTATCGATGGATAAGTTGAATTGCATTGTTGCCCATATAAATCCAATTAAATTTACTGAATTACATTTCATATCAAAGAACCAAGACCTACTACGACATATTTTTTGGGTCAAAATTGGAAAAATCGTACTATGCATATTTTTATAAAAATTCTGAATATGCCACTGGATTGGGCATACCTTAAATCGTGCTTGTACCAAATTTTGTTAAAAAAGGTCGAACAATAAAAATTCCAGAAACCAGTGATGTATGTTTTGGAGGTATAAATATAGGTATATAAATATATGTAGTACATTAATTTGCCCCACGGATAGTCTCAGACTTTGTGGTGGGTATTTCTTGTATATATTTCGTCTTGCAATAATTTCTTCTTGTAAATAGGTATTATATAAGTAAATAAATAAATTTTAAAAAAATAATTCCTCGTTCCAGGAAACAACAAATAAAATTTAAACTTTAACATCATCTATTTTTTTTATTAAGCATTTTCAGATTTTTTCGTCTTTTTAGATTCTGAATCACTCCTTGAAAACTTATTATATACTACGAATATTTTCTGTGATAGTACCTAGTACTTAGAGGAAATATCACAACATGGTCATATTTACTAAATATTTCTTCCATTTCTATGTAATTTTAACACTGTCAATCTTCGATCTTCATTTAAAATGACAATCTGGATGAAAACTTTAAGAAAATATGCATACAAAACCTGGCATACAATGTATAAAGTGGACTACATTGACCAAAACAGAAAACAGAAAATAATAATTTCTTCCATTTCTTACACCTTGCAATATATTTCATACACCTTGCAATATATTTTTTACACGAAGACTCCTTGTGTTATATTTTAGCTAATTTTCCAAAAAAATTATTCAAGTTCGAGCGCAAATCTTAGGTAAACTAACTGAATGCTTGTATCAGCATGTTCTGACAGTCACATACAATAATTAGTACATAAATTTAGGACATAAATAACAACGATAAAACAAATTTATGTTTGTCGCAAAATGATTACTTTCTGCGGAATGAGTGTCTTGTTTTGGCTTGTATCAACGTTGGGCTCGTGGTTATGCAATTTTCGCATCTCAACTATATTTTTACTTGTGTAAAGGGCTGCTTTACACTTTGTTTTGTCGACACTTGTGCACTGCCACCTCGTCCTCCCTGGTTCCTTCTTATGCACTCGGTACTCGTAATTATCTACAACTAGCTTAGGATGTTTTTGTCCTGGTGAGATATAAATAGTATCTGAAAAGATTCACCTGTGAGAGTAGGACTTCATTAGTTTAAGTGCAATGAATACAGTTTATCATATATGTTTATATGATATAAATTATTGTGGTGATTATCTCTTTTTTTATACACAACAAAGAACTTGACAGAAAATTATTATATTATTTAGTTAGTTCATAAAAGTGCAGATTTTTTTACTTGTCGCTTTTCTCTATCCTTGATTCGGTATCGCTATACTCTACTCTAATAATCTTGATATTGCTAGACAAAGAATGTTTGGGAAGTAGATCATTCCAGGGGTAGGAAAAAACTCAGCCAACCGGCTTTTAGTAGGCTTAACACATGGCGCAGAATATCCATACCTAAATATCGAAAGTGAAAATAATAATAATAATAATAGTAATAGTAGGCCACAGAGGATAATCTTGCCTTGTAGGAAAGATTACTTCTACCAAGTTAATAATTAGTGAGTCAGTGTAGCTGGTATCTATTTTTGTTTTGTTATATTCCATTGTGACGTTTTTTTTTACAAATAATTATCAGCGGGTATACTGTTCTATTCATGCATGTCAAGATCGAGATATATTTATCTTTTGTCCAAGTTCCGTAAAAAGCCTAAATTGGGTTTAGAGTATAATACAAATTTTCGTTTTATACTTAGGTTCTGATCTGGGTGTTGACAGAAGCCAATTTATAATTATATTTTTGTAGATATTCAAGGACACGGATCCTTTGGCATTTCTAGGAAGACGGTAGTTATAGATAGGACCTATGTACGAATAAATCACCTATGCCCAATACTTTTATTGAAAAAAACTCTATATGTTCGAAATATGATAAATAATTATTGCATTTATTACCCGTCAAGAGCCAAAGGTAGGTATGTTATGCTATGAACCATAGCTACAAAACTGACGGCAACAGACGCCCGACAATACAAACAAAATAATTGTAATATAAAAATTACTGATAAATACACCAGGGTTCTGAATGCGGTTTTTATTTCAATTACAAACATGGTTACATCCCAAACAATTTTGAATCTTTCTTTGCTAAAAGCTTTAAATTGATTTTCCGGATAATTTTTGTTCTCCATGCCTTCACTTTTTTATAGTCTCCTACATTAGAATCGTGGTTGTGCAAGTTCCTGATAACAACGTAATTCTTGGTAGAGTAAAGTGAACAAGGGCATTTATATTTCTCCGCATCCGCACACCTCCATCTTCTACGGTTTTTTGGTTCTTTCCTATGAAATCGGAATGCATAGTTGTCTATTACCAATTTTGGCTTTCCTCTCCCATGGCAAATATATACTGTTTCTAAAAATAAATCCGCTGTAGTTGAACGAACGGGGCATAACGGTAATTTCAGAAGGGAAACACTGGGCAATCATTTAAAATCAAGGAAATACTAATAATTCTCACCCTTACAATACTCACCCTTACAAACTAGGAGTATTGTGAAGCAACGGGATGCGTGTGCGGGGGAGGAGGCATTTCTATTATTTTGTCTTCACTTCGTCGCCATTTGGGGCTAGGGCGGACTTTTCCCGATAGAAGTAGGATAACATTCGCTCAAGTACTACGGAAAACCCTAGAAAACCGTAGTAATCCCAGTGAATGTAGCACAATTGGTAAATCGCACAGATAAAGCTATTAACGAGCAATAACGTGAATCCATATTTTGTTCAGAGCTCTTGGCCATCAGCGGTAATTTTCTATAAAAATATGTGCGTGCAGTCTGCCTCGAACCATGGTCGATCGAAGGCAGGGAAACATGCAGTCAAAATAGTTAGAAATCATCATCATCATCGACAAATCATCATCAATAAAAAATTGGTAAATTCAGGGTGGCTCACTCAAAATATCTAGGGTATTTTTTGACAGAAAAAAAGCAGTGGCGGGTGCGATTCATAGGCCTTCTGGGCGTCCTTCTTTTTTCATAATTAAAATTGGTGTCTATGGCCACCTACGAAAACTGTATGGCAAAAAAATCCAACATTTTTAAACCGCTGTAACTTTTTTATTTGTAGACGTACACAAAAATGTTTGACATACAGAAGAACTGTCAGAATCCAAACATTATATCAGTTTTGAAATATTCGATATGACTAAATTTTGTCTCTCTTGGGATAAAATATATATATTATCTGGAAAAAAATTTAATGACGCATTTGAGAAAAATAATTGTTAAATTTGTGATTGGCATAATATCTAGTTACTGATGGAAATAAATAATCGATTATGACGTTAAATAAAGTAAACAAATAAGGTTTTAAAATTTTGAAAATAAAGTGGTTTACATGATCTTAATCGAATGTCGAATATCCTGAATTGTTATTTTAAATAATAAAAAAATACTAAACTCATAGACATTCTTTTATTTTATGAAAGTGAATTATAAATACTACATTTTCAGTTTACCGTAACACTTAGCATGTACCTAATAATGCCGTAACAATTATCTTAAAAATAAAAATAACAAAAATATTAACAATCAAAATAATAAAATAAAGCTGAATAAACAGTGAACTTAAGTATTTTTAATTTTTCAATATTACACATTTTGTGGTGCTGTCGGAAAAAAATTTCTGTCTAGGAAGCCTCAAACATATAACGCCATCGTTTCACAATATTGTTTCCATGGGTAACTAGATTTGTCAAACACAAATATTAACAATATACTTTTTAAAATTTTTGTTGTAAATACTTTGCTTTACCAAATACAATTAATTTTTTTACAAATAATTTAATTTTCGAGCCCCCAAGAGGGCTAAAATTTTACGATAATCGGTAGAACAAAACTAATGTCACACATAAATTCTGTCAGTTGTTGAAAACAATTTTCATGTTAAACTTTTTCTGTATGTCAAAAAATAAAAAAGTTACAGTGGTTTAAAAATTATGTAATTTCTTAGAATTTTGGCCATAGTTTTCGAATAAGATGGCTATGGACAACAAGTAAGTAGTAAAGTATAGAATCTACGAATCTTTGCCTATTACTAATTGTTTACTGAAGTAAAGTTATCACAAACGTATAGGCTGTAACACTATATCCTATGAACATGTAGCGCAAATTTACAACGTTGCTGGAACGTAAGTATTTCTGTTCGGACCGCTGCCAAAGATGAGTCGTAAGCAAAGACTCGTGGATTCTACTTTATATTTTCCAGTTTTGTTTTAAATTTCTATATTTTGAAGATACAAACATATTGTTTATTTGATATTTTTATTTGATACCTGCATGCAATGGAGCTACAAAATGTTAAATTAAAAGTTTATTTACGAATATTCCACTTAGATGTACATTATTTCTGTAGCAGATTATGATTAAGCTTCTTGCTGATTTTGGACAAGAAACACATGATAGTAACCCCTTACATTATGAGGCAGTAAGGAAATTATTATTGTGAAAATTTAGCGAGGAAGAAAAAAATTGAGTAAAACTTTAAAAGACGCAAATTAAATATATTAATATCTACATCATAACAACTTTTATGCACTGAAACTGAAACGCAAACTATTATACCTATAAGTACATTATTGAATAATTGATTATTTTGTATTTAACCACGCTGGAAACTGTTCGTTGAATCTAACGATTTTCACTCGCCTTGGAATCATTTGTTGTTCCAAAACCTTTGCGTCGGGTGCATGATTGTGGAGTCTCCTTATTTCAACATTGTTTCCACTGGTAAATAGCGTTGAGCGACAATTCGCCACAGAACACTGCCATCTCGTTTTGCCAGGTTGCTGCCTATGTACGATAAATTTGTAGTTGTCTACCACCAGCTTAGGGTACTTAAGCCCAGGTAGCACATAAATAACGTCTACAAAAAATGTGTCATTAAATAAATATGAAGGAGCAGGTACTACCTGATCACTGCTTAATTGTACAAATGATATTTTTTTATTCATTTTTTTGTTTGGAAGATAGGTATAGTTATTTGTCATAATTTCCGGAAAGGATGCTAGGGTAGGAGTAATAGTTATTATGATCGTTCTTTAAAGGAGAAAAATGGTGGTCTTCAAAAAGTGCAAATGGCCTTTACGATCGACGTCAAAAGAACTGCCTGTTTGGCTTTTGTCCCCGAAACACATGAGGCATGTCCAGAACCATAACCGAGGTTGTGATGAATTTTGAAATTTTTTAGTTTAGTTATATAGGTACAATCATAGATTAAAGAAGCAGTAGATACTCAGAAACATTGTTGAAACCGTCCGCAAAAAATCCCGCTACACAACTTTCAAACTTTAATTTTCGAGCGAAAATAAATTAAAACAGATAAATTGTAATGTCTTACAATTCTTAAGACTTAGGACTATGCAAAATATGTGGAGTAGCGTGCATAAATTTCAACAAGGGTTCTGACAGTCTTTGTGTAGCTTGGTCTATGGTATAATGTCCTCCAATAAATTTGCATTAAATTGATTTTTTTTAATTAATGAATTAGTTTGAAAATGAACTCGGGCATTAATGTTTGTTTTAAAAAAATTGACAATGACCTACTCAAACGTGGTCACGTGACTTTCATTATTTGTCAGAAATTACATCTTAAGACAGAGAAGCTAAAAATTTCAAAAAGTATTAAAGCCTGTTTTACATTGACAATTTCTTAATGAATTAATTCATGAATAAGTTTATGAATAAATTCATGAATTAATTCGCGACAAGTTCTATTTTACACTGATGAAGAAATTGATGAATTTTTTTGTCACCTTATGTCAGATTCTAGCGAATACCAACACAAGAGAATAAATAACAAAATATTTTTTTTGTGCTGCATTTCCCCTATCAGAACATAGTTTTTAACCATATCCATGTTACGGGCGACGTGAAGACGAAGACTTTTTAAAAAACTTTTATTTGAGTAACGCGAGTTACAGAGTTTCGGCTTAGACTACAGACAAGACTAGAATTAACACTCTTACTTTACTAGGTCCTATTTATACAGATCTGTTATGCTGAGGTGTTGTGGTTCTCATGGGAAAAGAATATAAAGACAAAGGGAAGATCAAATTCTGCAATTCTTGCAGTAAGCAAGTTTTAACAATACTCAAAAGGAATATGATATGTTCTAGTAATCATTCTAGAACAATATACAATGGAAAATGATATCTTTGTAGTAAGCATCTTGAACAATAGAGAATGAGAACATAATATCCAACAGTAAACAGAATCAAGGGTAAAAACAAGGTTATGATCAAGGTGATGCTTGAGGTCGGATATAACACCTTCCCCCTTATATTAAAAATTTGTGTTAACAAATTTTGACATTAAATTAGGCATATGTTTTAGTATTAGAATTTAGTTCAATTTCTTCTTCTTCGCGAGGTTCGTCCAATCTATACGAAGGTCTTCTTTTGACAGTAACAAATTTTCTTAAATTTTGAAAAACGTGATTTCGAGTTCTAGGAGGTTGTGGAGGATCGTCTCCGTTGTTAGTAGTAATAATGCCTATTTTAATGTTCCTAGACTTTTTACATTTAAAATAAAAGTACACAATAATTAAAAGTATGATTAAAGTAATGGATAGATATGTCAATATTGGCGTATACTTATTTACAGTTGGTTCGTTAATAATATTATCAAGATCCTTTGCATATTCGTCTAATTTATGCTTTGCGACATTTAAATCGTCATAATTAAATTTATTTAGTTGTAAAGGTTTTAAGTCAGGATATTTTAGTTTATTTGGAGTTTCTTTGCAACATTCAAATGGTATATTAATTGGGTGAAATTTATAGGTTTGATTAGATTTATTTAAATTTTTCGTTTGAATTTTAGTACTTCCAATATAAGCAATGCATTCAGATTTTAACGTTAAAATTGAAGTTTTGTCTAGCATTATAGTCAAAGGATTTTGATTTTTGCACTTAATAGTTATAGGAAATATTTCACTTAAAATTATTAACCATTGATTCTCTTGAATCAATTGTACATTGTAACTTTCAATTGAAATTGTGACTATGTCACAAGTATTAGGTAAATGGGTTTTTACCTCTAATAATTGAGCTTCACATCTTGAATGTGAGTCAATAGGAGTAGGATATAAATCCTTGCACATTATTAAATCAAATGCTAGTTCTTTACAATTTTTTATATCATAGAGAATTACATAGAGAGTTGGGTCATCGCTTTTTGCTACAAATTTAGTATCAGTGGATACCATGTGATAAAATCCAGTTTTATTGTCGAAAATTGGAATAGGATAAATTCTATAAAGAGTATACCATTGAGGTTCTACTAAAGGAATGTCTAATATAAAAACAAGTCTATTTTCTGTTTGAAAAACCTTTAGTTCTATAAAATCAAGATAAGTTGCAACATTTAGAAGTTGAGGAGTTAAGGGCAAATTATTTTTGTTTAAAGTTTGAGCGATTATTTGCAAATGATGAACCAGGTCTTCAGGAGTTATAACTGACGTGTGAATAATATGTAACTTTGCAAAAGTAATAGAGTTTAGAATGTCATTTAAATTGCTTTCGATAAAGGTATAGGATTCTAGGAGTCTTTCGGCCATCTCTAAAACTTGTAATTTTGCAGTGTAATAATTAAAATTATCAGAAATGTTATAAATGTAATTTTCGATTTGTTTTATGTCATTATTAAAAGTAATTTCATCAATTTGTAATTTGTTGATAGAGTCGTTAAAGTTTTTGATAACTGAAGTAGTTACTAAAATTTGTTTTTTCATTAATTTTTCTAATTCGTGTTCGTCTCTGTTAATTTTGTCGATACAATCGTTATAATACTGTCCGTCTGAAGCGTCTAAATTTCCGGTAATAAATTTCCAAACTGACCCTAAACCATTAATTAAACCTCTTTTATATCTTCTTACATCAATAGCTAATTCTTCAAATTTGAGCGCAATGTTTTCGGAAAGTTGATTTAGTAAAGTGAGATGTGACTTAACTTCGCTTAGAAAGGCGGCCATTCGTACGTCTTTTGGTTGAATTATAAAATGCATATTTTCTAAAATTTTATTATTATTTTCGAATGTTGTTTTTAGAGATGAAATGTCTTTATATACCAATAAACTCCACTTGTCATTAGAAATTTTGAGTCCGGATTGCTCTTGATAGAACACGCCTATGGTGTTATTAATTGGTCGCAGTGTATATTGTGCCATAGCGGTAGCGAACAAAGAAAATCTGTAACGAAGTTTCAGAATTAGGAACTTGGTTCGATATAACAAATTATTTTAATATCAGTATTTTTGAAAATATATTTGATCATAGGGAGAACTGTGTCCCAATCTAATTTGTCTAATCCACAAGCTAACTTGGGTATAGCTATAATTTTATCTTTTTCATCAGTGCTCTCGAGACAATTTGTTCGTAATTCCTTTAAGCAATTAAATAAATTAGCATAAGTTGGTTTATAATAGAAAAATTCTTTAGTTATTAAATAATAAATATTTCTTGTCGGAAGTTGAAGTACTGCTATTTCACCAATTGACTTATTTTGATTTTTTAGTTCATCTACGTGTCCAAATTTATTCTTAAATTCTTTTGCAATTCCTGCATTCATTTCTAAATCTTTAGATACACAGTGAGCTAATGAAATATTTTCAGGGGCATCAAATAAATTGCCCAGTTCAATGGAAACGCTATTATTTTCAATAGGGATTTTTCGATCTAGAGTATAAAAGAATTCTTTAACCGTTAGTTCTTCTTCTTGTAATTCGTGACATTTCTTTAGCATATCAAAATTCATTTTTGTAGTTTGGTTAGTAATTGGGTTATGTAGCAAAGCTGAATTCGTATAAATTTCTTTAATTTTATAGGGTCCATTAAATTTGTTAGCTAGTTTATTTTTTATTTGGGACTCCTTGACATAAACCTTTTCTCCTACGCGAAATTGTCGCTGCTCCGAAACGTGTGTATCAAATCGCTGTTTCGCCTTTTGTTTGCGCATATCCGTACGCTTTCTTGCCACTTCATAATAATGCTTTATTTTATTGTTTAAATCGCGAACGTACTTAGAGATTAATTCTTGCTGATTATAAAAAACTTCTGGAGGTCGAGACGAGGTGTGACCAAATAGCAATTCGTAAGGAGTAAAGCCGTGTGTTTTATTTATAGAATTGTTATATGCTATACAAGCGTAAGGGAGCATTTGAAATGGGTGTTCGTTAGGATTTTCTGTACTACACGCGCGTATCATTTCAGTTAAGGTGGCATGAAATCTTTCTAAGGAGCCATTTGATTGCGGATGACTAACACTAGAGAAAGTTAATTTTATATTGTATAATTTACAAAGATCTTTCATTAATTGATTATTAAATTCTTTACCTACATCGCAATGGATTCTTAAGGGAGTTCCAAAATGTTGAAAATAGAGTAACAGAGCGTCTACTACAGATCTCGCTGTTTTATTAGGAAGTGCATAAGCTTGGGTAAATTTTGTTAGTTCGTCTCTTATGGTAAGGATATTATTTTTTACTGGGATTTCTAGGATATCGATATTTATTCTTTCGAAAGGAGTTTTAGGAGTTTCGGTAATAACTAAGGGACTGTCCAAGTTTTGTCTACAAATTTTTGTCTTTTGGCAGATTTCGCACTGTCGAATAAAAGTTTCAACGTCTTTAGTTAGTCCTGTCCAATTATATTTTTGTTTAATACGTCTAATTGTTTCGTTTATTCCTCGATGTAAGTTTGTCTTGCCTGAATGAAATTGATCTATTATTATAGGTATTTGGTCTTCGTCTGGTATAGTCACAATGTTCTGACAAATTGTTAGTTGGAAATTTTTATCTGAGAACAAAAAATTAAACATTTCTAAAATTGGAAAATCTGGATTGTTTTCAATGTAATAAGTTTTATTTTCTTCGAATATATCTTTACTGTAATAAAGAGATATGAAGAGTACTTGTATTGCGGTTTCAAAATTAAAAGGAACAGGAATTATATAATATTTTCTTTTAGCTACGGTTTGACTGGAAAGAACATTTGCTTTATTATAGTTAAAATCAGGATTTAGCTCAAGTAAATCATCAATAACTTTTTCGTGAAGGTCTGTTAATTTGTCTTGTTGAAAAATTAGTACAATGTCCTTGTGTGTTTTGTCTAAAAGTTGATTATTTGTATATTGGATTTTAGAATAGTCGATCATTGAAGTCGTCTTGTATAGATCAAAAAATCTGTCAAATTCATTACAGATTATAGCAATTTCGTCAGTCTCATTATTGTCAATAGGCGGGTCAATGTCTTGAGGATTATCATGGGAAGTAGATGGTTCGTCTAGGGAAGTATGAAAGGAAACAGCTTCTTTTATATGATTGATTTTGATTCGAGATAAAGCGTCGGCATTTCGATTAATTTTTCCAGGTTTATAAATTATTTGATAATTATATTCTTCTAATTTAAGTCGCCAACGTGCTAAACGACTACCGGGATCTTTTATTGAGAAAAGCCAGGTTAAAGGTCTATGATCTGTAACCAATAAGAATTTTCGTCCGAAAAGATAAGGTCTATAGTTTTTTACGGCAGCAATTATTGCCAATAGTTCTTTCTCTATAACGCTATATTTCATTTCTGCTGGACTTAAGGTTCTTGAAAAGTATGCTATGGGAAGATCATTTCCAACAGGTCCTTGCGAAAGTACCGCGCCTACAGCAAAAGCGCTTGCATCTGTAGTTAAAACAAATTCCTTTTCAAAATTAGGATATATTAGAATTGGTGAAGTTATTAATGCATTTTTAAGTTGTTCGAAAGATTCACGACAATCTTTATCAAAAATAAATGGTACGTCTTTTCTTAAAAGTCGAGTTAAAGGCTTTGTCATTTTTGCGAAGTTTGGAATAAACTTCCTGTAGTAACCAGTAAGACCCAAAAATTGTTTAATTTGTTTAGTATTGGCAGGTTGAGGAAAATCGATAACAGCTTGTACTTTTTGTGGATTTGGTTTGACCCCTTCAGGTGTAATAACATGTCCTAAATAAATTACTTCTTTTCGTAAGAATTCACACTTATCTGGCTGTATTTTTAGATTTGAATTTCTTAATCTTTGAAAAACTTCAGTAATACGAGAGATATGTTCATTAATTGTGGAAGAATAAATAATAATGTCGTCCATGTAAACTAAGCACCTTTCGTTTTGTATCCCCATTAGTATATTATCCATAACCCTCTGAAAGGTTGAGGGCGCATTACGAAGGCCAAAGGGCATACGTAAATATTCGAAATGTCCATTTTCAACGGAAAAAGCAGTTTTCGAAATGTCTTCTGGATTCATTTCAATTTGTTGAAAACCAGAAGCCAAATCTAAAGTAGTAAAATAATGGCAATTACCCAACTGATCTAATATATCTGAAATATTAGGCAGTGGATACCTGTCATTAACTGTTAATTCATTTAATTTCCGATAATCAATTACGATTCTCCATTTTTGTTTGCCTGAAGCGTCTAATTTTTTTGGAACGACCCATACTGGGGACGACCATGGTGAAACAGAAGGTCTAATTATTCCTTGAGAAAGCATTTTATTAATTTGTGTTTTTACTTCTTCCTTGTGAACTTGTGGATATCGATAAGATTTAGTAAAAATTGGCTTAGCGTCGCCTGTATCGATAGTATGTTTTATTTCATTAGTGAAACTTAGGAAATCTCCGTCAAAGTAAAATATATCTTCAAAATTCAAGCATAAATTAGTAATTAATTCTTTTTCTTCTTCGTTTAAATGTTCTAGCCTTAATGATTCTTTTATTTCTTCTACTCTGCTTTTCGTTTTATTAAAATTACAAATAATATTAGCACTAGCGTTCGTTTCTTTAATGTAAGGCTCAAATTCAAATTCTTCGAAACAAATATCCTTTGTTATGGCATTAGCGTTTAATATTGTCGTATAAAAATTACCGTCTTCGTTTATTTTTACTATAGCATTTAGCACGTATACCTTTTCTACTCGTTGTGCGCATAAAATCATTTCTTTATTCGTATATCTATTCGTATGAAACTTGCATATTTTCTCGCAACGCGGTTCTATCGTAACCTTATTTATATTATAACTCGTATTTTCGCTTTCAAAATTATTTATATTTTCCGTGTAATCATTATTATTTCGTTCATAAGCGTTTATATGAAGGCTATCGTATCTTTCGTCAACATTAACTTGTCTTTTATAAACAACTCGATTATTATTATCATTATTATTCGTTAACTCGTTTAATTCATCTCCGTCTTTGAGTAATTCGTGTACCTTATAGTACGTAATTAATTGTTTATTCCTAAAATCTACTACTGCACCGTACCTTTCTAAAAAGTCAGCGCCTAAAATTCCGTCGAATCCTATATCTAGATCGCAAATATAAACTTTATGGGGAGAAAGAGGACCCGTAAAAGAAACAAATACCGCTTCAGTAATAGGAATTGATTGGCCAGAAATACCTTTAATTTGAAAATTTTCTGGACATCGATTTAAAAATTGCTGAACCGTCTCTGGTTTGAAAATTGAAATACCAGCTCCTGTGTCAATTAAAATTTTGTACTTATCGGTATTATCTTTAATATAATATAAGTTACTATTGTCAACGGTATTTATGCAAACGTTTGGTCCGTATTGGTCATACCAAGATTCTTGAAATTCGGAATAGGGTTCTGGTCCGAGGCTGTTAATTGAAAATTTTCGCTTTGGCCCAGATAATGTTGTTGGGGAGTTCTATTTTGGTTATTTGGATTTGAATTTGGGAATCTAGGAGTAAAATTTTGATTAGAAGGCTGGAAACCTGAATTATTATTAAAAGTTCTGGGGAAGTTATTTCTTGGAGCATTATTAGAAAAATTTCTAGGAGGATGATTTCTTGGTTAGAAGTTTTGAGGGTGGTTCCTAGGTTGGAAAGAAGGAGTTTGAAAATTATTTTGCTGAGGAAAAGATGGTCTTTGATGGAACCTATTTTGGGAGAAATTATTCCTTTGGGAGTTATTTTGGAAATTGTTAGAGTAGCTAGAAGGATTTGGACCATTTCTGTAATAATTATTTTGATTTTTAGTTCGACATTCATTGATAGTATGTCCATTTCTTTTGCAATAATTACAAAATTTTGGAAAATTATTACTGGTTCTTTTGATATTATTATTGAAGACTGGTACACGATTTTGCCTCTGAAATTTTTGATTTTCAAAATAAGAAAGTTGCAATTCTCTCTTAATTAAAGCTATAGCATCCATCATGTTGGGTGGATTGCTAGCACGAATTAGTTGCCCTATTCTTGGTTCTAAACCTGTCAAAACTGTATTTAGGCACATGCTATCGATTAATGTAGCTTGCGATTCTTTTTGTTCCCTAGTGAGAAGGCTTTGTTTTCCTATTGCGGCATACATTTTCGAGCAGTGAGTTTGAACTCTGCCTACAAAAGTCAAAGCATTTTCATTTTGGGATTGACACATTCTTTGTAAATCTTGAATTAATGAAGTTAGATCGCGAGGATCTCCGAAATGAACGTTAAGTAATTGTTTGATTTCCCTCCAGGTACTCAAGTCTCTTGAATTAATGAGTTGGGCTGCACGTCCCTTTAATTGATTTTTAATTTTTATAACAAGTAAAATGGCTTGGTCGCCAACAGTCATTTGCATGGCCCTATCACATGCAATGATAAAAGTATTTAAATTGATTTGATCCCCATCGTATTCAGGGATGATAGAAAATATTTCGCTTAATTTAAATGGTACTTCGTCGTTATTTGAAGCGTTTGCTTCATTGTTTACATTAGAGTTTATAGCTTCGTTATTAGGCATGTTGAAATGAAAAGTTAATATCGTTATAACGTAGAAAGTTCAATAATAGCAACGTAGAAAGTTCAAAAAAAAAATCACAAATAAAATTCACTTCAAGTTTTTCACTTACAATAGAAGTAACTTCATGCTCGCTGGATGTCGTTGATGCTGCTGTTGTTGCTGGATGCTGGCCTCAGGAGACTGTCCTTCTTAGTGCCTCCGGATCTTCCTGTCGAAGACCCTTTTCAGCTGGCTCCAATCGTAGTGGTGTGGTGACCCCCGAGGAGACTGTCCTTCTAAGTGCCTCCGGATCTCCCTCGTTGAAGACCCTTTTATCGAGGATCCCACTTCTGACACCAAATTGTTACGGGCGACGTGAAGACGAAGACTTTTTAAAAAACTTTTATTTGAGTAACGCGAGTTACAGAGTTTCGGCTTAGACTACAGACAAGACTAGAATTAACACTCTTACTTTACTAGGTCCTATTTATACAGATCTGTTATGCTGAGGTGTTGTGGTTCTCATGGGAAAAGAATATAAAGACAAAGGGAAGATCAAATTCTGCAATTCTTGCAGTAAGCAAGTTTTAACAATACTCAAAAGGAATATGATATGTTCTAGTAATCATTCTAGAACAATATACAATGGAAAATGATATCTTTGTAGTAAGCATCTTGAACAATAGAGAATGAGAACATAATATCCAACAGTAAACAGAATCAAGGGTAAAAACAAGGTTATGATCAAGGTGATGCTTGAGGTCGGATATAACATCCATCTTCATCCAAAGCATCTTTAACTACAGATTATAAGTCTGGCTAGAAGAGTAGTTGAAAATGCATTTGGCATTTTAGCCAAACGATTTAGAGTTTTTTGACCAAAATTAATTTGAATGTGGAAAAAGTGCAAACCATAACATTGGCATGTTGCACATTACATAATTTTTGAGACCCGAATATCCTACTTCCATCCTAGAAGAGCTTGATAAAGACTATATATTTAAATTTGGACTTTCTTACCAAACATGCTCACCAAGACATGCTTGCGTTGCTGCCCAAGAGGAGTTTTGTGATTATTTCGTGAATGAGGGAGCTGTGCCTTGGCATAAATAAAACATATTGTAACATTTCACATCTCATCACATCTAAGTATATTATCTTTAAAACTATGTACTCTCCTTTTTCTCGTCTAATGCCTCAAACAACACTAGTATCAAAATATAACCTTCCTTGTGTTCAAATTTTCAATTTTAGTACTCCTGAAGTTCACGCAAAACTTGACGGAAAATAGAACATGCTCTAATTTGTGAAGTAACTTCATGAAGAAATTCATGAATTAATTCATGAAGAAATTGCCAGTGTAATACATGACTATTTATAATAATTTGTCCTTGAAGTGACTTCATGAATTAATTCATGAAGAAATTGTCAATGTAAAACAGGCATAAGTAATCGAAAATACTGCTTCTTTTTCAATTTTACACAAGTTTAAAAGTAAAAACTCGTATCTAATAATAAGAAGCTAAATAAATTGTATTCCAACACCAGCTCAATTTATCGTATCTCAATTTATTGTTTTCAATAAAGGAAAACCTAGTATGTTATTATGTAGTTATATTAGTGGCCTGTGGGGGTTTTCTAGAATAATTATTATTTTATAATTATTTTGGCCAGATTTAACAAAAAAAGTACGTTTAACATTAGTAACCTGGACAATACATACATAAATATGATGGTACCTATGTGCCTGCAAACAATATGTATATGCAACAAAAAATATAAAGCATTAAGAATAAGCTAAATTCTTTGAAAAATCAGTTGTTTTTCTGTTGAATTTGACAATTTTTTTCTATAAAATATAAATTTAAGGAACTATGTACTGCAGATGAAACATTTTCTGCGGGCGAAATGGACATTCTTAATTTTTTGATAACAGATAAGACTTGATCAAATGTAGGTATGGCAACAGTTAGTTCACTCTGGCCCCCATTCGACCAAACTTCAGATCTCCCTCCATGTTAAGTGCATTGTTGATTGCTTAACCTGAACTAGACTAATAAAGAACTCACCCAGTCCTTCTTGGGTGACCCTAGTGGGTAAACCCATAAATAATTTTCAAACTAGGGTGCACTGACAAAAAATATCAGTTCTATAAATATAAATTCGACTTCGAGAGATAAAAATACTAGATAATGTAGTTTAAACCTTATTGCTCACAAAATTATTCGTCTTAGGAAATATTTCGAGTTAAAGAAGTCCGAGCTAGGCGGTTCCACTGAATTTGTATAACTGTCAATATAAGTAAAGATCCAAAATTGTAACATAGGGTCTATTTTTCCCAAGATGAAATAATCATGAACAAACTGTTCTGCGTAATGGCTTGAGATAAAGCACCTGCAAACGACACAACACTTTGTGGTATTATAAAGTGACGTCAGGGCAAGTCTCGCTTGCTCAGTTTCGACTTGTTGGGTAATGACGGCGACGGCCCGGCAATCTGGAACCGCCAAGATGTATCGTGCAAGCGGCGTGCCAATGTTTATATTGATTTAATCCTGGAGGTAAACACAGGGTTAACTATCACTTAGTACAAAAAATTTTTACCACGCGCGCAGGGTGGCTTAAGAAAACAGAAAAATATTTTTAGATTTTTTTACGATCTTTAAAAAAAAAGGTTAAAAACCCCTATTTTGCCTGTAAATCTCCGCCTCTAATTAAGTCATCCAATATGGCTTCGGAACGTATTGTCAGATTTCCGCGGGGCTGCCGTTGTTTTCGGAAGGATGAAAATACCTTTTTACTCAAACAAATCTCTGTATGCACTAACCCACCATGCATCAACAACTTTGGTCCAGTTGATTCCCTCGCTTGGATGTGCCGCTCCCTCGTACACAACACTCCGAGGCTTTTGTTTTGGCGCCGAGTACCGGTCGCCTGGGGGCCCGGTCGGTCCGCCGTGGCAACACCTCTTGATTTCCTGTATCCGGGGCACAAGGCGTCCCCAAATTCTCCACAATTTTCCTTCTCCTGCCTCGGGCGATGCTCGAGGCTTCTCACTACACTCCAGCTTCCCTTTTCTACGCCTTTTTAGTCCCAAAAACCACGAGACCCGCGAAAGCAGGCTGCTGCCCGTGTGCCGTTTACTCCACTACTACTGTCTTCCCCTCTTGGCTCTCCCGCGCAAGTCAGGACGCGATGTTGACCAACGCGCAAACGGAAGTATTCCCCTATCCCCCTAAACTAAATCAAATAGGTTTCCCAGTGCGTTCACCTAAATTTCAACATATGAGCACTACCCATACAACTTATTGGTATACCTACTGTCGCTATGAAATTTTTAATTCAATTAACCGAGTGATATTATGAATCGAGGTGAACGGCGTCCTCTTTGAACAGTTACTGTAGGTGCTTTGCATGTGCAATGTGTGCTACTGCAGTTGTGTTTTTTGGTTGCCCTTCGGAGGGATCTGGCGAAGGGATCCTCCTCCGTGGTCGTCAGGCTGAGTACCTCGCTTCAAACAAAAGGAATGGCGGAGGGAAACAAGAGGTCCCCAACAGATTTAGAAAATGTGATGAATGTTGTGTTGTGACTTAATTGTGTTACTTAATGTAAAAAAGCAATAAAACAGAAAATGGTGCAATATTCAATCCTGGAAATGTCAGTAACGTAGGTGTTTCATAGGCATTCTACATGTTCCATAGAAAGTAATCGTTTTTAAAAGGAAATCGCAATTTCGTGGTGAACCCCCGGATAAATCGATAAATGTGGCAACGCCGCGCAATTTCACTACCTGTAACTCCCATTGACATAGGCGAAATTTTAAGACACGTCTCGCGGGCCTCCATAGGCGGCGTTTTTTTGAGGGGTTTTAAACAATTTGAAAAAAAAATGTTTAGGCTTAAGACAAATGTTAGAAAATTTTTGAAAATTTATTTTGGCAAATCTATTTTTTTTTATCTGCCAGAAATTTTTTTGTACTAAGTGATAGTTAACCCTGTATAGGGCACGCCCGGGTAATTGTCGCTCCCTAAGCATTTTTGGCTGTATCACTTATATTTTATTTTATTTTTTGTTTCAAAACGTATTAACAGAACACAAACTACATTTTTTAATACATTTATTAAAATATAACAAAATAAAACAATAACTCTTTTATAAATACAAAACTAAAAATCACAGTGGTCATTATTGCCCATTAAAAAATAAATTTTACATGCATAATGATCACATATGAATATTTTTTGCTGCGTATTGGCCTCGGTATTGGCAAAGTCCAATAGCATTCTTTAGACCTTGGTATTGGTGCAAGCCTTGTGAACCCATATGCCACAAAGAACACACCGTCTCACATCGGCCTCATCGCTGAAGCTATCTTCTTCCAAAGCTTCACTTCGTACTTTCGATTTCTGAGATATTTTCCTTAATTGACATTTTTTGCTTACAAGCTAAATTATAAATATATTGCAATGGGGTAATCATGTCCAGCCACAATTACCTCATATTCAGTGGCTACCCTAACCCCAAAAACACATATTTCAATTAAAACTTTTAAAAACAGTAGATGACTAGATATTGAACAATAATTATAGCACTAGATCATAAATACAGGCGCGGCCTCAAATGTTTCCACTAAGCATGAGAAATGATCAAGAAATCAAGAATTTCGTTGAAGCGCGGCAACGTTGCGCCAAATTGTACTTTGGTGTGGCTTCTCAAATCAACAACTTCCCCTACGTTGCCTCGCATCACCCCGCTCCTCCCCGTATTTGTATAAGTTAGTCAACGAAAATAATTTAAATCGCTGCATTATTATTATAATAATGTATAAATAGATTTTTCTTGAAATCGGCAAGTGTCCCAAAATCGTCATTAAAAGTTCTAAAGTAACCCATTATTGTACGATTTTTTCAACAAGTAGGCCTTGGCGAAATGTAAACATCAAACGTCAGAAGCGGAGCCATCGCGCGTCAAAAGTAACCAAATATTCAAAACCCGGCCAATAAAGGCCCATTTAACTATTCGTACACATTGCGAAATTGTTACCTATAGCAGCGCAATCTATCAGTATAAATATTTTAGTAGGTTTTAATATCAATAGATTTATTATGGAGGCTGCACAACAAGCAGCAGTTTGGTTTTTCTGTTCGAGGCCGCCGTGTCTTTGTCATACTTGACCTAGGTAGAGCGATCGTCAAAGTCAAGCAACGCCGCGCGTAGTCGGTTCATGGACGGGTGATCCCTTATTATTATTTTCTTGCCTAATAAAACATTTTTTTCCGATTTCGAAAAAATATAATATGTACCTCGGCACTGAAGTTCTTTTTATGACTCATGTGGTTTGTTTGCCTCGGCCAAAGTTGAACTTCAGTGCCTTGGTACATCAATAACTATTGTTACGCTATTCCTTGGTGTTTTGTGATTCAGGTAAGGTGAAATTACGCGCATTTCTTTGATTGTCAAAGTGGTATTAAGGTATAAGTACGTAGGATTGTGCTATTATAGAAGAATCTCGTGGTGTATTTTTTTACATTGGTTTATTACACCTCTTTCTTTATCTTAACCGCGAACCAAAACTTTGATTTAATTTACCTAATATTTAAAGCTTATCCGGAGTCTTCAGATGAGGTTCTGATGCTATCCGGGCCCCCGAAAAATCGATAAATAGGAAAAAAAACGCTCAATTTCCAAGAGTGGTTTCAGAGGATTTTCTATCAGTTTCGTTGATTCTAGAATCGGCCCGTTTATCGAAATTTGTTAATCGTGAATCAGAAGATTCTCTTAGATATGGGATTTTCGAGGTACCGGAGGAAAGTATGAGACCTAATTAAGAGATTTAACACATCCTTCAATTTCTAGAACGGCTTTATTCGAGGTTGTCGAAAGACTTTTGCGAAAAAAGCCACCAGTGTCCGCGGGCAGGGATGTAAGATTTTCCACTTTTTTTCAGGCAATCTAAAGTCAACCTAACGGCGCCGAATTTTACTGTTTTTTCGCACTGTAACTTGCAATGTCGTGTAAGGCAATGTCGCGTAATAAAATGTTAGATTTGTCGTCATTTACGCCTTTGTGTCTATGGCTGGCCTTCAAACCGCGAGATAGGGGAGGGTTAATTGCAACGTTGTCAGTTGAACTCCTTTGGGACCACACGTATTGGAACGATTTCAAGGGCCGCGCCTGTACATACCGTGATGATAATTGAGGCAGTGCGTATTCAATTACTTATGAATATTTAAGTAATTCCCGTAGGGTCAAAATCAAGGTATTCTTATAGTAAACTAACAAAAAACGCTCAAATCACTAAATGTTCCCCGTAATGTACCGGCTGAACTTCAAAATTCGTACGGTTGTTCAGGCCACTCAGCACGTGACCTGTGCCTGTAAATTAGAGTCTATAGTTTCAAATGAGGTGGCTCCCATTACCTCAGGGGCCACAATTACCCGAATCTCCCCTAGTGTAGTTATTTTTAATCCATTCTGACAATTTTAACTTCTTGTGGGATTAAATTAACTTCAGTAGAATCCTTTAAGGTAGATGCGTGATTATGATGCTTCCTTACTTCAACAACATTTCCAGAAGTATACAGAATTGCTCTACACTTAAATTTTTCAGAGTCTTTACACTGCCATCTCGTTCTACCGACGTCTTTGACATGCACCTTGAATTCATATTTGTCTAACACCAGTTTAGGATGCTTCCTCCCAGGGAGAATGTATATTGTTCCTAAAATGAACTTTTAAATAATTTTCTACCTTACACAAAGATAAGAACAGACACATAAATCAATATTTAATGGAAAAAATAAAGAAAAATATTTTTAAATTTTAAGTTATTTTTTTATTAACCATATAAAAAATACCAACTATATTAAAACAAACATCAATTTGGTTACAGCGCCAAACGTAACCCTTAAGAAAATAACATATTGATGTCTATATAACTTTATATTATAATCCGTCCGTTGAACGCATACAATAGATTGAAACTCCTAAACGGGTAACCTTTGATATCTTCTACAGACATAATGTCAAGTGTGGAGTTTCAAACCATTCCACATATTCAATAGACGAAGGGAAAAGTGTCTTCTGCATGACAATCTGTAATCTAAGAAATCCGTAATTTCTACATTGACAGAAGTGTTTTCTCTTCAATCTTGTTGTCCAAAAGAAAAAATCCAATTGTGTAATGTTCTGCGCATACGATTTTCTTCATTTTATCAGAAACAAAAGTATAAAACTCTGTTATGCAAAGACAAATTCGTTACCACAAAAAGAACGTAAATCGTATCTACTAAAGCTGCATATTTAAAATATGGAACAATCTACATGTCAGAAACTGACAAACTATAACCTATAATAAGACGCCATTTTTTAGAATACTAAGGCCACTCCAGATCGCAAACAGCAATAAAATTATGACGTCATGCTCGAGTCTTTAATACAGTGTTGGCCCAGGTAGAAGATCGCCCTATATCGGACAACAGTAGTGGATAACCCGTAAATCCATAATCCATATAATCTCTTTCCTTAGATTTCTCATTTTGAATATTATTTTTGTATATGATTAACTTTAAATCGTTTAGCTATCTTGGTCTTATTGGCAATGTTGGTATCTTCTGGATGGTTGTGTGCCCGGCGAACTTCAACAACATTTGCAGAAGTATAGAGCACTGCCGGGCACCTCGTCCTACTTTCATTCACACACCTCCATCTTGTCGTATTATTAGTTCGTTTATGTACCACATATTCATAGTTGTTCAGAACGAGTTTAGGATGTTTTCTCCCCGGTAGTATGTAAACAATCCCTAAAAAAATTAATGCAATTAAATATAGGTAGCTAACTTTATTTAGTATGGTTTAACAAAACATAGGCTTTTTCAACTTACATTTACAGGAACAAAGTGAGTTTTCTAATCGGCTCAAAATTTGTTCTCTAGAAATAGTGACACTTTGTATACAGTACAAAATTACTTGAATTACTAAAATTACAAAGAAAATTAAGTACCCGCTTTTTTTCGTCAATGACTGCATTTAATCTTCATCAAAGCACATGCATGCGCTTGCTGTCAGTTAATGATGCTGTCCAGGACAGTTTATAGGAAGGTTAAGACATTCGAGGACTTGGAAGGAAAGGGGGGTGAGAGAGGCAAGGAAACAAAGGGCTGAATTTAAGTTACACGTGAACTGGCGATTTGGTGACTCCCTAAACATTTAAGGCTTCTAGCCATAGGCGCACACAGACTTTTTGGCATGTTCATTTGAAGCTTGCAGTCAAAGGCGTGTTTCTTGTTTACTTTAGTTTACGCGCAAATTTCTTAAATTGCTTTAGCTATTTAAACTCTTGAAATGTCTGGGTATTTTTTTTTGTTTTCGACATTCACTAACTGCGTTACCTCTTCTGATACGCCACTGGTACCAAGCTGTGAGAAGAAGAAAAACGGTTGGCCTAGGTAGCAACGCCGCGCGACGTTGCCGGTAGTAAGGGACTACCTTTGGTTTTGTTTAAGAGTGGGGCAATGTCCTAACCTCCCTATAAACTAACAACTAACCTTGATGTTTCCTCAATTTTTCTATATATACCTAGAACAAAAACAGATTTTGCGGAGGCGACTAGACTCCCGGAATGTTAATAAACTTCGTCGTTATGACCAAGAGATAAGTTTTTTTTTAAGGAACTGTCACTTCTTTACTGCTGTGAGTTTCATCCTTTCGATCGGGTTAGAAAACTATCAATGTTGACATTGCAACACTTACCTGCGTTTTTTTTTTGGTCTTATAGTAAACACCAACAGTTCTTCAGAATTATTGTTCTTTTTTCCACTAGTGAAATTGTTGTGGAAAGGCCATTAGCTAGTGCCTTTTACCACAGTACATATACGAATGCAGTGATAACTAGAGAACACAAAGCTAAATTTAAAGGTTTAGCCAATGAAACTACCACAAGCTCGTCTTCATATAAATATACGAACATTTCAAACGAGAATCATTCTCCCCTTTTAAAAATCCATAGATTATTAAACTTGCTTTCTTGTTAGTATTACGTGATATTACACTACTAATTCACCCAAGTATCCGAGTTGGTCCCCCATCACAAAAGTTTCACAATCAAAGAAAACCCATGGTGGTGCGGGCTAGCTGGCGTGTACCTATACGTGTAATCCAGGAATATTAGGGGTTTCACCTCGGAATGAGAGGTAGTCAGCTATAAACTTGTATAAACCTTTATTTTGGCACCCTAAAACTTGTCTCAAAACCTACTTATAGTAGGGTGTTCGCGACTACAAATATTCCAAGGTCAAAGTCAAAAAATCGATTTTTACACATTTATTGCAAATAACTCGTTTCCTATGGGTTTGATGCTATTTGTATTTATTATAAATATTGTAGAGGATTAAATTCTCTACAACTTTTGTTTAAAATTTTTTTTATATCTTGAACCATTTTCGAGATAGAGGGCAGAGTGTGCGCAATGTTTAACTATTTAGAGTATCATTACGCAATTGAACATATCTCCTTGGCTATAAATACATAACAAAGGTTCGTACTATAGGTACATACAATAGAGGTCCGTTGTTCCAGGTATAATTTTTAACGTTTCAAAATAATCTATAAGTTTGGGGATTTCGATGAAGATGTACTTATTTATTTTCTACTTAAAATGTAATTAAAATATTTCCCTATAACTTTATAATTACAGGAGTAGGTAAGTGTTATTAAACGAATGGATACTGAATTATTGAAAAAAATTATTAAAAATAACCTAATAGTTAAAAAAATGCAAATTATTTAGAATTATATATTTATCAATAATTTATAAACTTAATACGGCATGTTTTTAATCGGGACTACAGGTTGACCTCGAATGATACTCTAAATAGTTAAACACTGTGCGCGCTCTGCCCTCTCTCTCGAAAATGGTTCAAGATATAAAAAAATGTTTAAACAGAAGTTGTAGAGAATTTAATCCTCTACAATATTTATAATAAATACATATAGCATAAAACCCATGGGAAACGAGATATTTGCAATAAATGTGTAAACAAATATGATATTCAACTTTATAAATGCGCAAATAATAGGCCTAATATCAATATTAAAAGAACGAAACTTTAAACGGTAGCTCAACAAATAACTTAGTTTTCTGAGCTTTCGGAGGGTAATTCTCATCCGTTCTCAAAGAAGTGTCACGTCAAAATGACATGACAGAATAATTTAAACCTAGCCACCTGTCTGAAGTTATACCCTGTGTTCTATACTAATTATCTATCTTATTTTAACTTCTCTTGAAATAACTGGTAATAATATATTTTACTGAATTCAACTGAACAAGCAGTTATCTGAATTTCCTGTTTCTTCTCTGATAACTGGTTGGGGCCTATCCCACACAATTCTATGATTATTGTTAAAAGAGTGTTTACATATTTTTGACTTTGAAATTTGATGTTGCCTAATATAATTTTTATTTTATTTTCAACGAACGGTGAATGGCCTATACACAGGTCTCCAAAAACGAAAACGAGGTAGAGAGGTTGACACTTATCCCGCACGTGGTTGTGATGATCATGATTTACTATTAGCATGTAATGAAACATTGTAAAGCGACAGAAGTAAATTGAATCCTGTAAAGTATTTATTTATTTAATATTATTAATGAAAATATTGAGTGTCCTTACCTGAGGTAAGTTACCTCTTGCAAAAATATATTTTTGGTGCCTCGTCTTTGCGCAAGGTAGTGCCACATTTTACTTGAACTCTGCGCAGACAAATAACATTAGGTTATTCTATCCTATTCAATGATTATCTTTTTCTAATAATGAATACTATGAGTATTAATCTATGAATTTCATATTAAGCTGATTTGTGAGTTATAAATATATAACATTTCCTGATTTTCGTACTTTCTGTTTGTATTGTAAACCTTTTGTATATATTTCCTGTAAATGGGTGTACACTTGTAGGAAATAATGTCTATTACTAAAGTATATTAGTATTATTACATAAATAAAAATTTAATTTCAAATAAATGAATTTATTAAATCCTTAAACTATATTGTAGTATAATATCGCATTTTACGTTATATAATTCCGGGAGATTTTTAAAATATTAACCACTTTGGCCTGACCTTTCTGTCTTTTTAAAGCATCAAGAGCAAAAGGCTGGTGGTTGTGGGAATGAAGTACTTTCACAGTATTTCCGCAGGTAAGTAGAGTGGCTTTGCATTTTGTGCTGGTATATTTGGAGCAACGCCACCGTACTTTGTCAACATATTTCCTGTACGTGGTGTACATGTGGCCATCCAAAACTATTCTGGGATTCTTGGTCCCCGATACTACGTATATTTCTCCTAAAAAGTTTTTATCTATCAAAAATGCCATATTATATTCATCAGAAAAACTTGGGTAAATAAAATATTGAAAATTAATTTGTGGTGAACATTTAAGGTTTATTTTATAAGTAAGAGTATTAAAATTAGCAAATTTTGAATACATTTATCTTTTCAATAAAAAAATATAACTAGATTTTAAACTGACAAAACCGCACGGTTTAGGGTCCGTAACTTCTGAATTATGCGGGGATCACAGACTAAAGAAGCCGTATAATCAGAAGCATTGGTAAATCCTCTGCAAAAAATCTCGCGACACCAACATTCAAACTTTAATTTTAGAGCGAAAACAAATTGTAATGTCTTACAATAATTATTCTTAGGACTTAATACTAAGTTGAGCTATAGGTACTTTAATTTCGTTATTAGTTTTTAAATCAAATTTGGTGTAGCGTGAGTAAATTTCAACAATAGTTCTGACGTTCTATGTGATGTGTAGGTAGCTTTGTATATGTGGGGATTGGGAAAATGTGGCAAACAAAAACCGTAATAAATGGAGTTTACTGGTTGAACAAATATTTGCGGAGAATTTATAAAAATTCGAATTTTATAAAAAATATGAAATGTGGCTGGTTGTCGAATTTGGGTCACCCAATTAGAATGTTTTAATCTCGACTCCAAGGGTATATTATGGGAAAACAAAAAGATAAAAAATATTCACGTTCATGGGTACCTATTAAACGGACCTTGATAGAAAATAGTTTTCAAAAAAATATATATTAAAAGTTAGCATACGCCCCTTAACTTATTTTGGATTCTATTTTGCCTCCGAAAGGCGCATAATGAGCCAAAAATGTGTCGATGTATAACTTTTACTAGAAGTTTTTTAATTTTTTATTTATTTAAAAAACGTAAGTATTCAAAAAAGGTAAATACCGAGTGGTCAAAAGTTAAGAAAAAATAAACGCACTCTGGAGTGAACGACACTTATTTTTTGTTTTTTAAAAAAAGGTTGCAAAGAAAAATTATTCGCTCACTGATACTAATGCGAATCAATAGTGTTTTAGTGCTGGCGCAGCTAACAGATAATCTGTTGAAAAAATTGATGAATATAAACTTGGATGGTAAAAGAAAAACTTGATTATTTCATCTTTTGTTATTCAGTTATTTTTTAACGAATAGAAGAATCGCTTATGTGCAAATGTGGGCGGAATGGCACTGGAACAGATAGTAGCTATATTAATTAATTTCTTATAATTGCTCTCCGAATATTTTTCTTGCCTTCTAACCAAATTTTATATCTTAGGTTAGAGTCAGCTTTCCCTATGAAATAAAAGATAAGATTTGAGACAGGAGCTATCATATATGAGCTATCATATGGAGCTCCTGCTCATTTTACTTTGGTGCTCAATTTCCAGGGCACTTAGACCGGAAGAGGTCAGGATGTGTCCATACGTTGGCCGCCGAAGTCCCCTAACCTCGATCCCTTAGATTTCTATTTATGGGGTCATAATAATATGAAGAAAACCGTTTATTTTTCAGAGGTAAATACAATAACAGAACTAGAGGAAATAATTTTGAAAATTCTAATGAAAGAAAACATTCAGTGCCTACAAACATTACGCAGGGTACCTAAATTTAAATTTTATGTTCGAACATTAGCACAGTCATAAATAGCTTTGGTGGTAAAATAATGAAAGGAAACGCTGACAGCTGTTATTTAACTACGGAACAAAAAAGTAATTTTTTCAGACAATCTATTAAGTTTACGAAACACAATCTAGAAAAAATTTCTTAATTAGTTGGCTACATAATGGCAATATCAACTAGAATGACTTACAAAAAATCTAGATAGATTGATGATTTATATCCTGATAAGGGTACAAAAAGTTATACTATCGTAAAATGTTTTCCAAGATTCAAGATCATAGATTCAATCGTTTTTGACAATAAATAAATAAAAATCAAATTTTTTGTCCCTCTTAAGGCTGGAATAACTTCGCAGGGGAGGCTTAAATCGAAACATTTTATAGGAACGACCATCCTTAAAACCACCTGTAGAACACTTCCTCCAAATATTTGCACCCATTACGAAACACCCTGCATATCCTTGTAACTGGGAGAACAAAAGGAATTAAAAAAATCCAAAATGTATGTTATATTATAGGGTGTCTCAAAAAACTAATCAAGTGATGCTCACTTCCGGTCAAACCAGAAGTCAGAAATGGGACTGACGCCTGATGTAAACAAGAGAACCCGGGTTGAGATATTCGCCGGCAAGACCTTTATTTAATTCTACTTTTGCAATTGTTTACGTCAAAATACTTCGTAAAAAAATTATTGGCTTAATTAAATATCTGGACGAATTTGTCACGCATATGAAAACAAGATAAAACCACATAAATACACCTGCGATCGAGTAACATCCCTATTGCCAGGCACGCTCCGAGTGGAGTGACATTTTATGGCCTATTGACCAATCCCAGAACGTCATCGAACACGTGCTTTTATTTACGCCAGGCGTCAGAGTTATTTGATTTTAGTATAGTTTAGAATTTTTTTACCCCGAAAGTAAAGTAAATAATGGCAAGAATATCTACCGGCACTTAAATTGCGACACCCCTATGCTAAATCTTTATTGTAAAAATAGGACAAGAATGGGAAAAACTACTTGAAAGACTCTAATGTGCAGGTTTATACTGAAATCAAGGTTCGCGTAAAGTTTCAAACACGACAGTTGCAAAAACGACGTTTCCATTGCATTAAATTTTATCTGATTTCGTTTAGTCCTCAAGTCAAATTTTAAAATATTACATTGAAGTTCATGAATCATCAAATGCATCGTCTATTTTTGGTTGGTATTCTAATAGCAATTTTGTTTGAAATCCAAAAAATTAATCAAATAAACGTAGGTATAGGTACAGGGTGGCCCATCCAAGCGGAAAAAGTGTGCTACGTGGAGACAGGTTAACATAAAATCGTTATTCAAAAAATGAGGTTGTAGTAAAAATTAAGGGGAATTCGAGGGTGTACCCTAATTTTGTATACGGGGGTCGGTAAAAAAGTTATCGCGAAAAAACGTTTTTTGCAAAATAAAAAAATATATTTTTTACCTACACATCCATTAGAGAACCTTTAAGTAGTATTCCCGAATATTCAGTTTTTTAATATAGCTTCCGGTTATAGCGGAAATGAAAGTGGTTTTCTCTATTTTACAACTTACACAATTCTCTTAACCATCACAGCATTCCTTTTTTAATTCTGAATCCAACGATATATAATTTGACCTATTTATCTCCAACCGTTTCCGAGATATTTATCAGAGAAGCTCCATCAAACTAGATACATGGTCTCATGGTCGGTGTCTGATGTTCGATCTGAGCAGGCCAAACAATAAAACCAAATTTATGACTTATGACAAATCAAGTCAGCCATGATAATAAAACTGACACGCGAGTAGGCTGAATGTTAAACTGGCTATAGCCATTCAACTGCATTCAACTTAATTAAAAATCTCGTGGAAATTATGAAACATTTATTATTTTTACTACTGTCATATTTATTATAACAACAATATGATTAGTTATTAAAAAATAGTTAGAAGTTCATTTACATTAAATGTTCAAAATGGTTTCCATTATTATTTACACATAACCTAAGTCTTTTTCAGAAATTTTTTCGGACATTTTCAAAGATTAAATCTGGACTACGTGGCGGCCACCTTATCGTTCCATGTTTGCCAATCCAATTTTCAAACGAATTGTTCAAAAATTCCGTTATGGGCCCACAGTTATGGAAGGAAGCGCCATCTTGCTGCGATATTAATTGTCTTTCTTGGAGTTGGTTAGGAAAAACTAATGGCAACTGGTCAAAGTATTGTTCCAATTCGTTCTGGATTAAATGTAGGTATTTCCTACCTGTCATACTTCCTGAATAAAATAGAGGGCCCATTATAAAATTTCCCACAATTCCGTACCAAACACCCACGGAATTTCTGCCGGATTTCACAACTTCACGAAATGCCCGAGGATTGTCAACAGACCAAAATATACTATTTTTCCGGTTGTATATTCCCGCCGTTGTAAATGTAGCTTCATCGGACCAAATAATTTGTTTAAAAAATCCAGCTCCACCTCATGCAAAATAAAAGTTTAACATTGTTTGACAATATTCCAGTCTTCTTGCAGCATCTCCAGGGAATAGCCTTTGAACAGGTAATATTATGAAGGCTTTAAATTTGCTTAATTTCATTACCCTTTGTATTGTAGACCGGGGAATTTGTAAGTCTCTCGCTGCATCTCTCTGAGATTTTTAGTTATTTCTTCTACGTATCGTTTATCATTTTTGATGAAGATCTCTAAAATATCACAGCATTCTTCTTTCAAAAACATTTTTTAAACTGCAACTACTAACAGCTTCAGCAACAAAATTTTAGACTAATCTGACACGTAAATAGAAATATTGAATTGGCAGCCTACTCGATTGTCAGTTTTATTATCATAGCTGACTTGATTTGTCAAAAACATCAGACACCGACCACGAGACCATGTATCTAGTTTGATGGAGCTTCTCCGATAAATATCTCGGAAACGGTTGGAGATAAATAGGTCAAATTATATATCGTTGGATTCAGAATTAAAAAAGGAATCCTGTGATGGTTAAGAGAAATGTGTAAGTTGTAAAATATAGAAAACCACTTTCATTTCCGCTATAACCGGAAGTTATATTAAAAAACTGAATATTCGGGAATACTACTTAAAGGTTCTCTAATGGATGTGTAGGTAAAAAAATATATATTTTTTTATTTTGAAAAAAATGTTTTTCGCGATTAATTTTTTACCGACCCCCGTATACAAAATTAGGGTACACCCTTGAATTCCCCTTAATTTTTACTACAATCTCATTTTTTGAATGACGATTTTATGTTAACGTGTCTCCACGTAGCACACTTTTTCCGCTTGGATGGGCCACCCTGTACACGAATATTTATTTAGTAAGAGCGAATCAGCCGCTGAAAATTGTTATTGTATTGGGGGATTTAACGCAGTCAGTGTCAAAATCAGCAAATAATAAAGTGTAGTTAGATGCTAAATCGATCTTTTCAATAATGAGTTTAATATATGAAAATATTAAGAATGCAAATGTCAGATCCATAATAAATCTAGAGAGCCAATCTCTGTGATTTGCTGCCTCATTTAAAGCACTTGCTTGGTAGCTCTCGTCTTGAATAGTTTAGTAAATTTATTGTTTTAAAAGTGTAGTATTTACACCTTTATAATTTTTTTTGCCTTCTTAGCAGAACATCAAACCTGTTAAACTGACATAAAAGAATCTGATGATATACTGCGGTTCTCCTGACAATGTGGTGTTTTCACTGTTCCATTATTATCATACCTATACTTAATAGCTGGTCCATTGCTATAACAATCTACGAGTGGAATTGTCATTGAAACAATAACTTCACTATACGTGGGTTTTCGGATACATGAATTAATGTACATAATATTATATGAATAGTGTGTACCCCTTTATATTTTAAAACTTTATGCGTTTTGAATACGAAAAGGAAGAAAAAGACCTTCGACTTGATTTAAGTTGAATTACTTCACAAGAAACACCTAAGTTGCAAAAAGATAACTCTCTGAATCATACCAACTATACATGGCACTGGTGAAATTGCGCCCAACCAAAATGAAAGTGACTGGTACACAAATGACAATTTCTTAGAACTTCGTTCGTGCATTGATAACACAAAAAGTCTTATATGTACAGGGTGGCGCACATATCATGCCCTAGCTCCTTATCCCGAGATAATGGACAGTTGCGGTAAAACTTTCATACAAAAGTTGTTCGTAACGAAGTCAGCTTCTTATTTTTTAAGTTTTGGTATATACAGGGTGTCGCCAAATCAGCGAAAACACCAAAGTAATGTTTTTTAAATGGAATGATCTTTTTTCATATACTATGATAGTCACCTTTAAGAGAGAATTTGAATGTTTTTTTTTTATTTTCAAGACCAACTGCAGAATTGCGAAGTTACCTACTCGATATTTCCTATAATTGCAGACATTTGGAAATTCATTGAAAATTGAATGTACTTAAATAAATTTATATCCTATAAACGCTTGAAAATCAACTTTGTGAGACACTAATAACTAAAGGGCGGAACATATGCAATTTGCAATGTCTGCAATTATAGGAAATATCGAGTAGGTAACTTCGCAATGCATTTTTTGCATATTTTATTCAATTTCGCAAAACATTGCATATTTCGGGAAAAACTATATTTTTGTGTATATTTGCATGTTTTTCCTATACTTATTTATAGATTAAGATATAACCAAGATTATGAGAGCCCAGCGACAACTCCCAGTGTGTAGTGCAAAGTCAAGAAATCCTGAAAAATGCTGACGCAGCTAACCAACTTGTTTTTATTAAAGTTAATTTTAGTTTTATACCAGATATAATTCTTTCATTAGAAAGTAGAAATTTAGGTTTAAGCGAATAGGTTGATTTTGTTCAAACATTTTTCGCTAAATGTAGGAAGGTTCCCGGTGATGTAGGTATTAAAGTTAGAAAAAATTAGAAGCTCTACTGTTGAAGAATGAAGGGTTCAAATCTCTAATGGCAGTAAAGAGTATTTTTGATGGTAAATCATCGAACGAAGTTGCACCTTGGCCATACACCTTACTACCCAAATTAAGATATTGTCCTATTACATCGGCATATGTTGAGAGAAGCTTTTCTATATATAAACATATTTCTACCGACAGAAGGCAAAGATTTTTATTGGAAAACTTTGAAAAGTATTTAATCATAAATTCCTACTAGGTATACAATTTCAAATTAAAATGTTTTTATAATTCTGCTTTAATATAGGTATTTTACGATGTATTTTATGTACTTGTTTTCCTTTCATTTTTCTTAAAATAAACCCTTTCTCTAAAATCAGTTTTAGTGTTTTTTTTAAGGTATTTGTACATATAATATAAATGCATGTTATTGCATATTTGGCCAAATAAATGCATATTATTGTATATTTTAAATAAAAATGATGCATATATATGCGCATATTTCGATTGAAATTAAATGCATATATTCCGCCCTTTACTAATAACATAATTTTAAAGCGTTAAAATCATTTCCTTTGGAAAAACATCTATTCTCGTCAGTTTTAGCAATAAAAAATAAATAGAATGATAAATCTAGTGACAAAAATAATTTTTAATTTTTATGCAGTTACATACTCAAAACATACAACATACAAACTCAAAACTACTACTACACGTGTCAGAAGTTCTGAAATTGTCAAAAAACAACATCTGTTAAAAGAGCCTTGAAATTTTGTACAACTTTTTGAAATTTTAACGAATAAAATCATTTCTAGCAATTTTATTTTTAAAGTATCATTTTTCACAGATAATGAAAGTCACGGGATCACGTTTGAGCGAGTCATTTTTCATATTTTTAATGCATACGGCAACCCCAAAGTTGAATTACAAAATAAATCATTAACTAAATACAGAGTGGCCCATTTGGAATGGGGCCACCTGGCAAAATTTTTATTTTTCATCCGATTTTAGCCGGTTTTTTTTCTAAAGATAGGTCTCAAAAAATTGTACTTTGTTGCAAAATTTTAGGTCTTAATCTCAATTTTTTTTTCGAGTAAAAAATGACGAAAATCATTTAGCGATTTTTTTATTTAAAATCTGGCACTACAGCATTAATCAGGATACCCTAAAACCCCCACATACCAAATTTGAATAAAAAATATACAGGGAGTTCCATTCCGCGTGTTGTCAAAGTTGAGCAAAATAGAACTTTTAAATGCATCTGACAAGTCAAGTGTGCCATGGAATCCCCTCAAAATAGTTGAATGGTCAACAGGACCACTCAAAGTGTTGATGCGCAAAGATTCAATACAAAAATATACAGGGTATTTTTCTCTGGGCCATCTCAAAATGCTGAATTTTTTTGAACTTTAAATCGAGTATATCAAAACCGTCCCAGCCACTATAAACGAACTAAGTCTTAAAACATTGATTAAGGATACGAATTCCTTATTCAATGCTTAAAATACAGAAGCCTGATGCCAGTCCATATGCGTTAAGGCTGCTGGTGTGCCACAACAGGAAACACAGAGAAAATATTTCATCTTAGACAGTGACTTTATTGAGTATGGTCCGATAATTTAAATTGTTTTATTTGTTGGTTGGCATTTTGTAAACAAATAAATTACTTTTGTGTTTGTTAATGTTTTTTCTCAATGTGAATGTAAGTATTCTAAAATCATTTTTAATAATAGAACTTAAAAATTCTCACTCTAGAGCGAGATGATTTATTCTTAAATACTTGCTTCTCCAGTGTTTTGTATGTATTTCCAGGATCTTAATATAATTTTTGTAATCTATTGCACATAAATAAACAATATAATAATAGGGATACTAATATTTCGTACTAATAATAATAAATCATTGCATTATTTTATATATTTTCATTCCATAACAAGACAATGAATGAATATACGCTAATCGAACTAAACACAGCATAGAGTGCCATGGATTTCAAGACTGTCAACCTCGCTGTCAACAATAGCGGCGTGGGGGTGCGCGTCATAATACCTAAGTATTTTCGAACGTTAAAGTTAAGTTAAATAAAATGAGTGAAAAATCGAGTGATTTTGATATGGAATTTGATAATACTCCACCTGAAATCACATTCACGAATGGTCGTGGAGAAAATACAGTCTGTTACTCGGTTAGAATGAAAAAATTCGATACTCGTGGTTCCTCACGCTCGCTTCCACTCGTATCAAATTTTTTCATTCTAACCTCATTACAGAATCTACTATTCAATAATTCCAGAGCACTCATGACCAGTATAAAGTTTCATATTTTTGTATTGAATCTTTGTGCACCATCACTTTGAGTGGTCCTGTTGAGCATTCAACTGTTTTGAGGAGATCCCATGGCACACTTGACTTGCCAGATGCCTTTAAAATTCCTACTTTGCTGAACTTTGACAACCCGCAAAATAGAACTCCCGCATATTTTTTTATTCAAATTTGGTATATGGGGTTCTAAGGGTGTCCTGATTAACGCCGTGATGTCAGGTTTTAAATAAAAAAATCGCTAAATGAATTTCGTCATTTTTTATTCGAAAAAAAAATTTGTAGTAGGCCTTGAAAATTGAGATTAAGACCTGAAATTTTGCACCAAAGTAGAATTTTTTGTGACCTATCTTTAGAAAAAACCCCGGCTAAAATCGAATGAAAATAAAAATTTTACTGGGTTGGCCCCATTCCAAATGGGCCACTCTGTTTGTCCCCTATATTGCGACCTTTTTGGAGGAGACTGTAGAAGCAATGTGTCACTTTGAGTCGAGACAGTTCCGTATTTTTCGGAAGATTTACCGTTTTTTTTAAATTTCAACCTGTGTATAGGAAATACCTAATAACTTGGCAATGCCGCAATCGATCTTCAAAATCAAAAAAGTAATGAAATTAGCTTTTAAAGGTGAGTGTAATATAGTATATAAAAAGAGGGCCATTCCATTTAAAAAACAAAATTTTGGTATTTTCGCTAATTTCACGCCACCATGTGGAACAAACCTTGGTAAATTTCTATTTACATTGATGCCCCTATGCCCTATATATATTAAATGTGTGCTTGCTTTTTTAGATATACGAGTATTTATAATGAGAATGATTATCTGATGTCTGTAATCTTCGCCCTTCAGCCCGTCCATAAAAGTCTCTTTCTTTTCACAACTAAAAGTGGCTGGCATTTATTTTGATTATGTTCACCATTTGCGATACACAATTTCGAAAATCTTTATTGAGGTAAATTGGTGGATGATTGTGTTCATTGCAGACCTCCACATTTTTTCCGTAGGTTAACAACCTCGACTTGCATTTTGACTTGAAGTAACCGTTGCACCTCCACCTTGTCTTATTGTTTTCCCTCAAGTATATTGTGTATGAATCGCGATCAAGAACAATTTTCGGATTCTTCGTTCCTGGCAAAACATAGATAATACCTAAAATAGAAGAAAGAGTATTAAAAACATGTTTTCCTTAATTTTTTTACTCAAAATAACATTTTCTATCGCTCGTTTGAATGCACCCATTGTGCAAAATGACCGTATGCGTCCTGTAGCCCAGTCAAGAAATAGGTTGTATAGGTACAGACTTTCCTGCGCACTTTTTTTTAGTTTTGAGCTGATGGATGTATTTGTGGCATATCAGGTAAAGCGAAAACTGTTCGGTGAAATGTTGGAGACTCCAGCGTCTTCTGCAACTACTAGAAGGGGTTAGAGGGTATAGGGTAACCATTCACTATTGTTGGTTATGCGAAATTCCTATCAGTTCTCCTACCCAGAAAATTAGCTTTACGGAACCGGGTGGCATTTTTCCGTCTCCTATACGGCTAGCGCAACCGAGTGTTAAAGCAACCATATGCAATAATAATTATTATCGCTCTGCGACATGCGCGTCTGCGTACCCTGAACTGAATACAGAATTCACTTTGAAATCTGGCTGTTCGTGTTGATTGAGAATTGCCGCGTGCGACGTAGAAAATGAGACTGAAAACTACTTTGGAATTTTTACACTAAGATTATTGGGCGCAGATATTTATTTTTAATTGCAATTAACCTAAAAACATCATATCCACAATCCCCAAAATATTTCTTGCGTCTTTCACCCTGACGATTTTTGGGGATATCTTTTTAGGTTTCTTCCCAGCTTTGCGGCAAGTAAGGCGAAATCACAGAAAATATTGTTCCACAACAGAAAGCTTCTTAACAATACCTTTCAAATGGACTCCAACTACAAGTAGATTGCATTTCCTATGAAATAATATTTTCCCAAAATATAATCTTCCCAATTCGTAGATTAGCCAACATTTAATAGTGAACCTCAATATCAATGCATTTGGAAAATATTAAGCTTCGAAGATGGAGTCCATTTGACAGCTGTCATTAAGGAGCTCTCTGTTATCTGAATATATTTCCTGTGGCAAAATATACAAATAATTTTCTTTGAAATAAACCAATAAAAAACAAACAAATCACTAAAAATTGCGATAGTAGGTACCTACCTGTAATAAATAAGAAGAAAAGAGCATTGGGTGCAGACATTTTTCTCAACACAATAACAAATGCAAAAAGTCATAACAGTACTCACTCGTTCTTCAGAATATTGATCTGTATTTTTTTATATTATTCCTCTACCTTGCAGAGTGTTGAAATATCCAGAAAAATATCGAAGATTTTGAATAACTTTTGTCTAAATTAATAAATCGGAGTCAAATTTGGTAGTCGCTAGGCCTAAATGGTGTGCCAAATTATGGTAGTACGAGGATCGATCAATAAGTAACCGTGTTTTACGACAAGTGACGATGCTGAGGGAATTTGACATTACCGTCGTGTACTGTCATCTGTCAAACCACATCATACTGAATTTCAGACTGATTCAGAGGTTAGTTTTTATATGATAGTCAATACGTGTTTCGTGTCTCAATAAAATTTGACCACGTTTGAATTCATTAAACCAATATGGTGACGGTGAACTTCGCTTTTATTTCTTCGCATGTTTTCTGTCTAAAAATAAAAAGCGAATTTCTGATCAGTATTGCTCTTGTTCCATTTTATCGAAAAACACCATGTCCTTCATTTTACAGTTCGAGAGAAACCTCCAATTGGAGATTAGGGGAAATTAGATCACAAGAACTTTTGCATGAAAAAATATTTCTACAATTACTTGAATAAATTTTGCTACGTTTTATTTGTTACTTCGACTTCACGCATTAAAAATTGTAGAAAAAAATTGTTCTTGTGTCACTAATTGCTGCCCTAATCTTCAATTAAAAGTTTCCCTCAACCTATAGATAGATACAAAGTAAATTTAAGTTTTTTACTTTCTTGTTGATTTGAGTTTTTTTTGTATCTATTGCGCGAAAAGGTGGCCGTGAATGCCAATTCATTTTTTAAATAAATAAGCCATAATATAGTCTTAATAAAAGAAATCATGGCCTCTTAGAATAATAATAATAATAATTTATTCCCAAATAAGATTTACACTACATTTAGATTTATATTCATACATAAAACAACAGTAACAATAAATATAAAGATGTAACCCTTCTCCCACCTGGAAACAACGATAATTGCCCACAGAAGTCCAAAGACTATGTACGTGAGATTTTATACATTGTGGAAACGAAATAATTTAGTTCAAACTATTATCAAAAGGAAATAAAAAATATAACTTTAAATCTACTTCAAAAAACATTTAAGAACAGACAATTCAACAACAACAACAAAACAACAAAAGAAAACAAAACAAGAGGGGAAAGCAAGACAGAAACAGTATCAAATTCGGTAACTGTATACATTGAGTAGTTTTTCATGCGGGCGTTGTGGTAAGTAAATTAAGTATATTAAGTAAGCCATCCAACTATTTTATGATGTAAAATCAGGATCCTAGCATTGATCGAAAAAAGACTTAAAAGAGACTATGCTATGGCCATTTATTTATCCCCGATTCGATTCACAGCTATGGCACAAAAGAGGCTTTGCATGTAAACTCGCGGCATTCCTCTTTGACAGCTTTATCTGTGCTGATTGTGCTAGTGGAATTACTACGGATTTGTGGGGTTTTCGCACTACTTGAGCAAATGCTATCCTGTTCTATCCATCCAAGCCTAAAATGCTAAAATGGCAATGAGCCCATATAATAGTAGGTATAATCGACACTCATCCCAAACAAGCATCTGGTTGCTTCTAGTGTACTCCTAGTTTGAAATAATGTGAGGGTGAGAATTATCCATTATTAAAACATAATTTAACGAATCAATAATATATTTAATAACTTATATTGTTAATATGTCTTTTAATTATAACTGACTGGGGAGTACAACGGCTTGTATTCCAAGACACATTGCTTGCGTGATTGTGAAAATGATTCACCTGAACTACTTTTCCGTAAGTCGCCAAAGTAGCCTTGCACTTGTGTTTTACGTACTGCGCACATCGCCACCTTGTTTTTCCGGGTAACTTTTTGTAAATGTGGTACTTGTGGTTGTCCAATATTATTTCTGGATTTTTCAGTCCTGGAGAGATGTATATTATACCTAAAATTATTCACAGGTATATTATATATATAGAATAACTTCAAATTTTAAAATTAGGAGAATAAAAAGGTAAATTTTCTTTCAAAAGAAAATTTAAAGTCTATAAAAAGTACATTCTACATCCAATATCAAGTAACTATTTCCAAAACTTCCTGTTATAATTTATTGTGGTCCAAAAGTCAGAGGGAGTTTGGGAATATCAATACCTTTTCTGTTTCCAGATACCTACTTTTATTTGTCGTCCATATACGCGCCAAAAAATTTCAGTTCGATCACTTTTATTATATGAACTAGTATCGATAGGTAATAGAAAAATTTAATGACAAATCCAAATCTTACACTGACCTTTGGCACACCCTGTATAAAAAATTGGTACACAATGACTCGGCCACTTTATTTTTTATAGCCATTTGTTCCTTGTATCCAATACTACTCGTACATTCATATCCTTCAAAAACATATTCAAAATGTCTGTCCGAGACGTCCTCAAGCCCATTTCAAAAACTCTAAACCAGCCAATATTCAAAAAATTCTGTCCACTAGTTAGAGAGATATCGATTGCAGGAGATCCCGATAGCGGTCATTAAAAAACTAACCACCCTGTATGCCGTTGCCCCATTACACCAAAGTCTAAAGAATACTTTCTCTAGACTTTGATTAGACACTTCAAAATTCAGTTCTATTATAAGCACAGTATAATAAACCAATAGCCCAAGAGTCCAGCAAAATATTTATATCCTTTTTTAGAGAAAAATAAACTTCAAAACTATCTATTGACACTAAAGGAAAGGGATAGTTATTTATGTACCAAGGCACTGAAGTTCAAGTTTTTATGACTCATGTGGAATTTAGTAGCTGAGGCCTCTGACCGAGGCAAATAAACCACATGAGTCATAAAAAGAACGTCAGTGCCGAGGTACATAGCTATTATACATATATTTTTTTGAAATCGGAAAAAAATGTTTTATTAGGCGAAAAAATAATCATAACAATTTCGCAATGGGTGCGAAAAGTTAAATGGGCCTTTATTGAACGAGTTTTGAATATTTGGTCACTTTTTCCGGGAGATGGCCCCGCGTCTGACGTTTGATGTTTACATCTCGCCAAGGCCTATACTTATTGAAAAAATCGTACAATAATGGGCTGAGCTTTTAGTGACGATTTTGAGACACTTCACTGCCTATTTCAAGAAATAGTATATTATACACTTAGGTTGAGAAGTGAGCCATTATATACCGAGCTTTTTTATATCCTGAGGCGCGTAGCGCGGATAAAATTATTATCATTATTTACCTAGGGTGAGAAATATTACTTCTAATTAGAGGAATGAGGTAAATAATGGTGATTTCTAAGGTTAGTAGTAAAAAATAGTTATTTATGTAGCAAGGCACTGAAGTTCAACTTTTTATGACTCATGTGGAATTTAGTTGCCGAGGCCTCAGGTCCTTCTCTACCAGTCCAGCGATTCGGGCAGTGCTGGTCCAAAAATCCACGGACTGGCCGTGCAAAATGTGCTGGAGCAAACCACATGTCCCCAAGAATACGGTCCAATCACATTGTCTCCACACGTTAGCTCCCCATCCCCATCGACGTTGGAAATATGGAAATTAAAGCGAAGAACTGCGTGGAAGTTTTCGCAGTGGCGTAGCTATGCTAGGGCAATTCGGGGCGGCGCCCAGGGGCCCCGCGGGTTTAGGAGCCCCCTAATCCTTGACAGTCCTTTCGTACTTGACAATATTTCTCCCGAAATAAATATTTTTTTAATCACCAAAAAGGCGAATACATTTTTATTAAAAATGCAGGCAATCCTGATGTCTCTTTTAAATATATTCCTTGCTACATCAGCCTAATAACAGTCAAGTATTTTTTGTGACAAACGCGCACCGAACTATCAAGCGCGACACCGCTCGCCGGCCGAGTATTCCCACATTCCCAGACACAACAGAGTCACAGAGTCGTTTTGTTCAACACTCAGTAGCGATTATTATTATGTTACGAGAGTATATTAATATTAATATTAATTCTCAATAAAAACTATTGCGGACCAGCTGATTATATTATATAAATTATCCCGTAACTAGACCCGAGAAAAGCGAAAAAGTGAAAATCTCAAAAATGTCACTTGCATGCGTGCATCGTTATGTAGAATTTAGAAATCATAAATGATATCAATAAAAATGTCTACTGGGAAAATAAAAGCAATGCAATTTATTTGATCAGTTTTGCGAAAATAATCTGCATGCACATTTATGTTTTTATTTTCTATTTTGTAATATAAAGTGAAACCCAAATTTCGTTTCAATTAAAAGAGTGGCCGACGACAGTCTATTAAAAGGGGTCCTAAATCTATAGTGCCCAGGGCCCGAAGTTTGGCTAAACCGGCACTGCGATGACACTCAAAATCCCGTAATGAAGAATGCAATAGAGGTGGTTTCGTATTTATATTTTAACAAAAAAATAGGTTGACAAAAGCCGCAGCTATAGGTAATTTGATTCCTACAGTTTTTCTTATTTTTATTTGTAACTTTTTTATTTTACGAATTATAGAAGAAAACGCCGCTTAATGAACCCATAACTTGTAAAATAACAAAGTTATAAAAGAAATACATAAAGCAAGGTTGCAGACAACTTTCTTATATACAATTTTTATCATTGTTTTTTTTTTGTTAAAAATAAGTAAGAAACCATTCCTATTGCGAGGTCTATAACGAGGGTCTAAGCGTTGGGTGACTCTTCAGTCAACGGTCTAAGTATGATCTTTTTGGTTGGATAGGTGCTCAGAAAACAATGAGTAACCTTAAAAAATTACTTTCCCGCAATTTTTCATTTGAAAAATTATATCGTTACTGGACTACAAAAGGGAGGGCCCCGATGCAGTATTCTGCACCGGGGCCCCAAGACCCCTAGCTACGCTACTGAGTTTTCGTCTGATCATATGTTCAGGCGGTGTCAACCGTCATCAGAACGTGCCGGCCCTCTGCAGAATGAAATCTGTAACCGTAACCCTCCTAGCATGTAAGAAACTGACAAAAATACCCACAGAACGTGAAGCCACTTATAGTTTATGATTTTTGTAAATGGTGTCTATTAAAGATTAGCGTAAGGTTTGTAGACAGATAAAATAATGTTATAATCCAAGGAGAAGGCTTGTATCCACGTCTTATCACAGCAGAAGGAACGAAAATGGTACCTATATTTTACGTACACATATATTGTAAATTAAAATCCGAGCCGACTTTCGCCTTAAGGCATCTTCAAGGGCTCACTGAAAAATTTCTAACTGTTAACAACAAAATTATGTAAATAATACTTATCTAAGATCTTATCTAAGGCCGAATTTTGAAAGAAAACTACACAATAATCGAGCATACTAGTCAACAGCAGACCAACAAATCGCCATTTGCCACCCACAATACGTCAAGATCGATACGTCAAGATCAAATCCAAGAAAATAACGGACCACCGACAATACCGACCAAGTGTATGCAACCATACAAACAACTACCTAAGTATGGGTAAAGAGAAACGTAGATATTTAAAAAGGGGTAATTTAAATTTTTTTAAATAGTATGACAAATTGGTTTGAAATTGAAGCAAAAGTTAATCTGATTATTTAAGCAAAGATTATTATTGCCATTTTTTACCCTACTGATCGGCAATTCTTCCATGAGATCTAATTTTAAACCACTAAAACGAATATTATGTAATAACTGGCAATTATTTAGTTATTGGAGAAAAACTGTGTTGATTGAATCTAAGGTGATGTCCGAAGGCTGACACGTTAAGTTTAGAAATATGTTCTTTAATCCTGACTCCCAAAGATCGTTTCGTTTGCCCTACATAAGCTGCAGTTCAATCATCGCAATTCAAACGATACACTCCACCATAAGGCGCCGACTCCGCGGGTGCTTCGGGGCTCGAGCACCCGGCCAAAAGTTTGGCCAGTTGTTGGAAGCTCAAGCTCAAGCAAATATGACAAGGTGACAACTGAACAATTCGAAAATATGTCAAATGTTCCCCATGTTACGCAAAGTTAAGTAACTAGTCGTTTTTTGCTTTTGTTTTTTTTTTGTTTTTGTTTAAAGACCGCGTCTTAAAATTCACCGGACTCTCATCTCTCATCGGGATGAATCAGCTGATATCTCCCTCTCATATTTGTTTCCCTTTGGAGGAAGTACAGGGGGGCGGCAAATCAAACAGTGCAGTTTTGAAGGGCTATTAAAAAAATTGGCACAACTTACGAAAGAGTGGTTTATTCTGCTTGAGTCAGTACTACACCCAATTTTTTTCACTTAAGTTTTAAAGATCACATCACCAAGATTATGTCCTCCAGAAGCGATGCACTGATGTAGGCGATTTCTGAAGTCTTCAACTGCGTTCTGGTACATATCGTTAGGAATGGCGGCGACATCACTACTGAAGAACATTTTTTGAGTCAGAATTGGAACGGTTGGCTGAAGAACAAGGCTTTGAGTATATTTAGTTCCAACAAGACGGGGCTAGGGCCTACACAGTGCAGATTTCAATGACAAAATTGCGGTAGATGTTCCCTGCGAGCCTCGCCTCTCTGAGGGGCGACCTGGGGTGGTAGGCAAGGCGAGATCACCGGATTTGAGCATTTGCGATTTTTTTCTGTGGTGCTATCTCACGCAAAAGGTTTTTAAGCATCCTCCTCGCAACTTGGAATAACTGAAGATCCGTATTAGAGAGGAAATCGCCGACATTCCGATCGATATGTGCCAGAACGCAGTTAAAAACTTCACAAATCGCCTACATCGGTGCATCGCTTCTAGAGGACATAATTTTGCCGATGTAATCTTTAAAACTTAGATGAAAAAAATGGGGTGTAGTATTGGCTCAATCAGAATAAACTACTTTTTCGGAAGTTGTGCCAATTTTTTTAATAGCTCTTCAAAACTGCACTGTTTGTTTTGCCGCACTATGTATAAGAGACAGATATCCATCAGGGTGATAACTGTTTGTGTTTTGTTATGTACTTTTAATTTATATTTATAAATAAATTTTTTTGTTTAAAATAATATTTTGAGAATTTGTAGGTTTAAAATAAATTTCTGTAGCCTGTGAATGTCTCTCGATTATAATAGAAATCTTTTATGAAAAAAATGCAGATATATGGTGACGAAAAATATATTTTTAAATAATCATTGGTATCAGGTGTATATCTACGCTTGTTTTCTAAGAATATATTGTTCTCGTCTCATAATCTACTTAGGTACGATATCTTTACTATAACCATTATTGACTGCAATTGATTCTTTGTAGAACGTTCCTTCTCAAAGATATCTGATGAAAAAGGTATACTGTATAATCTGTGTATGTAACTGTTAAAGGCTGAAAAATTATGATGACCTGGAGGACAAGAAGTGGCATGTATAGCATGGACATCATCCGAGTTACCATTAACAAAAACTAAACAATCGTCCACATAAAGTGTCCAAAAACAGATTTTATCAGTTGATTAGTAGTTATAATATAGTTATAGTAATATAAAATTGTTTTCCAGATCATTCATAAAAACTAGCTAGCACAGGAGAAAGAGGAGAACCCATTGACAAGCCATCCTGGCAACAATACCAATTCTCGTTGAAAACAAAAAAGTTCTGTTCCAGGGCAAGGTTAATCAACTTACTCAAATTTAGTGTGATATCAGGAGCCACGCCTTTGCTGTTTATATTAGATATCAAATTTACAGTCTCGTTGCGAGGGACCGACGTAAAAAGGTTGGAAACTTCAAAAGATGCCGTAATAAAACTATTAGTATTAAATTAGGTGAAATTGTTCAACTTATTAATGAGTTGTGAAGTGTTTTCAACGGAACTGGTTGGCTCAAATTTGGTCAAATTTTTAATTAAAATGTTAAGAAAACCAGTCGACAAAAATGCCGGTGTATCAACAAAAGAGATCACTGGTCTTACAGGGATATTAATTTTATGAAAAGATAAGGACTGTGTTTGTTGCTAAAAAACAGTTTCTTTCTGACCATGATTCCCATATTATCTTGACGTATTGTGAGTGGCAAATAGCGATTTGTTTGTCTGCTGTTGACTAGTATATATATGTTCGATTCTTGTGTATTTTTCTTTGTATTTTGACAAGTAAGTGTGTTTTCATCCCCAAAATTTGGTCTTAGATAAGATTTTTTATCTTAGATAAGTATTATTTACATAATTTTATTTTTAACACTTAGGTACAAATTTTTCAGTGAGCCCCTGAAGATGCCGCAAGGCGAAAGCCGGCTTGGATTTTAATTTACTATATTTATATGTACGTAAAATAAGTATACCATTTTCGTTCTTTCTGCTGTAAAATAATGTTGGAAAATAAAATGCTTTAAACATTGACATAGTTTTCACCTATATTACTTTTGCCTTCTAATGATAACATTGTGTGGTATACAATAATTCGCTTTTTTCCAGTTCTCTTTAGGAGGTTCATGGTTGTGGAATTGATTAACTTGCACTACCTGTCCATATGTAGTCAATGTTGACTTACATTTGCTCTTGAAGTAATAGGTACACCTCCATCTAGTTTTCCTCGGCAACTTTTCATTTATAGAGTATCTGTTATTATCCAATATAATTTGAGGATTCTTGTTTCCGGATAAAATATAGATTGTTCCTAGAATGTGGAAAATCAATGACCTCCAAGTACTTAATTTTACCGTTAAAAATACGTATTAGCCGCAAAAGCAGACATTGTCTCTATAGAATAGGAGTAGGGGTTCTAAAGTATTAAAGACGTTGTTTTAAGAAGATAAAATCAACTCAAATAAATACTCTTGATCGTGAAATTCAAATTTCAACTGATTTTTTTTTACTTTCACTTGTTTCACTTATCTTGGGACATCCTACATAATTTGTACATGCTAGACATGGTTAATAATAATTATTTGTCGAGATATCCTCAGGGATAATATAACAAGTGGTGTGCCTATTATCGATAATACCTTTCGTTAATTTTACGAATTAAAATCCCAAAGCTGAAAATCCCACGACTGTGCAGCAGGCGTGGTATTTTCTTAGAATTGGGATTATAATGAGTGATAAATTGACGAAAGGTATTATCTATTATTAGGCATACCACGAGTTGTATTTAAAGAGAGAATTTAACAACTACAAATAGTTTCATAATTATTCAGTGTGTATGTATAGCCATAATTTAACAACCGAACTTCTTAGGAATAAATTAACTGCAAGAATTATAAATATTACCCCTCTTCAAAAATTGAATTTGAAAAATTAAAATAAAAAATGCAGCCCCAACCAGGATTTGAACCCGCGACCTACCGCAATCAAAGCGAGAATCATGCCTCTAGTGGTAGGGGAGCCCACGATGCTAAATGGGGATTTACTCGAGCGTCGTGCGGGGACCTATTGGATTTTGAAGATTAGATGGTAGAAAGAAAAAAAGGTTATATGATATATACCTCCGATCAAATATGTGATCGGAGATATACACTGTGTCCCGGATAAGAATGAACAGCATGGGGATATTGCAAACGGTGAGAGATAGGGCAACGGTTAAATGGGGAAAAAGTTGCGCAATTTCGAGGTCAATAAAATGGCACAAACAGATTTCTAATATCTTTTTTCGTTTTTGAGTTATTTTGAAAAAAGTAGAATTTTCAGTATAATTGTCTCAAAACATTTTAAAAATATTTCGTGTCATACATCATGGTATTTGCAATGAAAAGTGCTTTCAAAATCTACAAAAAAAAATCCAGGTCCGTATTTAAAAAAATAAAGTTGAAGATGGTTTCTCAAAAACGAAACGTTGTAGAACAAATCTAAAAACGCCATCTTACGGCCCGTTAAAAAGTGCCATAAGAAAGTGTTTCTCTTTTTTCTCTATCTGTGATAACAACTTCAGAAAAAAATAAAATCGAAAACGCAAAATTTTACTTTTTTCAAAATAACTCAAAAACGAAAAAAGATATTAAAAATCTGTTTGTGCCATTATATTGACCTCAAAATTGCGCAACTTTTTCCCCATTTAACCGTTGCCCTATCTCTCACCGTTTGCAATATCCCCATGCTGTTCATTCTTATCCGGGACACAGTGTATACCCTTCCACCGGTGGGGGGAGCGTCTACAGGCTTTCACAAATGTAAAAAAAAAATAGTCACATGGAGATGGGAAAAAAATGGGAAGAAAAAAAATTTACTCGAGCGCGTCAGATATTCAGAAGGGATGTTAAGTGAACCCGAAAGAAGCTTCCATTCAATAGACTGACGATTCGGATGTGACGCCAGCTCGTGGCGGCTTTTTGAAAATGCAAAAAAAAATCGCCATTTTGACATACTAGAGCGCGTCAGATTTTCATATAGACGGTTCAGCTTGATGTCCTGGTCGTGCTGATTCATAATCTGACGATTATTTGGAGGGATTTTCTTTACCTGACGGTTTGAAAAAAAAATTTTTTCATTATTTTTTTAATGAATATTTGCGTTTTCTAAGAAAAATATGATGTCTGTTAAACATTAAAAAACTTTTGTCTATAAACATATGCTCTTAATAATTTATTTTCTATATTACAGGGTGTTGAACGTTGTCTTTTCAAATATTGTAAACCTATATTTCTCAAACGAAACAAAATTTGACAAAACGTATAAAATAAAACTTATAGATAAAAAGCAGGTCTATCCAAATATCAAATAAAAAATTGGCGTTCGTTACAAAAAAAATTTGAAGGGCGCCGCGACGCAGAGCGTCGTTTGTCAAATATTCTTAATTTGATCTTAATTTAGTCTTAGTTCGGTCTCATTTAAGACCCCGGAAGCAGATATATTTTTTCTCTTTTCCCTGTACATAAAATACCACGAGTGCTGTGATCAGCTGTGATGGCGTGATGGCTGGCGTGTGTGAGAGAGGCGCGGAGTGAAAAATACGACATGCTTCACTGCAGCTAGCTGCACGCGCTAAACTTTATCGACGATTTTTGTTACTTCGGCTTGTGGAAATCGGCAGATTATATTTTTCGCGTTATCCTTGAATTATTTCCTTCAAAATAAAAAAATATTCGATCGCGATCGAGAAAGTCGAGGTAACGTATTTTTTTTTGCAAGTTTGTGACCTCCCACCCCCTTAAGTCACGCTCAAATCGTCAGATTATTGAAATGCACACTTTTCAGCATGTAATTAACCCATCATATCTTAATCTGACGCGCTCGAGTATATCCACCTATCGATTTTTTTTACTATTCTGATCGGCTGCCCTACACGCGCGGCCCTGTATAGAGGGCATAGATATGGTGCGGAGGTACTCAACAGGGTGCAATATATCCGCCCATATGTTAATCTGCCGCGCTTGAGTAAATCCCAAAATCCACTCTTGGGCTCCCCTACTATAGTCCATTGAGTTAGATGAATGTTCTACTTAACTAGCCGTACATAAATTTAACTACCATGGTTAAAGATTAGTTCATTTGAGAGCTGTCATTTAAGTTAAGCTTTCGGTTCTGAGTTCTGAATATGTGTTTCTTGTGCTAACTGATGATATTTAACGATCAATGTGTTAACTGAAAACATATCTTCTAGTCCTATATTAAATTTGGTAATGTGAAGAAGTTATCGGGTCAGAGATACCACTAGTGGTATTTTCATATGTAATATCACAAGTGCCGGAAATTGTATCGATAATTTTTTCGAAAGCGCTATTTTGCCTGGTAAGATCACGAGTCACGAGTATAAATTGGTCTTTTATTTTCTGATTTTATCTCTAAAAATAAAAGCCCAATTTGTACGAGTGGTTTTGCTAATGGGCAAAATAGCGCTTGAGAATAAATTATTTAGAAAAATTTCCGGCACGAGTGGTATTTGTCGAGATTATTTCAAGAATACGATTTAATAATTTCTGTATTAATGTTTTCTATGTTTACATTTCCAAAACGACTCATTTTGAACGAGTTTATTGACAGCTTCGACTGTAGCATTCGAGTAGACAAACATGACGCTTGGATATCCAAGGCAAATGCGATTATACCTACACCCTGTCAGAGTTGGTTTATTTTCTGAATGTGTGTTATAAATTTAAATGGAGACCGAGGTCTCATAAGAACAATTAACAGTGTAAAAGTTATATAAATTCATTGATGCAATGCTTAATAATACCGCAACAAAATTTATAGGCTGCATAATTTAGAACAGTGTAAAATACCAATTTTAAGAAGTACCTACGTGTTTGTTTCGAACAGATTCGCGGTTGCTAAGCAACGAAGTGGTAATTGCACTAGTGGTATTACCGCGATAATTTGTACTAGTGCAATTATCGCTAGCAGAGGCATATGATTGGTTGGATTTTTATGGAAGGAGCTACTTTATTGGATGCAAGCAGTATGAGGGAAATAATCGCTGAAATTATCACCTGATTGGTAAATATTTCAAAAATCATGTCATTTCATTGGTTCATATTCGCAGGCGTTGAATTCTCGCTGTTAAGAAACTGTTCATTCATTTCAGACTCGCCCTGTATCTAATTAAGTAAAAATTTTATATTTCAATCTTTATTTATCTTCATTCTTGCCTTTTAATAATAACATTGTGAGGTTTACAAATAGACTTGTTCCAATTTTCTCCAGGAACAGCATGATTATGGAATTGCTTAACTTGCACTATCCGCCCATATGTAGTCAGTGTTGACCTACATTTACTCTTAAAGTAATATGTACATCTCCATCTAGTCTTTCCCATCAATTTCTCACATATTGAGTATTTGTTATTATCCAGGATAATCTGAGGATTCTTGTTTCCAGGCAAAATATAAATTGTTCCTAAAATTTAAGGACATATTAAGATTCATAAAGTAAGAAGGCTGCATCGTGCCAAGAGGGATGATTCTGGATGACGTCATGGGAATGCTGACATTAATAATAATTAACATACAAGGGAATTAATAAGATGTGGTGCTTAGCGAATTAGCGATCCAAGTTATTAATTTACGAGTAATGTCAGTTGTATCGGCTGGGCAGTGGATCGAAGGGTACAACAAAACTACTTTTTTCGAAAAGTCGACGTTTCGTCAATTATATTGACATCATCAAGACTCTACAAATAAAAATATGTCGAAAACAACATGAAGTTGGGAGCAGTACACATTAAAATAACTATAATAATAAAACGGACAAGTAAATACAGGGTGTCCCGAAATTAGCCTGCCATAATTTACCAGCGCGTTCTGCGACCCAAGAAAATGAAAAAAGTTTCTATAAACATGACCTCAAAAATGCCCCCTAAGGGGGCTATAGCCTCTGAAAGGGGCAGTTTCGCAAACGGGTATTTCTAAATATCTCCAGAACGAGCAAAGATAAAATTTTGAAATTTGGTATGTGATATACCTGTGAGATTTGACATTTACCGAGGTAGAGATAGTTTGACATTCTTCATCATAGGCGTCCCAAATGGGGGGGGGGGGGTGAAGGGTTTAAAAATACTCTAAAATTTTTGTGTGTGCCTTTTTCCACCATTTATTTCAAAATTATGAAATTTCAGGGTCTTATACAAAAAAAAAGGTGCTCTTGTGAAACTTCGATAGCACGCACCATTTTCGAGTAAAACCGTTTTGAACTTTTTTTGCAATTTGCCACAAAAATGCAAATTAGAAATTAGCCTGCGATGATTTACCAGCGCGTTTCGTGACCCAAAAAAATGTAAAAAGTTCCTATAAACATGACCTCAAAAATACCCCCTAAGGGGGCTATAGCCCCCGAAAGGGGCAGTTTCGCAAACGGATATTTTTAAATATCTCCAGAACGAGCAAAGATAAAATTTTGAAATTTGGTATGTGATATACCTGCGAGATTTGACATTTACCGAGGTAGAGATAGTTTGACATTCTTCATCATAGGCGTCCCAAATGGGAGGTCAAATGGCTAAAATTCGCAAAAAAATTTGTTTGTGCTTTTTTCAGGATTTATTGCAAAATTATGAAATCTCAGGATATTTTACGAAAAAAGGTGCTTTTGTTAAATTTTGATATCATGCATCGTTCTCGAGTAAATCGATTTGAAATTTTCTTTGCAGTGATGGAATGCATATTATAAAATATTGAAAAAAAGGAATCATAGCAGCTAATGGCTATGGAAGAAATTTCAAATAGGAAGATCTACTACTTTATGTTCGTGGCAGTACCTTGGCAAAATTTTTAACAAGAAGTTCCACTTTTCTAAAACAAACAAAACAGGACGTACCTATTAAAATAATTTAATCATCACATTTCCAAAAACGAAGCAATAACAATACATTCTGACAAGAACAATTTAAATTCGAGTCCGTCCACTTATGATAACAGCTGTTCAAAATGATTTCCATTTTGTTCGATACAAATTATCGCACGACGCCTTATAGCGCCTGATGCTCGCAAAATGTGAAAGTGGTCTCTTCTTATTTCATTGCCAGCCAACTGAATTCTCTGCCGTAGTTCTTCCAATGTATCAACTTCAGTTGCATAAACTAAATTGTTTAGGTAAATGACCCCATAAATAATAATCAAGGGGATTAAGATCCGGCGATCGCGGTGGCCAAGGTATGGGACCGCCCCTACCAATCCACCTGCCAGGAAAATTCTCATTCAACCAGACCCTAACATTTCGTCCGAAATGAGCAAGCGCCCCGTCGTGCTGGTAGTACATATTAACCCTTGCATTTATAGGGACATCTTCCAAAAGTTGGCCCAGATTATTTTGGAGAAAATTGAGGTATTCATTAGCGTTAAGACGGTAGGGTAATTCTATGGGACCAATTAATTGATCTCCTATAATACCTGCCCAATTTTTTTGGGAATTTTAGCCATTTGGCCTCCCATTTGGGACGCCTATGATGAAGAATGTCAAACTATCTCTACCTCGGTAAATGTCAAATCTCACAGGTTTATCACATACCAAATTTCAAAATTTTAACTTTGCTCATTCTGGAGATATTTAGAAATACCCGTTTGCGAAACTGCCCCTTTCCGGGGCTGTAGCCCCCTTAGGGGGCATTTTTGAGGTCATGTTTATAGGAACTTTTTATATTTTTTGGGTCGCGGAACGCGCTGGTAAATTATGGCAGGCTAATTTCGGGACACCCTGTATAGATTTGATGCAATAAAATATTTTGTACTTACATTGAAACGTAATTCTTATGTCATAAACTTAAAACTACATACATATCACAGAACAACTAGGTAGTGAGACAAAATAACAGATGGTTTCCATATACGAAAAATTGTAGCAATGGCCAATATTGAATTTTTAATATGTGGAGCTAGGAGTATTTTAAACGATACCTAATGAGTTTATTAAAAAAATATTCATATGGGTGGACAAGACAGGTACCTAAATTTAAAAATTAAAACTATTTATGTTTCATTTTGTCAATTTTTTGCCATATTGAGATGCTGTATATCTATCTGTTCTTTTGTTAACAAAGGTTTTTTCTTTTTTTATACAAATCATTTCATTTAAAAGTCTATTTTATAGTTGGAATGCTTGCCGATAACCTTCGTATTGTCAAAATCAAAGTTATGTTCAGTACTTAATTTATGTTCAACTAAGGCCCTGGCTTTGTTGAAAATTTTTTACAGTCGTTTCTGTGTTCCTATTTTATCTGCTTCATATACCTCCCCGTTTGACCTATGTAGCGCTTGCCACATGAAGGGCAGGGTATTTGGTAAATTACATTTAACTGTAATTCTAAAAAGAAAAAAGTGAGTAGTGGGGATGCAGACAGCAAGGCAAAAAGAAAATACTCTTTGTTATATGGTTAAGCTTTCGGAATAAAGTTATTCCTTCATCAGGACAATAGCTACAATAAATGTACATTATAAAAATGTTATAATGTTAATGTTAGGACTACCCACAAACTTGAGGTTTAGTTTAAAACTCGCAAAAAGAATACTAAGGAGGTATCCTATACAATAAACGCAGAAATTCAATTATAATCTTCTTTTTGCGAGTTTTAAACTAAACCTCAAGTTTGTAAGTATTGCTGTTGCCTTATATCTATTGTCCTTATGAAGGAATAAATATATTCCGAAAGACCATATAACAAAAAATATTTTCTTTTTGCCCTGCTGACTGCATCCCCACTACTAACTAAGTCAGTCACGACTTGCACCTGCTTATTGTAATTCTAAACTTGCTTTGATCATTGAGTAAACTATTATTCCTTTACTCAATGCTTTGATTTTAGTTTAGAGAAAATGTGGGTTTTCAGATGGTTCTGACTCTTAAATGATATTCTTACATCGTGTTTTCTTGCTATTGTTTTACTTAGTCTCTCGGATATATTTTTAATGCAAGGAATTTTAAAGAACTTTGTATTATTGTTGTTGGTAGTTGTAGTGGTTGCCTATTCTCCTGTGTGTTTTTCATGATTGTATTTATTATAATAAAAAAGGAAATTTTATACCTGAGTTTTTTTTAGGAAGATCACCTCATATGAGTGCTCCAGGGGTTCAACTTTATCCCTGGATAACATTTCTGTACTAACCAAAGAAATACAGGTAGGTACTACGAGTATATTGAGGTCTTGCAAATTAGAAAATTCTCTGAAGACGGTAATAATAATAATGAATAATGAAAATTCTCACCCCACAATATTCTGAACTTAAAAATACCCCAGAAGCAACCAGATACACTGGAATATTCAGAAACAACAATAAATTCTTGTATCATTTAGAATCATTGACTGTGATAGATAGTGACTGAAAGCTGTGCCAAGTATATAGTGATTTAGGAAATACATAAATAAATAAGAGGTCTTCAGTTTCTTTTAATGATAACCTTTTGTGATAAATAAGCAGCAGTAGCCGATTTTACATCAATTTCATGATTATGGGTGCCATTGTTCACCTGAACAACTTTTCCATATGTTACTAAGGTTGATTTGCATTTAGTTTTGAAATAATGAATGCAACGCCATCTTGTTCTATCAAAAGACTTATTGTAAACTGTATATTCACAATTATCTATTAACAGTTTAGGATTCTTCAGTCCCGGCTTGATGAAAATTATACCTAGAATAAAGAAAATAAGTAAACTATAGCTCCTTACAAAATTAGGCGTTTCTATCTAGTAAACATAGACAACATAGCTATAAAATTTCCAGCTAATAAAATAAGTTCATACAATAGTTCATCGATTAGTATTAACAATTTATGAATGCATTTGGCTAACATCTGCATTCTTGACTTCGGATTCGTGTTCGTGACTATATGTTATGATTCTCGTGTATAACTTTCTGTAGGTGACTATGATGGACTTGCATTTAGTTTTAGGATATCTTGAATAGGTATCTCCAAACAGTTTTTTTTGCAAACTTTCTCTTAAGAGGCTACGATACTTATGAAATCCGCCCGAAGTGCCCGACTCAATTCAGGACAAACGTCGCTCGATTAGATATGCCTATCCTTTTCCTTCCTCTAGTCCCCACGACTCCCCACTCCAGCCTGCCCCTTCATAGTGCTACGATTGAGGGGCAGGCCGGCCGTGGGTACTACACTGAGAAAAATCTGTCACTTTGTAAAAAAACCCTGTTTAATTCAATATGAGATATTATTCCTCAAACTCAAGCAGAAGCTTTTTTGTAACTAACAATAATCAATTCAATTTCAATTGATATTGAATTCTAATGAATAATTTAAATGTAATATTTTATTTCAATAAATAGCGTGTTCTGGAATTGATTCTATAATACTTCTTTTCTAAGCACATTCTTTTGTCAGAACAACATAACGTTTCATGGTGTTGAATTGAATAGGGATACATTTAACTGTTCATTATACTGAAATTACAACTATTGTCACTGAATTTTTGCTGGATTTGTAATACTTAATTGTGGGTACTAATATCAATTATAGCCATTCACTTGCAGTGTTCATTATGACTACGAACGATATAGAGTGTAGGGTTGATTCAAAACCTTTAATTTGCGATCACTGTGTGCACTCCTAAGTTAACCCCCAGTTAACCCTGAAAAAATCAGCTTGTTTTAAAGAATTTTTTTTTTTACCCTTACAAAGCACTTTAGATAGTGGTGATCTTTTACCTATATCTCGTGAAGTATTGAAGTTAAAAAAAAACTTCATGAGGGAAAGTTGTAGAGAACGTAATAATGTATACATAAGAAGAAAAAAAATTGTACACATGAGAAGAAAAAAATTTGCAAAAAAATGTTTGCAAAACCACTCCTATTGCGGGGTTCGTAACACGACTTCGACGGTGATTTTTTGGGGTTATACTCAGGACGCTACCCACAACCAACCCTGAAAATATCTACCTGTTAAGAATCATTTTTTTTCTACCTCTATAAAAAAATGACAATTTTCGTGGACTATGATTACTTACATTGATGAATATAAAAGTTGCAATTAAGTTAATTTGTTCATCCAATGAATTATAATGTTTTTTCAGTTGCTTCTGGGGTACTCTTATATAGTTTGGAGTAGTCTGAGGGTGAGAATTATTATTATTCAAATAAAATAAATTTAATTGTTTAAATAAAACATGAGATAATTTAAAACCGAGGTTATGCTTTCATTGTAGTATGCCAATTTTAGTATCGAAGTGACAATACGTCTTCTTAACGGAAATTCAAACTATTTTAAACTTATTGGTTCATCTACAATTACGTCAAAAGTATAGATTATATTGTTGGGACCACATGGATTTGCTTGTATATTTAAAGTAGGTAATGGAAAAGTGACTATATACACGAACTCACTAAAATCACAACAGTCTTTTTTTACTGTGTAGACGTGTAGATAATATGAAATAATAACTCGGGTGCCGGCCGCCGCCGACGGCCGCCGACGGGTCACACGAGTCTCGCCGATGCCGACGAAGAAGCGCGAATATATATTTAAAAAACGGCGGTGGGCTGTTTGCTTTATTGCAAAAATGATATTTTTTGGGAGTTATTCAGGGCGTTCACTTTTCGTTGGCAACACACTGCATAGCTTTTTGGCGTCGAAGCAATTTTACTATTATTTTTCATATCAGCAAAGGTGCATGCTATGAAGGGTTCGGGTATAAAAAAACTTCTGTAATTGCTCAATTATAAAATCTAAATTAACGATTCGATTACCGAATTCTTCTTGAACCACATTAGGGTCAGTTGAACATCTATTAATGTTTGATTGGATAATTGTTCTGCATAATAGTGTTGCTACGACTAAAAAAGTGCGTCTAAAGTCTACTTCTTTAAAATGTTTTATATAACTAGTAGGTATTCCATATTTACATTTGTGTAATAATAAATAAATCTAACTAAAAACTTTCTACACTGTAAGAGTTCACTTTAGAGGGATTAGAGTGAATAGGCCATATTATATCACAACGGTTTCGTTAATCTATAAAATTACATCCTCAAGGACTAATTTATAGAGTTACGAAACTGGTCTCCCTTTTTAAATAAAGTAATAGTTGTGAGATAATTGGAGCTATTAATTTCTAATCCCTTGTAAATGTTCCATTCAAAGCCCTGTTTTTCCCAGAAAGTTTGTTTCCCAAACCCTATGCACCTGCAGTACTACTTATACCTAAATCCGAATAAGTGTGCAAAATGCAAAATATGTAGGTACCCCTCTCTCAAATTCTGGAAACCATATTAGGTACCTACGGGAATAAAAGCACTCAAGCCCACAAATTACTCCTATTGGTTTCACTCCATGTGACTGTTGTGACATCATTATCAAACATTATAGGTATTCTTGCCCTGACTGCGGTTCAGTTTCAGAACCTTATTCTGACAAATCTGAATTATCGAACATCCTAGAAAATGTATTAAAATGTCATAAATTCGACAGACTGGAACAATAAAATGTACTATTTTTATTTTGCCCGATTTTCAACTCCAATAACTTTCGAACAATCTAACGAAGAAGTTTCTAAAACTGACTGGATGTCAGAATTATTATCGTTCCCTCTGGAAAGTATATAAATTAGCTTTTATCATGCAGCGATTTACATAGGAATTCGTTTTCAAAAAATGCTTCACATGACCCATTTATTTGGCAAAATTATTACTTGTACCTATCACATTTTTAAAGTAAAAATCAAGCGCACAATTTGGTCTAGAATTTAAATTTACTCTTTTTGCACGACCAGGCCATTTTATGCCCTAGGGATTAAACCATTTTACACAAAAGCAAAAAGTAGGTACTTTGTGAATAATAATTATTTATTTTCTAAAATTTATTTGTGAGATCCATTTAAGTTTTAATCGGGTTTTTCGGAGAATAAATAAAAATAAATCTTCCAATCTTCCTCCTTTCTCAAAGATCATGCCACGTCTGAAGTGGCATGATCTTTGAGAAAGGAGGAAGATTTATCCTCCGAAAGCTCAGAAAACAAATTTGTTGAAGTTATTTTTTGAGTTACACGTTTAAAGTTTCGTTCATTCACTGTTAAGAATTTATGAATTTTCCAGGCAACTTGAAAAAGTTGTCCTTCGATCAGTTTGGGGGCGAAAAACTCAATTAAAAATTAAATGGATTAATAATTATTTATTTATAATTCCTGGAGGAATAATAATAATGAGTATTATTACATACATAATGTCGCGGTAGAAAATATTTTCTTCGGGTACTCGGAAATATAAATATTTGCTAACATACTAACATTCAAAACAAGCGAAACACAAATAAGGGAGACTGAGACTAATATAATGAAAAATGAACCATCTGATATCGATTGAAAGTTCCCCTGACGTGGTTTCCAAGCCCGGTGAGGTACGCCGAAGTAGGGGGAAGTAGGGGAACCACGAGTTCCAGCGAACGCCCGCCCGCCCGCCTATCTCCGTACGTCTAATTCCTGCTCGAATGGCCAATTCACGGATCATTTTATTGCCGGGCAATGGGTTCGTAGTTTTCAAATCATAGCCAAACGAACAAACGTATCGACTTGAAAGTAGTCTTAAAATAATGTTATCGAATGCCTCAATCGTCGTTGTGTCTTTCGAATTATTTTTGAGCGGTGGAAATACTCGAAATTCTTAACCGAATATAGTCGAATTTCGGGTATGTTTGACATTTTTTTTCACAGTGTCGCATTAGTCCTGCACAGTTCGTGATACACAACGACGATTCTTCGTAGTTTTATCTAAGCCACACAAAAAAATCAAGTGAAAATATTAAGAAATGCAAGTAGGAGATGTAAACTACGAAACCCTTGAAAATGGGGGGTATCGTAGCGCCTTAATATATGATACCTACTCATTGTTTTGCAAAATTATGTTCGGATGATTGACCCGTCGCGTCGTATAATATAATACCCGAAATCAATGTATCATAAAATCTACAAAGTGACTACAAATACACAATTTGTTTTGCGAAACATTCATTTTCAGAAAAATCAGAATTTTCAGAAAAAAACCTTTTTCTTGAAATCGGCATTAAAAGCTCAGAAAATCGTCATTAAAAGCTCAGAAATCGGCACTGAAGTAGCCCATTATTGTATTGAACTATTATCTGACCAATTTTCAGCCGGGAGGAAATGATTGAAAAAAAATTTTTTACGTGTATGGGGGGGGGGGTGCCATTGTCCAACCCACCACTGGTACCCCAGCTGACGTTCACGATGCTTCATAACACAACTGAATGAAGCATTTTACGAATTATCGGCCGAGAGGAAATGACAAAAATCTGTCACTCTCTCCCGGGCTAATCGGAAGAAGCTCCCATGCTGCACTTTCTGAAGAAGGGGAAGTTACAGAAACAGACACTGTCAGGAAGGATAATGAGTGCGACATGTTTCAGGTAATTGTAATGAGTGATGCGCTTAAATTATTTATTTGTTTAATAAAATTTCAATATACAAGGTGCCTACTTTTAAACATATACAAATCCATAAAATCTTTATTTTTGGAGATAATCATTTTTAAAGCTTGAATGAAACAACTGTGAAAATACCATACCTACCTTTTTTGACCAATCAGAGGCTCGTTTTTTGCTTCGTCGTCATGGCAACTCAAAAAAAAATTCCGGAAAATATTCTCACTTGCTCTAGGCAGCAGGATTACAGCAGTGATTACAGCGGAAATTTGTTGACCGATGTCATTATTATAATGTGACATTGTAACATATACTCAACAAAAATTTTGATAATAATATTTCGTTTAATTTACGTGTAGGTATGGAATTTTCTTACCGAATCCCCCACGTTCTTGAATAATTAATATTCGGAAATTTTTCTCTAACGCAAATTTCTTTAAGAAAATTCGTGTACTCGAAAAATTTCCGGCAATAATTCAAGCACTAGGGCGATAACTAGTGAAAATTCCATACCTACCTTTTTTGACCAATCAGATGCTCGTTTTTTGCTTCGTTGTCATGGCAAGTCAAAAAATTTCCGGAAATATTCTGACTTGCTCTAGGCAGCACAAGGTGATTACAGCGGAAATTTTTTAACAGATGCAATTATTATAATGTGACATTGTAACATACACTCAACAAAAATTTTGATAATAATTTCGTTTAATTTACGTGTAGGTATGGAATTTTCTTACCGAATCCCCCACATTCTTGAATTAATATCCGGAAAGTTTTCTCTAACACGAATTTTTTAAGAAAATTCGTATACTCGAAAAATTTCCAGCAATAATTCAAGCACTAGGGCGATTACTTGTGAAAATTCCATACTTACCTTTTTTGACCAATCAAGAGGCTAGTTTTTGGCCTCGTTGTCATGGCAACTCAAAAAATTTCCGGAAATATTCTCACTTGCTCTAGGCAGCAGGAGGTGATTACAAAGGAAATTTTTTGACAGATGCCATTACTATAATCAACAAAAATTTTGATAATAATTTCGTTTAATTTACGTGTACCTAGGTATAGAATTTTCTTACCGAATCCCCCACGTTCTTGAATTAATATCCGGATTTTTTTCTCTAACACGAATTTTTGAAGAAAAATTTCCGGCAATAAATCAAGCACTATGGCGATTACTATAGTGAAAAAAATGTTTACTGTTTACCTGTCAAATTTTCAGTTAAGCTGTTTAGGCCGGCACCGTCGCAATGATAAAGGCCTGCCAGCTGGCGACGCGAAACTTCCCTACGTAATCACAGGGAGGTAGCTTTGTGTTAGTTGTTTAAGTTTACTTGTCTGGCGATTTTCCTGTTTTAATGAACGTTTGTTGTGTTTAATGTGTATTGGGCTGTGTTTATATATATATATATATATATATATATATATATATATATATATATATATAATAAGGATGTAAGATTAGCGAGTGTAAATGTAACAATTACAAGAAAAGGTGATAATTAGCAGCCTCCGTGGCGATGTTAGTACAAGCCCCAAAATAGGGGATGTGCTGACTGAAGCTGCAAATGTGCTGTTGGCTCCTGCCTGGACTTCATTTGTTGCTTCCCAAATCATGCCTATCTTTGGATTTGGTTAATGTTACACCGTACTGATGATTGCCAAATAGCATGAAACACGTGTATGCGGTTACTAGTTTTTTCTTTTTGTTAACTTTGAGTGTTTGCCCATTATCACCTTTTCTTGTAATTGTTACATTTACACTCGCTAATCTTACATCCTTATTGTCATTGTATCTTGGGTTATGAAGATTTCCACGCAGGTCGCTTTAGCAGCCTCCGTGGCGATGTTAGTACAAGCCCCAAAATAGGGGATGTGCTGACTGAAGCTGCAAATGTGCTGTTGGCTCCTGCCTGGACTTCATTTGTTGCTTCCCAAATCATGCCTATCTTTTGATTTGGTTAATGTTACACCGTACTGATGATTGCCAAATAGCATGAAACACGTGTATGCGGTTACTAGTTTTTTCTTTTTGTTAACTTTGAGTGTTTGCCCATTATCACCTTTTCTTGTAATTGTTACATTTACACTCGCTAATCTTACATCCTTATTGTCATTGTATCTTGGGTTATGAAGATTTCCACGCAGGTCGCTTTAGCAGCCTCCGTGGCGATGTTAGTACAAGCCCCAAAATAGGGGATGTGCTGACTGAAGCTGCAAATGTGCTGTTGGCTCCTGCCTGGACTTCATTTGTTGCTTCCCAAATCATGCCTATCTTTTGATTTGGTTAATGTTACACCGTACTGATGATTGCCAAATAGCATGAAACACGTGTATGCGGTTACTAGTTTTTTCTTTTTGTTAACTTTGAGTGTTTGCCCATTATCACCTTTTCTTGTTATATATATATATATATATATATATATATATATATATATATTATAGTTTCAGACTTATTTAAATCATGCCGTATGGACGTGTTCCGTTCCCAACTGCAAGAGAAACTACAAAGGCGGTCTTAAAGTGTATGGTAATACCTCCCTAAAGACCCCATTTTAAGCGAAAAGTGGGTTAAGGCCAACAAGAGATTTTATTCCTACAAGGTTTTGGTTTGGACTGTTGGAGAGTGTTATGACTAACAATTTTACGTGATTAAACGTAACCAACTTGAAATCAGGAAGTTTTATGGTTTTATTTATTCGAATTTAGTTGTATCTAGGCACGCAAATATTTTTAAGCCCTTGAAAATCTGACTTTCACTCTCGTAGATTATTATCCGTGTTCGTGTTGTAAAACCATGAGCTAGGTATATATGTAAACAATCATTTTAAAGTGTTTTTTTAACAAATTTACCAAGTTGACATCTTTAAATTTGAATTTGGCGCTTTAGACCCACCTCCCTTGATTAACTCATCGCGTTCAACTGCCGGGCCGCGAATTTACGTAGTATACCATGTGGAGAGCATCGGGTCTGGAAGCTCCGCCTCCATTTCAGATGAAAAGCGTACGTGTCCCTAACGTATAGAATGGTAGTACATGCGTCAAATGCGATATAGTTTGTAGTCGAACGGCGAACGGCGGAGTGGGGGCAACCTCTTCAAATTTTATTCGCGACGTAAGCATTCTTAGTTACTCTTGTTTTCTTTGTCTGTGTATCGTCCTCTTGTTTTTGCATTCACTTCTTGTTGCAGATTATAGACAAACCATCAAGATGTACGTTAGAAATTTTATTAAAAAATGTACAACCTGAGGTAGCAATACAAAGTTTAGAATTTAAAAGTTGTTCTGAATATAAGGCTCTAATTAGATGCAAAATGATGTGGAGTGATTTTGCAGGAGAAGTTAAGAGTTTCCGAATTTAAAAAAGTTGGAGTTACGCAAAATTTTCGTATGTCAGCATAACGACTTTAACAAAGAAGCACGGAAAAGGGGCATTTCTAATTTGCGGAACAGGAAGAAAGGCTGCAATGTACAAATCAACATCAAAATAAAAAAAAATACTAAAGCCACTATCCTACATGACAGTTATTTGAAAAATGATCTGAATGCTCAAATACAGGTTTCTGGTTAGGTTGAATTAGTTGCAATGTGTTAATATTTATACGAACATTTCTAGATTATTTTCCACCATACACATCGAATTGAGGTGGCTGATTACTCGCCTATAACGCTACTACGAACTATACCGCACTGCGCGCATTTCCTGATTACATTCTATACCGCATTACAGACATCGAGACATCTTCACTGGCGAACTAAGCTTGGAGGCGGGGCTTCCAGACCCGATGCTCTCCACATGGTATACTATATAAATTCGCTGCCGGGTCTTGTCATTGCGACGGTGCCGTTTATGCAGTGTAAAGATTTTTCTATTTTTGTGTAATTTATAAACTCTATTGCGTAGGGAACGAAAAGAGATGAAATTCTCCGCCATTTTTAACCCTATATTGGAAGTTTAAATGGTGGCTACTTTATTCCTTGTTTAAATTTTTTTATACTGGATATGAATGAAATTGCTTTATACTTTTTGAAGGCGCCGGTAAAATCATACAAGTCAAAGTGACATACTTTTTAAGAGATGCGTTTTGTTTCTTTACATTTCGTACTGTTAATAGCTTTTCGTTTTCATATTTATGAGATCAAAAAATGACTTGGTAAAACATTGTAAAAATGCGAAGAGACTTTAACATCCAGATTGTGAAATTACATTGCATAGATAAGTAAATAGGTATAATTTTTTGCCAAATAATATTGTTTTTTCATTGATATTTTCTGATTTTTCGCTGATTTTTAGGTTTTCCAGAGAAGAAACTAAATTTAGAAAGTGGTTTAAGCTTTAATACTCTAGGTGTCATCGACAATAATATTTCTCTGGAAGAACTCTATGTATGCGTGTTCTATTTATGTACAGGATTTTTTAATGCAACACCAAATTACGCGAAAAGTGGCGCTCTACCGTCTAGAAACCGAACCGAAGAAGCAGTGGCGTCAAAACTGGTAAGACCACCAAAGAAATTCATTCGGGTACAAGAAGTAACTCATGGAGTTGAGGAAAATGGAGACATTGTAATTCTCGATACGTCGAAGAGAGCCGCATTTCTGAAGCAAATAGAATTAACCGAAGAAATTTAAACAGCAGCAGGCAGCAGCAAGTAAACCTATTAACTGCAGATCACCGCCAGCAAAATTATTGAAGTTATCAAGAAGAGCGTAATTAGAAATCACTTCGCTTGCAATTTTGAAGTAAAGATTAAAGTGGTAGAACTTGGAGTTTCCAAGTTTTAGTTTTCTTTTGCTTGTACTTTTTAAACAAACAAAAAAAATTTTAAGGAATAAAACTAGCAGCCTAAAAATTCAAAAGTAGGTATAGTTATGTTCCTAAAGGTTATTATTATTAAAAGTATATTCAAAGAAATAATTATCCCAAGTAATATATGAAAATGTTTTGTAATTAAAAATATGTTCATGCTTTTTACTGTAGCTAGGTATAAGGTATAATGTACAATAATAATTATTATATTAGTTATCTTTATGATGATTAAAATATGTTTTTTTTTATTAAATTGTATAATTTCTAAACCTCAAACCCAAAACCAATAAAAATCTCAATGTTGTACTTTGAACTAAAAAAAATCCATTTTATAAAAAACGACAAACAAGACATTACATTATATTTATGGAACCCACCCGTTTACAGTGTGTCCCAATTTGATACTGGACACCTCAGAAGGGCAAGGGAAAAAATGGTTTCTATTTTTTTATTGGTAGTCCCAAGGGAGAGTATCTCATAGGCGGTGGTATTTGGATGGGGTAATTATTTCATGGCCTGCTATGATTGTTTAAAATAGCAAATTTTCAAGAAACCCTATTAGGGATTTTTTTACGACAAAATGTTATTAAGAAAACTTGTTCAGAATGAAAAACTGAGTAGATTTGCAAAATTTCAAAAGTCTAGGCCTACTTTGATTTTTAGCTTTTTCGCCTTTTTCTCCCACTTTTTTGTTAGAAATGTGTCCTTTCTGGAGCTTTCACGTCAAAATATTATTAAGAAAACTTGTTCATAGTGAAAAAATAAAATTTTCTAAGAAAAAAGTGGGAGATAAATCTAAAAATCAAAGTAGGTCTAGACTTTTGAAATTTTACGAATCCACTCAGTTTTTCATTCTCAACAAGTTTTCTTAATAACATTTTGTCGTAAAAAATCCCTAATGGGGTTTCTTGAAAATTTGCTACTTTAAAAAATCATAGCAGGCCATGAAATAATACCCCATCCAAATACTACCGCCTATGATATACTCTCCCTTGGGACTACCAATAAAAAAATAGAAACCATTTGTTTTCCAGTCCATCTAGTTTTTAATTTTGTTTAGAACAAATATTAGGCATCAATAAATGAATATTTCTGGCACAAAAAATCACTGTGCAGTCTACTGAGTTCACTCATAGCACGTTACCTGACCTTGGAAAAGCCCCATATAAGCATGTCTCAACCCTTCTGGTTTCGAACTAAGTTTAGTTATATGATTTTTAAAGGACAATTCCGAATCTATGTCAATCCCAAAAAAATTGACTGTTGCATTATTTATTGCTTTCTTTTTTAATGAGAATATCATCACGGTGGTTTTCTCTGGATAAAAAGAGAGGGAGTTAGATGTAAACCAGACGTTAGAGCTATCTAGACTCATATCAGTGAGTTTTTCTGAAATATGACGATGTTTTTGTGCATTATATGAAGTGGTTCGTATATAAGTACCTACCTATATCAAGTATATAAAGTGATTCGTTTATGATTTGCCAATACTGTGAATAGTGGACCTTTGAAATTCTAAAGCATTTAAATAGTCGTCGCTTCTAGCTTCTTTAGTAGTTGGTACGTTATTTTGAGCAAGAACGAGACAATAAAGGACCTTTGCTACCTTTAACTACGGTTAGATAAGTCTGTTACTATAATTATGTATAAAAATACAAATTTCTTGAATTCTGCGACATTTCTGACTATACGGCGACACTGTGTTTCATGGCGCAACCATTTTAAATGACACTTATGATGACGTGCATCGGTTTTTATTTTATATGAACCATATATTACATATTAGACAAAATCATGAGGGATGTTTTAGTGGCATATCAGGTAAAGGATAATCAGTTGAAAAAATGCGCTCCAGTCGGGATTCGAACCCGGTAATGCTACTGTAGCCATAGGCACATATCCAACTAAGCTACCGGAGCATGCAGATTCCATCGGCTAGGTTGTATTTATTCCAATTGACTATAAAGTGAATCATGGTTGAGATGTAGCAGACTTCGGTATGTGAACTTAAAACATCCCTCTTAATATATATTTACAGCTAGACTTAATTCGTCTATAAAATTAATTTTGAAATCGATCGAATTTTTGGAAATAAATTGTAAACAAAATAATCTAGTTTTTGGGAAGAAGAAGAAACAAAGTTTATTTTATTCTTAAAGGGCCATCCCTCCTCCCCTAGAGAAAGTGTACAGTTACACGAATGTTAGCACAAGTCTAGTCATTGTACGTTGAAAATTATCCATTTTCAAAAAAAAATCATACAAACATGGAAAGTACATGGAAGTCTTGTTATAAACGCCTAGTCCGGTCCTTCCGGATCTCCTAGGTGTTTATAGTCGCCCTCGCGTCTCCAAAAATGTAGTATGTAACCACAGAATGTAACGCTTTTGTTCGGTCACGGCTATCGGGCGCAATTTTCGATATTTAAAGTCCAAATTTCGCCTGGGGCCGCAAAAAAATAAGTGCCGCCGTTTGAGCCATTTTCCGATTCGGTATGCGTCGGGGAGGGAGTCGAATTTGGCGCGCCGCGTCGAACAAGTAAAAGTAAAGTCCATATACTAAAACCGAGCAACTCTTACGCCAGAGCCGCACTGAGGCATGACCTTTATTTAATTTTAATTTTACAATTGTTTACATAAAAATATTACAGAAACAAATTATTGGCTTAATTAAAATGGTTCAAAACATCGATAAAATTATTTGTGGCAGTGTCTAAATAGCTGAGAACAGCAAGATAAAACCACGTAAATATACTTTTGCGATCGAGTACGTCCCTATTGCCAGGCACGCTGAACACGTGCTTCTATTTACGCCGGATGTCTCCGAACGATTTTCGAATGCATGCCAATATACTCTACACGATAAATTTGAACTACCAAATGACGATTTACCGATTGGCATGCAGTTCTGTAGTGCAGAACATTGTCAAAAATTAATGCGAAAAGTGTAACAAATTTCAGGTTATTTTAGATATGAGCAACCTCATGGAAAGAATTTACACAAATGGATATACCCGACTGAATTTAAGATGCCAACGCCCCGACGGGACTTTGCGAATTAATATATGGGCCATCGTCACCATGTCAAGGGTGCTAGCCTTTAGCCTTGGGTCTACACTGCGTTGTTCTTTGTTTTTGTTCATTGTTGGCATGGCGGCATGGCCCAGACTAGTTTAGCATTGAACCTATAGGGGCGTATTTCTTATATTCAATGGCGTATAGCTGACTGGGTAAAAGCGCGTACCTAGATAACTTCATTTATTTCATCGTAGGTTCAAATCCCACACTATGCTTTTTCTTCTCTTTTTTTAATTATCAACGAAAATTCAGATTTTAATTTTTATTTTTATTGCAAATGTTATAATAGTAAACGATACAATCTGCATTTTTGGTGATAATAATCGTTTTGGAGACATCGCTTTATCATGCAAACGGAAATCATGGCATTTATATTCTTATATACAGGGTGTTCGAAAAATAGACGGAGATATTTTAGAGGGTGATTCCCTGTTAAGAAATATGAAAAAAAGTTTCTATAAACATGGGTCCGGAAATGCAGAGTTTTCAAGATACAGGATGTTAAATAAAAAAAATAAAACATGAAATTATTAATGTCTTAAACATTATTTACTCGATTCTGTTGAAATTTAGCAATGTTATTTGTTGTATTAAGAGGCTAATTTCGCCCTAACTAGATTAAATTTATTAAGTCCAGTGGCGTCCCGGGGGGCACCTTAGCGAATATTATTATCAAAAAAATGTACGCCACTACCTTTTTTGTAACTTTAATATTTTTTGTTTGATTAAGCATCTAAAAATACAACTTCTTTCCCTCTTGTATTGTTTTCTTACCTCACTTCGTTTTCGAGAAAAAAAAATAAAAACCGTTTTATTGCATGTCACTGGACAAAATTGGTTGTAGTGTACTTTATGTTATGATATTGGAAAAGTTGCAATAACACTCTTTCCTAGAAATGCTTTTGATTATTTGTTTTCCAAGGCACTTGTGATTTTTTTTGCAAAAATTGATAAACCAATTTTGTCCAGTGACATGCAATATATTTAACATCCTGTATCTTGAAAACTCTGCATTTCCGGACCCATGTTTATAGAAACTTTTTTTCATATTTCTTAACAGGGAATCACCCTCTAAAATATCTCCGTCTATTTTTCGAACACCCTGTATATGATTGGCATGCATTTTGAGACACTATTTAATGTCGAGAGATGTAGATGTAGATGTAGAGATTAATTATTATTTAGGATGGAAGGCAAAAATACGGAAAATTGATCAGCTGTTATTAATACGCCTCACCTATATTTAACACAGAGATTTGGAGTCTCACAAGTTTCAGGTTTTTTATATGGGGGATTGTCAAAAAGTTATTAAAAAACAAGGCTTTTATCACGAAATGTTAGTAATGCCTATACAGGGAGTAGCAAAAAATGGTCAGTTCGTATTTCCATCTTCCGGTTTGACTGGAAGTGAATATTACTCTGACAATTATGTTTTTTTGAAAATCTGGACATTTCAAAAATTTTACGGAAAATTTCTTAAATATTTTTCGATTTTTATTTCGTCGCAAAAAAAGGAAAATCTTAGTCTTTTTTTGTAGATCAATATCAATCAGATATTTTTGAGGGACGCGTAAGGGATGTATGAGTATAGAGTATACAGATTTTTTGTGTGTGTTTGTGTTTGAGCAAGTTATATTTGTGTAGTAGCAAAGATGTATTTGGTAGAGATAAAGTAAAATAGATACCTACCTACAGGGTGTCTTATTTTGATCTGGAACATCCCTGTAAAATTTGAACTGGCTTACGGATTTTAACGAATTTTTTTTTGTATACAGGGCCCTCTTAGACGTACTTATCAAACACTTTTAAATGACCATACGATTATTCCAGGGCCAGATTAAACAAAATTTTTGAAACAAATTTTCGAGTTAAGGTATCAGCGATTTTTTTATCAGAAATCTGATAACGTGGGGTTAATCAGCGCCCCGGAAAACCCTTAGATTCCAAAATTCAAGAAATTATTCCCACGAATTATACTTTTTACACTGCATCACAATTGCAAAAAATCAAAATTTCAATTTGAGTTCAGCTATTAAGGTGGCTATGGAAACAAGTAAAAATGGTAAAAAGAGGTCTACAGGGGCAATAGTAATAAACCTGATTGTAAACTGTACTCGGTTTTTCTTTTCAGTATTGTTGTACAGTACAACTGTTATGCCCATTTGAGACGCAAGAGAGCTCGCTGCCGTCGCAGGCAGTCGTGCAAGTGCAACCACTTTGAGAAACGTTAATTTTTACATTTGTTTTGTTACAAATAATAAAGTATAAGATTATACACTACAAAGTACGTATTTGAAGAATGTAATTAAAAGCAGCAATATTTTAAATGGCAGAAATGTATTGACGAATCGATTAGAAATTACATTTTATACCGACCAAATTATTTGTAGCACCTAAATTATTTTAGCAACATCAACCCCTGAATAACATTTGTTGTAAAAATGCATAAACTGACATTTTTGCAAGCCATTGTTTTTCCACGGCTGCCTGCGACGGCAACGAGCTCTCTTGCGTCTCAAATGGCATAAAATTTGTACTGTACAGGGTTATGCACATAACATTTTACCCCCCCTTAACTCTTTTATTTTTCGTGATAGAAAAAAATGGTAAATAAAAAAGTTGTAGGGAATTTTATTGTGAGTTTAAAGAGCATATCAGATCTGCCGATATACAGGGTGTTGTCAAGATACAAACCAAACCTATGTTTTTTTAAATAGAACACCCTATATGTTATTAGTTTTTTCAAATCTATTCTTCATTCCGATTCCAACGAGATATATATATATATATATGTCATATGTTTGGTTCAATGGTTTACTCGCAATTTGCTTTTAAATACTGGATTATCATATACCTATTAGTTAAATATCCAGATTGCCATGAAAAATAATAAACTCTCATGATAACAAAAGTTTGACATTTGAAAGAACAAACGATATCAACCAATTAAAACAGAAGATAACTGAAGAAATCCGACTCCTCAATGAATCCGGCGCAGTAATAAATTTTAAGGGAAGCCTAGTTAAGCGATATAATCTCTGTCTTGCGCAGGATGGAGGCGTCATCGAACATCTTTTATAGTGTAGGTGCTAACTTCATATTAGTTTATATATAGGTCTAATTAATCAATAAATCTGGTTTGTTTTTATGTTTATTATTTTTTATTTATTTATTGCAAGAAACTACAAAACTAAACCTAATGGTTTACAACTGTCAAATGTCAAACTTTTGTTATGACAGCAAATTCCGAGTAAACCATTGAACCAAACATATTACATATACAGTGACCGGCAGAAAGTTGGACACAAATGGAAAACTTTTTTATTATTAATTTCTCAGAAACTTTTATTCTTGATAAAAGTTGGTGCATCATTTCAAACTCAAGACGCACATACCAAAATTTAAATATATCTTTATGGATACGAGGTAGATTCAAAAATGTCAAAATAGCTCAAGAGTAAAGTACCCTTATTTTTTAAAATACGGTAAAAAGTTACTTACAAAAGTTGTTTGGAATCAAAAGTGGATGTCAGATTTAATGTCACAGCCACCTAGTCAAAAAAAAAATTAACTTTTTTGTATTTTTTTCGATCACCCTGTTGTATTACAAAAAAAAAACAAATACCGTAAGAGCAACTTATCATCGGATAACACATGAATTTGTTACTTAACTTTAATTTTGTTCGATTAGCAGCTAGAAAATTAAATTAATCGAAATCAGAGTTTAAAAATATTAAATTTTTGTGTCCATTGAATAAAATAAGTATTTTTTTTGACAAATTTTAATAATAAGTAATTTAAATGAAAAGAGTAACTAAAAATAAATTTGCTTAGAGGTACCTATCGAACAAAATACGAGATTCATAGGATAATCCATGCTATGGCCAATAATAACTCTTCAAAGTTGGCTTTGAAAACAATAATTGTCGGCGAAGAATTATTTTACATGTCAAACTCCGTTATTGTCATTCTGCAACTATGCCTGCACTTAGTGTTCAAGATAAAGTTGAAATTGTTTTAATACACGGTGATAATTATCATACTTGTTGAGAAACATCAGATATTTTCAATGAACGACATCCAGACAAAAACATCAACTACTCAACTGTGGCAAAAATTCTTAGGAGTTTTAAGCAGTTCGGTTCAGTGCAAAATAAATGTCAAGTACCACATAGAAAAAATGTAACAGGTAACGAAGATAATGAAATGGATAATGTCCTCTCCGTTATTGAGAATCCTAAAATGCTGCTGTCCCAAAGGCAAACAGAGTTGAACAAATTTTTTGGCAAATTTATTTTTAGTTACTGTTTTCATTTAAATTACTTATTATTAAAATTTGCCAAAAAAACTACTTATTTTATTCAATGGACACAAAAATTTAATATTTTTAAACTCTGATTTCGATTAATTTAAATTTCTAGCTGCTAATCGAACAAAATTATAGTTAAGTAGCAAATTCATGTATTATCCGATGATAAGTTGCGCTTGCGGTATTTTGTTTTTTTTTTTTGTAATACACAGGGTGATCGAAAAAAAATACAAAAAAGTTAAATTTATTTTTTTCTTGACTAGGTGGCTGTGACTTTAAATTTGACATCCACTTTAGATTCCAAACAACTTTTGTAAGTGACTTTTTATCATATTTTAAAAAATAAGGGTAGTTTACTCTTGAGCTATTTTGACATTTTTGAATCTACCTCGTATCCAAAAAGAGATATTTAAATTTTGGTATATGCGTTTTGCGTTTGAAATGTGCACCAACTTTGATCAATAATAACATTTTCTGAGAAATTAATAATAAAAAAGTTTTCCATTTGTGTCCAACTTTCTGCCGGTCACTGTATATGTCGTTGGAATCGGAATGAAGAATAGATTTGAAAAAAAAACAATAATATACAGGGTGTTCTATTTAAAAAAACATAGGTTTGGTTTGTATCTTGACAACACCCTGTATATCGGCAGATCTGATATGCTCTTTAAACTCGCAAGAAAATTCCCTACAACTTTTTTATTTACCATTTTTTCTATCACGAAAAATAAAAGAGTTAAATGGGGTAAAATGTTATGTGCATAACCCTGTACAGGGTCATTTTTTTTAAATTCCGAATTTTGAATTTATTTTAAAAATATATGCAAAAACATATTAAAATGTTTAAAATATGCGCCTTATGTGAAATTTTCCCAAGTTTTTTATGGTGCTATCAGAATCTGCGTATCTGGTCCCGTATACAGGGTGTACTACAAACTTTCATTTTTTTAAATGGAACACCCTATATTTTATTGCACTATGTAATAGCACTTAAAAGGAGATTCTCAAATATATATACATGTCTATATTTATGTTTTACAGTTTTAATAATATTCACATTTTTATTGTGATTTTAGGATATTATTTATTAAATTTCAAAAATCGAGCAGTGTGCCATGGAAATGATATTTTAAAAAAATGACCCGTACAGCAATAATGAAAAGAGAAACCGAGTACAGTTTCCGATCAGGTTTATTACCATTGTCCCCTGTGGACCTCTTTTTACCATTTTCACTTGTTTCCATAGCCACCTTAATAGCTGAACTCAAATTAAAATTTTGACTTTTTGCAATTGTGATGCAGTGTAAAAAGTATAATTCGTGGGAATAATTTCTTGAAATTTGGAATCTAAGGGTTTTCAGGGGCGCTGATTAACGCCACGTTATCAGATTTCCGATAAAAAAAATCGCTGATATACCTTTTAACTCGAAATTTTGGGTCAAAAATAATTTTTAATCCGGCCCTGGAATAATCGTATGGTCATTGAAAAGTGTTTTTTAAGTGCGTCTAGGAGGACCCTGTATACAAAAAAAAAATTCGTTAAAATCCGTAAGTCAGTTCAAATTTTACAGGGGTGTTCCAGATCAAAATGAGACACCCTGTATCTACATTAAGCATATAATTGTTGAATAAAAAATAGTTAAAACAAAATGGGTTCAATTTTCTAATGGTTTTATTTTTATTTACTTTTACAATTGTTTAGGTTCGTTATTCAGATACCAGTAGATGTTTTTACCATGTATGTTTATAACATTCAGTATACTATGCTAAATTCTATTTATTATTCCTAATAATTTTCACGGTTTGTGAATACATTTGACTCATATCTGCATTCCTTACAGAGGGTTCGTGATTGTGATTATGATTTTCCTGTACCACTTTGCCGTATGTTAATATAGTCGATTTACACTTAGTTTTAAAGTACTTGGAACACCTCCAGAACGTCTTTTCCGTAAATTTTCTATTGATAAGGTACTCGTTATTTTCCAGAATGATCTTCGGATGCTTGACTCCTTTTACCATATAAATTACACCTGAAATAAATATGGCAGTAAATAATTAATAATATTATTATAGATAACTCCTGATATTTTTGTGGAATTGCTAGTGTCTTAAATTCTAAAAGAATTAATTTTAGCCCAGTCAAGGAATTGGTTGTAGTCAGACTTTTGAAAGTAAGGAGGTGTCTGGAGAAAAGTCTGCAAGTGCACCTAACGCCAAGAGTGCCTAAAATGTGTCCCTCTTATATCACGATAATGGTTGGTCCTAATGTGAATTTCACTATATGTATGCAGTGTGTCCCCAGATGGGGTACCGCACTCTTGTAAAGTTTCTTATATTTCATTTTTCAAAAAGTTAACATTACTTATACTGGGTGACCAGAAAATTGAAAAAAAAAACGTTAATTAGCATAAGAGTAAACTGCCTCTATTTGAAGAGGTACTGAAAAAAGTTATAAAGAAAATTTGTTCAACGTGGTAAGCTACTTAGGTGTACAAATTTTCAAAGCGTTAGGCCTTTTAGAATTGAAAACGGGTTTGCAACCAAAAAATTTAATATACTTCTTTCAAATAACCCTATATGCAGCGCATAGGTAGCTATTATGTTAAAAAACCATATGAAAAATGTATATAATAAAATGGAGTAGGTAACCATACAAGTTGTCGCTATAAGTATAAGTAAAATATAATTATTAAAAAACTAACAGTAAAATCAGGGATAAAAGGAGTATAGAATGTATAAAAAACGTTAAAAGATTTCTTCATAACATGTTTTGTAAAAAAAAATTTCGTCGCTTATATTAAAGCAAAATGCGTAAAACTGTCTTCAAAATGGTATATGAAAAAGTAAAATGCTCCTAACTACGTTAAAAGTTATAACAAATTGCGCTCCTCCCTTATAACAGTATTTTCTTAGTTTCAGATTGATTTGAGTGTGTAGAGAAGAGTAGATACCTACCCTTACCACCTTTATAAAAGAAACTGAGAGTTAACGTTGGTCGACCGCAGTGTGTTCAATTTAGTGACCTTCTCTACACACTCAAATCAATCTTAAACTAAGAAAATATTGTTATGAGGGTCGCAAATAGGTATAACTTCTGATTACTTTTATATACACCATTTTGAAGACAATTTTACCGTCTGAAACTTCGTTTCTCAGCACTTTGCTTTAAATATAATCGTAGTCTTAAAGTTATTTTTGACAAAACAACAGTTTTCAAAGGTTTATAACTCGAAAACGGATAAGGACGAAAGGATGGATACAATGTTTTGTTCCAAATTTTATAAGATTTAATTTTGTAGAGAATATTGTTTTCGCTATGTCCAACAATTATAGAGATATAAGGGAAAACCAAGAACAAAGACATCTGGAGTTAGTTTCAGTCGCAGACCCGGGGACCTTTGGTACATTCATCTCCGAACAGCTCGGAACACAGCACAAAAGTCAAAAAAGTGCTCACAAAAGTCTATCTACAATTCATTCTTCAGCATTCGTTGATTGGATTGTTGGTAGGTATATTTTCATACCGATGCAAACCTATTAGGTATTATGTAGACTTGTTTAAGAAAACAAAAGATTTATTTTTAAGATATTGGACCACTTCTTCATATTTTATTTTTACCTAGATTTACTGCCAGGCGCCACGTTTGGCAACGCCGCGCCTTAATGTCAAGAGAACTTAACCTATAAATCTCCAAGGACCAATTAGATCCTATCCTGCTAATATTTTACCTACATTTGATCTATTTTCACTGTATTTTCGCCATTCATTCCATTACATGACGGAAATGATTAGGAAAAAGACTTTTTTGTACCTGTTTGTTTAAGTACAAGCGAAATTTCAATAAAATTGTATTTTTGTTTGTCAATAATAATACTTGTTCTACTGAGATTCAGGTAGGTAGCAGCATCACAATCATTCTGTTCTCCTGAGAACTCTATTGACGTCTCAGAGATAATGCCAGTAAGTCTACAAAACCTAGCAATTTGTTTATTGTAAACAAGAGTCGATTTTATTTAGGTCTGACAAAAGTATAGGAGTGTGATACAAAAGGATACAAGTGCTGATAGATACATTATGAAGCAAAAAATGATAAGAACCGACCAGGTTCAAAGTTATATTTGATAATAGTTGATGATTTTTGTCATACAGTTTTCTGTAAAGTATATTCCGCCGACTGCTAGTTGTATGAAGGAACTGATATTTTGGCCTGAATCTAAATCTAATGATATTCAAAAAGCATTACCAGTGCTTTTCAAAGCAAGACATAAACAGTGGAGTTAATAATTGATTTATTAGAAATTGAGACAGAAAAGTCAGCACTGACCTGGTTAGAATATAAAAAAATTGTTATAATGGTTTAGATTAATATAGGTATAGAAGATTGGGCATTTAAACATATTGAGCCCTTACTTACAGAATGTAAGTCAGTAAGACCTGCATCGGTTCCAACACATATAATAGGTGTCAGCTCTAGATACTGTTCAAAAGATGACATGTAAAAAGCAATAAAGCCAAGTTTTTAGTTGAAAAACTTTATAGTAGGTCATCGCTCGAATTGAATTGACTACTTCAAACCCACTTAGGTAAATTATATTCCCGAATGCATACTCGTAAAAAATGATATACCTTGGAGTAAAGAAATAACACGAAGAAAGTTTGCCCCAGAAAAATTTGTATTTGTTTATGAATAATGATAAATCTCTGAAAAGTAACTGGCATATTAAATAAAGTGGGGGTTTTATTTTCTACACGGGGTAAATCATAAAAATGTCAAAAAGATGTTTTATGGAATAGAAACTTGAAACTTCATTGCTGGCCTTACCTTTTAATTCTAAACTTTTCATAATACCTACATGTTTTCTCTAAAATTAACAATACCTAAGGGCGTTGAGTCCATATAAAATTGCGTGTCCGGTCGGAGTGTGCTTACCCTGAAGTCCCTCGTTGCCCCCACTCGTTCTAGCCGCCTAGCGACCACGAATTTTTACAACTTGTTTACGTTTTCGAGAACACTGATCCCGGTGCAACGGGCTAACGGTACAATTTTATATATTTTTTATTTTACTGGAAGGATATGTATTTTGTTGTCTCGGACGCTTTTCGGGCCGGCTACGCTGCGTCTCGTAAGGCTGCGTTTCTTATTATTCATTCATTCAACGCTAAGGGTACTTTCTAGTCTTTTTCATATTTTCGAACCTCCCCCATATACGAAATGAGATATTCAAATTTTGAAAATTGCGTTTTGAGTTTGCAGGAATGCACAAACTTTTATCAAGAATAAAATTTTCTGATAAATTAAAATTAAAAAAAAACATATGGTGTGTATTTTCTGCCGGACACTGTATCTTCGACACTACTGTTGTAATAAGAAAAAATATATGTCTAACATAGTAGTTACATTGCAACTTTTATATCTTATCGACAAAAAATAGAAAAATAATAGGGTGGGGGGGTCGGATTTTTCGCATGAAGTACATAGTAATAAAATACTTAGACCTGTGACTTTTTCAAATTTTATTCACAAACAAAAATTATTATTTGCTTACCTAAAGTAAATTGTTACATCAACAAAATATTTCCAATATATCATTATCCATTAGAAACACCATTAATTGTTTTATTTATACTTTGGTAATCTTTGTTATAACAACTATTGGATGTTAGAATTTTTCTTGTATTTTGTATTTTGATTCCCCCGAACGCCACGTAGGTACACACCTGAGTTTTTCCTTTCTGTGCTACCCCAGTGTCCAGCAAGCCTCTAGTGACATTTTGTTAAATATTTCAAGCTGCAAAAAATTAATTGCGGAAATTTGGATTTTTCTTGTTTTTGATCTCCCGATTGCCACGTACGCACCTGAGTTTTTCGTTTCTGTGCTACCCCAGTGTCTAGCAGGCCTCCAGTGCCATTTTGGTAAATAGTTCAAGCTGGTGAAAAATCAATTGTGGAAATTTGTATTTTTCTTGTTTTCTGAATTTTTTCGTTTGGGGTTGCCCCATAGGTATATATCAATTTTGCTGCTGGCATCATTTCTTGGAAAACTGCAAGATACGAAAACATCTCTGGAAATAAGAATTTGAAACAATTTATTTCATTCTCAATAATTATTACTATACAAACCTACCTTTTAATTTATTCAATTTTTGTTTTCTGGTGTACTGACTAAGTATTTTTATCAATTTGTGGTAGACATTAGTGCACTATGAATAGGACCAGTACTTAGCTGGTGTGCTGTAAAAACGAGATTCTTGATTCTGATTTCGTTGCCGTTTCGAGAAACGTAATGCTGCATGTGCATAATTTAGGACTAATCTACTTATGTTGGGCAATCACAACACATTTTATACATTCCACAACCGAATATCTTTATGCATTGGTAACCACAATGACATTATAATTATTGTTCTTGTTAACGGGGTCGGGGTTATTTTTGCGTTAACCCTGCATTCATTATTATTTTGTCCTTTCTTCTGCACGTATCCATAAGTCCATTCTCTAGTTGACCTAAAGGGAGCATTCACAGCTAGGTATATAATCATAATCATAATTAAGTATAAATATTCCAACAATAATCAAATAAACAACAAACATACCTTCCTTTTAATTTTTCCGGGTTTTGCTCGCAATTTGTATTAACAACTTGACACACCAAAGCAAGTAGTGACCAGAACAAGCTTTAACAAAACTTGTCATCATTATAATCCGAAAAAATAAAGTATTCACAGCGAGATTCTTATAACAAACTGAGAACAGAAATGATTTAGTTCCCGTCTACGAAAGTGAGGTTATAAAATAAACGCACAAAACACAATGTCAACTGCAAAATGCGGTGTTGCCGCTGATTATCCTTAAACAATCGACTCGTATGTCATCTGTCATATTTTATGGGGGGCGTCTAATAAGTTTAGAATGGGATCGGTAAAATCCAAATATTTCATTGAAATGCTTGGAAATTTGATTATTTCTCACCAGGCGTATAAAAGCTGGATCCAATAATTTATCTGGGAATGCTTGGTTATATAAAAAAAGACGAAATAACTACTAATAAAATAGCAGGTACTTATTGAAATCAGGGATCGTGACGTCACATTCCCTACTTTTGCGACCGTTTTTTTCAATTCTTGAGCAAACTAATGGACAAAAAATCTGTTGGTGGGGTTCCGTGATTATCTAGACATGTTTTACAAATTCCAATGCAAAAAAATATTTTTTATTCCTAAGTATACTTGTCCATTTAGTACCAAGAAAAACGCTTCACAATCTATTTCGGAAATATCGTTTCGGCTTCTCCATTCTATCTGAAAGTATGTATTTTTCTCCGTTTGTAGCTACATAGAAACTACATTTGGACATTTTCGGCTGGTCGCTACAGAACAGCCTACGGAATAATTGGATTTAATGGTTGATTTTTATTGTTCTAATTAACTTATCTTTGAATAGATGGTATAAATATTTTAGTGAATTGAACTGAGCATTCAGGACTGCAGTTAAGTATTAGCTATCTTCTGAGACCTTCAATTTTCCGCCCACTTCCTGTTTCTTCTCTGCGAATTGTTGTTTTTCTAGTGAATAAAAATTAAATGGCCTACACGTCTTCCCAACATAGAAATTTCTATGTTTACAAGGAATTTTATAAATAAAATGTAGCTTTACGTTCTTTTCATGTTTTGCATTATTATTTGTGATTTTCCAAATCCAAAGTAGAATTTTAACTAGCCACTGAAAAAGCGCAAGAGCTTAATAATGAGCGGCTTTTTCTTGAACAACTTGAATAAGTTGTCCTTTAATGAGTTTGTTCAAGGTTCTTGTGGCGAAAATCCAAATTAAATATTCAATGAAGCATAAAACAAATTCATTTTGGGGGTCTGCACTAAACTGGCAAAGCAGGAGGGTTGTTCTTTCGAAAATGGGAATTTGTTGTTCCCAGTTGATGAATAGGTACTGAAATTAGTATAAAAATATCTTTAAGTACCTATATTTCCTCCATAAGTACTCAAATGAATTACATAATTTGTTTATGTTTCCTAATAATAGTGACGTGCTGAACTAAGAAATTTTCTCCACTCGGATCCGTAGGGTAATGGTTGTGAGTGTTATTGACTTGCACGATGCGCCCGTAGGTTCCAAGAGTTGCTTTGCATTTACTTTTAAAGTACTGTGTGCATCGCCATCTAGTTCTATTGCCCTGCTTAGTATTGATAGTGAACTCGTTTCTGTCCAGGATGATTTTCGGATTTTTCGTACCGGCCCCTATGTAGATTACACCTAAAATTTCTGTAGGTTATATTTTAAGCAATGTTACACAAATGTAAGGAAGATAATTAAAACGAAACTTTTGAAACAACATTTATTCTACAAACAACATTTCTATAGATTAATCATAAATCCGTCATAAAGTCTCCTTTCTATATAAACATTGTTGACAATAATTAAGATAAGCAAACATAATAGGTGTGATCAAAATCTGCCTACTTAAATTTTAATAAAATGTAAAATGTAAGTGTACCTACATATCTGCTTTGCCACAAAATCAAATAATTTCAATTAAAATAAAATCTCCACAAGAGAAGTTGCAAAGCCTACAATTGTTTCCTAAAAATTTACAGCGAGTATAAACGAGAATAAGCAGCAAAGATATAGGTGTTTCATTGTGTCAAGAAGATCAGCTCGTTTCAGGGTTAATACTCCCTAAAATGTTTTTTTCTGATAATTCTTGATCACGTCAAAGGCTCGTGCTGAACCGTCGCAGCAAATACGAAGGTGTAGACGCTTGACGTGGAAGCCACAGTATGCAATTATGACTGTTTTGTGCAATTTGTACCCACATTATTGGTTTTGTTTCAGTATATACTTTTGAGACGAGCCGAACAGTTAAAAAATATATTTAACACTTTTACAGGACAACGAACAGATGACAGATAGTGCAGAAGTTAAGTCTACTAGAAAAGTTTATTTTGCATATTATAAAATATTGAAAACTAAGATGTATAGGTACAGGTTGTCCCATTAGTAATGGGACATGAAGCATATATTTTGGCAAAAAATATTACTAACTACTGGTCAAATCTCAATATTATGTACTTACTGAGATACAGGGCATTTTATTGTAAATTTGTTACTGCTGTGTTTTTGTAGATAGACAATAAGCTGAAAATGTCACGTATCTCATAGAGGGCGCCACTTGCGCTGTTTTTGGATATTGATATTGATTTTGATTTGCGAATATTGGAGTCAACAGGTGTTTTGGGGCACTTTTGCCAATTTTAACGCGAACGGCTAATTTGATCGATATGAAACAAGTACCTACCTATACTTAAACTTTTGTTGGAAAATAAAAAGATGCACTCAAATGATGAACCTGCAAGACCAGAGAGATAACCTCAAAAAAGTTACGGGTAGGTACTATACAAAAGTTAAGAGTACTATACAAAAACAGCGCAAGCTTATTCTCCATCTACAAAAACACAGCAGTCACAAATTTCAGCTCGGCAGCTTGATTATTACAACGCTCTGTAGGTACCTCAGTAACTATTGAGATTTTGACAAGTAGTTGTTAAGCTCAATAGTAATGCTTTGGCCCAAAATATAATTATGCAGTTGCTCGATGTCCCATTGTTAATGAGACCCTCTATATATTTATACGCTTCATAAAAGTGTATTTTAAGTAGTGATACATATTTTTAATAACATATTTTAAATAACTTTCTCTTATAAAATCCTTCAGTGAAAAAATCATGAGAGGTATAATATACAGTTATAGGTAACAATTTGCGTAGCAATTGGAGTTTGCTTGAGAATAGTATAGTTTACCCAGCAATTTACGAAGCAAATCCGAAAAGAAGGTAATTTCTGGAAGGTTGGATAGATTCAAGGACGAGCGGTAAATAAGAACATAGTTACAACAGTGAGGGTGAGAATTATTATTATTATTATAAATAAATAATTAGAACCATTTTGGTTTACCAGTCCTATAAAAAATATACAGGGTGCTATAAACATCACGTACATATGGAAGATGGTAATTCTTTGGCTTATTTCATGACTAAAAATTCATATAAACATAGGTTCGCAAACGCTTCGTTACAGATCTACAGGGTGTTGAAATTTCAAGATTTTTTAGTGTTTTCATTATAGCTCCTGCAGTTTTTGAGATATTTAGCTCAAATTTGGAATACAGGTTACGCTATAGAGCTTACATGCATGCCAAGTGGTTGGGAGAATCTACAGGGAGATATTTTTTCAAGGGTCATGCCTCCTCTGCCCTCCTTACTTAAAACGTCCTAAGTGTCAAATTAAATAACCTGAAATAATCGAGTTTTTATAAAATATATCAGGCAGTCCTTGTTTTTATTAATACAGCAATCTTTTTTTGCTCTGTAAATACGTAGAATGCTTATTTAATGATGGCGAAGAAACCAAATTTATTTTTTTACTTTTTCAGAAATTTGAAATAAAAAGTCAGGTAGGACGCTTCTACTTAGTAACACATAGGCAATTAAAAGTTTTACATTTTTAAGTTATTTACATAAATTTTAAGTCTTCAAAATAAAATATAATTCTTGAGCTTAAAAAAATTCAATTATTTCTGAGATTTTAGGGAGACTTGAGATTCTAAAAATTAATAAAAATAAATTGCCTCAACATGCAGATAAACAACTACCTACATTGTGTACTTTATGTCCATATTAAATATAATTATTATTATTGTGTAGGTTAATATCTACTTAATATTATCTAGTCAAATTCACATAATTGAATTTTGAGTTTTTTTTTCTCAATATTTACGTTGTAATAACGAACTTACGAAAGCGTAGAAGTGCCACCCGAATTTGTGTTTGAAAATTCCGACTTATATGTCAGAATTCTGACTTTTATCTCAGAATTCTGACTTATAACTCAAAATTCTGACTTATAACTCGGAATTCTGACTTATAACTCAGAATTCTGACTTTCATCTCAGAATTCTGACTTATAACACAGAATTCTGTCTTTTATCTCGGAATTCTGACTTATAACTCCGAATTCTGACTTTTATCTCAGAATTCTGACTTATAACTCAGAATTCTGACTTTTATCTCAGAATTCTGACTATTTAACTCAGAATTCTGACTTATAACTCAGAATTCTGACTTGTATCTCAAAATTCCGACTTATAACTCAGAATTCTGAGATATATTTTAGAAAAATGGAAATTTCCGATTTTCAGGGAAATCTTTCCGGTAGTAGGTATCGAATACTTACAAAAAGTCGATATTGGGTCGATATTGAATAAAAAATCGAAAAATTTAAATTTCCGATTTGCAGGGAAATGTTTCAGAAAGTATCGACTGATTTTAAAAGATCGATATTGGGTCGACATCGAAAGAAATCGAAAATTGGAAATTTCCGATTGTTAGGGAAATATATTCGGTAGTATCGAATGCTTATAAAAAGTCAATATCAGTTCGATATCGAAAAAATGCAAATTTTCTGATTTTTCCGGCAGTATCGAATAATTTTAAAAAGTTATAAGTCATAATTCTGAGATAAAAGTCAGAATTCTGAGTTATAAGTCAGAATTCTGAGATAAAAGTCAGAATTCTGAGTTATAAGTCAGAATTCTGACATATAAGTCGGAATTCTCAAACACAAAATTCGGGTGGCACTTCTACGCTTTCGTACGAACTAGTATGACATAATAATATTAATCTGGCGACTTACAAACGTTCGGACTAGGGTTGAGGCCCTCTTACTTACGAAATCGAATAGTAGATACACTTGAAACCGTAAGAAATACTCCGGGGGTGTTTGGAACAGTACGGGCATGAGAAGAGCGGACGCATGCATAAGGGTTGAAGGAGGTCACTTTCAACAATTATTCTAACGTAGTTTACTTGTTATGGTTTGTTATTTAGGTTTTTTGTATTGTAATAAATCATGGCTACAAAAACTAGTAAAAATTTTCATTTCATTCATTTTAATCTAGCGAGTTACAGAAAATCGTTTTTTATTTTATTTTTTTCGATAGCGGTAGCAGATACGAAAAAACTACAAGACACCAAAATGATTCTAAACAAAACAGAAAATTAAGTTTGTATTTTAGAATCTACCAACGGCACACTGCAAAAATGTTCAGGGGCAGAAAAGGGGGCATCCCTGAAAAAAAATCGCCCTTTAGATTCTCACAACCATTTGGCCCTATAGAGTAATATATATTCCAAATTTGAGCTATCTATCTCATAAACTGTAGGAGCTATAAAGAAAAACCTAAAAAATCTTGAAATTTCAACATCCTGTAGATCGGTAACAAAGCGTTTGCGGACCTATGTTTAAATGAAATAAGCCAAGGAATTACTCCCTTCCCTTCCCTATGGACATGATATTTAGGAACACCCTGTATAAACGTTCCGGGAATGGGTACGAGAGATTTATTTCATGTGGCCTATCAAATAGTAGCGGGCGCTGGCGATTTGCACGGCCGAACATCCTGTCAGGGATCAGTCGCAGACCGCAGCGGGGTGATACGTTATCTGTGCCAGCGGTCAGAAATACTTTTAACACAGAATAAATAGCTTCACAACAGAAGGCTCCTTATAAGGACACGTGTCAAAAATAAGCAAGTCTCCATTTCAATTTGCAGAAAAATAGCCAGTATTTTAAATATGAATTTGGTTCCAACATAATCTCTTTGCTACATAGATTAACGTAAAATCAAATAAAACTAACAATGTTTATCTCTTTAGAAGACATTTCGCCTAAAAGCTAGTCTCCTTTTGACACGTCGCTAAGGAGTTGTCTGTACCTATTACTCGTTAGTCTGTTCTATGAGGGTAGAGGTAAGGAGCACCATCTTATATGGGTGTTCGGCACAAAAACTGTCGTCTAAAAGCATTAAATAAGGATGGCGCTCGTGTTCTCCCCGGGTATGACCCGAATTTAGCGGTTGTAGTAGAGATGGGTAATTCGTTCATTTTACTACGACCAAATCGATCGGTGACCGATTTCAAAAAATATCGAATCATTTCATTCGGTCTTAGTTCATTCAATCGTCGGCCGTTCGATGTGTGGACTGTGGAGTGTCGGTAATAACCGACTGCTTCATGATTGGATCGTTTCGATATGTTGAGATTTGGTCAATCAATACTTTAAAGTGACCGAATCACAGTGATTCACGATTGACACATCTTTAGCAGAGTGGAAAGTAGCAAAGATCGGAGTGTAGATTTGGTACCCGGGGGCAACAGCAGCGCCATCTTAATTTAACGGTTTAGAGAGACAATTTTATAACACAGAGATGGTCCTCCTTACCTCTACCCTCCATAGTCTGTACTTTTAACCAGAAATCACTAAATCAGCAACACATGAGGTATCAAATTAAAGCTCCTGACTTCCGCTGAACAAATAACTTGGTCTGTCGGCATAGAAATGAACGGAAATTACTTGACAGACCGAATTTTAGTCTGCCTCCGAGAGCCGACTTTCTTGCTTGAGATACCCAGAAATCATTTGATTTTTGTCAACATTGTCGCTCCCTGGCATTGCAAAAGAATGTTTATTAATTAAGATGTTTCAAATGTCCAACCAAACCATGCCATCATCTAATTTTTCCAGTAAATATCGGAAGATAAAAATAATCGCATCTTTATCAACGATAAATAACGCTGGTTTACAAATAAATGCAGGCTGTCTAGGAATGACATCAGAATTGTCATAATTTGACGCAAGGAGCGGGCAATTCAGCTATTTACACGCATATTTGCCGGACACCCTTTTTACATAACAACTGACATTGTATTAAGATTGTTAGTTGTTTCACGTCCTTCAGTGTTCATGTTGAAAATTCACAGGGATAGGATATAAATAAATAAATGCAACCTTTTAAAAACAATTGCCGACGTTTCGTCAATATATTTTGACTTTTTCAAGGCTAAAAAGAAAAACACAATGTCGTAAGAACTACAGAAAAAAGACGAAATACAATACAAACCGAACAAGAAAGTAAAAAACTCACCAAGTTAAATCAGTTGAATATTATAGCACTTATGAAAACATTGTTAAAGACCATATAGACAATTGAAAGACACATTGTTACCGTAAATGCACACGTTATAAATAAATAAAGCGAAAATGGAACCACACACTCGAGCAGGAAAGGTAGAATGAGGATAGTTTCTTTAAATTGAATGGGTAAAAAAATTAATACAATTGGTACGTTCATATACACAGTGTGTCCGCATGTGAGTGGCGATCTCACCTCAAATATTAGTTCGTTATTCTCGCGTTTTTTTTATATAAATCCAACAAATTACTACATACTAAGCTCAAAGTTTGTGTATCCGTTCTACAGTTTTCAGTCTCATTAAGTCTAATATGTATCATCTCGCTAACATTTCTCTTAAACCAGTTTGTTTCTATATCTAAAATATTGGCATTGTCATAGTCAAATAGATGGCCCTCCTCAAAATGATGTGCTGCCAGAGCTGTTTTTTCTTTTTTATTTTTGAATTTGTCATTACAGTCATATTTGTGCTGTTTTATTCTGGTCTTCAAATGTTGTTTAGTTTGACCCACGTAGGACTTTGAGCACTCACTGCATGGTATTTTATAAACGATATTAGAACATTCACCTTTAGGAGTTTTGTCCTTGAGTCGTGAGAATAATGAATTCGTGGTTTTTGTATTATAATATGCTAGTTGGGTTGATTTTGACATATTTCTAATCATGTGAGCAATTTTGTGAGAAAGACCCGGAATGAAAGGAATTTTGAAATATCTGTGACCAGTGGTAGCGCCGTTGGACGTAATTGTTAATATTTGTGATGGAAACAGAGATAAATGGAGTGTTGGCGTTCTTGGATGTTCAGGTGTGCAGTGAGTGTTCAAAGTCCTACGTGGGTCAAACTAAACAACATTTGAAGACCAGAATAAAACAGCACAAATATGACTGTAATGACAAATTCAAAAATAAAAAAGAAAAAACAGCTCTGGCAGCACATCATTTTGAGGAGGGCCATGTATTTGACTATGACAATGCCAATATTTTAGATAGAGAAACAAACTGGTTTAAGAGAAATGTTAGCGAGATGATACATATTAGACTTAATGAGACTGTAAACTGTAGAACGGATACACAAAATTTGAGCTTAGTATATAGTAATTTGTTGGATTTATACAAAAAAACCGTGAGAATAACGAACTAATATTTGAGGTGAGATCGCCACTCACATGCGGACACACTGTGTATATGAACGTACCAATTGTATTAATTTTTTTTACCCATTCAATTTAAAGAAACTATCCTCATTCTACCATTCCTGCTCGAGTGTGTGGTTCCATTTTCACTTTATTTATTTATAACGTGTGCATTTACGGTAACAATGTGTCTTTCAATTGTCTATATGGTCTTTAACAATGTTTTCATAAGTGCTATAATATTCAACTGATTTAACTTGGTGAGTTTTTTACTTTCTTGTTCGGTTTGTATTGTATTTAGTCTTTTTTCTGTAGTTCTTACGACATTGTGTTTTCCTTTTTACATTCATAAGATATTTCCTGTATGAATATACTATTTAACATGTTCCAGCAATATCCCAAAATTGCACATTCCTAAGGTAAACGTGCCTGTAATGTATTTAAGTTAAATGTTCAATTTGTAAATATTTATAAGAACCACTAAGTTAGGAATATGTTACACAAGATATTGTGGAAATATACATCATTTGGACATTCATCTAATATATTTGTATCTGCGCTTAACAAATATATTGGTTATATTATGCACTTACTGAACATATTTCGTAAAATATTTTAACAATGTTTTATAAATATCCGGGAATATTTTTTGCACATTAGGAACTTATTTTGTATATTCAAAAAATATTAGATGCTATATATGGGATGTTTTCAGGTCGGATAGTAGTCGGAACTCTTAGTCCAAGTCCAAATCCAAAAAACGAAAACTTGATTTTGGATTGTAGGTTTTTTGAAATCAGTTTTGTTCCTTTTTTAAGAATAGTTTTTTTTTTAATTTTTAGTATATTTTTTAACTATACCAGTCTTAGATTTTTCTCCCCCCCCCCTCCCATTCTCCCTCCACTAAACCTCCATTCGCTTAACCCCCGAACCCCCGAACCCCCCCCCCCCCAGACAAAATTTCTGGGCACGCCACTGAAATCATTATGTTTTTCAAAAAATCAATGCTCAACCCAAATACTACATTATGTCGCGCATGCTTTGCCAAAAAATCAGTGAATTCCGATGTACCGTTTTGAAAAAATATCCAAAAACACACTTGGTTTGGCACTATGTGTGATAATTCCCCCTTAAGGTATTTACGTAATTCTAATTTATTAGAAAAAGTACTGTTTACTCCCTTCAATCACGTACCACATCATAACCCAGTGACAAAGTGCGGAATTATAATAGTTATTTTTTACCAAGGCAGTGAAGTTTTATTACGAACGTGGAATTTAGTTGCGGAGGCTTACAAGGCCTCCGTAACTAAATTCCAAACTGTCAGATACTTCCTCGAAAAAAATGACAGTAAAAATATGCAAATTCTCACACTACTCATGACTTATGAGGTATAGCAGCGACGCGTTACTTTTTTAATTGTATGTTTGCCTGTAGCCCTATCATATCATCTGGAATAAAGAAAAATAACATTAAGACTCATGGAAGTACTCACCAAAACCTAGTCATAATCATGTTTACTACTCCACTAATTTGTTTTCAGCACTCGACTTCTTAACGACATAACTTTTTCAGAGAAGTTTCGAAATATCGTCCTTCATTCCTAATACAAGCTTCTACTCTTCGCTGCATAGACTTTTTATTTTAGGTATCGTTTATGTATTGTGGCTAGGTAGTAGCTCTCCTAAGTAGTTTATTTGCAGGAGCCAATTAAACTATTTATTTCATGTTACCTCACAAGAAAAATCGCATGGATTTAAGTCCGAGGCCATGGCCAAGCAACAGGAAACAGGACCTCCTTGTCTAGCCACTCTCGTGCTAGTCTTGCTTGGTGGGGTGCGGCACCATTGTGCTGTAGCCACAAATTTCGAATCAAATCTAATGACAAATCGGCAAGTTTCCGATTTTGCTGTCGGTCAACCGAGCGTTCCGTGGGTCATGGAGACTTCAAGGTTGGAAACCAAAATAATCACTACGGAGATTTCAGGAAACAATTTTTTCTTGAAATCGGCATTAAAATGTCCCAAAATCGTCATTAAAAGCACAGAAATCGTACAATAATGTATTGTACGATTTATTCAATAAGTAGGCCTTGGCGAGATGTAAACATCAAACGTCAGACGCGGAGAAATCGCCCGTCACAAGTGACCAAATATTCAAAACCCGGCCGATAAAGGCCCATTTAACTTTTCGTACACATTGCGAAATTGTTTCCTATAGAAGCGCAATCCTTCAGTCTACATATTTTAGTAAATTTGAATATCAATAGATTTGTTGTGTAGGCTGCACAAGAAGCAGCAGTTTGGTTTTTCTGTTCGAAGGTGCCGTACGTCAATATACTTGTCCTCGAGGCCAACGATAAAGACAGGACACGGCGCTAACGCATAATCGCGTAGTCACGTGACCAACTTAGTTCTATATAATGAAAGGCATTTTTGGAGACAAGTAGAAAAAACAAATTTCGTAACAATTTGGCAAGTTTTATTTCATCTATTACATTATTGGATTTGTGCATCCAAACTTTCTCTAATTGTTTTTTCAACCTGCCTCAGCTGTCTTAGGCTGAGAGTTAAACGGCACTGCACACACAATATTTTGGCACATTCTCAAAAATTGTTGGGACAGCACCTTTCTTTAGCTTAGGTGATATTCTCTATAGGTATTTTCCTCCCACAACACATTTGTCCACTTTAATGTTTCACTTTCTTGAAAATGTTAGCCACACATACTTAAGGGTTTTTTAGAAATTAAATCTCAGTTGGGATTTTACGAATCCATTTTTGGCGGAAATTTTCATCCCGAGGCAAAACAAATGTTTGTTATGGCGACACTTTCTTCCTGGCTTTTGTAATATGTATAAATATAATATAAACAGACCCAATATTTGGTATTTAGGTTATTTTTTACGAAATAAAAATGAAAACTAACCTCAGAGGTATACTGTAAATATTGACGAGGTCTCAGTTGATCGGCAGCGTGAAAGACCATATCAGGGCGTAGGTCGACAACGAAAATCCTCGAGTACGTTACAACACTGATTTATTTCGCACAAGGTGAATGGTGAATACAATAAATATACACAACTCGAACGTGGTCAACGGGAACGGCTTCCAGCCATCCGGACCGTCTGAACTCGCGGATCTCCCGTAAGCAGTCCACCCCTCTGTGTCTCCGGCTCCACTGTCCAATACTAATACTATCCCATGTCCATAATAGTCCATTCCGGGTTCCCTATTCTGTGGTTCGGGGGAGAATTCCCCTTATTACAGCGCTTACGCGTCGCGTCGCGTCGGTGCGAGCGGCACCAATACTCTTGGACGGCACGACTCCCACCCAGACACCCAGAGGCCATAATAACACCTGGGAGGTTCCCCTCCGCCAGGACACACGCGTACTAGACACAAACTTGTTTCTAAAATATAAACTAAGACGTTTAAAAACACTTTAAACATTGAACAATTCTCAAAACCCAAGCTGCCGCTTTCAGTTATGTGACAAATGACATGTAACGTCTGACTAAGATGGTCACGTGATTTTTGTGCGCCAGGGCCTGTCTTTATAGTAGGCCTTGACTTGTCCTAGGTAGAGCGATCGGTAAAGTCAAGCAACGCCGCGCGTAGTCGGTTCGTGGACGGGTGATCCCTTATTATTATTTTCTTGCCTAATAAAACTTTTTTTTCCGATTTCAAAAAAAAATATAATATGTACCTCGGCACTGAAGTTCTTTTTATGACTCATGTGGTTTATTTGCCTCGGCCAGAGGCCTCAGCAACTAAACTCCAGATGAGTCATAAAAAGTTGAACTTCAGTGCCTTGGTACATAAATAACTATTGTTGTCCAGCAAGAACAAATAGCATTACATTAATTAATATTCGCCTTCAAAATCTGTGAAAACGAACAATTTCAAGAATTCGTAGGTGTGAGCTTCTGTGACCCCTTCCCCTTGGCGGTTGGTAAATAAATTGGATGCAAGCGGCGCGCTAGCCCTGCACGGCTGGATTCTGATAGGCCGGTGACCGTCGGCAACCACTACACCACAGGCGCGCGTGAACCAGTTGCACTAAAAAGTGTTTCTAAGTTTAATAGCAATTTTGCTATATTTTATTGACTAAAAAAATGCAAAGCAAACCTCATCGTCATGCTTTTGGGAAACCTTACCTCCAGTTAAAATGTTTGTACTGTTAAGGAAACACCCTATATACACCGTATATATTTTTTAATCGGGAACAAGGTAGTTTTATTACGCAAAATAAATTAAAGAGCGCGGTCACCTATCCATGAACTGCACGAGAAGTTGCGCTGCCTTCCAGATCGCTCTAACTAGAGTCCCTGTATAACTACAGAAAAGAGTCAACCCGAGAATAGTTATTTATGTACCAAGGCATTGAAGTTCAACTTTTTATGACTCATGTGGAATTTAGTTGCCGAGGCCTCTGGCCGAGGCAAATAAACCACATGAGTCATAAAAATAACTTCAATGCCGAGGTACATATTATATATTTTTTGAAATCGGAATTTTTTTTTATTATGAGATAAAATAATCATAAGGGATCACCCGTCCATGAACTGACTACTCGCGGCGTTGCTTGACTTTGACGATTGCTCTAACTAGGTCAAGTATGACGAGACACGGCACTTTCTGACAGAAAATCCAATCTGCTGCCTGTTGTGCAGCCTCCATGTAAAATAGATTAATATTCAAATTTACTAAAATATTTATACTGAAAGAATGCGCTGCTATAGGTAGCAATTTCGCAATGTGTACGAAAAGTTAAATGGGATTTGTTTGCCGGGTTTTGAATATTTGGTAACTTTTGACGGACGATGGCTCCGCGTCTGACGTTTGATGTTTACATCTCGCCAAGGCTTACTTATTGAAAAAATCGTAAAATAATGGGCTACTTCAGTGCCGATTTCTGAGCTTTTAGTGACGATTTCAAGAAAAAGTCATTATTCGTATATTATTCGCTAATTGTGGACAGTTACGAATAATACGGCCGTCCCCATGTATTTCTTCGTGTGTTTTTTCGGGTGAGAAGGGTGAGCAAGTGGTGCAAGTGTTAATAGAGAAAGACATTGAAGCATCTCGCAAAATTTAGATTAAAATGTCACTGGGCAAGCAGCAGCTGCATTTTCTGCGAAGAAATTTGGAAGTTCGATTACAATGTTATTAACTAAAGCTAACCTGATATGCTTTTAAGTAAATGCGGCACATACCCGTAAAATATACTTCGGAAGTAGGCATTGTTTGGATGCAATTAGATGAAATTCTTTTATGTAGTTTTAATTTGGAAATTTTTCCATAAAGCATCCAAAATGACTAGTTACCCAGACAAAAGGGCAATCGATCGGTGGAGAAATTCCTAGAGTTGGAAATTTTGTTACCGCTTTCTTTACACTTGTTTAGACATAAACAGTTCCCGAGAGTGGGGGCGAGCTTTTTGAAGGGAGGTGATTTAAAGGTACTATTTCTTAGTTTTTCGCTTATATCTCGGCAATGATAACCCCTAATGGTTTTTACCTCCTTACCAAAATGAAAGCTGACAAAATTTCCTGCAAGAAATTAGCTTAAAGCTGCAACTTTTATGCGACATTGCCATTTAACCACCTGCCACTCTATTAAATACCTTCAGTTTAGGCTCGCTATAGCTCGCGCTATGTGTTTTTTTAAGGTGTTAAACCTAAACCTTTTATACCGACCCTGCTTGGATCCATACTTAATAATAATAATAAAATTGTCTCATGTCCGGGATCGAACCCGCAATATACCTTTATCATATGACGCTGGAGCCTCTACTCCAATAAACTACATTTTTTTGAAATGATATTTCTTTTGTAAGCCCTGTAACTCGCTTACCATTAGTCCTAAATATATAGGACCATTTTTGTTAGAAAATTTGAATGTCGGCTTTCATTTTGGTAAGGGGGTAGAAACCAACAGGAGTAATCATCTGAGATATAAGCGAAAAAAATTAAAAATGTTACCTTTAAACCCATCCCCTCGTCGAGCTCAGCCCCCACCCTCGGGGACTTTCGATACCCAAGTGTAAACAAAGCATTCAAAAAAATTCCAACTCTTTAGCAATTTTTCAGCAGATTTGTCTAATTTGACTGGGTAATAGTAATTAATATTTTTTTTAATTCAGCATAAGCATTTGTATCTACAGTGTTCTCCGTAAAATGCTATAAGCAATCAGCTCTCTTTTGATCTTTTTTATTGCTCTATTAAATGAGAAGACTTGGGTTCCCAAACAGATCCAAACAGTGCTTATGAAATATTTTTAATAAGTTTAGAGACTACCTATATAGTTCGGTCATCAGAAAAAATAAAAGAAAATACCAAAAACAAAAAATTTAAGCCGTAGATTACGCATGAACTGACTGACTGACTCTATTAGAATCAGGAACAAATAGAAAATTCAAATATTGCAAGACAAAAACAATGGAGAATTATTTCAACGTTACAGAGATTACCCAAATTACTTAAATAGTGAACTAAAAACTACAAAATGATTATACTTTGAAAACTTACTACGTAAAAACAAACATGACCATAAAAAGCCTGGAAAATCATAAACGAAGAACGGGGTAAAATATAAAATAAAAATAAAAACACATTAAAAACTGAAAACGATGATTTAGTTGAATAAATGAAAAAAATGTTGCTGAACTATTTAACGATTATTTCTCAGGTGTTGGTAGAGTGATGACAGAAAAAATTTCTCGCATTTCTAATAAAATTACTAACCGAAATATAAACTGCTCCTCTTTAACTTATATTTTAAATTTAAGTCTCCAGCAGGGTATATTCCCAAATCTTCTAAAAGCTTCAGTTATCACTCCTATATACATAAAAATGTATCATATTTGAAATAAATAAGTACAGACCTATCTTGATCGTCAATAACTTTGCTAAAATCTTGGAATGTCAATTAAGACCAGGTTATGCTCCATCAGTTCAATTTTAACAAAACAATTTCCAAACTCCAGGATTTCAGGAGGGCAAAAGAACCGAGGATGCTATATCATAAATAACAAAAATTATACAATATAACGCCTTAGATAATAACAGAAAGCCTTTGGCTATATATTTAGATTTAGCCAAAACCTTTGACAGTGTTTCACACTACGCTCCTAGAGCACACAAAGCTAGAGGACTATGGAGTTAGGGTCTACCAAGTCAGCTTTAAAGACTACCTTACTAACAGGGAACAATGTGGTAAAGATATGCGCGGTTTAAAATTGATTGAAAATGGAGAATCTAAGAGAACTGTCCTTGGACCTCTTTTGTTTACCGTATACACAAATGAATTGCTTTTTCTGGACCTAAAGGGTAAATTAATATCATATGCTGATGACACGGCAGATTGAGAGAGGGTAGTTGCTGATTAGTCAAAGGTTAGTCAGTGGTTAAACCAAAATATTTTAAACAAACAGGCTACACGCACAAGCTATTTTGCTTAAGTGTATAAATTTTGCTGTCATGTATGAAATATTTATATTAGACTTTAGTTCGAACTACATCAGTATATACAGGGTGAGTAAGAATGTATAGTAAATACTTTAAAGGGGTGTTCGGCAGGTGTTTTTAAGGGGGGGGGCTTTCGTATAAAATTTTTCGATTTGGGCTTTCCTTGCCAAGTTATTCGGGTCTACAAGGTGACCCAAGAGTTTTTTTTATTTATATCTCAATAACGGCGCTACTTAAAAATTTGAAATTTTGTATGTGTTATCTACTTACTGGAAGACGCCTTAGCGTTCTTTATTCATTTACACAGTGCCCTAAAAAAGGGTAAAAACTAACAACCCCTATTATTTTTTTTGCTCAAACTTTTTTGAGGTTATCTTTTTTGGTCTTGCAGGTCCATCATTTCAGTGTATCTTTTCATTTTACAACAAAAGTGTACTCTTGTTTCATAACGATAAAATCAACCGTTAACACCTGTTAACAACATTCGAAACATACAATTTTTACCTACCGCTTTCAAACGTTATAGATCGACTGTACATTCAAAATAAGGAAAAAATACCAATTGGACATTGGTTAAAACAGCATTGGTTTTCTTGAAATAGGGTGTTCAAATTTTGTTAAATTCAATCCTTTCCATTTTAAAAGCTAATAAGTTTTGGTACATTGTTCATAGGAATTTTTTTCTCAGTTTAAATGGTACAGTCGATGTGTAACATTTGAAACCGGTAGGTAAAAATTTTATGTTTCGATGTTGAAGTTAACACGTTTTGCCAATTTCAACGCAAACGGTAGATTTTATCGTTATGAAACAAGAGTACGCTTTTGTTGCAAAATGAAAAGATTAGGGCACTGTGTAAATGAAAAAACTACCCTAAGGCGTCTTCCAGTAAGTAGATAACACATTTCAAATTTCAAATTTTTAGGTAGCGCCGTTATTGAGATATAAATAAAAAAATACTTTTGGGTCACCTTGTAGACCCGAATAACATAGCAAGGAAAGCCCAAATAGAAAAATTTTATACGAAAGACCCCCTTAAAACCACCTGCCGAACACCCCTTTAAAGTATTTACTATACATTCTGACTCACCCTGTATATTGTATTCCATTATGAATGTTTCAGAGTACCGTTTAATTAGCTTCTATAATCTAATTCTTGTAATTAAATTTTGTAACAAAAATACGATAAGTAAAAAAAAATGGAATAAATCAAATACAGATAAATGAAATCTATAGGAGCATGAACAATTATACCAAATAAACCAGTGTCGGTTGTTTATGGTTAGAAATTCAAGTGTAAGAATAAGATATCCCGGATCACTAAACGATCGTTGGACAAGACATATTTTTTAAATCTGTTTTTTGCCAAAGAGAATTCACTCGAGCAAGGTAGAACTTATATATTTCAGGTCAGTGGCGCACCCAGTGGGGGGTAGTAGGCCTCGCCCCCACCCAGACCCATCATATTTTAAAAATTTCTCGAGGTTGGTATCGTAGATGTACTGTCCTCTGTGCGACTCTCGGCAATTATTTTCCCGATCCGAGACCTAGCCTGGATATTTATTTTAATCATAAAATATTTTGTATACAATACGTCAAACTTTTTAAGTTGCCCCCCCCCCAATCATATTTCTGGGCGCGCCACTGTCTCAGGTAAAGAATTAATCAATTTAGCAGAAATGTGCAAAATATGTCTGTGCGATGGACTTATTCGTCTGTAGAATTATGGGTGATTGGAACTAGGACGTCACCTGTCTGAGTTTGCCGTGTAAGGTATGTGTCAATCATTTTATTTAACACGTCTTTGTTTTTATACAGATATATGATATATGTAATACACCGTGAATATTATATGGATAATTGCCGTATGTCCAGTATTCTACTATCACGATAAAAATCTTCTGCAGGGTATGTTCGGCTTTTTTTATAAATGAGTTTTAGTTTTAGAATTCCTCTTTGTAGCACTAGTGATATACCGTATCGTTAGCAGTGGCGTACCCAGATATTGGCCAAGGAGGGGGGGGGGGTAAATTCAAGTTTTTTTTATTGAAACTGATCACTGTGGGCGTTGATTTTTTTTTGGGAAAGGCTTGGATAATTGTTTCCCGCTGTGTACGTCTCCCCCGATCTTTTTGAAATTTTGGCTACCCCCTATTTTAGAGGTCTCTGAACACGAATCTGGCCTTAGTTTTTGGTGCTTGGACGTAGTTTCCGAAAAAATGAATTTTCAAATTTCCTTTTGACACCTCATTTTTAACGGCGATATTTGTGCTTATAATCGGGATGAATTTAGCTCAAACTGATCACCACTCTATTCATTTGGCGCGCGCCGAATGTCGGGCGAAAATAACGGACGAACCGCATAAATGGCGTACGTAAACACGGCATAAATCTTTCAAAATAGGGGGTAGATAAAAAATTACCAAGGATTGTATTTTGTATTGTAGCATGCATTATCAATGTTTTTTGTGCTATAACAATAAAATAATAATACCACATCACAAGTCACCGCTCAAGCGCTCATACTAATTTAATGATTATCTACTAGACATAATTCATACGAATAAATAATCTAATCATAATCACAACAGTCGGAGCTGAGGAAATCATAGTCGGCGATGGTGTTCATTACTTGAAAAGACAAATGACCGCCACCGGCGACACCGTCCGACGGCGTCACTTGGCGGCACCTGCAGCTGCACCTGTTTCAGTACAGAATTCAGTAGTGATCCGTGATCCTACTGACGGTGTTCCGACGGAGCGTCGCGTCACTCTGCTCCGCAGGCGAGGAAATCTGGTCGCAGGTCGCAGTTACAACCGTTGATCGTCAGCGAAACCGCGGTGACTAACCGCCAGCCCAGCCCAGTCTAGCGTTTTTTGATCACTGCATGTCGGTTATTTTGATATTTGGATCACCGGTGTCACCGGTTCTAAACTGAAACTATCGCTCATTTCCATTATCATTATGCCTACTGACATCATAGCACTTAGCCGACCGATGATAGAGCAGGAAACCTGTTTTTAAACTCTGCCGCAAAAAGCTCTCATAATAATTTTGAGACATAATATATATGACTTTTTTATTTATTAACTTATTTCTTACTTACACCTGTATGTAGTTGATTTGTAATTATTATAAGGCGTTCATTTGTAGGTATTTTATTGGCAAGTTTGGGGAACTGGTGAGACTTCCTGGGGAGGATATATCCCCCTTATTCCCCCGTGGGTACGCCACTGATCGTAAGCACGATTCAACCAAGGCATACTCCTATGCACACCACACGCATTAGAGATTGACCAACAATAATTATCGTGTTTAAGTATTTTATTTTAAACAGGGTGAGTTTTTTCTATGTTTAGCATGGGGACCTCGGAAACCAGGGGAGCTAGAAGGAAGGTTAAATTGGGAAAGAATTGCAGTTTTGTGGGCCCTATTTAATGCGCTTTTTGGATTTTTGAAAAAGTCCATGGCTTGCTAGATATTTCGAAAAAAATGAATTTTCCCTATTCTTTTTTTTTAAATACAAACCATAGTTGGCTATGGTCTCATAAAATCGAGCATTTTTAAGCTTTCCAACGATATGATACTCGATATGATTATTTTGAAAAATGTCGAAGTTATGGCGGTTTTTCTGTTTAATTCTTATTCTTCTTATCGACAAATGTCCATCCTGAGTACTGAGTTATGACTTTTTTTCTGTTTAATTTTTTTATTTTAACGGTGTTAACCATGCAAATAATGAAATGCTTGGTTACAAATAATGTGAATCCTGAGTTATGGAGGTTTTTCTGTTTAATTCTGATTTTAACTGAGTTAGCCATGTAAACAATGATATGATTAGGTATCAAAATTAAGGCATTAAGAAATCTTTTGAAACATTTAATATATTTTATTTATAAAACAGAGTACTAGCAAGTGTTTAAAAACTACAAAATGTCACCTAATAATAATTATTAGAGATGTTCAAATAGTCCGTCATTGTTATTAATACATGTATTGCACCGTTTTAAAACAGAAAGTGAAGCTTTTCTAACGGAACGCCCATCGATAACCGCGAAAGCTTCTTCAACAGCTTCCCTAAGATCTTCTAGAGTAGAGCCCTGCACGGGCCGGGCTTTCCTATTCGGGCCTAGGACCGGCCCGGCCCGAAAGCAAGGTTCGGGCCGGGCCGGGCCATAATATTTTTATTATCGGGCCTTTCGGGTTTTCCTTGTCATAACTTGGGCTTTTCGGGCCTGGCGGGCTTTTCGGGCCTATCGGGCCTGGCGGGCCTTTCGGGCCTATCAGGCCTGGCGGGCCTATCGGGCCTATCGGGCCTGGCGGGCTTTTCAGGCCTAAATAATTTTATTGTCATGTACTTTTAGGTAAATAAATAACTAAAAGGTTAACTTCTTTTAAAATAGATTAGTTTGCTTTCCTGGTTGTCTATTATATTTTCATAATCATTTTCTTGGGTATCAACCATCAAAATAAATTGTAGAGGTGTTATCACAATAGTTTTTTTTATTATAAAATAGTTTATATTAAAATGAATACATACATATAATATGCGTGTAATATCTATATTCTTCTTCCGAACAATTTAGTTTATTGGGATGGGATACGAATATGAGATGCAGTTCTTTTGGGAAGTTCCGGCCCGGCGGGTTTTACGGGCCCGGCGGGCTTATCGGGCCCGGCGGGTTTTTCGGGCCCGGCGGGCTTTTCGGGCCCGGCGGGCTTTTCGGATTTTTAAGGCAGGGCTTTTCGGGCCGGGCTTGGTATGACAATATTTCGGGCCGGGCCGGGTCGGGCCTAAAAATTTCGGCCCGTGCAGGGCTCTATTCTAGAGTCTCATAATTTCTTCTGTAAACTTTGTTTTTTATTGTTCCCCATACAAAAAAATCTAGAACAGAAAGATCGGGGATCGAGGGGGCATGGAACTGGTCCGTTTCTTATAATCCAGGAATTGGAAAATGCTTCATTTAAATGATTTCGCACGTGTCGAAAATTATGTGGGGGTGCCCCGTCTTGCTGAAACCATTCTAGCATTGCAAGAGTCTGTAAATCTAATTCATCGAACATATTTTGCAATTCGTTCTGTAGGAAATTGAGATAACGTGCACCGGTTAAAGATTCATAAAAAAATATAGGGGCCAAGAAATTTTGAACCAATGACGCCGCACCACACACTAAACCCGAACTTAATTTGGGGTCTTCTTTGTTCAACATAATGCGTATTTTCTTGCATCCAAAGATGTTCGTTATGCCTATTAAACATACCGCAGCTGGTGAATCGCGTGTAAATCGTGGATCGGCTCTATACACATACCCTTAAACCACGTGCAGAATTCTATGCATTCTACAGTTAATTTGTAAGGGTGAAATGAATTATTTTTTAACACTCTTACAACAGTGCGCTGCGATGTTCCCGCTTTTTTATTATACAACCTCTTAAATGTAGGCAGGCTAGGCTGGCGGCGATCAAAATAGCGTTCAAAATATTCTTGTGCAGCTCGAACAGCATCCAAGTTACACCGAATGTAACACTCGACAATATATCACGTTGTTTTCCTAGGTTTGAAAAATAGCTAATGACCGAACTAATAATTGTCGAAGTGCACAGGACTGACATTTGTCGATAAGCATTTCATTGTTTCCATTGGCTGACTCCGTTAAAATAAGAATTAAACAGAAAAACAGCCATAACTTCAACATTTTTCAAAATAATCATATCGAGTATCATATCGTTGGAAAGCTTAAAAAATGCTCGATTTTATGAGACCATAGCCAACTATGGTTTGTATTTAAAAAAAAGGAAGTTTATGTCATATCTTGAAAATGACAGCTCACATGCAAAATAGGATAGGACCATCTTATTAGGAACATAATTCCCTACAACTTTGTGTATTTACACTTTTCCTGTAAAATCAAAAATAGCGGAGCTAGCGGGATTTGAAGGAATAGGGAAAATTCATTTTTTTTTTCGAAATATCTAGCAAGCCATGGACTTTTCAAAAATCCAAAAGGCGCATTAAATTGTGCCCACAAAACTGCAATTCTTTCCCCATTTAACCTTCCTTCTAGCTCCGCTGGTTTCCGAGATCCCCTTGCTAAACATTGAAAAAAACTCATCCTGTATAAAAATACTTCTCAAGGTACTGACGATACTATACAGGATGACTTCTTTAGGACTACCACCGCGATTTTCTCGCTTATTTTGCGCCTAAAAAAAAGGTCAAAACAAAAATGTTGCAATTTTGGATAGCTAAGTGGAGCTGCAAAAGAAATCGGCATCCATGGCCAATTTGTCGGGCAATATTAAAAAATCCTCAAATTGAGCAAAATTATTAATAGCCGTGGAATGTTTATTTTAAGAGACAGAGGAAAACTTTTATATTGAAAATTGATGGCACTGAGAAGCTTTCTCCATCCAGGTGCTCAGATAGTTTCAGCAAATTACACAGGGTCTTCGGCTCTCTTGAGACCATGATAATTTTTGTCGATTTTAAGTTTTTTTAGTATAGCGCTAAAAGTTGGGCATGGAGGTCCATTCCTTTTTTAACGTCGCCTCGCTGACCAAAATTGCAATATTTTGTTTTCTTACTTATTTTCTGTGCGGCCTAAAATAAACGAGAAAATCGCTTAATAAGAAATAAACAAAAAAATTTCATCGCCGAAGACCCTGTGTAATTTTCTGAAACTATATCTGAGTACTCAGTTGCATAAAGCTAAAGCTTCTTAGTGCCATCAATTTTCATCAGAAATCATCCTGTATAGGTATTATCATGGTCCCAACCTAAGTGTGAGTCAATAGTTATTCTCAAATATTTGGTCTTATTTACAGATTTTACAAGGACATTTCTGTTCTGTAACTTCAAAAATCTTCAAATTACTGAAGCTTGGCAACCCATTCGAATAACTCGAGAATTTATAGATAAAAGTCTCTTGAATTTATAATGAGGGCAGCGCTATTTGAACAGAATTATACACATTTCTATTTCTGAATAAATAAAAAATGCGGACTTCTGGGAAAAACAGGCGGCAATGGAAAACAATTTCAGACTGTCAGTTCTAGTTTAATTGTCAAATTGGTTCCATCATTACATAGCATAAAAGCAAGTGCCAAGTGTACAAAAATTCACCAACTACTAAAAAGAACATACGGCGCCGAATTACTGACGTTTTCAAATGCGCCCAGTGACTGAAGTTTTTAGATTATTTGGTGTTTTGCTTAGTTTTTGTGTACTCTTTTTGCGTTTAAAAAAGTTTGTAAGTAATTTCAAGGGTGTCGTAATCCTCTCGAAAATCACAAAAAAAAAACATTAGACTAGTTTAACCTTTTTTACGGAAATACAAACAAAACAGTCTTATTTCACAGCACCCTTGAAGCAGATCGATTTTCCAAACATTAGGGACCTCTTGGTTTTCCTCAGCTGGTAACAAACCGGGCATTTTTTTAAAATGGAACACCGTAAATATTTTTCGCTTATTCGATTCTGCACTCTTTTAGCTTTAAAGAGTCGTTTTATTTTTTTAAATATTTTGTGGCGTTGCCAAGTTATTCTAGAATATGTATGACAAAGTAGGATTTCAGACATTGTGCAAATTATGCCATAGCAGCATTGACATTTCAACTAAAAAATATCTACTTGGCAAAATTATAGTGTCTGGCACAAATAATAACGTTACCCCGCTGGTCTGCGACTGCGGTCTGACAAGGGTGTCGAGCCGCGCGAAGGGTGCCCTAACTTATACTCATAAAAACCTGTGGTAAAAGTAAAAGTGATCGAAAAAAATTAAGCTCATAAATATTTAAATTTAAATAACTTCCGGCTAAATGCAGCGCCACAGACTAAGAGAGCTTGCACACGACGCGGATGCGGCGCGGTATGCCGCGTGCGGTTTTCCGTATACACCATATACATACGGCCGCCGCCTGCCGCAACGTTTTTTTTGCCACGCGCGTCCATGTGCAAGCATACAATTTAAAACGATACAATTTAGCATCACGCGGCTGCGCGTGTGGATAACCGCACGCGGCATACGGCACCGTATCCGCGTCGTGTGCAAGCTCTCTTATTTGAGAGCTTGCACACGGTAAGCCGCGTGCGGTTTTCCGTGCCGCGTCCGCGTATAGCTTGCACACGGTGTGACACGTTTCTGAATCTCTCCGATTAAGTGGCTATTGCTCAGGTACAATATTGTCATTTCTTGTCGGGTGCTGGTTAGAGACGTAAGATGGTCGGCCAAGGCGTTCAGGTGCCGTGCGGCACGAGAAGTTCGATAATTCTGACCGCAAGTCCGCACCATACATGCGGCCGCCGCCTGCAGCAACGTTTTTTTGCCGCGCCGCGTCAACAATTTAGCATCACGCGGTTCCGCGTGCGGATAACCGCACGCGGCATACGGCACCGTATCCGCGTCGTGTGCAAGCTCTCTTATTTGAGAGCTTGCACACGGTAAGCCGCGTGCGGTTTTCCGTGCCGCGTCCGCGTATAGCTTGCACACGGTGTGACACGTTTCTGAATCTCTCCGATTAAGTGGCTATTGCTCAGGTACAATATTGTCATTTCTTGTCGGGTGCTGGTTAGAGACGTAAGATGGTCGGCCAAGGCGTTCAGGTGCCGTGCGGCACGAGAAGTTCGATAATTCTGACCGCAAATCCGCACCATACATGCGGCCGCCGCCTGCAGCAACGTTTTTTTGCCGCGCCGCGTCAACAATTTAGCATCACGCGGTTCCGCGTGCGGATAACCGCACGCGGCATACCGCGCCGCATCCGCGTCGTGTGCAAGCTCTCTTATTTGAGAGCTTGCACACGGTAAGCCGCGTGCGGTTTTCCGCGCCGCGTCCGCGTATACCTTGCACACGGTGTGACACGTTTCTGAATCTCTCCGATTAAGTGGCTATTGCTCAGGTACAATATTGTCATTTCTTGTCGGGTGCTGGTTAGAGACGTAAGATGGTCGGCCAAGGCGTTCAGGTGCCGTGCGGCACGAGAAGTTCGATAATTCTGACCGCAAATCCGCACCATACATGCGGCCGCCGCCTGCAGCAACGTTTTTTTGCCGCGCCGCGTCAACAATTTAGCATCACGCGGTTCCGCGTGCGGATAACCGCACGCGGCATACGGCACCGTATCCGCGTCGTGTGCAAGCTCTCTTATTTGAGAGCTTGCACACGGTAAGCCGCGTGCGGTTTTCCGTGCCGCGTCCGCGTATAGCTTGCACACGGTGTGACACGTTTCTGAATCTCTCCGATTAAGTGGCTATTGCTCAGGTACAATATTGTCATTTCTTGTCGGGTGCTGGTTAGAGACGTAAGATGGTCGGCCAAGGCGTTCAGGTGCCGTGCGGTACGAGAAGTTCGATAATTCTGACCGCAAATCCGCACCATACATGCGGCCGCCGCCTGCAGCAACGTTTTTTTGCCGCGCCGCGTCAACAATTTAGCATCACGCGGTTCCGCGTGCGGATAACCGCACGCGGCATACCGCGCCGCATCCGCGTCGTGTGCAAGCTCTCTAAGCGTTTTGTACGTTCTTACTAACTTTTTCATATTTTTATTTATTTTACACTATAAATAAATGGTAAAAAAGAAGTTGTAGGGAATTCTCTTGTTATTTCAGATAAATCTACAGTTCTATTGTTACTGTTACAAATCACTAAAAATTAATTTGACAAAACATTGTTAAACATTATTTTTAAACATGGTCCGTTCCGATTTCTCAATGTTTTTTATTTACAGTCCAGGAGATAGGGAATTTTTGGTACCTACCAATTTTTCCAGTCAGAGAACATCGATAGGACTGTTCAGTTAGCGATTCTAAGTAAAAAAAGAGTATACAGAGTGATTCAGCTAAAACTTTGACCTCAGCAACGAAATGTGATATTTTATTACCTAAAAAAGGCTGGTAGAGCGCGTCGAACGAAATCGTTCGTTCGCAGTGACCTTGAAAAGCGGTGCATCCGAATTGTCCATCTAGTCGAAGCAAAGGATGCGTGCTATGAACAAATTAAAAAAAATAATAGTTTTCTAGTTGCCGCATTTTGAAATTGGCAGCGCATGCATTTGCAAAATCTGGAAATTCTAAAAGATTAATAAAAACAAGAAAGTAAGTTTCTAAGGAGTTCTTACAACTATCTTACAACTATAACACAGAGTTGTTTTGTCATAAAAAAAAACAATCGTCTTTTTTACAGAACTTTTTTGTAAGTTAGATTTTTAAAAACAAAAATTTTTGCTCTCTAGCCGAATTAACTTAAACAAAATTTCACTTGTTATTTTTCCATTAACTTAATAGTTTCTGAAAAAATAAAAATAACTTTTTTGATCCGTATTTAAATACAGTTATTGTTTTCGAGCGCTGTAGGGAATACTTTATCGTACATTCAGAGATATTTAAATAAAAAAAATACCTTTGCTTTCCATTTTCATTTTTTGAATTTGCCAGAATATTAGTTTATGGTACAAGGACGAAAAAAAAAAAACGGCTGGCAGAAAAAGTACTTTTAGTCCATACAACATTTTCTGTTCGAATGTTCTTAGATGTATTTAAAAAATAGAAAATTTTAAATCAGAAATGATTAATTGGCAATTCAACAGAAGAAGTAAACATATTGATGTAAGATTTCATTTTATTAATGAAAAAGTTAAAGAAGGCTTACTCAAAATCGAGTACTTAGCAACAGAATAAATGACAGCAGATATTTTAACGAAACCACTGTGTAACATAAAATTTTTGAAACATTAAAATGTTATTGTAAAATAATTTAAGTAATAGACAAGGTGTTAAAAATAATATTGATTATTGTTTAAATTTAAATAGTCACCATTGTATTTGTATTTAAAATAAAAGAGAAACGGAGATAACATAATACATAGTTACGAAATGTTTAGAGTATAAATAGTTAAGTACATAAAAACCTGTACAAAGAAAGTGTAATATTTGGAGATAAAATAAAACTATCAGATAATATAATAAAGAAGACATTCATTTCAAATAACAACATATATTACAAAATATAAAATAAAAATTTGAACATATTGTAACAAAAAATGCCTCTAAAGTTGTTATATCAGCTTGCAACGAACACGTTTGCACTGTTTTCTAACCTACTCAAAGATTTGGCAGATAAAATTTAAGGTGTTGAGAATTGGTAGGATTTAGGGTTAAAGCCAAATGGAAATTATATTAGTTCATTGCCAACGTTTCGGTATATTTTATAACCATCATCAGGGCTCTACAAAGATATTACATAATATGTTAATGAGTTTCTTAAAAAATTAAAATATATGGAAAAAAAGGAACAAAAAACAAAAAACGAGGACAAAAAAAACAAGGTACAAATTTCAATGCTTACCCAACTAGTAATTTCCTTTGTCAAAAAATAAATAATTATATAAATCAGGTAACATAGATAACATATATAAACAATCAATGCTATGGTAAAATGACGATACAAACATATTAAAAAGGTTAGTCTGGTGGTTGAAAGCAGAATGAATTCAGCAGCCGGAACTACCTTTGTTCTACCATAAAAAGAAGAGTAAAAACAAACGGTCAGGTACACAGCGGCAAACAAAAACCACTACACAGTGGTGCAAGGTGCAAGAAATTTTTTCTTCAATCTATCAATAATGTTGTAGTAAGAATTATTGAGGTGTTCAATATCTTTGCGGTTATTGACACTGTTGCATTTCCTAACGCAAATCATTTCTTGCAAGAGACGATTAGAGAGATTTTTCTGCGTTCCCAAAATCTTAGTTTTATCAAAGTCAAATTGATGCCTTTGCTCCCTCACATGTTCAACCAAAGCCGTTGGGTTTAATTTATTTAAATTATTACAATCTCTTTTATGTTCTTTTAATCTAATACAAATATATCTGCCAGTCTGACCAATATAACATTTGGAGCAACCCATACAGGGAATGCTGTAGACGACTGAAGATTTAAGTTTTAAGGAGTTTTAGCTTTAGTTTTTGTGAAAAACAACCTTCCCAAAGTGTCATTACTGAACGCAACCTGGAAATTATCAGATGTTAAGCAATTACCTAGTTTTTCAGAAAGGCAAGGCACGTAAGGTATCTTGCCAAAACGTCTTCTATCAGAAACAGGACTTGATAAAGTCTCCTCATTATACTTCGAACTTAAATCTTCAGTCGTCTACAGCATTCCCTGTATGGGTTGCTCCAAATGTTATATTGGTCAGACTGGAAGATATATTTGTATTAGATTAAAGGAACATAAAAGAGATTGTAATAATTTAAATAAATTAAACCCAACGGCTTTGGTTGAACATGTGAGGGAGCAAAGGCATCAATTTGACTTTGATAAAACTAAGATTTTGGGAACACAGAAAAATCTCTCTAATCGTCTCTTGCAAGAAATGATTTGCGTTAGGAAATGCAACAGTGTCAATAACCGCAAAGATATTGAACACCTCAATAACTCTTACTACAACATTATTGATAGATTGAAGAAAAAATTTCTTGCACCTTGCACCACTGTGTAGTGGTTTTTGTTTGCCGCTGTGTACCTGACCGTTTGTTTTTACTCTTCTTTTTATGGTAGAACACAGGTAGTTCCGGCTGCTGAATTCATTTTGCTTTCAACCACCAGACTAACCTTTTTAATATGTTTGTATCATCATTTTACCATAGCATTGATTGTTTATATATGTTATCTATGTTACCTGATTTATATAATTATTTATTTTTTGACAAAGGAAATTACTAGTTGGGTAAGCATTGAAATTTGTACCTTGTTTTTTTTTGTCCTTGTTTTTTGTTTTTTGTTCCTTTTTTTCCATATATTTTAATTTTTTAAGAAACTCATTAACATATTATGTAATATCTTTGTAGAGCCCTGATGATGGTTATAAAATATACCGAAACGTTGGCAATGAACTAATATAATTTCCATTTGGTTTTAACCCTAAATCCTACCAATTCTCAACACATTCAAGATTAAGGGTTACTAAATTTTTACCAATAAAATTTAAGTTTCGGTATTCTACTTACAGTTTTATAATTTTTATGATTAATTTGGAGGCATTGTCCGTTGCACCTTTGTTGGCCGGAGGCCCTCAGGGCCCCATTTTCTTTTAATTTTCATTGTTTTCCCTGTAGACCTTCCATGAGTTTCTAGAAATTTGCTAGAATTTTATGATTTGTGCATCTATCATTGGCCAGGAATATTCTAGGGTAGTCTCCAGGCTTCCATTTGAATATATTATAAGCCTTGGGAATTGGGCCTGAGGGAAGTTGAAGGTTATAACGCGATTTTAGTGCGATTTTTGGAGCTGATGACAGTGACTGTGACAGTACTTATCTGACAAGTTTATTTGTGAAGGCTAAACAATAAAGTTGGTAACCAACGCAACGAGTTTGAACTGTGATTGTTGAAATACAGTACAATATTATGGTACAAAAGTAATTTTACCGTAAAGTGCCTTCCGACTTGCTGGGAACGTGTACCAGATCTCATTTTGTTGTTGAAATATAATCATAATGCCGGGGAGTTTTAGGTGGATCACCAGTATATATGGATGGGGGGTTTTCCTGACTTGAGAAAATGCCTTGCAAAATGGAAATGCGTTCCACTTATTTTTACACTAATGAAAATGTGTCTACTTTCAAGTAATGTACTAAAATTTAAAATTTAAGTAAAAAACAACAACAAACAAACAAAACAAACGAATTGTATCATTACATCAATATCAAATAATTGCACGAAACCGTGACAACAAACACTTTTTTTAAATGGAACACTTTCTATATTTTTGCTTGAAATCTGCTCGCCGTGGCGATTAAAATCATATAAAACTTTGATCTTTTTCAGATTTTGAAATATTTCTTTTTGAAAATTTTGAAATCGAATAGGTAGGTACTGTAATGGGAACGGAAAAATATACCTAAGCATTTAAAGTTTTATATTATGATGTTAACCGTCGTCACCAGCAGATATCAAAAATGCAAAAATGTAGGTGTATTCATTTTTTTTTAAATTTGTTCCAGCTCGAAAAATAAGAAAGTAAAGGGGGTGATAATTTTCGGTGGAACACCCGGTATACAACAGTCCGAATTTGTTGGAACAAATCTAAATCATTTAATTACCTACCAAAATAAAAATTGATTTGAAAATACTAAAAAAATTTAAAATACTAACAATGATTCAATCCCAAGGTTATTTATTAATTATTAATTAGAAAACGTAGTACTGTTTACTTCCCTAAAGCGGAATTTTTAAAAATACAAATTATAAAGTACAAAAGTACCAGACATAAATGACATTAATATTACAACACAATTCAAATTATGCACATTAGGAAGAGGGATTGTAAAGCTTAAGTAAATCTGGTGGAATAAAAAGGTTGCCATGACGTTTGTTACTTCTTATGGTGACGACCTGTGAAGAAAGTCCTTCACAATTTATGTAATCAGGTAAATGGTTGTGCACTTCTTCGTTGATTTTTATAGAAGAACCCATCGTGATGATTCTCACTTTACATTTAGTTCTCCTTTCATTCATACATTTCCAGTAGGTCCGATCTGCCATTTTGCAGTTTATTTTATACTCGTAATTATTCCAAACTATTTTCGGGTTAGTACGGGCCGTAGAAAAAAATACGATACCTACAATACATAGGACGTTATACTTAATGAATATTAGTTAGTGGCACCTTATAATCTATTTTTTTATTTATAATTTCTAAATATATTAAATCTTTTTGATATAAGTCCTTCAAATTTTATATCAGGTGGTGGATGATTATGTTGTTCTTTGATCTTAATAGTTAAGCCCATAGTAGTCAGTCTGGCCCTACATTTTGTATTGCGTTTATAAACACACTCCCAATAGGTCCTGTCTGTAGTTTTTGAATTTGTCTTAAAAACGTAGTTATCCAGGATAATCTTGGGGTTGACTCGTCCAGGAGTAAAATATACTATGCCTGAAATTCAACGTGTTTTATACAAGGGGTGGGTTCCTAAATTTAGAAGCTATGTGCATGTGGGTACTTTATTTATAATTTATGTGGACATATTTTCATTCTTCAAAAGAAAAAACTATTTGGGACATCAAAACGTTACCTTCGTAAATGACTGCAAGAAAGGGATATTGGCATTGCTTGTGAGGTCCTTGTATCATCTATTATTGAAATGAAAACAAAGTACAAGAACATTTTTATTTCTAAATAAGAAACAAACAACACAAACACAATGGCATATTATTTTTGAAAATTACCATATGTGTTAAAAATCACCAACAATCGGGGCAAACATAGATAAATGAGAAAAAATGTCTAGGATCTTCATATTCTAGGAAAAAACCTTAATTCGTCTCAATGGGCACAACGCCATATCAGTTCGATACGTGGTTCAAAATTAAATGGTACAATATTTTTATTATTTTGTATATTTTACCATTTGTCTATACCTACATTATAGACTAAAATGTCTCTAACAGACTATAATGGACCTATCGTGACCGTTTTAAAATTTTTGGCGAAACAATTATTTTGATTCTTATGCTTCTTTGATTCTTCCGGAGAGACAAACTTTCATCCACGATTACCCGGGACATCCTCAGGGTATGACCACGACAATATGACTGAAACTGTCACAAACAGATCTACTGAAGCAGGGTGTATTCCGTAAGAACCAATAAAGAAGCATCACATTAGCCTGCGGAAGTCTCAAATTGATTCTTAGGTTAACAATTACGTTGAAATTTTATTTAAAAAAATTGTTTAGAATTACACTGTGTGCCCGATTTCTCCTGTGACCTATAAAACTAATAAAGAATATGAAAAGTTGCCTGACATCTGGACGATCAGGTCTTTTATTGCATTTTATTTACAATTTTAAAACATGATTTTCTTATAAAAATCAACTTGACGGTTCATACCTAATTAATTCGAGATATCAAAAAGTTTTTCGATTCAATTAAGCCATCATATTTTAAATTCGGTGGGATGTGGTTGTGCTCCCCTCTGACAGTTATGGTGGATCCCTTGGTTGTCATCCTCACTTTACATTTAGCATTCCGTTTCGAAACGCATTCCCAATAGGTTCTATCTATCGATTTTGCATTAGTTACGAAAATGTACTTATCTACAATTATCTTTGGGTTGACTCTACCAGGTATAAAGTAGACTCCACCTAAAAGTTAATTTTTACTATAAAATGGTTACGTGAAAGAGTGGACGACAAAAGGTTGCTAGTTTTTGATAACTAACTTCCCTAGTGTTGCACAATTGTTATTTACGCAACTAGAGCAGACATGTTTATTGCACGAGACGAAGAAATTAATTACCGACGCGAAGCATCAATAACTTGTTGCACAAGATTGCATACCCACATAATTTTCTATACTATTGTGCACTTTTATAACATTATTTTAAAATTATTTAAAATTTTTGTATCAAGTGCGTTTTGAAACAGTGACAGTCATTATGACAACCAATTTCAACGACATTATTAAACAATGTTTAATTGATATAAAACGTACCACTTTTGCACAATCGTAGAAAAACGAATCGAACAATAAAATTTCTACAACTATGCTTTGGTCATCATTCGAACTGAAAAATAAAATGGCATTAATCCACAATAATTGAGATAGCTTCAGATATTTTATTAATACTATAATATATACAGGGAGGTCCAACTTTTAGCTGCATAACTTCCAGAAACGATAGAAAACGCCAAAATCAATAGCTTTCTTCATACAAACATGTATCGAAATCCTAAAGGATTTTTTTATACAGGGCATCAAATTTCAGTTTTCTTTTATTTTAACTAAAGGAAGATAGCTAAGGCAAACATATTTGGGGCAGTTTAGGCACACATTAATTAAAAATAATTCGACCTGTCTACTTCCATCAGTGCCAGAGAAGCGGGGGTCAACAATATTTTTTTAATAAAAAACTGGTACGCCACTGGAAAAGTAATCTTTATGCCTTCATTAAGTTTCCCATTCAATTATAAGAAAAAAAGATTCTTGACTTTTTTTCGAAAAATGAATCCGTTTTTGAAAATCATTTTTGTGTTTTTAATTTTTTAGCGGAAGAAAATCAAAGTAGGTATATACTTTCGAAATTTTGCACATCTACTCGTTTTTTAATTCCGAACAATTCCCAAGACACATGACTTTTTGAATCTGGAAAACCTTTTTATAATAATAATATTATTAAAGAAAATTGTTCGGAGTTAAAAACTGAGTAGGTAAGTGTACATTTTTCGAAAGATAGTCGAGAATAGTTTTTTTTTATAATTGATTGGGAAACTTCGTGAAGGCAAAAAAGATTACTTTTCCAGAGCCATACCATTTTTTATTAAAAAAATATGATGGTTGATCCTCGTCTCTCCGGTACTGGTGGAGGTAGACAAGCCGATTTATATTTAATTTACAGTATTTAATGTGCGTCTAAACTGTATATCAAATATGTTTGCCTTAGCGTCCTTTAGGAAATATAAAAGAACTTGACGCCCTGTATACCGAAAACCGTTAGGATTTCGATACCTACATGTTTATACGAAAAAAATCTATTTTTGACATTTTCTACCGATTCTGGAAGTTATGCAGGTAAAAGTTGAACCACCCTGTACATCGAAAACATACTGAACAGTAAATATATATGAAAACATACAATACAATATAACCTTAAAATATGTATATCTATATAACTAATTGGAAGTATAATCACTACACACCCTTGATGCCAGAGGATCTCACTGGAAGTTGCATTTCTTATCACAACTCAAGCATTTTAATTTTAGTTTTTACATTAACTCTTTTCTCGTGTAAATAGGTATTATTCAACCAAAAATATTTTCAATCTGCTTGTTATAAAAAATGAGTTGTAAAACATACCTATACAATATCAATATGCATGTATTATTAACATTACTTAAAAATTAACTTAAAATTCAGTCAAAATACGTACCACGCCTAATTAAAAAAATTCTAAAATTTGCCAAACAAAAATAAAAAATTATTTTCAAAAGTGTATTCCCCGGTGGGCAGTTACTAACATCGTAGATTTACTTATTTTATACTGTTTCCCAGAAATCTCAAAAAATGTCGAAATATTGAAAGAAAACCTATAGTTCGATAATTTTTTTGGTAGATTATCTTCGACTTGGAAAAAAATTTTGGAAGACCATAAGAAGAAATATGAAAGAAGAGACAATAACTATAAGTCCTTTTCCCGATACACAGCGTGTTAAAAATATACATACCTATATACAGGGTGCTTCAGACACCTTATACCAGCGCAAAAATTAAAAGACCTGTGGTTTTTTTGTTTTGCTCAAAGCGGCCCTTAAAAAGAAGCCCTAATTTAGTTTGTGTTCTTATAACTTTTAAACAATTTAACCGATTTCGTTCAATTTGGCAAGGATTGGTAGAAAATGATTACGCATGATCTTATATGGTCAAGTTTACCGTATAACCGCCTCTGGCACACATCTACCGAGGTTTTTTAAATAAATTTTGCTTTTCCACAAAAAGCATAAACATCCTATTAAGTATATTCAATAGACGCAATTTAATTCTGCATGTTTTTCGTATAATGAATCGTTTTAGATATAATCATGGAAAAACATGTCAATGTACGGGGTGACAAGGTGGGAAATATTGCCAAACTCTGAGTTTTTAAGATTTTGTCATGTTTGCCAGTGGCCTCTAACAGCAACGGTAAAGCCTGACTATATCAGGCCGCATGCATGATATATTTCTACCAATCCTTGCAAAACCTGAATAAAATCGTCCAGTCCGTTTAAAAGTTATGAAACACCCTGTAATATACCAATCTTTTAACCTAATTCCGAGGGCTAATAAAGGAATGGGTCTCTTATGACATTTTCCATTTAGACGCCCCTACGTCAAAAATACAGGGTTCAAGTTCCCTTTTTATAAACGAATTTTATTAAAACCCTTTCGCTAATGACCCGCTTCAAACTTTTATTGTCAGCATTCCCAGCCAATTTACGTGGCTACAGACCCACCGTCGTATATACACGTCAGCCATAAAAAATGCAGAAAAGTGCAGCTGATTATCTTTAAATATAAATTTTTATTTTCGTTTGCAACTTGTTGAACAATTCTGGTTTTTTTTTCAAGTAACTCCATTTCTGCAATGCTCTTTATTCACATCCTACTTACAATAGTTATTAAAATATCTCTTCAGTGTGATAAACGGAAAAGCAGGGGACTACACAAAGTCCAACATTGCATTCCATGCACATGTATCTGGATTCACGCCTCTTCTTCTGATATTTGGATTTTGCGCAAACAGTGCATCTGCGCACCTTCTTTTCTGGGACAACAGCAGGAAAATGGCGACCAATCAGACGTTCTGGATTTCGAGTTGCTAAAACTAAAACACGACTAACGATATCCCACCAGCGCAGTAATAGTAAGGATGTGCATTGTGCATTGTGCACTGTGCAGGCACGGCAAAAAAATACTGTCGCATACATACAACATCGGTTGTCTACACCATTCTAAACTCTATTCAAACTAAACGCAAGTGAAAGATAAACAAAAGTTGTTGCATGGCTAGCACGTGATCGGCTTGCTATTGGCCGGCAGGAGAGTTCAGCGCGTCGTTATTTATTACAGAGGTATATTGAGTTGCAAGTGGACTTTTAATTTTTTGCGATATAATTCTTTCGCTGTTTATTAATTGTTGGACCTACGATTTGTGTTAATAGTAGAAATTTGCAGGTAAGTGAATGACTAGGTGTGTCATAAAAGTTTGTTTTTAAAGTTCTTAATACTGGGGCATATTATTTTAATATTTTATATTATAAAATTCATAGAGATCGTCCTTAATGCGGCCCTGCCCCGTGTTAGTCCTCAGAATTGTTCACGTGTTTCCATCGTGTAAATGTTTACGCCCAACTTGCATTTTGATTGAATAGAGTGTAGAACTGAACGTACATCAGTGGGTGCGATGGCACGCGTCCTTTTGTCGTATATGGCGTTGGTAGCGAAAGGGTTAATAAAATCATTAGTTTTGGATATTTAGTTGGCACGGATTTTTTTCTTATAGGACGGGGCAAAAGAAAGGTAAACTTTCCTCATATATTTATATTCTTTACGAAGCGAAATCGGGAGTAAGTTTATAGGATTTTTTCTCCCAATCATACTCAGCAGAAAATAGTTACGTGTCTCTAGATAACGGTAGAAAATCGATATATGAAAAAATTTAAAACTACAAGTCTGAAATGTTAGATTTTAAGTTGTACTCCAATCGTATTCTAATTCTATTTCGTTTATTGCAAGAGTTTCAGTACGATCTCAAAAAGGTCTCAACACTTTAAAATTTTAATATGATATTTACTAAACAAACTTTTTTATATGGAATATATCTTAAAAGTAATGAATGTAATGTCAATCCAGGAACATATAAAATAATTCGTATACAATGTTCCCGTTTGATTCCCTAAAACTGTGTTGAGCAGCAAGTCAACATGGATTGAATAGCTTACCAGGTATATTGATTAACTGATCAATTTCCTGGGATACTACCATATAATGAAATAACAAAATCTACCAGGAATACTACAATAATATTAATTAACAATCTTTATTAACGAGTAACTTCAGTTTGAAACTTTTTTTGCGAATGAATTGAAAATTCCTATGTCGTAAATATTACCAGGATGTGAATTGCCATCGTCGCGCGTCGTGCTGCTCAGCACAGTATTTTGTTAGAATGTTTTGGAGGTCCTTCTGATTATCATTTCACAAAAAAAAACTTAAAAATTAATACTAATCAGATCTAGGTATGAAAATAACTCGGAAAATAAACAATCTTAAATAACTACATACAAGATAACTTGATTATCTATTAGATAAGCCTAAAATTAAACCATTATAATATAATATTATTATAATAGTCTGAAAAAGTATTTTAAATAAAACCACGCCATAATTTGCCATAAATACATAATTGCCATCACAGAAAATAAAATTATCTCAGTTACATTGTCCAATACTATATTATTTATTTACACACAATAGCTACGTATGCATATGTCTGTTACCAACCCTCTCAACGTTACTTTCTTAAAACTTGAAACATACAAATTTTCAAACTATGAAAAAAAATGTCAAACTATGAAAATTTTTTTGTTTTCGCTGTCATCAAAACACTTCTTATAATGCCTATGAAATCCCAGAATAAGGTTTTTCTTTAGTGACGAAATCTACATATTTGTAAAAATAAAATACTTTTGTTTTTCGATTTCCAAGTTTAGTTGTTATGCGGGATATCGAGAGAATTGTTCCAACATAAATAAAAACTCAAAAAAATTAAATATAAATTTCCATTTATGTGTCACGTTTCTGTCAGGATCAATACAAGGCCAAAATAATGAGGACAAAATAATATATAAGAATTTTAAATACAAGCCACAAATCTGACGTGTTGAATCCATAACCCAGGATGAAAATATGTTCATGTCATAATTTGACTGTTACTACTTATAACAATAGATCTTCTTTATTAACGGCTGTATTTATATATCAATGAATTAAAATAACGGGTATTTCAGCCAAAATTATGTTTTATTTATTCTTTACAATAAACCAAGCTTTCGGACTATACGATGGATATCGGGCGTATATTCACGAGTTAGACAAGGACGGGAGTTGTGACGTAGGGCCGAACATTCGCTGAACAAACTGTATAGTCACTGCTTCTGTGCTCTACTGGCAAAGTTTTCTGTGGGTTTCAGACAACTGCTGCAACTAGTTATGGCATACTTTATTTTCAGGCTAGTTTTTAGTTCTGCCAAGAAAGTGATCCCGTGGTGATCATGTTTTGTCAAAAAGGATTTTGAAGGTTATAAGTAGTATCAATGAAGTAAAATAACGGGTATTTCAGCCAAAATTGTCTTTTATTTATTCTTTACAATAAACCAAGCTTTCGGCCATACTTTTGGCCTTCGTCAGGGCTAAAATAGTGTTAGGTAAAATATATTATTGGGTGAGAATTATTTATATACTCACTATTGAGATGAATATTGATAAGTTATGGTTCTATGAATATAAACTATGAATATAAACTAAACTTGGAAGTTTATATTCATAGAACCATAACTTTTCAATATTCATCTCAATAGTAAGTATATAAATAATTCTCACCCAATAATATATTTTAACTAACACTATTTTAGCCCTGACGAAGGCCAAAAGTATGGCCGAAAGCTTGGTTTATTGTAAAGAATAAATAAAAGACAATTTTGGCTGAAATACCCGTTATTTTACTTCATTGATACTACTTATAACCTTCAAAATCCTTTTTGACAAAACATGATCACCACGGGATCACTTTCTTGGCAGAACTAAAAACTAGCCTGAAAATAAAGTATGCCATAACTAGTTGCAGCAGTTGTCTGAAACCCACAGAAAACTTTGCCAGTAGAGCACAGAAGCAGTGACTATACAGTTTGTTCAGCGAATGTTCGGCCCTACGTCACAACTCCCGTCCTTGTCTAACTCGTGAATATACGCCCGATATCCATCGTATAGTCATGAGTAAGACAAGGATGGGAGTTGTGACGTAGGGGCAAACATTCGCTGAACAAACTGTACATGATTCTTTCTATAGTCAGTGCTAGAAGGTAATGTCATAATGCCAGGAACTGCATTAGAAAATATTTCACGAAATCCTAATTGCTACCAGGGGGTTTGGGGGGTTCAACCCCCCCCCCCCCCCCCCCCCCCGAAATGCAGTACCGAGTTTTATCATCAGCATATGCTTTCAAATAAAATAAAACATAACTGGCAACACTGGACAACGGTAAACGGTCGTGCATGGCTGCGTGGCGTATTTAAAAAAGGCGGGGCCGAAACCATTTCAGAATTTGAAACACTGCAGCTTGACAATCTGAAGCTATTGGGATCTCCTAAGACTAATTTTATTTAATTTTTCTTAACATTTCTAAAAAATTTTGCCTGCGACGCATTTTACAGAATTATTTTAAATGCACTTGTTTGAAAAAAAAAACACAAAAATTGTCCCTCCCCCACACGAAATTGATTTCTATATACGTCACTGAAGTGATTTAAACTAATCGCCTCGGCCTACTTTTTTAAAAAGTGACATGCAAAAATATACCATTCTATAGTGGAGTATCAAAAATGTGTTCTTAATGGAATAAATAATTCCTTGCCGGGGCCCCGCACTTTCATCCGGCACCCAGCCCCTCAAAAGCTTGAGCCGATCCTGAACCCCCCCCCCCCAATTTTCGCTAGATACGGCCCTGATTGCTACGCAACTGGTTAAAATTAGAGATCCAGGAACGATTTTAACAATAACTAGCACATCCTGTATAAGAATAATTAAAAATCTAAATCTTAACTTTTGACGTCTGAATATCGGTTTATATCGAAAAAGTAATTTTATTTGGACCGATTCAGATCGTATAGACTCAAAGGGGTATTATTATGTAAAAAATGTATATAAGAAAATAATATAATATCGAAAAAACACATTATTAAGATATTATCTACATGATTCCAAAGTAGGGATACCTACGTTTTAGCAATACCACCTTACGGCACTACCGAAGTCAGCATAAAGCAAATGATCAATTTCAGATGGGTACTTAGATATTTAGGGGTTGTTCTCTATGTTTAGCCTTATTCTGGGAAATCATAAAGTCCATAATTAATTTCAATTTCGCGGGAGAAATTTATTTGTCATACAGCATGTAAAAATCTCAAGAAAGATTGATTTATGTTCATTACTTTTGATGGATGACCAGCGTAACTAATAAAATATATAACATTTTGATTAATAAAAGATGTGAATAAATAATAAAAGGATATAACTAGGTACACTTTAATTTGTCTCTCCTTTGATTATTGTTTGAATTCAATTAAAGCGTGACTTATTTGCTCCCTAAAAGATTTGGTAAATAGTGTAGCTTGAAGAAGATAATACTGACACCTGCCAATAAACCTTGATATTTTCTACATTTGAAAAAGTAGGGAATATTAATATAACACACAATGGCAAAGTTCATAAGATACCACTTATATGATTGGTGTTAACATAAGTCCTTAAAGCGAGCAAAAAATGAATGACTTGTCAAAATATTATATGGTTAATATAACTTTTGTATTAAGAAATGTTGGTGCTATTTCGTAATAATGTGGAATGCCCTTGTTATTTTAAACCTAACAAATGTTACGTAAAGTTGTTATTATATCGCCTCAAAATTTCACGCAATTAAATATGCCTTTCCAGGATACATATACCAAGAAAACTTTAGGAACAATGTCAACAAAAATGACCGATTAAGATACAAAATAATTTGGCACATTTCTTCTCGAATGTCTTCTGCAACCAGCTTTTCTGTGTACGATAAACAATAAACTCAAGAACTAAGGCAATATGCTTAATAATTTTGCATTACATATAAATTTAGAAGAAATCTGATCTTCTGGATACTATCTGCGGGCACTTCTTCATTATGGAAACTACTTGCGAGATAAGGCCACGATAGTTGATGGTCGGTGGTAAATGGTTGTGTCTGGATTCGCTGATGATGACAGTAGATCCCCTGGTTATAATTCTAGCCCTGCAAACGGTTTTGTTCGAAACGCATTTCCAATATGTTCTGTCAGATCTCTTGAAGTGTAGTTTGAATATGTAGTTATAAAGAATTATTTTCGGATTAACTCTTCCCGAGCAAAAGTAGACAACTCCTAAAAGGGATTCCGTTGTAATAATTTCTTTCACTTCATTTTTTAGGGGATGTTTTGGGAGTCTCAAGGGAAGTGAAAGACAAATTAAGGTTCACCTGATTTATTTATAACTTATAATTAAAAAAAGATAATATCATGGTCAGTACCAATCCGTACAGCAATAAAAACGAAAATGTTTCCTTTGTTAATAATATAACATAATAAATAATATCTAATATTAAGCATAATCAGTTCCACTCAAATTCTTTCAAGCAAAAACTTTATGTAACTATAAATCTTTCAGCATACCCTACAAGTAATCCTTCAAAGTGTGAGGACAAGCCGCAGAACATTCCAGTTGCTAAATTGTTTTCGGCTAGTAAATCAATTTTGGATATGCAACTGTAACATGTTACTTAAACGTGTGTTAAAAAAAATCAAAATTTGTGATATGAGTGGTGTTCTTCAAATAATAAAAGATGTACGGTGGAAAAAGTTGTATGGAAACACGATGCAGCATTTGAAGAAATAAGCGTCAAAACGTTATTATTTAGGTATCAAGGCGGTTCAATATCCAATTCAAATGACACTGAACTGAAGAAGGGACAGATCAGGGACTCTTTAAAATAAGGGGACCCAGCATGTCACAGTCTATCACATAGGAAAAGTGAAGCCTTGTTTTCTGTATATCTCCAAGGAGACCACATAAGTGGGCTGGTACAAGGTTATGTTATATGTCAGTGTCCAACTGCCATCAGGTTTTAGGTGACATGCCAGTGCCATAGATTCCAAAGGAGGCAAAATATTTCCCATCATAATTCACAATTTTTAAGTTTTCTAACTTCCAGATAGTCAGTTAAAGGTAATGCGGCCGCCTGTAGTAGTGCCAATAATTGCAACCAGATTTTTCTTGTCTCACCTTTAGTAATCCTACAATTCCCATTACGTGGGCATTACGTATAAGTAAGCAGTTCAAAACAAAAATGGTATTTCCTAAATATTAAATTATTAAGCAGGTAGCTTCAGTCAGGTCTTTTTTAAACAGTTTTTATCTACAACTATAAGTTTATTTTACGTTTGTGAGGTACCTTGGGAGAAAAATAAAATTACAAAAAAGAGCACCGAGAAAAACTACATGATTAGAACTAAGTACAAGACCTAATCTTATTAGTCCATCCCGAAATCTGTGAAAGTTCTTTGGGTAGATACATTCAACAAGGGAAGAAAGTTCAAGTACGTACCTATTATACCTACATAATATTACAAATGGTTTGAGGAACCTGGTAACAAGGTGCAATAGCGACAAATTCTCAAATAAGCAAAATCGGCACTGACTTACCATACTTATATTACTTAAATTCCTGTAAATAATTGCAGGAAACCAAATTCAAATATAAAATAAATTTGGTTCATTTGGCACTTGCCATATTCTGTGTTTGTTGACAGAACATTGTCAAGTCTAATTTTTAGAAATCATATTAATTTTTACTAACAATCAAAGTACCTGTTATATCCATAGATTCTCCAATAAAATTGCATACTTGGCATCATTGAGACCATTAGAATGGGGAAAGAAACGGCCTCACTTTGGAAAGTATAATCAAAGTCTAGAGAATACTAACTAGACCTTGGTATAATGCTGGGTCCCCTTACTTTAAAGGATCCCTGGCACAGACGACTTATTATCTGGCTTTTACAATAAACTTAAAATATTAAGGAACAATAAAATAAGGGCAAACAAACATACCTACCTGATTTTATTTTTCCTAAACATTAAAAATAGCATTCCAAGTTTTGTAAAATTAATAGATTAAAATGTATTGATTTCTGCAGGAGCGTGCAGTCCATGGAAGCAAGGGAAACAGTGCTTCCCCTAAACCAAAACAATGTAAAATGATAAAATGTAATTTTTGAATTTTAAAACCGGAAGCAATTAGTTTAGTTACCTAGGTATATCAAAAACGCTAAAAAATATCTTATATATCATAAATATATCAAATCTACAATATGTTATGCCTATAGCAAATGCGGCGTTGACTCCGACTGCGCCCATCCTACCGAGCGACAGTACAGTACAATGTAAGCTATGCCGGCCGCTTTTCTGTAGCGTTCGATAGTCGAGAGGTTACTGAATTTTTCACCTCCTAGGTTCTTTGTATAGTTTAGTTGGTTTTGATCTGCGTCGGTGCGTCGCGCGCGTCGTATCTCGGGTGATATGGAAGACAATAATACGGACGTGGACATGCAAATACCGTCAACTTCGGCTGTCGGGAATGACGTTGAAAATGTTAAAGTTGGACAATTATGAAGTAAGAAGAGTGTGTGTGAATGTGTAGTGTATGCCTTAATAATAAAGGGATTTCCAACATTAAACTTTGCGGATAAGCTTCAATTAATTACAAACAGAAGAGCAAAACCCCCTATGAAAAATTTAACCACAAAAATGAATGAATGACTTTCACAGATATCACTGTTGTCTATTGAGAATATACTTCTCCAGAACATGTTAGAGCATCGACGTTTTTATGATGACGTCATGGACGAATTCGCAAAAAGTGATCGAAGAATCGAATTACATTACAAATAGGTAAGTTTTTAAACATTGCTTCCCTTACTTAAAATGTCACCGCACGCCCCTGGATTTTTGCTTCCTTCGCTGTGGGCGCCATTTTACTTGCTTAATATTTCGTTGATAGTTTTAACATTAGGTACTAAATTGGAGATGAAAAATTGATTTGTGGAAAGCATTGCATTTTTTTATTTCACAAAATGACAATTTTCGAGGTTGCCCCTTTTATTTATGGGCTGGACCTAAAAGGCATATTATACAGATTGGTCCAATTTTCTGTAGCAGGACTTTTAACAGTCGATAGGTCCGTAAATGCTTCGATTTAAAGGTATAAGGTGTGTAAATTTCCGAAAAAATATCGATTACTTTGATTAATTTGGTATGCAGCACCACATTATAGGATAGCAGATTTGGTGATAATATGGAAGCCTACAAACAGCGAGTACCTACAAAAGCCAGTTGTGGGTTAATGAAAATCTGAAACTTTATTCCAAAAATTCTGAAAAAAAGTGCCTCTTGGCATTTTTTCTGCCATGGTTGCAATTTTTTGGTGAAATTAAAAAAGAAATCGGGGTAGAACATCAATTTAATTAATGATATTGTCCAAATGGTCCATATTTTGAACATCTACTTTAAATTGTATAGTTAATGATTGTAATTCACAAAGTCTTAATCCCTAATTTAAATTATGTTAATAAGGAGTAACCTACAACTTATTTAAGTAGTGTAATGACACTACTACTGCACTACTACGTCGCACCCCTTTAATTAATAATAATTAAATGAATGTTCTAGTTCGAATTTATTTTTGTATTTGACAAAAAAATGTTATGCAATCCTGGCAGATACGAAAAATGTCAAGACACTTGAGAATGAATCGCTCTTTTTAAAAATAGACAGAAGTTCATAGAAAATACGCTTAAGAGTTATAGTGGTGGTGAAATTAGTAGAGTACACTTGTTAAAATATATTTCTTTTCAGTGTGATCCTCAAAAGAAGAATGAAATATATGTTTAAAATTTAATTAAGTACGTGTTTATTTTTTTTTTGAATAGTACCATGATGGTGGCAGGGCGCACTTATCTGCTTCAATGACTTTCACTTAGCGGTGGCAAAATTACCTGTTCCCATTTAGGCTGCTTTCGGGTTGAGGGCGAAAATACCAATTTTCATTGAGCCTAGTAGCCGGATCGCAGGTCAGAAACTGGACCGGAGGCGAAATTACATGACCCCGATTAATTAATGTTAAAAATTCGAATAAATCCTAGTATTTTAAGTTTTTTCTCAAACTTTCGTTAAATACGTTATTTGGAAGTTTAATGAAATAACTACAGTCAACAATTAATTTATTATACCCCGGATAAGAATGAACAGCATGGGGATCTTGCAAACGGTGAGAGATAGAACAACGGTTAAATGGGAAAAAAGTTGGCCAATTTTAAGGTAAATAGAATGGTATAAATAGGTTTCTAATATATTGTTTTGTTCTTGAGTTATTTTGAAAACAGAAAAATTTTGCGTTTTTGATTTTATTTTTTCTGAAGTTGTTATCGCAGATAGAAAAAAAGAAAACACTTTCTTATGGCACTTTTTAACGGGCTTTGAGATGGCGTTTTTAGATTTGTTCTACAACATTTCCTTTTTGAGAAACCATCTTCAACTTTATTTTTTTAAATACGGACCTGGATTTTTTTTTGCAGATTTTGGAAGCACTTTTCATTTCAAATACCATGATGTATGACACGAAGTATTTTTCAAATGTTTTGAGACAATTATACTGAAAATTTCAGGTCGACAAGGTACAACCAATAAAACACAAGCATTTCTTAACGTTGCCATGGCAACTTGTGTATTTTTTCGGAAATCACCCTCCCATAAGCACCTAGCTGTAAGATTAATAAGTGGAAATCTCCCCCCTATACAACAATAACACCAGTCACCATATGTCACCAATTTAATTGTATTTTCAAATAGTTTTGACATGAAATTTTCGTACCAAATCTCCTGCGAGCATGAATTAAAATTCCGGAATTTTTTTCTCGGTTGCGAATTTTTTAAGAAAATTCGCACCTCGAAAAAAGTTTCCGGAAATAATTCATGCTCTAGGGAGATTATAAGTGAATAGTATATTTATTACACACCGAGGTGGGAAGTGTTTCATTACTGTCGAGAGATTAAATAGTTAACCGAGGTGCGAAGCGCCGAGGTTAACTTTATCTCGAGACAGTAATAAAACACGTCACCGAGGTTTGTATACTATTTTATTTACAACCATCAATATTTTGTAAACTTTCCACCCGGGCGGGAGGGCGGATAGTAAAAGTCAAAAAATTGACACTTTCAAACTTCTAAAAAGTCAGAAATGTCAACATTACATACATGGTTGTAAATAAAATTATTTTTCCCATTAATTTTTTTCTATTCCGACCTTACGGTTTATTTTTACTTCAAAAACTTAATATTTTTAAATACGGTCCTATCTGGTAAGTGTTTTCCCTCGTGTTTTCCTCTGTTATTGTACAGCAAACAGTGTCGCATTGTATTTTGGAGTAAATTCTTCGCTTTTTCTAATTCTGAGAAGAAAGCTTTAAGCCAATGAAACCAATAACTTTTGCCATTATTTATTAATTGCAACAATACATTCATTCGGCCTCTACACTATTTCTGTGACGCAAGATATAACATGCTAACATGTTAAATTTGTCGTCATTTGAAAAAGCACCCTCCATTTCTAATAATACAAATCATGGCCTCCTACGATTAACGGCTCCCTTCGGCGTCCTTTCTTTGAAGGGAGCCTTAATAGTAAAAGGCCATAAACTATATGATACAGTAGGAGGGAGTTTGCATTTTGGGCACCAAGGCAATAAATGGACTAATCCAAGATGCATTTTGGGCACCGACCCAAAAGGTCCTCGTTACAAAAGTTGCATTTTGGGCACCGAGCCTCTTATTTTTACCTGTACGTTCAACGGTCAATTAAGTTTAGGTACTTATAGGTAGTTACCTAAGCAAAGCTTATTATTCATCATTATTGCCTCGTGGTTGTGCTCTCCTGGATGTTTAGTTATTACGATGTCCTTTGATGACCCGAGGGTATGTACCGTTTCTTTGCACTGACGATTTGTACACCTCCAAAACTTTTCACTCGTAGACTTTAAGTCTTTAGTAAAACTAGATTCAAAATTATCAAACACTAACATTAGTTTCCCTCGATTACTGGAAATTATTTTGGTTTCCATTGCAACTATACACGATACGCGCTATAACAATGTCAATAACCAAACAATAATAAAATGTGTTTCATTTTTGCAGGGCCTTATATAGGTTACATCCATTAATAATTTTAATTTTATTTTATTACTCTAGCTACTTAAATCTGATTTGAACCACCCTTTGGGCCTCAGTGCCCAAATTGCAGTTTTCATAAACCCTCGAAACTGACCGCAAAGTCCGCAAAGAGGAAAATACCTGTTTGGTGCCCAATTTGCATGCGCCCCAGTGGGAGTTATGATAAGTGACAAGGGGTTGGTTTCGTTGTTTCAAAGCCTTCTAGGTGGAGGATTTTTATTTATTTTTTATTATCGTGTATGACTGTTATTAGTCTTTGCCGTCCTTTTTTTGGTTCTCCGATTGAAAGATAAGTTGGAAGTTAAATTGTTGACAATACTGATTAATATTTAGACTTCTTATTATTAAATACAGGGCCGCATTAGAAAAAATGAATGAAAAAAAGGAATTTTCAGCACAATTGTCTCAAAACATTTTTAAAATATTTCGTGTCATACATAATGGTATTTGTTATGAAAAGTGCTTTCAAAATCTGAAAAAAAATCCAGGTCTGTATTTAAAAAAATAAGTTGAAGATGGTTTCTCAAAAACGAAATGTTGTAGAACAAATCTATCTGTGATAACAACTTCAGAAAAAAATAAAATCGAAAACGAAAAATTTTACTTTTTTCAAAATAACTCAAAAACGAAACAAGATATTAGAAATCTGTTTATACCATAACAATTGCGGGGCCATCCCAACTAAATATTCCATAATAATACCACTACTTGAAATCTGAGCAGTATCGTGGTATATTTTCTTTCTCGTTTGCTCATGTCCAGCAATATCTCTCTATCTTTAACCACCAATTCGTACACCTTCACAGATCCAAGTGTCTTCGAAGTAGTTCAGTACTGGTAGCCATAGATTTTAATTTTGTCTGCAATCGCAACTGTCAAAAAGTTGGTCAAAGGCATCCACATCATCCGGAGGAACAAAAGCTAATTCTGGTGACAGTCTAAGTTATAAAGGAAATTCTAAGTCTTCAGTGTATCTTTTTTGTAACCCTGCCTGCTGAATTTGCCTCCACATGCACGGTGTAAAGTGAAACAACATCCTCATACTCTGGAATGTGGAAATTTTTGGTTGAAAGCATTGCTTTCTCAAAATGCACCATAATAGAAGAAGGTCGAAGGCTTGGACCAAACCGCTTAGTCCAGCTAATGTTAGTGCTTTAAGAACGCATACGTAGATGGATTTATATTTGTTGGGAAGAAGTGCGAAAACAGTTGGCATACCTATACCAAACATTTATTGAACTCCATGTACCTATGGTGTATAATTGATGGAATGTGGGTGTGATGTGAATGCGGCGAATGTGCCATCAGCATACCAATGGTTGCAACGTTCCATGAAGTCTAAATTATCTAAACTGTGTTGAAAGTAAACAACAAAAGTATATTCGAACTTCACCAGGGCCAATGTCAAACAAAAGAAATTGTTCACCGTGTATTGTAGCCGGAAAATGCAGATCTGTTAAATTTCTGAGATTTGTTGGGACATTTTTTGAGACTTTTCTTCATCGGTGAACTGTTCTCTTCAAGGCACTTATGGGCGTCAGCTGAGCGGAGACTGATGGAGGGAAGTAGTCCAAATAAAATTTTCTTTCGACTGTTAAGTCCTGCTACAAAAAAGTTGGCCACCCTGTATAAGCTAATGCATCGAAAATAGCTTTTTTATACATTATTTAATAATTTATGAGCATTTGGTTCATTGTCTGTAATTAAATAATTACTTTTGTTTCACTTTGGATTTTGGTTGCTAAAGTCAGGGTTTATGTATAGGTAGCTAGACTTGAGCCGGCCTTAAGCTGCGTATCCACTGAGCGAGGCTGCCTCGCGAAGCGGCCTCGCGAGGCAGCCTCACCGATGTTTGCGCATGTGGTGATATTTTGTGTTGAGCAAGAGGAGACGTCGAGGCAAGGTGAGCCCTCAGTACGTGCGAGGCAGCAATATACAGGGTGACATAGAAAAAAGTACATTACATAGTGCCACACCATAGAGGACACTAAAATAAGAAAAAAAGTTCCTATGAACATGGGTCCGCAAGGCCTTCGGTTAAAAGATACAAGTTGTCTTGAATTGTAACTTTTTTTGTGTTGTTTTTTACGAATATCTTTAGCCAGAGACGCAAGAAATGGATAAAATGTGGTATACAGTTTTTTTTATCATGCTAAATTCAAATACGCTCTACAATACAGGGTTCCATCTCTATTGAATCGGTCCTAACTTTTTTGCTACACAGTGTATGTTATTTTCGACTGAAAAAATGTTATCCCATCTTTTATACTTACGAAAGGTATACCTTGTCCAAGTCGCTAGAAGCAATGGTTCCAGTACAAATGCATCTAAAGCCGACAATGCATGCAAATTACTTATTCAAAAAGCATCAAAGTAACCTTTGCAAAAACAATGATAAGTAACAATGAAATAATGTGTCATAATGTAAGTAACAATGAAATAATGTATCATAACGACACTTGTCAAACTAATTTAATAATTGTTATTAGGTAGTAGGTATTTTGTGTTCTTGTTTAAGTTTTTTATTGGTTTTCTCTTTGATGATTCAAAATTGATTTCAAAAATGGTTCACTATACTTTTGAAGAATACAGGGACATGATTATGTGTTACGGCGAAGCTAGATCAAATTCTTACGAAGCTCAACGTATCTATCGAGAAAGATATCCTTTAAAACAAGTTCCTAATGTTCGAACATTTATTGATGTGCATAGGCGTTTGGGAGAAGATGGCTGTTTTAGAAAACCAAAAGTGAATAGTGGGGTTTCCAGAACTCGTCGCACTGTGCAAAACGAAGAAACTGTTTTACGAATGGTAGAAAATAATCCGAGAACAAGCACCAGGAAAATAAGTTCAGCGGTGCGAAACGTTAACCGTGAATCAGTTAGACAAATTTTCAAAGAACAACTTCTTCGCCCATACCATTTCCAAAAAATTCATTCACTATTGCAACATGACTTTTTTCCTCGTGTACAATTTTGCGAATGGTTGCAAAACCAAAGACAAAACATTATTTCATCAATTTTGTTTATTGACGAAGCTGGTTTAATCGTGAGGGTATTCTGAACCTACATAACATGCACTATTGGAGTGATGAAAATCCTCATCAAACTGTAATTCGAAGTCACCAATATGGGTTTTCTATTAATGTGTGGGCAGGTATAATCGACAATTACTTAATTGGCCCATTTCGATTGCCCAATCGATTGACAGGTGCACTGTATCGAAATTTCTTGGAGAATGATTTAAACACATTATTAGAGGATGTCCCATTGGCCATTACTGGAAGAATGTATTACATGCATGATGGGGCGCCAGCTCACTTTTCTCGAGTGGCAAAGAAATATTTGGACAGGAGATTTGGAAATACGTGGATTGGTCGAGGAGGGCCTGTACCCTGGCCAGCTCGTAGTCCCGACCTTAATCCCCTCGATTTTTCATTTTGGTGATTTATGAAAAATGAAGTTTATGCTGTAGAAATACATAATGAAGCACAGTTATGGATAAGAATTATGGAATCGGCAGATAGATTTCGTAATGACCCAGGAATATTTCAAAGATGCCGTCAATCATTAAGAAGAAGAATGGAAAAATGTATTGAAGTACAAGGGCAACAATTTGAACATCTAAAACCTTAACGTTTTGTTTTAATTAATCATATTTTTCATCCTACCATTACAATTTAATTGTTGAAGTATTTATCATTGTTTTTGCAAATAAATAAAAAAAATGCAATTCAACCCCGTATCTTTTAACCGAAGGCCTTGCGGACCCATGTTCATAGGAACTTTTTTTCTTATTTTAGTGTCCTCTATGGTGTGGCACTATGTAATGTACTTTTTTCTATGTCACCCTGTAGAGTTTCCATCGTTATTGCTCTGAAAAAAAAATGCTCTTTCCTCCTGAAGCTATTGCAAGTTTTTCTTTTATTGCGTGACAATTATAAAGAGAAAAAATAAAGAACGCCGAAAGCACCGTTGGTGGGTAAAACAAATGTTCCGTAAACGGCTTCAATATGGTAATAGACAATATGGCTTATGAATCTGTTAAAGAGACTATAAGAAATTTTACTAGGATGACAACAACGGAATTTGAATATTTAGCCAACGTGATTAGTTCGATTAACTCAATAAGGCACTTGTCCTGATCCATGCGAGGCAGGGTAAAATAAAAAAAAAACACGTACACACTGCGCGTCCGACTAGCTTCGATCGTGACCAAAAACCGACTGAAATCGGCTCGAGGCGAGGCAGCCGCGCATGCTCGCGAGGCTGCCGCGCAATATAGCGAGGCACAGGTATCCACTGCGCGAGGCTGCCTCGCGAGGCCGCTTCGAGAGGCAGCCTCGCTCAGTGGATACGCGGCTTTAGAAGAACACCGGGAAGCCATTATTAGATAGTTGCGCAGTAGAACATGTTAGCTCCACCCTTAGCAACCAGGGTATTTGCATGGCACCGACGGGCATCATTGGCGTATCCCTATGCTAGCGATAAAAATGTTAATTATAAAACTATGTATTTTTCTATAAGCGTATTAGTATAGGTATACATAAAAATACCTGTCAAGGATTAATAAATTTAATAAATATAATTACTAAACTTATATTATCTAGGTACATTATAATATTATTTGTTATTTGTGAATTTTTTTTCATTCTATACTGAATCTATAATGTGTTTTGCATAACTTTCGTTTACCTAGAAACAAAAAATGAAAATCCATATCGGGAATTCTCTAGTGGAATTTGTAATCCGTTTGCGGCTTCTATTGCCATACATTTTTTTATGTTATTAATGACTCCCTCGAATACCAGTTGTTTTCGGAGGAATTTTCATATTGTTACCACTAAACGCTAGGTAGAAATTTCACTAGAAACACGCACAGAGGTCGGTTACCAAATGAAACATCTTATGTTATATTTCCATTTATAAAGTAGAGATCGATACAGCAGAATTTGACTGAAATCGTGAAAGTGTCGGGTAGGTCCGTCGTAAATTATTATTTAAACCTAGAAGACCAGCACCCTACTTTATATTATTTGAAATATTATAACTTTAAGCTCTAATAAATAAAAAGCTATTGTTGACATAAAATATGTGGCGACAACCCGACATAGCTTTATTCTATTACAATTTTATTATTTTTACATTTCTTTATTGCATTTTATATCCCAAAGTTTACTCTGAAAATTGCCATTAGCATAATTATTATTGTATTAACAACCAGTGTTATAGGGATTTCCAAAATGCAAATTTAATATCTGTAATCCAGTAGTAATTATTTCTTTCTCCAAATAGCATTAAATATTATTGAATGGAAAATTCCCAAACAGTTAAATTCTTATGATTCTGTAAATCCAAACCCAAAATGGCAGGTAAATTCAGACCCAGGAGCGACGATGCAGTGAGACAATTAATAAACAGTTTTGGTAGTTTATTAATACTATAGGTCTACAAAAATGTTACAATTTAAAAATTACCTAGTTATCTAACATTCTACATACATTCAAAATGCAAAACAAGAATATAAATAACTTGAATTTTCAATGGTTTGGACGCACTAATTTCGCACGCCGCTGGGTTGGTTGGTACGTAAAATTCGAAGGCGGTTCTAACTCGGTTGGCGCAAGCCACGATGACGTAGGGGTGTTCTTCTTAGAACGGCTCAACTTTACCCGTAACCAGTGATTATAGTATTGTATAATAATTACTAACGCAACCGAGTAAAACGTTTAATAGATTAAGTGACAAAAAAATCTTAAAAAAAAGTGTAGTGGAATTAAATATTATTTATTTTAATTCTTAAATAATTTTTTTAACATATGTAGCAAAAACAACAATTAATGCCTATCATTTTTGGATATTGTAACCTTGCGATAAATAATAAGCATTTATTCTTACGTAATAGTACAGGGTTATTGGTAATTCCATGCATTGCTTTGGAGATGTGATAGGGGAGGAGGTAAGGAGCATTATGCAAAACTCAACAGTTTTTGAGGTATTTCAATTTTTCTTAGACAAACAAAATCTAAGAACTTTTTTAAAATTTGATACCTTCTGGATTACTTGCCCAACACTGCGGTCTTATGTTTGGAATGAAAAAAGTCCGGAAACATTTAGATCATAGGAAAATTTTAAATAAAAAGTTGGCAAAAATATTTAAAAAATTGAGTTTTGCATAATGGGATTAAAGGATTAAATTTACTCCTTACCTCCTCCCCTATCACATCTCCAAGGGAATACATCGAATTACCAATAACCCTGTATAACACGAGGTGACTACATCGGTAACCAGTAACTATCAACCACTTTACTCATTCCAGCAACTACTTCTGCAACATTTTACTGTCATTTTTCCATATTGCCAACTTATTTATTTAATATTTAAACTTTTTTCTTGTGTTTAATAATAGAAACGATTTGTGATTTTAGTATGCTAGTGTCGATATTACTAGGTAAATGATTGTGCTCTTCGCTCATCCTTACAGTTGACCCAAATGTGGTGAGCCTGGCACGGCATTTCATTTTAGTTCTACAAACGCACTCCCAATATGTCCGATCCGTTTGCTTAAAATGAATTTTGAAAATATAGTTCTTGAAGATCAATTGTGGGTTCTTCCTTGCTGCGCAAAAGAAGATTTTTCCTAAAATATTGTTAATTTTAGGGGTGATCCACATTATGGGTACAGTCCGTGCAATCTAAGCTGCCATTCGAGAACCTCAGTCCAAGTACGCTTATGGATCTCTGGCGCTTAGATCGAGGTTTTCGCGTGTCAGCTTAGAGTGCACGAACTATACGACCATAGTTCGTCATTAGTTTTAGTCACGGTCCAGTCAAGTCCAGTAAAGTGCAACCCCAATACCTACCTATAGAAGAATATATAGTCTGATTTTGGTAGGTATCTATACTTTTACTGGAAATCAATTTCGTACGACAGCTCAAGAAACGTATATGCAATAAAACGTAGATATCTTACATAAATTATTTCCCTCATACTGCTTGCATCCAATAAGGTAGCTCCTTCCATAAAAATCCAACCAATCATATGACTCTGCTAGCGATAATTGCACTTGTGCAAATTATCGCGGTAATTAATTGCACTTGTGCAAATTATCACTTCGTTGCTTAGCAACCGCGAATCTGTTGGATACAAACACGTACCTACGATTGTGTGTTTCACACTGTTCTAAATTATGCAGTTTATAAATGATGTTGCGGTACTATTAAGCATTGTATCAATGAATTTATATAACTTTTACATTGCTAAATTTTTGTTATTGGACCTCCGTCTCCGTTTAAATTTATGACACATTCAGAAAATAAACCAACGCTGACAGGATGTAGGTATAATCGCATTTGCCTTGGATATCCAAGCGTCACGTTTGTTTACTCGAACGCTACAGTCGAAGCTGGCAATAAACTCATTCAAAATGAATCGTTTTGGAAATGTAAACATAGAAAAAATTAATACAGAAATTATTAAATCGTATTCGAGAAATAATCTCGACAAATACCACTCGTGCCGGAAATTTTTCTAGATAATTTTATTCTCAAGCCCATTAGCAAAACCACTCGTACAAATTGGGCTTTTAGTTTCAGAGATAAAATCCCTCGAGCTTCGCTCTCGAGATTTTATTAGAAAATAAAAGACCAATTTATACTCGTGATCTTTCTAGGCAAAATAGAAAAAGACGAGGATTTTTGCACCTGCACGAATGCATTTTGTTAAAAAAATATTACTTAGCATTGTGTTTTTTTTTCACAGGAAAAATTAGATGCCCATTTGACAAGACTATTTCATGAGTAACAGATTATTCTGCATACACATAGCTTACAAAACATACTACCGTTGACTGACGTATTAATAAAGACAGCTCACGGCTGTCATGTTTGACAGTTCTCTGGCTAACCATGCGCTTCCCGGAGACAAAATACAATGCAACATACATTGTTGACCATAGGTGCCATCTATTTTCCAGGACATGAAGCATAGCCGTGAGAAGTCTTATTAATACGTCAGTCAACGATTCTACCTATTATACAACAGATGTCAAGTTTTGCCGCGGGTAAACTCGAAAAAACTGCTGACAGGTGCTGTCATACAGTTTTTCGATCTACAAACCATTTGTAATTCAAAATTGGGCTTTGTGATTGGTGGAAATTAAGACGAGGGAAATAGTCACACAAAATGATGTGTGTGTTTTGTTCGAATTTCGACTTGTTTTCTATCGCCATATGAGGCCATGAGAGGGTTAGTCGGCATCAAAAGGAATACATAGGTAGGTCCATCGAAGCGAATGTAATGGTGTACATCCATTAATATTTTCCACCAACTGCTAAGGATAAATTGGCTCTACTTCTACTTAGTTAAATAAATAAGAATTGGGCCAATTGGGAATTTCTGAAATAACACTTCACTGGTCTAAGAATATAGTAAGAAGCAAGATAAACCTTAATTTTTAGATTAGATTAATGAGCTTCCAAGAAGTCCGAACTCTTTTAGATATTATCAATTTGAACGTGACAGCAGAGCATGTACAGGGTTATCCACACAACATTCTATTTAACTTGTTTTTGAATTTAGAAATAAGTTGTAAATATGGGAATTGTAAATTTTCTTGGGATTTCAGATATGTATTCATAAAAACAATAATTGAATGTCGCGTTTCGGTAATACAGACCAAACTTATGTTTTCTTTAATGTAACATCCTGTACATTATTGAAATTTCGGAATCTACGCTTCATTCCGATTCCAACGGTCATTTTGTAATGATCCAAATAAAAAAGTTAAGTTTGATATTTCCGGTGCAGGCAGTGGCGGCTCGTCCATAGGGGGTATGGGGCTTCGGCCTCCCAGTAGAACATGGGGAAAAAAATTTAGTTCCGCGACTGCTACATTCTTTAATTTGCTTCTTTGTTAATGTTCCTTGTTCCTTCCCCGCTATTTATACTATTATATTTACTATTCTTTACAAATTAGCCCAACGCCTGTACTGCCCTGTACCCTGTTCAGGCGGGCACAGGCGTTGCGGCTAACCTCCTGACTAGCCGCCATTGTACACCGCCCGGGCGTAGTTCTGTTTCGGCCGCTACGCCGTTAGTGGCACTCCAGACTCCGCGGGCGTACCTCGCGACCTCGGGTTCTCGTTCTTTCGTTCTTGCATTCTATTGTATAAACAAAATGAAGAATAGCGTACAGGACATTTTGGAAGAAAACTTTTTAAGACTTTCATTATCTGAAAAAGTTGAAATAAAAACTCTTGGCAGGCCAACTCCAGATTTACAATTAACTCAACCGGATAAAAATGCAAACGGCAATTATACGCGACACTTTTCTAGAAGTACGTACGACAAGAACAAGTGGATATCTGGGTGCGACAAATTAAATGCAAAAGGCACTGTTTTGTTTTCCCTGATACTGCTTTATAAAGAAGGAATGGGAATCGATAAGACATGGACTAGAATAGCATTCAAAGATTTAAAACATTTAAATAAAAAAATAAAAAAACACGAGCTTTCTATTCAGCACATGAATTGTTCCACAGAACTAGCATTTTTAGGCAAAGTTAGTATTGCCGCTCAGTTAGATTCCACGTACCGGCAAAACATTATTCAATATAACGAAACCGTGGATAAAAATAGATATATTTTAAAAAGAATAATAAACTGCATACAATTTTGTGGCAAACTATAATTAGAGTTGTGAGGGCACGACGAAAAAAAAAACTCTCAAAATCGTGGGATTTTTCGAGAATTAATCGATTTTACATCCGAGTTAGATTAGATATATCTCGGATTATACAGGGTGATTTATTCATAAATACATTAATTTTAACCACGTCATCAGGGAGGTACATATATACCGAAAACGCAAAAAAAAAAATTTTTGCTGCATGTTTAAATAATGGGGCAATTTATCCCAAATCCCGCGTAACGAGGCGCACCTGAACGCATGTGGCTACGACGTTATGCTGCAGCACATGGCACCGGCCGCGACGTTGCCATTATTTATTGATAATTTAATTACGAAAAAATATTCAGTTTATGAATTATTTACCTAGTTGATATGCCAATAACAGGGTGTTAGCACACCTTGGACTTGGCGTGTTCAGCATCTAACTCGAGAGACCCTTATCACTACACTTTTCACAGCACCCGCTATAACAATACAAAAGGCCTTCACAATGACACGCACAAAACGCACTCAGTGTCTACAGAGGGTGGAAAATACTGAAACCTCAAAAGACTGAAACTGTCTCCGAAATTCGCTAGATTTTGAGATTTAAGACAAAAGTTTTATTAAAAAGAACGCAGGCGTCCCATCCGCATTCCACAATCATTATTTATTACGTCAAACTTGTCATTGTCAAGGATCTGCTGCCGGTTTCTATTGTATGTGGCGCCATCTCGTTGGTATTAACGTCGCCGAATCTGTGGTTGAGCTCTCAGTCACCCTCTGTGTGTTCAAAACCGAAAGTCTACAGCGCGCTTTATGACACGGTAACTAGCGAACCTTTCTAATAGATGGCAGCACGTACTACAGAAACCAGAGTTGCCTACATTCTGTAGGTATATTCGGTACTCTTTGTGCAACATTTTTGCTTTTTTACCAAAACGGTTCTCTAGACAAATGCGGAAATGATAGACATAATAATGATCCTTCATGGAGAATGCCTGCAGAATGTCAGTCAAGCTACCGCGGAACTATTTAGAAGCGCGCCACCTATCGGCAGGTAGCGAAACTAAGTACGAAACCACAACGACGTTTCATTACGGGAATGCTTTCTACGAACGAAGTAGTGTCAATGAATGCGACATGGGACATAACCTTTAAAAATATCCAAACCAAAATACGGAGAATGTGCACTGTGAAATACGGGAAACAATAACATCACATGTGCGATTAGTGAGGCGGAGTGCGAGAAACGAAAGGAAATTCACAGTGCACTCTGCAGAAACTTGGCAAGGATCAATGCCGCAAACACCAACGCGCCGCGTGCCGGAAATTCTCGGCCACGGGCAATCGCCAAGCTCCTTTTGCGGAGTTCGGGCTACACACATCCTCCTACTCCTACTAACGACTGCACGACAAGGGTTGTGACAAACAGAAGTCAAGAAAGCTAAGGACTTTTAGCAACCCATCATCCCTAACTCGCTCAGAAATAATACTAAGACTCGGTAGGTTACACATCAGGCTATACCCGGTAACATACCTAACGGCAGGAAAAGAAACTAGAAAAAGCTGTAAAGAGGACCACCCCCACGGAAACGATTCTATTGCAAATATGGATCCCTAGTAACAATGAAAAGCAAACATAACGAGAAATAAAGGAATGAGAAGTGTATCGTTGGTGATGGTAACCAACTTAAGCGGAAAGTAAGGTAATTTTAAGCAACTGTATCCCAGAGATGTTGGCTAATTTTGACGTTCTTATTTCAGAGGAAGCAGAACAATCACAGAACACAACTACTTACTCTAGGAGCGTCTTGGTGTAGTAAAAAGGATTATCAGTGAACTAGTGAGCGGAAATATTAGTGCCCCAAGCGAAAGTGAGTGAAGTTCGTTTTATCGAGAAAAAATCGTCTTCAGTGGTGTCGAGGTCCACGAAATCATGTAAGCCCCCTAGTTGAGTAGGTACCTACTTAATAAAGCATCCAAAAATCAAAAGGTCACGTAAGCAGTCGTTTCATTTATTTTTCTCGTTGGCATTTATCCCTTAAGGCTCGCCTTAAGGTGTCTCAGGGCAAAACTAAGCGTTACAAGAGGTAAGCGTTAACATTTGTCCATAATTTCCGCAAGCATTTGGCGGAACATTCGCCTACAATACAAATAATTATGTACTGAAAACATTCCTTTAAATTTACGAAAGTTGCGTACATCTGGCAACAATGTTGACGCGCGCAACGGCAAGCGTCGTCCGATGCCTCATGCGCCCTGAAAGCAATCCAGTGGCAGCCGTAAATAGAGGGCCAAATAGGTAAAAATGCGGTTTAGAAAAAAAATAATTCCGGCTTTAAAAAAAAGTTGGAATTTTTTTAATTGCGATTTCGCATTCATAGTATTTTTCCCTACCCACTGTTAAAATTAATGTAGTTATGAATAAATCACCCTGTATTATGAAAGAACATTTAAAAAGTTCTACAGTATTCAAATGGTAATGATATTTAGATATTTAGATAGTGGTAAGTGGTAAGTACCTATCTACTTATTAACTTTTTCTTTGGAAAACGGGAATTATTGTTTTATGCACTTTTTTACTTTTTATATTAATTATGCAAACATAAGTGATTTCTACTAATAAGAAAAAATTTAAAAAGCCCATGCCGAAAGTAGGTACCCACCTCCACCTCGGTGCCCCCTATTTTTTACGAGAGGCTAAAACCCACTTTGCGTTCCACGTTTTCATTGGTCGACTCGAAAGAAAGATTTGTGCCGTGTTTACGTCCAGCCCGGCCGCTGTTTTCGGCGCGCGCCAAATGTCGGGCGAAAACAGCGTTTTACATGTTGCAAAAGGTGCAAAATAGGGTGGTGATCAGTTTGAGCTAAATTCATATCGATTATAGAGGTCAGATTCGTGTTCAGGGACCTCGAAAATGGGGGGTACCCAAAATTTCAAGAAAATCGGGGGGTGCATACAGTATGTTCCATAATTACCATATGTTCTTCAGATGAGTGATTAACTAAGCCATTATTATGCTGGAAGGAACTATTGCAATGTGATTCTAAACAACTTCACAACCGTACAATGTTCAAATTCATGTAGGTAACCTTGAGTCGACCAATGAAACGCAAAGTGGGTTTTAGCCTCTCTTTATTTTTTTAATTGACGCACGAGTGTGTTCTTTTCAAAACGTAGCCCCACGAGCAGCCACTGGGTGCAGGGCAAAATGATCATGAACGTTTTAGGGCACTGTTTTCGTTTCTTTCCGAGATGAAGGGTGAAAACATGAAAAATATAAACTTTGAACACCCTGTATTGTTAAAACTGCTAGAGTAAACATATTACATCGGAATCGAAAAATATATAGGGTGTTTCATTAAAAAAACTAAGTTCGGTCTGTTTATCTCCGAAATGCGACATTTAAGTGTTTTTTTGAATACATATGTGAAATTGCAGGAAAACTTTCTAAAATTTTCATATTTACAACTTTTTTCAAAGATTGGCCGATTTTCAGAAAAAAAATTCTGCCTGTAGTGACTCGAAGAGCTCTACATTTTGGGTTTTAATTTTTTGAAATAATTACCCCTATTCCATGGCCTGTCATGAAAATAAGACACCCTAAAATAACAAAACCACATTAGGCATTTCTTTAATGGGCAGTGCCATCGAATTGACTATAGTTTAAAACCCTTTATACAAAATTTCAATACTCTAGGTTATACAAGGCGTTCACCAAATGGGTTCAAATTTCGACAAAAATGAATATTCCAGAGTACCTACACTGTATTAACCACTGGATATAATTTTTGGCATCTTTTTTGGCGAATCGATTAAGTTTGGCCAAAGGTATTATCCTACATAGTTTAGCTCATACAGGGTGCCGTAAAAAATCTAATACTGGCAAAAAAATCATTTATTGAAAAATATATTTAAATAAAAACTCGGGTTTTTACATTAAGCGCCAAGGTAGCTGTTAAATATATAAACAATACCGTTTTTGTTTTCATGGCACGCCTGATTTGGCCGATATGTTTCAATAACTTACTTAATAAAGCAGTGATGTAGAATGGTACCTCCAATAATTGTAAGTAAGTGTTAAAATGAAATATATTTTTTCTAAGGGAGACTGACAGAATGCAGTGAACTCCCCATTGTTATTTAAATATATATTTTTAAAATGTTTTTATCGTCAAATATTATTTTTTTACGGACACCTTCTAGGAGCTAGACTGACTATACTATATAAAATAATACCTTAGGCAAAGTTTAATCTACTTACGAAAAAAGATCAACAAAGTATGCCCCTGTGGTTTATACAGGGTACTCCGGAAAACCCATTTTTTCGAACTTTGTCTCCATTTGGTAAACGCCTTGCATAACTTAGAGTATGGAAATTTTGCAAAAAGGTTTTGAAATATGGACAGTTCGATGGCACTATCCATTTTAACATATATCGTTTAATTACAGTATTCCAAGGAATACGCCTGGTTCAAAAAATTATACCCCACAATGCAGATCTCTTCGAGTGTACTATACCTAAGCCGAAAAAGAATTTTGAACATGGGAGAATATTTCGAAAAATACGGAATTGTCTCAACTAAAAAAAAACTGTGTATACACCAGCAAGCAAAAATGTTTAAGTGGGATTACAAGAATAATGGTAAAGGGCAGATTATGGTCGACAAATTGAAATTTAAAAAAAATTCTAATGCCAAATAAAATTCGTTATAATCAAGCAACACAACACAATAACCTTAACAAATTGAAGAACTTAATCTTTTTTAATCCTCTCAAAGATAATTTTTATTTATATAATTAATATTTATAACTATAACGAGATGAATTCTGGTATGTTCCTGATTAGTTGAGTATAATTTAAAGCTGAAGATGTAGCATTAGAGAAGAAAAAAACGTATACTTTTAGGATCCAAGAACTTTATGTTAATGTTAAGCTTCATTTAACAAAGACAAAAAGAAGTTCAACTGGCTCAACGACCCAATTTGGGCTCGAACTATGGGAAACTCCGCTGGCCAGCGTGATTAGAAAACAATGAACATTAGGGACTGGCAGGCCTACCTAGGCGTTTGTAACAAAATATAATTTTATATCCCGACTTAGGAGGAACTGGTAACCTCTGCAGTGGATTTAGTAAGAAAGCTGGTGACTTCAGTTTTAGACACACTGAAGAAAAATCAGAGGTATACCTCAAATACTGAATGTTATTCTGCATATCAAGATGACCAAGCAAAACGAGACAATACTGTTACTAAGAGCTTATTAAAAGCATGTGATAGTACTTCTCAAATAATATGAGCGGAAATGATGTGATAGTACTCCTCAAATAATATGAGCGGAAATGATGTGATAGTACTCCTCAAATAATATGAGCGGAAATGATTGCCATAAATATATACATACACACTGAATATGATGGGAGTGTCAAATGTTATAAGAAAGATTATTATGTTGCTTGGTTGGGGAAGTAATGAAGCTTGAAACGGGAAGAAGTTGGATAAAGCTGTAACAGGAACACTTACTGAATATGACAGCAATTAAATGATTACAATATTATGGGTGATTAATTGGGAAATCCCGAAACCGGAGATTGGGGATGTTGAATTTTTTTTTATTTTCCTAATAATTTGATGAATAAAATTTATATGCTTGTGTTTTTTTTTTTGGGATAGCCAATAATAATTTTTTTCTCATAAGGCATCCCAAAAAACTCAAGTTTCCGGCCATATTTTTTTCTTGCCCACGTCGAACACATTTTTATAAAGAATATGAAAGAGCGTCTCTTTCAACGCAAAAATATGTATCCTTATTTAATTTCAATATTCTTAACTGTCCTCGACATTTTTGCCCTAACCAGGTTATTACTCAATATTATTAATATCCTAATAATTGCTTTTAGTCGCCTTACTGCCAAAAATATATTCAGAATCAGAAACTAATATCAACCTCAAAGATATTTTTGGGAGACGCATAGGGGATGTAGTAATATAGAAAAACCTGCGGTGACAAACGACAGTTGCGCCGCAAAAAAAATCCCAAAAACCCTATTTTCGGGCAAATCAATGTTAATCTCAAAGATATTTTTGGAAGACGCATAGGGAATGTAGTAATATAGAGAAAAACCCGTAGGGGGTGCCGTGACAAACGACAGTGTCGTCGCAAAAAAATACCAAAAATCTTTATTTTGTGTAATCTTAATTCTTAATCTCAAAGATATTTTTGGGAGACGCATAGGAGATATAGTAATATAGAAAAACCCTGTAGGAGGTGCTGTGACAAACAACCGTGGCGTCGCAAAGAAATCTCAAAATATTATTTTTGTGTAAATCAATCTCGGTCTCAAAGATATTTTTGGGAGACGCATAGGGGATGTAGTAATATAGAAAAACCTGTAGGAAGTGCCGTGACAAACAACCGTGGCGTCGCAAAAAATCCCAAAAATCTTATTTTCGTGTAAATCAATGTTAATCTCAAAGATATTTTTGGAAGACGCATAGGGAATGTAGTAATATAGAGAAAAACCTGTAGGGGGTGCCGTGACAAACGACAGTGGCGTCGCAAAAAAATACCAAAAATCTTTATTTTGTGTAATCTTAATTCGTAATCTCAAAGATATTTTTGGGAGACGCATAGGAGATATAGTAATATAGAAAAACCCTGTAGGAGGTGCTGTGACAAACAACCGTGGCGTCGCAAAAAAATCTCAAAATCTTATTTTTGTGTAAATCAATCTCAGTCTCAAAGATATTTTTGGGACATTGGCATCGCAAAAAAACTCAAAAATCTTATTTTTGTGTAAATCAATCTTAATCTCCAAGGTATTTTTGGAAGACGCATAGGGGATGTAGTAATATAGAAAAAAAACTGTAGGGTTGCTGTGACAAACAACAGTGGCGTCGCAAAAAATCCTAAAGAAAACTTTTTTGTGTAAATCAATCACAATTTGAAATATATTTTGTGGGGAGGCGTAGGAAAAAATCTGTAGGGATGCCGTGGTAAACGACAGTGGCGTTACAAAAAATTGTAAAGAAATTATGTTTTTTTTTATCTGAACCTCAAAGTTATTTGTAGGAAACTCGTAGGGGATGTAGGTGTATCGAAAGAACCTGTATGGGTGTCGTAACAAACGACGGTGGCTTCGCAAAAAAATCCCAAAGAAGAAAATTCTAAAATTGTTGTGCAAACAATATATCTCAAAGATTTGTGGGGGACACGTAGGTGATATAGGAGTATAGAAAAAACTTGTAAGGGTGCTGTGACAAGCGACAGTGGCATCGCAAAAAACGCGTAGGCGTTTATAAGCCTGCCGCGGTTTCAGCGCGATGACTACTTGGCACCTCTCATGTTAGTGGCGCTCCAAGGTTCGTACTTGTTGTTTTATATGCTCTGCTATTGCTATTGAGCAGCTTTTTCCCTGTATATCGTTGGACCTCGTGCTAAAATAATGTGACTTTGTCAAATAACATTTTTCTCTTAGACGCTTGTAGACTAAAATACAGAGTGTTGAACTTCTATAAAAAATATAGAATGAAATATAACTCTGAATAAAAAAAATTGAAAACCATTTTTGGCAAACTTCATCTAACATTTTTTTTTCCTGACCTGATAGTAACTCTAAACGAAAAAGCTGACTAAGGGGAAACCAGTGGCGTACATAGTAAGTGAAAAATAAATAAATAAGAGAAAATTTTTTACGACAAACCCACATTATTTTAGAACGAGGTAGGTACCTGCACACGGTCTTATGCTGCAGCATAAATGGGACACAATGAATTTGGTGTATTAATGGTAGAAATATCTGCATTTTTACGTTTGTGCTTATTTCTAATCGTTTTCGCAGGATTTCAAAATAAAAACTATAACGGAGCTGCTATTTTATCACTAGATGTTGCAACACGCTTCGGCCATTGTCGAAAGAAGAATTAAGTAAGGAAAGAAACAGGAGGGTATTGGCGTTGCTATTGGCCCCAGCAAACCAGTTTCAAAATCATCTCCCATGATCCTAAATATATTTTTAAAAAGGACAACTTACCTGAAACTAGCCAGCACTATTATAATAATAGCAGATTGCTGGCGTTTATTTTTGACTTTGAATTCGATTCTATTAATGTTTAACATAGCTTCATATGGTAATGTTCATTTTATTAATTAAGAAGGAATGAAATGAAACAAGAGTGTATTTCCAAAAATATTACAATATTGCACGACTAACTACATTTCGATATTAACTACACGAGAAATCAAACCAGAATAATCGCTGTATGTGCATGGATGATTGTGTGAGTCGATACGTTTTATAGTTTCACCAAAACTTTTCAATTTAGCTTTGCACTTGGTTTTGTAGTACGACACACATCTCCAATGGGTGCAAGTTTCAAATTTTTTGGTGATCTCATATGAAAAGTGATTTAATATCAATTTGGAGTTGCCTCTCCGAGTAGGTTCAAAATAAATTGTACCTAAAATATTAAGCACGCCATTAATATGGAACATATTGAGTATATTCATAAATAAAAACCAACCTATACTTATGATATGAAGATAGTAATTAACAAGTTCGATAGATTAATTTAATTATCTGAGATGACAAGACAGATAAGTCGCAATCACTGGCATTGTCAGGGTGGTTGTGGTTATACTTCATTTCACATTGGTTTCCGGTAGTCAGCAACCTGGCTTTGCATTTAGTTCTTCTATAAGAAGAGCAAATCCAAACGGTCTTATGCTGTAGCTTGGCATTTATTCCAAAGGAGTTTCTGTTCAGTACAATGTTTGCAGATCTACCATTTTTTGATCTCGAAAAATGTATAATACCTAAAAGTACTACGCTATCAGATATTTATGGTACACAGAGATCTGAGATATATCGAAGATTTTGTAAAAATCGCATCAGGTAAAGTGCCTTTTTTGTGCAAAATATTGAAAAATTTTATTAGAAAAACTTGCTCAGAATTAAAAAATATGACGTATCAAATTACAAAATTAAATATTTTTTATTTATAATTTTTTTAATATTATAAATGTAATCATAATTTAAATTTATTTATTGTACCCTTGTTCCTCCAACAATAAATTATTGTGACAAAAAGACGGATCACTTTTATTTTTGTTTCCATGGCATACTCTTCTTAAAACATTAAAATAGCTACAATGAATTTAAGAACAGAGTTGAGATGTGTGCTGAAAATGGAGAAACATGGGTAGAATAAATAAATTTAAATTATGATTACATTTATAATATTTTAAAAAATTATAAATAATAAAATAATATTTACTTCTGTAATTTGATGAACCGTCATATTTTTTAACTCTGAGCAAGTTTTTCTAATAAAATTTTTCAATATTTCGCCCAGAAAAGGCACTTTACCTGATGTGATTTTTATTTTTAAGCTGCTACCAGCGCCCTCTATAATTTTTTTAAAGTACAAGATACTAAAAATAGTTTTTGGGTGAAGCAAGAGCAGAATACAAAAAATTGTGTTTGTAATGCAAACAAAATTGTCATAATAATATACACCTATAATACCGCTTTGCACATTGTAGGTATATCACGGTTGCCTGAGAGTACTTCAATGTATTTGCAAATTTCAATTGAAATACCCTTTGTCTTAGAGTATGAGGCGCCATTTCGGACTAAATTATTATTTTTGAATATATAAATTTCTCGCGCTAATATATTTTTTTAATATGATATTTATAGAAATTTGCGTGAATAATCTTTTTGTAGTCAAATTTATATATTACGCATCGCCCAAAAGTATATATTACAGTAAACGCAAAAAAATATATCAAAACACGATATATTAATTTGGTGCGCCAATATATAATAATTTAGGGTACCACCGGTCGTCACCAGAGGTCGCGCCGCGCATCCCTAAAGTGCACCGGTAACGCTGCAGCAGAAAGCGCAGAAGCCCGAAGTCGAAGTGATTATGATTACCGACGTACTGGATCTACTTTTTCTGTGTCAGGTTTGGGATTTGATGTTTTGTGGTGTATAACCCCACAATCATCTTACATATTAGTTTCCCGCCCGCATGATCATTTTCGTTTCGCCTTCGTTTCGTTGTAGGAAGTGGCTATTTATACGTCCGACGTATATAAAAGTCGGTATACGTCTTGCACTCTCATTGGTGGATTGAGTCACGTGACTTCTTTGGACGTACATTTAACTCCGTACACGTTCGAAGCCGAAGTAAACATTTGATACGTTCTACGTCGGAAGCCGTCGGAAGTGCATTTTTTTCAAGCATCTTTGCAATAAGGAGCGTATTCCCTCCTTTTTGGGGGATAAGCGCTGCCGTATGAAAAAAGAAGTGGTAATCTTTTCCAATGGTGTAACGTCGGGCGAAAATAGGGGATAGGAACCTATCTAGCCAAAATTTCAAGAAAATCGGGGGTGGGTTTTACACAGGGACCCTTTTTATTTTAAAGAGTCCCTGGTTTTACACCATTCTGCGCTTTCTGCTGCGGCGTTACCGGTGCACTTTAGAGATGCGCGGCGCGACCTCTGGTGACGACCGGTGGTACCCTAAATTATTATATATTGGCGCACCAAATTAATATATCGTGTTTTGATATATTTTTTGCGTTTACTGTAATATATACTTTTGGGCAATGCGTAATATATAAATTTGACTAAAAAAAGATTATTCACGCACATTTCTATAAATATCATATTAAAAAAATATATTAGCCCGAGAAATTTATATATTCAAAAATAATAATTTAGTCCGAAATGGCGCCTCATATAGAGCAACAACAGTGAATCGATAGATACTTTTGCATACATTTTAAATTTGTTTCTTCGTTCGGGAATTATGAAATGTATAAAAAAAGTTGAATGTATGGTAATTTATTCGAATATATTTCACTTTTATCAAACTTAACCACTTTTTGTAGTATTATCGATAATAATAATATTTCTCGAAAACATTTTTTCTGAACTGCATTCTGACTCGTTGGGTCCATGATTGTGAAATTGTGTAAGTTTTGCATGACTTCCATAAGTTACCACACGTCCTCTACAGGAAGATTTGTTAGAATAAGTGCACAACCAAAATGTTCTATTTTCTTGTTTCCGGTTTATTCTGTAGACATATCCCTTCAGCATGATTCTTGGAACTTTATTTTTACCAACAATAATGTAAACTTTTCCTACAAGAATTTACACCTTAACAAAAAGCACACTCTAACTTATTTCGATACAACTTAGAATATTAGAAAACACTACCGCATACATATATAAACAAAAGGTTCCTCTATCGAAAAGTTCTTCATTGAGGTGTTGTTCAACTATATTTTGATATATCAATGTGCACTGGAAGAATTTTTTGGCATATTTATTTATGTTTGATCTTATATACCTAGTAAATGAATAACATATTATTATTGTAATTTAAGCTGTCTACGACAAGTGCAAAAAACGACGTTACGAAAACTGAAGACTACCCTTGGTTTGGATTGAAATAATATTGTGATACTCCCTAAATGCATAATTTCCAGAGCCTACTCATTTTTGTTTGAACGCTCGTTACTCTATAACACACGTTTATATCTCATACGTCGTTTAATAATTACTGATGGCACTCACAATTTTCTTACCCAATTTCTTACAAATAACATTTTCCGTCGACCATGAGTCTCATTAATGGGTATACAGTGTCAAAAGAGTTTGCATCGTAGGGGAATATTTTTATGAGTAGGTATACCTATTGAAAAATGGGCAAATAAAACGTAGTCACATGACTTTCGCTATCTGTCAAAAATTACATTTAAAAATAAATCGCTAAAAATGGGCTTATTTGTTACCATTTCAAAAAGTTTACTCGAAAAAGGTGTTTATTTTTCGATTTTGCCAAATTTGAACGCTCTATTAAAAGATTAAGTTTTTTTGCCATTTGTAACATTATTAAGAGAGATGTTTTAGTGACACAACAGGTAAAGGATAATCAGTTGAAAAAAAAATCACTCCAGATGGCGGAGTTAGAGGGAAGGAGGTTCCATTAATTCAAGAAAAAACTTAATACGGTCTTGTCCACAATTTAATTTGAATGCATTTTTAGATAGGCGACTTCATTTCCTACATCAATTGTTTCTTTCTTTTTTTACGTACCTGTCGCCATTTCATTGCAATTTTTATTTTTTTGATTTAAGTTAAAGTTTTCGTGAAAAATCGCCGAAAATTTTTGATAGACAAGGAAAGGCAGAAGAATGAAAAAACGACCCACTCATCAGAAGGAAGTAATTTCTATTAATAAACTTGTTTGGTAAGGCCAATATTTTGGTTTTTCTGTCAGAAGGTGCTGTGTCTCATCATACTTGTCCTAGGTAGAGCGATCGTCAAAGTCAAGCAACGCCGCGCGTAGTCGGTTCATGGACGGGTGATCCCTTAATATTATTTTCTTGCCTAATAAAACATTTTTTTTTTCGATTAAAAAAAAAATATATGTACCTCGGCACTGAAGTTCTTTTTATGACTCATTGTGGTTTATTTGCCTCGGCCAGAGGCCTCAGCAACTAAACTCCACACGAGTCATAAAAAGTTGAACTTCAGTGCCTTGGTACATAAATAACTATTATATCACTAGCTTTATCATTCTGCATAATAGATTTTTATTAATAAAAATATCGCTAAGACTGTGTATTTTTCAATAGAAAATTATATTAACCCTTTAAATTTATATAGTACCTACTATTCATAAAGTTTGCACCAAATAGGAAGAAATTTAATACCAGATTTCAAAAATTTAATTTTTCCCTTTAATTTTGCTTTGAATTTTATTTGTATTGTTGTGATCTAGTAAGCAAGCAACCAGTAAATAAGCGACTTAGGTTCTTTGTGAGAAAAAAATTCGAGTACGGATTTGAAGATAAATAATTAAGAAAAAACGAATACCCTGATATCTTTCTGAAAATTTAAAATAGTTTGATGATATTTTAATTTATTATTATTTTGGTTTATTGATTTATAATTTATTATAAATAAATGTATATTCTAAATGCTTTATATATGGTACGTTAACTTTGTATCAAATATAACAGAATTTTAAAGCGTTAATAAGACACATTCTTATGGATATTCAGTAATAAAAGTAAATAGAATCATAAAGTTAGTAATATAAAATAGCTTTTAGAAAGCTACAGGTTTTTAAAATTTTCATAAATTAAAAAATTGCAAAAGATTAATATACACTTATGTAAAATTAAAAAATAAACAACTTTTTCAAGTAAAACTTTTAAAATTTTAACTAAGTATAATATTTTTACAGATTTTTTTAATATTGACTTTGACAGATAGCGGCAGTAATGTGGTCAAGTTTAAGTGGGTACTTTTTCATATTTTTTAAAGCAAAAGGTAACACCAAAGCTAAATAAATCATTAATAAAAATTTTCCTCCTATGTTGCGAACTTATCTTTTTTATTATGACCAGTATTAATGCATGATTTCTGATTTCTCTATATTAATGCACGATTATAGTATAGACAACAAAATATACATCCGAATGGAGATATCCTGTCATCATCAATATGCGCCACTGTCAAGCTGAAATCTGTTGAATAAATTAAACTTTGGACTGAAGAAGATTTTGTATCAATCCCGCCAAAAGCCATTCACTGTTCGTGCTTCGAACTCCCGTTCGACAACGAAAATGAATTTATCCGAGGTGAGATCAAGTCCCTTATAGAAGAACATATAATGAACTTTTCGCTTCTACAGGGTGTATGGGTCATAAGTACATTAACTTTAACCACGTAATCGGGGAGCCCCATAAAGTCAAAAAAACACAATCTTTGCCCGTGCTTAATGGACGTCGCTGGATTCTCGCTGGAAGCGCTTAGCCGGGAGGCCGGGGAGGTCTTACCTCTCCTTAGGCAATAGAGGGGAACAACGTTGGAAGTGCGCTATGTTGTCTCATTTCAGAGTGGAACCAAAATTAGGTAGGTATACCTTGAAAAATTATTCATGTTGGTAAGTTTGCTATCCTACGAACTGATGGTTATTGCTTTCTTCATGGGCGCCCAGAAATAATTTATCAAACACGTCACTTTTTCACTTTACCGATATTTTATGTACCTACCTAGACAGCGGAATTATAAAGAATGCTAGTAAAAAGAACTTTTACCGAGACTTTCAATCAAGAAAATAAGGACAAACTCGTAAAGTATTGTTTTATTTGGGCCGCTATGTTCCGATAGTTTTATTAGTAAATCATAATAGCAGGCTTTGTTAAATTGCTGATAGAAAGACAGACATAATTAAAAATTGAAAAATCTTAAAGTAAAAAAAAATATTTTTAATTTGTCTTTTCACTCCACTGTAAGAAGATGGACTATTTTTTCAATTTAGACAGACATAAGTACGCGTCGTGTAGGTCATGATTTAATTTAAAACAAGCCGTCACAGAAGAATACAACGTGCAACACCTTTGAATCAACCGTACACTCTTATCCGAGTATTTTCTTAGTTGAATATAAGCCTAATGGCTTCGATAAATTATTAAACATATTTTTACAATCGTGCGATTTGATCAAACGCCGATAAAGGACGTTTATTAGTAGATAATAACACTGGTGAAAACGGCCGCTGCCTTCAAAATAAGGCACTTTTTCTCATTAGTCTTTTAGTCTCTTTTAGTCTTAAAACGAATGTGGTATTTTGAAATACTGCGATAATGAAATACAAATTACTTGGAAGGCAATAGCCGCCTGTCGCCGGTCGAGTACAGGAAGAATGCTGACGCTGACTCGCTAACCGGAACGATGACTGCGTCGTGCGTCGCCCCGCGAGCAGTTTTGCCATTGCCACCCTAGGATAAAAAAAACTGTTCCACGCGCAGGCATAAAATATACCATAAATATCTATCTTCCTTAAAAATCCCCCAAGTTTTAAATTATATTCCAATCCAATTAGTTTTAATTTTAAATAAATTACTTTCACTACCTACTGTGTTTGTCAAAGTTCCCCTAGATGTCGCCCAAAGAAATCAATGTGTGGAGGTCGGATCTAGTCAGCATGCTAAATAATTGTAGATTGTAGTCCAACAGGTCCCGCTATTGGTAATTAATTTATAATTTGTCATATTAATAACTTGCCAAAAAAAAAAGCAAAATAAAAACTTATTATTATTATTTTAAAGCGTATAACGGCTTAAATAACAAGCATCGAAATATCTGAATAATTTGTAGGAAGTCGCAATACCCACAAATGAATCTAATTTGTTTTTTGTCGATTAACTGTTTTACACTGAGAATTTCTTCATGTCATGAAGTCAATCAGAAAGAAATTCACATATTCTATGTCAATAAATTCAAGGACTTATTCACAAATTTTCAGTGAGAGTGCTGTTAGATTTAACCAGTACGCTGTTATAAATTCAGGTGACCTTTTATTTATTTATTTATTTATTTATTTATACCTAGCTCCAATTAATAATTTTAGACAATCTATATTATTCCATAATATATGTTGATCATGGTCATACTTATAAATTGACAATAGATTCAAAAAGATGCACCAATTTCACGACCAGTGTATAACAAAATGGCTGCGTCTAAGGTTACCAAGCGGAATCAAGCGCATGCAAGCCGATTTCCGCTGGATAACCTTAGGCGATTGCGGCTAAGCACAAATAATTTCCGCTCGACCACTTGGTCTTGCTGTAAGTGGTCAATCTGCGCATGTGCGATATTATTTCAATATTTACAACTGGTAATATGATGTTATCACCCTCAGTGTAAATCCCGAAAACTAGAGTATGTATCCATTTGAAAAATACTTATGAATAATCTTTGTTACTTTTTCTAATCAAAACAACCATCTTCGTACTTTGGGGATTATACCCGGCTATACCTACAATAATAAACTTCATATACGTGAACCGCCTAACGCAAAGCGTTCGAAAAGCTTACGTAACCTTATTCGCAGCCAATGCTTTTGTGAATAGTTGATGAAGAAGTCCTTGAAGAAATTTATGAATTAATTCATGAAGAAATTGTCGATGTAAAACAGGCTTTAGCTTTATAACCACAAGATGCTAGGAAGCGGATTAGTAAAATTCGTAAAATGAAACAAAATCGTTGAATAATTACAAGAGAAAGAAACATCATTAGTTTTTAATTTATTTAAAGCAGATTTTAAAAAATCCCCAGAAAATACGTGAATATTCCTTTGTACCTATGCCGATCTCAAAAATACCCCGAATCGGGATATATCCCTCAAAGTGGCAACAGTGGCCCGCGAAAGGTGGGGATCGCGCGGTTGCATTATGGCACACAAATTAAGGAGCGGGGGATCACCTGTGGCGTGGACGATTGAAGGCATATTGTTAGGTGATAATTAGCGCGTAGCTCCAAGCTCTAATAACAGCAATATTTTTGTCGTTTTCCAAAACATGGCCTCCTTTACGAATATCGAGCTATACGACATTATTTTGATGTACAGTGAGTGTTTGCGTAATGCAAACAACGCTGCCGCGGAATATCGGCGGTGAGATCCCAACAGGTGCCACCCAAATCCGCGGACCTTTGCCCGCGTACTTCAAAGGCTCCGAAATAGGGGTCTGTGGAAGTTCGTCGAGATGGAGCGAGACATCGTGCCGACAATGATTTAGCACAGGTCGAGGCTGTTCTAAATTTGGTGGAAAACGAGTCCAATTCTGTGGAGAAACGAGTGCTGTTTCGCACGACGTTTTTAACATTCATAATTTAATTTGCGGCTTATGGTTCATTAAAACATTTTTTCGATAATTTTTTTAAATTTACTTTCTTTGGATATTTTTTGACAAGTTTATGAATAATTTTTGTTTTCTTTTCAGGTGTCATACGATCGTGTTAAGTAATTATTTACAGTAAGGAAAAAACGAGAGGAAAAATTAATTTTATAGCAATATTAAGTACTTATTTTGGAATGTCGCAAATTACGATTTCCATTAAGTACAGTATTATTTAAATATTTAAAAAAACTCAATATAATCATGTTTAGTTTTAAATTCTAAAAGCATATACGATGTTTTCTTCGACATAGGCAAAACAGCCATATTTGGTATGTGGCAAACCTCCCCGCATTTTGTTGGTTTAATTTTCAACACCGATTTTTGGTGAATCTGTGGGCGGGTATGTACGCAGATCAGCTGATCGGGCCATACTTTTTGCCGCAACCAGCGTTATTTGGAATTCTTGGCAAGTATTTAGTTTAAGGAGCTGCCGTTGGAAGTGCGCCGCGAATGCACGATGGAGCGCCTGCAATGCTTTTTTTACCAGGCCCGTTCGCCATTTTTTAGACCAGCAGTGCAGACCGTTGGATAGGCAGGGAAGGACCTACGAGATGACCTGCTAGAAGCCCGGATCTAAATCCGTTGGATTTTTGTATTTGGGGACACACTAAATATATTGTCTATGAAACAGAGATAGACAATGAACCTCACTTACGTGCGCGGAGAGAAGAAGCAACTCTAATAAGAGTTCGCGATAAACCCGGGTTTGTTTGGACGCATACGTCAGTCATTATTGCACAACAGGCTAAACTTGTGCGGAGTGTTTGAGCCACTTTTGTAAAAGAATTTTCCTGCTCCCTCCCCCGTAAGTTCACTTTACATACTCGCCAACAGGCCCGAAAGCGAAAGTCAAATGTTCGAGGTGCCCTGTTATTTTGGTTGCTAGCTGCGAAAGTGGTTGCTAGGTACAAAAAGTATTGCTTAGCATCCCTTACGCAGCAAGGACCTTAAAACCATTAATAAAATATATGTAGAAACGCGAATCTTGCGTCAATTTTAATAGGTTACACAACAATCGTTTTACAAACTGGTTTTAATTATAAAGAACACGAATTATACCAAAGAAAAATTAATAGTTTAAATGTTTCTCTGGCGTCAAATAAGAGCCGCATAACAGAACAAATTTGACAAGCACCGCGCTACCGGTGGGGTAAGAGTACGCGATTAGCAATTCGTAGATCCGTGGTTCAAATCCCATACAAAGCTCAACATTTTTTATTTATTTTTTATTATCGCTGCATTCTGCCTCTTATATTTATCACTGATTATCATTTTTAGTAATCGCACAAAGGTTATTATGAAGATCATTATTACTCACAATCTACTCCATATGTATTTGAGCTTTATTCAAAGTTCAAAGTACCTATAACTTGAAATTTTCGGTAGCAGGAGAAATGCAATACATTGCACGATGCGTAAGCTCTTTTTTGGCCTGGGAGGTACTTTTAATGACCGAGGCAACGCTCGCGTTGCCTCGGTCTTTAAACAACCTCCTCGGCCAAAAAAGTGCACTTACGCATCTGGCAATGTAAATAACTATCGTTTTTTTTTGTTCGTATTTCCGTAAAAAATACAACCCAGTGTTATACGTTCGCGGCCATCGTGTAAAAACAGTGCGACTAGTGCTTTTTGTGATGTTTGAGAGGATTTTTGGATAATAAACACAAGAAAGGGGTCCGACATTCGCAAGGAAAATCATCGATGTATCTGAAAGGTACGTTTTGCATGATATTCGCTAAAATAACCATTAAGAAATTGTCCAAAAATTAGTTGAAAGATGATTCGCCTGACTGTAGCGTCGGAAATAGGGGTTTTAATGGCGTTTTAAACAAATATGTTTCTAACGTTAATATTCACATTAGAAAAATTTGAATTGCAGATTCCGTAACAAGTGCATTTTTCCCTACCTGCCCTTAAAATTAATGTACTGATGACCGATACACCCTGTATTCTAGTGCAGACCTAGCCCGCCCGTGAAGCAGCCTCGCCCGTTTGACACCCCTCCTTTCTACGGAGGATGCGCCCTGGTCCTTCGCAAGTCCCACTCTCCCTGACTTAGGGTTGCCAACCGTCCCGCGCAGACGTGCTGCGGGACGTTATTTTCCCGCAACTTTAAAATTTTCCGCAAACAATGAAAGCATGACTTATGTTTTTGCTATTGTGCCTTGTGCCCACAGACAACTTTTATTACACACACAATTTGAACTATATAGAGGAAATCAAATTGAGAAAGAGGAAACCGCCAAAAATTTAAAAAAAAGTGTCCCGATTTTTTTCGTCTGGTCCCGATTTTTTTAACACAGTATCCCGATTTACCAAAACAGTGAGTTCCCTGACTCCCTACATTCTCTTTCGCGATCATGGAGGTCGATGACTCCGACAAAAAGCGAAAGGGGTATATGCTCGAGAACGAAAGTCCTAAGCCGCCGATGAAGAAAGAAAAAACAGAGCTGGGCAAATCTATTTAAAAAAGATCGTTTTAAAGATCTAAGATCGCGATCTTGATCTTAGATCTAAATCTTTTTTGTTTCAATAACGAACGATCTTTTTTAAAAAGATCGTGTCAAAAAGATCTGATCTTTGATCTTAATTTGGCGACCTTAGATCCTCTTAACGATCTAAAATTGTAATAACGATCTAAGATCTTTTCCAAAAAAGATGTTTTAAGAATTCAGCTTTGATTCATTGGAGGGGGAAACGAATTGTGTAGTGGTAGGCAGCCGGCCTATTCTCCATAGACACCTATATCAACTGATTGATTACGTAACCAGCTCAGTTAGAGAAGTAACTTTACGTAACCAGTTACGTAAAATTGGAAATTGGACGTATCATCCCTTGCTCCTGTTTTGAAAGATGTCACTTTCTACTATGTCACAATTAGGAAAAGTATGTATAGACATCTATTAACTATAATAATATCATGAATTTTTAGATGTAATGTTTTAATCATTTGATCATTTAAAAGATCTTAGATCGTTTAGAAGATCTTAGATTGTTTAGAAGATCTTAGATCGTTTAGAAGATCTTAGATTGTTTAGAATATCTTAGATCTTTTAGAATATCTTGGATCGTTTAGAAGATCTTAGATCGTTTAAAACATCTTAGATCGAATTATCTTTTTTAAGCAGGTCGTTTTTAGACGATGTTTGTTCTAAGATCGTTTTAGTATGAAAAGACCTATTTTTAAACGAAATTAGATATTTTTTTAATGATCTGATCTATGATCTAAATCTTTTTTGGCGCGATCTTTATCAGCTCTGAAAAAAAAGGAGGACCTCTTCTGCCCTTCGCCTTTGCCTATGCCCTTTTTTTCTGTTTCCAAAGCTGCATCTTTTAAGGGCTGTTCTAAAACCCCGCAACCCTTTAACAAGGCCCCCAATACAGCTTCAAGAACTTTCCCAAAACCCACCACATCAATGACTTATGCACCTTAGCAGAAAAAATCTAAAACCCAGACCTCAAAGATCGCTCCAACACTCATCCGTGGTACATGACAAAACGGCGAGTAGGACCGGATCAAGACGTTCCGATCCCTCAAACTAAATTTCAATCAGCCCACTGACATCAGGCTTGGTATTCGTGACATTCATTCCTCCCCAAGGAATCATTAAGGTGGGGAGTTTTAGAGCCATTTTTTATTTTCAAGATTGTTTATTAACACATACCAAAGAAAATAAAGCATTCTGTTCGTAGTAACGAACATAATAAACTCAATGAAATTCAGCAATTATTAAAGGTGGCTTTATGTCGCACTCATTTTCGCTTCTCGGTCACTTCATTATCATAGCAGATTACTGCAGACTACAAAACCCCAAAGATAAAAGTGGGTTATCTTCTAGTGAGATAGTAATGAAATATTAAGGAAATCAAAACTTTGAAACAACCGTTGGCAACAACGTCTAGAATCACTAAATCCCAATGATCGTAAAACTATTGGCGCATTGTCAAATCTCTAAAAAGTAACACCTCACGTAAAATGCTTATCCCTTCCACGTCCCAAAAACTCCAGGCTACAACAATATCTCCAATAGTCAATAAACACCTCCATCACAATATCAAGGTCAAGCTCCTAAATATTATGAATCTTTGCCCTCACGATGCTTACTTTCCAACTATTTGGAAACATGCTATCGTTATTACTTCAATCATCATCATCAATCATCACCCAAAAAGAAGTAATCTTCTTGTACTTCAGGACTTTCGCCTCATTATATTCTTCTGCCATCAGCGGGCAAAATTCTTATAAAGGAACTCTCCCGAAAGAACTACACTAAGACGAAGACTCATCCTATCGGCCTTCTCGGAGGTGCAACAGATTACGACCCCGACCAAAATCTTCTAAAATTACCTCGCTTTACTATTTGACTTATAGCCAAGAATTCTCGTCCGATTCTCTAAATCGACCCAACCGTCTAAAGCCTAATCTGTTTCTAAGCAAACTCCGCACACATTTTCGACTATATAACTTCAAAGCCTCAAACAAACAACACTCCATCCCCCACCGAGGCCAAATATATTTTTCAAAGGAGTGGATGAAGACTTGCTTTACCCCTCAATCGAGGAGAGGTCTAGTGGGTATTCCCCCATAAAGGGGAGACTGCCACACTAAATCTGACCTGAATCATTCAGGTCCACGCCCGTACTGGATTTCCTCTCCTCCAGCCGAAAAAAGTCAGAAGTGGCAGAAGCTGATGCAGGTAAACGTAAAACCTTCAAATTTAATACCGGGGGACGGACCTATATCGGTCGACGGAAAACGTTATAACTAACTCTTATTATTAAGAAGCTATTAATAATCTTAACATTTAAACAATATATCTAAATTATTAATCGCATTTATTAATACATTTGTTCTTACACAACTATAAAAATTACCAAGGTTTTATAAAACTAATTACTTTTGCGTAATAAATGTTTTCAAATGTGTATTTTTGCTCATTCTTGTGCTTTTGTATTAGTTTGTAAGTGAACATGTTATAAAGGGTTGCTTTTCTGCCCCTACGATTACAAGAGAGGTGTGCTACTTTGGACACAAAACCTATTTCCTTACAATAGTAACCACTTGTGACAACATATTTACATATTTTTCTTTTCGAACTTTTGGTGGGTGGTTGTGCGGGCCTGTTACAATTGCTATCCTGCCGCTGGTGACTATCCTGTTCTTGCATCTTGATTCTTTTTCGGCAAAGTACTGCGTGCACAGCCAAACCGTTTTGTCGGGTAGCTTTCTATATAAACGGTAGTCGAAGTCGTCGAGAACTAACTTTGGATGTTTCTGTCCAACATCAAAGTAAATTATCCCTACAATAAAATTCTATATTTCTCCGATCTTATAGATATTAGCGACATTTTCTCGCATAGTGTTTCGTTTCTAAAGGTATATTTTGGTTAAATAGTCCAAACATTTTTGTCAAGTTTAAATGAGCAATTTCTTTTCCACGACCTCTTTTAAAACTAGGGTTTTCGGCCCTCTACATCAAACCGGAAACAACCTTTCCTATCTAGGGGGGGGGGGGGAATATTTTCTTCCGTGGCGTCACACTAACAGGACAGCATGACATGGTTTTGATTTATGATTTCTAATAGAGTGACAAGATTAATGCCCTGTTAAATATCATGTTTATATTATTACCAAAGTCTAGAGAATACTATCTCTAGACTTTGTTATTACACTGGAAGAAAGTGCCATCTCCTCTCGTACATCTTAATGTCCTCCCTAGTAATACAAATATATGTTTTCAATCTAACAATGAGTCATAATTTTTTTACGTGCTCATACCTACATAAATATTTGTTTTAATTTTAAAATCTGTTATAGCTTGATTTTAAAATAAGTTCTTCCGTTCTTCCGTGAACAGTTTATACAGCATTGGGATATCTAGAGTTAAAAAAATGTCAGTATTAATATCTTACATATATTTCACACATTACCAAAACTGAACTACAACTTCCAAAAAATAATTTAATCAAAAAATACGGCAAACTTCTGCGCCGCTTTCCAAATTATAGAAATATTAAGTAACAGCAGCAATATACCAATATTAGAGTACCTTATATTTTTCATTCAGTTTGATTTCTAATATTGGTTTCTATTTACTAATTACTATTTACACCCCCACTGGAAAAAGATACAAAATACTGTCTACTTTTAAAATTGCAATGTGAAATCTACTCCTAGATAAATAGATGATAGGTATAAAATATTTTATATTTTTTCTGCCGGCGTTTCCACATATAAAATCGATAACCCCTTTAATTATCTACACAGGACAGAAAAATATTTACTAGGAGATGAAGTGAAACTGCAGCAAATTGCTTTACATGGACGCATATTGTGTCTACGACTAGTTTTGTTACGAAATTTTAGATTACTTAGTGATAAGAACCGAAAGTTACACTTCCGAAAATACTGTGGTTCCTAAATCATGCTTATATTTTGAATGAATGCATCTTTTCGGCAAATTAATTAATTTGAAACTTCTTTCATATGGTACGTATATTGGTGCTTAAGGGTGGAATTAAAACGTTAACAAAACTGTATTTGGTTTATATTACCAACAGAATTTTAATTACAATTAGTTAGAAAAACCAGTGCGTTTGAATGAAAGGTTTACCTAAAAAAGGGTATCATTAAAATATCCATAGATAATAATAACACTATTTTAAAACTTATAGCCGCTATAAATCAAATATATGTTTTAAATTTAGCAGCTATAACTTTTACAACAGTGTCATTAACAGGTACGAATATTTTAAAAAATCCTTATTTTTTAAAACCTTTTAACTGTTGTAAATAAAATTCAGGCAATCAAAAACTTTTTAGTGGCATTTAAATTTCGCCCTTAAAATACTTTTGGAGTATGCTTACCCACTTCTACAAAAGCAAGAACTTAACATGATAAGCAAATCATTTTAATACTGACTTACACACTTACACCCTTATAAAACCAGAACAAAGAGCAACATGCATAAAATGCTAGTCCATTATACATTATCACTAAACAAACAAAATATTTCTTTAAGGATTTCTTATAATATATACATTCTGACACAACATATTTTTAAACTTATCCTTCTTAGGCTTGGGTTCGTGGTTGTGGGTGCCGTTAATTTGAACAGATCTACCCCTAGTGATTATTCTGGTCTTGCACCGCACGCTCCTTTTGTTGAAATAATGGTTGCAATACCAAACAGTGTGGTCAAGTTCTTTCTTATACATTAAAAACTCATGCTCATCAACGACTATTTTGGGATTCTTCATGCCAACATCAAAATAAATCGTGCCTAAAAGAACCACTATGAAGTCTTATGAAGACGAACTGGGATATCTGACGATATTGACATGCTGGGACATCATATTTCTGTATTTCTCTGATTCTGGTTTTGGTAGATGATTGTGGGATCCGAAAATGTTCACAGAACGACCGCTTGTAATGATTTTAACATTGCACCTGGCAGTGTTGCGCCTATTGAAGTGATTGCTGCAATACCAAGTCGTTTGATTGGCTTCTTTCTTGTATACTAGAAAGTGGTTGTCTTCTACTATGATTTTCGGATTTTTTGTGCCGACGTCGAAGTAAATTATTCCTACAATAGTGTCCAAATAAATATATGTAATATAAATATGCCATCCAGACCAGGGAATATTATATATGGTACAATAACGCACATTGCATCTTAACTGGTTCTTAATAATGTAGTTAAAATTACATATTTTCGATAATTTCTTCTAGACCGGGAGACAGTAACAAATTTTTGGACGTGATTTTACTCAGTATGCCGTTCAAAGGGCATTATGTTGCGTATATTCTCACAATAATAAGGTATGAATCAGAGAGTCATCCTGGGTTCTTCATATGAAGAACTGAGTTTCCATTTATTCGAAAAATATGCGTTGTGTGTTTTATAATGAAGTTCGATATAGAAAATTCCTCGAAAAACCATAGGCATGCCGTTATTTTATTAATTAATTTTTACACGTTTCTGAACAGGTTGCCAGTGATAAGTATGTAAGTTCGTTATAAAACGGCTGAAGAAAAGGTGGCATTCCACCGTTTGCGCATGTCCAAGTACACTTTACATCGAATAAATCGTTTAAATGATTAAATAACATGCGCAAACGGTATGCCATCCTTTTTTTCAGCAGTTTCATAACAACAACTTGCAACTTGCATACTTCTCATTGGCAGCCTATTCAGAAACGTGTGGAAAAATTTATTATTAAAATACAAGTTCATGTTGCAATAATAGCCCTTTGGGCCCACGCTAACCGTATGCCTATGTTTTTCCGAGGACACACATGGCTAGCCTGACTAAAATCATATCAAAACGCATATTTTTTGAATAAATGAAAACTCAGTTTTTCATATGAAGAACCCAGGATGACTCTCTGATTCATACCTTATTATAGTGAGAATATACCCAACATAATGCCCTTTCAAAGGCATACTGAGTAAAATCACGTCCAAAAATCTGTCACTATCTCCCGGTCTATTCGTGTTATCTAATTAGTAAAACTGACACGATAAGTGAAAAATGTAAATAGCATTCATCAAAGACTCATGATTTATCTATGTCGACTTGCCCATCCTTTCCCACACTATAACTGTATTAATAAGAATAATAATAATAATAACGGGAAAATATAAATGCTTGGGAAGTTTTAAGTGGCACAGACCCGGCACGCCGGTTGTTATACCTTTCTTGTTTTCCATTATTTTGGGAAAACATGGACGGATTTTCATGATTCGAAAAATTATCCAAAGCAAAAAAATAAATAATTCCATCCTGATGCCACTCGTTAATATAAAGGATGTTGTTAAAAAATTCTCCTAAAATATAAATACACGTCCGATTTTTTTGAAAATTGCCAGGTTTGCAGTTTTCGAAATGGGCTCTACGATGTCGCTGTCACAAATTTTCTAGAGCAGCTAGATTTTTAGAAAAGGATGTCGTCTTCATCTTTCCCAATACTGGTCATTAGAAAAGTGACCTTCCTGTATAAGTTGTGACAATTTTTCTAACAACATCCTTTATGTATTATCGAATTTACGGGATTGGATTCTTGATTTTTTGCATCGGATCATTTATTGAATCATTAAAATCCGTTCTTATTTCGCGAAATCTTAGTTTGAAAAATAGTTATAAAACACCCTGTACTTTAAGGAAGCCGTACCTAGTAAGTACTTTAGAGGGTGCAACAAATGCCAGATTATGAAATAAATTTTCTCCACAAAATGCCTTTTTACTTCATATAGGTTTCAGTCTATTTTATTATAAAACAAGCACACAGTTACAAATATATCATAAATAAGGTAGGTACCTACTACTTATGTAGTTTTGAAACAGGTCTGATCATCTAAATCTAAGTAACACATTATCTAAAAGTAATATAGAGGCTTAGTAGCTTGTTTTTTCGCGAATAATGGTCACATTTTGCGACATCATATTTGTGGTTCTGTCTCTCTTCACCAGTTCATGGTTGTGCCCATCTGCGCTGACAGTCACAATCTTGCCAGTGGTCACGATCCTGGACTTGCATCGATTTGTCTTAGACCGGAAATAATGGCTGCACTTCCAGACTGTCTTATTATGTTCCTTTCTGTAGATAATATACGAGTGATAGTCCAGGATAATTTTCGGATTTTTTGTGCCCATTTCGAAGTAAATTACATCTACAATCGGCAAAGCTTAAGAAACTGTCAAATAGTGAAAATGCCTTATGAAATACCTAAACCATATTTATTAAAGTCCTTTATAATATATGGGATGGATTTTTAGGAGTGAACGGAAAGTAAAAGCACCTTCAACTGTCTATTACTTACAATATTTTTGAGGGAGAAAAATTAAATTCGGCCTATATGACGAATGTACGGAATCTAGAAGTTGAATTTTAGCGTTGAGTGAGGAATAATAAGAGGCGCAATAAAGTTTCGTGACCGGTTTTCGTGTGCTTACCCTGAAGCCCCCAGTTGCCCCTACTCGCTATAGTTGTCTAGCGATCACGGATTTTTACAACTTGTTTATGTTTTCGAGAACACCGATCCCTCTACAACGGGCTAACGGTACAATTTTATTTATTTTTTATTTTACTGGAAGGATATGTATTTTTTGTCTCGGACGCTTTATATCTCGGACGCTTTTCGGGCCGCGTTTTCGGCCTTCGGCCTCGCTGCGCCCCGTAAGGTTGCGCCTCTTATTATTCCTCACTCAACGATTTTAGCTATAACTGCTTAAGAGTAACTATATCTACGGGAAGCAACAGTCAATTCCCATTGCCATTTTCGACTAATATCGGGTGAAATGCAGGTTGTGATGTAAAAATTTGAACTCTGCAGTGGTTCTACTATAACACTTTTCCTCGGTAATCCGAATCTAACTTCAGAATAAGACCAAAAAGTATTTTTTCGAAAAAAGAATGTTTGGTTGCATTTTTCACATTAGGGGCCAAAAATAGAATCTGCTCATTTATAATTTGAATATCATTTGCGGTTTAACCGGAAATAATTTTTTTTAGATTAAACCATTTTCATTCAGTAGCCCTTAAAATTACCGATTCAGTTCAGAATCTGCACGAATCTGCAATCAAAATGTTTCTAAAGTGCATAATTTGTTGTAGCCTAACTATTCAAATAAGAAAATACTCGGATACCAGTGTACGTTTCATCCTAAGGTGTTGCACATTGTAATTATTCTTCTGTAACTACTTGTTTTAAATTCAATCATGACCTACACGACGCGTATGTCTCTTTCTCAGCATATGAACAAAGCACGCAATTATTATTACATTTATTAATAAAAGCTATCGGGGCATATAGCTGCCCGAATAAAACAATACTTACTTCACGTTTTTTTTTATTTTGTTGATTGTAAGTCTCGGTAAAAATTCTTATTACTAGAATTATTTGAATATCCGCTGCCTAGGTACTTAAAAAAACTGATAAAAAGTTATGTGTTTGTTGAACTATTTGTGTGTGCGCATGAAGAAAACAATAACCAGTTCGTGGGATAGTAAACGAAATCATAAATAACTATGGTTCGTACAACACAAATTCCGTTGCACGTCATCAATAACAATTAATGACGAAAATTGTGTTACCAACGTTTTATATGAAAACATATGTGATTTTGTGTGTTGATATTTGAATTTGGCCTAGTATTATGTTGGTACCGCTGTTAACGCTACGGGCGACGTTGCCGAATTTACAACCGCCAGAGCCCGAGTTATAAGTTATAACCTCGTGGACGCGCACGTGAACGTTTCCACGTGTTTTGCATTGGAATAAACAATTCCGAAAGCTTGGCAATTAACCAATAGTTTTCTTTAAAGATCAACTTGACTGCAAACCCACTAAAAGTTCAATCTTTTATCATATAAAATACATTTTATGCTTGTGGTTTAAAAATATGGTGAATTGTTTATTGTTTATATCTTTATTTACCACGATACGGCAACGCTGCGTCCCTATGACGAGTCTTTTCCAATGCCGTATACGATGACGTGCATCGGAATTTGTTTTGTACAAACCATACGTAGATAGGGGAGATCCGGCTGTGATGGCATACATTTTTTTAACAGCCGATAATTTAAAAACAAGTAAAGATAGAAACTTTTAAAACAACATAGTGATAGAACCTTACTGTACTATTTATGTGTAGCGTTTATAAATACGCTACTTATAAACTTGAACTGCAAAAACAACATATTTTTTTTTTACCTTAGTGTGCCATCATACCAGACCTTCGGGTATGATGGCATACACGTCTGTTTATGATGGCATACTGTATTTTAGTACGCCATCTTAGTTCTGTAGGTCCTAAGAAATTATGCTAATTTTAAAATTTTCCAATATTTTTATTTAACAACCTAATAGAATCATAAATACCTAAACGCATATTTCGCAAATAAAAGATTTGGTTTTGGGGGTAATCCCAGCACATTCAGCGTGGCTCCACTTGTGGCAGCTTTGACATCGAATCCAAGTTTCTCGACGTCGTGAAAGCGAATATAACGAATTACAATAAATGCAAGAAGGGTCGTCGTCATCATCAGATTCTAGGATATTATCCAAAGTGCCTTCTTCATCACTCTCTAGTATTTCAATTCTTCTTTTGACTTTTCTTGCTGACTTTCTTCGTTCTTTTTCTTTTATTTCGTTTTCTTTTTCATGAAGAATTGCAATTTCTGGAGTTGAATTTAAGATTCCTTGAGAGCCTTTCTTCACTTTTCTTTTCTTGCAAACACTTTCTTTTCCCATCTGGGGTTTTGGAGATAATTCTTCAATATATTTTTTGGATAGCTGGCTTAAAGGAATGTTTTCTTTATTAATCAAGACATTGGCCTCAGAAGATCTTGAACAGCCGGGTGTTGACTCTTCATTTGGAGGTTGGTCTTCATTTGGAGGTTGGTCTTCTTTCGGGAGTTGGTCTTCATTTGGAGGTTGGTCTTCATTTGGAGGTTGGTCTTCATTTGGAGGTAAAGCTTCGTCATTAATAGGCATATTTGTTGTTTCCGCCGGTTCAAACATCCACATTGGGAAAATATCACTATTAAAAGGACATATTCCTGTTTTTGAAAAGCCACTTTGAGCGTTTGAAACACTAGCGGCCTTAGAGTAAGCTTCGTTAAATAATTCACCGACTTGGTAATGAGTAATTTCACGTCCTGGATGAGCCGATAACCATCTTCGCACTGCCTGGTTGTAATAGGTTCTCAAAGGTCCATAAAATGCTATATCCAATGGCTGTACTCGGTGAGTACAGTGTGGTGGAAAGCAAAACAAAATAATATTATGAGCCTTTGCGTACTCTAACACTGCTAATTGTTTATGGCTACCATGACCATCCAATAATAGCAGAATTTTGTTATCAGGACTTGGATTGGCATACTTCACGAAATGCTTGACCCACAATAAAAATGTGTCTCCATTCATATAGCCTTTATCTTGGGCAAAGCCCACAGAACTAGTTGGAGCCTTATCTAGTAATTCAGCCTTCATGTTTTTCCGGGGAAAAATAAGAGCCGGCGGAATAAAATTGCCTATTGCATTCATGCAGCACACAATAGTAAAATGTTGTCCTCTTTCTGCAGCTGTCAAAGTACCCACTTGTTTTCGACCCTTTGTTGCCAAGATTTTCTCCATTTTGGACTGCACGGTGGAAAGCCCAGACTCGTCTACATTGTAGATCTGGGCTGGGGTAAAGTTGAATTCGTTTAGGACTTGTTCAAGTTTGTTAAAGTAGGCTGTTATTTGAACTTTGTTAAACGCCTGGGCTCTTGCCAACGACGTTTCTTCTGGCCTTCTAATACTAATAGTAGGATTTCGCTTTAGAAATCCCTGCAACCAATCCCATCCCGCCATTTGACTTTCTTTATTGAATTTGTGCTTTAAATTCAATTTATTGGCCAATTGGTAAGCAAGTTTTCTTAGATCCCGGGAAGTCAGCCCAAAAAAACGAGTTTCTAGAGCTTTAACATGCCCAACAAGCTCAGCTTCGATATCTCCTGAAAATACCGGTACAGAACCTCCCAAAAAACCGACGTTATTTCCTTTTAATATTTTATTTTTATTTTGCACCCGTCTTCTTAGCGTATTTTTTGGGACATTAAATGTTTTTGCAGCTTTGAGCCAACCCATTTGTTTTGACACCACTGCTTCGATGGCATGCTGCATATCTAATTGAGACCTCGTTTGACGTTGTCCTCGACTTTGCCCGTCACGGGAATCCATAGCTTGAAGCTTTTCTCTGAAAAAAAAAGAATAAATTTAAAAAATATATTATTCCGTGTATGATGGCACACTCGTCTATATGCCATCATATCTGTTGGTATAGTGTGCCATCATAACCAAATCCACATGCCTGAACAAACCACACCAAACAAAAAAATGGAACACACCTAACGCTTGCTGCCACATGGCAATTTGAGGTTAGGATATCACTTTACCCGTATATCACGAAAACTTCAAATTTTTCCATTGCTATATCAAATAATTGGATATTTACTTACCCAAAAATATGTTTTCCAATCACTGATAAATACGTTTTTTAGTTTACCTTCAAGAAAACAGGGGCAACGACACGAACCCGTTAAACATTGAATGGAAACTAACCATATGAATTGTTGGTTGCCTATTGTGTCATTCCTAACGCAATAGGATTTGAGAAAATGACAGTATGCCATCATAGCCAGTATGCCATCACAGCCGGATTTCCCCTATACCTACCAACAGGAATGATAATTCTAAAAGCATTTTTATTCCACTCTGAAATGTGACAACATCGCCGTATTCCCTCCCAATATAACGTTGATAAGGGGAAATGACCTCGCGGGAGGAGAGGTGGCTTGCTCTAAGGGTTGGTGTTATCCAGCTGCGTTACATTACACATGGGCTAAGGTTGATTTGCCCCATTTTTTAAACAGCGAGTAAAATTAATGTACTGATGACCGACCGATACACTCTGTATATGTAACATTGCCGTTTTGGAGATATTCGTCTATGTTTCACCGTTTGACACGACTAATTGAAAATATATCTACTTATCTTTATCTCGCAGACCATGGCTTCATCTTTGCTGCTTAACATATATTAACGCTACACATGCGCAGCTATAATAAGTAGGCCATGGGCCGAGAATTGCTTTAATCCATTTGGCTGTACGAGACGCTTCGTTATTAAATTCGAACCCAGAGGAACATATGCGAAAATCTCGAAAACGGTAAGAGGTAACCCTATAGTATTATACAGTGACTGGCAGAAAAAACAATTTCTAAAAATATTTATTTTTGGTCTTTAATATCAAAAATGCAAGACAATATATTTTATTTTATTCGGAAAAATAGTTTTTTTGGTCTTAACTAAAAATTAAGGAAATAATCCGATTTAACACTTCATTTGAGACAACCTGTACCTTGACGAGAACTATCCATCGAAAAAATGTATTTTATCTTGACAAAAATAGTTTTTCTCACTCTCAACTATAGTGTTGAGGCATAGGTTTTAGATGTTTTTTCGTCAATGAAAATAAATAAATCAAGTGTGCCCAAAAATACTGGAGAACGTTTTTTTATAATTAAATTCTACGTACGAATGTAGAAAATTTCGGATGTTAGTTGAACAGAAAAATATTACGGCAATTACGTGCTTTTACTTTCATGAAAAATCATTAGGTATATGGTAAGACAGATAGCAAGAGAGGTGACTGAAATTAACCTTTATATTTTGTGATATAAACTCGGACATAAATTTCCTACAATATATTTTTAAACAAAATTATACATTAGGTATTCATTAGTCACTCGCTCTCTATTATACCTACATATGTAGTATATAATAATAAACAAGTGATCCTTTGTTATCGACCAGCAAAATAGCTATCTCCTATTCTAGTCTTAGGAAATACATTTTACCTCATTTTAGCATAAGACCGTCAAGAGAATCTGTCTATTCTGGTCATAACAAGTTCAAAATTCTCTTTTGATTATCGCCTTATCGACGATAGATTTGTTTTAAACTGTTTTTTTTTTTGTTATTTTTTTCCTCGTTGTTCGACCGATGCAATACTTACCCTTCAAAACTTCTTCTATTATGTGAGTTGATGAGATTTCCAGACATGGGCTGTACTAAAAATAGCACAAAGTGTCGGGATAAAAAATTACGACACAGTTTTTGTTTACTTTTTTATCTACAGACAAACATAAAAGTCGTTCAAATGTGACAAGATTCAAAAGTTGGTTGTGTTCAGATTCCGAACCATTAGATTTTTCCCTAAAGTTCCGTCAATACGCACAGAACGCGCCTTAAGAGTCCTCGAAATTCCATAGAATATTATTGTAGAAATTTTACAGAAAAATTCACTTAAAATAATTCCCAACCACAATGTTACTACTAAAGGCAGGTTCATAGTGGGAGCGTCGAGCGTCGCGTCTTGACCGAGTTGCGTTTGTTTCACACGGCGCTGCGTTCGCGTTGCATCGACGAGTTCACGAGTTCATCGTCGACAAGCGTTGAACACTCACAGAATTAGAACTTTCCACTTTATAGAATAGCTCAAACTTTTAACGGATTTTTTCATTTCTAAATCCGTCACTCGTTTTCATTTTTTTCTGACACCATAAAGCTACATTTCTTTAATAACTAAATCTGTTTTCCTGCAATGTTTCAATTCGTTAATATCATTGTATTCAATTCTATTACAATTTATCAAATTTTAAAGCTTAAATTATTTCGAATAATTTACAAATTTCAAATCAGAACATTGAAAACGATACGCCCATGCCACTGCGCGTGACGTATCCGCCGATCTGTACTCCATATTGGCGCAAATTTAAAATGCGAAAACCAAGTATGAATTGTGTTTCTTTATCAGCATATGTAATTAAAAATCGGTCCTGTGAATTAAACGATTTTTCGGTTCTTTTGACACAATTTGAATTATAAACTCGATTTAGTTTATTAAATGCTTTTTATGCTAGAATCTGATTGTTGAATAGCTGACTGTGACGCTGGTGCTGCCCAGCGATTAGTTTTCTTTCAGCACAGAATAAATAGCTTTTAGTCTGTGCTTTCAGTTTGCTCCCGGCCTTGCGCGAATAATATTCATAGAGACAACTACTTATGTCGAATATCTCTTAAATTGTGAACTTTTTCCGATTTTGATCTTGTTTAATTATCGTCATTGGTGGATTATTTGAGTGGTTTTGTATTTTGGTATTAAGGATTTATTAAATGTGACTAACTTTATTGGGTATTTTTCATGTGCACGGCATCGTGAAGCAACGGCGCTGGCACGAGGCAATTTTTTCGCTGGGTGACGAATGAAACTGAGGACACAGCTAGCAATTGGTGGTTGGTTCGTTGGGAAGACCCTACACTACAGGTGAGTAATTTCTTTTGATTTTCGCTTAGTTTAGCGACTTTTACTCACCTGTAGTGTGTTTTATGGCGAGCTGCATTTTTGAGGGACTCATTTTGTCCAAGACCCCGGCCATCTTATTCAAGGATATATAACCCTGTCATCTTTAATAATCACCAGTTGCAGTTTGTTTCATTTTCGTGTGGTTTTCTCTAGTTTTTGTTTGGGTTGGTCACAATTTTTTTTTTCGGGTTAAGTCTCGATTCCGTATACCGGGCTACTCAAATACATCGCAACACCGATAAAACTCAATTTTTCGAATAAATTCATATAGATGGTTGTTTCTTTAACTTTTTAAAAAATTGTATACTTACCGTTCAAGTTTTTCTGTTAAATTTGATTTAAAATCTTGTAATTTTCATTTAATTAGGGCTGGAGCATTCTCATAATTTTTTTCTTTCAATCAAATATTAAGCACTTTTATATTGCGGTCAGTTAATTTATCTCTAAAAATTTCAAAAGCTATGCATAGTTTTCAATAGTTTAGTATAGTTTCTTAACATCTAAATTTTCATAATTATTTGTCTTTGTTAAATAACTTTGGTACCATATAGGATTTTAAATATTAATCGTAAACTAATGGTTTATAAATTTTGTAAAAAGCTTAGACCTTATCTAACGCTATTTTCTTTCTGATTTGTTCACGCTTGCAAGACTTGACCGAGGAAACTGCGACGAGAGCATTTCGACCACAAAAAACGTGGAAGGAATTGCGTAGGCATAGGTTTGACATCTTGGTCAGCTCTACTTCGGCGAAACCCCTGAGATACTGGATACTGGCTAGCCACAACAACAACGCCACTACGAGCAGAAAAGGACCAGAAGAGGCACTAGCCTCGCCTCCACACTTACTATGAACCTCGTCCAGTGCGTAAGCAACTGTGCACGCATTTCAAACTTAAGGGTCAAAGTTTAAAAGTAATTATAGCTGAACAGTCAGAGCTGTTGTTGTAAAGACAATTTGACATTTTTGCATTCAAACAAATTTTAACTCTAACATTTAACCCTATTTCCCAGTTTATTGCCACTTAATAGCTGTAAAAATTTAATTTTTTTATAATAATTCGATTGGCATTTATTTTTTATAATCATTTCAAATTGTAACTACAAAGTTATGATAAATAAATTGTATTTAGCAGAAAGAACAAGTTTTAATTGAACAGACTAAACTACGCGAAGGTCAGCACCACCCTTCCATCACAAATTTTGGAGCCGACCTTTTGTTGCAAACAAGATGAGTTCGTTTCATGTTTTTTTTTTCTGAACACACCAAATAGGTACTTTAATAACACAAGGGCTAGAATTCGTTCCAAATAGGGATAGGTATTTATTTATTAATTTTGTACTTCAAACTAAGGACATTTTCAGCACCTAGAGCGCACATTTGACTTTCCTCGTTATTACTCATGTTGAAAACGATATGAAAAAAAAAACATTCCGAATGTCTCGGACGTTGTGGAGCTGTGTGGACGCTGTGCTACCCCTCTCAGTGGAGGCTCGTCCATAAGGGCTGTGGGGCTACAGCGCCCCCCCCCCCCCCCAGTAGACAATACGTCCTCAAACAACCGATATGATAACTATATATCATTCATGAATTCATATTTTTTCGTAGTGTAGTAAAACTAATAAATAATAAGTGGTAAAATATCCACCGAAAAATATGAATTTCTTTACCACAAGTCCCAAATTTACGTCTATCTTACAGGTGAATAATTGATATTTTTTATGTGAAACGATTGATCAAATGAATAATTCTATATTAAATTTCTTTTGGGTACCTTTGTTTTCCATAATAATGTTATTTTAACTGCACTAGTAGGTATTATTTACATGGTTAGCTTGTAATCATGACAGCCTCGCCTATGGCTAATTGTAAATAATCAAAAATTCGACAGGAACAAAGCATTGCAGTAGTGGAAATTATTTCTATGTTTTTCACTTTTCTGAGAGGCGAACCGACAAGCAAATAATAGCAGCTCTGACACTGGCCGATGAGGCGCGTTTGAAATTGAATTTGCTTTAGATGTTTAGTAACCCAACAAGACGCGGACGCGACGCGACGCTCCCACTATGGACGGGCCTTTTTAATGTCTTAATGTCTTTAATTCTTTTATCCTAGAAATATCAAAGGCCAAATAACCAAGCTTTCGCCCATGTTTATGGTTTGGTTTATTTTAAAGAATAAATAGTATATGATTTTGTCTGAAATACCCGTTATTTTGCCTTTGTTAGTCCTAAGTACAGCCGTGATTAAAGAAGGCCTAAAAATAACATTATACAGGATGTCTCGTAATTTTGCTTTACCACGTATGTAGGTACCTAGCTTTTTGATTATGACTATTGGCGACTTTCATAATAAAATATATATAGCTTCGGCGGCCATCTTCTTATATTAAACTTTCTTTTTTATTTCTCTTCCCTATTTATTTTTATAATTATTTTCATTTCGAAGAATTCCCTTTGTATAAGTTTGAATAGGTATAATTTTTTTATAATTCGTCAAGGGGTCAGGGCGACGCTATCCAGAACTTTTTAACCTGAGTTTTTCACATTTGAGCAAACATCTTAATGGAAAATGCCCATATTTGGAGAGAGGAGTAGTTGATAAAGTACTTTGGACATTTTAGACGTTTTGTCCTAAACATGTCCCAAATACCTTTTTATAAGGCATTATTAAATTTAAATGAAAAATTACGTAAACTTCTATTCAGAACAACTGTTATCAATTCTGATAGGAAACATCTATCTAACAATATTATTGCAGAAGAAAGCCATAAATATGCTGAAAACGTACATATTTTTTTATGTGTAATATAGGCTGTAATAGGCCTCAACGGCTCCAATGACAATTTTATATTTTATATGATTTAAGAGAAGGATATTTAGGCATCGGTGAAAGGGTCCAAATTATATTTTCTATGACAGTAAAGCTACCTAAGTTAAGTAATTAAGTAATAATATACTCTTTCTTTGTTCAACAGTTTAAAAATATTCACTGATCTACCACGACTACCACGGTAATATTTATTTACAGTGCAACATGCGTCAGAGCACTTTTTTGGTCAACGAGGTTATTTAAAGATCGAAGTAACGTGCTACCAACACTTTTATATTGTATAGACAGGTACTTTGAATTAAACCATAAATTCACTATGTAGTAGATTGTGGGTAATAATCTTCATAATAATCATTGTTCAATTTTAAAATAATAATTAATGATAATTATATAAGAGGCAGAAAGCAACAATACCTAATAGAAAATTCGCATTCTTTCTGACCAAAACCAGTTTGAAAAACACCACATAATTTTATTTTATAATGGCTTTAAGGTTCATGCAATACTTTTTGTACCCAGCAACCGCTTTTGCACCTAGCAACCAAACGAACAGGGCACCTCGATCCAGTGGCGCAGCCAGGATTTAGCACCGATAAAGAAAATTTTCCACTAAAAAATGTTCACTCACATATATCATTTCCAATATACGTGGTGTCCCGAGGATACGTGAAACGAGGTGTGAAAGACAAAAAAAAGTTTGCTTTTTTGCAATTTTTATTTTTTATATGTGCAAGGTGCCTTTCCTATGTATGATGCAGGAATTTGTTATTCTAAACAACTTTCTTTAATAAGATGTTAACGTATCTTGCACAGGAAAGGTACCTTGCATATTGAAAAATTTAAAATTGGCAAGAAATCGAAAAATCATAGTAGGCCCATTACTCAAATTTTAATTTTTATTCTGAACAACATTTCTTAATAAAATTTTCCCTATCTTACCCTAAAATGCATTTTACCTAGACAGAAAATGAATTTTTTCCTCATGCCAAGACCTACATTTAATTTCTCGTAACTGAAAATATGCCAGATATTACTTTCAAATCAAGTGGGTCAGGACCCCAAATAGTCAAATTTCAACTAATTTATCCTGGAATAGCCTGTATGTGTCTATAAGGAATATATGGAATACTTATTCCATTTACGCTGAGTGAAAAATTATGGGAAAAAAAGGAGAAGAAAATACAAATCATTTAGCAGTTTGTGATGTCTCCGTTGATTTCATACAACCTAACTTTTATACTTTGTTCAATATTATAACCAAATTAAATAATTAACTTCCAAATATCCCTGTAGTTCATACTGTGTATTAATAGAATTGTCTGCCTTATATATATACCTATAGTGTATACCTACTTTCAGTCATAATAAATACTAAAAATATACATTATGTTACGATTCTTTGCCTACAGTATTTCGGTATAAATAGTCCAGTCAAGGAATGGATTACAGACAGACTTTTGTGTGCACTTTTTTTACTTTTGGGCTGTGTACGGAGGTGTTTGGAGATTAATATACTATAAGCGTTGACTGATATACCTATGATTAAACACTGCTCACCGCTTTTTGCGAGCAAAATTAGAAAAGTCCAAATTTTAAATTCTATATTATTTGAAAACTACGAATAACTGAAAAAAATAAAATGTGCCGGGACCAAGGAGAATGTACTGAACGTTTATTATTTGCTTGCGTATTGTTTTATATACAGGGTACCACATTTGAAATGGGCCGTAAAATTATATAATAAAAAAAATCGCTAAATGAGTTTCGTCATTTTTTACCAGAAGAAACATCGTAGTAGGCTTTGAAAATTTAGATTAAGACCTAAACTTTTGCCCCAAAGTAAAAAAGAGTTTTTGTGACCTATCTCTAGAAAAAAAAACGCTAAAACCGAATGAAAAATAAAAAAATTACGGGGTGCTTACAATTCATATGGGCCACCCTGTACGATCAGACTAGCAAATTGCGAAATCAATTGATGGCGAATTCCTTGTATTGTATATGTTGGTTGTATTACGATACGATTCTTTAGTATCTACTGGCTGTGTCATGTTGCTGCAGAACCGTACTGACGTTATTACTAGAAAGTGAAAAAGGCCACATTGTATAATGTTCTCCGGAGTTGTCACGATACTGCAAATAAACACGACTTTCGCCATTTTAAATTTGACGTCTCCAAAAATAGAAAAACAAACTAAATTTAGTGGTTGAGTGAAAAGAATGCAATAAGAGATGCAACCTTTCACGAATCTGGCCGCCAACAACCGGAGTTGGTCCAGCAGCAATTTTATTTTCATTGTTCTCAGCTCAGATTGTTAAGGTTGAGATTTGAGAGAGAGAGCAGTGGCGCCTCTTTATATTACTTCATTCAACGCATTACTTTTTTGTTACATTTAACACTAGTCTGTCCTCATTCCTGGATCCAACCCTGATAGGTAACAGTCGTATTCATCAAAACACGTCAAAAAACTGGAAAAGCCTTGTGGCACAGATTAACCAGGATGTGGCATGAGGTCATAATTTTCACAATAAACAACTGGTATAGACTTTAACTTTGCCATACAAAATTCACAGTATATAATGTGCATAATAAATTAAAGACTCGTTAAATGGTGTACCACAGTATTTTGAACACTATTGTAAAGTACACACTACAAAATATGTTAGGGTAAGCTGTGACAAAAGTTCCAATAAAGTATGAATGATACAATAGATATTTTAAGCTCAATGTTCATACATACTTATATCGACATTCCTAACAATGACAACATTTTTACATTTCATATTCGAAGGTGTGGGCTTGGAGATCCGCTCATGGTTGTGAAGTTCTTTGCTGACGAAAACGGTGTTGCCTGTGGTCACTATTCTACTTTTACACCTAACTTCTCTAGTTCCGAAATACTGTGAACAGCGCCAGATGGTCCGCATCTCGCCTCTCTTATAGACACGGTAGACCTCATTGTCCACAATGATTTTTGGATTAAGCTTCCCCACATCGAAGTATATTATGGACGGGAAGCCTAAAATTTGAGGAGCATGTTATTACTCCTTTTACATTGATCGAAATCAAATAATATCCGTCCTAAAAATATGTGTACCTTCAGGTCAAATAAGTCAGCAACAAAGAGCTATTTGTAGAGGACTGCAAAGAACTATAATAAGTCTGCGAAGGAGACAAAGTTGGACGCATCCATTAATTATAGTAATAATTCTCACCCTCACACTCCAAACTAGAAGTTTGGTCATTGAGTAAGGGATACACAGAGTGTCTCACTTAAGAGTGAAACAACCTTATAACTTCTTTCATTTTTAACCGACCAGAACGAAATTTTTACTAAGGGTAGATGGTATTGTGGCCTACTTATTTAAAAAAAAACTTGCCTACTCCAAAGTCAAAGCCACCTGCGATGTCACAATCGAGGCTAAAAATCCGAAAATCATATTAGGCATTTTCTTAAAAAAAAAATTACTAAAAGAAGTTGTTCAGAATCGATCCAGGACCCTAAATCCAAAATTTTGTTAAAATCAAAAAATATTATATAAAAAAAATTAAAGTCCAAAAATTTAATTTAAGAATTTTCTGCGTTTAGAAAAGTGTGCCATGGAAGTTTTGAAGGCTAGTTGTTTTGAAAAAGTAATCTTTTCAAAATAAAATTAAAAGGTACAGATTTTATTTTTTTAAAATTTTACTTAATTTTATGTTATTTAATATTTTTTTGATTTTGACAAAATTTTGGATTTAGGGTTCTGGATCGATTCTGAACAACATTTTTTGGTGCATTTTTTTTAAGAAAAATGCCTAACATCTATGACTTTCGGATTTTTAGCTTCGATTGTGGCAACGCAGGTGGCTTTGACTTTGATTAAAGAAGTTAGAAGGTTGTTTCACTCTTAAGTGAGACACTCTGTATGATTTGGTTCTCTGGTTTATCTATTAGTATCCGTTCCTTAAAATATACAATATATTTCTTACGAGTTTTTTTTTCTCGTGTCAAGGGTTTAGTTGGAGTTGCTTTGGTTTTCCACTAAGCTACAGTTTTACAGTTTTAGGTTCTAGGTATATGTACAGGGTATCCCAGATAACGTGATAAACCCAATTTTCTCGGTAATTTTGAAGATAAATTAATGGTTCGAAAACTAAGCTTGCGCAGAATTTTCCGAGGATTTCGAATATGAAGTCAAACTTAATTTACAGGGTGTTGTTAAAAGTTATGTAAAAAATTTGTTACCAAAACATTATGAAGTTGGATTTTAACACGGAATAATTAATGAGTATAGGGCGGAAAAAATTTTGGTTCCAATTTCACTGGAAGCGAGAATCTCTTGGTCAGATTTTTAAGGAGCCCTGTATATTTTAAATATTTTTAGGTTCCTTTTGTTCTCCAAATTCCAACCATAGATATATAGTTATCTGTTAAGTATCTCTAAAAATAACCAAGCAGACACTATTAATTTTTTTATTAATGTCGTCAAATACGATAAATTCACATCTTTGCATGGAATGCTAAAAGCATATTAAAAGAAGGAACCTAATAAACCAAACAAATCTGGCCAATTGAAGCTCAATTCCGATCAAATCGGAAGTCGGAAATGAAAACCAACAATTTGTTGTTAGATACTCCCCTCCCCGTATACTCATTACTAATACACAGTGTTAAAATTCAACTTCACAATTTTTTGGAAGAGGGTATTTTTGAAATAACTTTTAACGACACCCTTTATATTATATTCGAATTATTCCGATAATTCTATACAGAAGTTTGGTTTTGAACCATCAATTTATTTTTGAAATTACCGAGAAAATCGGGTTTATCACGTAAACTGAGACACCCTGGGTTATTCATAATATAGTTGTTTTAATTAACAAGATGATAAAATTTCACATCCCAATAGATTTAACAAAAAGAAAGTAAGCGGCTTCGTGGGACAATAAATATCGGCAAACTGGTAATATACCAACATCCAAGTTCTAATGGATGTGCCGGTGTTTTCATACGTGAATCGTTCGAGAAGGTAGACTACGACAGCTGTTTCCCGTTATTAGGTTCATCAAGGCAGTCATAACCTTCGCGAACGACTCAAACCGAAATAGTAGTAGTTATAATAGTGTAACTTGCACTTGGAGGAGAGAAAACCAGTGGCGCCATCTAGTATCAAGCTGATAGCACCAGACAGAGCCGAAATTTCACAAAATATAGTAAACACCAACAAGAACAAGTTAGGTTGGTGTTGAACCCAGAAAACAACAAAATAAATGTGAAGAAGAAGGGACACAGGAAACAGGTTCATTGGCCATTCACCATTGTATCTTCAAAATTTGTGGAAATTAACAACATTTGTATTTCTATTTAAGGGAGATTAGTGGGAATAATATTTCTGACTGCGGCTTTCTGTTTATTTTTGGAAAACTACCCATTCACAACGCCGTTGTTTGTTTTTTACCTATAAGAAGACCAGAACCTTTAACGCCAACGGAAACATTTCCTGTACATAAACATCACACAAACCAAACAACTGGTACCCGTAAATAGTGCCCAAGTTAATTTAAAAAAAAAACGATATTGTGAATAACCCAGTGTGTCTCAGTTTACGTCGATTTTCTCGGTAATTTTAAAAATATATGGTTCAAAATATACGAAATCGTAGAAAGGCAATTTCCGACAATAAAGTCGGAATTCCGACTTTAATCTCGGAATTCCGACTTTTTTCTCGGAATTCCGACTGTAATCTCGGAATTCCGACTTTAATCTCGGAATTCCGACTTTAATCTCGGAATTCCGACTTTTTTCTCAAACCAGCTGTCGATCAACTGATTCGCCATCTAGTTCTGGACAGTGGCGAACCCAGAAAATATGATTGGGGGGGGGGGCTTAAAAAGTTTGAGGTATTCCATACAAAATATTTTATGATTAAAAGAAATTTCCAGGCCAGGTCTCGGATTGGGAAAATAATTGCCGAGAGTCGCACAGAGGATTTTTTAAAATATGTTTTTTTTTAAATATGAATTTTTTAAAATATGTGAGGTCTGGAGGGGGCGAGGCCCCCTGCCCCCCCCCCCCCCCCCCACCGGGTGCGCCACTGGTTCTGGAATTATTTTCTTGTGTTTTGATTGGTTCAAGGTTCAAGCCAGTTCTGGAATGGTTCAGAGCTGCTGTTGAAACAAGCCCATGGTATTTCCTCGCTTCTCCGGATTTGAAGTCAACCAACTAAATAGTCAGAAGTGCAAAAGAAATCAAAAGAAAACAATTCCGCGTAGTGAAGTTAAAAAGCCTTTCTACGCTTTCGTAGTATATAAATATGTATACCATGTTACAAAATTTCTAAACACCTTCAATTTTGCGTTCTTGGTTGAATGTTGTGTGTCGGAAATTTCTTTGTGACATTATCTTTGAGAAAGGAGGAAGATTTATTTATTGCTCAGGAAACAAAGTTTTTGAAGTTATTTTTTGAGTTAACGTTGAAAGTTTATTTTTTGTAATGTCAGGCAATTATGAATTTTTCTGGAAGAAGTTGTCTTTTAATCAGTTTTGTTCAGGTTTCTTTGGAGAAAAAACCAAATTAAAAATTAAATGGATCCATATACCGATGATAGCATAGGTAGCAGGTTTTTTAATTATCCCTATATACTGTATTCTATACATGGGTCATTATATTATGTGAAATGGTCATTAGTATCAAATATATGGAAAACACATATTATAATTTTATTTTTATTTTTCTTGTCCCTTTTTGACATGGACGTATTATATTTTATTATATTGCTCTGTTATATTTTTAATTACGCTGTTTTTTTGCATTAACGCAGCTATAGGCAACTTTGGGTAGGTCTCCTCTAATAATATAACTATTAGGACAATGGTAAAATATCTATTGGAAATTGAGAAATTTGGTAGGTAGGTACCGTTCTAGTTTGAGTACTACAGCCCCTCAAAATCAAGGATATCGGCGGTGTCGCTAAAAAGAGACGCTCCTGATACAAAATTTGCTGTTGTAAAGGTCATACCAAATAATTTATTTGTAGGTATAGTTCGTAAACATGGCGATATTATTTCATCCTAGACTTATGCAGTAAAGTCGTGTTCGAAACCTGCCTTATTTGGCGAAAATGGTGGTTTCAAAGATACTAAATCGTACGTTCGTTTTTGTAACAAAAAAGGCCCTAAATGCCTGACATTGCATTCACGAGAAAGCTTTCAAAAATTAGGTTTTCAACTTCACTACGCGGAATTGTTTTCTTTTGATTTCTTTTGCACTTCTAGACTATTTAGTTGGTTGACTGCATATCCGGAGAAGCGAGGACACCATGGGCTTGTTTCAACAGCAGTTCTGATCCATTCCAGAACTGGCTTGAACCTTGAACCAATCAAAACACAAGAAAATAATTCCAGAACCAGTGGCGCACCCCTCACATATTTTAAAAAATTCATATTTAAAAAAATCATATTTTAAAAAATCCTCTGTGCGACTCTCGGCAATTATTTTCCCAATCCGAGACCTGGCCTGGAAATTTCTTTTAATCAAGAAATATTTTGTATGCAATACGTCAAACTTTTTAAGTCCCCCCCCAATCAAATTTTCTGGGTGCGCCACTGTCCAGAACTATTTGGCGAATCAGTTGATCGACATCTGGTTTGAGAAAAAAGTCGGAATTCCGAGATTAAAGTCGGAATTCCGAGATTAAAGTCGGAATTCCGAGAATAAAGTCGGAATTCTGAGAAAAAAGTCGGAATTCCGATATTAAAGTCAGAATTCCGAGATTAAAGTCGGAATTCCGAGATTAAAGTCGGAATTCCGAGATTAAAGTCGGAATTCCGACATTAAAGTCGGAATTCCGAGATTAAAGTCGGAATTGCGACATTAAAGTCGGAATTCCGAGAAAAAAGTCGGAATTCCGACTATATATATACTAATGTTGGAAATTGAAATAAAAAAATGGTATGGCCTTTCTACGCTTTCGTAAAAATCAAACTTTTATATAAAATTGTGGGAGGAATTCGAATATAGCGCAAAATTTGATGACATATTCGAATTTCTCGGAAAATTCTGCACAAGTTTGGTTTTTGAACCAATACCGAGAAAATCGGGTTTATCACGTTGAAAAACTACCCTTATTTAGGTTCACGTGCCTCACAAAAAATTAAATAATTATCAACTTGACAACCATTATTACAACACCTAAAATAGGGACCATCTTTATATTGAAGAACAGACAAACTTCTCATAAAAAAGTCCGAATTATGTCGGCTGCTCTATTTTTAAAAATTGCCGAATAGAATACGTAGAGCACCTGTACTTTATCTAGTTTTAAGAGCGAGCTACTACAATTGTTTTATAGCATTTAAAAGTTTATCACATATGTTTCGTCACTATAATAATTTATATTCTGTTTCTGTTGTATTATTATATTAATTTTACAATACAATATTATATACATATTATTTTCTGTACCTGGCAAATACTTGTTACACTTACCTAATCTACAATGTAGCCCATATATTAATACTAAAGATTTGGTTTGAATAACTTGGACACCAACAAAGTTTGAGACTCATCGACCTGCATTAAATGTGTCATTTTTTCGCAAATTTTAAAATTGGTTTTGTCTGCAAGATACTGGAAATTTTTATTTTGAACAACTTTCCATAATAAAATGTTTCCGTTATATTACCCAGAATATGCACTTTATTTACCTATGCTGAGGATAATTTTTTTCTTCATCCCAAGGGCTACTTTGATATTTGGAAACTAAAAATATGACAGAAATTACTTTCAAATCAAGCGGGGCGAGACCCCAGATGGTAAATTTCAAAATTTCAACTTTCAAAACTCTTCTTTTTTGGCTTGCACACCTCTTGTTTTGCTTACCTATCATGGTACACCCTGTAGGTACGTATAATTTCCGACAATATCATTTCGCTAAAAATATACCATTGGTATAATTTGCAATTTTTTTGTAGGTGCAATTGGATTAAAAATCATTCTTTCTGTCTTATTAATTTACTTTTTTTAGTTAATTCTACTAACATGTACATTTATTGGTAAGTAGTTAATACTGACTCGTTTACAATTTTTTGTGTCGTAGTTGTGCATTACAAAAAATATAAAGTTGTTGAAATGTATACAATTCGTCCTAGTAGCAACTACTGTGAAAATATTATTGTTTGTTCTAACGTTCTAACTGTTCTTCTAAAGGTCTATTAGTTACAACAAATATTTAAGGTAGGTATTAAAAAACCAATATGTAATGCTTGCTGGAGAAATTAAAAATATAAGCCAGATAAATCAGTAATTGAAGCTCATTCTCGTGTATACAAAATATGTTATATTTCGTATATAATATGTCATGCACATAATATAGTTTTATTCTCTTACTATAGTTACTTTTTGTGACAGCATATTCTTGAATTTCTGTATTGTTCTGGGCTCATGATTATGAGTTCCAGTGACAACAACCTTCTTGCCACTTGTCACCAATTTCGACTTGCACCTGTTATGTTTTGAAGCAAAATAGCGGGTGCACATCCATATGGTTTTGTTAACTTCTTTTCGAAGGACTATGTAGCTATGGTTGTCTAATATAATCTTGGGATTTTTCGTTGCCATGTCAAAGTAGATTGTATCTAAAATATATTATACTGTTACGGGCTCTCCAAATAACTTATTTATAACTATTCTCTAATGATAGTGACTTTTTGAGAAAACATGTTCTTGAATCTTTGTGGTTTGGGATCATGCAGATGCTTTCCCGAAACATAAACTTTTTTGTCACTCGTTGTAATCTTGGCCTTGCACCTATCTTCCTTTGGTTTGTTTCCAAAATAATTTGAACAAAGCCAAATTGTCTTGCCAACTTCTTTTCGCAATACCAAGTAGCTGTAGTTGTCCAATATAATTTTTGGGTGTTTGGTAGCCGTGTCGATAATAATTGTATCTAAAAATAAATGGCGAGTTATTTGATTAGAACCTAAAACGCTAAGTAAAGTGTAGCAACATTTAAATTTAAAACTATATGTACAACCTCTTCTGCACCAAACTTATGCTTCAGCTTCTTCTGTTGATCGATTGGCTATAACAAATAACCTATTTTGATGTCCGCCGTACATGTCAGCCTGTCTGGTGTCTTAAAATATGTAAGAATCTAGACAGGGCTCCTTCTTGCACATGCAACTAAAAACTGGGGAAACGCCTCATTTTATGTAGCTATTCGATTCCTCCAGGTTTTCGAATTACAGAACAGTTGACATTTTGAACCTTTTCTTCTGAAATCACATCTTGTTTTCTCCACCGAAAGTAAGTAAACTTAATCAAAACCCTCCAAGGTAGAAAAGGTGCCATAGAGAATAGAGGTTACATTTTCCATAAAGTTGTTTATTGACTTTTACATCAAATTCTATGAAAAGGCTTCCGCTCTTAGTTAACAAGACAAGTGCTGTTATCGATACATTCAACATTTTACAAATAATAACAGCAGATTGTTTTCATTTGTTAAGTTTTATCAGAGAAGTTGTATGATATAAATGAATAGTTTTACATCAAGGGCATTTTAAATTTTCAACATACATACAAGTAGAGGGAGTCCCATTTAACGAGATAAACGCGATTTTCTCGGTAATTTTAAAGATAATTTGATGGATCAAAAACCAAATGAGAAGCGACGATATTGTTACTCCTCGTATACTCATTACATTATCTATTCCGTGTTAAAATCCAACTTGAATTTTTTGAAAAGGATATTTTTTAAAATATCTTTATAACAACACTCTGTATATTAAGTTTGACATCTTATTCGAATTCGTGAGAAAATTCTGCACAAGTTTGGTTTCTGAACCATCGATTTATCTTTAAAATTACCGAGAAAATCCGGTTTATCACGTTAACTGGGAGACACTGTACTTATTTATAAACTCTTTTATATTGCAATAGTCATTTTTATGTTTTCTTTCCTGACATTATAATTTGTATATATTTGTATACAATAGTATATTGTGCAATGGGCAGGAAGTGCTTATTTCCCACCATGGCCGGAAGAGAGCATCATTTGGTGTTTTTTAGGCATTTTATTTTCTGAATAACTTAAGTTTAGAACCATTTTAATGTAACATTAACTTAATAATAATTTATAAAATATGAGTACCATGCAGTTCTGCATAAGTTCATACATATATTTTTTGCACCAAACCTAGACCATTCAACATATTTCCATATTTATTTAATCGTAAAATTTTTACTTAAATAAAACGTACTCCACATGAACGGTTAGAATTCGATAAACTTTTCAAAAAATAGTTAAATAGTTTTCTGCGGTACTTCAAATAATATCTCTTAATGGGAAAGTGTTTTATTCGGAACGAGGAGTACTTTTCTTTTAAGAAGAAAAAAGAAATCTATTATAGCGGTTCTATTTGAGCAAAGGAAGCTGCATGTAGTATTTGGAAGATTAATTTTTTTGATGGTATTTTGTTTTCTTGAAGCACTATGATTACCTATCTCGTATGTTAACATCAGACTGTGAGAACCACGGGTGAAATTCCAGACAGGCACAAAAAAATATTTTGGTGTGCCGGAATTTTTTTGCAGATGGTTTTAACAATGCTTCTGACTATTTATGACTACGTTTAACTCGTGGCAACTCGATAGGATTGGAATGAATCCGATTGAGTGAAATCGATCCTTTTATAATAATTATGGTGTTTAGATCGTCAGTATTGATTCAAACGGCCTTCTGGCTAACTTCTGTTGGAAATGACAAATTAAATATATAATCTCAGCACTGCCACAGATAACCCAACCGCACTGCCTACTGCAATGGTACTGCGCATATGAAACTGGTCTGTGCATCAACTTTTGTTTACAACTTTTCTTTGAATAAAGAATCCCAGGAAGGAGACAAAGCTCTATGGGTATTATAAAAATCGCCCTGAGTAGTAACCAAGTTTTGACACAATATTTTGATATCTGACAGGGTGATAGGTGTCAGTATGTGGTATTTAGATACTTTTTCGCGTTATTATACTTAGCTGTGCGTCTTGTGGCACTTCCCTGACCGCCAAAACTAAAATGTTTGAGGATAATAATCCATCGGTAAGTCATTTTATAATTTAAATGAAGTATTGAGGCCACGCACCAAAGTAGCATAGGCGTTTGTGTAGGTATCTACTTCTTCATGTTTAGACATTTAAAATTATAATTGCTGTATTATCAAGGATTCCTAAACTTAAAGACATAAACGTGCCTAATAATTTTTTGCCTGATGTATTGTACGTACCTACTGATTTCACGAAAAATGAGGATTTCTGCCTCGATTAGTTTGTCGAAACAACTCACAGGTGCGCGCCACTGTAAAAACGGAAACGGCATCCCGCCATATGCAGAGACTATCCCGGTCCAGAGCTAAGCCCAAATTTGCTCCTTACTGGAGTTCTTTATTCAAAGCTATACTTTCAGAAGGTAGCAAAACTGTAGTGAATAGTGGCGTAGCGTCGAGGGAGGGGGGGGGCTATAATAGCCCCACAAATATTTCTGAGGAGAACTTTTATGTTTAAAAATTTTATCTAACCACTTCAATAATTACATCGGCAATTTGCCTAACTTATTAGGATTTGTTACCTTGTAGCTAATTTCTGTATTGTTAGGATGGCAGACAGAATTCTGTTTATTTCTCAAAAAAATAAACAAACAAAAAAATAATAAAACAGCAAAAAACCAAGAACAAAATTACCACCAGTTGATTTACCTACGTTATATTTTTTGCTCATAATAGGTAGGGTTTCATCAAGTCAAGTAGTTGACATTTTAACAAATAACTTGACTTGACTTGAAAATCAAGCTTTTCACAAATTAAATATTTAACTTGACTTGATATTGGAAAATTACTACTTGACTTGAACTTGACTTGATTTCAAGTCAAGTCAAGTAGCTTGAATATCAAGTCAAGCCGTGAATCTCTAAAATTGGCAATAAAATAAAATTTACTTTTACTTGTGAACATGTTTATTTATTATTAACACAATTAAGAAAAAAAGTGCTTTGAACGGTGTTAAAGTGAAACAAACAGAAGTTTTTGTTGTCTATGTTACACAGACACGCAGACAAACAAATAGAAGTTTTTGTTGTTACACAGACTATACACATAGTTTTGGTACGGACCTAAAATAGTTTATTTTTGTTCTTTCCTAGTTTTGCAAAAAAAAGTGTACAATGCAAAGGTTTATTATTATTATTTACCTAACTGTCCTAACTGATAATAAAATTTGAAAAATTGAAATCAAGTAATCAAGTAGCTTCAAGAAAAACTTGATTTTTCAATTACTTGAGAAATAAATACTTGACTTGACTTGATATTGGAAAAATTCTACTTGACTTGAACTTGACTTGATTTCAAGTCAAGTCAAGTCAAGTAGCTTGAATATCAAGTCAAGCCATGAATCTCTAATAATAGGTTACTTCGAGTATTTTTCATTTATTTAAATTGTTTGCTCTTTAAATTTTGATTATTTTTCTCTTGAGGCACAATTTTTAACGTCGAATCTGTTTTTAAGTGACTTTTTGAAGTAACATTTTGGTAACTATGTAGACACAGAAAATAGACCCTACGGCAACAGAAGTCTGGTCCAATGTAATATCTAAAGTACACGAAAAGTACAGTGGCTTCAGGGGCGTGCAGTCCATGGAAGCAAGGGAAGCAGTGCTTCCCCTAAACCAAAGCAATGTAAAATGACAAAATGTAATTCTTGAATTTTTAAACAGGAAACAGTTAGTTTAGTTACCTAGGTATATCAAAAACGCTAAAAATTATCTTATATATCATATATCAAACCTACAATATGTTATGCCTATAGCACAGACCTATGCTAACAGGTCTGTGCCTGTGCCTATAGCAAATGCGGCTTTGACTCCGACTGCGCCCATCCTACCGAGCCACAGTGCAATGTAAGCTATGCCGGTCGCTAGCTTTTCTGTAGCGTTCGAGAGTCGAGAGGTTATTGAACTTTCCACCTCCACCGCACTGGCTGACGCGAATGAGAACGCGTGTTTAAAGCGTGCGTGGAAGCTATCGTTGCAGTAGGTTCTTTGTGTAGTATAGTTGGTTTTGATATCTACGTTGGTGCGTCTCGGGCGATATGGAAGCCAATACGGACATGGACATGCAAATACCGTCAACTTCGGCTGTCGGGAATGACGTTGAAAATGTTAAAGTTGGACAATTAAGTAAGAGTGTGTGTGTGAATATGTAGTATGTACCTTAATAATAAAGGGATTTTCAACATTAAACGTTTAAGCGGATAAGCTTCAATTAATTACTAACGGAAGGGCAAGGGCAAAACCCCCTATGAAAAATTTAACCACAAAAATGAATGAATGACTTTCACAAATATCGCTGTTGTTTATTGAGAATATACTTCTCCAGAACATATTAGAGCATCGATGTTTTTATGATGACGTCATTGACGAATTCGCAAAAAGTGATCGAAGAATCGAATTACATTACAAAAAGGTAAGTTTTTAAACATTGCTTCCCTTACTTAAAATGTCACCGCACGTCTTGTATAAAGCCACTGTAACGAAAGGTAGCAGTCGGGCTTCCTTCCATGTACGTAAACGCAAATTCGAATGCAGCATAATGCTAATCTAATCAGGTCAAGTTTAGACACAGACGGCCAGGAGTCGGTTCCTTGTTGCCGGATTGTGCATAATGATACAGATAAAGTGGTTAAAAATGGTTAAAAGTCAAATTTTTTCAAGTGGCCTGGAAAATTAATAAATTCTTAACAGTAAATGGGTACTGTAGATATTGCATTGGACCAGACTTCTGTTGCCGTAGGGTACATTTTCTGTGCCTATTTAGTTACCAAAATGTTACTTATACTTAAAAAATAGACTTTATGTAATGAGGGAGGCTTTTTATCGTCCGATATAGTTATGTGGAAAACTTTTTTCTGCTAATGGACTTGGGGAAAAAACAATTAAACTGCTAGACTCATTCAGCTAACGTTTCGACTTTTTATTTCTCAAGTCTTCTTCAGAGCTTCTACAATAAGGACGAAAGTGAATATTGAAAGAATGAACAATTTGTAACATATTAATTTGTAACATTTAATTTGTTTTAATATGTTACAAATTGTTCATTATTTCATTATTCACTTTCGTCCTTATTGTAGAAGCTCTGAAGAAGACTTGAGTAATAAAAAGTCGAAACGTTAGCTGAATGAGTCTAGCAGTTTAATTGTTTTTTTCCCCAAGTCCATCAGCAGAAAAAAGGTTTTCCACTTTATGTAATTTCACTTAAAAACAGTGTCGAGGTTAAAAATTGTGCCCCAAGAGAAAAATAATCAAAATTTAAAGAGCAAACAATTTAAATAAATAAAAAACACTCGAAGTAACCTATTATGAGCAAAAGATATAACGTAGGTAAATCAACTGGTGGTAATTTTGTTCTTAGTATTTTTTCTGCACAATGCATTTATTTTTAATTTCATTTCAGATTTATGTTGGTGACGCTCACGGGGGGACCCCGCTCTCGTGAAAAAGAAACGTCTTTAAAGCTAGGTCCTAATAGATTTCGGTCAATAATTGATTTATCATCAGATCATTCATTTATATTTTCATACATTTTCTTGCAATTTGCAAATCTATTAAATCCTCTCCGAAAATTTACTTGAGGTAAAATTTTTATATAGTTTTAAAACTGTTTTTTACAATATCCATAGTGCAAATTACAGCAATATTTTTATTTAGTACTGCGAGCTGCGAGAACCGGTTATGGTGATGATGCTATAGGTTACGTACAAATACGAAGGGACTCCAGCAATAAATAATGCCTTTTAAAGCCTGAATTAGTTTGTCCTGAGCATAAAGTACCCGGCCAACATTATCATAATCATATTACTGCCACAATAGATGAAACTAATAACAATTACAAGAAAAGGTGATAATGGGCAAACACTCAAAGTTAACAAAAAGAAAAAACTAGTAACCGCATACACGTGTTTCATGCTATTTGGCAATCATCAGTACGGTGTAACATTAACCAAATCAAAAGATAGGCATGATTTGGGAAGCAACAAATGAAGTCCAGGCAGGAGCCAACAGCAGCCTCCGTGGCGGTGTTAGTACAAGCCCCAAAATAGGGGACGTGCTGACTGAAGCTGCAAATGTGCTGTTGGCTCCTGTTAATGTTATTGCCAAATAGCATGAAACACGTGTATGCGGTTACTAGTTTTTTTATTTGAATGCGCTCCAGTATTGGATCGAACGCGTCCAGATAAACGTAGTCTGTATATCGTTTGCGGTGGCGATGTTCGGAGCACTGCTTACTATTTAGACTGCATGTCTTTATAGGAAAACACCGCTGATGGCCAAGAGCGCTGGACAGCAGCCTCCGTGGCGGTGTTAGTACAAGCCCCAAAATAGGGGACGTGCTGACTGAAGCTGCAAATGTGCTGTTGGCTCCTGCCTGGACTTCATTTGTTGCTTCCCAAATCATGCCTATCTTTTGATTTGGTTAATGTTACACCGTACTGATGATTGCCAAATAGCATGAAACACGTGTATGCGGTTACTAGTTTTTTCTTTTTGTTAACTTTGAGTGTTTGCCCATCATCACCTTTTCTTGTAATTGTTACATTTACATTCGCTAATCTTACATCCTTATTGTCATTGAAACTATAATAACGTCATTGCCATAGTGTGAGGATTGCCCTGCTGTCCAAGGTACTTTATATAATCTTTTGTTATATGTTTATTCATTATTATGGTTTAATTTGCTCTATAATAAAAGAATCTTTCTTTGTACATGGATGTAAGCATGTACTTCGTTGCCTGTTGCGTCGTAACGATGAAAATGTTGAATAATCACAACCGTGAGATGTAAGATTGCAAGTGTAAACGTATATACAAGAGAAAGTGATAATGGGCATAAGCACTCAAAGTTAGAAAAACAACTAGTAACCGCATACACCTTTTTCGTGCTATTTGGCAATCATCAGTACGGTGTAACATTAACCAAATCAAAAAGATAGGAATGATTTGGGAAGCAGGAGCCAACAGCAGATGATTTGCAGCTTCCATCAGCACATCCCCAATTCGGAGCTTGTACTAGTACTAACATTGCCACGGAAGCTGCTAAAGCGACCTGCGTTGAAATCTTCTTAGCCCAAGATACAATGACAACAATGAGATGTAAGATCGTGAGTGTAAATGTATATACAAGAGAATGTGATATATTGTATATACACAATCTTACATATCATTGTTGTCATTGTATCTTGGGCTATGAAGATTTCCACGCAGGTCGCTTTATCAGCCTCCGTGGCGATGTTAGTACAAGCTCCGAATTGGGGATGTGCCGACGGAAGCTGCAAATGTGCTGTTGGCTCCTGCCTGGACTTCATTTGTTGCTTCCCAAATCATGCCTATCTTTTGATTTGGTTGATGTTACACCGTACTGGTGATTGCCAAATAGCATGAAACACGTGTATGCGGTTACTAGTTTTTTTATTTGAATGCGCTCCAGTATTGGATCGAACGCGTCCAGATAAACGTAGTCTGTATATCGTTTGCGGTGGCGATGTTCGGAGCACTGCTTACTATTTAGACTGCATGTCTTTATAGGAAAACACCGCTGATGGCCAAGAGCGCTGGACAAATTGTGGATGTACGGTATTCTCTTTTATAGCTTTATCTGTGTGACTTACTAATTGTCCTACACTCACGGGGAATACCACGGTTTTCTAGGATTTTCCGTAGTATCTACATAAGCGAATGATATCCTAGTTCTATCGGGAAAAGCCGGCCCTAGCTGCAAATGGCAACGAAGACAAAATAATAGTAATTGCTCCCCCCTCTCCCGCACAAACATTCAGTTGCTTCTGCGGGGTACTCATAGCTTGGAGTATTGTGAGGGTGAGAATTATTACTATTATATTATTAAAATTAGTAAAATTAAATAAAAGTCGTGCCTCAGTGCGGCTCTTCTTGTTTACACCAGGCGTAAGAGTTATTTGATTTTAGTACACCTAGGCATTTGCAATTATTGATACCTATTCAGTTTTTCATCGTGAACAAATTTACTTAATAGTATTTTGACGTGAAAGCTACAAAAAGGGCACTAAAAAAAGGGAAATGGGGCAAAAAGTAAAAGTAGGCCTAGGCTTTTGAATGTTTGCACACCTACTCGGTTTTTCTTTCTAAACAAGTTTCCTCAATAACATTTTGTTGTAAAACCTACAAAAAGGTGCGAAAAAAATTTTTTTTTTTTCGGATTTCCAAGGCACACATGATTTTTTGAAATTAAAGGCCGAAACTCAGAAGCTTATATTTCAGCTAATTTTTTTGTCTTTCACATAATCGGGTACACACTGTGTGATTGGGATAACCTTTTGATTGGATTTCAAACGTATACTATCAGCTAAAAATCATTCTGAAATTACACAGAACGAAGAGAGCACTGTTTATTTTATTTACCTTACAATATAATACCGCAGAAAAAAGTAAGTACATACACTAAACTACAAAATTATTCTCTTATGATAGTAACTTTTTGAGTGAACATTAAATTATATTTCTGAGGCTTTGTCGGATGATTGTGGCATCCATGAACATACACGTTTTTCCCACTTGTTACGGCCCTAGCCTTGCACCTTTCCTCCTTTGGCTTTGATCCAAAATAGTTCGAGCATATCCATGTAGTTTTTTCTACGTCTTTCCGAAAAACTAAATAGCTGTAATTATCCACGCTCCAGTATTGGATCGAACGCGTCCAGATAAACGTAGTCTGTATATCGTTTGCGGTGGCGATGTTCGGAGCACTGCTTACTATTTAGACTGCATGTCTTTATAGGAAAACACCGCTGATGGCCAAGAGCGCTGGACAAATTGTGGATGTACGGTATTCTCTTTTATAGCTTTATCTGTGTGACTTACTAATTGTCCTACACTCACGGGGAATACCACGGTTTTCTAGGATTTTCCGTAGTATCTACATAAGCGAATGATATCCTAGTTCTATCGGGAAAAGCCGGCCCTAGCTGCAAATGGCAACGAAGACAAAATAATAGTAATTGCTCCCCCCTCTCCCGCACAAACATTCAGTTGCTTCTGCGGGGTACTCATAGCTTGGAGTATTGTGAGGGTGAGAATTATTACTATTATATTATTAAAATTAGTAAAATTAAATAAAAGTCGTGCCTCAGTGCGGCTCTTCTTGTTTACACCAGGCGTAAGAGTTATTTGATTTTAGTACACCTAGGCATTTGCAATTATTGATACCTATTCAGTTTTTCATCGTGAACAAATTTACTTAATAGTATTTTGACGTGAAAGCTACAAAAAGGGCACTAAAAAAAGGGAAATGGGGCAAAAAGTAAAAGTAGGCCTAGGCTTTTGAATGTTTGCACACCTACTCGGTTTTTCTTTCTAAACAAGTTTCCTCAATAACATTTTGTTGTAAAACCTACAAAAAGGTGCGAAAAAAATTTTTTTTTTTTCGGATTTCCAAGGCACACATGATTTTTTGAAATTAAAGGCCGAAACTCAGAAGCTTATATTTCAGCTAATTTTTTTGTCTTTCACATAATCGGGTACACACTGTGTGATTGGGATAACCTTTTGATTGGATTTCAAACGTATACTATCAGCTAAAAATCATTCTGAAATTACACAGAACGAAGAGAGCACTGTTTATTTTATTTACCTTACAATATAATACCGCAGAAAAAAGTAAGTACATACACTAAACTACAAAATTATTCTCTTGATAGTAACTTTTTGAGTGAACATTAAATTATATTTCTGAGGCTTTGTCGGATGATTGTGGCATCCATGAACATACACGTTTTTCCCACTTGTTACGGCCCTAGCCTTGCACCTTTCCTCCTTTGGCTTTGATCCAAAATAGTTCGAGCATATCCATGTAGTTTTTTCTACGTCTTTCCGAAAAACTAAATAGCTGTAATTATCCACGATAATTTTTGGGTATTTTGTGCCTGTGTCGATCATAATTGTATCTAAAAGTTATAGAACAGTGATGCACTGGAATGTATTTAAATATTAAACCACTGAAAATAGATGTATATTAAGGTAGTGAATTGACAAATTTTCACTTTTGAGCATTTTGAATATGTCAAGCATGCGCGCCTTCAGTTTGCGAAACTATATATCCAGTACATATAGTAAGGCATTTTTTAAAAGCACACAAATCTCTCCAAAACAAAATGTTTTAGTTTTAAGATGCCTATGCAAAATTTCTTTATTTAATTACAAAATAAAAAGCGGTTGTTTTTATCATGAATTTTTTTAACAAAAATGTACAATCAGTTTCTTTTGGTTACTTGCCGACTGGCCTATACAGGATGATTTTTTTAGGTCTACCACCGCGATTTTCTCGCTCATTTTGCGACCTACAAAAAAAACGTAAGAAACAAAAATGTGGCAATTTTGGACAGCTAAGTGGTGCTGCGAAAGAAATCGGCATCCATGGCCAACTTGTCGCGCATTATTAAAAAAACCTCAAATTGAGCAAAACTATTAATGGCCGTGGAATGTTTATTTTAAGAGACAGAGGAAAACTTTTATATTGAAAATTGATGGCACTGAGAAGCTTTATCCACCCAGGTGCTCAGATAGTTTCAGCAAATTACACAGGGTCTTCGGCTCTCTTGAGACCATGAAAATTTTTGTCGATTTTAGGTTTTTTAGTACACCGCGAAAAGTTGGGTATAATGTCGCCTCGCTGACCAAAATTGACATATTTTGTTTTCTTACATATTTTCTGTGCGGCCCAAAATAAGCGAGAAAATCGCTTAACAAGAAAAAATAAACAAAAAAAAATTCATAGCCTCAAGAGAGCCGAAGACCCTGTGTAATTTTCTGAAACTATCTGAGTACCCTTTTGCATAAAGCTTCTTAGTGCCATCAATTTTCAATATAAAAGTTTTTCTCTGTCTCTTAAAATAAACATTCCACGGCCATTAATAGTTTTGCTCAATTTTAGGTTTTTTTAATATTGCGCGACAAGTTGGCCATGGATGCCGATTTCTTTTGCAGCACCACTTAGCTGTCCAAAATTGCCACATTTTTGTGTATTTACGTTTTTTTGTAGGCCGCAAAATGAGCGAGAAAATCGCGGTGGTAGGCCTAAAAAAATCATCCTGTATAGCCAACAATCTGGAAACAAGCCAAATAATAATTATTGTTGTTTAAAGGCGCATTTTATTTATTAAGAGCTGTCAAGCAAACTACTATACCACTTGAAATTTGAACTTCTCACAAACTACAGTTTTTTAAAGATCCAATAATAGATACTGTTTTAGTCCATATCTAAAGATTAAAGATGCCAACTAAATTGATAAAAATCTGCTAAGAGATAGATTTTGTTAATTTTTGTAGTCCCAAAACGAAAATAACTAATATTTTGAAATTGGAGGCCAAATATGCCCTGTACAGGGTTATTCAGTTTCGGTTCTCAACATGGAGATCTCGGAAACCTTTTAACAGATACGAAGTCGGTCAAATAAGGGCAAAGCTGCGTCTTCGGGTGTCTAACAATATGGCGTTGAGAAAGTTAAAATATTTTCATAGGTTGTTGAGATATTTAACTTTCCCATTATTTGAACTTCTTCTGGACTACTAATGGTATTTGGAATAGATGGAATTTGGATAGAACATAATTTTTTTAAATACAGACCTGGATTTTTTGTTGCATATTTTGAAATGAATCGATGAGTACAACGATATATACACACACATTTTTTTCTCGCTATGGCGACAAAAATGCATATTTACCATAAAAAATGAAATACTTACAGTCCTGAACAATGTACCTATTTTTTATTTGTAAATGTACCTATTTTTATTTTATTTTTGTCAATATTGGTGCAATTGGCAGATGATCGTTATTTTAATAGTATCGTAACGCCATAGTCGTGCCAGAGCATATAAAACAACCAGCAGTCTCACTCCCCATGGCGGGAAAATTCTGGGCACCTGTTCGCGCAGCCGCCATGTGGGAATAGATTCTGTCAAATTGATGAAGTGTCGGGGCGATTGGGCAGTTCTTTTTTGGCTGTATGAGAGATATTACAGTGCCGTGGAGTGTGCTTTTATGTAAATTGTGCTTTTTGCTAGTATCTTTAAATAAAGAATCCCAAGAAGGAGTAAAAGCTGCTTGTGCTTACCACACACTATATACCTACTTTACTAATACTACTCTGTATTTCTGAATTGATTTTCCCGACTACACCTCTGACTTCTATTCCACCAATATGGCCCAAAGTCATTGAATTTGCGGATGATTTCTCAAGAGTAAGTTATACTGCTGGCTGTTTTATATGCTCTGGTCGTGCTGCCGTGATTCGTAGGCCCTGCGTGAACATTCTATAAATTTTTATATACTCGTATTTGTCATCATGGTCCGTTTTAGTTGTGTTGACGGTTCCATAGGTGGAGATATTGAAATGTTATAAAAAAAACAACTTTACAAATTTGCAGTACTATTCAAATGCAAAAGGAAATTTGTAATTTTGAGTCGTCTATATTAAGTATCCGTAATTAAACTGACGCAATCGAACAACAGTGGAAAATTGAAACTGCGGTTCTAAACGCAAACGATAGGTGACTGACGGAAAAGCATTATTATATTATTCAAGAAACGATTTTTCACAAATAGATGGTAGGTGAGGATTCCGAGATCCCCAAGTTGAAATCCGAAACTGAATCACCCTGTATATTGTAAAGTTTTCTGACAAAGACAAAAGTTATTAACGGCATGTGTGGTCAAAGGACACACGGCACACATAAGATGACAAAAGAAGGCCGGTTGATTGCATAAACTTTCTAATACAGAAACCTTATTCTACACTACACAACACACATCTACATACATATTTCACCACTGGTATAATATACAGGGTGTAAGGGAAATAAATTTCGTAAATGCAACCGACGATTAGGGATATCATTTTAAGCAAAAACAAAATTATTAAAAAAAAGAAAGTAAAATTTCATTTTTAACAAGCTGTATCTCGGAAAAGAAACATTTGCGGACACATGTTTATATTAACTTTTTTGTTTAAAATGATGTCCTTAATCGTTGGTTGGATTTACGAAAGTTATCTCCCTTAAACCCTGTATAATAAATAAAATATTTAATTCTCACTCACAGCAACAATAATATCCAAACAGATCCTTCACTTAAGTATTCATATTCATCAGTGAAGTAAATAGGTATTTAGAACAATTGGAAAATTTTCTTAGATTTAGCACATTACCAGACATGTAGTCACAAATCCAGTGTTGCATAAATAATTTTGGAAATTACAGGGTGTTTTTGAAGGTGAACTTAGTATTGATGCTATTAGCAGGCGATAAAATAAATGGCTACAAAATATTGCTTTAATAAAGGTTTAGGGTTCAATTTTATTTAGAGTAAGGTGCTACGGAAACAATAATTATGTTTATGCCAGTTCTACTGATATAATAATTATTGTGTGCATAAATTTTTGCAGTTTTCTAATTATGGCCAAATTCCCAATAATTATTAATAAACATGTTTTTGTCAAAAATAAAATATTACCATAGAAGAATCTATACTACAGTAGATTTGATATATTGCGCAATGAGAGGGTTATGACAGCCATTACTATCCTTTTTCGAGGACCATGTTTATGTATGTTTATTTATGTACCTATCTAAATAAAATAGGTACATTAAGTATAATCCGAACCTCAGATGTTTAGGTATTATTTCTCTGAGGTTTGAACTTACATCTATTCCACTGCATCGCTCTATAAATATTCTGTACAAATATATACAGTATGTTTGTTCATATTTTTTACACCACCCCGGCACAAGTTTTGAAATATTTTGCTTTTGCCACCATTAGGAAAGCGACAAATGTCTTAATTTTCGCCAGCCTTAATCATTTAAAATATTCTGAACTTATTTTTCTACAATTGAATCACAAATTGACCTATTGTTTTGTTTGTATTGGATCTAGGATCGAACCGTCATAGCATCCATAGATCATAACCCACTTTTCGTATGGAAGATTTAGTTTGAACCAGGGACCCTTTAAAGTAAGGGGACCCAGCATTATACTTTTCAAAGTGAGGCCGTTTCTTTCCCCATTCTAATGGTCTCAATGATGCCAAGTATGCCATTTTTTTGGAGAATCTATGAATATAACATGTACTTTGATTGTTAGTAAAAATTAATAATGATTTCTAAAAATTAAGCTTGACAATGTTCTGTCGACAAACACAGAATATGGCAAGTGCCAAATGAATCAAATTTATTTTATATTTGAATTTGGTTTCCTGCAATTATTTCCAGGAATTTAAGTAATATAAGTATGGTAAGCCAGTGCCGATTTTGCTTATTTGAGAATTTGTCGCTATTGCACCTTATTACCAGGTTCCTGAATTCATTTGTAATAATATGTGTACTTGAACTTTCTTCCCGTGTTGAATGTATCTACCCAAAGAACTTTCACAGATTTCGGGATGGACTAATAAGATTAGGTCTTGTACTTAGGTGCTCATTTTTGTAATTTTATTTCTCTTCCAAGGTACCTCACAAACGTAAAATAAACTTATAGTTGTAGAAAAAAACTGTTTAAAAAAAGACCTGATTGAAGCTACCTGCTTAATAATTTAAAATTTAGGAAATACCATTTTTGTTTTGAACTACTTACTTATACGTAATGCCCAGAAATGGGAATTGTAGGATTACTAAAGGTGAGATATAAAAAATCTGGTTGCAATTATTGGGACTACTACAGGCGGCCGCATTACCTTTAATTGACTATCTGGAAGTTAGAAAACTTAAAAATTGTGAACTATGATGGGAAATATTTTGCCTCCTTTGGAATCTATGGCACTGGCATGTCACATAAAACCTGATGGCAGTTGGACACTGACATATAACATAACCTTGTACCAGCCCACTTATGTGGTCTCCTTGGAGATATACAGAAAACAAGGCTTCACTTTTCCTATGTGATAGACTGTGACATGATGGGTCCCCTTATTTCAAAGAGTCCCTGGTTTGAACTGTTGAGTTACGAAATGCAGGTTCGTGATTGGTCAAAAGGTGTGTGGTGATGACTACACACTTTTGTCTCCTAAAGGGTAACAAGTGTAATTGTTTTTATCAGTTTGCTAATAGGTAGGTATATAAAAAATGTATTTTTCGAGAGCGCTAGAAAATAGTTATTTACATTGCAAAATGCGTAATAGAAGCAACGTAACGTTGCTCATGGTGACGGCCGCTGTCGCTGTGCCACGTCTGTGACAAGATTTTGATTGATATTTTTGAGTAAGTTGCGAATAATAATCTTCATAATAATCATTAGTAGTGAGTCAAAGCGGGTTCTGGCCCAAAATGGCCGCCAAGGTCGTCGTTGTTGCGAAGTCGCGATGGGGTGTTCAAGGTCAAGGGGCGTGGCTAGAATAGCTTCAAGGTTAATTTCCGAGAACCGCTTCAAGGTTTCTGGGAATTGATGTACAAGGTCAAGGGGTGTGGTTTCCTAGAATAGCTTCAAGGTTAATTTCCGAGAATCGCTTCAAGTTAAATTTCTGGGAATTGAAGGGGGGCGTGGTTAGAATAGCTTCAAGGTTAATTTCCGAGAATCGCTTCAAGGTTGAATCGCTTCAAGGCTTAGAGGTCAAAGTGTGTGGCTTCTGGGAATTTGGGCGGGAAGGCATTTCCATTAGCCCCACCCCTCTAGCTTTGATAAAAGATAGAGTTTGCTGTTTGGAGTTCAGTAGCCGAAGATGGCTTGCAGCAAAATGGATTTGGAAACCATCAACAAAGTTGGTTGCTTGTCTCAGAAACCGACGGTAAAGTTAGTGGAATTGGATGAAGGCGTGCCGATGAAAATTCTCTCGGGCAAGGTGGTGCAAACGACGTTCGGGGAGACCATTTTGCTGGAGTTGGAGGAGAGTGTCGTTTTCCTGCCGAACAGAGTGACACAGGCGTTCAAACCGTGCCTCGAACATTTTTCCAGTGAAAAATACGCGTTGGTTTACAAAGGACAACTGGATATGGGAAAAAACAAGGTCAATCAGTTTGAAATATGGTCATTGGGGGAATAGAAAATTAACATGGGGAATTCTTCATATAGTAATTAGTGCTATAATCTTGAATGTCATAAAACGTGCTTAATAAAGGAATAGTGTACTTCAAATAGTCTTGTAATTTGTGTTTTAATCTGTAGAAAAATCATGTGAATCCAAGGTTCCTAAAACTGAGAAAAAACTGAGGGCCCTTAAAAAAAACTGAGGGTCCACAAGGATTCTAGAATTAGAAAATCATTTCAAGGAAATGCCTTCAGTGTTATGTTGTAAATAAAACAAATAATTCGATTTCCAAATTTTATTTGCTATGACAACGGTATGACTCACAACTGGATCAAGCGATCCATAATTCGATAATATGTGAGAGTCTACAATCAAAATAAAAACTCTTGCTAATTTGTGTTTTAATCTGTAGAAAAATCTGTAAGGTTCCTAAAACTGAGGACCCACAAGGGTTCCAGAATTACTGTAGAAAATATCTTCTAATTCTTTTAATAAAGGACCCAGTATTATGTCAATGCATCGAAACTGGTAAATAAAACGAATTATCTGAATTCCAAACTAAAACAAAACTGGTAGCATAATGATCCACGCGGTGTAGCATGTAGCTCTATAGTATCGACCACACCGGCGCATATCCAAACAATTATAGGACGACCTCGGCCGACGTTCTCGCGGCATGGGATAATGACTCACAGAATATTTCAAACCTCATTCTATCTTTACTTGTTGTAAATTAAACAACGGTAATTATCCGCGTGATATGCAAAGTCCTCGCATTTCAATCTCAACCTTGTAAAAACCGTTGCTGGACAACATAAATTGTTGCTGTTAAGGAAAATCTTAATGTTTCGATGTTGGTTAATATAACTTCAAGTCCATTTCTGTAGCGCTTATTAAGTAAGCCTCCCAATGTCAACCTTAATCGGTGCGCCGGCATAAGATCTAATAATGTGTTTATTTAAACAAGTTATAAACATCTCCACTCGATCCCCCGGCCAAACTTATATCTCGGTGTTCGGTAGGCAGGCGGACCCGAATGACATCATGTGTCCCGGCTGATATTTTAATTAACTAGCGTCAAAGCGAAGCCTTGTTTAATCATACACAGCATTATATTTTATAAACTCATAATATCTGAGTGACTCACATAGCTTATATTTTGTTATTATATAGCTTGAATTAAAGCAACAGTCTCTGTATATGAATAACCGAGAGTTCGCGGCACTTATGACTAATCAGTGTAATTTATATCAATTTAAATATTTGCGGGTTACGTGCGAGTGCTTTAAACGTCTGAATTAAAGCGGATCTGCAATAAAAATTTTTGTAGTAATGTTCTAGCATAAAAAACAATCACCAAACATATTTATTAATTACACAAACGGGAGGTGAGCCAATGACAACGTAGGTGTGCCTGCGAAACCAACGATGGGGTGTCTGTCCACAAAGATTCGTTTGTCCGGTTTAATAAAGGACTAGAATATTAAAATCATCTTGAATAAACTTGTTTGGTGTTTTATTAGCATTAACATGCTTTCAACGCCCCCATATCAACATACGAATATTCTAATAGATTGAAACAATTATTGAATCTTTTATTCATTATTTACAAGAAGAATTTGTAACTGTTTAAAAGCCTGTAGCACTGTTGTGCTTTATTACGAATTGAAACTTACCGCTTATCTTAAAAGGAAGTTAGTCTAATTAAAACTTCTTAGAATTGTTTAACGAACGCTACAGTATATACATAATACGACAGCTATCAAAAACAGCAACATAGCAACAACTCCTAAATGTGATATGCATAACATAGGCTCTGAGACACATCCCACTGTATGACTCACATCGATCTGTCGCGGCAAAGATCTGAAAGTCTGAATTGAAGTAACTCCTTTTAGAGTTGTTTATATCCCGCGCTGGTATCGATGATAAGTTTATATGTATAGTTGGTGGCAAATTAAAGCAAGTGGACCTGCGGCAAAGGCTAAATATTTACATGTGAAAATGCTAAAGTAAACGACCCATACGGAACCTGAACGAGTGTTTGTTTTATTCTTGGGTTACATAGGACCTCCTCAAGGAATTTTGGGTGGCATAATTATCCGCGTGATATGCAAAGTCCTCACATTGCAATCATTGCAAAACCGTTGCTGGACAACATAAATTGTTGCTGTTAATGTGTCAGCGTTGGAAAATTTATCAAGTTCATTTCTATAGCACCATTCAGTGAGCCAACTTCCATTTTGGCTGGTACCATCCCAACATCGGTGTACCGACAAAAGATCTCATAATATGTTTGTTTATACAGGCTATATACATTTGCGCTCGGAAGGCAGGCGGACCCAAATTATGTGCGGTCGACCTTATATCTCGCGGTGCATTTCTTTTTATTTTGTAAGCTATTCACATCTCAGAATGATTATGAATAACCGAGAGAGTTCAATCGCGACACTTTGTGAATCATCAATTTAAACCACTTTAAAATATTTATGCTTTTAGGTACAAACTTTATTTAAAACTCAGAACTGTTAAGATTTGAATGTTGATGGAACAAAAAATGTTTATATAAGTGACGACAACTTACCTTAAGTAAGAAAAGTTTAAAGCATTGGTAAATAACTTCCTATACACGCGCCCATTCATTGGGCCGCCTTAGCTGCTCAACAAACAGGGGTAATAATATATGAAATCTACCTAAACATTGATATATGACACATTCCAATTCAGAATAATTCATGCGCCTTATATACCGATGTGGTCACCGTAATTTGAACTTTACTCATAAGAGAGCAATCATGAAACATGTTCAGAATTGATGAAATTTAAAAATTAAGTACGAAATATGATTCCATTATAGAGTAAAATACATACTGTGTTAATTGGTGACAAGAAATTTAAAGTGTTGAAGTATGAAGTACTAAAATAACCAATTATATAATACATCTCAAGTTGATGGACGTTATTTTCTGAAAAAAGGTTTTGACTTTATTAGTGCTATATTTGAATCATAATTAATACATCCTCGTTTTACAAAAAGTTTTTTCTCTCAGTTTTTTAAAAGAAATGGCTCGTGACATATGGAACAGTTTTTGCCTTTGGTTGATTGAATAAAACACAAAAGTTAAAAAGTTTTTACCTATTCATCGTAAAATAGCTCACTGTTTTTTATTTTCACAAAATTTCTACTGTGACCTAGAGGTGGTTACTTGAATCTTTATCAGTCCTAAATACCCATTTTGGTTTCGAAACTCTTAGAAACGACCATCTTCCGTGACAGGGTAGAGATAATTTTGCCTGATGTACATAGCCATTATATTATACGATTTAATGATTAAAAATAACAACTGGTGGACGATGACCCAACTACACAGAATTTTATAACTTTTACGGTGAAAATTGAGAGAAGTATAAAACTAACCCGTTTTTAGTAAATTAAATTAGAAAGCCATCCGTCTTTAACATAGCAACATGTTTGAACAGCTTTATATTACCAATGTAAAAAGATGGACAAACCCGACTGATTTAGCTTCAAGTATTCAGATTCTAAGAGATGAACTACAAGCTTGTACTATAGATGCCCTACTAGAGTTAACCCAAAGAGTGCATGACGATATAGAATCACATCGTCAACATTATGAAAAATATAAAAATGGGTTAACAGCCTGCAGAAGTTACCTAGATGGGAATATTTCTATAAAACAACTGTGTAACTTATTATTAAAATATGATTTGGGAATCTACTTAGACAACATACAACAATTTTTACCTTTAGAATTAAGAAAATAAAAATGTTCTGTTTGGTATGGAAAAACTGTAGAATTTTGTAGTAGCTGTGTACAGTGAGCAAATAAAACACTTTTGAAAAAGTTAAGTCTTTTATTTAAAGTATTATCCATAGCAACAAATACAAGGAATTGAGTGGGGTTACCTGTGTAAAATGTAGATTTCTCTTGTCATGTCTATTATGCTTATATGTATCTGAGATCGTATGTCGTCTAATTTTTTACTGTATCATAGAGGATTATGACAATGAATCCAAATTTTTGAGATGAGTTGTGTTGGGTTCAAATAAAATTTTGTAGGAAAAACAACGCAAACATTTTATTAAGGGTACCTATACATATTGTTATAATTTATTTCTCCGTAACAAATACAATTACATTTTTTAAAAAGTTGTTCTGAATTGGTGTTATAACAGAAAGCCGTAAATTCATTATTTTTCTTAAGATGATCCACTAGTCTTGATGCATATCCTTTTCGACGATATTCTTCATGTGTAAAAATCAAATTGAGATTTTTTGGGTTGGTGTGTTGTTTTAAAGGATCAAAATCCATTTTTGACATTAGGGCAAATGAAACAGGCTTAGCATTAACATACAATATATAGCATGATATTTTCCTATCTTGACTCCATTGCTCGAACATGTTTCTTACAAAACCATTACAAAACTTCTTATTTCAGCCAATAAGAACTATTTAAACAACTCTAGATATACAATAAAGGTAACATTGTCAATAAACCCATTGTAGCAACACTTACGGCCTCAGTGCAGCATTATGCATTGGTTAGCGGTCTTTTGTTTACAGATAATCTAGATAATCATAAAGTGATGTCTTGTCTCATCGTACACATTTTAGGTTTACATTGCTCAGTAAATGATTCATATTGCTTTTAGATTGCTTTTTTGCTTATATTTATCATAACATCAGTGATAAAATTAAAGCTATCGTTTACTTCGAGGAGTTCATTTCTGTTTAAATATACGATGACCCATACGCTGTACAAGCTAAACGGCCGCAGTTCCATATAATTTAGCTAAATTACGAAGTACGACTGTTGACTGAGACTCGCGACGGTCGAAAGCAAAGCGTATAAACTACTTGATACGTAGGTTAAACAATAAGTACTTAAAATTGTGAAGTGTAGCATAAAATGAAGGGTAACAAAATTCTGTCATGTTGTTTTTCATTAACCTACTTTTTTAATCGCTGAACAAATCTGAGATTTTTTTTACAGCTATATTAAATAAAAAACATACAAAGTTAATAAATCTTTTATTACTCAAATACACTTTAAAATAATGCGAATATGTCACATCTTTGAATAAATTCTTGGTGCTACATGGAATACATGAGGTGTTGGGTTTGTTACCCCGTATTTATTTATATTACAGGTATGGTTTTGTATTCATTTCAAATACATTTTATATTTACATTACTCTGATCTAATCCGAGACGGCTTCCTGAAGAGGGATTAATTCGTTCAAAATATAGCCATTTCAGTGCCTTAGCGTGACTTCTTGATTTTATAATTGTTGGTGTATAGATAGGAAACCAATTTTCACTAAAGAACATCGGTAAGAGTACACAAACTTCTTCCAAGTACAACAAATGCATCATTGCTTTTTCATAAGTTATTCAGCTTCATTCATTCGAGTAGGCTTACTTTTATAACGTGTCCCAACCGTTTATTCCGAGGAGATCATTTCTGTTAAATATACGATGACCCATGTGCCATATCAAACGGCCGCAGTTCCATATAATTGAGCTAGTAGAAGTACGACTGTTGAATTAGGCTCGCGACGGTCGAAAGCAAAGCGTATAAGCTACTTGATACGCAGGTTACAGAATAAGTACTTAAAACTGTGTATAAGACAGTATAAAGAAAATTAGTGTTAATGTGTATATGAGAGTACCGAAAATCAGTTCAACAACCATGTTTTTAAAATGTAGGGCGCCAAAATTCTGTCATTAAAATACAGCCTACTTTTTTAATCGCTGAACAAATTTGAGATTTTCTTTTACAGCTATATTAAAATACAAATAAATAAAAAATGTACACATCTGAACCATTTTATAAGTAACAAAATGTAAATAATGGTGATGTTTGTCATAATTTCTCAAAAATAGTTTAAAGTCATTAAAATTTAAATGCATGTCTGAAGAACAAAATTAATTACTGGATGGTTGAAAAACACAAAAAGCAACTTCAGAACGTATTTCAATTTGTAAACAATATTATTGAACAACATCCCCGTATTTTATGGAATTATATAATGTGGATGCTGTTCGCGTTCCGACGCAGGCTAGTTGTTTATTTAACATTTCGGGACGAGCCCCACTGAAACAACGTGCTATTTCATTGCCCTGACTTGTTTTCCAGCAACACTTAATAGCAACAGATTATTTTGCACAGCGGTTCGTCGGCGAATCGGTCAACTTTCAAGCGACCTTCGGTACTTGAGATTATACAAGGCGGTAGATCACTGAAATTAATTCTTGAAAACCAGTAGATGGGTAATTTAAAATTTTGCCACAGTTCAGTTACTTGAGACAATGTAAGATGTGTGATATATTAGTTTTTGTGAGTTAAAATAATGCGATCTCCGAAATCGTTTGTATAATATACATACGATATATTATTTAGCTTTTTTAGTTAGAGGTATTTTATGAAACCAGGAAAATCTCCATCTAAACCGAAAACACCATCCCCTACTACGTAATTTCAACCTATATGCAATCGTGTTCATTTCTCAAATATAGGCTTGCTTTTTATTTTTTTAAATGGTTTGGGTCGTGGATGTCCAACCTTAGACACCTCTATCAACCGATAGTCAACAGAGACCAATAAACCATCGACTTTAGTCAATTTCGGGTGAATGTTCAGCTAGTCAATTCCAGAGACTGGACATACACAACCCAAGTCATTTAAAGAGGTTAATATTTGTCATATATTTATACGTGTTTAAATAGCGGTTGGTAGTGAGATACATGCGTAGGCCCTCTATAATCCGATGCTATTATCTCGAGTGCCGCGTTTTATATAAACCGAAAATATTATTTTAAACAGTAATGTTTATTTAAATTTTGGCGGCTTTTAGGAACCATTGGTCAATGTTCGACATTAAATATCTATATACAAGCAGATGGCACCACCGATACCAATTTAAGTTTTCATCCAAGGAACAATTTTACTATAAAAATATGAATTAAATATGAAATAAAACACGCATTGGCTAAATTACTAGAGTTCATTCAATCCTTAGGGGCATATGGTGTCAAGCAGCATCTTTTTGCTGCCCTGTACACTTAGACATTTATAATGGGTAACTATTTGCTACTTTATAACAGTTTAATCGGTTTACTTGCTTACGTTGCAATTTTCAGTACGCTCACGAATGTAGTTTACAATTTAGGGTACCATGTAGTCAACCTTTTCCACTAAATTGACGTCATCATTTAAACGTAAGCACTTGACGCTAAGGGGCCGATTCTTATTTTAAATTATGGGTAAGCATAACCGAGGATGCCTCTTTAAATAACTGTTCAACTTCTATTTATGTTTACGATGCATCGAACCGGTGTACAATTAAATTGAAGATATGGAAGCTGTGCATCTGGACGCACTGTTTACAACACAGAGCACAGAGGCGAGATATAATTTGTAAACAATTCTCAACCAGAGTACCCAGAAGCAGCTTGTACGTGGGAGGCACACTATTTTGGTTTCGTTGTATGAGAAATTGTTTTTTTAAAACAGAACTTTCAAAAATTTATGAGAAACTTTTTTAAGTGAATGCTAGTGTTTCTTTTTGGAGAGAATATTTTCTCATTTTAAATGCACTTTCACAACATCCAACACCTAAATTTAAGAATAGTGTTATATTCAATTACCCATAATTCCAAATTTGAAAATAACATTATATTCAAATAGAAGTAATAAATATGTATACCTAATTCTTGGATCAAAACAGTTTCCAGAATTGAAATATTAACGGCATTGTCTTAAAAGAAACAACTGTTATTGTTAGTTTATACTTATATCCAAGTACATCATCCATATTAAGGAAATCAAATTATAGAAGTATTCAACCAATAATTTTAGTTAGAGCGTGCGGCTACACACACCTCACATTGAAGTTCACATTTGAGCAAGCGATACCAGTCCGTATACAGTAGATAGTTTTTATTTTACGCGTTCTGCAGCACTGTGGCTTCGCGCCAGCCATCATGATAAAAAACACAGACAGTTCTAAAGGTCAACTAGTTCATGGTGCGTTGGTTATGCTTATGTAACACTAATAACCATATTTTCATTATTTGTGATCTAAAAATTTCATTTTGTTTCGGTGCTCACACTTAGTCGCTCTGTACATACAACGGTTACATTTATGACACATAAGTTATGTTTATATTATCCTTATTTTCACATGTATATGACAATACGTAAGTAGGTACCTATAGGTATAGCTTCTTAATGTTACAGACTGAATAATTATAATATATTATCCTATATTTTTAACATAAAATTGTATGTATGTAAAAACTCTTTATTTTGTTTAGATATTGTCTTCTATACCTTCCTGTTAAAATTCAATATCATGCGATAATCACACAACCCACAATGACTTTCATAAAAACAGACCTTTTAAAAACAATTATCCAAAAAATTAATCGATGAAATACTTCAAAACAAAGTAACCAAAAACAACCAAAATTCAAAAAATGGTCAATGAATTAAACAGCAAAGAAATTCTCTACAAAGCTAAAAAATACATAATGAAAAAGTTATTTAATAAACAAAATTCCTTGTTCCGACTAAAATCAAATATATAGGTCAGACAGGTAGATAAGAAAACTAGAATTATAGTTGAATACAAAAGAAGAATCAATCCTATACTAATAAAACAGAATTAGCACATCACTGAAAACTAATTAGGTACATAATTTTGAGAACAATTCCAATGACTTCAAGTAAAAAATTACAAAAAAGACCTATCAATCCTATAAGAGATACTAATAAAACCTGAAAACTTACTACATAGTTTTAATTTCAGAAGACTTCAATAATTTCAATATAAAAATTACAAAAAGACTAATTAATTGAAATCAACAAAAACAATATAAACAAAAAGTGTGAAAAAGACGATTGGAGTTCAACTATATATTTGAGTTACCTAACCGCTCTTAGGGTTATACTTGCTTCGTCTTCCCCGCTTACACTGACCTGTTCCAACGTGTTGTAATTTTTACTTTAAATCGTTTCAAATGACTCATGTTAGATTGTAATTTAGGGGACTGTGATTACAATCAACCTTTTTCAATGCGCTAGTCGAATGTTTACATTTCCAGTCTGATTCTGTTGACAATTTTGTGAGTATGAAAAAGCATAACCAAGGTTGCAATTAAGTGGATGTCTCAAGCTAGCGTTATGTATGTGCTATAACCGTTGATTGTTCCTTCTTCCATCAACGCTATAACTGAATCGGGGCAGTTGAAAGCCGAGCTGGAAGTGCTAAAATAATAAACATACCAAGAGTGTCGGTATTTACATTTGCACAGCAAAGACAAATGCTACACGTGGAGCGATGCCTAATGAACCACTGAATCAGCTATCAACCGGTTGAAAATTATATACTTAAAAGGGCAAACACTTGTTAATACATAGAGGACCAAGTTTAAGAAAATAAACATTTCAATGAATTGATTTTTCTAGGGTATAAACTAACCGATAAAATTCTATTATTATATTAATATGTCACAAAGCACACTATTTTATAGTTATTTAAACACAAACACATTTTTTCATATTTTCTGTCATTTCTTCATGATGTTTTACAAATCTCTGGGATTTTTTTAGGTAGATATATCAAGAAATTGTCTCTCTCAAACGTGATGGTAACATTTGATGAAATAACTTAAAATACCAACCGTAAAAGTTTTATACACAAAAGACCTAAAAAATTGGAAATGTCACTTTTATGTAAAATTTGTTAACAAAAAAGTATAGAAACTTTGTTGGTGACCTGTGAACATCTATTATTTTGTATAGAGTGTTCTGGGAATACTTTATGGGTTGAAATATTCGACAAAAAATGTAGAGGCAAACCTGACAGTAAAAATTGTTAACCATGAAAGAAAATATCAACCTTTAATATAAGAAATACACCTCTGAAATCATAAAAACAAAATAAGTGTTAATTCATACAGTTTATACAAATGAATAGAAATTTGAATATTTTTCATATTGATTACCTATACGAGCTAATATGTTTCAAATAAAACACACAAATTTGACATAAAATTGTATTTTCTCATATTATTCAAGGAGCTTTAAATAATATATATATGAATGTCATAGTCAGCTATCTTGGAAATAAGTTTTCTACATACTTGTCAACTTTTCATAGTTGTTTGTTATTTTAAAAACCTTCATAGATGTTAATCACAAGCTTAGTCAAAAACTCTCATCTGCAAAGGTACTAAAAAATAGTACAAGATTCATAATGTATCCAAAGAAAGGACTTTAAAAGTGGGGTATAACAGAGTAATATTTTGATAATAAAATATAGGGAGAAACCAAAATCGCTCACTAACCAAAGGGGTTCTATATGTTTCTCTTAGCAAATTTTAATGAATCGTATTTGGTGATATATGTCTAACCTGGACGCTGATTATATTAAAGACCCGAGCATGACGTCATATTTCATTGTTGTTTACGGACTGAGGTGGTGCCACTCGATGAAAAAAATGGCGACTTATAGGGTATTCTGTGGTTATTGGTAAATCAGTTACTGACGTTTAAAGTGTCCCAAATTTTAAATATCCAGCTTTATTACGATTTGCCTTCTTTTTACGGTAACGAATTGTCTTTGCGTCCAGTATTTAGCAGTTTTATCCTATTAACACAGATTTTATAGGTAGATTTGTGTTAACATTAAATTTAAATGCACATGAAGAAAATGGTACACTAAGAATAAGAAATTGTCAGTATTAATTTTATACAGAAAATGCAAAATAAAAATTTATGAGTAATATGTCTTTTTTAAGTGAAAGGTGCTAGTGTTTCTTTTTGGAGAGAATATTTTCTAGATTCTAGATTTGTTTGTGATAACATGAAATTGTAATGCATATGAAGAAAATGGTAGGACACTGCATAGACCATTAGATGAATTGCAGATGAATAAACACTATTTTAGAATTATGGGACAATCAACCGGCTGCGAAAATTCTAGATATTATTTTGGAAGAGAATTTTGTAACGTATGTAAGAATGAAAATAGAAAATTTTTAGCTGCAAAGCGAACCACATACCATATAAAAAAAACTGAAAAATCTAATGTGTTTTTTGCTTACACTACAACTAGCCATGAACTTCATTTCGAACCAAAAGGTATACCAAATATAATAATGCTTTTTTAGACTTGCTTTTCTTAGGAAAATGTATGGAAACATGTCATGTGAACTTATCAAATTAGAGAGACCTACCAAAGAAATATTTTATTTTGAATATATGGATAACAGATTTACATGTTTTTATTTTATAGAAGATTCTGCAACAATGGTAACATTAATCCACTGTGTAAATTTGTTTCATCATGTGACATCAGTGGCGATCGTTTGAAACAGCGCTATACATAGGTTTTTAATATAGTGTATAGAACTTTTTTAATCAAAGTATTAATAGTTTAAATTTCATGTAATTTACTACACTCTGTGTATTACTCTGGTAAAAATATAATTTTATATGGTGCTACCAAGTACATTTTTCTCAATTTTTCACTTATAACTAGTTTTTCTCTCAAATTATATGAGTTAGTATTTATTCTATTTGAATTTATAATTTAATAAGTACTAAGTATATTTTCCACAGGTAACTGCAAATTAACCATTTTACATTGTTCTTATTTAAAAATATGTTCTCATATACAGGTCAGCTAGCAACTTATTTCTCTTAAAATGAGTTTCAAAAATTGAAACATAATTACACTTCAGAAAATTAAAATTTACTCACATAAAGACCTGTCATTTGCATAAACTTCCAAATTCCCCCAAACTTATGACATAACTCTTAATTCAAAAGGAATATGTTGTACACTACAGGTGATTTTTGAGGTCTTAATACTGTTATAACGTGGGGAATGGATCTCCCTCTTTGCTGACATGAGGTTTTTTCATAACATTCTTTATTTACAACGTCTTATGCTCCAGCGATCTCCCCCAAATCAAATTGTTGATTATATTCAACATAGAAAAAATTTTCAACTCACACATGCCTCTTATTTATATTGTTAAGAGACATAAAACTTTTTGGAGGAGCTATAATCATATGCATCTCAGGATATAAAAATGCTCGGTAAATAATGGTTTTTGTCAATTCCTTGGGATAAAGCTCATTCTCAACGAGAAACCTTGAATGCCGAATACAGCTTTTTTCACAGTAGCATTTACTAGCTTAAATGAACTGTAGGTACAGCACGGCATTTATATCTGTTTATACCATATAGAGACTTTAAACAAGCAAGCGTTATCCGAAAACCCGCACTCTGTTTCATTTCTCATAGCAGTGTTCATTTAACTGTTTTTAATGTGAGCACTGAATTGACCCATCTAAGCTTGTATATGTTTCGAAAGCCGACAAAAACTTTCGATTTAACAGGTCGCTGAAAGTTTCAATTTATACAGTTACCCGGAGGCAACGCTATATTTATAAACAAGAAAATACTATTCAGTGAACAACAAAGTAGGAGGCCTTGTAAAAACCTTGATTATGTACCGGGGCTTTGAATTGTATAATTTTAAAAGTGTAGATTCTGAGTGTTAGACATTTTTTCTCGAAACTATAATAGCTATAAAATAAAACACATTTCAGAGCAACATAAAATATTTAGCAATCGTTCGAAGACTGCAAAGCGTTAGGTTTTAAGGTTTGCAACATGTTTTTTGTACAATAACAATACAATGTGCAGTAATTTCGCAATATTACCACCAGAGAGTCCCCAGTACTAGTGGATAAAAAAAGCATCATTTTAGTTAAGTTTTGGAGCCTTCATTTTGTTTTTATTTGTATTATTAATATTTCTGCCTATGGTCATAACTTGAATTATTTAAGATACATATTTAATAACAATTGATAGGTTTTAAAATATAGCCAATAATAGGTTTTAAAATATAGCCAATAATTCATAAATCATGTACTAGAATTTATTTTGTAAATAATTCAAATCCTCTATAGAGAAAAGTTTTATATAGGTTGGTAAATATTTTTAAAAATCAACACTCTGGGTTTCACTAGTTTCTTGGTTCGGTGGATTGTTACATTATCATTGCTATAAAAGAGCTGTCCTATCGACGCTCAATTTCTACATGTATGTCTTATGCTTTTTCGCAGAAACTAAACTCATAATACGTCCAGTCCAGATAGAACTGCTATTAGTATATATGGTTACGATTGTATAGTCATTTGTGCTCCGACTGTTCTCGAGGATAAAAGTTCCCCTGAATTATCAAAGTTAAATAATGTGGAGTTGTTAATGTCACAAATTTTCTGAATAGTTATCGCAAAACAGGTTGTTTGAATTTCCTGAAAGAGATAATTCAACGTAGGAATGGAGACAGTTAAAAATACCGACAACGTGGAGATCAGATTCTTTTTTGGTGGACAAGCAGTAGACAAAATAAGACAAGAAGTTGGAAGAAATGGTTTTGTAAGAAACATGTTCGAGCAATGGAGTCAAGATAGGAAAATATCATGCTATATATTGTATGTTAATGCTAAGCCTGTTTCATTTGCCCTAATGTCAAAAATGGATTTTGATCCTTTAAAACAACACACCAACCCAAAAAATCTCAATTTGATTTTTACACATGAAGAATATCGTCGAAAAGGATATGCATCAAGACTAGTGGATCATCTTAAGAAAAATAATGAATTTACGGCTTTCTGTTATAACACCAATTCAGAACAACTTTTTAAAAAATGTAATTGTATTTGTTACGGAGAAATAAATTATAACAATATGTATAGGTACCCTTAATAAAATGTTTGCGTTGTTTTTCCTACAAAATTTTATTTGAACCCAACACAACTCATCTCAAAAATTTGGATTCATTGTCATAATCCTCTATGATACAGTAAAAAATTAGACGACATACGATCTCAGATACATATAAGCATAATAGACATGACAAGAGAAATCTACATTTTACACAGGTAACCCCACTCAATTCCTTGTATTTGTTGCTATGGATAATACTTTAAATAAAAGACTTAACTTTTTCAAAAGTGTTTTATTTGCTCACTGTACACAGCTACTACAAAATTCTACAGTTTTTCCATACCAAACAGAACATTTTTATTTTCTTAATTCTAAAGGTAAAAATTGTTGTATGTTGTCTAAGTAGATTCCCAAATCATATTTTAATAATAAGTTACACAGTTGTTTTATAGAAATATTCCCATCTAGGTAACTTCTGCAGGCTGTTAACCCATTTTTATATTTTTCATAATGTTGACGATGTGATTCTATATCGTCATGCACTCTTTGGGTTAACTCTAGTAGGGCATCTATAGTACAAGCTTGTAGTTCATCTCTTAGAATCTGAATACTTGAAGCTAAATCAGTCGGGTTTGTCCATCTTTTTACATTGGTAATATAAAGCTGTTCAAACATGTTGCTATGTTAAAGACGGATGGCTTTCTAATTTAATTTACTAAAAACGGGTTAGTTTTATACTTCTCTCAATTTTCACCGTAAAAGTTATAAAATTCTGTGTAGTTGGGTCATCGTCCACCAGTTGTTATTTTTAATCATTAAATCGTATAATATAATGGCTATGTACATCAGGCAAAATTATCTCTACCCTGTCACGGAAGATGGTCGTTTCTAAGAGTTTCGAAACCAAAATGGGTATTTAGGACTGATAAAGATTCAAGTAACCACCTCTAGGTCACAGTAGAAATTTTGTGAAAATAAAAAACAGTGAGCTATTTTACGATGAATAGGTAAAAACTTTTTAACTTTTGTGTTTTATTCAATCAACCAAAGGCAAAAACTGTTCCATATGTCACGAGCCATTTCTTTTAAAAAACTGAGAGAAAAAACTTTTTGTAAAACGAGGATGTATTAATTATGATTCAAATATAGCACTAATAAAGTCAAAACCTTTTTTCAGAAAATAACGTCCATCAACTTGAGATGTATTATATAATTGGTTATTTTAGTACTTCATACTTCAACACTTTAAATTTCTTGTCACCAATTAACACAGTATGTATTTTACTCTATAATGGAATCATATTTCGTACTTAATTTTTAAATTTCATCAATTCTGAACATGTTTCATGATTGCTCTCTTATGAGTAAAGTTCAAATTACGGTGACCACATCGGTATATAAGGCGCATGAATTATTCTGAATTGGAATGTGTCATATATCAATGTTTAGGTAGATTTCATATATTATTACCCCTGTTTGTTGAGCTAAGGCGGCCCAATGAATGGGCGCGTGTATAGGAAGTTATTTACCAATGCTTTAAACTTTTCTTACTTAAGGTAAGTTGTCGTCACTTATATAAACATTTTTTGTTCCATCAACATTCAAATCTTAACAGTTCTGAGTTTTAAATAAAGTTTGTACCTAAAAGCATAAATATTTTAAAGTGGTTTAAATTGATGATTCACAAAGTGTCGCGATTGAACTCTCTCGGTTATTCATAATCATTCTGAGATGTGAATAGCTTACAAAATAAAAAGAAATGCACCGCGAGATATAAGGTCGACCGCACATAATTTGGGTCCGCCTGCCTTCCGAGCGCAAATGTATATAGCCTGTATAAACAAACATATTATGAGATCTTTTGTCGGTACACCGATGTTGGGATGGTACCAGCCAAAATGGAAGTTGGCTCACTGAATGGTGCTATAGAAATGAACTTGATAAATTTTCCAACGCTGACACATTAACAGCAACAATTTATGTTGTCCAGCAACGGTTTTGCAATGATTGCAATGTGAGGACTTTGCATATCACGCGGATAATTATGCCACCCAAAATTCCTTGAGGAGGTCCTATGTAACCCAAGAATAAAACAAACACTCGTTCAGGTTCCGTATGGGTCGTTTACTTTAGCATTTTCACATGTAAATATTTAGCCTTTGCCGCAGGTCCACTTGCTTTAATTTGCCACCAACTATACATATAAACTTATCATCGATACCAGCGCGGGATATAAACAACTCTAATAGGAGTTACTTCAATTCAGACTTTCAGATCTTTGCCGCGACAGATCGATGTGAGTCATACAGTGGGATGTGTCTCAGAGCCTATGTTATGCATATCACATTTAGGAGTTGTTGCTATGTTGCTGTTTTTGATAGCTGTCGTATTATGTATATACTGTAGCGTTCGTTAAACAATTCTAAGAAGTTTTAATTAGACTAACTTCCTTTTAAGATAAGCGGTAAGTTTCAATTCGTAATAAAGCACAACAGTGCTACAGGCTTTTAAACAGTTACAAATTCTTCTTGTAAATAATGAATAAAAGATTCAATAATTGTTTCAATCTATTAGAATATTCGTATGTTGATATGGGGGCGTTGAAAGCATGTTAATGCTAATAAAACACCAAACAAGTTTATTCAAGATGATTTTAATATTCTAGTCCTTTATTAAACCGGACAAACGAATCTTTGTGGACAGACACCCCATCGTTGGTTTCGCAGGCACACCTACGTTGTCATTGGCTCACCTCCCGTTTGTGTAATTAATAAATATGTTTGGTGATTGTTTTTTATGCTAGAACATTACTACAAAAATTTTTATTGCAGATCCGCTTTAATTCAGACGTTTAAAGCACTCGCACGTAACCCGCAAATATTTAAATTGATATAAATTACACTGATTAGTCATAAGTGCCGCGAACTCTCGGTTATTCATATACAGAGACTGTTGCTTTAATTCAAGCTATATAATAACAAAATATAAGCTATGTGAGTCACTCAGATATTATGAGTTTATAAAATATAATGCTGTGTATGATTAAACAAGGCTTCGCTTTGACGCTAGTTAATTAAAATATCAGCCGGGACACATGATGTCATTCGGGTCCGCCTGCCTACCGAACACCGAGATATAAGTTTGGCCGGGGGATCGAGTGGAGATGTTTATAACTTGTTTAAATAAACACATTATTAGATCTTATGCCGGCGCACCGATTAAGGTTGACATTGGGAGGCTTACTTAATAAGCGCTACAGAAATGGACTTGAAGTTATATTAACCAACATCGAAACATTAAGATTTTCCTTAACAGCAACAATTTATGTTGTCCAGCAACGGTTTTTACAAGGTTGAGATTGAAATGCGAGGACTTTGCATATCACGCGGATAATTACCGTTGTTTAATTTACAACAAGTAAAGATAGAATGAGGTTTGAAATATTCTGTGAGTCATTATCCCATGCCGCGAGAACGTCGGCCGAGGTCGTCCTATAATTGTTTGGATATGCGCCGGTGTGGTCGATACTATAGAGCTACATGCTACACCGCGTGGATCATTATGCTACCAGTTTTGTTTTAGTTTGGAATTCAGATAATTCGTTTTATTTACCAGTTTCGATGCATTGACATAATACTGGGTCCTTTATTAAAAGAATTAGAAGATATTTTCTACAGTAATTCTGGAACCCTTGTGGGTCCTCAGTTTTAGGAACCTTACAGATTTTTCTACAGATTAAAACACAAATTAGCAAGAGTTTTTATTTTGATTGTAGACTCTCACATATTATCGAATTATGGATCGCTTGATCCAGTTGTGAGTCATACCGTTGTCATAGCAAATAAAATTTGGAAATCGAATTATTTGTTTTATTTACAACATAACACTGAAGGCATTTCCTTGAAATGATTTTCTAATTCTAGAATCCTTGTGGACCCTCAGTTTTTTTTAAGGGCCCTCAGTTTTTTCTCAGTTTTAGGAACCTTGGATTCACATGATTTTTCTACAGATTAAAACACAAATTACAAGACTATTTGAAGTACACTATTCCTTTATTAAGCACGTTTTATGACATTCAAGATTATAGCACTAATTACTATATGAAGAATTCCCCATGTTAATTTTCTATTCCCCCAATGACCATATTTCAAACTGATTGACCTTGTTTTTTCCCATATCCAGTTGTCCTTTGTAAACCAACGCGTATTTTTCACTGGAAAAATGTTCGAGGCACGGTTTGAACGCCTGTGTCACTCTGTTCGGCAGGAAAACGACACTCTCCTCCAACTCCAGCAAAATGGTCTCCCCGAACGTCGTTTGCACCACCTTGCCCGAGAGAATTTTCATCGGCACGCCTTCATCCAATTCCACTAACTTTACCGTCGGTTTCTGAGACAAGCAACCAACTTTGTTGATGGTTTCCAAATCCATTTTGCCTTCCCGCCCAAATTCCCAGAAGCCACACACTTTGACCTCTAAGCCTTGAAGCGATTCAACCTTGAAGCGATTCTCGGAAATTAACCTTGAAGCTATTCTAACCACGCCCCCCTTCAATTCCCAGAAATTTAACTTGAAGCGATTCTCGGAAATTAACCTTGAAGCTATTCTAGGAAACCACACCCCTTGACCTTGTACATCAATTCCCAAAAACCTTGAAGCGGTTCTCGGAAATTAACCTTGAAGCTATTCTAGCCACGCCCCTTGACCTTGAACACCCCATCGCGACTTCGCAACAAACGACCTTGGCGGCCATTTTGGGCCAGAACCCGCTTTGACTCACTACTATCATTTTACTACTAGGTACTAAACTACTAACAATGACAACTAGTGACGAAATGGAAGAGGCAGAATATAGCGGTAATATAAAATGAATAAAAAAAGGTTGAGCTTGCCGTGGAACTTTAACCCCCAAACTATAAAATTTATTAGTAGACGAGTGCTATAACCCCAGGCCTAATTTAGGTGTCTCGTTTCTGACTCTTATTTGACAGTGGAGCAATATTGATCTTAATAGTGCTTCTTTCGTCTAATTCGTGTTTATTTATAATTAAAACTAGTTTAATAAAACGACCATTGTGAAAGATATTAAAATTGACGCAAGTGTCATGTTGCTACATGTTGTTAAAGTCCTCGCTGCGTAAGAGTTGCTAGGCAACACTTTTTGTACCTAGCCCCACGTCCTTCGGTTGTTTTTTTTTACAGCTTGCCTTACTCTGGTGTTCTGAATGTACGTAACCTCTACTCTGCCCCACCTCATTATGTTTTGGCGTATTGGAATAATTCAGTGTCTTCTAATTCGCGACGAACATTTTTTTGCGCCCGCACAACTCACAACTGATTAACTTGGTAAAAACTGTTTTACTACAAAACCATGTTGATTAATTGGAAATTTGTCCATGGCTTTTTTCCCATGGAGGATAGAAAAGATGAAGTCTATGACAATAGGTACCAAAGATTTTAAACAAACCAACTAAAAGTAAATGTGACTATTTATGATAGAATGATTTATCTGGAATCCTCCCTAATTATCTTGATTTTTTGAGATCGCATATTGGTAGTCTCGATGAAAGATGAATTGTGGTTGTGCTCTCCACTAAGATAGATTGTTCCTCCGCTGGTGACTACCTTGGATTTGCATCTGTTGACTTTGTTTTTCCAGTAATACGCGCATCGCCAAAACGTCTTATTCGTCTCTCTTTGCTTGATTAAGTAGCTGTTATTATCCAGAATCATTTTGGGGTATTTTTGCGCCATGTCAAAGTGAATTATACCTACAAGAATGTATTGTATGATGAAGTAATATAGTTAAATATGTTTATATGTAGGTAACATCAATATTTCTTGTTATCTTCACTGCACAACGTAAGGAAAGATGGTAATACATTCAGAATCAACTTAAAGCTAAAGATACCTAGACAGAGATTTTTAAGGTTTAAAGTACAAACTTCCAAAACTAAAAACTACCTGTAACTTTTATTACTGATGACTTCCCGAATAAGTAATTTGTTTTGTCATATTAGGTATTTCCCAAATAAACACTAGTATGGTCATGAACGAACGTATAAAGCAATAACAAATTATTAATACTCAATTTTCTCCATCACTTCCCACAACTGGTTTAGCAAGTAACATAAATTCAAACAAATATATTCTTTAGAAAAAAATCTGCTTGTCGAGAAAATAAGACTATACTATAGAAAAAATCTTAGGTCAGACGTACAGGGAGTTAATAAATTAAAAAATGTTTCAAGAGAAGTATCATTATTTATTAATTTAGACCAAAAATGTTCATAAAAGAAACTTGTTTACAACCCAAAATAAAGCCTCCATACAAAATTTGAAATCGAAATTTCAAATTTTATGTTTTTATTTTTTTAAGTTGAATTACTTAAAAATAAAAACATAACATTCAAAATTCAGGTTTCAAATTTTGCATTGGCTTTGTTTTGGATCATAAACAACCTTATTTTATAACATTTTAATAAATAATGTTTTCTTAATTTATTAACACTCTGAACATCTGATCTAAGATTTTCTCGACAAGGAGAATTTTTTTATAATGAATTACTTTTCGTCAAAAAATCAACAATAACAGTTGTTTGCCTCTTGTCAATCCCACCCGTGGACACACAACAGTTATGCATTACATTTTTTATTATTTAAATATCATATTATATTTAAATATTTTAATTATATATTTACAAAGAAATTCCAAAATCAATACCTAAAACACGTAAGGTGGAACCTTTGCGGGTATGCTGCAATATGGTATTAGACCGGGAGATAGTGACGAGATTTTACTCAGTAGGTATGCCTTTCAAAGGGCATTACGTTGCGTATATTCTCACAATAATAAGGTATGAATCAGAGAGTCATCCTGGGTTCTTCATATAGGCCAGGGAAATTACGGTAAAAAATAACGAAACCTATACAAAATTCATAACCGCAATTTTATTATGCCATCACAAAATATTGGTAATAAATGAACGCCAGAATTGTTTTTTAGGTATACAAAATAAACATACGCGTGTGGACGTTTTTTTAGAAAAATACATTTTCTTGTTGTAATAAAGACGGCTAAATATTAACTGAGTTTTTATTATTTATGAATCAAGTATTAACAGTTTGTTCTGAAATTAAACATATTGTTTAGCCGGAAATCGCATGTTAAAGAAATTTGAAGCTGTCTTTGAGAGCAAAATTATTGACTGGCTGATTTTTGTTAAACGGAAGTATTTTTTCTTGAAATCGGCATTAAAATGTCCCAAAATCGTCATTAATAGCACAGAAATCGTAGCCCATTATTGTACGATTTTTTCAATAAGTAGGCCTTGGCGAGATGTATACATCAAACGTCAGACGCGGAGAAATCGCCCGTCAAAAGTGACCAAATATTCAAAACCCGCCCGATAAAGGCTCATTTAACTTTTCGTACACATTGCGAAATTGTTTCCTATAGAAGCGCAATCCTTCAATATACATATTTTAGTAAATTTGAAAATCAATAGATTTGTTGTGTAGGCTGCACAAGAAGCAGCAGTTTGGTTTTTCTGTCAGAAGGTGCCGTACATCATTATACTTGTCCTAGGTAGAGCGATCGGTAAAGTCAAGCAACGCCGCGCGTAGTCGGTTCGTGGACGGGTGATCCCTTATTATTATTTTCTTGCCTAATAAAACATTTTTTTTTCCGATTTCAAGAAAAATATAATATGTACCGCGGCACTGAAGTTCTTTTTATGACTCATGTGGTTTATTTGCCTCGGCCAGAGGCCTCAGCAACTAAACTCCACATGAGTCATAAAAAGTTGAACTTCAGTGCCTTGGTACATAAATAACTATTTTCTTTAAAAATAAATATTAATCGATAGACCTACATGCGCCCTAAATAAATGTTTTATTTCACTATATAGTTATATTGTAAAAAGTTAAACAAAAAAACAGTTAATATTTTTGCTTTTTCTAAAGAAATTACAAGTGACAGTTGACCTATATGCGCCGTAAATAAATGTTTAATTTCGCTATATATGATTCAATATAGTTATATTGTAAAAAGTTAAACAAACAAAAAACAGTTAATATTTTTGCCTATTCTATACCAATGAGAAGTGACAGCTGACGTACATGCAGCTAAGGTAAATGTTTAATTTTGTATAAGTTACATTCTATTTGTAAAAGGGAATGATCATCTGCAATAAAAACGTAGTTAATATTTTTGCTTTTGCCGAAATAGAAAATTATTCGATTTTTATCTCTCCTTGTCGATCTAAGTTACTTACTACCATATTCTTAAAATGTTTAATTTCTTAATATATGTTAGCAAGGGAAGTTTTTTACCTAAAGAGTCTAAAAAATCCAGTTAACATTTTTGCTCGAAATTTCAAACGAAAAATAGGTGTTTTTTGAGGAAACTCAAGGTTCCGTTTTTTCAAAATGTTTAATTTTTGGTTTCTACCAAGGTATTTACTTAGAACTTTGATATGGTAAAACAAAATTGCAATTAATATTTTTGTCTAGGTCAAATTCTATTTTCCCTGGCCTAATATGAAAAACTGAGTTTTCATTTATTCGAAAAATATGCGTTTTGAAATGATTTTAGTCAGGCTGCCATGTGTTTTATATTGAAGTTTAAAATAGAAAATTCCTAGGAAAATAACAGGCATACCATTAGCGTGAGCTCAAAGGGCTATTATTGTGATGTGAACTTATTTTAAGTATTTTAATAATTAATTTTTCCACGTTTCTATACAGGCTGCAAATGACAAGGATACAAGTTCTTGTTACGAAAAAAGGATGTCATTCCGTTTGCGCAGGCCCAAAAAATCTATAGTATAGTATTCTAAGACAAAGACCTAGGTATATCCTGATTATACTTTTTTGGAAAGTTGCATTTTTCATGGCCTGCTATGCAACATAAGACAGCTATACCTGCAAAGGTTTCATTTTCGAAACAACGGGAATCATAAGTCTCAAGGCCGAATATTTTCGAAACGGCTGGCCCAAATACAATAAACATCTATTTATTTTCGGGCCACCCTGTAAAAGGTACTACGCCACTTTTGCGGAGCAAAATTTTGATAAATCACAGCGATGTTGTTAGAATAATACACGTCACTGAATTCAACACCCCTCAAAACGGGTCAGTAGCAAATTTAAAAAAAAAATGAAATTCAAATTTAAACAAAATAAAGTTTAGCGGCTTTTGAGACAAACTATTTTCGGTAACTGACGGAGTGAACCAGCATCCAATATCAAGAGATTGTATGGTTACATGCTGAATCGTTCAAAGGTGGGTAAATCTTAGTTGATTTAACTGTAACTAAAGAAGACGTTGGTATACCTACATCTTACCTGTTACTGCTGGTTAAAGGCCATGAATCGTTCCTGGCCCCTGGGTATTTTGTACTGGGTGATGGCCGGCTGATGACGGCATGACAAGCCAGAAACCGTCAGCTGTCTCGGTCTACCTAGCTTTGAACGATTCAGCACGAACCATGCAATCCATGAGATATTGGTTGCTAGTTCACTTTGCCAGTTTCCGAAAATAGTTTGTCCAAAAAACCGTTAAACTTTATTTCGTTGTATATTTGGGGGGTTAATTATTATCTCATTGTTTAAAAATTAAAAATAAATATTTAGTATGTGTGGGGGAATTTTCTTTTTTTTTTCTTGTTTCTTTTGTTCTGTATAAGCATAAGACCAATATAACCAATATCACAAAGATGTTGAGTTTAATTTTTATTTGTGTTTTCATGGCTAACTAGGAATTTTTGGAAATAAATAAGTGCCTACCTAATATGCACTTTTAATTTTTCTACAAAATCGTTATTACTTACATGAAATTATGTAGTACAATTTAGTAGAATTTAGAAACATAGATAGTAGGTTTTGTATTTTGTATGAAAGAGGTAATTTTGCTCAAAAAAATCAGTTTATCAAGCTCTACAATTATTTAAAAAAATCGAGTTAAATGGCACAATTAATAAACTTCTTACAAAAAGATTGGAAAACAAATGGGTTCCACTGTATACAGGGTGGTTCACTTTTATGTGGTAGGACTTTAACATTAGATAGAAAAAGATAATCTAAAATGAAAATTTTATATCAACATATATCGGGGAAAGCTTAGTTTCCGAGATACAGGGCGTTGAAGTGTTGGAAAAAATATGAAGTATTTTTTACACTGTCCGAACCAGTGGAGATATTTAAACCAAATTTTATGTGTAGTACCACCTTTTTGACTACGATATTTAGTGATAATATGAAGGTCCTGAAATAACCAGTGCTGGAGTTATGGGTTTTTACTATCACTAAATTTAAAAAGTAATTAGTACGGACCTGTCTCACATCAACGTAAATTTTTTTTTCGTAAAGTTCTTTCAATTCTCTACAAAAGGTGTATCTTGACATTTTTTTGTATCTGCCACGGTTGTGTAGTAAATAAATTATTTCGTTTCCATCTCAGCCTTTTTTGCCTAAAAATGTGTTTTCTAAGATTATTGATAAATATCGCAAATAACAGAAATTAATTATGGAACACTTATCGGATTCAGCTATTTTATTTTTAATTTTATGGAAACAATTTTAAAAATAAACTAGCACTTGGTTTGAGGTACATTACTTTATTATCATTTTAACATTTTTATCAAATCTAGTATTATTTCTTAATATTTTTTATAATTCTAAATTTGTACAACATTCAACAATTGTTCAAAATGTGATCCATTCTGTTGCACACATAATTCACTTCGACGCCTAACGGATTGTACAGCGTCGATTAAATTGCCATTTCTCAATTCATCGCACGCATTTCTGATACGATCAATAAGTTGTTCCCTTGTTTCTACAGGAGTCGCATAGACTTGTTCTTTTAAAAATCCCCATACGAAGAAGTCCAGAGGTGTTATGTCCGGAGAACGTGGTGGCCAAGCGACCGGTCCCCCTCGTCCGATCCACCTATTTGGAAAGTTACACATTTCGGTGAAAATGTGCAGGACAGCCGTCAAGTTGGAACCAAGCCAACAATCTTAAGTTTAAAGGAATGTCTTCCCACATATTATTATGCTCAGCTACTAAAAACTCCAAAAAATTGTCACCATTCACTCGCTGTGGCAAAAAAAAAGGTCCAAACAGATGATGGTTGTACAGTCCAATCCAAACATTGACACTAAATTCGACCTGAAAATTTCTTGGCCGGATTGCATGTGGGTTTTCTTGTGCCCAAATATGCTGATTATGAAAGTTTACTACTCCACGACGAGTAAAACACGACTCGTCCGTCCATAAAATGTTATTTAAAAATTGTCTATTTCCTTCAATTGACTCCAAAATCCATCGGCAAAACACTAATCTTCTTTTTGCATCGCCGGGCCTTAAACCTTGTACGGATTGTAGATGATACGCATGCCTGTGATCTCTTTTTAAAGCTCGCAAAATTGCAGACTTTGAAACACGTAGGGCCACTGACACTCTTCTGCTACTTGTTGTAGGATTCCTATCGAATTCACGAAGAATCTCATTGTTGCGTCTGACTTGTTGGATATTGTTTTCATTTCCTCGTTCGACGATTCTAGTTCTCAGACCGCGAGTTCTGAATTGCCGGTGCATGTTAACAAACACCGAGGAACGCGGATGGCGCCTATTTGGAAATCGCCTCCGGTATTCTCTGGCTGCTTCCGCAGAGTTCCCATTTGCAACTCCATAGCAGAAATGGATGTCAGCCTGCTCTTCATTTGTAAATTGGAACGGCATTTTAATTATTAACAAAGACAAACTGCGGCGCTGCTACGTTCATCTACTGGATGACAGATTATTGTATTATTAACTGTCAATAAGATTTTCTTTTCCATGGCACACTTATCTTCACCAGTACGGCGATGCAGAAAGGACATTAGTATTTTGCCGATGGATTTTGTAGTCAAAGGAAATATGACAATTTTTAAATAACATTTTATGGGCGGAAGAATCATGTTTTACTCGTCGTGGTATGATTTAGAATTCTACAAATTTAGAATTATAAAAATTATTAAGAAATAATACAGATTTGATAAAAATGTTAAAATGATAATAAAGTAATGTACCTCAAACCAAGTGCCAGTTTATTTTTAAAATTGTTTCCATAAAATTAAAAATAAAATAGCTGAATCCGATAAGTGTTCCATAATTAATTTCTGTTATTTGCGATATTTATCAATAATCTTAGAAAACACATTTTTAGGCAAAAAAGGCTGAGATGGAAACGAAATAATTTATTTACTACACAACCGTGGCAGATACAAAAAAATGTCAAGATACACCTTTTGTAGAGAATTGAAAGAACTTTACGAAAAAAAAATTTACGTTGATGTGAGACAGGTCCGTACTAATTACTTTTTAAATTTAGTGATAGTAAAAACCCATAACTCCAGCACTGGTTATTTCAGGACCTTCATATTATCACTAAATATCGTAGTCAAAAAGGTGGTACTACACATCAAATTTGGTTTAAATATCTCCACTGGTTCGGACAGTGTAAAAAATACTTCATATTTTTTCCAACACTTCAACGCCCTGTATCTCGGAAACTAAGCTTTCCCCGATATATGTTGATATAAAATTTTCATTTTAGATTATCTTTTTCTATCTAATGTTAAAGTCCTACCACATAAAAGTGAACCACCCTGTATATCGGTGGAATCGAAAAAATCATAATGCCACGGTTTTCTGGTCCATCCAGTAAAATGTTTTATACAGCTGTAGAAAACTTCAGATAAGCTTGTGCAACGTTCACATACAAATTTTTACATCAAAAATTTTAAACGTTAACGGGATGACATTTACACTAAATCATCCTGTACAAAGTGTTCCCGTATATTTTGCACCACCCATGGAGCCTTTATTTTTCCAGTTAGAAAAAACTTTTTTTATACAGGGTGGGCAAACGAAAACGAAACGGACCCAATATCAACTAGAGTTTTTTTTTAGAAAATTCCATACATAACCTTTTTGACCAGTCAGACGCTCGTTTTTTGCTTCGTTGTCATGGCAACGCAAAAAAAAATCCGGAAATATTCTCTCTTGCTCTAGGCATCAGAAGGTGATAACAGTGGAATTTTTTTGACAGATGTCATTATTATAATGTGACATTGTAACATATATACTCCACAAAAATTTTGATAATAATTTTGTTTAATTTACGTGTAGGTATGGAATTTTCTTACCGAATCCCCCACCTTCATGAATTAATATCCGGAAAATTTTCTCTAACACGAATTTTTTAAGAAAATTGGTGTACTCGAAAAATTTCCGGCAATAATTCAAGCACTAGGGCGATTACTAGTGAAAATTGCAAAATCACGTTGATTTTGTACGGGAGGGGGACATCTTTTGTCATGAACTTAACAGTTTTATCTGCAATAGAAAAAGAAACAGTTCAACTTGAAAACTTGAATAAGAACATTCCTGTCAATAACATGTATTTTTATTGAGTTGCTGTACTTTGTCCTTTTAAAAAGTGGGATATCCCTTTCCTCTGCGGATATTCCAGAGAAGATGTTTTAATTTAAAAATTGATAATAATTAAAAACTTCTAAATTCTAAAGTCTTTACCTATTTCCATTAAAGGAAACCGGGACATATTGAAATTAGCAAAACATGTCATGTAAATTTCAAAAGTCCAAAAATATACAGATTGTTTCTATAAAAAACGTAAGTTTATATTATTTCTTGACGTTATTTTAAAGGAAAATAAATCTATCTATCTTTATTTTTTCCTAACTTTGCGCTGCTCTTTTGTTTCTTCTAATAGCAGATTATGGCGTGTCAGAAAATCTTTTCAACTTTCGTACAAAACCTTTTTTCTAACAAGAAAAATAAAGGCTCTAGGGATGGTGCAAAATATACTGAAACACCCATACATTCACTTTAACTAATCAGTCAAAAATAAACACTATACTTTCCTCATAATAGAAGTCGGCAAATTCACAAAAACTTGTCAAAAATGAGCAATATTTTGAAATTTTGAATATGCAGCACCTGGAAAATTTTATGCAATAATTCTATACATAGATATGCACCTCTTTACTTATTTCAAGAAACAAAAAACAGATGGGGGCGGTTCTAAAAATAAAGAAGATGTGAGTGTGTTATTCCATGCAGACTGTATAACGAGGGATAAAAATTAAATGTTCAGAAAATGTTTTAAAACAATTATAATAATGGAAAAAATAAGCAAAATAGCATAATACAGTACACATTCAGTTTTGTTCATAATAAAATAGATTTACTAACGAAATCGGATAAAACTTAGTTACTAAATAAAAAAGGGTAAAAAGCTCGTTGAAAATGAAACTTATTTATCTTTAACAACTATTTTCACTTTCTGCACAAGCAAATCACCATGATCGGGCACCTGAGTTACCGGCTTGTGATTGTGTTTGCTAACGATTTCCAGCTTTCTTTTTCTTGTTATAACTTTACACTTGCATGAATTTTTACTTCCTGTGTAGAACTTGGTGCACCGCCAAACAGATCCACTCTTGCTCTTCTTTGACAAAAGATAATCATACTTGTTCAAGTACATGGTCAGGTTTTTGGAATTTACGTCAAAATATGCAACACCTGAAAGTGTGATCATTAGTTTTATCAAAGAAAATACTACTACGCGTAGTACTATTTTCTTTGGTATTATCTACTAAACCCTTGTTTGTACAAATAACAAAATTGACATAATTCCATATTTCAAGTATACAAAATATTTATTAGGATTGACGTTCAAAAGCAAATCATATATATCGTAGTATCTAATGAGAATATCGATAATATCTTGACAAATATGCATTTTTCGGAGAACTTTATTTGAAAGAAAATATTGCTTTCTCTGTTTGAAAAATGCATATATGTCGAGATATTTTCGAGAAGTCCTCCATCAATAGACACCCTGTATATGGTGGTCCAATTTTTTTTTAACAGGACTAACAGTCGATAGAAAAATTTATTTAAAGAGTAAAATTTACAGGGTGTTGATTTGATCCAGATCCGTGATTTTGTGTGTGTGGGGGGGGGGACTGTCCTTATGCACTAGTGGGATATATCGTCATGATCTCAGCTATTCCACGGCCTGCTGATTTTCTTCGAAGCGATTTTTCGGAAAATCCTATTAGAAAATGTTTTATCGGAAATTTGACAACGCAGACTAACATTTCTACAGGGTCTTAAAGTTGGAAAATTGATTTTTATTTTCAATAAAAAATCAGAAATGCTTTGGAAATATTTGAAAATCGGAAAAACTTAAATAAAACATCCCAAAAATGTCCCACTAATAAAGAAAAGTAATACCATCCTATCGTTTTAAAATAATACTTAAATATGATAATTTTCTGTGTCCTAACGAAGAATATAAGTTTTTAAAGGGTGTAAGTGCCAATCTCCGATATTTGCAGTTATACAATATGTAGAAAAGGTCTATGTGCCACCAATAATACTGCAAAGGTTCTAAGTGCCAGCAATGTAACAAGGTGTTCTCTTGTGGTAAAGATGGCGCTCGCTGTATGTGCCGGCCTAATTATTCTACTAAATGGTCTATGTGCCGTCGCCACGTCATCGAATGATAGAAGTTTTTGTTGTGGTTTGTGTCATTCACACTAAAAATGAAGCGAAAAAGAAGGTTGAAAGGTACAGAAAGTACCCATAAAGAAAAAACGAAAACGTTTAAGGGCAAAGGTGTCCTAGAGTACACAACATATCGAGGGGATCTAAAACACGCAAAAAAACACTTGAAAATGTAAGTTTTGTTTTGTACTATCAGATATAGAGATGATGATTAAAGACCCTCGTTATCAAAATCCATTCGATGTTGTAAACTTGGTTGAGAATGATTTCAAGGAGCTGCAAAAGCTCGCGGATACGTTTATAAATACATCAATCCTACAGATTTCTCAAGCTTCATGGCTTCGAATTAGTACTGAAAGTCGTGGGCATGTAAAATTATAAAGAAAACTTTTAGTGAAGTTGAAGATTGGACAATCCGCAATGTAGCAGTAAACAGGGGAAAACGTATCCAGGATATCTGCTCATATCCAGATAGGTATACCACCTCGCTGGAATGTAAGAATCGCATAACCGCAGCAAAACTGAAAGATTTGAAAGTTATGCAAAATTATCTCCCACTCAAACATTCCCATTTTTATGAAGACCTGATACATAAAGCCTCACAAAATATACACACATCCTAATCCAAATTGGTATCTTAAAATTGCTTCATTTAGTTACCTATACTTGAACTTGTAATAACATTTTGAATTTATAAATGTTTCTTTTGCAATAAAACACCTAATAGTTATTCAAGTTTGGTTTTGTTTGTGTCACTTAGACCCTTCTGTGTAATATGGCATTAGACCCTTTTCAGTAAATAGACCCTTTTACGATTTTCTATTTTGGTAATTATTATACTTAAAATAAGCCCTTACACCTAAAAAATATATACCTTACGTATAGGCCGCGGTGGTATATATCTTCTACATTGTTAATGTTAGAAAAAAAGTATAGACAAAACTTGTAGAGAAACATGAATACTACATTTCGATATTTTTTCCAATATACAGGGTGATTCAATAAGTAGTAGCGAGCCAAACTTGTTTTTTTAAATGGAACACCTCGTATTTTGTTACATTTTTAGAAAGCCCTTGAAGAGTATGTTCTTTTTGGTACAGAGTTTTAAGGGTCTATCTTTAAAGGTTAGGGAGTTATTTTAATTTTAAAAGAAAAAAGGGACCACTTTTGAAAATGTATTTCTCAAAAACCAAATAAGATTTTGTGCTATAACATGGACTGGAGATTGCCTGTTACGCCTAGTTAACAATTTTGGACCGATGTTGAGATAAAGGCCTGAAGAACATACCGGGCGATTCCCTTACGCCCTATAACACCCTATATTTTATTACATGTTTGGATAGACTTTAAAGAGTAGATACTTTTTGGTAAAGGGTATTATGGGTCTGAATTTATTTACTCGTATTTCCATTTTATTCCAAGAAAGGGCTTCAAAAGGGCCGATTACATGATTAGGGTGTCAAAATGTAACTTTTTAAGTTGTAAAAAATAAAAAGACATATTCTTGTTAATTTTTGGTGTAGTGTAAATAGTTGAAACTACCTGTAACACCATCAATAATAAAAAACCTACTGTACATGAAGAAATAAAGTTAAATAAAGTTACCGCATAATTATGACATCGGCTTATGTTATTTAATTATGGCGTTACATGTAGACTTTCAAGTATTTCCAGTACACTAAAAATTAAAAAGAATAGGTCCTTTTATTTTTTACAGCTTAAAAAGTGACATTTTGACACCCTAATCATGTAATCGGCCCTTTTAAAGCGTCTCAGAATAAAATGGAAATAACCCCCTAACCTTTAAAGTTAGACCCATAATACCCTATACCAAAAAGTATCTACTCTTTAAGGTCTTTCCAGACGTGTAATAAAATATAGGGTATTCCATTTAAAATTAGCGAGTAAAGTTAGGATTTGCATAAGTGAATCGCCCGGTATGTTCTTCAGAACTTTATCTTAATATCGGTCCAAAATTGTTAACTAGGGGTAACGGGCAATCTCCAGTCCAAGTTGTAGCCCAAAATCTTATTTGGTTTTTGAGAAATACATTTCCAAAAGTGGCCCCTTTCTTCGTTTAAAATTAAAATAACTCCCTAACCTTAGATAGACCCTTAATTACCCTGTAGCAAAAAGAACTTACTCTCTAAGGGCTTTCTAAAAATGTTAAAAAATGCAAGGTGTTTCATTTTAAAAACATAACTTTGGGTCGCCACTACTTATTGAATCACCCTGTACATTGGAAAATATTTTCGGAATGTAGTACTCATGTTTCTCTACAAGTTTTGTCTATAATTTTTTTTCTATCATTAACAACGTAGAAGATATAGACCACCGCGTCCTACGTAACTCACTCTGTATCTGTATATTTGAAGCTAAAATGATTTTACTACTTTCCAAAATAGTTTTATTTCATTCTTTTGGTTCCAGATTTTTGCCACTTAGTTCCTTTAGAACATACACTCTCCGTATAGTGGAATATTCTTGGGCTGTTGTGAATAAGTTTGCTTTATTTTCGGACATTTCCAAAGCATTCCTGATTTTTAGTTAAAAATTAAAAAAAAAAACAATTTTCTCAACTTTGACATCAACTTTATTCCGTTGGTCGATGATGCTGAATAAAGCTACATGATCATATTTCCGATAAAGAAATATCCCTAATGATATTTTCGTAAGTAATATCATAAGGGCATCTAATTTTTCCGAAAAAAATCGAAAAAACACGTTGCTAAGTACATACTCGTAATATTTTAACAAGGAGCATAAGTGCTGGTGGCAACAAAAATCCGAGTCGAAGACGAGGATTTTTGCACCTGCACGAATGTATTTTGTTAAAAAAATATTACTTAGCATTGTTTTTGTGGGGTTTTTTTTACAGGAAAAATTAGATGCCCGAATGGTATTTGACAAGACTATATCATGAGTAATAGATTATTCTGCATACACATAGCTTACAAAACATACTACCTATTATACAACAGCTGTCAAGTTTTGCCGCGAGTAAACTCGAAAAAAACTACTGACAGGTGCTGTCATACAGTTTTTCCATCTAGAAACCATTTGTAATTCAAAATTGCGCGTCTGTGATTGGTGGAAATTAAGACGAGGGAAATAGTCGTAAGTAATATCATAAGGGCATCTAATTTATCCGAAAAAAATCGAAAAAACACGTTGCTAAGTAATATTTTAACAAGAAGCAGGAGTGCTGGTGGCAACAAAAATCCGAGTTGAATATGAGGATTTTTGCACCTGCATTTTGTTAAAAAATATTACTTAGCATTGTGTTTTTTTGGATTTCTTTCACAAGGAAAAATTAGATGCCCGAATGGTATTTGACAAGACTATAACAGATTATTCTGCATACATATAGCTTACAAAACATACTACCTATTATACAACAGCTGTCAAGTTTTGCCGCGGGTAAACTCGAAAAAATTGCTGACAGGTGCTGTCGTACAATTTTTCCATCTAGAAACCATTTGTAATTCAAAATTGCCCGTTTGTGATTGGTGGAAATTAAGACGAGGGAAATAGTCAAAAAATCGCATCGAAAAAATCATAGCAGGCCGTATAATATAGTGCTGCCACCATGATACCTATGTGCCACAAGTGTGTAAAGACACTTCCTACATACACACAAAAAATCATCAAAATCGTGCATCACAATTTTACAGGGGTGTTCCGGATCCAATCTGAACACCCTGTAGGTCCGTAAACGTTTCATTTTAAATATACAATGTGTTGATGGCTTCAGAAAAATATTGATTATTTTTTATTGTATCCCAGCCAATGGAGATATATAAACCAAATTTGATATGCAGCACCACTTTATAGTGTAGCAGATTTGGTGATAATATGAAGATATACAAACAGCCAATGGCGAAGTTGCGGGGTTTCCCTTCAATTAATTTGAAAAATCATAGTTGAAACTTTATTTCAAAAGAGCGATTAATTTTCAACAAAAAAATGCATATTTTTTCGTATCCGCCACAGATTTTGTTTTATTTTTTTGTTCAAATTCAAAAATAAATTGGAACTTGTTTTGGGGTAGAAAATCAATTTAATTAATATCACTACTTAAGTAAGTGATTCCTCGTTAACAAAATTTAAATTATGAATTAAGAATTTATGAATTACAATTAACTATATAATTTAATTTAGATGTTCGAAATATGAACCATTTTGTTGAATACATAATTCACACCGACGCGCGACGTCTAATGGATTGTAGACCAGCCATTAAATTGTAATTTATTTTGAAACTTTGAATACCCTATATCTTTAAAACGGATCGTTTTTGAACTTATGTTGACATGAAATTTTCTTCTTTGAATAAATAATGTTTCTATCGACAAAAGTGCATCACACTGTATATTAACATATTTCGATATAAACCTATCGAACAACAACAACAACGACTATCTTTATTTTAGGAAACTTTGTATTTTTAGATTGGAACATATATTTGCAATATTCATAATATGTTTACAGAAGCCATTTATTCCATCGCTCTTTCATGGAACTTTATAAATTACATGAACTGAGTGCGACAGCATATTAGCCACTCTTTCCTGATTAGTTCTCGGAGGATGATTATGCTGTCCACTAATAAGGGCTATTTTCCCTGAGGTTATCACATTCGCCTTACATCTAATGTCAGTTTTGGGGTGGTAATACTGATTGCATATCCAAGTGGTACTATTCATGTCTTGCTTTTTCATTAAGTACTCGTGGCTATTAATTATTATCTTTGGCTTCTTCGTACCAACATCAAAATATATCTTTCCTAAAAGCAAATTCCGATGATTACATAAAAGATTTCTTCATTTACGATTTTTTACAATACAGAATGTTTTTATTAATGGTGATTCATGATATAACAAATTTTAAGGGTAGGTGTAAAAAAGCTTAATATGATTCCGAAGTTTAAAAAAATCTAAAATAAACCGAAAGTAAAAAAAAAGTCCTATGAGTTATGACTTACCGCACTGGTAAATATCGCGTAGAGGCAGGCGACTCCCGGCGTGCAGTTGCCAGTTGCACTATTATATCGTAAACTTACTACTTTTTATTTTATTGAGAAATATTCTAAAGTTTGATAATTTTTTTCTGGTGCTTTGAAATTTTTGTGTTTTTCACAGGGACGATAAATACAGCATGATCTAAAATAATTGATTACCTTTCTGGTTTTCCAATGTCAATCCATTTCTTCTTTTGCTAATATCAATCAAAAAATGCCTAACAGTACCTAACTATACTAAAATCGAGCAATCCGTACGCCTGGCGTAAATAAAACCACGTGTTCAATGACGTTCCGCGATTGGTCGGTAGACTATAAAATTTCACCCGACTCGGCACCAGGGACGTACTCGATCGCAAAAGTGTAGTTATGCGGTTTTATCTTGTTGTTTTCAGCTATTTAGACACTGCCGCAAATAATTTTATCGATGTTTTGAAGCATTTTAATTAAGCCAATATTTCTTTTCCGAAATATTTTGATATAAACAATTGTAAAACTAAAATTAAATAAAGGTCCTGCCTCAGTGCGGCCCTGGCGAATATCTCAAGTCACGTGCTCTTGTTTACGCCAGGCGTAAGAGTTGCTCGATTTTAGTATAGTGGGGCAAATAAGTAGGTGTTGGTTTATCTCAGTCAACGGTAGTTGCTTACGGTGAGGTAGATACTTAGCCCGACGATTTCGACCAGGTGCATCACTCACGCCAGAAATACATACTGCAACGCCCTGCAGCAATAAACAAAACTCAAAACTACTACTACACTCACCAAAACGCACCCACACTGTTTAGAGGAGCTATTCGAAAATGGCACCATTAACCTGAATATACGTGAACGATCCACGAATACAGGCAAATAATCCGGGAGTACAGCGGATTGGAACGGCAGCCTGTTCACTTCGCCAGCTCATTTTCAACTTCACATAAACGAACTGGCCCGGGCCCGTGTCACGAAGGTGCTGACCAATCCTGACCAAAGTTGCAGAACTTTGCATATTTTGACAGTCTTATATATTCCGCCCTCCGATCAAATATCTATCGGAGATTCCGCCGCAATTTTATGTTTAAGTAAACTATTTTATTTTATAACGATGTTTCCATTGTGCTGTAGATTGTATAACTATAAGAACTATAATTATAAGAAAGTATGGGACAACGATTTACTCTTAAATGCAAATTGGTTCTCAACAACACTCTAACATAACCGTTTTATAAGGTGATAGGGAGCACCTAAAAATAATTTCAAAGTTAATTTCCAAGGCTGCTAAAAATTCGTCATGCAAACGTTTCTATGATAATTTCCTTTTATAATTTTGCCGTAGAAACATTTTAAAGATAAATTTATAAAACTATTTAATATAACTCTAATATAATAAATTACCTTTTTGGAAACAACAAAATAAAATTGTGGTATAGTATTGAAATTATAAAACTACCTAATTTGCTGGTTGGGAGCCTGTTGTGCATTCTGCATACATTCGCCTTATAGTCGTGCCATGCTGCATGTAAATAACACAAACATAACGCAAAAGCCTCTAAATTTTGAAACCTAAAAGTCTATCCAAGTTAGCGGCAGTAGTCACATGACCGCATTGCGATCGATTACCAGGGTCTGACTAATATGAGATTCCCAGTGGCTTGTAATTCTGAACTAATTCTTTTAGAAATTGTGTTTTTACCTTTCGTGGATCTTTATAAATTTCCTTAAATTAAGTAGCAAAATAAATTTACAGAATATACTGCTCGCGATCCGATCTAAAATATGCAGGAAACTCGATTGAGAGAAGAGTCGGCGCTGCAATTCTGCTCGCCGCGTAAACACTTGACATTTTGTGACGGCCAGACCAATAAGAGAATAGGTCACATGGTGGCCAATGTTTTGATCCACTGCCTCTGTAACTTGGATAGACTTTTAAGTACTTGTCACATGTGTAAAGTACGCTATCAGAACCATCTATCATCAAGCGGTAACGTCAAAACTTGCCCCCCCCCCCAGGTACAAGAAATATTTAATATAATAAGAATAAGTAGCCGCCTAGCTTTTTAGCGCTTATTAAAAACCCGGGAAAAAACTGCTTGTTCTTAAAATAAAATTGGCACGAAAAAAGTTGACATAATACTGGGTGACCAGAAAATTAAAGAAACGTTAATTAGCACAAGAGTAAACTACCTCTATTTGTAGAGATAATGAAAAAAGTTATAAAGAAAATTTGCTCAGCGTGGTAAGCTACTTAAGTGTACAAAATTTCAAGGCGTTAGGCCTACTTCGTTTTTTTGATTTTTTTCTTGTTTTTCTTCGATTCAATTATTTTCTGTAGGTAGTAAGACATAACTTATAAATAAAAGTTACTCAGAATAGGAAACTGTGTATGATGGAAAATTTTTTGACAATCCTAGGCCCACTTTGCGTTTCCTCCAATATTTTCCAAAATACAAAGTAGGCCTAGAATCGTAAAATTTTGTCATCATGCGCAGTTTTCCATTCTGGGGAAGTTTTCTTAATACAGTTTTGTCGTACTATTTACAGAAAACCATTTGTTTGACAAAAAAATGAGAATACAATCAAAAAATCAAAGTAGGCCTAACGCTTTGAAATTTTGTACACTTAAGTAGCTTACCACGCTGAGCAAATTTTCTTTATAACTTTTTTCATTAGGTATCTCTACAAATAGAGGTAGTTTACTCTTATGCTAATTAACGTTTCTTTAATTTTCTAGTCACCCAGTATAAGTAATGTCAACTTTTTCCATGCCAATTTTATTTTAAGAACAAGCAGACTTTTTTATGAAGAATAACTTTTTTCGAAGAATTGAAAATAAGAAATTTTACAAGTATAGTTAAGTCCATCCGTGGACACACTGTATATTGTTGTTTGTTCAAATAACGAACGTCTTTTAAATTTCATTTATGCTGCTCATATATAAAGAAGACGCAATCCAAAAAAGCATAACGAACCTGACCGAACGCGAGCGAATCTCTTCGGAAGTGTTCGGTTTTGACATCACATTTCTCATAAATTTATTATTTACCAGAGTACAAAGAATGTAAAGACAAGCACAGACCTCGGAGCGCCACCAACTTGAAGAGTGCCCAGTTGTGGCCGTGTTGAAATCACGGCAGACTTACAAGCGCCTACGCATAATACTCCATTTATTGAAGCCTGTTTGACAAATAACAATTTTCGCCCAACAAATCCCCCAATATATATTACAATAATTTATTTTCCGAGGACTTCATTTGAAATAAATGATTGCTTTTTTGATAGAGTAACTTTGTGTAACATTTGAGATCCATGGCCTACTTTCAAAGATATTTTTGAAAAACCAGAAAACTGACAGAATTTCTTCGGTTTGTAACTTTTTTGTTTCAAGAGTTACCGAAAAATTTTCTCTAATGACATTTGCAGGCAAAACTAATTGCTTTAAGCCTACTTTATCAGAATTTAAAACAATGCCACGTTTTAATGGATGCTATCTCAGTATACCTACCAAAAATGTGCCCATTTTATTGTAGCGAGCCGTGGCCTCAAATCCTGTACCTTCATGTTTTATGTATTTTTTCCCAAGATACTATATTGGAAATCTTGAAAATTTCTTGCGAGGTATCGGTATCTTGCCCATTTTTCACATTTTTTAAATTTTTTAGTAGGTATGCATGACAGTTATAAATAAAAAAATTATAAGTGTTAAAACAGCAAACCATGTTTTTTCCCAAATTCTGATAAACTAGGCTTAAAGCAATCAGTTTTGCCCACAAATTTCATTAAGAAATTATATAGGTACATACCCTGAAAAATTTCTCTTTTGCAATGCGAAAAACACAATTCTATTATAGGTACTTAGAAAAATAGTTATTTGTGTAACTGTATAGTGCAAAAAGTGCATATTTGTTGCACGAGGCATGAAGTTTTCAGCTCGAGACGCAGTCGAGGTAACTGATGGACAAACTTCATTTCCATAGTAATTTTTTAAATTTTGTCTTCTTCATTGCCTGTAAAGGTCTCAGGTTTTTCACTTAAAGCTCTTTTTAGAATTGTTGTGAAGTTTCCGGTACTCGTACTTGGTTCATCTTCCAGAATTTAATTTGAGCACCTATTTAATTTTTTTTTTACAAATTGACTCCCCAAAATATAGCCCTCAGCTACAGTTGAAGATTTCCAACAAGGGTCTACGGATACGGACCACATATCGATTGGAAAGCTTCGCGCAGTCGCAATCGCTCCGTCGCGTGTTTGTTGTTTTATGGATTTGTGAATTTTGTCTTTTTATCACAGTTAGTTGAGGTATTGTTTATCCTGTGTTTTTATGTATTTGGGCCGGTGTTGGTTAAAATATCATATCATAGACAAGAATTTTCGTGACTGAGACCGTGATTTTGATTAGGTATTATTGAAATAATTACTGGACTTTACTAATGGCTGATTGTGGAGAATCACCTAGAAGTACTGGGTGTGGAGAATGCAAGATCAACTTTTCCAAACTCTCCAACTTACGAGCTCACGTAAAAAGATAGCATACAGGTAGATACCTATTTTTGTTTCTGTTTTTTTAAATAATAACCACAGAGAAGACCAGTTTTAAAGGCACAAAAACAGCGAATCTCTGGATATAAACAAGGTTGTTGAAAGTGAAACCGGTTGGATTGTACCTTCCACTTCAGGAAAAGAATTATATCTCATTGAAGAACTACAATCAGAATGTACTTGTAAATTAGTATGCACTTAATGTTTGGTATGCATCCATCGATTCACTTGCTCATGTCTTGACAATAGTATAAAATGGAACATGTGCAAACATATTCATTTAGTAGCTCAATTTGTACAACGAAATCCTCCAACATGTTCTACAGCTGACATTTTGTCCGGTAAGGATTGCAGGACATTTACTTTTTTTAAATGAATACTGTAGGTGTGATATTTTTGCTTTTATGTTTTACGAGTATAGGAATCGCATCAAAATATGGGTATCACTTGGTTGATGATTTTGATTTACCCAGGTGGTGGATTTAATTTAATGTTGCTTTAGTGGTTTATAATTTTAACTATTTTTTTAAGCTTTTTGGGATCTCCGTTATTTCTTATATAATAGGTATATTTCTTTGTAGATAACTTGGTCGTTGATATCATTGCGAATGACAAGTCGGAAGAATCAACATGGTTGACAAAATCGGTCAGTTGCAAGAAAAATGAAAACCAAATACTTCTCGAAGAACAACAAAAAATTTTAGCAACATTCCAACAGCAAATTCTGGGCACTCGGTCATTAGAAGAAACTCATGTAATAAAACAAATGTTAGCTCCCATTAATCCGACATTAGAAGCATTAAGAAATAGTAGAAGGTCTTCGTTAGAGAATTTAAAGAATATCCCTAGTAACAAGAAAATAGAGCCCCAAAGACGACTTTTTAAAACTAAAAAAAATCAAACAAAAAAAGCAAAAGTACTCTCAGCACCATCAACTGACGAAGCGGATGTGTTAGCACTTCAATTATTATGGAACCGACCCTGTAGTAACAATAGTAGTGCCTGTACTCAAAAAGAAAACTGATATAGTTGTACCTGATAGGTATTTCATTTAAATAATAAATTTTAGTTAAGTACCTATGACTTTTATTTATTTTAAACTAATAACATCAGACACCTAATGCCTAGTTATAATAAAATTTCTCATTACTTTATGATTTGTATTTTGTATGCTATCAATCAACTATTTAGTAGGTATGTACCTACCATTTTTCATTTATTAGCATTTTAGGTACATTTATTATTTTTTACTTATATTATAAAAATATGCCTATTTCACCTGCTTCAATACGAATGGCGAATATTTGTTAGTGGAATCGTGGCCATTGGTTCAAATTTTGAAACAAATTAACTAATTTATCAATAATTGGAAACCATCCCGCCTAAAAATGCTCGCGCCTAGGTGAGTCTACTAGAGTTTCCAAAGACATCAGTATTTTGTGTCAGTATAATAGGTATAAGCTAAAATAATACATTCTTCCTAACAGTTTCTATATACCTACCTATCTTCCTATATAGTTATTTGTACTTTATATGTATATAGTCTACATTCAAATATATTTTATAAAAGTAACCTGATTACGCTCAGTGAATTGTTTACGATAGACCACTGTCGATATCGAGACACGCGACGGAGCGATTGCGACTGCGCGAAGCTTTCCAATCGATATGTGGTCCGTATCCGTAGACCCTTGTAGATTTCCATCCTCCATGGCGTTTTAATGACTAATGTTAACAGGTCTGCCCCAGATTCCACAAGCAATGTTGCAGAAGATCTGGGTTTTCAATCTCCAAGTATTTTGCAATATCACTTGGAATTTTACTAAAAGTATTTACACGAACAGGTTGAACGGAGCATTTTCCGTTATACCTAATACCTCATAAAAAATCTAGTGTGACTGGTAGACTGGGGACGAAGGGATTGTCATACATTTCAACAAAATTAAAACTTCTAATTTTTCCGCTTATTACAAATGATCGAGGTTTGTTTACCTTGCTATCGGCAATTTTTACAGTAATGATAGAATCCATGTAGTTAATATTATTTAATGGTAATTTCTGTAACTTGTCTCTGCGGCATGCTCCTGCAATGCCAAATACTGCAACTATCTATAACAATACACAAGCAGTGACTATAGAAAGATAGTCACTGACACAAGTGAGTATTGAAGTACCAGGCAACATACAATGTACTATTACTAAATAACAAACACAGAGATATAAACCTGAGCACTACAAAAGGAAGCAAAAAGGCAGTAGGAACTGATATTAAATTTTGGGCCTGAACTAATACTAATATATCTAAAAAATCCTCCTAAGAAAGGAAAGCGATTTATTAAAAATGTCCAACAATTACGAGACAAAACAGTAAAACTTCAAAAATCAAATAATAAATAGGAGCTTGCGTAATTACTGCAGCAGGTACCGTATGTACATGTGTGTATATGTATGTATACATGTGTATGTATATGTATATGTGCATATATGTGTGTATACTTTTTTTTAGTGTTTATTGGCTATATCTCAGCCAGACTTATTATTTTCTTTTGTATTTAAATAGACTGAAATACTAAATGGATGCATACGTTAGGGATTTTCGGGGGGAAGAGGTGGTGACGGAGATTTTAGAATGTGGAAAAGAGTTTTTTGAAAAAAAAAAACACTATAAACAAAATAACTTAAATATCCTTCAATGCAATATTAGAAGTATTGCCCAAAATTTTGATAGGTTGTTAGTGTTTCTAGCGGAGTTTAAATATTATTTTGACTGTATGATTCTAACTGAAACGTGGAGTATAAATGATACTAATATCTACAATCTACCTGGTTACCACTTGTTATACAATAATGGATGTTATAATCAAAATGATGGCGTTGTGGTTTATATTAGCACTCGTTTTAAAGATGTTTATAATTTTGCAATAAATCAAATAGGGGAATTAAAAATAATAAATCTAAAATTGCAGATCACAGGACAAAAACTAAATGTATAGATGCTTTATACAGACCACACGGCACTAGTCTAGCAAATTTTAATTTAGACTTAAGGCGATATTTGGAAAACCAGGACTCACATAAAAAGTGTACTTGTCTTTTTATGGGTGACATTAATATCAACATAAAATCGAACAAGGATTTTGTACACGAATATCTAAATTTACTGTGTGAGCTGGCTACCAATCTTTAATAAATACATATACTAGAATACAGCGGGATTCAAAAACAGTGATTGACCATATATTTTTAAAAAATCATGATCAATTAAAACACAAATCCTTTGTTGTACACGCTGACATATCAGATCACTTTCCCACCTTAGGAGTCCTTGAATTAAGACAAACTTTTTTGCCAAAGGAACATAAAAATAATTCTTATAGTAAACTAGATGTGGATAAATTAGAACACATTCTAAAAAATGAACAATGGCATGATCTTCTGCAAATAGAAAACTCAAATATAGCTGCAAATTTATTTATGAACAAAATTAAAAAAGCTTTTGATTCTTCCACAGAAATTCGATTTCCACGACAAATCAAAAACAAAAAAAAATGTCCCTGGATTGCCAGTGGTATTATGATATCAATAGAAATAAAGCAGCGGTTATATAAAGCTTATCTAAACAATCCAAATTGCCAGCTGGCAAAGCAAAATTACAACACATTCAGGAAAAAACTTGAAAAACTCATTTTTGCCATAAAGAAATATTATTTTGGACTAAAAATTAATCAAACAAAAAGCGACAGCAAAGCTTTATGGTACACGGTAAATAATATACTAAATAAAAACAAATCGTCTTCTGAAATTAGCCAAATAACAGCTCATAACAAAACGGAAACTGGCACTCAAAAGATCGCAAATCATTTTAATGATTACTATAGTACCTTGGGGAGAAACATGGCACAAAGGATAAAAAAGCCGCAAACTGCAGTTATACAAAGATATATTAAAAATAGTAATATCTTCTTTCATCCTACCGACACAAATGAAATTAAAAAATACATAAATGAATTAAAAATAAAAAAATCACCTGGTGAAGATAATATATCGGCAGAGGTAATTAAGAAACTAGCTTATATAATTAAACTGCCATTTTGTCAATTATAGTAAACACCACTCTGAAAACGGGCATATTTCCTGAAGCCTTCAAAAGTGCAGTTGTAAAGCCAATATTTAAAAACGGTGACCCAAAATTAATATCCAACTACCGACCCATATCACTGATCTCAAACTTTGCAAAGATCCTAGAAAAAACAATTAAAGACAGAATAAACTCGTATCTGGAGAAATATGATCTCCTTTCAAACAAACAGTTTGGGTTTAGAAAGAACCTCTCAACGGAGGATGCACTGGTTTACCTTACAAATAATATATATAAGGAACTAGCTGAAAACAAATCAGTACTATGTGTATTTTTAGATTTAGCTAAAGCTTTCGACACTGTCGACCATGAAATTTTAGCGGATGTTTTGGAAGATCTTGGGTTTAGGGGTACAGCACTGAAACTAATTAAAACCTACCTGAGTGAAAGAACTCAAATGGTTAAAGTACTCTTTACACTTTATCTAAATGGTTATTGCATCTTCCGTTGTCAGGTAATATAAGTTCATTTGCAGATGACACTGTTATACAATTTTCTGGACAAACTTGGAACGAAATAAAGCAGTTAGCCCAACAGGATTTAGTTACGGTTAAAAACTGGTTTGACACCATGAGCCTCACTGTAAATTTTGAGAAAACCTACTATGTTCCTTTTAGCTGCAGCAAAAGGAATATCCCGCTATACCGTGAAATATTAATAAACGACAAATACAATATATGCGAAACAAACTCGATTAAATAGAAATTAAATAAAAAGTTGGAAAGATCATGTCTTGGAGTTAGTAAAAAAGCTGAGAAAAATACTGTATAAATTTAAATATTTAAAAAAGTGTTTATCTGTAAACCAACTAAAAGTGGTCTATTACTCACTGGTGGAATCACTTTTGCAATATGGCATCTCGGGATGGGGTGGAGTCTACAACACTAATATAAAAAAACTGGAAATCATACAAAAATACTTTTTTAAGTTAATACTAGGAAAGGGAAAACTCTACCCCACTGAGCTGATATTAGATGAAATAAAGTTATTTGATCTGCGACAATTATATGTGTATAAAATTCTTAACTTACAACAAAAAAGTAAAAATAACCTCATCGCCATAGCACATAATCATGACACTAGATACAGAAGAAATAAACTCAGAAAGCAAATAAAAAATTAGGACAACGATCTTTCAACTATTTATCACCACGAATGTATAGGGTTTTGCCACCTGAAATTAAATGTACAACAAAAATGCACATTTTCAAAAAAAAACTCTTAAAAAATGGATTCTGAAAGTCCCTAGAGAAACTTTCCATGAAATTTTAAATTAATTAAATAATAAAATAGATAAAAAACAGGTTTAATTATACGAACCTATCTGCAACAATGTTATCAATTTGTAAAATAGCAAAAACACCAACCTTGACACCCTGGAAATCTCTGTAGTTTCATCCATGCTACGAAGATCATTACGTTGATTTTTCTCTTTTTTTTTATTATGTTCTTATCAGGGGTATGTAATTATTGTGTTTAAGTTCATATTAACCTTATTTATACCAAATGGAGGTCCACGACACACCCCATTAAATTAGGGTCTAGTGAATCTTTATTTCCATAGATATGTTAATTATAAACAAAATTTTTAGGCTAATGTATGTTTATGAAACATTGGAAATAGTTAATGTACCTATGTCTATGAAACTTGGAAATATATTATTATTATTATTATTATTATTATCTATATAATATTTTACTAAAAAAAGAAAAATTTAGAGTAGGAGTGTTGCCTATACTGCTACAAAAAAAAAGAAGTAATAAAAAAATAATAGAAGTATCTAGACATGGGATATAAGTATCTGTGCCAAGCAAATTAAATAAAGTATTTTACAAAGCTCTATACAAAAGAAGAAGCACGACTAAGAAGAAATATCCGGTATGCCCTTCTGAAACCACTAACACTAAGGTGCTTAAATTCAAAAGGAACTTGATTATACGTTTTGCAGACGTCATATGAAAATGACCTCATGAAAGTGACAGTACGGAAGCGCGGCGGTGAGAGCAAACCCCGAAATCTGGTATTTAAGTTATGAACATCGGAGCGGTATGTGATCTTATTATATAAATATGGTGGTGTTTTCAGAGAAAGAATAGAGTAGTACATACATGCAGCATGAAGTCTACGCTATGAGCCCAGCACGCTGCCACTGCGCCACAAATGCTTGATACGAACCGTACAGCTCTATAAGGATATACCTAAATATGGTCTCGCGTAACGTTTCCTAAAATATTCGAGATTTTACATAAAAATACAGCGCGCCCGTACCTGAAAAAGTCACATATGGAATAACAGATGGGCCTCTGCGAACCCCCAAAATCCGAAATCGGTACGAAATTTGGAAATTCATCAAAATAATACCAAATGTCATTGTACGAATACGTATCGATCGGGGGGCGGGGCGTCGCCTCGCCTCGACCACGATGTAAGTATACAGTATGATCCCGCGGACCTCGCCAAATTGCGAAAATAAAGCGGCCCAAAAGGGGCCCAAACGGCCGAACGGCTTTTTTGATCGGGGGGGCTCTTTCGTAGGCGGGAGGCCCATATCCCTCCGCGGCCCCACGCGAAAATTGAACTCGACCGGCGCTTTCAGTTCGAATCCCTAGCCATATTAGCCGAAAAAATCGAAAAAAATGGAAAACAAAAATTCCGGGGGCCGAACGGCTCTTCCGATTCGAACGCCCATCAAAAGGCTTCTTGCCCATCAGCTCGGTCGACCGTACGCCAAATTTGGGCTCGAAAAATCGAAAAATGCGACCTGTAGACGATAAAGTATGTACACCTATTACTACTCAGCATCAGGAGCCATAACAAGGCCTATGGTCCGGCAGGGCCGGTAGGCGCTTGTTAACAAGAGGTTTACAATAATTCCTAAATAAAAGACCTATTAGATTGGTATAAATAATTGCATATTCGTCAGCGTTCGGTTGTTCGTTAAAAAAGAAGTATACAGGGTGTGGATAAAATGCAGAAGGTTAATCGTTGTGCAAAAATAAGGGGAATTTTTAGTATTATCATATATCCTAAAAACCTCCTCTGCCAAGTTGTACCCATCTAACGAGAGATGTGGAAATAAATAAAATAATAAGTAATAAATCAAGTAACATTCCGTGAATTTTCCACACGTACTTATCTACTTAGGAAACCGTAAAGTCAATAATATAATGATAGTCACCTACAAGACTTTTGTTGATATCAGTTTTACAATTACAATTCAACCAGAAATGCTGAATAATGCTGAGTACAATTTGGAGGAATGGTTGGTGATTGTAGAGCAGCAAAATGGACGACATTGGCGATAACCACTGTTGAATATAAGAAATCTCATTATTTAACTCATCCAAATTTCTTTCATATCCTGTGGTTAACTTAATTTGTTAAAAATACATAATAAACTGAAATATATCCCTTACTTTATGATAACCTTGAATATCCTTATTTCGGGACACCTTGTACATCTTATACCATGAAGAGTAATGTGCGCTCATTTTATGCTAATTTGTGCTAACATTTAAAAATTTTGTGTTTAGTCCTTTATTAAATAGGTATTCAAATTCATGAAAAATAATTGAGATTGACTGGTTTTATAATAAATTTTGTGCTAATTTGTGGTGACGTTTGAAAATGTTCTGCTTATACCTATATAGTAAGATATTTAACTAAATTAAATTTTTCCAACCAGACGAGGAGACTCCCGTGCTAAAAGATGCATTTTAGAAATGTTGTTCTCAATCCGATAATTTATTAGATAACTGAAATAACTTTAATAATTTTGCGTTTATTTAAAATTTTACAGAAAGTTTAAAATAAGAGGAGAATGACAAACATTTTGGAAGTGATGGATATGTTACGCTCAATACTCGAATTCGGGTAATGCCTGAAAAAAATGCGCAAAACTAGTTGAATTATTCGTTTTCAGCGGAGCTAGTATTGGTCATTCAGATTGTACAAAACTAGTTTTGCACAATTCAAAATGTGCAAAACTAGTTCTGACTATTTTGCAATGATCAATAGCCGCATAAAAGTACAATTTCGAGTTTGAGAGATATTCGTTGACCAAAACTAGTTTTGCGCATTTTTTTCGGGCATTACCCGAATTCGAGTATTGAGTATTGAACGTAAGAGATACACTAAAATATAAAATACACAAAAGATTACACACAAAATTGGTAAGTACAATTAACGGGATACACTCGACTTTCTCGGTAATTTTCAAGATAAATCCAGCGTTAGCGTTATATAATTTAAATCCAATTGCAGGCAGCTGTGACCAAGTCAGAATTAAATGTTTGCATAAAAATCATATTAGGTATGCATGAATTTGTTATGACGCTTTTGCAATATTATCATTCAAAATATATTTTTTTCTACTCCTATGCTAGTAACATACCTATTAAGTGACGGTTTAGGTTACAAGTTAGTTCATTGTTACGAACACTGACACGTAATAAAAAAAATTACGTATCTGTTCTTAATTAAAACGCAATTATCACGGGTGCCTTGTTAGCGCGGCATCCGCGTCACCATAGCAACTAACCAACATACTAATTGTTGCCTGTCAGATAATCAGAAGTATAGTTTATCTATTAGAATAGTATTTCTTTCGTCGAAGAAAAATTATAATACAAAACTCGAGTTGTAAGCTTATTACATACTCGTGGAATTACAGCAGTCGCCTCTGCGCGGCTCGTGCGCAACTTTTCCACTCATACGTAATAAGCTGTTTACAACCCTCGCTATGTAATATACTATTCTATTACAAGTAGTACAACCACAATCCACAAAAACATTAAGAAAATCCTCGGCTTAGTATCGGAGAATTGTAAGACATTACAATTTAAGTGTTTTAATTTGTTTTTGTTTCAACATTAAAGTTTTAAAGTTGGTATGCCAGGATTTTTTTGAGGTCGACAATAGGTATCTTTTAATCTATGGTATAGGGTGATCCAAACTCGAGTTCCGGTCTATTTCTGTGAAGTTTAAGTCATTACAAGTAAAATTTCGAAAACGATGGGTGACGTCACAACGCCTTTAAAAATATATTTTCCCCAATAAAATCGCAGTTGATATGCGGATGGTTTCTTTTTTGTGAGTATTTTTTCAGTTGACATATTTGTCTAATCTTTTATAGCTTACATGTAATTGACATTTTAATACGAAGATTTTTCGACATATTCGTGCTCAAAATTCGGGCATCCTGCAAGATATACGGTAAACATTCATAAGTACGATTTTTCGATGCAAACAACAAATCAATCAAATCAACAAAAACGAACCGAAATGTAATAGTGTATTCTGTTATTTTTAATAACTCATTGTGTTTAATATTAGGTATTTACCAATAATTGTATATTTTAGGCATTTTAGAATTTACCGAATCTATCACTTCTAAAATGTTTTTCAATTTCTTCTAATTTTAAGCATTCTGTAAAATTATTATTTATTATTAAAGTAATTTTAGTTAGCACAACATTTACAAACCTCTGCACAAACTAGCACAAAATGAGGGCAACATTATAATACTAATAAATTTTAATATTTAGAGTCCTTAAACATCGTTGGAAACCAATTATATTTATTTTAAAATCATACAATAGCTATAAGCACAAAATGTTTAAACGTCAGCACACATTAGCACAAAGTGAGCACAAAGTGAGCACAAAATTATAAAACCAGTCAATTCCAAGTGCTTTTACAGGGGAGATTCCTCGTCAAGTTGAAGATCATTTTCTAAATTTTAAATACCTCATTTATAGAACTGAGCACACAATTTTTAAACGTCAGCACAAATTAGCACAAAATGAGCATAAAATATAGGTAAGGAAAAAATTGCGGAATTCGTGATCCTATTTTTCACTAAGAAGGAGCTATTAGAACTATTAAAACCGCACTTGAACAGACTAATAATTATTGTTCCACCCACAGTAGCTTTTGTCGCCCCACCATCAGAATTATTTTCTGGAGTTACACTCGTCTGTCTCAAGCAAGTCCTTCTAGTTCAGGTATGCAAATTACTTCTTTTCTCTTTCTCACAATATCTGTGACAATAAAATAAAAACTAAACTCAAAGTGAACTTTGGTATATTTCTGATTCTCCTTTAATAAGGTTTTCCATTTATAATCACTAAAGGCACCTTTTGGCCTGGATCACCTTTTTGTTTGTCATGTCTTAATACTAATAAAACAAGTTTTTTTTGGTATAGATAATATTATACAGGGTGGTTTACTTTTGAGGGGCCAAACTGTAACAGGCGCTAGCTACAAATAACTGCACTTTCTCTTATAAACTGTATAAGGCAAATTTGGTAAACGTTATAACGGCATGGGTTAGCATAAAACCTGTTAATATCAAATACCGTGAACAACCAGTGACATAGAAGTGGGTAATTAGTAGGTACAATGGTTTTTAGGAAAAAAATAATTACCTTGTATAAGTAATAAAATGTATAGATTTTTTATATAAATTTTAATTGTAATTAATCAACTGGCACAAAAAATCAATCCAACCACTCCTATTACAAAACTCCAGATTATATACAAACAAAGTTGGAATAAGTCTGCTGTTCGTCCCCAGTATTTATTACGTACATTTTTTATATAATCTTAATAGTAACTAATTCTAAATGCTAAGTAAAATATACATAATTATTATATTTTCTTAATCCTACTAAGCACTGCTGTGGGCATAGTCACAGTTGAGCTTTGTTGTATCAGAAAGGATCATATTAAATACAACAACAAAATTCTAATATAATTTAGAAAAATTTTCCAATCTGCACAATTTCTAATTATTGTAAATCAGAGGATACGAGTTATTAAGATCACCCAGATAGTGTGAAAATATTAAATAATGTAATAATGTAATTACACAGTTCTCTACCTCACGTACAGGTGTTCCAAATTAACCGAATAAATGTCAGATAAACATTTGCAATTTGGAAGATATCATGTTGCAATTAATGAAGTTCGTATTTATATTGAAGAAACGCATTACCTTAAAACATTATTTATTTGACTCAGATGACAAATGAAAATCCTCAAGTTTATTTGGCATAGCTATAGAAATATTATGTACTACACGCACAAAGGACTTATTGTATCTTTAGTGCTAAGAAAAATATCCAAAATGAGCTTATGAGATTCTAAAACAATTTAAACATTCATTTTCTTGTATCTGTAGTTAATTCTGAGATCAGATTCATATAATTTATAAAAAAATTCTGCATTGACATAGTTTTATTTGTGACTCAAAAATAAAAGAAAACTGGGGGGGAGGGCCTAAGATCTGGTCCTGTATTTTTAGATAGGTACACACACAGGCTGTACTCTTAATCTCTAAGACCATTGAAGATGTTAATCAACATAATATTACGTGTGAGTTTTCATGTTTTTCTCTTACAAACATTAATTTTTTTTTATTATTTCCACTAGAGAAAGAGAAACTAAATCGGATCTCTTTTTATTGAGATGCTAGGCACCCCTTATGAAATCAGAAGACCTCCTCTGTACTGAGCTGTTTGCTGGTGCATTTTCATGTTCTCATTATATGAAATACTATATATACTAATTTAATGAATTTACACATTTTAAAAAATTTATAACAAATTGTGTAGACAGTTTTAGGAAAGATTTAATGACATACTTGCAAAGAACCATGTGAAACTTGGCTGAACCACTGATCTCTTATGACGTCACGAACGCTCTATGCCCAAACTGTATTCCTTTTACACGATAATATAGAAAAAATAGTAAGTTTTAACAAAACATAGCAAGTATACCCAAAGCTTTACCTAATTATCATCCCCAACATTTTTTTGTTCGCTTTCAAACGAGCATTACAGAACTAACATATAACCCTTAGAATATTCAAAAACCTTTATATAAACTCAACAATAAAAAGCGGGAATAATTTACTTTTCAAAAATATCAAGAAAACAATATTTTTCCATGCGACTATTGATAAATACACTCTTTATATTGTAAGCGGAGGAAATAGTTCTTATCTTAAAGTGTAGTAGGAGAATATGACGGAAAGGGTATATGCAGTGAGACCCACTTCAAACCGGAACACACATAAAATTTGCATTTGTCATCCGATTTTTATAGTTTCTTTTAACGATAAATAGGTCATCAAAGAGTGTACTTTAGGGCAAAACAACAAATAAATTTCATTTTAAAATCCAAGGCCTACTACGACCTATTTTTTGGGACAAATCATATTTAGCATATTTTTATAAAAATTCTGATTAGGCCACTCGATTGTGCATCCCTTAAAACAGGTTTCTACCAAATTTTGTTAAAAAATATCGAAAAATAAAAATTATAGAAACCAATGAAAATGGCAATTTAATTACCTATTTTATCTGCATACTCGCTTAAATCAAGTTTCTCGGGGATTGAAAACAATTGAAACTGTAACTTGCATTTTATTACAAATAGGTATCATACTTAGGTATCTAAATACAAAAAAACCTAAAGTAAAAATGAAATTTTTCTTTTTTAACAAAATTTGCCCAAACCCATGGCGCAGTAAATTTTTTATAAGATTAAGCCTAATATGATTTGTCCAAATTTGGCCCATAAAATATATTTCGCAGTAGGACTTAATAATTGTTTAAAATAAAATATACCCTTTTGCCCTAAAGTACAGTTTTTGATGCCCTATCATTAAAAAAACTAGATCAAAATCGGATGATAAAAACAAAAGACTCTCAAACCTTATGAAAAAGTGATCTATATGTGGGAACTGCCTGAATTTTTGATATTGTTTAGAGGAAGTGTTCCAGATTAATAGTTACCATTGCACTAAAGGCCTATTAACCAATAGTTTCTGAGATATTGGCCAAAGAATATCTCATCCTTTAAAACCTTATGGGAAAGTGATCTATGTGAGGATTGCCTGAATTTTTCATATTATCCAGAGGAAGACCTCGTAATAATTGCAGGAAAGATAAACAAGTAAGACTTTCTCTAAACAATATCAAAAATTCGAGCAATTACCACATAATTCACTTTGGTTTGGTTTGGCATTGTCACGAAAGCCTGGCCTTCTGGGATTTCTAAAGGGGCACGTTTTTCGAAAAATTCTACCAGGCATTTCTAATCGAAAAAAAACACCGTAAGGATTATTTGGCATACAAGAGTCATGAAAAAATTACTATTCCTTATTTTTCTGTATGGTGCCAAATTTTGAAAAACATAATTATTCAAATTCGTGTTATTAGTTTAGGGTGTTATCACAGAACCATACAGAGTGTAACTTAAGTACTTTAAAATATTTCAGAGGGGTGATCCTCAGCAAATTCTAAGAAAAAAATTCATATAAACATGCGTCCAAAATTCTTCGTTTTCGATAAACGAGGTGTTAAAATTCTCCAAAAATCTTTTTCCAATAACTTTTTTATTTGTACAGCTTTTTTAATCAAATTTGGAATGTGGTATACTTGGATACGACCTTTTAAATGTATTATTTTCAAGGGCAATGCCAAACCAATTATTTTGGCACTCCAGAGTTCACTCAAAGCGCGAACCTCTGAGATGTGACGTCATTTATAAAGTGCGCATAAACGCTAAGTATTGCGTGCACTCCATCGTCCAGGCGCGAAGGCGCGAAACGGCAGTTTAAGGAATTCCCAGTTGTTTATCTTCCTGTCGACGCCTTTGATCTCGGCGGTAGTGACTTTCGTTTTTATATAGATGCGGTACAGGACAGGGTTAAATTATTTTCTTACATCAGTGGTTTGGAGGTTGAATTATTTGCATGTCATTACTGTTATAAGGGACTGGGTAATTTGATTGATGATGATTTGAAGCGGAAAACAGATTTATAGGAAAGTTGTAGATACCTATAATACTTAAGTATATGAAATTTTCTTTGTATAGGATCTATAAAATATAGAATGTGCTTTTATTAATTATATATTATGTGTTTTGCTTAAATGTGAAAATTTTAAAAACTGCGGAAATCAGTCAATTCCAGACTTCACACTGTACTTCCAAAATCCAAAAAGCGACAGCTAATAAAGGGAGTGCACGCAAATTTAGCGTTATTATCTACTTTCAGTCCACAAGTGACGTCACATATGCCGTTCGCGCTTTGGAGTGCACCCTACCCTGAAAGTTGCGTGCACTTTGGAGTGCCCCTAGACTCCGCCATTCTTTTCAAACGAAAATTTCTAGATTTATATAAATAAAGATATATATATATATATATATATATATATATATATATATATATATATATATATATATATATATATATAACAGTCGCAGAAAAAGCAGAGTATTCAAATCGCGAGTTATGGTTATTACTAGTTTGGATTATAACCCTCGCCCTGCTGGCTCGGGTCGCAATTCTCCCGAATTATCATAATCCGCTTGTTGAGTAATATAACTAATAATGAAAATGGAGAACAATAGATTTTCTCAAGTTGCAATAAAAATTAATAAATATTCAACCGTTGCATGAACGCTCCAAAAATGCAAGCATGGATATTCCTATAATAGGTTTTGTTAACCTCATATCCTAATGAATAAAATAATTAACTAATAAGTCAGTAGTAAGTGTAGTAACAAGTTTTTACATTTTATTTCAAATATATGTGTGCAATTTTTTTTACTGGGTCTAATCGTGCCTTCCATGGGTTATTCAAATCAATGACCACCATTATAAAAGTTGTTTGTACCTAAATATGTGACCAGCAATACGCTATAATCTATAAAAATAGATAACCAAAAAATTAACACTAATTCAGCACAATCGGAAAGAGGAGCATTAAAGTTTTGGAACCACTTTAGATACATATTCATTCATTGACGTTTGCCGGATTTACCGAAATCCATTTATAGTAGATATAGAATAAAATTGATTTTATTTGTAAAATACTAAATTAAATTGAAATATGATATACTATCTTAATATAAAGCGAAAATCCCTAAAGAGTAAAAACAGTTGTTGCCGGTGGTGGAGTTGGAACTTCCACGAGGGTAACAGCTTGAGACAAAGCCGTCTTTGAATACTTATTTAGTGGTTTCTGGCTAGGTTGGTGGTTGTGCTCTCCGTACAAATAAGCAAATCTGCCACTGGTGCGCACTTTGGCCCTACACCTCTCGTCTCTCGAACGGTGATAGTACTTATTACAAATCCAAGTAGTGTTCACATTGTCCTTCTTCAAAAGCAAAAATTCGTTGTTGTCTAATATTATCTTAGGATTTTTTTGTCCTCTATCAAAAAACAGCACTCCTAGAAAATAAACGATATTTTAGAACAGATTACTACAAGTGGTTTTATACTTTATTCAAAATTAACAGGTACAACTTTAACACGATGTATATTTTAATCGCTTTGGCATTGGTAACGTTCTTGAGAAAAAAATAACCTATTCCCTCTCAATTTAGGTCCTCATGTTGTGTTTTTCTACTTTATATTTCACTACACAACACTTGCTGGTGAGTGCGGGTTGGTCCTCTTTGTCATGTTGAGGGCATGACCATTGACCATTCACCATGTAGGTACTACTATCCATTTTTTACTATATAAATTTTAATAAAAAGAATGATCAATGGAAATAGAGAAAATCAATGATATTTATTCTTGATCCTTAAATCAGGTGATATTTAACATTTAAAAACAGAGGGCTCTATCAACCACAATTAAGTATACACACGTATTTTTATGATTACATATTCCTAACGATAGTGACATTTTGAGACAGCATGTTATTTGTTAATTTGGTCTTTTTCTGCTTCGGCATATGATTATGTTCTCCTGTAACATAAACCATTCGTCCGCTAGTCGTAGCCCTTGCCTTACACTTTGTTTTGAAATAAGACGAGCAAATCCATGTTGTCTTGGTTTCAGTTTTTCGGGCCATATTGAAGTCAAAGTCATCGACAATTATTTTGGGATTTTTTGTGCCAACATCGAAATATATTGTATCTAAAATGATACACAACAATGAACTAACCTAAGCGGGACCAATGTGAACTTATAGAAAAATTTCGCAAATATGAATAACTCTGCTTTATATTCTGGATATCTAGCCTTTAGTCAGAGTTTCAATTCAGCACGATAATAAATCTTCTTGAGCATGTAATCCTCTTACAAAATTTCTTTTCCATGGTTGAAACAACTTTGAATTTTTATAGATAATATAGTTTGTTTTTTAAAGTTGAATTTTATCTTCAGTTTGAAACGTCGAAACAAGTTTATTTTATCAATCGAAAACAAGTTGATTTTGACAAGTATATTTATATATGACGTTAATTCAACGAATTAAATCAACGTACATTATATTAGTTGAATTAACGTTGATAAATATGTATATTTCAAGTCATTTAGAAAAAGCTGGTAACGTTGTTCGGTGCGACATTTTGAAACTAACGTTTAATCTTAACGTTGATGATTATGCCGTTAGCGTCTTTGTTCCACGTCGGTTCAACGTACCTGTGTTTAATGGGTATGATTTTCCCTGTACTTTCAAAAACTCTTCAATCGCCAAACTACAAATATGGGTTATAAAGAGGGGTTGCATTTCCAAATGCATTTCCTAAAAATGCCAACAAACCCTACTTTCTACCTTGAGGCCTAAACATAAAAATTGTAAGTAGGTATAGTCTTAAATGTGCCACAATCGTTTTTTAACATTTCGAAATATATTTTTACATTTAAACCACTAAAATGTTGCCAATAGTTTGCATTTCATCGAGTCTTCGTTAGAAGGATTCTAGATATACCGCCGATGACATGTACGAATCGTATTGCAGCATTCAGTAGTAAAATAGCAACGAAGCGAACATGTTAAACATGCACCATAGGTATGTAGGTACTTATTAACGCGCAGATGTAGAGGATTTTGGACATATTTATCACATTATTACATAATATATATGGTCAAAAAGCAACTTTTATGAATAAGTACAAATACAATACCCTTATAGAAGTAAAAGGTATAAAACCTTTATTTTGGCTTTATTTTTTTTTTTAATATTTAATGTAAGTATTAAAGTGGACCTGTTGTGAAATGATATAAAACAATATTATTTTTTATATTGATTTATTTAACGTAACATTTTATTATTTTACCTTTAATATAAATATAAATATTTTTTTAAAACATACAATTCGAAAATGTTTTATAATATATTGAAACAAACAATAACTTCTATAAGTAAGTAGGTACGGAAAGTTGCAACTTCTCAACTCACGCTTTCTGTACTTTATTTGTACAATTTATTTCAAATCATTTTAAGAACGTTTAAATAAATTGTACGAACACATTATATGCAAAGTATCGTTAAGCTTACTTGTGGTACAACAAACATAAATTGGTAGAAAGCAATGAATTTTCTACTAGTCGACTATAGGTGTTTTGAATGAAGGGCTTTTCTACTAATATGCTAAAATAAATCTTTCACGCAATATCGCTTCAATAGAATAAGTTGTTATTGCTATTTTGTTGCTTTGGACATGTTTATATATTTTTTTACATTTTATACATATAAAAATTTGGAATACGCGGAAAATGTAGAAAAAAACGGTTATAAAATATATTTCTATATTTTGTGTTTCAAAATGTTTTAAAAATCGCCTCTAAGAAATTAAAAGACACACAGAAACCTAAGAAAACAATAAAATATAAAATACTACTAAGCTAAACCAAATATCTACAGATGATCAATCCTATACCTAACACACAAATAAACAAAAAATAACAGATATTTTTAACTTATAATAACTCAGTCTAATAACTTAATTAAAAATATTTGAATCTGGGTTAGTTATAGACCGGGAGATAGTGACAGATTTTTGGACGTGATTTTACTCGGTATGCCTTTCAAAGGGCATCATGTTGCGTGTATTCTCACAATAATAAGGTATGAATCAGAGAGTCATCATGGGTTCTGAGTTTTTATTTATTCGAAAAATATGCGTCATGATATGATTTTAGTCAGACTGCCATACCGTTAGAGTGAGCCCAAAGGTCTATTATTCAATGTCAATGATAGTATGCAAGTTCTTGTCATAAAACTGCTGAAGAAAAGATGGCATACAGTTCGCGCATGTCCAAGCGCACTTCACATCGAATAAATCGTTTAAATGATTAAATATCATTCAATTTAAACTGTTTGGACATGTGCAAACGGTATGCCATCCTTTTTTCAGCAGTTTCCTAACAAGAACTTGCATACTTCTCATTGGCAGCCTGTTCGGAAACGTATACAAATTAATTATTAAAATACAAGTTCACGTGACAATATCAGGCATCAGGCCTTTGGGCCCACGCTAACGGTATGCCTATGGTTTTCAGAGGAACTTTCTATTTTGACTTCTTTATAAAACACATGGCAGCCTGACTAAAATCATATCAAAACTCATATTATGTATTTTTCGGAGAAATGAAAACTTATTTTTCGATATGAAGAACCCAGGATGACTCCCTGATTCGTACCTTATGAAGGCACACTGAGTAAAGTCACGTCCAAAAATCTGTCACTATATCTCGGTATATTATACATTTGATAGACTCAAAAGTTGAAAACGAAACGAAAACGATGTTTTTTCGTATTGTTTCTCTCTAGACAAGCAACTAGGGAAGAAGCAACAATAAATTTCTGCGTTTTGTGGTGAACCAATAATTGTGACAAAAAATGAAATACGGCCCTGGCACCCCGGATGTGTCGGTTGGTATGAACTAAATTACCAATGTGTCAATTCTTTTTTCGACAAGACGAGTATAATAATAAATATGCATTTTATTTTTTCGTTTCTCATTAAAAAGCGGGAAAAATGAGTCCCGATCATACATGAAACGGGACGCGGGACAAAGGGGCTCAAAAGCAGGACATCCGGCCAAAAGCGGGACGCTTGGCAACCCTACTTGGTGCACCCAGACGTCAGTGCCAGAAAGAATCCTGTTGGAGCATTTTTTCAGCTGCTTCTTCCCTAAATTAGCAACATATCAACAAGTTCACTATTCTCGTTAATGCACTTTTTAGGTATTAACATGAAATAGCTGTCATTTCGGCATATATAGATTATCCTAACAATCGTAAAAGAACCTAAACAGGTACAATGGTAAAGGTACTAGCTAAAGTATAGAATAACCTCAAACATTGTAATATCCTAAAAATGTAAATATCTGGTTGATTACACTCTATTCAATCAAAATGCAAGTTGGACGTAAACATTTACACGATGGAAACACGTGAACAATTCCGAGGACTACTACGGGGCAGGGCCGCATTAAGGACGATCTCTGTGAATTTTATAATATAAAATATTAAAATAATATGCCCCGGTATTAAGAACTTTAAAAACAAACTTTTATGGCACACCTAGTCATTCACTTACCTGCAAATTTCTACTATTAACACAAATCGTAGCTCCAACAATTAATAAACAACGAAAGAATTATATCGGAAAAAATTAAAAGTCCACTTGCAACTCAATACACCTCTGTAATAAATAACGACTCGCTGAACTCGCCTGCCGGCCAATAGCAAGCCGGTCACGTGCTAGCCACGCAACAACTTTTGTTTATCTTTCACTTGCGTTTAGTTTGAATAGAGTTTAGGTAATTTGGTTTTTAAGCCATATTTCGTGAAGCAACTCATTTTATGCTTTCAATATTAGGAAATTAAAGGCCCACTTTCAAAAACACCCTGTATTAGCCAAGAATTGATTACGTCCCAATTTTCTCTGAGCAACAAAATTTTTTCTGACAGCCTTGATAAAACAGAATATATAATCTGCCTAAATTACTTTATTAAGCATATTAACAAAATACCTATCTATATTACCTACATAATAAGGACACTTTTAGCAAGGGACTTGAAATTTTTTGAATATTCGATCACAATATCTTAAGATTTAAATACTCTTACTAATCTGTACTCTAAACCTTCCAAGGATCTAAAAAACAGGGGCTCATGGTTGTGTTTACCTCTGAAATGAATCTGTCCCTGCAATGTAGTAAACCTCACTTTGCACTTAGATTTAGCATAGTGGTTACATCTCCAAATCGTTTTATTAGTAGCTTTTCTGTGGATCACGAAGAAAAAATCTTCAAATATAATTTTGCCATACTTATAACCTTTCTCAAAATAAATCACGCCTGGTGCTCCTGAAATGTATAACATCAGAAGTTTTCAAAGTATTCTTGCATATTCCTTGAGTGTATCGAATATTAATTACTCTTGGTTATTAAAAAGTCTTAATAAGTAGGTAAGTAATATTACTTACTCAACTGGGTCAAACAAGATGATACAGAAAGAGAAACAATAGCTATCAAAGTCGACAGTTAAATAGGTGAAATAAAAAAAATCCCATTTGCCATGAAACCATAACACACATCACACATACGAAAAAATGCTAAGAGGAGGACAATTTATTTACAATTTAAAAATATATAAACAGCCCAATACATTTTATTACTCTACAAGGTAGATTGTTAATAATAACAAATGTACTAATAACCCACTTCTCCGCCACTATTTGTTAAGGTGTGTGATATTGATTAGGTTTTACGCCAACCCATGCCGTTATATCGTGTATCAGATATATTATGCCTTAAATATATCCACTATATAAGTTTGGTAAATATTCAATACAATCCACACATTTTTTTATTATCGTACGTCTCTGGCATAAGCTCCCCGATTGCAGAAATTTGAAATAAAATATTTTTTCAAAACAGTCGCGATGAGTAGGTTCCTAAAATGTGCAAAAGTGCACAATGAAGTATATTGTATTATCTTGAAACTCAAAAATATTGTTTCCTATTTTTTACGACCGAGAAAGTACAGATATTAAATATTAAAATCGAATTTTGGTAGGTATAAGATGTTATGCCCCTAAAACGCTTAATTTTTAACGTAACAGTCAACGTATTGCTATTGTATCTGTTTTTCAAGATTTTGAGCTGTCTGGAATATCAATATTTTAAGTTCTGAATGATAAACCACTGACTTTAATATGGAAAATGGCGATCATAATAATTATGACAACAGGGCAAATCGGTACTTTCTCTCATTGATACAAAATGTGCAGGGATATTTAAATTTTCTTTTCTCGAAAACGATGTTTTTCATTAGAAAATTGGAAAAACGCTTCTTTGAAAATAAAACTGCACAGTGTGTAAATAGCACCCTCTAGCGGCCACCACAAATCTGGCTATTTCCAGTCATGCGAAACAATTTTTAACAACCTGTGCCAATTCTGAAGAAAATCAGTTAATCGCCTCAGAAGCTATGGCCGAAAAAGTGAAATTAAGGACAATCTTGAAGGGTTCATATCTCCCTTAATCCGGATCTGTGCGCAAAAAGAAAAACAGGGGTCACTTTATTTTTGTATAGATTACCGCTACGCATTGAGTAAAGGAATAAAAATCACCACGTATATTTTTTAAAAATTGCCTGTATTCGATATTTTATGTATTCATCGTTCATTGTTCAGATTTTTGTTTATTATGTAAATAACTTTTTTACTATATGCAGGGTGATTCCTTTTTTAATCGGACAACTTCACGGATGCACTTTTAAAAAATATACCATTATCGAGACACAGGATGTGAAAGGGGAAGCTCTGATTATTACTACTTTTATTTTATAATATTTCCCAAACTCTTGGAGATAAATTAATTTTGTAAAATAATTAAACTTTTTACGATTAAAAGACTGGACAAAAGAGTCTCCACTACATCTTTTAGGAGGCGAGTAATACATACTGAAGATCAACTTTTTTGCATGACCTTTTTTCCAAATGTGTGCCATAAATAATGAAAGTCTGAATTATTCTACAGGGTGATTCAGTTTTATTCTGCGACACTTCAACAGGTGATAAAAAACCAAAAAATAACCGCACTTTCTTCTATAAACTATATGTTTTTAAGTCCTTATAAAAAAGTTACAGAGTGTTAAAGTTGTAAGAAATATGTGGACTTTATTGAATATTTACCAAACTAGTTGAGATATTTAAGTTATATTTGGAACACGTTATAATGGCATGGGTTAGCATAAAACCCGCTAATATCAAACACCTTGAACAACCAGTGGCGTGTAAGTGGGTAATTAGTATAATTGTTTTTAGAAAAAAAAATGGACCACCTTGTGTAGCAATAAAATGTATTCAATTTCTTATGTAAATTTTAATTATATACAAAAATGTTCTCTTAGCATTTTTTTATATGTATCATAATTTCATAGCAAATTTGATTTTTTCGTATTATTTCTGAAAAATTAACTTAAAATTTCGCTCCACAAGTAAGACTCGAAGTAGAAAAAAATGTGTTTCTTACTTTGAATACAGTAACTTTTTCCAATAAACTTACCCATTCAAGGTTTTACTTTTCAACATATAGAGCGTAACATTAATTGTACCTTCCTTAAATGTTTTAGATCTTGTATCATTAAAAGTATATCCTTAAATAGGCAAGTTTATTGGAAAAAGTTACTTTACTTAAAGTAGCAAATACATTATTTCTACTTTAAGTGTTACTTATGGTGCAAATTTTTAGATAATTTTTCAGAAATACCCCGAAATAATTCAAAAAATCAAATTTGCCATGAAACCATTACATATACGAAAAATTACCAAGAGCACATTTTTGTTTAAAATTAAAATTTACATAAGAAATGTAATACAATTTATTGCTATACAAGGCAGTTCTTTTTTTTAACAATTATACTAATTACCCACTTCTGCGCCACTGGTTGTTCAAGGTGTTTGATATTGACAGGTTTTATGCTAACCCATGCCATTATAATGTGTACCAAATATGACTTAAATATCTCAATTAGTTGGGTAAATATTCAATAAAGTCCATATATTTCTTAGAAGTTTAACACCCCGTAACTTTTTACAAGGCCTTAAAATGATATATTTTATAGAAGTTTTTGAGACAAAATTAACAATTTTCGAGTAATATCGAGTAATATCGAATCCAATCTTTCACAAATCATTTTAAAAATGCTATTTTTACCTAAGAGAAATGAAATTTTTCCTAACATAGCATATAAGCTGATAACAACAAAATAAAAGCGTCGGAACAACAAAATTACAACCATCATCAGAATCTAATCTACTTTTACACATTGAATCTTGGAAAACAGCGCCTATGCTTATGTGGGTAGCATGTAGCACACACTTTTTAATTTTTTTGCGAGTTGGAAAATTGCGGCTCTGAAAATTCGTTCATGCGAATGATTAGAGCAAACATATAACATATTTATATTGTTGGAATCGGAAAAATGCGTGCAATTCAAAAATCCACAAATATGCATGGTGTTCCATTAAAAAAAAGTGAGTTTATATTTTTTCATAAATTTGCGACGCTCATTTGTTTTATCTAGTCACAGATCCTAGCGGTTCAGAAAAAAACCCTACAAAAATGTAGACCTGATACCATGAAGGTGTGGCGAAAATGTCAAGAACCTCAGAAGGTACAGAACGTGCTGCAAAAGTTTTAAAAATGAAATGGAAATGCTTGGACCGGGCCGGCGAATATCTACCAACAGGACGGTATGGTATAAATGAAGTTACTTGGAACAGCATAAAAACCTTTGAAGCGTGGTAGATGCTATTAAATATATCGCGCCTCGTATGCGGGGAACGTTCCCAGTGAGTTCGTTTATATTTTACGCCAATTAGAGTTTTTTATGCTGTTTCAAGTGACTAGAAATACTATACCTGTGCTTGTGAGGACGTGGCGTATATACAGGGTGTTCCTCAACCTATACGCATAAACTTGGGAAATTGTAGCAGAGGACAAATCATGGCCAATTATCGAAAAAAATATAATAAAATATTTTTTGTTTTGGAGATTATATCAATTTATTTCAAATTGAAAAACAGAACTAGAATTTTGATGTGCCATACTTTTGTTCTAATCGTGTGACAATAAACACGAATAGCGTCTTACAGTTAAGACGTCATTGAAGACAGCTAACAACAAAGTACTGCTAAATACCGTACGTGCTATCATGACTTGTTATGTTCTTAATTTTTTATTATCTGTAAAAGTTTTTTCAGTGTATCTCCAAAACAAAAAATATTTTATTACATTTTTTTTGATAATTGGCCATTATTTGTCCTCTGCTACAATTTCCCAAGTTTATGCGTATAGGTTGAGGAACACCCATCATAGAACGGGTTTGGTGGTATTAAAAGGGGAAAAGAGGAAAAGTAATGGAAAATGCTATAGCTAGAGAGAGCTCCCTATTGGATAAATGCTAGGGGTGGTTATTTTCGGTTGACATTATTTTTGGTAACAAATTTTTCAAGTTCAAATATATATTTATGACTAAATCATTTTTTTGCTCGGTAGTGTAGAACGCCGAAATCTTTTTTAAAAGACAGTGAAGTGATCCATTATTGTACGGTTTTTTCTTTAAGTTGGCGGGGGCGACATTAACGACAAAAGGTTACCCGTCAAATGTGGACAAACATTTAAAACACGGCCAATAAAAGATCATTTAACTTTTCAACTTCATTGCGGAATTGTTAGCTATGACAACGTAATTTTTCAATATGAGTAATTCCATCGAACTGAAGAACGCTGTATGTACAGTGTGTTCCCGTATATTTTGACCCACCCCTAGAGCCTTTATTTTTTCAAGTTAGAAAAAATTACTTAAATGAAAGTTGTAGGGTACGAAGGTGTATTGTCCAAAAATAATGGATTGACAGGAATGCTCTTGCCTAAGTTGAAATGTTTTTCCATGGCAACCTTGATTAAATATAAAGATCGTATTTATCTGCAATTTGGAATATAATGCGAATGATTAGAGCAAACATATAACATATTTATATTGTTGGAATCGGAAAAATGCGTAAAATTCAAAAATCCACAAATATGCATGGTGTTCCATTAAAAAAAAAGTGAGTTTATATTTTTTCATAAATTTGCGACGCTCATTTGTTTTATATAGTCACAGATCCTAGCGGTTCAGAAAAAACCCTACAACTTTAATTTAAGTAATTTTATTCTAACTCGAAAAATAAAGGCTCTAGGGGTGGGTCAAAATATACGGGAACACCCTGTCCAGGGTGTCCAAGCTAAGTGTCCTCATTGCCCCTGTAACTTTTTATTGTTTTATGTTGGAAGAAAAAGGAATTTTTATACAGGATGTTTCGCAAATGTATGACAAACCAATGTATTTTAAAACTTAACATATTATATATTTCTGCATTTTTTAAGTCTGCTCGTCAAGGCAATCGAAATTATATAAACTTTGTATCATTCCGTTTTTTGAAATATTCTGTTTTAAAATTTTATACTAAATTTATTTAAATTGAATTTGTGCTTCTCGTGATAAAGATAGACGATCAATGCAATAGCAAATATTTGTTTTAACCAGGGACTCTTTAAAATAAAGGGACCCAGCATTATACTTTCCAAAGTGAGGCCTATTCTTTCATCATTCTAATGGTATCAGTGATGCCAAGTATGCCATTTTATTGGAGAATCTATGAATATAACAGGTACTTTGATTGTTAGTAAAAATTAATAATGGTGTCCATGATTTATAAAAATTAGACTTGACAATGTTGTGTATACAATTACAGAATATGGCAACTGTCAAATGAAACAAATTTATTGTATACATAGTTGAAATTCTTTAATTATCACATCTGAGTATCTGAAAGTTAGAAAACTTAAAAATTGTGAATTATGATGGGAAAATTTTTGCCTCCTTTAGAATCTATGGCACTATCTATCACATAAAACCTGATGGCAGTTGGACACTGACATATAACATAACCTTGTACCAGCCCACTTATGTGGTCTCCTTGGAGTATACAGAAAACAAACTTCCCCTCAAGGCTTCACTTTTCCTATGTGATAGACTGTGAAATGCTGGGTCCCCTTATTTTAAAGAGTCCCTGGTTTTAACCAATACAATAACAATGAAATGCCAACATGTTTAGGGGCTTTTTAGATTTAACTGTTATTCGATATTCTCCAAATAAAATAAAATTTCTGGGAAATTTTAAAAGCTCCTAAACATGTTGGACTTTTGTGACATTCTCTTTGCTAAAACAAACAGTTTTTGTTATTGCACGAGAAAATTAAAAAGTTATAGGGGAACGGAATACAGCACCCTGTACACCGCAATCGAGTTCGGTCCATGGACGAACACGGACCCGGCAGCATGTTCAATCGCGAGAAGCTTGGTCGGCTGTACAGTGTACACACCACGTTTCACAACATGATCTAAAAGAATTCGTGTAGACATCGTAGGTAGTCAAATTTTTCGACTGCGTTTGCTTGTGAGCACTGTAGAAATCTATGAAGAGCAGAGTAACAATTCGGCCTTTTTTTAGATTTCCCTAAGGGAAGATATCTTACAGACACTACTTTATCGATTGGATAAATATTCCATGTCTAGCTATAATTTTTTAAATGACCAAGTTTTTGAATGCCCTATTAGGCATAATTTTAAGCATAAAATGGATAGTGCCATCCAATTGGCCATAGCTGGAATCCCTGTACAAAATATTAATACTCTAAGTTAGACATTCACAAAGTGGGGCCAAAGTTTTAAAAAAATGATTTTTCGAAGCACCCTGCATAAACCACGGGGCACAGTTTGGTGATCTTTTTTCGCAAATTGATTAAGCTTTGCCTAAGGTATTATTTTGCGTAGTATAGCCAGCTTAACTCATAAAGGGTGTTCATAAAAAATATAAATTGACGAAAAAATCAGGTATTTAAAAAAATAATTTAAGGAAAAAATTCTGGATTATATTGCATCATGTCTGTCTCGCTTAGTAAAACGTAAACTATTTCAACATTTCCATACAATTGGAGGCATCATCCTCCATCTTTAATTATTATGCTTTATATTCATCACGTTGGAACATATCAATCAAATCAGGTGTGCCATGAATGCCATGAAAATTTAAATGGTAAAATCCAAATTGTTTTCTTTGGGTAATTTTTGTACTGCAATTACTTTTTCGTTAAATATGGCTGTTTTTACGAACACCCTGTATGATGACGTAAAATAATACCTTAGGCAAAGCTTAATCGATTTGCAAAAACGATCACCAACCTGTGTCCCGTGATTTATACAGGGTACTCCGGAAAATATATATTTTTTAATTTTGGCCCCACTTTGTATACATAACTTAGGGTATTGATATTTTGTACAAAAGGTCTTGAGCTGTGGCCAATAATTCGTTGGCACCATCCATTTTATTTTTAAAGAATGCCTAATACGGTATTCTGAAAATTGCCCATTTACAAAAATTATAGCTCAATCGAAACAGTAGTGTCTGGGAGATATCTTCCCTTAGGCTCGTCCTAAAATAATAGAATGGCAAATTTTACTCGGCTTTCCATAGATGTCTAGAGTGTTCACAAGCAAACGCATACACACTGTAGACAGGGTGGTCCGAATTTTAGTGCACACAATTTAACACGTGATACTGGAAGTGATTTTAAGAAAAGCATTTTTAATAAAGGTAGATCCGTAAACATTTCATTTTCAAGATACAGGGTGCTGAAGTTTCCAAAAATATTTAGTTTTTTTTAATTTTTTTTCTGAAACTACAAGAGGTATTCGTATTCGTATTTGGTACACATCATAAGTGAATGAGGTGACATAAAATGGCTTAGTATGAAGTTCCTTAAGCAACTAGTGGCAGATATATATTATGGGGATTTTAGACATTGTTAACGTTTTTCCCGGCAATTTAATGTAACTAATCCCCCATAATAATATGCCCACCACTGGTTGCTGAAGAAGGTTGATACTAAGCCATTTTGTCACCTTATGCACTTATGATGTATACCAAATACGATTTAAATATCTCTTTTAGTTTTACAAAAAAAAAAAAATATTTTGGAAATTTAGCACCCTGGAGATATCTTGAAAATTAAATGTTTACGAACCTATATTTATTAAGATTTTTTTCTTAAAATCCCTTCCTCTGTCACAATTTTGTGTACTAAAATTCGGACCACGCTAGATACATATATGTATATGCTCCTCGTCACTGAACTTCCTTCTTATAACTGATGTGGTCTATTTGCCTCGACCCTGTAGGCCTCGGCAACTAAATCCCACATTCTTTATAAAAGGTGATCTTCAGTATCTTGGTGCACAAATCACTATCATTATTGTTAGTGTTTCTCATTGTTCTTATCTTTATCCAGTACTTGAATGCGGGGCATGCGTTTACCAAAACCGCTCTCGAAAAAGTTTTTGGTTTTTATTTACAATTTGAATTTGAGTAACTCTTCCAAATTACATATACACTTTTTCTGGGGTAATGCTGCAAATCTGAGAAGGCTTCCGGTCGGTGATTATGCCAGTTTTTTACGTATACCACATTTTTCGTTGTCATTAATCTAGCAGTACAACCGCTTCTTCCTTTGGAACAAAAATTGCATCTCCATGATGTCCTATCAACGGGTGTTGCCAGGTGTTCATGGTACAAATAGCAGTAATTTTTAAAAATAATTTTCGGTTTCTTTAAACCTGGCGTGAAGTAGAGAACATCACGATCACCTAAAACATTTGTCAATGTTGTTAAGGTAGAAGTAAACACAAATTTGTATATGCCACAAGCGTTGGCTTTGTAATAATTATGGAACAGGGTCACATTGAAATGTCCCATTAAAATAGTAAAATTGAAGTGTCTCGTTGCTACGTATATTTTGTGATTGGTTTTAAGGTCCTTGCGTTGCTAAACAATACTCTTTGTACCTAGCCTATAGCAACAAAACTAACTGGGCACCTCGAAGTTTTGACTTACGCTTTCAGGGTGCTGGTGAGTCCCTATGTAAAGTGTAGGTATGTAGGTACATACGGATGAGGGAGCATGAAAAAATCTTTTGAGACAAAGCAGCACCTATTGCCAAATATCAAATACAAATGCAAGAACTTTTAACCAAACACCAATCCTGGTACACACAAATATCCCATTATCAATGAGATACAAAAATGACTACCCTATACTATACTGGTCTTAATCTAGGCAAAAAATTATCTGTATAATCAGTGTGTAATACGGTTTTTATCGCACGTGGCAGAAATTTGCAAAACGAGCGAGTCAGTAAGAAAAATAGAATCCAAAAAATTTTCTAGTGGTGACTGAACTTATTTATATTGCCTCAATTTTACATTTTTATTATAAAAAATTATGTATTATGTATATTCGACGTACTTATATTATAAAGCTGCAAATAATAATAATAATATTAATGATGATGATCATGACGATGGTGATCAGAATGTTGATCATTCTCACCCTCACAATACTCCAAACTAGAAGTATGCGAAAACGTCATGCCGAACCTGATATAATAATTATATTTCTATATTTATAATATATTTCTATATTTATATAATACATTAGGTATATTTGATTTAGCCTTTAATCGTTTTCAAGTTTAATACTAAATTGGTCTGGCATAAATATGTAAGTATATCGGAACGTACAGTTAACCGAACAGTTAAATGAATGAGGCGCCCTAGATTTATTATCTGCTAGGTTCTCCTTACTGCATATTTCAAACTGTAAAGAGTTCGTGTTATTTATCCCTTGCCATTTTAAAGTAAGAATGTTATTCGCGTGTGGTTTGTGAAAGACATTCACACAACAGTTAATTTATAACCTGTTTCACAGGTTATTTGAGAGACTTGAAGTAAAGGGAGGTAAACTGAAAGGTTTGTGCTTCCCTACATGAATAGTTTATTTTTATAACATAAACTACATTTAAGTAGTTAATTTACCTCACTAATCTAATTACTCCTGGATTCCTCATCTTCTGAGAAAATTATCACATGTTCTTTGTATGATTCTTCCTCTTTTCCCTGTTCGCTCTCTTCCTCTTGTTCTTGTTGGTTACGCTGTTGTTGTTGTTCAACCTGTTCATCTTCGTTCTCAAAGGATATAATAAACTTTACTAATTCAGACTGCTTCTCCTCCTCTTTCTCTTTTTTCGGTTGCCGTTCCTTACTTGGCTTATATTCAACGCTTACTTTTTCTGCTCTTAACGGATAAGCTTTACCTTTGCCAGGGAAAGTGGCTCTGTGATTGTGGTACATAGATTTGATGATGACTGTATCACCAATAGTCACCAATCTGGCTCTGCATTTGTACTTTTCCTTTCCCACGCAACACCAGCTCATATTTGCAGGGGTTGTCTGGCGCTCCATTTTGAATTCAAAGTTATCCAGGACCATGATATCATGCTTTAAGCCTTCTCGGAAGTGAACATATCCTGAAAACAATATGGGAAACCATTGACAAAATATTATGTTGTTCATATAGAAAAGTTGTTTTCCTTTCAAAAGTTTTTCTAAGTAGTGGATTCCATTCAAATCAAACCTACATAAAATTATTAATTTTTACTACATTTATTGTCTACATGCATTTTCATTATTAAATGTCGTTTTAAACCCATTATCCATTTGCAGATGGCCTCTTCCCTCTTAGCCTTTCTGTGTTAGCCTCAGTCGCCATTGTAATAAAAAGTGTAGGTAAAAAAATATTTCTTAAAAAGTAATTATGGATGTTTTGTTGGGAATTTTTCTCTTTCGTAAGAAAGTGGTTTTATAACGAAATTTAATAAAGCAAATGAATGTATACACTAAAGGTAGTAAAATTGAATGATTTTATGTAGGTTTACTAATATTCATTTGAAAGGTTTGAATGAAATATGTAGGTATGTGTTATTCACAAAATAAATATATATATATATATATATACATATAAGAGGAGGGGTAGTCGTGGCTTGACTAGTTAAACAACAAGAACCAAATTTAGTGGGAAATAAGCCAATTTTTAAGTGTGAAGACTCTTTTTATTGGTGAAAGCTTTCGCAGTTGTTTAACTGCTTCTTCAGTCACTCTAAAATTACATTAAAATAGTTTTTGTGATATAAATTTCAAAATTACTTACAATTAAGTGAGTTACTAATATAATGTAAAGATGTTAATGTTTGAATTTTGCATTGGACAGGGCAAAAGTACCAAATTTTTAAATTTAGTTTTGACAAAAATAAAAAAATTTGGTACTTTTGCCCTGTCCAATGCAAAATTCAAACATTAACATGTTTACATTATATTAGTAACTCACTTAATTGTAAGTAATTTTGAAATTTATATCACAAAAACTATTTTAATGTAATTTTAGAGTGAGTGAAGAAGCAGTTAAACAACTGCGAAAGCTTTCACCAATAAAAAGAGTCTTCACACTTAAAAATTGGCTTATTTCCCACTAAATTTGGTTCTTGTTATATACATATATATATACATATATATATATATATATATATATATATATATATATATTCTCTAGTGGTTTGAAATTTGGTACAGCGGTATAAAATTGAAAGGAGAATAACGTTCTAAAAATATTGCAATTTTCAGAATTTTTTTTGACAGATAAAGAAAATCGCGTGGTTGCTATTCAGCACGTCATTTGACATTAACAACATCGAAATTTTCTTAATCGAATAATAAAAAAATATTTTTGTACTTTTAATTAGCTTGTTTCATTCTCTAAAAATGTTGCAAAAGATAATTTTTGATATTTCTTTTAGAATTAGAATATTATTTGCAATAACGAAGCGCATCACAATGCCAAGAGCCGCATACCAATTTTCTTTGTTTTTACCAAAACTCTTGTTAATGCTAAAATATGAATCACCCACATAGGGTCATCACGCGAGAATTAAACCCCCCTTAATTTCGCTATTTTTCACCACTGTAAAATTGATTCATAAAAAAGTTGTCGATGCCATATTGTAGATTTCTGGGGTGATGCTAAATTTTAAGACAAATATTTTTCTTTTGTCATCAATCGTCTGCCTTTATCATTCAAAAACATAAGTTTGGTTTATCACGGTTTTGTGCAAAACCGTGTATAAAATTCGAAGGTACCGAAATACCCAAAAGTTGTATTTTCAAAGCGTTTTTGATATGCCTATGAAAAACTGCATTATTTTGAACTTTTCTTTCAATTAGTCTAAGCAATACTCTCCTTACTTTCATGCTTAGATTGCTTTTGCAACTAATGTAAAATATTTTATTGACATTGGCCAGCTTAATAGATGTGGCTAAGTATCGACAATATTATATAGATATTCAATGTAGAAACTATTAAACTAAGGTAGAATCCATTCTAATTATTGTATTTCAATACTTAATTAAATGGTGCTAAAATTGAGCGTTGATTGCCAAAGTCACCCAATGTAAAACTGTCAGCGGTGCCAAAATAGCCAACATTGCGGGTAGGTCGTGCACAAAGATGTGGCTTTGCATTGCACACTAGAGGAAGCTATTATACACAGCTGTGTCAAGTATCTAATGTAAATGAAATGTAAAATCAAATTTAATTTTGTCTTCTCTATAGTAAAAAAAATAGTTTTATGAAGGTGAGATAGGTACCTACTTCGTAAAAAAAATTAATTTGAAAAGGATGTGGCAAAATATTTCATTTTTTGTACATACACGTATTGCTCAGAATCTAGAAACTATGTATATCTACGTTCAAAAAATTCAAACTGAAAGCTTCCACATTAATTTCATTTGAATCTCCGTAATTAGTAGTCTCTGAAAATATCTCTCTGGCTTACCATTAAAATTCACCAAAAATTCGAGAAATTTCTTTGCTTCGTCACATGGAGAGTAGGGCGGCAGAAGAGGATCCTCAACCTCTTCTTTCCCAATAAACGCTCTCTTTGGTTGTCTGGGTGGTCTATTGCCCATAAGGCTCTGCACTCTAGGCCAGTACTTAATCTTCATAATTTTCATAGCCAAATCTGATTCATTTTTGATGAACGAAGGAGGGTGATTGTGCGTCAATGACTTTACAAGGATTTTTTCATCACCCACAGAAACCAACCTCGCCCTGCACTTCAGCTTTTCCTTATAAGTGCAACACCAATATATCGAATGCGGGACTTTGCGTTCCGCCTTGTATTCATATCTGTCCATGATTAAGATATCTTTCTTTTGAGCTCGTCTAAAATACACCATACCTGTAAGAAGCAAAATATCAGATCCTATTTACTTATATTAGAAATACAAAGTTATTTTGGGAGATTGTTGTGCTGTATTCAATTGTTTACAATATTTTTTTACAGAATAGGTAAGGTATAAGAGAAGACCATACGGCATACTATTTCATGTTTGTTTGTTTCTTTAGAATGAACAGAATTAGATCTTCTTCCGGACAGACTAAGGGAAGGTATAAAAACAAACCCTACAAAACTGTACGTTACGCATACACGCATACACTATTTTCACTCTGTAGCCACTTTTTCGTTGAAATGCATTTCGGTACCATCTATGGAATAAATGGAATCACTCCACAAGCAATCGTCTTGAACAATTTGGAGTGAAAAGAGTTAATTCCAAAAGTTACAGCTTTTTATCGGGAGCTTATGGAGCTCGCATACGTATTACACCGATGGACACATCAGACAATTTTCGGGCTTGTCTATGGAAACATATTACGACGTTGAAGTTTCCAAAACATTTCAAGAGCTGTTTAAAATTAGATAAGATCACACTCTAATCAAATCAACCAAAATGTGGTTTTAGTAACAGAAAAGGTAATCTAATAGTCTGTTCTGGATTGATTTGGAGCATTTGGCGTTCGGGTCTTGTGTGTCACTGGTCTATAGAGCGCAAACGAAAGGAGATTGGTAAATCACCTAAAAATATTTTTGACTATACATGGTGACTCAAAGTTAGGGTACTCGAATTTTTTCTCTTTTCTGATAGAGAATGCCGCCCGTAATACAATGGTACCAAGTTTTTTGAATTTGCATATTGGTGTTGGGTTGCCAAAGTATGTAAACCTTTATGGAAAAAAAAATCAAAATGGAAAGGGGTCCCTTGAGTAGGTCTAGACAAATGTTCACTACTATAACTTTATTAGAATGGGCATATTGGTAGCTCTAATTTCCAATAGTTTTATATTATTACAAGAAAATTTTGTGAATATATTATTATAATTTTTAAACAATATTTATAAAGTTGTGGATTTAATATTCATCAAAGCTAAAAAATAAGAAGGTAGGCCTTATCATCATGGGCGCCTGCAGAAAAAAATCTAGGGGGGGGCAAAATTTAAATTTAAACTTTATTATTTTTGTTTATGTCAAACACGTTTTAATTTTCTACAAATAAAAATGTATCGTTATAAAAGCTAATTGATCAATTTCCTGGGTTACTACCATATCAAACATTTGGAACCATTCATCAATAGTTTTTATTTAATTTCTTCTACGTACGTTTCGGCTGATAATAGCCATCTTCAGGTTATACAATATTTATTAAAATTACAAACATTTACAATTTCTAAAAAGAATAGAACACATATTTTTTAGTCTTTTTCTCTATAAAAATTAACGTTTAAAATGTATTTCAAAATATTTTTTTAGTTGTTAAAATCTTTATATAATAAAAATCAGAATAAAAGGGGCATGTTATATAGTGTGAATCATGTTTAATAGTGAAAAGTTAATTTCTTTTAAGAATTGCTTTAAGAAATATTCTGAATTTTTTTTCCCAAAGAATACTTACAAAATCAGCCAGCAACATCTGTTTGTTACGTGTAAAATTTTAAAAACATCATAAATGTTCTTTTTATTTTATAAATAATATGCGAGATTGATTTTCTTTACAATTTTTGTCGACCAGTAAACTAAAACATGATGCCGAATGCGATGGTCTTTCCTTGCTACATAAAAAGAAGGTTGGCGATTTTTTTATATAATATATAAGTGCAACCAAAAGTTTTCAAGGGACGGTTAAAACGTTATACAGTGTTTGACAAAAATAAGGGTATAAATATTACATGGTTTTGTTGTAAGATTCGTAATCAAAAATTAATGTTTATAATAAATGTTAATTTTTTTTATATACAGTGTGTTCCGTTTTTCATGTTAACACCCCTGAAAATCTAAGTAGGCTGAAGGAATTGAACGGAGCAATTTTTTTATAGATATGTCCCTGAAAGGTCATCATTTGCGAGGTATTGGTTTGGCATTGCCGCGAAAGCCTGGCCTACTGCGATTTTTTAAAGAGGTGCGTTTTTCGAAAAACCATATTAGCGTTGACTGAAGGTTTAAAAAGACCTCTCACGGATCCAGATAAAATGCCGAGCGCTTTTGGAGGCGAAGGACTATGGATATTCGATTGTATTTAGAACTTTTTCCAATGATCGTAGTCATTCGCCTCCGCGCACCAACTCCATCTACTGGTGTATAGCGGTATTATTATTTCTATTTAGCTCTCGTCCAGTACTACTGTTTAGCACCATCTATTTTCGATAATTACAATGACTCTAACAAAATCGATAATTAGTGGTAGATTTCGTACTCGACAATTTCGTATTCCAAAAGGCTCGTTTGTGTTCGGGGCGGGGCAAACAAGTCTAAAAATAGACATGGGGGGAGAAGGGAGAAGGGGCCAGTGAAATAATTCTACGATTTGGCTTTTATAAAATTAGGAATAGATTCAGGGTTGGGCGTATTTCAGTTTGATATTTGACGATTTTAACGGATTGGCAGATTTTTAAAATTCTCTTTTTTAGGATATAGTGATCTACATTATGTTGCTTCAATTTCTTACGTTGATTTGAAAAACAAAACATATGTCCAAAATGAAAACTTTGAGAAAAGTGAAAAAACTGATTGCCTTCCCTCTATTAGGGAGTATTTTTTAATGTACCTAGGCGTTTTTCTGGAAAAATGTTGAATACAGAAAGAGGTTGTTATTTATTTTTATTTTTTTAGCTTAAGTAACTAATAAAAATATATACTGTGTGTCCGGCGATTCAGTGCCCAAGGGGTGTAAAATAATAATTATAAAATAATATAAAAAAATTCTAATTGTAAGTTGACATTCTGTTTGGTGTTGCCCCAATAATTGGCCGAACCTATCAGCAAAGTCTAGAGAATACTAGACTTTGCTATCAGTACACAGTGTATACAGGGTGTATTTTTGTCGAAAAAAACAAGGCCGGAGTAAACTGTACCCTCAATTTTAAAAGCTAGCTAGCTAGGACAATGCCTGCCATTGTTAAAACGATATTATTGCTTATATCTGCCAAACTATGATACCACACCACTTAATCAGTGGCGGCTCGTAACTATTTAAACTTAAACAGGCGGGGCCAAATATCGGAAGACATTTAAAAATCAATGTGCCTAACTAAACCGGTGTAAAGTTAGTAGCCGATTTTCTGGCAGCAAAAAATTTTCCTCGCCCTTATTTCCACAAATTTATTTTGATAAAAATAAAGTAGAAAGGGTAACTATTATTAAACCTTCTAAGCAGATTAAACCGGAGAATGAAGAAAAATATTCATCAAAAAATAAACGTTGAAATTTTTGGCTCCTAGAAAATTGGCTGCTAAGTGCTAAGTTCAGTTTTAAGTAGACACTTTTGTTGAATTTACGTGATCGCGTTTTTTATGTTCTGCCGTTTGATTTTTCTCTATAGTTAAATCAAGGTAACGGCCTGCCCTCTATAACTGTTTAATTTGCAGTTTTTGCTCAAATTACATTGACGAAAATGAATTTCTTAATAAAAAAAACTAACACTGTTTTATGAAATGCTACTTTTATTAGTGATATAAACAAAAATAGTAAAAGTAGGTAAATAAGGATTTTTTAAACTGTTGACTATGTATGTACCTACATGTAGGAATTGAGATTTTTTAAGTAGGTATTGACTGAACACGCCAGAAAGTAATTACCCATTTTCATTCAGAATTACCTTTGAACATTTTTTGACAGAGAGGAATAAAATAAAATAGTTAAATGAGAAAACACATTTATTAAAAAAATACCTAAATACCAAATCCAGAAATATTGTCAACATAAATAAATTATATAAGTAAGAACATTTTAACGCATATACAATTATTATACAGGGTGTCCAACTTTAAAACTGTAGAAATCGGTAAAATCTTCATTTTTAGAGATAATCGCCTAAACTTTTTTTGTTTGAAAGGCCTTCAAAAACCGCTTCTTTTGACCTTCCTGCTATTTTCAAAATGAAAATCCAGGGCCGGCTACCATTTTTTTATACCCCCAATTTTCTCGAAAACCATTTAGCGATTTTTTTATTTAAAATCTGACCCCACAGCATTAATCAGAACACCCAAAAACCCCTTTACACCAAATTTGAATAAAAAATATACAGGGAGTTCCAATCTGCAGGGTGTCAAATTTGAGCAAAATAGGAATTTTAAAGAAATACATTACTTTTGTGTTTATCAATATTTTTTCAATGATTCTACAGCACTCATGACCCATATAAAGTTTCATAAAAATTCAGCATTTTGAGATGGCACAGATAAGAATACTCTGTATATTTTGTATTGGACCTTTGCACACCAATACCTTGAGTAGTCCTATAGACCGTTGAACTGTTTTGAGGGGATTCCATGGCAATCTTGACTTGGCAGATACCTTTAAAAGTCCTATTTTGCTCAACTTTGACAACCTGCAGATTGGAACTCCCTGTATATTTTTTATTCAAATTTGGTGTAAAGGGGTTTTTGGGTGTTCTGATTAATGCTGTGGGGTCAGATTTTAAATAAAAAAATCGCTAAATGGTTTTCGTGAAAATCGAGGGTATAAAAAAATCGCAGCCGGCCCTGGATTTGCATTTTGAAAATGACGGGACGGTCAAAAGAAGCGCTTTTTGAAGGCCTTTCAAACAAAAAAAAGTTTGGGCGATTGTCTCCAAAAATGAAGATTTTACGGATTTGTACAGTTTTAAAGTTGGACACACTGTATGTTATTTGTTTTGGCAATGATAATAGTCCCCCACTAGTCAATAGTTTCACAATGTGTAAAAAGAGTTTCAAGGCTAAAAAAAATTCGAAGTCTCGCCCGCAGCTCTAGGGTTTACTATAGATCCCAACGTACCCGTTGAAAATAAACACCATCTATGGAGCTGGAAATATAAAATTTTGTGTCTGTATTTTCTGCTCGTGTGTGGTTGATGTAATATACGATTTCTATTAAAGGGAAAGGGATGGAATTATACCCCTGTTTAATAAGTGTATTTGGGCGGGTCCTTTCCCCAAGTAAATTTCTGGTCGCGAAAGGGAGCAGTGAAAGGGGCAAATAATATTGTAATGAATCTCAAAAATCACAGTCCAAACTCGTTACCTTGGTTACCACCTTTATTATTTAGCCTTCAAAAATCACAAATAAACTTGTCAGATTACTGTCACTGCCCAAGAATATTCTTTCAGCTCCAAAATTCGCACAAAATCGCTTTCTAACCTTTCACTTTCTCCAGGCCCAATTCCCAGGGCTTAATGTCAAGTAAAACCCTGTCAAAAGTCAAAATCAAGATATTGCCAGACTCGAAATGTCCCATCTGTAATTCCCACCGAGCTATCCCAGTATACCCCAGAAAACAGTGTGCTGTTTTCTAGACTTTGCTTTCGAGTCAGCGACACCGACTGTGAATAATTGTTACTTCCGCTAGCCGCAAGATGGCTCCGGCGAAGATGCCAGAAGATTTTCGATATCGATCCGCTTTAATTTCTGGTCCGGAATGTAGAGGGTTCCAGCGGGCTCCGGAGATGTTTTTAAATCGGCACGCTGTTCCATGGGCGTAGATTCTCTTTTTAAATCTTCACCCAACGATATTAGGCCTTTTTTTATTTAAAATCTGACACCACAGCGTTAATCAGGACACACCGAAACCCCCATATACCAAATTTGAACAAAAAATATACAGGGAGTTCCATTCTGCAGGGTGTCAAAGTTGAGCAAAATAGGAATTTTAAAGGCATCTGCCAAGTCAAGTGTGCCATGGAATCCCCTCAAAACAGTTGAATGTTCAACAGGACCACTCAAGTTATTGGTGTGCAAAGGTCCAATACAAAATATACAGAGCGTTCTTATCTGTGCCATCTCAAATTACTGAATTTTTAGAACTTATATACGGGTCAAAAATCGAGTGTATTAAATCCGCTCCACATACTATAAACGAACTAAATCTAAAAAATACAGAAGCCTGCCAGTCAGTAAGTCCATATCAGGTAATGTCGCTGATGTGCCACAACAGGAAACGCCCAGAAAATGTATCATCTTAGACAGTGACTTTGTTGAGTAAAGTCCAATAATTTAAATTGTTTTTATTTGTTGGTTGGCATTTTGCAACGAAATGAATTACTTTTGTGTTTATTAATATTTTTCCAATGATTCCAGAACACTCCTGACCAGTATAAAGTTTAATAAAAATTCAGAATTTTGAGATGGCTCCGAAAAAAATACCCTGTATATTTTTGTAGTAAATCTTTTCACACCAACATTTTGAGTGGTCCTGTTGACCATGCAACTGTTTTGAAGGGATTCCATGGCACACTTGACTCGCCAGATGTCTTTAAAATTCCTATTTCGCTCAACTTTGACACCCTACAGAATGGAACTCCCTGTATATTTTTTGTTCAAATTTGGTATATGGGGGTTTCGGTGTGTCCTGATTAACGCTGTTGTGTCAGATTTTAAATAAAAAAATGCCTAATATGGTTTTTCGAAAAACGCACCCCTTTAAAAAATCGCAGTAGGCCAGGCTTTCGCGGCAATGCCAAACCAATACTTCGCAAATGATGACCTTTCAGGGACATATCTATAAAAAAATTGCCCCGTTCAATTCCTTCAGCCTACTTAGATTTTCAGAGGTGTTAACATTAAAAACGGGACACACTGTATATTAATCGTTAATAAGATTAAAGTAGATATGTGAGAGTCCATCAGTGTCGTTTCTAAAATTTACAGTATTTTTGTGTTTTTTAATTTTTAACATTTCCAAAATATTACGCTTTTGGGAATCATTTTCTTTGGAAAGTATTTCGGTATTCTATCTATCTATCTACCTTGTACAGGGGGTGGCCGGGTTAGATCGGCCCGGCACGTAGGCCACAGTGGGCCCGTTGTGCCCCCACAGGCCAGCGTCACACGGCAGCCAGCATGCCGGCCCTCTTAAGAGCAATGGCACTGCAAATAGTACAGATAAACGCACGGAATTCCGCTAGCTTTCTACCGTATACTTTACATGGAATTAGTCCCAGGACGTCCACCAAAAATGCAAAACAAAATTTGAAACTTCAAAATCTATCTCCTCTGTTATACGTAAACTGATTTCTGTCAAACCTGTCTCAAACTGTAACTGTAACAAAAATACTCCTTCAAATACTCCCGAGAAAATGAAACGGTAGCATTTTTGTAAATTTTACAAGTACCAACAATGTTTTTTAAAAAAATTGTCCATACGAAAAAAAATCGAATTTCTGGAACTGAAAATAAAAAAGTAGATCGACTTCTAGAAAAACACTGCAAAGCCGAAATCAATATGAATACACCGTGCCCCCACTCCTGCCTTCTCCTCAAGCGAGTTTCCGTAGAGGGGACACTAAATAGACAAAGATAGGTACAATATGTTCGCCCGTTACCCGTCGCACTCTTGTTTCCGCTTATCGTATTTTACAAGCTTTTTTATTTAATTTCACCTATTAGCAGCGTCCAGAGAATACTACTGTTATTGTGTGGGTCGAATCTTGCAAGCTGAATTAGAACCACTTGATGACATCCGATTGAGCTGAAATTTTGCATACACCTTTAGTTCCGGTGACAATGCAATATGCAATACTCAATATTGTAATACTTTCTACTTTCTAATACTTAATATGTGTATCAAATGAAAGGGGTTGACGAGTACAAAATAATAAGATAAGTGACGTCATACTAAATCCAATATGGCGGACTAAATTTCTTTACCACTCTCCTGATATGGGAATCAAATATGTACTAAAAGCACAAAATAAAATAAAAGATAAAAACCTTTTTAAAAACAAGCTTTTATTTAAGCCATGTAGTAAAACGAATAAAATGAAATAAATCATGTACTACATCGAATAAAATAAAATAAAATAAGTCTAGGTTTTTGTTAGAATAATTCAGTGCCAAATTGCGCCAAGTCGTTTTTGTAATTTAAAAAGCTTGTCGCAAGAAATGTTCATAGAAAGTAGGTACCAATTAATTTTAATATACAGTGATTGGTTGATAAGCAAGTACCTACTTGCCAAAGTATGTATTTTCTTTAGAATTCGCGAGACTAGCTTTTTGATTTACAAAAATTTGTCGCAATTTGGCATTGAATTATCTTAACGAAAACCTAGATTTATTTTATTTTATTCCTTTTAGTAGATACAAGACGTAGGTATTTTATTTTATTCGTTTTAGTACATGACTTAAATAAAAGTTTGTTTTTAAAAAGGTTTTTTATCTTTTATTTTTTATTATCTACAATAGTTATCTAGCCTAATCTTGATTGAAGGCATCTATAGGCTGAATTTGATGTTTCTGAAATTCTTCCCAATGGAATTCACAAGTATATAAAACCATAAATGCAATGATGTTTAGTGGCATATCAGGTAAAGGATATCAATTGAAAAAAATGCACTCCAGCCGGGACTTGAACCCGGGACTCCTACTGTGGCCGTAGGCACTTTAACCAACTAAGCTACCGGAGTGTTTCATATTCTGGCTTTGACATTGTAGGTTAGAATTTCCACGTTCGATACTTGCATTAAGTCGCTATATGTCGAATATTGTGGGTGGAAGAACAAATAGGAAGTTTACATAACCAACAATAATGAATGGTTTCCCTACACCCTCTAACCCCTTCTAGTAGCTGTAGAAGACGCCGAAGTCTTCTACATCTCACCGCTACTAACTATATATCAATTGGAATAAATAACACCTAGCCGATGGAACCCTTATCTCCGGTAGCTTAGTTGGTTAAAGTGCCTACGGCCACAGTAGGAGTCCCGGGTTCAAGTCCCGGCTGGAGTGCATTTTGTTCAATTGATATCCTTTACCTGATATGCCACTAAACATCATTTATTATTTATAATTATTACAGGTACTAAAAATCTTTCTGTGTTTGATAAATGCAATATTTTAAATTTTGGTTGTGTTAGTTCGTCTTTATGTACAGGGAGATCATTTTTATACGCCCAGCCTCTCTTAGTGGAAAACGGTCGAAGATATGGAGATATTATATTATATGGGAGATGATATAGGGTGTATAAAGGAATGAATTGGCCTCATGTAGCGACTCTCTGCTAATACGACGCTAGGCGTCGCGTTGCGGCGCCAAGAAATATTTTTTCCCACCAACATACCATTTTTGTTACATCATTCAAAATCCCTTAGGGTAGCTTATTCATTTTCACACTGCCCTAAAAAAGGGTAAAAACTAACAACCCCTATTATTTTTTTTCCTCAAACTTTTTTGTGGGTCATTTTTACATATAACAAAAATATGATTTGTGTAGCCCTTTTATTATGGACATATCATTTTGGGCATCTACTGTAACATTATATTTTTGTTTTTTTTTTAATGTTCAATAATAGTACATTATACACTTAGGTTGAGAAGTGAGCCATTAAATAATGGCCTTCTCAACCGAAGTGTCTATAGTTTTTTTTTACTACTAACATTGAAATATTGCCACATTTTACATATTTGATTAGATTTTGATATTTTAGTAATTTCTCGCTTTTTTCAAATACTTCGAAAGCCTGGGAGTTCAGTTGTCAAGCTGATAAAATGAAAATAATTTTTAAATGTCATATAGAAAATTGTTCATTATTTACCTAGGTATTTTTTTATTATCATCATTTACCTAGGGAGAGAAATATTACTTCTCATTGATTTCTCAGGTTAGTAGTAAAAAAAATAATTAAATTGTTGACGCCCGTCTACTATGAATTTTTACTTGATTTTCTGTAGCCAGGGGAATGGCATTTATCATGAAATAATTTTTTTGTAGGAAAAATATTGTGTTTTCCAGAAAAAATGTACAGGGAAAAAAGTTTCTTAAATAAAAGGGCTACGCAAATCATATTTTTGTTATACGTAAAAATGACCCACAAAAAAATTCGAGCAAGAAAATTAATAGGGGTTGTTAGTTTTTACCCTTTTTAGGGCAGTGTGTAAATCAATAAACTACCCTAAGGCGTCTTCCCGTAAGTAGATAACACATACCAAATTTCAAATTTTTAAGTAGCGCCGGTATTGAGATAAAAATAAAAAATATTTGGGTCACCCTGTAGACCCGAATAACTTGGCAAGGAAAGCCCAAATCGAAAAATTTTATATGAAAGACCCCTTAAAACCACCTGCCGAACACCCCTTTAAAGTATTTACTATACATTCTGACTCACCCTGTATAATATCTCCATATCTTTGACCGTGTTCCACCAAGAGAGGCAGGGCCTCTAAAAATGATCACCCTGTACTTTTTTTTGTAGGAAAAATCAAACTTTTAAAATTTTTATAAATGGCATTTTCAAGTACAGGGTGGTTCATTATAAATTGACTTTTGAGGTTAGAAAAAAAAGTTTTTTACAAAAGTTTTAGATACTAATACAAAGTTTTTTGTGACGCTATTGGACCGTGTACAGTGTGTTCTAGAAAGCCGTGGCAGACATAACTTATGTTTTTTTAAATGGAACACCCTATATATTTTTGCATTTTTGAAATCTGCTCATCAAGGCAATTTAAATGATATTAAACTTTGTGGCATTATCTTTTTCCGTTTTTGAAAAATTCCGTTTTCAAATTTTATACTAAATTTATTTAACTCGAATTTGTGGATCTCGCGATAAAGATAGATGATCGATGTAATAACAAAAAATATTTGTTTTAAACAAGAGAGTAATACAGTGAAACTCCAAAATGTTTACGAGCCTTTTCAAATTTTACTGATTATATTCTCGAAATAAAGAACTGTACACGGTCCAATAGCGTCACAAAAAACTTTGTATTTATCTAAAACTTTTTCCAAAAACTTTTTTTTCTAACCTCAAAAACTAACAAGTTAAGGGGCGTGTCAATTTATAATGAACCACCCTGTACAAGGGCAACTAAGAGTAGCCAATAAAAGTGGGGTGCCTTTTTGGCATTTGGACTGGGAAAAATTTTAAAATGAAAATTTTATACCTAAATATAGACGTCGCGATTTTTTGGAAAAACAGATGGAGCCAAAATTGAAGAAGTTATATTTAAAGCGTTTGCTCCCGGAATTGGTAGATCCGACCACAACACATCTAAAGAGGCACAAAGTAGTAAAAGAAAAAAGTAATAGAAATCCAAAATACCACATAGATATAGCATAACCTACCTACCTACTGTGGAAATAATAATTTATTGAAACACTGTTCTACTTTGGCTGTTTGATTGATAGGAATAATAATTTCATGTCAGAAAAAATTGTAAAAAGTTATCAGAAAAACAATTATTATTGCATAGAAAATATCGAAATATACAGACAAAACTTATGTTTTTTTTTTATTAATTTCTATAACCCAATTTTCCGCAAGGCACTGAAGAAAAAAACAGGGTTAGTAAATAACAAAAAAGACCCGAAAAGATACTTTCGGAATTCGTACAAATAGGGGTAGGTATGTGTTTAATATTTACATATGTGTTTAATATTTATATTTTTTCAACAATAGCCCAACAAATACACAAACCGAGTCAACAACAAAACGCCATGAAGTAGTCAGGTTGCAGCCCTACAACTTTTGTATTTGATTTTTTTTTTCTAAGTTGATAAATAAAAAAGTTATGAAGTGGCCTAATTTCGCGGAATCACCCTGTACACCGGCGCCCTTCCGACCGATTCAGCTCTCGGCTGCCTGGCGGTCCGACTCATTTTTATATGGTCCGACTCCGGACTCGCTCGGGTCCAAAAAACGTCGTCCGTCGCCCGACACCGTTCCTCGCGCTAAACGCGCTGCCGGTGAGAGGGGAAGGGACGAGAGTGCGTGGTGAGGGGTGACGAGAGGAGAATATTCCTGAGATTGGAGCCGGTCGTCGCGACCGTTAATTTTAGATCTTGTCTGCGCGGTCATGACTCTTAATGAAGGCCCGCAGCTCACCCACCCCGACACCATACACATCCTCTGCGCTCAGCTTAGCTGAGCCGAAGGACTCAAATCTGACCCTGTCAAGTGCAGGGCACTCGGTGACCAAGTGGTACGGGGTCTCCTCATCCTCCTGACACCATCTGCACTCAGGCTCCCCTCCTACTCCTATAAGATGCAGGTGGCGAGCCAGGCAGCAGTGCCCGGTGAGGACCCTCACCACTCCCCTTAACTCTGACCTTGACAGACGCAGCAGCTCCCTAGACAGGGCGGTCGACGGCCCACGAATCATGAGCCTAGACTGCCTCATCCCCGGAGCCCGGCGCCACTCCTCAACGAACCTGTCCTGCAGCCATTCGTCCAGGGCTCCAATTGCGACCCGTGGCGCAGTCCCCAATATTGGTTCTGGCCCCACTGGTCTTCCCATGGATCCCTCTCTAGCCAGTAGATCCGCAGTCTCGTTCCCCGCTATGCCCGCGTGACCAGGCACCCACGACAGAACAACCCTGTTCCCTTCGGCCACCAATCTGAGCAAACTCGATCTACAGTCCTCCACCAATGGGGACCAGAGCAGAAGGTCAGCTTCCGGCCCTTAATATTTCGGTATTTTTGAAGTCAAAATTATGATGGTTATCAATTGCATGTTTACAAAGGGCAGTAGCAATACGTTTAACGCATTTAACAATTTTCATCCTCGCTTAAAATTCACTTTAGAAAAAGAAAAAATAATTCATTAAATTTCTTAGATATTTCTATTTCCTATAACCAGAACGGCGAGATTTTCACAAATTGGTTCAACAAAAAAAATTTGGTCCGAAAGATATTTAAATTTCAACTCAAACGTTCCAATCGCTCACAAAAAAGCGTTATTAACAGTCTTACTGATCGTGCTATCATTCTCTCACATAAACAATTTAGACCTGATAATTTAAAAAAAAAATTCAAAATACTCTTGAAAAAAAATGATTATCCCGAAACCTTTTACAAACCTATTATCAAAAAAACGAATTCATAAAATTTACAACAGTAATAATAACTTATGTCCACGCAACCCTGTTAAGTTTTTCACTTTACCATACATTAAAAGCGTTTCAGAACCAATTGCTAAGATTTTTAAAGATGTTAACGTCCAAGTTGCCTATAAAAACCAAAACAACACTAATAAATTCTTTTCTAACTTAAAACCAAACATTTCAAATGATTTCCAAACAAACCTTATATAAAAAGTAAATTGTCTAAATTGTCATTCAACTTATATCGGCCAAACTAAACAATATTTACACAAAAGACTATACAAACACCAATATGATATCAACAATAAAAATGAACATGCTAGTGCCCTTTGTAAACATGCAATTGATAACCATCATAATTTTGACTTCAAAAATACTGAAATACTTTGCAAAGAAAATGATTCCCAAAAGCGTCTATAGTTTTTTTTTTTACTACTAACATTGAAATATTGCCACATTTTACATATTTGATTAGATTTTGATATTTTAGTCATTTCTCGCTTTTTTCAAATACTTCGAAAGCCTGGGAGTTCAGTTCTCAAGCTGATAAAATGAAAATAATTTTTAAATGTCATATAGAAAATTGTTCATTATTTACCTAGGTATTTTTTTATTATCATCATTTACCTAGGGAGAGAAATATTACTTCTCATTGATTTCTCAGGTTAGTAGTAAAAAAAATAATTAAATTGTTGACGCCCGTCTACTATGAATTTTTACTTGATTTTCTGTAGCCAGGGGAATGGCATTTATCATGAAATAATTTTTTTGTAGGAAAAATATTGTGTTTTCCAGAAAAAATGTACAGGGAAAAAAGTTTCTTAAATAAAAGGGCTACGCAAATCATATTTTTGTTATACGTAAAAATGACCCACAAAAAAATTCGAGCAAGAAAATTAATAGGGGTTGTTAGTTTTTAATATTATTTAATATTATAATAAATAGAATAAATTCTTTTCTATCTTTTTTCTAACTTAAAACCAAACATTTCAAATGATTTCCAAACAAACCTTATATACAAAGTAAATTGTCTAAATTGTCATTCAACTTATATCGGCCAAACTAAACAATATTTACACAAAAGACTATACAAACACCAATATGATATCAACAATAAAAATGAACATGCTAGTGCCCTTTGTAAACATGCAATTGATAACCATCATAATTTTGACTTCAAAAATACTGAAATACTTTGCAAAGAAAATGATTCCCAAAAGCGTAATATTTTGGAAATGTTAAAAATTAAAAAACACAAAAATACTGTAAATTTTAGAAACGACACTGATGGACTCTAACATATCTACTTTAATCTTATTAACGATTAATATATATAAAAAAAATTAACATTTATTATAAACATTAATTTTTGTTTACGATTCTTACAACAAAACCATGTAATATTTATACCCTTATTTTTGTCAAACACTGTATAACGTTTTAACTGTCCCTTGAAAACTTTTGGTTGCACTTATATATTATATAAAAAAATCGCCAACCTTCTTTTTATGTAGCAAGGAAATACCATCGCATTCGGCATCATGTTTTAGTTTATTACTGGTCGACGAAAATTGTAAAGAAAATCAATCTCGCATATTATTTATAAAATTAAAGAACATTTATGATGTTTTTAAAATGTTACACGTAACAAACAGATGTTGCTGGCTGATTTTGTAAGTATTCTTTGGAAAAAAAAATCCTGAATATTTCTTAAAGCAATTCTTAAAAAAAATTAACTTTTCACTATTAAACATGATTCACACTATATAACATGCCCCTTTTATTCTGATTTTTATTACATAAAGATTTTAACAACTAAAAAAATATTTTGAAATACATTTTAAACGTTAATTTTTATAGAGAAAAAGACTAAAAAATATGTGTTCTATTCTTTTTAGAAATTGTAAATGTTTGTAATTTTAATAAATATTGTATAACCTGAAGATGGCTATTATCAGCCGAAACGTACGTAGAAGAAATTAAATAAAAACTATTGATGAATGGTTCCAAATGTTTGATATGGTAGTAACCCAGGAAATTGATCAATAAACAAAATCTACCAGGAATACAACAATATAAAAGCTAATAGTAAAATAACATCATCCCTAAACGAAACAAAGTATTAAATATAATATTTCTCCGTATCTATAATTTATTATAATATAGTTTCCCTTTCTTCAGTGTAACATTACACAAACTTTTCCAAAAAAGAAGACAATTTTTTTATAAGTAATCTTGTAATAAAACTCGACGTTTTTCTCCTAATTGGGAGCTTTTCCAAGAGCAAAGCCTATAAAAATTTTAACATTAAATACTAATTAAAATTTTATACAAATAGAAAAATCTATGAAAAAATAAATTTGAAAATTGCCTACCTTAACCTCACTTCAAATTTATTTATTTCATAGATTTTTCAATTTGTATAAACTTTTAATTAGTATTTAATGTTAAAATTTTTATAGGCTTTGCTCTTGAAAAATCTCTCAATCAGGAGCGAAACGTCGAGTTTTATTAAAAGATTTTGTTAATATAAACTTATAAAAAAATAGTGTTATTTTTTGGGAAACTTTGTGTAATCTATGATTAAATATTGGATATACTCTTTGGCATATTAACATAGACATATTGTGTAAGTATGTACAAAACAACACGTAGGTATAACGAAAAATATCAAATCCTAAATAAAACATAAAAAATAAATATTTCTCGATTTTCGATACCTACGTAGGTACCTAATATGCTTGTTACAATCAGAGCTGGGCTGATCTATTTAAAAAAGCTCGTTTTAAAGATCTAAGATCGCGATCATGATCTTAGTTCTAGATCTTTTTTGTTTCACTAAAGAACGATCTTTTTTAAAAAGATCGTTTCAAAAAGATCTGATCTTTGATCTTAATTTGACGATCTTAGATCATTTTAAAGATCTAAGATCGTTTAAAAGATCTAAGATCGTATTAAAAATCTAAGATCGTTTTAAAGATTGTATTGTTTAGAAGATATTAGATTGTTCAAAAGATCTTAGATCGATTGATCTTTTTTAAACAAATCATTTTTAGACGATCTTTGATCTAAGATCGTTTTTGCATGAAGAGACCAATTTTTAAACGATCTTAGATCTTTTTTTTTTAAAGATCTGATCTATGATCCAGATCTTTTTTGGCGCGATCTTTCCCAGCTCTGGTTACAATACTCATTTTATGATGTAATATAGGTACCATTACACAATATGTCGTCCATGTAGACTTTGTATAAAACAATAATCTCGACAATAATATATTAAAATTAAGAAAATGCAAACTTTAACCTTCTTCGACAAAGATCGATGTACGTAATAAAGAGACAAGAATGGCAAAAGTATACGCGGCGGCGGGAAATTTGAAATCAATATTTTGTTCTTTACTGCACTTAATAGGCAAAATAGTCATTATTTCACTCTAAATTTTTATAGTCATGTATTTATCATTCTTCGCACATAGTTATAAAAGTGTGAAGCAAAACAATGATTTTCCAGGGGGGCAAAAATTCATTATCCGGGGTAATATAACTAGTGGTGTGCCTATTACCAATAATACCATATGACCAAAAGTTAAATAAATGATCCTTTATTAGTCGGTCTTGAATTGAATAAGTATCCATGCCTACGTCTGACAGACGATGAGCCTACCTGACGTTTGGTCGTTAAATTTAGTTAAAAATGTCAAGTTACAGAAAAAAGTCGTACAAAAATGATCCAAAAGATCTAAATCCCGGCGAGGTCAACTTATAGAATAAATCGTACAATAATGATCTACCTTATAGTGCCGATTTCTGAGCTTTTAATCACAATTTTGAGACTCTTTAGTGACGATTAATACAACTTTATGAAAAATACATTTTTTCTTAAGACGCCTTTTTTGGAAACTAATGAATTCATACTGGAGGTTTCCAGGTTTGATTACAAGATGTTGCCCATAAAGATCTAAATCCCATATCCTCTAGTCCAATAAAGATGTCACTTTTGCAAAAAAAAATCCAAACAGGATGATTTTTTCAATGATGCTCGGAGACTGCCTCCTGAGTGTTCAACCAAAAGATCACTCTCAAACTCCTGGTACGTATTTTGAGCTATAGGGTGGTTTTAGAGCAAGATGACCCTAATAAAAGTTGTAGGGGATCAAAGTATGAACAACTTTTCCTCATAAATTTTTTGTATCTCTAATACATAACGAGTTACAGCGCATCACTTATATGACAAAAATTCCTACAGGGGTGGACTTGTAAACATTTTTTTACAAAAAAATGACCTTAATAAAAGTTTTCGAGGATGAACTTCTGGTCAACTTTTTTTCTAAACTTTTTTTGTGTCTCCAATACATAATAATGATTTACAGGGCATTATATTAATATTAATTAAACAATATAATGCCCTATAAATCATTATTATGTATTGGAGACACAAAAAAAGTTTAGAAAAAAAGTTGACCAGAAGTTCATCCTCAAAAAATATAAAACTTTTATTAAGGTCTTTTTTTTGTAAAAAAATGTTTAAAAGTTCACCTCTGCAGCGTACGGAATTTTTGTCATATAAGTAATGCGCTGTAACTCGTTATGTATTAGAGGAAAATAAAATTACGAGGAAAAGTTGTTCATACATCAATCCCCTACAACTTTTATTAGGGACATTTTGTTCTAAAAAAATGTTTAGGAAACCACCCATATTGGGATATAGCTCAATTCGTACCCGGAGTTCGAGAGTGGTATTTTGGTTGAACACTCAGGGGGCAGTCCCCAAGCAACCTTGAAAACATCATAATGTTTGGATTTTTTTTCCAACCCATATAAGCCGATTACATCTTTATTGGACTATTCAGAAACTATAACTTTGCTTTTTTTTCGTTTTTTGGAACTGGTTCCCGACCGTTCCGTAACTGCGCAGAACTGTTGCGCGAAACTTCAGTTCTAAATCATATCAAGAACGGTTCAGAACCAGTTCTGAATTGAGGGCAAGAAAACGCGCACAATTTAAATAAATCACAGTTGCCATGTTTTCAATGGCAAGGCCTTCTAGATAATTTTTCTTTAAATAATTATTTTTAGTCACATTTTTAACTGTTGTCACTTGCTAATTTTAAAAAAAAGGAAATGAATAGTGAGGGCAAGTAAAATTATTAATACTAAAATAATTTAGCTCAATCTAAATGGCCGGCCTATTCGCCGAGAATAATGTAAGTTTCATGAACACAAAGGCAGACGCGTTTCATCACTTTTTCGACTGCAAGTAATTAAAGTACTAAATAATTCTGAATTTGGATTTCTAGTGATTGTATAAGGTAATGGAAGCTCTACAGGGAAAACAATGAACTCTAAAAGAAAATAGGGCCCTGGGGGTCTCAGGCCAACAAAGATGTGACGGAAAATGCCTCTAAACTAATCATAAAAATTATAAAACTGTAAGTAGAATAGGTACCGAGACTTAAAATTTATCGTATGTAATATCACAAGTGCCGGAAATGTTATCGATAATTTTTTCGAAAGCGCTATTTTGCCTAGAAAGATCACGAGTATAAATTGGTCTTTTATTTTCTGATAAAATCCCGCGAGCGAAGCTTGAGGGATCTTATCTCTGAAAATAAAAGCCCAATTTGTACGAGTGGTTTTGCTAATGGGCAAAATAGCGCTTGAGAATAAAATTATTTAGAAAAATTTCCGGCACGAGTGGTATTTGTCGAGATTATTTCACGAATACAATTTAGAAATTTCTGTATTAATTTTTCTATTTTTACATTTCTAAAACGACTCATTTTGAACGAGTTTACTGACAGCTTCGACTGTAGCATTCGAGTAAACAAACATGACTCTTGGATATCCAAGGCAAATGCGATTATACCTACACCGTCAGCGTTGGTTTATTTTCTGAATGTGTGTCATAAATATAAACGGAGACGGAGGTCTAATAACAACAATTTAGCAATGTAAAAGTTATATAAATTCATTGATACAATGCTTAATAATACCGCAACATAATTTATAAGCTGCATAATTTAGAACAGTGTAAAACACACCAATTTTAAGAAGTTACGTGTTTGTATTGAACAGATTCGCGGCTGCTAAGCAACGAAATGATAATTGCACAAGTGGTATTACCGCTTTGGATTTGCACAAGTGCAATTATCGCTAGCAGAGGCATATGATTGGTTGGATTTTTATGGAAGGAGCTACCTTAATGGATGCAAGCAGTATGAGGGAAATAATCTGATAAATCTTTGAGTAGGTTAGAATACAGTGCAAACGTGTTCATTGAAAAGCTGATATAACAACTTTAGAGGAATTTTTCGTTACACTACTGTTTGTATCGATTATTAGCACTGCACACTATTTTTATATCATCATCATTTATTTAAAGTAAAACTGTAAAATAAATATAAAGTTGTCAAACATCAAACAGCTAAAACCAGCTGAAAATCAAAGTTAATAAATTAATGACAGAGGCCCCTAAGAAAACGCATGCGCAAGCGAACCATTCTGAGGAATTCCCGACACTTTGAAGGAATCGTGAGAACCAGTTCCGAATCGTTTGAACTGGTTCTACAAAAAGAAAAAAACGCGGGATTTAGAATCCCAAACTGGTTCTCTAACGGTTATGAAAGAAATAAAACGCGACTTTACTAGTGCGCATGCTGGTTCTGGAATCGCAGTTCTGAAGAAAAAAAACAAAGCTTATGAAATTGAAAGTATCGGTACGATTTTTAACACAAAACGATGGCTGTAACAAAATACAACACGAAAATATGGAACAAAACAAAACGAACTAAACTAGAAAAATCTTAATAAATAAATTCGCAGGAATTATTGAAAATGTTTTTGTAAATTTATAAAATGACACTAATCTATAATTGATTCCAACCTATAAGAATCCTTGTATACTGTCCTCTCACGCCTTAGCGACTCCAAAATCAGAGAATGTCTTAACTTCCCCGTAATAACCATCCTAGTCTATGCATTTTCAGCACATTTCGTCAGAGTATCAAATATGTGTCATTTTCAAATATAGATAAGAGGATTTTCAAATAGCGTTTTTACCATCCTGTCCATAAGTATGTACTGCCCTTTCTAGGGGGGAAAGTATTTTCCTCCCCAGTGTCATAAGCACTAATAAATAGCTTTGCAATCGTCTGTGCTATACGCCATTTTCCTATTGACCACTGCAAACCATGATATATGGTTTTGGTTAATGATTTTTATTAGAGTGACAAATAATTTTAATTCTATATCATTTGTCTTATTTTCAAAATGCGTCGCAGAAAAAATCACATACAGCGTGATTCAAAAACAAAAACCAATATCGCGTGGCATTTAATATATGGTCCTATTCATGGAAATCGCTAAAAGTTGTCTCTAGTTTATTATATTGAGCTCAGTGTCCGGGAAGGTTTCCCCATTTATGTAATTTATATATTTATTGATTAAAGGTTTAGTGGCGTTCAGTAATGTTTATAGTTGGGGCTTGTTGGATGCACGTCAATATGGTAGAAAAATTCTTATTTTACTGTAGTCGACGTTTAGACACGTTTATTGTGTCGTCATCAGGACACTAAAAGATTAAAAAACACATCTAATTTATAGAAGACCAAAGAGCCATTACTCGATTAAAAAACACTCCGGTACAAGGAGAAACACAAACTATTATACCTAACAGATATTAAAAATAGTAAAATTACAATAAGAGAATAATAAACATATATTTATATATATTATTTATATTTATTTATATTATATTATTTATATAATAATATATTTATATGTATTATGTAACCTAGCTAGCTTTGTCTATGTTTAAATATCGCTTCAGGAAAAAAAATATTTCTTTATAACAAAAGTTGCTAAATAATATTTGTTATATGTTCAATTTAAAATTAAAAAATTAGAAATAGTAATGCGTAACGCAAAAATGTTAAGTAATTAGAAAAAGTTTATTAAAATTACTTTCGAAACCTAAATCAAAGTTTTATAATGCTTTATATTTTTTTGTTTAATGTGTAATATAAAAATCAATAGTATTTTGTGATTTGTCAGCTCCCTGCATAAAAGAAAATTTTTTAATTGTGCAAACCAATGTATTCTTTATAAAGCTCATTTATTTTGTAGAGAAAATTATATTTTTAGTATTTTTTAGCTCCCTGTATAAAAGAAAAATGTTTAACATGTAGAAACAAATGGAAAGTTACTCAAAATAAAGAGATTTTCTGTTAACGATTATAGTATATTATGTATTCATTTTGAAGTGTATTATTTATTTTTCACTGCCAAAACAAATACAACAGTGTATATTATTTTTCAACAACATCAACAAGTGGTGATTAACAGAATGCTTGATCCGCAAAAAAAACAAATGAAATACAAAATATATTTTAGTTTTGACTAGTAGAGCCTGCTTTTAAATTTGGCCATAAAGTTTAATTCCAAGCAACTTAAATAAAGACCACAAATCTGAAATGTGAAGTAAATTCTCAAATAATAAAATGTATATGAAAAATAACTTTTATGAGTATTTAGTTGAAATTTCAGATTTGAGGTCCTTATCTAATTCGACAAAACTTTTTTATTAAGTATTTCTCTCTAAATTTACAAATTGTGATACTTTACCTGTACATCTGAGAAGAAACAACGAGATATAGGGTGATTTAGTCAAGATGTCAAAAATTTTAACCACATAGGCCAAATAGCTTAATACGAATCCGAAATTAGAGAATTTCTAAAGATAAAAAAAAATAAAAAAATATGTTCAGAGGTGTATTAAAACCCTTACTTAACGTTGCTTTCCTAGTCAGTTGGTAAGCTCGCGCGACAAGGCACAGAAATCTCAAAAAAAAGGCACAGAAATCTCAAAAAAAAGTTAGATAATATTTTGTGGTTTTTAAATTTTTAGGAAACATTTTCCTACTGTGGCACTAAAAACATCATGGTCTAAGTTAATTATTTATTACCTTTTTGACTTGCTTTTTGATTTTCCAATGTAAATATCCTTTTCTTCTTTTGTAAATATAAACGCAATGTTCAAAAATGCGGTGAGCATCAATTGAAACTACGCACAAAATGTACAAAGGCACTAACTGTAATTACCGTTTACACAAGTTGTTCAAAAATACCACCAGCAACTTGGTTACAAACTACACACAATTTTATTCTGTTCGTGAGCGTCAGAACTTAGCACTCCCTAACTCGTATAAGAAACCTTTTTTGATATGGTAATAAGCCCACTGGCGTTTAATAAAACTGCGCATCCACGATGAGATAATTCCATAAGATTGTACCAGTAGCAATTTTCTCGTGTAGCAAGCCGATTCTATCTAAGCTGTCGTACACCGAGGAACAAGTAAGCGAAAGCACGTTTTTGACGAGTCCAGCGGCAGCGGCAGGTATACGGTCCAGAGGGGGGAGAGTCGAAAGAAGACGTGTCTTTCTTCTATCCTCGATTCGACACCGGCGAGTCGCCGCCGACTGCCTGGGCAGTCGTTCGCCGAACAGCTGACGGCGGAAATTGGGCTGGTTTTAGGTACGTTGTAACTGCCCGGTGCACACAAACGGCAACATAGCATACCGGAGCGTTGAGTTACTCGGGTACTAAAGTTTATTCGTCCAATGTTTTAGACTGCGGTAAACAACTGGTTTCACATTTTCCTTTTTAGTAGGCCCCACTGTGTGGTTAAAAAATTTTACATCATGACTGAACCACCAAAAGTTTCTATTGAGAATTTTTTTGCGAAAAGTAAAAAATACAAAAGTTGCTCCTCTTGAACATACTGCTTCCAGACCGCATTCTGACGGCCAGGCTTTCACTTTGTCGGCTAGAATCGAACCTTTACTCAGTACAATTTCGACTGCATCGAGTCATGTGCCAACCCATGTAACCAGCTCTTAGACTATAATGGAAAGAAAAGTTTGAAGCCCCCTAGATGTACCCGGCAAAAATTTTGGGGACGAAGGATTGAGTGCACTGGAGTTAAAAAAAACAGACCAGAAATTTGTATTCGAATCTCAGTCCTCAGTCTCTGAATGCATTTTATATCTGAGTTTAAAGCCAGTTATACGAGTACCTAGCTTGGGCAAATGTGCTTTTCAATCTCCGTCGTTCCTAGATGATTACGAACACGTAAAGACGAGCGAAGTAAAAATCTGTAGTTAATAATAATGGGTTTAGGTCATAATTTTATTAAACATACATACAATATTTTTTTATTGCGATTTAACAATATTACTGTGCAGTTATTTGAGTGCTGTACGATACCAGCTGAGAAATGTCATTACATTTTACAACAGCAACAACGCAACACAATCTTGTCCGTTTATTTAAAAGATTTTGGTCCCGCGAATAAGCTTGTAGCTTCACATTTTTATTCTAGTGTCGCTAATTGTTATAACCTTCGGCTGCCAATTCACACTTCTCGTGGCGTTTAAGATTTAAGAGACCAGTTCCTGCGTTTAAAAGTGCCCTTGAAGTCCGCCTGAAGCAGTGACCTGTATAGACATCCGCAATGGGTTTTTGAAGGTAGTTTGCTATAGTACGAGGTACTTTTGCCAACGTATTTTTACCAACAACTTGCACTGAGCACTTGCCTGACTTATAGTTAACAAACAGTCGCCTATGCTCAGTTTTCGGTGATCGAAGGTTTATATATTTTCGGCAGATTGCTACAACATCAATACCAGCACTTGTTTCACCATCGATGACAAACGTGCGCATGTTTATTCGCGAATCAGGAATTCTTACGATAAAAATAGATCCTTTATCTTCAATATCATCAATACAAAGTTTTGAAAGTTCATCGCAGTGACAGCCTCCCATAATGCCTATAACTAGTACAACCTGCAATAAAAATGTTCATGCGTAAGTAAAAAAATGTTGCGAATGAATTGGATCTACCTTCTCCAACAAATATGTTACATCTGGTGCTTCTGACAAAAACTTGTTGATATCTTCGCTGGTAAAAGTCTCAGATTTCTGTGCTTTGTAACCAGCCGACTGTAGTTTTAAAAAGGCAATCAATGATGGATACTTGATATCAATATTAGCTAGTAGTGAGAGAGTAGCTTTTAACATAGAAAACGTAGACCAAAGAGATGGAGATTTTAATACTTTTGCTCGCTCATAGAAATACTCCAGAATTACTTCTTCATTGACAGTTCCAACTGTTTTTTGTTCACACCATTCTTTGAATAATTCGTACACCTTTAAGTATTTCGCTTTAGATTTCTCCGGCAACGAATCTATCATAGCAGCATTTGCTTCAAGCATAATATCTGGTGTAGTACATAACAAATTCTCAGAATCACTTTCTTCATTTTCCGTCTTTACGTTCGCTTAAAATAACGTATTTATTAAAACACAGCAAAAAACCCGAAATATAACAAAAAAAATGTATAATCTATATTCTAGAATTTATTTAATTCGGTTATTCCAAGCATAGAAGTGTTTACTAGGGTCTTTGAATTTATTGGGTTTGAAAATCTAAAAGTGTCGTCTAACCTAAGATTTTTTATGATAGAAAAAAGGGTTTGACAAAAGTGGTAGGGAATTTTATGCAATTTTCTGGAATATTAAAAAAGTTTATATATTTTTGCAATTTTGAAATCTGCTCGTCAAGGCAATTAAAATGATGTAAAACTTTGTAGGCATATTTTTCCATTTGTATCGTTTTCCATTTTTTTTATATTATTTTTTTTTAACTTGATATTCTTGATCTCGTGATAAAGATAGGCAATCAATGCAATAACAGCAAATATTTGTTTTAACCAAGAGAATAACATAATATAATTCCAAAATATTTTGGAGCTTTTACAGGTTTTACTGATATTCAATTAAAAGCTCCTAACACTTTGGGGATTTTAATATGGTATTCTCTTGGTCAAAACAATTTTTTTTAACACGAGTTAAATAAATTTAATACAAAATTTTAAAACGGTATACATATTTAAAAAACAGAAAAGCATACAAACGGGAAAAGATACAAAGTTAATCGTTTTGATTGCCTTGACGAGCGGTTTTTAAAAATGCAAAAATATATAGGGTGTTCAATTAAAAAAACATAAGTTTGGTTTGCCACGCATTTGTGAATCACCCTATATAACATTTCTTACCACCACAGAAAACTGCATAAAATTCCTTTTAACTTTTGTCTAAAATCTTTTTTTCTAAAACAAAAATTAAAAAGTTGTGGTGTTAGTGGGATACTAAACTTAGCGTGGACACCCTGTAAAATAAGTAGGTATAAGAATATAGCAGTAATATCCAAATCAAGTAAGTATATGAGGGATTATAGTAGCAAAACTTTAAAATTACATTCTAACAAATTTAAAAAAAATCTATTATTTATTATCGAGCGTTCATTTAAATTTGACTTCACAGTAAGCTGTGATAGTGAAAACGTATGTCTGTGCTTAATTTAACGTAAACCACATGTAAACATTGTTGGTGGTTAAAATTTCCGGTAGCAGCCTTGTGCAGAATACGTCCATTATAAGTCAACTTTCCATCCCGTTTTAAAATATGACCAATATAAACGTTTTTCGTTGTTGAGCAACCGCTATACTAGCGCGGAAATTTGAATAATGGAATACGCACGCTATTTTCAGTCAAAGCTTTTACAGTTGATTGACATATTTATAAAGATTTCTCTTGGCTATAGGTTCTTCCCTGGAAAGCAAATGGCGCTGACGGCTAACAATATATTTTGCACTGTACTTTGTCTCTGAAAAGCGCATGGTGAGCCAAAAAATGTCAGACGCGACAGCCGTGAGCAGTCTTCATAAATACATCAGTCAAGGCTTTTACGTTTATAACTTTTACCTTGATGGTTTGACATTGACAGTTGTCAAAAGGTTAAATAGCACAATGCACAATATCGAAACCTATCATAAACACATACTAAGTAAGAAAAGATATAATTAGCTACATGCAAATTGCTAGTATATTTATTCCTCAAGTAATGACAAAATCTTTTCTAAAAATCTTTAAAATATCTTGCAAATATATAGAGATATTAAAATTAATTTGGATAAGAAATATAAATATAGGTAGGGAGCAACATTATGTGTTAGTTTCCTGATTTCCCTGCAACCAGTGGCAGAGGTAAGGAATTCAGAGACATTAATTCAACAAAAAATATGATACAGCCCTGTATAAAATTAGAGGTCAAATGCAAAATTTAATTTTGAACAAAAACCGTCTCAGCTTTTTTATATTTGTTACGTTTTCATGTCTAATTTTCCTTTTTCGATGAATTCTTCATATAGTAAAGAAAAAATTAAAAGTCAGCTCTGATTACTTTTTCATGATGGGAGCTGGAAATATGCTCTCTGAAAGCATTTAACATCTCGAACGGGGCCTATTATGTTCGTGTATCCCTACAAAATTGCAAAAATATTATTAGCGACTTTTTTATGCAAAATCTGACAACGCCATCTTATTTAGCATCCTTGGAAATGGTTAAGTACAAATTTTCATCAAAAAATAGTCAACGATAAAGTTTTTAGGACAGAGTGAATTTTACAAATACGTATATGGTACGCTTATATACTCGCTTACTAAAAACTTGATTAATTAACGGTTAGTATCGATTATCGACTAAATAAATAATATCATTTGTTTCATATTTCCTTAGCCTACTATACTTTAGTAATATTTTCAAAACTTAGTCTATGTAAAATTGACCTTGTTGTAAAAACTTTATCGCTAACAACTATTATTTTTAAGGATGCTAAATAAGATGACTGTCAGATTTTTGATAAAAAAGTCGCTAATAATATGATTTGCAATTTAAGGGGTATCAATATGACCCCCTTTTAGAGACTTGTGCAATGTGAAATACTTCCAGAGAGCATATTTCCACCTCCATACACGATGATGGAACACACTGTACATTATCTAAAAAAAACATTAATGAAAAAATTCAACATATGGGTTTTTCGTGGCATATTCCCTAAGGTACATCTAGCATACTATATATAAGTTTCTTCCTTTTCTCATTCTTATTCTTCTTCTATTGGACGAAATTAATTTCGGTACCTACCTATATTATAATCCTAGAAGTATAAAGGTAGCTAATTATTCCTCAAATAGTTTATGTTATTTATGTTTAGATTTTTTGAGCAGGAGCATCTATTTTTTTAATAGGCAACATAAGGAGAAACAAAATTTTGACTTTTTTATTTCCAACATCAATTCAGGTACACACTAATATATCAACAAAAAACAGACAGAATCAAATATTATAATGTAATGTTTTTCATTTCCACGTTTCCTTACACTTATTATCACAATTTTCTACAACGCTCGTTTTACGTAGGTATTACACCTTTTTTGCACTCTTATCAAAGTATACATTTTCAATGAACTCTCTGGAAACATTCAGTGTCTTAAGGAAAAACGGTTTGCACACCCTGTAACTAACCCCGTTGGCGTGCAAGTAATATTTGTTGTTCCAGATCCTAGCAAAGTTAGTGCCTTGCTTCTTTTTCCCGGCCATACTCCTCTTGGCGTGTTCCAGAATAAAATCCTGCTTGGCGGAATAGTTACTGCCCCAAAACGATTTGCAGATTCTGACCCTTTCAGACTGCGGAATTTTTTCCTCGCATTGGAACCAACAAGGTGTGCATGGAATCTTCTGTGGATTTTTGTACAAATTTGGTACATATTTGACATTCGAGTCTTCAATTTTATTATTAGTATTTCCTAAAATGGTGAGAGATCTCATTATTATACCTTATAATTGTATGCACCTATGCAGTGAACGATAAATCATTAACAACTACTGATTAACAAGATTTGTGTTTCTGGTACTATCAAACACGACTATCTATGGGAGTAGTTAAGTCCTTAATCATGAATTAATATACCTAATTGATTGAACATAACGAACGATTGAACATAATCCACAAAGCAAGAGTAGCACTAGCAACAGCAGTGTTATTTACTCCATCTCTTACGGCCATTTGTCTTCCTATAGGGGGCGATATTTAACTGATATTGGTTAAACTTTGCCAAATGTAAGATGATGAATCAAATATTTGGGTGTTGTTTTTGGTGATGGTAAAGCACTGCCTTTCAACCAACATATTATATCTACAGTAAACTAAGGATTCATTATTTTATCACAAATTGTAGATATTTTAGTAACGTTAAATTGTTCTTTGCATACGTAAGAGCAAAGCTTGAGCATGCCACTCTTCTGTGTGTGAAATCCTTTTTATAACTTATTAAAGCATGTAATTGATGATGTTCAACAATACAACAATACTTTGTAAGAACATTTGAGTTTGCAAGCTTGGTGAAGGTGTAATTTTGTTGGGTTTTAGATGCCATGGTAATAAGAAACATGGGTAGAACTCTCTCCACAAATTGACATTCAAAACCTACAAGTTCGAAGAGGTATTGGATTTATTTGTCAAAACATCTGGAAATTAAACAAATTAACATCATTAAAAATCTAATCTATAAATCCACTTCCATCATCCATCATCAATACAAACAAAAAATTCATCCAATCCTTAAGGTAAATAGTTATCCCAGACCTCGTTAACAAAATATACAAAAATCACAAACACCAGTATATAGAACATCTAGATTTTAGTTCATACATTCACAGATAGCACTGAAAAAAATCAAAACTAATACTTCGAATATCAAGTTAGCATTTTGCATTGTGCGATACATAAGATTTCTACTTTAAAAGATCGAATGCCTCTATCGTGGAATTCAAATGTGATCTTCACGGGAAAACTCTGACCGCCATTATTTCTCTAATTTTTGCAGATAGAGAAACAGTTGTATATAAATATTTTAAAGGTAGGCTTGTGGATTATATATGGTAAAAGTGTGATAAACATTTTTTTGTCTTTTATAAGATACACCCTGTATATTTTTGGAAGAGCGAATTTTTTTATTGCAACGATACCCACGAGTATATAATATGTTGATATTTGCTTTTCCTTTTAGCAATATATTATGTGGATTGACATTTACAAGAAAATCAATTGAAAGATCACAGTTATAGACATGAGATTAAGGCGGATTTTTGATAGCCATGAGAGATTGTTTAGTAAATCAAACTAATAACAAAATGGTAATAAATATTCAATATTCATCATTTTTACTATTTCATCTATCCAGGGAACAATTAAAAAAGTGATAGGAAGAAATCGTTAATATTTATTGCCATTTTGTTCTATTTTGATTTAATAAAGTAAGTATCTCTCAGAAATAATCTAGCATCTGCCTTAATTTCATGGCTAACTGCGATCTCTCAAATGATTTTTTTGTAAATTTAAGTCCACATATCTTGCTAAAATGAAAAGCAAATATCAACATGTTATATCGTTGCAATTAGAAAAATTAGCTCTTTCAAAATATCTACAAATATACAGGGAGTTTTATAAAAAAATAATTTCTACCTGCAAAAATTAGAGAAATAATAGGGGGGGTAGAAGTTTTCGCGTGAAGACTGTACCTACAAGATAAACTGCAACGGCTGTGAGTCATGTTATATTGGAATTAGCAAACGATTTTTAAAAGCGCACGACCGAAAAAGGGTGGAAATTTCTACATTTATTTTTATCTCAGTGGGGTGGGGGCATTTTAGGGCAAAATACCTATATGATAAAAAAATATTCATCTTGAATTATTGAATACCGATCGGTGAAGTGAAAGTTTCAAAGAAAAAGAGGTTTTTTGTTGTTTTCATATTAGCGAAAATGCATGAATAATCGAATACCAAATAATCAAAATACAAGGGTGTCCACTTAAAAATCTACGGAAGAGTAGAAGGGCCACACCATTTTTATTTAATTTTATTGAACTCGAAATTCCGACTTTGTCCAACTTTAAAGTCGAAATTCTGCCGTTAAGTAAAAATTCCGGCTTTGAATCCGAAATTTCAACTTTAAAAGTCGAAATTCGACTTTGAACTCAAAATTCCAACTTTGAACTTTTACTTCGAAAGCCGAAGTCTGACTTTAAAAGTCAAAATCCGACTTTGAACTAGAAATTCCGACTTTGTTTGAAGTTTCGACTTTGAAGTTCGACTTTGAAAGTCAGACTTCGATTTTTATAGTAAAAATTTCCACTTTGAAAGTTGGACTTCGGCTTTCAAAGTCGAAGTTCAAAGTCGGAATTTTGAGTTGAAAGTCGGAATTTAGAATTCAATAAAAATAAAATAATGCTGTGGCCTTTCTACGCTTCTAACAAATTCTAACAAAAATTTTCAAAACAACCCCCATCTCTCAAATAATTTTTAAAGAAGTCGTTGAGAAAATTTTTCACGTGTTCTGTCTGTGTATCTAGAGGTGGACGAATTTTCTTTTTATAACTACTGTACCTCAACACATCATTATGACAAGAACTTCCTGTAAACAGGGAAAAACTGTTTTTTTATAGTTCCTTACTTGTGCATTACGACCCAAAAACCTCTATATATGCAAAATGGACTCCCACATTAGCCATTTAAAGCCCATCGAAGCTGTATAAAAGGGGTTGCGCCCTGTTTTTGTTTATTTAAGCTTTATTGAATTTTTACTCAAAAATATTTTATTAATTGCTGCGTTCCTCTGACGTTTCCCTCTATTTACAAACGGTAGTTTTGTATGTATTTATTTAATAATTTATTTACTAAATTATTTATTATGTAACATTTTACTCGATTCTCGATGTTTGCTTCTTGACTAATCATATACAGCAAATTCTATGGAAGAAACTATTATTACAACCCCCCTGCAACCCTCCATAAACTTTGTGTAACCATTTTATAGTAACCTGAACCAAATATTTGCACAATCAGCAAAATTTAGGCCCACTTTTACCTAGGAGCCCATATCTCCCTTAATCCGAACCTGTGCGTGCACAAAAAAAAACAAGGATTCCATAATTTTACGAGTACAACATTGCTGTATATAGGATGGCAGTAAGATGCAGGCAACATTAACACTGCAGAAGCATATTTATAAGCATTAAGCAAAGGTGTCGCATCACAACCGACTTTAGTAGGTATGTAGCTGCAATCAACTGGTTAGGGTAAAAAAAATACAAGGTGAAAATACAATAAAAAAATAAAATTTTTATGTGCTTAAACACATCAAAATGGATAAACAACAAGACAAAGGTCACTTTTTAGTTTCGATATACAACTGATTGGCGTGAACTAAAAAATAATAACGCAATATAGCGACTTGACCAACTGCTGTTAGCCGACTACAAATCTTAAAGCGTTGACTGAAGAGTGAATCCTGAAGAATCCTCACCAAACGCTTAAAGTGAGTGAGATAAGTAATTCCTAAATAATGAACTACCGACTCGTTAAACTATTCGATCGAAAAAGTCAACTCATTTTTATTTTCACGTTTTGACGGCACCACTTTTGGTAAATCGTAAAATGCCTATAAATAATCAGTCACAACATGATACATATTCTTCTGTTCTTGTTTTGCCGGCATTTTATCAATTGGCCTGAATTGGTGTAGTCATAACGAAAAATGCATTTGTATGCTCACGTTTTGAAGGCTTTTTAAAAAATGCCTTGGAAGTTTATAAAAAGCCTACATTTGCATTATGCCTACGACATACGAGACCAGAATCATATCATTTGGCCCAGCAAATATTTTATTTTTTTATTTTATTTTAGACACTATTATTAAAAAACAAAAGAAAACTCTATTAAATTAAACTATTATTATTGTAATTTGAGACATTTTTATAAAAAAAAAAATACAAAGATTATAATTAGAAAACTAGATATATGCTTAGGACACGGATGGGCCAAATGATATGATTCTGGTCTCGTATATATAATAACATAATTTCATCAATATTTCATAATATAAAGGTATTTATAATATATATTATCTAAACTATATTAATTTTGTAATTTCAAATAACTTTTCAATTTATTTTTAAATTTTTTGAAACTCGTTTCATCTTTAATGTCATTATTCAATTTATTATATTCTAGTATGCCTTTTTGAAATATGGATTTATAACTTACATTTTTAATTGAGTTTTGCAAATGGAAATTATTTATAAATCTTGTTGAATGTCCATGGTGATCAAAATTATTTGTAATAAATTCTTTTAAACATGCCGGAAGTAAATTATTCGTAATTTTAAATATAAAAATGAACGTCAAATAGTTAATAAAATTTCGCACATTAAGCCATTTTAATTTTTGTAACATTTAATTTATTTTTACGTACTTATCTAAATTTAAAATTGTCCTCATAGCACGATTTTGTAAAATTTGCAATTTTGTAAATACCCAATCATCAGCTCTAAACAAGATGGTGGAACAATATAAAAAATGGGGAAGTACTATTGTGTTATAAACAAGTTTTTTTGAAAATAAACTTAAATTATGACTTACCCATTTCAAATATCCAACTTTGGATGCTACTTTACACAATTTTTCATGCTGCATGTCAAACTTAAATTTGACATCAATTGTGTACTTTTTAGTATTTTTTGATTCCCATGTGACGAGGTGGTAAATAAATTTGCGGTCGCCATGTTGAGTTTAGTATGACATATGACATCACTCACTTTGTCGTTTTTTTTTTCTTTCATTTTTGATATCCATATCAAGGTTGTTATAAAAGAAACAAGGTAACTTAGAGCGGTTGCCATTTTGAACAAATAACAATATTGGGTTTGTTCTAGAACAAACTGGTTCAGAACTATTGTTGGAGTATACTAGATTTTAGTGTCACCAGCACTAAAGCCTATTGAAGCCTAATTATTTAAATAAGAAAATACTCGGATAATAGTGTACGTTTGATTCAGAAATGTTGCACATTGTATTCTTCTGTGACGGCTTGTTTTAAATTATTATTTACTAATAGAATCTATCGGGGCATAGCTGCCCAAATAAAACAATACTTTACAAGTTTGTCCTTATTTTCTTGACTGTAAGTCTCGTTTCAAGTTCTTTTTACTAGCATTCTTTAAATTTCCGCTAGGTACTTAAAATACCGGCAAAGTCATAAAAAATTATGTGTTTGTTAAATTATTCCTGTGCGTGCATGAAGAAAGCAATAACCATCAGTTTGTGGGATAGCAAACCTACCAACAGGGATATTTTCAAAGGTACCTACCTAATTTTTGTTTCACTCTGAAATTAGACAACATCGCGCAGTTCCAACGTTGTTCCCCTCCATTGCCTAAGGAGAGGTAAGGGCTCCTCTCTAAGCGCTTCTAGCGAGAATCCAGCTGTGTTCATGAAGCACGGACAACGATTGTCAACATTTTCTAAACATCGAGTAAAAATTTTTTTGTGTTTTTTTACTTATGGGGCTCCCCGATTATGTGGTTAAAATTAATGTACTGATGACCGCTACACCTTGTACCGGCAAACCAACAGCGCGAGCGGTCGGCTCATGAATAGGTAACCCTTTTAAATTATTTTCCCTGATAAAAAGTACATAACGTGTCCCTCGGCAAGTCGGCACTGAAGTTTCTTTCTATAATCAATCAATCAAATATGCTTTATTGTCATAAGTATAAACTTGTTGACAAAGCTGGGCTTAAGAAAAAAACACAAATACACCAATCATACATATAAAATACAATATATATATATATATATATATATATATATATATATATATATATATATATATATATATATATATATATATAAGAAAAGGTGATAATGGGCAAACACTCAAAGTTAACAAAAAGAAAAAACTAGTAACCGCATACACGTGTTTCATGCTATTTGGCAATCATCAGTACGGTGTAACATTAACCAAATCAAAAGATAGGCATGATTTGGGAAGCAACAAATGAAGTCCAGGCAGGAGCCAACAGCACATTTGCAGCTTCAGTCAGCACATCCCCTATTTTGGGGCTTGTACTAACATCGCCACGGAGGCTGCTAAAGCGACCTGCGTGGAAATCTTCATAACCCAAGATACAATGACAATAAGGATGTAAGATTAGCGAGTGTAAATGTAACAATTACAAGAAAAGGTGATAATGGGCAAACACTCAAAGTTAACAAAAAGAAAAAACTAGTAACCGCATACACGTGTTTCATGCTAGTTGGCAATCATCAGTACAGTGTAACATTAACCAAATCAAAAGATAGGCATGATTTGGGAAGCAACAATTATCATTATCACACAGCCCATTATCACCTTTTCTTGTAATTGTTACATTTACACTCGCTAATCTTACATCCTTATTGTCATTGTATCTTGGGTTATGAAGATTTCCACGCAGGTCGCTTTAGCAGCCTCCGTGGCGATGTTAGTACAAGCCCCAAAATAGGGGATGTGCTGACTGAAGCTGCAAATGTGCTGTTGGCTCCTGCCTGGACTTCATTTGTTGCTTCCCAAATCATGCCTATCTTTTGATTTGGTTAATGTTACACCGTACTGATGATTGCCAAATAGCATGAAACACGTGTATGCGGTTACTAGTTTTTTCTTTTTGTTAACTTTGAGTGTTTGCCCATTATCACCTTTTCTTGTAATTGTTACATTTACACTCGCTAATCTTACATCCTTATTGTCATTGTATCTTGGGTTATGAAGATTTCCACGCAGGTCGCTTTAGCAGCCTCCGTGGCGATGTTAGTACAAGCCCCAAAATAGGGGATGTGCTGACTGAAGCTGCAAATGTGCTGTTGGCTCCTGCCTGGACTTCATTTGTTGCTTCCCAAATCATGCCTATCTTTTGATTTGGTTAATGTTACACCGTACTGATGATTGCCAAATAGCATGAAACACGTGTATGCGGTTACTAGTTTTTTCTTTTTGTTAACTTTGAGTGTTTGCCCATTATCACCTTTTCTTGTAATTGTTACATTTACACTCGCTAATCTTACATCCTTATATATATATATATATATATATATATAAAAGGAAAATAAACAGCAAGTCAAAGTCGTCAAAAGTTAGAATTTAAAGTGAATCGGAGAAATACTCGTCAAGGTCATAATATGCCTTGTCCGCCAACAGACTCTTCACCATTCCCTTGAATCTTTTTTCGCAAGTTAGCGTTCTTATATGAAGGGGCAAGTAATTGAACATCTTTCTGGAAGTATATACTACCGACTTTTTTATTAGACTAGATGAAGGAATCGGCATGCCAATGTGACCATTTTGTCTCGTAATGCAACGGGGGTAACTGATATTTCTGGGTAAAGCAGTTCGAAATTTTTTGAACATGAGACACACTGTTTCGAGTATGAATATACAAGTAAGAGTTAGGAATTTGTGGGACTTAAATAAAGGACGACAGGAATCTCGGTGTCCAGCTCCTCAGATACAACGCAGAGCCCTCTTCTGTAGTACAAAAACAGAGTTCAGCAGCACCACTCCACAATTTCCCCAAAAGCAAATGCCATACCGTAAATGTGACTCTATAAGTGCAAAATATGCCTCTCTTCTGGCGGTCATGCCCAAATTCGCAGAAATAGCTCTCAAAGCATAGCCGCCTCGGGCTAGTTTATTGCACAGTTTCAGAATATGCTCCTTAAAATTCAATCTGCCATCAATGTACAGACCTAAGAATTTGGAACATGGTGCCGGATTAATAATTTTCTGCTCAATTGCTACCTGTCCAATTGTACACTTAAACGTTAGCATGTTAGTTTTTTTAATGTTAAATCACAATAAATTTGAATCACACCACTTTTTCACCTCATTAATATCATAATCAACTGTCTCACACAACCGATCTGGATCCTCATTCAGCCACAGAATTGAGGTATCATCTGCATATAAAGTAATTTTGCCCTGAATATCAAGAGAGGCCAGGTCATTCACATAAACCAAGAACAGTAAAGGTCCCAAGACCGAGCCCTGCGGGACGCCACACCTGACATCCGCCGCCCTCGACTTCCTCCCATTAACAGAAACAACCTGGTTACGCTCCGTCAGATAAGATTGAAACCATTTCAGAGATACACCCCTGAAACCGTAATGCTCTAACTTCTTCAGTAACACTTTGTGGTCAACACAGTCAAATGCCTTAGACAAGTCATAGAAGACCGCCGCAGCCACCTTACCCTCATTTATACCCAAATAAAGTTGCTCAAGCAATGAGTATATTGCATCCCCTGTGCACTTATTACTTTGAAATCCAAACTGAGATGAAACCAGTATGCTGTTACTAGCTAGAAAAGATAAGACCCTTACTTTGACTAGTTTTTCGACAATTTTTGAAAGGGTAGGTAATAATGATATAGGCCGAAACTTTGCCGGATCCCCGTGATCGCCCCCCTTATGAACAGGGATAACGACACCCGATTTAAGACAGGCAGGAAATACACCATCAACAAATGACCTATTAATAACCTCTGCCAACACTTCAAGGACTAGGGGAGGAAGACTACTGAATATTTTTACAGACATGCTATCCCAGCCAGAAGCGTTCTTGTTATTTATCTCAATAAAAACTCTCTTTACTTCGACGGCATCTGTGGGAGCAAGGAAAAATGTATCATTCACAAGATATTTTGTCACATACACAAGGGGGTCATCAGACACTGGAATATCTTTAGACAATTTAGATGCAACTGAGCAGTAGAACTCATTGAGAACATCAACCGAAGGAGATGAGTCAGTAACCTTAACCGTATTTAAACATCTCAGATCATTTATTATAGACCAACATTCTCTCTGTATGTTTCCCGACTCCAATATTCTGCTATTATAAAACAGTTGTTTTGCAGACCTCACAGAATTTCTATAAATCCTTTTATAGGTATTGAAATACGAGAGGAAAAAACTGTCCGGTGCAACAAATTTTCTGATATAATGTAGAGAGCACAAGTTTTTGGAGGATACTTTAAGGCCCTTAGTTACCCAAGGTTTCTGAAATTTATTTTTTAGTAATCTGCAAGGAAATGCCTTGCCAAAAATATCATACAGGCGAGCATGAAACATATCAAGGGGATCACTATAACCGAGAATGCCATGCCAATCGAAGCCTTCACATGTGGTTTATTGGCCTCGACCTTATATCTAGGCCTCTGCAACTAAATTCTACATTCGTTATAAAAAGTTAAACTTCGGTGCCTTGGAATACAAATAACTATGGTTCTAGCACTTCAGTACATACCTTTATAGGACCCAGAATAATCGCCTTCAGGTGACGCCAATATCTGTCTGGCCTACTAAACAACCAGTGGTGTTTAATCAGCGCAAAATTATATGTATACTATTTCGATTGAAACTAAAAGTAAAATAGATAAGTACTTTATTTGGAGCAATATCACAACCTCTTTTTAATCTTCTTTTGGCGGCACAAGGAAAGTTCATAATTACTTTTCCACTTGGCATCTTCAGCCAACTCCGGCCAGTTTTCCTTCGACAGGAGATCTAAAAATACCACCTATTTTATTTATCAAAAAATGTACAAGTTCTGTATTAATTGAAATAAAATGCCAAGAACATCATATTTACGTAAAACAAAAAATATAATCACATACCAATCAACCAAAATAATTATTATTTAACATTATCATTTGTCGAAAATCACGAGGAATATAATACATTTAGTCATTAATATAAATTAAACTACAAGTATTCATTTACAACATTATCTAACCTCTTTGACTTGGAAATAATAATTTTCACATATTGCTTAGGTAAATTAGTTTTATCCCCGTTAAAAGTAGGTCCGTGGATGTGTTCCATAGCTCTAAAATGAATTACATTTCCATATGAAATCAACCTAGCTTTACATCTAATTTTTTCTTTCATTCGGCAACACCACATCGTCCTATTTGGTGTGTGGCGTTCAGTTCTGTACTCAAAATTTTGATGTACCATTATTGGATATTTGTTGCCTGGAGTGAAGTACACCAACTCTACAATACGATTCTTGGTCAGTGTAAACTCAGACAACTAAACATGATAACTAAATTTTAGTCTAGAAATTTGAAAATAACGAATAAATTATAAGACTGGGAAATATTACCTACCCGATTTTTTTTAAAGAAAAATTACGTCCAATTACATATATTTTGGTAAGTTATTTGGGATTATCTTTTTCTTTCAAAAAGATAAAAAATTACCAAATATCAAATTTGGTCACGTGACTTTCGACTTTTAAAAAATCAAATCGCCATAAATGGACTTTTTGTTAAAATTTCAAACATTTTACTTAAAAAGTTCTTTTTTTTTAATTCTATATAAGTTTACCAAATGTTAGCACACTTAAAAGATTAAGTTGTTTGCAATTTTTTTGCCATTGCTACCTGTTAATGATAATACTGCCCCCATGAGGGCAGTGGCGCACCCAGGGGGGAGCGAGGAGCGACCAAGGCCCCCCACAATCCCCTAGCCTCTAGTTTACTAGTTTACCTCGCAAATTTGCACTAGCCGGATGTTTTTGATACATTTTCTTAAGATCTCAAAAAAAATTGTCCTGAGGCGCATTTTAGCAAACAAGCAAATTTATTTTTTTATACCCGCTCCTAAAAAAACAATAATTGTGTTAATACTTTTGTCTTTTCTATAAAGTAAAAAAAAAGTAGGTAGGTACTTACTTTTTAGTCACAATGATTATGAGATCATTAACAAAGAAAAAATTACCACGAACTAACGTAATGTGCTCATTTCGATTTGTTTTTTTTTTTAATTAAACTGCCCAACTTTAAAAATTTGTAAAATGTTCACCTCTTAAAGTCTTGCTACTGACCCTAAACATATCCGAAATTATTTGACTTCGCCTCCCCCAGCAAGTAGTAAGTCCCGATTTAAACAATTTTTTTTTGAAAAATTGCAATATAAATAGCACCAAAATTCAACAATAAAAGCATTTTAAATTTGAAATGACTGCCATATTTTCAGTTACAACAAATGCAACCAACACATTGACATTCAGGGATTTAAAAAAATTACATATTTAGTTTTGTTACTTTGGTTCTTAAACAAAAGTGCAGTAACTCAAAGGGGTCGAAGAACATGCACAACTATGTTTATTTTGTTTAGTTATAAACTGTTAAAGATATTCAAATCAAATTTGGCAGACGAGATGTATGTAGGGACAAAACAATGCGTGATACCAGGTTTCTGAATTAATCCGTGGCGGAATACGGGTAATCGGTACAAATAATTAGATAAAAAATTTAGTAGAGGCCTGAACAAAATAAAAAAGAATATCATTTTTAGCAGAGATTTCAATTTCAAACAAAAATTGCCTCTTGACATTTTTTCGTATATGTCACCGTTTCACCGAAATTTTTTGCATCAATTTTTGCGACAAAATAATAATTAGTAAAATAATATTGCCTAAAAGTTTGACCAAAAACAGGAAAAGGTATTGCTGGACATGCAAATTACTTGCTTTTTATAAAAAATCATTTCAGAAATTTGTCCAGTGGGGTAGAAATAAACAGGCGTGGGATTAATTTTCAGATAAATTAATTTATCTAAATAATTTAATATGTTGTGGCGTAGGGGAAGTCCGGGCAGCATAATTTTAAGTAACCGACAATCCGTCCATTCGGTTTTTCCGATGCGAGCCGATTGATGTGGAGCCAGTAGCGGCTCGTAAGTATTTAAACAGGTGGGGCCATTTTAAAAATCAATGTGCACTAAACCGGTGTGAAGTTAGCAGCCGATTTTTGACAGCAAAAAATTTTCCTCGCCCATCTTTATTTCTATAGATTTATTTTGACAAAAATACGGTGTAAAGGGTAATTACTATCCTTTTTTAAAACCTTCTAAGGAGATTAAATTGGAAAATGAAGAACTCTTGATCAAAATATAAATGGTAAAATTTTAGGTTGCCAGAAAATTGGCTGCTAAAAGATTTTTTATCTAATGTTTTTCCATGGCAACCTTGATTAAATATAAAGATCGTATTTATCTGCAATTTGGAATATCATGCGAATGCTTAAAGCAAACATATAACATATTTATATTGTTGGAATCGGAAAAATGCGCGCCATTCAAAAATCCACAAATATACAGGGTGTTCCATTAAAAAAGTAAGTTTATATTTTTTCATAAATTTGCGACGCTCATTTGTTTTATTTAGTAACAGATCCTAGCGGTTCAAAAAAAAAACCCTACAACTTTCATTTAAGTAATTTTTTCTAACTCGAAAAATAAAGGGTCTAGGGATGGGTAAAAATATACGGGAACACCCTGTACACTGCAAACAATTTCAAAAATTGGATTCATTCTTTCTCTTAAAAATATGTGTTTTAAGTTTCAAATACGTGTAAACTGGTCCAGCTTAAGGTGGCTAAATTTGACAGGAAATTAGTAGTTTTCATCTAACTTTAAGGCACTGAAGATAAACTTTTTATGACGAATGTGGAATTTAGTTGTCGAGGCCTGCAAGGCCGAGGCAACTAAATCCCATACGTAGGTCCATTATGGTAAAAAGTCAATAATAATTATTGACAAGGGACACATTATTTGTTTGTGTGAAATCGGAAAACAAGGAGTTGCATTATGGAAAAAGCGGAGTAGCTATGCAGCATAAACAATTTTCGGTTAGATTTCTAGAAAAGTTCCACAAAGTTCCACCCTAAAACAACCCAAAATGAATTTGTGTTGTTTTATATTTTCTTGCAATTTTTGAATATCTACCAATTTGTAGTTAGTGGGATTCTTTTCGTAAAATTTTATTATTTTAAATGCTGGTTAATAAAACAAATCCTTCTACTACATAAAAACATGCACAGGCCCCTCAAAAAAATATAATTTAAAGAGCTCAGTCACCCATCCATGTGATTACCTATTTAGCCGTTGCTGCATTTTCCGTATTTTTATTTTTGTCTTGCTAGATCGACCCAATAGACCACTACGTGCCGGATCCGCGGCGAGTGCCCTCAGGCTAAATTTCGATTGTAGTACAGAATATGATCGTTGTTCAAACCGACCGAACTGCTCATACTGAAAGATTTCCTGTAGGATATGGGGTTGAAAAGCTAAGTCATTATTTATTGGCTGGGTTTTGACTATCTGGTCACTTTTAACGGATAACGGGCCTATCTAACATTTGGTCGTTAATGTAGCAATAAAGGCACAATAACGACTTACATTAGTTCCAATTTCTGAGCTTTAATGCCGATTTAAAAATAGTAATTTTTTATCAAACTCCAAATTTTCAAAAAGTTAAGTAACATTTGAATTATTCGAGGAACCTAGTATGACTACTCAGTCGATTATTATGTATTTCGGATCTGGTACTCAGATGCTAGTGGGTTTCTTATTTAAAATTGTGTTACTTATTCTGTTATAATAACTATCATTTCTTGAATGTTGAATTGAATGTGTTGCCTAGATCTTAGATGCTATTATTATATTATCAGATACCAAAACAATATAGGTATAATCTATAGAATAAATTTTAGTTCCATAAAGGCCCTAGCTTTTTTGTAAATCTGTTTGGGGACAGGCAATTTATATTTTTTCCATAATAATAATTGCAAATAGACAAAAAACAATATAATTAAAAAATTGTTATCACAAAGTAAGTATTCTAATGCAATGACTATACTAAAATCAAGTAACTCGTATGCCTGGCATAAATAAAAGCACGTGATCGAAGTCGTTCCACGAAATAAGGCCAATAGACCATAAAATATCAGCGTGTCTGGCAACAGGGAAGTACTCGATCGCAAAAGCGTATTTATGCGGTTTTATCTTGTTGTTGTTTTCAACTATTTAGACACTGCCACAAATAATTTTATTGATGTTTTGACGTAAACAATTGTAAAAGTATAAATAAAGGTCATGCCTCAGGTGCGGCTCTGGTGAAAATCTCAATGCACATGTTCTTGTTTACATCAGGCATAAGAGTTATTTGATTTTAGTATAGTTGTTATACTCGTTGTTCAATAAGATTGTGGGTATTATTAAGCCTATCTAAAATGATTTATGTAGTCTGGGATTCATTTTCTTCTCATGCAAGCTTAACTTCGTGATATAACGTTTGACTAGTAAAATTTTCGTTTAAACTAAATTTGGCACCTGTACCTACAGGGTGTTCCAAGCCAACAAGTAGGTACTCTAAGAGGTGGAAAACTTCATATAAACTTGTGCCCTAAAATGCTTATAGTCCGGCAGCCACGGGGGTACACCCAAAAATATGGGACGAAGTTTTTTTCAAAACGGATTTTACATCTCTAGGACTCCTAGTTTTGATATCCAAGTGATGACAAACTGTCATCCTTGAGCAATTTGAGATACAGGGTATCCTTTTAATACGTACCATGTGATCACGTATATTTTTACACCCCTTTATTTTATCTATTTTAGAGGTTAGTTGTAGAAGCCAAAGCAAGCTTTTTTCAGCGTTTATTTATTTTTATACAGAGTGTTCAGAAAAGCGGTGCCAAACCAAACTTTTGTTTCTTTAAATCGAATACCCTTTATATCTTTAGATACTGGAAATCTGCTCATTGTCACAATTTCAATGATGTATACACATGTAATAATATGTTTGTTTCAAGCGTTTGTAAAGTATTCGACCTTGAAAGTTTCAATTTTGTACTTTTGATGTTTATTTTTCGAAAATGAACCTGGCGGGTATCGTTTTTATTTTTTAATTAATTTATTAAAACAGTTATAAAAAAACGAAAGACAACTTTTTCTGCTCTACATGCTTTTTATAGGCATTTTAATATACAGGGTGCGATGACAGATTCCTCTCGAGAAATTATGAAGATTTAGTGAAGCGGCTCCACGTGGAGCTACGATCCCTCAAAGGGGCTCCACGAAGGCACTTTTTCTTAACTTCAGGACAGTTTAACTGATCGCCCTCAAATTTTGTACACACTATACACTCAATAATACCCACTAACCACCTTTAAATGGACCCCCTGGTATACAAAGTGTCTGTTTTTTAGGTGACTCTTTACTATTCATTGTAACAGCAACCCATCCGTAAATGAACATCAGCAGCCCAGGTATCATTCTGTTCCACACATGTTTGTAAAATAGGTAGCTTCCTTCATTGCTTTTTCGTATCCTTGTCTTCCACGACTCTGAACGATCACCATCGTTGAAGATTTTTTTATTTTTTCGAAATCGCACTTTTGTCCACAGTACAAACCTGCTTGATCTCTAAAATTAAAGTTTGTCACTTCTGAACGCGGCGCCGCTGTATTTTTACAGTTGGAGTTCCAGAATTGGTAACAATATTTTCCGGAGATAAACATCTTTTTAAGTGGCTTTTGGAAATATATGTGGATACGCAACTTCTATGACAAAATTTAAAAAATCCTTACTAGCAGTGAGTGGTCGTTTCTTCCAATTCTCTAAACATGTTGTCCTGGTAAACTTCACTACAATTTAAATTGTTTTTATACACTGACTACCATAGCAACTGAAAGACTCATTTTTTTCACAATCATATTTTCACTCAAAAAAGCACTTCTTATCACTCATGTCTGATAACCACAAGACACGATAAGGCTGTTTTAATACGTTTTTGAGAATTGATGAAATTCCAAATCATAGTTAAGTACGTTAATTCCCAAATAAACAACTAGACGCGAGCTGTTTTCCAAGGCCTCCAACTACTTCTTTTAAATCTGCATTGCACAATGACACTCACAGTTTGCTGTGGCAACCCGTGCACAATGACATTCCCGCACCGGTTGCTAAAATCATATTATACACAATGACTTACATTTCTCAATTAAAAAGAACATACAATGCTATGAGGCAATTTCTTTAGAGTCTTAGAAAAAGCGCGTTTTTTGTTTCTTAATATAAATATAATAAATTAAAAAAGCATTCTTCAATTAAAATATAGTAAACGCAAACTGAGAAGGTGAGTTTTGGAAAGGGGATGAGGGACTAGTAATATAATAATACAGTAAATAAATGTTTAACAACCAATAAAAGGGTTTTATACATAGGCCTAATTGCTATTAGTCCTTCCCCATAATTCTCATCTCATTTCTGGATATTATAATATACCGAGTAGCGAATGCCATTAAATTAAGTACATTAAATTACACTAAAGTAAAAAATCGTAATTTCTTTATTGTAGTAATGCCCATATTGGTGGCGAAGTGTACCTATAATTACACACAATTAGGAAAAATTACGTAATTTAATGTACAACTTTGAGTTTAGACAAAATGCTCATTTGGCTGCAGAGTGGACAGAGCATCAAATTTAAGACGCCCTGTACCTGTCATGTAGCTTTATTTCTAAACATACCCATTTTTATAATTTTATTAGTTTTTTAACTTAGATACGAAATGTTCTAATACAGAGAAATTCATGAATATTTTAAATTCATAACACATGTTTTTAAAACACCTTGTATATTAATGATAACTGTAACGTAAATAATTTATACAATAATATAATAATAACAACAATTTTACAGCTAAATAGTAAAATTTAGAGTAGAAATTCCATGTATTATCTAACATTTACTGTCTAATATGTGAGATACCCTGTATATCAAATTGCTCAATGACGCCAGCATGTCATCAGTCGGATATGGTTAATAGACATAAAAATCTGCAAGAATCCGTTAAAAAAATAACTTCGTCCCAAATTTCGCACTTCAGGCAAAAAAACCGGTTCCGCTGCCGGACTATAGTCCTCGATGTTCAGGATGTTAAAGTTGTACTCTCAAGATGGTTTTCTTTTAATATTTTCGAAACGTTTAAAGATATGAAAGTTCGAAAGAATCGAAATTGTACTTAAAAAACACTAAATGTCAAATTAATATCACAGGTTACTAGATTTAATTAAACTGCCATAGATAAACATGTGAAATGCAATGAATGCATATTAAAAAATGATTTTTCCTGCTCCCTCCCCCGTAAGTTCACTTTACATACTCGCCAACAGGCCCGAAAGCGAAAGTCAAATGTTCGAGGTGCCCTGTTATTTTGGTTGCTAGCTGCGAAAGTGGTTGCTAGGTACAAAAAGTATTGCTTAGCAACCCTTACGCAGCAAGGACCTTAAAAACATTAATAAAATATATGTCGAAACGCTAATCTTGCGTCAATTTTAATAGGCTACACAACAATAGTTTTACAAACTGGTTTTAATCATAAAGAACACGAATTATACCAAATAAAAATTAATAATTTAAGTGTTTCTCTGGCGTCAAATAAGAGCCGCATAACAGAACAAATTTGACAAGCACCGCGCTACCGGTGGGGTAAGAGTACGCGATTAGTAATTCGTAGATCCATGGTTCAAATCCCATAGAAAGTTTAACATTTTTTATTTATTTTTTATTATCGCTGCATTCTGCCTCTTATATTTATCACTGATTATCATTTTTAGTAATTGAACAAAGGTTATTTTGAAGATCATTATTACTCACAATCTACTCCATTTGTATTTGGAGCTTTATTCAAAGTACCTATAACTTGAAATTTTCGGTAGCAGGAAAAATGTAATACATTGCATGATGCGTAAGCTCTTTTTTGGCCTCGGAGGTACTTTTAATGACCGAGGCAACGCTCGCAGTAACAACCTCCTCGCGTTAACAACCTCCTCGGCCAAAAAAGTGCACTTACGCATCTGGCAATGTAAATAACTATTATTCAAAAAACGTCGCATCTCAATGTCCTGACACTAAAATCCGTTTTTGTGCAGAAAACAAAAGTTTGTACTCAAATATTGAAAAAAATAGCCTCTAAAAAATATATTTTTTTATTTTTCTATTTCAGTATCTTTAACTTTAAACATTTAGAAAATACTAAAGGATTTTTATAATTATTTTTTATTACTAACATATGTTTCGATCAATACATACAATACAAAAATTTTAAAATGTTGTATAGTATTGTAATAATTTTAGTATGTTTATTTTTAGCACCTTCTAATTATTTTTTAAAAAAATGTTTTGCTCTGATGAAGATCATTGTATTGATCGAAACACATGTTAGTAATACCTCAGAAAAATGGAAAAATAAAAAAATAATAAATAAAAATTTTATATGGTAATAACACAGGAGTACATGATTTAAATGGTTGACACCCAGAAACAGAAATATACAGGGTGAGTTTTTTCGATGCCCACTGTGAGGATCTCGGAAACTAGCAGAGCTAGAACAAAGGTTAAATGGGGAAAGAATTGCAGTTTTGAATGCTCAATCTAATGCCCCTTTTGGATTTTTAAAAAAGTTCACGGCTCACTAGGTATTTTGAAAAAAGTGATTTTTTGCTATTTCTTCAGATCTCTGTAGACTGTAGCTCCGTTATTTCTGATTATACAGAAAAACTGTAGAGACAAAAATTGTAGATAATTTTGGGCTTAATAAGATAATCTAATCAAATTTTTTATGTTGTTTGTGATTTTTGAGATATGACATAAACTTGTGTTTTTTTAAATGTAAATCATAGTTGGCTGTGGCTTTATAAAATCGGCCACTTTTTGAGCTTTCCAAAGAAATAATACTCGGCATATAGACCTTCAGACAGTGACAGATTTTCCTTACTGATTTTCTCATTTATGCCTTGGAGAGGGTTGAAAGGTAAATCGATGCTGAATCGGAAAATAGTAATTTTAAGTTTGGCCCCCGGGGAAAACATGGAAAATTCGATTTTTCAAAACAGAAAAAAAGGTTCTAATTCTCACTTATGCCATGTTCACCGTATGATTTCTTATACTATTCCGACCTAGAAAATCCAAAGGCATAAGTGTAGCGTGTGGAAAAAGGGTTGAATTAAGGGTTTGGCAGATCACACAAAAAAATGACTTGTTTTACTGACTCCGTCAGTTATGCCGTTCGGAATAGTGAAAACTTATATCCTCACTAGCCCAAAAATTGATTGGCAGAAGTGACGTGCGGGGAAAAATGCACTTTTGGGTCGGAAAATAAGTCGGAAATTTTTTTTTTTTCGTCAACTGATTTTGTCAGGGATAAAATGAATTGCAATAAAACTTTCTATAGTTTCAGAGGCATAGTGCAGAAATCAGTTGACGAAAAAAAAATTTTTTTCCGACTTATTTTCCGACCCAAAAGTGCATTTTTCCCCACGCGTCACTTCTGCCAATCAATTTTTGGGCTAGTGAGGATATAAGTTTTCACCATTTCGAAAGGCATAACTGACGGAGTCAGTAAACCAAGTCATTTTTTTGTGTGATCTGCCAAACTCTTAATTCAACCCTTTTTCCACACGCTACACTTATGCCTTTGGGTTTTCGAGGTCGGAATAAAATAAGAAATCATACGGTGAACATGGCATAAGTGAGAATTAGTACCTTTTTTCTGTTTTGAAAAATCGAATTTTCCATATGTGGCCAAACTTAAATAAAACTAAAAATTACTATTTTCCGACTCAGCATCGATTTACCTTTCAACCCTCTCCAAGGCATAAATGAGAAAATCAGTAAGGAAGATCTGTCACTGTCTGACGGTCTAATAGTTATTACAAAAAATAAAAGAGCTATGGCTAATTTTCTGTTTTTTTTTTTTATTTTTTACATAGTCGGCCATGGAATATTTTCATAAATACGTTCTATTGTATAATAAGATATACTTCAAACTTTCAAATATTTTATTTTTAGCCGGTGACAAAATATAACAAAATAAAACAAAAATTATCATGATGGAGCTCCACCACATAATTACTTGCCCGTAAGAAATTACCTAGATCAGCTCTATCCAAATAGTTGGATAGGGAGAAATAGACCTATTTTCTGGCAGTCCCAATCCCCCGATTTGTCTGTTTTGGATTTCTTTTTATGGGGAACAGTACAAAACAAAGTATGAGACAATTGTTAAATTAAGAGCAGCTGTTTTAGAACCAATTGCCAGTATACAAATTCAGCTTTAAAAGATGCAATATTTGGATAAATAATAATGGTGGATTGTTTGAACAAATTTTTTATTTTAAAAGGTGACCTTTTAAAATAATAATAATAATTTGAATTTGAGTTTTTTAATTTTTGTTTTATTTTCTTACATTTTGTTACCAGCTAAAAACAAAATATTAGAAAGTTTTAAGTATGTCTAATTATAAAATAGAACGTAATTATGAAAATATTCCATGGCTGTGTAACAAGTATGTGAAAATTTAAAAAAAATCAGAGAATTAGATATAGCTCTTTTATTTTTTGTACCTAATAACTATGCCGAGTATTATATCTTTGGAAAGCTAAAAAATGGCCGATTTTATAAGGCCACACCCAACTATGATTTACATTTAAAAAAACACAAGTTTATGTCATCTCAAAAATCACAAACATAAACAATTTGATTAGATTATCTTATTAAGCCCAAAATTATCTACAATATTTGTCTCTACAGTTTTTCTGTATAATCAGAAATAACGGAGCTACAGTCTACAGAGATCTGAAGAAATAACAAAAAAATCACTTTTTTCAAAATATCTAGTGAGCCGTGAACTTTTTTAAAAATCCAAAAGGAGCATTAGATTGAGCATTCAAAACTGCAATTCTTTCCCCATTTAACCTTTGTTCTAGTTCTGCTAGTTTCCGAGATCCCCATAGTGGGCATCGAAAAAACTCACCCTGTATAAAAAAATATAAATTTGGATAGCAGATTATTAAAAGCATCAAAATCTCTTTAAAAAAGTTCCTCTTATTACATCACGTTAAAATAAACCGTTTCCGAGAAAAACCACTTTAAACATAAATAATTAGAAATTCTTATTTTATTTTTTTTAACAAAACAATCCTTGAAAACGGACGCTTTAGTTTCCTTGGAAACAACATGACCACAAGAACATGACTTTATGTTATAAATTTTGAGATGTAAAAAAGTTAAAAAAATTAACAAAAAAATTTTTTTGTAGCATTATTTTTTCGTGTAGAATCGCCCTCCGAAATCCTGACGCATAATTTCCAGACACCCTGTATATATAATTGAAATAGTTTGAGGCAATTGGAAGTTTATGATCAAAAGTAAAGGTCATTAAGTATCTCCATACTTAATTCAATTAATTTGAGAAATGTTGTTGTTCCTGCAATATTATATATGTTACATATTGATTTTTAACCTATTTTAAATTTATAAATGATTTTAATTGTTCTTTTGTGTAAAGTGGTCAAAACGTCGACAGATGAAAAAATAGATTTTTTGAATCACTGACGTCCATCCAACTACTCCTTTTGTCTTATATAATTATTATTGATTTTGGTTGCCTTTTAAAAATAATAACCGACAAAAAATATTCAGAATAAGAAACTAAGGCATTTATTTGGAAATTTTTAAAGATTACTAAAGTACTACACCCACATACTTTATAACAAAATAAAGTATATTTTATTGAAACGGTTAAGGGTAAATATGCCAAGACGGTATGCCTCGGCTGTTAAAATCACAAACATTGAAAAATCCATAAAAACAAATACTCAAAATGTACTAGACGTTTGTAGTTTTTAGTTCCACTTTCTAATTTTTTTAATAAATTCCCAGTAATTCAATTTTCAACAATTGAAGACCTCGGTGCAAAAACCGGAAAAGTCCACTTTTGGGTAAAATTGACTTTTTCCACTACATTTATGTATTAAAATATCACCGATCGATTGGTGCAAGAATCAGCCAAGTCCAAAGCATGATAACGTTGATATATAGCTTAAGGACTTGGCCCCTCGCATTCTTGGGTGCAAGAACCAGACAAGTCCGGGAGTTTTTTTTCATTTTCTCAAAACTTATAAATATGGCTAAAATTTACTTTTTCCACTACATTTATGTATTAAAATATTGCCGATGGATTGGTGTAAGAATCAGCCAAATCCAAAGCAGAATAACGTTGATATATAGCTTTAGGACTTGGCCGCTCGCATTCATGTGTGCAAGAACCAGACAAGTCCGGGAGTTTCTTTTTCACTTTCCCAAAACTTGTAAAGTATGGACTTGTCCGGTTTTTGCACCGAGGTCTTCAATTATTCTTGTCTCCTGTCCTTTGTTAACCTAACCTGGGACACAATATTGATGGTCTCACCCAAACATTGTCAAAGTTAGATGCTGCTTAATTAAAGACTGAGAGGTGTGATCTCAAAAATCACTCTAATAAGGTGATGTGAGAATGGTGGGGAAGTGAGAAAGCATTATAAAGCATACTACACAAACAAGCCTTATTCTAGAGAAATGTTGTCGCAACGATACTTCTGGCATGTCTCCTGGAAGATTTCTTAAAAATTCCTTTTAAAGTAGGGATGAGTTATACAGTTTAAAACATATTAAAAGCCACGTTTAAAAAAATCATGATTTATTGATACTCAAATAGACATTCTTAACCTACAGTGTTAGGCAGATTGTTCTCGACCTACAGTGTTAGGTACAATCATAGCATGATTGTGTTTTCTATTAGTTGAATAAACAGTTGAGCCTTCTGAAATCAGCCTGGCCTTGCATCCATATCTCCTGTACTGCGAACAGCCCCAAAACATTTTATCGCCCGTCTTCTTGTCGCAAAAGTAGATATAGCCCTGTGCGACTAAATGTTTAACGCCTCTTGATCCACTCACAAAATACGTAAGCCCTAAAACAGCAACATGTCACACTGCAATAGTATTGTAATTAAAGCAACCCGTGAAATCTTAAGTATAGCTGGTTTTGTAGTTGTTGCAGAATCAAATATAACTTCGCCAATAATAAGTTTATTTTAGGACAATTCCAAATTTATAACAAATTTCAAATAAGACATGAGCTTTAATAAGGCAACCTTTTTCGATTCTCTTCCATCAAGCCTTTCGATTTTCGCTGACGGTTCAATCACTCCATAAGAACTTCCTATCTTCTGTAATTTGTTAATCCTAATCCAAACTGCGTAGAATACGATACGATATTGATAAAATAAAATTACAAATAAGTAATAAGTGGTTAATGAAGTAATAAGTAGTTAATATCCCACATCAAAGTGTAAAGCAATTTTTTTAATGCACCACAATACAAACATTATTACTAAAGACACCTAAAAATATGCATGTGCATCGGGTGCGCCGAAGAATTTTGCACTTTTTTGTTTTGTCTAGAATCGACACTTAAATTGTTCTTTCCTTCGGCTAATTTTTTTAAGCAAAAACGTCTGATAAGGCATAAATCAATAAGACGGGCATGCCTCTGCTATTTAAGACTTCGCCTTTGTTCTTTTGTTACGTTTTCTATTTATTGACTCAAGCACATCGGGGGAGAGAGAGTAAGGGAAATGATGAAAATGAGGCTTTCTATTATGGCGTATATACCTAGGTCCACCCCTATAGACCGATTTTTGTCACAGTGGCCTTAAAACTCAGAGGAAGGCCAGTTTTATTGATCTTGCGATTGCATTATTAGAACATTTTTGCTTAAAAAAGAATTAACTTAAAGAAAGGATAATTTTCAAGTATGGTCGCCATATTGAAATTGAAAAAAATCAGCCATTTTGAAGTCTTCTGTCAATGATCTGCCAACCTTTCTGTAAGCAACCGGTGCAAAGTTCATCCGAACCGGTTCATAAATACAAAATTATGGGCAAAAGAACAAAGGCAGTTTCAGTATTATACAGCATAACAATAATGAAAATGACTCTTTCATTATTGCGTACCTATAGCTCTGCCTTCGATGGACCGATTTTCGTGGCAGTGGTCTTTATAGAATGTAGAGGAAGACCAGTTTATTTATTTTTTGTGTTTGAAAGATTTGTGTCAATAGTCCGTCCTTTTCTGCAAGCAACAATGCCACGTTTTTTTTTTAAATCGGTGAATAACCAAAAAATTATAGACAAAACAAGTGCCAAAATTTTCGGCCCACCCTGTATTAGAAGGGGGCTTCAAAACTGAGCCATGCTTGAGTGCATTCTTCATTTCTGTCATCAACGTTAGTACCATCGCTGAAAGGCGACATTCTGGATGGTGAAAAACCGAGTGACGAGATGGGTTTCGGAGATTATTCATCGTGCTGATATTTGTGGCAGGTGCAACAACATTTTTTTTATTATTTTGTCACCATGTATAAATTACTTACGTCCTTTCGTTGCATAGTGGTCAATACAAAGCTTAATTTGGATTATTCTCTATTTAAGTACCTACTTATAACTTCGGGATGGCTTCAGACAAATGCTTTGAGTTGAGTATGGCAATTGTGACAAATATTTTAAAATAATTTTGGTCCTAACATGTTAGTAATTATTTAGATTAACATTTGTATGACCAAAAGTTTAAAATTATGCGAGCTGCTCATTACAGACAGAAAAAAGCCTTTTTTATGGGTCAAAGTATTAATTCACCACGTGTGTGCCGTATTTACTCTTAACGTGCACAGAAATATACCAAATTCCAAAGACCATTCATTAGGTACCGTCGGCATCATAAAAATCGGGCGAAGAGGTAGAAAATTTTATTTTTAAATTCTCAAAAAAAAATTGTTTATAAAGTCTATTTCAAATTACAAACAAATTTTTCTTAAATAAGTTGTCGTGCAATTTGTAGTGTAAACCACGTTCTAATCTTTGTTAAATTCTTGCTCTAGTTATTTCATTTACATGAAGAGGCATTTTGATTTTCAGTGGCATATACTGGAAGGTCGCATATGACATAACAGAGTTACAATTGCGAATTAAATCCATAGTTACAGGCAACCACCTATTATTTGGACAATAAAATTTCCTATCCTTTGACTCTTTTTTTATGACGCCGACTGTACATCTATAGGTACTCCCTAGGTAATATACAATATATTTATCGAAGCTTTCAGCCCCCTAAACTTTTTAATTTTGCACTTTTGGATAAGGTATATACAAAAATATTCCTGCAAACTCGGCGCACTTCTCAGAAATATAATTATACAGGATGTTTCCGAGATGCCAACGAAAGTTATGTTTCTTTTTATTGAACACCCAGGATGCTTATTATTACTCTCGCACCACTAGAAATTTGTGCATCTATTGCCAGTTGGCAGTACATGATGGGACTCCACATAGTGATATATAAGTACTGCCAGTTCAACCTATGCTGGGTACCTACGATAAGTGCAACTATATAGGTACACATATTTTAATTAGGTACCTGGCTTAACCTAACCTGTCTTTTAACTGCCGCACTTTTGCAGTATGCTAACTGCTTAGCGTTTCATAATCTTGGTGTAGTTCCAATAGTTTGTAACTTTTTACACTAAATTGAGAATTGGTACAATAAGTTAAGCTCTCATACTCGTCCGCATTTCAGTGAAAAGCTGATCATATCCATTTGTTGATCTCCATTAGAATAGCAGCCATAAATTAGGAATAAATAATACATATAACATATATTTCAAAATGTCAAAATTGAATATTTTGAAAAACTTCAAAAGATAGCTTAACTTCTTCCTTATTCTTTATCCAATAATGCAATCGGTTGCTGGCACGCAAAAACTCGGACCCTCCTATTATTTCTCTAATTTTTGCAAATAAAAAAAGTTTTATATAAAAAATGTAAGGTAACTATTATTGTGTTTTAGAAAGATAGGTTTGTAAAGTGTGTATGGTAAAAGTGAGACAAATATATAGTTTTTAAATAATAAACACCTTGTATATTTTTGAATACACTGAAAGAGCTAGTTTTTCTGATTGCAACGATATACAGGGTGTTCGAAAAATAGACGGAGATATTTTAGAGGGTGATTCCCTGTTAAGAAATATGAAAAAAAGTTTCTATAAACATGGGTCCGGAAATGCAGAGTTTTCAAGATACAGGATGTTAAATAAAAAAAAATAAAACATGAAATTATTAATGTCTTAAAAATTATTTACTCGATTCTGTTGAAACTTGGCAATATTATTTGTTGTATTAAGAGGCTAATTTCGCCCTAACTAGAATATATATTTATTAAGTCCAGTGGCGTCCCGGGGGGCACCTTAGCGAATATTATTATCAAAAAAATGTACGCCACTACCTTTTTTGTAACTTTAATATTTTTTGTTTGATTAAGCATCTAAAAATACAACTTCTTTCCCTCTTGTATTGTTTTCCTATCTCACTTCGTTTTCGAGAAAAAAAAATAAAAACCGTTTTATTGCATGTCACTGGACAAAATTGGTTGTAGTGTACTTTATGTTATGATATTGGAAAAGTTGCAATAACACTCTTTCCTAGAAATGCTTTTGATTATTTGTTTTCCAAAAATATAATACAATGATATTATTTGCTTTTCCCTTTAGCAAGATATATGCAGACTTAAATTTACAAAACAAAACCATTTGAAGGATGGCTGTTAGCCATGAAAATTAAGGAGGATTTTTTATAGTTATCCGAGATTATCCGTTACTTACTTTAGTAATTCAAAATAATAACAAAATGGCAATAAATATGCAATATTCACCATTTTAAATTTTTTGTCTATCCATAGTATACTTAAACACTGGTAAGGAGTAATTTTTAATATTTATTGCCATTTTATATTATTTTGGTTTAATAAAGTAAGTAAGAGTACCTCAATAATAATCTAGCATAACTATCAGAAATCCGCCTTAGTTTCATGGCTAACTGCGATCTTCCATTTTTTATATTAAGCCCACATGTCGAAAAACCAATTACAAACATATTATATATAGCTGCAATCCCCTCGCACAAGCATTCAGTTGTTTCTGGGGTACTCCTAGTTTGGAGTTATGTGAGGGTGAGAATTCATAATATGTTATAATCTGACAAATTAGCTCTTTCAAGATATCCACAAATATAAGTTTATTATTAAAAACAAAAAATAATTGTTCTACTTTTTGAAACATCCTGTACAATCCGCACGCAAGCCTTTCCCAAGCCCGACAGTTACCTTAAAACTCTATACCTATAAAACTTTCTTCTCTATCTGCAAAAATTAGAGAAATAACTCTGTAGTATAATTTTTATTTGACAGAAATTTTAATATCTAGTACCTAATGACAATAAACAAGAAATAATACTATAATTAACTTTTATAGAAATAAAAAATTATTACAATAATTTTTTAATCTTCTGTGTAAGCAAGAATATTCAAGTCTGTCTGCTTACCAACTGATCAAAACGTTGCGTCGCATTTCAATTATGGTGCCAAGATAGATGACAGAAGTGAAACATGCTGCCTGTGCAGTGGGCACCATGTAATATAAATCTACTACTCTGAAATCGAACAAGGTTTGGTCCAACTGAGTTGAGAACACTTCCTGAAGGAGATATCAGTCACATGATTCGCCGAAAAAATTCTGGAAATATTTTCCAGTGTTTTGAATGATGGCCAATCAGTTCTGGAATGGTTCAAATAATTTTTTTCTAGGTCGAATATTTAAGAAGTTAAGCGATTACTAATAGATTACTTTCTATACACTGTCAAATCGCCAATAGAAACAATGAACTGGTATAATGCACTGGTATAATGGTTGGGCTCAAATCTATTACTAAGTTCCACATAAAAACTCTTCAAATTAACAATATCAGAAATTGTAGAGGCTATAGAATATACTGAAAATGCACTTAAAAGCATAAGAAAGGACAAAACATGGATTTATTTCAAATCGTCACAACTACAAACAATATTTTTCCAGTAATTAATAGTACGTAATTCATTATTATTTACTTAATTTATTATTATTATTGTTCAAAAGAAAAATTTCCAAATGCATTCATTCATTCTAGTCTTGTTGTCTTTTCCAACGACCCATTTTGTGCCTAATTGAATCGAAACTGATGTCTCTGGCAGCATTGGGATACCTAAAACTCAAATTCAGAATAAAACCCTCAGCAACTGTCGTATAACGCACATTTCTGCTAAAGTCTGATAGACCGTTCGACTGGGAATATTGGTGTTTTTAATTATAACTTCTTTCAGTTCCCTCATAAAAATAATTTTCTCTTCTGCTGAGTAGTCGGGCGGATGGTTGTGAGCTTTCTTTATCTTTATATCTTGAATGGAACCATCTGATGGAATAATAGCTCTAGCGTGGCATCCCAAACGTTTGTATTCTAGGCATCGTAGATAGCTGGAAATTAAACTAATGTATATGTTACGCTTAGTGTTTACTTGGCTAGTTTATAGACTAGCTAGATAGTATATACAAAGTATCCAAGTATCTGGTTATTTTGATGTAAAATCATCTTTTTACTAAAATAGCTGCGAATATCGGTTGGTTTGTTTGCTATCCAGTTAGTTTACAAACTATACAAGATTTGTCGCCAAAGTACAAACCACAAGAAAATTGCACAAATTAACACAGTTTTTTGGCGAGTTTGCAAACTATCCACAGTATAGTTCAATAGAGAGTGAACTTTATATATTGCTAGTAATACATCATAATCAACTCACTGGTTAGTGTGTATACTAACCAACTAACTTCGATTAATTTATTAGAAAAGCGAGGGTATGTTTATGGAAAGTGTGTGTTCTTATTGTTTGTTGTTGTGTCTTGTGAAATTATTTCAAGAATAAGTATCTGGTTATTAAAAATGAATCAGCAGCAACACTTTGAAAACACTTTTGGAAGTTTACGAGCAAAAGTTGCAAAATTGAAAATTAGTGAACTTTTGCAACGCATAAAGAGAATACGCGAAACTGGACCTAACATTAGTAACGAGGATGATTATTATGTGGTAAATACTTATGATTTACAAAGAATCGAATCATCTTTGTAATGTTAAATAAAAGATCTGGAAGAATTATTTTTTTTGTTTGAGTGAATATTATGATGCCATTAAAGCTGTCCACCAGGAAACTGGGCATGGAAGTCGTCAAGCAATTACAAAGTTATTAAATGAAAAGTGTTACCACTTAACACAGGAAATGGTAAAATTATTCATTGAAACTTGCGAAAATTGTCAACTCATAAGTACGAAAGAATTATGTTAGTAAGTATCCTAAACTAAATGAACCAAAGGGAATAGGTTAGTTCACATATACTAACCAGCGAGTAGATTAATATGAATTACTAAGCAATATTAAGTTCACACTTTATTCAACTAATGTGGGTAGTTTGTAAACTAAGAAAAAAACTCGGTTAATTTGTGTAATTTTCTTGTGGTTTGTACTTTGGCAATAAATCTTGTATAGTTTGTAAACTAGCTGGATAGTATACAAACCAACCAATATTTGTAGCTATTTTAGAAAAAAGATTATTTTCCATCAAAATAACCAAACGTTTAAATAATGTGTATACTTTCTAACTGGTCTATAAACAAGCCAAGTAAACACTTTAACCTTATCATATACAGGGTGAATCAGTTTTTTTGTAGCAGGAATTTAACAAGTCATAGATCCTCAAAAAATAACCGCACTTTCTTCTATAAACTATATCTTTTTAATCCTTATAAAAAAGTGACAGGGTGTTAAAATTGTAAGAAATATGTGGACTTTATTGAATATTTACCAAACTAGTTGAGATATTTAAGTCATATTTGGTATACGCTATAACGGCACGGGTTAGCATAAAATCTGTTAATATCGAACATCTTTCACAACCAGTGGCAGAGAAGTGGGTAATTGGTAAAATTATTTTTAGAAAAAAAATGAATCACCTTGTATTTTAATAAAAGGTATTGCATTTTTATGTAGATTTTAATTGTATAGAAAAATGTCCTCTTGGTAAAAAGTTACTTTATTTAAAGTAACAAACACGTTTTTTCTACTTTAAGTGTTACTTATGGAGCAAATTTTTTAGATAATGTTTCAGAAATACCCCGAAATAATACAAAAAAAAAAACTATAACACATGCGAACAAATACCAAGAGGACATTTTTGTCTGCAATTAAAATCTACATAAAAAATTCAATGCCTTTTGTTAAAATACAAGGTGATTCATTTTTTTTCTAAAAATAATTTTACCAATTACCCACTTCTCCGCCACTGGTTGTGCAAGATGTTCGATATTAACAGGTTTTATGCTAACCCATGCCGTTTTAACGTATACCAAATATGACTTAAATATCTTAACTAGTTTGGTAAATATTCAATAAAGTCCACATATTTTTTCCAACCTTAACACTCTGTAACTTTTTTCTAAGGCCTTAGAAAGATATAGTATATACGAAAAAGTGCCGTTATTTTTTGAAGATCTATCACCTGTTAAAGTCCTGCTACAAAAAACTGATTCACCCTGTATATTAGGAAATTCAAATATCAATATTTTGTATTACTGGTATAGTATTTCTTAAGTCACTTGAAACAGCATAAAAAACTCTAATTGCGGCGTCACAAAAAGAATATTATAGGACATAAGCGTCACGCAGTTTTCAAAAATATACATATTCTACAAGCAACATAATATTTCACTTTTAAGGTTTTTTAAGATTGTCGTCAAACACAACGTCAAGGTTAATGCACCATATAATAGTGTCAAAAGGTCTCTAAAAAGCTATATCGATTATAACTATTTACGCAAGTATATCCTAAGATCTTAGAAATTATGGCACGCCTATCCACCACATTTCGTTGAACAAGTGACCAGCCGTCGATCAGTGTAGCCCATGCAAGTATTGGTGATATTATATTAGGCGAGCATACAGTCACTTGTTTTTACTACAATATCTATCTTCTCTGTCTCCTTCATCTCTTTTTACTGCTACTACCAGGTGCGGTTCAATATGGTTAAAAAAGTGTTTTATCTCGTATTTTATTGCCGAGACGCCTGTTCTCGAGCTACCCTGGTAAAATATGAATGAACTTACTTGGAACACAGTGATATACGGGGCGCGATCTATTTCATAGCATTTGCCACGCTCTGCTACTGGTAAAAATATCAGACCTATCAGCAGAAATCACCCGTATAAAAGGTTTTACACCAGTTCACCCCCAAAAAGGTTTTTTATGCGGTCAACGTCGACCTAATCAAGGAGGCAGCCAATAAGGAAGCGGGCGTAGCGATTTGATTGGTCGGTATTTCGGAGATTCATCGAGCAGGAGTTGACGTGGGCTAGTTAAGCTAGTATAACCAGTGCCGTGCACGGAAATAAGGATTGCGCTTTATTTTAAGGATTTTGCTTTTATGTATAGATTTTTGGGTGGTGTTGTTTTGTGTGAAACAAAATTATTGGTTTGCTTTGGTTTGAATTATTTCAAAGTTTATTTTATTCCAAGTGACTTTAGAAGTACTGTACACTGATGCAAAAATGGTATGTAACATATAAAAATATCAAAACATAAGGTTGGAGGCAAATAGAAATTGATGTTCGTCAAAAGGTTAATTAATAATTTAATATCTTGAAGTACAGGTTATGCAAGAAAAATATTTTCGGTAAATGACAGTAGGTAAACCAGCACTTAACATTTAATGGATTGCATGGTTACTGTACCTCACAGGAACACTTGCTCTGATTTGGGTCGTGCTTTTACTCACCACTTTTTTGAGGTTATCTTTTCGGTCTTTCAGGTTCATCACTTTGGTGCACCTTTTCATTCTGCGACAAAAGTGCATTCTTGTTTTAGAACGTTTGAACCGTTTGCTTTGAAATTGGAAAAATGCCTAAAGACCTGTTGACACCAAATTTCGAAAAATAAAATTTTCACCTACTGCTTTCAAATTTTACAGATGGATTGTATATTCAAAAGGAAAAAAATGTCAAAAGGACGTTGGGCAAAACACGTCAAATAATGTGTCAAAATTTTGTTGAATTCGGTCCGCAAACAATCTTTTGTACACTGTTCATAGAGAATTTTTTTCTCACTTTAAATAGTTTAATTAATTTGTAAAATTAAAACTGGTGTTTTAATTTTTCCAATTTCCACGCACACAGTTGATTTTATCCTTATAAAATAAGAGTGCACTTTTGATGCAGAATGAAAAGGTGCATTAAAATGGTCCTGAAAATTGTCATTTTAAGCCTAATATAGATAATAACTAAATAGTGTTATATATTTTTGTAAAACTTACGACAAGCTGAATATAACTAGTAGAGTAGCAGGGTGTTCCATTTAAAAAACCTAAGTTTGGTCCATATATCGAACACTATCAATTTTAGTAAAAAACTGAATACAGCACTGAATTCTACGTGAAAATGTCTATAAAGTACACTTTTTGCCATTTCAATATCATTAACCGTTTCCAAGATATGAGGTATGCCCCAAAAGCGCAAATTTTCAATTTCGCCCTGTACATTAAAAACGAAGGTGGCTATGAAAAGTCTGTTTACAGTATCTTTCATTTCATAAAAAAATAGCAACGGTTCAAGAAAACCGCAACTCCCTCTCTCTAAAAATAACCGAGATACCCCGCATTCACAACCAAATCTGGACACCCTGTACTGCCCGTCCGATTGATTCGACGGTTCGTTTATCTTCCTTTTGATCAATAAAAAATTTTTTAAAATGTTGCAATGCTTGAAAAATTGTTGGATAATAAATTATTGCTAATAGCACATATCGTGGTAAAATATTCCAAAAATCGAAAAATGGTCGCAAACATTTTATTTCGCTACGAAACTAGCCACAGTGGGTAGACTGACGTCCGGAAGCACATTTTTTTCTTCATTAAATTTATATGTATATATACAGTGACCGGCAGAAAGCTGGACACAAAAATTTAATATTTTTAAACTCTGATGTCGATTAATTTTAATTTCTAGCTGCTAATCGAACAAAATTAAAGTTTAGTAGCACATTCATGTGTTATCCGATGATAAGTAGCGCTTGCGGTATTTTGTTTTTTTGTAATACGCAGGGTGGTCGAAAAAAAAAACAAAAAAGTTAAATTTCTTTTTTTTTGACTAGGTGGCTATGACTTTAAATTTGACATCCACCTTTGATTCCAAACCACTTTTGTAAGTAACTTTTTACAGTATTTTAAAAATAAGAGTATTTTACTGGAGTTATTTTGACATTTTTGAATCTACCTCATACCCAAAAAGAGATATTTAAATTTTGGTATGTGCGTTTTGAGTTTGAAATGATGCACCAACTTTTATCAAGAATAAAATTTTCTGAGAAATTAATAATAAAAAAGTTTTCCATTTGTGTCCAACTTTCTGCCGGTCACTGTATACATATTAAATAATTATTATCCAAAATTTTTTGAGTCATTGCAGAATTAAAACATATTTTTTTACTGAGTAACAGGAATTTGTTCCGCGCGAATAGAGCGGACCGGCGTGGCGATACACTCCCATTAAAAAGTTGAGCGGACGGCCGCTAGCCGCTAGTTTCAGCCTCATTACTGTTATCTCATGAGTAACTTTATTAACGGTCCCAACCCCGAAAGGGAGCCTAGAGCAAAAAATAAAGCAATAACATGACAAACATGATATATTTTTCATTTTGCCTCCAAGGGAAAGCCAGAAGATACTAAAATTACTTACATCATGGGTGGGCTTCCTTTAATTATGTTAACGTGAAAAACAAATCCATCAACAATGTACCGAGGCATATTGGGCTTCCTTCGAATTTTTTGAAGCAAATCATGTGTCTTAATATCTGAAAAATATTTATTAATAACTTAGGTACAATTATTAATATGTAAAATACTAATCTAAAATAAGAGAAACTGTCTTAATATATTGTAAATATTTAATAAAGATAAAATCAATTAAAACCACTATTTATAATAATTAATAATTATTATTATCAATATATTATTTGTTTTGCGCTTTCCTCCATCTTCTCATAGAAGTTCTTATGGACAGAAATGGTACAATTGGCGAAACGTTAGAGCCCTCAGTGGCTATGTCATAGATTGACTTTAATGTCATGCCGGAAGATGCATCTTGGCAAAGCATCTTTAGTTTACTGTAAAACTCATGTTTCTCATTAACGAGCATATCAGGTGGGTGATTGTGAGGTTGGGTGATCCTCAAATCCGATATTTGGCCACTCAATGGTATTACAGCTCTTGCATGGCAACCAATTTTGCTGTACTTTGCGCAAGTTAAGTATCTGATGGACTTGCCCTCTCGCACTACGCTATTGTGATAGCAAAAGCCACCGTGGACTATTTTCATAACTTTGCGCTTCTTTCTCGTCGCTGCTCTTCCTACTTGCTCACAGTCGATAATATTGGGTTTCTCAAAAACATCTATAAGATATTTAAGAAAATGTGACAAACCTCAATTCTAATAAGGACATATAATTTTTAAATATTACAATAAAATCTCATTCTAAGTGGCGTTTAATAAAGATAGGTATACGAGGCGGCAGCGCTGGGAGTAAAATACTTCCGGCTACTTTTCTCAAATTTGCTATATCTTACTACATTATTTGATGACCTCAAACAGAATATTTTCGAAATAAGGAGCAAACTATTTTTTATACATGGTGGCCCAGAATATGTGGGCAATCTCCCGAATTTATACAGGGGAAGTTAAAATAATATGACAAGTTCCTATAAAAAAAAATCCAGATGGCCCACCTACGAAGATACAGGGTGTTGAAGTTCTTTTGTTGAAATTAAATTATGGCAATAACTCCCAAAATAATCAAGCTGCTGAACTGAAATTTGGCACTGCTGTGTTTTAGGCAATGGAGAATAAGCTGAAGGCATCAATTTTTACGTATCTCATAGAGGGCGCCACTTGCACAATTTTTGGATCGTGTTATAGCTCATAACTTTTTTGAGGTTATCTTTTTGGTCTTGCAGGTCCATCATTTTAGTACACCTTTTCATTCTGCAACAAAGAGGTACTCTTGTTTCATAATGATAAAATCAACCGTTTGCGTTGAAATTGGCGAAACGTGCCCTAAAACACCTGTTAGCTTCAACATTCAAAACATAAAACTTTCTCCTACCGCTTTCAAATGTTACACATCGACTGTACATTCAAAATGAAGAAAAAAATACCAAATGGACATTGGACAAAACACCATTGGTTTTCTTGAAATAGGGTGTCCAAATTTTGTCAAATTCAATCCTTTTCATTTTGAAGGCGAATAATTTTTGGTACACTGTTCATAGGGATTTTTTCCCAGTTTAAATGGTACAGTCGGTGCTGACTGAAGCTGCAAATGTGCTGTCGGCTCCTGCCTGGACTTCATTTGATGCTTACAAAATCATGCCTATCTTTTTGCTTTGGTTAATAGTACCCAGTACTGATGATTGCCAAATAGCACGAAACACGTGTATGCGGTTACTATTTTTTGTTGTTGTTTTGAGTGATTGCCCATTACCCCTTTTTTTGCATACAGGGTGGTCATTAGTAATTGCACATAGAGCAACTGCATATGTTTTGGGCCAAATGTTACGATTTTAGGCTAATATGCCTTATATAAATGTTGTTTGTTTAATAGATACAAGGCGTAATCAAGTTGCTGAACTGAAATTTGTCACTGCTATGTTCTTGGGATGGAGAATAATCTGAAAATGTTAATTTCTACGTATCTCAAAGAGGACGCCACTTGCGCTGTTTTTGGATCATGCTTTTACTCGTAACTTTTTTGAGGTTATCTTTTTGGTCCTGCAGGTCCATCATTTTAGTGCATCTTTTCATTCTGCAACAAAGAGGTAGGTACTCTTGTTTTATAACGATCAAATTTGCCAAAACGTGCCCCAAAACACCTGTTGACTTCAATATTCAAAAAATACAATTTTCACCTACTGGTTTCAAATATTGCACAACGACTGTACCATTTAAAGCGAGAAAAAAACCCTTATGAGGTGGCACTATGTGCCATTATTAATGACTCACCCTGTATAAATATAACCTCTCGCGCATATTTTACATTTTGGACATATATATCATTGGGAGATAAAATCGAGCAAAATGACCCTAATAAAAGTTGTAGTGGATCAACTTTTTCTAATAATTTTGTTTGTCTCTGATACTTAATGATTTACAGGGCATTATATTTTTTTAATATTTTTTATCACATAATGCCCTGTAAATGATTAAGTATTAGTAAAGTATAAGAAAAAGTTGACCAGAAGTTCATCCTCTAAAATTTGTAATAAGGTCTTTTTGTGTTGTTTAGAAGACGATCCCTGCAGCATGAGAAATTTTTGTCATATAAGTAATGAGCTGTAACTCGTTAATTATTAGAGATAAAAAAGAATTATGAAGAAAAGTTGTTGATACTTTGATCCCCGACAACTTTTATTAGGGTCATTTTGCTCTAAAAAATGTTTAGGAAACCAACCCCATTGTTTAGGAAACCATCCTATAGCGCAATTTGCACCAGGAATTCGAGTATGATCTTTTGGTTCGACACTCAGGAGGCAGTCCCCAAGTTTGATTAGCGACATATACATTTTGTCTTGTCATATCTTATAAGTAATATTGTTTTCTCACTTTCCAGTCGAAGCTCTCACTTTGGCGATTATTCAAAATTTGTAAACTCCTTCAAAATTAACCGTTTTGCGAAGAGGTAGGCGTTAATTTTATTTTTCGAGTTTTGGAGTTAACATAATGTGTTTTGAATTTGTTGATTTCAACGCAAACGATTGATTTTATCGTTGAGTATCTATAAAAAGATGCATAAAATATAGCTTAACTTCCATATAAGCACCTTAGATTAACCGGAGAAAAAGTATTTTTTTACAAGACAAAGCCGATTTTTTGAAACTATCAGTTTTTGAAATCAAGAGCAGTTTCACCTATCTAGAAACAGGATGCAGATATGTTAAACAAAAAAATCAAGCATTGTAGATATGAACTTACAATCACTCTATTTATAATATTATTTAATAGGCACTTAAAATCATACAAAACGTACATTTCAATAATAATATTTTCTATTTAGGAATACTTATTTTAATATTTTATTTATTACTTCTATAGGAATGCTTCATATTATTCGATATGCTCCTTCTTAATGATACATTTATGTAGAACCTGACTTCTCCAACGCGACATAGAACATCTAATAGATTCATATGGTTTCAACTTAGCACCTTCAGGATACCTAAAGCCAGAGTTGTTAGAAACGGAACGAGATAAAGCTCATGTGTAGGTAATACCTCGATTCCACCATTTCATAAATCTGCTTCAAATTAAACTTCACATTAGTTTCCACTTTTCTTCTCAAGGCTGTAATAAACTCCAAAATAGTGATTTCGTTTTTGTCCGATGGGTGATTGTGATCACTGCAAAGTGAAATTTGGCCAGATTTTAAGTCGTATACAGCTCTTGATCGGCAACCCAGTCTTATTGATTTGCAACATTTCAAATACCTAGGGTGAACAAATGATTTTGTTACTTCTGTGATGACGTTTGCAGAAATGCATTACGAACCTTTTAGGTGGATTACCTCGAATGTAACTGGTGTTATAAGTATACCCATTGTAAGACATCCTGCCAAGAATTTCTCTTTTTTGCTTTGGATATTGCTTGTCATGGTCCCCTAAAATTATTTTGCATATATTGCCTTGTCAGTAGCTCAATAATTGTTTAAAAATTGAAAACTACTTTATAAATCAATAATTCTCTATTAAAGAAAACATGTGAATATAAACAATAACATTAATTTATTCTAATGGCATGTATTTCCTACACCGCCTGATGAATGTATCCACTGACTTGTATGGACAGAGTGTTGCCAATTCTGGATATCTACAATAATTTTCTGTTTGTTTTTGTCTTTATACTTGCCAATTATTCGACTAAAAATTCCTTGGTGTATGCGACATAACAAAGGAAAAGGTTTTGCTCGTTTTGTCAAAATATGTGTCAGCCATATGCGCCAAAGCACCGTCTCGTATACTTTTTTCACGACCGGCCGAGATTGTGCTCTCTGTGGACGCTATCAAGGACAGCAAAAATGAATTTTATGCCACATCATAATTTTAGATTTTCGCAAAATATCTTAAACTTGTACCTAATTGCAATTATTAACCAAACTGATTTTTCATAAAGTATAAAGGGCGAACATGAAATAACAAATCCTTTGGAGACACCCTTTATCAAGATGGTCGTTAGTAAAACGTCACTCAATTTTTAACAAAAACAAAAGTAAAAAGACTGGCGGGAAATAAATATGTTTATGATACAATCCGAATAGGTACTGCGAAAATAGAAAACTAGGCTAATAAAAGAACGGTAAACTAGACAGGTTCAATGCTTCAACGTTCACCGCCTGTCGCCAGCGCGCAACGTCATCGGTGTAGGTACCTACCTCAACGTGCTAGCACAGCTTTATTCCGGTTGGGTTTGCTATAACCGTGAGCAGGGTTTCAAGGATTTCTCCCGTTCAAAATTGCTTTTATAATAATAATAACAATTTGCTTAAGGCCCTAAACACGCATGCGTGCTCTGTACTCAGTTATTCGTTCGGAATAGTGAATTGGATCAACAACCTGCAGCGAAAAGTTAGGAAACTACTGACACAAGGTCATAAACATCATCCCCGTAGCGCCGTAGAAAGAACAATTTTGCGACGTCAACTAGGAGGAAGACGATTGGCAGAGCTCAACAAGCAATTGGACCAACAAATCTTAAACCTGAGTAATTATTTCCACAGGCAGGCCAACAGTTCCACACTACATAAAGCTATATGCGGAGCTACGCCTGAGGGAACACGAGCATCAAAATCACCACCGAACCGACAATGATAAACTACAGAGGTGGTTGGAGAAGCCCCTGCATGGGAGGCATCCTAATGAGGTTAACCAGGAACATGTTGACGCAAGTTAGCATCGAACTATTGCATCGGAATCTATGTTTCCTGAAACAGAAGTCAATACTGGCCATACAAGATCAGGTTATACCAACTCGTAACTACCTAAAATTCATTCTACGAGATGCATCGGTAGTTATGCTAGATGCAGATACGGGTGCCAAACTTCGGAAACAATCCAGCACATAACAGGAGGATGTCAGATGTTCGCATGAACGGAATATAAGAAATGACATGATTCGGTTGGCAAGATCTTGCACCAGGAACTGGCGGAAAAACTGCTGCTATATTACAGCTACACACCGGAGCCTGTTCTTGAAAGCAGCATCTACAAGATGTACCGGGATCGTACAGTTTTGCTATATCAACGAGTTGCCCATATCAGACCGGACCATATAATATAGTTGATAACATTTCAAGGATGACAACTCTGATTGATGTGGCAATCCCAAACAACAACAACCTGCATGTGAAGCATGCCGAGAAGAACGCGAAGTACAGATACTTAGAAGAACGGATTAGAAAGCAATGGAAAATGGAGAACGTTCAGACGGTCCCAATCATCGTGTCAGCAACTGGCGTTATGCCAAAAACTTTGCTGCGATGCATAAAAGAGCTGGATCTAACTGATAACCTTTACAGGTCCATGCAGAAAGCGGTACTACTTGCGACAGCCAAAACCGTCAGGAATTCATGGGGAATGCAGGAACATCCAACAACATCAATGTCACCTAAGGTCCAATAACATGGCAAGGGTCTCTTCTGAGCCGGATCCTCATGGTATCCGGGATACATAGACCGGGAGATAGTTTAATGTTATTTAATCATTTAAACAATTTATTCGATGTAAAGTTTACTTGGACATGCGCAAACGGTATGCCATCTTTTCTTCAGCAATTTTATGACAAGAACTTACATATTAATCATTAGCAGCCTGTTCAGAAACGTGGAAAAATTAAGTATTAAAATATAAGTTTGCGTGACAATAGTAGCCCTTTGGGTCCACGCTAACGGTATGCCTATGCTTTTCCGAAGAATTTTCTGTCACTATCTTCCAGTCAAGACGGATCTGAGTGAATGTTCCCGGTAGAGGAAGTACGAATGCCTTTTGGCTAAGTCGATAATAATAATAAAATAATAATTCTCACCCTCAGAACTATCCAAACTAAGAGAATTTTTCGTGATTTCGGGTAGTTGTAAGATGTACACAGAATGTCTGTATCAGCGTCACTCTCTGGACAAACATTATCGTCGGTTTGTTATTTGTTACTGTTTATAATGGATTAAAACAACTTTAGCCTAGTATTACTGTTATTGTTGTTGTTATTTATTATCATTACTTTTTATTATTACAAGGGATTCTACTATTAAAAACAGTTGTATAACCTTTTACTTGCTTGCAAAAAATAGATATGATATCACAATAAAATAACTTTCATGTTTTTTGTCTATAGGGTGTACATATTTAATTCGGAACACTCCTATAAAATATGTTTTTGTTGTCCGATAAAAAATTGAATCTGTTGATCTTGAGGTTTTTTTAAAAGCCCTTTTTGGATAAATCATGTTAGGTATTTTTTATCTAAAAATTATACATTGAACTATAAGTTAAGGATTACCTCAAACCCCCAAATACCGATTGGGAAAGTGAAAAATGGTTTTAAAAGAATCGTAGAAGACTGTGAATGTGCACCTCGTGAATAGCAATAACAGTCAACAGATTCAGTTGTTGACACCATTCAAAATGAATTGTTTTTGAAAATAGCATGACAAATACAAATTTTACAAGGGTAGTGTTCCGGTTCAAATCTAGATACTCTTATACAATATAAATTCCTCATATATGTTTTCCCGAATAACTTTTGTATAATTTAAAAATAATTGTATCCCTTAAAACGCGCTCTTAGCCATCCTTGGCACTGAATAGGAGAAATATAAAATACACGACGCAATCAAGGGTGACGTCATAGTATCAACGGTCGGTGGTGGACAAATTCGTCCTATCGAGCAATCCTGTCTACTTTACCGTTCTTGGGTATAGTCTGCTCAGCGAAACATAATGCAGGCGAAAACTCAGTCTAAATGCCATGCGGTTCATAAACGAGTAGCAAGTGTGCGGTTAGACTATTTTTTAAGGCTCGTGTTTGACTTGTGAATTAGGTATTGGAAGTTCAAGGTGCCCGAAATCAGGGAATATGACATTAACCACAGTCTTGTTCAGTCAGTATTTTAAGCCGAAACTCTGTCAGTTTGTAAAAAGTCACGTTAGAAAATAAGTTGTTTTTTTTTAACCAAACTTCTTCACATTAACCGTAAAAATTTGGTGTCAGAAGTAGGATCCTCGATAAAAGGGATCATCAACGAAGAAGGTTACAGAGGCACTTAGAAGGGGAGTCATCACACCAATCCAAGATTGGATCTGGTTGAAAAGGGTCTTCGACAGGTAGATCCAGAGGCACTAAGAAAGCCAGTCTCCTGAGGCCAGCATCCGGCAGCAACAACAGCATCGCCAACATCCAGAGGCATCAGCGAGCAAGAAACTACGATTTTTGTAAATGAAATTTTAAGTGATCAATTTGGTGAGTGTATCTCTTAATATTTTTGAACTTTCAACATTACGAACTTTAATTTAATTTATCAAAATGACAAATAACGAGATTGCAGACTCGAATGTAAGCAATGAAGCAAACGAAGTACCATTTAAGTTAAACGAAATATTTTCAATCATTCTTGAGTACGATGGGGATCAAATTAATTTAAATACTTTTAAAATTGCAACTTTCTTATTACGAAAACCAAAAATTTCAGAGGCAAAACAGGTTACCGGTCTTCACTAATAATGCTGGGAGAAATACTAACAGTTTTTCAAAATACTGTAATTATTACAAAAGAAGATAACATACCATGAACGAATGTCGAAATAAAAATTAAAATAATGGGGAACTTGCACAAAAAATAAATTTGAAAAGCATTACTTTCAAACATAATTTATTGTCATTAAATGAACCACAGGTCACAAAAAAACTCATTTTTAATTTGTATGTAATAAATTTAAGCAATAATTGAAAACTGCATAATTCAAATCATTCTTGTAACGTGCCCTCCTTGGTTGTGACGTCAAGCAGTTCGTTGGTGTTGATGGTGGCGCCACTGGTGGGCGGCAGCACCATGTATAAACTAATATGGGCGGCACATGTATAAAAACTACAGCACCACGCACGCTTTGTTTAGAAAGGGCAACGAGAACGTCCTATCCTTGTCTATCCGTCTTATTATAGTCTATCTCAGTCTTGATATTCTTGATAATGTTTGAAGAGTGTGCTGTATTAAATAGTTATTTACATTGTGAGATGCGAAAGCTCACTTTTTTGGCCGAGGAGGTTGTTTAACGCCCGTATTGCCTTGGGTCTTAAAACTCTCCGAGGCCAAAAAGAGCTTACGCATCGAGCAATGTACAAAGTGATTCACTTTATTCTGCGACATATCAACAGGTGATAGAAAACCAAAAAATAACCGCACTTTCTTCTCTATAAAATATATTATATATTTATTATATATTATATATTTTAAGGCCTTATAACAAAAGTTACAGGGTGTTAAAGTTGTAAGAAATAAGTGGACATTATTGAATAGTTGAGATATTTAAGTCATATTTAGAACACGTTATAACGGCATGGGTTAGCATAAAACCTATCAATATCAAACACCTTGAACAATCAGTGGCGTAGAAGTGGGTAATTAGTATAATTGATTTTAGGAAAAATGAACCACCTTGTATAAAATGTATTCGATTTCTTATGTAAATTTTAATTGTAAACAAAAACGTTCTCTTAGCATTTTTTCATATGTGTCTCGATTTCATAGCAAATTTGATTTTTTCGTACTATTTCGGGGTATTTTTTCTGACAAATTAACTTGAAAATTCTGTCTATAAGTAAGACTCAACGTAGAAAGAAGTGTGTTTCTTACTTTAAATACAGTAACTTTTCCCAATAAACTTACCCAATTAAGGTTTTACTTTTCAAGATACAGAGCGTAACATTAATCATATCTTCCTTAAATGTTTTAGACCCTGTATCTTCAAAAGTACATCCTTAAATAGATAAGTTTATTAGAAAACAGTTACTTTGTTTAAAGTAGCTTTAAGTGTTACTTATGGATCAAATTTTTTAGATAATTTTTCAGAAATACCCCGAAATAATACAAGAAATCAAATTTGTCCTGAAACCATGACACATACGAAAAATTATCAAAAAGACATTTTTGTTTAAAATTAAAACTTACATTGATATTGAATATATTTTATTTCTATACAAGGTGGACCATTTTTTTCTAAGAACAATAATTATACTAATTATCCACTTCTACGCCACTATTTATGTTCAACGTGTTTGATATTAACAGGTTTTATGCTAACCCGTGCCGTTATAACGTGTACCAAATATGACTTAAATATCCCAACTAATTTAGTATACAATGTCCTCCAAAAAGGTCGCACCATAGGGGGGAAATTTTTAATTAACGTTTTATTTTGAAATTTAATTTTGGGGTTATCTTTTGCTTTAAAAAAGATGAAAAATGACCCACTCAAACGTGGTCATCTGACTTTCGTTATCTGTCAAAAATGACATTTAAAAAAATATATCGCCAAAAATGGGTTTAGTTGTTAAAATATCAAAAAGTTTTACTTGAAAAAGTTGTTTCTTTTTCAATTTTATGTAAGTGTACAAAATTTGAACACTCTACTAAAATATTTAGTTTTTTGCCAATTTTTAATATTTATGAAATTTCTGAATTTTTCACACTTATGCAGTTTTTCATTATGAACAAGTTCAGTTAATAACATTTTGAGGTTAAAGCTACAGAAAAGGCACTTTTAATTTCAAACAACTTTTGTTGTATAATAATTGTTGAATAATAATAATAATTCTCACCCTCTAGGAGCACCCCAGAATCAGCCACTTGCTTGTGCGGGGGAGGGGGCAATTACTATTATTTCGTCTTCGTTGCCATTTGCGGCTAGGGTCGACTTTTTTCCGATAGAACTAGGATAGCATTCGCTCAAGTACTACAAAAAACCCTATAAGAACGTAGTGAATTGGTAAAATGAACAAGAACCTGGTTAATTAGGTGTTCAAACTGAAGTTTTCGTTAGGTAATATGACAAAAATTTTGGTAGGTCGCATAGAGTCATATGCTCTAGCAAACAGCACTCTCAGAAGTAAAAACTTGGCGATTACAACATATTGACAACAGCGATGATGTCAAAAATACGAGTATCACAGGGAAGGTTGCGCTTTTTAAATTAAAAATTAACGTGACCGATGATTTCTCTGAAAAACTTTTTCATTTAAAGAAAATTAATTTATTATTTTATAATATGTAATGTACATATAAAATAGTTTATTGCATAGCATAGAGTGTTTTTTTGCTCCATGATATGTTAACATTTCTGATATCTGGTTATATACTGTAATATGACATTCAAAGATATTAGGTACTGAATAAATAAATAATGTCATAACACCGTCATTTTTATTTCTTAACTATTTAGTACCTAATATACCTCAAGTATGTATCTACAATAAAGTCTCCAGCCTCCAGCTATTTATACGTTAAGATAAAGTACAACAGTAACATTCCATACTGCATTTGAGCACCGTTCCAACATTCCGTTTTATATTCGGCACTCCGTTAATGACTGGTCGGAAAATTTTAACTGGGCAATGAAATTTCAACGGGTGCCAAAGTCTATACCGGAATGTTTAAATGCAACCCGGGACCTACGAATTATTTACTAGTCGCGTGGCCTCACCATTCAGTTAAAGAAGTGATTGTTAAATTTGGACTTTCAGGCGGTTCTTATTTTGACCTACACCAGAGCCCTCTGGAAATGGATCGCCGAACTGTTTATTTTAACGTTCAATTTCCATTCTTTCTTCCCTAATTCTGTGTAGCTCTCAATCCTGTCACTGCCTTCGATCGATCGAGCAGTGTGACGTCACGACCATTTCCGCGCTTTTCGTGTCGTTTGAAATGAATAGCTTGCGGTCACAACTGTAATTATTTATTGCAAATTAAATATTGCGATTTGAGGGCTGATATATTTGGTATGTACTCTTTCTATAGATAGGCAAATATAATATAGAAATAAAAAAATTTTAAAGTTCCCCATTCTTACAAGAATATTTCAAATAATTTCGCAAATAACTTCCAAATAAATAACTTCCCAAATATATTCCAACACCAGAGATCGCAAATTTGAAGGCCTTTTCCTCATCATGGCAATTTCCAAGATTTAACTGTCCAATCAAGAAATCAACCTCAATTGTTTCAACCAAGAAATCAAAATCAACTTCAAAGAAATTTTTCCAATAATGTTTCACGAAATAATTATTCTAGAACTTTTAACAACAATAATAATTTGGGTTTCCAACCTATTAACCAAAATTTTACTCCCAGATTCCCATATCGAAATCCTAATAATCAAGTTGGAAATCCTTAAAGAGATACATAATAGTAATGTCTGATAAATATAAGAAAAGCGAGTCTAAAAAGCCTTTTGGTTTGAAATGAAGTCCATAGCTAGTTGTAGTGTAAGTAAGTATAGAACACATTCGATTTTTCAGTTACGTATTTATATAATGGATCACTGGTTCGTTTCTTGGGCTTTAACATAGACAAAGCAACACATAGACTGTCAGAATCATTGCTGAAATTTCCGCACGCTACACCAAATATTTTGCATAAAATTTTATATAAAAACTAATAACTAAATTAAAATACCTACACCTTGACTTAGTATCGAGTCCTAAGAATTGCTCCAAAATTAAGGTTTGAAAGTTGGTGTAGCGGGATTTTTTGCAAACGGTTTCAACAATGCTTCTGACTATCTATGTCTCCTTTAATCTATGGCTTTAAACAAATTTTCGATAATTCCAGAATACTGTCTATTCTTCTGCAATTCACATAATGGTATGCGTATACGATTTTCTTCATGAGCATATAAATTTTATCTTTTCACCAACAAATACATGTACCTATCAAAACTATGACAAAACTACGAAATATTTACCGCAAAGGGAATTCGTTACCATAGAAAGAACGTAAATAGTAATAAAGCTGGATATTTAAAACTGACATACCTATGACCACAGAATATCCCCCTACAACCTATAACAAGTCGCCATTTTGTTCATCGAGTGGCACCACTGCAGTCCGCAAGCAACAATAAAATATGACGTCATGCTCGGGTCTTTAATAATGTGTGGGTGCAGAATGGATACAGGAGCTGGAATGCCAATTAATAAACCAGAAACGGTCCAACAATTTTTAAATTTTCCAATCAGAGTTATTTTTGGTCAATCAATTCCTATTAATGAAGCAGTATTTATTTCTTTTACTGGCCCTCTTTCTCCTCATAAATTGTATGTTTGCAATTTAGATATAAGATTCGACGGAATCTTAGGCTCTGTCTTTTTAGAAAGGTACGGTGCAGTAGTAGATTTTAGAAAAAACAATTAATTACGTACTATAAGGTAAACGAATTATACTTAAGGACGGAAACGAATTTAATGAACTTACGAATAATAATGTTAATAATAATCGAGTTGTTTATAAAATTCAAGTTAATGTTCAAGGAAGATATGATAGACTTCATATAAACGCTCACTTGTTAGTGTGAGTGATGAAGAAACTATGAAAATGATAGTAGATCAGTGATCTAAGATCACGTATTATGTAAACCTGATGTGGCACTAAATGAGGAATACGTATGTATATCCGCCGTCAAGAAAAGGGATCATGAACAAGAAAACATTACAAAGACAAAAAAATTTTGGGGCTAAGTTAAGAAAAGAGGCCATGGCTAATGGAAAAACATTTTTGGTGGATGGAGCTTTCAAGAGTTGCAGCAAATAATTCTATCAGCTATATACACAGTACCATGTTGACATTCGAAGTACCCAACAGGAAACTAATGTGATTCCAGTAATTTATGCCCTACTTCCAAATAAACAGTTACTTACGAAAGATTCATTGAATTTGTGAAAACTCATACCCAAAGTGGGATCCTGAATTATTAAAAGTTGATTTTGAGGAAGCTCCAATATCGGTTTTAAAAAGCAAACTGCCAGGCGTGAAAGTCTCGGGATGCAACTTACACTTTAATCAGTATTTGTGGAAAAAGATGCAAAGTATAGGACTTGTTAAAGAGTATACTAATGATGAGTCAATTCGATTACATATTCGAATGTGTGCTTCGTTGGCATCTTCCACCTGGTGATATTGAGGATGGATGGATGACTATTACGGAGTGCCCTGAAAGCAAGTCAGTGGCTGCCGTAAATAGGGGGCCAAATAGGTACAAATGTGGCATAGAAAAAAAATAATTCCGGCTTTAAAAAAAAAAGCTAGAATTTTTTTAATTGCGATTTCGCGTTCAGGGTATTGTTCCCTACCCACTGTTAAAATTGATGTAGTTATGAATAAATCACCCTGTATATGCAACTTGATGGCAGTATAGAAAAAATCCTTCAGGATTATAATGAAACTAGAGACTGAGGTAAATGTTTAAAATCTCTAAGTTATATTCATAAATTGCAATAATGATACCTTATTCAGTTATTGTTTTTTTTAATCGTTTTATAATCTTAGGTTAATTTGTTCAATGTATTATTGTTACTCGTTTCATTTTCATTTGATTTAGGTGCTTGCTTTGTTTTTATTCCTCGCCCTATAACTATCATTAGTAAATTCAGACATTTTAAAAAATTTAAATATTGTTTAACTATGTATTTTTCTCATATGTTGTTTTACCAGAAATTTGTGTATACCTAGAGCTTTTTTTGTACTGTTTCTTGCATTTATTATAATATATGTGTATCTAACTGCATACCTTTTTCTGGAAGATATTTAAAGAAATCATTTTAAACATTGACGCCCTGAATATTGAAAATAAGCGTCTGAAATAAAAAATGACATCATGGAACTCTTATTCTTTTTACCTAAAGAATCTGCTACTTTTCTATGTACCATTACTTATGGACCCCCATGCATATTAAGTAGGTACGTTTATGATGAGGGGCGCAAATGCTCCTGCTCAAAATTAAGTAAAAATAACACGTGCGCAAATGGGTCGATCTTAACCCGGAGCTCAAGTGGGCCAGGCGAAAGTGGTCAGACACATTCGATTTAGTAATGTGTAAAGAATTATATCCTACTCCTATTGCCTCACGTTCAAGATGTGAAGTTAAATAATTATTGCAATCAAGAACTCATTTACCTAATACTTGTGACATTGTTACTTTTTCAACTGAAAGTTATAATTAATGTACAATTAATCCAGGAAAACCAATGGTTAATAATTTTAAGTGAACTATTACCTATAATAAAATCAAGATACTTTGACTATAATGTTAGATAAAACCATAACGTTAAAATCGGAATGTGTTGATTATATTAGAAGTAGGAAAAATATAAATCAATTTAATCCATTTCATTATCCAACATATTATAAATTTCATCCCATTAATATACCATTTGAATATTGTAAGGTAATTCCATATAAAGTAAAATTTCCTTATATAAAACCTCTACAACAAAGTAAATTTAATTGCGATGATTTAAATGGCGAAACACAAATTAGACGAATATGCAAAAGACCTTGATAATATAATTAATGAACCTACTATAAATAAGTATACGCCAACATTAATATATTTATCTATTGCTTTAATAATACTGATAATCATTATTTATTTTTATTTTAAATGTAGAATAGAAAATCTCGAAACATTAAAATAGGCATTACCACTACTATAATATACACGATCCTTCACAACCTCCTAGAATCACGGTTTTTTAAGAATTTTTTTTTTGTCAAAAGAAGACCTTATAGATTAGATGAACCTCGCGAAGAAGAGAAAATCGAATTAAATTATAATACGAAATCTCATGCCTAATTTGATGTAAAAAATGTGTGTTCACAAATTTTTATTATAAGGGGGAAGGTATTATATCAGACCTCGAGCATCACCTTGATCTTAATCTTGGTTTTACCTTCATTTTGTTTACTGTTTAATATCCATTTCCATTGTATATTGTTTCATTAGGGCAAATGCCAGAAGAGCCGGTCTCGCTAGGTCAAAAAAAGGCTGATAGAGAAATAATCAGCCTATCTTGTTGCTGGGCTGAGGCCGGCCCTTGTATAATTAAGCGGCCGGACGAGTGCGTGGGGCGTCAATCAACACACTGTCACACTACTGGTGCCCTGGTGTCATAACTAAGAAGCTTCATTCATTCGTTGTACTTTGCACTATCATGTATTTTTATTTGTGTCTTAGAACCAAGTCTATAGCCTAGTCACTTTCGATCAAAAATATGCGGAAATAGAAATAATTCCGAGTATGACCTACTTAAAACCGAAACACCAAATAAAATTTATAATTGACGTCAGATTAGGATCGGTTTTTTTTAACGATAGGGCATCAAAAACTGTATTTTAGGGCAAAACAGCACCATTTATTTCAATATTTCAAAACTAGAGAAATCATATTAGCAGTTTTTTCTAAAAATTCTGACTACGCCACTGGATTGTGCATCCCTTAAAATGGGTTTGTACTAAGTTCTGATAAAAAATATAGGACAATAAAAATTCTAGAAAACTAGACTTATACCTGCCTAGGTACTCGCTTAAAAACAATTAAAACTGTAACTTACTTTATTACAAGTAATAGTAATATCAATATGAGGTATGAAAGATTTATCTAAATAAATGGTGTATTAGTAGAAAAAAATTAATATTTCATTTTTACTTTAGCTTTTTGTACTTAAAGTCTATCCAAGTTACAGAGGCAGTGGATCAAAACATTGGCCACCACGTGACCTATTCTCTTATTGATCTGGCCGTCATAAAATGTCAAGTGTTTACGTGGCGAGCAGAATGCAGGGCTGGCTCTTCCCTCAGTCGAGTTTCCTGCATATTTTAGATCGGATCGCGAGCAGTATATTCTGTAGATTTATTTTGCTACTTAATTTAAGGAAATTTATGATGGTAAAAAACACAATTTTTTGAACTTCTAAAAGAATTAGTTCAAAATTACAAGCCACTGGGAATCTCATATTAGTCAGGCCTTGGTAATCGATCGCAATGCGGTCATGTGACCTTGTTTATATCTACTGCCGCTGTAACTTGGATAGACTTTAGGTAACTATAGGCCTATTTTTAATAAAGCAAGTTACAGTTTCAATTGTTTTTAATCGCGATTGTCATTATTGGTTTCTAGAATTTTTATTGTTCGATAACAAAATTTGGTACAAACCCGTTTTAAGGGAAGCCCAATTCAGTGGCGTACTAAGAGTTTTTATAAAAAAATCGCTAACATGATTTCTCTAATTTTGGCTTCAAAAATATGTTGTAGTAGTCTTGGTATTTTGATATAAATTGTGCCGTTTTGCTTTAAAGTAGTTTTTGATGTCCTTTCGTTTAAAAAAACCTGAACCAAATTGGATGACAATTACAAATTTTATGGGGGTGTTCCGGTTTTAAATAGGATATCTAATATATACCAGTCTGTTCTGAAACAAAATATCAAAAAATATCCTCTCCGAATGGACTGCCAATTTTTTTCTTATATAAAAACTACTATTTCAAGGTCAATGTCAGATATGAGCGACTTCATGAAAACGTTCCCAGAAAATGAATTTAGACATTTTCAGGTGCGTGCCTATGAAAGCATCTTTTATTTTATTGTAGGTTTGATCCCACACGATGCATTTTCTTTTTTTAATTATCAACAAAAATACATGTTACTCTTAATATTGCGGTAAAACAAAATAGTAAACAAAATTTGTATTTTTGTTGGTAATTAAAAAATATATATCGGGTGGGATTGGACCCTACGAAAGTAAATGACGCTTTCATATTTATATAAAGTGACCTCCCTACTATAAAAAAGAGGTTATTTTAGATGAATTAATAGTTGAAAAGCATTTTAAAAGAGCACCTAAAATCGTGTTTCAAGAGTTAACATTTCCAATTTATTCCTGGAGCTAGTTCCAGACCCCCCCTCCTTGACGGTTGGGTCCTGCCTAGGGCCGGTTGTTCCAAGGATGCCTCGGCTGTTTTTTCTTTTCAGTTTTTTCAGTCCGCCCCTGAAGAATGGGTAGAACTGGTTTGAAATTCAGTTGCAAGATTTTACTATAATTCAAAGACCCGGAAAATGCAGTATATTCAATAGTAGTGGGTTTTGACATACCTCAAATCCCCAAATGCTTATACATTCATTTTTAGCGAGCGCAGTTAAAACCATGCGAGGATCATTCTGTGTGTGTGGCGACAGGTCGTTGCGCCCTTCTTTCTTTTGTCCACAATAATGCAATTCCTCCAACAAAAAAGTGTGGGAATATTCTGGCGTTCTAATAGCCACTATTTGGATCGACGATTTACCATTTATTTTCATGATTATGCAAGCACACGCTACTGTCCTATAATAAAACTCCCTTTCTGGATGACATCACTGACAAACTAGATGTGCCAACTGACGTGTAGGACGCACAGTGTGTGGGATGAACTGAGTATGGGTTTAACAGTTAACGGTTTAACTTGTGTGTGTGAGGGAAGGGGAGAGCTTTAGCTACTTTTTGCCTATCTCTTCAGAAAATAGGAGAAACGCTCAAGAGTATACAGTTTGGGACTGTACAGGGTTATGCACATAACATTTTACCCCCTTAACTGTTTTATTTTTCATGATAGAAAAAAATTGTAAATAGAAAAGTTGTAGGGAATGTACAAGTATGCATACATGTAAATACAATATACAGTGTGTCCACGGATGGATTTCACTAGGTATGGGTGTAAATGATAAAAACAATTGATAGTTGATATGTGACGTATAATAGGGTACTAGATGAATTTTTACAAACTTAAAACAAATCCTGGACACTTGCCTAAGATCCAATGATTATTTGAAAAATATATTTTTCCGTAATTAGCAAGTTATTAGACTTTCTTCGAAATTTGGCGGGAAAGCACTTATGACGTCACAAGGGTTTCATAAAGGCAATTTGGCAAAATGGCGATACCACTGAAGTGTTCTGAGACATAACCTTAATCTGCGGTAAAAGATGCAAGGAAAGTTGAAATTTCAAAATTCTAAACTCAAACCCTCAGATTTAGGATGCCCCTTGAAACCACATTTAGTCAAAAAGTGCTTTTTCGTAAATAATCAGTAGCGTTTTTCTGCAATTTTTTGGCAAGTTTGGGCCTAAATACCTACAGAATTTGGGATCAGTATTTCTAAGTGCACGGCCACACATAACGCGGATGGCGGACCGGAGAGCAGGGCGGAAAGCGGAGAATAGTGCGGGAAGTGTCCACACAGTCGGCGGATTGTGACAGCTTTGAAAGGCGTATTGCGCAAAGAGCTTGTAAGTAATGTGGAAACATTGAAAAGTCGAATTTAATAGAAACAGATATAAAAATGTCGATTTCCACATTATTTTTATGTGAAAATTCACAACTCAAATTTCGGATTTTGCAAAATAAACGTACACAAAATAAACCTAAGCAGGGAAACACTTGGTGAATTCCATCATCTGTACAAAAATAATTTTGGAAATCTCGACCCTAAAGTTCGTCTAAAACACCTCAGTTGTGGTGATTTGCATGAGTTATGTCCCATAGGGGTTTGCGACTAAAAACTTCACTAATTAGTATTTCACGATCCATATTGCTTATTATTAAGTAGGTATATAAGAATACAACGCTCTATTTTCGATGTTAAATACGTGCCAATATGCCGGAAAATGTCAAACTGACTTGAACGCTCCGCTACCAGCGAGCAAACACGCCTACTCTCCGCTCCCCTCTCCGCGGTATGTGTGGACATGATAGTAGGCTTTCTATTGTTTTGAAAGCTCCGCTACCATCTCCGCCCTGCTCTCCGGTCCGCCGTCCGCCTTATGTGTGGCCGTGCACTAAGTAAGCACTCTAACACGCCTTCAAGATGGTCCCTAGCCTCAAGTTCTCCCTTTATTAACACTCATAATACTTTACTATTACTACAACATATAGGTACAAACCTTTGCAGTTTTATCCCATGAATTTCGGCAGACGTGAAAATCGGATTATTAGAAAAAAATTGTGCCACCAAGAATGCATCCAATTTCGGTAAATTACAGATTGTACTTTCAGGGTCCATGATACCTTACACTAACGGACCTTCTCACTACACAACTAACAACACGATAACTACACAAACAATATATAATAATAAATATCAATAACAAACTATAATAAATCGCACAGATATTATCTACTAATGTTTTGATTTAACAACATACGGAATGACAGTTGGTATGACAGGATGTCAACTGCCAATCAGAAAACCATACATGTGTTAGATGACAGGTGAATATATGTATATGGTTAGATGCCTAGGTGGGCAGGTGCCATTGTCACATATGCGAAATTTTCCATATTATCTATATTTCCTGAATATTTATAGTATGTTCCCTTACAGATATTTTAATCAGTGTCACGTGAAAGAGATTAACGATATAGTTTCCAGCAATACATTAAGTAACAGATATTCATAGGCAAGCTGGAGACATTTCAATAGAAAAGTAAAATTTGCCCTTCGAATTATTGCAAACGGGCACCGGCAACGTTGCAGTTCCGTTTCTCCTGAGAGGCACAGAGTTGCTACGTTTGGCGTTCTGGACAATAAAACGACGAAACTGTAGATTTTAGCAAGAACAAAATTGTGCAACTTCGTCTTTAATTATCATAAATAAATAAGGGTTAAAAGCCGTTGTTTCATTTAGTACGTGATATGTTGGTGCATCTACTTGAGACCATCCTGCTGGATAGTACCTTCGAATACAAAGAATACCAAGAAGGAGCATGTCTGGGCACCACCGGGATAGTTGCTGCATATGGCGGAATGCTGTTTCCGTTTTTACAGTGGCGACCTTTGAGTTGTTTCGACAAACTAATCGAGGCAGAAATCCTCATTTTTCACGAAATCAGTATCTACAATACAGGCAAAAAAGTATAAGGCAAGTTTATGTCCTTTATGATGGTATTAAACTTTATAATAATTTATCTAATAGTTTAAGAGTAAACTAAAAAAAATTATATTTGAAGCAGGATAATTTAGTTCAATAATTCTACTATACTACTATATTCATTTTTAGTGTTTTTTTGGTGACTGTTAGTAGGTACTTATTAGCAGTGTAACGTATTATGAGTTCTTAATTACTTAATATATTTAAGGGCAAAGGTGGCCCTTACATAAAATATATAATTTTTTTGGGTCTAATAAAGGAATTAATAATAATAATAAAGAGTTCAAAAAATTATAAAGCACGTTTATGTCTTTAAGTTTAGGAATCCATCATAAGATAGCAATTCTGATTTTAAATTTCCATTTGTGAAGAAGTAGGTACTTACACAAACGCCTATGCCACTTTTCTGCATTAGATACCTCAAAAGTTCAATTAAATTACAAAATTACTTACTGATGGATTGTTATCCTTAACCTTTTAGTTTTTGCAGCCAGGGAAGAACCACAAGTCGCACAGCTAAGCATAAGAACTCGAAAAAGTATCCAACTACCACATACTGGCACCTATCACCGTGTCAGACATCAAAATATTGCGTCAAAACTTAGCTCCTACACAGGGCTATTTCCTTCTCACATATTTTATAATGCCCATAGAGCATTAACTCCTTCCCGGGATTCTTTATTCAAAGCATATAACTATGTTTCAAGGGCACCACGTTAATCTGCTGTGCCTGAATTATCACCGTAATAGAAGCCAAGATCCAGACGATCCAAGAGACGAATCTGGCATGATCAGAACCACGAATAGTTTGCCACTATGAAACTTTTATTTGGATGAATGTTTAATTTCACTATCGTATTACCATGTGTATCCATAACAAACTCCAGTGTAATTTCGCCGAGGGGACTTACCAAGAGAAAAAACTCCAAAAATGTTTTTCTTTGTTATAACAACGTTTTAAAGCAAGAAAATTTGATTCACTATACAATTTTCAGTAAATGTAGAAACTACTACAACCATTATAAAATTGACTATCTCTCATTTATACTGTACGACAGACATAGGTAGGTACAGGCGAATTTTCTATATCTGCACCCTGAAATTTCAATTAGATGTTAATGCAACTCAAGAATCCGAAGCTAGGTTCCAAGAAATAAAAATATAAAGGATGGATTTTTGTACTTGTAATTATAAATAAAGAGGGATGATTTTGTGGATTATCAGAAAGCAGCTGGAGTGCATTTTTTTAACTGAGTATCCTTTACGTGATAGCCACAATAACATCCCTCTATCCCTCTTTATCCTAGTTCTGTCATATATATATATTCTTTTGTTCAGGTTGCTGCATAACTTTCACAGGTAAATGGATACATTATTTTATTAAATAATAAACAATTTTATAATAGGCGAAGTACCTACTTTTACTACTCCAACATGAGTGTTAAGGCGCATTGTGCGAATCCCAACAGATATTAAACAATAAAAAATATTATATTGTTCTAGAGCTTTTCCTTACATTGATTTATTAAATATGGTTCTGCCACGTCTTCTGCTACATGACGTAGAATGACTCTAGTAAGGCTGAAACAGGCGTAAGGTATTTTACTGAGTCGAGAACAAAGGATCGGCAATCAAAGGCTACTGGTTGTTATACTGTGGTGGTATAATCCACCAAATCGTTATGTGGCATACACTTAAAATAAGAAAATGTCTTACATATCAGCAACCTTATCGTAAACATTAAGCGGCGCTAGTTCTGGATAGAGGCGCGTTGTTCTCTTCAATTCTTCTCTAAAATAAATTTTCTTTCGCAGAGAATAATTGGGGAGATGGTTGTGCCCAACTTTCTCGTGGTACTGGCCACTATTGGAATATATTACACCTCTTGCTCTACAAGTGCCTCTCCTGTAGAATGTACAAACGAGATATCTATAATAAAGTTACAAATCAATATAAATTTTGTATGATTTGAATCGAGTGAGTTACGTTTTCTCCGGGTTTCCCTTTACGCTGTGAATAACGTAGGTGTGGCCATCTATGTATCTCCGCCCTCGGATTCTTCCTGTTAAATTAAATATTTGTGAGTAGAAGATAAGATATTATATAAGTTGGTGTAATCATCGCAAGACAACAAGTAATTTATTGTCTTAATAAAAACAAAAGTTTCTGTGGGATCAGGTCCGAATAATGCATTATTTTTAATTTACGGAAAGTCCTGCAATCTTACTGGATTATTTTTGGAATTTTTGTTTCATCTAAATAATATTATTATTATTATTATTACTATTACTTCACTGCAAGCTGATGAAAATCTCATTTTGAGTTTATTTATTTTACTATTCCTACGACGAACTGTCTTAAAAAATGCACTGAAATTTTCTATAATTTTTAATACGCCGGCAGTGTTTTGACAGTTTACACAATCGTCCTAGATGTCACGAAGTTGTATTTCTTCTCAATATTGTTAGCCATGTTATTGAGCGTTCACTGGTAACAAATAAGCTAATTTTTTTTAGTTCCTTGAATTGATTTCCGAAGGATTTTTACATGTTATACCCCACAACCTAAAACAAATATTCTTCAGTACCTTCACAGAAACAAAGCTACATCTAGACTATCAAAAGCATTGTTGAAATGTCCCCAGGCTCACCAAATATTTTGCGTAAAATTATCGACTGATGTATTTATAAAGAGACTTCTGGCGGCTATAGCTTCATGTTCTGGAAAATAGATGGTGCTGATGGCTAACAAAGTATTTGCATTGTATTTTGTTTCCGGAAAGCGCATGGTAAGAAAAAAAGTGACAACCGTGTACAGTATTCATTAATACGCTAAAATTTTATATACGAACTATAATACCTCAATTTACTATCGCGTCCTAAAAATATATATGTTTTAATTGGTGTGCCAGGATTTTTTGAGGACGGTTTTAATGAGCTTCTACATTTCCTTTACTCTATGGTATTCATCAATATCTACATTTTCCTTGTAACAATTCTCTGGTGCGCGGGAACATAGGCAAAGCTACACATAGACTGTCAGAACCATTGTTGAAATTTTCGCATGCTACACCAAATATTTTGCATAAAATTTTACATTAAAACTAATAACTAAGTGAAAATATCTGTACCTCTACTTAGTATCTAGTCCTAAGAATTGTAAGACATTACAATTTATCTGTTTTAATTTGTTTTCGCTCCAAATTTGAAAGTTGGTGTAGCAGGATTTTTTGCAGACAGTTTCAACAATGCTTTTGCCTATCTATGGCTCCTTTAATCTATGGCGGGAGAAAGAGTACCTACAAGTCAAAAATGCCAATTTTACAGGAGGACAAGGTTCTTCCTGATTCTTAGGAAATAAAAATAATAGGAAATGCATAATATTCAGATTTATGTTTCTTGTACGTACCCGAAACAAATTACATGTTTTAATTATCTGAAAAATATATATTTTAGGAAAAAATGTACTTATACTAATATTTCAACCATGTTTTTTATAATAAAATAAAATCACACCATTTTGTATTATTTAAACCTGAACAAAAAATTTACTGAATTTACTAAAGAAAACAATATAATAACGGCCATCACATTTGACCATTTTTTGGACATGGGCTTTTTGGGAAAATAATTTGTATAGCAAAATACATTGGTAAAATCCCTAGATATAGGGCCTTTATATATTGGGCACTATGTGTTCCGTCTATTTATTGTTGGGATAATGAAATGTAGCTATAACAACTTTTCAAACACACAAAAGAAATTATTATATGATCTCAAGGAAATTATTCGGGAAAAGGGTCAGATAGAAAGGATCAGGTTATTATACTAATTTTAATACATATCTTAATTTTGTTGTATCTCCTTATATGGCAACCTTTTTTAAAGACAGAAAAGTACAATTTGGTAAGTTTTATTAAATGCCTCATAATTTTCCTTACAACAACTTATAGCAAGTGGATTTATTTATTTTAATGTTTACATTGTATTTTAGGATCCTGAAGACGACTTTAAATTAGTCTAAACATCGGTAATAAATTAAAAACGTTTCGAAGTCATTCTCTGACCCTTTTCCCCAAATGATTTCCTTGACACCAAAACAACTTTTTTGGGTCAATTAACATTAAATTGGTAATTATTTTAGTTCACAACTGCACAAAAGCTCTTAAACTAATTTGAAGTTTGATGTTATAATGTTGCTTATATTTATATTCTGAATAATGTCAGAAATAAATTTAAGTTATAATATAGTACAGATGTATATTTATGCTTTCATTAATTCTAGATTCTAGATTCAAGGAGTACAAATGTACACGTACTAATAATCCCGGAAAAACTCTTTAAACCAGAAAAGCATTAGTAGTATAACACTATATTAAAGACCCGAGGATGACGTGATATTTCATTGTTGTTTGCAGAAAGGAGCGGAGTGGCGCTACTCAATGAAAAAAATGGGTCTTATTATAGGCTGTAGGGGAATACCCGTGGTTATAGGTATGTCAGTTTTTGAGGTTTAGAATATTGCATATTTTAAATATCCAGCTTTATTACGATTTACGTTCTTTTTCCGGTAACGAATTGTCTTTGCGGTTAATATTTCGTAGCTTTGTTATATTAAGAGTTTTGATAGGTAGATTTTTTGTGAAAACATAGAATTTCCAATCACGTGAAGAAAATCGTATACCTATGCAGACCATTACGTGAATTGCAGAAGAATAAACAATGTTGGAATTATGGGATGATCTGTTCAACCTGTTGAAAAAGCGGGAATTCCAGATATTATATTTTGGGACAGAATTTTGTCACCTACGCAAGAATGAAAATAGAAAAATGTTTTTAAAGCCCCAAAACGAACCAATGGTTCACTATACAGTGTCTGTCAGAAAGATGGACACAAATGAGAATTTTCTTTATTTGAAGTTTCTCAAAGAAAAGTCTTGATAAAAGTTGGTGCTTGTGCTTAAACTCAAAATCCACCCTTAAAAATTTTGAAATTTTTATTCGTGTGCAGGGAAGGTTGAAAAATATGAAAATGCCTCAAGAGTATAGTACCCTTATTTTTAGAACTACATCAGAATGGCACTAAGAAAAGTTGTTTGGAATCCCAAGACAATGTCAAATATGAATTCACAGCCACCTACTCAAAAGAAGAAAAATCACTTTCTCATTTTTTATTCACCAATAGATAATATTAGATTTATGCATTTTGAGACACATCATCGAGCATGACAGTACGATACCAATGATTTTTATTTAGGTTCAACTAGCATCTTAAAAACACTTAATAACTGAAAGTTCTGCAAAGTTTGCCATTTTTTTGTGTCCAGGTAAAATACTCCTACAATTTCAAACATAACATAGGAACTAATCTGTGGAACAGATGTTACAAAACGTACATACCGAAATGAACCGAAGAACAATAATCTGATATTTTTATTGTTGAATTATCATTTATTAAATAACTCTTGAATTGAATTAAAATATTTTTGTGTTCCACAGATTAGTTGCTATGTTATGTTTGAAATTGTAGTAGTATTTTACCTATACACAAAAAACGACAAACTTTGCAGAAGTTTCAGTTATTAAGTGTTTTTAAGATGCTAGTTGAACGTAAATAAAAATCGTTGGTATCGTACTGTCATGCTCGAAGATGTGCCTCAAAATACATAGCTAATATTATTTATTATACATCGTGGTGAATAAAAAATGTGAAAGTGTGATTTTTGTTCTTATTTTGAGTAGGTGGCTGTGAATTCATATTTGACATTGTCTTGGGATTCCAAACAAATTTTCTTAGTGCCATACTGCTGTAGTTCTAAAAATAAGGGTACTTTACTCTTGAGGAATTTTCATATTTTTCAACCTTCCCTGTATACGAATAAAAAATTTAAAATTTTTACGGGTGTATTTTGAGTTTAAGCACAAGCACCAACTTTTATCAAAAAAAAAATTTTTTTTTGAGAAACTTTCAATAAAGAAATTCCCATTTGTGTCCAACTTTCTGGCAGACACTGTATAAAGAAGAAACTGAAAAAACGAATGTGTTCTACACTTACACTACAACTAGCCATGGACTTCATTTCCAACCAAAAGGTACCAAAATACTCTTGATTGCATTTTAGACTCGCTTTTCTTAATAAAATATGTAGAAATATGCCATGTAAACTTGTGAAATTAAAGGGACATAACAAACAAGCTTTTTATTTTATTTTGGATATTACACTCATTGTAACAGACACATTTGCATGTTACAAAGATTATGCAACAATCGTGTTTTTAACATTAAACCACCCTGTAGATTTTTTTTCGTCGTGTGGCGCCAGTGGCGATTGCTTGAAACAGCGCTATGCACAGGTCTTTAATATAGAGTCGGTCCAGCATAGACAAAGCTGCACATAGACTGTCAGAACCATTGTTGAAATTTCCGTACGCTACACCAAATATTTTGTATAAAATTTTATATAAAAATTAATAGCTAAATTAAAATACTTATAATAGCTATACCTCAACTTAATATCGAGTCTGTTTTAATTTGCTTTCACTCCAAAATTAAAGTTTGAAAGTTGGTGTAGTGGGATTTTTTGCGGACGGTTTCAACAATGCTTCTGAGTATCTATGGATCCTTTAATCTATGCTTTGCCCAATCAGAATAATAGTTTCAAGTTGTTTGTATTATTAAAACCCTGTCAAATGAACTGGTTATTTTAATACAAAAATACTTATACTATTGGGTATTACCTTTTTGTTTTATACTATGTAAACAATCAAGATACCTAGTGTGATAATCGAGCTGTACTGACTTTTGTTATTAGGACTAACGAAACAAGCCTGAAAATATTGTCATTTATATCTTATTTTCACCAAAAATTTACTTACGCTCTTTTGCCCCGGATAGAGAATTATAATGCTGCTAGTGACGATGTAGATATTTTTAATTGCTCAAGTCTACACACAGAGAGAAAGACTCAAGACTTAACTGTACCCTGGGCGGAGTACAGTTTTAATTTTTATTTACAGTATATACAAATACATTTTTCTTACATAGCTATATGTACATTTTTTTCTTTCAGAGGCACATTATGTGTATATTTTTTTTACCTGTTTGTTTTATCCTATTCTTATTTTTTAAGGATGATAAATTCGTCTCTTTCCCTTCTAAATTATAATAAACTAATCCTGAAAGGAGCCTTAGGATTACTTGTGCTTTTTCCTTATCTCTTACGCAAAGATTTAACTGTGCAGTCTTCCCTCTATGTGTGTGGGGCACTTTAGATTGTCCTATTTGATATGCATATTTTTCATGTAATAAGTCGTGCTCTATTACTACAGATCGGCTTTTAGGTATTCTATTCTAATATAAATATAAAAAATCAAATGCTTTTTTCATGTAGGCATACAAATTTGGAATTGGATTTGAAATAAATTATCTGCATTTCTGATCTACTCCCGTAGAAACTGGAATGTTGCTGTTGAAGATAGAAGCCACTTGTTGACCTAACGACATTCTATTGCAAAGAGACCTGTAGTTTGCAACAGATTTACAAAAAGGAAAAAAATATATTTTTTTCCAGTAAGTTATTCAATATGTATAACTTCGTCAAAAAGTATAGGGTATTTATTTTTAGAAAATATATTTAGAATAAATTTCAATTCCCAATAAGCCCAAATCATAGTTTTCAGAAAAAACAACCTTTTTCAATTATTTCAATTTTTTTGTAGAATCTCAAACAAAATCAATTGCATGCCCAACAGTTAACAGTTTTTACTATGTAAATAACAAGTCTGTATCTCTAGAATGTAAAATAAACAACAAACAATAATAGAAATCCATAATAAGTAGATAATATTTTGAAACTATAATTTGTTTGATTGTATTAAGTAAAGGGAAATAAAATAAACTATTTTACCATAAAAATTTTATTAGATCTGCGCAAATTATAACATAGAAAATCATGTATGTTCAAACCTAGTTTTTACTTCTAATTCTCTTCATAGAATTTTTAACGTTCATATAAGGGAAGTAGTACTTGGCCTCTGGATGTCTGCAAAATGAAAATATATATATATATATATATATTAGTTTTTGAATTAAATTTAAATAGATAGTGAATTTAATTTAAATGCCACATTCAATCTTATATGTTCATGAGCTAGAAAAAACTTAAGTAATAAACTGAAGTAACACAGGGCATTTTTAGCAAGGGGGTAAATGCAAAATGCAAAGGCTCATAACCATATCAGGCTTCTCGCTCAACTGGACAAGAGACAACACTTTACTTATATTCGGACTGAGCTATTTATGATGAAGATGCATAAAAATCTAAGAAATTGGAATTGATTGTTGTAACCCAATGAATAGTTTCTTCTGTACTAAACTTTTTATCTGACGGTTTAAGCGTTTGTCTTAAACTACCATGTACTTACACTGAAACAAGGCTCTTATATACTGCGGGCTCGGAGCCAGGCAAGGTCTTGCAGAATGTAACCAAAGTTCGCCAAATTTCCGCTTTCTTGTCTAGCTCTGCATCAGGGGGATGGTTGTGCTCCTTCTTCAACGTAATGTTCTTAATAGTGCCGCCATTTGGAATGAAGGCCCTCGCCTTACAGTTGGATTTTCTGCGATTGCTACAGGCCAAATTACTGCAATGTTTCGGTTTGTAAGTATACAAATAAGACTGGGTGTTTCAACATTATTGCAACATCCTCTATCGATCCAACATTTCACACAACGATTTGAAGTGAGCTAGACTAGCTGTTCAGGAAAGTGCATTGGAGTAGCGATTTTCTCACTACAAAAACTATTTGTACAAAAATGACAGCCGAAACAAAATTGGAATAAAATGCCAAGTTTTAAAATCGGCCGGGCAGTCTGAACAAAATTGATGGCATGGCTTCCTCTATGCAGAAAACAAGTCGATTTTGAAATGTTTACATTTACAATTCGAACTTTATTGCAGGTTTTTTTACTTGTTCCAATCACCCGTCTATGTATCCTGTTCTTATTTTATGTATTTAAGATATTCTATTCACAATCGAACTGTAATCTATATCTATAGGTAAACATTTTTCCAGGGCACAAAATAACGGTGTAAACAGCACTGGTATCTACACAAAAAAATCATCAAGGTATCACAGGCTTAGATAAAAACTTTTCAAAAAGAGGATTCATTGTTCTTATAGAACATTATATCAAAGCCACCATTTCGATTTTGTTTTGACTACAAGTGGAAAAACGTATTTAAATGAGAAATGGGATGTAAGGTGAAGGTGTAAAGATCCTACAAATCAACCTAGTCTATTAAATTATACATGTAACAATAAAGTTGTGCACACGTAGCGTTGAGACACTCTGAAGATAAATTTGAATAGATTTAGATCTGTTTTCAGGCTACAGAGTATGAAATTTTTAAGTGCCTATACAGGGTGTTTTATGAAGGGTGAAGAGGAACCTACCATATCTCAGGAATTAATAGTCCTGGAGCTTTGGCAAAAAATCTTCTTAAGTAATGTGGTCAAGAGAAATCACTATGAATTTAATCTATTTTTTGATTATGACAGAATAAATTCGGTTAAGCTAAACCGGAGTTAGCAGCATTTTTTCAAGTCAAAGTTTATCCGCCCGTTCCACCTCTATTTGAAGAGCTAGGGCAAAAAATCCTTAACGAAAATTGTTCAGAATTTGTTAAAGAGAGCAATAAAATTATTTTTAATATACCTTTATTAGTCTTTTTTTTTTTTGAGAAAACTCATTTTTAAATTTACTGTTGCAAATACGCCCCCTAGCGGCCGACCTACGAACTTAAAAATAATTCCAGCTATTTTTCGTAACCACATTACTTAAGATTATTTTCCCAAAGCTCCAGGACTATTAATTCCTGAGATATGGTACCTCTTCACCCTTAATGAAACACTCCATAATCAGTCAGCAATAGAATTATTCTTGAATGTAACATCCACCATATTTGTTTATGAATTTCGTCGATTTAATGCAAAAAAAAGTTAATATGAACATATGCCTGGAAATGCTTAATAAAAAAAGTGTGTTGAAGTTTATCTTTTAAAAGTGTTTTTCTAAATATCTTAGAAACAAACAAATATGTTGGCTTGAAATTTGGTACAAATTATACGCCATTCGGGAATAAAGGGCAATAAAACGAAATTACAGGGACATTTCTCCATAAAAAATATCTTTTGCCAATTTGTCTTAAAACTATGTGATATTTAGAAAACAGCACATTTTTTTGGATGCCAAGGTTTGGAAGGAATAGGCAAATATTAATTATTTGTGATCTTGTGTGCATGGAAAATAACAAAATTTCTTTTTTAATAGAAATGGGCGCAACAAAAGAGACATCCTGGCCGATTTGAACTTGAAGCTATTAAACATTATTACATTTTTAAAATTAATTAAAACTTAACACTAAAGAAAATGTTCAAAATAAACTCAATTTTGATTAATACATCTGTTGGGACTACGCATTATCGATTGTCTCATATTTGCTAGATGCATTGAGGTGATCGTGTTGGCAGCAAGTTCAATGTGATGAATCAGTTCTTGACACGACTTCATTGGCGTTGAATAAACCTAATTTTTGTAGAAAAAAAATCTGGACGTATAATATCTGGAGAACCAGGGGACCATGCTACCGGTCCACCCCTTCCAATCCACCTATTGGGGTAATTTATATCCAGCCAGCTCCTTACTGGTCTGGAATGGTAAGCTGGGTGGTCCAGCTAAAAGTAAATGTCGCCTTAAACGGGGAGGAACATCTTCTATTATGTCAACGTGGTAGTTTTCTAGGAACTGAAGAAATATGTCACCATTGACTCTATTCGGCAAAAAGAACGGACCCAAAACAAATTCGTGTACTATGCCAATCCACACATTCACGCTAAATTCCTCCACGACTGCAAATTGTGATAATTTACCACTCCACGTGCGAAACCCTAGTCATTCATCCATATTATTTTCATAAGAAAATCTGGATCTTCTTGTAGTTTATTATGTACACATTTGTAAAATATTAGTGTGTGTTCCGGATCATCAAGGTGTAACGCTTGTACAGATTGAAGATGGAATGCTTTATAATTATTTCTTTTAGGGTGTTCCAAATAGTTGCTTTTGAGATATTCGTCTGACGACTTGCCCTGCGTGTGCTTGAATTTCTATCTTCCGTAAACATATTTAAAATTTGGTGTATTTGGATATCGCCTAGCATATTCTTGAACGGCCTGTAGTTAATTACTGTCGCAATAACCATGTACAAAATTAATGTTAGCATATTTTCAATAGTGATTTGAAAGGTCATCTCTAACACAAGAAGATTATTCTCCCACAACAAAACCGACATCCAAGAAGTAATTTCTTTGAAGAAAAAAAACCATGTATGGACATGGGACTACTTATTATTATTTATGAACATAAGTATGCAATTTTTATAGGCATGCCAGCAAAGAGTATGATGCCTCTAAAAATTGTTCTATTCCTTGCAAACCTTGGCAACCGATCTTTCGCATAAAAAGAGAAAGTCCTTATAAACGCAGGCCCCAAAATGCGCTGTTGTGTAAATACCAACGCATTGCAAGATTCTATTTCTTTCGGAGCAGCAACTTGAAATTGTGTTGTTTGTTCAATATCCAGTAGTTTTAAGACAAATTAACAACATATATTTTTACGGGGAAATAAATGGGCATTTGAAAAATGCTGTCGAATTCTCAAAAAATATATGGGTGTAGAAATTATTGTTTATTATTTATTCTACATTCTCGCACACCACTGGTGTAGGCAACAAAACGCATATAGCTTCATTTTGTTGCTATACCCGTATAGTGTGTACCAAATTTCTAGCCAACATATTTAGAAAAAACACTTTTAAAAAATACACTTCAAGGTACCTTTTTATTAAGCGTTTACCGACCTATGTTCATATAAACTTTTTTGCATAAAATCAAATTTTCTATCGTTTGGTTTTATGCAATGGATGTAGCATAACATGCGCCCTCTAGTGGCAAGTCCAAAATTGATACCATATTTGGTTTTATGCTATAGCAATACATAAGCAAGTTGACCCAACGTTTCCGAAAATAATGCAAAAATCGAAAATATTTTTATCGTCTTTTATCACCTTGTAGACTGAAAAGAAACAACATTTAAATCTACTTATTTTGGCCTCGAGAAGAAAAGATAATGGACACCACACTAACCCACAAAATATATACGTTGCCTTCGCCTGGTGTCACCTTAAAATTTATATCGAAAATTGATCTTTCCAGGAATCCCTTTACATGTTTGTCTCCATACTGATCCAGTGCAACCCTTTTTTACACATACTTATACATATGTGTTAAGGAACGATAGTTGTGGAGGAAATTTGTTCGTAAGCTAAATGCACAATTATTGTGCACCAAAGGACAAGCAATACTAACTACTCTGTTAAGAGTGAGATCTGATCACAATTCTAGTCCCCTTATTTTGGCTCCAGTATTTTATTTCACAAAATGTATAACGGAAAATGTAGAAAGGATAAATTTCACACCATTATGCTTAGATATTTCTTAGTTTAAATATATTCTTGATTTCTGCATAACCGGCTCATAGGGTCAAATAAATTCAATTTCAACTTCAGAAAGTGCCTTGATAATATGTTTTTTTTTTGTTACATATTATATTTCCTGAAGTATCGCATTTGAACGAGTCAACAAGTATCGTAGCCTACTAATTGTAGAAATGTCCAAAATAAATAGTACTTACATTTTATCACGTGTCTTGCTAACACATGCATAGCTATAGCCATGGTGAACGATAGTATTCCGCCAAACTGAAAAATATTCAAGTTAGATTGCTCTTTAGGAACATTTTGAATACTAAATAATGATCAACCAATAATTAAACACACATTGATTAATAAAAATATATATTTACACGACAAAATTGCATTATTGATAATTTTGTAATTTTTACAACATTAACTCTCTCTTGACGTATGCATGTTCCATGTTCCTCCTTTGTACGTTGTACTTCTTCAACCAATGATGCATTCTACCGACCAAGTTATTATAGCTATAGATAGCCTTCACCTCTGGATATCTATAAGTTTGCGTTATAAGTAGGTAATAATTATTGTATTTATAATTTTTACTACTGATTGTTAGATTGTTTGACTGACATTTTGACAATTAGTTGGAATACATTAGATAAGTATGTTTAAACTTTAAAACGTTTTTGTTGTGAATTTGTGTTGAGCTAATTTTGAGGAGTAACCAATATTACTAAAAAGTTGGGTTTTTTGGATTTTCTTAAATATAAGGCATTTCTATTTATGTAAGCTGAAAACTATAAGAAATGCCTCATTCTGTGTGTTGAGTTGAGTTGGATGCTGGCGAGTGGAAATATACAGGGTGTCCCATTTATGTTTAAAAAAACTCTCGTGTGCTGGTACCTCGTGCTAAAAAAATGTGAGTTTGTCTTATAAAATTTTTCTCTCAGATGCTTGTTGTCTGAAATACAGGTTGTTGAAGTTCTTTTTTTTTAATTAAATTATGCCAATATTTCCCAAAATAGTCAAGTTGCTGAACTAAAATTTGGCACTGCTGAAGATGTCAATTTCCACGTATCTCACAGGGGGTGCCACTTGCACTGTTTTTTGTTGGTGCCTTCACTCGTACCATTGTTGAAGTTATCTTTTTGGTCTTGCAGGTCCATCGTTTTAGTGCTTTTAGCAGCTTGACTATTTTGGGAAATATTGCCACAATTCAATTTCAAAAAAAGAACTTTCAACACACTGTATTTCAGCCAACAAGCATTTAAGAGAAAAATGTTATAAGACAAACTCTCATTTTTTAGCACGAGGTACCCGCACACGGATTTTTTTTTTTTTGAAGTATAAATGAGACACCCTTTATAGTACGCTCAATAAACCCAAGCTTAATAATAAATTACCTTTCTTAGATATTTCTATACTTACTAATATCAAATAGTGTAACTATAGTGTCTATAATAGAAAACCACCCATACAATTAGATATCTCCATTTTAATTCCAATTATCATATTAGTGATAAAAAAAGGGAGCAATTAAAAGTCTATATGACAGGGCTGAAACGATTTGTTCTAATAACACAAAATTTTATAAGGAATTAAAACATATCAAATATATTCTTAAGAAGAATAGTTATATTCTATTGGATTTTGTGAGCAAAGTATCAGGACTACAAACAAAACAACAATGCTAATAGAATTACATAGATAAATCTCGTGGACGATCCAGTAAATTTAATTATTCCTTATTTTTATTTTTTAGAACTAAAAATACATTCAGATGGATGCTAGTTAAAATGAAACCATTTAATGAGGTGCAAATTTTAAAAAATTGCTTTTATAATCCCTTGCGAATGAAACATATATGTGAACACAGATCCCAACCAATTCTCAAAGAAATAAGGATCAGCATTTATTATAGGAAATACGGACAACTGTATAGAATGTTCAATACAATTTAGTAAAACATTATTGTCAATTATTCAAAAAGAAGTTAGTACCTATAAATAATTAGATAGTACATATGGTACAATATGAGACTTGACATTTATTATTCTGTCATTTCACTTTGAATTTATATTTTCTTTGAGAAAGGAGAAAGAATTATTTTCCCAAAGCTAAGAAAACAAATTTGCTGCTCTTATCTCCGGAGGTGTTCCCCATATTGCATTTTCATTTCAAATCGGTGGCATGTGCAATCGATGGTTTAACTTTATTTTTCTAGGTCAAAATGTGGAAAATCTATTTTTCTGGAAACTTGGGTGCCCTCTACCTTTTTGGGAATTAACTACAGAAAGTAGTTTATTATTAAATTTCTACAATTTTGGTCCTATTAGTTTTTCCTCTGGAAACGAGATAAATCGATTCTAACAGGTTTTCAAGATTGCAGCGAAACAGGGAGGGGTGGGAATATGTCAATTTGGGTTTTGACCTTTCTAATCAATAAGAGTAACAACAACAATAAGTAGTAACAACATACAAAAAAACTCGACTTTACCCTCTTGTTTTGAACAGGTTTCCTGTCAGGCATCGATAGTAGAAGGCTTCAACAATATACGAGTATTTTAGCATTTTTACACTTCTGCTGTTAAGTATGATTTAGCGACAGGTCATGCATAAAATAATATAACGGTACTTCTCCATTAGAACATTTTACTTTTCTGTGTTCTGATTCGCTAGAACTGGTTCAGAACTATTATTGGAACAAAGCTATTAACCTGGTGTATGTTCATTATTATTAGAATTTCAGACAAGGACTATGTTTATCTCCTGTCAACTCGATCGGATTGAAATGGATCCGATTGACTTATGTCAAATCTATGCGTCAGTGAATTCAAACCTCTCTCAACCGGATCGAATGCGTCGAGATAAACGTAGTCAAGCAGAATTTTTATGAATTATTGCTTTTTGTCATCAAATCAGTATTAGTTTTTTCCTCTTGTCAACTCCATCCGTAGACCCAAAGTAATATTATTATCTTCTATTACTTAGCTAGACAATTTCACAATGTCACCCATGGTTTCCATAGAAATTTGATCGTATGTGAGCAAGCTGATGATTTTTGGAGGATAAAATTGTTCTTTATGATAAAAAGTCAGTCTTTATTCAAATTTGATTCAATTCACTTACGACTCAACCACAAAATCGAATATCTTCCTTGTAGACCCCGGCATCACCTGAACGGCACACTCAAGTTCCTTGAGAAATCTACCAGCTTGCACTGCCAACTCGTTGGGTGGGTGATTGTGGTCAAGAACAACCCTGAACGACTTCGAGGGCTCACCATAATCATCTAAATCCACCACATAAGATGCCTTGCAGTTCACGTCAAGTGCCATGGCACACCTCATGTACCTACGACGAAGGCACAGCTTGAAATGCATTGAAATTTCGACAGTTCGACCTGGATAACTTTATGCAGGGAATCATAGCGTAGTTGTTATCATATAGCTAAGCAATTATTGCAATAGCTTTATTCCATTAAATTCATTAATTGCGTGGCCAATAAGTATTCAGTTTTAATGTGCCCACTTCAGAAGATAAACAAAGATTTTGAGAGCCTTAATAAGTGGGGTATGCTAGTGACACTTTTCTTACTTTTTACTGAGGCTTCTGCAACTTTATGGTGTTTGTAATGAGACTTAATATATCCAATTCCGCCGAGAAAAAGAAAATTGGAGTCGGACATAATATTTCCTATCGAAAACAATAGAAGTTACTTTTTTGGTAAATTTTAATACATTTTGAATTTTTCCCCTACATAAAGTAGATATCATGAACGATGATGATCCCTGCGTCACAATGGCGGACAATGTAATTTCCATTGTCGACCATTGTGGTGCAGGGTTCATCGTTCGTGATATTCACTATACATATACTTACCGTGCGATTTAAATCTAATCGCAGGTCAATAGTGTTGTAAAGTTAGATAATCTCTGCCAGGTATTATAATGCGAGATGAAATTTGGTATACTTCTGTTTTTTGATCGGTAGAATTTGAAAATGCAAAGTTTGCAGCGATATGTCCGATATGTCCAATAAGGGCTCAAAACAAACTTAAAGCCATTCAAAACATTAGGAAACATTCACATACTGTGATATGAAAAATTCTGATACAACGCATCGTTCTCGAGATATTAGACATTGAAGTCTTTTTTTACCCTCTCTCCAGAAACGCGCGCGAAAGGGGAAAATTTGAATCTTTTAAATTAAGATATTTGAAAAACCTAAGTGCATTTTAAAGGTGAAGGTTATAACAATTGATATCTGGAGGGCAAAAAATTTCCAAAATTGGACATTTGGCCACATTGTAATGTTGACTCCTGTAAGTTGACTACAAAAACAAGGCTTTTGGGGAAAATGATCGCATTTTGACCTGTAACTTTGCCACATGCAAGCTAGATGCCTTCAGAAAACGTGTGCAAAATGTCAACCTTCTATGTCAACTTAAGATGGATTTATAAACTCGACGTTTGCGTTGGGCAGTTGAGGGTGACCTTCGCCATTGCCTTCCGTAGCAGACATTTTCTAAACTTTCCGTTTGCGTCCAGAAATGTCAGCTAAATAAAAAACCACTTCACCGCTAAACTTAATTTTTCTTGGACTACGTCGAATTGCTACGAAGGGCGTGACGTGAAAGATGAAATTGATTTATCTCGGATGGCATACGACGCACACGGCAACATTCGACGGCGAGCGCCAACGCAAACGCAGAGTTTATAAATCCACCTTAAAAGTTTCTCAAATCAAGACGAACCGTGAGCTCCGCCCGCTGGTATAACATTTCTACTGGCGTCTTTATATGAAAAAAAGAGAAAGGAAGTCTCAGCCGTCTTATAGATTTTGCGAGCTATCTCACTCAAAAGGTAATGCTAAAAATGTGCATTTTTTGTCCTATAAATATCGGTCGTCGGATAAATAGTTTCCTTGTAAATTAGAAAGTCACATCTCTGGAAACACAGAAACAAAACAAAACAGAGCCTCGTATAATTAAAAATAATTATTTAAAACTTTTTCGAATACAGCTTTGGACGCACTTTTTTGTTATCTTTTGACTGGCGAAGTCTATTTTAAAATTCAACAGTTAGTTTTTTAGTTCTTATCGATAAACAGTACAGAATTCAACAAAATTGGATTTCGTAAAAATCGTTTTTGTGAGATTTTTCGCAAACTATTGTATATTTTGCTATGTGACATATGGCATTCGAAAGACAATAAAAAAAAACGGATTTTTTGTCCTTTTATATACAGGGTGTCCAACTTTATTACTGTACAAATCGGTAAAATCTTCATTTTTGGAGATAATCGCCTAAACTTTTTTTTGTTTGAAAGGCCTTCGAAAACCGCTTCTTTTGACCTTCCTGCCATTTTCAAAATGGAAATCCAGGGCCGGCTGCGATTTTTTTATACCCCCGATTTTCAAGAAAAACATTTAGCGATTTTTTTATTTAAAATCTGTCCCCACAGCGTTAATAAGAACACCCCAAAACCCCCATACACCAAATCTGAACAAAAATATACAGGGAGTTCCATTCTGTAGGGTCTCAAAGTTGAGCAAAATAGAAAATTTAAAGACATCTGGCGAGTCAAATGTGCCATGGAATCCCTTCAAAACAGTTGAATGGTCAACAGGACCACTCAAAATGTTAATGTGAAGAGATTTACTACAAAAAGATACAGGGTATTTGTCTCCGAGCTATCTCAAAATTCTGAAATTTTATTAAACTTTATACTGGTCAGGAGTGCTCTGGAATCATTGAAAAAATATTAATAAACACAAAAGTAATTTATTTCTTTACAAAATGCCAACCAACAAATAAAAATAATTTAAATTATTGGACCTTTCTCAACAAAGTCACTGTCTAAGATGATAGATTTTCTGTGCGTTTCCTATTATGGCACACCAGCTACCTTAACTGATATGGACTTACTGACTGGCAGGCTTCTGTATTTTTTAAATTTAGTTCGTTTATAGTGTGTGGAGCGGTTTTGTTATACACGATTTTTTACCCCTACAAAGTTCCAAAAATTCAGTAATTTGAGATGGCACAGAAAAGAACACTCTGTATATTTTGTATTGGACCTTTGCACACCAACACCTTGAGTGGTCCTATTGACCATTCACCTGTTTTGAGGGGATTCCATGGCACACTTGACTTGGCAGATGCCTTTAAAATTCCTAATTTGCTCAACTTTGACACCCTGCAGAGTGGAACTCCCTGTATATTTTTTATTCAAATTTGGTATAAAAGGGTTTTGGGATGTTCTGATTAAGGCTGTGTAGTCAGATTTTAATTAAAAAATCGCTAAATGGTTTTCGTGAAAATCGTGGGTATAAAAAAATCGCAGCCGGCCCTGTATTTGCATTTTGAAAATAGCAGAAACGTCAAAAGAAACGGTTTTTGAACAAGGTTGTTGGAGTTTAAAGGTTGCATCGTAACTAACTACCCGTAACTAACGTACCCGTATCGGGACGCCATGTTGGTGACGTCCGTCAGTTCCTTTTCGTCGTTTTTGTGCGGTCTGTGCTTTTAGTTTTCGAGTTTTAAGATTCTAATAACCGTTTTTCATAAATGTAAGTAAGAAAATTCACGTAGGTATTTTAAATTCTCAATTCATATTACATAATAACTTTGGTAGATGCCTGATGGACATTTCTGTGGGATTGCTAGTTGCTCAAGCAAATACCGTAAGGTTGATGGCAAAGAAATTATTGAGCGGGTTAGCTTTTTCACCTTTCCTAAAGATGATATCATTTCCAAAGAGTGGATACGACTGTGCCATCAAAAGCCAGCTTTTGTATATAAAGTTAACAAACGTATATGTTCAAAGCACTTCCAACATGATGATTTCGAAGATGGAATTAAATCTAGGCTTATGGGTTGTGCTCCAAAGAAATTGAAGAAAACCGGTAAGTTACAAAAATGTGCTTCCAACTTTGATTTAAAATTATACAGTGTTATAGACTTTCTTGAAATCATGGCTTGTCGTATCATGTTAGATCAAAAAGTTATCACGGATATGCAGTCAAATGTAACTTTATTTAACTTCTTTTAAAAAGCTGAGCTTTCATTCGTATACCTTTGGCTGCATACCCGTGATAACTTTTTGATCTAACATTATACAGTGTGCCCAGGGATTGAGTGCACGTGGGGTGTAAATGACAAAAAAATTCGAGTTGAAATTTTAGCTTGTGGGGATCAGCCCTTCTTGGTCAATCTGGCATACATTATTTTTAAGTTGTTATTTAAGTGTAATTGGGAAAAGGGTCAAAACACTAATGAACGGCTATTGCTTTGGTATGGGCATGTCTCCTGTTTGTGCTGATTTAGTTATGTCGGAATTTCATCAGTGTTTTGACCCTTTTCCCAACTAAAATTAAATAAAAACTATTTAATTTTTGGGTCACCAACCTTCACTAATTATAATTTTTAGGTCTGAACGACTTTTCTAAGTAATAATTTTTGACAATTTTTGAAAATTTTGAAACACATCCTGTACATTAATTAATCGGACTGATTTTTTCGACTTCTTAGTTTTAGCGTTGATTGCGTCAACGTTTTTAGACCAAGCAAGGCTGATCCCCAAAAGGTCAAATTTCAACTAGAATTTTTTTTGTCATTCACATCCCACGTGCACTCAATCCGTGGACACACGGTATATACTTTTGTTCCCGTTTTTATCTAAATACAAGTACCTATTGAACTAGAACAGTTTTACAGTTTTTAACAAACATTATAATATACTCCTGGACAAAATTAACGCACCTACATACAAAATTTCAAATTATATTTTAAATTATTTTGCGTTTCTACCAAGAATATAGTAGCACAGACCTATATAGCGTCGATGACTCAATCAACGCTATATAGCTTTATAGGTCTGTGATAGTAGATTTTCACTTAATTTCCATTAATTTATTTAAAATAATGCAATTTTTGTGGAAATTTATTATGTCGGTGCGTTAATTTTAACCAGGAGTTTATTATTATTGTTACATTTTAGCTATCCCATCTTTGCATTTGCCACCCGAAACCATGCCTTCTGAGAGAAGTATACAGACAGAGAAGCGCCAAGCAATAAGAGAAGAAAAAGTTACTGTTAAACAAATGGAAAAATATTTTTGCAAGCTGCACAAACAAGATTTTAAAGATAAAATCAAAGTTGTCACTAACACTATGCAATATATATCAAGGAATGTTGACGTACCTACTGATTTATTGAAATCTTTCTGCAAATTAAGGGTAAGATATGAATAAAAAAAGAGGAAATCAAATTAAAAAACAACAGCAAAAACAATTATATTCATTTTCAGAGCAAGCCACTTCGTCACAAGTAGCCAAAACAATGAGGAAAATTGTGAATTAGTACTATTATTTTTATTATTAATATATAAATCCAATAACGCAATGTTATGTGTATTCTTCTTTTCCTGATTACAACATTATTTCCTTCGTTCTTCCCGCTTTACTGCCAGTTTTTTGAATATGAATTTTACATTTCGAAGGACCACTGTAGAGAAAAATTATAATTTCATAAAAAAGTAGGAAGTTTGATCATTCCGTTAAAAAGTAAGAAATTATATACGACGAAATTATGTAAAATCCTTGTATATTCTATATTCAGGCTATAATAGTAAATAATTTCCTACTTTTTTACTCTTTTAAAAATTGCATCTTCACTTAAATTGGGCGAAAATCATTAATTATTTATACTCTTATTCAAACTTGGGAACTGAGTGACGTATTCGCGCGCTTTTTTACTCTAAATTCCGATTGGCTGACCTCCCGATGTGGTTACGATGCAACCTCTAAACTTCAACAACCTTGGTTTTTGAAGGCCTTTCAAACAAAAAAAAGTTTAGGGGATTATCTCCAAAAATAAAGATTTTACTGATTTGTACAGTAATAATGTTGGACACCCTGTATATCAGTCGTAAGATACCTCAATAGTTTACATATTGCAAGAAGAGGTTCAGACGAGTTCTGACAATTATTTACTCAGACTCGAAATTAATTGAGTTTTTGAAGTATCATTTTTAGTGCTCTTTCAGACTACAGGCAACACTAGCTTTTAGCTACAAATTTACCCTGAAGACTGTTGAGAAACTTTTTTTTTGTTAAAAACCATTTTAGGATTCACAAACAAGGTGTAGTAGCCATCCTCGACTGCGTCTCGGCTGGCACTTCGCATTCGTACGAAAAGCTCAACTTTTCGTCCCTGTATCTACCAGGCACTACTATTTTCTACTCCCACGTAGATAATTTCTTCACAATGTACAGAATGAATAGCCAATTCCAGTCAACTGAATGGATATAATTTCATATATTTGTAGCACTCTCCTTTGGCCTGTGCTACAAATTTTGTGTTTTTTTAAATAGCACGATATGATGTTCTTTGCCCATGCTACAAATGTTGTGTTTTTTTAAATAGCATGATATGATGTTCTTTTCCTATCTGGATTCGTCAGTATAAAACTTTATGTAGTACCATAGGAAAAAATCATATCTCCTTCGGTTGAACTGCATTAATCCAGTTCTTATCAAGTTAGCCATGGAAAGCAAATGAAATGGCAATGTCTAGGATGTTGTCTACGAAGACAGGCAGTTCAATTTTAAAGAAGTGACAGCCAAAGTTACTGGAGGCAAGAAGGATATTGCCTTCCACTTTAGAATTTTACACTGACCTATCCAGAAAGGGAAAGTCTCTCCAAAAATGCAAAAAAAATCATATCATGCCATTTCAAAAAAGAAGGTTGGTTGCCATAGCCACGAAATTGTTCACTTCAAGGCAACCTGAATGTCGCCAATTTATGGCAAAAAATATGTATAAAAACTTATGTTAAAAATATTTTTTAGTAACGAATATTTCATATCCATACTTTTTACTAAACCTGCATATGGGCTTTTTATGGATATATGTAGTTAGACAATATTACAAGGGAGCAGATTTTGCAAGAATGAAGTTGCCCAGATATCCTATTGGCAGATTTTAGTATAAGAAAATTTGTAAGTGATTAGTGACCAACTTTAGTCTTTGGCATCTACCCCTACTATTGCTTTCATATCCTGATGCTTATGGCACATAATATATATTATATAAGTAAAATCAAATTTGTTCAAGGTATTTTCTAAAATTTATTTGTGGCGTAAACAGATCCATTGAATTTTAATTGGGTTTTTCGCCACCAAACTGATTAAAAGACAACTTTTTCAAGTTGCCTGGAAAATTAATAAATTCTTAACAGTAAATGAACTAAACTTTGAACATGTAACTCAAAAAATATCTTCAACAAATTTGTTTCCTGAGCTTTCGGAGAATTTGTTGAAAATATTTTTTGAGTTACATGTTCAAAGTTTAGTTCATTTAATGTTAAGAATTTATTAATTTTCCAGGCAACTTGAAAAAGTTGTCTTTTAAGCAGTTTGGTGGCGAAAAACCCAATTGTTCAAGGTGTAATTTTTGAAAACTACAACACTAGCATTTTTCATCCAGATATTTGATAAACTGTCCGTCATTTCTAAAAGACTTTTAAGAGAATTCCTGGGAAATATAAATACAGTCTAACTCGGCTATAAAGTCCACGGGATATAACGAACCCTCGGTTATAACGAACGAATTTGAACTACTCGTCCAATTAACAAGATATTTTTTGCCGGTCTTTTATATCGAATGCTCGCATATTACGAACCAAATCCACGGTCCCTTAGAGGTTCATTATAACTAATTTCGATTATATATACTTGTAACTATACAGGGTGATTCAGTTCTGGTGCTCAACATGGGGATCTCGGAAACCGTAACAGATACGAAGTCGGTCAAATGGAGGCAAACTTGCGCCTTTGGGCGCCCAACAATATGCCGTTGAGAAAGTTAAAATATTTTCATGGGTTGCTGAGATATTTAAGAAAAACCGAATTTTTGAAAATTAGATTTTATTTTTTTCTGGCGCTATTTGCGATAATATTGAAAAATGAATTATACTTTTTCATTGCAACTTTTTATGGACTACGTCATGGTATTTTTAGATTTTCGGGGCGACGTTTAGTTTTTGAGACAGAGGGATCACCTTCAATTTATTAAATACGGACCTGGATTTTTTATTCCATATTTCGAAATAAATCGTTGTCCTGAGTACAACGATATATGACACAAACATATTTTTTTTAGTTTTAGCTGCTAAAATGCACATTTACTAAGAAAAAAATTAATACGGTCCTGAACTATGCATTTTTCTCTCTTTTTTTTCAAAGCTATTCCAATTATAACAGGTGATCAATTATTTTAATACCTACTGGACTAATTATACTCCATGCTTTTCGTATTTTGAAATTATTTTTTATACTTTAGGTAAAATGCATGATTGTTAATAATTAGGTATTGTTGTCATTTTCCTAAAGTATAAAAAAGAATTTCAAAATACGAAAAACATGGAGTATAATTATTAATCCAGTAGGTATTAAAATAATGATCACCTGTTATAATTGGAATAGCTTAAAAAAAGAGAAAAATGCATAGTCCAGGACCGTATTAATTTTTTTCTTAGTAAATGTGCATTTTAACAGCTAAAACTGGAAAAAATATGTTTGTGTCATACATCGTTGTACTCAGGAAAATGATTTATTTCGAAATATGGAATAAAAAATCCAGGTCCGTATTTAAAAAAATGAAGATGATCCCTCTATCTCAAAAACGAAACGTCGCCCCGAAAATCTAAAAATACCATGACGTAGTCCATAAAAAGTTGCAATGAAAAAGTATAATTTATTTTTCAATATTATCGCAAATAGCGCCAGAAAAAAATAAAATCTAATTTTCAAAAATTCGGTTTTTTTTAAATATCTCAGCAACCCATGAAAATATTTTAACTTTCTCAACGGCATATTGTTGTGCACCCAAAGGCACAAGTTTGCCTCCATTTGACCGACTTCGTATCTGTTACGGTTTCCGAGATCCCCATGTTGAGCACTGGAACTGAATCACCCTGTATTTTTTGAAGAATTATAAGTTCTGTCGTATGTCTATACTTTTATACTTTTACTATCATATACTATATACTTTTATACTATACTTTTTTAAAGCTGGTATTACACTTGTCAATTTCTTGGGCAAAAAATTGTAGATAACGTGGTACGCTTTACACCTTAAATACACAATAAATTTACCAATTTATCGTGCAATTTCAATACTACAAACACGAAAGCATAAATATGCAAACAATAATAAAATATGGGTCGCTCAAATCACACGCAAAAATCTAATAAACAATAGCAAATTACCAAAGGTAACTGAGTGAACCTGAAACATAATCTCATTTCTCGTCAAATTTTTAAGTCACTAAAATTTAACTTGCTTCAATTTCTTGACCAAGAAATTGACCGAGAAATTGACGACAATTTCTGTTTTACACCTACAATTTAACCTGCACAATTTAATGGCCAAGAAATTGACACACGTAATGCAAGCTTAAGAGTTCCTTTTTCCCTTCAGATAAAGTTTAAACTCCCCGTGAGGGATTCTAATATTGAGATACCTACCACTTGTCTTCACACTTCTTGTTTCGCCTATACAGGTATCCATCGTTGAGGTCATAAACGCCATGCCTTTTGAGAGGGATAAGTGGTGACTTGTAATATCTAGTTCGTCTTCCCTTACACAGAACAACTAAAAAATCCCAATATTAGAGCTGTTTTGTAAAGCCTGTTCCAACTATGATACTGTTTGATCTTTAAAAATGAAAATTGGCACATTGGCTAATGGGATCATACCTAAAAGAAGAATGTAAGAGAGAAATTTGTAGCTATAGTCTGGTCCAAAAACCATCCACTTTAAATTGGAAAACGTTTTATTCACAATCATGCAATCTGTACATTTCTGACAAAGAAAAAAGTTGGGAAGTAGGTCATTTTCTACCAGAAGTCAGAACACCTAGTAAACAATTTCGAATCACATTTACGTAATATTTACATATCTTTGTTTACTTGTTACGTCGCAAATAAATGTGAATGTGTGTTAAATTGAACTTTAATATGAGGGCAAAATGTCCGCCTCTTTTGCACCTTCCTTTTACATCTTGTTTACTTCAAAAAATTCATGTAAGATTTGTTTCTTCTTCATTCTTCTTTTTTCTGTTCAACCTCTGCTGACTAAGCCTGAACCATTCCATAGAATATCTTTCAATATCACTAAGAGTGATATTCTTATATATACTTAAAAATATATCTGGAAAAAAGCATTGAAAAAGTTGCAAAATAGTTTGTTGTCGAGAACAGTATTGAGTATACAGAGTCCAAATGTGACGTTTATACAAACGGGTTCTTAGGGATACATGGGATAGCTCCACTTTTCGAAATGTCCGTGATTGGACAAAGATTTGCGGTGGAAATTTTACTTCAAACTCGTCGAAAACAGCACATTTCAGATCGGAGTTATTTCAAAAGTACGAGGCGTAATCTTAAAGGTAAAAGTAACAAAGAAATTTAAAAATGTTTTTTCTTTTACTTTTTCGCAAAGATATAGAAATAAGAAAACCGCTAGTAGAATAGCCGAGTGTAAAATAATGCCCTAAAATGCAACTTGTTTGAGTTTGCGAAAATGATTTCGCATCCAACGAAGTGGAAAGATAGACTCTAAAGAAAAATGCCATGTCCATAACGTAAATTTTCAATGCCCAGAAAGTAGGTGTGTAGGTACTTCGTACAAATACATTATATAATTTTCACTTTTTTCTTGCATGAAAATAATAGGTTTTGTTGTAAGGATGTTGAAATGAAAAGTATTCCAATATACTATATATTATAATCTTCAGTATACCACTGAGTGGGAGTGGGAATTTTGGCAGGTCTTTTGTTTATTGATGATTATAGAAAATGTTTGCTTTAAAACAAGCTGAGGATCCGTCTCTGTCTAAATTTAAACTCGTTAGTTTCTACCCACTGTTGTTGCACATAATGAATTAATTATGTGTACGAAATTTCAATGAAATCGCTTAAGAGGGGGTTGCAGACAGCGAAAGTGACGTTAGATTTCGTATTTTTTTAAGTTGTATAGCATAAATCTAATAACATTTTACCTGACAAAAATTTAGTACAAACATCTCTGTCTTCATTTTAATCATAAGATCTTACAAGCGGTGTTTTGTTTTATAGGTTATGAAAACCTTGGGAAAAATAATAATTCCAATGCATATGCTTTTAAGATATTATGATTAAAATGAAAACAGAGATGTTTGTACTAAATTTTTGCCATTTAAACTGTTATTAGATTGTATGCTATACAACTTTAAAAAAAAACGAAATCTAACATCACTTTCGCTGTCGGCAACCCCCTCTTAAGCCTTTTCACCGATAGATATAAAAAAAACGTATGGTTGGCCAGCTGAACATTAAGTATTTGTGGTATCATGTTCATATGAAATGTTCCGCTTAAAATGGCATTTTGTGTTTGCCGTATCAATTCAATAAAAATAATGGCCCGTTGTTCAAATGTAAACAATTCAATTTAATTCTAGCTATATAGTGTGTCCCAAATTCGATCCTTACCATTGGGATCTCGGTAACTACAAGATAGTCGGTTAAATGGGGAAAGTTTTAGACATTTTTATTGCCAATCTGATGCCGTGGAGGAATCAAGGCTAACTGCGATCGTTTTCGAGTTATTTCCAAAAAACTAAATTTTCCCATTTTCGTGTTTGTTAAAAATATCTTAGAAACCCATCGTTATGCAAAGACAGTAACATTTTTAAAAAAGGTTTTTGTTTTCGAGACATAATAGACAACTTTTGATTGTCTTATGGACGCCATGTTGGATTTGTAAAAGTTTGAAATCTACATGAAATTATCTTTCCAATGATGTGTCACACAAATGAACCTAACACTAAGTAGACTGGCAAAACAAATGCAACAAACTATCAGTTGTTGTGTTCTTATGTAGCTCTCAGCTGTGTTCCGTGAAAAGTGAAAAAATGCTGTTCACTTATAGTGAAAAATCGAATATGTCCTTGATTTCTCAACGGCATCAGATTGGCCATAAACCGACTCTCTATCTCTTGTAGTTACCGAGATCCCAATGGTGAGGGTCGAACTTGGGACACACTGTATAATTTCATTACTTTACCTGTAATAACTCGAGCCAAATTTAAATTTTTAATCTTAAAATTTCCCCTTTGTCCATGCCAGGAACACTTTGTGGCCAAGTCATCGGTAAATATCCAGGCGAAACTCCTAACAAGATGGTCTTTGGCATCTCTTCCACCTATGGTTTTGATCATTCTGATCTACAAAGAGCATATTTATTATGACTTGCTCCAATGGGTATTTTTCACTAGGTTGAAGTTAGGAAATTTGTATTTGCAATTTATTAATTTAGTTAATTAATTAATCTTAATTAGTTAATTTAGCTATCCTCCTTTTACAGTTTTAAGTGATCTCAAATCGATTCCGAATTACTTTGAAATCATATCATCTGCTATCGAGCGTTCCTTTTTATAAATGTTCAGTTGATTATGAAGTGATCAGTTTACCTACCAAATCGATTTTTATGTGATTTGCATTGGTTTTGAGTGTTTTTGGGGTTAAGTTGGTGAAAAATATTGAAAAAATTCATGAATTTTCGGTAAACGAGTAAAATCAGGATATTTTGATGCTTTAAATCAGTGGCGGATACAGGGCGGGGGGCCCCTTTTTCTACAACCATTATTACAACGGGAGTATTATTAGGTAATCTAAAAACGCTCTTTAATTGTACACTAGAAATGACATTTCTTAATTTGGTAATACAGCAATGTTTTGGGCCCCTACAGGGTATATAACATGTCCGGAAGAAATGTCAGAACTTGTGATAGATGCCTAACTTTAACCTTGATATTCGATCTCTGTGTCTGAGGCTCTATCCTAACTTCACACACAGAAACTACAACTACCTATAGCCTTTTTCTATGCTTCAAAGAACAGAGTTTAATGTTAATTTCTATCTATTTTAATTTAGGATGCGTGTGTGTAAAATGTAAATTCTGTTGATTACGGCCCTGTCCTCCGTCATCTATCAATAATATCAATATGGCCGCCTTTTAGGGAATTCTAGGGACATAAAATATTTACCTGTCACAATCTAGTGTACAATTAAAGAGCGTTTTTAGTATATTTTCCTCAGTTTCGCAATAAAGCGTGTTCTGGCAACACCAGTACGAAGTCGCATCGCGACAACGGCAAGAAAATTTTTGAGCATACTTGCCAGTTTCCCGATAAGCAATGCATCGGCGGAATGTAATAAAATTTTCTTCACTTAAAAGAATTAAAACTTGGTTACGTATAGTCCTCCTTATGGCAGAATGCGTGCGACGTAAGGGGGAAGAACTCGCAAATATTATAGAATTAGTCACAGTTCAGGGGCATAGCTCAATTTTGTGTAACTCACTGACTTAATTTTCATATAATTGTTAATATTATTCTTAACGGTGATGCCTTAAATTATGGAGGAAGGCAAACCCTTATAACATTGGCAATTATACTCATTTTGCACACGTTAACTCCCGAACATACGAAACGCCACTGAGCTCTCTGAGCTGGTGGAAAAAACTTGCCAGCGGCCTAAAAAATGAGGTCTGTATGGTAGCCCAAATACGCAGTTAACTTTACGTACTATAGAAACAGGCACAAAACACATTGACTAACTGGTTTTGTCAGCGGACTCCTTCGCAGGAGTGCTGTGTTGCCGTATTTCAAAGGCGATGGTAGACGCGACGATGTTGAAAAAATATAATAGGTGTTTTATCACACCGCGTTAAAAATAAATGATAAACAAAAATGGGTAAGTGGTCCCGTGATGCGAGCTTTATTTTTTTGGTACAACAGAGTTCAGAAATTCGGCATCAATATGATAAAACTTGTATTCGCCAATAAATAACGACTACTCGTATAGGAAATCTCGCAAGGCTGCCCGCATTCTTTAGAAACGTTTTCTTTCGTGCTTTGGACTATACCAATATGGTCCAAGACAGACTAAGTAATTTAGCCCTATTAAATATACACCGCAATGTACCCATAAATGAAGAAAAGATCAGTTTGCGCGAAAGAAGAGAATATATGATTTTATTTTGTGATGAGTAAGTACATTATTTTTTAAATATAAATAATTATTGTTTCTTTTTGTGATTTTGTTTTGACATGTTTATTATTTATGTTTGTTTTTTATTTTGTTTGGGTATAAACATTTTTTTGTTTTATTTTATTTTTCACAAAAATACCTACATATCATATTCTAAAAATTTCCCTTACCCCGGCCCCTCAGGAAAAATTTTTACCACGCCGCCGCCCCATTTAGATTTGCCTGGATCCGCCTCTGCTTTAAATATATTATGGATTTAAATATAAAACAATCAGTGAAAATTGTTCTCACTGATGGTGACATAGGGTAGACATTTGAATTATATGTTAGTGAAGAAGATGCTATGCTAAAGAAATTAAAAATGGAATCCCAAAAGATTGAAAAATGTGATGACCAGATGATAACCTGCGACCGCGTGGCGCCTCGTGTAGTTACTCGTTACCGTTTCCTTTGAGTCGCCGGGCGGAGGAAGGCTCCGGAAAGGGAAGATGAGTTTAATCTCAGACGCACTATAGGGTGCTTTCCCGATAATTTTAAAGAGGTGGCGTTTGCCCCATATTGGCTATATTGCCTAAAGGCAGAGGCTATAAAAAGATTTCATCATCATTATCATAACCTGCGACCAAGTCCGAGTCCTCATCTTTCTCCATAAATGATAATACAATACTTTAGCGTTGACTGACGTATTAATAAAGACTGCTCATGGCTGTCATGTTTGACAGTTCTCTGGCTCACCATGCGCTTCCCGGAGACAAAATACAATGCAAAATACATAGGCGCCATCTACTTTCCAGGACATGAAACTATAGCCGTGAGAAGTCTTATTAATATGTCAATCAACGACTTTAGTGGTTTTTTTTGTTTAGGTTAGGGAACAATCAAAACAAGGTTAAACCCTAAATAATGTATTCGTATGTATTTTTTCCTAAATTTTTTAAATCTGCATTAAGGAAGAGAATTGAACATCAATTGAAAAAGTTACAGGGTTTAACTGTGTTATTATTATAGTAACACCCTACACATTTTTCACAATGATATAAAAAATGGTTGCCCCAACTGTTATGAGCGATTTAATTTTTGAATGTTCATAAAATAGGGATAGCCATGGCCCTGTAGCCCATGTCCATAATGGAAATTTTAAAAACAAATATTTATTTAGTTCTATTAGCGTAATAACAAATTTTACACGCAACACTTTGTTAACGTTATCTTTTCATGGCCACTTATATTTTCGATATAAAAATTTTAAATAATTTAATCGCTCATAAATATTTTCGAAACGGTTGGAGCAAACATAACATATTCATATTTTTGTTACCGGGTAGAAGCTTAGATATAAAAAGGAAATAACCCATCTAACTTTCCATCTGATGTTCAAGTGTTTTTTCTGAATGCAGATTTGGAAAATTTAGGAAAAATTACATAGAAATACCTACATTTCTTTCTGGTAAAAAATATGAAAATACGAAGAAATAAGGGGGTGTTACTCTTGGATGGATCACACTGTACTCTTCGGATGATGATGCAATTTTTCTTGCTTGCCCTAGAAGAACACCTAACTCATCCAAACTTTGTCCTCCTTTCTAATTTTTTTTGTATTTTTGGGAGGAGTCATAAAGGATTGGATATTTTTAAATAATTTCCAAAACTTTCCTACATTTACCATTGCAAATCAGTTGCCTCGAGACTGACGCACCGATCAGTTATTTACCGCCATTGTTTTGGGGTGATTAGGTTGAATATTTCTCCGTGAAGTATTATTCACTGCCGCTGCGAATGTTTCACGTTGGATTGGGAGGAACTCAACGATGTTCAATTAATTTGGCACGCCTTATACAAATATCCCTGATACATCATAACAATATATAAATAATTTGTCAAACTTACAAAGTTATTTCTATAATCTTCCATAAACTGGTCAAACTCTATTAATTCATCCATCGTCTTTATTGGGAGTTTCTGTTTAATATTTTTCTGAGATTCCTCCAAATCAGTTACTCCTTTAGATTGCAGTTTCATTTGTTTTCGTATGTCTTCTAGCATTTTCTGATTTTGTATGCAAATTCTTTTAAGAGCCTCTGAAATAAATATAAATAATGTCTTGAGTGGTTGTATAAAAACGAATACAAGCACATAATTCTTTTGAATTTTGAGCAAAATTTTGACATAACCCTATTTTTAGATGTAAACGCTTCAAAGGTAAAGCTTACTTTATTACCAAACATGCTTAATTTAGTTTCATTAATTAATTATCCTGTAAAATTAAGCCTAGAAAAAATTGTTTGATAGAAGTTACTCGTTTTTTTCCTATACAATATTAAGATTCTATATGAAAAAGAATAGATTCCTATTTAAAAAAACAAGGTTGAACCCCAGTGAAGTCGAAAACATAGTCAAGATCAAAAAACAATAAGACCATTTTTTGCCTCTGGCCATCAATAACTCTTATTTGCCATATTTCCTCCCCATATATCCCGTTCTTTGAAATATAGTAAAAGTATAGTAAAATTGATACCCACGATGTATGTATATCAATTCCTGAAACACAACTTGTTATCGCTATCAAACTTGTCAAGAAACATGTGGCAAGCAAATTTCCCAACATAATTTCTTGTTTTTCGTTAAGTTATCGCAGTGAGCACGTAAAGGTTGGAATAAATTCGGTAAAATGTTGTACTCTGCGATTAAAAAACGCTTCGACACGTCCAACGTAATTTTGAAAGGCGCATATTTTGACATATTTGTCGTTTTTCTGACGTCATTACTAACCAAGCTATGATGTCATCTATATATTTTTTAAATGGCAACCACTATTTTTGATAGCGTCATTTAAAAGAACGCACTTTCCTTGTATCGGTAAGCAAATAATAATAATAATATATTACATAAAAAAAAATTTCATAAATTTTAAATTTAACATAAATTATTAAGTTTTTAGACATTTCTTTATAAGGCGACTGTAGCTACATTGTAGTGGTTATTTTTTGCTCAGTTCCATTTTTAACAGGCTTAATTTTTAATCGAACAGTACAACATTTTACCGAATTTATTCCAAACTTTACGTGCTCTCTGTATAATATTAGACCTACACAAAATAAATGTTATAGCACAATGCACACACCTATACAATAAGCCAAAACATTGCATTATAACCGATGCATTTCAAAAGCCCAAATTGGTTATAAAAATTACTAATAATTTTAATAATATTTCGCATTTGGTGAGTTTTGCTACAGAAGCAATTTATTCAAACCAAAAATGGATAAATTCCCAAAATATACATATAAAGTATGGTTTTCTAATATACGAATCTTCATTTGTCACATTTTCAGTAACAGGGTGTCATAGCGGGCAGTGCAGTCTTGACTTTTTGCAACTCCGTGCCTGTTGTTTGGCAAAAGTCCGTCATACTATTGCTGATTTAATGAATTTTAACATAGTACCAACTTTTTCTGAAAAGCACTGAACCATTTAAAAGATACATGGCAAAGTAACTTTTTTTCTTTTGTTTGCATCTTGTAGCTGCTTTATTGGTAATTTCTGAGAATATGTTTATGAGAAATAAAAATAGCTGCAAAATGGGACAGGTGCACTAAAACTGTAATCCAGTAACACCAAAAAGATAACCTCAAAAAATCAAAAAATTATCAGTTAAAGAACGATCCAAAAACAGCGCAAATGGCTCACTCGTGAGATCGTAGAAATTGCATCTTCCACCCCGAAAAACACATCAGTGTCACATTTCAGTTGTTTCCTGTATATTATAACATGTAAAATAACCAAGAAACTTACGAGTAAAATGGAAGTTATAAAAATCAGGCATATGAATATCATATCTAGTGTTATTAGGCACTTATCTGGGCCAGACACTAAACTAATTTTAGACTCGCCATCTGTAGAAATGATAAAAGACACATTTTCACAAATGCTTTGGTTTGTTCCGTCTAGTGACATGACCACAAGTTGACTTGCTGAAAATCCAATATGCATAGGTAGGTAAGAATCGACTGCCCAGCTGATCTTGAGTACACTCGCTAGGCGTTTGGATACGACGTGGCTTTAGAGAGAATTTTTCTAGGCTCAAGATCCGCTGGGCGTTCTTCTATACTCGTACATATCATGAAAATGAAATAAAACATTATTTAAAAGCTATGAGGGTAAGAGAACACTTTCCCCATCATAACCCCTATAAGGCTGAAACGCGGTAAAAACGCGACCAAAATTTCCCGCGACTTGTATTTGTTGAATTTCTCGACAGAGGGCATTTTTCATACACACATGATACTGATATCAGTTTATAACAGTTGTAAAAACTGAGCCCACCTGTAGGATTCGAGTCACATAGGTTCAGCCAAATACGCTTACAATAATTCAACTTTCCATTGCGTGACAAATCTACACAAATCTAGGCGGCCTATTGTTTGAGGTAGGCATGTTTCAATTGGTAGACTTTTAATATTTTCAGGAAAACAATCTGGCTTGAGTTTAGCAGAGGAAAATAATATACCTGAGGCCGTTCGGGTCTTATACTCAGATTCGAATTGAAACAGTCGAATATTTTTTAGCGAAATTGTTAGGTATCAATTAATGGTTTTTAACAGTATTCATAAAATTCTCGCAGGTACTTTCAGTTGCAATTAATATTCTTTAAATGATATACTACGTTAAGTAACTATGCTTTTTAATTATCAGTTTTCAGGATATTGTCTATAACTATGTGAATATCGGTTTTGGCGAGTAATTTTGATCCAGACGCTGACCTATTTTAGTAGAAACTCTAAATCGTTAAGGAAACGTCAACGAAACGTCAACTCGTGATTCTGGGTCTAGGGTTCTAAGAAAAATTAAGTCTACTAAAATAGGTCAGCGTCCGAATCAACATTTCTCGCCAAAATCGATGTTCCACGTAGTCATAGACAATATCTTGAAAACTTATCATTAAAAAGCGCTAAAAAATATGCAACTGCTTCAATTCGAATCTCAGTATAAGACCCGAACGGTATCAGGTATATTGTTATCCTCCGCTAATTCCTATGTGGTTCGAATCCTACAGGTGAGTTTAATTTTCCCAACTCATAAAATGATGCCAGTGTCCTGAATGTATCGAGTGAACAGTGACCGCTGTAGAAAAATTTAAAAATCAAAGAGCATTTTTGTCGCGTTTTTACCGCTTTTCTGCCTTGTTGGGATTAACATGGGGAAAGTGCGCTCGTACTCCTATAGGTTATTTAGGTACTTAAAAATACAAAACAAAATGCAAACATCATTAAAGTTCTAAACATAAAAAAATCAATCATCCCGTTAAAACTATGGAAAACCATAATATATAAAACGGCCAAAAATATTATGAGTGAAATGGGACTTCTAATGGTTCTATCGAATCTGGATCCCTACAGACCACTTTTTAAGGAAAAAAAATACTCATAGTTCCCTTCATACTAATTTTCGAAGCTGCTATTTTTGTTAAGCACGAACCGCACTTATTTCCATTACGCAACAGTATACACAAGTACAGCACGAGATCGGCTAACTCCATCAACATAAAATTTTTTAACCTAACAGCTTACACCAAAGGGCCGTACTACTTGTAGTACCATTTATAACAATCTCCCAAATGACATAAAAAATATTGAAAATTTCGATAAATTCAGGAAAGGCCTCCTCACTTTTCTACATTCCAAATGCTATTATAGCGTGTCAGAATTTTCGAGCAATTGAAAAGAAACAGACTATATATGTATATCTACTATACCTACTTTTTACTATGTTAGTCCATATCTGCATAAGATTTCCATTATACACCATTGACGTTTCATAATATGCTGCAAAGCTTTAAATGAATAAATTGTCTATCTATCTATCTATCTATCTATCTATAATGTTGTTTCCCCAATTCTTACAACTATATATTAAACTCACCATCTTTAGAGATTATCTTGGAAGTGATAAAACATTTTCAACAATTTGTTTGCTGGTGTCATCTTCTGGTAAGATCACAAGTTGTCTTGTTGAAAATGAAATAAATCATGAAAAACATAAGCAGGTAAATATACCAACCATTTTCTTCATCATGCTGTTCTAGATATGGGTTTTCAATATAATATTCAACTTTTCATAATTTTCCACTAAATGTAGTAGCCTCCTTCTTCATTCAAATTTAATATTTGCCAATCTGCACGTTCTTATTCTATCTCCAGTATTCAACAATGCTATATCTTTTTGTAAATATGACAGCCTGTAAGGATTGGTGGAGGAGTAAGATCTTCAGAATTATTAGAATAATTAAAAGGACAAGACAAATTACTACTACCATACTTCTTTAAACGTTTGTTCTTCCTCCGATCCCTTCCCTTATTTTCTATTATTTCGCTATATGAAATATAGCTTTCTTTCTTGTTTCTTCTAACGTGGCTGAAAAGGATATGAGCACTGATTAAAGGAACAAGAATTAATTATCATGTCCAAGAAGTCAAGACTTACAACGATAAACTTCAACCCGTACATCATGGAGTTTCCAATTTGAGGAAAATCGTTTAGTTTCATAAATGAACGAGTTTTTTGGACACCAGAGCCAACAGAGCCAACTTACGGGGATGTCTGAATAATCAATTCCAGATTGTAAAAATGCAACAGCTTATTATTTATCTGATTCCATTTCACTTTTGTCAAGGGAGGCCGAGATAAAAATCAAATTTTAAATCAGAAAGAGAACAATTTATTTTAAGAGATAGAGGAATACTTGTATATTGAAAATTAATGACACTGAGAAGCTTTATCCATCCAGGTGCCGAGATAGTTTCAGCAAATTACACAGGGTCTTCGGCTCTCTTGAGGCCAAGCAAATTTTTGTCGATGTTAAGTTTTTTAGTAGTGCGAAAATTGCCATATTTTATTTTCTTACGCATTTTCTGTGCGGCCCAAAATAAACAAGAAAATCGCTTCAAATAAACAAAAAAAATCATAGCCTCAAGAGAGCCGAAGACCCTGTGTAATTTTCTGAAACTATCTGAGTACCCAGTTGCATAAAGCTTCTTAGTGCCATCAATTTTCAATATTTAATTTGAGGTTTTTTTAATATTGCGCGACAAGTTGGCCATGGATGCCTATTTTGTTTTGCAGCACCATTTAGCTGTCCAAAATTGCCACATTTTCGTTTCTTACGCTTTTTTTGTAGGACGCAAAATAAGCAGAAAATCGCGGTGGCAATTCAAAAAATAGTTTCCTATTTAAAAAGAATAAAAATTTATTTTATGTTAAGAACTATACTTATCTGTGACAATACCTAATTTTAATTTGGGGACAGACTGAGCAGACTGTACCTACTTTTTAATTTTGAAATTTATTCCACCGGTAGTCCCGGAATTGAGCATGCTTGAATTGGGAACCCTACCCCTACCTTAAGTACCCCACAAATTAAAAGTTCTTTACAAGTTGAAGCAATTTTTGGTATTATTTTACAAAATAATGGGGAACTTGAACATTTTTTTTTTATTTCTTTAATATATTTACCTATCTATAGAAAGAGCACATACCAAATATCAACCCTCAAACCGCAATATTTAATTTGCAATAAATAATTAAAGTTGAAACCGCAAGCTATTCATTTGAAACGACACGAAAAGCGCGGGAATGGTTGTGACGTCATATAGCTCGATTTATCAGAAGGCAGTGATAGGAGTGACAGCTACACAGAATTAGGGAAGGAAGATTGGAAATTTAACGTTAAAATAAACAGTTCGGCGATCCATTTCCAGAGGGATCTGATGTAGGTCAAAAATAAGAACCGCCTAAAGTCCAAATTTAACAAGAACTTCTTTAACTGAATGGTGAGGCCACAGGAGTAGTAATTCGTAGGTCTCGGGTTCAATCGCACAATAAGTTTTTTTTATTTATCAAATGCATTCTCTCTCTTATTTCACTGATTATCATTTTTAGTAATAATTGGACAATGGTTATTATGAAGATTATTACACAATCTACTCCATAGTGTATTTAAATTCAAAGTACTTACCTACCTAATATGAATGTCAGTAGCAGGAAAAATGTAATACATTGCTCGATGTGTAAGCTCTTTTTGGCCTCGGAGAGAGTTTTAAGTCAAGAGGCAACACGGGCATTAAACAACCTCCTCGGCCAAAAAAGTGTGCTTACCTACGCATCTCGCAATGTAAATAACTATTTAATACAGCACACTCTTTTCAAACATTATCAACAATATCAAGACTGCGATACTTAGACTATAATAAGACGGATAGACAAGGATGGGACATTCTCATTGATCTTTCTAAACAAAGCTTGCGTGGTGCTGTAGTTATTATACATGTGCCGCCCATATTAGCTTATACATGGTGCCACCGCCCACCAGAGGCGCCACCACCAAGAGCTACTTGACGTCACAACCAAGGAGGGCGCGTTACAAGAATGATTTCAATTATGCAGTTTTTAATTGCATATATTTTTTATTACATAAAAATAAAAAATGAGTTTCTTGGTGAACTGTGGTTCATTTAATGACAATCAATTACGTTTGAAAGTAACATTTTTCAAATTTAATTTTTGTGCAAGTTCCCCATTAAACTTTGTCTGAGAGGTTTTAAATAAAAACATATTAAGAATATTAAAATTTATTTTTAAATTAATTTGACACATTTTAAATTATTACATTAATTATGATTGGATATAATGTTATGCAGAACTAATAAATAGGTACTTATTTTTACTTATTTAAATTTCCGGATTTTTTCTCCACCTATGCAATGAAGAACTGACTGATCTAAATGATATTTCTTCTGCCGCATTTGGATATCTGGGAAAGATGTGGGACGTTACATTTATATGTTAAATCTTAAATACCATCTTGAGGCGAAATGGGGCACTTGTAAATTTGAAAATCAGGAAAGTTTCTAGATAATATTACTGAAAACCTAGCTACGCTACAGAAGTCTGGTAAAAATAATATTTTAATAAATACAAGAAAAGAAGCAGGCTTTGCATGTACTCATGTACTCAGGCACACATTCGACTGCTCTCTAAAGGGATGCGTAGCAATCAGATCATCTGTAGATTCCGACGGGCGAATGCTGGTACGTTGTTGCTGGATTGTGTTTTTGCCTCATTGGTACAAATCAAATTCTAAGTCAGGCTTATACATACTTTGAAATTAATTGCTTTTTTACGTTTCTTTGTTCTATATTTTTATAAATGAAGCATATCAAATTGTAATGAATTTTAGAATTTGAAGATCAGGAGCTAACGTAAAATAATTTTTTGACTGATAATTTATTGACGCTCTCTTCTGTGTTCAATGAAGAATATGCTATTTAGTTATTCAGTAGGGGCGTCGGTTTTCTTTATGACAGACAAAAACAGAAAACTTCAAGAATAGCTACAGTCCAGTCCAGTATAGCGACCATGGGATATTACGAACCCTCTGTTATACTCATAATATGAACGAATTTAAAAGACCCGTCCAGAGTTCCTACGAATCGCATATGTTTTGTTCTACTATAAAGAACACTCGGTTATAACACTGCATTTTTTCAGCAGCGAGACCTCTAAGATCAGTTATAACGAACTATCTATAGACGGTTTCTGGCTGGAGCTTGTTTTTGAGCCGCCATGATATGTCAATTCATAGGGTCACTATTGCTATCTTTAGGTAGGTACCTATATATTCCTCTTTTTCACTCCATTTCAAATAACCTGCCCAAAACGCAGCTTCTTATTGGATTTCAATCTATGATAACACAATGTGGCGGCGCCCTTTGGCGGACATGCATATTGCATAACATATGAAGACTACAGGCTAAAAAGGATGATGAGGGTCCTCAAAAATCCGTATTTGAGATAGCTATGCCAAATTATGGCCAAAAGGCATTATTTCCTGCCTAGCATACTATACAGAGCAAAACAGATGGCACTACCTAGTGAAATACGTTTTAATATTGGCTGTACTGGGTAAAAAGGATAAAGGTCCATTCGATGTATGCAAAACGGATGAGAGTCCAAAATTCCCCCAGTTTGTGCTGGCATTGCTAAGGTTATGTTATTTACATGTGGTTTATTTTATTCCAAACAGTTCACTTTTCCTTGAAGCCAGAGTACCACGGGTGCGATACGTGTGTTACGATTGCATTTTTAAGAGAGAGTTATATGCTACTAAGCGCAATATTAGGACGAGTTTTTCTGGTGTAGAAGCTCAACTCGACTTTAAAAATTTACCATGTAACTAAATTTCATTTATATAAAATATATTTTAAATGAATATTGACTTTTTTGCAGAGTTTCATCTTTTTTTTCCCTGACTTAATGTGCTTAACCCCCTTTTACAATTTCTCTGGACGCCCATGTTAAACAAATATATTACCTACTAACAAAACGTTTTACCAAAACAAGAGACCCCAGCTAACATTTTAAAAATTGGTTACTAACAACAAGTCTATTTCTTAAATAGATAGAAGGATTTAAACTTTAAAATTTGTTTTACTCAAAACTTTTGTTTGTGACCCTCATTCTTTTTAGCCTGCACTCTTCATATTGGAACAGCAGTCCATATTTTTTAGAGAGTAATAAATGTGTAGTGAATTTATATGTGTCATTAAACATGTCCAATATTAGGCTTATTCTTTCGTACCGATTTGAGTGATTATCAGAATTGGCTATTTGACCTAACCTAAGACAATGGTTTTAGTTACCTGAAAAAATTTGACAAAAAATAATATAGTTCAAATATAATTCAAAATGCCATTCCAGTCCTGGTAAAAAGGGTGCCAACTGAGGCAAGTCTTATTTTATTGCATTAAAACTGCACTAACCCGAGAAATGGCTGCAGTGTCATAATATAATGTTGCCCTATCAGATAAATCACTAAAATCACTTCGACAAATACTACTATTAGGAAAGCTAGTCGAAAATTCATTTCTTTGTCAAAGAAGTTGAATATACTCATAGTTTACAAGCTGGCAAAATGGTTGTGCAAATGCACAAATTTGCAGTGATTATAGACTATACAGTGTGGATAGAAATTGTGGAATATTGCTTATATTTCTTAAAATATTCCTCATATCTAACACATGTTTTAATAAAAGTGTTAGGGGAAATTATTTCCTGTTTAGTGATGTCAAGCAATCTTTCGTAGCACAAAAAATGTGGTTGCCATGGTAACCGACTCAATTTTTTTAAATGGCACCATATACGTTTTTTGGTGAAAATTAATACATTGGAGCTTTCTGAATACGATACAGTACAATTTTAATGGGGTCGCATAAGAAAAAAATACAAAAAAAAGTTTTCTATTGTGCTTGTGTTTATCAAAATAATTATTAACAGCAAGTTAGCCATGCCAAAATCAGAACAATGCGGAACTGTCACTAGCTGTCAGTTGCTTGTAATTGTGTGCATTGTTACAGTAAACGTACTTTTTTACTCAATTTTCTGTGTATACTTAGTAAGTTATAATGGCGCTTGAATTAAGTGAAACGGAAAGAATACAGGTTAACATACTAAGTACCTACTTAAGTACACAGAAAATTGAGTAAAACAGTACGTTTACTGTAAGAATGCACACAATTACAAGCAACTGACAGCTAGTAACAGTTCCTCATTGTTCTGATTTTGGCATGGCTAACTTGATGTTAATAATTATTTTGATAAACATTGTCAATAGCATAATAGAAAACTTTTTTTTTTTTGTTTTTTTCTTATGCGACCCCATTAAAATTGTATTGTATCGTATTCAGAAAGTTCCAATGTATTAATTTTCACCAAAAACATATATGGTGCGCCATTTAAAAAAAAATAAGTCGGTTACCATGGCAACCACATTTTTTGTGCTACGAAAGATTGCTTGATATCACTAAACAGGAAATAATTTCCCCTAACACTTTTATTAAAACATGTTTTTGATATGAGGAATATTTTAAGAAATACAAGCAATATTCAGCATTCAGCAATATAATAGGTATAGGTCAGCAATATAATAGGTACAAACTGATTTATATGTAGTTTTGAAATTTCTGGTATTTGCAGAATAAAAATGTTCAACTAACCGGATAATTTTGGCCGGTCTTTTGTAACAACGGACCTTTGCGTATTACGAACCAGTTTCGTGGTCGGTCCTTTAGAAGTTCGTTATAATCCAGTTGGAATGTATAACAAATTTTACCTAAAAAAAGTTTTTTGTAATTGGAAGTTGCAGACACCCTCTAGACTAGACTATCAACTACTGTCAATCGAACGGCTAAAAGGCAAAATGAAGTGCCCCAATTCGCCAAGCGCCCACTTACGCCTCAGCGACGAAGTCATAGACCTTCTTGAGCGTGGCGCCCTCCATGGAGGCAGAGGCGGCTGCCCTCTTGAGGGCCACCACGAAGTTGTGCTTCTCCTCGACGTTGGTGTCGGGCGGGTGGTTGTGCGGCTGCGTGACGCGCAGCTGGTCGATGGGCCCGTCGACGGGGACGAGGGCCCGGCCCCTGCACCCCAGCCGCTTGTGCTCCGCACACCCTATGTATCTGCGGGGTTGGTGCCGGTTTATTAGAGGGAAGTCGATATACAATAATCTTAAGAGCTGGCTACATAAGTTGGCACGTGAGTGGTTGCACTCGAAATTTAACGGAGTTTTGAGGTTCGGTTATTGTCTACAAACTGAAAGCCTGGCTGTCAGAACGCGGTCTGGAAGCATAATATGTAATTTATGTCCTGGGATTAAGTTGAAAAGAGAAAAAATATTTTTTATAAAAACTTTTGCTTGGAACATACATAAGGTTGACATTTAGTTGTTTCTTCCCAGATGGATAGGGTCACCAGAAAATGCAAATGTCTGAAACTCGAAAGAAGAACCGTCATTTGTAATTTTAGAGAAATACTTAATTAAAAAATTTGTTTGGAATTAAATATGGACAGGAACCTCAAATCTGAAATTTAAACTAAATACCTACTCATAAAATATATTTTTCATACAAATTTTATTATTTGATAATTTACTTGGAATTTTAGATTTGATGTCCTTCCAAACCACTTTTTAATTAAGTATTATTTGTCTCTCAAATTCTTGCTTATTTTATTAATTTTCTATTTCTATAAAAGTTTATTATATTATTTTTTGTTTATTGTCATTAGGTACTATGAGAATTTCTGATAAATTTATTTATTATTTATCTAATTTTTGCAGATAGAGAAAAAAGTTTTATATAAAAGTTCTAAGGTGACTATCGGGCTTTAGGAAGATATTAGGCTTGCAGATTACCTTTATCGTGAAAGTGGGACACCCTGTATATTTGTGGATATTTTAAGAGCTAATTTTTCTGATTGCAATACGTTAACATTTGCGTTTTTCTTTGGCAAGATATTATTATGTAGCCTCAATTATTTACAGAAAAGAATATTTAGCCATGAAATCAAGGGGATTTTTGGTAGTTGCTAGAATATTATTTCTAAGTGAGATATTTACTTACTCTATTAGAAAACATATGACATACATTGGAATCGGGATGAAGTGTAGATTCCAAAAATTCATTAATACAGGGTGCTAAAACGTCACTTAAGATTGACGTTTCTGGTTCAGGGCAAAATTATAGTCTGTGTGAAAATATGAACCTTGATTTGCAGTGAGTTCAAAATGATTATAGTCCGAGAGGCAGGGATCCTTTGACCTTATTATTATTTGGTACGGATTGAATTCAACATACAGTAAGATCCCATACAGAGCAGGACCCCCCCATAGAGAATCATTGAACCGATAGTCAGCTGGAGCAACCGCCCCGCAATCTTTTTCGGGAAGATGTGAAACATGTTGAAAAAAATTATTATTTTTTACAAATTAATTTTTTTCTAATAAACTATGTCAAATAGTTTAAAAAAAGTCAGCTGAGTCTCAGAGGCGACCTTGTACGTCAGCTGGTCATGAGAACTTGTATCAGAATTGAAAAATATATATATTTGAAAGAGAGTAAGATTTTTTTACATGACAGTCATATTTGTAGAAATATGTAAATAATAGTCACCCATGCTTATCGTGCGACAAAGGCCGTCAGTTGGAGCAATAAAACATATTAATGATTACGTTCATACATTGTCACCATTAAAGTCCGCATCATATAGGATTTAGCTTTGGTTAAAATTTGATGTAGGGAACAGTTTTTGCTTCCAATTAGAGCAAAAATGACATTAACAGTTGTAGCCAAGCAGTCCCTGTTAGCTATCAAATTTGACATTTGTTGCAGAAGGTGTCGGAAAGAGGCATTTCTAATTCGAATTTGAAAAAAAAATTATTTGAAAAAGATGCTCCTACTGAGATTTTATGCACGTGTGCAAACTTGTAAATCGTTTATCATAGCCAACTTACTGTTTTAATAATTTACTTATTACAAGAAATTTTGTTGTCAGAAAAGGTGCGAAAACTAAAGTCTAATTAAAACAATGCCTTCTTTTGACAGTTTCCCTATATCTTACATCCATTTAATATATTATAAGATTAAATACTCGTATCTTTTCAAAAGAATGATAAAATTATTGAAACTATGCACCCCTCGTGTCAACATTTTGTATGGTTGCAATTTTAGTTTTTAGAAGTATGGAAAGTAAATAAAAGATTTATCATGGAACTGACATGTGACGGTAAGTATTACACAAATAAATTAATTTTTACCAGTTAAATAAACTTTGGATTTGGAAGAAAACATTGTACCTAATTTATAAAAATATCAAAAATCGCAACTTCATCCTAGGCTTTTGAAATTTTGCACACGTACACGCGCGGCCTCATAAATCGTTCCACTAGGCATGAGAAATAAGCTCCTCCCCGTAAAAAAATAAAAATTGCGATAAGTCAGTCAACGAAAATAGGTTAATAAATCCCTGCATTATTATTACAATAAAGTGGATTTTAAAGTTTTACACAGTTTCTTGGTGTTTTGAGATTCACGTAACATGAAATTACGTGGATTTCTTTGATTGTCAAAGTGGTATTAGTTAAATAAGGTATAATATCTAAGTATAATTGTGTTATTATAGAAGAATCTCGTAGTGGTTTTTTACATTGGTTTATACACTTCTTTATCTTAACCGCGAACCTAATCTTTGGTTTGTTTCAATTTTTTTTAAAGCTTCCTGGAGTCCTCGGGTGAGGTTCTGATGCTTCCCGGGCCCCCGAAAAATCGAGAAATGAGAAAAAACAAGTAATTTCCAATAGTGGTTTCAGAGGATTTTCCGTCGGTTTCGTTGATTCTACAGTCGTCCCGTTTCTCGAAAGTGGTTAATCGTGAATTGGGAATTTCTCTTAAATATCGGATTTTCGAGGTTCTTTTTGGTACCGGAGGAAAGTACGACACCCAATTAAGAGATTTACCACCTTCTTCGATTTTTAGAATGGCTCTATCCAAGGTTGTCGAAAGACTTTTGCGAAAAAAGCCGCCAATGTCCGTGGGCAGGGTTATAAGATTTTCCACTATTATTCAGGCAATCTAAGGCCAACCTAACAGCGCCGAATTTACTGTTTTTGCACTGTAACGGGCAATGTCACGTAAGGTAATGTCGCGTAATAAGATGTTAGATTTGCGGACACTTACGCTTTTAAGGTTATCGCTGGCTTTCAAACCGCGGGAGAAGGGAGGGGTAATTGCAACGTTGTCAGTTGAACGCCTTTGCGTCCGCACGTATTGGAACGATTTCAAGGGCCGCGCGTGTACATAAAATCGCAGTAGAAACATCTTTTTTAAATATATATTTTTTTCAAATTCAATTTAGAATTGCCACTTTCCGACACTTCCTTCCACAACTGTTAATGTTATTTTTGCTCTAATTTGAGGCAAAAACTGTTCCCGACATCAAATTTTAAACAAAGATATTTTTTAAATTCCATATGGTGCGGACTTTAATGGTGAAACTGTACATCCAAATGACGCATGGTATTTCTAGTGGTCCTACTGACGACCTTTAGCCCAACATGCACTTATCTGATTAGAATTTTCCAATTTGTTGATTAAGACTTTTATATGGCTAAGTTTCAAGTCAATATTAAACAATTTACCAAAGATACAGGTGGGTAAAGTTCACATAGTAGAGCTCTAGGCAACATTTCATCGCTTTTACAAATTTTATTTTAATATATTTTATAGTCTATAATATGCTATATAACACAATCTATAATATGCTATATAACACGATCAAACATCTGTTGGTTCCCTAATATTATATCCCTACCTGCAATCAGATCTAGCCTGTAACCACGAATACGAACTATTTCCTTGCTGCTCTCAAGAGATGGCGCCACTTACCAAATACGATTGTGTAACACTGACAAGGATATTACAGCAATATTGGATACAAGCAACAAAAAATTAAAAAATATATATCCGCTGATTCCCGCCCCTTCAGTCAAACTAAAAAAACTATTTAATTTTTATTAATCTTGCTTGAACTTGAACGAGGATCCTGCATACCATGGTTTATTTTACCGCACACGGATTTTTTTGAAAAATACAAATACAAAATATTCAATAAGTTTTAGGTTTTACTAATACCCTTTTATGGAATCCCTAATTAGCCAATGTGTGACAGAGTCATAAGCTAAAAATTAAAGTGGCCCAGTTACTCCCTACTAATTTTCTTCTATTAAAACGTACCAAGGAAACAGCTGGACAACTTTATTTTTTGCAAAATCTATCCCCTGTATCTACTGTATTTCATGTCCTTATGTCAGTGTCAGACATTGACTAAATAGAGTATACATAAACAAGGGTAATACCTATAGTCATGTTCATGTGGTAATGCCGTAAATAATAGATAACACTTGGAATCGTTGAAAATCATTGATCTCTGTTGGCACTTTTGCACCCGATGCTAATTTCATTAATTCGTCGAATCTCCAAAATATTCTTACACTTCTGTAGTGTACTAGAATTAAAAACTAAAACCAAACCTAAACAAAGATCCTACTGCCTCCATCTCCTCCACCAAACTTCTTCCACCACTCCCATCGTCCTCAGGGACAAAAAGGAAATAATTGTTCTTGCGACGTACCCTATCATCAGTTAATTGTATAGATGGCTGGAGCATTTGAGCAGAAGCATTTTGAGCATTTCATGAGCATTTATGAGCAGGACATTTTTAAAAGTGTCTTGCCATTTTTGGTCACTGTCCGGCAGTTTTGGAGCATTTATGATCATTTATATAAATGTCGTCAGTTAGAGAATTAATGAGAATTTCTGGTCACTTTTTAGCATTTATGGTCACTTATAAAAAATCTCTCCATTTCTAACCTATAAAACTACAAAACCGTTTCTAATTCTAACCTAGAATATTATGAACTGTGTACCTACTTTGCAAAATGGCCAAACAAAATTTAATAGTCTGGAATTACTTCAAGAAAAAGTGACCAAAAATTAAAATATGCTATTTGTGAATTTTGTAAAGCTGAATATTTTGCCCATGCAGGAAGAATGCGAAAACATTTAATTCAATGTTCAAAGGCTCCAGTACAGATAAAGAAGTTATTAGATTTAGTAACAAAAATATAAAAAGTGTTTCTAACTAACCTACCTACGTCCTACATGTACCTACGTGTTGGGTCTTCTAAATCTGTCTTCAGTCTGTAACTAGAAACATTTTTTTAAATTATTTTACATATTTTAAATTTTTTTATTTTTGTTCTACTTTATACTTTTTTATCAAAAGTCATACATATGGGGTCTTGTTTTAAAGGTCTTTTCACAAACAATCGAATGGCACCATTTTCAAAAATGTCCATAAATGCTCGAGGCCTCGGCGGACATTTTTAAAAGTGTCCTGCTCAAAATCATAAATGCTCGGACATTTGCCATCTATAGTTAATTGTAAAATGTTTGGTACACTGGCAAACATATTATGTATTTCTCGATAATTATCAAAAGATTCAAAATGATAGAATAATGGCATAAACGGCTGAGAGAAAACTAAAGAAATTAGCGAGTAAGTGATATTTCTTATTTTCATTCATTATATTATATTTATTTCTACATACTTAATTGCTAAAGAAATGTGTATGTAAGTGTTTTTTATTTTCATTGAGCTTATTACGTTTGTTTCTACATATTATCACTTCACTGCCACTTCATTATCATTAATAAAAAGATAAATGTTCATAATATTGCTTGTTTAACGAGGTTTTATGCAGATTTCATTTCCTTAAAATTTCATTACCATCTCACTAGAAGATAATCCACTTTTATCTTTGTAATCTGCTGTAATCTGCTCTATAAAATGATAATGGAGTGATAGAGAAGCATGATAATGAGTGCCGCATAAAGCCACCTTTAATAATTGTTGAATTTCATTGGGTTTATTATGTTTATTAATACCAACCATACATAATACCAATTATGTTTATTAATACCGACTTAATTGTTTAAAATTATTTATTTTCTGTTGTGCATAACATTTATTAGTTTCTTATGGTATGTGTTAATAAATAATTTGGAAAATAAAAAAAATGGCTCTAAAACTCGCATGTGCTTCGCTCGAACTCACAAAAATCTTCGTTTACTTTGTTTCCTACATTAGGCCGACAATAATCAACAATAACAAAAAAAAAATTTAAGCACCTGTGATGTGGTATTTTACATCTTTTTTCAATACTAACCAACTTTTGTAAATAACTTCTTAAAATACTTTGAAAAATAGCAGCACTTCACTCTTGAATTTTTTAACACCCCGTGTAACAAATTGATAGTTTCACTTCTTGTAAACTCCAGCCGGGGACATACTGTATATGACATTGTCACTCACGACATTCCTAGATCTTCAGATACTCTATATTTGTACGCAGACAACACAGAAAGCTCCAATTCGCTGTCGATTCTCTATCTGATTAGTTTTCCAAGTGGAATATTAAAATTAATCCCGGTAAAAGTCAAGCTGTCATTTTCACTAAAATACATCAGGCCCCCCTTCAAACATCAAAGTAAACGATTCTGAAATCCAATATTCCTCTTCTGCGCTGTACCTAGGAGTCCACCTAGACAGCTCCCTCACTTTCGAAAAACATACCGAATACTCCAGACCAAAGGCTCTTAATACCTCCAAAGCAGTCTATCCTATGATTCACAAAAAATCTAAACTCCCAATTAGTTGCAAACTTCTACTTTTCAACTCAGTCATCTGCCCTGTTATGACCTATGCCTGCGCTGCCTGGCGACACATGGCAATAAACCATCACGAAAAACCCCAGGTGATTTAAAATCGCTCTCTCAGATATATCACAGGTGCTGAATGGTATGTCGCAAATCGTCACAATGCCACTAATCATCTCCCCAATCCCGAACTCCCTCACAAAAGACTCCACTACAATCTCATCCAAATATCTCATGCTTTTTCTCCCTAAAAAAACATCCCAACCGCCTCCATTTCAGGCAAAAATCCAAGTTCTCCAACTCCTTCCCCAATAAAAAAGTCAAAGGCTTGTTCCATAGCCTTCCATAGCCTTCGCCCCAACATCACTCGCCACTTATCCTACAAAATAACTTCTGCCATTGCTCAAGAATTCACGTCTACTCATTGCCTTGTTTATGTAATACTCAAGTTACGCAATGTGGGACAATGACTTAAGCGGATATGACAGAAATATTGTAGATACAGATTTCGCAAAAAAATAAAGTTTTCCAGCTATTTTTTGGTATTTTTAATATAAGAAAATTAGTAGGCAATGATTGGGTCACTTAATTTTTGGCACCATCTGTTGCTTGTATCCAATATTGCTGTAATATCCTTATGTCAGTGTTACACAACCAGATTTTCAAAGTGGCAAGACAGTGACGCCATCTCCTGTGAGCAGCAAATATCTGTATCTTTGGTAAATTGTTTAATATTGAGTTGAAACTTAGCCATATAATAAGTCTTAATAAACTAAAATTGGAAAATTCTAATCAGATGAGTGCACGTTGGGGTAAAGGTCGTCAATAGGACCGCTAAATAAAAATACCATGATTCGTTTTGATGTATGAGCGTAATAGTTATGCTTTATTGCTCCAGCTGACGGTCTTTGTCGCACGATACACAAGGCAGACTATTATTTACATATTTCAGCACGAGTCATAAATCATGTAAAAATCTCACTCTCTTTCAAATATATTTTTCAATTCTGATACAAATTCTCATGACCAGCTGACGTACAAGGTTGCCTCTGCGATGCAGCCGACTATTTTTTTACTATTTGACATACTATTTATTTAAAAAATTCAACTTTTACCAAATAATTAAAAAAATCAACAAGTTGCACATCTTCCTGCAAGAGAATGCAGTGCGGCTGCTCCAGCTGACAATCCGTTCAGTGGTTCTCTCAATGGGATCTTACTATCTGTGTTAGATTCAATCCGTATCAAATAATAAGATCAAAAGATCCCTGCCTCTCGGACTATTATAAACCTTATAAACCTTTTAGGGGGCAGTACTATTATCATCATTTTTTCTTAGATTCAATTTATCAGCAAACGTTTCGTTTCCGTGATACAGGATGTGAAAACATGAACAAAAATTAAGTTTAAACGCCCTGTATTGTAAACACGGCTGGAGCAAACATATTACATATAAAAATATCGTTGGAATCAGGATGAAGTGAAGATTCGGAAAATTCAATAACATAATATAGGGTGTACATTAAAAAAAAACAAGTTTATTTTGTATCGCTTTTAGGGAACACCCTGTGTGAATTTCAACAAAACCATAGAAACGCTCACCAATAATCCTAAAATTTTTATGTTCACAATTTTTTCTTTTAACTGGATAAATACAGAAGTTAAGGTTGGGGTAAAATGTTATTGGGATCACCCTGTAGGTACATATGCTTCCAGATCACGTTCTGATGGCCAGGCTTTCAGTTTGTTGGCAAAATTTCGATTGCACCGGGTCACGTGCCAACCTATGTAGCCAGCTCTAAGGCTAATATGCCTGCCACTGGAGAAGAAAAAACTCGGAGATTCAAGGGAACTGTTGAAACAATGAATGAAAGAGCAGACATTGTCCCGTGCAACATTCTCTGCCCAAAATATGCACATCCCGTAATTTTCACCTTTCCTCTCATTCTAACCTCTTAATTAAACGTCAGCTCAAGCTGTTCAGGCGAGAGCGGATGCTGTATATTCTTGGTATATCCCAAGGGCTCTATAATTTTTATCACTTTGCATATAAAAGTATTGGTGCAGTTTCGAACGCACAATGGCTAATGGGATTCCAGGCATATCCATTAACAAAAATAATATCTATCAAAACACGGACACAATACAGTGAAAATTTTATTTTTTTTTGTCTGTTTGATTTTAGTTGGGAAATGTACCACATTGTATGCTTTTATGCAATCGGTGCGGGAATGTCATTGCGCACGGGTACCATAGCAAACGGTTCGGGAATATCATTGTGCGGAGGTCATGATAAACAAAGGCAGCTGACTATACATGGGTGCTGGTTCAGCATTTTTAAATTATGTCTGTTTGCTCTTATGACTTGCAGCACTCACCTGTGGCTTCTGCCACATACTTGTCGGAAATGAATGCCATTCTGTGCTATTTATACAATATACTATTTACTATTAAAAAATTGCAATTTTTCAAAATTCAGAAGTTTTTTTGGGCACTCTGTATACAAAGTCAAACGTGTAGTAATATGTTTAAAGTGGTCTTCAACAAGAATCCGTTCTAAAAAATAATCTATAATAGAACTTCTTCAAATTTTGACAATCTCAGTTAATATTTAATGGTGTTTAATAGTTTTTCAAAATAGGTGCACAAATAACAGTTACTTACCCTTAATTGGGACGTAGGAATAAATGGAGACTAAATCAATAAAGTTATCCGGCACTACAACTTAGTGTCCCCCGATTGTTCGGGAGGGGATTTGGATTTTTATTAAACTTTTCAAAGAACGTTATTCTGATAGTTTTACTTGCAAAAATAATTAGACTAGGGTAAAAACATATTGCGCAAAACATTGAAATTTTTGCTCCAGCATTTTGTACTTCCGGAAATGAGATATTTTTAAATAATTTCAGAGTTGATTTACCAGATGGTATAATAATATTTTAATCAAAAAATATATGAAATTTTAAATATTACGATCGGCCGCCATGTTGGATTCTTTTACTAGACATAGAAGGACTTGTGATACGTCACATCAAAAAAATTTCCGTCTTAGAATTTAGTAATATTTTTGACGTAAAACAAAATGTCGGTAATTTAATACAATTAAATGGTACCTACCTAATGTATGTAACGAAAGAACAGACTATTTAGCAACATTTTGTTATTTTGGTAGATATATAATGATATCAGTTGTTACATATTTTACAGAAAAAAATTATAACCCAAATAAAATTTTGCTTAGTCCGAGAAAACCAAAAATCCGTCTTTATCGATATTGGCAGAGGTGAAACAACAAATCGTCATTCATAAATAGATCGATTGTCGATTTGATGTTTTTTTACCTTACTTTTATGAGGTTTAAGGTATAAAGTCTGGTAGGTACTTCTGTTTTCTATTTTACGGTTGAATTACCTGCTTCTGCGGTAGAATGGTAAACATGACTGTCAAAATGGTGGATGCAGCAGCACTGCGGTAGGTAATTTTTGTCGAGTTCGTGAAGAGTTGAAAGGCTTAGTTTTTCTCACGATCAAAATGGAAGTCACTGAATAACTTTTGAAATAACATTAGGTAGAACGTTTTATAATTTTAATTTTATCTGAAGGTTACCCTGTTTAATTGTAATATTAATTTAATTATTGTATTAAATTGCTGCAATTTTGTTCTATGTTGCAATGTTAATTCTATGTCTAGATGTAGGCAAAGCGGAAGTTGCCAAGTGTTCAAAAAATTAAACCAGCATAAACCTTATTCTAATCAGAAGAAATTGACCGCTTTTGACATTATATTCTCGTAATACATGAACCCTAGTGGCGTTAAACGCAGGTAGCTAATTGGGAAACAACGCAAGAACTCAAGTTTGGAATAAAATGGAACAAATATTAGGCGATAAATCCTCTTAGGAAATATGAAACCTTGTATACAGGGTGGTCCGAAGTAAGTAGAGGGCTCAAACAAAAGCTTTCATCTAAGCTTGGCTCTTTATAAGATTGCTAAGATATTACAGTGCCTTCCCTTTAATCGACAAAAAAATTAAAAACTCATTTCGATTATAAATAAAGTATCCTCGGTATGCAGACCAGGGCACTGGGCCTCCTCCAATATTTCTTGGGTTGTCTTCTAATAGACCTATCCATCGCCCAAGCTAAATGTATTGCCAACCACCTGCCAAATGTGTACAAGCAGCTTTAGTGCCCTGTATTAATTAAATAAGAGATTAATTTAATTTTAAAAATAGTTAATTATTCGACATTTCAAAGCTGACCGACTGTAGCGAAATGAACATAGTAACGGTATGTTTAGGTATGGTACCTAATGTTTAATGAAGAGAAAAGAAAACCTTCAAAGTGCCATAGCTCCTTATAATAGTAGTTTATACAATATTTTTGGTTTGAATGTGCTTAAATATAATTAAAAAGGGAAAAAATTAAAACCAGACACGTTTTACTTCTATTTGTTGATTACAATAAATCTTAGTTACCTTCGAACTTGTAGTCGGTCAAGGAACAGAGCAAACTATTGAACTGTCAATGTGCTTGTTCACTCAGGTCTCAAAAAATTCCCCACCTGATATGTTATTGAACTTTTACGATTCAGAACTTTTTACTGTCTTTGATGTAGAATTCACTTTCACTCTGACCGATTCAGTATACAATTATTTAAAACAAATAGTCTTCTGCTCTCGGACCCAATAACCTAAATGCTGAGATGTTACGTTTGTGCTGCCCTACTATTTTGCCATATTTAGTCAACATTATTAACTCATGTTTGCTTGAAGGTAAATTTCCGAACATGTGGAAAATATCAAAAGTTTTAGCAATACCTAAAAAGACGCAAGTTGCTGATTATAGTGATCTGAGATCAATATCAATTTTATCTCCAATATCTAAGATTCTCGAAAAAGTTATGGCGGAACAAGTACGAAATCCCTTAGATAAATACAAAATCTTGCCAGCAAAACAATCAGGATTCAGGTCAGGATACAGCTGTTGCACTGCTATGCTGGATCTTGTAGATGACATTTTGGGAGGTGCTGATAGTGGCAAAATGACGGCACTAGTTTTACTAGACTACTCAAAAGCTTTCGACAAGATTAACCATAAAATCCTTCTTTCCATCTTGCATTATGTTGGATTCTCAGAGTCTTCTAGGAATAAGCTCCAAAGCTATTTGAGTAACAGATGCCAGTATGTTTCCACCAGTTCATTGGATTCGAGCATGGGAGGTATCCATGCAGGTGTTCCACAGGGATCGGTATTGGGTCCTCGTTATATTGTATATATAAAATCAATTTACTCAATGGCATGGAGCACTGTGAGTCCTACCTCTATGCTGATGATACGCAACTAAGATATACATTCGATCCTTTTGATTGTGATAGAGGACAGACAATAACAGCGGATTTAACTAAACTAGTTGAAATGTCACAAAATTTATTTGGAAAAAGTAGAGCCAATACAGAAAATCAAATAAAAATAAAGATACTTGGAAGTGATTTAAAAAGCTCAAGTTTCGCAAGAAATTTAAGTATCGAGTTGGACACTGAGCTTAGATTTTCTAATCAAGTGACTAAGTGTTTAAAAAATGCTTTTAGCAATCTTCAAATGCTATATCCGCATAGACATGTATTGCCTCCTAAAATCAAAGTACTCTTAACGGATACTCTAGTATTGTTGCACTTTAACTACTGCGATTCTCTGTATGGCCCTTGTCTGACTAGGGATGATAAAAGTAGAGCCCAGTGTGTTCAGAAATCATGTCTGAGACATATATATGGCATTAAAAAGTATGAAGCAGTTACCCATAAACTAATAGAAACAAAATGGCTTATTATGAACAAAGAAAAATCCTCAATGCCTGCATCTTATTTCACTCCATTATTATAAACGAAACTCCACCTTACTTATATAATAAAATTAAATTTTGAACAGATATTCACAACTTAAACCTTAGATATAGGGGTGTGATTACTGCTCCACCTCACCATACCCCTGCGTTTTGTCAGTCATTTACATATAATGTTTATGCTCTATATAATGGAATTCCGGTGAATGTTACGTACCTCAGTGAGGTACGTAACTCTAATCAAATACACACTAGTATAAGATTTAGGCCTCAGGGCTGAAACGTGAAATCAGTTCAACAGTTTTTCGGGCCTTTTTGCATCGCTGTTAATCTAAAAACGCTATTTAGTTGTACACTAGAAATGACATTTCCTAATTTGGTAATACAAGGTTGGCAGCATTGTTTTGGGTGCCTCCAGGGGCGTATTTAGCATGTCTGGCAGAAATGTCAGAACTTGTGACAGATGCCTAACCTTAACCTTGATATTCTGTGGCTCTAACTTAACTTCAAACACAGAAACCATAACTATAGATAGCCTTTTTCTGTGCTTCAAAGAACAGAGTTTAATTCATTCTATTCAAATTCAGGATTCGTTTGCGTAAAACATAAATTCTGTTGTTTACGGCCCTGTCCTCAGTCACCTATCAGTAATAGCAGTGTTCCTTTTGCCACTTTTCTTAAGAATTCTTACTTTTGTCTCAGTTGGTGGCAGTTCCTTTTACAAATGAGAATGTGAGCTAAAGTAAGATTTTTTACCTCCCCCTTCACCCTTCAAGCACATCCTCGCGAGGACACACTATCGAGCATATTGGCTCAGTTTGGTGGTGGGGAAAATGGCCCTTTCACAAGATGAGCCTTTGACAGGAAAAAATAAACTGAGTGGCTCGGCTAACAACTGAGCTAAAGTTCTCAGTGTAGGAGCAAAAGGAACGAGGCTAAGATCAATATGGCCGCCACTTAGGTACCAGGGACATGAAATATTTACCTGTCACAATCCAGTGTACAGTTAAAGATCGTTTTTAGATTAGTAGGTATTGTACCAAATTAAACAATGTATCCTACTGCAAATAAATAATATTAATTTTATTTAATTAATTATTATTATTATTAAATATAAGCTTTGTGCCAACAACAGTTCTGAACCAGTTCTAGTGAATCATAACACCGGAAAGTAATTCCAGAACTGTTTTATACCAATTAGATCGATGAGAACCGGTTCAGAACTGTTGGCACAAATCCCTTAGTTTTAATATTTTTAAAAAAGAAATACGACAGAAATGAAGATTCTCCTAAGAATGCATAATGGGGCACACCTCCGGAGATAAGAGCAGCAAATTTGTATAGTTTAAACTACATAATGCTAAAATATCGGGATTTAGAACTCAACATAAATGATATATACAGTGTGTGCTAGAAGGGACTTAACTAGTAAAAAAAATATTTTCAAATTTTCGAAGCCATTCTTGATAAAAAAAAGCTTGATTGTCCTTGAAATAAGATTGGCATGGAAAAGGGTAACATTACTTATACTGGGTGACCTCAAAATTGAAAAAAACGTTAATTAACGTTAATTAACGTTTTTTCAATCTTATTTTAGGGACAAGCAATCTTTTTATCAAAAATGACTTTTTCGAAAAATTGAAAATTGTTTTACAAGAATAGAAACAAGAAAAAAACGTTAATTAACGTTAATTAACGTTTTTTCAATCTTATTTTAGGGACAAGCAATCTTTTTATCAAAAATGACTTTTTCGAAAAATTGAAAATTGTTTTACAAGAATAGTTAAGTCTATCCTAGGACACATTGTAGATACCAAACGGAAAAGTACTTTTGCGGACGCTCACGGACCAATCACAACATGTGTATATCCTTTTAGAACGTAGGTTCCTTCCGAAAAATGTTGATATTTGATACATTTGAACAAAAAATATTTTAGTTTTTTGTTTGGAAAAGTATATACTACAAGTACCCCTTAGTTTTCCTTTATTCTAGAACTTTGTATACAGGTGGGATAATCAGAAGGGCCTGGATAGTCGCAAACATCAATTTTAAAGATATGGAGGTTATGATCGTTGATCCGTTTCAAAGCAATTCCATGGCACACTTGACTCGCCGAATGCCTTTAAAATTCCTATTTTGATCAACTTTGACACCCTGCAGAATGGAACTCCCTGTATATAAAAACAAACATGACATCGGTCGAAATGGTGAAATGGGGGGTGCTGTTTAGGGGTCGAAACCGTTTTCTTGTGATTTTTGGCGAAATTAAACCTAGCGGAAAATGTCGAACACAAAAGATGTGAGATATTTCAAAAATCTAAAACTTTCATATAAGACGTTTTTCAACATATTATCCTCAAACTTTCCGAGAAAATGGCAGAAAACCGATTTTTCTGTTTTTCTGTATTTTTTTTCCTTTTTTGCAATCAAAAAACCTAATTTTACTGGAATCTGTTAAACAAGTAGTTTCTGAAATATTCGCCTTTTTCTAAAAAAACAAAATCTTCCTTGGAAAACTTTATTGTTATTTTTCCGATCTAAATCTGTTGTCCAGGCTCATTTTAACCGTTGAAATGTCTTAAAAAACTGCAATAACCCCAAAGGCGTAAGTAAATTTAGCGGCGTTGCCTGTCTACTGACCATTTTCATATGACGTCGGCCATGTTTGTTGGGGGACAAACACGAGAAATTGCCGTATAATTCTGTTGAGTTTCTCTGAGTGAAAGCCAGTTAAAATATGGAGGAGTTTCTTCCAGACATGTGGTAAAAGTTACTTAAAGTGATAGTTTTTAGGTGCACCAGCAGAACATCCTGAAAGTCCTCTTTAATAAAACGAGTTACTTCACTGGCCCTCCTAATTGAGGTGCTATTAATTTGTTTAAAATAGTAAAGCACGATTATAAAGGTATCTTGACCATGTTATTACCTAACTGCAATGTTTCGAACAATAAAAATTAAAAAGTAAATTGCTAATGGCTTTGTTTATTATAAATTTAATGGGACAACATAAGCATTCGGGTTTACTTGTTTCACACCAACATTCTGCACTATCTGAGGCACTACCTTATCCAGATTTGTAAAATTCAAAAGATTGCAAGCTCTTAAGCACTAAAAACTGTGAGTGAGGATCTGATAATTCACTAGGTCGAAGTGGTCAAAATCCATCGCTTTAAGCTCCTATGAATCTATACCATCAACAACTTTCGATTTGCCTTCATACCTGCCACTTAACATCTTCAAGAGATTTGTAATAGTCAGTACTTTCCATTTTACAGAGTAGAAAATACGAAAAACTTTACAAGTCGTAAACAAATGCAACACACTAAAATTTTTGATTCTCTATAACATCAAATCCCCAAACTTTTGAAGGCCCTTAGCACCTACCGGTAAATTGAATATTTATCTATAGGAAGATTCATATTCCTCTTAGATTTTAAAGTTCCTAATAAGGCTTTAATTTATCTTAGAACTATGCAAAGTGTCGGTTTTACATGTATTTAAGTTTTGGTTATCCTCCAAGCAAAATGGCCGACCTGTCAGTCACGTGTTCGAAAATGGTCAATTGTCTAATGTTAACCCACCCCACAAACATTGGCTGTTTTTCGCAAAAAGCATTTTAATAACAGCGAAAAGAGCCATTCTAAAAATCAAAGGTTTTAAATCTCTTAACTGGGTCTCTTCCCTCCAGCACTGAAAGAAACCCTGAAAATACGATATCCAAGAAAATTTACAGAGTTTCGATTTTTGTACTTCCGAGAAACGGGACGACTGTGGAATTACCAAACCACTCTGGAAAATTGCGTGTTTTTTCTTATTTCTCGATTTTTCGGGGCGCCAGAAGCATCCAAACCTCACCTGAAGACTAAGAGGAAGCTTTAAAAATTCCAACTCCAGAGCTCCAAGCCGACTGCCGTTCGACAGAAAAGTCAATTTCTCATGTTCTCATAATATTTGCGGAATAATTTTTAGGTAGAGAACGACACATAAAAACGCCTCTCAAACAACGCTTTTTATCTGATGAATATTTTTTTAACACGTTGACCGCTGTAATAGAAAATATTTCTTAAGTTTCTGGGGCCAGATATTTTTTTTGTTTATATATGTCCGAGATGTTATAAATAAGACATAAAATGTCCACATTTGACATTATTTACTTTCTGAGCCTTTGTTCTGAATGTGATGCACGTGTGCTTCACTTGGCCTGCAGAGCAAAATATTTATGTTGAAGCCATGCGATGCACACATATATTTTCAAAAAAATATATTCAAACAACAAATAATATATGTTGAATTTATTTTTGACGCATATGAAATATTTCAATAAAAAGGCCAACAATCATTAAATATGCATTAGTATTATTACTAAATATTAGAGATGGGCAGGCGAATGCACTTGGGAACATATGAATGTTCCCAAATGGGTACATACCCAGGGTGCATAACGGTTTGCACCGGGTACTTATAAAATTTCAAATTTGGTGCCATTATAGTTAGGGTTTTTGCAAAGCATTTTATTTCTCGATAATTTTGTGATTAAAAAGCTTTGACTTAGACTTACAACACAAAGAACTTGCTTTGTAAGAAGACTGTTTTCTGCTTCATGATGTACCCCCAGAATGTATTTTTATTTTGTTTTTTTTCTTATTTTTAAATATTTTATTACACGTTATGTAGCAAAGCAAAGAGCAACAATCAACATATTAATTTTTATGAATAAAAGACCAAAAATGCTTAAACCTGTATTTTCGTTCTAATTTTCTAGTTAATTCCATTCAAATATCACTTATTTGGTGACACTTGGTATCACTTATTTCATGACAAATTCAAAACTGCAAAAAAAGCAATGCACCCGGTACATAATATGAATGTTTCCAAGGAGCAAACGAATGTACCCGGTACAAACCCATCTCTACTAAATATGATACTAATACGACACCATTTCAATTCAGTTTAGAGCTGGGCCAATACAAATGTTTTGTCTTCCAGGCCATTCCCGTCGATCGCCCATAAGACTATTATTATAGCGCGAAGCAACTGTGAGCAACGAGGCTTGACGTAAAATTATATATGTGAAACACGTGAGTCGCGCGGCCCATCTAGCAAGGAGCCATGCGAGTCACACGTGCTTCGCATGGCGGTCAACGTGTTAAAAATATACAGTGTGTCCCCGGGATAGGTGAAACGAAAAGGCAAAAAAATTTAAAGTTGAAATTTGAGCTTCTGAGGTTCAGCTTTGCCTGTTTTGAAACTAATTTTTGACTAAATTTTAGTTTCGAAAAAATCACGTATGCCTTGGAAATTTCGGAAAAAGTAATACTTCAAATCTCTAAAGTGTCCTTTTTATAGGTTTTATGACAAAATATTAAGAAAACTTGTTCGCAATGAAAAACTGGGTAGGTCTGTGAAGTTTCAAAAGTCAAAGCTTACTTCGTTTTTTTGCTTTTTTTCCCCACTTTTCTTTAGAAAAGTGCCCTTTCTCTAGCTTTCAATCAAAATGTTGTTAAAGAAACTTGTTCACGATGAAAAACTGAGTAGGTGTGAGACATTTCAAAAGTCTAGGCGAGCTTTGATTTTTTGCATTTTAATTTTTTGAACAGAAAAAAATCAAAGTAGGCCTAGGCTTTTGAAATTTCTCGCACCTACACAGTTTTTCATCGTGAACAAGTGCTCTTAACAACATTTTGATGTGAATACTACAGAAAGGGCACTTTTGTAAAGAAGAGTGGGGAATGTAGGTTTAGACTTTTGAATCTTCGCAAACCTACTTAGTTTCTCATTCTGAACAAGTTTTCTTAATAAGATATTGTTGTAAAACCTATAAAAATGGCACACACTGATGTGAAATAGTACTTTTTACAAAATTTCCACGTGATTTTTCAAAACTAAAATTGTATAACAAATTAGTTTCAAATCAAGCCAGGCTAAACCCCAGAAACTCACACTTCAACCATAAAATTTTTTGTATTTTAAAAGAGTCGTTTCACCTATCACACTGTATATAGTTAAAGTTTATACTGAGCTGATTTCCATACACCAAGTGTATTTTGCAAAAAAAAATCTACTGCTACTAGCATTACTGCAGTCGCCCTTTTTGTTAAATTATTGAAACTATGAAGAGATGCTGGAATTTGGCAATAAGTGTGACACCTGCTTTGCTTTTACAGTGAACACAGAGTAGAAAAATAAAATATCTTCCTATATCTAAGTTATAACATTGTTACTTGTCCTCTATACTGATACCTTTTGCCTCGGGTATATAAATAACAAAAGCACGATTTTTTCCTGGACTAATTTATGGGTTAAAGCTAACAGATGATAATCTAGTTAGGCAATTTCAAGATCAAACTAAAAGGCCCTTTAATATTAAATGAACTTTTCTAACAATATTAACAATGACTCTATTGTTACACAAGCTCCTTCAATGTGTACACTTTAATTTGATTAAAAATTGAGCCTTCATATTAGATAATTTAAAGTACTATCCACGCAAGCTAAATACTGCACCTACAAAGTTGAAACTTCTAAAAATTGGGAAAAATGAAAAAGAATTGTCCAACATACCTTGAATACCTGTCATGATGCTGTCGACTTTACCTGTCTCCTTAATTGTTGTTTGTCCTGATGTTTTTTTATACTGGCCTTAAGCAAAGCTCTCAAAGGCAATTATTGTCTCATTACAATTTACAACTATGAAATATCTATGAACCTGTTGTATTTTGTAATCTATTTAACTCTCCTATACAACCAACTTGTTACAAATTACGTAGAGGTGGCATGCTCCAGGTAACTGACAAAGGTAGGTATTATGGGGAGGTTAGAGAATTTTTTGATTTTGGACCTCTAAAATGGATACACAAAGTGTTGTATTGAGCGTACAATTAAATTTAACCTTAAGTTGGCATTGGAAATTCAAACCGTCAAGGTAAAAGTCAGAAATGTAAAAGCATGTTCAAAATCAAATTTTTGCACTAGAATGGTGTTTACTCAACAACAAAAAACATTTATGATGGTCATATAAAAATGGACGAAAGGTTGCTTGGCAATCGTCGTATTCTGTCTGGGCTACCGGAAATTTCAAGTAGGTACTTAGTTACTTCAGAACAACAATATTGTTTACAACAGGTTTAAGTGTTCTCTTCATTATACTGGAGTAACGGTTGGTACCTGTCATAGTCTTTTAAAACATATTTACACTTGCAGCCCCCTACAGCTTAACTTGGTATCAAGAAGTTCGTGAAGTTGATTATCCGCGTAGAGCAGAATTTTGTGAGTGGTTTGTATAACTTTGCAAGTGGCAGTCTATTCGAAAAAGGTGCCAGTAATGTTTGGAACAAGATAGGGGGTTAACAATTTTTGTAATGTTTTAAATGTGTTTATTTGATGTTTATTTTTTATTCATTATTGTTCTGAAGTTAAAAATTATCTACCCGTATTCACAAAAAAATGAATGATTGGGGTTTTAAATTAGGCTACCAGATTGAGAAGCAAATAACTTACTATCGCAGCCTACTGTCCGGTCAAATTTAAATGAACGCTCGTTACATGTTTCAGTTTTAGGAAATTCCTCAATTACCTGACAGTGCAATTTAAAAATTTTTACAATAGGCGAATTTAGTTGTTGCTTCTGGGGTAGGTACTCCTAGTTTGGAGTATTGTGAGGGTGAGAATAATTATAATAATGCCTACTTGAATACGAGCAGTTTGCAACAAGTGATTAATGGTAAATGGTTTCCGATCGACAAGATACATATATTTAAATAAAAATTTAATGGCACGTATTGAAACGAGTTCCTTAACGATGCAAACAAAATTTACTTCCCACGAAGCGGTAAAAAAATACAACCTTTTAAATAATAAATAAATTTATGTATAAACGTCATTAAAAATCAGGAAATAACCTCCAAATTAAATCTGTAAAATACAAAAAAAAAATCGAATAGAAAACATAGCTATGGGAAGCGCGCCTGTCCCTGTCCTTGTGCATATACAGGGTGGTTCAGTTTTAATCTGCAACACTTCAACAGGTGATAGAAAACCAAAAAATAACCGCACTTTCTTCTATAAACTATAGCATTTTAAGGCCTTATAAAAAAGTTACAGGATGTTAAAGTTACAAGAAGTATGTGGAATTTATTGAGTATTTTACAAACTAGTTGAGATATTTAAGTCATATTTGGTACACGTTATAACGGCATGGGTTAGCATAAAACCTGTTAATATCAAACATCTTGAACAACCAGTGACGTAGAAATGGGTAATTAGTATAATTTATTTTAGAAAAAAAATAGAACCACAATTTTTCAGAAGTACCCCGAAATAATACGAAAAAATCAAATTTGCTATAAAACAATGACACATGAAAAAATGCTAAGAGAACGTTTTTGTTTACAATACATTTTATTGCTATACAAGGTGGTTCTATTTTTTTTTTCTAAAATAAATTATACTAATTACCCATTTCTACGCCACTAGTTGTTCAAGATGTTTGATCATAACAGGTTTTATGCTAACCCATGCCGTTATAACGTGCACCAAATATGACTTAAATATCTCAACTAGTTTGTAAAATATTCAATAAATTCCACATAATTCTTGCAACTTTAACACCCTGTAACTTTTTTATAAGGCCTTAAAATGAGAGTTTATAGAAGAAAGTGCGGTTATTTTTTGGTTTTCTATCACCTGTTGAAGTGTTACAGATTAAAACTGAATCACCCTGTATATTACTAAAGTAGACATTTAACTCTCGCAACATAAATAATAAATAAATAGGCTATAATATTTTCTTTGTTTCTATTACAAGTGCCACAAAATTCTGGATGATAGCCGCTCTATGCAGCATATCGTGGGTGGCAGTGGTATGCACTCACCCTAGAAGTTTTGTAGTCACACTAAGTTCGCTCTTTCTATTTTGCATTTATTTAGGTAATAATTTTATTTTTATTTTTCATTTGTTGCTTCCCAAATTATGTCTACCTATCTTTTTGATTTGGTTAACATTACACCATACTAATGATTGCATGAAACACGCGTATGTGGTTACTACTTTTTTGTTCATTTTGAGTGCTTGCCATTATCGCCTTTCTTGTAAATACTTTTGCACTCTTTAATCTCACATCCTTCATTTTATTTAAAGTGGTTTTAGGATTGATACAATTCTCTAGGGGTAGATTTATCGATTTGGTTACAACACCTACTGCTTAGGAAAATTGCCTATGGTCGCTTACACTCTTGTATCATCAATGGATTGCTTTAACACCTCGAAATGATCGATGTGAGACCAGACACTTATCAAACTGTCTTCCCAATATTCAAGTGGCCCATTTGGCCTAAAGAATCTTATATCCATTACTGTTAGTACATAACTTAATACAGAGTAGCTCAAATTATAGTAAGAGAATTGAGCTAAACTTTTCTTATCGGAAAGTCACTCCTTTGTCATCATTTGTTCTTATATTAATTTATCCACCAGCGTTTCGTTTCAGGGATACATTATGTGAAAAGTAAAAAAAAAAAGAGTTAATTCCCTATATTGTAAAAACGGCTGGAGCATGTTGCTACGTTTTGTCGCCAAACGGTCACGCCCATCTGTTATAACACCCCCAATATGTTTCAATCTTTGAATAAAGAATCCCAGGAAAGAGTCAAAGCCCTAGAGGCATTATAGAATACGTGAGACGGAAATCGCAGTGTAGGAGCCAAGCTTTGAGACAATATTTTGATATTTGACACGGTGATAGGTGCCAGTATGTGGTACTCTGATACTTTTCGAGTTATCATACTTAGCTGTGCAGCTTGTGGTTCTTCCCTGGCTGCCAAAACTAATTTATATTAACTTTTGAGGTCGTACACGAAAATGGCATAGGTGTTTGTGTAAGTACCTACTTCTTCATGATTGTAAATTTAAAATTAGAATTGCTATATTATGATAGATTCCTAAACTTTAAGACATAAACATGCCTTATAATTTTTTGCCTGTATTGTAGATACTGATTCCACGAAAAATGAGTTTTCTGCCGCGATTAGTTTGTCAAAACAACTCACTCAAAGATGTGCGCCATCGTAAAAACAGAAATGGCATCCCGTCATAAGCAGAGACTATCCTAGTCACGTGTAGTCCCAAACATGCTCCTTAATGGAATTCTTTATTCAACGGTTTCAACCTACCTAAGGGGTCATATTAAGCAGTGGATTGAAACATATGTACAGTTTTCCTTGAATAAACTATGTGGAGCTGATACTGCAACTATTGCCCTTTTCATCTTACTTCTCTTCAAGATATGGACTATTTCCTCCAGTCCCAAGACCATTCATATAAAAATTAAACAGGGTTTGAAATAAAACGATTCCATTGCAAACTGACAGATCCTTAAAATAGACAAAACATTTTACTTTTTACAAAAGGCAACTTCAACTCAATGGCCATTTTGATCTGAGCTTCTCTATATTTAATTATGTGGGTACCAACATTATCACCCTGTATATTCAATACAATCAAAACTTCATCAAGACCGTGTTCGGACTTTCATCACTGAACTCATCAGTTCCACTGAAACTATTATTTTATTATGCATGGTGGATTTACGAGTAATCTCAATGAACCCATCATTATTGATTGTTTTTTACTTTCATTAATTTATTCTAACCTGTACAACTTAAAAAAAGCTTATTAGATGTTTCGGTTACAAAGTCAGCAAAAAACCCTGCATATTACAAGAGGTGACAAGCAAGGGGAAGTTTAATAGCTGAAAATTTTCTGCATAATGGAATCAACTTCGCAACAGAGCCGACCTCAATAAATGAAATGAGCAATTTTGAAAAGGCAATTATTTGCATTATGCAATGTGGTACCCCATTCAAAGAATTTCGTTTCAGGTACGGGAAGCGCATTCGTAAATCATAACACTGATTAAATTAACATGTGGTTACGTCATGGCATCAGCCTTCATATTATACTTCAATCAGAAATTTGTGATTAAGTTATGGACGTGCCCTAGCTATATTTAAGGGAAGGTGAACCATTTTTTTCCATTACATTACTCTCAAAGGAATGGCAATTTAAGATATGACCTTTAGTGATAAAATGGATACGTCACTAGTAATAAATTTTTGTTCTCGTTTCTTCCAATACAGTTCCGTAAGAGAAAATGTCGAAGCATAAAATCTCTAGTTCAACATTGTGTGTAAACTATAAAAAAATTCAAGAAATAAAGTTTTTCTCACTAAGACAAGACTAATTCTAAGTGTATCACTAAAACACCGGCACAGTTCACTTAAAAAAAATTGTCCCACATTTGACAATAGTTGCGTCTTTTCTTGTTCAACATCAATAAAGGTGGCCTTTGTTGATATTGAGTTATTTTTTATCAGGATATCCAAGTTTTTTCTCCATGGCCGACATATAAGCAGTTGTGGATATTTGCCTATTCGTGTATCAATTAGAAATAATTTCATTAAGGATACTTCCGTCATATTATGGAAATTATACGAGATATAAAATAATACGAAAAGATTTGAAAAAGCATCAGTTATTAGAAACCCTTGAACTATCTGCTTTTAAATTTTACAAGAAACTATTGTGTCATTACTGATGGTAGTATAATTTTCAAAAAAATTTACTAGAATATTTCAAAAAAATGTTCGCAATAATTTTGTGATTTAGAAGGCTAATATTGATTTGAGGTACAAATTACTTCTTTTTATTTCGCGCAAACTATTTATGAAACTGAACAAAATAATTAATAGTATTTCTTAATATATCTCATCTCATGAGATTTATTTCACGACTACTACATATTAAGTAAGGGAAATAACTTTTGTAAATGCAACCAACGATTAAGGACATCATTTTAAACAAAAAAGATTATATAAACGTGTTCCGGCAAATGTTTCGTTTCCGAGATACAGCGTGTTTAAAATGAAATTTTATTTTCTTTTTTTAAATAATTTTGTTATTAAAATTTTCGCACAAAATTGGATAATCGGGGTTTTTAGAGTTGAAAATTATTCATTCTTGAGATACAGGGTGTTCGACATACCAGTGAGATGGTTTTTAACACCCTGTATCTCGGAAACAAAACGTTTGCGGACACATGTTTATATAAACTTTTTTGTTTAAAATGATGTGCTTTATCGTTGTTGCATTTATGAAAGTTATTTCCCTTCAATAATTAATAAATTCGCAGTCTAAGGTATGAAATTATCGTTTCCATTCTGCACACAACTTTGGAAGATCCATTTAAAAAGCAAGTACAATACCAATAAAGGCAATAAATATCAAATATCCACAAGTTCTTATCATTATCACTGAAGTAATTTACCGTAATGGTGGAGTGCCGGCAATTACATTATTGTGGTAAACAAATCCACCATAAACAAATCTCATTCTAGTAGTTATTCGTTTTCTGGGCCTATAGTTTTCGTTTCCCTCTTCCCTTATACTGTAGCAGATATCTGGCAACATATTGTACTTTTATTGTAATATTTTGAGTAAATTAAAACATATTCAGAGATGCAAAATAAAACAAAATATTTTTTTAAATATATATTTTGATAAACAACAAAGATTTGTTTATGAAAAACATTGATTAATTCGTATGATGTTGTTGATTTTATATAAAATTAAAATGATGTATTAAGTCAGTGAATCGAAATTTAATACAATAATTATTAACTTTTGTTTTTTTGGTACATTTTTAAAGCATGTTGCCTCCACCTACGCATGGAAGGGTGTACTCTTGCAAAAGGGATGATTGCTGATGCTTCAGGATGGCTATAAAATGTGAACATACATTGTTTAGACACTGACAATTTGTTCTTCATTAAAACGACGAAAGGGTTGTTCCTTGTACTAATGAGTTTAAGCGTAAGTATTAAAAAAGACTGCATATGGACACTTAAGACTAATTAGTACAGTGTTCAACTCTCAGTCGCCTAATATTTCCTAATTTAGTTACAACTTCACTTCTTTTCAAGAAATTTCTAGATAAGTTGGACAGAAAGCTTCCTTAAGTTAATTTGTAGACAATTTAAAAAAAAATACAAAAACGAAACAGTTTTTTATTGAAAGTTGCAGCCACTACTGTCTTTTTTTGAAGCAATTCAATTCAAACTAGTGACTCACCCATTATGTTAAAATTTAATTACCCCAATAAAGTTGCGAATGGAGGCAAATTTCCATAAAAAATCAATTTCTTTTTCCACGTCAAAAAACTTACTTTTTTTAATTTCTAAAACTAGTTTTATTTTTAGTATGGCAATGTGTGAGTTGTGAAACTAGATTAATACTACCTAGTGCATATTGCAACGGTACAAGAAATAGCAAATAATTTACTTTTCACAATATCGACTGTTAAACTCTTTAGCTTCAGATTTTTTTAATTAGATTCATTTGCAATTGATTAAACTATGTACAAGGTGTCTATTGAAGAAGGCTCACTCGAGAATGTCTTGACCAATACCTATGCATATTTCGGAGCACTTTATTTAAAACAAAAATTGTGTTTCATAGTCTACTGCATGACATATTTTTGAAAAACTCAAAAATTGCGGAAATTTTTTCGGCTTTTAACTGTTTTGCTTGAAGAATTACCGACAAATTTTCTTAATATTATTAATTGTGAGCGAAACTGATTGCTTTAAGTCTATTTTATCAGAATTTGGAAAAATGTAATGGTTTATTGGGTACACTCATAGCACTTAAAAGAAGTTACCCAATTTATAGCCGGCATACTAGAAAATTTTAAAAATGTGCGAGATACCGATACCACGTGAGAAATTTTCACGGTTTGCAGTGTAGTACAAAGTACAGTATTCGAGGCCACGGCCCACTACAATGAAGTGAGCACATTTTTTGGGGTGAGTACTAAGAGAGCATCCCCCTAAACCGTGGCATTTTTCCAATTCTAATAAAGTAGGCTTAAAGCAATCAGTTTTGCCCACAAACGTCATTAAGAATTTTTGCAGTAACTCTTGAAAGTACAAGCCCAAGAAATTTCGGTAGTTTTCGGGATTTTCAAAAATATCTCCGAATGTTGGCCATGGATCTCAGATGTGCTTTTACACAAAGTTAGCCTATAAAAAAGGCAATTTTTTTCAAATAAAGTTGTCTGAAAAAATGTCTATTTATCGAGATATTTGAGTGGCCCTCCATCGATAGACACCCATCCTCTATAATAGTAGAGTGAAGGATTTATAGGAAAGGGAACAAACTTAGCAAAAATTGCTTGTTAAAATTGATTATTGTTCCCTTTCCCCTATATTCAATACCACAATACAACTAATGACAGGTCATGTCACCCCGGGATTGTACTTACACTCTAGCCACATGTTCATAGATCACTCTCAGAGGCCTGTCGGGGTCCGTGGTAACGTGCTGCCTGATGTCCTTCACAAAAACTGCCTTTCTACAGGCATCCTGATGCGGAGGGTGGTTGTGAGATTCCGAAAGTACCAAGCTTTCGGGCCCACAACCCGTCGGGATGTGCGCCCGGGCTCTGCACACCAGGCGTTTGTACTCCCCACAAACTAGGTACCTGTCATTGAAGTTGTGACAACAATGACATTACGGGTATCTTTTAGAAAATAATCAACACCATCGTGTATCTTAATTTCTGAAATTGTTCTATTCAAGAGTTGTAAAATAAAATAAAATTCCACCTGAATATATTTACTTCCACAAATTACAGAAGATATTTTACATTAGGCCAATGATTGAAAATACATATGGCCATAAATGCATTTTGCGTGGAATTTCCCAGATGGAAAATTAAGAAAAATATATAGGATGTCCCCAGGTTGACTGCAAAATAGGTGTGAATGACAAAATATTTTAAGAGTTGAAATTTAATTTAACATTTGGGAATTTAGGCCCGCTTTGTTAGAAAGTAATTTGTGCCACACTTTTATTTTTCAGTAAGCAAGTATCCCTTGACTGGAACCAAAAACTTATTTTTTCTTAAGATACCACATTTTCTTTCAAAAAATATTACCAAATTTCATTAGGAAAAGTTGTTTAGATTATAAAATTATGCTTCTGTGTAAAATTTCAAAATAGTTGACTTTGATTTTTGTTAAGTTTCCACTAGCAATTTTAGGTAAAGTGCCTTTTTTATAAGAAAATTATATTCATGCATATCATGCATCCATATCAAGTTTCAAAACAATTAATTTACTTCGATTTTTATTGGTTTTATTCCAAGAGAAGGATAAAATCAAAGTAGCCTAATTGTTTTGGAACAGGGACGTAATATGCATTCCCAAATAGAATTTTCTTGTAAAAAATTTAAATCTGTTTTACACAAAAAGCACTTATTTACACACTATTACTAATGCTTAAAAAATTCCAAAAATCGATTATTATTTTTAAATTGGACACACAGGGCATACTTAATTTTGTGATCTGAACAGGTTTTCTTAATAAAATTTTTCGATAGTTTTTACAGAAGACAAAATTACTTAAACGAAAAATAAGAACAAGAAAAATAAAAATGTTACCCTTCTCTTTCTAAAACAATCAGGCCCAAACGTTAAATATCAACTCTTAAATTTGCTATCATTATCATCGTCTATAGCGCATTTAATCGAATGACATCCTTTATAAAAGGTATGTCTCAGAACAGGCTGTCACAAAAATATTTAATTTGATTTAAAATCACACAATTATTAAGCAATATTTTCCCAAGCACTTTTAGCAAAATAAAGAATTCAAAAGTACCTGTGATATTTTATATTTCAGACTGAACCACATATTTTCTTGCCTTTTTCACCTTACAAAAATGAAATACAAAATGTATCATTAGTTGTGGGATTCAAGCAAATTATGAATCTAAAACCACTAAATACGAAAACTTGGTATTTCTTTCCCTTAAAGTGATCTCTTGCAAGAAAATATAGAAATAATAGTTCTCGGGCTCATGTCTACAAAAAATTTTATTACCTCGTCGTTGAGACTTTGTATGTGTTCTGTATGTCCACTTAGATAATTGCTGACATGAGAAAATTCTCAGTGGTGGGGCGTTTTTTTTTTACACTTTTAAATTTTAAGGGCGTCCGACCACAGTATTCTCCAAAAACATTTATCTGACAAAGTTACCACTTCATTTTAAATATTTTTATTAAACGATGCTAAAAAAGCAGTTGTCAAAAAATGAGCTGCGACGCCTCTAATAAGGAAAAGTTATGGCGTCATAAAATTTCATAGCTGATTTTTCCAGGATCGTTTAATAAAAATATTTGAAATCAAGGGTAACCTTGTCCGTCAAAAATTTTCGAGAAATTCTGTTGTCGGACACCCTTAAAAGTTTGAAAGGGTCCCAAAAAAAAACTCCCCGCCACTGAGAATTTGCTTATGTCAGAAATTGTCCAATTGGACATAAATAACATTATACAAAGTCTAAATGGTGTAGTAATAAAAAAATTGTAGGCATGGGCCCGAGGACTATAACCCACTTAAAAATCATAACGAAACAATTGTTTTCCAATATTCTAACCACAGAAAATTAGAGAACATAACATAATAAGTGACTTATTCAAAACTGAAACTAAGGATATCATATACTTACCTAACGTTCGTTATTTCTTTAGTACGGTTAACATGGTATAAAAAACCATCAACTACTATTCCCCCTATTCCCTTGTCTCTATTGGTACCAGCGACACTTTTTGATATATTAGCCCACTTTTCTGACGAAACAAAAAATGTGTCAGAAATATTAATTGAAAGCGCGATTGTACGACATTATACTAAATAAATTCAATATAATATTTGCATGTTAAATAAATACACCAATTTTTAAAAATACTAGATTTTCAATGGTCGTCAGTCTGTCATACAATTAGTCAACTGTCATAGGGTCATTCATTCCTATATTAGTAAATAATATTAGTATAAATAATAATCTTACAATACATTATGCAATACATTACAACACATGACAAAATAATACTACACACTTCTAATAAATCCACCACACCATCACACCAACAAATGGCTTAAAAGACATACATTTTATATTCAATTTAATTATGGATTTAAATGCAATGCCAAAGAATATGAAAACTAAATCACTAAATTTTAATTTTCCACCCGAAGAAAACTATTTCCAGTTGAAAACAGTCAACTGAATAAATGTTTACACTCTTGCAATGCATAAAAAAGTATACATTGCAAAATATATACGAAGATATAGTTTGAGAATAATTATTGAATATGAATTCATAATACTCTACTTTCATTTCACAATTTTTATTCTCTGATGATAAATCAATGAAATTTCTCATCATATTAGCTACCTGTTAATAAAACGACTACAAAAAACAGGACAACCAGTCTGTTTTTTAAATGCGAAATGGACATTAGCATAAAGGAATGACTGAATATTTCATTGATACATCAGCCATACCCAAAACCAACAGATGTAATTACATTGTCAGATATTTGTTTTTGGAAAAATAATTGATAAATCTCTTCCCACATTCACTCAACAATAACAATGTTTGTCAAATCTAACAATTTTTCTCCAAGTAAGCAGAAAACATCCATCACTTACGATATTATTTTACCGGCAATAAAAGTATCACTGACGGATTTTAGTAGCATCGTAGAAAATTGACGGAACATGAATACTTGGGAATAACTGACTTGTCGAATTTGACAACCATTATATTTGACAGAGTTTTCATCTAAACAATTTTCAATCTGTTACAATTTCCAGATGTCCAATAATCAGAAAACCCCACCACACTGATAATCATTTTATAAATGATATCAATAATGACTCTTCTGTCAATACAACAGCAAAGTATACAGATATCTGAAATCATGCCAGACTAGCTATTCACACAACCATGAAATGGAACAATTGTTATCATTTCATCCAAGTTTTGCAGACACTAGAATACTTATCAGCAAATGTGAAAAGTAATGAAGAAGAAAACGATAGCCATTAGCCAAAATGATGGCTAATTACCACAAAACACATATTGGAGTTAACAATTGTTAATTCCAAATAAATGAACAATGTTTATAAAAAAAATTATAAACATCAAAAATGTGCACTACAAAACCACTCAACTACATGAATGTCGTATAATCGCCATTAAAAATTTGAGGGGCTTTTCATAAAACTCTCTCTATGTCAAACAGTTACATTATAACTATGAAGAAAAAATTATATATTTAAGAGTTTTATGAATAACCACACCTTGTGGGATGTACTGTCTTTGTATATATATATTTTTAATTAAAACAATGACACATTCAATATTATTTAAAAACTTGAGCAACTTACGTTGGAAACACATTGTATTAATAAGTATTAAAATCCTAACTCCTAATCTACTTAGTGTAAAAGAAATATTATTCAAGCAAAAGATGTTCAACCGCAATTATTATTTTTTAATCAAAATATGCAACACCAATGCCATTCTGATAAATACAATAATATTTAACTTAAATAAGCTCTACTGCCAAATATTAAAAGTACACCTACAAGTAAGACATACAAATAATATTATGGCAATCATTAGTAGCCATCTGAGAACTCTTTCCAAAATGCAAAGTAAGTATTCCGAAAATACCTCAAATGTCCAAAGTGCAGAGATCTTACCAAGAAAATATTAATACATTTATCACATGAGACAAGTGTAATAAGTTGCACTTTACCACCTCAATTTTCTCAAATCGCTTTAATTTACAAGTCTCAAAAGTCTTTAGACTTGTTCACAGATGAGTCAAGCCCATAGCTTTTGTGTAATTTCATAATTCACTTGGCCTGATAGATTTCTTCATCACATTTATCCTGATCTAAAACCGCAACACGCAACAATGTGTTTCCACATGGACAGCCATCGCCACAAGGCCCTCGAGGAAGGGTCTCCGAAATAAAACACGACACCTACCTTGTCCTTCGCCTGCTCCATCCGTACTCGTACCAGCCTGCGGCTCTCCGCCTTCGTCGCCACCTTCCATCATCGAGTAGTCCTCCGTATCGTCAACAGTGTTATCGTCCAGTGTGTCATCGCCAAAGTTATCGTCGCCGGTTTCGTCATGTACGCTTCCGCTAGCAGTGTTGTCGTAGGGTTCCATCTTGAACTGAATTGGAGGATCTACCGAGGCAGGGGGTTCCTGTTTCGTTTGGATTGCCGGGGTGGATTGTGAGTCGAGTCGCGGCCTCTTCGGGGCTGGTGTGGTCGTCACCACTGGTGGTGGGGGTTGCTTTTTGGGCTTGGGCACGGGGCGGTATTCCTCGACGGGGGCACTCTGCCTCGATTCAGACGCAATTTCAGCATCGTCTGCTGAACCCTAATCCAAAAATAGACAATTTAGAAAAAAGGTTTGCGAGTGATATCAACAAATCAACAGAATTTATCTCAGAAACTTTGCTAGCAGTCTCAAGGGAAGTAATAATTATTTACCATATTTAGAATCACATCTCTACTTACAGTTTGTTCAGCAAATGTTCGGCCCTACATCACAACTCCCGTCCTTGTCTTACTCGTGAATATATACGATGGATATCGGTCGTATATTCACGAGTCAGACAAGAACGGGAGTTGTGACGTAGGTCCGAACATTCACTGAACAAACTGTATATGATGCCATGATAATAAAATGGTTGACAGGCAATTTTTAAGTGGACAAAGATCATTGCAACACAACAATGCAATATTATATACAGGATATTCCATAATGATGTGCAAATATTTGCAGAAGTGTTCTATGGGTGGTTTTAAGGGGTGTCTTTCATGTAAATTTGTTAGACTTAAGCCTCCCCTGCAAAGTTATTCCGGCCTTAAGAGGAGCCAAAAATTTAGTTTGATGTTTTCTCAAAAAACAGTTGAATCTAGAAACTTCAATTTTGTGATATCAGAAGCACTTCACGGTAGAATTACTTTTTGCACCCTATACACCCTAAGGGAGCAAACCCAAAACATCTATTTGTCTTTTTTACAAACCTTTTTTGTAAGTCGGTTTATTTAAATTTAAAAAGAAAAACATCTCGCCAAGGCCAACTGATAGAAAATAAGAGTACTCTAATGCCTTACTTTAGTGCCCCATGTTGAGCTTTTAATGAGAGGTTTGAAGCTATTTAATGCTGATTTAAAAAAAAAATGAGCCCCTTCCTACCATTTTCGTTTTTTAAATTTACCCGAAACATTTTTTTATTTTAAATGTCTTTGAATGTAGGAAAAAGTCTAGGAAAAAGTATTCCTACAGCGGTTGTACACAATAAAATACAAAAGTGGCAAAAATGACACCCCCCTCATATGTGCCAATAACTGTATTTGACACAAAAGTAATTTTATTTTTCCAGACAACTATTAAATTATGAAAAAATAAAAAGAGAAAAAAGTTTCTAAATAAATTGACCTGCAACACCAGGGTATTCCAGAAATAAGTGCCACCCTATACATAGCCATAATAAGTAGTGTACGAAATTAAGACCAGTATTTTTTATTGTGTTGTTCAAAAATCAAAATTAAAGGCCCCAGTGTCGCTTAAAAATGGCCCTAAATTTATAGTGGAGTCAACGTAGACGAAAAATGGTGTTAATTAGGAATTAATTAGGGAAGTCATGGATTTGAATAAAACCTTTTGAAGCACCTTCAAATATACTTTTATTTAAAAGTCCGCAGGTTGAAAAGTGCGCTTTTTATTTTAAAAATAAAACAAAAATCAAAAAATCGATCTTTCACCGAAATTTCTCAAAAATCTCCTACAATTAATTGTAGAATCATTATTTTTCAACGAAAATGTATATTTTTATGTTTTTTGAGATGCTGATTATGAATATGAAGCAAAAAAATGAAAAATAAAATGACGCCTAGTAAAAATGAAGTTGAATGCAAGAATAATCGAATTTTAAATTTTTATTTTTTTTTTCCCAAAATAATCTCATATCAATACGACAGGTAAGATAAGTAAATTAGAAATACGTTTAAGGGAATAAAAAGTGAAAATCTAGCTATTTACGAAAAGCTCAAGCAGATTTTTATTTATTTCATGGCATGCTTGACCATGAAAATCTTTGAAAACAAATACCTACCTTCTTCTTTCAAATAACATGTTAATAATTATTCTTTTGGCGATAACTCCGAAACTAATGAAGATATCAAAATACCAAAGTATTTTTTGTTGTAAATGTAATCTACTTTTCGATTATAACAGAATAAATGTCATTGAATTTAAAATTTTGGAGAAAATTTTAATAAAAGGGAAATTTTTCGAATTGCGCCCTCTAGCGGTGACCACGAAATTCGAAATGATCTTACTGGACAATCATTTGATACAAGAAGGAAATCTCTCTTCAACGAACCCAAATTCAACCAATTCGGTTAAACCAAACCGGAGTTAGCAGCATTTTTTCAAGTCAATGTTTATCCGCCTGTCTCACCTCTATTTGAAGAGCAAGAGCAAAAAATCCTTAACGAAAATTGTTCAGTATTTGCTGAAGAGTGCAATAAAATTATTTTTGATATTTATTAGTTTTTTTTGAGAAAACTCATTTTCCAAATTTACTGTTGCGAATACGCCCCCTAGCGGCCGACCTACAAACTTAAATATAGTTTCCAGCGATTTTTCGTGACCATATTACTTAAGAAGATTTTTCCCAAAACCCCAGGACTATTAATTCCTGAGATATGGTACCTCTTCACCCTTAATAAAACACCCTGTATATAGATTGGATTTTCGGGGGGGATATATATATTTAGGCTGAGCCATTCGTCCCCACGTCAATACAAGCTGTGCTCCAAGGGAACAGAATGACATCTGCCGACTACCTGCCAACTAACACGCCTCACAAACACGCGCACATACATACACACATACAAACGCATGTTCTTAGTGGATCGAAAATGGGGACTATAGTAGTATACAAACATGTATGAAGTATTTACGAGAAAGAAAGCTGACATTAATATATTTATTATTGAATTCGTATTATTGTATGAAAGCTGAGAACACATGAAGAGAGTTTTTTTCCAAAATCTGATAAACACGAGCGGAAATTATGTAGAAAAAATCTTTTGACTAGGAAATCGGAAGTTTAAAACGTGTACTTTCACTTAGGATTTGTCTCATCCCAGTAAGAAACCTCCTTCAGCTTGATTCTTGGATTTAAAAATAAGAAAAATTGAGTTCTGCGTTTTGGGAAATTAAGTATAACGCGGTTTACTGCAAAAATAAACGAGAAAAAAGTGAAAAAAAAAAAACGAGGTTTGCTATCGTAACCTTATATTGCTCATTCAAAACTACATACATTTAGTAGAAACATTCTGTAATATTGCTCAAAAATATTACAAATTGACCATGTAACGTCAATTATTGTGAAAATGCATGAAATTTTGATCAAGGTCAACTTTACAATAATATGACAGGCGTATCCCTTCATGGAAATTAATGCTACAAGATTTTTTTAATTGCTTTACGGTGCCACTTTCCAATAAACTTTGTTGCATATGAATTAGTTGTGTGTGTAAAAAGTTACTACTGTTTAACTGTCTCGCGCTCCACGCGCCGCTCTCTCAATTTCGGCTGCCTCTTAAATACGAGGAAGCGTGAAAACGTATGATCTTAAAAAAATTCTCATTCATTACTTAATTATTTTACAAAAAATATGTAAATACATTTTTTTTGAGAAATTGCCTGCTCTTTCGAATGGTCTTACTAAAATTCTATAAAAACGCTTATTAAATAAGTTATTAACAAAAAACCTATATTTTTGAGTTATTGTCAAATAAAAAAAATCGCACACTATTTTGCGCTGCGGACTCTTCGGATTTTGTTTCAAGACATAAAAACGAACACATTTCAATAAAATCTGAAACTCCCGGAATTTCTTCGAAGTTATTTTCCTAGTTGACTCCACTATTAGTTTCTTGACCACAACTTTTAAACGGATTGACCCATTTCATTCAACCTTAGCAAGGATTGGTAGAAAACTATCATGCATGGCCTGATATAGTCAGGTTTACCGAAGCTGCTAGGAGGCGCCTCTGGAGGACATGCCACCCGAGTTTTTTTTATATAATTTTTTTATATATATTTGCCTATTTATAAAAAGAGCACATACCAAATATCAGCCCTCAAATCGAAATATTTGATTTGTAATAAATAATGTAACCGTAAGCTATTCATTTGAAACGACCCGAAAAGCGCGGGAATGGCCGTGATGACACGCCTAAAAGTCTAAATTTAACAAGCATTTTTTAATTGAATGGTGAGGCCACGGGACTAGTAATTCGTAGGTCCAAGGTTCAATCCCACACAAAACCATGTTTTCTTATTATTTTTTTATAATCATTACATTCTACCTATTATATTAAATCACTGAATATCATTTTTAGTAATAATTAGACATTGGTTATTATGAAGATTATTACTCACAATCTAATCCATAGTGTATCTAAATTCAAAGTACCTACCTACCTTTGTCGTTAGCAGGAAACATTTAATACATTGCTCAATGCGTAAGCCCTTTTTGTGTTGACTGATATATTATTAAAGACTGCTCACGCCTGTCACGTCTGGCACATTTTTGGCTCTCCATGCGCTTTCCGGAGATAAAATACAATGCAGATTACATTGTTATCCATCAGAGCCATCTGTTTTCCAGGACATAAAGCTATAGCCATGAGAAGTCTTTATAAATACGTAAGTCAATGCTTTTTGGCCTCGGATATAGTTTTAAGGCCCGAGGCAACGTAGGCGTTAAACAACCTCCTCGGCCAAAAACGTGCGCTTATGCATCTTGCAATGTAAATAACTATTTATTACAACACACACTTTTCAAACATTATCAACAATATATCAAAGACTGAGGTATACTATAATAAGACAGATAGACAAGGATAGAGCGTTCTCGTTGCCAGTGGTGGCTCGTCTGGTAAAATTTTGGCTAGGCCAGGCCAACATATGAAAAAGAAATATAAATAATGCAAATATGAAACTAGTATGTAGTATAAAAGTTTGAGCTAGACTTTGTGATTTTCAACTAAAAATTAGGAATCTAGGTGATACAAAAACAAAATTAGATTTATTTTCTCCCCTATTTTGTTAGAAATACACATAACAATATGAAATAATTATGCTTTGCTATTTTCCCATCCTTCTGTTTGATGTGGGCTGCTCACGCATAATAATATTTTTTTCTCTGGACTTCGGCTCTTCTGGCTAATGGCGATTCAAATAGCGAAACAACGATATCCAATATTAGTATTACTAGAACTAGCTGTAGCCTCAAAACTAATTTTTCTTTAGTTAGTGCCGTAATCACAAAATCACCTCAAAAAAATCAGCGGCGAATGGCGAAATATAGTGCAAACAATCAAATACCTAATAACACAGGCCAGTATGAGTACTAATATAAACCCTGCCTAGCGCCGCTGCACAGACGACACGCCCCGTTTCTATGGAGCTCCTATGTAAACGTGGTCGCCCCATTAGATTCGGGCCTATTCAGTGATTTTTAAATTGTGTTAAGACGACTCGGTGTTCTTGTTATGAAATAACTTTTGCACGGACATTATTAAATGAATGATTCTTAATATTTAGAAGATATTTTTATTCCTTGGCGCTATTTTTCAATAAAATTATGCGATTATTAGTTTTCCCAAGAATATTGGGTAGGCCCGGCCTACCCTGCCTACCCTGAGAAGCCACCACTGCTCGTTGCTTTTTCTAAACAAAGCGTGTGTGGTGCTGTAGTTTTATACATGTGCCACCCATATTAGTTTATACTTTATACATGGTGCTGCCGCCCACCAGAGGCACCACCACCAACAAACTGTTTGCTTTTTATCTATAAGTTTTATTTTAGACGTTTTGTCAAATTTGGTTTAGTTTAAGAAATATAGGTAATACAATATTTGAAAAGTCCACGTTCAACACCCCAATTATAGACAAAATTTCCTTAATTTTTAACAGACAATATATTTTTCTTAGAAAGCGCAAATATTCATAAAAAAAATCATGAAAATTTTTTTCTTCAAACCGTCAGACCAGGACATGAAGCTGAACCGTCTATATGAAAATCTGACATGCTCGAGTATTTCAAAATAGCGATTTTTTTTGCATTTTCAAAAAGCCGCCACGAGCTGGCGTCACATCCGAATCATCAGTCTATTGAATGGGAGATTCTTTCGGGTTCACATCCCTTCTGAATCTGACGCGCTCGAGTAATTTTTTTTCTTCCCATTTTTAACCCTTCCGTACGGTCGCATATACACTATCAATATGAGGCGCTCGAGTATCTCCATGTGGCTATTTTGTTTTACATTTGTGAAAGCCTGTAAGGAGCGTCCACCCACCGGTGGAAGGGTATATATCATATAACCTTTTTTTCTTTCTACCATCTAATCTTCAAAATCCAATAGGTCCCCACGACGCTCAAGTAAATCCCCATTTAGCATCGTGGGCTCTCCTAATATTATAGAAATGTTGTTTGTTTAAGAGCTACGGGGCGTTAAAGTTCATTTTTTGAAATTGAATTATGGCTACATCTCCCGAAATAATCAAGCAGCATATTTTATTTTTCGAATCTTGAAATCAACAGGTGTTTTGGGACACGTTTTGGCAATTTCAACGCAAACGGTTGATTTGATCGTTATAAAACGAGAGTACCTTTTTTTGCAGAATGAAAAGATACACTAAAATGACAGACCTGCAAGGCCAAAAAGATAACCTCAAAAAAGTTAGGAGTAAAGAAATGATCCAAAAACGCGCAAGTGGCGCCCTCTGTGGGATACGGCGAAATTGACATTTTCAGCTCATTCTCCATCCCCAAAAACATAGCAGTGCCAAATTTCCACCAAACGTGGCCAATAGTGAATTATTTAACTTTTTAATCTCATTGCCGAGAAGATAATACTTTCAAGAAAGAGAATATTCTCGTTGAGAATGTATTAAATCTATAATTTCGTGATTGTTTTGCTACTTTGTTACCATACGAAATTTAATATTCTTTGGATGTAATAATTTTTAATTTATGATATTTGCTACGTTACTACCCCCTATTATCCTTGCATGCATTTAAAAGGTTTGTTCTCAGAAAATTCTCAAAATCGAAAATATTCTTAGAATATTCTCCACTAATATGAGCAGTTTGGTTGATTTGAATGCAACGGATATTCAGGAAGCCAAATATCAACTTTTTGATCAATGCAATGTTATGGGGTGTTTATGTTTCAAGTAATCATTCTGTAAAAGTCCTTAACTTAAAATTTTTAATTTTTGACTCTGTTAAATTGTTAATACTGAAGTAATTTCAACTCAGCCATGTTGTTTAAATTTTTTTATTGTGCATAGAATGATAAAGTAATGTCCAATAACGTGTTTAGTAACTTTTCGGGTAATTTTTGTATGACAGTTTGACATTTGCCGCCACATTTTCCCCTAGAATTCCCCAAGTTTGGTAAGTGTGGTAGCATTGTTTCGTATAAGACAGAGTCCAATTCAAGTGATTTTGAGGAGTAACTTCCTTGTTTGTAACTTTTGATTCATATTGTAACGAAGTTACCAAATTTTGCCAAGGTTTCTGCTTACACCTCACCGCGAAGCCCTAGTCCAAAAGTGTCCGCCCGGACCGCCGATAGAGGGCACCGCGGATTGCAGCTAACCTGAGGCCACTAGTTCAAACGTGTCCGCGCGAACCGCCGATAGATGGCGCTGCCAGTAGATATCTATCAACGCGCTGGGTCCTAGTCCTCTGGTAATAAGAGATCGATCGGCCACTCCGTCTGGTGTCTTCCACCTACCAGGAGGAGAGACCAACACCGTTATTATATACATGACGGCATGACGGTTTGTCACCTTATTCCTATCTGCTTGACTGCTGTTTGAAAGAACCGTTAGATAAGTGACGGGGCTATTTCACACCCACACCGCCGAGCCGATAAATCCGACCGTTGCTCGGGTAGTGCCGGGAGATAATGCCGGGGCTACTCTACACTGCCTTGTAGACCAATAGCCGACCACTGCTAAGAGAGCACCGTTATAAATCCAATTTCCATTAACATTCAATTTCCATTCTCCCTTCTCAATTCTGTGTAGCTGTCACTCCTGTCTCTGCCTTCCGATCGAGCGGCGTGTCGTGACGACCATTCCCGCGCTTTTCTTGTCGTTTTAATCAATTACTTTATTCATGCTAATACATCAAATGAATAGCTTGCAGTCACAACTTTAATTATTTATAGTGGAGTCAACTAGGAAAACTTCGAAGAAATTCCGGCAGTTTTAGATTTTGTTGGAATGTGTTCGTTTTGATCTCTTGAAACAAAATCCGAAGAGTCCGCAGCGCAAAATAGTGTGCGATTTTTTTTATTTGACAATAACTGTCAAAAATATAGGTTTTTTGTTAATAACTTATTTAATAAGCTTTTTTATAGAATTTAAGTAAGACCATTCGATAGAGCAGGCAATTTCTCGAAAAAAATTATTTACATATTTTTTGTAAAATAATTAAGTAATGAATGATAATTTATTTAAGATCACACGTTTTCATGCTTCCTCGTATTTAAGAGGCAGCCGAAATTGAGAGCGGCGCGTGGAGCGCGAGACAGTTAAACGGTAATAACTTTTTACACACACACACAACTAATTCATATGCAACAAAGTTTATTGGAAAGTGACACCGTAAAGCAATTTAAAAAATCTTGTAGCATTAATTTCCATGAAGGGATACGCCTGCCATATTATTGTAAAGTTGACCTTAATCAAAATTTCATGCATTTTCAGAATAATTGACGTTACATGGCCAATTTGTAATATTTTTGAGCAATATTACAGAATGCTTCTACTAAATGTATGTAGTTTTGAATGAGCAATATAAGAATACGATAGCAAACCTCGTTTTTTTTTTCTTTGAACATAGAGATGTTTCATAAATTCTTGCTATCGTATTTTCAATATTTATTTCAAAGGCTCATAATATCCGCATAAAATTAGATATTGCAACTCAATAGGTGACTTTTTTGAAGCTTAAAACGTTTGCTTTTTGATAGCAAAATTATTTTAATGTAATGCTCTTTTTTGCAGTAAACCGCGTTATAATTAATTTCCCAAAACACAGAACTCAATTTTTCTTATTTTTAAATCCAAGAATCAAGCTGAAGGAGGTTTCTTACTGGGATGAGACATCAGAGAAATAACCAAGGATAGAGGGAGCAACAGCCTCAAAATACATACGTTTGTAGTCAACCAACATCTTATGCAAATTTACCGAAGTAAACAAACATTAGGTCCGTGTGTACAACGTTTACCTGAGACAGGTTATGTCCTGAGAAATATCAATGTAGCCACATACCACACACTTTCTGCGTCCCATTGTATACAAAGTCACTATATCCTAAATACTAATAAATAGCCTTTAAATTAACAGAAAGCAATTAAAAACGGGAGAAATGCATACGTAAACAATCGGAAAACTTGACATGCTGGGCATACACAAAACAGATATCGCTGAGTTAACGGACGCGGCGCCCGCGGCAGCAAAAGCAGCGTTGCCATGTCGGGCGGTTTGAGGTATCTGTGACGATTTTATTAAAGTGATAATTAGATACTATAATTACACTGCAATTTAGTTTTAGTTTAAAATTGTTACAAACTGGAAATTAATAACTACATTTGGTAATTTAGCGTTATGGGAGGTGTGCCTTTATTGAATGCCATTATTAAACCCTTCTATTTTGAAATGAAATGCTGTAAACAATAGAGTACGCGGCATCACTCAAAAAGATGTTGGCTTTGTTTACTTTTTGTTCTTACTCCCTCTATCCTTGGTTATTTCTCTGAGGATGAGACCAATCCTAAGTGAAAGAACACGTTTTAAACTTCCGATTTCCTAGTCAAAAGATTTTTTCTACATAATTTCCGCTCGTGATTATCAGCTTTTGGAAAAAAAAACTCTCTTCATGTGTTCTCAGCTTTCATACAATAATACGAATTCAATAATAAATATAATAATTTCCGCTTTCTTTCTCTAAATACTTCATACATGTTTGTATACTACTATAGTCCCCATTTTCGATCCACTGAGAACATGCGTTTGTATGTGTTTATGTATATGTGCGTGTGTTTGTAAGGCGTGTTAGTCGGCAGGTAGTCGGCAGATGTCATTCTGTTCCCTTGGAGCAGCACAGCTTGTATTGACGTGGAGATGAATGGCACAGTCTATATATCCCCTCCCCCGAAAATCCAAGCTATATACAGGGTGGTTCATTAAGGGTGAAGAGGTACCATATCTCAGGAATTAATAGTCTTGGAGCTTTGGGAAAAAATCTTAAGTAATATGGTCACGAAAAATCGCTGCAAATTATTTTAAGTTTGTAGGTCGGCCGCTAGGGGCGTATTCATAACAGTAAATTTGAAAAATGAGTTTTCTCAAAAAAAAACTAATAAATATCAAAAATAATTTTATTGCACTCTTCAGCAAATTCTGAACAATTTTCGTTAAGGATTTTTTGCTCTTGCTTTTCAAATAGAGGTGAGACGGGCGGATAAACCTTGACTTGCAAAATTGCTGCTAACTCCGGTTTGGTTTAACCGAATTGGTTGAATTTTGGCTTGAAGAGAGATTTCCTTCTTCTATCAAATGATTGTCCAGTAAGATCATTTCGAATTTCGTGGTCACCGCTAGAGGGCGCAATTCGAAAAATTTCCCTTTTATTACAATTTTCTCCGAAATTTTAAATTCAATGACATTTATTCTGTTATAATCGAAAAGTAGATTATATTTACAACAAAAAATACTTTGGTATTTTGATATCTTCATTAGTTTCGGAGTTATCGCCAGAAGAATAATTATTAACATGTTATTTGAAAGAAGAAGGTAGGTATCTGTTTTCAAAGATTTTCATGGTTTAGCATGCCATGAAATAAAATAAAAATCTGATTGAGCTTTTCGTAAATAGCTAGATTTTCACTTTTTATTCCCTTAAACGTATTTCTAATTTACTTGCCTTACCTGTCGTATCGATATGAGATTATCTCGAAAAAAAAGTTGAAAATTTATAATTCGATTATTCTTACATTCAACTTAATTTTTACTAGGCCTCATTTTATTTTTCATTTTTTTTACTTCATATTTATAATCAGCATCTCAAAAAAACAAAAATATACATTTTCATTAAAAAATAATGATTCTACAAATAATTGTAGACGATTTTTGAGAAATTTCGGTGAAAGATCGATTTTTGGATTTTTTTTATTTTTAAAATAAAAAGCCCACTTTTTCAACCTGCGGACTTTTAAATAAAAGTATGTTTGAAGGTGTTTCAAAAGGTTTTATTCAAATCCATGACTTCTCTAATTAATTCCTAATTAACACCATTTTTCGTCGACGTTGACTCCACTATTATTGAAAATTAAATATTGAGATTTGAGGGCTGATAGTTGGTATGTGCTCTTTCGATAGATAGGCAAATATATTAAAGAAATTTTTAAAAAATGGTCAAGTTCCCCTTTATGTAACTTACGAATAAGATATATTAATTATTAGTATGAGAGCCGACCACATGATTTCAACTCTCATAAGCTTATAGAATACGATGTTACGTAAAATATAGAGTATATTTCTTTACTTGAAGGGAGTAGGTTGCCTCAATTAACATGGGCCCAATCATTGTTAATTAAAGATGTTGTGGTTAATTTTTAAGCAAATCTACTCTCATAAGCTTATAGAAAAAAATAGGTACCATCGGAAAGAAGACCCATGGAGCAACCATAAAAAAGGGGTCACCACCTCCTAAGCAGTTAGTTCCTTCGCATTGGCAACCACCAGTAAAGTGGTGTTGTTTTGTTGACTTTCAACTCTCATAAGCTTGTAGCATTTGCAAATTCCTATCTCTTACAGAAATGTAAATTGAACAGGTGATGCCACCTAGCGGTAGTGGTAAGAAGTGATCTTCCGCCCATCTTTGCTAAACGCCACTGACACGCCGTTCGTGAGCGTTTTCTCTAGCACCTTCCAGAACTTTCTGGTACTTTCAGCTAGTCGCGTACAGACGGCGCTGGCAATGCATTTGTTTAGTTTTCACGTTACTACCGAAATGGACCGGTTGTTGTTTTGTTTTTGTTGATTTTTTATTTATTCCGGCGATGGAACAAGGGCAAAAATTTTCGGCACGGATTTGAGATTTTAAAGAAACTTTTCAACAAGTTCTATGTTGGTCTGATTGGAGATCATGCCGAAGTTAAATGGCGAGTGATTTGTAAAGTGCCTGTGGATGGAAATACTCCCTTTGATTATGTTTTCTGACCCCTGTCAACCTACAGCTAATTTCGTATAATTTTGATGTGTTCTGTGAAGCCTATTTGACTCCTTCTTTTCTTTGGGTTATTTATTTAAAAAGGATTCCCACCCAATAGTGGTGAGTATACCCTTAATTTTTTTAAGAAAAGAGAAAAAAACAGGTAATTTTTTATAGGGAATTTACGAGAGGCTGTAATTTCTGAGAGGCTAAAGTTTCTGAGAGCCTAGAATCCTGGGAGTTTGTAAAATTGCCGACATACTGTCTTAGTTGCTCACAAACTATTGTCTCAATAATCGTGTCAACAACGGGGAGAAGATTTAACGGCCTAAATTCAGCAGGAAACCCTGGTTTACACACTTTAGGTATAGGAACAACAACACTAATTTAAGTTAAGGTTAAGGATGTATTAACTATATACAGGAGTGAGTAGCCTATTACGCAGAACAGATCCTTTACTAACTTAATAGTCAATGCATCATCGCCAGTACATTTATTCTTGAGACCACAAACTATTTTTTTTAACATGGAGAGGTTAACTGTTTTAAAGTTTAACAAATTAGTTGTCTTCACTTTTTGAACTTTCGAAACCCAAGGTGGCTTTTCTATGCTCGCAGAGATTTCTTCTAGCAAATGGTTGCTTCACAGTAAATGTAATCTTTTTAAAAAACTAATAAATGTCTCTACGCATTTGTGATTTTTATTTGTGAAAAAGAAGGCAAGGTTTGAATAAAGGACTAAACTGGACCTTTCTTTCTAATTAATTTTTATTGCAGGGTATACAGAGATTCGGGGTTTTTCTATTGACAATCTTTACTTCCATTTCCTGCTTTAAGAAGTGATTTTGATATAAGAAAAATTCCAAAAGTAGGTGGCCCCCTATTTCCAACTAAAAAAAAGTAATAAATATACCTATTATAAATTTTAACGAACCTGCGAATAACCCAGCTCTCCTCTAACCCTGAGTAGCACACCTAAATTTTATTTGAGTGATTTTATCGCTACAAGCTTATTAAATAAATTCAATGCGAAAAATGAAAGTATGAATTGTTGTGAAAAGGCACTTAAAAATTTTATTGCATTCTGAAACCAAAATACCGGATATAGAGATGTTACACTTATAAAAATAAAAAATTAAGATTACCAATTGAAAATACCTATAATACCCGTATAATAAGACGAACCAAAATGTTTTAGTACCTATTACTTCAAAGACAACTACCCAAAGGTATAACATATTATAGATTTTACAACCTATTGCCAATAGAACTAAAACTTCTAAATAGTAGTTCATTATTTAACAAAAAAATTACAGAATTCTTAGCAAAAAATGATTCACTGTTCAAAGAAATACTCAAAAGTAAAAATAAAGTTAGGAAAAAATGCTATGTTTGCCTCTTTATTTTGGTTTAATCTGTTCTTTTTGTGATATATTTGTCTGTATATTAGTTTCTAAGTTGTCCCATTATGATTATTGTAAAATTATTGCACAATGTTATTTTTTTATTAGTATGTTAAATATGGATGCACACACAAGTGGATATAACTTTTTCACTTAGGAGTATCTAAATCTATATGTGTATGTGCTATGTTTTATACTACCATAATTATGAATAAATTTGAATTTGTCTACAAGTTAAGGTGAGGTTGCCTACTACAGGGTGGGCCCAACAAGGACAGAACACGCTGCTACTTGCGATAAACGAGGATAAAGCTTATAGACCGGGAGTGACAGATTTTTGGACGTGATTTTACTCAGTATGCCTTTCATAGGGCATTATGTTGCGTATATTCTCACAATAATAAGGTATGAATCAGAGTGTCATCCTGGGTTCTTCATGTGAAAAACTGAGTTTTCAATTAATCAAAAAATATGCGTTTTGATATGATTTTAGTCAGGCTTCCATGTGTTTTATAATGAAGTTCAAAATAGAAAATTCCTCGGAAAATTATAGGCATACCGTTAGTCCAAAGGGCTATTATTGCCACGTGAATTTGTATTTTAATAATTAATTTTTCCACGTTTCTGAACAGGCTGCCAATGAGAAATATGCAAGTTCTTATTATGAAACTGCTGAAGAAAAGATGGCATACTGTTTGCGCATGTCCAAGTACACTTTACATCGAATAACTCGTTTAAATGATTAAATAACATTCAATTTAAACAGTACTTGAACATGCGCAATAGGTATGCCATCCTCTTTTCAGCATTTTCATAACAAGAACTTGCATACTTCTCATTGGCAGCCTGTTCAGAAACGTGGGAAAATTAATTATTAAAATACAAGATCACGTGGCAATAATAGCCCTTTGGACCCACCCTAACGGTATGCCTCTCGTTTTCCGAGGAATTTTCTATTTTGAAGTTCATCATAAAACACATGGCAGCCTGACTAAAATCATATCAAAACGCATATTTTTCGAATAATTGAAAACTCAGTTTTTCACATGAGGAACCCAGGATGACACTCTGATTCATACCTTATTATTATGAGAATATGTGCTACATAATGCCCTTTGCTAGGCATACTGAGTAAAATCACTTCCAAAAATCTGTCACTATCTCCCGGTCTATTAGCTGGCAATTGAATATATGTATGTACTGTACAGTGGTCCAAATTGGTCACTTTTAGGGGGTTTCTCCTATTTCTCGACGAGATAGTCAAAAAGTAGCTAAGGTGTCTGGAGCTCGATTTTCGAGAAAAATTGAAAGCTGCAAACCACATCTCGATATCTTAATTAATTTTCTTCAAGGTCCCAACTTTTTTATCTGCGATTTTTTTTCATTTTCGTAAAAACATCCTTAGGGCACTTTTCTATGTGTATGTAATTTACTGGAAGTAGATGGCAAGTTTCTAAATATTTCCGTTTTCGAGTATATATATTTTTTAAATGGGAAATCTTAACTAAAATGATAAACTTTAAAACGGTAAACTATAGAAAACGAATGCTTCCAAGTTCATGCGCGTATTTTATGATCTTGAAGGTGGGTTTATGCAAGCCAATTTAACGTAATTTAACATTAACGTAACGGAAGAGAGAAGTTAAAATGTTGTTTATTCAATGGGAGTGTTTATGCAGCAAAATTTAACGTAACGTAACATAAAAGTTAACCAACTTTTAACTTTTGCATTAAAATTAAAGAAAATCTCAGTTTGCGCATGCGTAATTTCATTGCCAACAGTAAAAAACAAACTCACAACTAGTGAGAACAAAAAATTGCTAGCACTGGTTGTTTATTATTATTTATTATTTAGGATGGTTATGGGTTTGGTTTTGTATTTTTGTGCTGAGGGGCGAAGTCCTACGTGGCCCAGGGGGCCTCCGATGTTGAAATCGCAGACTAATAGATCTTGTGCCAAAATTTGATTTCGACATTGCCCCTGATTTTGCGCACACTTAAATTATTAAATAATCCTTGCATAAATATAAACTAGCCAACATTAATATAAAAAATAAAAATAAAACAAGTTTTTAAAAAATCCTTGATTTCTGTTTTTTAATCATTATTTTTATCAACCCTGTTTAAAATACTGGCATTTTTCAGTAAATTAAAATGGAGACTCACTTATTTTTGACACTGTTGCGAAGCTATTTATTCTGTGTCTGAACCTATTCTGATTTCTTGGGGATGCTTCCTAGATAATTCTCACCCGGCATGATTCCACACCACAACCACGTTTTCAAGTTTTTTTTTATATTATTTTAACCACTATGGGAAAACAAGTGGCCCAACCATGATATAAACCTGCGGATGTCTCCTCTATATTTCCCATCCTGTGTGATTCCACACCACGACTGCGTTTTTGTTAGACATTTTTTAATAGTAGTTTTGACCCTTACGAAAAAAAAAAACGGCTACCTACATATTTCTGGCCCGGCACGTTTCCACGCTATGACCTCATTTTCCTGCTGGAATCTTTTAATATTATTTTTGACCCATACGAAAAAACAAATGGGCCGACATTGATCTAAACCTATGGTGGTTTCTTGGAGATGCCTCCTCCATGTCTCACCCCGTGTGGTTGTACGCCACAGTGCTTTATTGTTAGAATTTTTTTAACAGTATTTTTATCCATCTGAACCCATTCAGGGATGATATGGGATGCCTCCTCCGTATTTATCACAGTATGATTTCAAGCCGCGACCCCGTTTTTTTATTAGAATTTTTTTTAATATTCTTTTTGTCCACTACCTACAAAAAAAAACTGCCAGACCATCTCACTCCAAGGTGGTTTCTTGGCCTCGTTTAGATTTCTCACCCGGTGTGATTGTAAGCTGCGACTGTGCTTTCTTGTTAAAATTGTTTAGATATTATTCTTGATCCACACCAAAGAACAAATGGCTCGACTACGATCTCAACTATGGTGGTTTCTTAGCCCCCTCTATATTTCTCACGTTGGAATTCTACGCGGCATATTATGTGTCCGTGTTTTTGTTACAATTTTTTTAAATATTATTTTTAACCACTACAAAAAACCAAACCGCCCGACCCTGATCTCAAACTATGGTGATTTATTCGAGATATTTCCTACATATTTCTCACCCGATATGATTAGACGTCCCGACCGCATTTTTGTTATATATTTTTTTTATTTTAATGATGGTTTCTTGGGGATGCTTCCTACATATTTCCTCACTCAGAGTGATTCCATGCCGCAACTGCACTTTTTGTTAGAATTTTTGTTGTCCTACTATTTTTGACCCCTACTAAAAAACAAACAGACCATCTCAACCTAAGGTGGTTTCTTGGCCTCTTCCATATTTCTTTCTCATCCGCTGTGATTCCATGCCGTGACCGCCTTTAATATATTTTTTTTTATTTTTTAGTATTATTTTTGACCCCTATGAAAAAACAAATCATAATCTCAACCTGTGGTGGTTTCTTAGGGATGCTTCCTACATACTTCCCACCCGGCATGATTCCACACCGCGACCGCGTTTTCTTGCTAGAATTTTTTATATTATTTTTGACTCCTACGAGAAACATGCGGCCCGACTAGTGATGTAAGGAGAAAATATTCTAAAGAAAATATTCATGAGAACGAGAATATTCTCGCACGCTGTCTGTGTCTGGCCCTAGCCAAACAAGCATACAAATCGATCAACACGCGATTGCCGCGAAACAGAACGAAACTTTCCCGAGTGCGTCCGAGCACCAGCTGGTGGCCGGGGAATCACACGAGCCGCTATAGTAAACCACAGAAGAGAACGCTAGAGACGCAGGGGGGAAGTATAACAAAAAAACGTGTGAATAGGCCATAAAATTGCTGCCGCCACAGGCGTCAGTAATAACGGCGGTGAAAATTTTCTTTGTAAAGGTAATTTGAAAGCGTTATTAGTTGCCTCCTCATCGCAAACCCTTATTACGTTTGCGATAATTTCCCTAGCTTGGCTATGTATGGTCTTTCTGCAGACACTGGTCAATATCCAACCACTACTAACACCGCAAAACTCAAATTGTCTCCCTTAGAGCACGGCTATGAGGCGAAGACTAGTGTACGTGACTTGGATGGATATTTACGACCGCCAGTCGCTCTAAGAAATATTCAGCTTGGGGTACTGACTGCAGGTTGAATCTTTCCTGGGCTTGCTAGGCGTTGCCGGATCGCAAAAAAAGTGTACAGTTCTGGTGCACTAGCGTAATGGCTTTGGTTTATTATATTTCCTAAGGAGGATTATATTTTGAAGTTTGGCAACATTCGAAATTTTTTACTCGCATTCTTGAGGCTCGTATTCTCTCGTAAGGTGGACTATAGTGAGTTTATGTTTCTGTAGTTGTCATAATTTAATGATGCTTTTTATTTTAAATATATTTTATTTACATTTAGATAAGAATTTTATTTTAAGTTAGTGATGCTAAGATTTTGTTTTCTGCTTTTTTTATATTTTTTTGTTTTGACGAATCAGTATTTATAATACCCGCAAGATCACTCCCGACATTATCAATATTTTTTCAAAACTATATCTTCGAGTGCACACCTTGATGTATTTAGAAGCGACTTTTCAGCCTCTTATTCCCTGACTAAAAAGAACTATAGCAAGTTGCTTTTGAATTTCTTAAATTTCTTACGTTCAAGTTTACGGGATTGAATTTACTTTAACTGTGCGGAATTGTGTCATTTTGCATAGTGTGGACGCACCTTAACACTTTCACATAAAATAATAAAATGGAAACTAACTGTAAACTTTGCCTAATAGGTGGCAGCGTCTTAGCCATGGTCTTGGCTATGGTTGATATGTAGTTAGCGAAACAGCGAATAATAAAAAAAGAAAGGCGCGACAATGTTTTTTTTTTGTCATGACAAATTAGCGACAAAATCGGCGAGCAACCTTGACCGTTTAGTTTTTCGCGGCAGATAAGTTGTTTCACTAAGTTGATATGTAGTTAGCAAAACAGCGAATATTAAAAGAAAAAGAAGGGCGCGACAATGTTTTTTTTGCCATGACGAATTAGCGACAAAATCGGCGAGCAACCTTGACCATTTAGTTTTTCGCGGCAGATAAGTTGTTTCGCTAAGTTGATACGTAGTTAGCGAAACAGCGAATATTAAAAGAAAAAGAAGGGCGCGACAATGTTTTCTTGCTTGACAAATTAGCGACAAAATCGGCGAGCAACCTTGAGCAAAGGTTTTCGCGGCAGATAAGTTGTTTCGCTAAGTTGATATGTAGTTAGCGAAATAGCGAAAAATTAAAATGAAGAAGGGCACGACAATGTTTTTTTTTTTGCCATGACAAATTAGCGACAAAATCGGCGAGCAACCTTGACCGTTTAGTTTTTCGCGGCAGATAAGTTGTTTCGCTAAGTTGATATGTAGTTAGCGAAACAGCGAATATTAAAAAAAATCATAGCGCGACAAAATTATTTTGTGCATAACAAATTGGCGACAAAAAAGCGACAAATTATGACATATGTTAGATTTAAAAAATCCAGAGTTGTTTCGCTAACTACATATAGGTTAATAAAAGGGGGGGGGGCTCAGAGGATTCACCGGGGGGGGGGGGGGCAAAAATTTCTAGTTACGCCACTGTTTCTTGGGGATACTTCCTACATGGCTACATACCTATAAGCCGGAATTTTTTAAAATTTAATTTAAACACCTACGAAAATATAAACGTCCCACCATGAACTGGACATGCATATTTGAGTTTCCAAAAAAGTCATATTTGGAGTTACGGTCCTATGTTATGAAGCTTTCGATATATAATGCCAAATTTTACACTGCTCTTCATAGGTTTCTAGAGTGTTCACAAGAAAATGCGGACACACTGTTGTATGGGTACCTACATAAAATCTAAAATAGCAAACTGATACCACAACATCAGGACAACCTATATCAACAAAATTGCCAGTTTGACAAGTTGATTATCAAAATGAATTGTTTTGAATAGATTTGATGTTTTTAAATTTTTGAAAAAAATACCCCTCGTGGTTTAAAATTACTGATAATTTTTAAGCTCTTGTGGAATAACCCTGGAATACTAATAACGACAAATTTTTTGAATCACGGAAAAATGTTAATATGAGTGTTAATCGTACGCGAAATAATAAATAAGTTATGGCATACCCTGTATGTGAAATGTTAACTTCCTCCAGGCTAATCATTAAGTTATTATACACAAACAAAACTTGTTATCAAGAATAAAAATTTCCCGTAAAATGAGAAATAAAAGGCTTTGGCATTTTTTTGTTTTTTAAATTATTTCAGAGATTCTGGAATTTTTTCAGTATTTTTAAAACTAAATCTGGCATATTAGTGTATAAAATTTTGACAGTGATTTTCCCTTTGGTCGTCAACAGTTCTAGCTAGAATTTGAATAATTTAATTAATTTTTCTTAGGCATTTCCCTGCCGAAAAAAAAATCAAAAACGTTTTGGAGATTTTTTTTAATTTTCCACACCCATCCTCAAATTGACCCTTCAGACAAACTAAAGGATTTTCTCGTACGACCCTCATTTCCACTTAAAACGAGGACCTCAACCTGCAATTAATACGATATTCGAATGCTTACTTAGTGTTTGGCGATTTTTTTAAATTTTCCGGGCCTGCCATAGCCTTTTTAAATGGACTGACAAATTTATAGACCCCTCCTTCCTACACATAAATTCTGCAAAAATCAACAATATTGTGTTTGTTGATTTTTTTAATTTTTAATGTTCACTTTTAATCTGTATAGGTAATGTGAAAGTGGGGGGTTGGTTAATCATTTGATTAATAAGGGCTTCCACATTTTTTGGGCAAACAATCTTATTAAAATTTTGTCAAAAGCAGTGGAACCTAAAATTGGCCTTCCCGTATAAATCCCTCGGTCAATAGTGGAGTCAATCTGGGAACACTTATACCACTTTCCATACCTTCTACTTTCCTTGTATAATACAAAATTGCTACTTTGTATCAGATGAGAAATGTTTTAAAAAGGCCATGTCTTGAATTAGTTACCCTCTGGTGGGGCTGTATTTTAGTTCTGTTAATAGCAATGTTAATGTTAACAGTGTTGAATACTTTTTTTTAAATACCATATCTATAGTAAAATTTCCTACTAGGTAGGATTTAAAAATGAAATTTTAATGGTTCTTTTGTAGGTTTTTAGTTAACCCTCAATGTTTGTTCAATTCGATTGATATCAGTAGATTCATTATATGGGAATTATTTAATCTCGACTAATATTTAAAAAGTATTAATTAATTACAATTAAATTAAATTAAAAAAGTTAAATAATTAATACAAAAATAATTCATAGGATATTATTTTTAACACAAAGAGAATCGATTAAGTATAGAGTAGGAATGAAAAATATTTAATTTGGTGCCCAGGTATACTAAAAAATGCAACCATTGCATTGACTAACCTTTTTGAAGCTGCAAAATATTGAGGGTGAGTCAATCAACATTTTACTGCCACAAAAAGAATTAGAAACGGTATCATTCATTTAGTATAATAAAGATGCCCTCTAATAATTATAAAAAAGATATCAAGTAAAAGCAAATTTTTCTATTATCTAGTTCTTGCATTCCCTTTTCTACAATATGTTAGCAATGTTTAGTTGAAGAAACCTCCTTACAGACTAGCATTCATAGGTAGTTCAACATGGTAGGTAATTCATACTAGGGAGCCTCGGAAGGAGCTACTAGGGCTTGTGCATACAGTTATCTCAGATATCTCAGATATATTGATAAAAATGCTCTATTCAGATGCAGCACCAAAATTATGCAAATATATTCAAATAGTTAATTTAATCAAAGTGGCTATTTATTTGTCCAACATACAGTGCCCGCCAAAAAGTTGGAACCATATGGGATTTTTTTTTTATTTTTATTGATTTTTAGTCTGGGGCGATCATCTCTGCTTTTAAAAAGATTCGAAATGAGATCATTAAACGTCGTGACGTCATTTGACATACCTGTCAAAAATGACATTTAATTACATAAATAGCCAAAATACGTTTTATTTCTGATTTTATCGAAAACAGTTATTTGAAAAATTTGCTTGGAATTTTATTTTACCCCTGTGCCAAAAAAATTCTGACAATGATAAATTTTTAATTTTTTGAAAAAAATACAAAAAATGCACCTTGTTAGTAGAGTTTTTCTTGAAACTAGCCGATTACGACCCAGAAAGGCTCCATAACTAAAAAATATCACGTTTGGATGATAGGCAAACAATAATAAAGTCAAATATGGCACACCAAAAAAAATATTTTTCACGTTTTTCCAAAAAGTCAAAAATTTATTAGTCAAAATTTGTCTGAAAATTGGCATATAGGGGTAAAATAAAATTCCAAGCAAATTGTTTAAATAACTTTTTTGATAAAATTACAAATAAAGCGTATTTTGCTTTTTATTTAATTAAATGCCATTTTTGACAGGTATGTCAAATGATGTCACGACGTTTAATGATCTCATTTCGAATCTTTTTGCAAGCAGAGATGATCGCCCCAGAGTAGTTTCATCTTAGCCCAAAAATAAAAACAATTCCTATATGATTCCAACTTTTTGGCGGGCACTGTATATAAAAGTTGACATATATAAAAGTTGGTATTCGTCTTGTGCTCTCATTTGCTAGTTAAGTCACATGACTTCTTTGGACGTACATTTAACTCCATACTTGTCTGAAGTAAACGTTGCCATAAGGAGCGTAATGCACTTCCCCAAAATTCGGCACGCGCCGAACGTCGGGCGAAAATAGTGTACGTAAACAAGGCCTAAATCTTAAGAATTCCTGCATTTTGATGTTCTTTTTTCGTACAGCCATGCCTATTGCTACCCACTGCCACATTATGGGGCAAATGCCCCCTTCTTTTTTCATACGGCAGCACCCATCGCCAAAAAAAAGAGGGCATTATGCGCCTTATTGCAACTTTTACTTCGGACCTGTATGAAGTTAAATAATATATGTATGTCCAAAGAATTCACGTGTTTCAACTTGCCAATGAAAGCACAAGACATTTACAGACTATTATATATGTTGGACGTATAAATAGCCACTACCTAATTTAATTGTATATACAGTGTGTTTCACTTTAAAACGGACAATTCCGTATTTTTTGAAATTTTGGTCGATCTTCAAAATTATTTTTTTAACATATTTTATTCAAAGAGCTCTCTTATGTTTGAAAAAATAATTAGTTCCATCGAATTCAGCTTAGCTTATATACCTATTTCCGCAGTTTCAATATTCTAGCACTTACAGGGTGTTCAGAAAATAGGGCCAAATTTCGAAAAAAATTGCACTTTTAGGAGTGCCCTGTATAAAACACGGGCTTTATTTTGTGAATGTTTTTTCACTCAATCGAAAAGGTCTTGCCCAAGGTATTATTACAAATGATTTGGTATGTCTATCTCATACAATCTCATACAGGGTGTTCGGAAAGAAAGAGCGATTTTGCCTAATTTTTTTTCAATTTTTTGTCGTAAATTCAAAACTTTTTTTAAATTGTATAGCTTTTACTAATCCTCGTTATAACTCGTCCAGCATTTTTTTTGCAATTAGCAGTAACCCTCTGCAGCTTGCTGTTCTTCCCCTTAAAAATTGATTGGAATGTGCGTCGTTCGATTTCAGAAGAACAGCTGCAGAGGGTTACTGCTAATTGCAAAAAAGGTTGGATAAATGTGTAGAGGTTGTAAGGAGCATTAGTAGAAGCTACAAAAATTTAAAAAAAGTTTTGAATTTACGACAAGAATTTAAAAAAAATTGGGCAAATTGGCTTTTTCTTTCCGAACGCCCTGTATGAGGTAGACATACAAAATCATTTGTAATAGTACCTTGGGCAAGACCATTTCGATTTGTGAAAAAACATTCACAAAATAAGGCCCGTGTTTTATACAAGGCACTCCTAAAAGTGCAATTTTTTCTAAATTTGGCCATATTTTCTGAACGCCCTGTAAGTGCTAGAATATTGAAACTGCGGAAATATGGATCTGAGCTAGACTGAATTCGATGGAACTAATTATTTTTTCAAACAAAAAATGCCTAACACGATTTCGCGATTTTTGGGGTAAAAAAACTGTAGCCCAAAAGATAGAGCTCCTTGAATACAATATGTTAAAAAAATAATTTTGAAGATCGACCAAAATTTGGAAAAATACGGAATTGTCAGTTTTAAAGTGAAACACTGTATATTTGCGGAAATACATAGGTAGCATTACCGAAGAACTTTTGGTAAAACTTTCCCACGGTGTAAGTCTGCCCCGTTTTTTTTTTAATTTTGGCTACCCCCCTATTTTCGGGGTCCCTGAACACGAATCTGACCTCAGTTTTCGGCGCTCGGACGTAGTTTCCGTCTCACTTTTCACGGCGATATTTGTGGCTATAATTGAGATGAATTTAGCTCAAACTAATCACCACACTATTTTGCACCTTTTGCAACATCGAAACTTCGCGAAAACCCGTGGAAAATCCGAAATTTTGAAAGATTTATGCCGTGTTTACGTCCGGCCCGGCCGCTGTTTTCGCCCGACAATCGGCTAATAGGTAGTAGGTACCTAATTGAATTTTTCACGAGTACTACATAAAATTAAAATATCGCCCTGTAGCTACACAACCACTAGGTACCTATAGAAAACTCCACAAAAACAAAATAAAAACACCTTAATTTAAACGGAGTGTATCCTGCGCCTACCGGTAGGCACAAATTTTAAAACAAAATTATCACCTTTTTTGGTAAAAAATCGCCTACCACTGGTGATAATTTTGTTTTAAAATTTGTGCCTACCGGTTTCTCGGAAACAGGGGGGTAGCCAGAATCTTAAGAAAATCGGGCGGTGCATACAGTACGTTCCTTAATTACCTCTTTTTTTCACCTTAAAAATTCAACAAAATACATAAAAATGCAAAAAATTATCACCTACCGGTAGGTGATAATTTTGTTTTTAAAATTTGTGCCTACCGGTAGGCGCAGGATACACTCCCTAATTTAAAATAGTAAAACAATAGTAGCCTTTACAAAGGAATAAAGTATATACAAAAACGGCAAAATTGTTTAATCCAACCCTGACAGACAGACCGACGCTATAATCAAGGCCAACACAACCGTCCAAGGAGAGAAGAAAAGCGCTTGGCTTGTCTGTTCTCTGCCGCGCTTATTATTGGTTTCTGCGCGGCTTTTTAACTGCGCAATATCAGAAAATGATGCCGCTAGTGTGCAACACCAACAAGCCAGAAAAAGAGGAAAAAACAATAAATACTTTATTCCCCTGTAAGCAAGAAAATGGCGGAATTCTATAAAAAAAAAACTTACGTTTCCATCCCCGGTGAGTCCCTTGATTTGAAGGGCCTCGGCAGTCTTAATGAAAGTAGTTAAATTCTCCTGACTAACTTGTACTTCTCCTTGGTACATAAATTGTAGTAAATCACTAATCGCTACATAACTAACGTCTTTCATAAAAACTATGGGATGCTGACACGGATTTGATTTAAAAAGTTCTTTAAAATACGGCGAACACACGGACAAGACCATTTTGTGGGCCTTGAGGCATTTTCCCTCAACGGCCAACGTAACATCCACTAAATCCTCATTTTCCAGCAATGAGTTCATACCAGAACTCATATTTTTGTGGAAGTTGTCCCAACATAATGAAAATTGTTCCGACGCCATGGTCGGCTTCTGTAATATAACGAGCAAAAATTAAAATCAAAAATCGATTGAAACCAAGCCAAGCGACGCCACAACATGGCGGCCGGCCGGTGGCGTACAGAACAACGAAATTCTTTATTATGGAATTTTCACCATATCACTAAAACTTACCTTGGTTAGACGACGTCCCCTATGGAATAATAGTATTTGGACACTTTTTCGAGCAAAAGCAGGTAATAAAACCGGGAAAATTTGGGGCAACACCCCACTCGCTTTAGCGAACGAAACAATCACTTGCGCGGCTGAAGACGAAATGACGAAATTGGAAGATGGCGGTCGATTTTCCGGAAATGTCACGTGCGGCGATGCCAAATCTAATCCTATAAATGTTGACGTTTCCGAGTTAATTAGTTATCCTTAAACAATTAACTTTATTATATAGGATAAGAACTACCAACTGTATTATAATACATAATAATATTATAATAGATTAACTTCGATAGTAAATTTGTAACCATTGTAAATTGTAAATTGCAAGCAAAGACAATTACAGTTTAAAGGCCGGTCCACACGCGCGTAACGATTTGCAGGCGCAAGTAAATCGTTACAGAAAAAATCGTTGTCTATTTAGGTGGCATTGTACAAATTCAGTGCGTCCACACTATAACAACTTATTGTAGTAAAGCTGTAATTTTCGCTTGATACAATAATCGTGGAGGAAGTGTTTTTTGAGTATTTTGACGTTTTGTTTAAATTATACCTACCTAAAAGGAAAAGAGAAATTAGGAAACGTTTAAATACAACTAGATGGTCTAGAGCATATGGTTATTGAAACGAAGTGTATTTTCCTATTGAATTCTATTATAAAATTATTCGAAATTGTAGACATATTTTTAACTAATTTAAAATAAATCAGTTATTGTTTTAGTTTCAAGTATATAATTTAATAATTTCCGGACTAAAAATAGGTAGAAGTCAGCTACCGTCCGTCGCACCTAAGAACTACTGTACAAATTTCGGACAAGCGTACACACGTTACGACGTCCAAATTAGCACATCACTTCTGAATTTTGTTCAAATCTGCTCTCCACACCCAACGATTTATCTGTAACGATTTACTTGGGCATGCAAATCGTACAATACGTCGTTGGGTGTGGACCGGCCTTAAGATCTGGGGGCCGGTTAGTATATTTGGCAACATAGCACCGGAAATGGCCAATAGAACCTTTGTTGCCAACATACAAGAATAAGAATGCATTTATAACAAAATGTTTCTTCCCTGGATAGTGGGGAATATTTGAAAACATATAGAGGACTACTTCGTTTTGGAAAATAATTAGTTGATTTTCATGCAATGGATGCCAAAAGCAGCAATATTTTTACTATAACAAATACTTTCAAAACAAAATTATTTGCTTTTTGCTTTTTATGTAGTCATGTTGTGTTGGCTATTCCTTATATTGACCGGCGTTGCTAGTTTTTGTCATGCGCACTTCATCATAAACATAAATGGCTTCCGAAACGCAAGAAGCAATTTTCCCGCTAAATATGCGAAGAGTCCCCAATGAACTTTATCCTGGTTGATTTGTAAAATATGGACAATTTGGATCGATTTATAAAGTTAGGAGAAGCTGGCGAGGGAACCTACGGCGTGGTGTATAAGGCGAGAAATAAAATAACTGGGAAAAATGTTGCCCTCAAAAGAATCAAATTGGAGAAGTAAGTTCCTCATTCCCATTAGCTACCTTTATGTCCATGTCATATTCTTAACTATATAAAATCTACTTACTTTTTTCATTGTAATTTTAAGTCACTGCTTTTTGTAATGTATGATTATATATTTTATTTAGAAACTATTGATTTATGCTAGGAAGGTAACAGAAGCTTTCTCATACTAATAATACAATAGTGATGTGAGCTGACTCTTGTGGTGCATACGTACGTTTAATATCGTAGCACCACATGATTCAGCTTACAAAGCTATCCGCATTCATCACTAACAGCATCGCCTATGAAGTAAGTAACCGATAACCTATTTATTAGGGGGTGTATCCTGTATCCTGCAGTGCCTGCGTCCACTGGTAGAAACAAATTCTGTGTAATTTAAAGTTAAAAGTTTTCGGAAGGTAAAATGTTCCTACTATACCATGTAAATGTCGCAAAACAATTGCCACTACCGGTGTGAAGACAGCCACCGCTTTCAGCCAGCCACCAATATACTAGGCGATACAAACTTAAAAATAAAAATCGCTGTAAAAACTTTATTCTTTGGTTGCCGGTCTCAATATTTGGCAGAAATGACTAGAAACATGTTCCGGACAAGATAGTAGCGCCTGAACAATTTGCCACCCCCAGCCTTCCTCCCCACACCCCTAAACAGGAAAAATGAATCGTAAAAATTTTGTTTTTTGGTCGCTGGCGCTCATATTCCGCACAAGTGACTAGATGACCGTTTCGAAGAAGATAGTGCCGTCCCTATAATTTGCCACCCTCTGGGTCACCCGTCACACCCCCCTATTCGAGAAAAGTGGTCGTAAAAAATGTTTTTTGGTCAATTACAAGATGGGGAACGTTTCTTATTCGAGGGGCACATTATACGCACGAAAATATCGCCACCACTACTTGCAATCCCCAAAACTACCCCTGGGCGATTTCCAAAAAAATAGCATATATATGCCTAATAGGCTAATAGTTTTTCAGTTCCTGAAAAACTTTTAGTCAGATGGTGTAGTTAAACTTGCCGAATAGGAAAATTACCCCTCCATAACTTGCCACCCCCATAACTCACCCCCAATTTACAAAAAACACACGTAAAAGCTATGTTTTTCGTTTGTTATGAATAATTTTCGGTAGGGCGGTGTAGTTGAACTTGCTGAACAGGAAAATGACATCGCCATAATTTGCCACCCCCATAACTCACCCCCGATTTACAAGAAACACCCGTAGAAGCTATGTTTTTCGTTCGTTATGAATAATTTTCGGTAGGGCGGTGTAGTTGAACGTGCTGAACAGGAAAATGACATCGCCATAATTTGCCGCCCCCATAACTCGCCCCCGATTTACAAGAAATACCCGTAGAAGCTATGTTTTTTGTTTGTTATGAATAATTTTCGGTAGAGCGGTGTAGTTGAACGTGCTGAAGAGGAAATGACATCGCCATAATTTGCCACCCCCATAACTCACCCCCGATTTACAAGAAACACGCGTAGAAGCTATGTTTTTCGTTCGTTATGAATAATTTTCGGTAGGGCGGTGTAGTTGAACGTGCTGAACAGAAAAATGACATCGCCATAATTCGCCACCCCCGTAACTCACCCCCGATTTACAAGAAACACCCGTAGAAGATATGTTTTTCGTTTGTTATGAATAATTTAATTAACTACACCGCTCTACCAAAAATTATTTATAACAAACGAAAAACATAGCTTCTACGGGTGTTTCTTGTAAATCGGGGGTGGGTTATGGGGGTGGCAAATTATGGCGATGTCATTTTCCTGTTCAGCACGTTCAACGACACCGCCCTACCGAAATTATTCGTAACAAACGAAAAACATAGCTTCTACGGGTGTTTCTTGTAAATCGGGGGTGAGTTATGGGGGTGGCAAATTATGGCGATGTCATTTTAATGTTCAGCATGTTGAACGACACCGCCCTACCGAAAATTATTCATAGCGAACGAAAAACATAGCTTCTACGGGTGTTTCTTGTAAATCGGGGGTGAGTTATGGGGGTGGAAAATTATGGCGATATCATTTTCCTATTCAGCACGTTCAACTACACCGCCCTACCGAAAATTATTCATAATGAACGAAAAACATAGCTTCTACGGGTGTTTCTTTTAAATCGGGGGTGAGTTATGGGGGTGGCAAATTATGGCGATGTCATTTTTCTGTTCAGCACGTTCAACTACACCGCCCTACCGAAAATTATTCATAACGAACGAAAAACATAGCTTCTACGGGTGTTTCTTTTAAATCGGGGATGAGTTATGGGGGTGGCAAATTATGGCGATGTCATTTTCCTGTTCAGCAAGTTCAACTACACCTCCCTACCGAAAATTATTCATAACAAACGAAAAACATAGCTTTTACGTGTGTTTTTTGTAAATTGGGGGTGAGTTATGGGGGTGGCAAATTATGGAGGGGTAATTTTCCTATTCGGCAAGTTTAACTACACCGTCTGTCTTAAAGTTTTTTCAGGAACTGAAAAACTATTAGCCTATTAGGCATATATATGCTATTTTTTTGGAAATCGCCCAGGGGTAGTTTTGGTGATTGCAAGTAGTGGTGCCGATATTTTCGTGCGTATAATGTGCCCCTCGAATAAGAAACGCTCCCCGTCTTGTAATTGACCAAAAAACATTTTTTACGACCACTTTTCTCGAATAGGGGGTCTTCTTCGAAACGGTCATCTAGTCACTTGTGCGGAATATGAGCGCCAGCGACCAAAAAACAAAGTTTTTACGGCTACTTTTCTCGAATGGGGGGTTGTGGGGGGTGACCCAGAGGGTGGCAAATTATAGGGGCGCCACTAACTCGTCCGGAACGGTCGTCTAGTCACTTGTGCCGAATATTGGCGCCAGCGACCAAAAAACAAAATTTTTACGATTCATTTTCCTGTTTAGGGGTGTGGGGAGGAAGGCTGGAGGTGGCAAATTGTTCAGACGCTACTATCTTGTCCGGAACATGTTTCTAGTCATTTCTGCCAAATATTGAGACCGGCAACCAAAGAATAAAGTTTTTACAGCGATTTTTATTTTTAAGTTTGGATCGCCTAGTATATCGGTGACTGGCTGAAAGCGGTGGCTGTCTTCACACCGGTATTGCCACTTCTTGTGACTTATACTTATTACACCTATGTATTTATAGTCATCTCGCCGAATAGCGGAGACCGGAGACCTTTAGCGTTTGTTTGACATTTGCCAAAAATTCCCTAGATTACCTATCTGGAATGAGGGGAAAAACCATGGATGTATTAGGGTGCACACACAAAAAAAGCAGGTTGCCTGCTTACTGGTAGTCAGCACTTTCAGGCGCCAATAATTAAGCCTGCTTGAAAATGATTCCTCACACACACAAAGCGAATTGGAAGTTGTTGCAAGCACCAGTCGGCATCGACTATTTACCAGAATGAATTTTTCTTAGAATTTTTTATTCTTAGTCGCTGGTTGTCAGAATCGGACTTCCTCGAGCCTTTTAAAAATTCTCAGTGGCTATTTATACGTCCGACGTATATGAAAGTTGGTACCTATACGTCTTGTGCTGTCATTGGCGAGTTGATTCACGTGACTTCTTTGGACGTACATTTAACTCCATACATCTCCGAAGTAAACTCACTTGAAGATAAGCCAGAAGTGCATTTTTCTCAAGCATTGTTGCAATAAGTAGTTTATGCCCTCCTTTTTTGGCAATGGGCGCTGCCGTATGAAAAAAGAAGATGGCATTTGCACCATATTCTGGCAGGGGGCATTCACCCTATATTGTGGCGATGGGCGCTGCTATATGAAAAAATAATATCGAAATACAGGAATTACCTACCTATTATAAATGCACTTCCGACATATGTTCAAATAAGTTTATATTTCGGAACTTCGGACATGTATAAATGTACATGCAAGGAAGTCACGTGACTCAACTCGCCAATGAGAGTGCAAGACGTATACCGACTTTCATGTATTTCGAACGTATAAATAGCCACTAATGAATGTAAGATTCTTTTTTCTTGCTTAGTTAGCCAGCCGATATTCTTTAATTCAGCACTCTCTCTACGTCCACCATGTTCTTGTATTGTGTCTATCTAGACGCCCAGACAATCAACTTTGCAAGAAGCAGCAATACGTTTCTGGCTTTGTGGTGTAAACAAAAAATTGTGGCAATTGTGGAAATACGACCATGACACCCCTGATTTGTCAGTTGGTGTGAACTAAATTACCAATGTGCCAATGTTGGGGTCCCAATATTCGACAAGACGAGAATATCTTAGAATACCTATTAACTTCTTCATAGCAGATGTGCTGATTGGTTATCTATGATTTTTAAACAAACCCGAGCCTGATACACTTTGTCATGTCATCTATCATTGGTTCCATAACTCTCCATTATTCTTTCGCTCAACAGTCATAGTTATAAAATTCATAAAGTCATCGAGTGAAGGAATACAAAGTTGAATTTGAGTTCACTTTCGAAGTGTCCTCAGAATACTTGTACAATATTGTGTTCTTGTGTTCCTATGGCCCTGGTGTTGCCGATGCTACAAGTGCCCTTGGAGTCAATTCTAATATTCTAAGAACCCACAATGCAAATCTTTACCATTAAAAAACAGTAGGTAGTTGCATTGCGCATATTTATTAAGTATTAGTAGTGACATTGTACAAAATAATCAGTCTGTCACACTACATTTGGTCAAAAGTTATTCAAATTAAATATTTATGAGCTTAATTTTTCCGATCACTTTACTTTGACAATAATACTAGCTTTCAATTTTCGCTGTCACACAGTTAAGGTCTGTCGCCCGTTGCCCAACCGGACATTCCTGTCAGACCAGCCGTAACAGATGCTTTTAATTAGAAATCATTACCATTGGGAGAAGCAGCACACATTGGTTATCAAATTAAAGCTCGTATCTTCCGCTGTGCAAATAACAACCTGTCGGCTTGAAGAATTTTCTGAGAATGGTGCTTTTATATGTGTGTAAGCGGTATAAATAAGGAAGGTAAGGGGTATTAAGCATCATTAAATTATAATACTACAGAAACATATATAATTTTAACCCTTTCGCTACCATCGCCGTATATACAGGGTGTCCAACTTTAAAACTGTACAATTCCGTAACATCTTAATTTTTGTAGATAATCGCCTAAACTTTTTTGTTTGAAAGGCCTTCAAAAACCGCTTCTTTTGACCTTCCTGTTATTTTCAAAATTCAAATCCAGGGTCGGCTGCGATTTTTTTATACCCCCGATTTTCACGAAAACCATTTAGCGATTTTTTTATTTAAAATCTGACCCCACAGCGTTAATCAGAACACCATAAAACCCCCATATACCAAATTTGAACAAAAAATATACAGGGAGTTCCATTCTGTAGGGTGTCAAAATTGAGCAAAATAGGAATTTTAAAGGCATCTGCCAAGTCAAGTGTGCCCTCAAAACAGTTGAATGGGAAAAAAAATACTGTCGCATATTGTATGACATCGGTTCTCTAGACCATTCTAGAACTGAACGTATATATATATATTAGGCAGTGGGTGCGGTAGCACGCTTCCTTTTGTCATATACATATACAGTATGTCCACGGATGGGGTAAATAAGAGGACAAATGGACCAAAAAGTGAAAGATACGAAAAAATGTTATTCTTTATAAAAGCTTTTGCTTGCTTTAAAAATAAGATCCACGATGCCAAAAATTTGTTTTTTTGTACAGGGTATGCAAAAAATACAAAAACGTAAAATTTGATGAAGAGTAAAGTTGGCTTTTTATAAATTTTAATGCAAAACGTTAAATAAAAAACTTGTTTGAAATTTTAAAAGAATTCTTATTCCAGATTTTCAAGGAAAAATTTGAAATTTCTAAATTACTCTTTTAAAACCGAAATTTTTCCACGTCATATTCTGACCTTTTTATTTAATTACGCCATTGATAACTGTTACTGTGACATATTTGTCAAAATAAGAACGATGTTGTCTTTAGAGCAAAGAATATTTATAATCCAAAATTACAGAAACGGCGAGAATAGTTATCGCTACGTTATTGCGAAGTTTCAAGAAAAGTTTCCAAATGTACAATTATGCATAAGTTCAGTACATAAGTTAGTAATAAGATTTAAAAAAACTAGATCCGTTAATGATTTAAAGAAGACGAAGAAAAGGTACGACGAAAACGATGCTTCTACAGTATTAATTTTGCAATCTGTTGATGAAAATCCTATGCTGTCTTTAAGAAAACGAGCCCAAAGTTTACAAATCTGTAAAAAAAAGCCATATTCAAAATGTGTTCAAGGAAAATAAAATTTATCCTTTTAAACCAATTTTTAACCATACTTTGGAAGATGGGGACAGTTACAAACGCTTGGATTTTTGTTTGTGGGTCGGTGATGAAATTCTAAATAACAACGTGAACTTTCATAAGCTGATAATGTTCTCAGATGAGTCAACCTTCAGTACAAACGGCACTGTAGCCTCTCAGCATGTGAGATACTGGAGTAGGAAAAACCCAGAGTATAGAATTGTGAACCGCCGTCAATATTTTAAAAAAGTAAATGTTTGGTGCGCCATTTCCTATTATGGGATTATATCATATTTTTTTGATAATACGTGTAACAGACATTCTTATTTGCATATGCTGGAGTCATTTCTGTCAGACAAGTTAGAAGAATTGCCTCTTCATTATCGCCAAAATATGTATTTTCAGCACGATGGGTGTCCTGCCCATTATGCTACAGAAGTCAGGGATTGGCTCAATCGCAAATTTGGAAATCGATGGATGGGCCGAAATGGTCCTATTTTGTGGCCCCTAGGAGTCCCAACTTGACAATTTGTGATATGTTTCTATGGGGGCGCATTAAACAACTAACATATGAAAGACCCATTGAAAGTAATGAAGAAGTTTTAAAGCAGAGAATTTTAAGAGCGATAGAATCAATTTCACTAAGCCATTTACGACGTCAGTTAAAAAAATGGGTAGAATATGAAGGAGAAGTTTTTGAAAAAAAATAAGAAATATTTCTCGAGTATTACAATTATTATTTAATATTCCATTAGTAATTTTATTTAACCTGTCTGTAATTTTGGATTATAAATATTCTTTGCTCTAAAAACATCTTTCTTATTTTGACAAATACGCCACAGTTATCAAAGGTGCAATCAAATAAAAAGGTCAGAATATGACTTGGAAAAATTTCGGTTTTAAAAGAGTGATTTAGAAATTTCAAATTTTTCATTGAAAATGTGGAATAAGAATTCTTTTAAAATTTCAAACAAGTTTTTTATTTAACGTTTTGCATTAAAATTTATAAAAAGCCAACTTTACTCGTCATCAAATTTTACGGTTTTGTATTTTTTGCATACCCTGTACAAAAAAACAAATTTTTGGCATCGTGGATCTTATTTTTAAAGCAAGCAAAAACTTATAAAGAATAACATTTTTTCGTATCTTTCACTTTTTGGTCCGTTTGTCCTCTTATTTACCCTATCCGTGGACATACTGTATACGACGATGGCAGCGAAAGGGTTAAGGGTAGGTAAGGGTTTGCGTCGCGGGCTCTTAGACTCTAAAGGACCCTAAAAAGGCACCACCTGCTGTTCATTATCATCATCAACAATCAGGTCGGCTCCCAGGACAATGAAAATTTCTTAATGTCTAGTTCAAGCAGCTCTAATTATTGGTGTGAATATTTGACTACTACATATTCATGCTACAAATTCATGCACTCAACTATAAAGTTAATGTGGGTAACCATAAAGCTATAAAGACCTTGTATAATCTTGTGTGTGTGTGGACCCGAGGTAAATTTTGCATTAAGTCTGGAATAGTATATTACATACCAGGGCAGAAAACCTTTCATTGCAGTCGAGGGACATACCTACGTTGGATCGACCAAGGCACATGGTGCTGAGGTCAGCAATATCCCGAGGCTGTTGGCTGTAATGAAACTTCTGCCGAGGTATGTATACTATTTTATTCACAATCATATTCATAGAATAAGTCATTTATTAGGTACTTTCATTGTTAATGACTATTTTTAAACTGCGGAAAAAAATTCAATATTATATCGATGTTAGAGTATATTAATTTGATGTGTCAAAACCTTGTTTTGAATGATTTTTTTCATGCTATTAATGCAAAGGAAAATGAAGATTTGTTTACTGAAAGTGAATTTATATTCAGTGTGTCCCTAAAAGGCCAAAGGCCTTTACAACACTACTAGACATATATGTATAGCATGCTAAGAAGTGCTAATCGAACTATTATAATGTGTTGAACTGAAAGGAAAGTTAGTATTGTTTGCTTGAAAAAGGCGAAGATAGAAGATGGTAAGGGGAATGCCGCAGACCCACCTATCGCGGGAGTGGAGGTTATAAATAGCTGCTCATATCGGCCGCAAGTCTGCGGCCATTGCAACCCCCACTCCCGTGGTAGGCGGGTTTGGGCATAGTTCGATTACCACTTCTTCATGCTCTTCGTGTAGTGTAGTCCGTAGACGATTGAATAGGATGGACCAAGCATTATTTACCCCCCTCCACTAATAATTGTGAAGCCAAAGGAAAATGTCACTCAAACATCCATGTTCATTTTATGAACTGCAGTGGCATGTTGTTGATAAGCGAGTTGATAAGGTTATAATGAAAGGAAATGCAATTAATCTACAACTTAGTAAACATGCGTAATTAAAAACAGACAAGTATTTTTAATGAAAGTAAGTGATAGGTACTTCAGTTCATATATAGGTAAAAAAGTTCTTTTACATAATAAAATCGAGATAAAAAACATTTATATTTTTAATTTTTCTATTCTTTTAACTCTACTCGAATAATAAGCATAATCATTTTTATATATTTAGCTTCTGCCATTTGCAATTTTAGAAAAATACCTAATTGTAAAATTGAATTGACTTAACTATCATTGATGGGGAACTTAAATCAGTGGTCAATGTCATTATTATTTTATTTTTATTTAAATATAATCAAGGAATAAGGAAGAAAAGTGTTAGTTACGTTAAATTGTTATATCTGGATGTTTTGTTGGATGTATGCCAAAGGGAAATCAGAAACCTGATTTTCACATTAGTCAACAACTTTATTTTGTCTAACTAGGATTAGGTTTTTAATTTCCAGTGGCTTACATCCAACCAAACATCAAGTGCATAATGCATAATCAACAAATATTACATAAATATGTGATATTGCTATTTGTATCACAAAATCGCCATGTTATAGCTATAAACAATAAAAAGCTCCGTTAAATCATAATCATCATATATTCATTTAAATCATTTTAAGTGGAGATAATAATAAATATTAACAACTATGTAATTTCTTTTTTGGCTAGCAGCGAGGCTAATATTACTTAATAATAATTATCTTCCTTCTTGCTAACTGTGGCTGCTAATAGCCGTGGACATGTTTTTAAAAAGATCTTAATTAGGTAGGTATGTATTTATTTTATACATATTATTTGTGTGTTAGGCACTTTTAGAATCTATCTTTATAAGTTCATTTGCAGCCGTTGATAGTTTCCTGTACGTACTTAGGTATTAGCAAAGATCATAATATTTATGATCTTTGTTATTAGTTAATCAGCTCTCCTATACTCCTAATAGTCTAGTCATTATACAGTATGTCTCCAGATGAGGTGAAATGGCCGAAATTTGTCTCGTTGAGAAAATATTAAATTGTTATAAGTACTGGGTGTTCAAAAATTGCAAATTTTAAAATTAGATCAAGAGTAACCTAACTTTAATATTCGGTTTTTGCTAAGATGTAAGAAATGAATGTTTATAGAATGAATTATTTTTAATTAGGTATGATTATTATTACAAACTTAATAAACAATTTCAAAATTCACAAATAAAATTACAATTCACCCCTGAGTTACGCATTCTATCCAATTGTTACCGAAGATTATTGTAACTTCTGATTTCATCTACTAGAATTGACTCGGCATAAGCATTTCGGTGTCGTCAACCTTCGCTTGCCGAAAATTAAAGTTCGTTACTCTTGACCTAATTTCGAAATTTGCAATTTTTGAACACCCCGTAGTATAACAAATTAACATTTTCGCGACACCAATCTTCATTTCGAAGGAAGCAAAAATTTTTTAAAATGACTTTTTGCAAAAAGTTAAACATTTCGGCAATTTAACCTCTTGTAAACCCCATCCGGGAACATACTGTATAATTTTCAGAAAAAAAATGTCATGTATTCTCTGAAATTCTATAAAAACTCTAAAAAAAGGTTTGCTCTTTGAAATTGGCTGCCAAAATGCCGTTTTTAGCTCTTTTGTAAATACCGTCCAGTTTAAAAATGGTTGAAACAAAAGTTGTTTGCCTTGAAATTATCTAAAAAAAAAATTTCATTGCAATTTTTTGTGATATCAACCGTAGTTGCACAAGTAGCTTTATACCTCTACCCCTTTCGGATAATGATATACCTATTCTGCTTTGTGACTTTTGCAACTTAGTTATTTATTAGCCAATTAATATATGAATTTGTTCATCTACATATTATCATAAGCTCATATAAAATACTACATAAAATACTACATATGAAATCAAAATTTATTCTAAATTACGGAGATGCAAACTGGTGTACTATGTGTCTATGTTTTCCTCATAATACCTAATCAATATCAATGTCTTATGTACTGATTCCACAAGACAAAGCTTGACAGAGGGAATCATCATTGGTCATTGCACTCCTGCACACATTGACAGTGCTTGGTAGAACAGCTTGGATATGCTTCTTCCTGTCCTTTCAGCGGTGATGAATTCCATTACCATCACTTTTGAGGAAATTTTTATAAAAGAAAGTTGTTCCTTATTTTTATAGAGATGTCGAAAGGTTTTCAAATTTTAAAATTTAGTATTAAAACGGAATTCGACATGGAGGATAGTACACCTTTCCCATATGTAATTCAAAAAGTGTCAACTATGATTCAGAAAGCATCAATTGAAATTCAAAGTATTCAAATGAATTTCAGAATAGATCAGATGCAATTAAGAAATGGCAGTTGTAATTCAGACAACATAAAATGTAATTCAGATTTGTCAATTATAATTCAGAAAGCGTCAGATGTGATTCAGTTTCGTTAAATGTAATTCAGATTTGTCAATTGTAATTCAGATTCGTCAATTCAATTTCGGAAAAGATCAAATGTATTTCAGAAAGCATCCGTTTTAATTCAGAAAGTGTCATTTGTAATTTATTTCACAAAACACTTCATAGAGGGAGTTCGAAAAAACTTTAAATTATCGAAACATGTCAGTCAGTAAGTCCATATGAGTTAAACTTGCCAGATTCCATTAAAATTTCTATTTTGCTCACTTTTGGCACCCTGCAGAATGAAACTCCCTTTATATTTTTTGTTCAAATTTGCTTTATGGGGGTTTTAGAGTGTCCTGATTAACGCTGTGGTGTCAAATGTTAAACAAAAAAATCGCTAAATATTTTTTGTGAAAATGGTAGGAAGGTCAAAAGAAGCGGATTTTTGCAAGTCCTTTCAAACAAAAAAGTTCAATTGGTTATCTCCAAAAATAAAGATTTTATGGATTTGTAGAGGTTTAAAAGTAGACACCCTGTATATAATACCGAATAATTGCTTCCTCAAGACACTGAAAATGAGTTATTTCAATTAATTAAACGAGTCGTTATCATTACCATTATCGTTACTACTATTATATATTAGTAATTTATTTAAAGGAAAACACTGCTTATGGTCAAAAGCGCTGGGAAAAATATAGATTCACGGTATTTCAAACAAAAAAGTTCAAGTGCTTATCTCCAAAAATAAATATTTTGGTTTAAAAGTAGACACTATGTATAATCTATCTACTAATTTGAATTTTTTTTAGAACTCCCTTTATGAAGTGTTTGTGAAATAATTTGCAAGTGGTTGTTCTGAATTACAAATGATACTTTGAATTTCATCTGATGTTTTCTGAATTTGCATCTGATGCTTTCTGAATTACAATTGACAAATCTGAATTACATTTGATGTAGAATAGAGCTTTATTAACCAAAATACAGACAGTAAGTCAGTAAGCAATTCACACAGAGACATAAAAGATTTTCTAACTCTAATAGTAGGTATATGCCAAAGATGCTTTAAAATAAAACACAAAAATAAATTAAGGTAAAAAATTCTTAACAAAAACCAATTTTGTACTAGGTAGGTATTCGAAAATGCTACTCTTAAATTTTGCATGATTTGTAATGTTCTTTAAATCTGAGGGTAAGGTGTTATAGAGTTTGACACAGTTGTATCGAGGTGATTTCTTAAAAGAAGACAAACCAAACCTTGGCCCTCTACATGACGCATGCCGTGCCAGACCCAAAATTAGTCTAATAATTCTTTTTTGTGTCACAAAAACTCTTGTGTACAGACCTGGCCCAGATTAGGATATTGTATGGCAAATGACTAAGGCAAAAGCATAATATACATTAGTCAGACCAAAGATAATTCTTCATTTGAAATATTGCATAAAAGGCACTATTTACTTTATTTCAAATGGGGTCAATCTGATCTGAGAATGAAAGGCTGGAATCAAGATAGGATCCCAACAGCTTGACCACATCAACGAAATCCAAGCCAAGAACAGTACTCAATGATGTCCTCACTTCAATCTAATAGAGAAATTTATTATTTCAGTTTCGCTTCGATTGAGAATCAAACGATTTCTCTGGCACCATGCATCCGTGCAGTCGCTTACAATCCTGACGCTCCGATGGACTTCGTCATGGATCTCTCCGGAAATAGTGATGGTCGTGTGATCAGCACACATTGTAACCTTGCCAATTGGGATACAGTTAGGTAGATCATTTACATAGAGTAAACAAAATACGGGATCCAAGGATGGAGCCTTGGGAGACACCTACATTTATACGATATTCTTCAGATTGGAAACTATTTACTAGGACAAAGATGCGTCTATTTGAATGATGAGTTGATCCACTTTAAAAATGTTCGTCTGATACCGAGAGAGTACAGTTTATCCCTAACCAGGTCCAGCTGCAGACTGTCAAATGCCTTGGACAAGTTGAATAGAAAGGAGACAACATACTTCCCTTGATCCAAATTACTATGTATATAATTCAAAAGTTCAATGACAGTATATCCTGATCACCGATGCATGAAACAAAGATTGAACTTGGAAGAGTAGTTGACAGAGTACAAGGTAGATAGATAGATAGCTTTATTATTTGTAAAAATTGAAATCGCCAAACAACAAATGGACAAATAAACGTCAAAATACAATGCTACAATAATTTTCACAATTGAACACATTTTAAAAAAATGTTCCTGAACAAAGTTGTTTTTTCTCCACACATATGCACATATACACAAGTGTACAGCTGACAGCTGCAGTCAACAATCATGGTCGAGAGTATGAAAGGAATTCCTGCACAGAATATGGCTCGATACTAACAATGAACTCAAATACAAGTTTTTTAAAATTTTCAAAGTTTTGGTTAGGCCGCACAATATTAGACAATAAAACTTTATGCAGGCGTAGATGGGTGTTCGCTCTGTAAGTGCTAGGTTATGCATTGGTAACACCATGTTTTGCCCAAAATCAGTGATTATAGTATTGTATAAGATTCCTCACCAATTGGCAATATACGACTGATAAATAATTTCCGACTGGATATTAGCATTTGCCCGTGGAGTACCATTCCCATCCGTTAGATGGCGGTGGCAAAAGACATTCGGCTGAGAGTTAAGCATGAATGAATCTGTCTTTGCGGTTCTGTAATGAATCCATAATTTTCCGGCATAGGTATGTAAGCAGTGCCGTTAGGGGCATCCATCGACCAATAGCAAAACTATGACAGGAGAAATTAAACTTCAGACTATCGTATGTTGTGTTGCTATGTAACAAAACAACTTTAAATTAGAGTACCATGTAGTGTGATTATTAGCATTATAATCAGTACACATGGAGCTTACAGCTTAGTCGCTTGAATGCACAGCGGTCGGATATCTTCTCAATACTATAATCACTGCCAAAATGTTGTGCCAAGTGGTTTTGACATATAGACGCAAAGTGCCGCGCACAGGCCCTGCACAATAGTTCTCTCCCATTAGAGATAAAAGTATATTCGATTTCAAGTTTTTCAATGCAATTGTTTTTTACTTACAGTTCATATTACTATAATTAAAGTTTCATGATTCTTTTATTTCGTTAAGGGAAGAATTGATCTTATGTAAGTAATAACTTCTTTTAGCCATTTTAATTTGAGATTTATAATTATTTCTCATATTCTTGTAGTCCAATTTTACTTTTGGTAGATTTGTCAATTTATAGGGTCAGAACAAATGATCTAGATCATTTTTTATGGTAAGCAACTCTTTGTGAACCAATGATTTGAAATTCGGGCACTACGATTCTTTACAAATAGACAAGCAGCATCCAAGCACCATTTAAGATATTTGTTATAAATCTGTCGAATATAATACTGACGTCGGCCCCAAGAAACAACTCAGACCAGTTGATGCCTTGAAAATAATTACCCAACGTATTTAAATTGTCCTTTGGGGAGCATCCGATGCTTGGGTGGTATTGATAAATATCTTTTAGTTTAAGAAGATGGGCAGAATGACAACCAACATTGCAATCCATAATACAAGCATCATAGAAATGATGTGATCATATTTATAGTCGATTGTATTCATTGATATCTTTGCATTTAAATTGGTGAAAATGCGAGTTGGTTGATTTACTACATAGTGTTTGAAGATTAAAAGATGCTAAGGCGTCATTTAAAATATTGGCATTTAGTGAATCTGATCTGACATAAGCAGGAGCCAGCGATAGATTCATTGCCGGTGCCAGGTCTGTACACTACAAGAATGGCAAAGGCAATTTTGAAATGACATCGAGATACCGCAGAGCTCGATCTGACATTCAATTTCTGAATTACATCTGACGTTTTCTGAATTGCATCTCGCGCTTTCTTAAGTACAATTGACAAATCTTAATTACATTTGATCTTTCTGAATTTCATTTAACGAATCTGAATTACATCTGACGCTTCCTGAATTACAATTGACATATTTGAGTTACATCTGAATTTTAGTGTATGCTTTCTGAATTGCATGTGGAATAGGTGTAGTGTGGGTCAAGCCAACTAAAAATTAAATTTACGTCCAAACTATAACAGATTATGAAAAATACGTAGAAACAATTTTTTTAGCAAATTCAACTGTCTTTCTTGCTTTCAATTTTTCATTTTCAGGAGTGTACTTTTTTTTCTTAATTTATATGAAAGTAAATCCCCACTGGTGACCTGGGGAGCTTGAAACTCTGATGAAATTCGAAATCCATAATTGAAGTGTGAATCAAATTTAGGTCAAATGAGATGCTTAATGCACCGACAAAATTTCCCGAGTAAAAGCTGAGTCACCATGAATATTGTATACCAATGAACTACCAACCATCTTAGATAAATACATTGTTATGTGCCGATGATACTACTGTCATTTTTACTGAATGAAGAACCAGATACAAGCCCAAGAAAAATAACACAATCATTAATAGAACATTTTGAACAAAACCATTTAATTTTAAATGCAGACAACATGACATTGCTATTTACAATAATTATTAGAGGACAAAAAAAATTAACAATGACATAGTAAGGGAAATATATTAGTTTCAGAATCAACGTCATTCCTAGGAATGGAAATAGAAAATTACAGTGGTCAAATCGTATTAACAATTTGTCTAAAACATATCTCTTCATTTCGTTATGCACTAAGAAAATTATATAGTAATATAAATGGCACTCTCTGCTTTCCCTGCTTATGTCAATTCAAAAATTTCATGTGGTACAATTTAGTGGGCAAATGCTATTGAGACAAAAAGAATATTGCATAGAAAAAAGGATTTGAGGGAAATATTTTGCATGAAATGATTTGACAGTTGTAACCAAGTTTTCATATAAAAAAGATTCTGTTTTTACTCTTTATGTTCGGTAGTTTTTGTATATGTTACAGACCGTATATGTAAAACAGGCCGTATACAAAAGGACTAGTCCATATGTATAAGAAGCTTGTCCGTCAACAAACAGTCTAGTCGGTTTGCAAAAGGACTAGTCCATTTATATACGGTCTATCTGCAACTAGACCGTATATCACAGAGAGATTTAAACAAAGACAAAATGTATGTGCAATGTTTTCCGGGCGGTTTCAAGGTCCGCCATTTCTGAATTACCCCTTCTTTTTTATATTGGCCCATCAAAGAAGGATATTACTTCTTGCTGGTATATACCCTAGATTTTTTCTGCAAAATACATACTAAAAACAGTGGCGGCTCGTGTGGTAAAATTTTGGCTAGGCCAGGCCAACATATGAAAAAGAAATATAAATAATGCAAATATGAAAATATAGTATGTAGTATAAAAGTTTGAGCTAGACTTTGTGATTTTCAACTAAAAATTAGGAATCTAAGTGATACAAACAAAATTAGATTTATTTTCTCCCCCTATTTTAAAAGAAATTTTTAAAGAAATACACATAACAACAATATGAAATAATTATGCTTTGCTATTTTCCCATCCTTTTGTTCGATGCATAATTCTAGAGTGGGCCGCTCACGCACAATAATATTTTTTTCTTGAAATCGGCATTAAAATGTCCCAAAATCGTCATTAAAAGCACAGAAATCGTACAATAATGTAGCCCATTATTGTACGATTTTTTCAATAAGTAGGCCTTGGCGAGATGTAAACATCAAACGTCAGACGCGTAGTAATCGCCCGTCAAAAGTGACCAAATATTCAAAACCCGGCCGATAAAGGCTCATTTAACTTTTCGTACACATTGCGAAATTGTTTCCTATAGAAGCGCAATCCTTCAGTATACATATTTTAGTAAATTTGAACATCAATAGATTTGTTGTGTAGGCTGCACAAGAAGCAGCAGTTTGGTTTTTCTGTCAGAAGGTGCCGTACATCATTATACTTGTCCTAGGTAGAGCGATCGGTAAAGTCAAGCAACGCCGCGCGTAGTCGGTTCGTGGACGGGTGATCCCTTATTATTATTTTCTTGCCTAATATAACATTTTTTTTCCGATTTCAAGAAAAATATAATATGTACCTCGGCACTGAAGTTCTTTTTATGACTCATGTGGTTTATTTGCCTCGGCCAGAGGCCTCAGCAACTAAACTCCACATGAGTCATAAAAAGTTGAACTTCAGTGCCTTGGTACATAAATAACTATTCTCTGGACTTCGGCTCTTCTGGCTAATGGCGAGTCCAATAGCGAAACAACGATATCCAATATTAGTATTACCAGAACTAGCTGTAGCAACTGATCAAATACCTAATAACACAGGCCAGTATGAGGCGGGCCTAAAAGCCTGCAATACACCGCTAATATAAACCCTGCCTCGCGCCGCTGCACAGACGACACGCGCCGTTTCTATGGAGCTCCTATGTAAACGTGGTCAGCCCATTTGATTCGGGCCTATTCAGTGATTTTTAAATTGCTTTGAGACGACTCGGTGTTTTCGTTATGAAATAACTTTTGCACGAACATTATTAAATGAATGATTCTTAATATTTAGAAGATATTTTTGTTCCTTGACACTATTTTTCAATAAAATTATGCGATTATTAGTATTCCCAAGATTATTGGGTAGGCCCGGCCTACCCTGCCTACCCTGACAAGCCGCCACTGACTAAAAAGAAGGCATATTCTTCTTTAATGGGCCTATATAAAAAAAAGAAGGGTAATTCACTACGATTGCACATACAGTCTGAATGTCAATAGTCCGTATGTCATCGGTCTAGTCCGTATAATATGAAATGCCATGTCATTTACATACGGTCTGCACCATTTAGGCCGTATAGATACAGCCTAGACCGTATACATACGGTCTGTTTTCATATATGGGCTGTAACATATACAACAAGGATCTTTTTAAAGATTTTTTTGGAATCTCATAGAACACCAGAAAAAAGGGTGATCTGTTGTGCAAGAAAACTAATTATGCTTATATACAGAGAAATTACAGGCTGGTATAATAAAAAAATAATTCAATGCCACTCCATATAAGAGAAAAACTGCAGAAAAACTATTAAAGAGCACTTTTAATAATTTGTATAGAATAATACATACTGCTTTCTAAATGAATTTTTCGAAGATAAACCCAAAGAGAGTATTGTTGGCTATTTGTAATGGTAACTATAGAATAAAGTTGTTAATGTTTCCAATGTTTCTATTTTTTATGGAGTATGTAATGTATTTTTTCTACTCCTATGCTAGTAACATACCTATTAAGTGACAGTTTAGGTTATAAGTAAATCCATTGTTACAAACACTGACACGTAATAACTGACACGTAATAAAAAAATTACGTATCTGTTCTTAATTAAAACGCAATTATCACGGGTGCCTTGTTAGCGCGTCATCCGCGTCACCATAGCAACTAACCAACATACTAATTTTTGCCTGTCAGATAATCAAAAGTATAGTTTATCTATTATAATAGTTTTTCTTTCGTCGAAGAAAAAGTATAATACAAAACTCGAGTTGTAAGCTTATTACATACTCGTGGAATTACAGCACTCGCCGCTGCGCGGCTCGTGCGCAACTTTTCCACTCATACGTAATAAGCTGTTTACAACTCTCGCTATGTAATATACTATTACTGAACAAATAGTCTTATCTATCTAGATTCCCTTCTTCTCGCCAAAGCCAACTTAAAGAAAAGATCATACAATGATGAACCACTTTACTGCTTACTTATTTCTCGTATTTTAATATTGAATTTGTTGCCCTTCAATGTTAATTTAAAAAATGAAAAGCTTTTTCTTTTTCTTTTTTGTAAAAAAAACTAAGTATATATTGTTGCCTACAAGAACCTGGGTCCAGACTGATCGGTTATCAGACAATACCCATACAGAGTAAATGTATGAAAGCATTTTATGCCTCTATGCTAGCCCCCACAAAAAAATAGTAGTAACAACATTATTTGTAGATAATTAAACCATTTTTTTAAAAATTCGACACCATCCAAAATAGCTAAAAATTTCATTTTGGCAGCCAATTTCCAAGATGACGGCCTGAGTATATAATTAAAAAAAGTGAGCTGGCCGATCACTTAGAAATATTTTAAATGAATTTGGAGGCAGGATCCATGTTCTACGGGTCAATTTATGTCGGAGAGGCAAATTAATTCTTTTTTGGGGCAGGTTAACATTTTTCAAATTCAAATAAGTGTGCTGGACATGCACTTAGAAATTTTTTAGAAGACTTTCGAAGCCGGTTCCTTGTTGTACAAGTCAATTTACGTAGGATAGCAATTTTTTTTTCGGAGCTGGTTAACATTTTTGAAAATTCAAAAAGTGGGCTGGTCGGGTACTTAGAAACTTTTTAGAAGAATTGCGAAGCTGGTTCCGTGTTGAACGGTTTATAGAATTTCAGTTACAAGGACATAGAGAATATGTGTGCAATCTTCACGTGAAAATTCTGACCCCCCCCCCCTATTTTTTGGTGTACCAAGGCAGTGAAGTTCAGCTTTTTATAACTAATGAGGAATTCAGTTGCCGAGGCAAATAAACCACGAGTTATAAAAAGAAACTTCAGTGTCGAGGGACAAATATTTTTAAATCGAAAAAAAAATTATTCAAAATAATTTAAAAAGGGTCACTCTATATCGCTCTTCCTAAATCGAGCATGGCACAACAGCTGACTTGCAGGAGTTTTCTGGCCCCTCTCTTGCAGTCTACATAGAAAATATTAGGTATGTTTCAGCAGAACTTCAAACCATTTGAAATCAGTTTGAAACTGTCAGGAGCATGCGGAATTTCGTTTTTGGAATGTCAAAATGAAACTGCTCATGCTCCTGGCGGTTTCAAACTGGTTCGAAATTCTGCAATAACAGACCTATTATTGATATTCAAACCGATCAAAAACCAAAATAGATATACTGAAAGATTGCGTTATTATAGGTAACAATGAGGCTGAAAAGTTAAATGATACTATATTGGCTGGGTTTTGAATATCTGGCCATGCTGATGGGCGATTGGCCTATCTGACCTTTGGTTCTCACATTTCCCCAAAGCCAACTGCTGGAAAAAAATCGTAAAATTTAACTTACATTACTGCTGCTTTATGAGTTTTTGATGATGATTTTGAGACTCTTTTAATGCCGATTTAAAAAAAGTTTGATATAAAAGTTGGAAGGTAACTATCGGGCTATAGAAAGGTAGGCTTGTGGATTATACAGGGTGTATCGTAAAAGTGGGAAAAATCACAGTTATCAAGTTAGTTAGTAAGGGAGATTTTTGATAGTTATGCTTGATTATCTCTTACTTTAGGAAATCAAAATAATATCAAAATGGCAAAAAATATTCAATATTAAGCATTTTTACTTTTTCGTATAATTATAATAATAATTCTCACCCTCACAATACTGCAAACTAGAAGTACCCCATAAGCAACCACATGCAACCACTTTTTTCCTGATAGAACTAGGATAGCATTCGCTCAAGTACTACGGAAAACCCTAGAAAACTGTAGTAATCCCAGTAGTAAATCACACGGATAGAGCAATTGAGAAGCAATACCGTGAACACACATTTGTCCAGCGGTCTTGGCCATAGTGGTGTTTTTCTTTAAAGACATGTGCATGCGCCTGCCTCAACATCGGTTTAAACCAAGGTCGATTGAAGGCAGAAAAACATGCAGTCTAAAACGTCAGCGCTAGTACAAGCGACGCCACACGGTATAGATTTAAAAAACTGGTTTAAGGACATTTTTAATATTTATCGCCATTGTTATGTTATTTTCATATAAGATTATTTTGATTAATAAAGTAAGTAAGTATTAGAAATAATTTAGCATAACTATCAAAAATCCGCCTTCATATTTAGTATTTTTTTAAAATAGTTTTAATTATATTTTAGATATTTGTTATAAATATTTCTTTATCTTCCTTGGTATAATTCTGTCTTCAGAAACCATTTTTGTAAGTAACATTACTTTGAAAAGTATTAAAATTCTAATAATATAGCAATCATTCATAACTTATTAAGGTTTTTACAAGTTTTGTGGTTAGTTTTGTGCAGTCGATTATCCTTTAAGATATTTCTTTATCACAATCAATATCCACCTTAATTGTTAACTCAATAATTGTATATCACTATAAAACCACCGATTTTAAAAGTACCTACTTGCTTTATAAGTAACATTCAAATATACAGGAACAGCAATTAGTTTGTAAAAGAAAAGAGATAGAAAAAATCAAAGTGGACCATTATTGGTACATCAGAGCGTCTCATCTAAATATATTTTGTCCATTGGATGATTCATAGTTAGGTAGTCAAAAAATGTTTTCTTTTTGTCTTTATTTATTATCTATTATATATTTTTTATTCATTATATATAATTTTTATTTATATTGATAGAGTACACAGTTACACAACGGTACCAAGTTTGTTAATTTGCACTAACTTTATTAGAATGGGAATATTACTAACTTTAAAATCATACTAATTTATATGCGGTTAATTTCGATAGTGTTTATGTTATTACAAGAAAACCAGTTTCTTGAGTATATTGTTGTATTTTAAACAATATTTTTACAAAGTTGCCATTTTAATATTCGAGTAGGCTAAAAAATAAAATAAAGCTTTATCACCATATCTATTTCTTGCTTTAACTATAATATGATATGAATGGAACTTATTGATTTATTTATTAACGGGCACTGCCCAATTTCACAATATAGAAATAAAAAATACAAATTTAACAAACACCTATGGTCCGGCAAGGCCGGTAGGTGCTTGTTAACAAATAAACAGGTAATCTTATACTTACTTGATACATTCAAACCTAGAAGAGCTATAGCTTTTATATAAGACAAAGGCAAGGAAATGGAGATGCAAGTAAAGTAGTATGATATAGCCTGGGAATATTTATAGGGTTTTCAAATGATAGTGTGCAACTATAAAGTTGAGTCTCGGATGCCCGTTAGCAAAAATTAAGGGTGCCATAAATAGTCAGAAACATTGTTTATTTATTTATTTATTTATTCATTCATTCACATGACTTGATTTACAAGTATAGAATATCATCATATAATAATAATAAAAATAAAAAATAAAATAATAAAATAAAAAATCAAAGAAGTACATAGCAGACAAAACAAACAGGTTAAAACCATAATATATCTAGCACCAATGCATTATTAGATTAGTTTACACTGAATTGGTACAAAGCTTGAAAAATCCATTGAAAAAGATTCCGCCAGAGGATCCAAACTTACACCGCGCAAAAATTTTGTTATTGCTGATTTGAACCGCCCCAGGCAGCCTCTGTTTTTTAGACTATCAGGGAGATGATTTTATATTCTAAGCGATGTCAAAATTGAACGCTTACTCACCTGCGTAAGAGAGAAAGCTGGAATATATGGTTTATGTGCATTTCTAGTAGTATTAACTATTGACCTCCCCACATGTTTTAAACCTGTGCAGATTTTTATATATGAGCAATGCTGCTTCTATTATATAGATGTTAAAGATAGTGGGAATGTTATATTTTTTGAAGATGGGTCGACAGGAATCTTAGGGTCTCATGCCAAACATAGTCCTAACTATACGCTTCTGCAAAACAAATATCTTATTAGTACCTGGGCTATTTCCCCAGCCCAGAACAGCATATCTGATCATAGAATCGACACAACCAAAATAAAATGAGAGGATGGTTTCCAACGATGCAAACTTCCTCAACTGAAACTGATCAAAGTTCTTTACTGCTAATTTGTTTGAAAGGGTCTCCACGTGTACATCCCATGAGAGGGTAGAGTCCATGTCCACACCCAAAAATCTCACCGAATCTTGCTGTACTAAGGATTTATTAGGTAAATCCTGCTATCTGATAAGTAAGCTGCTTGGCTCTATTCTGTTATTTCTGGTTGAGAACCAGGCAAAGTTAGTTTTTGTTGTTTAAAAAATTATCCCGTTTACTGAACACCAGTTCCTAATCTGGCAAATACACTGGGAAGCGACCTTCGTCAGATTTTCAATGCTATCAGCATGCAAGATGACTGCAGAGGTGTCATCCGCAAATAAAGTCAACTCTCCAGCATTAATATTCAATATAACAGATTCCTGCCCTGGGGCACTCCATTATTTACCGGAAAGGGACAGGATCTGGCAACCACCCCATCAGAGCATATCTTTACCACCTGGGTTCTATTTGAAAGAAAATCAGCCAATCAATTCAAAGGTATACCCCTTATCCCGTATCTTTCTAGCTTAGTGATCAACAACTCATGGCTGATGACGTTGAATGCCCTTTTAAGGTCAAAGAGTATGGCAATAGTTTTTTGTTTCTTATCCAAGATTGACAATATTTCTTCATAAAGGGCCAGGACAGCATCTTGGGTTGACGATCTCACCACAAACCCGTTCGGTGATAATGCTGAATTTACTTACAGTCAAATAATCGCAGTTGATATGCTTTTTCAAAGATCTTAGAAAATACAGATAAGAGTGCAACCGGCCTGTAGTTAGCCATGTCCAAGCGGTTTCCCTTTTCGAAAGCAGGAACTATCTCTGCTGTTTTCAATCGAATGCTGAATTCCCCTCCGAAAATAACACATTAATTATATAGCTCGGGATTACCGCTAAATTCTGTTTTACTTCTTTTAACAGGCATCATGGTACTCCATCACAACCACTGGATCTCCCAGAGCATGTTGCACTTATCAGACCCATCGCTTCCTCGGGATCAGTAGGTCTTAGATAAAAAGTATGCTCTGCATAGCCAATCTTTAAATTGTAGTTTCTATTGAGTGGTGTCGGGGATTTGACAAAGTCGGTAACACTATCTACAAAAAAGTTGTTAAACTTTCCGCAATAGCTTAACCTTTTTCCAAGACCTCGCCATTTGATATATATAATTTCTTTTATTTCTTTGGAATTACTACTACCTCCATTCCCTATGTTATCATTTATAACCTTCCAAGCAGCTTTTGCTTTGTTATGAGCTTCTAATATTTGTCGATCATAGAAGCTCTTTTTGCACTTAATATATTAATCATTAATTAAAACAAGAATGAGTATTAATATTTGAAAAAATATTATATATAAGGGTCCTTGAGTACGAGAAAAATCCACAAAGTGCATTGCGCATCCATAGCTATTAAACAGATGCATCACCTCAGGCGCCCCTTTATTCCCACTCAAAAAATCACAGTTAAAATCTGCACAGATTATCTTGCAACCCCTATGCGAGTGAAACCATCCGCAAAAAATCCCCCTACATACACCAACCTTCAAACTTTAATTTTGGATCGAAAATAAATTAAAACTAAAATTGTTATGTGTTACAATTTTTAGGACTCGATACTAAGTTGAGGTATACGTATTTTAATGTAGTTATTAATTTTTATACAAAATGTAATGCAAAATATTTGATGTAGCGTACGGAAATTTCAACAGTGATTCTGACAGTCTGTGTATAGCTTTGTCTATGCCGTTGGCAGGTCTACCTAACCTAGTTAAAAAACTATTCTGACCATAGTTAGTTCTATTGACAGGTATTAAGAAAGTGTTTCTTTGACAGCTTTCCTCGAAGGCGCATGCTAAGCTCTCCTGCTCAGCAGATGGGGACATATATTTGCTATGTAGTATATTATAAAGCATTTTTAGGTGTCTTAGGTCCCGGCGTTGCTCAATATTATGTTACAATGGGGAATATGTATTTTAAGAATTTAGGCTGAACTTTTTCTATATTCTGGATGTGTATTTTCTAACAAGGAGTCCGACATGAAACGTTTGCAGATACATTGAGTATAAGAAAATAGTTATTTATGTACCAAGGCACTGAAGTTCAACTTTTTATGACTCATGTGGTTTATTTGCCTCGGCCAGGACTCGTGTGGAATTTATATGCCGAGGCCTCTGGCCGAGGCAAATAAACCACATGAGTCATAAAAAGAACTTCAGTGCCGAAGTACATATTATATTTTTTTGAAATCGGAAAAAATGTTTTAATAGGCGAAAAGATAATCATAAGGGATCACCCGTCCATGAACCGACTACGCGCGGCATTGCTTGACTTTCACGATCACTCTACCTAGATCAAATATGATGAGACACGGCACTTTATGTCAGAAAATCCAAACTGCTGCCTGTGGTGCAGCCTCCATATAAAATAGAGAGAATATTTAAACCTGCTAAAATATTTATACTGAAAGATTGCGCTGCTATAGGTAACAATTTCGCAATGTGTACGAAAAGTTGAATGGGATTTATTGGCCAGGTTTTGAATATTTGGTAACTTTTGACAAACGATGGCTCCGCGTCTGACGTTTGATGTTTAGATCTCGCCAAGGCCTACTTATTGAAAAAATCGTACAATAATGGGTTACTTCAGTGCCGATTTCTGAGCTTCTAATGACGATTTTGAGACACTTCACTGCCGATTTCAAGAAAAATTATGAAAATATTGTCCCTAAAACGTTAACGGTTATTTTGTAATTATCCAGACATTTAAGTTAAAGTTGGTTATTTCCAGTCCATATTTATAGTCTTTGCAAAAATATGAACTTGATTCGGAGTGAGTTCAAAATGATTATAAACTTCTTAGGGGCACTATTTTCATCATTTTTTCTTTTACTCAATTTATCCGCAAATGTTTCGTTTCCGAGATACAGGATGTGAAAATATGTAAAAAATTAAGTTTGTATTGTAAAGACGGCAGGAGCAAATATATGACATATAAATAATATCATTGGAATCGGGATGAAGAGTAGGTTCCGAAAATTCAATAATATACAGGGTGCTCCATTAAAAAACATAAGGTTGGTTTGTCCGGCTTTTACAAACACCCTGTATCTATTTCAGCAAGAACATGGAAAAAATCCTAAAACTTTTATCTCTACAATTTTTTTCTTTACCTCAAAAAATAAAGAAATTAAGGGGTTGTAAAATGTTATGTGTGGCTCACCCTGTACATCTGAAACTTTTAGCATTTGAAAAAATTCCGCTACATTTTGAATAATTATTTTTATTTTATTTGAAGATAGGGTACTCAGCTCAGATCCTACCTAATTAGTACAGTGCATACCTATTGAACTTTTTTGAAATGGTTAACATTACTATTTTCATGTTTTTGTGTAAATAGTGTTAATATATTAGGAATAGGTGTCATCAATGTTTTATTGTTTGCAATATTGCCAGGTAAAAACAAATACCAGTTTTCCATCCCATTTTCTTGGTTTTCCAGCTCTCCAAGATAGCTTTTAAAAGTAAAATAAAAGAGCTAGGTGGCGTCCAAAATATCTTCCTTCAGCTAAGCCTCATAACAACTGACAACAAACCTCCTTACCCAAGAACCTTGCTCTCCAATTCCAACCACCCCAAAACTGCCGTTTGCATGTGTGCAACAACAAAAAAGTGCTACAAACTGATATGCAGTAATCACTGATAATGGTGTGGGCTAGGGTTCCTTCTTTGGAGAGTTGTTGCCATCAATGTCATTTAAGCCTTTGACCTCGAATTTATGTAAGTTACGAATAAGATATACAGGGTGTTTCGTAATGATGTGCAAATATATTTGGAGAAAGTGTTCTACTGGTGTTCATGTAAATTTTTTCGATTTAAGCGTCCCCTACAAAATTACTGCAGCCTTAAGAGGCACAAAATATTTGTTTTTTAATTTTTTTCTCAAAAACGGTTGAATATAGAAACTTGAATTTCGGGATACATTACCAGCAAGTTGGAAAATTTACGTTTTGCACTATATGCATCCTAAGGGTACAGACCCGTCTTTTTTACAGAACTTTTTTGGAAGTTAGTTTATTTGTTCCATATTTACATACAAAAAAGTTGTTGTATTTTTTCCAGCCAAACTATCTAGTTATTGAAAAAATAACAACAGTAAAAAAGTTTATAAATTAATTATGACTACAGATTATGAATGTTCCCTTTCAAATAAACTAACTTCCAAAAAAGTTCTGTAAAAAAGACGAATAGGTGTTTCGGGTCTGTACCCTTAGGCACTCACGATTACGTAAAAACATGTAGGTGAGTGTCATTTTTGTCAATTTCGCATTTCACTGTGCGTTTAAAAATAGAACAAAACCTCTGTGTTCAGATTTTTTATTATTTAACATAACTTGGCGCAACATGCAAATTCAAAAAACTTGATACCGTTGTATTACGGGTGGCATACTCTTTTCAAAAACTATAATAGAATACGGGGTGTTACATTTTAGAAAAAAAATTATTCAACCCGTATAGCCAAAATATTTTTAATTGATGGGCTCTGATGTACCAATCATGGCGTTATGTGCTACAGACTGATGACAATCCAATGAATCACCCTGTCCACAAAAATGTTGCATTTGCATTATGCAAATATGTAACTTGTTTTATTTTCCTTTAAACCGAAATTAATATTCCTCAAGCAATGCAAGGGCGCATTTTTACCCCTCGACTTTCTCATAAAAGTCTACCTTTCACTGGCTTCAACCCGATTTCCTCATGCTAGGTCCATTCTTTCCAATTGTATAAGGTGTAGCCCAAGAAAAATCAATTTAGCTAAACTTACCTTAGTTCAAAGTTGCTTCCTTTGGTCACAATCTAGTCCTGAAGTTTTAATGTAAAAATAAAAGTGTTATAAGTTTTGAATGCTTAGCACGATTTTGATAAAATCTGATATGATAAAATACTGTAAATGACACAAAAGCCTGTAGTAACAAATAATGCAGTGTTCCAGTGTTGTAAATTGGTCTCTAGGCGTAGAACTCGTATTTTTCTGGGGATTAGATTTTTCAAACTTCTACACCACTGGAAATATAGGTTTGAAAGTTAGTAATACTTTTTATTAAGCAACTCCACCATCAAGAAGGTACTCCTGTCAAAACACGAGAATTCTGGCTCATTTTTTCAGTAACTTGAAATGAATTTGTGCTATTTTATCTTTTTTTTGCAAATGTTCCCAATGTCACTCCAGAACAGATCGGTCACCCATTTAGTTTCCGCACGCTGTTGTTGCACTTTCAATTGTTCCTGCACACCCCAGAAAAGGACGAATCAGAAGTGGCACTTGGCTAATTTAAGAGGGCAGAGGGGTATTTTTATGAGGTGGTGGGGACGGAGAGTATTGCTAGGCCGCCAGATCCTTAGAAAGGTTAAAACATGTCAACATATTTTTCACTATCATTTATTCATTTTGGGTAGGTATACCAATAAAATTAATATGAAAGCAATTAATATTATCTAATGTGTGCCGGTAGTAAAATTATATTGTTTTACGAACCATTTATTCTATTTATCTGAGCCCAGAAAACCCTTAACCTGACCCCTGTTTTCTGGGACTTGATTATGAAAGCGGAATGCTTGACAACAGCGCGGCGCGGCGCCACAGATTCCGTTCTTGCGGTACTGCCAGATCGTCCAGTCGGGAGCCGGTAACCAAGGCAACCCACAAAAATATAATGCAAATTAATTTAGTATAAAATGAAATCGATGATAATTTACTTATAAAAATGTTAGTCCTTGATAGTATTTTGGTTGATATTAAATTGAAGGCGATAAAAATAGCTAAATGAATTTAAGGAAATTGTCAGGCATAAAAGCTGACGAAGTCCGGCAACGTCGTTCGTGGCCTACGACTGACGCGCCACCTAACGCCAGACGCCAGACAGCGTCAGTATGTTCAATTGAGGTTAAACTCCTTATAAAACGTAAACAATAAAACGAAAAACGATTACCAATTTCTAAGTAAAAAAGCCCAGTATTATTATCATGACTGTGATAAAAGTATCCAAAACAGGGACCAGATAAGGTGTACAATATGTATTCAGCTCAACTTGACTGCTTGTGTTGTTACTTCGAATACTTCGTTGCTGTATTTACACTAGTGCATTGTGCCCCAGAAAACCCACTTTGTGCTTAGGTTTTGTGACGAAATGGCCCCGCAATTATTGCTGTGTTCGTGGATGTTCTAACAACACGAGGAATGTTGGGATAAGTTTTTTCAAAATACCTGCTGATGAAAACAGGTAGGTACCTATGTGTAGTTTGTCCCTACCTTGTTACCACATTATTATATCCTTAGGTATTATAAATTTTATGTCCTACGTAGGTACTACCCCTTTTACTGGAGTATTACCTACCCCAGAAAACCCACAAATGGTTTCCTACTGATAATACCTACCTAACTATGGTTTTTAATTTTTTTTCAAGGTGTTATGCATGGACGAGAAAGTGTGGAAGGCAGGATTTGTTAGAAAAAACACCCACACAGCTTTTTATTAATTATAAAGTTTGTTCAATGCACTTTGAAAATAGTATGTTTGCAAACCAGTCGAAGTCTGGGCTAAAGAAAACAGCAATACCAACTGTGTTCTCATCATGTAAGTACCTTCATTGGTAATTATGGAAATTAGTGTATGCACCGCCCGATTTTCTTGACATTTTGACCCCATAATTACCCCTTCATTATTAGATAATAATATGTATTTTTTGCTGATACTTGTAATTTTGCTGCATTTAATTTTTTTTACTAGGTTATATCGATGAGGCTTCTTCACAGAGTCCTTCTGTGTCTGTATGCAGCAATTTGACTTTGTTAGAACCTCAACGAGAACTTGATCAACCAGTCTCGATCGCTCAACCTTTGGATCAACCAAGTACACCCCATCTGTCACAGTCACCTATAGGCGATCTCCACAGCATTACCGAATTTTCAGTTGCATCAAAAGGTAATGATATATATTCACAAACTGTTATTATAGTATACACACCCAAACTAATATGACATCACGCATTATTTGCGATAATTTTTTTTGTCAAAAAAATTATATGTCATGGAAAGTCAAAAGTGTTTTTAGTTGCCGACAGCGAAAGTGACGTTAGATTTCGTGTTTTTTTAAGTTGTATAGCATAAAATCTAATAACATTTTACCTGGCAAAAATTTAGTACAAACATCTCTGTCTTCATTTTAATCATATGATCTTAAAAGCATATGCACTGGAATTATTATTTTTCCCAAGGTTTTCATAACCTATAAAACAAAATACTGCTTGTAATATCTTATGATTAAAATGAAGACAGACATGTTTGTACTAAATTTTTACCAGGTAAAATGTTATTAGATTTTATGCTATACAACTTAAAAAAATACAAAATCTAACGTCACTTTCGCTGTCGGGAACCCCCTCTTAAATGTGAAAAACCCGACAATATAAATTGTAATAAATATTAAGTGATTCCATATTATAAGTTTGGGTGTGTGTACATATATTGTAATTTTTTGTATTACTTATTTTGTTATTGAATAATTCTATTTTTAGATGCTAGTCAACAAACTTCTCTTAGTTTGAGTGCACATAGTCCGAGAAAGCATTCATTAGTTACAAATAAAAAAACTCCAAAGAAAGTTGCATCCGAAGTTGGAGCAAGCTGTCGACAGTGCCGACACTGAAATAAATGACGAACAATTTCTTGCCATTTGTGAGAAAAAACTGTCTGCTTCAATGCTACTATTTGTAAGGCATTATTTAGAAAATCCCAAAAAAGATCCACAGGGATTCGGTACTCTTCAGATATGAAACAATTTTCCTTAACAATTTATTTTCTAAGCCCAAATGCTTATAGATTTTTAATGAAACCACTTTATTTGCCATCTAAAAGCACTCTTCAAAGAATAACTAGCAAATGGCATATAACTGCAGGTCTTAACAGTTTCATTTTTGAGGTTATTAAATCAAAAGCTACAAATTTAGAGGGTTCTTCAAAACAGTGCATTCTTTGTATTGACGAAATGTCATTAAAAATGTTTTTATTTTACAATAGATCTTCCGATACCATTGTTGGCTTTCATAATACATTGAAGGAAAAAAGATATGCTCCTGCTAAATATGTTTTAGCTATTATGGCTAGAGCAATATTTGCTAAGTGGAAGCAACCAGTTGCTTATTTCTTTATTGATACTTGTTCAGGGGAGGAATTAAAATTTATTATTTTTGAAGCAATAAGGAAACTTAAATCTGTAGGATTACTAGTAAGTGCGTTAGTGTCTGATCAAGGATCAAATTTTGTACAATTTTCAAAATCAGTTGGTATCTCTCCAAACTCTTCACATTTTTATGTCGATAGCGAAAAAATATTTTATATTTTTGATGCGCCGCATCTCTTAAAATCAACACGAAATAATTTTTTCAATTACACATTCGAAACCTCTGAAGGATGTACAAATAAAACGTATAGGTATTGACCAAATTTATAATAAACAAAAGCATAAGCCTTTGGCTCTTCGGCTGTGTCCAAAATTTACAGATGAACACATTAATTCGAATCCTTTTAAAAAACTGAAGGTTAGTTTAGCCGTCCAAGTTTTCAGCGCAATGGTAGCTGCGGCACTTAATTCCTTTATTGAATTCGGACAATTCCCCCCTTCGGCAAACGCTACAGTGTCATTTGTAGAAAAAATTGATAAGTTATTTGATATCTTAAATTCCTCAAAAATATCAGGCAGTAATACAAGTACAATAGACCTTTCAAAGGAGCAGATTACCAAGTCGATTTTTTAAAGAAAATGTTTACATATTTTCAGAATATTAAAATTTTAAAACAAAATATAGAGGTTACCAATAAAGTTAAATTTTTGAAAGGGTGGCAAATCACAATAAATTAATTTTTAGGTCTTTGGGAAAAATTTCATTGTTTAGAGTTTAGTTCCTTATACACTCGACGCTTAAATCAAGATTGTCTCGAAAATTTTTTCGGCACTATTAGGCAGCAAGGGGGAAATTGCTTGAATCCAACCCCCATCCAATGCGAAAGGGCTTTCAAAAAATCATTTTGTTTAAATTATTTCCAACACGCGGATGGGGCTAATTGTATTGAGGATTTTGATTCATTATTGTCATACGTAACCACCGAACATACACAAATTTACAACAAAGTTGTGGGAAATGCAAGATCTATTTTTTCTGATTTAAGTTCGGTGGCACCAGATTATATTGATTTCGAACTACATGAGTCAAATAGTATATCATATGTTTGTGGATATTTATTAAGAAAGTGCTTGGAACAACATTCATGTGAAGTTTGTATTAAATATTGTAAACGTCATACATTAGGGGATACTGATTTGTTTACTTATTTTAAAGCATACAAATCAAGTGGTAACGAAACCTTTGGACATTTATTTTCACCTCCTGATAATTTCCTAAATTATATTAAAACTCTCGAAGTTAATTTTTGTACCCTCTTTCCAAAGTTTGCTTTAGAAGAAAATGTTGGTGTGAAATTAAAAAATAAGCTGCAAAACATTTCATATCAACATCCATGCCCTAGTTTTAATCATGCCTATTTAGTATCCCTTTATGTAAGATTTAGAATCTATTCTTCTTTAAAATTTTTAAATCGTGATATTGTTTTTAATAAAACTAATAAAAATTATAAACTTCGAAATTTACATTTATAAGTGCTGCCAGGGGTCATTATTTTTAAAAATTAGGCTAAGTTGATAATGTATAGTGTGCATGTGCATAATATCACAGACCTATATAGCTAGCGAAGCTATATATGTCTGTGATAATATGTACGTAAGTAGTTTATAATATCTTTTGTATTTATAGGTATTATATTTTATATGTGCTATTGTTTTTGAATTTTTTTTATAGATTTTAGTAATAAACATTTTTGATAAATAACCTTTTTTTACTACCAGTGATACGAAGGTCAACCAATTTTGCAAATAATAATTGTTATGGATCTATATAAAAAAACAAATTAATTGCCAAGCTATGAGTTTGGACGCAAGTCGATTGAAATATTGTAATATTTCAACCACCCAAGTAGAATAGTTCACTTGAACCTAAATCATAGTTGTTTCTAATTAATATAGGTAAGTATAAAATAATAAAGAGGAAATATTGTGAAATTTCCATGTACAATAAAAAAATGTATTTTTCTCTTTAGTAAAATATTAATATTTATATTTTTTTCGTCAGTGAAATACCTACTTAAAATCACTTCTGGAGATTCAAATTTAACTCGATCTAATCCCAGAAAAAAACTTTACTATTCTAAAAATTGATTTTGCTATATAAAACACAAAATTTTCTATAGCCCGGACCTGATCGTGCCAACGCAATGGGCAAGTTCTACTCTGTCCAAAATACGGTGGGCGTGGCCAATGCGCAGATGTCAACGGCGGAGAGTTCATTTCCTATGCGCGAGAGGGGAAATTGGAACCGCGACATCAAAGGCGCCGAAAGCAAGTGCCACTTCTGATTCGTCCTTTTCTGGGCTGCACACACAGGACATAGAGGAGCCTAGCCTAGAGTGGCCGAACCCGAGCCAACCTCTTCGAAAAATGTCCCGAACAACCCTACGGCATTTCCGTTGTAGCGCGCTTCAATAGGTGTGTGGCACTTATTTATCTGCTGCCTGAGGCGAAATTTGGACTCAAAATACTGAAAACAGCACCTGCTAACCCGGCTGAAACAAAATCATTACACACATATATTTTTCAAAGAGGGGATGGCAACTATAAACACCTACCCAGCCAGCAAAAAGACGTTTCTTCTACGTTGAATAGACGTACCGCATTACATCGATCGACGAAAAGTTCGACGCAGAAAACACGTAGAATCGACGGCAATATGTCACAGAGAATTTACGTGCTCAGCGACGTCTAATAAGACGTGCAAAATTACGTAATGACGACGTGTAATAGGAAGTGCAAAGTACGTAATGGTGACGTCTAATAAGGCGTGAAAAATTACTTAATGGCGTCGCAACGCACAGTGTTTGTTGAGCGAATGTTCAGCCCTACGTCACAACTCCCGTCCTTGTCTGACTCGTGAATATACGACCGATATCCATCGTATATTCACGAGTAAGACAAGGACGGGAGTTGTGGCGTAGGGCCGAACATTCGCTGAACAAACTTTTTATACTCAAAAGATATATAAAAGGGTTTGTGATTTGTAAATGAAATTAAATACATTTTTTAATCAATATTCGTTTATTATATTTTAAGTGCCAACAAACACACACAAAAAATAAATAAAAAAACAGTACAAAAACATAAATAAAATAGAATACAAGATAAAGTACCTAATTCATGCTATTCGGCAATCATCAGTGCGGTATAACATTAACCAAATCAGAAAGATAGGCGTGATTTGGGAAGCAACACAATAATGAAGTCCAGGCAGGAGCCAACAGCACATTTGCAGCTTCTGTCAGCACATGCTCTGGATTTGGGGCTTGTACTAACGTTAACGTTGCCATGGAGGCAGCTAAAACAACCTATATGGAAATAAATAAAATGGTAGAAGGTAGTATAGAATTTTGCAGTATAAAATGGACAATTAAATCACTTTGAACAAGGAACCTTGACTTTGAATGTCATTTGGGTGAATTTTATGCTAGGTTAAAATTTTGCGTAATGTAAATCCATCATGGTGGCTAGAGAAGCGGTGTGGCATAGAGGCTACATGTTTATTTTTTCTCGAGCTTTTACTACTTACATAGGGTATAATAGACAATAAAAACTCACTCAAGTACTACAACGCGAAGCACCGGAACACCGAATCCACACAATAGCTAGGTTAATAACAGGGAACGACAAGTGCTCGCGGAACAGCTCCAGACAATTAACGGCGTGGCGTGCTGCGTTCGAGACCGGAAAGCGGAGACGAAGATGGTGCATGGCGCGGCCAGGACGCGCACTGCGCAAGCGCAGGCTGCAGTACGTCATTATCACGTCTTCTCGACGTCAACTATCACGAGAATACAAACTGGGCATAGAAGTAATTTATTTCGACGTAATTTCGCCGTCTTATAATCTCCAATAATGGAACATACGTAAAAAAACGTAAAATCGACGTCGATTCGACGTCCTATATTTTAAAAAATATTAGTACACAGCTTGTCACCAATATTCGACGTCGTATTGACGTCAAGATTATAGCGTTGCTGGCTGGGTAGGGGTATGACAGGGCCAGACTAGGTGTTTGTAACAAGATATATTAAACAGTAATTTAATGGAACAGATTTACAACAAAATTAAACAAACAAATGTCGTACACATTTGTTCTATGGCGGCCATTATCAGCTTATCGTGACAATTCGTTGGACTGTCCTATGGGATAACTTGAGAAATAATTAGGATTGTTTAACCTGGACCGACACTATATTAAAGACCCGAGGATGACGTCATATTTCCCGGTTGTTTACGGACTGGAGTGGCGCTACTCGACGAAAAAAATGGCGACTTATACGTTATAGGGGGGTATTCTGTGGTTATTGGTGTGTCAGTTTCAGACGTTTTGAATATCCCATATTTTATATATCCAACTTTATTACGATTTACCTTCTTTTTACGGTAACGAATAGTCTTTGTGTCCAGTAGTTGGCAGTTTTATCCTATTAACACAGCTTTTATAGGTAGATTTGTTTGTGATAACATGAAATTTCCATGCACACGAAGAAAATTATATGCACAGACCATTAGGTGAATTGCAAAAGAATAAACACTATTTTGGAATTATGAGATGATCTAATCAACCAGCTGAAGAAGCGATAATTCTATAGATATTATTTTGGGAGAGTATTTTGTAACATATGCAAGAATGAAAATGGAACAATTTGTTTATAGCTCCAAAGCGAACCAACGGTCCACTGTAAAAAGAAGAAACTGAAAAATCTAATGTGTTTTATGCTTGCTTATACCACAACTAGCCATGGGCTTCATTTCAAGCCAAAAGGTACCAATACCCTTGCTTGCTTTTTAGACTCGCTTTTCTTAAGAAAATGTATGGAAATATGCCATATAAAATTAACGGGACATAACAAACAAATATTTTATTTTATTTTTAATATTAAATTCGTTGTAACAGACATATTTGCATGTTTTATGATGTTTCAGCATTAAACTACCCTGTAAATTTGTTTCGTCGTGTGGCGCCAGTAGCGATCGCTTGAAGCCGCTCTATGCACAGGTCCAGGTTTAACTTACTCTCAGATTTCCAAGTTGGCGCTAGTTTTAGTGTTGATCTGTTTATCACAGCACAAAGGCTAGGACCATTAGCAAAATAGTGTACTTACCTCCTTAACTACTAGATTCTTTTTATTATAGATATTTTTCCAATAATAAAAAAACTTCATTGTTTGAAATATTTCAAAAACATATCTATTCTCCCAGTAGATGCATGATGCACCCCGTTTATTCACATAAATTGTATGATATAGGGTGTTACCAAAAAGTAGGTAAATCTGTAAGCCACAGATTCTTAGGGCTAAAATAATGCTATTTTTTGTTTAGACCCCTCTACTTCAAAATACAGGGTGTTAAAGTTTTAAGAAACGAATTTTATTATTAACTTTTTGTTTTCTGAAGATATTTAGTTTGAAATTGGGCACAGTTTTCTTACAGACAAAAAAGTTGTGAAGGTCAAAGGGTACAATGCCCCCTGTTTGCATCATTTGCTCTTCGATTTTTTTTAAATAAAATTTTTAAAGAACTCAAGGCAAAATTTCTACACAACTAAAAAACACAGAAGTTATTAATAAAGCTTGTTTTTTTTTAATCCAAGTTTAACACCCTGTATTTTGAATTAGAGTTAATAAAAAGGGGCATAAAAGAGTCACTTTAGTTTAGCCCAAAGAATGGTCAATGGAGATGACCTATTTTTTTAAACACCGTGTATATTTAATAACATTTTGCAGCAAATTGCTAATGCAATATTTTTGTGCCATGCTTTCAGATTCTATACTAAAGGTGATTCAGAAGGTGTGCCTTCCACGGCCTTACGAGAAATAAGTCTTTTAAAGGGCCTTCGACATTCTTGCATTGTTGAACTTTTAGATGTGATGTACACCACAGATAAATTGTATCTTGTTTTTGAGTACCTTGATATGGATTTAAAAAGGTACATGGACACGTCTAAAGTCGACATGGACTCAGAATTAGTGAGGGTGAGTCATCTTTGTAATTTAATGTAATGTGCATATACAACAAATATCTTTAGAGTTACATGAAGCAGTTAGCAGAGGGTATGACATATCTTCACTCTCACAGGATATTACATCGTGACTTAAAGCCCCAAAACTTGCTAGTAGACAGGGAGGGCCACATAAAACTTGCAGACTTTGGATTGGCACGCTCATTTGCCTTGCCAACAAGGACATACACCCACGAAGTTGTAACTATGTGGTATCGAGCCCCAGAACTGTTACTTGGTTCAAAGATGTACTGTACTGGAGTTGATGTGTGGAGCTTGGGGTGTATTTTAGCTGAAATGGTATGGATTTCATAAATTACTAGGTAAATTGAAGGACATGTTTTCTTACAGATTACTAGACGTGCATTGTTTCCCGGTGATTCAGAAATTGATCAGTTGTATAAAGTGTTCAAGGTCATGGGAACGCCTTCAGAAGAGGTTTGGTTGGGGGTTTCTCTATTACCAGATTTTAAGCCAAGTTTTCCAAAATGGAAGCCTCAGGATCTTCAAGAGATTATAGAATTCCATTCAGATGAAGAGGAGGAATTTCTTAAAGTATAAAATTAAATGACAGTTTCCGGAAATTAAAAGTTTAGTTGACCTTTTCAGAGTATACTAGTGTATGATCCTTCCAAAAGAAAGACTGCGAAAGAATTGTTGAAGACAAACTATTTGAGATCGGCAATATTAACTGCCCCAGATATGGTGGTGTTTCCTAAAGAACAACCAGATGATTGACATGTAATTATTTTATTGCTTTGAGTAACTTTATTAATTTTCAATTTTATTGTGTGACATAGGTTTTAAGTTAGGTATGTATTATTTTAATATATTTTTTGATACATCGTAAAACCCTTTTTTTTTTTTCTTTAAAAAATAATGAGTAAAAGGGCAGGCACTTGTATTGTATTTGCCTTTACCATTAATTTGGCTTGCAGCAAAAAATTACAAGTGCAATTTATTATTTTCTCTCTAGAAATGTCTGTCTTTAGCTATAAAGAACATACTATTATAATCCAGTAAATTTAATTGGATTTATATGGGTAATAATGCAATTCATTAGATAAGAAAATTTTTCTTATCCATCGATAGTACACCATATAGAAAGCTTAAATCCGAATTTTCGACCATCAACCAATTTCTTTACTAAACACCTTCTCAAAAATAGTGGAAAAAGTTGTTAAAATAAGAATAAATAAGTTTATAAAAAGAACTTTTCAGTTTGATACACACCAGTATGGATTTCAAAAAGACAGTAAACACCTCGAGTGCCACAGTAGCCTTACTGGACTATATAATGAGTGAAATTGCTAAGAGCAGATATTGCAGTCTTTATTGATTTACAAAAGGCATTCGACACAGTGAATATACCACATCTCTTAAATAAACTGGATCAAATGGGACTTCCCAGGGTGTGTCTGGAACTGCTTAATAGCTACTCAACAAACCGGAAGCACTGTACAGTTTTAAACCAGAGTGGTAGTGACATGAAAAATCTAAATATTGGTGTCGCTCAAGGTTCGGTGCTCGGTCCTCTGCAGTACTTGCTCTATGTTCACTCGATGAAATATGTGGACCTTAGGGCGAGGTACTTCATGTATGCGGATGACACAGTACTAGTACTATCTGCGTATGATCTTAAGGAACTTGAAAATAACATAAATAGAGATCTCAATATATATACAACTGGCTGTGCTACAATAAGTTAAGTATAAATATAAGTAAAACTGTATACATGTTAATAACACAAAAAACAAAGTGACTAATATCTATGTAACACTAAAGAAAATTAAATTAAAGGAAGTTGCAATATATGAGTACTCAGGACTGACGATAACAAATACTCTTTCGTGGAATGCGCATGTTGAAAAAATTATGAAAAAGGTTGTTCAAAAAAGATGTTCAAAACTGTTAGACGCAAATACTAAATATTCTCTGTATAATAGCTTCATCTAAGGTATCTAATACCATGCTGGGGAAACTCCACAATATTTGTTAGAAAAACTCCAAAGAATACAAAATAAAGCTGTTAAAATAACTTTTGCACTTGATTACTATACAGTGACAGATACTTTATATAAAGGAACTAGTATTCTGAAGATAGAAAAACTAAAAATGTTAGAGCAATCTAAATTTATCTACAATATACAAAATAATATGCTGAAAACAGAAATAAATTTAACGCATATCAAAGAACACCATAATTATAATGTAAGATCAAAATAATTAATTAGAAATGAACATGCTAGGACATCAAAAGCGTGTAATTCACCTGTAAATGCTAGTGTCAGAACATACAATTGTATTCCTGTAAATATCACACAGAGAAAAATGTATAATAAATTTTGTCATAATCTTAAATTGTATATAAGGGAAAAATAGGGTAGAATAAGAAAGTAAATGTCGTATACTAAAATGTTAAAACTATGGAACACACTTTGTTTTTCTATTTGTACATTCTATGGATAGGCCCTGATACCAGTAAATTATTGTTTTACTGTTTTATTGGGTCAGAAATAAAGTTTATTATTATATTTATTATTATTATAACCCTTTGCAGGTTTTCCGCCATCTTGAATTTAGTGGTAAATTAGTTTTTCGCGGATAACAGCTGTATTTTTAATTTTACCAAAAAAATAGTCGATACCATTTTTAAAGGAAAAAAATGTGCTCTGCAAATAAAATTTGTTCTCGTCATTTTCTTGAATTCTGCATATAAAAAAAAGTTATAAGAAAATAATCGAGGAAAAAGCGGTTGCAATTTTTTTCACATCTAATATCTTTTTTTCTGCTAATGACAGCGAAATTTTCTTAACAAAAGTTGTTCACTACAAAATTGCCTATGATATTTGTCTGAACAACTTTTTTCTATCAGCAATAGTTTATTTTCAGTACCGTCCCAAAGTTGCGCGCAACGTCTCCTGTCACCTCGTAGCGCCGAAGTACGCGCGCTATACCTACCTTGACTAGAGCTGTTCGATCTCCGAATTTCAGTATCGGAAATCGATACTGAAAAAATATCGATAAAATCGATCTTATATATAATTGATCTTATTGATAAAATCGATAAAATCAATTTTATTCAAGAAGCTAGGCAAAAAAAAAGGCCGATCGGCTTGCTGCGGGCGCGGTCTGGACGCAATGGTTGCAGCAATTTCCTTTATTTTTGCAAACAATTTCAAAAGATAGATATAGTTGGAAAGATCGATAAAATCGAAAAGATTGATAAAATCGAAAAGATTGATAAAATCGAAAATATCGATAATATCGATATTTCAATTTATCGAAATTGAATATCGAGTATCGATAAAATCGATAGTATCGATACTTTAGATTTTATCGATATTTTGTCTCAGGCCTAACCTTGACTGTACTTTGCAAAATTTCCCCATTTTTTTTTTTATACCTGACTACTTTATGTAGAGCATAATAATTAATTTTTTTTACTACTAACCTGAGAAATCACCATTATTTACCTCATTCCTCTAATGAGAAGTAATATTTCTCTACCTAGGTAAATAATGATAATAAAAAAATACCTAGGTAAATAATGAATTAGTGTCATTTTATCAGCTCGACAACTGAACTCCCAGGCTACTTGATATTTTGAAGTATTTGAAAAAAGCGAGAAATGACTAAAATATGGCAATATTTCAATGTTAGTAGTAAAAAAATTCTACAGAGTGTCCAACTTTAAAATTGAACAAATCCGGAAAATCTTCATCTTTGGAGATACTTACTCGCCTAAACTTTTTTTTTGTTTGAAAGGCCTTGAAAAAACACTCCTTCTGACCTTCCTGCCATTTTCAAAATGCAAATCCAGAGACGGCTGCGATTTTTTTATACCTCCAATTTTCACGAAAACCATTTAGCGATTTTTTTATTTAAAATATAACCCCACAGCGTTAATCAGAACAACCCAAAACATTTATATACTAAATTTGAATAAAAAATATACAAGGAGTTCCTTTCTATAGGGTGTCAAAGTTGAGCAAAATAGGAACTTTAAAGGCATCTGCCATGTCAAGTGTGCCATGGAATCCCCTCAAAACAGTTGAATGGTCAACAGGACCACTCAAGGTGTTGGTGTGCAAAGGTCCAATAAAAAATATACAGAGTGTTCTTATCTGTGCCATCTCAAATATTACTGAATTTTTTTAAACTTTATACGGGTCAAAATTAGAGTATATCAAAACCGCTCCACACACTGTAAACGAACTAAATCTAGCCTGCCAGTCAGTAAGTCCATATCAGTTAAGGTGGCTGGTGTGTCACAACAGGAAACGCACAGAAAATGTATCATCTTAGACAGTGACTTTGTTGAGAAAGGTCCAATAATTTAAATTGTTTTTATTTATTGTTGGTTGGCATTTTGAAAAGAAATAAATAACTTTTGTGTTTATTAATATTTTTTCAATGATTCCAGAGCACTCCCTGACCACTATAAAATTTAATAAAAATTCAAAATTTTGAGATGGCTCAGAGAAAAATACCCTGTATATTTTTGTAGTAAATATTTTCACACCAACATTCTGAGCAGTGCTGTGGACCATTTAACTGTTTTAAAGGGATTCCATGGCACACTTGACTCACCAGATGTCTTTAAATTTCCTATTTTGCTCAACTTTGACACCCTACAGGATGGAACTCTCTGTATATTTTTTGTTCAAATTTGGTATATGGGGGTTTTGGGGTAATCTGATTAACGCTGTGGGGTAAGATTTTAAATAAAAAAATCGCTAAATGGTTTTCGTAAAAATCGGGGGTATACAAAAATTGCAGCCGGCCCTGGATTTGCATTTTGAAAATGGCAGGAAGGTCAAAAGAAACGGCTTTTGAAGGCCTCTCAAACAAAAACAAGTTTAGGCGATTATCTCCAAAAATGAAGTTTTTACGGATTTGTACAGTTTTAAAGTTGGACACCCTGTATATACACTTCGGTTGAGAAGGCCATTATTTACCTCGCATATTATATCCTTCGGCGCTACGCGCCTCAGTATATAAAAATGCTCGGTAAATAATGGCTCTCTTCTCAACCTAGGTGTATAATATACTATTGTCCGCGCGTAGTAGTTTATGGTAAAAGGACGAAAAGTTGAGTTTTTCGGACGGATGCAAACTTCACCGGCCGAGGCGCAGTCGAGGCTGGCGAACCGCAGGAGTAGGTACGTGTATCTATCATACAATATTTTTTATTCAAATGTGCTTAGATATATATACCTACTATTTAAAAAAGTAGAAAATTAAGATCAGAAATGATATTGTTTAGTTTTCATGACAATAAATCTTAGTTACCTGGGATCACGATAGACTTACCCACGGTATGTCATTGCGCATCTTGTGACGTCAGTTGCGAGTCAGAATTTAAATTGCTCCATATGTTTTACACAGCAATAGATACTATTTTATGGGTTTTTGCTTATTTCTTTTAAATAAATATTGTTAAAAATATGAAGAATTTATTACTAGATAAATAAATGAATATTCTGTTGATAAAAAACACATTTAATTTGATACGCTGACTGCACATACGCTAACTGCACATCCCCGCATTTTTGGCCTATTTCAAAGCACTGTCGAGCTGGACTGACGATCAGTCAGTTGTTTACACTTTTTTTCTTGACACAAACTAAGTATAAAAAATCGTAAAACACAACCGCAGCCGCTGTATTATTTAGACTTCGTGATTCGCAACTGACACTGACGTAGATGCGCAGAGTTGCCTTGTTTTCGGATTCGTTAGTGACATACCGTGGGTAAAAGTGTATCGTGCCTGGGATAACTTCTAGTCGGCCATGGAATAGAGCAAACTATTGAACTGGCAATGTACCTAAACATAAATTCAGTGTTATACTCGAACGTTCGTTGTGCTAGCGACAAACCATGGGCGATTGTTTTGTGTGCGAACGAACGTTCAAGTAACGGCCCTCGTAAATTAAACTAGACCGCCATTGGGCCCTAGTCCCTCCACCAATTTTTAGCCATACGGCAGAGGGCGCTGCCGCCCGCCTGGATAGCCGCCATGTTTTTTGCAGTCTAGCGAATTTAGAATGCATTCTAGGAGAAAAGCGAAATTTCTGGTGGCAACACAAAATGACATTTGACAACGGCTAACCACGGCCCTCTTGCATTTGACATTTGACAGACAATGACGTGTGCGCCCAATATAACCGACCATTCGGTGGGACATATATATGTATACAGTGTGTTTCACTTTAAGTCGAGACAATTCATTATTTTTTTACGGGTTGACCGATTTTCAAAAACTTTTTTTTTAATATAGTGCTCCGAAAGATCTACATTTTGACGCTAATTTTTTTCAGATTCGTCTTTTTCAGGACCTACTACGATTAAAATTATACCCCCAAAAACTGCAAAAGTACATTAGGCATTTCTTAAGGAAAAAATAAATAGCACGGTCGTATTGGCCACACCCGAAAACCACACATACCATGTTTCACGGTCATAGCTTATACAGGGCGTTCAGAAAATAGCTTCACACATGGCAAAAATACACGGTTTTTCGAAGTACCCTGTACAAATACCGAGAGATATTTAAAAATTATTTCTTTGCAGTTTGATTAGGGCTATCATAAGCCATCGATTTCATGGCCCTGCCTTATACAGGGCGTTCGCAATAAAAATACAAAATTCGAAAATAATCGTTTTTCTCTTGGTGTTTTTTTTACGTTTTTTCTACATTTTTAACTTATGCCTATTAAAAAACATAAATAATATTAAATTTTAGAAAGCATTTCCAATAAAAAGCACCCTTTTTTGTTTGAAAAAATTTAAAAATTGATTGATATCCACGTATCCAGGGTGCTCTTATAAACAGTAGCATTTCCGATCTTAATTTTCTACTTTTTGAAATAAGTAGATAGTATATGTAGGTATCTAAGCACATTCGAATAAAAAAATATTTTATGATACAAGGACAAAAAGTATTTTTCGTACTCGTGCGGTTTGCTAGTCTCGACTGCGCCTCGGCCACATCTGTCCGGAAAACTCAACTTTTCGTCAAAATACAGTCAGGTATAAAAAAACTTGGGAAAATTTGCAAGGCAAGTTATAATAGCGCGCGATCGCGCATACTTCGGCGCATTGGCGTAGCTAAGGGGGGGCTATGGGGGGGGGGGCTACGCCCCCCTGGTATAAAAATAGCCCCCCTGACAAATTCTAGCGTTTATTTTTATAATTTTCTGACATTATAGGTTTACATTAAAAACCTTACCAAGCTGATTTAATCTTGTTGCGTGTTCGTGTTATTGCGTATAGTAATAGACACTGACTGAAACACTAATAACAAAATAAAACAAACTAAACAGCGGCAACACTGAACACTGGCAACACTGCCGTCACGCACTCACCCCGCACCCGACCCCGTCAGTCCGCCACACGCCACGCACTCACAGAATTAGCATCACTCAGGGACTCTTTAAAATAAGGGGACCCAGCATTTCACAGTCTATCACATAGGAAAAGTGAAGCCTTAAGGGGAAGTTTGTTTTCTGTAGACTCAAAGGAGACCACGTAAGTGGGCTAGTACAAGGTTATGTTATATGTCAGTGTGTCCAACTGCCATCAGGTTTTATGTGATAAGATATAGTGCCATAGATTCTAAAGGAGGCAAAAAATTTCCCATCATAATTCACAATTTTTAACTTTTCTAACTTCCAGATACTCAGATGTGACAATTAAAGAATTTCAACTATACAATAAATTTGTTTCATTTGACAGTTGCCATATTCTGTATTTATAGACACACCATTGTCAACTCTAATTTTTAGAAATCATGGAAACCATTATTAATTTTTACTAACAATCAAAGTACCTACTGTTTTATTAATAGATTCTCCAATAAAATGGCATACTTGGCATCACTGATACCATTAAATGTGGAAAGAATAGGCCTCGCTTTGGAAAGTATAATAATGCTGGGTCCCCTTACTTTAAAGAGTCCCTGGCATCACTGCGAACCTGGACGGCTGGACGTGACTGCTTGCTTACTGTGATGGATATGTAATACTGCGAAGACGCCAATGTACATCTATATTTTTACTTATGCAGTATCAGTACACAGGGTGAGTTTTTTCGATGCCCACTATGGGGATCTCGGAAACTAGCAGAGCTAGAACAAAGGTTAAATGGGGAAAGAATTGCAGTTTTGAATGCTCAATCTAATGCCCCTTTTGGATTTTTAAAAAAGTTCATGGCTCGCTAGATATTTTGAAAAGAGTGATTTTTTGCTATTTCATCAGATCTCTGTAGCTCCGTTATTTCTGATTATACAAAAAAAACTGTAGAGACAAAAATTGTAGATAATTTTGGGCTTAATAAGATAATCTGATCTAATTTTTATGTTGTTTGTGATTTTTTAGATATGACATAAACTTGTGTTTTTTTTTAAATGTAAATCATAGTTGGCTATGGCCTTATAAAATCGGCCATTTTTTGAGCTTTCCAAAGATATAGTTCTCTGCATAATTATTATAAAAAATAAAAGAGCTATGGCTAATTTTCTGATTTTTTTTAAATTTTCACATAGTCAGCCATGGAATATTTTCATAATTACGTTCTATTTTATAATTATATACTTTAAACGTTCTAATTTTTTGTTTTTAGCTGGTAACAAAATGTAACAAAATAAAACAAAAATTAAAAAACTCAAATTCAAATTATTATTTTAAAAGGTCACCTTTTAAAATAAAAAAGGTGTTCAAACAATCCACCATTATTATTTATGCAAATATTGCATCTTTTTAAAATCGCTTCTAAAACAGCTGCTCTTAATTCAACAATTATCTCTTACTTTATTTTGTACTGTTCCCCACAAAAAGAAATCCAAAACAGACAATCGGGGGATCGGAGCTGCCAGGAAATAGGTCTATTTCTCCCTATCCAACTATTTGGATAGAGCTGATCTAGGTAATTTCTTACGGGCAAATAATTATGTTGTGGAGCTCCATCATGATAATGTTTGTTTTATTTTATTACATTTTGTTACCAGCTAAAAATAAAATATTTGAAAGTTTGAAGTATGTATGTCTTATTATACAATAGAACGTAATTATGAAAATATTCCATGGCTGACTTTGGAAAGCTCAAAAATGGCCGATTTGATAAGGCCACAGCCAACTATGATTTACATTTAAAAAAACACAAGTTTATGCCATATCTCAAAATTATCTTATTAAGCCCAAAATTATCTACAATTTTTGTCTCAACAGTTTTTCTGTATAATCAGAAATAAAAGAGCTACAGAGATCTGATGAAATAGCAAAAAAAATATATTTTTAAACGGAAATTTGAGTCGTTTTATAGTGAGTTAGGTAAACACATATACACCAAAGTGTTTATGTGCGGCGCTCCGGCGCTTTTGCAGGTTACTGAATCTCATCTCCTTCAGGGGCTTAAGCCCCCCCCCCGGAGAAAAAAGGCTAGCTTCGCCTATGCTTCGGCGCTACGAGGTTCTCTAGACTTTGGTGACAGGAGACGGTGCGCCAACTTTGAGACGCTACCGGAAATAAACTACTGCTGATAGAAAAAAGTTGTTCAGACAAATATCATAGGTAATTTTGTATTGAACAACTTGTGTTAAGAAAATTTTGCGCTGTCGTTAGCAGAAAAAAAGATATTAGATGTGAAAAAAAATTGCAAATCCTTTTTTCTCGATTATTTTCTTATAACTTGTTATAGTATATGCAAAATTTAAGTAAATGTCAAGAGAACAAATTTGCAGAGCAACTTGTTTCCTTCAAAAATGGTGTTGGCTATATTTTTGGTAAAATTAAAAATACAGCTATTATCCGTGAAAAACTAATTTACTCCAAAATTCAAGATGGCGGAATACCTGCAAGGGGTTATGATGGTCGAAAATTCGGATTTAAGCTTTCTACCGTATTGCTAGGTTTGCTTTGCAAGTCCCAGATCAGATTCAATGTAATACTCTGGTATTAGTTCTACCATTGAGTAAAAGAATATATAGACGCGGTTGATGATTCCGATTGGCTCCTACGCTTCAAAATCCCCACTCCTAGTCCCACGCTGCGCGCCCGGCGGGCCTCTTCCCCTACTTTTACAGTCGGACTTGCAATGAAAACCTGTTTATACGGTATATGGTGTACTATCGATGGATAAAAAAAATTTTCTTACCCAATGAATTGCAATATTAAACCTTAAGTTTACTGGACTAATATATTTTCATAAGGTATTAAGATACAGGTTAATGTTCCAAAATATGTGGGCAATGGTTGGAGAGCTGATTGATCTTGTAAAAAATACCTCAACCATAAACAATTTTTCCTAAAGGTTTTTACTTCTTTATTGCTTTACTGATTTTATAATATTCGGGTTGTTTTTATAGCAACTAGAGTTGATTCAAATTGTTTGAATGATGTTCCTAACCTAATTTATTTATTAATTTTTTGAAATTTGAATAATATGTATGTGCTTCAGATTCATAAAATATGTTCACAAAGAAAAGGTAGGTACTCTTGTGGGAATTCGAGAAATCTAACCGTTTTCTAGTGAAATTGACTGAAAAATAATTAGTCAAAGTAACTGTTCTTATGTTGCTATGTCTAGGTGTCCAAAAATGATATAAAAAACTGCACTTGGTGGATAATTAATTTCAATTGGTAGTAATAAAAAGATAATAAAATAAATGTGATTTAATCCACTCGATCCCCTTTAAAAAAGCAAAGGAAGCTTTGTATTTTCAAAAAAATGTACTGTATTTCAACAATCACAGTCCAAACTCGTTGCCTTGGTTACCACCTTTATTGTTTAGCCTTCAAAAATCACAAATAAACTTGTCAGATACTGTCACTGACCAAGAATATTCTCTCAGGTCCAAAAATCGCACTAAAATCGCGTTATAACCTTCAACTCAAACTGAATGGTTTTCATTTGTGTTTCTATTCGTGTTGTTGTTTCTTCAAACTTCCTGCTGGTTTCGTCAAATTTTGTTTTTGTTTGAAAATACGTAGCCTACTACTTCAGTATGAATTTTTTTCAGTTTCACTGCAAAATCACTTTCGTGTAATTTTTCTAGAAATCTGTTGCGCTTTTCAAATTCCAACAAGAGTACCTACCTTTTCTTCTCAAGAATAATTTATGAATCTGAAGCCCATATTCAAATTATAAAAATCATCACCGCCTACAAGTTTTGAGGTTGGTAACATTGCAAGGGCTCTACTTTGAAGTCCATTGTCCCTTTAGGAAGAAATTTTATAATCGGCATTAAAATGTCCCAAAATCGTCATTAAAAGAACAGAAATCGTACAATAATGTAGCCCATTATTGTACGATTTTTTTCCATAATTAGGCCTTGGCGAGATGTAAACAGCAAACGTCAGACGCGGAGAAATTGCCCGTCAAAAGTGACCAACTATTCAAAACCCGGCCGATAAAGGCTCATTTAACTTTTCGTACACATTGCGAAATTGTTTCCTATAGAAGCGCAATCCTTCAGTATACATATTTTAGTAAATTTGAATATCAATAGATTTGTTGTGTAGGCTGCACAAGAAACAGCAGTTTGGTTTTTCTGTCAGAAGGTGCCGTACGTCATTATACTTGTCCTAGGTAGAGCGATCGGTAAAGTCAAGCAACGCCGCGCGTAGTCGGTTCGTGGACGGGTGATCCCTTATTATTATTTTCTTGCCTAATAAAACATTTTTTTTCCGATTTCAAAAAAAATATAATATGTACCTCGGCACTGAAGTTCTTTTTATGACTCATGTGGTTTATTTGCCTCGGCCAGAGGCCTCAGCAACTAAACTCCACATGAGTCATAAAAAGTTGAACTTCAGTGCCTTGGTACATAAATAACTATTATAATAGAGACAATGTAAAGGGTGTTGCACAATGCAAATGAATAAGTGTTTCAATTAAAAATCATTTGTTTTGTTTTTCTTTACAATAGGGGCATATTTTTTGGGCATTAACTAGAGGGGAAACTTGTATGATATAAAAAGTAAGTCTTCAAATTATCGATATATTTAGTATGTGCGCGAATTTTTTATTTGAAAAAATAAAAAAAAGGTTATCTCGCAAAACAAGATTGCCATATTATAATGGTTTCTTCTTTAGCGGGCCAAAAAATATATCTGTACAAGACTATAAAAAGTAAGTAGGTATCCTCTATTCGGGGTGATTCAGTCACATAAAAAATATTAACCACATAGTGGGGGAGATCTACTACAAAGTAAAATGGGAAAGAATTTTTTTTCTCAAAGTTTAAAATGTGGGGCAAATAAACCTTAATGCCCGAGTAACTCGACGCTTCTGCTTCAAAGTCAACCGTTGAGGTTGCCACATTTCATTCATTTTTTTGTGGTAGGTGAAACCAAATAAATGAAATACCTACACTGAAAGAATTATTTTGCTACGGTTAGTAAGAACTCAATTACCGCAGCAAAATATCTGCATCAAATAGGCGCCGAGTGAGTTACTTTGCTACCGCAGCAAAGCACGCTTTGCTAAAGACAACTCAATTGCAGTAAGTAAGCAGATTTGTTGAAAATCACTATGCTGTGATAATTCAACCCTTGTATTAAGGCAAGTGAGTCAGCTCACTAACCACAAGTGAGTTGCTTAGCTACCATGGCAAATAATTTGATTGTGGTTATGTAGGTTTTGTTGCTGTAATTGAATCAGCTCATTAATGACAATTAAGCTGCCCACTAGCCACAAGTGAGTTGTTTAACTACCATAGCAAAAAATTTATTTGTTGCCGGCGTCTTTAAAGGTACGTAAAAATTAATATCTTCAGACTTAATGTCCGCTTGGTAGCACATTATCATTATATTATACATAATCTGCATCCTATCAAAAGTGTAAAACATAGCGCAGCCAGATTTTTTGTTTTTCCTGTAGTTTTCCCATTTCATGTTTTTTTAATAACATATGTTATTCATGCGGCAACCCTACAGGTTTCTTTCACACCTAGCCTTAGACACCCTACGTGTCCCCAAAAAATATTCTTTGAGATTGAGACGGCCGCAAGTGTTAAGAATATATTAGGGATTTGTATTGAATGACTCAACATGTTATAAAGAAAACATGAAACGGGAAAACTACAGGAAAAACAAAAAATCTGGCTGCGCTATGTTTTATACTTTTGACAGGATGCCAGATTATGTATAATATAATGATAATGTGCTACCGCAAGTGGACATTAAGTATGAAAATATTATTTTTTACGTACCTTCAAAGACGGCAATGTTCCCGGAAAACAATGATGCCAGAGCTGTCTAGGTCTAGACGATCAGTACGATCATCACGGGTGAACAACTGCGCGACGACTGCGGCGGGGCCGCCTGGCGGGCTCAGGCTTGCCAGCTGGCGCAGGCGCATTTGGAACTCAGCGTTAATTTTAGCAAAGCAACGTACTTGTTGTAAGTGAGGGCTCGCTAGCCACAAATCAGCAGATGAATTATCACAGCTGAGTGCATTGCAGCAGACTGCACTCACCTGTAGTAACAAAACGACTGGCTTCATGTAAGTAAGTGGGCTCACTAAAAGGAATTTCTAGTGACCTATCCTTTAACCGCAAGTAAAAATTTTGCTGTGGTAGCAAAGAAGTTTTAGCAAAACCGGTTTACTTGCCACAGCAATTTTTTTTTGCTATGACAGCATAATATCTATTTACCGCAGCAAAAAAATCTTAGCAAAGCAACTCACTTGGCGGAATTCTTTCAGTGTACCCTTTATCTGCATTTTTGGTATACTCAGACAAAGGGCACTTAAGCCAGAAAAGAGGGTCAACGGAATGAGAGAAAATAAGCTGTAAACTTGTACAAACCTTTATTTGGCATTCTAAAAGCCGTCTCAAAACTCTCGTATAATCTCTTGTCCATGTCAAAAGCCCAGTTCAGACGTAGCCAGTGATTTAGTAGAGTAAAGTAATTTAGTCGAGTGAGTCTGCTGTTCACACACAAGTCGACTTAATTAGTAGAGTTTGCTTATCCAAGTCGAGTCAAAACAATTGTTTACATGGAGCCAGTAGTGTTCCGATTAGCAGCAAGTCCAGCAGCTTTATCATTTAGTGGATTTTTAAAAATAAATATTTTTTTTTACTACTAACCTGAGAAATCACCATTATTTACCTCATTCCTCTAATGAGAAGTAATATTTCTCTACCTAAGTAAATAATGATAATTAAAAAATACTTACCTAGGTAAATAATGAAAGATTTTCTATGTGACATTTAGAAATTAGTGTCATTTTATCAGCTTGACAACTGAACTCCCAGGCTACTTGATATTTTGAAGTATTTGAAAAAAGCGAGAAATTACTAAAATATGGCAATATTTCAATGCTAGTAGTAAAAAAAATTCTATATACACTTCGGTTGAGAAGGCCATTATTGTAATAATGGCTCACTCAACCTAGGTGTATAATATACTATTTGCCCTCCGTATGTCGGAGGAGTCATTTAATATTGTGCTAGACAAGATCAAATTATCTATTCAAAGGAGTGATACTATAATGAGGGATGCTATTCCAGCCGCCACAAAGTTGCAGGCAGTATTATATTTTCTAGCATTTCTATAGAATATCAAATTTTAAGGTGGTATCTTCCGACCACCTTGCCATTAATATTATACAATAATCAGTACTTCTATATTTTATTGTTTGAACACCACGCCACGAAAAACAAAATCTTCAATACCTATACTTGTTTAGCTTTTCACTACTAATCAATTTGTTGCCTGTCCAGACATGTTTAGTTGGCATGCTAGTAGGTTGTCCTATGTGGTGGGGGCTGCGCTACTCGCACAGAAAAATAGAATAAAGTTCTATTTACTAAACTCGACCGCTGACTCGACTATAGGCCAGTAAACTCGACTAAAATGAAGGTGTTCAGACTGATCAAGTACTTCATTACTCGACTAAACTACTGGCTATGTCTCAACCGGGCTTTAATATATTCAAAGCCAAAGGTCACAAAAAAAAATTTTTTCACAAATATCTCACTTATTATGGTTTCAATGATATTTGCATATATTATGAAAATTGTAGATATAAAATTCTCTACAAATTTTGTTCCAAACATTTTTTATATGTTTAACCATTTTTGAGATAGAGCGCAGAGAGCTCACAGCGCTCAGAATACATGGCATAACGCAGGGTCAACTGTGAGCCCCGGTAAATAATACGTCGTATAAAGTTCATTAATTACTAAAAAAATAAATAATTTGTATCTTGTTGGCAATATACAGGGTGTAACTAAACTGATGGTCAAAAATGAAACCACGTATTCTTGGAGTCAAAATAAGGGCACTTCTTCATATATTTTTTTCTCCTACGGGCCATAGTTTTTTTTATACAGAGCGTAGAAATTTAGAGAAAAATACACATATTTCTTAGTATCTCTAGAAGTATACGAGATATTTTCTTCAAACTTGGCGTTGTCACATGAGCGGATGAGTTGTCAAATTTAAGGTTAATATCAAGCTTGTGAGGCCCCCAGTTGCGGAGATACAGGGTGTTATTAAAATTAATTAATTCAGAAAAATATGAATACCCTGTATAATCGCATTTTTTAAATTTGTTTTGAATGGTAAATTCAATGGTTAACAAAAAGTATCTCTTAGTATTTTTTCATATTCTCAGCCGTTTTTTAATTATTTTCAAAGAACCGCAATGCTGCAATAAAAAAGTCATTTTAAGAATAAATCTAACAATCTGTGGATGTCATTAAACTTGGCATTATTTGAATCATTTGGCTGCCAACTTTGCACACTAGTATCAATATTTTGAAAAATTATATTTTCATGTGAAGAATTGACTGATATGCACTTTTGCTATGGACTTGCGAATGGCAATAATAAACATGCGGAAATGCATAGTTGCGTGTATTGAAAGAGATGGCGGTCATTTCGAACATTTAATAATTTAATTTTCTAATAGCAATACGTTTCTTTTATTATTGTTTTTGCTTTTGTATTTTGTTAAATAAAGTTTAATTGAAATCCACAGATTGCTAGATTTATTCTTAAAGTGACTATTGTTCATTGCAGCGTTGCCGTTCTTTAAAAATAATTAAGAAACGGCTGTGAATATGAAAAAATACTAAGAGATACTTTTTGTTAACCATTCTATTTGCCACTCGAAACAAATTTAAAAAATGCGATTATACAGGGTATTCATATTTTTCTGAACTAATTAATTTTACTAACACTCTGTATCTCCGCAACTGGGAGCCTCAGAAGCTTCATGTCAACCTTAAGTTTGATGGCTCTTCTGCTCATGTGACACGCCAAGTTTGAAGAAAATATCTCGTATACTTCTAGAAATACTAAGAAATATGTGTATTTTTCTCCAAACTTCTACGCTCTGTATAAAAAAACTATGGCCCTTAGGAGAAAAAAATATATGAAGAAGTGCCCTTATTTTGACTCTACTTTGACCATCAGTTATAGTTACACCCTGTATAATGCTCCAAAATCTAAGGACTGATCATCATCACTACACGCAATTCGTCAAGTCAACAAAGCTTAATAAACCTGTTCAGTTATCCAATATTCCACCAACAAGTGCAGCAGCCCATCAACATTGATCAACCGTGTATACTATCAAATTCAAACTTGGTTAAGGAATGATTTAAAACCCCATAGTGGAGTCAACCAGGAAAATAACTTCGAACAAATTCCGGGAGTTTTAGATTTTGTTGGAATGTGTTCATTTTGATGCCTTAAAACAAAATCCGAAGAGTCCGCAGCGCAAAATAGTGTGCGATTTTTTTTATTCAACAATAACTGACAAAATATAGGTTTTTGTTAATAACTTATTTAATAAGTGTTTTTATAGAATTTAAGTAAGACCATTCGAAAGAGCAATCAATTTCTCAAAAAAATGTATTTGCATACTTTTTGTAAAATAATTAAGTAATGAATGAGAATTTTTTTAAGATCATACGTTTTCATGCTTCCTCATATTTAAGAGGCAGCCGAACTTGAGAGCGGCGCGTGGAGCGCGAGACAGTTAAACAGTAATAACTTTTTACATACACAACTAATTCATATGCAACAAAGTTTATTGGAAAGTGACACCGTAAAGCAATTAAAAGAATCTTGTAGCATTAATTTCCATGAAGGGATATATGCTTGTCATATTATTGTAAAGTTGCTCTTGATCAAAATTTCATTCATTTTTACAATAATTGACGTTACATGGTCAATTTGTAATATTTTTGAGCAATATTACAGAAAGTTTATACTAAATGTATGTACTTTTGAAAGAGCAATATAAGATTACGATATAAAACCTCGTTTGTTTGTTTTTTCACTTTGAAGATAGAGATTTTTCAGCCTTCATACAATAATACGAATTCTCTAATAAATATAAATAAATATAATAATTTCCGCTTTCTTTGTCGTAAATACTTCATACATGTTTGTATACTACTATAGTCCTCATTTTCGATCCACTGAGAACATGCGTTTGTATGTGTGGGTGTGTATGTATGTGCGTGTGTTCGTGAGGCATGTTAGTTGGCAGGTAGTCGGCAGATGTCATTCTGTTCCCTTGGAGCACAGCTTGTATTGGCGTGGGGACGAATGGCACAGCCTATATATATATATATATATATATCCCCCGAAAATCCAAGCTATATACAGGGTGTCACGAAAAATCGCTGGAAATTATTTTTAAGTTTGTAGGGCGGCCGCTAGGGGGCATATTCGCATTTTAAAAATGAGTTTTCTCAAAAAAATAACTAATAAATATTTTAATTTATTGCAGTCTTCAGCAAATTCTGAACAATTTTCATTAAGGATTTTTTGCGCTTGCTCTTCAAATGAGATTATGATGACTATGAAGAAAATTCGATTATTCTTGCATTCAACTTCATTTTTACTAGGCGTCATTTTGTTTTTCATTTTTTTTTTTACTTCATATTCATAATCGGCATCTCAAAAAACATAAAAGTGTACATTTTCATTGAAAAATAATGATTCTACAATTAATTGTAGACGATTTTTGAGAAATTTCGGTGAAAAATTGATTTTTTCAGTTTTTTTAAAAGCGCACTTTTTCAACCTGCGGACTTTTAAATAAAAGTATGTTTGAAGGTGTTTCAAAAGGTTTTATTCAAATCCATGACTTCCCTAATTAATTCCTAATTAACACCATTTTTTTGTCTACGTTGACTCCACTACCAGGAATGGGGATGGGTGATGCAAAATGAACTCCTGGAACCAAAAACGACAAAAAATTACCACCAAAATTTCTAGAGAATTGTATGCTCTATAATTTTCATAATAGATGCAAATATTATTGAAACCATATAAGAAGTGAGATATTTGAGACAACTTTTAGAATGCCAAAACAAAGGTTTATACAAAGCTTTATAGCTTATTGCCTCTCATTCCGAGGTGAAACCCATAATGTGACTGGACTACAAGCGTTATTACACTTCAAACATCTTAAGAAAATGTTGTATTCACATCATAAGCACCAGTATTTGCATAAAGTCCTTTTGCGTTGACTGACATATTTACAAGACTTCTCACGGCTATGGCTTCATGTCCTGGAAAACAGATGGCGCTGATAGCTAACAATATATTTTGTATTGTATTTTGTGTCCGGAAAGCGCATGGTGAGCCAAAAAAGTGTCAAACTTGACAACCGTGAGCAGTCTGTATTAATACGTCAGTCAATGCTTTTTGCGTATTTCTGCACACACATTTGTATCGAGAATGCAATGCGGCAATGCGACGCCTACCGCGATCCATATTTTGAACTTTTCCACTTTTTTATTGTTTTTTCTAAGCAACAAAATAGCCTGACAGTGGTTATTTTGACATGATTGTTTAGTTTACTGACTGGTCGGCCACTAGACACTGTCGGCGTTGGCTGCCAGTGACTAGCATCTGATGCGCCAGTAATTCAATTATTACAGATTACTTATACAGGGTGTTTCATTAATATGGTAAAAAAATGAAACTGGGAGTAGAGGGGAGCAAAATATGACGATTGAGCGCAACATCGCTTATACAAATGTTGATGGTTAAAAAGATACAGGGTGTTCAAAGTTAAAATTTTATTTACAAATTTCTTAATAACTTCGACAGTTTTTATGATATCGGCTTAAAAATTGGTACATTATGGTTTTTTTGGAAGGCAAACAAGCATATTTTCTCAGTTTTAATGTAGTCCCTAGAGGGCGCCTCTCACTCCCTTAGAATTATTTAAAAGTATGCACAACTTTTTTTAAGGGAGTAAGTGGCGCCCTCTAGGGACTACATTAAAACTGATAAAATATTCTTGTTTGCCGTCCTAAAAAACCCCAATGTACCAATTTTTAAGCCGATATCATAAAAACTGTCGTAGTTATTAAGAAATTTGCAACTAAAATTTTAACTTTGAACGCCCTGTGTCTTTTTAACCATCAACATTTGTAAAGCGATGTTGCGCTCAATCGTCATATTTTGGTCCCCTCTACTCCCAGTTTCATTTTTTTACCATATTAATGAAACACCCTATATAGTACGGCAAGTTCAGGCAGTGCCGGATAGATGGCGATGGCATGGAAAGTAGGAGGATTGTGGCATAGAAAGTAGAAGGATTGTTTTTGTGAATAGTTATTTAACCACAGACCACAGCTAATTAATATCAGTAAAGTTATTTCAAAGTATTCTTAAAAAAGTAGTCTCAATTCGTTTTAGTCCTACGTTACAGTTTCGCTGATGTGAACTAACTGCGGTTGAATAACTATTCCCAGCAGGTGGTGGCAGTAGCATGCGTTAGGAAGGAACTGTAGCGCTCTATAGCGAATGTGGCGACTAGGTAAGTAGTAAATAAGTAAGTTTATTTAGTTTCAGAAGACATTACAATAAATTACAATGTAATGTATGAAACGGGTCACACTTTAAAAAGGAAGACAGTACAAAATAAAGATGCCTTAGACATCCCATTATGATACGAACACATTAAGTACATACCTAGCTATTAAAAATTCAAAATATAAAAATTCAAAAATTTAAAAACTCATCCACAGAATATGGTTCTACACTACACAAGTGTTTGATCACCCCCCTCCTGAACTGCGGAGCACTGATGTTGTGCTTGATATTTGCAGGCAGACTGTTAAAAAAACCTCACCGCAGCATAATATGGGCCATGTTCGGTGATACTAAGGTGGTGCTGAGGCACAACAAAATTTGTTTTATGCCTAGTAGCATACCCATGTGAACAGAGGGAAGACTGAAACTGAGACCTGTTTGAATGAAGCAACATCAGGCAAGCGAAATTGTAAATGCCAGGAGCGGTGAGAATATTATTATCTCGAAAAAGACCTCTGCATGAATCAGGTACTCCTCTGTCAAAAACAATCCTCAGTACTCTCTTTTGACAGAGAAAGACCTTCCTGATAATACCAAATAAACTGTCCGCAATGTTGACGGATCAAAGGTCTTTGACAGGATTCTTAACTCATAACAAACACGACTCAACGTCTTCTCCACCTCTGCCACATGAGGAGACAATTTGCAATTTGCTTCAAGCGTAACACCAAGCAGCTTTGCATGAGATATTGCAGCGATGCTCCAGCTATCTGATATAGGCACCTGCACTGAAGAGTTATGAGTCCTAAATACAATGCAGCTGGATTTGGACTCATTAAGTACAAGTTGAGTATTGGAAAACCAAACCTTTGCTATCTTCAGTTTGTTATTAACAAGTGAATTAACATCCTGTATTTCTTGCCTGGTAAAGATGATAGTCATACCATCGGCATAGTTTATAATTTGAGTGTTTTGATCTCTAATCACGGAGGCAAGTTCATTCAGGTAAATTATGAAGAGGAGTGGTCCTAGAACACTTCCCTGGGGGACTCCACATTCTAGTCTCAACATATCAGATTCAAAATACTGGTTATTTGCCAATAAATGTACCTGTTGAGACCTGTTCCACAAGTAGGAACAAAACCAATCATAGCTGTCCCCCCTAAATCCAATGTGATTCAGTCTACCTAATAGACACGAGTGGTTAAGGCTGTCGAAAGCCTTGGACAAATAGAGCATGACTCCACAGGCAATGTCGCATCTATTAAAGGCGTCCAACACTCCCTGTAATTGTAAAAAAAAGCTGTGGTTGTGCTTTTTTTGAGAAATCCATGCTGGAACCTGTCAAAGAAGTTGAACTTGTCGAGAAAAGAAACAACCCTGTTGTATAGTAGTCTCTCCAGCACTTTCCTCAAGAGGGACTGAAAGTGCCTTGATAGTTCTCCCCAATAGACGAGCAGAATCACCATCGAAACCATACTCAAATTTTTGGAGGAAAATTTACTCACAACATCGCAAATCTCCTGCCTGGAGGTAGCATGTATAAGGAAAGAGTCCCCTTTAGTGGAATCTGAGGGAGAGTTATCCTTAATTAATCAAAGTAGGTATTGAATTAACAAAGAAATTATTAAAGTCGTTAGCCTCCCCTAAAAGATTGTTGGTCTCTGCTAACTTATTATTCTTTGTTTTGCCCGTTGTTGAGTTAACAAGATTCCACATGCATTTGGATCTGCATTTATCTCTCCAATTTATCCAACTTCGCAATAATACAATTGTTTGCATTCACTATAAAATATTTATACATATACCACAATGAGTAACTTAATTAGTTGCTATTAGATTCTAACCTCGTTATGGGTCGCGGAATTTTGTTCGAAAACATCTGTTCGAAAAAACATATGTTCGAAAAACATCTGTTCGAAAAATATGTGTTCGAAAAAATATTTATTCGAAAAACATCTTGTGGCCTACCTTTTCCTTTTCGGAGGCACACCAAGATGAGCCTCGGCTAACTTAGGGAGACTGAGGCCGTGGGTCTTTTACTGTTAAGAAACTATCTAGTGGGGATAACGGGCGCCAACTTAGTTTTATTTTATTTTGTTCTTAGAGAAATAGAATTTTAGTTGCAAACCTATAATAAACTAAGTAAACTTATAAAAGTTTGTCTTTTGCCTTTTTCCCTAAGTATTCTGCAAAATAAGTGTTGTTACACCAGATAATTCCTTAACGAATAAGAGTAATAATTTTGAATAAAAAAAGAATTAATTAAATATATAAAAAAAATTGTATAATGTAAACTGTGTTAGTATAATGTTAATTTGATGAGATATACAATTAATTAAATATTTATATGAACTAACTACTAAAAGTAAAAAAAAAATGACAAATAATGTAGGCATGTATAAACGAAATCTATGTCGTGATGCAGGTACTTAGTTATGGGTTTCATAAATACACAAAAAAAACAATTTGACTACCAACTGATAAAAAATTACAATAAATCCACACAAATTAGCGATCCGGGTAGATCTTTAGCTATCTCCCTTAGGTATCAAACACAAGTTAAAACGTAAAGATGTTATACAATTTGTTCTATCTGGACTTAAAAAAAAGGCATAAAAATATAATAAGGGGCGGCCGAAAATTTAATTAAACGTTAGAAGTTAGAAAATAATAACTCAATAAATGCGCATTTACTGGTGTTACCCAATATTGACGTACGTAATTTGGGATTATTTTCATACGAAGGGTGCAATTTGCCCTTTTGTTTAATCACTATCAAATATGTTCCCTTATTACCTTTACAGTTAAAAAAATAATGAAAATTACCTCAAAGAAAATAAGTAATAATTTTTAGTAAACCTGTTTGTAGATTTCTTGGAGCTGGATGTTGCATGGGAAGGTGTCTCTGCGGTGGAAATAGAACATGGCAACAACTAGCCACAAGAACAGCGCCTATTCTTCACGGCAACAGGAACAACGACGGACGATTTGTGCAGGACAGGACTTTACTCGACGTCGGGACCATTACGTAACGACATGTCTTGACACAACCTTCGAATTTCCCCTGAAGGGTTTTCCTTCCCGGAACAAAATTGAGGCCCATTTAATAAAAGAAAATGGACTTAACAACGGTTCTTGGTACTCAAAATGGCTACTCTTACCTTTGATAGCAGGCGGCCTCGTTGTGAGAGTCACAAAAAAAAAATAGAGAAACTCGGGAATAACCGTATTTTTCACTTAGCAACTATATACTTCGTTCTATCTAACAAATATCCTGACTAGGATGGTCGAAACGAAATATTTGAACTACTAGATTGCTGTGAACGGGAATATGAATTTCACGATGTGCTCTTTGGAGTTTTCGACGGAAGAATGGCCGAAACGAAGCGGCTGCACGAGGAACTGGCAGTTTTTTGTGTTGAGGCGAGGCGCGAATTGAACCTTTTAAAAATTGGGCAGGAAATAACATATTTTTGGAATAAAGTATTGTCGATATAACAAAAGACATTACACTCTGTTCAAAAAAACATTTGTTCGAAAAACATCTGTTTGAAAAACATCTGCTCGAAAAAACATTTGTTCGAAAAACCGAGAATATATATGTTTAATTTAATAAGATAGGTATACTTCCTTATCCTATGCCAACTAGGAAAACAGAAAAACATCTCGCAAAAGAGTAAGAGAATACTATAGTAATTACACGTAATAATAATATTTCTCACCCTCACAATACTCCAATGATGTTACATATCTTTGAAAAGTAGGGATCCTTTCCGACAATGTGAAAGCCTGGCCGTAAGAACGCGGTCTGGCAGCACAATATGTACTGCAACACTGCTTGAATAAGAGGCATCTCGATTTGTAGCTTCTTTGGAATCCCTCAGAGGAGTAGGTTTGGCCGCAAGTGAGAGTCACAGTTTTTTGAAACATGAAATATACAGGGTGTCTAAAAAACATTTTTTTAGACACCCTGTATATTTGGACCGCAAGTTAGAGTCGCCGTTTTTTGAGACACCCTGTATATTTTGCGCAAAATATACAGGGTGTCTACTCCTCTGACCGATTCCAAAGAAGCTACAAATCAAGATGCCTCTTATTCAAGCAGTGTCACAGTACCTACCTACATGTGCTGCCAGACCGCGTTATTACGGCCAGGCTTTCACATTGTCGGAAAGGATCCCAACTTGTTAAAGATAGGTTACATTATAGTCTTCTCTTACCCTTTTGTGAGATGTCACCTTAAATATAATGCTTTTAATAAGGTAATATTGGAGAGAGGTGCTTTAAGGAATTGTTCCTTGCATCTAATGAAATGAAACAAATGTTTTTTTCGAATAAATGTTTTTCGAACAGATGTTTTTCAAATAAATGTATTTCGAACAGATGTTTTTCGAACAAGGGTTTTTCGAACAGTTGTTTTTCGAACAAATGTTTTTTCGAATAAATGTTTTTCGAACACATGTCTTTCGAACAGATGTTTTTCGAACAGATGTTTTTTCGAACAGATGTTTTTCGAACAAATTTCCACGACCCCCTCGTTATAATATTTATTTTATCAACTAATCTATCACTGCTCGGCCATATTCTATCTTAATAGGTGAAATTGGTCCAGTAGTCGACAAGTTCACTTTCTGATCTCTAGTTGTTTCGCACTGACTTTTTGATGAGTGGTGGCCGATTTTATCTGTTCCTTGTTTTACCTAAAAATACAAGGATTATAAACGTATTTGCAAAGGAATGGTTTTTCTACATTCGAACTAAATAAATAATAACAGGATTTAACTTACTTACCAATTTCACGGGTTGGAACTTGTTGGTGATAAATTTGAAGCAGTCCTGGTGGTTCTTGTTCAGATATATGCACTAGTACCGGCCACATACTATTTTAGATCAATCATGTCTGGCTGTCCTTGATTCTGGTCGGCTAGCAGACTGCCAGTCTCCTGCTGCGGAAGTCTGTGATGCACATTCTCATTCCACGCAAGACATCGTCAACGTATAAGTCAAAATATTATATGCAATTTTCTGCCCTTAGTAAATTATATATTATTACTGTTGTTGTGGCCATCCAGAGGGTCGGCATTATTTTCTGATTAAGTTTTGAGCACCGCTAGTTTTTCTTTTGCCCTGCAATCAATTTTTGATTGGTCCGTTCCGGTTACATGACACACCAACGTCATTGCCCCATTCATGGTATCATTTTTCCAGGTTCGGTTGGCCAAGTGTATGAGAGTTTTTGAAAGTTGTCGAAATTGTGGCTTTATATTTTGCAGGATTTTTATTCAAAAATTGGTTAAGTATTGTGTAACTTGCAGTTTAGTTTATCTAGTTTGGTTTGCGTACATGAATAACAACTTTTCTTGGCAACAAATTTGGATGCCCAATTTAGGCACCCCCTAAACTCACTGCAAACTTTGCATTTTCGAAAGGCAGGAGCGTGCCTTGAAATTTTCAGAATATTATAACATATAAGGTGTCCCGAAATTAGCGTGCCATAGTTTACCAGCGCGTTCTGCGACCCAAAAAAATGAAAAAAGTTCCTATAAACATGGCCTCAAAAAGGCCCTCTAAGGGGGCTATAGCCTCCGAAATGGACACTTTGGCAAACGGTTTTTTCTATATATTTCCTGAACGAATAAATACAAAATTCTGAAATTTGGTATGTGATATTATTGTGAAATTTGACATTTACTGAGCTAGAGATAGTTTGAAATCTTAGGTCACCAAAATGAGGGGAGGGTCGAGTTTGGACGTCTTGTCGGTGTACGAGTTTCTGCAATTTCGGTGAATGCTCCTGTCGATGTTGTTTCTCCCATAGCTCGAGTTGGCCCATGGTTGGGGGAGCTCTACCGAGGAACAAGCTAGAATTTGCTAGAACTGTGGTGTCGCTGGCCATATGCATGCTCAGTGCCCTTCACCTGTAAGGAGGTTATGTTTTTTTTTATGGTAGGCCGATGTAACAAATTGTACCTGTCCTAGGTGTGCGAGAAACAGGCAACCGAGTCTCTAAATGGTGGAGGTAGGGACTCGAGTACTGACACCGCAGCAAACCATGAACTTATCGCCAGGATTCGTCCTATTGTTAATTATATCCAGTGCAGTTCTGTAAGAGTGCTAATGATCGTGTGTTCGAGGTTTTAGGTTCAGTTAGGGTTGCATTTACCTTGGAAGATAGGGTCCGTGTTCTTGATGCTGTTGTGGCAGTTGATACCGCAGAGCTTGATTTTTGGATGGAATTTTTGCTGGCTACGGGTATATTCCCGGCTATTAGGAATGAAGTCGGTTGCCATGCCGACCATCAATTCGGTGGTGGCCCGGGATGGTTTGTCGAAGGACAAAAGTGATTGTCTTGCTGCTCTTAAAGCTCAGTATTTTGCACTTGTGGGAGAAAAGCTTGGTAATACTCCTAGGGTCGAGCATAAAATCATTATAACCATTGCAGATCCAATTAAGCAAGGAGTGTATAAGGTTTCCCCCGCCATCCAGACTTTGATCGATAAATCAAGAATGTGTTAGAGAATGATATTATACAGCTGTCTAAGTCATGTTGATTTTCTCCCATGGTTATGGTTTATTATTATTATTATATCGATTTAGCCAAAAGGCATTCGCACTCCCTCTCTGGGGAACATTCACTCAGATCCCGGGTATCCATAATACCATAAGGATCTGGCTCGGACGAGACCCTTGCCATGTTATCGGGCCTTAGGTGACATTGATGTTGTTGGACGTTCCTGCACTCCCCATGAATTTCCTGACGGTTCGGGCTGTCGCAAGTAGTACCGCTTTCTGCATGGACCTGTAAAGATTATCAGTTAGACCCAGCTCTTTGATGTTTCTCAGCAAACTTTTTGGTATGACACCAGTTGTTGACACGATGATTGGAATCGTCTGAACGTTGTCCATTTCCCATTGCCTTCTAATTCGTTCTTCTAAGTCTCTGTACTTCGCGATCTTCTCGACTTGCTTCACACGCAGGTTGTTGTTGTTCGGGATAGCCACATCAATCAGAGTTGTCTTCCTAGAAATTTTATCAACTATTATAAGGTCCGGTCTGTTATGGGCAACTCGTTGATCTGTTGAGCTGTAATATGGGATCCTCTCTGCCTGCACAAGCAGAAGTTTTTCCGCCAGTTCCTGGTGCAAGATCTTGGCAACCGAATCGTGTCGTTCCTTATATTCCGTTGATGCGAACATCTGACATCCTCCTGTTATGTGCTGGATTGTTTCTGAAGTTGGGCACCCGTATCTGCATCTGTCATCCACTACCGATGCATCTCCTACAATGAATTTTAGGTAGTTGCGAGTTGGTATAACCTGATCTTGTATGGCCAATAGGAAGCCTTCCGTCTCGGGGAACATTCGTCCCGAGGTCAGCCAATAGTTCGACGCTAACTTGTCGACATGTTCCTGGTTAACCTCATTAGGATGCCTCCCGTGCAGCGGCTTCCCCAACCACCTCTGTAGTTTATCGTTGTCGGTTCGGTGGTGATTTTGACGCTCGTGTTCCGTCAGACGTAGCGGTGTTGAGACGTCTGCTCCGCATATAGCCCTATGTAGTGTGGAGCTGTTGGCCTGCCTGTAGAAATAATTACGCAGATTTAATATTTGTTGGTCCAATTGCTTGCTGAGATCTGCCAATCCTCTTCCTCCTAGTTGACGTGGCAGAGTTGTTCTTTCTACGGCGCTACGGGGATGATGTTTTTGAGCTTTTGTCAGTAGTGTCCTAACTTTTCGTTGCAGGTTGTTGATGTCCGTGTTGGTCCAATTCACTATTCCGAACGAATAGCTGAGTACAGAGCACGCATACATTCCTGCTGTTAAGATCAGTTCGCACTACTTGTCTTACTCTCTTGATGAATTCATTCGTTAAATCGATCTTCATTGTTCGATGGTCTATCCTTTGAGCTTGTTTCATCCCGAGATACTTGTATGTATCTCCCATGCTCATTGCTTTGATCTCCTGGCCATCCTGCATCTCGTGTGCGCCCTGTTCGAGCCTTCCCCGGACGATGTTAAGGGTGCGGCACTTGTCCAGTCCAAACTGCATTCCGATGTCCCTGGAGAACTCCTCTACAATTTTAAGCATTTGCGTTAGTTGGTTTTTGGTTGCGGCGATCAGTTTTAAATCATCCATATATAATAGGTGATTCAACTTGATCGCTTCTGCGTTGTTGCTTTTGATAGCGAAGCCATATTTTGTAGAGTTCAACCGATGTGATAGAGGGTTCATCGCCATGCAGAACCACAGTGGACTGAGTGAATTTCCTTGGAAAATCCCTCTTCGGATGTTGATTGTGTCGGTCTCGATGTTGCTGCTTGCGGTTCTGAGTTGTATCTTAGTGCGCCAGGTTGTCATAACGTGTTCTAAAAAGGAAACTGTATGATGATCTATTTTATACAGCTTTAAGATACCTGTTAGCCAGTCGTGAGGTACGGAATCAAATGCTTTTTTGTAGTCCACATAAGCCATGTAGAGGTTTCGTTGCTTGGAATGAGCCTGGTTGCAGATGACAGAGTCTATGAAGAGTTGCTCTTTGCATCCTATTGCGCCCTTCGCGCAGCCCTTCTGCTGCATTGCCATGATGTTGTTATTATTATTATTATTATCGACTTAGCCAAAAGGCATTCGCACTCCTTCTCTGGGGAACATTCACTCAGATCCCGGGTATCCCGGATACCATAAGGATCTGGCTTGGATGAGACCCTTGCCATGTTATCGGGCCTTAGGTGACATTGATGTTGTTGGACGTTCCTGCACTCCCCATGAATTTCCTGACGGTTCGGGCTGTCGCAAGTAGTACCGCTTTCTGCATGGACCTGTAAAGATTATCAGTTAGACCCAGCTCTTTGATGTTTCTCAGCAAACTTTTTGGTATGACACCAGTTGTTGACACGATGATTGGAATCGTCTGAACGTTGTCCATTTCCCATTGCCTTCTAATTCGTTCTTCTAAGTCTCTGTACTTCGCGATCTTCTCGACTTGCTTCACACGCAGGTTGTTGTTGTTCGGGATGGCCACATCAATCAGAGTTGTCTTCCTAGAAATTTTATCAACTATTATAAGGTCCGGTCTGTTATGGGCAACTCGTTGATCTGTCAGAACTGTACGATCCCAGTACATCTTGTAGTTGCTGTTCTCAAGAACAGGCTCCGGTGTGTAGCTGTAATATGGGATCCTCTCTGCCTGCACAAGCAGAAGTTTTTCCGCCAGTTCCTGGTGCAAGATCTTGGCAACCGAATCGTGTCGTTCCTTATATTCCGTTGATGCGAACATCTGACATCCTCCTGTTATGTGCTGGATTGTTTCTGAAGTTGGGCACCCGTATCTGCATCTGTCATCCACTACCGATGCATCTCCTACAATGAATTTTAGGTAGTTGCGAGTTGGTATAACCTGATCTTGTATGGCCAGTAGGAAGCCTTCCGTCTCGGGGAACATTCGTCCCGAGGTCAGCCAATAGTTCGACGCTAACTTGTCGACATGTTCCTGGTTAACCTCATTAGGATGCCTCCCGTGCAGCTGCTTCCCCCACCACCTCTGTAGTTTATCGTTGTCGGTTCGGTGGTGATTTTGACGCTCGTGTTCCGTCAGACGTAGCGGTGTTGAGACGTCTGCTCCGCATATAGCCCTATGTAGTGTGGAGCTGTTGGCCTGCCTGTAGAAATAATTACGCAGATTTAATATTTGTTGGTCCGATTGCTTGCTGAGATCTGCCAATCCTCTTCCTCCTAGTTGACGTGGCAGAGTTGTTCTTTCTACGGCGCTACGGGGAAGATGTTTATGAGCTTTTGTCAGTAGTGTCCTAACTTTTCGTTGCAGGTTGTCGATGTCCATGTTGGTCCAATTCAAGCTATTCCAAACGAATAGCTGAGTACAGAGCACGCATACGTGTTCAGGGCCTTAAACAGATTCCTGCTGTTAAGATCAGTTCGCACTACTTGTCTTACTCTCTTGATGAATTCATTCGTCATATTCATCATATTATTATCTCGACTTAGCCAAAAGGCATTCGCACTCCCTCTACGGGGAACATTCACTCAGATCCCGGGCATCCCGGATACCAAAAGGATCTGGCTCGGACGAGACCCTTGCCATGTTATCGGGCCTTAGGTGACATTGATGTTGTTGGACGATCCTGCATTCCCCATGAATTTCCTGACGGTTCGGGCTGTCGCAAGTAGTACCGCTTTCTGCATGGACCTGTAAAGACTATCAGTTAGATTCAGCTCCTTGATGTTTCTCAGCAAACTTTTTGGTATAACACCAGTTGTTGACATGATGATTGGAATCGTCTGGACGTTCTCCATTTCCCATTGTATATTATTATTATTATTATTATATCGACTTAGCCAAAAGGCATTCGCACTCCCTCTACGGGGAACATTCACTCAGATCCCGGGTATCCCGGATACCATAAGGATCTGGCTCGGACGAGACCCTTGCCATGTTATCGGGCCTTAGGTGACATTGTTATCGGGCCTTAGGTGACATTGTGACATTATTATTATTATTATTATTATTATTATTATTATTATTATCTCGACTTAGCCAAAAGGCATTCGCACTCCCTCTACGGGGAACATTCACTCAGATCCCGTGTATACCGGATACACAGGGTCTTCGGCTCTCGAGACCATGAAAATTTTTGTCGATTTAAAGTTTTTTTAGTACACTGCGAAAAGTTGGGCATGGAGGCCCATTCCTTTTTTAAAGTCGCCTCACTGACCAAAATTGCCATATTTTGTTTTCTTACGTATTTTCTGTGCGGCCTAAAATAAGCGAGAAAATCGCTTAATAAGAAATAAGAAATGAACAAAAAAAAGAAGACAGCCAATAAGAAAGCGAGCGTAGCGATTTGATTGGTCGGCGTTTCGGAGATCCATGGAGCAGGTGTCATCATAGGCCAGTATAACCAGTGCCGTGTACGGAAATAAGGATTGCGCTTTATTTTACGGATTTTTTTTTGTGTATAGATTTTTGTGTGGTGCTTTCTGTGTAACAAAATTATTGGATTGCTTTGGTTTGAATTATTTCAAAGATTATTTTATTATTTTTTAGAGCATTTAAATAAAATTTGTATATTATTAAGGGCCGCGCGCCGCCTATGACTCGGTCTTGTTTTACAAAGCAAAGTGTTTTTATGCTGTTCCAAGTGAGTTCATTTATACTATACTTACTGAACCGTATTGAATGTTGAATATTTAAAAAATGCCGGATTTATATATTTGTTGAAATCCGGGATTTTAAGCGTCCCGGGACGGCACTTTGAATTCCTGGTTAATCCCGGCCAATCCGGGATGGTTGGGAACCCTAGAGTGGAGAAAGCGGTGGAGAAAATATGGAAACACATTCCACTATAGCACAGAAAACTATAGTCATTTCAGAATCAAGTACACTGTGTTGCAGTTAGATTTATTCCCGGGAATTCTCAAAAATCCCATTCTTCGCAGCCTAAAACTTTTGCATCGTGAACTTCCGCCATCTCCGAGGAGTATTGAAAATTACTTTCAATTAAGTATTTTATTTTTTCTGATTAGAATGACAAACTCAAAATCAGAATATTATTTTTATACTTATTTTTGGGATGCTTTTAATACTTACTTAACTTTTGCTTTATTTTTTAAAAGTTGAAATAGCATTTATGATCGGGTGAGTTTGTGCAGTGCTTTTACTTTAGCTTTTGCTTTTATTTAAGAGTTGGCCAACTTTCAACTTTTCTTTAATTTTTATGAAGAAAACGCAAATGCGCGTGCGCAAAAGCAAACATATGACAAAAATCAAATATAAAACGCCAAAATTCCCTAGTTTCTATGGGTTATGTGGGTCACAGGCACAGAAATCTCTATTTGTGATCTCTGTCTGTGTTCACAGAACATTGATAAGGTTATGTGGATTTTAGATATTATTTTCATTACAAAAATATAGCGAAAATCCAAAATAGTCACATCTCATGCATGTCACGACAGCTGCCAACCGTCCTAGATGGACTTCAATTGCGCTTGCGTAAATTATGCATTTATAGGTCTGTGTGAACGCGTAAGTACTTTATTTCTTTAAAGTAAAATATAAAGCAAAAACTTAAATATAAAGATAAAGTCGCTGCACGAACCAACCTTTATATGTATATTATGTAGGTACCTGCATATAAATATATATTTAAAAGAATGCTTGGCCTTGGTGAAAAATTTTGAGCTATTATCGAAAACCTAATGTTTGGCTTTTGAAGATTTCAGCAGGTGTTAGGCTTGGCCCCTATTCTTTGCGGCAACAACCGCGGTTCCTTCGACGTGGAATAGTATTTCCTTTCAACGGGATCGATGTTTAATTATTTGGGCGATGAATTATAATTTAAAAAACCTTTATTCAGCAACTGCCTGACTTTTACAATATTTTTTATATATATTTTACAATTATTATTATTTCTCTGACATTTTTATACAACAATTCAGGTACAATGTTTGTTGCCTTCTAGTAGACTTGATTTTAGAAAATATTTTAAAGGAATGACCGAACACCATATACCTGTATATTAACATATACCGCTTTTGGCACTATTGCGCACGGCAAGGCACAGGGAACGAAGAGATGAAATTCGCCACCATTTTTAACCCTATTTTGACAGTTTGAATGGTGGCTACCTTATTCCTTGTTTAAATTTTTGTATACAGTATAAATTAAATTGCATTACACTTTTTGAAGGTGCCGGTAAAATCATAAAAGTCACCGTGACATGCTTTTTTGATGAGAGATGCGTTTTTAGTTTTTAATCGCGATTTTTTCTTTTGTACGGTTGATAGCTTTTCGTTCTCATATTTACGAGATCAAAACATGACCTGGTGCAAATGCAAAGAGGCTTTTACATCCAGATTGTGAAATTGCATTCCATAGGTAAGTAAATAGGTATAATTTTTTGCCAAATATTATTTTTGTCTCATCGATATTTTCTGATTTCTTGCTGATTTTTAGGTTTTCAAGAGAAGAAACTAAATTTAGAAAGTGGCTTAGTACTCTAGGTGTCATCGACTATAATATTCACAAGAAGAAGTTCAAGAAATAACTCGGGGAGATGAGGAAAATGGAGACATTGTAATTCTTGATACGACGAAGAGAGCCGCATTTCTGGAGCAAATAGAATTTACCGAAGAAATGCAAACAGCAGCAGCAAGTAAACCTGTTAACTGCGCAGATCACCGCCAGCACAATTATTGAAGCTTATCAAAGAAGAGCATATTAAAAATCACTTCACTTTCATTTTTGAAACAAAGATTAAAGTGGTGTAGAAGTTTTAGTTACCAAGTTTTTTTTGCTTGTATTTTTTAAACAAACAAAAATAAAAAGCTCTAAGGAATAAAACTAGCTGCCTAAAAATTCAGAAACAGGTATAGATATGTTCCTGGAAAATAGGTTATTATTATTAAAAGTATTCAAAGAAATAATTATACCAAGTAATAGTGTATGAAAATGTTAGGTAATTAAAAATATTTTCATATTTTTGCAAGTATTTATAATGTAGCTATTGTATAAAGTGTAATGTACAATAATAATTATATTACTTCTCCTTATGATGATTAAAATATTGTTTTGATTAAGTTGTACAATTTCTCAACCTATTTAACTGCTTCGTTTCCCGAATGCATTAATTTAAAATTAAAACCAACAAAAAAAGTGGACCTATGTTGTACTTTGAACTAAAATAATTTCCATTTTACACAAAACGACAACCAAGACATTACATTATTTATGGAACCCACCCGTATAAATTATTTCAATTTTCCCGCCTCATTTAGGGGTAAAAATGGCCGCCAAATTATTCCCCCGGTCGGACGTCTCTCTTGCGCGGTATAGGTTGCTATAGGTATATGCCGAACACCTAAATTGATGAGACCACCTACATAAAGTACCCAGGTATTATAAAAAAATATATCATTTCTTTTTTAAACCATAAGATTTTTGCTATTTTTTTTTATTTAAGAGATAACAACAATTAAAACAGATCCTTTGAACAGTGACGGAATGTAGGCAGTTTAGGCACCTTGGTGTATATGTGGTTGCCTGGTTCACTCAGAACGAAAGATTCCTGGCTGAAAATAATAGCCATGTTTTTGTCGCACAAACTTCATAGCTGATGTCACAGCACTACTTGTGTTATGTGTGTATCATGTAAGCACAGAAACCCCCCCCCCCATAACCTATAAGTTGCCATTTTATTCATGCACTAGCGCCACTGCAGTTCGCAAACAACAATGAAATTACGACATCATGCTCGGGTCCTTAATGTAAATGTTGGTCCAGTTCCAACAGATTAGTTAACAATCTAATGATTACATTAATTTCATTTTTATGGTTACAAAAACACTTATTCTGAATAAATCAGTTTATTTTCTAATATCTTTTATCTAAAAATGTATACAAGTAACTTGTTCTTAAAATCTAACAAATACATCAGTAAAAAAATATCTAAACTTAAATATGTAAATGTGATTATTGTTTGCGATCGATAGGTATAAATTAAATTAGTCTTCAGTGGCGATTGCTTCAGGTACTGTATGGATTATGGCCTTTCTCCTGGGATCATAACTAAAGTTGTTTTCTTCAAATATTTTGCTCTGGTAGAATGGTTTCAAATCGTGAATATCAAGTTGTTTAGCCTAGAAAAATACATTCACATAAAATATAAACTAAATGCATGATTTACCCAACAAAAGCACATTTTAAATAAACTGGCAAAAAAATAGATGTGGATAGAGATGCAAAATACACCAGTATTTTCAGCAAGAATGAATGAGCACTAATAAAAATAAACCGCATAGATAGGTGTTTCATTACAGCAAGCTTTCAAAAGTTAATAAATAAATATGCTGTAAAATGTTTTTTTCTGAGAATCTCGAGCGCACTCCTAAAATACTCAAGAATATTCCCAAAGTACTCAAAATGCTGAAAATGCTCAAAGATATATATCATGGAATATTGGTGGTTTTGGTTGGGCTTGTATTTTCATCATCAGTTCACAGTGCACTTGTGTCTGCAATTATTGTCAATGTGGCAGGACAGAAATGGGGCATTGAGTGCAGAAGTGCATGCCAACAGAACTTGCCTTAGAGAAAAACAAGCTAAAACTCCATTATTTAACAATATAATGCATAAATATTAATCTATAGGTAATATTAAAGGATCTCCCATTGCATTCTTGGTTGTTTCACTATCCTCAATATCAGTAGATGTGGTGTTTAGCGATCCAAGATATTAATTTATTGAGAGCTGTATTGGCTGGGTAGTCGATCCACTACCCAGCCAATACAGCTCACAATGAAGTAAGAATAAGACTAGATAATACTATAGTAAGAATAAGATGATCGATGAAGCCTAGCATAGCGTGCCGACACCGCTTGCCAACACGGCTGCCTCCCTCTCCAACCACCGCTGACAATGAAGCCGTAAGGTGACGAGCTCTGCTGGTATTTTTTGGACAATTCAACAATGATGTTTGTTTTCTCAATTTAGCGGGCGGTATGCCAAGCATCGTGTTCTGGTAAACGTACTGTGAGTCGTGAAGAGGCATTCGATAATAGGGCATAAGTAGTTGAAGTTGGAGTAGGAGACATAAGGAGGTGACTACTGGTATTCTGGCTGACATTATCTCAAGAGAATAATTATAAACAGTAATGATGAATTTAGCCAAGTAAAAAATTTCTTCGTGAAATTATTTTGATGTTTTTCACTTATGTCTATCTATGATCAGTGACTATATTTTTCTATAGTCACTGCTGCTACTATTAATCTACATGAATAAATCTGATTATTTTATTAAATTGCAGGAACAAAATAAACTTTGCATCAAGCACGACCTTATTTTTAAGCTTCAAAGATGTGTCTGCTTTAAATGTGTTTTTTTAATAAGAAACTATAATTAACATTTTAGTGTTCTCTTTATTACTGAACTACATAAGTAAATAACACTATCAGCTTTATGACATTTTTATTCTACTCAACTTATTTTGAACTTTGTCTATACCTTAAAAGTAGTATCATAATAATTAATATAAATACATTGGACATAGCCACGGGAGATTTTTTTTAACAAACAAAATTTCGATTTTAAAAATATTTCAGTTATAATGGCATAGAGTGATTGAGCATACGTGTCACCCCCCTGGTAACTTTTTAATTATCGATGAGATTAAAGACAAGTTTTATGCACAAATTCTAGATACTTTTCTACGGCCGTGTCAACCTTTTCTAGGGGGTGTTGTTAGCTTATTTTAAAGAAACTTATAGTTTAAATACTTTTTCCTAGCTAAATTCAATTAAATTATTTTATATTTTATAGCAAACATATTTTTGAAGCTAAAATTTTTTTGCTCCATAACATAAATAGATTTAATTTCTGTAATTTAAATAAATAATGTGACTAATTCATGATTATCATTAGTAGATACACGATACAATTAAATATTTCATAAGAAGTCTGTGCGCGAATCTTTGCATCAAGCGCAACCAAATATTTAAGCTTCAAAAACGTGTTTGCTTTAATGTAACTGAAACAATATTTAGTTAAGAAAATGTTATTAAACTGTGAGGTTATTAACAATAAAGAACCTTATATAATCTGTAGTACCTACTCTGGACTTGATTGTCAAAATTGTGGTGCCCAGGCAGATGCGCCAATCCAGAAAATTCAATGTCACCAAATTCCTACAGTATCCCCGTGAGGCCCCGCATTCCAGATTTCAAAGAATTAAAAACTTTCCTTAATCGACGGAGAGGCCCGCATAGGGAATGCGCATCGAAGTCACTACAATTAGCGCAGTAGGTAATAGTTTACTGTGCAGGACGTAGGCAGATAATTCCTTTGTTTGAATTGCCTTTTTATTTTGAATTTTGAAATTATGTTGAAAACTTTTGGAGAAATTGAATTTATTGTGCATTTTAACTAATTAGAAATAATTTCATAACTTTTATGAACTATGAATTAATTTTGGGAATTTATTTTGAACCATTCAGAGTTTTTATTTTATTCAAACTAAAATAATTTTGTAACTTTTATTGGAAATTTGAAAGGGTTTTGGGAAACTATTTAGGGTTGAATTATTTTGTCGTTGAATTCAGAATTTTGTTTTTAATTGAATTATTTTCTGCCAGAAATTTCGAGTAATTTTGAATTACATTCTTATGCAAACTTGTACTGGGTAATTAAGCAAAGTTATACAGAATAATCAATTAATATTATTCAATTTGGGACCCTTTTGCAATTTTTGTACTTTTAATCTGAAGGTTTGTCATTTTATGCCATAGTTAAGTATTTGTGCCATTTTGACATATAGTTTTGTGCCTTATTTTAAATTCTATTGTTTAACAGTGTACCTTTGAAACGTTTTGATTGTGTTACATGAAAAGTGTTCATATTTCAGATATCTTGAGTGTAGCGTTGTGCGAAATCATAGATTTTTAATTATTGCACATATTATTGCACATATCGTCGGTCTCCGCACATAGTGGCGTAACTAGCTTTTTGATAATTTTACAGTAGAGCTAAAAAACTAAAAATAGCATGAAATAATCAGTCATATATCTGGTAAAAGTTTTACTAAATCTAACGAAACTTTTTTCAAAGATGCCGGTGCTTAAACATGACAATATTAAATGACTTGCAGATTTTTCATTTTTGAGAAAAAAATATTTTTTAGCAGTTACGCCACTTTGTGAAATCTGTAAATTTTTTGTCGTTTAGTTATGCCAAATTGAAGGCTATTTAAAGAATATTTATTAATGCAAATTTCGACAAAATAATAGTTATTTATGTACCAAGGCACAGAAGTTCAATAAATGTGGAATTTAGATGCCGAGGCCTTACAGGCCACATTATATTTTTTGAAAATCAGGAAAAAGAAGTTTTATTAGGCAAAATAATTTAAAAAGGGTCACCTATCCATGAGACAACCACGCGCACCGTTGCTTTGCCTCTATATCGCTCTACCTAAATCGTAAATTAATGAAACAAAGAAAATTCCTTTATAACATCTTCGTTTATAAATCATCGATATCTTATTTCCTATTTTAAACTGTCTGTATTTTTCTGTTTCAAGTTCTTTCCACAACACCACATTTGATGTACCGTCGTTCCATTGCACTGATAGGAGTGATAGGTACATCCATTTCATGCAAACGTAAAACAGTTTATGAATATAGCACAAATTTTTCGTCGTGTCAGAATAGTATTGTAAAATGCATAAAATGCGTAAACTTAACTTATTGTTAAAACTTTTTTAGCAAAAGTATCGAATTGGAGTCACAGTACAACACATCTGATATTTCTAGGTTAGGATTTGAGGCCTATTTATTTACTCATGTGTTAACCAGATACCCCAAAAGATGTGTGCGGTTATTTAAAAATTCGCGCATCACGAAGTGGCGTAAATTAAGTTACGCCACATTTTGGAATATAAAAATCTCCATGTACGTTTCTCACAAAGTGGCGTAAAGTATATATATTATGGCTCTGCGTGAGACACACTCTGTAACTTTTAATAGCCAATTTAAGAATTAATTATCCTGACATAAGTACTGGAGATACATTTACACCACTTTGTGAGATGAAAGAGGATGTAAATTATGCATATAACGAGTGTAACTTATATTTTTAATTTTTGTCTGTTACGCCACTACAAGCGGATTCCGACGATATTTTTGAACTTCCTTTTAAACTGTATTCTGCTAACTGAATGTACTGTGTCGTATTTAATTTCAATTAGAGATGGGCAGGCGAATGCACCTGGGAACATATGAATGTTCCCAAATGGGTACATACCCAGGGTGCATAACGGTTTGCACCGGGTACTTATAAAATTTCAAATTTGGCGCCATTATAGTTAGGGTTTTTGCAAAGCATTTTATTTCTCGATAATTTTGTGATTAAAAAGCTGTGACTTAGACTTACAACACAAAGAACTTGCTTTGTAAGAAGACTGTTTTCTGCTTCATGATGTACCTAGAATGTATTTTTATTTTGTTTTTTTTTATTTTTAAATATTTTATTACACGTTATGTAGCAAAGCAAAGAGCAACAATCAACATATTTATTTTTATGAATAAAAGACCAAAACTGCTTAAAACTGTATTTTCATTCTAATTTTCTAGTTAATTCCATTCAAATATCACTTATTTGGTATTGCCAAAAAGGACTTTTCATGACAAATTCAAAACTGCAAAAAAAGCAATGCACCCGGTACATTCAGGGTATATATGAATGTTTCCAAGGAGCAAACGAATGTACCCGGTACAAACCCATCTCTAATTTCAATACACATATGAAACTATCCCAGTGTTTCCGTTATTCACCCTTAGGCCCACACTAAAAGTAAGTAACTTGTGACTCACCCCGTACAATACCGCTCGCCAACTACCACCATACAAGGGGTGAGTACCACAAAATGTTCTGAATATCTTCAGTATTTTGTGTTCATTTGAACACAAACACAGTAGAAATAAAAATTTGTGGCAATCCTACGAAAAAGAGCAGGGGAAATAAGATTCATAAATAAAATAATAAATAAAAAAACTTTTTAAAAACAATGCGCGGAGTGCAGAAACAATCTCGAAGGCACCATCCTCCTCCCGGCTTTAATAAGCCTGCAAGAAGCAGAGGTAAATCGGAGTCCTCGAGTGTGTGCAGTAAAGAGGCTAAGATATTTCCAGGTGGTTCAGGGCCTGATTTCACACCCTTATAACCTTATTTCTGTGTATTTTCTTAATTTAAAATCTACAGTCTGTAACTAATTTTATGTGCAACAATTTGTATTGATTACTTTGTCAAATAATTATTTTGATTTAAACTGCGGAGATTAAGATTTCTTCACTAGCATGTCAGCACTCGTTTAATGTTTACTTTCTCCAAAGAATTTAATTCCAATTCTGTCAATACAAAAGTTTTATAACTGCCTAATTATGCTCCTGTGTTAAAATAAACTTTTGTTGTTGTTTGATTATTAAGTTATAAACATTTATCTAACTCCCTTCCGTTGCCTACCAAAATTCCCTCACCATTAGCGGTACTGTATTGATGGTTGTCTTTAATTAGAAATAAGTGGACACTCAGAAGCAAGACAGAAGTTGCCCTAGTTTGAATTCTGTAGACCACTTTCATCTTAGCACACTATCGAGATTGTTTTGTTATTAGTTATTGTTGTTAGTTATCGTTATCATTATTCTTGTAAGTGGATTTTGTCAGTGTTTAGGTAGGTTTGAGTTAGCTACCGTAAATGGGCGAATTTCGCTTATTAATTTCATGAGCGGTGGCGTGGTACATTACAATCCGCCACAGTTTTCTTCGACGCACGAGATAATCGCAGTAGTCATCTGTAGGGTTTGGAGCCTGACTACGTTACGAGGGTCGCTTCCTTAGTAGTGCCTGCGATGCTTTCACCGGCAGAGTAACAAGTGAGCGAGAACGACATAGCAAATAAAAAAGGACGGACTAATGAATCACATTATTTAAAGGTCGCTGCAAAATAATAAAATCGTCTTGTGAATATTCCGAATCGCCTGCCGATGTAGCGCGGCCAGAGCGCCGCGCAAATCAAATAAGTATAAGTTATAAGTGTACCTATATATATATGTAGAGACAAAAAGTAACAGAGTTGGCCCTCTTTTGTGCATAATACCTACTAATACTTATAATTAGACTGGGGATTTTGTTTACACAGAATGTCTAATTATTTTATAAGGTAAAAATAAAAATTAAAATAAAATAATTACCTAATTAAGATTAAAAAGTAAACAATATAATATTAATATATTAATTACAAGGTGATCAGAATGATTTTCAACATTTGGAAAACCATTTGGCGCTCATAAAATATTATGTTGCAGTTATGTTGCAACAAGAGAACAATATACTATTATTCATACTTTGTGAGGATTAATAAATTTAAAAATTTTTTTCTTTTTAAGGTGGATTTATAAACTCGACGTTTGCGTTGGCGCTCGCCGTTGCCGTTTGCGTCGAAAATTCAATCCCAATATTTTACGTGTAACCGTTTATAAACGCCGTCGAACGTTGCCGTCTGCGCCCGATGCCGTCCGAGATAAACAACTAATTTCATCTTTCACTTTCCGTCGTTCACATTTCTGGACGCAAACTGCGCGAAGGTCACCGTCACCTTCGAGCGCCAACGCAAACGTCGAGTTTATAAATCCACCTTTACTGTTGAAACTTACCCACAAAACCTTTTTTAATTTATTTTTTAATAGTACTTGGGGAATTTTTTTTAAATGTCCTTTTTGACAGAAAGCGAATGTCATGTGGCCACATTTGAGTCGGTAATTTTTCATATTTTTAACCGACTTCAAAAAAGGAGAAGGTTATCAATTCGGTTGTATTTTTTATGTTTGTTACCTCAGAACTCCGATTTGGACAATTCTTTTTTTATTTGAAAGGGTATACCTACAGAATGGTCCCATTTAAATTTGAAGAAAAAATTCCACACCTAAGGGTGGACAAATAGGGGATGAAATTTCATATTGAACCGATTTCGATGGTTCTTTTTTTATTAGAAAGGGAGTAAATTTCATATTGGACCGATTTCGATGATTCGCTTTTTATTAGAAAGAGATTACTTTAGGAGTGGCCCCATTTAAATTTGAAGAAAAAATTCCACCCCTAAGTGTGGACAAATAGGAGATGAAATTTCATATTGAACCGATTTCGACGATTCTTTTTTTATTAGAAAGGGAGTACCTTAGAGGTGGCCCCATTTAAATTTGAAGAAAAAATTCCTCCCCTAAGGGTAGATAAATAGGGGATGAAAGTTCATATTGGACCGATTTGGATGATTCTTATTTTATTAGAAAGGGGTTACCTTAGGGGTGGTCACATTTAAATTTGAAGAGAAAAATTTCAATCCTAAGGGTGGACAAATAGGGGATGGAATTTAATATTGGACCGATTTCGATAATTCTTAATAATTCCCTAAAAAATAAGAAATACAAAAAATTTAACAAAAAAATTAAAACCGACTTCAAAAATTTGCCCGTATGCACAATCCACTAAAAATTTTAAAAATAACAAAGCTTAACACCGACTTCACAAATTTTCCCGTATGCACATTTCAACTAAAATTTTAGAAATATTTTTCTCTTTCTAAATTGAGTATATCTTTGGAGTCGGTGACAGTAAGTTATGATATATGTAGGATTATGATGTATTCATATATAAATAGATTTAAATTCCTTGCCTTGACTGTCTCCAAATCCAAAGATAACTCATAATGGAGACAATACCATATTTATGAGTCCCATCGTGGCCAGGAAGAAAAAGAAGAAGAAACCCAAATAGCTGTAGAAACTGAGGAGAATTCAGAGTACCCACTCCTGCATAGTACATTTGCATTTTTAAATCTACTCGCCATTGCGAAAACATTATCCTATCATCTTTTGTCCTTTTAAAATATTTACTTACGAAGCATAATGCATACCTATATAGGGAACATAATCTGCATTCCCGAATTAAATTTTCTATAGCTAACTTTTATGCAAAAAGCACTTTTCCTCGCGCTATGTTAACGTGAAAACCGCTGCCATGGAATCACTGCTTCAATGGATCTACTATTTTTAAATTAATCCATTATTTAATAGTAAATCCCAATATTGCACACAAATTTTACAATTTACCAATATATCTTCACTTTTTTAGACTTTGATCCCCGCGTATAATTTACTTTGTTTCTACAAAATAATGCCAAAATTTGAATTCGTTTAGGTACCCCAGAAACATAGAAAACGAAATATCACTAGCTATTTTCAAATCCACCACTTTGCACCCCCTCCCAACCACCCCTTTTTATCATAATGTCAAAAATGCTTTTTTGCTTTTATTCTATTGTGAAAAAGTAAATATTATATATAGGGTGTCCCACAATATATGGGCAATCTCCCGGATTTATACATGGGACGTTAAAATAACATGACAAGTTCCTATAAAAAATTTCCCCAGAGGGCCCACCTACGGAGATACAAGGCCCTAAAGGAAGCCATGAAAATCGATTTTTTTAAAATAATTTTAAAATACTTTGTGTAATTTAATTATTTTTTAATACAATGGACAATAGGTAAGACTCCTTAAAAAGTGCCCATAAAAACAATCTTGTCTTATTTGGTTTGCCAGGGACGGACTAGCTGTAGCACAATAAAGTCAATTTTTTTACACCATTTACGATAAAGGCACAAAAATAATCTTTAGATAGTTTGAACCATAAGCAAAAAAGGCACTCTTGGTTGATATCCATAAAATGAACTGTTTACGAGAAACAACAATTTTTTTAATACGATTTTTACTACATTATATTTTGTTCAACATGAGCTCCTTCTAATGTTATGCATTCCCTAGCTCTGCGAATTGAAGATTGTTAAATAATAATAAAAAAAAAACAACCATAGCAACAAAAACAAACAATGTATAAATAAAAGTGGCATTTTTTTAAATAGGCACATAAGGAATGTAAATTTCATCGGAAGGTCTCTTTACGAATGTAATAAAACCAAAAATAGCGTTTTTCTCGAAAACAGTTCATTTTATAGATACCAGCCAGTGTCTTTTTAGTTTAAGGTTCAAGCTATCTGAAAATATTATTTTGTGCCTTTATCGTAAAGGGTGTAAAAAAATGACATTAACTATTGTGCTACAGCTAGTCCGTCCCTGGCAAACCAAATAAGCCAAAATTGTTTTCATGGGACCTTCTTAAGGAGTCTTATCTATTGTCCATCATATTAAAAAATATTTAAAATACACAAATTAATTTAAAAGTTATTTAAAAAAATGATTTTCAGGGGCGCCTTTAGGGGCCCTCTGGGGATTTTTTTTATAGGAACTTGTCATATGTTATTTCAACGTCCCCTGTATAAATCCGAGAGATTTTCACATATTCTAGGACACCCTGCATTTTAATACTCCCTATTTCCACTTCTTTGGGTTGAGCGAATTTTCCCAAAAGCAATCAAAACCTGTGGCGTCACGTAACATTTGAAACTGGAGGGGGACTAACTTTTATGACAGATTTAGTAGTAGCAAAATTAATAATATTATTTTTTAATTAATACTTTATTTAAAATTTAAATGTCGTAGTTAAAAATTGCTCCACAGGCGCCAATTTCTCAAATTTTCAAGGCCAAACAGTTTAAATAAATGAAAATACTCGAGGTACCTATTCTTTTTTTGCAAAAACTATTTCGTAAACCAACTGCTAGTAATTTTAATCTTGGTATTTTTCTTTATTTTTGCTCTTTTATTTTGAAAAAAAAAAAATGTCCAAATTTACAAACAGAATTCTGTCCGTCAACCTAACAAAATAAAAATTTTAAGTTAAAAAATCCTATATAGAAACAAGTTATCTACACAAATTACCGATAGAATTAAAGTGGCTATAGTTTAAATTTATACACCCAAAAGTTTTCTCGTTCTCTCCAGAAACATCCGGGGGGGGGGGGGGGGGCTATGCCTCCCAACGTCCCCGGCGCTACGCCATTGATCAAAACCGTCCTATTGTAGTCAGATTGTAAATTTTTATCTTTAACCCTACTATGTGCAGTAAATCCGGGGACACTCTGTATTTAAAAGACAGCAACATAAATGGCATAAAGTTTCAAATCAGTTTATTGCGATGGCGAGTAGATTTAAACATTCAAAAATATGCGCAGGCGGGCTCCCCAGTAAAACATAAAATGTAACACAATCACAAAAAAATTCACAGAAAATTCCTTATTAGGCCGGGCGACAGGTATTTCAATAAGGAAATAATTAGTGGAAAGCTGGAAGTTGCTTTAATCGCTTCATTTGGACCCAGATATTACTCTCCCAAGTTTTCCCCCTCGAGCGAAGTGGGCGTTGGCCCTTCTGGCCCTAAGAAGTTACCATTTTTCGGTATTTTGCAAATATCTCCCAAACCATCAACTTTATCAACAAAATACCTATTATAAGAAATATTCTACAATAAATTTTCCACACAAAAGTTCTTTACTGTTTGTCTCTAATGTGAACCATTACGATGCTACGACCATTCAAAGTGGAGTCCTTTTTGATTCTTGCGGAAAAGTTATGGAAATCATATGCCATATCAAAGTTTCTACATGTTATAAAAAATATTTGTCAGCATTCCAGGTGCACAAGCTGTTAGCTTCTTACAAGTATAACAGCTGTGGCAAAGTACCTACGATTAGTATTATTAGTGAGTAGTATTGACATAAAATCACTCTTTTCCACACCAGCTGGCGGTAGAGTAAATGGCGTTTTTTTTAAGTGGTGTCCCCAGGAGGCCTAATCCACTGTTAAAATGTCAAAGTTACATCGATTTAATCTAGCAAGCCTATACCTCCCACCGAATCAGCGGCACGTAAGCAAGAAACCGAAAAATGGCAACTTCTTAGGGCCAGAAGGGCCAATGCCGACTTCGCTCGAGGGGGAAAACTTGGGAGAGTAATATCTGGGTCCAAATAAAGCGATTAAAGCAATTTCCAGCTTTCCACTAATTATTTCCTTATTGAGACTTTTTTTTCCGACCTGTCGCCTAGCCTATATAACGTGTTTTATATATCTTGTTTTTATATCATAACAATTTTTTTATTAGCACACTGTATAAAATGTAACACAAAAATAACATAAAAATTATGAAAATTCCCTATAACGTGTTTTATACAGGGTGGGCCAATAGTGGGGGAACGGAATATTGTGGGTTTATTGAGACATATTTTGATAAAGCAATACCGGTACATGGTGGTGGGTATGTTAGGCTACCAAACTAAAATATTTTCATTTGAATCGCAGCACGCATACTGGGTGATTCAAACCAAACTTATGTTTTTTTAAATAGAACACCCTGTATTTTATTGCATATTTGGATTCCCCAGTTAATTTAAGTTGGACTTTATGTACCATACATGGTGTCTAAAACTCACGGTGTAGAAGATACAGGGCATTTCTTGAAAAAGTGGAGGTTGGGGCAAAGTGATATTTTGGCAATATACCAGATCTCAGGAGGCTATGATTTTGTGTGGTAACTAAGCATGAACTGTGCCGATACTAACTAGAAACTCAGCAGCCAAACCCATATGTTTTGCGTGAAATCAATGTCAAAACTTAATTTTTTTTTAATCGCGGCTAACTTGATTTTTTCAAATGGAACCATATAATTTTCTTCAGTTTATTGGACACGTCTTTTTGTCCTCTTTATACTGATAATGGGGTGTGGGTAGCTATCTCCAACTATAATATCTGGAAAAACTTAGTAGCTGCTTCGCTATACTTATATGGTTAAAGCAAGCATGCTTTGAAAAACAAAAGTAAGCCATGGAAATAAAACAATCTGTTACATCTGTTACTGTCAAGAAACAAATAATATTTTTCTCCGGCTTTTCGTTTTGTCGCGTTTTTATCTATTCCAAAGAAAATGAGTACTTTTTCTAAAAGGGAATTAGTAGACATGGTTTTCGTTTTGGGAGAATGCGACAGAAATTGTTTATTGGCGAGCCGAATGTACAAGGTACGTTATCCTGATCGGCGGCAACCAAGAAGAAAAGCTTTTCAAGAACTATTAGATAGATTCGTCAATACTGGATGCGTCAACTATTCAAAAAATACAAGAAAAAAGAGTGTCACCAATGACGATAACGAATTTAGAGTTTTGATGTCAGTTATAGAAAACCCCCACATAAGCACACGCCAACTAGCAGATCAATTAGAAATAGGCAGAACATCTATTCGGCGTATGCTAGTGAAAAACAAATTTCACCCGTTTCATATACAGATGCATCAGGAACTAAAAGAACAAGATTTCTTAAACAGAATAAATTTTTGTTTGTGGATGCAACAAAACTATAACATCTATGAGTCAGTTTTGTTTACTGATGAATGTTCTTTTCATCGTAATGGATTTGTCAACAGACGGAATTTTCATTATTATTCTGATGTAAATCCGTGACAATTCAGAGTGCACTCTCAAAATCGTTGGGTTGTTAATGTTTGGGCTGGCATTTTTGGAACGTCAATGGTTGTAGGTCCTTATTTTTTTGACGGAGCGTTAAATGGTGAAAAATATTATAATTTTTTGAACCAAAATCTATTTCAATTATTGGATGATGTTCCTCTTCAACTAAGACGGGACATGCACTTTCAACAGGATGGTGCACCATCCCATCACGCTCGTCTTGTAACAGAATGGCTCAATGAAGAATTTCCAAATCGTTGGATAGGCAGAGCAGGACCAACTCGTTGGCCACCAAGATCTCCTGACATCACTCCCTGTGATTTTTTCCTATGGGGGCATATAAAGGATATTGTCTACCAAACGCAGCCCACCGATGTCGATGACATGAAAAGGCGTATTAGGGATGCCTTTACAACTGTCACTCCGGACATGCTCGAAAGAGTACGAAATTCGTTTTTCAGCAGAATTCAGATGTGTTTGAATGAGCAAGGTCGCCATTTTGAACATTTATTTTAATTAGGTATCTATCTCACATGTTTATTGTTGATAATTATTATGTAGTTATGAGAATAAAAATTCATTTTAATTTCACATCTTTTAAAATAAAATAACAATGCGTACATTTTCCTTTACAAAGAATTTAAGTTTTAAGTCAGCTTTTCCAGTTATTATAGTTGGAGATAGCTACCCACAACCCTATATCAGTATAAAGAGGACAAAGAGGCGTGTCCAATAAACTGAAGAAAATTATATGGTTCCATTTAAAAAAATCAAGTTAGCCGCGATTAAAAAAAATTTAAGTTTTGACATTGATTTCACGCACAACATATGAGTTTGGCTGCTGAGTTTCTGGTTAGTATCGGCACAGTTCATGCTTAGTTACCACACAAAATCATAGCCTCCTGAGATCTGGTATATTGCCAAAATATGACTTTGCCCCAACCTCCACTTTTTCAAGAAATGCCCTGTATATTCTACACCATGAGTTTTAGGCACCATGTATGGTACATAAAGTCCAACTTAAATTAACTGGGGAATCCAAATATGCAATAAAATACAGGGTGTTCTATTTAAAAAAATATAAGTTTGGTTTGAATCACCCAGTATACGTGCTGCGATTCAAGTGAAAATATTTTAGTTTGGTAGCCTTACATACCCACCACCATGTACTGGTATTGCTTTATCAAAATATGTCTCAATAAACCCACAATATTCCGTTCCCACACTATTGGCCCACCCTGTATATATCTTGTTTTTATATCAAAAAATAAAAATTTAGTGGGGACATAATACATATTTTTGGAACACCCTGTACAGCTATGGAAATGCACCTGATATAAACCTTTCAAGAAACCTTTATTTGCTAATTTTTATTATGTAAACTGTCATAGCAACTAAACTAAAACCGACATAGAAAATTCAAGGTAAATGAAATATGACAAAATTTTTAACATTTTTGTTTGCCCAACGTTGTATAATAGTTATTTATGTACCAAGTCAGTAAAGTGATTCTCTATCGAACGAGTCTGAGATAATGAGCTGAGTGAGCGAAGCGAATGACGCGAGTAATAACAGGCGAGTTCGATAAAGACACTTTACTAACATGGTGCATACAAAATTTTATCGTCGACCGTAAAAAAATAAAATTAAAAACTGGAAATAGATATGTGTTATTTAACACAGTTTTCACACCATTCCATGAATATTTCATATCGGCGGTTGTAGGTATTTGTCCACTGATTTTTGTGGCAGAATTGCCAATGTAGTCTCCAATGCCTTTTTTGGATTTCAAGCGGCATGCACTGATATATACTGTCTTCTTCCATTATTTTTACGATGAAAAACTTTCCAACTAAACCGTGCGGCGACGCGTCGTGACCGCGGCTGTCACCGTCGAACGATTTTCGTCTATTGTCAAAGGCGGTCATGGCTAAGTTGATAAAGTATAAAATTTAAGTTCATAAATCAAGCATTTTTACTTTAGCTGCCGCAAATGCGGCAAGTAGAGTTCTTGATTTCACTGTAAAATAAAGCCTTTGTTTACTTTCAGAAATCTGTATGGTAATAATGTATAGTTTTACAGACGGTCGGCGTTAAAATAATTTTTTCTAGTGACAAAATAATAGAAATAAAGAAATCTGTTTTAAATTTGGGCACACCCTGTACACACAGGTAAATTATAAATTTAAAGTAAAATATTCAGCAAATATTACTTAAGTGAATTTTTACTCTATTTAATTATCATTTGTATTTACTCTCGCACACTTATCGCAATTCTCAGTCCACACCTTCAATGTTGTCTCCTCCTTAGTGGGAAATTTATGGAAACATATATGTCTGGACATTTATGCTTTGAATTATTACAGCACTCGTAACAACACTTATTGACATTATGATTTTAAATACCTATACCTGTGCCTATACACCACTCCACACTTGACAATCGTCGAATCTTCTTTACTTTTGGATCACAATAAATTGATTAGGAATAAAATATTTGCTCTGCGCAACCGCAAAACATAAGTATGGAGACGATCAGCTGATTATGGAATTTCAGTCGGCAGAGCTGCATTTAATGATACTAAAAATCCAATATTTACTCTAACTATAATATATCTAAAAGGGTTTTCTCCAATTTATCAAAATACTTAACCTTTTTTATAGTACTTAGAAAGTTAAAAGTTTGAGGTTTTAGAAAAATATGGTAGATTTATTTGTTTCTTTCTAGAATTCTTCAAATATAATATAGGGCGGCCGCAAGCCAGGTGCTGCTGTTACATCTAAATTACCAATAAGATTACCCTCGTACGTTCAAATGTGGCGTCCTCTATCGCACAATAGATTTACTTTAACACTGTCGGTGGGGTGTGGTCGTGAACAATGAATTGTGATGAATAATACTGAAATCTTACTTTTGGATACCATCGACAGGTGGAGACACTCTTTTGGTATCTAATTCTGCGTCGAAAGTTTAACACGGCGAGTACGGGACTATTTACTCGTTCGGCTATGATTTTGTTTTGTTTCTTGTGTTGCATGGACACCCGCACAAAAAAATCTAGGGGGGAGCAAAAATCAAATTCAAACTTTAGTATTTCTGTTTATTCAAACACGATTTAATTTTCTAAAAATAAAAATTTATCGTTAGAAAAACAATGCCTGGTTCATACAGCTTTTTTATCTTTCAATTTAACTTTATTTTTAAGAAATAACCAACGGCTTTTGTCCCTTGATTTGAACTGACATTTAATATTTCTGACCAACTGACATTTAATTTTCTTAAAGATAAGGTAAAACTAAAACATAAAGAAACTCTATGAACCAGGCTTAATATTAAAATAACATCATTCCTTAGCGAAACAACAAGAATAAATATTTCTCCGAATCTATGATTAAATATTGGATATACTCTTTGGCATATTAACACAAAACAAACATCAATTATCACCAATGTTACCAAAGTCTAGTCTACATAGACATATTATCATGTACGTATACTCAAATTATTTTAAGAAGTCCTTACTGAGACTGTCAATTGGTAATTTCGATATCCTAAGTTGGCATCATGCAGCAAGAAATGCAACCGGGTCATAAGTTCAGGTCAGTAACGAGCCCATTTGCACTAATAACATGAAAAGTTACAAGAACAAGAACAACACAGATAACGGTAAAACTCACGAAACGTAGAAAACCCGCGAATATTTTCATTGCCGAATGTTTGAACCAGTTTGAACGATCTGGAAAACCTTCACTGTCACTTTGACTCACCGAAGCTAAATTTGCCTGAGTCCGCCCATAGACGCTGCCAAAAGCAGCTGATTATACCAAAATACCAAAATGAAAAGTGTTTCCATGACGTTTGAAATTATTAATAAAATAAGTTGTAGACATAGTTTTTTTTTATTTATAGCGGTATAATCGAGATTGCAATAGGGTTTTTATCTTATTATGTTCTTTTTTCGTATCACTTGGGTAACTTTTCACATCATAAATCAATGAGTGACGTCATTAACTGGTTGAGACGCATATACCAATGTTATACCCATGGTCAACAGAAAATTCCTAAGGATTTTGTGGAGAATGTCATCTGACAAAATCGGGACTTCTTACAGTAATCGGGGTATATGTATGTGCAGGGTGGCTCACTAGAAATTGACACCCTCCTTAACTTGTTAGTTTTTGAAGTTAGAAAAAAAGTTTTTTAAATAAGTTTTAGATACTAATACAAAGTTTTTTGTGAAGCTATTGAATCTTATACAGTGTGTTCTAGAAAGCCGTGGCAGACATAACTTATGTTTTTTAAAATGGAACACGTATATTTTTGGATTATCGAATTCTACGCATTTTTCTGATTCCAACGAAGATGGTCACTACAACCGTTCGTTCAGAACTGAGCCTTTTTTGTGCGGGATTACTACTTTGGTCATAGGTTGCCATGGAAGACAAATAATGTCAAATTATAGTAATAATTATTGACAGTTTGCAAGTATATTCACGCCTTGGGAAACAAAATGGGCTATTTTAAGATTTCAGGGAAAAATGAAGAAGGGTAATTGAGAGAAATGAGAAATTTTAAATAGTAACATAGTTAATAATAAACTTCCTCAGATTTATTGTTTGAAATTGAAAACACTCAATAACATTTAGAAATAGGATATATTTTATATATTTTTTTGTGGGGTTATTTAAAAAAACAAAATTTATTTTGATATACTGGGAAATGTAGAAACACTGAAAGGTAGAATTCGGGAAGAAATTCACATCTTAAATACTGAACAAAGCAATTTTATTGTTGACTCAATAAACAGAAAGTTAGTAGCAAATAGCAATAAATGCATTAAGCGCTATGGAGGCTGTGTGGAGCATTTGTAATACATATATCTTTTTTCTAAATGTTATTGTCATTTTCAATGAAAATTAAATTTCAAACAATAAATTTGACGAAGTTTATTAACTATGATACTTTTTAAAATTTCTCATTTCTCTCAATTTCTCTTCTTCATTTTTCTATGAAATCTTAAAACAGCCCATTTTGTTTTCCAAAGCGTGAATATACTTGCAATGTGTCAATAATTATTACTATAATTTGGCATTTGCTTTCTATGGCAACCTATGTATATAACCTAATGAATAAAGAACCTCAGGAAGGAGCAAATTTGGGCTTTAAGCCGGACCGGTCCAGTCTCTGCATATGGCGGCATGCCGTTTCCGGTTTTACAGTGGCGTACTACTTTAAAATGGTATAAATGAAATATTCAAATTTTAAAATACATTTTAATCTTAATACGTAGTAGGAAATATAATTATGTATTGTTACAATTTATTTAAGCTCCAACATTCTGCAATAGTATTTTAATAAAATATCTGAATAAACATACTTATAAAATTTGGAAATGTACTACTTTTAGATCATAGCAAATTCATGCCTTTAAACTATGAATTATTTCCGTATTCTACTTAACAAAATATTATAATGCATTGTCTCAATCTCCCCTGCCGGTGCTAGTAAAGGTACGGCTTGAACCGAGTGGTTAGGCAGCCGAAGATACGCCGGAACGAAAAGCAAGTTGATGATATCTGAAAAATAAAAATGATTAACTTACGCTATGTTTTGGTTTCACCTACCTTACTTTTTACTGTCTGTACGGATTCCTTACGCCCTTTTCTGATTAGCTACCTTTGCTACCGCCCTGAACACTACTATACTGTTGCTCCATAACAACTTTTCTAGTTGTGACATAATTGCGTAGGTAACGTACTTGCGATGCTCCGTCTCTTAGCCCAGTAAACTTAGTGTTGCATAATGAACAGGCGGAGACCTCCTACCAAACTTCTCGATGTTTTCTTTGCGTATCGCTTGGGCCCCTTCGATGTATTAGCCTAAGGAAAAATAAACAATGATGTTATTATTTTAAATTGCAATTATTTAGGACAGACCACTTACCTAGTTTTAAGCGTGTGGCGTTTTCTTGTACGACGTGTGGCTTTTCAGTAGACTGCTGGTGTATTAGTATTTAGCAATAATTATTGTCGAGGATTGTGTTTGTTGACGTATAACTGACATCTGACACTGTCCAAACGTCAGTCTCCCGGAATTTGCTCAGTCGAATCGTGGAGTCAGGTGTGCCACTATGCGGAGGCAAAATTTACTGGCGTACTCGATTCCTTATTGGTTGGAGAGATTTATCCCCTCCGGGGCCCCCCTTCTCACGATCCGGGCTTCCGGCATTTTCAAAAGTAACGTTAGTGGGGTTAGACCCGACCATATCGAACTTAGGCAAATTTGCCGATTTTAATAGAAATTCTGCCTAAAAGTCTCCTTCAAGTAACGGTTTTTGTTAGCCAATGGGCTGTTTCGAATCCAGAGGGATTTTCTTGTGAAAGGCGAATTTCGAAGTTTTTCCTCCAACCACCAGGCCACACACCACCTCCGGTGAGTAATTACGGTTCTCTCCAATTTTCTTAGTGCGCTGGTACATTTTGTTTTCTGCCTTTTAGGCCTGTTATTTTGGGACATTTCGACTTCTTTGCGAAGATGTACTTATAATTTTCCACCTTTGGGACCACGAGGCGACAGTGAAGGTATACGTCACGAGTATACGTCACGAGCATACGTCAACATCCATACGTCAGCATCTATACGTCGCGCACGTACGTCAGAGGCGCTACGTCACCAGGCCAGGCACGTCCGGACCACCGAATATTCTGTATTCTGACAATAGACAACCGTCGGTTGGAAAAAAGAAGACCCCAGGGATTAAATCTTGGCAAGTCCATTCCATTTATCTTTTCTCGCTCTACAATCTTTTATTATTGATTGGTCAAAATTATTAAAATATTATTTCCACCCATAATAACGTTTATAATATCAACTTAGTTAATTTATGTGCGCCGAGTATAATTATACAAGGTATCCAGAGTTCTCTCAATACTTGCCAATAGTTTACCTTTTTTTGTCTGTAGTTTTAATACTATACTTACCTATTAGGCTGTGACGCCATACCTGAAATTAGGACTAGGTTCCTTGTGATACGTAATTAATTTACTGTTTATTTAAGTTACTTTGAGCATCCCATAATGTACGTACTGCAAAGTATACCAATATAATACCAATATTATTGTTACTAAATTTTCCCGTTTTTTTATTATGCCATCAAGGGCCTTCACATTCTGTTTCAAGGGTTTTTAACAAAACTGGTGGCGCTTTACCTAATTATTTACATTTCATGTGCTTTAACAACCCACACCACTCTCCGCATATGAGTTACCGGGACAACCCCTTTTAAGTGTGCCTTTCCGAAGTTAACAAAATTTATAAGTATTTGTTTTTCTACCGTTTTTCTGCCTTGGACTCTCCGAGTTGCGTGGCAGTATTCTTAAGTAATCGATACATATATTTTTATAAATTCGGTCATTTGGAATTTTAATAAGCATATTATTTGACTCACTAATTTATTTATCTTTGCCAAAACTCAAAAATGAGAAAGATGTGGAAATTTAAGTTATAAACAGTTAGAATAATTTTAAATTTGATCCTGTAGGTTAAATCGAAATCCTTATAAAAAAGCTAATGTAGGAAAATCAAAATGATGAGAGAAAAATTAAATAACACCTTGAATAATCATAATGGAGCTAAATAAATAACACCACTTGCAAATATTGTAACATTTTATTGGTCCTTAAATAAAATAATATATATAACTGAAATAACAGGTATTTTCCAAGCTTCATTTAAGCAAACTACCATGAATACCAAAGCTTATTTACCTAATCTTATGATGCTATCTCCATGAAATCATTATAAAAAAACTAATGTAGGAAAGTCAAAATGATAAGAGAGAACAATTAAATAACACCTTGAATAATCATAATGGAGCTAAATAAATAACACCACTTGCAAATATTGTAACATTTTATTGGTCCTTAAATAAAATATATATAACTGAAATAAAAGGTATTTTCCAAGCTTCATTTAAGCAAACTACCATGAATACCAAAGCTTATTTACCTAACTCTATGATGCTATCCCCATGTAATGCATTCCCACAAACTACATACCCATAATATTTGTCATTAGTAGTTATCTAATAGCAATTTCGTCAAAAATGAGGAACATAACAGAGCTTTTTTATCAGAATGTTCCACTTTTGATTTTAAAAAATTAAACTCTTCTGTAGTGAAACCCATAACCAATACCACTTTGCTAACGTTTTTGGGTGAGGTAAACTATTAAAAATCTTTGCCTTACATAGTCACAGCAAAAGATCTTACAGAATGCTCAAATGTTTTTCTTACGCCCTTATGTTGTGTTTTTTGAAACAGTTTCTGAATTATGTCTATTCATTTTAAAGTTTTCTAATAAAATAGTTTCTTGCTTGTCTTGCTCTTCTAATAATAACTTCTGTTTCTTTAAATCGACCATCATGGACTTCAACGATGATATTTGTTTCTTCTGCCGCCATCTGTTCTTCTGCACATTTTGTGACTCTTTAAGATGTATATTTTTTGCAAGTCACAGATTTTCCTCTTTAATTCCCTTTTTTTGAGGACTGTCTGGGTCTGGTACTGATGCACATGTAGGCGATATTTTTGTAGAAGGTGAAGTTGTTCGAACTGGGACCGAAGGCCCAGGTACAGCTTCTATATTATGTTGTCATTCTCTTCAGACACAGTTTCTTTTATCGGTATCGTATAAACTGGATTAAACGCCCTGACCTAAAACAAAGTACAGAATTTATGACATGTAGGGGGCGATTCACTTAAGATAGCTGGAAGTAAATGTATTTTTTATACTGGTAGGAAAGTCGTAGAAAAGAACTAGGTACCTATATAATATGATGCAGACTTAATTTTTTAATGGAACACCGGAACACCCTCTATCATTTTTAGTTTAGGATATATAAAAAAAATCTACTCCTACGTGGAGTAAATTATTTTATTTATTTAACTAACAACATGGAAATAACACTAAGAGCATTGCAACATGAATCTTGATAATAACAAAGGCAGATTTTTAATACCTGTAATTATAAATAATAAAGGATGTTTTAGTGGTATATCAATTCATATCATTTACCTGATATGCCACTAAAGCATCCTTTATTATTTATAATTACAGGGTACTAAAAATCTTTTCTTTGTTAATATTCTTGGCTTGACATTGTAGGTTAGAATTTCCACGTTCGATACTTCCATTAATAAATTAATAATTAAGTTTTGTGGCACAGACTTAGTTAATGATTTTGTATTTCAAACTAATAAAAAGTGGATTATGGACATGTTCATAAAAATATACTTACATATTTTAATCGAGGCACTTCGAAGCAAGGAAGTTCGCGATAGTCCTACTTTTATCCAAGATGTTCGATCCAAACATTCTTCAGCAAAGTGGCGTGAAAATAGGAAACTATATTATTTTGGTGTCCACCCTGGTCTGTTCGTAAACTTAATCCAAAAGTTTCTTCGTTGTGGAAATCTAAAAAAATGTGAATAAATTCAGTGCTTTATAAAAACAGTTTTTTATAACGTTTCCTCACTCAAGAGTAAATTAAAAATATACTCTAGAGATTATTATACATATATGTACAGTAGGTATATTAGTAGATACCTACATATTTTTTAGAATGACATTAACAAATTATGAATCTTTAAAAATTTAGAATCTTCTCAAAAAGGTACATTGAGTTGTTTCAAGAAATAATCCTCATTTTCCGTGAAATCATTGCAATATAGGCCAAAAATTATAAGGCACGTCTATCTATGGCTTCAATGTTTTCTTTGAGTTAAGGAATCTTTAATATTAATTTTAAATTTACACTTCTACCCAGGAAGAAGTAAGTACCTACACAAGGATACGCCTCTGGCGCTTGGTGCACGACCTCTTGACCTCTAAAGTTAGTTTGAATAAAGTCAGAACCCAATTTTATCCGAAAAATTAAATTAAATTAAAAAAGTACTTACCGATGGAATGTTATGCCCCAAACATTTTCTTCTGGTAGTCACGGAATAGCCGCAGGCTGCACAGCTAACCATAATAGATCTCCAAAAAGTACTTATCGAAGAACTACACAAATAATAGCACAAACCACCTTGACAACTGTCAAATATATAAACATTGTGTCAAAACTCAAAATTCAGTCTCCATACAGGGCGATTTCCGTGTCACGTATTTTATAATGCCCATAGAGCTTTGGCTCCTTCCTGGGGTTCTTTATTCATAGATATAACCCAAGGAAAAATCCCTCACAAAAAAGGCTCAGTTCTGAACGAACGGTTGGAGCTAACATTATAACATATCATGGAATCAGAAAAATGCGTAGAATTCAATATTTCAATTCAATATTTCAAAAATTTAAAAAAAACATAAGTTATGTCTGCCACGGTTTTCTAGAACACGCTGTATAATTCCAATAGCGTCACAAAAAACATTGTTTTAGTATCTAAAACTTGTGTGAAAGATTTTTTTCGAACCTGTACAGAACAACACGTAGATATAACAAAAAATATCAAACACCTAAATAAAACATAAAAAACAAATATTTCTCGATTTTTGATTACTATGTTCCTAATAATATGCTTGTTGCAATACTCATTTTATGATGTAATAGACCATTACACAATATGTCCATGTAGACTTTGTATAATACAATAATTTTGACAATAATAATTAAATTAAGAAAATGCAAACTTTAACCTTTGTGGCGGTGGCGGGAAATTTTAAATCAATATTTTGTTCTCTACTGCACTTAATTGGCATGAATACTCATAAAGAAAGATGGATTTTTGCACCTGTAATAAATAAAGAAGGATGTTTTGTGGCATATCAGTCATTATTTCACTGTAAATTTTTATAGTCATGTGTTTATCATTCTTTGCACGTATAAAAGTGTGAAGCGAAACAATGATTTTCCACGGGGGCAACTGCCCCCTTGCCTCCCCCCCTGCGGGCGCCCATGTTTCGTTGTAATTTCCATTATGGTGAAGGTAAAAAAACATCCTCAAAATATAGCCACTGCTCCTGTTTTTAGTGGTAAAAAAACTACTAGAAGAATGCGTGGATAATGTGTGTGCTGTAAGTTAATTTTCTTCTAGTAAGTAGGACTTTAATCTTTTCTAAAACTTTTTATTATTATTAGAATATTAGTAATAATCCACAAGATGACCGGTTGCAGTTCCCATTGCAAGAAATTGCATTTAATAATGACAGTATTCAACATCATCAAATCGCAGGAATCGGTAATAAAGCTATGTTCTTCAGAAAAAATACAGTTTTTCATACATAATCATTTTATAAGATCTTACAGAATCTGTAAAAGCTGCGAATGAGAAGATTGTAATTATTTGCTTTTGCTCATAAGTGTAAGTAGGAACAGGAACCTATTATAGCTTTAGGTATATTTTTCGGTTTTTAGATACCTTTTTCTCCTGATCTTGAATAATATTTTTTTAGCATTTCATGCAAATTATCATATTATACCCATAAGTACACGAAATTTATTAATAAATTAAAATTTGTTTCTATGTTATTTTTAGAAGTTACTTATACACTATGTACTGTATTAAAATTGAATTGGGAGAAAAAACATAATTTTAAAATTGTAAAATATACAGGGTTCGCCATAAATTTGGACAAAAATGCAAATTTCTTTTATTTTTAATATTTCAGAAAATTGTAGAAATAGAAACTTACAGAAAATTTGCCCCAAAAACGAAAAATTTCTGAACTTTACATTTAGCACCAGCCAGAACTGAGGGTTGATAACTGAGAATAATAGTAACCAAGAAGGTGAGGTTAAGTAAAGACGAAGAAGTGTTGGACCTTTTTTAAATTAGTGAAAATTGTCACTCTTGGCTTCTCTTCAAGTAAAGGAAACTAAACTAGAACAAAATTGCGTAGGTGCAGCTACATATTGCAATAAACAGTAGGTACCTGAAATTTTACACACATCGGAATACCATGTATTTGGTATTCTTGGCAAGGTAATGACGACTAACACAAACATGTAAAAATTGAAAATTCTGAGAAAAATTTGTTGAAAATTTTCAGATTTTTATTTTTTCGTATACGAGAGAGGTTCAAAAATATGAAAGTCCCTCAAGAGTAAATTACAGCTATTTTTAAAGTAAAAAAAAATGGTATCAAGAAAGTTCAGTTAGAATCAGGGTTGCTGATTTTTTTTATTTTTTTAGAAAAAAACGAATTAATCAATTTTTTTTTATTTAAATTGGATTTAAATAAAAAAATCGTTTTTTTTTATTTATATATATATATATAGAATTTTTTGTTTAAAGTGGTTTTCTTTTTATTATTTTATTAGGAAATTATATTTGATTTATTTAACATATAAATAGATAATGAAAACGTTTTACTTATGATTTTTATTTAAGGATTTTAGCAGAAAGACAAGTTTTGCAGACTTCTCGGTACCTAGCTTATTTCCTAATTTCCTATGAACCAAATTAAAAGATGAAATGATACACTCTACTCCTGTTGAAGATGCTACTGCAGTATGCAGCTGCTTATGTATGCTCATTTCCTCTTCACTTACACAGCCAGTGGCGTGTTTTTTTACATAATGTAACTACATTTAAATTTTGATTTAAATCAAATGATTTTTTATTTTAATCAAACGATTAAAATCGCGATTTAAATCAGTGATTTAAATCAATTGATTTTATTCAAAGCAATCCTGGTTAGAATTAAAAGAAGGTGCCAAATACAGAATAATGGCAGGGCAGGGTCTGTATTGAATTATTAGTCTATGTTTATTATTTGTCTGAGATATAAAGATTCAAAATTCACAAATACATTGTGTTTACAATATTATCGTACAAAATTATAGTATAAATATGTAATTTTTTAAACTGATCTGGTAACAACCCTGGTGACATCTGATATCTACTAAATAGCACAATAGCACTAAAGCAGTTCAAAGATGCCTAATACTTCCACATCGCCACTTGAGTGAAAGTACTGTTTCGTCAAAAGAATATCAAAAAATTTGTATTTCCTAAATCGGTTCAAAATGTTCTAAAATGTGAAAAACCAAAGTTTCAGCAGAACAAATTTTTGGTGTTGTGCGTTCCTTCAATAATTTTCAAAGGGATTATTTCAAATTTGGTATTTGAAATTTTAATGTATTCCATGCAAAGGGATGAAAATGGGGGGATGAAAATACATACAATATCGTGAGACAGTATTCTTTAGCGAACAAAATTGGTTTTTAATTTTTAATAGAGAGCATTTTAAACATTACTTTTGTTGAGAATGGTGTGAGCAAAATTTAAATAAAAAAAATAGCAGCTATAACTTTTAAAATAGTGTCTAGTACCCTTATTTTTTGTAGTGTGCACTAGTTTTTCCAGCTAAAATATAAAATTCTATTGATGCAGGCAACCAAATACCCCCTTAAAATTAAAATTCAAAATTTTTTAAGAGGTTTTTTAAATATCTTTTTAACCACTGCTTTATAAAATAAGAGACCAGAATCTGGGCCAAAAATTTTTTAGATTTATATTTTCAGAGGTAATATAACAATATATTATTGATAATACCTTTCGTTAATTTCATGAATAATTATAAACCCAAAGCTGAAAATTACACGACCGCACAGCAGGAGTGGTATTTTCTTAGCATTGGGATTATAATGAGTTCATAAATTATTAACGAAAGGTATTATCTGATTATTAGGTCATACCACAAGTTGTATTTAGGAAGACCATTGAACAACTGCAAATAATCAGTGTTTAGACGTAATTTGACAACCAAACTTATTAAATAAATTAACTACAAAAATTATAAATATTTAGCCTTTTGATCGAGATTTGAACCCAGGACCTCTAGCACCCAAAGGGAGAATCAGGCCACTAGACCATTGTGCTTCATTTTAAATTTAACTAAACCAGCCACATTTTAATTTAATTACCATGCTTAAAAGTGGAATCCTATTTGATAGCTGTCGTTTAGGATGAGCCTTCAGTTTTAAATATATTTATTGTGTTACTAGCTATTTAACAATAAATGTGTTAATTGAAATTGTATCTTCTAGTCCTATATTAAATTTGGTACTTTGAAGGAAATATCGGGTTTCCGATCAGTCTTAGCTACCAAAATATTGGTTTAGCATAACTAGGGCGCAACTAAGAGAGTAGGATTTCAGCGATTATTTCCCTCATACTGCTTGCATCCAATAAGGTAGCTCCTTCCATAAAAATCCAACCAATGATATGCCTCTGCTAGCGATAATTTGCACTAGTGCAATTACCGGTAATTGCACTTGTGCAATTACCGGTAATCACTTCGTTGCTTAGCAACCGCGAATCTGTTGGATACAAACACGTACCTACTTCTTAAAGTTTGTGTGTTTCACACTGTTCTAAATTATGCAGCTTATAAATTATGTTGCGGTATTATTAAGCATTATATCAATGAATTTATATAACTTTTACATTGCTAAATTCTTGTTATTTAGACCTCCGCCACCGTTTAAATTTATGACACATTCAGAAAATAAACCAACGCTGACAGGGTGTAGGTATAATCGCATTTGCCTTGGATACCCAAGCGTCATGTTTGTTTACTCGAACGCTACAGTCAAAGCTGTCAATAAACTCATTCAAAATGAGTCGTTTTGGAAATGTAAACATAGAAAAAATTAATACAGAAATTATTAAATCGTATTCGTGAAATAATCTCGACAAATACCACTCGTGCTGGAAATGTTTCTAGATAATTTTATTCTCAAGCCCTATTTTGCCCAGTAGCAAAACCATTCGTACAAATTGGGCTTTTATCTCTGATTTATACTCTCTGAAATTTATACTCGTGATCTTTCTAGGCAAAATAGCGCTTTCGAAAAAATTATCGATAAAATTTCCGGCACTAGTGATATTACATACGATAATACCACTACCTAGTGGTGTAATAAATCATCACCTGATTGGTTAATATTTCACAAGTTGTGTCATTTCATTGGTTCATATTTGGCAGGCGTTAAATTCTCATTGGTAAAAACTTGATAATATCCCATCGCACAATAACCCTTGATACTTCTTGCTCACATAATACATTGGCTACTTATAAAACAAACATTGTGAAATTCACAAAAGCACTTAAGAAATGGCTTAATTGCATGAAATCTTGACATAAGAAGTTCAAGAAATTGAGTACAGATTGCATTGTTTTAGAACATCCTGATAATTTAATCATTTTTCATATTTTTCTAAATCTAAATTGCAGTGACATGTCTAAATATTTTAATTTTCAACTGATATTACCCGGTAATATGAAGTCGTTGTTTAGCCCTGACAACAACAATCCAAAGTCTAGTCCAATTAAGGAACTTAAGAGTCTGATTGTTGAGACATTAGGTTGTCATGGTAACAATGGCCAAATGGAACCACCAGAGTCAAAAGACAATAATAGTGTTGTACTTGTGTCTCTGACACTGACATAAGGATATGACAGAAATCTTAGACAATGGAGGGGAGAGGACGCGTAACGTATATATACGGACCATAGCAGAGTGTGCACAGATACAACAATGCAATGCCATAATTTGGTTCCAAACGTCGTGTGTGACAGCAGGTTTAGTTTTTGTGATTTTGTGCTCATACGGACTGAAGACATTGTTATTTTTGTGGCATCATAATGGTGTTTTGTTCAGCTTTTGGTTGCAAAAGTCAAGGTGAACAGAAAGTATCAGGAATAACCTTTCATAGATAAATATTTATAGTTAGAAAAATAGCTTCAAGGAAAAAAGACATTGTATTATTTGTATACCGCCTCAAACAACTAAAATTTTGTTGCTTTGTCGAAATTTGGTCCCTTTACAAACCAACAGTAATGCTTTATAGGCATTTTTCATTCTTCACCAGTCCCACGCGATACGCCACTGGTGATGCCTAAGTGGGCACACTCAATTTGACCAGATTATGCGTCCTCTCTCTCTCCCCTCCCTTGTCTAAGACAGAAATACAGTAGATACAAGGGACAGATTTTGCAAAAATAAAGTTCTCCAGCTATTTTTAGCTAGATTTTAATGTAAGAAAATTATTACGTAATGACTGGGTCACTTTAATTTTTGGCGCCATCTGTTGCTTTCATCCAATATTGCTGTAATATCCTTATTACACTGTCACACATTGGCTAAATAGTGTTTCTATAAACAAGGATAACAGTAATCTAAAAATTTTAAACAAATAACTACTAACCTTATCTATAAGATCCTTCTCATCAATCTCAATTGTAAGCACTTCCATTTCATTGGTTGCCCTTTGAAAGGTAAGCTGGTCATGAGTAAGTTGACGCAAAATGTAGAATAGCAATTCGCTGTGATCTTTTTTGAACAGCAGGTATTTCTGGAACACCTGAAAAATGAAATAAGTATTACCTTCTAGAATTTAAATATTACAACTCTGTTATTACCTGTCTCATAGATTTCATTACACTGTACTTCTGTGTCTCCACAAAACTCTCCAGCATCATTCTCACAGCCATGTTAACATCTTCTTCTTGGACATACTCTCTTAAATGCATTCTTGCATGTGCTTCGCTCATTCGAATAATACTTTCTATATGACGAACTGTGATAGGTAAACTACCTGTAGCCTAATTTAACAGATAATAATATTTTAACACTACCGAAAACATGATATTATCTTACCAAAGATTCCTGTCGCAACTGACTGTAAATATTAGCCACTTTATCTTGATCCATGTTTTGCAATTTTGGATGAATGTTTTCTCTGGCATACACAATGTATTTCTTTAACATCTCCTGTGGAATTTGCATATCATTTCCTGTCTCAACTTGCTGTTCTTCATCTTTTTTTGAAGGGTGGTGACGTATGTGAGAATTTACAACAAATCTGAAATAAAAAAATGATGATTTCTGACACCGCGATTTCCTTGCTTATTTTGCACCCTACAAAGAAAACATTAAGGGATAAAAATGTGGCAATTTTGGACAGCTAAATGGTGCTGACAAAGAAATCAGCATCCAAGGCCAACTTGTCACCCAATATAAAAATATTCAAATTGAGGAAAACATAGTACATAGTAAAACTTTTATATTGAAAATTGATGGCACTGAGAAGCTTTATCCATCCGGGTGGTCAGATAGTTTCAGCAAATTGCACAGGGTCTTCGGCTCTCTTGAGGGCATGAAAATTTTTGTAGATTTGAAGTTTTTTTAGCACAGCGCGGAAAGTTGGGCATGGAGACCCATTTCTTTTTTAACATCGAATGGCTAACCAAAATTGCCATATTTTATTTTCTTATGTATTTTCTGTGAGGCCCAAAATTTTCTGATAGTTTCAGCAAATTTCACAGGGTCTTCGGCTCTCTTGAAAGCATGAAAATTTTTGTCCATTTGAAGTTTTTTTAGCACAGCGGGGAAAGTTGGGCATGGAGGCGCATTTCTTTTTTAACATCGCCTGGCTAACCAAAATTGCCGTATTTTGTGTGTGGGACAGGTGGAAAATTGTAGAAAAGGTATAGAAAATAATAGAAAGGGCATAGAAAAAAGTAGAAGTGTAAAAATAGTAGGAAAATGTAGAAAAAGTGTAGACAAGTTTGGGGGAAAAAGAGTAAAATGTTTTTACGGCCTACACAACTGGAAAACTTTACTCAAGAATGACTTTTAGTTCGTCTATTATGGGAGTCGAGTTATCAGTTTTCGTTTAAGGCCAAAAGACAGCGGTCAAGTTTCCTGCATATTTTAGATCGGATTGCGAGCAGTATATTATTATTCTGTAAATTTATTTAGGTTAATAAACGAAAAATGTTACAAAATTTTCGCCGAAAGAAATTATACTTCCACTCACTTGGAGATGTGGAAGTAAAACAGTTTATTGACACTTTTTACATATCCTTTATAAGTGACTATTTGTAAAAATTAATGCTAAAATTGAATTTCCTTCAACCCAAAAACATAAAAGACATAGGAACCTATCACTATTCTGAAATTCACCCATCTTCCTTCCCGCATTTGAAGTAAAGTTTATTGCCGGGTTTGAGGCAGCGAGCAGCTCTATTCCTATCTCGGCGAAAGACAAATTTCTGAAGGCCGAATATATAATCAAATGCAAATAAAAATACCACCAGCAGTCCGTGTACGACTCACACAAGTCCTTCCCCCTTCCCCCTATCTTTACCAGGCTTTTATCCACGCTAACGAAAATTGCGATGGACATATACAATTAACCATGAGATGTCGAGAGCGGGAGACTAACATAGAAATCTCTATTTCTATGAGGCGAAGGACTACATATTGGAAATCCACATTAATTAATAGTAAACTCCGTAGTTATCGCCTCGTACAGCTCTGTAGGGTACGTGGCTGGTCCTTTTCACTCTTCAGTCAGCGCTGTGGTATCTTTTCATGCTACACAATCAGATAAACAACTAAAAAAAAGTTGCCACTAATAATAATATTATATTAATGTAAACAGTAACATTTTTATTCTATGAACTTCTAAAAGCTCAACTTGTGGTCATATTGCATATAACATTATGGCCAAGCGGCGAGTAAAAGACCTTAACCGTGTGACAGAAGAAATCACCAGCTACTATTTGATAATTTTGAAAACCTGGTATTGTCAAAGTAAAGTTAACGAAAAAATTAAGCTCATAAATATTTAAGGCGCTACGATACCCCCCATTGTCAAGGGTTTCGTAGTTTACATCTCCTACTTGCATTTCTTAATATTTTCACTTGATTTTTTTTAGTGGCTTAGATAAAGCTATGAAGAATCGTCGTTGTGTGTCACGAACTGTGCAGGACTAATGCAACACTGTGAAAAAAAATGCCAAACATACCCGAAATTCGACTATATTCGGTTAAGAATTTCGGTCAAAAATAATTCGAAAGACACAACGACGATTGCGGCATTCGATAACATTATTTTAAGACTACTTTCAAGTCGATACGTTTGTTCGTTTGGCTATGATTTGAAAACTACGAACCCATTGCCCGGCAATAAAATGTTCCGTGAATTGGCCATCCGAGCAGGAATTAGACGTACGGGGATGGGCAAGCGGGCGGGCGTTCGCTGGAACTCGTGGTTCCCCTACTTCCCCCTACTTCGGCCTACCTCACCGGGCTCGGGAACCACGGCAGGGGAACTTTCAATCGATATCAGATGTTTCATTTTATTAGTCTCCCTTATTTGTTTGGTTTGTTTTGAATGTTAGCAAATATTTTCGAGTACCCGAAGGTGAAGGAAATATTCTCTACCGCGACATTATGTATGTCGACTGGCATATATATATATACTCATTATTATTATTCCTCCAGGAATAATAAATAAATAATTATTATTCACACAGTACTTTTTGCTTTTGTGTAAAATGGTTTAATCCCTAGGGCATAAAATGGCCTGGTCCTGCAAAAAGAGTAAATTTAAATTCTAGACCAAATTGTGCGCTTGATTTTTACTTTAAAAATGTGATAGGTACAAGTAATATTTTTGTCAAATAAATGGGTCATGTGAAGCATTTTTTGAAAACGAATAATATCCTCTGTAATACGATTATTGTGTCAAATCGCTGCATGATAAAAGCTAATTTATATACTTTCCAGAGGGAACGATAATAATTCTGACATCCAGTCAGTTTTAGAAACTTCTTCGTTAGAAGATTGTTCGAAAGTCATTTGAGTTGAAAATCGAGCAAAATAAAAATAGAAGGTACATTTTATTGTTCCAGTCTGTCGAATTTATGACATTTTAATACATTTTCTAGAATGTTCGATAATTCAGATTTGTCAGAAGGTTCTGAAACTGAACGGCAGTCAGGGCAAGAATACCTATAATGTTTGATAATGATGTGGTAACAGTCACAGTGAAACCAATAGGAGTAATTTGTGGGCTTGTGTGCTTTTATTCCCGTACCTAATATGGTTCCCAGAATTTGAGAGAGGGGTACTAGGGTACTAACACATATTTTGCATTTTGCACACTTATTATTCGGATTTAGGTATAAGTGCAGGTGCATAGGGTTTGAGAAACAAACTTTCTGGGAAAAACAGGGCTTTGAATGAAACATTTACAAGGGATTAGAAATTAATAGCTCCTATTATCTCAAAACTATTACTTATAGTCCTTGATTATGTAATTTTATAGATTAACGAAACCGCTTACTGTTTTTAAATAAACAATCATAGTTAGTTAATAATCCCTCTAAAGTGAAATCTTACCAAAGTCTAGACAGTATATCTCTGGACGCTGCTCTTACAGTGTAGAAAGTTTTCAGTTAGATTTATTTATTATTACACAAATATAAATATGGAATACTAGGTATATAAAACAATTTATAGAAGTAGACTTTAGACCCACTTTTTTAGTCGTAACAACACTATTATGCAGAACAATAATTATCCAATCAAACATTGATAAATGTTCAACTGACCCTAACGTGGTTCAAGAAGAATTCGGTAATCGAATCGTTAATTTAGATTTTATAATTGAGCAATTACAGAAGTTTTTTTATACACGAACTCTTCATAGTACCTATGCACCTTTGCTGATATGAAAAATAATAGTAAAATTGCTTCGACGCCAAAAAACTATGCCAACGAAAAGTGAACGCCCTCTATAACTCCCAAAAAATATAGTTTTTGCAATAAAGCAAACAGGCCACCGCCGTTTTTTAAATATATATTCGCGCTTCTTCGTCGGCATCGGCGAGACTCGTGTGACCTGTCTGCGGCGGCCGGCACCTGACTTATTATTTCATATTATCTACACAGGAAAAAAGACTGTTGTGATTTTAGTGAGTTCGTGTATATAGTCACTTTTCTAATCTAATCTATACTTTTGACATAATTGCAGATGAACCAATAAGTTTAAAATAGTTTAAATTTCCGTCACTTCGATACTAAAATTGGCATACTACAATGAAAGCATAACCTTGGTTTTAAAATGTCTCATGTTTTATTTAAACAATTAAATTTATTTTATTTAAATAATAATAATTCTCACCCTCAGACTACTCCAAACTATCTAAGAGTACCCCAGAAGCAACTGAAAAAACATTATAATTCATTGGATGAACAAAACAACTTAATTGCAACTTTTATAGGTATTCATCGATATAATCAGTAAATCATGTTTTTCAATTTTTATGCTATTCAAGAAATTCTTAGAATTTTCATATTAGAATTCATGTCAAATACAAGTTAGATTGAATCAAGTACTTTTTACTTGACTGAACTAATATCCTATTACAAACACGTTAGTAAAAAAAAGCTGTGACCTTGACGGAGTAATTTACCAAAATCAATGATATTAATGATCGCAAAGGTTTTGAATCAACCCTACCTGTTATATCGTTCGTAGTCATAATGAACACTGTGCAAGTGAATGGCTATTAACAAACTGGGGGTTACTAGAACTTATATCCACTAAAATTAAATGTTATTAATTTATTGATCTCATCTGCAACATTTCTGTTTTGTCAATTATAAGTTGCTACACTAGCAACTTGATTTGCATTTTACACATCATTTGCTTATTATTTAGGCAATAATATGATATATTACTAATAATTATAATTGATATTAGTACCCACAATCACAATTATTACAAATCCAGCAAAAATTCAGTGACAGTAGTTGTAATTTCAGTATAATGAACAGTTAAATGTACCCCTATTCAATTCAAACCATGAAACGTTATGTTATGTTGTTCTGACAAAAGAATGTGCTTAGAAAAGAAGTATTATAGAATCAATTCCAGAACATGCTATTTATTGAAATAAAATATTACATTTAAATTATTCATTAGAATTCAATATCAATTGTCATTGAATTGATTATTGTTAGTTACAAAAAAGCTTCTGCTTGAGTTTGAGGAATAAATCTCATATTGAATTAAACAGGTTTTTTTTTACAAAGTGACAGATTTTTCTCAGTGTAGTAACTACGGCCGGCTGCCCCTCAATCGTAGCACTATGAAGGGGCAGGCTGGAGTGGGGAGTCGTGGGGACTAGAGGAAGGAAAAGGATAGGCATATCTAATCGAGCGACGTTTGTCCTGAATTGAGTCGGGCACTTCAGGCGGATTTCATAAGTATCGTAGCCTCTTAAGTTTGAATAACTTCTAGCTAAATGCAGCACGAGAGACCTAGTGTTTTGTACACTCTTTGTGTCACGGGCTTTCACTGTATTGTATATTAAATTTGTGAAAAATCCAAATGTAGTGGAAACATAGCTTTAGGTTAGGACAGTAGAGCAACTCAACTCTAATGTATTAATATTAATTATTAATTATGAACCATAATATAAATTAATTAATATTAGATGAGGTCAAATCAAATGGTGGGTGCCTCAAAATGGTTTACCTTACAAAGAATAATATTTTTACTATTGTTTGACTTGGACTCCAAGAAAGGACCCCTGCAAAAAGCTTGTATTCCCTTTAACAAGTTGAATCTTTCTCTATAAGAAGCATTTTGCACTTTGACTTTAAATCACCAGTGAGAAATTAACATAAAAATGTGTATTCTTCAGAACTAATGGTATTTTCGACTTGCTGCACTTGCCTAGTGCTAGTTGTGTGTGTCCTTTTCCTGACAATGTGGAATGACAATTACAGAAATGCACTCAGTGCGCACTGAGTGCAAAAGTGCAGTTAAGTCGAAAATGCTATAAAATTGAAAGATTGACAAAAAGTCGTCAAAAACAACAACTGACAGACATCAACCTACCTGTTTGGTGGTTTTGGTGACGAAACTTATGGGCAAGATTTTCAAAATTTGAAATACAAAAATTGGATTCTATTCGAATTTTTATTAAATTCAACGCCTATAGCAATTTCCTAAAAACGCAACCCCTGTATCGATTTCCTAAAAACATAGAGTGCCAACTTAAAAAAATATTAAATATTTTTAAAACATCCTAATTACACGAATTATTTTTCTTAAGAGAGAGAGGGTGCAAAATTAAACAAAAAAATTGTCGGTCATGGTCTTCTCGAAAAGGCTTCATATTATGATGTTTGCTTTTTCCCTCAAAGAGATCATGTTTTGACAATTTTATTTATCCCAATTCTCTACAAATTTTAAATCAAAGTGAATTTATTTAATATGGGCCTGAGTCGTTATGCCACAAACATTGCCTTTTTCAAAAAAATACTATCGAGTTTCCAGAGGGCAACGAAACTAGATATTTTAGTTCCGTAAAAAAAGGCTGGTAAAGGACTTTACGCGTAGGCTCAAATTGAATTTTTCTATTGCAGATTGTAGATGGCGCTATGGTCGAAAGAAAACTTTCGTTCTCAGCGACCTTGAAAAGTGGTGATTCCAAAATGTCCTTCAATTTGAAGTAAATTATGTACTATAAACAAATTTTGAACAGTTTTTTAGTTATAGCACATTTAAGTTGGCAGTGCATGCATGTGCAATGCGTGTGGTAGATAATCCTAAGATTATTTCCAAAACTAAAAGCAAGAAACTATATTTCTGAGGTGTTCCTACAACTTTCCTAGTAGTGTTGTAGGCAAGTTAGACTTTTTAGAAGAAAAAATTTATAAAGTTTTGAAATTTTGGTTGTGAACTCCCAGTAGGAACCCGAATACAGATCCGACGAGTTCACACCCCCCCAGGGGGAGCTTCATCCCCTTTTGCCCAAAAACCCACCCCCAAACGTGACCATGACGGTGTTTTTTGCGTTTTGCACGTAAACCGTAACTCTGACGAGAAAAAGTTATAGGACTTTTTAGATTCTCCATTAAATTCTCCACAAAAATTGTCATATATAATTTTTCTCGTATCTCTCACCCAACGCTAATAAATGACCTTATAAAATAAGCAGTTTTCAGCGCAAACAAAAAATGAGCGTTGCGCCGGCTTTTGCGTCGATTATCTCGAAAAGTAGTAGCGCAAGCAAAAAAATTTATACAAGCAAAATTATAGAGCAGTTCTTTCTCTACAAGATTCATATCGGATAACATATTTTTGAGAAAGTATTAGTGGACATATGATGATTTTTTTATACCTGTGTATTCTGCACTTTGAGGGTGTTTCCACACCATCCATGAGGTAACGCTCTCGGTGCGTTTTCTTTAAAGTGGTTTTCTTTAAAGCAGACGTGGTGCCGCAGCCACTAAACTGTCGAGTTTTGTAGGTAAGTCCTGTCGAGTAAAGCAGTCATTTTGTCCAGACTACCACCTACATCTGATGCAGTAAGACAACATTCCTATCGCGTTTTTCATCAAATTCATTTGTGGAAAGGAAGAAATTTCAGAGTAACGGAATGGGGCTGGAGAAAAACTAACAACATTCTAATGCCAGTGCTCACGACTCAAGCACCAGCTTCAGCCTCAATTCTGCAGCTCATATCTTGCGGCTGTAAAAAGGGCTGTGGAAATCATTGTGCATGTGTAAAGGTTGGCCTGCACTGCTCTATAATGTGTTCTCATTGTCATGGGCAGAGTTGTTTAAATTCCATCGAGCAGGACCATTTTGCAGAGGCGATTGATTATTTATATTTCATTAGTGGAATAGGCCTATAGGGGAAACCACTTTAAAGAAAACACACCGAGAGTGTTACCTCATGGGTGGTGTGGAAACACGTTCAAAGTGCAGAATACACAGGTAAAAAAAATCATCATATGTCCACTAATAGTTTCTCAAGAATATTTTATCCAATATGAATCTTGTAGAGATAATCGAGATAATCGACGCAAAAGCCGACGCAAGGATTATTTTTTGTTCGCGCTGAAAACTATGCTTATTTTCCAAGGTCATTTATTAGCGTTGGGTGGGAGATATGAGAAAAATTATATGACCATTTTTATGGAGAATTTAATGGAGAATTTAAAAAGTCCTATAACTTTTTCTCGTCAGTTACGGTTTACGTGCAAAATGCAAAAACACCGTCATGGTCACGTTTGGGGGGTGGTTTTTTGGGCAAAAGGGGATGAAGCTCCCCCCGGGGGGTGTGAACTCATCGGATCTGTATTCGGGTTCCTACTGGGAGTTCACAACCAAAATTTCAAAACTTTATAAATTTTTTCTTCTAAACGTGGTTTTTTTTATCTAACTTGCCTACACTATAGTATCCCAAGAGTTGTTTTGCCATTTTAAAGGTGCAATAGTAATTTTTGTCTAATAAAAGAAGTCATTACCTGGCTAGATGCTGATCTTGAATGGGATCTGTCTCATCTCTCACAACACACAGTATATCGAAACGAGACAGGATGGGGTCAGAGAGGTTGACATTTTCGGCAAATGTCATGCTGGCATCATAGCGTCCTCCTATAGGGTTAGCTGCTGCTATAACCGAACATCTTGCTTGCAAACTCGTCACTATGCCGGCTTTTGAAATTGAAATGGACTGTTGCTCCATCGCTTCGTGGATGGAGGTTCTGTCTTGGTCGTTCATCTGTTAACCAAAAAACTTGAATTTACAAGAGCATGCGCGGGATACACCTGATTTTGACAAACATTACAAAATTCTGACCATTGACTAATCAGTAATCTAGGTTTATATTAGCTATACTTAGGTAGGAAATGGTGGTTTTTATTATTACTATTATTCCTATCATTTAGAGATGGGGTTTCAGCCAGTATTTTAATTTTTTTGCCGTAATTTGAAATGTTCATGTAAAAAAATTGAATTTTTTATATATATTCAATACTGTTTTTTCTACTCGCATACTTTTATGAATTTGTTAGGCATTTACTACCTGTACTATACTGCCCTCCTTACTTAAAACGTCCTAAGTGTCAAATTAAAAAACCTGAAATAATTGAGTTATAAAATGTATCACGCAGTGCTTGTTTTTATTAATACAGCAATCCTTTTTTTGCTATGTAAATATGTAGAATACTTATTTAATGATAGTGAAGAAACCAAATTTCCTTTTTTTACTTTTTGAGAAATTTGAAAAAATGTCAGTTAGGACGTGTCTACTTAGTAACACATAGGCAATTAAACACGTTTTACATTTTTAAGTTGTTTATATAAATTTTAAGTCGTCAAAATAAAATATAATTATTAAGCTTAAAAAAAATTATATTTCTTAGATTAGTTTTTTAGGGAGACTTGAAATTCTAAAAATTAATAAAAATAAATTCCCTCAACATGCAGATAAACAACTACCTACATAGTGTACTTTATGCCCATATTAAATTAAATTATTATGTAGGTTAATATCTACTTAATATTATTTAGTCGAATTCACATAATTGAATTTTGGGATTTTTTCTCAATATTTATGTTGTCGATGTAATAACTAACTAGTATGACATAATATATTAATCTGGCGACTTACAAACGCTCGGACTAGGGTTGAGGCCCTTGGGTTTGTAAGAGCATAGCATATCCCATCCCTAAAGGGGATGGGATATGCTATGCTATGCTATGCTATGGAACATATACTTAATAGCTTTGGTACATAAATAACTATTATTACAACCCTAAATTTCCTATAGCCCATGACCATAAAATACAAGGTATGATATACAGGGTGTCCCAGGTTGTTTTATCAGGACTTTGAGTTTGTTTTCGGGTACGTCTTGGCAATTTCAATCCAAAGGGTTAATTTTATCATTGTAAAACAAAAGCAAATTTTTGTTGTAAATGAAAATATGCACTAAAATGATGGACCTGATCTACAAGACCAAAAATATAACCTCAAAAAGTTATGAGTAAAAGCACGATCCAAAAAATAGCACAATTGGCACCCTCTGCGATATACTTAGAAATTGGCATTTTCAGCTTATTCTCCACCCCGAAAAAACAGCGACAGCAGTGATAAATTTCAGTTCAGCCACTTGATTATTGTTATTTTGGGATATTGCCATAATTCAATTGCAAAAAGAGAACTACAATGACCTGTATCTCAGAAACGAAGAACTTTCATATCTATGTTTATATGAGCAACCCATCTTACAATGAGTGTTTCTACAAAATTAAAAAAACCTGGGACGTCCTTTATTATTAACTACGTTGTCCCATGAGTAAAATTTTGACTGGTAAAAATGTTTGTACAGCTCACGGTTTCTATGGAAACTCAACAAAAATATAAAAATTTCCCGAGTAGTGTATATACCTCAACAACCATCTTGTATTCGTATTTTAGGTTAGGTCGTTGGACAACTCTATTATTGTATCATGCCTACACCCAGGTATCTAATAACTTTAATAAAATTGCCTAGTTTATATCCATACTTTAAATATATTAACATCCACAAACACTATATAATATAAACAACCATCAATACACCAATAAATCTAGTTTTAATAGTTAGTTTATAGTTTAGTAGTTATTAAGAAGTTTTAAGGTTATGTGTAAGTAGTAGAAAACGACTAATAATTATAAATTAAACTGTCCTAAGTGTAGGTTTTGCAGGTAAGACTATTTATTTTAGTAAATGCTGAACAGGACGTTTTGATTAAGCAAATTCGTATTTTTATGATATAGGACAATAAATTTAAGCAGGCAATATAAGCACTTAGAACGTTCTGATATAGGAAAATAGATAAATATATTATCTAACTACTAGGAGGGCAATATAATGCGAGTCATTTGTAGAGCAATTCTGAATTAGTTCTGAATAGTAACTATCAATATCATTGGTGAGTTTGAATTTTAGAATTTCTTTGAGCTAATCACATTGACGGTTACTAGTTCAGAACCAGTTCGGAATCTCTCCTCTAACATAACTATTATGATGCAGGGGAGTATCCTGGCCCATCTCTACTATTATTCCTATTCTTATTATTACTATACTGGCATATCCTTGTTGCCAGGGCAATACAATTCTATGTGCAAAAATTTTGATTTATAGGTTTCATGAATTCCTATTTACTCTAGTGCCCACCATATGACAAAATCTCAAGTGTCTAAACACAACCAAAATTACTACAAACATATTTTAAACCTCCTGAGTATTTTGGAATTATTTTTTTACATAATATTTTTATCACTCCCCATATGTAAAGGTATTGTTCTGGCAATGACCACATGCAGAGATGTGACCAGAAGGGCTATTTCTTTATTTTAAAAGAAAAGAACAGGTAAAAACTATCTGTGAAAAATGAAATGGTGGCCACTCTAGCCCATTTGACTATGGGTGCTTCATATAAAATTTAACAAGTTTAGTTAGGGACTTAGCTAAAGGTAATAGCTCAGAGAGACCCTCCATTTCATTTTTTATTGCTCATTTCAAAGCCCCATGTAGATGGAACTTTGAAAATACCTAAGTATATCAACTTAGTAAACATACCAGTTCCTAAAAGATATACATCATATAATGTTAGTGCAAAATATTGTGTGTAATTGGTGCAAGTACAAGTAGAATATTATAATGAATTGAACAGCTAATAAAATTTAGTTTTATGACTAACCTTGTCAAACTCATCAATTAAACATACACCTTGATCAGCCAGAACTAAAGCCCCCGCTTCAAGTGTCCATTCACGACTTACAGGATTCCTGCGCACATACGCAGTTAAACCTACTGCACTGGCACCTTGACCTGTGGTGAAAACTGCTCTTGGGGCAATTTTTTCTACAAACTTCAAAAACTGGGACTTGGCGGTGCCAGGATCACCACATATAAGAACATTTATATCTCCACGAATCTTGTGCTTTTGGCCTAAAAAAATGTATGTATTCATGTCAAGTGCCACCACAAAATCACGGTTACAATGTAACATGATGCACGAACTTGGGTGGATTTTAGCTGCAAAAAGTTATAAATCAAAAGTTTGCGTAAGCCACAGCGTTCACCTATCCAAGAGCTGGCCAGGCCCACCATTGCTGCACTTTCAATTTTGTCCTGTTAGATCGAGCTAATGCACTGTCCCATTGAAAATGGAAAAAAAAATGCAGAAATAGCCGAACAGTTTTTCCTACTTAGATGTTGCTCTAATTCAGTTTTCTTCTTTTTCGTATTCCATTGTGCTATTTGTAAAAAAAGGTGGCTACATGAGTCCCTCTTTGTCGTGAGTGCTTGTGCGTTAAACAAATTTTCAGGTCTATCTCCAGCCCATAAGGGTTATGCGAATTTGTCATCTGTCATCACAGTATCAAGATATTTGCTACATATTTGGAGCTTTTAATAGGAATTTTGCCTTATTGAAGCTCCCTTTTTGTAACTTAAAATTAAGTTTTGATAGAAACACAGGTTAGAATTTTGTCGTCAATAAAAATCAAAGTATGGCCCTGTGCTCAGTAAGCGATTTTGACATGTCAATGTGCGCATATTTTTGATTTTTGAAATTGATTTATAAAATTTGATGACCCTGTATGCAGAATAATGCATAGTTTATAGACTTATTGAGAAGTTCAAATAAAGATATTATTGACTGTGCTGAAGCATCCGATCACTCACTTGTGTTTTGTCTACTAAAAAATAAAAAGTTAAGATCAAGCCTAAATTTCACACCTATAATATATAGATGTTATTTTAATTCCGATTTTGAGGCATTTCAGAGAGATCTACAGATCAATAACTGGACCACTATTTATTCGTTTGATATTGACGATGTCATAATGAATTTCAAGGCCTGCTGCTCCATGGCTCACAGACAAGTTGAAGTTGACGATGAAGCTATGCGACCTAGCTATATCTGATTATAATAGGAACAGCAGTGATGTGAAATGGAACTACTATAAACAGCTTCGTAATTTGATAAGTTAAAGTGTTAAACAGGAATAGCGAGCTTACTTGAATCTCAAGTTCTGGTCTAATCCTAAAGAATTTTGGAGATCCATGAAATATTTAAATGTAGGCCGCCAAACAACATCAGACTGTGACAACTTGTTTGATTTTAGTCCTGATGATATTAATAGTTTTTTCATCAACAGAGTTCCAAATACGTTCAAAACTAAACATAAAGAAGAACTTCTTGGAAAATAAAGTACCTACCTTCTCAGAAATTTCCAACTGATTCAAGTTTCCCCTGTTGCTGAAAATAATGACAACAAAATAATTGTGTCACTTAAAAGCCAAGCAGACGTGTCCGTGTCTGACTGAATTTCCCACACACAATAAATTATTGTCTGTTTTCCGGTACTTTACCTGTGGCGTGGAGATTGTCAAATGTAATTCCTTTACCCAAAATAAAGAATATCACTCATTTGTGTCACTACAGACCAATTTGTCTTTTACCAACGATGTCGAAGGCTTTAGAAAAAACAGCTACCTAAATTCATTAATGATAATAGTGTGAGCTCTCTCAACTGGGCTTTAGTTTTAGCACAACTACAGCTTTAGGTACTAAAAATATATGTGATGATTTATTTGAATTACCTTGAACAGCGCTAGCAAAGGTAACAAAGTTTCTAATTATTTGTTGTAAAGTTCTGGTATACCTCAAGTTAGCGTACTGTGATTTTTGCTCTATCTCATATACACCGCCGATTTTGACACACATATTACATTGTGCCATTCTCATTTTTACGCCGATGACAACATTTTTTTTTTTCATTTCACTCAGATAAAGTTCTGGTCATATTAATCAAGATCTCAATCAGATTTACATCTCCCAAGCTCATGCTCTCTCTAATTAGCAATAAAACTGATGTTATAGTATTTGGGTTGCATAGAGAGAATTGTATGTCAAATAATCATTTTAAATTATATATTAACAATCATTTATGGAATACATCCAATTCATGCAAGAATTGGGATTTACAAATAAACAACGACATGCATACGGTATTGTTATAACCTTCGAAAGTTCAACCAAACTAGAAATATGAAACATATTCGAGAGTCACTCTTAAAGTCCATGCATACAGGGAGTCTCAGTCAAGACATTACGAGCGATTATGTCGATACATTTTAAGATAAATGGGCTCATATACCACATTTTTTTAAATTTTGCAATGGATAGATATCGCCTTTAAACGTCCGGAAACGCTAAAAAAAATTTTTTCGCGCTAGTTTAGTTGCAAAATTGAGTTGAATACGTAATGAATGGCTGTGACGTAGTTACCATTAATTTAAGAACCGGCAACGTCGCTTTATCCCCTCTTCGTCTTCCGTCAAATAAAATAACCTGAGCAGAGATGGGTAATTCGTTCATTTTACTACGACCGAATCGATCAGTGACCGATTTCAAAAAAGTTTCGTTCAGTCCATCGTCGATCATTCGATGTGTGGACTGTGGAGTGTCGGTAATAACCAACTGATTCATGATTGTTTCATTTCAATACTTTCGAGTGATCGAATCACAGCGACAGAATCATTCACGATTGACACATCTCTAGACCTGGGCCTCATACCTGGCCTGTTAACCCTTATAAATATAACCGCTATCAAACTATCAATAGTTGTCTGAAAACGTTTCTACCATCGAAGATTATCAGCCCTTTGCCCAATGCATTAGCAGAAAATAAGCAAGTGATCTTACTAGATATTTACTAGTTTGCGTATCGTTATAATAGTCATGGAGGTTGTTCGTTCCCTCTTGTGAAAACACCAGCAGAAACTGAAAAATTGTTTTTATCGGTGCCTACCGACGAAATTTGCCGAAAACGGTGGTTGGAAACAGTTAGCCTTCCAATGAAGAAAACGTTTTTGTATTGTTGCGAAGGCCATTTCAACGTAAGTACATATTATCTTTTATAGATAGTTTGAAGCATTTTTACTTCTTTTTTTAATACTTACTTATTGTCTTGGGGTTATTACTTAAGACTACATCTACCTGAATGTAATAAACCTCAAAAAAATACCTATTAATAATTTTTATTACATATAGAGATTAAAAGTTTATACTAATATTAAGTATTTATAGTTATATTATTGTGCTCGTAAAGCAGCTCTTTTCATTATAAATTCAAAATTTTTATTTCATATTTAAGTTCTTACTTACTCTTTAATCGAGCAACTTTTATATTGCAATAATTTTTGTATAAGAATAGTAAGATACATTTTTCTTTTTTTTTAGCTTGAGCGTGATGCTAAGAATTGGATGTTCTTCAAAACTGTGGGAAGCAAGATTATCTTGAAAAAGAAGTTGTGCCACAGCGCTACATAAAAAGCAAACGAATTGCTTCCCTTCCAATTCATGTAGAGAGGATAATAAGACGAATTCGAGAATTTGCAATGCTCAATATACATTCGAGGGTAAATCATCAATTAATTAGTTACTTTTTTATAGTAAAGTTTCAATAACAATTCATGTCTAAAGTGATATTTTCATTTTCTTTCTGTTGATGACAAATATTCAGAACCTAAAAAGAAGAAACGTTCTACAATCATAGTAGAGAGACCGGAGAGGCGGGCGGGGACGTAAACCCACGGCTTCGATTTGGACGGCGAATCCCGGGTGGGGCGGACGTGAGGCCGTGAAGCGGGTGAATATAGCGGCGGCAAAAAAAAAAAGCAGCATGGCCAATCCTCCGAGGTCCCCCCCAGTTTAATAAACGAACACATCATTTCCAATTCCACATAATATGGCAGAGTGTCCGATGTCGCCTTCACAAATCCTTACTCCATACTTTGAAAAGTTCGATTTGCTATGTAAAAGACTATTCAAAAAACAACACAACCTTGCAGTGCAAATTTGACCTGTATAACCTAAGCTCTCACATGTCAAATGTTGAATGAATCGTCGTAAATAAAAGTTGACCATTTATTTGAAGGGCTAAGCAGTATTGCGACCGGGGTCGTATAGAATGTATTAATATAATTATAATATTTTTGTTAATTACCATGATCTGCATTGAAATTATATTGAAAGATATTAACAATAATAAATTATTTTAATAAAAGTTACATCAGGTTTTTAATAATACCATAATATGCTAACAAACTATATCAGAATTCCATTAAAATTTATGAAATACCCCTTGTATAAGGAAGGGCAACTACGTCACAACCTTTGAAAAAAATGAAAAAAATGAAAGACATGGGTGGATTTTTTTGTCATTTTCTACCGATAGATAAAAAAAATTATTATTTTTGTACGAAATATACGAGCCCATTGGTGGTTCAAAAATTGGACTTGAATGCTGTCAAGAAAAAAGCAATTGAATTTCAAACAAAAAAGCTATCGCAAAATATATTTTTTTTTTGAAAAATCAAGATGGAAATTTTAGTGCATTTTTTCATTGACTGTTAAGACTGATAAAAAACTGGTGCTGCACGCTCGAATATTACTTCCGATCTAGCAGGAAGTGACGTTTTTTTATTCCTCTAAAACTGTATGAGCGATTATCTCGGTAATTTTTAAGATAAATTAATGGACACCAAACTTGCGCAGTTTTTCCCAAGGAATGTAATTCCCCAAGAAAAACACAGTGGAATTTCAAACAAAAAAGTTATCACCAAAAACGGATTTTTTTTTTGAATAAATGAAGATGGCGATTTAGCTAACCTTTCCAACAGATCGCACCACATACACACAAAAATACCCATTCCTCATTTTCTGTTTATTCGGTTTATTCTGGATTGTGCAACATCTTTGCTTGCTTACAGAAAATAGTTCAATATACTTTCCCAATTTTAAATGTTTTTTTTATCACGGTTTGAAATATGATAGAAGCCGTGGCTGACAGCGGGTGCCTACAACGCCATCTACGCATAAATAGCCAAACCATAAAAAATAGGGAAAACCCATAACATACATCATAAATATGGGAAGTGAACAACTTGCAAACCCCAAGAAATCCCAGCACATTTACGTTAGGTTAGGGGATTCAGCAACCCATCACCCCTAACTCGCCCAGTAATAATACTAAAACTCAGTATCTATCAAGAAAACGATTGTTCTCAATTATGGCAAAGGTCCAGGAAATCATGTAAGCCCCCCACTTGAGTACTTAATAAAACATTAAAAAATCAATAGGTCACGTAAGCAGTCGTTTCATTTATTTTTCTCGCTGGTACTTATCCCTTAAGGTGTCTATGGTTAAAACTAACCGTTACAAGAGGTAAGCGTTAACATTTGTCCATAATTTCTGCATACATTTTGCATACATTCTGTATTCCTACAATACCAATAATCTTGTACTGAAAACATTCCTTTACATTTTTGAAAGTTTCGTACATCTGTCAACAAAGCTAACGTGACATGATGGCAAGCACCCTCTGATGCCTCATACACACTGGAAGCAAGTCAATAGCAGTTGTAAATAAGTGGCCAAATAGGTAAAAATACAGTTTAAAAAAAACAGGCTTTAAAAAAGTTGGAATTTTTTAAATTGTGTTTTCGCGTTCGGGTTATTTTTCCATACCCACTGTTAACATTATTGTAGTTATGAATAAATCACCCTTCATATAATGCTAATGTGTATGTCATATTCAACAAAACTGCAGAATGTGATCGTGAAAATTTTCTATGCATACTCCTTGGCAAAATCAAAATATTATCAAAAATCAATCTCTCGGCATCTGAATACATTGTGACAGGCTATTTCCGCACTCATGAAAATTTCAAATTTTTAATTCTATCAGCTGCTAGTTTTTGCAAAAAAGATTGAACTAACATTAATGAAAACTGAAAACACTTTTTATATCAAATGGAAAACAAAATGATAAAATGTCACTTACAAAAATCACTTCACAGTTTGAATCAATTTTTTCATTTTTTAGAAAAGAAAAATATGTAGATATAATTTTCAAATATGTGGCATTTTTGTCCACGACTGCATGCAATAAGCTAAAATATTTTTCACTTACCAGGATTCTTAGGTTCACCTCCGAAAAGTGTTAAGGCCAATCCTCTTTTTATATAATCGTGCCCATATATCGATGGCGCAATAGATGCGATAATTCTGTCTGCAATCCTATGATCTTTGCTCATCTTAATGATTGCACTGATGTCGTCATCTGTCAGAGATTGCACGATTTGCTTGCAATCTTTAACCACCAAATGATTAGCAAATATTACAGTGGAAAATACCGGGAAACCATTATCAATATTTAAAGATCCATCATAACTATTTGTATAGATTCCTGTAATATCTACCTCATCACCTGGCTTGCATCTATCACAAAGATCAGCCAATAATACGCAATCTTTTGAACGGGGAACTCTACCAGCTGGTATGCGTCCTGGAGATTCTTGTAGGGTGATTTTTTGATAGTTTCTGTAAATTGTTTGTTCCATATTTATCTAAAAAACAAATAGTTACTATAGTATACAGTGCGGAACAGCCAAATGGAATAAATTCAATATCTTCATATTTTGGCACATCTCAAGGAAATGACAAAACACATCAATTTTAGATTATAAAATAACGTAGTACAATATTTTCTAAAATTTATTTGTGGCGTAAACAGATCCATTGGATTTTAATTGGGTTTTTCGCCACCAAACTGGTTAAAAGACATCTTTTTCAAGTTTCCTGGAAAATTAATAAATTCTTAAAGTAAATGAACTAAACTTCGAACTTGTAACTTGAAAAATATCTTCAACAAATTTGTTTCCTGAGCTTTCGGAGAATAAATCTTCCTCCTTCCTCAAAGATCATGTCACATCTTTGAGAAAGGAGGAATATTTATTCTCCGAAAGCTCAGGAAACAAATTTGTTGAAGATATTTTTACAAATTTGTTTCCTGAGCTTTCGGAGAATAAATCTTCCTCCTTCCTCAAAGATCATGTCACATCTTTGAGAAAGGAGGAATATTTATTCTCCGAAAGCTCAGGAAACAAATTTGTTGAAGATATTTTTTAAGTTACAAGTTCGAATATTAGTTCATTTACTGTTAAGACTTTATTAATTTTCCAGGCAAATTGAAAAAGTTGTCTTTTAACCAGTTTGGTGGCGAAAAACCCAATTAAAATTCAATGGACGTAGTACAATGTAACAATTTCATCCCTAAATTTAACCCCCTTTGAATGGCAGCTGCAATCCCTTTTTGTTAATTTTTGCAGTACATTTTAAAACCATGTATTTTTGAATAGAGGATGAAACAAAACCATGTATTTTTGAATAGAGGATGATACAAACTTTCAAATGTTGTGTCACAAATCCGTACTTTCAATTTCAAAATTTGGGGTTTGTAGCTGCCACTCGAAGAGGGTACTACTGTAAGAGGGTACTACTGTAAGACTTGATGGTAAAAATCAGGAAAACTCCGAGTAGCCAGCTTTGAGGGACGTAAGGTGGCTGAGTGCTAGCTAGCAAGCCCCACCTATTAGGATAAAAGTTAACCGGCTGCCGAATTCAGGAGACAGCTTGATAGTTCCAGGAACGATCTGCAGCTGGGAATGTGACATTGTGGTGGACACTGGTTCCAGTCACACCATCGTGAGGCCGAACATCATAACCCCTGCAGAATTGCACCACCACCAAACTGCATTGTGGAATTGGCTAATGGCCAAGAAATTCCAGTTATAGCGGAGCATGAAGCCTTTATAACTATAGGAAACATAGAGTACTTGTCGCAGAGATAACCAATGATGCCATATTGGGGCTGGATGCCATGGGTGAACAGCCATTCAAGATAGAAATTCACGATAGGATTTTGACGAAGAGTGAAGAAATCCTGATGACGCATCCTAACATGGCTGGGAGCACTACCCAAACTGTGACTTCTTATGAAGATACCACGCTGGCGAAAAGGTTATCAAGGCCACCTACGATGGATTGAATAGCTAAATCATTATTGTGGAACCCAAAGAAAAATGCAGGCAGGCTATATAAAAGAGGTATATTCCCTGCAAAGACGCTGATCATCAAAAGAAGGCGTGTAATATTTGTACGGATTGCCAAACTGAAGAATTACGATCAAAATTTGAGCAAAAACGAGAAGATTGGGTCGTGTTATGGAGTTACCAGAGAGTCTCAAGAAGATGGTCGATGAAGCCGCTTACTTAACAATGGAGCAGAAGTACCAACTGCGAAATCTGATTGAAGAAAATCGTGATGTGTTTGCAAAGTCTGAATGCGATTTTGGAGGTTTAGTACATAACAACACAGGATAAATACTGGCAATAGCATTCCAATCAAACAGGCTCCACGAAGAATATCCCGTGCTACGCAAAAATACGTCGCAGCTATGCTGAAGGAAATGGAAAAGCAGTGAGTCATTGAACCGTCATAGTGCCCATGAACTCCTCCAGTTGTCCTGGTGGAAAACAAGGATGGTTCAATGAGGTTTTGCTTAAATTACTGATAATTAAATGATGTCACCAAGAAGGAAAGCGCTCCTCTACCCAGAATAGATGACACTTTAGACACTTCATCTGGTTCTAAATGGTTTTCCACGTTGGACTTAAAGAGTGGGTACTGGCAAGTCGAAATGCACACTCAAGATAAAGAGAAAATCGCATTTTCTACTGGTACAAGTTTATGGCAATTTAACGTTATGCCATTTGGCCAGCAACCTTTGGAAGGCTCATGGAAACTGAGAGGAATCACACGGAAAACCTGTCTAGTATATGTGGAAGATGTCATTATTTTGGGGAGAACATTTGAAGATCACTTGGAGAATATCCGAGAGGTATTCCAAAAGAAGCTAATCTAAAACTAAGCTCAAAGAAATGGTATTTCTTCAAGAAGGAAGTTAGATATTTGGGGCATGTGATTTCAGAGCAAGGAGTTAAAACCGACCCAGAAAAGATAGTTAATTGAAAAATGGCCATGAGATAAACATGAACTAAGGGCCTGTGCACTTATTACAGGAGATTTATCCTCAACTTTGCACACATAGCCAGGCCGCTGCATAAGCTCACAGAGGATGGGATCGATTATATGTGGACCTCACATTTGTCATGGACAGAGATGCCAGCAACTTTGGTGTTGGAGCAGTATATTGCCAAAAGCAAGAAGGGCAAGAAAAAGTTATTGCCTACTTCAGTAAAACTCGTCACAGCCAGAGAGGAACTACTGCGTGACAAGAAGGGAACTGCTAGCAGTGGTCAAGGCCATTGAACACACCACTGCCATTGAACACTTCTACAAGTATCTATATGGCCAACCTTTCATATTAAGAACAGATCACACAGGCACAGAACACAGAATCCAGGCCAATTGACAAGATGGCTTCTAAGGCTGCAGGAATTTGACTTCAAAGTGGAACACCGCAAAGGGGGCAACCATAAGAATGCAGATGCATTGTCAAGATGACCCTGTAATGAAGACTGTCATCACTGTAGTCGACAGGAATTAAGAGAAATCCTGCACCCAATTTTATGTAAACAAACTACTGTCCGTGGACCTGATTCGGAAGTCAACCCTAGAGACCAAAACGAAGATCCCATATTCGGTACAATATTTCACCAAAAAGTGAAACATATGCCCAAACCTGAATGGAAAGTTGTTTCTGACAAATCCCCAAAGGGAGTTTGGGAAAGTCCAGATGGAAAATAAAAGCTATTTCTAATACTACTTCCCAAGAAGAGTGTCGGAGACCCTGAAAGCCATGCACGAAGGCATTGAACACTTTGGGCACTTGGCATTAGCAAGACCTCGAATAAAGTTAGAGAGAGGTTTTACTGGCTAAACTCTCGGTAAGATGTCGAAGACTGGTGCCGCCGATGTGAAGAATTTGCTTCAGCAACAAGACCAAAAACTAGGAACAGAATCTGGTAACCGCTATGTGTTAGTTGTCATCGACTACTTTAGCAAATGTCCAGAAGTTTTGTCCAATCCCAAACAGAGAGGCCACCGCAGCAGCAGAGGTCCTGTTTTAAAATTGGTTATGTCATTTGGGTGACGGAGGTATTCTAAAATGTCTGCCACCTGCTAGAAACGTACCTGAAGATGGTAGTGAATCAGAAACAAAGTAAATGGAACACATGCATACCACCTTTTCTATTGTCCTACTGTTCCGCTGTGCATGAAACGACGGGAAAGTCTCCAGCCAAGATTTTTTTCGGAGATGATCTAAGGCTCCCTATCAACATCATAACCGGCGGACCAGAAAATCTAGAATCTACTGGCAACTACATGAGTCACCTGAGAGAGCGTCTCTGGTTGGTTCGTGAAGACGTTCGACAGAAGTTGCACCTACAAAGTGACATGAAGATCCGCTATGATCTGAAAGCAACCAGCGTTGAATTTACTGTGGGTGACAAAGTGTGGTTATATAAACCCAGGCGAATGAATGGTCGATTTCCCAAACTCGCTAGAAGTTGGGAAAGACCATACATCGTCATGCCCAACAGCAAAGATGAAGATAGTAAAATATCGTCAGGTTGGTTCCATACCATAAAAATATAAACAAAGGACATATAACTTGATCGTCCTGATTAAATTTTAGAGGGGACAGTGTAACGAAAAATGCCGCTAAAGTTGTTTTATCGTGCTTTTAGGGAACTCATTTGCATGGAACCTACTCTAAGACTTGGCTGTTAAAATTCATGTTTGGGTGTTCTACTTACAGTTTTAAAATTTAATATTAGTTTGGAGGCATTTTCTGTAACAACTTGTTGGCCTGAGGCCCCCAGGGCCCCATTTTTCTCAATGTTTTATTGTTTGCCCTATAATTCTTCCATAGGAATTCAAGAAATACTCTAGAGCTTTTTGAATTTGTAGATCTCTGATTGGCCAGGAATATTCTGGAGTGTCTCCAGTCTTTCATTTGAGTATATAAGCCCTGGGAATTTTACCTGGAAGTAAGTTGAAGCTTAGAATGTGATTTTAGTGCGAGTTTGATACCTGAAGAATATTTTTGGCCAGTGACAGAGCCTGACGAGTTTAGTTGTGAAGTTGATAATAAAGGTGGTAATTAAGGAAACGAATTTGGAATGTTATTGTTGAAATCTGGTACAATATGAAGATATTGAATTTTCCATTTGGCTGTTCCACCCTGTATGTAGGATATAGGAAGAAACAACACTGAAAAGTAAAAACAATTTTTTAAATATATACCATAAACGGTCCGCTACTCTGACATTCTGGACAAGTGCCTGGTTGGACTTCATGTTCTTGATTTTGAGTGAATGGGCCAAGTATAAATCCACACTTGTTACAATCAAATTTTACAATTGATAATTGAGGAAGTACACCGGTAGTGGCAGTTACAACACCCAGCGTTCGAACTAATTGATTTACATGCAGCTTTCTGCAAGAAAACAATGTGCAAATGTTTTGTAAAGAAATAACAGCACCTTTTACCTGAATGTCCTGAGTTCCTCAATAAGGGGTAAGTCTGCAATTCTTACATGAATTTCATTTGTAACTCTATCGTAGCTAGGATACATTGACAGAACAATGTCTTTTGCAACTTCATCGAAGATTTCAAGCATTTGAAATGGTGCATCTGGCAGGAAATAAGCAAGAACATGTTCTTTATTAGCCAAATTAGAAAATTCTACTGTGAAGCTTGACTGAAAGTGAAAAAAAATGTAAGATGTGGCTTTGCCAAAAAGTTAGTTTTTATACCTGATTGTTCTCGCACATTCTCCTAATTTTCTCTTTGTACACATAGTGACCTTTGCTGTTAACATAAGTTCTTAAAAAGTTTTTAAAGCGATTAGCAATTTCAGTTCTTGGACCCATCATCATGACCCAATCCTTAATAGAATAACCCTTTGTGTCTTCGAGATTCTCAATAGACTCAATCATTTCTTGATCTTCTATCTCTCCTAAAAGCACAAGGCTTTATTCAGTAAGAAAATAATTTTTTGTCACATAAATTTAAACCACTGCACAACTTCAATAATAAAATTACATCAAATTAGACACGGATAAATATTATCTATCAGGGCAGGTGCTTCTAAAGTCTACCTAAGAGGACATTGACGAAGAGCTATAATTATGACTAAAGGGCGGAATATATGCAAATTGCATATTTTATTCAATTTCGCAAAACATTGCATATTTTTGGAAAACTATATTTTTGTGCATATTTGCATGTTTTTCCTATATACCTACTTATTTATATGATATAAGATACAACCAAGATTATGAGAGGCTCAGAGACAACTCGCAGTGTGTAGTACAAAGTCAAGAAATCCTGAAAAATGGGGATGTAGCTAACCAACTTGTTTTTATTAAAGTTAATTTTCGTTGTATACCAAATATAATTCTTTAATTAGAAAGTAGAAATTAAGGTTTAAGCGAATCTGTTGATTTTGTTCAAACATTTTCCGCTAAATGTAGAAAGGTTCCCGGTGATGTAGGTATTAAAGTTAGAAAAAAATAGATGCTCTTCTGTAAAAAAGAATGAAGGGTTCAAATCTTTAATGGTAGTAAACAGTATTTTTGACGGTAAATCATCCAACGAAGTTGCACCTTGGGCCTTATAAGTACCTTACTACCCAAATTAAAATATTGTCGTATTACATAGGCAGAAGTTGAGAGAAGCTTTTCTATATAAACATATTTTTACCGACAGAATGCAAAGATTTTTATTGGAAAACTTTGAAAAGTATTTAATGATAAATTCTTATACTATACAATTTCAAATTAAAATGTTTTTATAATTCTGCTTTAATATAGGTATTTTACGAGGTATTTTATGTATTTGTTTTTCTTTCATTTTTCTTAAAATAAACCTTTCGTCTAAAATCAGTTTTGGTGTTTTTTTAAGGTTTTTGCACATGTAAAATAAATGCATATTATTGCATATTTGGCCAAATGAATGCATATTATTGCATATTTTAAATCAAAATGATGCATATATATGCGCATATTTCGATTGAAATTAAATGCATATATTCCGCTCTTTAATTATGACCAATCCCAAGCAGCATTAAAGTTGCGGTAACTGAGATGGGAACTTTGAATAAGTAGTTATTACGTAATTACTACTTAAAAATCGACTTATTAGTTTTTATTACTTATATTGAGAAAGTATGAGTAATTACGTAGTAATTATTACTACAAGTTGGAACTTTATGGTTTCAGTACTTCTAAGTAGTTTTTGAAGTATCTGGAACGGAATTGTTACTATGCAAAATTACGTTAAAGTCACGTTAACTCTAAAGTTATATTCAATGGTCACAATTACTTTGTTGTGTTACTTGTTTATCACTTTAAAGTTTTTATTACTTTATGGTAACGGTGAAAGTAACTTCTACATCTTAGCGACTTTAGAAATACCTCCAAAGTTACGGAACTATATAGTCATATTTAAAGTGGAATTTACTTTCCCGCTACTCGAGAAAACTACTGTATGGTAAGTTTTACTTCCCACTCCATTTTAAAATTACTAGAAAGTTCCAATTACTACAAAAAAATACTTTAAAGTAACTGTCACTTCTATAGGGACCAAAATGGAAACTACATTTAGTTCCTTACAATCGTTTGAAGGATTCGGTAGTTTTTGCGAAGTGATGAAAATGTCAGCCATTAGAAAGAAGAAAAATTATAGACACACATTCACATTTTATAGAAAATTAAAGCAGCAGTTGGATGAAACGAATCGAAACACGAGCACCTGTCTTCAATACAAAATTACAAAACGCTTCTCTTGAGTGGCTACAATTTTAAATATCAACATTTCGAAATATGGCACAAAACACACCGGCTGAAAATAACACTCTCATATAAAAATTATAGGTTAAAGTTCCAAATGGAACCTAGTAGTAGCATTCGGAACTTAAACGAGGCTTATGGAACCTTGAAGTCCTCTTGTAGTAATTGGGACTTTAGAGTTTAAAATATCTAAAACTAATTTTCGTCTTAAAGGTAGGAATTACCTTAAAGTGAAAAAGTCTAGTTGCCGTTACTACCAGTTAAGTGGCAAAGCCTTCAAACACCCATTTTAAGGTAAATAATACTTAGAAGTAATTACTGAAAATTACGCCATATTTTCTTATAAAATGATAGACGCCATTAATATCAAATGTCAATTTCCTTTGGTACTGAAATAGTTATTTCTTCAAAATTGTCCCAAAAAAGATAAAATTGAGCAAAAATGGACTCGTATAACTTATAGAAATATTAAAAAAGCATTTTTCAGCATTTTTAGGTAATTTCGCACATTTTCGTAATTTATCCTCCCGATAAAAAAGTGTTAAAACATGCATTTTGAGAGGGCGCGTTGTTACTTTTCAATCTATCAATGTCATATTTGACAGAAAATTTTCAATCGTTTTAGTTTCTTGAATCTAGCAGCGAGAAATAAATCAGCAAATTAATACCTTTCTTATACCTACCATATTCATAGATATAAGTTAAAAATAAATATTAGGTACTTCCATTTTCCACGGTTATTGAAAAATAACGGAAGATGCTGGGCTAGAATACTTTTTAATTATTTAGACAAAGACAAAGCGAGGATGCGAATGTAAAGAAGCAAACAAATCCAACAAAGTAGCGGTGACCACGCTGCTACGTCTCCACCACGTTGCCGGAACGTAAGCGCGTTGTAGCGGTGTAAGTTGCTAGGTGGTCGCCGTTACGTATCTATCACCCTCAAAATGTTCCCCATTTTGGTCGCAGGGACGTAATAGGAACGTAGTAATTACGTTCCTATCAGTAGTAATCACAACTTTAAAGTAGCAAACAAAAGTCGCCGGAACGTAACGGCAACTAAAAATGCTGCTTGGGGTGCTAATAAAATTCCCACTTTAATGTCATAAAATCAGATGGCATGGTGAAACAAAAGTTTATCTACTAACTAAAGTTATTCAACCACTGATTAGTATGGGGAATCCAGGGACAGGTGGCGCTGTCAGCCAGAAATGTTTCATTGATTATTTTTTATCTGAATACTCCCACGTTTCCAACCATTAGTACGTTAGTAGGTAGACTGAGTAACCACTAGTGGGTTAGTAGGTAGAAAAAGTGTTGGAGATGTTGCAGTCATCAGATCGAAAATAATCAACGAAACATTTCTGGCTGACAGCGCCACCTGTCTCTGAATTTCCCATACTAGCCAGTTGTTGAATAACTTTCGTTAGTAGATAGGGCTTAATTTTAATGGCGAATTATATACATATTGACACCAGGGATGACCCCCCTAGGTGGGTCGAAACATGTACAGTTTTTCTTGTTAACATACTGTGTTTGTGGAGCTGAGACTGTAAATCCTATCTTCGTACAATATTCTCCCACTCCAATTCAAGATATAGACTATTTCCTCTGCTTATTACATTTGAGGTTCATTGGCTACCGAGGGCAACTTATGTTTTCCTTTCCAAACATCTACCCACTAAACATGAAACGTAACCATAATATTGCGTAATATTGAGTATAGTTAATTTTGAAAATGTTTCGTTTTAAATATTACATGTAACATTGATGCTAACCATTGTAACGTTTTGTCGTAATAAAGATGCAATATGCAGGACAAGTAACCATTCCTAGTTACATGTAATGTACATTTGCCAACATTTAGAAATGGGTGGTTCAGGCTCAACGGAAATTTGGCTGTCTTGGATTGGTCAATTAATTGTTATGCTTTTTGGGAATCTTTGCCAATTTTTGTACTCTTAATCTGAATGTTGCCATTTTATGCCATAGCTTATGTATTTTGGTGTCATTCTGGCATATTGTTTTGTGCTCTATTTTAAATTCGGTTGTTTAACAGTGTACCTTTTGAAAAAAGGTTCATATTTTGGATATCTTGAGTGTAGCGTTGTGCGAAAGAATAGATTTTTTAAAATTATTTATTTTAATTATTGCACATTTTTTTGAACTTCCCCTTAAACTGTATTTTGGCAAATTAGTGTACTGTTTTCGTATGTAATCTTAATAAACCTATTAAACTATCCCTGTGTTTTAGTTAAACCCTTAGGCCCACACCAAAAGTAACTGTGAACCACCCTGTACATACCGCTCGCCAACCAACATCTCACATACAGGGTGGGGGTCACAGTGTAAATTTGGTGGAATTATTGCATACAACCATGGCCAGAATCCATGAGGAAACCTCCATGGAAGATACATCTTTGAATGGCTTCTGCCATTTTTTATTATGGTATTTTAATCTGTTTTATGTCCGCTTCCAAAAACAATCAAAACATGGTGGACAGACGCTACCACAAAAATTGTTGAACTTCGATAGATTGCACCATTTTCAAATAAAATGGTTTTGAAAATTTCTTGCAGTGTGACACAAGAATGCTTATTGGAAATTAGCCTGCAATAATTTACCAGTGTATTATGCGATCTAAAAAATGAAAAGTTACTATAAACATGGCTTCAAAAATGTCCACTAAGGGGGCTATTAGCCCCCCAAATGGACAGTTTTGCAAATGGTTTTTTAAAAAATGCGAAGAAAGAAATTCCAAGTCAACTAAATTAGTAAAACCCCAGAAAAGGACGAATCAGAAGTGGCACTTGGCTAATTTAAGAGGGCAAAGGGGTATTTTTATGAGGTGGTGGGGACGGAGAGTATTGCTAGGCCGCCAGATCCTTAGAAAGGTTAAAACATGTCAACATATTTTTCACTATCATTTATTCATTTTGGGTAGGCATACCAATAAAATAAATATGAAAGCAATTAAGATTATCTAATGTGTGCCGGTAGTAAAATTATAATGTTTTACGAACCATTTATTCTATTTATCTGAGCCCAGAAAACCCACAACCTGACCCCTGTTTTCTGGGACTTGATTATGAAAGCGGAATGCTTGACAACAGCGCGGCGCGGCGCCACAGATTCCGTTCTTGCGGTACTGCCAGATCGTCCAGTCGGGAGCCGGTAACCAAGGCAACCCACAAAAATATAATGCAAATTAACTTAGTATAAAATGAAATCGATGATAATTTACCTATAAAAATGTTAGTCCTTGATAGTATTTTGGTTGATATTAAATTGAAGGCGATAAAAATAGCTAAATGAATTTAAGGAAATTGTCAGGCATAAAAGCTAACGAAGTCCGGCAACGTCGTTCGTGGCCTACGGCTGGCGCGCCACCTAACGCCAGACGCCAGACAGCGTCAGCATGTATGTTCAATTGAGGTTAAACCCCTTATAAAACGTAAACAATAAAACGAAAAACGATTACCAATTTTTAAGTAAAAAGGCCCAGTATTATTATCATGACTGTGATAAATTTAGCCAAAACAGGGACCAGATAAGGTGTACAATATGTATTCAGCTCAACTTGACTGCTTGTGTTGTTACTTTGAATACTTCGTTGCTGTATTTACACTAGTGCATTGTGCCCCAGAAAACCAACTTTGTGCTTAGGTTTTGTGACGAAATGTTGGGATAAGTTTTTTCAAAATACCTGGTGATGAAAACAGGTAGGTACCTATGTGTAGTTTGTCCCTACCTTGTTACCACAGTATTATAAGTATCCTTATTATAAATTTTATGTCCTATGTACTACCCCTTTTACTGGGGTATTACCTACCCCAGAAAACCCACAAATGGTTTCCTACTGATAATAGCTACCTAACTATTGTTTTTAATTTTTTTCAAGGTGTTATGCATGGATGAGAAAGTGTGGAAGGCAGGATTTGTTAGAAAAAACACCCACACAGCTTTTTATTAATTATAAAGTTTGTTCAATGCACTTTGAAAATAGTATGTTTGCAAACCAGTCGAAGTCTGGGCTAAAGAACACAGCAATACCAACTGTGTTCTCATCATGTAAGTACCTTCATTGGTAATTATGGAAATTAGTGTATGCACCGCCCGATTTTCTTGACATTTTGGCTACCCCCTATTTTCAAGGGCCCTGAACACGAATCTGACCTCGGTGTTTTGAGGTCGGACATAGTTTCCGAGAAAGTGAATTTCCAAATTTCCTTTTGACACCCCACTTTCACGGCGATATAGTGCGCCTTCTGCAACTTCGAAACTTCGCAAAAACCCGAGGAAAGACCGAAATTTTGAAAGATATATGCCGTGTTTAGGTACGTCCGGCCCGGCCGCTGTTTTCGTAAAGTTTCGATGTTGCAGAAGGTGCAAAATAGGGTGGTGATCAGTTTGAGCTAAATTCATCTCGATTATAACCGAGATTATAACCAAATATCATCGTGAAAAAGTGGGGTGTCAAAAGGAAAGTTGAAAATTCACTTTTTCGGAAACTATGTCCGACCTCAAAACACCGAGGTCAGATTCGTGTTCAGGGACCTCGAAAATAGGGGGGTAGCCAAAATTTCAAGAAAATCGGGCGGTGCATACACTAACTTCCATAATTACCCCTTCATTATTAGATAATAATATGTATTTTTTGCTGATACTTGTAATTTTGCTGCATTTAATTTTTTTTACTAGGTTATATCGATGAGGCTTCTTCACAGAGTCCTTCTGTGTCTGTATGCAGCAATTTGACTTTGTTAGAACCTCAACGAGAACTTGATCAACCAGTCTCGATCGCTCACCTTTGGATCAACCAGGTACACCCCATCTGTCACAGTCAGCTATAGGCGATCTCCACAGCATTACCGAATTTTCAGTTGCATCAAAAGGTAATGATCTATATTCACAAACTGTTATTATAGTATACACACCCAAACTTATATGGCATCACGCATTATTTGCGATAATTTTTTTTTGTCAAAAAAATTATATGTCGTGGAAAGTCAAAAGTGTTTACTAACAAAAACAGTTAAATGTGAAAAACCCGACAATATAAATTGTAATAAATATTAAGTGATTCCATATTATAAGTTTGGGTGTGTGTATATTGTAATTTTTTGTATTACTTATTTTGTTATTGAATAATTCTACTTTTAGATGCTAGTCAACAAACTCCTCTTAGTTTGAGTGCACATAGTTCGAGAAAGCATTCATTAAAGTTACAAATAAAAAAACTCCAAAGAAAGTTTCATCCGAAGTTGGAGCAAGCTGTCGACAGTGCCGACACTGAAATAAATGACGAACAATTTCTTGCCATTTGTGAGAAAAAACTGTCTGCTTCAATGCTACTATTTGTAAGGCATTATTTAGAAAATTCCAAAAAATATCAACAGGGATATCGTTACTCGTCAGATATGAAACAATTTTCCTTAACAATTTATTTTCTAAGCCCAAATGCTTATAGATTTTTAATGAAACCACTTTATTTGCCATCTAAAAGCACTGTTCAAAGAATAACTAGCAAATGGCATATAACTGCAGGTCTTAACAGTTTCATTTTTGAGGTTATTAAATCAAAAGCTACAAATTTAGAGGGTTCTTCAAAACAGTGCATTCTTTGTATTGACGAAATGTCATTAAAATTTTTTTTATTTTACAATAGATCTTCCGATATACCATTGTTGGCTTTCATAATACATTGAAGGAAAAAAGATATGCTCCTGATAAATATGTTTTAGCTATTATGGCTAGAGCAATATTTGCTAAGTGGAAGCAACCAGTTGCTTATTTCTTTATTGATACTTGTTCAGGGGAGGAATTAAAATTTATTATTTTTGAAGCAATAAGGAAACTTAAATCTGTAGGATTACTAGTAAGTGCGTTAGTGTCTGATCAAGGATCAAATTTTGTACAATGTTCAAAATCAGTTGGTATCTCTCCAAACTCTTCACATTTTTATGTGGATAGCGAAAAAATATTTTATATTTTTGATGTGCCGCTTCTCTTAAAATCAACACAAAATAATTTTTTCAATTACACATTCGAAACCTCTGAAGGATGTACAAATAAAACGTATATTGACCAAATTTATAATAAACAAAAACATAAGCCTTTGGCTCTTCAGCTGTGTCCAAAATTTACAGATGAACACATTAATTCGAGTCCTTTTAAAAAACTGAAGGTTAGTTTAGCCGTCCAAGTTTTCAGCGCAATGGTAGCTGCGGCACTTAATTCCTTTATTGAATTCGGACAATTCCCCCCTTCGGCAAACGCTACAGTGTCATTTGTAGAAAAAATTGATAAGTTATTTGATATCTTAAATTCCTCAAAAATATCAGGCAGTAAGAAATACAATAGACCTTTCAAAGGAGCAGATTACCAAGTCGATTTTTTTAAAGGAAATGTTTACATATTTTGAGAATATTAAAATTTTAAAACAAAATATAGAGGTTACCAATAAAGTTAAATTTTTAAAAGGGTGGCAAATCACAATAAATTCATTTTTAGGTCTTTGGGAAAAATTTCATTGTTTAGAGTTTAGTTCCTTATACACTCGACGCTTAAATCAAGATTGTCTCGAAAATTTTTTCGGCACTATTAGGCAGCAAGGGGGAAATTGCTTGAATCCAACCCCCATCCAATGCGAAAGGGCTTTCAAAAAATTATTTTGTTTAAATTATTTCCAACACGCGGATGGGGCTATTGTATTGAGGATTTTGATTCATTATTGTGATATGTAACCACCGAACATACACAAATTTACAACAAAGTTGTTGTGGGAAATGCAAGATCTATTTTTTCTGATTTAAGTGCGGTGGCACCAGATTATATTGATTTCGAACTACATGAATCAAATAGTATATCATATGTTTGTGGATATTTATTAAGAAAGTGCTTGGAACAACATTCATGTGAAGTTTGTATTAAATATTGTAAACGTCATACATTAGGGGATACTGATTTGTTTACTTATTTTAAAGCATACAAATCAAGTGGTAACGAAACCTTTGGACATTTATTTTCACCTCCTGATAATTTCCTCAATTATATTAAAACTCTCAAAGTTAATTTTTGTACCCTCTTTCCAAAGTTTGCTTTAGAAGAAAATGTTGGTGTGAAATTAAAAAATAAGCTGCAAAACATTTGATATCAACATCCATGCCCTAGTTTTAATCATGCCTATTTATTATCCCTTTATGTAAGATTTAGAATCTATTCTTCTTTAAAATTTTTAAATCGTGATATTGTTTCTAATAAAAGTAATAAAAATTATAAACTTCGAAATTTACAACATTTGTAAGTGCTGCCAGGGGTCATTATTTTTAAAAATTAGGCTAAGTTGATAATGTATGTATAAACATGTAGATATGCCTGTAGTGTGCATGTGCATAATATGTACGTAAGTATTGTATTTATAGATATTATATTTTATATGTGCTATTGTTTTTGAATTCTTTTTATAGATTTTAGTAATAAACATTTTTGATAAATAACGTTTTTTACTACCAGTGATACGAAGGTCAACCAATTTTGCAAATAATAATTGTTATGGATCTATATAAAAAATAGTATTAGTAATTAATTGCCAAGCTATGAGTTTTGACGCAAGTCGATTGCAATATTGTAATATTTCAACCACCCAAGTCCAATAGTTCACTTGATCCTAAATCATAGTTGTTTCTAATTAATATAGGTAAGTATAAAATAATAAAGAGGAAATATTGTGAAATTTCCATGTACAATAAATAAAATGTATTTTTCTCATTAGTAAAATATTAATATTTATATTTTTTTCATTAGTAAAATACCTACTTAAAATCACTTCTGGAGATCCAAATTTAACTAGATCTAATCCCAGAAAAACTTTACTATTCTAAAAATTAATTTTGCTATATAAAACACAAAATTTTCTATAGCCCGGACCTGGCCGTGCAATGGGCAAGTTCTACTCTGTCCAAAATAAGGTGGGCGTGGCCAATGCGCAGATGTCAACGGCGGAGAGTTCATTTCCTATGCGCGAGAGGGGAAATTGGAACCGCGACATCAAAGGCGCCGAAAGCAAGTGCCACTTCTGATTCGTCCTTTTCTGGGGTAAAACAGAAGGAAAAACCTTTGACACTCTCATTCACTACCCTAATATATTCCTTATCTACAGGGTGTCTACTTTCAAACATACAGGGTGTCCAACTTTAAAACTGTACAAATCCGTAAAATATCCATTTTTGGAGATAATCGCCTAAACTTCTTTTTGTTTGAAAGGCCTTCAAAAACCCCTTCTTCTGACCGTCTTTCTATTTTCAAAATGCAAATCCAGGGCCGGCTGCGATTTTTTTATACCCCCGATTTTCACGAAAACCATTTAGCGATTTTTTTATTCAAAATCTAACCCCACAGCATTAATCAGAACACCCCAAACCCCTATATACCAAATTTGAATAAAAAATATACAGGGAGTTCTATTCTGCAGGGTGTCAAAGTTGAGCAAAATAAGAATTTTAAAGGCATCTGCCAAGTCAGGTGTGCCATGAAATCACCTCAAAACAGTTGAATGATCAATAGGACCCACTCAAGGTGTTGGTGTGCAAAGGTCCAATACAAAATATACAGAGTGTTCTTATCTGTGCCATCTCAAAATGCTGAATTTTTATGAAACTTTATACGGGCCATGAGTGCTGTGGAATCATTGAAAAAATATTGATATACACAAAAGTACTGTATTTCTTTACAAAATGCCAACTAACAAATAAAAACAATTTAAATTATTGGACCTTACTTAACAAAGTCACTGTCTAAGATGATAAATTTTCTGTGCGTTTCCTGTTATGGCACACCAGTCACCCTAACCGATATGGACTTACTGACTGGCAGACTTCTGTATTTTTTAGATTTAGTTTGTTTATAGTGTGTGGAGCGGTTTTGATATACTCGATTTTTGACCCGTATAAAGTTTCAAAAATTCAGTAATTTGAGGTGTCACAGATAAGAACACTTTGTATATTTTGTATTGGACCTTTGCACACCAACATCTTGAGTAGTTCTATTGACCGTTCAACTGTTTTGAGGGGATTCCATGGCACTCTTGACTTGGCAGATGCCTTTAAAATTCCTATTTTGCTCAATTTTGACACCCTGCAGAATGGAACTCCCTGTATATTTTTTATTCAAATTAGGTATATAAGAAATCGCTAAATGGTTTTCATGAAAATCGGTGGTTAAAAAAAATCGCAGCCGGCCCTGGATTTGCATATTGAAAATGCCAGGAAGGTCAAAAGAAGCGGTTTTTGAAGGCCTTTCAAACAAAAAAAAACAGTTTAGGCGATTATCTCCAAAAATGAAGATTTTACGGATTTGTACAGTTTTAAAGTTAGACACCCTGTATACAAATCCATAAAACTCTATTTTTGGAGATAATTGCCTGAACTCTTTTTTTGTTTGAAAGGCCTTCGAAAGCCGCTTAAATAAGGATTTTATGGATTTGTATATTTGAAAATATATACTCTGTATTTTCACTAAGACATATTTTATTGCGTTCGAGGACTGGAGTTGCGCTACTCGACGAAAATAATGGCGACTTATTATAGGTTATATTATGTATTATGTGGTTATAACAGGTATGTTAGTTTCTGATTTTTTGAATGTCCCATATTTGAAATATCCAGTTTATTACCATTTAAGTACGTTTTTTTTATGGTAACAAATTTTCTTTGCAGTTAAATTTCCATGCTCTTGAAGAAAATCGTTTGCACAGACCATTACATGAATTGCAGAGGAATTAACACTATTTTGGAACTACAAGATGATCTGTTTAACCAGTTAAAGAAGCGACAATTCTAGATATTATATTTTGGAAGAGCATTTTGTAATGTTTGCAAGACTGAAAATAGAAAAATTTGTTTAATAATATAATGCCCCAAAGCAAACCAACGTCCACTATATAAAGAAGAAACAGAAAAATCGAATGCCTTCTATAAGTATTATTTACACTACAGCTAGCCATGGACTTCATTTCATTCCAAAGTTACCACAATACTCTTGCTTGCTTTTTAGACTCCCTTTTCTTAAGACAAATATTGGCGCAATATTTAAACTGAAAGAACATAGTATAGTCCATTAACGGAATGAAATCAGCGGTATTAAAGAATATAAAGATATGGAAATACTTAGCAAGACACTGCTATATTTTCGTTTGAAAATAACATAAATTTTTTAAAACAAAAATAATGTAAAATAATATGCTAGGGCTTTACTAATAATATACAGGAAATAAGTACTTAATGCCCATAGGAAAAACGTGGTATCTAGACTTGATATACTTTTCCATGGTACAAAATTAAATAATTTTTTATTCAACAGCAAAAAAACTGTTTTCACTTAAATACAACCTATAGGTTTTGGCACTGAAAAAGTGAAAATTTCTGGACATGCTAGGAAATTCCAACCACAATAAAACCCTTATTCGTAGGAATTTTGTACCAAACTAAATATGAGAAAATAGGAAATACCTAGCAAATAAAGATAGGCGCCAAATTCAAATTTCTACAAAAATTGAGTGACTATGTTTTTTTTTGCATGGAAGAATTGAGTGCATAGAAAAACAACAAAATGAAAACAAATACAAAAAAACAAGCCCATTTAAAGGACGTGTCCACTGAATAGAGGTGTCTGGAAATACAGTGAAACCTCTTTTCACTGTATTTCAAGAATGAACAAAGAGAAAATTCTAAAATTTGGTGTGTGGTATACCTGTCTGATTTGACATTAATGACTAAGAGATAAGAGATAGTTTGACAGTCTTCATTATAAGCGTCCCATGGAGGGGGTCAAGGGGTTAAAAATACCCCGAATTTTTGGTAAGTGCTTTTTTGCAATTTCTTCTAACAGGTATATCACATTCAAAATTTTTTGATTTTTATCTTTGTTCAATCTGGAAATATAAAAAAATTGTGAAATTGTCTATTTCAGAGGCAATAGCCCCCTTAGGGGGCATTTTTGAGGCCATGTTTATAGAAACTTTTTACATTTTTGGGTCGCAGAATGTGCTCGTAAATTACTTGCAGGCTAATTTCTAATATAAATATGCATTTTTGTGGCATACTACAAAAATTTTCAAAATGATTTTTTTTTGAAAATAGTACATGCTATCAAAGTAAAGTTCAACAAGAGGGCATATCTTTCGTAGAATACCCTGGGATTCCATAGTTTTGCAAGAAATTGTGAAAAAAAGCACACACACAAAAATTGTATTACATTTAAGCCCTTGACCCCCCCATTTGGGAAAGCTATAGTGAAGATTGTCAAACTATTTCTCCTCAGTAAATATAAAATCTCACAGGTACCTATATCAAATAGGAAATTTCAGATCTTTGTTGTCCATTTCGTGGGCTATAACCCCCTTAGGGGGCATTTTTGAGGCCATGTTTATAGGAACTTTTTTATTTTTTGGGTCGCAGAATGCCCTGGTAAATTGTGGTAAGCAAATTTCAGGACACCCTGTATACCCTGTGTGCAGTTGCACTTTGCAGCTTTAGTAGGTAACTATAGCTATTATATATCAGCCTATTGCTTTCCTGAAATGACAGAAAAATAGTTTCAGAAGTGGTAGCAGAATGGTTGAAGTTGAGATTGTATCGGCAGACTGCTAACTAAATTTTTTTATTTTTGAAGTAGAATTTATTGAAGTTCATTATTTTTATAAATAAATAATAAAAAAAACTTGTGCGATTGAACCCGGGATCTACGAAATACTAGTCCCGTAGCCTCACCATTCAGTTAAAAAAGTGCTTGTTAAATTTAAACTTTTAGGCAGTTCGTATTTTTGACCTACATCAGATCCCTCTGGAAATGGGTCGCCGAACTGTTTATTTTAACGTTCAATTTCCATTCTTCCTTCTCCAATTCTGTGTAGCTGTCACTCCTGTCACTGCCTTCTGATCGATCGAGCGGTGCAACGCCACAACCATTCCCACAACTTTAATTATTGCAAATTAAATATTGCGATTTGAGGGCTGATATTTGGTATGTGCTCTTTCTATAGATAGGCAAATACAGGGTGAGTCAGAATGTATAGTAAATACTTTAGAGGGGTGTTCGACAGGTGGTTTTAAGGGAGGTCTTTCATATAAAATTTTTCGATTTGGACTTTCCTTGCCAAGTTATTCGGGTCTACAAGGTAACCCAAAAGAATTTTTTTTATTTATATCTCAATAACGGCGCTTCTTAAAAATTTGAAGTTTGGTATGTGTTATCTACGTACTGGAAGACGCCTTAGGGTAGTTTATTCATTTACACAGTGTCCTAAAAAAAAGGGTGAAAACTAACAAACCCTATTAATTTTTTTGCTCAAACTTTTTTGAGGATCTCTTTTTGGTCTTGCAGGTCCATCATTTCAGTGTATCTTTTCATTTTGCAACAATAGTGTAGTCTTGTTTCATAACGATAAAAGCAACCGTTTGCGTTGAAATTGACAAAACGTGCCCCAAAACACCTGTTAACTTCAACATTCGAAACATAAAATTTTTATCCACCGTTTTCAAACGTTACACATCGACTGTACCATTTAAACTGAGAAAAAAATTCCTATGAACAATGTACCAAAACTTATTAGCTTTCAAAATGGAAAGGATTGAATTTAACAAAAAAAAACAAAAAACACCCTATTTTTCAAGAAAATCAATGCAGTTTTGACAAATGTCTAATTGGTATTTTTTTCCCTTATTTTGAATGTACAGTCGATCTGTAACGTTTAAAAGTGGTAGGTAAAAATTTTATGTTTTGAATGTTGAAGTCAACAGGTGTTTTGGGGCACGTTTTGCCAATTTCAACGCAAACGGTTGCTTTTATCGTTATGAAACAAGAGTACACTATTGTTGCAAAATGAAAAGATACACTGAAATGATGGACCTGCAAGACCAAAAAGATAATCTCAAAATAGTTTGAGCCAAAAAATTAATAGGGGTTGTTAGTTTTCACCCTTTTTTTTAGGACACTGTGTAAATGAATAAACTACCCTAAGGCGTCTTCCAGTAAGTAGATAACACATACCAAATTTCAAATTTTTAAGTAGCGCCGTTATTGAGATATAAATAAAAAAATACTTTTGGGTCCCCCTGTAGACCTAAATAACTTGACAAGGAAAGCCCAAATTGAAAAATTTTATATGAAAACCCCCCCTTAAAACCACCTGCCGAACACCCTTTTAAAGTATTTACTATACATTCTGGCTCACCCTGTATATTAAAGAAATAAAAAAATTGTTCATGTTCCCCATTGGGATGGCTGAGTGTGCCGCGTGACGCGAATTCATTAGGATCTTACGATCCGTTTGAGTATCCGTTCGATTTCCAAGTATTGATTCATATACAGGTTATGACAAAGCAACGTCAGTTATGTGTATCAACAGTTTCTTAGAAATCAAAAGAAGTTACTGCTGTTCTAAACCCTTTCTCGCTTTCTATCAATATTTTGTGGAAGGCTTCGAAAAACCCTAACAGCTTTGTAGTATGGACCTTTCTCATAGAAAGACGATTTATGTACTAGGACTGACAGATCATTCCTCGTCCTAGCGACAATTTGGAAATCCTCATTATAATCCTCTTGGATTAAATATCATTTTCTCGTATTCATACACAGATTGATTTTAACATCGAGGCCAGACTACCTGAGGGAGAAGGTGATATTTAATGGTGATATTCACCACAGGGCTGTCAGAGATCATAACATTATTATAATTCCTCAACATAGCATGTCTCTCTTTGAACGTAGCTTCTCTTACAATGCAGCTATACTATATAATTCAATATATGTTCCCTAGAAAACTATGTCCCTTTCATGCTTTATATTGATTGCGGACGTGTAGTACCTTACTTTTCTCTATGTTATACATATTTGTTTCTCTCTTTGCTTCATTGTTTAGTGTATTATTGGTATCTATACAGTAACTTATTTTGTAATTACATGCAATTACTTAGATCAAGTGCAATTGGCCCATTATGGTTAAGTGTAAGAGTAGCTAATGCTAAACTTCGCCATTTTGAGCCCCACTTTTGCTATTTTCTTTAATAGACGTTATATTATTATTATTATTATTATTATTATTAAAGATTCATGTTTGTGCTAAACAAAGAGCTATTTCTTTTGACAAACATCACCAGTCACATAAAGTACACGAGCGGCCCTTGAAATCGTTCCAATATGTGCGGTCACAAAGGTGTTCAACTTGCAATTACCCCTCCCCTCTCCCGTAGTTTGAAAGCCAGCGATAACCTTGAAAGCGTAAGTGACGGCAAATCCTCGTAATTTCACGTTACGCGAATCTCAAAACAGGAAGAAACTGTGTAAAACTTTAAATCCACGTTATTATAATGAGAATTCAACGCCTGCCAATATGAACCAATGAAATGATATCATTTTTGAAGTATTAACCAATCGGTTGATGATTTCAACAATAATACCACTAGTGGACTTCTGTAAGTACTTGTCATGAGGTTGCTCATATCTGAAATAATGTTGCCTCGGATGGTACAAGCCAAGTGACTGTGCCAAGGGGAAGAACTTTGGCTGCTACCATTGGAGGCAACATTCTTCTAACTATCCATTTTCGTCGAAGTGTTAGGCTTGGTAAGTATTCTCTTGTCCATCTTTTCCAGTAACGATCGATCAAATTGAAGGACCACTGTTACAGTATCTTGAACGGTCAATAATGGCTGTATTTTAATATTTTTACTGGGTCGTCTCTTTGGCTGCTACCATTGGAGGCAACAAATAACTTGCAATTTTTTTCACTTTTCACATTAACTTTTGACAGTGCATGCCAATCGGTAAATCGCCCTTCTGCACGCGAGCGGCGTTTAAAATTCGCTTCATTGGAACATTCATGGCATTTATATTAATATATATGATTGGCATGTATTTGAAAAACGTTTCATCTGACTGGTCGTGTACCGCCGGTCTATAAGTAGCACAAAAAACATATTCAGAACCGAAAGTTCAACCTAAATGACAGTTGTCAAATGAACTAACTTTTAACCATGGTACCAGTTAAATTTATATACCTACAGCTACTTAAGTAAAACATTCATCTGACTCAATGGACTAGAGGCATTGATTCTCGCTTTGCGTACAATAGGTCGCGTGTTCAAATCACGGTTGTGGCTGTTTTTTTTTATTTTTTAAATTACATTTTGAAGAGGGAAATATGTATAGTTCTTAAAATTAATTTATTCCTAAGAAGTTGGGTTGTTTAATTATGGCTATACATACACACTGAATAATTCCTAAACTATTTGCAGTTGTTAAATTATCTTTTTAAATACAACTCGTGGTATGCCTAATAATAGATAATATACCTTTCGTTAATTTATCACTCATTACAATCCCAATGCTAAGAAAATACCACTCCTGCTGCGCAGTCGTGGTATTTTCAGCTTTGGCTTTTTATAATTCGTAAAATTAACGAAAGGTATTATCGATAATAGGCACACCACTTGTTATATTACCCCTGAGAATGCAGCGATTTATTAACCTATTTTCGTTGACTGACGTATTATTTAATTTTCTACGGGGAGGAGCGGGTCGGTATGAGGGAATGTAGGGGAAGTTGTTGATTTGAGAAGCCGTGGAATTGGTGCAAAGTTGCCGTACTTACCCGAAATTCTTGATTTCTTGCTTATTTCTCATGCCTAGTGGAACGATTTATGAGGCCTCCCGTGTACATTGATGGTACTGTTAGAAAGTTCAGTTTTTTGGAATTAAAGTTTACATGAAGTCTGATGATGCAATTTTAATAGACACCTGATGATTCTTTTTTGCACTCTGACAATGCAAATCGAGACACACCCCAAAAGACAATAATCCCATACATAATGCAACTTTGGATGGAAGCAAAGTAATATACCTAGTCGTAAACTGTCAACAAAAACCATATCCCGTAGCCTGCAAATCAGGGCACAAGAACCAATCAATTTATATTTAAGTTTGGCAATTTGGTCTTCCCAGCTCAATGTGTCATGCAAACTGACTCCCAGAAACCTCACACTGTGCACAATTGGTAGAGATCTGTGGTTGAGTTTAACATATAATGATTCTGTTTCATTAGTAGACTTTCTGAAACTTATAAGACCTGTCTTGTCCGAGTTAAGTATTAAATTATTGGAACCACCTGGCCATACTTTCCACAGCGTATAAACAAAAATGGGAGAAATCACTTGTGTCAGCCTCTGTCAATATTACTGACGTATTGTCAGCATACTGACAGATTCTGCCCGGACCCATGGATGTATTTAAGTTATTTACATAGAGCAGAAACAAGATTGGTCCCAATATGGAGCCTTGTGGTACTCCCTGCTCTATTACTCGCCAATCAGAAAAGCATTGATTTCCTTCAGTACTTCAAATACAGACTATCTCTCGGACAGGTATGAGGAGAACAGCTTAAGAGGAATTCCTCAAACACCAGCATTAAAGATCCATTCGAAGATTCATTCATTTGAGAACAACCCATCTCTCATTCAATAATTTGACTCGCAAATACGTAATATACCTAACATCAGCGCCAGCGCGTTTCAAAATATAATATAGTAATCTATACTATCAACATTACATACTGGTTAATGCCATAATTTAGACAATGTAACAGTAATATTTCAATGTTTGGATAGATATGTTTTACATAAACATAAGTTTTTAAGATGGACTGCCCCTCATACAATTTGCTACGTACCAGTTGCCGCTTTTTCAGCCAAGCGTCTCTTGCGTCTACTAATATCTTCATCATCACCTTCTTCATAAAATATTTCTCGATCGTCCCTCCGCAGAATTCCCATTTCCCTATCTCGTCGTCTTAGTTCTTCTTCTGCCGCCAATCGATCGCCAACTGACATGTTGTCATATTCGTCTTCATCTAGAATTCTTTCATCGTAACGGTCCAAGTGTGGCATGGGCCGATAATCACTAATGACAAAATCATAATATAGACATACAAATAAATAAGAAATTTAATAAACGCATACTTCTCCATGTTATCACCAAAGAGTTCTTCTCCATCCTCTTCCTCCATCTCTTGGTTTATGTCATCTCCAATTAGGGCTGCCTCATCTTCAAATGGTTCCATGTCTTCATCTCCACCTGGAGAGGGAATGTTGGACCGTGGTGTGGGTATAGGTAATGGTGATTCTTCAGACTGCAAATTAGTTTATTGTGGAACAAGTTATGCAATAGTGTGAATTTAAAAGTTCGTTTGTCAGTCCGATGGTACAAACTACTTAATAACCAAGTGTAAAGTATGACATGGTTTATGTAGGATCTATGTAGTCAAACAAGTCGATTGTCTATTCCCTATTCCTCTATTTATTTTGCACTAACGGAAGTGCCAAGTCGTGCACAAAATAGTAGAGTTAAAGCAAAGCCCGATACGTACACGAAGACGTAGGAAATGACAGCTACGCATGCGCGTTAAAGAGTTTTAGAACGTACATTCCTTGAGTGGACTTACGGTTGACGTAAACTTGCATGTACGTACGTACATCCGAAACGCAGCGGCATCGAGCCGAAATCTTGGTGCGGAAATAGCCAACTGTAAGCTGAGTGATTAGAATCTAGGAATATAGACACGATATGAATAGATGAACATAGAACCGTAAAGAAACGACTCGAAATTGCATTTTAAAAATATGTCAAACGTTTAAAACTTATTTTCGGCGATTTTGAGAGGAACCAAAAACGTCCAATAAAGGGATATAAATAACCTTCAAGTCATCTTCAGGGGGCGTCTTAGCGTTACGTTTTAAAACATGCTTTAACTGTACTTTTGAAACTTTACGTATTCGATCATTGCACGCTTACGTCAGTGAGTTACATCTACGTAATAAATACGTATTGGGCTTTGCTTTAACTCTCTGGTGTTTATTCACAATATAATATATCAATGATCAAGGAAATAATAACTTCCGGGTAAAAAAATACTCACCCTGTGAGACATTATAATTTACGTATATTTTAACTTATCACACACAATTAAAAAATTCTTTTGTTCGTATATCTTCTAACATTTATCTAATACACAAAAACAAATAATAAATTTTGGAGGAAGATAGTAATAATTAAAATATGAGCCCACAGATTAAAATATAATTATATGGCGGGATGCCCGGAATCTACCGATCACCGGCAAACAATTTTGGCGGGACCTTTTAGGATTTATGATTTATATCACAAAATATATAGGTTATTTATATTATGTGTTTTGGTTTGACGCGTAGATAAAGTTTGACGTTTGACCTAACCTAATCCAAAGTCTTCTTCTTCGTCTTCACTTCTTTTATGGCCTCTGCTCTGAGAGCAACTTAGCCAGAATGAGGCCAACTCATTGTGGTAGTATTGGAGGGGAGAAGCTGTCACATGACCCAAAACGGGTTCACCTACGTCATAGATTACTAGAACGACGTCAATTTGTTGACTCGGTGCTAAAAGTGCATTAAAAGTGGCTAAAAGTGCAGTTTTCCTTGTTATTGCGAGCTATTGACCTCTGGAAATAAATATGTCATGTGCTGTACGTTGTTGCAGTAGCAATTCTAAAGTGGACAAAAAGAAATTCACAGGAATTACATTTCACAGGTAATGTAAACAATAGACAGAGCCGTATCAATATAATTTATAATATCCACTTTGGTACTTTATGAAAAGAAAAATATTACCTTTATATAACTACTCTAGGTATGGTAGGTTTCTTCCTTCGATTCAAAATAACCCCATATTTTCTTTCGTAGGTTTTTTATAATTTTACAAGGAATATTGTTTAATCAGACCCTAGCGTGTCAGCCATATTGATCACAGACTTAGCCACACCCCCAGAACCCGTTTGCTCTATGCGACAAATTTTATGGCGCCTCCTCCCCCCCATACTACCTCAATGGGCCAACTTGAACTATTAAACACTGACCAAATAATACGCCATTATTGAATATAAGAAATACGCCTATAGGCTCAATGCTAAACTAGTCTATGGGCCGTGCCAACAATGAACAAGAACAAAGAACAACGCAGTGTAGACCCGGTGGCTAGCACCGTTCACATGGTGACGATGGTCCATGTATTAGTATTAGTTCCATATACCTATACGCCATTGAATATAAGAAATACGCCCTCTATATGCTCAATGCTAAACTAGTCTATGGGCCATGCCAATAATGAAAACAACAAAGAACAACGCAGTGTAGACCCGGTGGCTAGCACCGTTCACATGGTAACGATGGCACATATGTTAGTTCGCATAGTCCCGTCGGGGCGTTGGCATCTTAAATTCAGTCGCGTATAATAGCAACCTAAACCGTTTGAGACGTCCGACCGGAGGAATAATTTAGCAGCCATTTTTAACCCTAAATGTGGCGGGAAATTTGAAATAATTTATACGGGTGGGCTCCATAAATAATGTAATGTCGTTTTGTCGTAAAATGGAAATTATTTTAGTTCAAAGTCATATATAATATATAACATACAGTGTGGCCCGTTTGGAATGGAGACACCTCTGTAAAATTGTTATTTTTGCTCCGATTTTGAAAAATATTTTTTTGTTAGATAGATCTCTGAAAATACCATTCGACACACCTTCCAATTGTTTTGAAAACCAAACACATGGCTAACTGCGACATTTTTTATACCCCCAAAATTCAAGAAATCATATTAGGCATTTTTTTAATCAAGAAACTTTACTAAAAAAAGTTGTTTAGAATGAACCAAAAATCCCAAATCCAAGGTTTTTTAAAATCAAAAAATTAAAAATTTCCGAAAAAAATAAATTGAAGGTGCAAAAATCACATTTTAATGAATTTATACGGATAGCAAAGCGTGCCATGGAAATTTGAAGTTAAAAAAATTAACTTTGCTAACCGTAAAAATTGATTAAAATGTGATTTTTGGACCTTCAATTAATTTTTTTCGGAAATTTTTTATTTTTTGATTTTGATAAAACTTTGGATTTGGGATTTTTGGTTCATTCTAAACAACTTTTTTTAGTAAATTTTTTTGATAAAAAAAATGCCTAATATGATTTCTTGAATTTTGGGGGTATAAAAAATGTCGCAGTTAGCCATGTGTTTGGTTTTCAAAACAATTGGAAGGTGTGTCGAATGGTATTTTCAGAGATCTATCTAACAAAAAAAAGTTTTTCAAAATCGGAGCAAAAATAACAATTTTACAGAGGTGTCTCCATTCCAAACGGGCCACACTGTATATAATATATAACATATAGCTCCAAGACTTTTGTTGGTTTTAATTTTAAATTAATGCGTTCGGGAAACGAAGCAGTTAACTAGGTTGAGAAATTATACAACTTAATCAAAACAATATTTTAATTATCATAAAGATAACTAGTATAAATATTATTGTACATTATACCTTATACAATAGCTACATTATAAATAATATTAAGGTACCTATCATTTTCATACACTATTACTTGGTATAATTATTTATTTGGAAACTTTTAATAATAATATCCCATTTTCCATAAACATATCTATACCTATTTCCGAATTTTTAGGCAGCCGCTTTTATTCCTTAGAACTTTTTCTTTTTCTTTTTTAAAAAAATACAAGCAGAAGAAATATTGGTAACTTCAACTTCTACCACTTAACCTTTGCTTCAAAAATGCAAGTGAAGTAGTTTCTAATTAGGTACGCCTCTTCTTTGATAAGCTTCAATAATTTTGCTGGCGGTGATCCGCAGTTAACAGGTTTACTTGCTGCTGCATTTCTTCGGTTAATTATTTGCTCCAGAAATGCGGCTCTCTTCGTCGTATCGTCGATGGACGACCGAGAATTACAATGTCTCCATTTTCTCATCTCCATGAGTTACTTCTTGAACTTCTTGAATGTAATATATTATTGTCGATGACACCTATACTAAAATCGAGCAAGTCTTACGCCTGGCGTAAACAAGAGCACGTGCATTGATATATTGGCCAGGGCCGCACTGAGGTACGATCTTTATTCAATTTTAGTTTTATAATTGTTTACATCAAAATATTTCGGAAAAAAATTATTGGCTGCATTAAAATGGCTCAAAACATCGATAAAATTATTTGTGGCAGTGTCTAAATAGCTGAAAACAACAAGATAAAACCGCATAACTATACTTTTGCGATCGAGTAACGTCCCTGTTGCCGAGTCGGGTGAAGTTTTATAGCCTACCGACCAATCGCGGAACGTCATTGAACACGTGGTTTTATTTATGCCAGGCGCACGGATTGCTCGATTTTAGTATAGAGCACTAAACCACTTTCTAAATTTATTGTCTTCTCTTGAAAACCTAAAAATCAGCAAGAAGTCAGAAAATATAAATGAGAAAACAATATTATTTGACAAACAATTATTCATAAGTATTTACTTACCTATGGAATGTAATTTCACAATCTGGATGTAAAAGTATCTTTGTCATGTTTTGATCTCGTAAATATGAAAAAGAAAAGCTATTAACCGTACAAAATATAAAACATATCTCTCATCAAAAAGTATGTCACGGTGACTTTTATGATTTTACCGGCGCCTTCAAAAAGTATAATGCAATTTCATTCATACTGTATATAAAAAAATTTAAGCAAGGAATAACGTAGCCACCATTCAAACTGTCAAAATAGGATTAAAAATGGCGGCGAATTTCATCTCTTTTCGTTCCCTGCACCTTGCCGTGCGCAATAGGGCCAAAAGCGGTATATGTTAATATACAGGTATGTGATTAGTTCACATATAGTCCCGTCGGGGCGTTGGCACGGCACCTTCTGCGACGGTGCCGGTTGGCATCTTAAGTTCAGATGGTTCAGTTGCGTATACTCTCAATGGAATCCTCTTGTGAGCTTCAAATCTTCCACATAACTCTTCGTCTTCGTAGGGTCGGATATGACCAGCCTCCGCTGCGCCTGCTTAACTTTGTACTTGAACAAATTTGCTACTTTCCTTTCTCAAACCTTTTATTCCCAAATTACTGTTTCCCAGAGAAATGTCTCTGCTGTTTAATACACATATATTTTATTTTAATGTGAAGAAAATTAAGATTATGCCTTTTGTAATCGCAAAACGTAACCTGCCATAACTGACATTCAGGTTGTCGGACTGAAGAAACGAGGCTGAAAATTTGTCGGAGTTATCGACTATCTTTTTTTAGGCAATTATGAGCAATTTCAATTAAAAATTACGTGTTGTGCAATAAAAAAACGTTACCGCGTTAGAGTGACAAGTTCCGAGTGTCAGACTCGACGATTGCGCCCTCTTTTTTATTTCGGGCAAAAATTGTCTTCTGTTTTAACGCATAATCTTTCAATTAACATAAAAATTGTAGTTTTGTAATAAAAAAATTGAAACCGCACTAGAATGAGAGGTTTATTAGGTGCTGTGCGTGCGGGAAAGTGCCCATCCCACACCCACCCAATTTTACAGTGTGGTAGACTGGTTAAAATGAAGCCCCTAATACAATTTTTACTACTTTTGTAATAATGATGAAAAAAGGACGCTGTACTGGGGACTAAAACGGGTTGTCCAAATAAAATCGTTAGCAATACTTTAAAAAAAGAAATGAGTTATCTATTGAACAATAGTGTTTGATGTTAGGAACTAAAGTAGTAAAAGTAGTAGTTCCAGAAGCATAACGTGAATATATTTTTGCTATGTTGCTTCATATGACCATATGCCGATATATTTATAGCCGATTTTAGGCGAATAACCATTAATAACCGGTAAATATCAAACACGTTTACCCGATTCGGTTATTGTTGGTTATATGCTCTCTGACGTCACAAAGAAGCCCTTCATACGTCATCGTTATAACCGTCAATAACCGCGGTATTTAGTCAACTCAGGAGCAGGGTAATTACTGAGGTAATTACCGCGGTTATTAAAATCAACAAATCTCATTTGCTAGTCTAGTTTTGCCAATTTGTTGGGAGTTTGAATTTTTCAAAACTTAAAAATATATTTGCTGATATAGGTAATAGACAAGTGTAGTGATTTCATATTTTCATCTAAATCCATAATTTAAAAAAATGAATAGGAGGGAAAATATCTCGTTTGTGAAAACGTTGAAGCGTTGACTGACGTATTATTAAAGACTGCTCACGGTTGTCACATCTGACACTTTGTTGCCTCACCATGCGCTTTCCGGAGACAAAATTCAATGAAAAATACATTGATGACATACGCCTGTGCTGCCTGGCAGCACATGGCAGAAAGTCACCACAAAAGACTCCAGGTAGTTCAAAGTCGCTGTCTTAGGACTATCACGGGTGCCGATTGGTATGTCGCCAATCGACACATCCACCGCGTGACATGAACATTCCCTTTCTTAACGATTATATCAAGGAACTCTCCTTGAGAACCTATACAAAGATGGAGACTCATCCAAACGCTCTTCTCAGAACTGCCACAAATTATATCCATAATCCTGATCTGCCACATAAAAGGCCCCGTCAAACTCTCTTCTGAGGAATTTTCCAGTCCCTTTCCGGTAGGCAACCAACAGCCATACTCTTCTGGCAAAACTCTTCGCGTAGTTTTACGCTAAACCGCCAAGGCTTTTTCTAGTAGCCGCACAACCAGGGTTGGGAATGTAGCGAAAATTTTATATTAATTACATTAACTACATTGACTACATTAACTACGTAGTTAATTCAAAATATAGTTAACTCTGTGTAGTTAATGTAGTAAATAATCTGATTGGTCGATTGAATGTCATTCCTGTTGATAGTCAACGTCACATTAACACGCGCTCTCTAACCTCACTTTATAATCTCGATCTGTGCATACCTACATTTTACAAAATATAATAATTATGGCTGGACGAAAATACCATAACCATTACGAAGAATTGAAATTTCTAAGCACAAAATTAGACAACGGACGATCTGCAGCAATCAAATACAAATGTGTTAATTTTTTATTATTATTTATTGACAAATGTGATGTCCAAGACTGAATTTAAGTTGACAAATTTTTATTTTCATTTTATATTTTATAAATAAAAAGAATTATTTTTAACTCAGTTGTTTTATTTATATTTTATCTTTATCATACTGGTAAATCAGTAATCCTTCACCGTGTAAAAATTTAATATGCAATATGCTATCATTATTGCTCTCTGTTTAGGACTAGATATAATAATAATTTAATAATACCTGGTAGGTACCTACCTGTATACCTACCCTTCCTACCTACGTACCTTACCTACCTCTTTACTTAAACATTTTGAGTAAGAATAAAACAATAAAACAAATTATTGACCAATTTTATTTAGTCAAATAGGGCATTTTAAATGTTTAAATTTTGTGTAGTTAACGTAGTTAAAGTTATGCAATTAATTGTACAAAAACATAACGTAGTTAATTACATTAACTACGGTAGTTAATTGCGTAATTAATGTCATATTAACTACGTGCCCAACCCTGCGCACAACACTCCCTACAGCCACCTAACCTACAAAATAGGGCTGGAATCCACTCACTATACCCTAAAATAGGCGAGCAGGTTTTAGCGGGTATGCCCCGTTTCGGGGAGACTCCCACACTACCATGCGAAACGGCCGCGTGGTGCCTATAAAAGGTTTTCCTCTCCTATCGCAAATCTACAAAAAAAAACATCAGCGCCAGCTACCCACTAAGAAAAATAAAATCCGCACAAAGTTGCAAAAATATTTCAAAGGGAGCTGAAATGTTGCTTGCATTTGTAGCGGGAGGTCCTGTAAACATTCCAGCAAGCTTATAATCTCCACCACAAAACGTTACAATGAAATGTTCATTACTGCAAGAACCTCCCCTAAAACGTTGCACGTATGTTTTTTGTAATGTTTTACCATTGCAACAAGGTTTACTAGCAACATTGTAGAAATCTTTCAGAGACTATACTGACAATGTTTTACCAACATTGCAACAACGTTTAGCGGACACTACAAGAAATGTCTGTCATCAACACTAGCGAGCTTCATGCAGTTTACTAGCAATGTTGTAGAAAGCTTTCAAAGACTATACTTACCAGCTTTATTCAACTTTCCAGGAACTTTGCAGAAAAATGGGTGAAACAAGCACAAATCCTTACAAGGAACTTTCCGAAAAGGTACCTAAAACTTTCCCGTGGTGTATGTGCCCCGATTTTTTTGAAATTTTGGCTACCCCCCTATTTTCGAGGTCCCTGAACACGAATCTGACCTCAGCTTTTAGCGCTCGGACGTAGTTTCCGAGAAAATGAATTTCCAAATTTCCTTTTGACATCTCATTTTTCTCGGCGATATTTGTGATCACCACACTATTTTGCACCTTTTGCAACATCGAAACTTCGCGAAAACCCGCGGAAAAACCGAAATTTTGAAAGATTTATGCCCGGCCGCTGTTTTCGCCCGACAATCGGGGATTTCGCGAAGTTTCGATGTTGTAAAAGGTGCAAAATAGTGTGGTGATTAGTTTGAGCTGCATATAGTAAAAATTCATCCGGATTATAACCACAAATATCGCCGTGTAAAGTGAGGTGTCAAAAGAAAATTTGAAAATTCATTTTCTCGGAAACTACGTCCGAGCGCTAAAAGCTGAGGTCAGATTCGTGTTCCTCGAAAATAGGGGGGTAGCCAAAATTTCAAAAGAAATCGGGGCAGACATACACCACGGGAAAGTTTTACCTCCGAAAATATTACATTATGTATTTCTACTCTTTTTCTTCTTTTCCGAGAAAAATGAGAAACCCCCAAGATATGGCAAGTTTAAATTGGCCGCAGCCGTACATATATAGCAACTGTTTGTTCAACAAGTTTTTTAAATCATTTATTATTTTTTCTAGAATGATGCCTCATTCACTTAACTCGAGAACATAGGTAGGTACATAGGAAATCTTCTAGTATTAGGTACTTAAAACTTAACGGCTAGATTACTTAAAACAAATTGCTCTTTCAAAACAGAAAAAAATCAGAGTAGGTATGCAGGAATTAAAAATAATAAAGTAATAATTAATTATAAATCAAATTAATGCATGGGAAAATGCAGACGAAAGGAAAACGAAATGATGAAATTTACCAATAATTTGAATTAAAGAAATAATTTTGTCCGAAGAAAACTTACTTGGTAAAGAAATTTCAATTTTTCATTAAACAACACGTTTTCATTTTAAAGTATATGGAATATACAATGGAATATACATATATATATATATATATATATATATATATATATATATATATATATATATATATAGTCCAGGCAGGAGCCAACAGCACATTTGCAGCTTCAGTCAGCACATCCCCTATTTTGGGGCTTGTACTAACATCGCCACGGAGGCTGCTAAAGCGACCTGCGTGGAAATCTTCATAACCCAAGATACAATGACAATAAGGATGTAAGATTCGCGAGTGTAAATGTAATAATTACAAGAAAAGGTGATAATGGGCAAACACTCAAAGTTAACAAAGAGAAAAAACTAGTAACCGCATACACGTGTTTCATGCTATTTGGCAATCATCAGTACGGTGTAACATTAACCAAATCAAAAGATAGACATGATTTGGGAAGCAACAAATGAAGTCCAGGCAGGAGCCAACAGCACATTTGCAGCTTCAGTCAGCACATCCCCTATTTTGGGGCTTGTACTAACATCGCCACGGAGGCTGCTAAAGCGACCTGCGTGGAAATCTTCATAACCCAAGATACAATGACAATAAGGATGTAAGATTCGCGAGTGTAAATGTAATAATTACAAGAAAAGGTGATAATGGGCAAACACTCAAAGTTAACAAAGAGAAAAAAAACTAGTAACCGCATACACGTGTTTCATGCTATTTGGCAATCATCAGTACGGTGTAACATTAACCAAATCAAAAGATAGACATGATTTGGGAAGCAACAAATGAAGTCCAGGCAGGAGCCAACAGCACATTTGCAGCTTCAGTCAGCACATCCCCTATTTTGGGGCTTGTACTAACATCGCCACGGAGGCTGCTAAAGCGACCTGCGTGGAAATCTTCATAACCCAAGATACAATGACAATAAGGATGTAAGATTCGCGAGTGTAAATGTAATAATTACAAGAAAAGGTGATAATGGGTAAACACTCAAAGTTAACAAAGAGAAAAAACTAGTAACCGCATACACGTGTTTCATGCTATTTGGCAATCATCAGTACGGTGTAACATTAACCAAATCAAAAGATAGACATGATTTGGGAAGCAACAAATGAAGTCCAGGCAGGAGCCAACAGCACATTTGCAGCTTCAGTCATCACATCATCCCAAATCATGTCTATCTTTTGATTTGGTTAATGTTACACCGTACTGATGATTGCCAAATAGCATGAAACACGTGTATGCGGTTACTAGTTTTTTCTCTTTGTTAACTTTGAGTGTTTGCCCATTATCACCTTTTCTTGTAATTATTACATTTACACTCGCGAATCTTACATCCTTATTATATATATATATGTATATATATAATATATTTTAAACCAGCGTCTTTTCTCTCTGAAGTCGGGTCTTCGCATGCTGAAACCATTCATGCAAGCTTTTTCAAATGTGTCATCTTTTACTGCCGGAAAGCACATCTTCACAGCCACCTTGTTGTCGGTGTCCATACTGTCCATGATGGCGAGGCCCTAGTCACGGCTAAAATGGCGATACAAGTATCCACAGATTGGGACAAATTCTGTGTTCGCGTAATACCACTGCTACGAGGTCCGTTCTTAATTCACGTTCGTAATTCACATAAAAACAAAATCACAACGCCCTCCACGAGAAACCAATAAGAACAAAGACGAGACGCCCGAGCTTACCGACGCCAAGGGCAAGTGCGCTGGGTATAATAGAGGAGAAGGTTTTCGCGCTAGGTGTCGGTGTCGACTGACGACTGAAGCTGACGACCCGTCGGCCGCCGGGTCACAGCAGATGATTTCTGCTGGACGGCACGCGAGGCCAACGATAAAGACAGGCCACGGCGCTAACGCATAATCGCGTAGTCACGTGACCAACTTAGTTCTATATAATAAAAGGCATTTTTGGAGATAAGTAGAAAAACAAATTTCGTAACAATTTGGCAAGTTTTCTTTCATCTATTACATCCAAGCTTTCTCTAATTGTTTTTTCAAAATTTTCAACCTGCCTTAGCTGTTTTAGGCTGAGTAAACGGCACTGCACATTGCACGTTCTCAAAAATTGTTCCTTTAGCTTAGGTGATATTCTCTATAGGTATTTTCCTCCCACAACACATTTGTCCACTTTAATTGTTTCACTTTCTTGAACAGGTGTTAGCCACACATACTTAAGGGTTTTTTTAGAAATTAAATCTCAGTTGGAATTTGACGAATCCATTTTTGGCGGAAATTTTCATCCCGAGGCAAAACAAAATGTTTGTTATGGCGATACTTTCTTCCTGGCTTTTGTAATATGTATAAATATAATATAAACAGACCCAATATTTGGTATTTAGGTTATTTTTTACGAAATAAAAATGAAAACTAACCTCGGTAGGTGTACTGTAAATATTGACGAGGTCTCAGTTGATCGGCAGCGTGAAAGCCCATATCAGGGCGTAGGTCGACAACGAAAATACTCGAGTACGTTACAACACTGATTTATTTCGCACAAGGGGAATGGTGAATACAATAAATACACAAACCCGAACGTGGTCAACGGGAACGGCTTCCAGCCACCCGGACCGTCTGAACTCGCGGATCTCCCGTAAGCAGTTCACTCCTCTGTGTCTCAGGCTCCACTGTCCAATACTAATACTGTCCCATGTCCATAATAGTCCATTCCGTGTTCCCTATTCTGTGGTTCGGGCGTTGCGTCGCGTCGGTGCGAGCGGCACCAATACTCTTGGACGGCACGACTCCCACCCAGACACCCAGAGGCCATAATAACACCTGGGCGGTTCCCCTCCGCCAGGACACACGCGCACTAGACACAAACTTGTTCTAAAATATAAACTAAGACGTTTAAAAACACTTTAAACATTGAAAACTTCTCAAAACCCAAGCTGCCGCTTTGAGTTATGTGACAAATGACATGTTACGTCTGACTAAGATGGTCACGTGATTTTTGTGCGCCAGGGCCTGTCTTTATAGTAGGCCTTGGACGGCATGCAGGTGACGTCACGCGACATCTGATTGGCTGAAGGCTAGTCGTCCTAGGCAGGCTGCCAATGAGAGCGCGTTTAGCAAAATTTGACGGAACTGTTCCACGACGGCGGTCACGACCGGTCCGGCCGGCGCGATTCAGTGTTGCCATTGTGCCACTGTTGCCAGGTTATTTACTTTTGCGCCGAATGTCGGGGTGTAGCCAAAATTTCAAGAATATCGGGGGTCGGTTACGCCATTGGAAATCATTAACACTTTATTTTTCATACCGCAGCGCCCATCGCCGAAAAAGGAGGGCATACGCAATATAAAATACGAGACAAAATAGGTCTGAATAATCTCGGACATCATCCAATCGACTTAGTAAACAAGCCGATTCATCATCCATCGGACAGTGGAAATAAGGTAATGTGTCACGTAACTCAATCCACCAATGAGAGCGCAAGACGTATACCGACTTTTATATACGTCGGACTTATAAATAGCCACTTCCTTAAAAAATCCAGGAATGAGTTATTATTTGCAAGAAATAGCCTACTATATACCCTTCAAAATTTGTGCAAAACCCCATTTCAGGAAATAAAAAATGATGCCTTTATTCTGAAGTTGGTTTTATTCCTTTTTATTTTTATTCCTTATAAAATTCAGTTAAAACTTATTTTGAACGATTATCCTCTTGTTTCAAAATAAAAATAATAGGTATTTTGTTGGGATATGATGTTTCCAAATTTTATTTCGGGAATTTATTGAAATATTTATACCAGTAGGTACCTATATTAGGTAACAGCAATCTTTCAAAGTTCAAATAATGATTGAATTGCAGAAATATTGCTGTGTGATGTTGTTTCAAAATTAATTCAGGAAAGTTGCCACGTTGTTGATACAATTGAACATTGTGATATTACACATGATAAACAAATGGAAGATTGCCATAACATTATTTTCGTAATATTTTCGCAAAGTTATACCAATACGTTGTGCTAATATTTCAATCGGAAAATACCCTAAAAAATGTTCTTGGAAAATTGTCAAAACATTTATGGCACAACCTTGCAATGAGTAAAAAATGTAATATCGCAGGGACTTTTTGTGAGGTTTCATTCTTGGTGGGTATTTTCCAATACACGAAGTTATATCCGTGAGAAGTCTTTACAAATACGTCAGTCAACGGTTGAAGGCTGAAGGTGAAGAGTGGGAAGATGTCCCAAGGCTCGTAAAGCGCCGTTGATTGAGGAAGAGCAATTGAGGTAGTATGGGGGGAGGCGCCATAACATTACCAGAGCATATAAAACAACCAGCAGTATAATTTACTCTTGAGAAATCAGCCGCAAATTCAATGACCTTGAGCTATAATGGGGGAATAGAAGTCAGAGGTGTAGTCGGGAAAATCAATTCAGAAATACAGAGTAATATTAGTAAAGTAGTAAAGTATATAGTGTGTGGTCAGCACAAGCAGCTCTGACCCATTCCTGGGATTCTTTATTTAAAAATACTATCACAAAGCACAATTTACAAAAAAAACACACTCCTCGGCACTGTAATATCCCTCATACAGCCAAAAAAAGAACTGCCCGATCGCCCCGACACTGCATCCATTTGACAGAATCTATTCCCCAATGGCGGCTGCGCGAACAGATGCGCAGAATTTTCCCGCCATGAGGAGTATTACCAGAACATATATAATAACCAGCAGTATAACTTACACTTGATAAATCATCAGCAAATTGAATGACCTTGAGCCATATTGGTGGAATAGAAGTCAGAGGTGTAGTCGAGAAAATAAATTCAGAAATACAGAGTAGTATTAGTAAAGTATACAGGGTTAACTATCACTTAGTACAAAAATTTTTATGGCAGATAAAGAAAAATTAGACTTGCTAAAATAAATTTTCAAAAATTTTCTAACATTTGTCTTAAGCCTAAAAAAATTTTTTTTCAAATTGTATTAAACCCCTCAAAAAACGCCGCCTATGGACGCCCGCGCGACATGTCTAAAAATTTCGCATATGTCAATAGCGCGGCGTTGCCACGTCTATCAATTTATCCGAGGATTCACCACAAAATTTCGATTTCCTTTTAAAAACGATTACTTTCTGAGGAACATGTAGAATGCCTATGAAACACCTACCTTACTGACATTTCCAGGATTGTTTGCACCATTTTCTGTTTTCTTGCTTTTTTACATTAAAAGTCACACAACACAACATTCACATTTTTTAAATCTGTTGGGGATCTCTTGGTTTCCCTCTGCTATTCCTTTTGTTTGAAGCGAGGTACTCAGCCTGACGACCACGACGAGGTAGATCCCCTCCGCCAGGAAAACCCCGAAGGGTAACCGAAAAATCACAACTGCACTAGCACACATTGCACAAATGCACATGCAAAGCACTACAGTAGCTGTTCAAAGAGGCCGCCGTTAACTTCGATGCACAAATTCACTCGGTTAACTAAAGAAGTCCGGATACGTGCAAAAAGTCCATGATTATTCCGGATTTGGACAGCTGCACCTTCAATTCGTTCACGTAACTGCTGCTCGTTGTCGATTTCCTGCTCGTACACAATCGCCTTCATGAATCCCCAAATACAAAAATCCATTGGATTCAAGTCTGGTGATCGCGGCGGCCATGCAATGGGCCCTCCTCTTCCGATCCAACGGTTGGGGCATTGGTCGTCTAAAAGTGCACGAACAGGTCTCGCAAAATGGGCTGGTGCACCATCGTGCATAAACCACATGTCATGCAGTACTTGTAGTGGCAAATTATCAAACAAAACATTTGTCAGAAAATACAAGTATCGTTCAGCGTTTAAATTTTCCGGTAGAATGTATGGTCCAATTAATCGATCTCCATAAACTCCAGCCCAAACATTGATGGAAAACCGACGTTGGAAATTAAACCGCCGAACAGCATGTGGGTTCTCATCGGACCAAATATGGCTGTTGTGTCTAAAAAAAAAAAACAAAAATTAGAAATATTCACAATTTTGGCGAAGGCGTTAGGATTGACATAGCCAATTTTATAATAAATAAAAAAGATAATATGGAGGAGAGAAAGCTATAAGTAAGTAAAAATTTACATACGTGTTTAAAACCCCAGCACGTGTGAAGCAGCATTCGTCTGTCCAAAGAATGTTGAAAACAAAGTTTGGGTCTTGGGCGATTCGATCACGTAGCCAAGTGCAGTAGGTCATTCTCACCGGAAAATCATTTGCTTCTAATGCTTGGACCTTTTGTATGTGATAAGGGTGAAGGCCGTTTTCCCTTAGAATCCTCCATGCCTGTAAATAATTGTATTGTTACATTTTAAATTTTATGTAGGTATTAGGTGCAAGCAAAGACAATCCCATCACATGGGATAGTCTTTGGTAGAAGTCAGTTTTATTGGTTTTATTTTACTTGCCTTGTTCTGAGATATTCCCAATCTCCTTGCAATAGCTGTAGTGCTTATGGAAGGTTGCTCTTCCACCAAATCAAGCACTGACTCAACATCGTCCATGTTCATTTGCCCTCCAGGCCCACCCCTTCGAGCTTGCAAAACACCAGTGTTTCGCATACGTTGTACAATGTTCACGAAAGTACGTGGGTTAGGCATATTTGCCCTGTTAGGAAAACGAATACGGTATTCTGCTGCAGCTCGATGTGCACTTTCATCGCATCTCCCGTACATTATAACCATGTCCGTTAACTCGGCGTTCGAATACTCCGGCATTTTCACAAAGACGCTGAACGATTTGCCGCGAAAATCAAGACAAAACTGGGAAATAACGCCATGTTACATTCGCAAATGCCCTCCGTCGGCTACTAGCCAAACTTGAAAAGGTTTGTTCCAACAGGGCCAATAACCGTGCTCAAGCACGTTCAGCGCATGCGCACTACCCCGCTGGCTGTTCCAACTGAATTTTGTACCTACCGACACGGGACGATACACGCACTGTTCCAGCCGATTTATGGATCATTTGTGTATCGTCCTTGTACGATAAAAACGGTGCCTGGTCTAAAGCAATAACCGCGTGTACTGACATGCGCAATGTAGTCATGTGACAGAGATAAACAATAACCTCATATTTTTGTTTTTACGTAGATGGTTTTAAATCGATGGCTGGGATCGTGTTTTTTATTTCTTGTTGGTTTTTGGCTTGTTGGGTAGGGCGGGGAATCGTTGAACAATAATTTTTTAGAGTGAAGAGTGAGGTTAGCCCACCGAACATTCGGTTAGCCACATATTAAACACGCAGGTTAGGTGCGGTCGCAAAACGTGATTTGGTCGATTTGATTCACAATCCGTTCCATCTGAAATTTTCTTTGGGATCGCACATGAACGGTGCAAAACTAGCGCATGCGTTCTTTAAGGGTTATCATCTAGTTCATGTACAGTTCTGTGACGGTACGTAAATTCGAGTTGGAACAAATGATCCCAAAGAAAATTTCAGATGGAACGGAAAAATTGTTCAACGATTCCCCGCCCTACCCAACAAGCCAAAAACCAACAAGAAATAAAAAACACGACCCCAGCCATCGATTTAAACCTATCTACGTAAAAACAAAAATATGATGTTAATGTTTATCTCTGTCACACGACCATACACTGCGCATGTCAGTACACGCGGTTATTGCTTTAGACCAGGCACCGTTTTTATCGTACAAGGACGATACACAAATGATCCATAAATCGGCTGGAACAGTGCGTGTATCGTCCCGTGTCGGTAGGTACATAATTCAGTTGGAACAGCCAGTGGGGTAGTGCGCATGCGCTGAACGTGCTTGAGCACGGTTATTGGCCCTGTTGGAACAAACCTTGTATGTACAGTTAGTTGCCTAGCTAGGAAGTTATGAAATGACGAAAGGGGCAACGCGGAGCAGTCGAAAAAACGTTTCATAGACTCGACCGGGCCGATACGTCGCTTAATTCATACCGCCGAGGCTTCAGAACAATAAATCCTTTATCTATGCTTCAGAAGAGGTTAGATGGTGGACAAGAATTCATCAGAGGAGCTCCGGGGGTATTAAGGGAGACGGCTTGTGGTGTCGCGGTAATGAGCTTTCCGCGAGAGTAGGAACCGGTCCGGATACGAGCTAAGGTAAGGGGAATCTAATAGCGCTGCATCTGTACAGATTCAAATCGATTGTTATTTATGTATTTTTTAAATTTGTTTGAGTAAAAAGGTATTTTCACCGTTCCTAAATCAACGGCAACACCGCGGAAAATCACTTCAGCTGTCAGTACCTTCAGAAGCCAAATTGGATGACGTCATTAAAGGCGGGGATTTACAGGGAAAATAGGGGTCTTTACCCGTTTTTTTAAAGATCGTAAAAAAAATCTAAAAATATTTTTCTATGTTTTCTTAAGCCATCCTGCGCACGTGGTAAAAATTTTTGTACTAAGTCATAGTTAACCCTGTATATATATATACATATATATATATATATATATATATATATATATATATATATATATATATATATATATATATATATATATATATATATATATATATATATATATAGGAAGAGTGCTGAACGATGTTTTTATACATGGGATTTTTTTTGTAGTTTTGCAACAGGAGAGGAAAATCTTTTATAGACACCACACGGCCGTGCCGTGTGGTAGTGTGGGATTCTCCCCAATAAAGGGGGGGGCATACCCACTAAAAACCTCGCCTGTTTTACGGTATGGTAATGAAATTTCAGCCCTATTTTGTAGGAAGCTTTGACGGTTGGATTGTTTGTGAGAGTTACCTTGAAGTAACCCTTGGCTTTGAAGTAAAAGGTCGTTTATTAATGGGGATTTGCCAGACTGTGCTGACGGGGGGCTGTTCCCTAAGAAAGCCGAAACTTTCAAAGGAAGCGAGGGATTCTAGGTAGGTGGGTGCTTGATTTGAAAAAAGTGGCGGGCTGAGGATAGGTATGAAAGGAGAAAAGGGGTGTTTGGATATCAAGTATCGAAGTATCTTGATCGCGTTGGAATAACTGGGTACAAGTACCCAACAATGTCATGAACCCTGCAAGAGAAAATTACGGTCACTTACGTGTCCACTTTGACTTGATTTTTTGGCGGTCTGCGCCGGTTGGGATGCTCCTTGGATGCGCTGTTCACGCAACGATCCAAATCATCTGCAAAGAAGGTGGATGTTACTCCACGTTGTCTAGACATAGGCGATTCACGACTGCGGTTCTGCTAGGGGTAGACGCATTGACTGGCAGAACGCCGGGATACCCGTCGCTTCGCCGCATCCGCTCGTCGCCTGTTGGCTACCACGGTAAATGCATTCTCCCCGTCCAGCAGCGCCGACTATGGCCCCCCAGCCGGCGCCGACGCAGCCTTCCAGGTCGAACGATCCACCGCGGCGGGAGTTTGGCCGGTGCGTCATCCTCTCCACTTCAGGGACGATGGCTCCGTAGCGGGGCACAGGGGGCACCCCGCCAGGTGGACCGGCGTGGAGACGATGAACGACATTGGCCTCGGCTTTATCCCCTCTCCATCCGTCGTCCGTTGGCTCCGTTGCGGGGCTCCCAGTCCCGCGCAGGTGTGGTCCAGCGAAGCGGCGATCGACGACTATAAATGGGATGTGCGGAAAATGTTTGAGGAATTTAAAATCATAAAATAGTAAAAAATAGTAATAAAATAGGCCCAGTGGACATGCGCATTTGCAATTCGAGGTAGTGTTTTGTGATACTTGACACTTTTTGACAGCCATTTGACAGCGACATACTAAGTATAACCTACCGTTGTTTGCATCATAGACGCTTTGTGGCATAATTTTTTCGATTTTCAGCTAATTATTAATAGTTTCTTCGCGTTTTAGTTGTTTGAGTGTTTTATCTAATTAAGTGATCATCTCGAATATGTTCTGCTCATTTTACACCAGAGTGTTTAAAAATGAAACGAGTCAAAACGCAGCTAATTGAAAATGCGGTACCAACTTTTCTATTAAAACCATCTAAACCATCGTTTAATATATTAACATGATTGTGGTGTAAGAAACTATTAGTAGCTTATTTGTTTTAGTGTTAAAGTTATAAAGGTAGATCAAAACAAGTCAAGTTCTAGCACCAGTGAAGCAAATTCTAGTAGTTTGGACGAAACTAGTTTTACAATAATTATAAACGAACCTACAGTCCGGCAAACGAAAGAAGTCCAATGAAAAACTCGGTCTAACCGCCCATACCTACATCAATAACATACGGATGGCGCGTAGACTGAGTTTTTCATTGGACTTCTTTCGTTTGCCGGACTGTAGTTGTAGTTGTCGAAGTCTTGAGTGTCTTGACCTGTCCACGTTGAGGTGCTTAATTTATTATCAACATATACCACTTTTTGAATTGCGCGGTCTGAAGACCTAATGCGCATGTTCCATAGGCCCATGCGCAAATCCACAATTTGCGATAAAAGGGACTTATTAAGCACTCTACCAATAGATATATATATTTATTTTTATGATCTCAATTATGGGTATATAAATTTTCTTTGTATTATAATTAGGTTAGGCGGTATTTACATGGTATTTACTATTTGTATACTCAAATTATTTTAAGAAGTCCTTACAGGGACTGTCAATTGGTAATTTCGATATTCAAAGTTGGCATCAATGCAGCAAAAAATTTAACCGGGTCATAAGTTCAGGTCAGTAACGAGCCCATTTGCACTAATAATACGAAAAGTAACACGAACAAGAACAACACAGATGACGGTAAAACTCACGAAACGTAGAAAACCCGCGAATATTTTCATTACCGAATGTTTGAACCAGTTTGAACGATCTGGAAAACCTTCACTGTCACTTTGACACACCGAGCTAAATTTGCCTAAGTCCGCCTATAGACGCTGCCAAAAGCAGCTGATTATTACAAAATACCAAAATGAAAAGTGTTTGCATGACGTTTGAAATTATTATTAAAATGAGTTGTAGTCATAGTTATTTTTATTTGTAGCGGTATAATCGTGATTGCAATAGGGTTTTTATTTTATTATGCTCTTTTTTTCGTATCACTTGGGTAACTTTTCACATCATAAATCAACGGGTGACGTCATTAACTGGTTGAGACACATATACCAATGTTATATACCCATGGTTAACAGAAAATTCCTAGGGATTTTGTGGAGAATGTCATCTGACAAAATCGGGACTTCTTACAGTAATCGGGGTTATATTCTATCTTAAAATCTTTTATAAAAAAAATGAACGAAAACACTCAAAAGGAAGAATTTGTTTATCTAGATTTTAACGGAAAATTGTTAAGTGATGTTTTCAAAAATAAAGTGTTTTTCCGGATAGTAAATTTACACAAGCCTAATCCGGTAGTCCAAGTAAACGACATGGTATTTAAAGGTATTTAACCAAGATTGAAAATTTTTTTTTAATAATAAGTGCCATACTGATATGTAAACAAATACTTTTTTAGGAAAGTTTGATTATAGCATGGGAACAAATATGTTTTTTAAAAAAGTTGAAGGATTGCCGGCTGTGCCCAGCTCACCTTTTGATTTCGTGAGTCCCGTAAATTTACAACATTTAGTTAACCAGACGAAGGTAATTAGTCTTAAGCAAATGCGTGTACCCCCTAGAAAGATGGACGTGCCTGATGGGTACCAAAAACTTAATTATAATTGGGATTGGGATTACAATGAATTACTTAAAAGATTCGAGCAAGGGACTTTAAATATAGAAGATATTGTAAAATCAGATGAATCACTTGCACAAAATGTAAGTGTTTTTAATGCAAGTTTGGATACTGGTGAAGAAGAGGAAAATGTGGATAGTGGTAAAGATGAAGAAATGGAAGTGGAACAAAATCTCCAACCAAAACATTCACTTCATATATGTGCTGAAGAAGAACGGCTGCTACCTTATAAAATCTTAGAAGGCAAATATAAAAAATTGCAAATGTTAGCTAGACAACCCGCACGTAGGGAAAAGTCCCCAGAGAGGATTGTTTCTTGCGACAATTGTTTAAAGCAAGAATTTGAATACAAAAATATAGAAAGACAGGTAAGTTGCAATCTCCGTCAGTGGTACCTACTTCTTCTGATATGGCCAAGTCACACGTACTGGTCAGTTTCAAAATACGAAGTGGCTATTTATATGTCGACGTACCTATATGAAAGTAGTCGGTATACGTCTTGTGCTCTCATTGGCAAGATGAGTCACGTGACTTATTTGGATGTACATTTAACCCCATACACGACCGAAGTTCCGAAGTAATAAATTTATGGAAGTGGCTATTTATACGTCCGACATATATGAAAGTCGGTATACGTCTTGTGCTCTGATTGGCAAGTTGAGTCACGTGACTTTTTTTGGTAATTATTGAATATAGTGTATGCACCGCCCGATTTTCTTGAAATTTTGGCTACCCCCCTATTTTCGAGGTCCCTGAACACGAATCTGGCCTCAGCTTCTTGAGGCCGGACGTAGTTTCCGAGAAAAAGAATTTTCAAATTTCCTTTTGACACCCCACTTTTCGCGGCGCTATTTGTGGCTCTTATCGGGATGAATTTTTACTCTGCGCAGCTCAAACTAATCACCACACTATTTTGCACCTTCTGCAACATCGAAACTTCGCGAAAACCCGCGGGAAAACAGAAATTTTCCAAGATTTATACAATGTTTTGGGACATACTCATTTTCCCTCCACATTCGGCTGCGATTGCGCGGGAGAGACGGGAGAGCGACAGCTGGCGCTGCTATACGGAGCCAACGATGTTGCGAGGTTAGAACTAGAGAAGTTATGAAAAAGTAAAAAAATTAAATTATGGAATATAGTGTATGCACCGCCCGATTTTCTTAAAATTTCGGCTACCCCCCTATTTTCGAAGTCCCTGAACACGAATCTGACCTTAGTTTTTGATGCTCGGGCGTAGTTACGAGAAAATGAATTTTCAAATTTCCTTTGACACCTCACTTTTCAAGGCGATATTTGGTTATAATCGAGATCGGCACGCGCCGATCGTCGGGCGAAAACAGCGGCCGGGCCGGGCGTAAACACGGCATAAATCTTTCAAAATTTCGGTTTTTCCGCGGCTTTGCGCGAACTTTCGATGCTGCAGAAGGTGCAAAGTAGGGTGGTGATCAGTTTGAGCTGCGTACACTAAAAATTTATCCGGATTATAACCACAAATATCGCCGTGAAAAGTGGGGTGTCAAAAGGAAATTTGAAAATGTATTTTCTCGGAAACTATGTCCGACCTCAAAACACTGAGGTCAGATTCGTGTTCAGGGACCTCGAAAATAGGGGGGTAGCCAAAAGGTTGGGCCCACACCTTCTCGTGGTCTTTGCCGAACAATAACATTTTCTCTTTGGAAGTGGATAGAGATTCGCAAACAGATTTAAGAGCATTTACCCATATTATGCTAGATTGGGGACTTCTATCAACACCAATTTAAATAATGTTATTGACAAAGCTGGGCCCTAATAAATTTAATGTTTAATTTTTAACATTTTTATTCACTCCTGTGGATTATGAGAGCAAGCGCTCCAGTTTTCTGCTCTTAATATCGATGGCACTTTAAGTCAACGCCCCTCCCACTAGTCCCACTCAAACGTCAAGCGTCAAGCAAAATACCGGACAGAGCAACCGCGTGAAAAACATTGTATAAATCTTGGAAAATTTCTGTTTTCCCGCGGGTTTTCGCGAAGTTTCGATGTTGCAGAAGGTGCAAAATAGTGTGGTGATTAGTTGAGCTGCACACAGTAAAAATTCATCCCGATAAGAGCCACAAATAGCGCCGCGAAAAGTGGGGTGTCAAAAGGAAATTTGAAAATTCATTTTCTCGGAAACTACGTCCGGCCTCTAGAAGCTGAGGTTAGATTCGTGTTCAGGGACCTCGAAAATAGGGGGGTAGCCAAAATTTCAAGAAAATCGGGCGGTGCATACACTATCTTCAATAATTACCCTTTTTTTGGACGTACATTTAGCTCCATACACGTCGGAAGAGATACGTCGGAAGTGCATTTTTCTCACGAATCATTGCAATAACGAGTGTGTATGCCCTCCTTTTTCGGCGATGAGCGCTGCGGTATGAAAAAATAAGTGGTAAATATTTCCAATGGTGTAACCCACCCCCAATATGCTCAAAATTTTGACTACTCGCCTATTTTCGTCTGACATTCGACGCGCTCCGAATGGTTAAGACCAATTTATAAACTTTGACCTTTGACGTTTGAAAGTTGGACATCGAAGACTAATTATTATAAACTCGAATTCCGTTGCCGTTTGCCGTTCCGTCAGGGATAACCAACATTTATCTTTTTCCGTTTGCCGTTGCCTCTCCGGCCAATGAAGTTCCTTCTTAAGGGTCACGTGGGAGGTCACATGGTTTCCCAATTTATCAGCTGCTGTATTGATTTTGTGTAATAATTTTAATATTAATTATCCAAGATAACGATACAAAATGTATTTGAGTTTGCTAAATCAGAATATTGAAATCGAACGACTTCGCTCCGATGACAATTGTTGTTCCATGCTTTATTTTTCTGGCGTTGCGTTAACACATAGGCGTACAAGAAATTCTAAACGGAACGGAAAAAGTTTATAAATGACTTGGAAACAGCAGCTGCGTCAAGTTCAAATGGATACTTCAAAGTTTATAAATCCGGCTTTTTTACAGCGCTGAATGTCGGGCGAAAATAGGGGGTACCTATCCAAAATTTTGGAAATAAATACCACTTATTTTTTTCATACCTCAGCGCCCATCGCCGAAAAAGGAGGGCATACACGATTGCAACGATGCTTGTAAAAAATGCACTTACGACGTATCTAAAAACAGTACTTCGGACGTGTATGGAGCTAAATGTACATCCAAAGAAGTCACGTGGCCCAACTTGCCAATGAGAGCGCAAGACGTATACCGACTTTCATATACGTTGAACGTATAAATAGCCATTTCCTAAACTTATTTGAAGATACGCCAGAAGTACATTTATAATAATTCTCGTATTTCATACGCCAGTGCCTATCGCCAAAAAAGGAGGTCATTATTGCAACGATGCTTGAGAAAAATGCACTTCTGATGAATCTTCAAAGACACGTTTGAGTAGACAGTTGAAGTGCTTATAGCGCTTGAACAACAATTTGTTTCTATGGCAACACTGTGTTGTCAATGCTCGGAGTGTCCTCCGAGCGTCAACTACGGACGTGTATGGAGTTAAATGTACGTCCAAAGAAGTCACGTGACTCAATTCGCCAATGAGAGCACAAGACTTATAACGACTTTTATATATGTCGCAGGTATAACTAGCAACTGCCTTCAAAATATGGCTGTTGGTGGCAGTGGCAGCAACGGCACTCATTTGTCAAAAACTGCCAATTTCCCTGTCATACAGTGCACTAATTTATTGATTTTTTGCCATTAACCTTTCACTTATTTTTGATGTACCCTATACTATAGTGGCATAAGATAATATACAGGGTGTTCCTCATAATAACCGACACAGAGCAGGAACACACAGGGGAGCCCAAAATAAGGTGTTTTAACACAACTTACCTCTATACTAAGTTGAACCCCTGAGAAGTTATAGGCCTTGAAAATGGGCTTTGAAATTTCAGTTATTTTTGAACTTGGAAAAACCAAATTTGGTTAATCGACAGAAAACATATTTCAATTGTACCCAAGGTGGAAATCACTGGTCAAATTTTGTACACTAAAAATTCCTACACAACAGTAATTCCATGTAATTCCACAACAATTCCATCGAATTCCTCGTAATTCCATGTAATTCCTCGGAATTCCAAGTAATTCCAATGTAATTCCTCGGAATTTCTAGAATTACATTGAAATTCTAATGTAATTCTTGGAATTCCATTAAATTCCATCAGAATTCCTTGGAATTCCTAGAATTTTTCTGCAAATCTTGGAATTTTATTGTACCTAATTCAATAATAGTCGACACTTCGAAAATATATTAGAAAATTCGGTGGTTTAATAGGAAATACCACAATTCAATGTTTTTTGTATAATTTAGAATATTTCAGTTTAATAGCTTTGTTAAAAAAAAATTTAGCGCTAAAACCAAGGCTAAAACCATAAATCGATATTTTGTTCTTGAGCACCCTGTATAAGAAGATTCGCAAATAATACTTCTTGGATTTTGGACCCATGAAAATGATCGTAAATAACATTTTTATGGGGGTAGGGGTGGTGTGTGTTTAGAAGGGACACACACTATATAATATAACAACTAATTAAGTTCTATACTTACTGTTTTTTTTCAATTTTTTCTTTATGTATACCTATTTCGTGTATTAAATTTTGAGTTTTTTTTAATAATTTCATAGTCGTGCTCCAGGTTTTCAATATTAGCACTGAATACGACCTTCCAATAAATATGAAAATGGTGAAAACCATTCAATATGCAGATGACACCACTTTTTACATTACAGGTAGCAGTGCTTTTTATAACAAAACTGAGTTAAATCAGAACCTGAACAAGGCTATGGAGTGGTTCAGTGCTAACTCTCTATTGCTGAATATGAAAAAAACTGAATCATTGGATTTTTCACTAAATAGAGTTTCCTCTGAATATCAAAATGACATTAAATTTCTCGGAATCTATTTGGATGGGGAGTTATCATTTAAAACCCATATTACGAAACTATCACAAAAAATTGTCAGCACAATATATCTTCTCAGAAAAATAAGTCAATACGCTGATACGAGATATACTTAGAGTCGCATATATGGGTCTATTTCAGGGTCAATTACAATATGGCATTCTGTTATGGGGAACATCAACAGACTGGCAAATAATTTTTAAACAACAAAAAACAGCAATTAGAGTTATAAAAAAGTTAACGAAAAGGGATTCTTGTCGCAGTCATTTCAAAGAACTAAAAATTATGACAGTACCTGCCTTATATATTCATCAATGTATTCTGTATATAAAGTCCAAACCACTTAATGACGCATAAGGATATACATAATTATAATACCAGAGGTAAGGATCTGGTTCTCGTCCCACAACATAGGCTGTCCTTCTCCTTCACCCATAAAAACTTCTCCACGAACGCAATCCGGATTTATAATCATCTTCTAAAAGACATAAAGCAAATGCCATATAAAAAGTTAAAGTATACGACAAAACATATTTTGATTTCACTGTGTCCCTATAATATTGATGAATTTCTCAAAAGCAGCTGTTGGAATATTGACGGTTAGCCTATGTGAAATGTAAAATGTACACAATAATACAATGCAATTAAATTTTAAATTTTATACATATAATTTTAATGTGTATGACGATGCCAAAACATGTATGTGTTGTTTTTTTTGCAAATAAATTTATCTTAATAAGCTTCTTCGAATTGTCAAAGGCACCTAATAAACAGAGACTGGAAGTTATGAATTATCATATAAATTTAACTTGGAAAATTTTAATTACAATAAATATTCCCTTCCCCTTAACATTATTTATTTTTAAAGACGAATTTGGTTTCAGAGATAGCAGAGCTTTCCAAGAACTATATTTCCCTCGATATTTCCAAACACTGTATATATTTTGGTATATTTTTCAATTTTGCAATGCGATTTTTTTAAATTTAATCTCAAGTTACTTTCAGATTACTATATGGCCAGAAGATATTAAGTAAAGTGTTATGGTTAAGAAAATCAAAACTTTCTCCAAAAACCACTTTTGTGTAAGTAATTTTATTGACAATATGATTTTTTTGTTAAAAAAACTAGGTAAACAAATAATGGATGACATTATTGTTGTATGTATTGTTATTGTATTTTTGACAATTTAAACACTCTGTATTTCGAAAATGTGGAGGCTGTGGATAAAAAGTTACACCACATATCTCCGCCACTGGTCATTCAGGGAACTTTAACGGTTAGAATAATAAAAAAATCAAACGTTTAAAAGAATTTAAACACTCTGAATCTCGAAAACCAGGCACCTGTAGATAAAAATGTATACCCAAGGGTTTGAAGTGTCCTAGAATAAATTAAATTATGAAATTAATAGTCTTAAGCTATATTCTTGAATGACAAAACGACAAACAAAATGATGCAAGAACAAAGTCGCAAAAAAAAATTATTAAGTATCTGAAAAGAAGCTGCGGGTTGTTACTTTTGCCAGATGCGCAGCCAAAGGGGGGGGAGGGGCTAAACCTCGCTCTACAAGCTTCTCGTTTACTGCGCCAATCTGCCGCTGGCCGGGAGGATGTTTTTGACATTTTCGCTAACATTTTCCTTCAATATTTCAAAAAAAATTCTCCTAAGATGCATTTTACTGAATGATCACCTCTAAAATAATTATTTGTCTTCTATAAAAAAAAACAGCACTTACCTACACAAGATTGTCAGCCCCAGCCCAGACCAGTAGTATAGCAAGGGGTACTCCAGGGCGGAAGTGACGTCACAAGATGGCCGCCAAGGCGGGAAATTTGAAAATGGCTTTGACCTGCGGGTTCAATGAACTTTAAGCGGTCACGTTCAGTTAACCTTGACCTGAAGGTTATCTAGAGGTCAAGGGGTTACCAGATCGATAACCTTTAAGGGGTCATTGACCCGCGGGTTCAATGAACTTTAAGGGGTCACGTTCAGTTAACCTTGACCTAAAGGTCAATGGACTTTAAGAGGTCACCTTGTTAACCTTGACCTGAAGGTCATTGAACTTTAAGAGGTCTTCTTGTTAACCTTGACCTGAAGGTCAATGAACTTTAAGGGGTCACCTTGTTAACCTTGACCTAAAGGTCAATGAACTTTAAGAGGTCACCTTGTTAACCTTGACCTGAAGGTCAATGAACTTTAAGAGGTCACCTTGTTAAACTTGACCTGTGGCACTTTTTCTGGGAACGAAAGTGACGTCAATATGGCTGCCAAGGCGGGAAAATAACCTGTGGTTGTCAATTAAGTGAGACTGATGTTCTTTAAGGGGTCACAGGTTAATAATCTCGTGTTGACACGTGGCATCTTGAACTGCAAAAAACATTGCTCGCAGTTCACGGAAGTGACGTCAATAGGGCAAAATGCGGGAAATTTCAAAATGTGATGGAGTCACCTTGACGTGAAGGTCACATATAGGTTAAAAATATCTAAGGGGTCACCTTGAAAATTGACCTTTAAGGGGTTACTACATCGACGACATTTAAGGGGTCACCTTGAGTTAACCCTGGTCTGAACGTTATCTTGAGGTCACCAGATCGATGATCTTTAAGGGGTCAGAGGTTAATAATCTCACAATCACCTTGACACGTGGCACTTGGGTTTTACCTTGAAAAATTGAACTTTGCTCGCAGTTCACGGAAGTGACGTCAATATGGCAAAATGCGGGAAATTTGAAAATGCGGTGGAGTCACCTTGACGTGAAGGTCACATATAGGTTAAAAATATCTAAGGGGTCACCTTGAAAATTGTCCTTTAAGGGGTAACTACAACGACGACATTTAAGGGGGTCACCTTGAGTTAACCCTGGTCTGAAGGTTAGCTTGAGGTCACCAGATCGATGATCTTTAAGGGGTCACAGGATAAGGATCTCACAGTCACCTTGACACGTGGCACTTGGGTTTTACCTTGAAAAATTGAACTTTGCTCGCAGTTCTCGGACGGAAGTGACGTCAATATGGCAAAATGCGGGAAATTTGCGGGAAAATTGCGTTACGGAGAAACAATTTTTAGTGGAAGAATTAGTAGAAGTACATCTGGAAATTAGCAGAGGACAAAAATTGCTTGGTTCTGAGAACAACAAATATTGAATTTTGCGAAGAGGCTGCATCTTATAAGAAAAAGTTACAATCTGAACTAAGAATCTTGATAAATAAAATCTAGTCATTGTCAAAAAAATCCACAGCCGTGTAGTATCTCACGGTATAGGTATGCACAGACGTGTTTCCGGGAACACATCTATACAGGGTGTCCCACAACTGTTGGAAACAAATTTAACTAGAGATTCTTTGGCTAAAAATAAGACTTTTTTCCTATAAACATATGCTCTATCTACCTTCGTTTTTGACATACAGGTTGAAAATTAAAGTTTATTTCTAAACAAATTGTGTCGCTTTGAAATTTGGTACGTATTAGCAGTTTAGTCACCATTGTGAACAATATGAGCTCCAAACTTCCCTCAGTGGCGTAGATACGGGGTTTCAACTGTTTCTTTAAAAAATGTGCTTAGATTTCAACGAAATCTTTGTACAAGTAGAAGAAGCGACTCGAAGCAACTATGAAAAACGACTAGACTTCTCGAAAAGCGTCTAAACGACTCGAAAAGAGACTCGAAGCGACTCGAAAAGAGACATACCATGGAATACCATCAAAGACCATGGAATACCATCGAATACCATGGAATACCATGGAATACCATGGAATACCATCGAATTCCATCAAAGACCACGGAATACTATCGAAAACCATGGAATACCATAAATGGTCTTGGATACCCCTATGAAAAATTTGTCACGAGGCAAGCATAAAAGGAAATCATTATCGACATCGTGATCGATGCCCTGTGATCGAGAGATATATAAGTCTTATAATATAATCACGCTCAGTTAGACATGTCTCTGTCACTTGAGATTGAACCTAGGAGTTATGGTATCCAACACACCAATGACGGATTAGTCATGGGACAAATAGCAGTAACCGTTGAGGATAACGTATTATGTATTGGAGATGAAAAAATTACCCTTACAACAGGTCTGTCTCAACTTCTTTTGAAGAACAAACCACAAGGTTTTAATGACACTGACCTAAAAATATATAAGGAATTGTTGATCATTACTAATGCTCACAAAAGACGATATGGGAACGCATTACGACTAAACCCTAGCAAAACGTCGTGGAAATATATCAACATTATATCAAAGTTATTTCCATCTAGAAATAAAGCTCCAACCAGCTTTTCACGAGAGTTGCATTTAATGGAGTCTCCAACAACTTCCAACATTAAGCCAATACTTAAATGGGATAAAAATACCAATCCGAATGATATCGTCGATATGTATAGGAATGCTCTACAAAAGGGGGAAGAAACAGATATATATATATATGAACACCCTAGTAGACATAAATGTTATTAGAGATCCAAGAAATAAAAATGTTTAAATAAGTGTTTGTTTCTCTATACATACCTACTCTTGAATCACATCAGATAACAAACTATGGATTTGTCCTAACTGTGATGATCTCAACAAGTTTAACCTAAAACTAAATTCTAATCATCAACCATTTTGTAAAGTGTCCAGTTCTTGTGAAGAAACTTGATAATGCAAGGAATAATCAATAGCAATTAAGTACTATTACAAACAAAAATGGGGGTAGCATTTATATTTTAAATTGTCAAGTATTAAGGAGTCATTTCAATGAAGTATCATTTTTTGTTACAAAACATTTACCATGTATTCTATGTTTAATGGAGACTCATATTACAAGTTAGGCTGAAGATTTTGAAATTAATTTAGATAATTTTACCATAATAATAAGACTAAATTCTAATAGTAATCAGACAGGGGGTGTTATTTTTTTATGTTAGACATGATATCTATTTTAAAGTTTTGGAGTCGGTAGACATGGACAAAAATATTTGGTTTTTACTTATAAATGTAAAAATTAATGAGAAATGAGAAAACATATATTCTAGGAGGTTTATATCATTCACCCAATCAGTCTCATGCAGAATTTCTAAATTTTATAGAACATTGGTTGGAAAATACTGGAATTTACATTTCATATGATTTCCTAATTTTTTGTGATTTTAACATTGATCTATTAAATAATAATTTTTATTCAAACAAACTAAATAAATTAATTAATGACAGTGGTTTATATCAGCTCATATTTTTTACGGTGGAAAAACTTTAATTGATTTGGTAATTTCAAACAATAAACTTATACATACATTGTTTAGTTTTAACCAATCCAAATATTTCTTACCATAATATGCTTCAAATTACTCTTGAAAATTATTCTTATTTTGATTCAATTTTTGTAGAAAAAAAAAATGCTTGATGATAATTTAATGAAAACAGCATTAACTCAATTAAATCATAGTTATGACCCTCAAATGAATATTGAGATAATTAAGAGTACAAATTTCCAAGCTAATATTTGCAAATATTTGATACTTACATGCCAAAAGTTGAAATTAAAATAAAACCTGGTCATCATTGGTTCAACGATAATATTCTCAAGGCAATTAAATATAGGGAAGACTATTACAAGTTATATCACTTTAGAGAAACTTATGTTGATTGGGTAAATTACAAGGAAGCGCGAAATTTGGTTGTGTCAAATATTCGGAAAGAAAAACGTAAATATTTTGAAGATAAAATTGATGGGTGCAAACATGAGCCGAAGCTTATGTGGCAGTGTCTAAAATCTCTAATTAGTGGTAAAAAGAAAGAAAGCTATTTAGGAATATTGGTCAATGATTTGTGTTATAAAAATAATATTTATGAGGTGACAGAAAATTTCAATAGCTTTTATATTAAGAGCATCTATGAAATTGCATCCAAAATTCCTGTAACTAAAAAGAGTTTTGATTTTGATTTTGAAAAAATATATTTTTGGAATTAATTTGAAAAAGTAAGTCTAGCTAAAATTAGGGAAATAGTTTTTAATTTACCAAATAAGAGTTTTATAAAGAAATATTTTAATGAAATTTGGGAAATGTTATTAGATCAAATCAATGATTCATTAGAGTTAGGTATTGCCCCAAAAAATTTAAAAATATCAAATATTATAGGTACCTGTGAGAAAAATAAAGAATTCTAACCGAGCTGAAGATTTTAGACCCATTAATATGTTAGTTGCAATTGAAAAATTTTTAGAGTGTATTGTACATGAACAGTTGACAGAATATATTGAGAAAAATAATATTTTATCAAAATTTCAGTCAGGCTTCCGAAAAAAACATGATTGTGAAAGTGCTGTGCAATAAGTAATAAATGAATGGAAAATGACCACAGATGAAAATAAAATTGTAGGTATTGTTTACTTGGATTTAAAAAGAGCATTTGAAACTGTTGATCGGTCTAAATTATTAAAGAAATTAGAAAAATATGGTTTAGGCGGAGTAGTTCTTAATTGGTTTCGAAATTATTTATATGATAGAAAACAAATAGTAAAGTGTCTAAATTTCAAGTCAAATGAATCATTTGTAGAAATTGGTGTACCACAAGGGAGTGTACTAGATCCCTTATTATTTGTTTTATTTTTAAATGACTTGGCATATATTTTTCAAAATTGTAAATATCATTTTTTTTGCAGATGACACACTTATTTATTTTTATAGTGAAAATTACAGAAATTTAGAGTTAAAGTTAAATAGTGAATTATTAAGTGTATAATTGGATGTGCGCTAATAAATTACAAATAAATATAGCAAAAACAAAATGTATGATATTAGGTTCACCAAAACTTTGTAAATTATTTGTAGAAGAAAAACTATTTTTTTTTATTAATAATTGTGTCATTGAAAGAGTGAATGAATATATATATTTGGGTGTAATCGTAAGTTCAGATTTAAAATTTAAGGAGCATGTAAATTATATATGTAAGAAGATTTTAAGGAAAATTGGTGTGCTAGGTAGAGTGAGTGACAATTTAAGTATGTTTGGAAGAATAACTGTCTATAATACTATTATAAATCCTCATTTCACTTTTTGTAGCTCAGTTCTATATATGACTTCACAAAATGATAAGCACCGATTACAAGTATTACAGAACAGAGCTATGAGAATAATTTTAAAATGTAATATGTTTACTAGTATTATAGACATGTTAAGTAAGTTAGGTTGGATGAATGTTGAAAATAATTTAAAGTTTAGGAGCTTAATATTTATCCACAAAATTAATTTAAATGTATGTCCACATTATTATAAAAACTACATGACAAAATTTGAGGATGTTCATAACTATGACACAAGAAAAAAAGAGAACTTTTTGTTAGATCACAAGAATTTTAAATTGTCCCAAAATTCGATTTTTTTCAAGGGTTTATTGGAGTATAATAAAATTGGTAGTGAAATAAGGAACATAAAATATATAAATAAGTGATAAGCTTAAGAAATGATATGTTGTTAAAAATCAAATTTTATGAAGGAGAAAATGCAAAAATTGCATATCACACATTGGTGATGATCGTGTGAGATCAAAATTCAACTATGCAAGATTGCAAGAATATAACACCGGATCTAAATCGATCGAGGTAAAAAATCTATGCTGCAATTTCTTAGGTCGTCACTCTGATGCATCAGCTAGATTGAAAAATGCGACTCGACAAAAAAATCGGAAGTAAAATCGAAATATGAGAAAATGGTGCACATAAAAACCAAATTTTTGAAATCTTAACGTGATTGTACCATGGCATGACAGTACGATACCAATCATTTTTATTTACGTTCAACTACCATCTTAAAAACACTTAACTGAAAGTTCTGCAAAGTTTAACTTTTGAGTAGGTGGCTGTGAATTCATATTTGACATTGTATTGAGATTCCAAACAACTTTTCTTTGTGTCATTCTGCTGTAGTTCTAAAAATAAGGGTACTTTACTCTTGAGGAATTTTCATATTTTTCAACCTTCCCTGTATACGAATAAAAATTTCAAAATTTTTATGGGTGGATTTTGAGTTTAAGCACAAGCAACAACTTTTATCAAGAATAATTTTTTAAGAAACTTCAACTAAAGAAAATTCCCATTTGTGTCCAACTTTCTGGCAGACACTGTATGTTAAAAATTATGGTGTCAAAGTAATCTTTAAAATATACACAACGTTTTTCAGTGTTTCATCAATACTCTTCACTCCGTTGTACACTCTCTTACCTGGCACAGAAACTTATGGAAATTAACATTAAGAAGTTCCAGATAATCATATTATACCAAAAATCTATATAACAGGTTTGAAAATGGTTGCAAAGTGCAAAATCTCGTTGCAAAAATCATCCCACAGATGTTATCAATGACGTCAGAACCTATAGACAGGTTTGTTTTGATAAACGCTTGACGCCCAGAACTGATCACAATCTAAGCGCTCCATTAAATTATTCCGGCGTCCCAAAACAAGAAAAAACATGCGATATCTAAGTGTGATTCTGGAGGAACTATAACCGGGAATCACCGGGTGTATAGTTGGTTGATGGCTGACTTTCTGTCTTTGTAGCATGTTTTTAGAGTAGTATGGATATATTTAATCTTGGAGTCAAAATAAAGGGCATTTTAACAATGGGGCACCACGTCTATAGGTTTTGACGTCATTGGATGTTATAAATAAATGGAAACGTAACGTTCTGGAATGTAGAACCTAATATTTTTATTCGAACGTAGTTTGGTGACAGGCTACTTCAACACCACTGATCTGTCAAATTTGACGGCAGTATAAAAATTCTCGTAGGTAATATTCTTGTCATATATAGCTTGTTAAGTTGTGAGTCCTCCATGCCAAGATACTTATATGAATAAAAAGGAAGGAACTGTTGTAAGCATGTCAACAGAATTACTACATTTAAATGAATGTTTCCTTAAAGGAGCATATAAAAATAGTTCTGAATCGTTAAGGTTTAGTGAATTATAAGAATTAGTAGTTAAATAATAATTCTCACCCTCATAATACACCAAACTAAGAGTAGGTACCCCAGAAGCAAATGCTTGTGCAGAGGACGGGTGGCAATTACTGTTGTCTTTGAGAGGCTAGGAAAGCATTCGCTCTACTTGAAAAAAGCAGCTAGTGTATTTTTTAATCGTTTATTTAACCCCAGCAACAATGAACTGCAGTTCGTAGATGTTTATTTTAGAAGTGTACTTTTAATTTCTTAATATTTTTGTAAACCATTGTCGTTCAGTAGTCTCTGAATAATTCTAATATTCAATTTCACAATCAATAATGAAGAACATTTTGTTATATAGTAGATCATAGATTTTTAGTGGTGAACTATTCCATGTCAGAAAACGGACGATTTTTAAGTATCATTCTAATTTTATAGCATGCAAAACTTCTGAATAAATTTAGCATCGGGTACCTGGGCGAAAGGAATCCAAATCCAGGGATTTTTATATCCTCGTTCTCATTCAAACCATTTAGCGAATTTTTTATTTAAAATCTGACATCACGGTGTTAATCGAAACATCCAATATACCAAATTTTAGTCAAAAATATACCAGGAGTTACATTCTACAAGGTGCCAAATTTAAGCAAAAGAGGAATTTTAAAGGTGGGTGAATTATGCCATGGAATTACTTCAAAAAGTTGAACGGTCAACAGAATTAGGGAATCACAAACTTCATGTTTCTTGCAACGATATTAAACAAAACTTTCAAATTTCGCAAAAATTCTTCTGAACAAGGTAAAACATTAGTAATGATAATGTATATATTAAAAACGCTCATTTAAGGTGCTAAAGTTTAAGAAACTGTGGAAATTAATTAGCGAAAAAAAAAAATTTCTCACGAGGTTGTGTTTTGGCATTTCGGCATAGCTTTTAATTCTAAACAACTTTTCTTAATAACATTTTGCTGAATTTTCTGAAATATGGGTGTTGTTGTTGTTTCTAGTTGTTAGAATTGGGACTAACAGATAAGGTTGAAATAGTGTAAGTATAGTAACTTTCTATTTTCTAATATATTTGCATTTCCTAGCTTCCGAGAAACATAATTTAAAAATATACTCTGTAAAGATGAATTATAAAAGAAAAATAGCAGCTTAAAGTTGAATATCTGTGAAAGTCACGTACAATTCTTTCTAATTCCGCAGAAAAGTACTTTCACCAGTCGTCAGTATTATAGACAGTTATTCTTCCAAACATACTTAAATTGTCACTTACTCTCAAGGTTGGCAAATATCATGATATTTATATAAATATCAAAATATTGGATATTTATCGATATATATCTGATATACACTGTGTCCCGGATAAGAATGAACAGCATGGGGATATTGCAAACGGTGAGAGATAGAGCAACGGTTAAATGGGGAAAAAGTTGCGCAATTTCGAGGTCAATATCTCTTTTCGTTTTTGAGTTATTTTGAAAAAAGTAAAATTTTGCGTTTTCGATTTTATTTTTTTCTAAAGTTGTTATCACAGATAGAAAAAAAAGAAAAACACTTTATTATGGCACTTTTTAACGGGCTTTAAGATGGCGTTTTTAGATTTGTTCTACAACGTTTCGTTTTTGAGAAACTATCTTCAACTTTATTTTTTTAAATACGGACCTGGATTTTTTTTTGCAGATTTTGAAAGCTCTTTTCATTGCAAATACCATGATGTATGACACGAAATATTTTTAAATTCTTTTGAGACAATTATTCTGATTATTCCTTTTTTTCCATTCATTTTTTTCTATTGCGGCCCTGTATTTAATAATAAGAAGTCTAAATATTATGTACAGAATTTCAAAAACGCCCTGTATCTCCTAAAGTATTGGAGATATCAGAGATCTGTTTTGAGGATCGTAAATATCTCAAAAAATTAACTCATGAACACCTACCTTGTTTTTTTCTATCTATACAAATAACGGAGATACCCCATAAAACCATCGAAAATGACTCAGTCTGTACCTAATAAATATAAGCAATTATAAACTGCATAATTCAAATCATTCTTGAAACGCGCTCTCCTTGGTTGTGACGTCAAGTAGCTCGTTGGTGGTGGCGCCTCTGGTGGGCGGCGGCACCATGTATAAACTAATATGGGCGGCACATGTACAAAAACTACAGCACCAGGCAAGCTTTGTTTAGAAAGATCAACGAGAACGCCCCATCCTTGTCTATCCGTCTTGTTATAGTCTATCTCAGTCTTGATATTGTTGATAATGTTTGAAGAGTGTGCTGTATTAAATAGTTATTTACATTGTGAGATGCGTAAGCGCACTTTTTTGGCCGAGGAGGTTGTTTAACGCCCGTGTTGCCTCGGGTCTTAAAACTCTCTCCAAGGCCAAAAAGAGCTTACGCATCGAGCAATGTATTACATTTTTCCTGCTACTGACAATTCCATATTAGGTAGGTAAGTATTTTGAATTTAAATGCACTATGGAGTAGATTGTGTAATAATCTTCATAATAACCATTGTCCAATTATTACTAAAAATGATAATCAGTGATAAATATAAGAGGTAGCATACAGAGGTAATAAAAAAAAAATTCTTGTGCGATTGAACCCGAGACCTACGAATTACTAGTCCTGTAGCCTCACCATTCAGTTAATAAAGTGCTTGTTAAATTTGGACTTTTAGGCGGTTCTTATTTTTGACCTACGTCAGATCCCTATGGAAATGGGTCGCCGAACTGTTTATTTTAATGTTCAATTTCCATTCTTCCTTCACTAATTCTGTGTAGCTGTCACTCCTGTCGCTGCCTTCTGATCGATCGAGCTATGTGACGTCACAACCATTCCCGCGCTTTTCGTGTCGTTTCAAATGAATAGCTTGCGGTCACAACTTTAATTATTTATTGCAAATTAAATATTGCGATTTGAGAGCTGATATTTGGTATGTGCTCCTTCTATGAGATAGGCAAATATATTAAAGAAATAAAAAAATTGTTCAAGTTCCCCATTACATCAGTCTTGATAATGGTAAGCATTCAGGGCTATAACTAAGTACTTGCATTTTAAATCTTGATATATATCTTGATATGTATCAAGATATATTGCTCACTCTACCTAGCACACCAATTTTCCTTGAAATCTTCTTACATATATAATTTACATGCTCCTTAAATTTTAAATCTGAACTTACGATTACACCCAAATATATATATTCATTCACTCTTTCAATGACACAATTATTAATAAAAAAAATTAGTTTTTCTTCTACAAATAATTTACAAAGTTTTGGTGAACCTAATATCATACGTTTTGTTTTTGCTATATTTATTTGTAATTTATTAGCGCACATCCAATTATACACTTAATAATTCACTATTTAACTTTAACTCTAAATTTCTGTAATTTTCACTATAAAAATAAATAAGTGTGTCATCTGCAAAAAAAATGATATTTACAATTTTGAAAAATATATGCCAAGTCATTTAAAAATAAAACAAATAATAAGGGATCTAGTACACTCCCTTGTGGTACACCAATTTCTACAAATGATTCATTTGACTTGAAATTTAGACACTTTACTATTTGTTTTCTATCATATAAATAATTTCGAAACCAATTAAGAACTACTCCGCCTAAACCATATTTTTCTAATTTCTTTAATAATTTAGACCGATCAACAGTTTCAAATGCTCTTTTTAAATCCAAGTAAACAAATTTTGATAAAATATTATTTTTCTCAATATATTCTGTCAACTGTTCATGTACAATACACTCTAAAAATTTTTCAATTGCAACTAACATATTAATGGGTCTAAAATCTTCAGCTCGGTTAGAATTCTTTATTTTTCTCACAGGTACCTATAATATTTGATATTTTTAAATTTTTTGGGGCAATACCTAACTCTAATGAATCATTGATTTGATCTAATAACATTTCCCCAATTTCATTAAAATATTTCTTTATAAAACTCTTATTTGGTAAATTAAAAACTATTTCCCTAATTTTAGCTAGACTTACTTTTTCAAATTAATTCCAAAAATATATTTTTTCAAAATCAAAATCAAAACTCTTTTTAGTTACAGGAATTTTGGATGCAATTTCATAGATGCTCTTAATATAAAAGCTATTGAAATTTTCTGTCACCTCATAAATATTATTTTTATAACACAAATCATTGACCAATATTCCTAAATAGCTTTCTTTCTTTTTACCACTAATTAGAGATTTTAGACACTGCCACATAAGCTTCGGCTCATGTTTGCACCCATCAATTTTATCTTCAAAATATTTACGTTTTTCTTTCCGAATATTTGACACAACCAAATTTCGCGCTTCCTTGTAATTTACCCAATCAACATAAGTTTCTCTAAAGTGATATAACTTGTAATAGTCTTCCCTATATTTAATTGCCTTGAGAATATTATCGTTGAACCAATGATGACCAGGTTTTATTTTAATTTCAACTTTTGGCATGTAAGTATCAAATATTTGCAAATATTAGCTTGGAAATCTGTACTCTTAATTATCTCAATATTCATTTGAGGGTCATAACTATGATTTAATTGAGTTAATGCTGTTTTCATTAAATTATCATCAAGCTTTTTTTTCTACAAAAATTGAATCAAAATAAGAATAATTTTCAAGAGTAATTTGAAGCATATTATGGTCAGAAATATTTGGATAAACACTGTATGTATAAGTTTATTGTTTGAAATTACCAAATCAATTAAAGTTTTTCCACCGTAAAAAATATGAGTTGGATTTCTAACTAGCTGATATAAACCACTGTCATTAATTAATTTATTTAGTTTGTTTGAATAAAAATTATTATTTAATAGATCAATGTTAAAATCACAAAAAATTAGGAAATCATATGAAATGTAAATTCCAGTATTTTCCAACCAATGTTCTATAAAATTTAGAAATTCTGCATGAGACTGATTGGGTGAATGATATAAACCTCCTAGAATATATGTTTTCTCATTTCTCATTAATTTTTACATTTATAAGTAAAAACCAAATATTTTTGTCCATGTTTACCGACTCCAAAACTTTAAAATAGATATCATGTCTAACATAAAAAAATAACACCCCCTGTCTGATTACTATTAGAATTTAGTCTTATTATTATGGTAAAATTATCTAAATTAATTTCAAAATCTTCAGCCTAACTTGTAATATGAGTCTCCATTAAACATAGAATACATGGTAAATGTTTTGTAACAAAAAAAGATACTTCATTGAAATGACTCCTTAATACTTGACAATTTAAAATATAAATGCTACCCCCATTTTTGTTTGTAATAGTACTTAATTGCTATTGGTTTTTTCCTTGCATTATCAAGTTTCTTCACAAGAACTGGACACTCTTTACAAAATGATTGATGATTAGAATTTAGTTTTAGGTTAAACTTCTTGTTGAGATCATCACAGTTAGGACAAATCCATAGTTTGTTATCTGATGTGATTCAAGAGTAGGTATGTATAGAGAAACAAACACTTATTTAAACATTTTTATTTCTTGGATCTCTAATAACATTTATGTCTACTAGGGTGTTCATATATATATATATCTGTTTCTTCCCCCTTTTGTAGAGCATTCCTATACATATCGACGATATCATTCGGATTGGTATTTTTATCCCATTTAAGTATTGGCTTAATGTTGGAAGTTGTTGGAGACTCCATTAAATGCAACTCTCGTGAAAAGCTGGTTGGAGCTTTATTTCTAGATGCATTCAAAACTGCAATTCTTCCCCGCAATTCTTTGTTGTAGTTCTGCTAGTTTCCAAGATCCCTATAGTGGGCATCGAAAAAACTCACCCTGTATATACAGCGTCTGCCAGAAAGTTGGACACAAATGGGAATTTTCTATATTTGAAGTTTCTCAGAAAAAAAAGTATTCTTGATAAAAGTTGGTACTTGTGCTTAAACTCAAAATATACCCGAAAAATTTTAAAATTTCTATTCGTATACAGGGAAGGTTGAAAAATACTTATGAAAATTCCTCAAGAGTAAAGTAACCTTATTTTTAGAACTACAGCACTATGTCACTAAGAAGAGTTGTTTGGAATCCCAAGACAATGTCAAATATGAATTCACAGGCACCTACTCAAAAGAAAGAAAAATCACACTTTCGCATTTTTTATTCACCACGCTGTATAATAGATAATATTAATATTAGCTATGTACCTATTTTGAGTCACATCTTCGAGGATGACAGTACGATACCAACGATTTTTATTTACGTTCAACTCTAGCATCTTAAAAACACTTAATAACTGAAACTTCTGCAAAGTTTGTCGTTTTTTTGTGTCCAGGTAAAATACTACTAGATACAGTTTCAAACATAACATAGTAACTAATCTGTGGAACACAAAAATATTTTAATACAGCAACAATTTAAGAGTTATTTAATAAATGATAATTCAACAATAAAAATATCACAACAAAAAAAATATCATGATAATAAAAATTTCAGTGACTACGTGTGCCCCTTCCTTCGCTTCCTTTCGCCTTCAAACAACGCCTACCCCACTCGGCAATATCACAAATTTTTGAATACGCTTCCTCAATGTTTGAATACGATTTTGCAGACTTTTAAGCTTCACAACTCTCAACGCTTTCGGCCATGCCTTTTTCAACCTGTCCATGTTCAATTTTTTGTTTTTTTTTTTATTTGGGATCTTCCCTACGACTCGTGCTCGATTTGGACAAATAACTTGCCATGAAAATTTAAAACCTTTAGCTAAACGTGGAATTTTTAAAGGTGCACGTAGTTTCATCAGTCGATTGTAAACACACCGTTAATTGAGGACCATCGACGAACACACGTAGTCTCCCTTTCAATGTCTTGTGTTAAAAAGTGTTGTTCACAGACCTACAATAACCCGAAGCTTTATAAAAAAATATATAAAAAATGTAACATATAACATACCTTGAATGTTTCTTGACTACAAAGTAAGCACTTTTTGGCTTGCACCCTTGTTTGTATAAATAAGGCTTGCACCCATTTTGCCCTCAAAACTGGATCCTTAGGAAAGGCAAAAACGGACACTTTTGGCTTTGGCCCGGTTAGGTAATTGCCTTTCCAATTTGGGCGTCGATTGATTCCTTCCTCCATCGACGAATTTGGGACACAACACTTGCATGGCTAGAACCATTGATTTGCATCGATTCTAAAACCACAAGAAAACACTCATTTTGATACAACCATAGAAGAATCTACTACGACTAGATTCTTCTATGATACAACAAAACACATTTTCACTTCCTAACCTCTGTACCTATTTATCGTTTATCTGATGGCTCAAAACACGAAATGTTTTTTATATGCACACACTAATTATCGGACTAGAACACCACCGCACACTATCCACCAAATACAGGTAACAATAATATAAGTGGAAATAAGAAAACGAGAATCACAGCAAATTAATAACCAGCAGCAAAAAGCAAAAACAGCTGGCTGGACCTTGGACGTGACGATGCGCTTGGTCGATCGATATCCGGCCCGCGTACGTATGTACATAATTACAGTTTCCTGCCCTGTAAAATTTAACCTTCTTCCATCGACGCTTTTCTCCAAACGTCGATTGCGGATTCCTTCCTTCCTCGACGGCTCGGACCGTGGTTCGGAATTTGGCGCCACCGTACGGACGCGTCTCGGTGAAATGTAAGGGAACGAGACAGAAATATTCAGTAACAAGTGCGAATGTGACAGACAGACCATAAGGACATATTTGGAGGTTATAGAAATTCCGCCATAAGCAAAAGCTAACTAGAACCTCCATAAACAAGGCCTCAAGCGAACCTTCAGACCAGGGTTAACTCAAGGTGACCCCCTTAAATGTCGTCGTTGTAGTAACCCCTTAAAGGTCAATTTTCAAGGTGACCCCTTAGATATTTTTAACCTATATGTGACCTTCACGTCAAGGTGACTCCATCGCATTTTCAAATTTCCCGCATTTTGCCATATTGACGTCACTTCCGTGAACTGCGAGCAAAGTTCAATTTTTCAAGGTAAAACCCAAGTGCCACGTGTCAAGGTGACTGTGAGATCCTTATCCTGTGACCCCTTAAAGATCATCGATCTGGTGGCCTCAAGCTAACCTTCAGGCCAGGGTTAACTCAAGGTGACCCCCTTAAATGTCGTCGTTGTAGTAACCCCTTAAAGGTCAATTTTCAAGGTGACCCCTTAGATATTTTTAACCTATATGTGACCTTCACGTCAAGGTGACTCCATCGCATTTTCAAATTTCCCGCATTTTGCCATATTGACGTCACTTCCGTGAACTGCGAGCAAAGTTCAATTTTTCAAGGTAAAACCCAAGTGCCACGTGTCAAGGTGACTGTGAGATCCTTATCCTGTGACCCCTTAAAGATCATCGATCTGGTGACCTCAAGCTAACCTTCAGACCAGGGTTAACTCAAGGTGACCCCCTTAAATGTCGTCGTTGTAGTAACCCTTTAAAGGTCAATTTTCAAGGTGACCCCTTAGATATTTTTAACATATATGTGACCTTCACGTCAAGGTGACTCCATCGCATTTTCAAATTTCCCGCATTTTGCCATATTGACGTCACTTCCGTGAACTGCGAGCAAAGTTCAATTTTTCAAGGTAAAACCCAAATACCACGTGTCAAGGTGACTGTGAGATCCTTATCCTGTGACCCCTTAAAGATCATCGATCTGGTGACCTCAAGCTAACCTTCAGGCCAGGGTTAACTCAAGGTGACCCCCTTAAATGTCGTCGTTGTAGTAACCCCTTAAAGGTCAATTTTCAAGGTGACCCCTTAGATATTTTTAACCTATATGTGACCTTCACGTCAAGGTGACTCCATCGCATTTTCAAATTTCCCGCATTTTGCCATATTGACGTCACTTCCGTGAACTGCAAGCAAAGTTCAATTTTTCAAGGTAAAACCCAAGTGCCACTTGTCAAGGTGACTGTGAGATCCTTATCCTGTGACCCCTTAAAGATCATCGATCTGGTGACCTCAAGCTAACCTTCAGACCAGGGTTAACTCAAGGTGACCCCCTTAAATGTCGTCGTTGTAGTAACCCCTTAAAGGTCAATTTTCAAGGTGACCCCTTAGATATTTTTAACCTATATGTGACCTTCACGTCAAGGTGACTCCATCGCATTTTCAAATTTCCCGCATTTTGCCACATTGACGTCACTTCCGTGAACTGCGAGCAAAGTTCAATTTTTCAAGGTAAAACCCAAGTGCCACGTGTCAAGGTGATTGTGAGATTATTAACCTCTGACTCCTTAAAGATCATCGATCTGGTGACCTCAAGATAACGTTCAGACCAGGGTTAACTCAAGGTGACCCCCTTAAATGTCGTCGATGTAGTAACCCCTTAAAGGTCAATTTTCAAGGTGACTCCTTAGATATTTTTAACCTATATGTGACCTTCATGTCAAGGTGACTCCATCACATTTTCAAATTTCCCGTATTTTGCCCTATTGACGTCACTTCCGTGAACTGCGAGCAAAGTTTTTTGCAATTCAAGATGCCACGTGTCAACACGAGATTATTAACCTGTGACCCCTTAAAGATCATCGGTCTCACTTAATTGACAACCATAGGTTATTTTCCCGCCTTGGCGGCCATATTGACGTCACTTCCGTTCCCAGAAAAAGTGCCACGTGTCAAGGTGACCCCTTAAAGTTCATTGACCTTCAGGTCAAGGTTAACAAGGTGACCTCTTAAAGTTCATTGACCTTCGGGTCAAGGTTATCAAGGTGACCTCTTAAAGTCCATTGACCTTTAGGTCAAGGTTAACTGAACGTGACCCCTTAAAGTTCATTGAACCCGCGGGTCAATGACCCCTTAAAGGTTATTGATCTGGTAACCCCTTGACCTCTAGATAACCTTCAGGTCAAGGTTAACTGAACGTGACCGCTTAAAGTTCATTGAACCCGCAGGTCAAGGCCATTTTCAAATTTCCCGCCTTGGCGGCCATCTTGTGACGTCACTTCCGCCCTGGAGTACCCCTCAGACCAAAGTCTCCCCCAAGATTTATTTCTGGGTGCACCACTGACTTGCTCATGCCAACGGGAGACGAGTCAGTGGGTCAAGCGTGGTTCGAAAAGGCCACGGTGCGAACGAGAGTATGACGGTCGCCGGTTACTGTGCGGTGCATAAATAAACACTTATAAAAAGTCAGTTTTGTGATAATATGGCAAGTGCGAATGTGAGTGCTTGTCTTATCGAATACCATTCAACTTACCAGAGGAGGATAGTTTTTAAACCACCTTTCATTTGCTATCAGCGATTATTATCCTAAAAGATAATAAAAGGATAGAAAAAGGTAGGCACATTTAGATAAATCAGTAGATACCTTGAAAAGATAAAAAAAATATTGAGTATTTTCGTTGCCTGGCGCCGCGATCTGGCAACGTCGTAAGGAAGACCTGAAACAAATTTGAGTCTCCCTCACACCTTGGGTAAGCGTCTACACGACAATAAAACTGAGCGGCTCGTTAGGGGAAATATTAAAATTATTTAATTATTTCTAAAATATTTCCGAATAATTTTTGTTTCCGATTTTCTGTACACCCTGTATAAGCCACCCTGTATACTGGTATAATAATCGCTGTCTTTAACTTTGTTGGATATTCATCCTGCTCTACCCACTTGTTAATAATGAAGCATGATGAAGAATCATCTAGGCACTCTATTAAAATTTTTCAAAATTAGGAAATGATTTTTGTACCTATTGATATTTGAATTTGATGGCTATTATTGGGTTGGCTGCTTCACCAACGATTTAGACATGTTGCCGCATTTTTGAGTTTGGCAGAATTCCGTTCGTTGACCTTTCATATTTTGACAATTTGTCCATGAGTATAACATTGGCATATATGCGTTGCAACCAGTTAATGACATCACTCATTGATTTATGCCGGTAAAAGTTTCCCAAGTGATACTAAAAGATCATAATAAAATAAAAACCCTATTGCAACGAGGATTATGCTGCTACAAATAACAATAATAATTAAGATTACAACTCATTTTAATATCAATTTAACACGTCATGTAAACACTTTTCATTTTGGTATAATCAGCTGCTTTCAGTCTATGAGCATTGAAATTGTTGAGAATATTTTCGACCATCGGAGCTTCAATCTCCCTTATGGCAGTTCGAATGTTATCTTTTAGGGTTGGAATGTTTTTGGCTGCTTAGCATAAACTTTAATTTTCAAATAGCCCCATAGACAGAAGTGAGATCGCATGACCTTAGCGGCCAATTCTCGTCCCCATTCCGTGAGATAGTACATCCAGGGAATCTCAAGCAAAGTAACGCGATGTTTTCTCGTGTGGTGTGGCATGTAGCACCATCTTGTTGGAAGTAAACATCATTAGTGTCAATAATTACATTTAATTGAGGCTATACAAAATTTGTCAACATCGCATTATAATGTTCTCTAGTTGCCGTAAGGAAATTCCGGGATTGTCTTAAAAAAAGGGCCGATGATTCCCCTGTATGATATGCACCAAACAGTACATTTTTGTGCATAAAGTTGTCATGCGTGAATCTTCCGAGGGTTTTCTTCCCCCCAAATATGGCAGTTTTCTTTATTAACTGTACCGTTTATGTAAAATGCGCTTCATCACCAAAGATGATTTTTGCGCAAAATATGGATTTGTTGTTCTTTGTTCGAAGATCCAAGTAACAAAATTTCTGCGTTTCAAACGGTCCTTTTTCTTCAACTGTTGGGTAAATTGAATTTTGAATACGTGTAGGTGCAAGTTCTTGTGCAGATTTCTCCATAAACTGGTTTGCGTAATGCTTAATTCTTGAGATCGATGTTGATGCATCATTTCAGCAGATTGTGTAGTTTTTGGTCTTCCTGAATGTGGCCCTGAAGATATCCAGTTGCTTCCAATTTCTTCACTAAATTTTTAATTTCCTTGTTCAGAAGGACGATAAAATTAAGGAATAACATTCCAAGAACTTTTATACATCATTGGCAGTCGCAGAAAAAATTCTTATTCAAATACAATTACACAGGACCATAACAACAGTCTTCAGGCCGATATGGTTTTCAGATATTTTTTACCTTTCTTTCAAAATACATGGCAGCCTGACTAAAATTGCACCAAAGGGCATAGTTTGTGAACAAATGAAGAATCTAGAAATACCCTGATCCATACCTTATCATGAGAATATACATATCATAACGCCTTTTGAAAGGCATAGCCACTAAAACAACCAAAAATCTGTCACTGACTCCTAGTCTAATTTTGTTTTTTGTATTTTTATTCATTTCTGATGCAAGAAGTAGTAATATTGGTCGATTGTTTTCGAATTTGGTACACTGGCATAATTTTTAATTTCGAAGAAGAATCCTTCATTTATATAAACACTTATTTTTACACCATTATGCTCGAATTCCGAAGTTTCTGTACCATATTTGCTTCGCAGGTGTTGCAGCCAAGTTACAATCATGTTATAAAGAATCCCAAATGTGTTGACGAAGAAAGCTTGTCGTGTTGCATATACATAGATAGATGTGTACTTTACGGGCTCATTTCTCCATCTGATGAAAATCCGAGGATATTAACTAAAGAAGAAAAAGAAGCTCTGTTAACAATGGATAATTTTGACAATTTATCCTTGCCAGCCAGGTATCATGTACTAAAAAATCAATTAGAATGTTTAGAACTTCACATAAATGGTATGAATCAGAAACAGTTAAGAACAAAAGACAATTTTGGTCGGACACCAGTAGATACTCTAGAAATGTATAGGAAATTGCTGAGAGCTGTGGAAATTCGGATTCAAGACATTTCTGATGCACTAGAGAGCGACTAGAAAGGTAAAAATAAGTAAAAACATTAAGAAGATGTACGGTCGTGGCCAATTTGAACTGGCAAGACCGTCTGAACTCTATGCCGAAATGACGGAGATCCGGCACACTGTCCTTTCCCACCCCGCACATAACTTTTAAAAAGAGCTGACAGTGAAGGGAAGGAAGACTCAAGCGGCTGGCGACAGACATTGCAAGTTCAAATTGGCCGCAGCCGTACCACATCAAACAAAAATAGATTACTCAATATGTTTGTATGGATTGTATTCAGAAACGAAACTGTTTAATGAACTGAAACAGTGTACAGTTAAATAAATATAACATTAAATGATTTATCATGAAGTCATTATTAATGCCATACAGGATGCTTGAATTTGGAGACTAAGCATGGGGCTCTCAGAGACCATAAGAGATATGAGTTCGGTTAAATGGGGTCAAAATCGCGTCTTTGGGACCCTAATAATATGCAGTAGAGAAGGTTAATTAATTTGCATAACAAATGTAGAGCTGATTCAAACCTCATGAGCTGTGACCTTGACTGAGCAATGATTACTGACCAAAAACTACGATAATCGCTAGGCACTCCTAGCAATTCTAAAAATATTGCATACATATATGCATACATATTATGCCTTCGTTATTGATGTGCACAGGCATATCTTGAATATTTTTAGTCTAGGTTGTAATTATCGCAATTAGTTCTGTATTTGTAGATTGCTTAGTCAAGGTCATAGTTCTGAGGTTTTGAATCAGCTCTACATTCAGGGTGTCTACTTTTAAACCTCTAAAAATCCATAAAATTATTATTTTTGGAGATAATCGCCTGAACTATTTTTGTTTGAAAGACCTTAAAAACCCGCTTCATTCGACTTTCATACCATTCTCAAAATGCAAATCCAGGGGTGGCTATGATTTTTTTTATAGCTACGAATTTTTAGCCAGCTCTCGACTTGCATATTGGTAGGAAGGTCAAAATAAGTGTTTTTTTAAGACCTTGAACTTTATCAATTTTTGCTTAAAATTTATAAAAATAAACATTTTCCAGTCATGCTCATTTCCACGGTTATAACATTATAAACAAATATGATTTGGTAACTCAAAGAGTCCGCTTAAATATATTCTAGAACAACTCCTTAGAGTTACGACTAAAAGGTACCCGAGTATAAGAGATCTGCATTTCGGTCGGTTTAAAGCTAAAATTAAAAAGATAATAATAGACGCCAACTGTACCTATTTATAAATGCCGGTTGTTTTTTTTTTGGAGCACAGAAACCTGAAAACAAAACTGAAGAATTCAAAACTGTTTCCACCAGGCCCACAAAATATTGTCGGTGTTTAATTTTTGTTTTCAGTTCTTTTCCACCAAACGAACTCGTGTGTTTGGACAGATTTAAAACGTCATCACCACGTAATAACCTTCATTTTTCTGTGTTCTTCACAAGGATAAATGTTGCTAAAACAGAAATTGGATACTGCAGTGCAAAAGTTATGCAAGTATCTGTAAGATGGCGCCGGAGTTGGAAAGCTGCCATAAGTACAGAACGAGAATAAAAAGTAATGCCTTGTCTTGTTAAAGTAAGTTCCCGTTCGGCAGAGTGTGCGTTGTTTTGTTGCCTGGAAAGGTGATTGGTCGGCAGGCAAACCGATTCCCCTTTTTTAGTAACAGCACATGGTTTTGATCCTGGCGTATTTTGAGAGTCAAACAGTGAATTGTCAAACACAAAATAATAATATATAAGAGCCAAAGCAAGGTAATGATAATGGTCGGGGTTAGGCCAAATAAAATTTGTAGGTATTGTTTTTTTTTTCATCATCGACGTTTCGACATTTATAATAAGCCGATGAAACTAACAATTGGTCTCAAAGGAACGCTAAAAAATTCCTGAAACTACATACTTACTTGTCTCATTGGACTTTGTTTTATCGTTTAAGAACATGCCCACAGATTTAGTGCACTTTTTAGTGACTGAAAATTGGAACTCCATCCAACCACATTGTAAATTAAATTTGGGTCAGTTCGGAATGGGCAATAATTGTCTCATCAGTTTTTGCTGCTATAGTGATGTCACAACTATAAAAGCAATGTATCAAAAAACGCCACTTTGAACTTACTTTCTTTAAACAATATGTTGACAATATACTTGTGTTCCTATCCATAAAGTGGAGGAAACGTTAATTATTTTTAAGTTTTCCATCCGAAATTACAATTCACATGTGAAAAAGAAAAATCAATTGTATACCATTGTAGTACCTCAGAACGGGCAAATTATTGATGTTGCTGCTCATTTCAGGAGTTGTGTCTTTTTATTTTAACTATTTTATGCCATAAACTTAATTGTTATTGTACGGTAATTGTTATTTGCAACTGTGTTAATTGGGGTAATGATTGTTTTTTTACTCTTTATGCTACTTAGGTACCTTTTATTCATTTTTTGTACCATTATCTTGAATTTTCTCATATTTTATGCCATGGTTTACTTGTTTTGTGCCATATTTTATTTTCGATTATTTAATAGTGTACTTTTTTGAAACGTTTTGACTGTTTTACATAAAAAGGGTTGATGTTTCAGATACGTTGTGTAGAGTCGAGTCTAGCCATATTTTTTAATTATTCATTATTAATCATTATATATTTTTGAAGTTCTTTTAACCAACAGTGACAATGAAAAGAATCTTTTGCTGCATGAATTTGTTAGTATGCATGATGTTAGACAAGTTAATGATGTTAAAAAATTTATGAATAAATGTTTGGACTTAAAGTCAATTCACAACCAAGCGGCAGCAAACGTAAACAAATACACGAGGCGTACACGTGAACATTAGTATTGCCAGGACTGCACTAAGGAACCCGGTTATTTCGTAATATAAATTTTTATATTAACTGTGTATGCATTGTATCGCTAAGCCCTATGTTATTCTATGTGTTTTACCCAGTAGTCTTTAAAGTTAAAAAGAAAACTCGGGTGATTTGGGAATGGCAATAACACAATCATAATAGACAGACACTAAAACACCAGATTTCCAGACCGGCTCTGTCGTCTGCCCGTATCGCCTGCTCGGCGAGTTTTACGACTGACTGACCAATTGGCGCGCGAGTCACGAGACTATCACGCACTGTGCATTTGTTTACGTTTGCTGCCGTTGGTTGTGAATTTACTGTAGTTATATCTAATGTGGTGATGCATGTCAGTGGGTCCGACCAGTGTTTGGTGCCTGAGGATCGGTATCATCCTGCCTTGGTTTTTGCGGTGACCCTGGAGGAGCTGAATGATAGTCGTAATCATAGTGGAATATCCGCGGCTTATTCATAAAACTTTGCTAATGGGAATTACTTGAAATTGCGCAGGTTGGTCGAGGGGATTGACTGGTCGGGTCTGCTGGCAAGTGAGGATGTTGGTGTTAGCCTGGACCTGTTTTATGAGGTCATGCATGACTGTATGAACAAAGTGATACCGAAAAATAAGGTTAAAAAAAGGTGCCTGTAGGCTAAAGTTTCCCAAGTGGTACTCGGTAGACTTGATTTGTAAAATTAGACTGCTCTAGATAATTAGGAAAAATAGAGCTGGTACTGAGGAACTGTCTATATTCACTGCCTTGAGAAAAACAATTAAGGCCCAAATAAGGGCAGAGTTCCATCAATATAAGATCACGATTCAAGAAAATAACAATCTTGATCCGCAATCATTCTGGTCTTTTGTTCGAAGCAGATCAGGTTGTACCGGGGTGCCGGAAAATGTAACTTACGATGACAATTTGTACTCGGAGCCTAGTGATATAGCAAATGCATTTGCGCATTACTTTAAGTCGGTTTTTGTTAGACCTAAGCCTATAGACGGAGAACTGGCTACGTGGAGTAGGGGTCACTCGGTAAAGTGAGAATTTGATCATTTATAGGTTCCATTGTTACTGACATAGCGAGAGGCGGGCGGGCAGAAGGCACCCTGGAAGACTAAAGTGAGGGTAGGGGGTTAAACATGCAATTTCTTTTTGTAAAAAAATTGATAAGGTAAAGTGTTGAAAATTTGCAGGATAATTGGACACAAACAATTATGTGACTGAGTAAACTTCTGCCAATTTTTACATTTATTCTGTAACTCAAAATAACACCAGTTGCAAAACGGCAGAAGGCTAGTTGGAAGAATTAGGGAGATATGGCAAATAGTAAGTGCCTCGATGGCCCACTCGAATAATTACTTTACCTACCTATATTTTATTTCATCAAGTACACTTGTGGCAATTTGTCAGCATATTTTACGATAATTCGGTACACTATTTGTCAATTGCCAGAAGTCAATTACGAAGACATACGTAAACCAATAATTTTATTAATGAAAAAATATGACGACTAATTTCATTTCTATTAAAATGATATTTATAATTTTGAATATTTTTCGAAAATTACTTTTAAATCATGTTTGAATTTTCAGTAGGTATACCGTTAAACCAGAAGTTAATTACGAAAACATTAATGGTTATAGTATATTAACATGGAAATAATTTTATTTTTCCTCGTAATGCAATATAATAATAATAATAAATGAATAAGTGCGAAAAAATTTAAGGGGTGAATCTTTGAGTGATTCTAAGACCAAAAGTCACATAGGTCCACTAATGCTTCGTTTTCAAAATACAGGGTGTCAAACATTTTTTAATAACTATTATAATAGAACAAAAATTTTTTATAGCTAGCATTACCGTTTATAGCAATTTTTAAGACTAGAATAAACTATTAATATGGAAAAAATATCGGGTATACCCTAGTTTTTGTTAATTGGTAGTTTTAATTTTTTATTATGTTGTCCCGGAGACATGCAATAAAGTGATTTTTAATTTTTTTCCTCAAAAACGAAGCGAGATAAGAGAATAATTCAAGAGACAAAAAAGCTGTATTTTTAGTTGCTGAATTCGAAAAAAAAAATAAAAGTTTTAAAAAAGTCAGTGGCGCACATTTTTTTTACAAAATTATTGATTAAAGTGCCCTCGGGACGCCACTGTACTTAATAATTTTAATCTAGTAGGGGCTAAATTAGTCTCTATCTACCATAAGTAACACTGCCAAATTTCAAAATCGGCTAAAGCATTATTAAGATATTTACGGAAAAGGGATTTTTTAAGAAGAGTTTGACACCCTGTACCTTGAAAAGGAAGCATTACCGGACCTATGTTTATAAAAACTTTTCGTCTTAGAATCACTCAAAGATTCACCACTTGAATTTTTTCGCACTTATTCATTTACACCCTGTATATTTATAACACTAATTCTAATTTATATTAATCTTAATATTCATTTTATTTTAAATATTTACATTATATACTCCGGTATATAACCTTCATTTTCCATGTTTTCATTAAAGTCAATATCCTGATCGCTGTCGTATACCATGTCATCATCTTCAGCTGAAAGTAGAAATTAATAATTTAATGAATTTTATAATTTATAAATTATCGAAATCAAATTCAAAATTTCCTTCCGAATCCTCACTATCAACGACAACGTCGTTCATTGAAAAATATTCAAAATTATAAATATATCATTTTAATAGAAATGAAATTAGTAGTAATTTTTTCATTAATAAAATTATTGATTTACGTATGTCTTTGTAATTGACTTCTGGCAATTGACAAATAGTATACTGAATTATCGTAAAATATGCTGACAAATTGCCAAAAGTGTACTTGATGAAATAAAATATAGGTAGGTAAAGTAATTATTCGAGTGGGCCATCGACGCACTTACTATTTGCCATATCTCCCTAATTCTTCCAACTAGCCTTCTGCCATTTTGCAACTTGTTATTTTGAGTTACAGAATAAATGTAAAAATTGGCAGAAGTTTACTCAGTCACATAATTGTTTGTGTCCGATTATTCTGGAAATTTTCAACACTTTATCTTATCAATTTTTTTACAAAAAAAATTGCATGTTTAACCCGCTACCCCCTACCCTCACTTTAGTCTTCCAGGGTGCCTTCTGCCCGCCCGCCTCTCGCTATGTCAGTAATATAACAACGGAACCTATAAATGATCAAATTCCCACTTTACCGAGTGACCCCTACTTCACATAGCCAGCTCTTAGACTACTAGTCAGGGTTTCACCCAGAGTGGTGATGGTACCTTTGTATTTTCTGAAGTTACTACTGCGGATGTTTTAAATTGTATTAAGAATCTTAAACCTAAGAGGACAACTGGATGTGATAACATTCCTGCTTATACATTATTTATAAGGGCCTATCTGACATTGTTGTTGCACCTCTGACTCACATATTAAACCTCTTAGTGAGGCAAAGCTCTTTTCCGGAGTTGCTTAAGAGGTCATTGGTCACGTCTGTTTTCAAGAGCGGTCATACTAGTGACATCAAGAATTATCGTCCTATCAGCATTATTAATGTTATTGCTAAAATTTTTGAAAGAATCCTGTACGACCAATTATATGGTCATCTGAAACCCAAAATTTGTGAGAGCTAGCATGGCTTCCAGCCTGGCAAGTCGACTGTTACTAACTTAGTGATATTCTCTGAGTATGTTGCAAAGTACTTTGACGAAGGTCGACAACTTGATGTCATTTACACAGACTGTGAAGTGAAAAGGCCTTTGATAAGGTTGACCACTCGATCCTCATGCATAGGCTGGTCGAGTGCGGCTTCTTTTCTTTTCTTTATAAACACGCTGCCAGATGTTGTGAAGGATTCTGGTTGTCTTGTATTTGCAGATGATTTTAAGCTTTATAAATAGTTAGTTCCAGTGATGATAGTTACTTGTTAAGGGATGATTTGGCAAGGGTTGTTAAATGGTTTTTGGATAATGGAATGACATTAAAAGCCAAAAAATGTGCAGTGGTCACATATACTCGGAGGGTGAATGTAGTTATTGAGGACTACTACATTGATGGTGAGAAAATTAACAGTTTCAGTGAGGTTAAAGATCTTGGGGTACACTTTCAAAGTAACATGAAATTTAGCAACCACTTTAATTGCATATTAAAAAAATCACTTAGATCATTAGGGTTCATAATTAGGAGCAGCAGTAATTTCACTGTTGTAACCGTTGTTAGACTCTTTAATGATCTGGTGAGGCCGCACTTGGAATATGCGGTGCAAATATGGATGCCATCCGCGGCTGTGCATAGTAATCAAATCGAGTGTCCAAAATTTTTTTTTGCGATTTCATTATATTAAGAAGTACAGTGTGTACCCGTGTGTGGTCACATATGATGTGTTGCTGGAGATTTTCGGGTTCAGTAGCCTTGAGAATAGACATAGGTTACAGGCTGTTCTTTTTATATATTCTATTGTTAATAATGTCAAATACAAAAGCTGTATGTTTATAAATTATATAAGATTTAATGTTCCCAAGACTTACCTGAGACTGCTGAACTATGATGTTTTTAGGGTGAGTTATGGCAGTGTCTCACCAATTAACACTATGAGCGGCATATCCAATGGGGTTTTATCTATGAATAACTATGACCTGTTTAATTTGTCGGAGGTGCAGCTCAAGAGGCTGTTGTCCTAAACTTACTTGTAAGGTTAGTGTGTTTTATTATTGATCTTTTTAAATGTTTGTAAACTGTTCTGTCTTGCCTTTGCATGTAATTACTGATAGTGTTGCATTAGTGTTTGTAAAGTGTAGCATTAAATAAATAAATAAATTCTTACATTTTATATTGTTTAGTATGTTATTCTGGAATTTATTTCCCAATAGAATTATTAAAGCTTCCTCTGTGTTTCCGTTAAGTCCTTAGACTCGCACCAAAAGTAAATACCTTGTGAATTACTTTGTTGCCATGCGTCTATAGTTCTATTCCACTTTTCACTGGCTATAACCCCATAAAGTTTCGTTGTTGTGCTCGTCATGTGCGATTTTCAGTCCCGGCTCCCATTCTAAGATTGATATTTGTTTTACAAAAAAGAGCCCTTCGTTATATTTGTGGGGCAAGGTCTCGTGAGTCTTGTCGTCCACTATTAAGACCCACAAAATTTTAACTCTCACGTGCCTCTTTATCTTGGAGACTGTGTGCTTGATGTTTAAGAAGTATAGACCTGGCTTTTCGAGGGGTTGCAGTCGGATCACAAGACAGGTGCTAGATATCGATCTCCCAGTTCCTTCTTCCACTCTAGTCAGAAGATCGATATATGTAAGTTTCCACTCGCATTAAAATTTCACTTTATAAAATTTGACAACCGTCATTCAAACCAGACTTTTTGGAGACAATCTTATATCATCGTGCTCGCAATGAAATAGCGCTTTTTTGATACTAGATTTATTTATGAAACAAATGGGTGAAAATAGTTAGTATCAACATACCTGTTTATACCTGACAACCCAGTAGTTACACCAACCAATAGACAACCCAGCGTTTGCATATTCTATAGGCTTCATACTTTCGATTGGTATTAAATTTATTCGTTAAACTCATTTTTCAATTTTTAATTAATCATAGCCTGGCCAGGAATTTTTTAGCCAACCCACTCGCGATATATATTTTAACACACTAAATTTGATAAAAAAAAAATACTTTTTATCCATTAAACAGATGGGTGAAGGTCATTTCTAATTCGGGTTCTCTACTATGTGTACCAAATTTGGTTAAAATTCTTAAACGGGCTCGAAAAAAAAATGTTATTTTTGGAAAAATTTCAACACGCTGTATATGGAGAACCAAGCGTTTTCGAGCTAATATTTATTAAGCATCAGTGGCACACTCAGGGCCCCCCCCCAGACCTCTCATATTTTAAAAAATTCTCGAGGGTGGTATCGTAGGTGTACTGTCCTCTGTGCGACACTCGGCAATTATTTTCCCAATCCGAGACCTGGCCTGGAAATTTCTTTTAATCATAGAATATTTTGTATGACATACGTCAAACTTTTTAAGTTGGGCCCTCCCCAATCATATTTTCTGGGTGCGCCACTGTTAAGCATATGTACTTATTTTAGCGAATTCTACCTTGTGTTTTCGGTTCTGCCTTTAGGTGTGACTCACCCTGTATTTTGCATTTTTTATATATCTTCATGTTTTGTTTGGTAAAAAATAGGCAATAGGAGCAAAAGTTCATGAACAAACACCTCCTAATTTTTGTCAGAGATCCCAATTTTCATATTTGAGTCAGAACTTTTAAGAAAAGTGATTTTTACTTTTCGACCTACATGCCTATATCTATTATACCATGTGTCCCCGATTGTTTGGACGACTCTTGTAAATGATAAAAAAATTTCGAGTTGAAAAGTGATCTTTTGGGGTTCAGCCCTGCTTGGTTTGAAACTAATTTGTGGCATAATTTTAATTTCGAAAAATCAAGTATGCCTTGGAAATTTTGAAAAAACTAATTTTTTACACCTGAAAGTGGTATTTTTATAGGTTTTACGACAACATATTATTAAGGAAACTTGTCCAGAATGAAAAATTGATTAGGACTGCGAAATTTCAAAAGTGTAAGCTTACTTTGATTTTTGTGAGCTTTAAATTTTTTAGGAGAAAAAATCAAAGTGGGCCTACGCTTTTGAAATTTTCACACCTACCCAGTTTTTCATCATGAATAAGTTTCCTTAATAATATTTTGACGTGAAAGCTACAGAAAAGAAAAGCCCTGAAGTTGAGAGAGCTGGCTACATGGCTTGCGGGTGTGCGCGGCATGGCCTGTCACTCACTGTCAATTGATTTTACAAGAAATTTACCAGAATTAATTTGTGTAGTGCTATCGTCGCCAGATTGCTAAGATGAGGCAGTGTGTCTCTGGGTGGAAACAGACAGCCCAAAGTGCTGGCGACAGCTTTTTCATAAATTTGTTTTGTTTGTGAAAAAATGAAACATTTATCTAAAAGTTTTAAGTGAAGAATCGTTCCTTTATAATTTCAAGCCTCAAGATGCCTAGAACCGTTGAGGGAAGCTAGAACTTAGCTATATACCTGGTGGTTAAGTCAAATCATAATAATAACTTGAAGTAGCTAGAATTTCTTTGCTTGACGGCGAGCAGTCCACTTGTATTCGTTTTGGGCTTTCCAAGGGACGAAAATTTAAGAATTAAATTATTAAGGGCCAATTGCATAGACAAACTAACATACCCTTTAAAAGGACTTTTTATACAATCAAACCATTGTTTAGTATTGTTGCAAAAGTTTCTTTACCTAATGTTAAAGTCAAAAGATAATTTAGTTGAATGTATTATGAAATTGACCCTAACTACCATTTCAATCACAAGATATTGCTCTCCTTCACAACATGCTGTTCTCTGTCCGCTTGTTGTTTGTATTTTTATGAAAATTTAACCATAAGGGAAGATAGGTAATCATCATGCCTGATGGCGCACTTTGCGAAAAATTCTCACAAAAATTCTACTTACAACGAAATGTAGTGTCCCCTCTATTTACCCAAATTTACCATATTATTTGTCGAAAATGTACCTATCCACACCAGGAATCATAACAAAGTTCACAAATGTATCTTATTATAATTAAAAAGTGAGTTGAACATTTATTAAAAAAGATAAACTAAGCCAAAGTGCAGCCTGCTCTATAATGCATAGACCCGCTGAACACATGTTTGCACAGGGCTTGTAAGCTTGAGAAGGTTGTGTTAACTCAAAATTTTTTCGTCATTTACTAGAGTCATCCAAACAATCCGGGGACACACTGTAGGTACATTTTGCTGAATATTTTGCATTAGCTACGAAAAAATTTGTTCTCTTGCTAAAATTAAGCAGTTCTGAAAATAAATATAGTAGAGGATGGAACAGGCTACATACAAAATTGTAAAAATATGTGTATTCTTGGAAAATAAAATCGAGGGCAGTCGAGTTTCTTTTTGTTTCGTCCTGAAGCTGAAATGTGTTTACCCCTCGTACAAAAAAATTAAATTGATTATGTCAATTCCTTTACAAACCACATCGCAACTAAAATTCCTGCCTGCGCAGGCATGTCAACCTGGTAATATTTACGAGGCGGTAGAGGAACAATTATTTATTTTTTACATGGGGTAGAACGTTGTGACTGCGTTGCCCCGTGAGCAGTGTTGCCATTTCCATCCTAGGATAAAAAACTGTCCCATGCGAAAGGCATAAATTATACAATATTTTTCTTAAAAATCCCACCAACTTTATTATATTCCAATCCAATTAAGTTTTAATCGAAATAAATTGCTTTTTCACATTTTTTTCACTATATTGTGTTTGTCAAATTTCCCCTAGATGGCCCTCGCATAAACCGAAGAAATCGATTAATCTAATTTGTTTTTTGTTGACTATATTAATACACTGACAATTTCTTCATGTCATGAAGTCGCTTCATGAAGAAATTCATATATTCTATATCAATAAATTCAAGGACTTCTTCATGCATTTAGTCACAGATTTACAGCATGTTCTAAGTGTTAAAAATCAGTGAGAGTGCGGTTAGGTTTAACCAGTATGTTGTTTTTTTCATATGTATATGACAATAGTCAAAAAGATTTGCCAATCTCATGACCAGTGTAAAACAAAATGCTGCGTCTACGGTTACCAAGCGAAAGCATGCAAGCCGCTTTCCGCTTGCTCACCTTAGACGGTTGCGGCTTGCAAGCGGTGCGAGCACAAATAATTTCTGCTCAGTCGCTTGCTATTGTTGTAAATATTATTCCAATATTTACAACTGGTAATATGATGTCATCACCCTCGCTGAAAATCCCGAAAACTAGAGAATCCATTTGAAAAATACACATAATCTTTATTTATTTATTTAATATACGGGATCAACCCCATTACAAAGAAAACAGTTACAATATTAATAACCAACCATCAACAATACTAAATAACTATTTATAAACTCCTGGACAAAATTAACGCAACATCATAAATGTGCCACTTATTTGATGCTATTTTTTTTCTGAATCTATGATCCGATTTGAATGATTTTTTTTTGCATTGTAGGTTGGTTCCTTGACAATGTCATAGTTTTCGCTGTTTATGATAAAAAGTTCATTTTTGATTTATACCGGGTGTAACAAAAATGTTGTTTTTTTCCGAAAATTCGTATCACCCTGTGGAGTATACTAGCAACCGAAACATATAGCAGTTGACATTAGACGGTAGGTCCATCTTTTTTCATTTTTGGTTTACTTCATTATCTCTGTTATTAAAGGAGATACACTGTTTTATATCGTAACATGTTTTTATAGACTTTATTATTCAACACAGTCATTGTTGAATGTTTTCAAGTAGGCTATGGAACTTTTCTGACATTTCAAGCGATGTGTCAACAGATGTTGTGTTTTAAAGTTACAAAGGTCAAATAAAATTCGCCATACCGATAAAAACTGTTCGGAAACTGCTTATTAAACGTTCGTTTCATATGCCCAGTTGCCCGATGAGTATTTTAAAATTGAAAAATGAATCAACCAAAAAATTTATCGGCAGAAGAAGCAGTAAGAGCTTTAACTTTGGTGGATGAAGGCTATTCGATGTGCCATGTTGCTAATGTGATAGGAAGACATCGTTCGACTATAAGTCGTATGGTTGAACGATTTAACGAGACAGGATCTTACTCTCGAAGGTCAGGCCATTTTATTAGGCACTGCTGCTCTAAGAAACAGGAATATTACTAGTCTAGTACTAGGCTAAAAAGTGAGCTTAGAACTGCTCGCCATCATACAATATACAATATCGTCTCGAACAATCAGAAGACGTTTAAATGAGGCTGGTTTAAACGACAGAATAGTCGGGCAACTGGGCATACGAAACGAACGTGTAATAAGCAGTTTCTGAACAGTTTTTATCGGTATGGCGAATTTTATTTGACCTTTGTGACTTTAAAACACAACATCTGTTGACACATCGCTTGAAATGTCAGAAAAGTTCCATAGCCTACTTGAAAACATTCAACAATGACTGTGTTAAATAATAAAGTCTATAAAAACATGTTACGATATAAAACAGTGTATCTCCTTTAATAACAGAGATAATGAAGTAAACCAAAAAAGAAAATGTTGAAAAAAGATGGACCTACCGTCTAATGTTAACTGCTATATGTTTTGGTTGCTAGTATACTCCACAGGATGAAACGAATTTTCGGAAAAAAACAACATTTTTGTTACACCCGGTATAAATCGAAAATGAACTTTTTATCATAAGCAGCGAAAACTATGACATTGTCAAGGAACCAACCTACAATGCAAAAAAAAATCATTCAAATCGGATCATAAATTCAGAAAAAAAATAGCATCAAATAAGTGTCACATGTATGATGTTGCGTTAATTTTGTCCAGGAGTTTATATTTATACTAAATATTTCCAACTAATCACATAATTATGGTATTACTTAAAGAAAATCAAAATCAAATCAACCAATATGTTGTCCAAAATTTCAATACCATGAGTATCAATAAGTCTTAATGTCCTCTCAACAGGCGAGTGCATAGCATAATTGGTGCCATGATGAGGCAAAGAGAACAAGCTGTTAACCCTCAAATTCCGTGATGGAATACTGAAACAGATCTTACCGAGGAGTTCAGGACATGTCACCTGACAATTCAAAAGTTTGAATACAAACAAAAGATCACTATAAATACGCCTTAGGCGTAAACTCCTCAAATTTAGCATCACCCGTGCATCATCATAAATATGATCATTAGGAGTTCTTAAATGAAGTTTAAACAGCCAAAATCTAATAAATTTATTCTGCACTCTTTCCAGCGCCAAGGAATTGTTCATGTAATAGGGAGACAACTAGTGACATATATACCCTCACACAAGTCTCTACAGACAAATCTTTGCAATTGCTTAACACAAAACCAAGGACTTTCGAAGATTTCATTATAATGGTGTTAATATGTGCATTGAAATTCAAGTGCTCGTCAAACATTAAGCCGAGATCTTTGACAACACGACTATACTCAAGATTAACATTATCCAAACGATAAGAAGAATCCACCTTTTTATTTCCCTTAAAGAAACTAATGTAATTACATTTACCTACATCTAGAGATAAATCATTGTCAACACACCACTCACTAAGCCTATTCAAGTCGTCCCGTAATAGAACCATTTCCTGGTCCCACCTAATTTCCCTAAAAAACTTGAGATCATCACCGAACAACAAAAATTTACCGTTTTTAAAGCATATTGAAATGTCATTAATAAAGATATTGAAAAGTAAACGCGAACAATGACCCCCTTGAGGTACACCAGAGGATGCACCAATAAAGCGAGACCTGAAGCCACCCAACCGCACTTGTTGAACTCTACCAGAAAGAAAACTTGCAAACCAGGATACCATGCCACCAGAAAAACCAAAGATAGTCAGTTTTTTCAATAACAAATTGTGATTAATTTTATCGAATGCCTTGGAAAAGTTCGTATAAATGGCATCAACTTGTTGTCCCTTCTCCAATGCATTCAACAGAGTATCCTGAAACAACAGTAAGTTGGTCACACTAGACTTACCGAGACTAAATCCATGCTGTTCACTGAGTAGCAATTCCTGGCTATAAAAGTAAATCTGATCGAAAATAAGACTGTCCAGAAGCTTAGGGATGGCTGACTGTATACACACGCTCCTGTAATTAGAAATCTCATTATTGTTCCCTGATTTAAAAATTGGCATGATAAAACTATGTTTCCATTGAGATGGAAACACTGCCGTATCTAAGGATCTCTTGAACAGAATAAACAGAGGGTAGGAAAGGGAACACACACATTTTCTCCGAAAATAGTTCGGTACACCATCTGGACCCAAACTAAGTTTCGGTGGAAGCCGGATGATTTTGTCAAAAATCAATTCAACCGAAAGCTGAGGATTAGGAATGGCCATAATATTCCCACCCGCCTGCTGGAATGACAAAAAAATCATTATTTTGACAGTAGACTGTTTCAAAAAATTGGGCAAAACCTTCCGTAATTTCCTCACAACCTACAAATTCCTGATCATTGTAGTACATTAAGTTGGGAATTTTATTGATTGATCCTTTAATGTTAAATTTAGACCAGAAAACTTTAGGATTAGTATAATGTAGCTGATCCAAATTCGCAATATAATTCTGGTAACAAGTATCAGATAAAATCTTACACCTAACTCTAAGATTCGAGAAAATGTTATAGTCGACCTCGGTGTTACCTCTTATGGGTAATCTTTTTCTGTCTAATTAAATATCTTAACTCAGCTGAGACCCAACTCGGAAAGTCTGAAGGCTTGTATCGTTTAAGAGGAACAAATAAAGCTATAGCCATATTTGTTATATGATAGAACACCAAGACACTTCATCAATGTCCATTGAATTCAACACCAAATCCCAATCAATTCCACATAAATAGTTATTAATGCCCAAATAATCAGCGTTTTTAAATCATAAAAAAAAATTCAACAAATTTTAAAGTGTTTTCTTGCTCAGTACCTAGGTCAATTTCAAAAGTGTAAGACTTATGGTTACATGATGTATTAAACAAACAGTCTATAGCTTCACTCACTAATAGATTGCTCTTTGTTCTAAAAATAAGATCCAAGTACACAAGCCTATCATTTGGGATTAATAATTTCTGAAAAAAGTTATGATAAGCATAAAATTGACCCAATATCAACCCGGGCGAGTTAAGAGGACATCCAACGATCACGCCAGAGTCATCATTCTCCCACAGAGCGTGAGGTACATTATAATCACCGAAGATATAAAAGTCCAGATTTGAATATTGCTGTCTAAGAATTTCAACTGTCTGGCAGTGAGTGACATACAAACTCTCATCAGAGCCAGGGGGAATATATATCCCACCAAGTATAAATTTACTACAACCTACCTCACATTTTAGTACTAATAAAATCCCGCAGATAAATTAATACACCTCCACCGCAACATTATTTATCACTTGTTGCACCCGATCTATCACACTGAAACAAATTATAAGAGTCCACAGCTAATTCAGCATTAGAAAAATCGTCAGAGAGCCAACTCTCCACAAACATCAAGCAGTCGTAATTTGAACATAAAATAGCCTTACGCAGCTCTCTACTTTTAGTTCTCAACTCACCTGCATTAAAGCAATAGACTTGTAATGGGGCTAGTCTCAGTTTTTTCTTTGGCATCTGAGACTGGTGGAATTTGAGATGTAAATGACATTATTTCTGAATTTAATTGTTAAGTCTACTTCACCCTCCTCCTTCCGTCTATTAAGTTAATCAATCACCTTTTTCATAAACTTCCTTTGCATTAGGGATAGGTCACCCTTAACTTTATATGGAAGATTAGAGGATGCTCCCGCCGACCTTAGCACCTCCTTTTCAATGTTACATTTAGAAAATATCACCTTCAGTGGACGAGAACTATTTTCCGTCTGCTTACCCAGTCTAACCACCTTCAAAATGTCTTCCGCTGCCCTCTCCTTGCCAATTGAAACCAACATCTCTGTCATTCTCTGTTTGTCCTCTTCTATTCTGTTGTGAATCTTATTAGAGGTAGGCTCGGAGACACCATGAACAATGATGTTGGCCCTATCAGCTCTTATCATTAATCTCAACAAGCAAAGCATCCACATCAGCGGCTCCTCTGAAAGGGCTACATTGATGCTGAGCAAGTGATGCATTCATCAGAGAAATTTCCGCCTTAAGCTCAGCTAACGAACTCTGAAACGAGTGTTTAACTGACTTGATATCATCGCAGAGAGCCTGCATAGTGTTCATAAAGCTGGCGACATTTTTAGTTTCAGATTGTACCTCCTGAATTTGTTTCTCCAACGAAGTGACTGTTGCTCCAATTACGAACAAGTCTTTAAGTTTTGGTGCACAATCTTTACAGATGTAAGGAATAGAACGACTTTGCACACTTTTTGCACTTTGTTTCTTTGACCAATCACAGGGAAACCCAAACACCTCACCCGGATTCCTTGGAGGATCCTTAAAAGTGCATTGCAGGTCACACTCTGAGCTCTGAGCATCTGCCAGATATGATCCAAAACAAACCCCTTCAAGCACGCCTCCACTAGAAGTTAGGTTTCCGGATTTCAAGAATTTCGAAGATTCAAAGTACACACAGAAGAAATAACTAGGCACTCATTTCACTATTAGGTAGACCATAAAAACCATAAAACTATTCCGTATTTTTAACAAACCAATTGAGGTTAGGGCAAATAGTTGCGGCTTGCAAGCGGTGCGAGCACAAATAATTTCTGCTCAGTCGCTTGCTATTGTTGTAAATATTATTCCAATATTTACAACTGGTAATTTGATGTCATCAAATCGCTGAAAATACCGAAAACTAGAGAATCCATTTGAAAAATACACATAATCTTTGTTACTTTACAAATCAAACTGTCTTCATACCTTGAAGGTTATACCCAGCTATTCCAGCATAAACGTAAAATCCGTGAACCGTTTAAAGTGTCGCATCAAATTGAAAGAACAATTTTGAAGCCTTGCAAGCAAAGAGCTCAAAAAGCTCGGTAACCTTAGACGTAGCCAATTCTTTTCTGAATAAATTGATGAAAAAGGCCTTGAAGAAGTTTATGAATAAATTCATGAAGAAATTGTCAATGTAAAAGAGACTTTAGCTTTATAACCAGAAGATGTCAGGGAGCATCAGGGACTATTCGGATCATTAAAATCCGTAAAATAAAACAAAATCGGGGAGGAATTAGATACAAGAGAAAGAAATATTACTAATTTTTAATCTACTTAATGCAGATTTTAAAAGTCCCTCGAAAATATGTGAATATCCCTTTGTCCCTAGCGGACCTCAAAAATTCCTCGGGATATATCCATCAAGGCGTTGCAGTCGAATCACAAGACAGGTGCTAGATATTGATCTCCCAGTTCCTTCTTCCACTCTAGTCAGAAGATCGATATTTTATGATGCCAAAAAGATTTTTAATCATTTGCCAGATTCTATATAGTCTGTGAGCTCTGATATAGTGTTTAAGAGACTTGTAAAAAAATTTGCTCTTAAATGAAGCATAGTATTCAATAGAAGAGTACTTCCAAGATACAATTTAATTTAGATATCTCAGTTTTTTTATAATTTTAATTTTTGTTTTTTTATTTTTCTGCTATTTGTATTTTTTGTATTTTTTATAAGTGTTTTACTATATGTCTGCAGAATTTTGCCGGAAAAAGCAGGATCTGATGCCGACTTATTTAAAAACCATTTGCAAAATTCTAATCGAGCAGGAAAATCGTCTGTGGTAAGGGTGAAGGAAATTCTCCTTAAGTATTCTCCAAGCCCTTGTGTGGGTATCTAACTGCTATTAAGTCTCCTCGAAATTGTCCATGTGCTAATTCCGGGCTTGCTTTCGATCAAATTTAGAACGGCCTCGACCTGTGTGAAGTCGTATTTGACACGATGTCCCACTCCATCTCGACGAACTTTCACAGATCCCGTGTTTCGAAGCTTCTTTGGGTAACGCCCAAATTTAGTGTGTTAAAATATATATCGCGAGTGGGTTGGCTAAAAAATTCCTGGCCAGGCTATGATTAATTAAAAATCGAAAAATGAGTTTAAAGAATAAATTTAATACCAATCGAAAGTATGATGCCTATAGAATATGCAAACGCTGGGTTGTCTATTGGTTGGTGTAACTACTGGGTTGGCAGGTATAAACAGGTATGTTGATACTAACTATTTTCACCCATTTGTTTAATAAATAAATCTTGTATCAAAAAAGCGCTATTTCATTGCGAGCACGATGATATAAGATTGTCTCCAAAAAGTCTGGTCTGAATGACGGTTGTCAAATTTTATAAAGTGAAATTTTAATGCGAGTGGAAACTTGGTACAAAGAGGTTCGGGCTAAGTATTCCGTGCAATAGAAGAGCACGGAGCTGCGTGCGGCGTGACCGTTTTGTGAAAGAGAGTGCACATGCTACTTGTTCATGCAATAGAGAAGGAGAGCGATACATTGGTAAATACTGAGCAATGTTTTGGAGTAGTTAACCTAAATTATCAACATTGAGAACATGTGCTACTACGTATCGTCATAAAAAATGGTTAAAAAGTGTTTTTTGTGTAACTCGGATGATTCCTTAATTGATTGTTTTTATTCTCTCCATGGCCTACTCATCAATATCGATTAATGTGGAATTAAACCTAAAGATAATAATTATTTGTTCCATAAAAGTCAAGAATTTTGCTTAGATACGTAAAATAGTTTGATGATATTTTAATTTATTATTATTTTGGCATCAATTTAGAACTGGGAAACGTAATGTAACTAAGTTTATACCCCAAATGCTAGACGGTACATCAACTTTGCAACAAACATAACAGAATTTTAAAGCCTAAATATCATTTTCTTTGGAAAAATACCTATTCTTATCGGTAATTAGTAATAAAAAATTAATAGAATGATAAAGCTAGTGATATAAAATAGTTTTTACCAAGTTTCGAGTTTTTAAAATATTCAGAAATTTCATAAATATTAAAAATTGGCAAAAAACTAAATATTTTAGTAGAGTGTTCAAATTTGGTACACTTACGTAAAATTGAAAAATAAACAACTTTTTTCAAGTAAAACTTTTTGATATTTTAACAAATAAACCCATTTTTGGCAATATATTTTTTTAAATGTCATTTTTGACAGATAACAAAAGTCACATGACCACGTTTGAGCAGGTCATTTTTCATCTTTTTTAAAGCAAAAGGTAACCCCAAAATTAAATTTCAAAACAAAACGTTAATTAAAAATTTCCCTCCCAATGGTGCGAACCTTTTGGAGGACACTGTATACGTCAGGCATTAAAAAAATGCAGGAAAGTGTAGCTTATACTCTTTAAAAATAAATTTTTATTTTCGTTTGTATCTTTTTGAACAATTCATATATTTTTAACAAAGAAACTCCACACTTTTGCAGTGCTCAACAAGAGAATAGGATAGAAACACGACTTACGAAATTCCAGCAGTGCAGCGAGAGTAAGGGTTTCATCCGCTAGAGGCGCTGGCTAAATGACGTATTAATATGGTGATGGGTGTGGAGGCTTTGTATCAGTGCCGGATATGTAAGGCACTGGGTCTGGATGCACGTTAATGGTGTGGATATTTACGGCAGTGGGTATGCAGGGCATGCAGGCACAGCAAAAAAAATACTGTCTCATATATACAGGGTGGCCCACCACGAACTGCATCGATCTATATATGAAAAACTAAAAGTAGGAAAATTCTGAAAATTTGGCACCTCACCAATGCGGATGGGCGCTGCTTAACTAAAATATTTTGGTGAATCTGGCACTTCCGGTTATACCGGAAGTCGATATCAACTTTCTTATCTCAAATGGAACACCCTTTATATTATTGCATTTTTGGATGCTAGGCATTATTTTGGAACAAAAACATTCAACATGTCCTATGTCTAAATCCAACCGTTTCTGAGATATTTGCATTTATCCGAAAAAAATTACAGATGCAGACCTAAAGTTAATTAGCAATTTATACGAGGAAACCGCGAAATTTTAAAACGAATATTTGGCATAGTGTAAGAGAAGCCCTGACCTAGTGATCTCTGCTGAGAAATAAATCCTTTCTTATACAGGGTGTTCACAAAATATGAATAAAAATTACATTCAAAATGTGCTTAAATCTCGAAATTTGCAAATGGAAACCCCCATTTTTTTAAATGCGATCTTATTCACCACTAAAAATGATGACAACTTTGTATAAGGTTTCCTATACCTTAATGCAGTAATTTTCGATTAATTTACGAAAAACCCACTTTTCGCCCATAAAATGCGGGGTTTGCTTAACGCTTGGAAAATCATATTAGCCCTGGACGTTGAAAAGACAATCGCGGCTGAGGAAATGTCACTTGATTTGTAAATTATTGTCAACAATAATGCCGGCGCGCTTAAATTACACAAACGAAGATTATTTAAATTTGTTTATTATCTACGGAGAATACATAATCTTCGTTTGTGTAATTTAAGCGCGCCGGCATTATTGTTGACAATAATTTATAAACCAATTGATATTTCCTAAGCCGCGATTGTCTTTTCAACGTCCAGGGCTAATATGATTTTGCAAGCGTTAAGCAAACCCCGCATTTTATATGGGCGAAAAGTGGGTTTTTCGTAAATTAATCGAAAATTACTGCATTTAGGTATAGGAAACCTTACACAAGGTTGTCATCATTTTTAGTGGTGAATAAGATCGCATTAAAAAAAATAGGGGTTTCCATTTGAAAATTTCTAGATTTAAGCACATTTTGAATGTAATTTTTATTGATATTTTGTGAACACCCTGTATAAGAACGGATTTATTTCTCAGCAGAGATCGCTAGGTCAGGGCTTCTGTTACACGATGCCAAAAATTCGTTTTGAAATTTTGCGATTTCCTCGTATAAATTGCTAATTGACTTTAGGTCTGCACCAATAATTTTTTTCGGAAAAATGCAAATATCTCAAAAACGGTTGGATTTAGACATATGACATGTTGCATGTTTTTGTTCCAAAATGATGCCTAGAATCCAAAAATGCAATAATATACAGGGTGTACTATTTGAGATAAGAAAGTTGATATCGACTTCCGGTATAACCGGAAGTGCTAGATGCACCAAAATATTTTAGTTGAGCAGCGCCCATCGGCATTCGTAAGGTGCCAAATTTTCAGAATTTTCCTACTTTTAGTTTTCCATATATAGATCGATGCAGTTCGTGGTGGGCCTTCCTGTATATATAAATAACGTCGGTTGTCTAGACCATTTTAGAACTGAACGTATATATATGGCAGTGGGTGCGGTGGCACGCTTCCTTCTATCGTATATATACGGCGATGGTAGCGAAAGGGTTAATGCATTTTCTAATTTGTCCGTACACTTTTCTTTCTTTAAAAGTTTTTCTAAAAACTTTTTCGTTTCTTTTGCTGTTTATTATTTTTAAAGAAGCTATCTGGAATTTAATTTTGTCCGGAAAAAATCAACACGTATATGGAGAATCAAGCGTTTTTGACCTAATGTTTATTAAGCATATGTGCTTATTTTAGCGAATTCTACCATTTTGTACCCCTGATATTTTTTCTTTTTATTTTCCCATAATTAGCACAGGTAGTGATTGCTCCCGATAATTTGGAAGTTTTCTTGGATGGGGTTTATAATTATTTAAACTCCAGGTAATATTTTTAAAATTCCTCGAAGGTTTTCTTTCTGAATGTTATGTCTTTAGGATATGCTGTTAGAGGATGTGCAGGATGTTTTCAGAAGCTGAAAAAGACTATAAAGACGCCTGATGCTCCGATGGTAATGGTGAATTAATAGTTTCCTTTGTCTACTGAAGTATGCTAAATAGCTAAGTTGAGTTTGGACAAGAGTGGAGTTAAACTATAGCGTGCTTCCAGACAATAATTGTATCCTTTCTGTATCCTTTAGATAAACCTAATAATGGTTCAATAAGATTTTGGGTTTGCAATTTGTGGTAAAGAAGATTAAAAGTAGGGGAAAGGAAGGAAATGGCCTTTAAAAAGAATGTGTGATTTGGGAGATTATGGAAATAACATACGTGTAACATTTTACATGATGTGAATTTATTGTTAAAACGTTAAAAAGATGAAACGTCTTTGAACAAAACAAAAATTATACAAATACTTTCAACATTCATTTTACTCTATCCAAGTGGGTAAAAGGACATGTAATATCTATTTGAAAGGTACTTACAAATTTAAGGAAAATATGTATCACAAATAAAATTCTTCCAGGCCTGTACATTAGTACCTAGTACAGTAGTTGCACCGAAACACTGCGTCTGCGGGGAAGTGGGGAAGCGCGGGGTAAGCTTTGTTGCTATTGGCTGGCCATAACAACTCGATGGCAGTGCGCTTCCCTATTCACACTTATTAGAACCACGCGACGTTGGGAGGAGGAATGATTATCCTAACGCGTGCGCCTTGAAATTTATGGATTTAAAAACTTGGTAGTATTTTCGAGATCGTGAGTCAGTTATTCAGGGTGTACAATATATAGCCAAGCGCAATCTGATATTACACTTTTATATAAATTATTTACGCATATGAAAGTATAAGTAAAATAACAATTTATTTTCTTTGCAAAAAGTAATCTTTCCGCATGCCTATGCTTCCTTCGGCACTAGTTCTGCCCACGGGCGGATCTCCAACTATCTCACATTCCTCACCGCAGACGCACTCTTTTGCTGCTCGTACTATACTGGACCAATTCTTGCATTTTTTTACATTGTAGCTGGTCTGGCTGCCTAAATGCTACCATAAATTGAACTGATAAAAGAAGAAGAGTAATAATTTGTTGTATCTATAGATTAGTAAAGGGTTGGGCATGTAGTAGCTTGTAAAACTTTCAGGTAGAATTAATCAAATAGCAATTTCATTATTACTAAAGAGGGTAAAACGATTACTATATCCAGTGTGACGAATAAAGTCTGCATTATAAGGGAACATTTTTGTTTGCAGATCTAATTAAAATTTGACTTTGCTTGCATTTTGTACAGGGAGTCTCAAAAAATTGTTCGAAGTACGATTGTTTCCTTAGTTACTTTTTGAGATAAAGCGGCCAACTAAAAACCAGATTGATGCAGTTTTCTTCAGGAAATCCGAATCTAGCTTCATAGTTGACATAATAATAATAATAATAATAATATCGATCTTATGAACACAAGGATTTTACCAAACTATGTTTCAGTGACACCAACATTAGAACGTATGCACATGTTAATCTACTGTGCCGCAACGGCAGTCACCACTGTAATGGGTGCCAAGATCCGAACGGCCCAAGAGTTGAATCGTGCAAGACCAGAACCATGAATGGCTCAATGGGAAATGCGACTAAATCGGAAGATCGAGAGTCTCCGTAAAGACATAGGACAAGTGACAGAATATATCAGAGGAGTTAGAACTAGAAGGATCCAGAGGGCGGTGCAGGCAATAATGAGCCGCACCCAAATGCATTCTCGGCATGACCCCGCGAACATCACTGCTCAACAATGTCTTGACACATTAAAACAAAAACTTTCTGTTTTCGCAGGGCGTCTGAGGAGATACAAGGCTAGTAACAACAGGAAACGAGACAACAAACTCTTTGAACGATCAGAAAAGGGTTTCTACCGTGCTTTTAATTCTAGCGCCGATGCCACAAATGCGAGTTACCCTAGCAGAGAACAGGTCGACGGTTTCTGGAGAAATCAACTTGCCACACCAGGTCCATACAATGTCAGTGCAAGCTGGATCAGCGAAGAACGCGAGATGGGCCGGAACTATAGCCAGATGCAACACGAGCAATTCACAACCGCTGAGGTCTCCGATGTCATCAAGAATTCCCACAACTGGAAGGCACCAAGTCCAGATCATCTCCAAAATTATTGGATTAAGAAGTTGTGGTGCACGCATGAACAAATAACTACCTTAATTAATGAAGTCTTGCTCGATCCTCTGAAAATGCCATTGTTTCTTACACAGGGTGCAACCTACCTGTTACCAAAAGACCAGCGGAATACGGATAACCCTGCCAAGTACCGCCCAATAACCTGCTTGCCTACGCTGTACAAGATAATCACATCTTGCCTTACGCAGCGAATATATGCTCACTGCGAGCGGAACAACATCATTGCAATGCAGCAGAAGGGCTGCGCGAAGGGCGCAATGGGATGCAAAGAGCAACTCATCATAGACTCTGTCATCTGCAACCAGGCCCATTCCAAGCAACGAAACCTCCACATGGCTTATGTGGACTACAAAAAAGCATTTGATTCCGTACCTCACGACTGGCTCACAGGTATCTTAAAGCTGTATAAAATAGATCACCATACAGTTTCCTTTTTAGAACACGTTATGACAACCTGGCGCACTAAGATACAACTCAGAACCGCAAACAGTAACATCGAGACCGACACAATCAACATCCGAAGAGGGATTTTCCAAGGAGATTCACTCAGTCCACTGTGGTTCTGCATGGCGATGAACCCTCTATCACATCGGTTGAACTCTACAAAATATGGCTTCGCTATCAAAAGCAACAACGCAGAAGCGATCAAGTTGAATCACCTATTATATATGGATGATTTAAAACTGATCGCCGCAACCAAAAACCAACTAACGCAAATGCTTAAAATTGTAGAGGAGTTCTCCAGGGACATCGGAATGCTGTTTGGACTGGACAAGTGCCGCACCCTTAATATCATCCGGGGAAAGCTCGAACAAAGCGCACACGAGATGCAGGACGGCCAGGAGATCGAAGCAATGAGCATGGGAGATACATACAAGTACCTCGGGATGAAACAAGCTCAAAGGATAGACCATCGAACAATGAAGACTGATTTAACGAATGAATTCATCAAGAGAGTAAGACAAGTAGTGCGAACTGATCTTAACAGCAGGAATTTGTTTAAGGCCCTGAACACGTATGCGTGCTCTGTACTCAGCTATTCGTTCGGAATAGTGAATTGGACCAACACGGACATCAACAACCTGCAACGAAAAGTTAGGACACTACTGACAAAAGCTCATAAACATCATCCTCGTAGCGCCGTAGAAAGAACAACTCTGCCACGTCAACTAGGAGGAAGAGGATTGGCAGATCTCAGGAAGCAATTGGACCAACAAATATTAAATCTGCGTAATTATTTCTACAGGCAGGACAACAGCTCCACACTACATAGGGCTATATGCGGAGCAGACGTCTCAACACCGCTACGTCTGACGGAACACGAGCGTCAAAATCACCACCGAACCGACAACGATAAACTACAGAGGTGGTTGGGGAAGCCGCTGCACGGGAGGCATCCTAATGAGGTTAACCAGGAACATGTCGACAAGTTAGCGTCGAACTATTGGCTGACCTCGGGACGAATGTTCCCCGAGACGGAAGGCTTCCAACTGGCCATACAAGATCAGGTTATACCAACTCGCAACTACCTAAAATTCATTGTAGGAGATGCATCGGTAGTGGATGACAGATGCAGATAAGGGTGCCCAACTTCAGAAACAATCCAGCACATAACAGGAGGATGTCAGATGTTCGCATCAACGGAATATAAGGAACGACACGATTCGGTTGCCAAGATCTTGCACCAGGAACTGGCGGAAAAACTTCTGCTTGTGCAGGCAGAGAGGATCCCATATTACAGCTACACACCGGAGCCTGTTCTTGAGAACAGCAACTACAAGATGTACTGGGATCGTACAGTTCTGACAGATCAACGAGTTGCCCATAACAGACCGGACCTTATAATAGTTGATAAAATTTCTAGGAAGACAACTCTGATTGATGTGGCCATCCCGAACAACAACAACCTGCGTGTGAAGCAAGTCGAGAAGATCGCAAAGTACAGAGACTTAGAAGAACGAATTAGAAGGCAATGGGAAATGGACAACGTTCAGACGATTCCAATCATCGTGTCAACAACTGGTGTCATACCAAAAAGTTTGCTGAGAAACATCAAAGAGCTGGGTCTAACTGATAATCTTTACAGGTCCATGCAGAAAGCGGTACTACTTGCGACAGCCCGAACCGTCAGGAAATTCATGGGGAGTGCAGGAACGTCCAACAACATCAATGTCACCTAAGGCCCGATAACATGGCAAGGGTCTCGTCCGAGCCAGATCCTTATGGTATCCGGGATACTCGGTATCTGAGTGAATGTTCCCCAGAGAGGGAGTGCGAATGCCTTTTGGCTAAGTCGATATAATAATATTTATTTATATATACATATGTAACAAGCAATATAAGGTATATGTAACAAATAAAATACAAACACAAGAATGATACAAAGGAATAAGATAGCCCAAAATTAATTATAATATAAATATATAAATAAATCATGGTTACTCCACAGATGCAAGAATATTGCGTGTGTGTGGAATGTAATCTAATAATTTTTTTTTGGTAGGTGCAATACAAAGATAAACGACAACGAAATGGTATAGTAAGTGGAAATTTTCAGTTTTAGTGTTACTGGTGAGTAGTATTGGAATTCAAAATAAAAAATTGTTAATATAATGTCTTGGATGCTTAAGAAGCCATGCTTTTAGATATTTTCTAAACTTTTTTTTATCCTGTTCTCATTTTTTATTTGCTCAGGCAGCGCTGCATAAATGCGAGGTGCTATATAATTAAAATATCTTTGCCCCAAGGTTTTATATGACTTTATTGTTTTTATCCCTTTCTGCTCCCTATGTCTAGTGCCATAATTATGATCTATTGTCACTAAGTGTCTTCTTTTTTTATGTTGTAAGGCTAAAATTTTTAGACCAAAGATTTGTCTAATGTCCAGCAGACCACACTCCTCGAACAAGTTTTCACTGGGGTAAGTACGTTTCTTATACAACATTATTCTAATAAATATCTTTTGGCAGATTTCAACTTTTTTTATCACATTATTATACGCTCCTCCCCATGTTTCGATTCCATATTGTAAATGTACGTACACCAGTGAAAAATATATGGTTTTTAAATGAGATAATCCCAAAATGTTTCTGAGTGTTTTAAATTTATGTACCATACATCTCAATTTCTTTATTAAAAAGTTAGCTTGTTCATCCCATTTCAAAAAACGATCTACATACACACCTAGATATTTGCAAGATGAAGTTTCCTCTATAAATAACCGTTTCCCGTTACATATCAGATTCAATTTTTTAAAATGTGGAGCATTTCTCTTATCGCACGAAAAGGCCACAAAATTGGTTTTCTCGAAATTTATCGTTAGTGCCAAATTACTAAATTCTTGAATTATTTTTGGCATCTCTTTTTCGGCAGTATCTTTAACTTGTTTCCATGAGTCCCCGACATACAAAATAACAATGTCGTCTGCAAAAGCTGATACCGATCCGTATGTACGCATTCGCATACACATACACATTCTAGACAAGTTAAGGTTGGAAATAAAACATCATCAAAAGTATGTTGGTTGCCTGTATCAATAGAATTTTATTTACAACTAGCTGAGAAAGCCAGTGAATTTGAAAGGATTATTTATTTGAAAGGGTATTTCTAAAATATGCAATAGATACTAAGGACACTATTTTAAAAGTCATAGCTGCTAAATTAGTTATATATTTTTGTAATTTCTAGCAGCTATAACTTTTAAAATAGTGCCATTAAGGAAAAAAACTATTTTCTCGAAAAAACAAAATACATTGTTTGTTTTAATTTTTGATATTAGTACTAAAATTAATTAAATCAGCTGATTTATAATTTAAATATCACTTCCAGTTAACCGGAATTTAAAAAAAATTAAATTGGCATTAAAGTGTCAGAATCATCATTAAAAGCTCAGAAATCGGCACTGAAGTAATCCATTATTGTACGATTTTTTCTATCAGTTGACCTTGGGGGCCTCAGGCCTGTTGCCCAACATTTTTTTACTTACCTCAGATTAATTTACTTCCTGTCCATCTAAATATTCGATATAGTTTATGTACAGTGTGTCCCAGGATAGGTGAAATGTCTCTTGTAATAGACAAAAAAAATTCGATTTGAAATTTGAGCTTTTGGGGATCAGCCCTTTATTGGTTTGAAAGTAATTTGTGACATAATTTTAGTTTTGAAAAATCAAGTATGCCTTGTATATTTTTTCCTGTAGGAGTAACGGCAAAATGTTGTCAAGAAAAGTTGTTCACAATGAAAAACTGAGTAATTTTCAAAAATTTGAAAATACTAAGCCTACTTTGATTTTTTGCGCTTTTTTACTAGAAAAGTGGGGAAAAGTGCCCTTTTGGTCAAAGGTAATACAAAATATTACTATTCTGATCGGTACTTAGTAATAAAAAGTTAATAGAATGATAATGTTTTTGGAAAGTTACAAGTTTTTAAAATTTTCAGAAATTACATAATTATTAAAAATTGGCAAAAAACTAAATCTTTTATTAGAGCATTCAAATTTGGTACACTTACGTAAAATTGAAAAATAAACTACTTTTTCAAGTAAAACTTTTTGATATTTTAACAAATAAACCCATTTGTGGCGATATATTTTTTTAAATGTCATTTTTGACAGATAACAAAAGTCACATGACCACGTTTGAGTGGGTCATTTTTCATCTTTTTTCAAGCAAAAGGTAACCACCCCAAAATTAAATTTCGAAATAAATCATTAATTAAAAATTTCCCCCCTATGCTGCGAACTTTTTGGAGAACACTGTATATACGTCAGGCATAAAAAAATGAAGAAATGTGAAGCTGATACCTTTAAATATAATTTTTTATTTTCGTTTGTATCTTTTTGAACAATCCATATATTTTTAACAAAGAAACTCCACTATGCAGTGCTCAACAATAGAATAGGATAGTCACATGACTTACGAAATTCCAGCAGGGCAGCGAGAGTAAGGGTTTCATCCGCTACAGGCGCACATACACCATGTTATGGTGATAGATAACATGGTGTATGTGCCAGTGTCTGACGTTCGATCTAGTTTACAGTTACACAGTATAAAAAATGTTTTTGAAATATCTCGGAAACGGTTGGAGACAAATAAGTCAAATTCAGAATTTAAACAGATTATAATGGTAAAATGAAATGTGGAAGTTGTAAAACTGGAAGTTATTTAAAATAACTGAATATTCAGGAATACTACTTAAATGTACTTTAATGCTTGGGTAGGTAAAAAATTAGATGTTATTATTTTCCAAAAAAAAATTCATCGACTCTGTAGAAAACCTAAGTACACCCTCGATTTCCCCTTAATTTCCACTACAAATTAATTTTTTGAATGACGATTTTATATTGACCTGTCTCAATGTAACACACTTTTTCCATTTGGATGATCCACCCTGCAAACCAATTCCTAACTGCTAGGTAATTTAATAAAATAATCTAAATTATTCATTAATACCAATAGTACCAGTAGATACACGTGCCACGTATACAGTCATCCGCAGCTCGTTTGACATTTGCTGAACTCCCTAGATTGAATGGATTGATAGGAAAAACCAGAGGGACATATTTGGGCTTATTGGGTAAGCTGAATTTTCGAAAATTTAGACAAGTTTAAATGGGAAGGAGACCGATTTATTTTTGTTTTATTTTTGCCTAGGCAGTCAGAAAAAAAACTTTTGAAGAAACAGCAATATATTTCTGAGTTTTCTGGTGTAAACAAAAAAATTGTGATAAAAATGAAATATGCTCCTGACAAGTGCCAATGACAAATTGTCAGTTGGTATGAACTAAATCTAGGGGTAAGATCGTGAATATTCTTACCTAGAGGATAAAGAATTGCAAAGGAAACAACCATTTCTAGTAAGTTTCTTGGATACTTCAACAAATAAAGAGCATTTTTGAAGTCAAATCAAATTTGAAACTTCTTATCAAATACTTAATTCGTAAAATTATTGCTTTAGAATTATTTACTAGGTACCTACTACCTTTGTGAAGAAAAGGGGAAAAAAGGCAAAACATTGAAGCAGCCCTAGACTTTTGAATCTTCGCAAACCTACTCCATTTTTTTATCCTGAACAAGTTTCCTTAGTAATATTTTGTCGTAAAACCTACCAAAAGAGCACTTTATTGGCGTGAAAAATAAGTTTTTTTCAAAATTTCTAAGGCATACATGATTTTTCAAAACTATCATGTCACAAATTAATTTCAAACCAAGCAAGGCTGAACCCTAGTAGCAAACATTTCTTGTATTTTACAAGAGTTGTTTGACCTATCTGGGGACACTGTGTATATGTACATATAAGTTAAGCTAATAAAGGCATGTTAATAATAAAAATAGATAAAAAGTGGTTGTTTTGGTAAGTTCATTAAAATTGGTATGCGGATTGTGGAGTACCTAAGCATGGCAAGACCCACAATTTTTTCTAATAATTTTTTCGATATTTCGACAAATAAGTAGGTAGTATTTTTATTTTTTTTATTTTTCCATTTTTACAGCTACTTCAAGTCACGTGACCGCTTTTACATATTATGTCATTTTTTTATCCTTATACAAAGCACAAACTGCTTGCAAAATTAAATTTTAAATAATTCTACAAACAAAAATTTGTCCCTTATGATGCAGATTCTATTTGTTACACAGTATCTATCATTTTACAAACAGCACCTACACATTGCAGGTGTCAAATTTAGTTTTTTACAGAAAAATAGCCAGTATTTTAAACAAAAATTTGATTATATTACAATCTCCTGCTATGCCTCAAAGCAAGTGTCCTTTTGACACATGTTGCCAAGGAATTATCTGTATGCATTACTCGTCAGTCTGTGTTTACAGCCATAGATTAAAGGAGCCACAGATAATCAGAAGCATTGTTGAAACCGTCCGCAAAAAATCCTGGTACATCCGGAAAACAAATTAAAACAGATAAATTGTAATGTCTTACAATTCTTAGGACTCGATACTAAGTTGTGGTATAGGTACTTTAATTTAGTTTCTATATAAAATTTTATGCAAAATATTTGGTGTAGCATACGGAAATTTCAACAATGGTTCTGACAGTCTATGTGTAGCGAACAAATTTATGTCTATGAAAATATGTTATTCCTGTATGTATTATGACAAATTATAATATTATTGCAAGGTCAATAAAGAGTGATTACCATGAATTGGTTTATATGCTGATAGCCAAAAATTTCAAACACTTAAATTATTAATTTCAAAATACAAATATTTTTCACTTATAATTTTAGTTGTCGTCTATTACCAAAGTACACAAAGAAACCATAAGCTTCTGTTTAAAAAGAACTTTTTTGTCATAAACAAAAAATTACCAGGCAAAGTGATTTACAGATGTTCAGGATATACAAAATATGGATGTTGTATGAATTTGCAAATTTTTGATCATCAGAGCAGAATGAAGATTTCAGGTAATCATAATCATAAAACTATTAGCAATGCAATTGATGTGCAGGATATGAGATTTCAACTAATAAGAATTGTAGATGAATAAATAGTACCAAACTTTCCCGACTCTAGTTTATTTAATTACCTAGGCAAATCTCTGAGCGATACCTTTATCGAATAAAGCTTTGTGTAAATTTAAATACTGTGACAATTTTAAATTATAAGAAAAATATATATATTTTTTTTATTTTGCGTCCTAGAGGGAAATGGTATAAGAGAACGTTGTTTGCAATGAAAAAGTATACATAAGTACAAAATCATGGCTATCTATTAGAACTTTTTTTAACCCAGAGAACATGTTAATAAGCAATTTTTTTGTTTCACAACGTAAAATACTTTCCAAGTTTCAGTACAACAGACTTTGTGAATGGGTTTTTACACATAAAAGTCTGCGTAATGTGCTTTCTATGATATTTTAAATTAAATCAATAACTTAGGCCCAGTTTTTTTACTTTTTAACTGCACCAATGATAAAAAGTATTAAAAAAAAATTAAATAGAAGGCCATGATTTTGTATTTATATATACTTTTTCATTGCAAATAACTGTCTCTTAATACCATTTTCCTCTACAACGCAAACTAAGGGTATTTTATGCTTGTGCCACGTTTTTGTTTTTGATTTCCCCTCATATGTTCCGATATCTCCATGAAGTTTTTCGGGCCATATTTTGGTTTTAGGGTAAGCCTAACAATGCAGCCCCATAGTCAGTTTTTTATTTCGGCGCTAAATAAAAAAAATCCCATTTGTTGACTACATTCTGCCGGTTACTGTATTATACAGGTGTCCCAGGTTTTTTTGATCAGAGCTTTGACATTTTGTAGAAAACTCATTGTAAGGTGGGTTGCTCATATAAACATAGGTCCAATTGAGCTGCTGAACTGACATTTCGCACTGCTGTGTTTTTAGAGATGGAGAATAAGCTGAAAATATCAATTTCTACGTATCCCACAGAGGGCGCCATTTGCACTGTTTGTGAATCACGCTTTTACTCGTAACCTTTCTGAGGTTATCTTTTTGGTCTTGCAGGCCCATAATTTTAGTGCAGCATTTCATTTGCAACAAAAGTGACTGGTTTAATAATGATAACATTAATCGTTTGGGTTAAAACTGCCAAAACATGCCCCAAAACACCTGTTAACTCCAACATTCGAAACATAAAAGTTCTACTGTTGACTGAAGTTGGTAGGCAAGGTGAATTCTTGAGTAATACTCTGTATTTGGATTTCCATTGTCTTTATTTGTTTTGAAAATACACGACGTTTCGGACAGTGGTTATCTCTGACCGTTCTCAAGTGTAAAGTGTAAGTGTCAGAGATAACCACTGTCCAAAACGTCGGGTATTTTCAAAACAAATAAAGACAATGGAAGTCCGAAAAACAGAGTATTACTCATAAAAGTTCCACCTACCGGTTTCAAACGTACACATCAACTGCATCATTTAATGTGAGAAAAAATCCACATTAACAACAAACCAAAAATTATTCGCTTTCAAAATGGAATAAATAGATCGAATTTAACAAAATTTGGATACCCCATTTCAAGGAAACCAATGGTGTTTTGACCAATGTCTAGTTGGCATTTTTTTCTTCATTTCAAATACAGTTGATCTATAACATTTAAACGCGTTAAGACTAAAAATTGTATGGTATTTTGGGGCACATTTTGGCAATTTCAACCTTTTGTTACAAATGAAAAGGTACACTAAAAAAATTATGGACATGCAAGAACAAAAAGAGAACCTCAAAAAAGTTACGAGTAAAAGCACGATCCAAAAATTGCACAAGCGGCGCCCTCTGATACGTTTAATTTTATACATTTAATTTTATGTTTCGAATATTGAAGTCAACAGGTGTTTTGGGGCACGTCCAAAAAAATGCAGTGCCAAATTTCAGTTCAGCAACTTGATTATTTTTGGAGACATTGCTATAATTTAATTTAAAAAAGAGAACTACAACACCCTGTTTCTCAGAAACGAAGAACTTTAGGACCTATGTTTATATGAGCAACCCACCTTACAATAACCTTTTCTACAAAATGTGAAAGTCCTGTTCAGAAGACCTGGGACACATTGTATATTTTACTGTATAACAAAAACAAATTTTGTTTACCCCTTCTTGGTGTAATAAGAACAGGATCTGCAAATAACATGGGAATAGCAGTGAAGAACAGTTGGAGTAATAACAGAAAACTAGGAAATATAAGTCAAGTAGTCCAAATTTGAATCGCTTCTCGGCCTTTTGGCTAAGATTGAAGTGTAGAGTAGAACGGGTAATAAGTGAACTTGACTGGTGCAACTGTGGTCGTGGTGAGTAGAAGAGGGGCCAAATTGTTCTCAAACGGTCAGCATCAAACTTGTTCCCTTCATTCATCCCTTGCCAAATCCGCTGCCAGTACAACTTATTTGCAACTTTTGTGACGTGCAGCCTCCCGTATTCATCATAACCACAACGATCTTAATAAATATCTTAAGAGGTTCCACAACCATTGCCTCACCGGCCCTCACGTTCTGCTGTACCTTTTGCGCATTGGACTTGGGAGGCACTATCAAAAAGTGAAATCACATCAGTCCTCTGATCACCCGGAGGCCCCACGCTCGCTGGCATTCCCGACCCTGGCCTGTGAGCATAATTTTAAGTAACTGACCATCCATCTATTTGAGTTTTCCGGTGTGAGCCGATTAATGTGGTGCTACATAACCACAGTTAAAAGAATATATCTTAAAAGAATATATCTTTAAGTTAAAAGAATATATCTTTTAACTGTGTACATAACCAACAAGCCAGACTCACTAATCGGCTGCATAGAGGTGCATTGCCAGCGATTGAAATGGAAATAGTATTTGGTAGGCGTAGAGCCTGACTCCTCGGCTATATACAAGGTGGCCCAAAAGTAATGGGACATAGAGCAACTGCATATATTTTGGGCCAAAATATGATGATTGAGGCCAATATGCCTTATAGCAGTGTTGTTTGTTTAAGACATTGTAAAAGTTCATTTTTTGAAATAGAATTATGGCTACATCTCCCAAACTAATCAAGCTGCTGAACTGAAATTTGGCACTGCTGTGTTTTTGGCGATGGAGAATAAGCTGAAAATGTCAATTTCGCCGTATCTCATGCGATGTTTTTGGATCGTGCTTTTACTCGTAACTTTTTTGAGGTTATCTTTTTGGTCCTGCAGGTCCATCATTTTAGTGCATCTTTTCATTCTGCAAGAAAAAGGTACTCTTGTTTCATAACGATCAAATCAACCGTTTGCGTTGAAATTGCCAATACGTGCCCCAAAACACCTGTTGACTTCAATATTCGAAACATAAAATTTTCACCTACCGCTTTCAAATCTTGCAGATCAACTGTATATTCAAAATCAAATGGCCATTGTTCAAAACACTTCTTGAAATAGAGTGTCCAAATTTTGTCAAATTTAATCCATTTTGAAAGCAAATAATTTTTGGTACATTGTTCATAGAGATTTTTTTCACTTTAAATGGTACAGTTGATCTGTAACATTTGAAAGTGGTAAGTGAAAATTTTATGCTTCGAATATTGAAGTTAACAGGTGTTTTGGGGCACGTTTTGGCAATTTCAACACAAACGGTTGATTTGATCGTTATGAAACAAGAGTATCTTTTTCTTGCAGAATGAAAAGATGCACTAAAATTATGGACCAAACAGTAGATAACATCAAAAAAGTTATGAGTAAAAGCACGATCCAAAAACAGCGCAAGTGGCCCTCTGAGAGATACGGCGAAATTGTCATTTTCAGCTTATTCTCCATCACCAAAAACACAGCAGTGCCAAATTTCAGTTCAGCAGCTTGATTAGTTTGGGAGATGTAGCCAACATTCTATTTCGAAAAATGAACTTTGTCTTTTAAACAAACAACATTTCTGTAAGGCATATTGGCCTCAATAGCCATATTTTGGACCAAATATATGCAGTTGTCCTATGTCCCATTTCTGTATAGAGGTATTTCAAGTTTGCAGTAATAAAAGGTTAATACAAATGCATACACTGTGTTGCCCAGTCTGCAAAAATTAGAAAAATCGCCGCGACATGGCGATTTTTGTTTTAAGGTTGACTTTTTTGCTCAAACAGAATCATGATAGATTCATTCCCCTAACCACCAGCAACCCCAACTTTAAAATCTTAGATATGACCACCCCCTTGTAATACATCATTTTAAAGCATGTTTAATTTGACAATAGAGGGATACTGTGTTTTTTAATGTCGGTTAAATTTTATGGAAGTCATGGACAAAATCACAATATTTTATTTATTTTTAGTTATTATTGAAGTGTATTTGATTTAATTTTTAATCGATTTGATTTAACAAAGATGATATACCTTTTTTTTAATTCTAGTTAATAAATAACAACAAATACAAGATTCATAAATCATCATTTCATATTGGATTACTTTGGCATTAGAGTCCGAATTTCGTTGGCATCGTACATGATTTATTAGTAAAAATTTAGTCATTATGTTGTATACTTTAGTGAAGAGAACCGTAATAAAAAGAAATAAAATATTGCTGTTTTGTCCATAACTTCCCTAAAATTCAACCGCTGTTTGTCATATTAAAGGCGCCTTCAAATGACATATTTTAAGAGGGGCTTCGAATGTTGGGACTGCTGGTGGTTAGGGGAATCTATCTATCATCATTCCATTTATGCGTCGTGGCGATATTTGAAATTTTTAGCTAAATAAAAAAAGTTTTATGTGAATCGTCCTGTAGGTATATGAGTACACCAATCTTAGTACCCATTCTGGTAATAATTTTTCCTTTAAAATGACTTTGCAATTGTTCCTTATATTTAAAGGAAGTGTGAACTCAACTTAGCTAGCAGGAATGGATCTTCCATATTTGTTGGCATTATCAGTTAAAATTTTTAAAATATGCACTGATGTGTTCCTTCTTTAGTCCTTAAATTTTGCTTAACTTAACAAACTCAGTAGTAAATGTTCATCGATGCTTTTGAGAAAATCATCAACATCATTTTCAGTACTGGTTTCAGCTCTATCAGCGCATTTATAAATTTAAACTGTGTTCAACATGCAGAAATGAAAATAACATTTTTTATTTGCTATAGTTCCAGTTGATAATTCAAATAGAGAACGTTTATTTTGGTACCTGGTGCCTGGTGCCTGGTCTGTTCCAATAAATGGCATCTTTGGCGCCATTTACTTTGCATCACATCAATCAGCTTGCGTTGCAAAATCCGATGGACTGATTGTCGGTTACTTAAAATTATGCACCCCAGGCCGTTGACGGCATCCGATACAGCCTCAGCAGGAAGATGGACTTTGGATGTTGTGCTGTCACGGCCCTCTTAACATCGTGCTGCGGTTGGGCACCGTTCCGTTGGCTTGGAGGCGGGTGATGGTTGTTCTGGTGCACAAGAAGGGGGCCAGAGAGGAGCCCTCCAACTGGAGGCCCATTTCCATGCTTGTACAAGCTAGTTACATCTGGCTCGGTGGGCAGAATGGGCGCCTGGGCAGAGGGCTCTCATCTCCATCGCAGAAGGGCTTCAGACTGTACAAGGGATGCCTGGAGTACAACTTTGTGCTGCAGGCTGCATTGATGACACCAGACTCCACCGACTCAGCTGCGCCGTCGCCTGGCTGGACATTTTTTTTTAATAAGCGTCTAAATCTTCCATACTTAATTTCTTTTTTACAACATTTTAAATTCTTTGGTCAAGAAACTCAACCAAAAGTTCAAATTGTTAGAAAAGTGTATTGTTGTGAAAAAGTCGGGAACCATTTTTTTAAATCTTGAATTTACACAAAACTACCATTATGCAAAGTGTATTTTAGTCAAAAAAATAACAAAACACAAACACAAAAAACATCCTGCAGCAGATTTTTCTATTGTAAAATAGCTAAGGTTATCCCATTTAATTTTATAAGCAGTTTTCAGGCCCATCACAGCATCTAGTTGGAGAGTTTGCGTGGCATTTCCCACTCGGCACCTGTTTTTATGTAATATCTAGGCATCTAAAACAACAATCCACTATTACCCAAAAAAAAGTACAACTAGTATCTTAGTATCCCGACTACAGATAGAAATTGGGGTAATAAGTAAATAAAACTCTGTGCTTACGCATTTTTTTATTACAAGAATCAAGTGTGTTTTACACATTTCTCATTACTAATGTTAAATATCGATACAAATATTTAGCTTCAATTATATTTGTCTCCCTATGTATGTTTTTCACTACCTGATGGTGTTCAGCCGGCCGATTGAACGTGTGACATGTCCACCACCATCTGCACATCCTTGAAGTATATCTGGTTGCAGTAAAAAATAGGTTCGGAAATGCACCAGTTTCACCCAATGTTCAGAAGTATATTATTACTCCATGTCATTATTACCCCGGCTTACTTGACTTGATCTACACAGTGTTCATTTAAAAAACACCAGATATTTCCCAAATAAAAGAGAAATTCCATCTCATCCTCCTAGTTGTATCCTACACAAAAACAAAAACAATTTTAAAAGAAAAAAATGGTAATCCACCATCTTGTGGCAGCCACCAGACTTAGTATGATGTCATTCACCTTATCGATTTCTACTTGTTAAATCTTTTTATTTGATATCCATATCAAGGGGGTTGTAATGAAAAAAGGTAATTCGCCATTTTGGAGCGGCGTACATTTTGAACAAATGACTACTGAGTATACTATATAGATTTTATATAGATTTTATTGTCACCAGCACCAAAAAGAGTGAAAAATTTCAGCTCAATCTAATTTAAAATTCAGTTGCCAGATTTAACCCACACACATACTAACAGGTGAAGTTAAATAATAGTTATTTATGTACCAAGGCACTGAAGTTCAACTTCGGCCTAGGCAAATAAACCACATGAGTCATAAACAGAACTTCAGTGCCGAGGTACATATTATATTTTTTTTGAAATCGGAAAAAAATGTTTTATTAGGCAAGAAAATAATAATAAGGGATCACCCTTCCATGAACCGACTACGCGCGGCGTTGCTTGACTTTGACGATCGCTCTACCTAGGTCAAGTAAGACAAGACACGGATCTTCGTACAGAAAAACCAAACTGCTGCTTCTTGTGCAGCCTACACAACAAATCTATTGATATTCAAATTTACTAAAATATATATACTGAAGGATTGCGCTTCTATAGGAAACAATTTCGCAATGTGTAAGAAAAGTTAAATGGGCCTTTAGCGGCCGGGTTTTGAATATTTGGTCACTTTTGACGGGCGTCTGACGTTTAATGTTTACATCTCGCCAAGGCCTACTTATTGAAAAAATCGTACAATAATGGACTACATTATTGTACGATTTCTGTGCTTTTAATGACGATTTTGGGACACTTTACTGCCGATTTCAAGAAAAAGCTTGTAATAAGTAGGGTTCCTTTATTAGGAGAGTTATTGCAATCAAATGTCATCATCATCATTTTTTTATTTAATGAAATACATATAATATGTACCTTGGAACTGAAGTTCCTTATTATGACTTATGTGGTTTATTTACCTTGGCTAGAGGCTTCTGCAACTAAATTCCACATGAACCATAAAAAGTTGAACTTCAATGGACTGGCCGTCACTGATTATTTGTCGTGATTGAAAATATCATAGTTATTCAACGTATTTCGTAGTACATACAAGGGAATTTTATTTAAAAACGGTATTTTCTAGATAAAATATCACGTTTTTTGCTTTTGAGGATGTTATTTTAATTAATTTTTTAATTGTGATCCGGAATATTGAGTACTTTTCTCAAAAAAGGAATTAATAAAAAAATAAATAAACATCGACATTGTGAGCATATGGAATAATTTTTAATAGGTACAAAAATTCAAAGTATTTATGCAGTAAAAATTTGTCACTGTTATGTTTTTGTGGGCTGAAAATGTTGCAGAATGGATTTTTTTTCATTCTGCAACAAAAAGGTACTCAAAACACATGTTGATTCCAACATTCGAAAAACAAAATTTGTACCTACCACTTTCAAATTATACAGATCAACTGTACTATTTAAAGTGAGAAAAAATCCATATGAACATTGTACCAAAAGTGTTTCAAAATGGAACGGATTGAAACTCGGCAAAATTTGGACACTCTATTTCAAGAAAACTAATCAATGATCAATGTCTATTTAGCATTTTTTTCTTCATTTTAAATGTACAGTTGATTTGTAACACGTGAAAGCAATAGGTGAAAATTTCATGTTTCAAGTGTTTGAGGTGTTTTGGGACACGGTTTGAGATTTTTCAACGCAAACGATTGATTTTTATCGTTATTATAATATCTTTGGCAAGGGCGAGAGAAGTAATAGAATGCTTGTATTTTTAGGTCTTTATTTTACCGAAACCCGAACAAGACCGCCGTACAAAAAGAAAGCAAAATACAAGTTAATATTAGTATAAAAAAACCACTACCTTTTTTACTGCTAAATATATATCGGGAATACTACACACTTTCCCCCTAAAGAAAAATGTAGGTATGTTACGTAATCATTACATAAAGAAAAAAAACTTATTTAGACATAAGCAAGGCGTTCTGGAGGCTTAACCACCCTTTTTGGCCTCGTGAGAACTCCAGAATCTTGGTTTTCAGAAAGATTGGGTTCGTCTCTACTTTCGTCACAAGGACATCCATTTTCCGCAATTTGAGAGGTCAACAAATGAATTTTTTTAATCCGATTTAAATGCCGTTTCCATTTCCTAGTTTCCTAGCTCTGGCACTTTAACAATATATGTATTTTTCTCAATTTTCCTGCAAACAATAGCTTTAATCCAAGTTACTTTGTTAATTACTCTATAATCTTTAACAGTTACAGTTTCTCCCGGTTTGAAATTACAAATATTTTTCCTTTATGATATTGTTTTTGTTTACTTTGGCCTATTAGAACTCGATTTCTAACATCATAATTGGGGTTGTTATTGGGCAGCAAGGTATCGAAACGATTTCGCAACTCTCTCCCAAACATTAATTTTGCTGGGCTATATTTAGTGGTACAATGAGGGGTTATTCTGTAATCAAAAAGAAAATTATTTAAAACTTTGTTAATATTTATTTTTTTATAGTTTTTACTGAGTTTTCGGCCGCTCTGTTTGAAGCAGGGTGAAAAGGTGGGGTAGTGTGATATTATTTTTTTCTAAAAAATCTTCGAACTCTCTAGAACAGAAAGACGTTCCAAACTATTTGTTTTGGAAATCCGAATCTAGCAAAACACGATCTAAGAACTTCAATAGTTAGAGCAGAGGTTATGGAGTTCATAGGGTATACCTCTAACCATTTGCTATGAGCATCTAAAATAATTAAAAATTGTTTTTGTAAAAATGGCCCTAAAAAGTCAATATGTAGATGGTACCAAGGTTTACTAGGCCAATGCCAACTAGTTAAAACTGCTTTGTCCGGTGACTTTTTATGCACTAAACAATTTTCACAGCTGCTGCACATTTCCTCAATATTTTTACTGAGGCCTGGCCACCAAAAATACGAACACGCTAAACTTTTCATTTTTACCACACCCATGTGCGTGCTATGTAAACTTTCTAACATTTTTTTGCGCAAATTAGTAGGTATAATTAAACGATTGTTCCACATTAAACAGTCGTTTTCGATATTCAATTCGTGGCAAATTTTATAGTATGGCGCTATAAAAAGATCTTTTTTAATGTTTTTACTTTGTGGCCAACCCATTTTCACAAGTGGGAATATATTTTTTAAAGTTTCGTCTTTACCAGTGGCATCCTGAATAATTTTAAAAGACATTGGAATGTGTTCGTTCTCATTAAAATAATGCATCAAATTTGAATCAACTTCTTCTACCGAATCGTCTTCGAGTGGTTCCGGAAGCCTTGATAACGCATTGGCACAATTTTTTTCCGACTTAACAAACTTGATGTCATAATTATAGCTAGATAAAATAATGGCCCATCTTCGAAGTCGAATTGCAGCATACTGTGGAATATTTTTGTAGGGATGAAAAATATATGATAAAGGTTTATTATCTATCACCAGGGTAAATTTACGCCCGTATAAGTATGTATGAAACTTACATAACCCAAAAATAACAGCTAATGCCTCTTTTTCTAATTGATAATAATTTGTCTCTGCAGATGACAACGTACGTGAACTGTAAGCTATGGGTTTCTCTTGCCCATCCGGACAAACGTGGGATATGACTGCCCCCACTCCATAGTTACTAGCATCTGTAGTTAATTTTACTGGATGATTTTACAGTTGTAACGTTATGCGGGTTAGGAAAAGTGACTATAGCGGAAATCTTTGATTCCGATGTATGTAATCTTTCTTTATTATAAAAAAAAAAATTACATTTTTCAGGGGATAATTTTAATCACGCGTTTTCTAATCTACCTAAAACTTGTTCTAGTCTCGCAATATGTTCATTTCTATCTCGCCCTGTAACTAAGATATCATCCATAAATGATACAACCCCGTCTAATCCTTGTAGTAAGCTTTCTACAATTTTCTGAAATTTTGCGGGAATACTGGCTATTCCAAATGGCGCCCGGTTGTATCTAAAAAGCCCCCTATGTGTCGATATTGTGACTAATTTTTTTTTACTCGTCATCTAAACAAACTTGTTGGTACCTGTTCAAAAGTACACCTCCTTGTAATTTCACAAAAAGATCTATCCGCGGTAAGGGAAATTGATCAATTTCAATATATGGGTTAAGGGTTACTTTGAAATCCCCACAAAGCTTGACCGATCCATTTTTTTAAGCACCGGAACAAAATAGGTGTTCCCCATTCAGAATATTCTACAGGTTCAATGATTTGCAGCTTACATAAATGCTCTATTTCTACCTCCACCTTTTCCGAATCGCAAATGATAATGGCATCGCTCGGAAAAATTTAGGCGTAACAGACGGATCTGTCAACTTGATAGAAATAACCCCTTTATTAAAAGTACCCACACCCGGAGGAACAACTTGCTGATATTTTCTCATAAGAAATTCCAAATCTTCCTTTTGACTTATGGCATTCAAGTGCGAAATACATAACCCACACAGATAATAAAAATTGTGGCATTCTCACCCCTTTATGGTGGTAGTTGGCGAGCGGTATTGTACGGGGTGAGTCACAAGTTACTTACTTTTAGTGTGGGCCTAAGGGTGAATAACGGAAACACAGGGATAGTTTAATATGTGTATTTAGATTAAATACGAAACAGTACATTGAGTTAACAGAATACAGTTTAAGAGGAAGTTTAAAAAACCTGCGCAATAATTATTAATGAATAATTTAAAAATCTATGAAATCGCACAATGCTACACTCAAGATATCCGAAATTTGACCCTCTTCTAAGTAACAAAATCCAAACGTTTCGATAGGTACACTATTTAACAATTAAATTTAAAATAGGACACAAGACAAAGTGTCAAAAAGGCACAAATACAAAACTATGGCATAAAATAACAAAAATTCAGATTAAAAGTACAAAAATTGCAAAAGATTTCCCAAATAGAATAAAATTAATTGATGACTCTGTATAGCTTTGCGTATTTTTCCAGTACAAATTTGTATAAGAATGTAATTCAAAATTACTCAAAATTTCTGATATAATATAGCCCAATTAAAAACAAAATTCTGATTTCAATGGCAAAATAATTTGGCTCTAAATAGTTTCCCAAAACCCTTTCAAATTTCCAATAAAAGTTACAAAATTATTTCTGTTTGAATAAAATAAAACTGACATCTACAGTAAGATAATATGGTTCAAAATAAATTCCCAAAAATCATAATACGGTTCACGAAAGTTGTGAAATTATTTCTAATTAATTAAAAATGCACAATAAATTCAATGTCTCTAAAAGTTTCCAAAATAATTGAAAATTCAAAATAAAAAAAAGACAATTCAGACACAAAGGAATCAAAACAAAAATATCTTACTTTTGGCCAGTCCAAAATTACTGCGGTGCTTAGGAGAATACTTCTTTCTTGGTTTTGTTCATCAGGGATTTCTACAGCATCTGGGTGATAGCCTGCGGCTGGCTAGCCGCAGGGGTGGCCGCCTGCCCTCTTCTCTCGGGCAGGGGTTCCCCTTGCAACTGCTGGTAGTCGGCTTACTACTGTCGGTAGCTCCTGTCTGGAGCCCTTTTATATCATTTCTCATGGGGGCCTCAGCTAGGAAATCTGCTTTTAGTCGATTTTCGCTGGTAGTCGCGGCGCAGGTGGCCTGAGCTATTTCACAGAAACTTTTTGGTAGGGCCTAAGTTGGAGCCTATCTCTCTCATGTGAACACCTGGCTTCTGACTGCGGGGACCTGAGAGCAAGGCTATATTTCGGCACGTGTAGCCTCGAGGGAGAATATCGGCTTTTAACCTTGGTATATTTTCGGCGATTTGGATGCGCTTTCTTATTCAGCTTCTCTGGGGTGTGGGGCCTCATATAGGATATACTATAGGACTATTGTGAAGTTAAATATTCTGGCTTTAGGCATTTGCCTGGGCACTACAAAATCTCGGCCTAACAACGGCGCACCACCATTTTTTATTGCATATATTTTCAAAGTGTAAGAAATATTTCTATACATAAACTCGCAAGTACCTATTGTAACCTAGCGCAAAAAGTTTAGTTTTATTATAAAAGGTAAATATTAAATCTGATTCGATTAATGGAAATATTCCAAAGAAAAATTCATTATAAAAGCTTTCAGAGATTACACTATGACTTGCGCCTGTGTCCAAACTAAAGGTATATGTTTTGTTTTTAATTGATATGTCAATGAAAATTTGGTCATTGCCCCCTTCAATATTATATAAGGAATAATCCTCAGAGTCTAGAAAATTATGCTTTCCAAAAGATTTTGGTTTATTGTGTTGCCGACGACGCTGTAGAAGGCTCCCCACAAACTCCGGCCCTGACGAAATTTGCGCCTGCGGGGCTGGTGGAAGCGGCGCCTCCTGGGTCCCCTAGGTACATACGCTGTCTGGAGGTTTGCGTTTGCCCCCCACCGTGTGCTCTGGAACCAGCATACTGAATCTCCGGTTCCCTCTTCACCGACCATGTGCAATGAGGTTGAAGAGCGGCGCATTTTGACGATGCTAACTCCACCACTTTAACAAACTTCACTATTGCATTCGGTCTTTCACATTACCATTTTCGTACCCAATGACAAATCTATTCACTAGGGCCTGAGAGAAAATATTATCGTGTTTAAATTTGGCTCCTTGTTAGATAAAACATCCTATATATTTTTTAGTCACTTTTTAGGGAGGTCAAAAGATGCGGCTGAAGATCTTTCAAATAAAAAAGTTCAGGCAAATATCGCCAAAAATAAAATCATTTTTGTAAAATACATTTTTAATGGAAGAGAAAAAAATGGCTTTAATGAAAAAAATTCGGAAAAATTTGGGCTTTCGTGTGCTGGAACAAAAGTGGTATATTGGGAAAAATATTTTTTTGCGTTGCGCCCCCTAGCATCATATTTGCAAAGAGGTGCTAAATGAACAGAGGCCGAGCATCTTATAATGATCACCCTGCATAAATGTGATTTATGAGCGGAATAGTGGAAGGGCATGCAAATATTTTTGGAATGTAGGTCGCAATATACAACAGACCTCTTAAAAAAAAGGTGGACTGATGTTCCAATACTTTAATTATGTCCGGCAAAGAGGACCGCCGTATTGTACTGCTAATAGATTGAAAGCCGATAAGAAAGCAGCATTTTTAGACTGTTATTTTAAATTAAGTGAAAAAGAGGAAAGATACGTATACCCTGAAAATCGGTACATGATGGCAATCTCTGGCGGTGGGACAAAAATTGGAGGAAAAGGAAGCTCTAATGTAGGTACATCTTTTTATGAGGTCCGATCATTATACACAGTGCGAATAATGCCACTAAGGATGTTTAATGAATCTGATGGTACATAAATAATTATTATAATGTTTAAAATTACAAATTTACAATTTATTATGATAACATATGAAGTCTTGATTGACTATTTTTTGTTTAACTATGGTAGGTATATTTCATCCAATTTACATCGGCTGACTAAAAAAGTCTACAGATATTGCTTTCTATCAGAGTGATGCAAACACCTATTTATGACCTTTAAACTACATGGCATAACACGTTATTCTAAATTATTAAATCATTGTAGGCCGTATACAGAGTGATTAAGTTTTTATTCGGGAAACTTGGTCAGTGCGTTAAGCATCTCAAAATATTAAGAAAAAGTTCATATAAACATATGCCGAGAAACTTATCGTTCTCGAAATACAGCATGTTGGAATTCCAAGAAAAAAGTCGTTTATTTCTTATAACTTCTGATTCGTCAGATAGATTTGAGCGAAATTTGGTACTCAGCACCTCCATTATGGTTTTCGAATTTTATGATAATTTTAAGCTCTTGATGGGGTTAACTTTCATATAAATTAAGATAAAGATAGTACAGTCATGAAAAATTAAAAATTGAAGCATCCATTAGAAATACGGTTCAATTTACCATAAAGAGTGTCTCTTGGTATTTTTCATAATCTATGGCCGTATTGGCCACATATTCAATTTTTCGTCAGCATTACTCCACCTTCACCTTAGAAACTACCAAAAAAAAATGAGAGCATTACAAAATAACAATTTTATTAAGCCTACATTTTTACAAAATTATGAAATTCTCAAACCACATTAGAAGTTTCCCAAATAAAAACTGAATCATCCTGCATGACGATTTCCAAAAATGGTGTTTGTATTTACAATGTCTTTCAATAAATAACACAATGGCAACTGTACAGTTAAATATATTTTACAATGTTCATTTTTTTCCCACTAGAGGATCATAGTACTGTTGAGGGAATTCTGCCCATTTAGTCAAGTCTATACTCGGAATGATACCACTTCTGCATGGCACTCTTGGGTTTCTAAAATAACAATATTAAAACAATTAAAATAAACGCACAATGCTGTCTTCAAGGATAATGTAGCACCACAACAGGAAGACTCCTTAATGGGAGCTGACAAATGGACTAGAATGGAGTATTTACCGCACTTGAGTGATTGAAAATTCGCTCGCATGCAGTACCTATCACTGGTTTTGGTCCATAGCGGTCATGTATTTCATGTAGAGACCTTTGTACCCCTAGAGGTGGTAAAACTTTAAAAACCTTAGGCGTAGACTGACACTTCCAGCTCCCAGATGTGCGACAACTCGATGATATACAGGAGATTTAAATCCGGACTTAAATTTTATTTAAAATAAAAGGCCTAGGAAAGAAGAATAAGGGGGCATTTGCCGACTGCCATAAGTATTGGTCTACGCCTAAGGTTCAGTGTAAATCTTGATCTTTCACGTTTGTTATAATTTGTCGTAATCTTTGACGTTTTATAGAAGTCACTTTAGGACCAAAACTTCTTATAAACATGAGGGTATAATAATAATAATAATAATTCTCACCCTCATAAACACCCTCCAAACTAGGAGTACCCCAGAAGCAATCACATGCTTGTGCGGGGGAGGGGGGCAATTACTATTATTTTGTCTTCGTTGCCGTATAAACCCTTAGTTTTCGAGATACAGAGCATTTAAGAAAATATAGTTATATTTGTATTTTATATTTTATCTGTGGAATAAGAGGAGATATTCAAATTCGGTATTTAGTAGTAGGACCACAGGTACGCAGAAAAAAAACATCTTATTAGATTCACCAGTGGCACCCCTGATAAAAAGAAGAAAAGCACTAAAATAACCACCTGCTAATTTTTAGATTTTTCGCTGCCTATAGGGCCTATAAAGTACTAAAATCTATAAAGCGAAGTACCATGCACGATCATGTTTTTTCTCAAAATATATAAAAAAGTAAGGCACTCACACAAATTTTACAAGATACTATTTCTTTTAGAAATAGATGATAAGTGATAGAAATTAAAAAAAAACACTCCGCCACTGGATATTGACCTTGACTGATTCTTGATTAATGCATTATATGTACCAAATTTCATGTGAATATCTTTTATGGTTGGAATTTTCAGAATGTAAATACTATGTATCTCGAAATAAGGCCGCTGTGGGTAAAATAAACATATTTTAAGGTTTTTTAGCACTTGTTGAAGTGTCTCAGAGTAAAACTGAGTCAGCCTTTATGTATATAATGGAAAGTCATTCAAAGTTCAAAACAACACTGTCAGAGGTCAGAAAATATTACCACTACAACTTGATAAGATTAGTTTAGAGAAAATTATAATTTCAAAATAAATGCATTTCCAAATCAGGTACCTACTTATTAAAATGTTAGGATTGTATTTGCAACTTTTTTATATTTGAAAAAATGTAAATATTTTGTCAAGTGTGTAAAATATTAACTTACATTTCGTGATCTGGCAAAACCATAGGGTATAACTGGATGGTGTCTATCAAGTCTGTGTTATCACATATTACTCTTGCTAATCTCGCCTTTCTAATTTCTTGTAGCTGCTCTGGTGTAAATGAAGATGGCTGATTTGGCAGTTCGTACCTAAACACATAAGTAAATATATTTTTCTCTAAGGAAATTTTACTTTTAGGAGCCTGTTTAAAGTGTTTTTAAAGCAAAAATTATTATTTGGCATTTTTTACCGATTTGCATGAGAACGTTATGTTTTATCATTATATATGGCCTTACCAAAATCGGTCACCACGTCTTGAATAGCTGAACTGTGTAGCAATAATGCAAGCAAATGTGGGCCCCAACATGCATCCTTGCAGTGGCCTCTCACACACTCCTCCTGACCACAAGTCAACATCATTTGGATGGCTAAAATGATAAGGAAAATTTAGTGATAATTTTTTAACCTGCTTGCATAATACCTACCTAAATATTTCTGCGTATTTTCTTACGGTATCGTTAGGCATTGATCCAGTCAGATCACTGAATGAATCTGAAGTTGGCAGTCCACAAAACTTTCTGTATTCCATGTAACCAGGCAAACCAAATTCTCTTCCTCGCTGCATGTTGAAACTAACAAGATCCATACCAAACCTGCAAAGATGAAATTTTTAGTTATGGATGTGCACCGTGCATTTTTTAGTTAATATAATAATATAAATATTGCAACTATTTATTTACCTAGCACCAGCCTTTTTGAACAAATGGTTTGTAACTTCTTGGGTGATAGAATCATCCATAGCTTGAGCAACCTGGTTCATCAGACCCATGAAGTATTCGTCGAGTACACCGGCTCTGTACAAATCGTATGGACGACGGATTAAATCCGATAAACGTTTTGAAGCTAAAATTGGAAACGTATTGTTAAAATAAATATAGTAGCTACAGTTTCCAGTGTTCATATGTTACCAATGAATTTATGTGCTTTACTCCATCTTTCTACAGCTGTGGGTAACAGAGAGTGACCAAAACGGTATGCTGCAGCAGCAAAAGCATCTATGACGTTGGGATTCACGTTAGGGTCATGGCCATCCCAATAGCCCTGAAATGTTAAAAATAGGGTGCATCATTTTTTAATCCGGACTTTTTGCAGAAGTCAGTTTAAGAAAAAAGAAGTTCATTTAAATACAAATCTGTAAATGCTTAGTGTTGACATATTCTTTCCAACATAGACAAACCCAAATATTAATATTTGGGTTTGTCTATGCTTTCCACTGTCGATATGTCATCCAAATTTAACAGATACAGAATGTCTCAAATAAAGTTCTAAGCTCGATTATTTTCTTAGTTTTTGAGATAAAAAGACCAACTGAAAACTGGGGTGATGCAGTTTTATCCGAGGTAAAATTATTTAAATAAATAAATAAATGAGCAGTTTTTATTAGTTTTGGTATCAAAAGGTATCAAAATATCAAAAATGTAAACAAACGATATTTTTATTTTTTAGAAAAAATAGTTTTTGGTTTTAACATTTCGAGAACACCCAATGCCAATTCTGAATAAAGATTTCCTTGGATTCCTCGGGAAAAAACTGCATCACCTTGGTGTTTGATTGGTATTTTATCTCATAATTTAAGTAAATAATTTGGACTATAAGGCTGGTCCACACGCAACGATGTATTGTACGATTTGCATGCGCAGGTAAATCGTTACAGATAAATCATTACAAATTCAGTGCGTCCACATTATAACAACTTATCGTAGTAAAGCTGCAATTTTCGCTTGATACAATAATCATGGAGGAAGGGTTTTTGGAGTATTTTGACGTTTTGTTTAAATGTTAAAAGGAAGACGGAAATCAGGAAACGTTTAAATAGAACTAGATGGTCTAAAGCATGGTTATTGAAACGAAGTCTATTTTACCATTGAATTCTATTATAAAATTATGCGAAATGGTCGACATATTTTTTAACAAATTTAAAATAAATCAGTTATTGTTTTAGTTTTAATTAATTTAATAATTTCCAGACTAAAAATAGGTAGGAGTCGGCTACCGTCGCACCTAAAAACTGTACAAATCTCGGACAAGCATACACACGTTACGATTTATGCGCAAATCTCCAAAATCTATGCTTTTTGGCTCAGACTTTCAACTCCAACATCCAACTTTGCACAGTCCTAAATTTTGTGCAAATCTGCTGTCCACCCGCAATGATTTATCTGTAACGATTTATTTGCGTATGCAAATCGTACGATACATCGTTGCATGTGGACCAAATTTAACACTTTATTTGAGACACTTTGTACACTATACTATTATAATCACACACTGGTGCATAACATACAGTAAACTCTGTTCAACAAATGTTCATACCTACGTCACAACTCCCGTCCTTGTCTTACTCATGAATATATGATGGATATCGGTCGTACATTCACGAGTCAAACAAGGTCGGGAGTTGTGATGTAGGTATGAACATTCGTTGAATATACAGTGTGTCCACGACCAGGGCTGTAAAACTCTTCAGATTTCCAAAAAAATGTCAACTGTTGACAAAATATCCTGCTTGCTTTATTGTCCTAGCACAATAACTATAATTATTGACAAAGCCACAGGTATGTACAATAATTAAAAAGTAAAAGACTGCATAATCTTCACACGAAAACTCTGACCCCCCCCCTAGTACCAAAAATTCATTTGGTTTGAATTTGAACCATTCCAAAGCGGTTCTTATACTGTCATTGGTTTAAAACAGTCCCGGGAATTTTAATTTACCTACCAATGACAGTAGAACTGTTTTGGGATGGTTTTTAAAATTGAACGCGAACAGAGCTTATGCTAGATATTATCTAAGATATACTTAGGTACCAACTTTAATAAATCAAAATAATAACAAAATGGCAATAAATATTCCAAAAAAGTACCTATACCTGCCATGGACAGACAGAAAAGTAAAAATGAAAAGGTAGGAAGAAATTCGTCTATCCATGATATGAAATTTTGAATATTATCAATCCTAAGATAAAATTGAGATGAATGTCACATATCCCCATAGATAAATAAAGGTATGCAATGAATAAGGGTAAATATAATGACAAATAGTGAACTGGAGCAAAGACAATCCCCTATTTTTTTTACGAAGTTTAAATTTATCTTATTGCATTTATAAATTGAAACATATATTTATCTACTAACAAATAAAAAACACTTAAATTCCAATAAAAATGGTGCAATACATGAACGTGGTACAAGACAGATAAAATTAACAGACAGTATATAAGAAATAATTATGAAAAAGTTAATATTACATAACGGAATTAAAACTTACCAAAGTTCTCAAAAATGATAATCAAGCATTTCCGAATCTAAAAGAGAACCCACTTAAGAAATATTTTAGCTTAAAAAACCATTTGTGGGTTTAATGTAATTTAGTTGTACCTAGGTGGTTTTTTTAATTATACATTTTCTTATTGTTAACATTGTCAGTAATGAACTGTAATGTTGGATGAGTATAATAAAAGACAATTTAACCAATGTTCAGTAAGTAACGGAACATTTATGAAATTATATACAGTTCTTTAAGAGTAGGTGAAGTACTCCTGACTAACCATGTATTGAGCAATATTGTTGTAGCTATGAAGCTCTGGTGGTTTAGAGACTCCACTTTGGATATAGCTATACCTACTTTTTAATATTTACTTGCCTTGTCCTAGAAATTTTTATTGTGATTGAAACAATTTCCAACAAGATCCGAGAAAGCCATTTTCTTTAAAAATTGCTGTTCAATCGGTAGTTTTTATTATTCTAAAAACTTCCACATAACTCTTTGTTCCAATATGCAAAATTAATATATGTTTCTCTTGACCGAATTTTACATAATATCTTCATTTAACCTTTAACTTTGTGTAGTGGTCATCAAGTTTTTAAATCACAACCTTACTTTTTTTTAAATGCAGAACTTTTCATCAAGAGTATCTTTTCGCAGTCAAAAATTAAAAAACTTCCTCGTTATAACCCCATGTGAGCACATATTGTATGGAGTTTCTCTTCCGAATAACAAATGACTCTATGTTTTCTCTTATCTCTCTTATCAAAAAGGTTTATTTTAGATATTTCAGTGTTTTTATAATCGATTTTATGGAACGTTACTACTATTCCTATCTGAAAGTTGTAACAGAAAATTGCATTCCTTGGTTAAGATAAACTAACATAAACCATAAACACTGAAATAAATAAAAAAAAAAACAGTTTTTCATAAAACCCACATTTTGTACGCAAGTGAAATAATGTGCATCTAAAAATGTAGTTCAATTTTCTTCAAATTATTGGTTGTCGTTACTCATACTTTAGCCACTGGTTGCTTGAGAGCTTCATACCATAGACAAAGCTACACATAGACTGAACCCTTGTTGAAATTTCCACGAGGCGCACCAAATATTTTGTATAAGGTTTTTTATAAAAACTAAATAGTAGTAAATTAAAATAGCTATATCTCAACTTGCTATCTAGTATCGATTTCTAAGAGTTGTAAATCATTAAAAAATTTTCTGTTTTAATTTGTTTTCGTTCCAAAATTAAAGTTTGAAAATTGATGTACCAGGATTTTTGCGGATGATTTTAATAATGCCTCTGACTATCTACGTCTCTTTTAATCTGTGTTCATACTAATGGATGTTTTGAACTATCGTGTGGTTGTATTGGGTGTGAAATGTTGTTTAAATAGAACCTAAGTTTGGCATTACTCCTCCATTCGCTCTTAACAAAATTTTGCCATATAAATCATATTGGTGTTGGAGCAAAAGAGCCTTTGGGGGACCAATGCCGAACTCGGCTATTTGGCTCGGCTCATTGGCCCTTGCCTTGGAAGGATATTCGATATTTATCCTGTATCCTGCATCCTGCATGTCGAAAGTTTAACATTAGTCGAAACAAAATAAAATATTACAACTACTTATTGTATGATATCTTGTTTTGTAGAAAAGAGGAATTCTCAAATAACATTTGATTTAGGTTGTTCTAATACCAACAAAGAGATAGGTACTAAACTCATTTATTCAAGATATTAGGTTGTACGTAGGTACATCGTAGATAATATGTAGGTAGCTACATACTCGTTCAGTACCTACCTAAAGAGCGTATATTTTTCTGTTATAACTTACATCTTTCTGAGGTACAATTCCAAACTTCTCCATTACATCTTTTCCAAGCAAAATAGGTAAGAACTCATTATACGTTATGTGTTGAATGATGGCAATATTGATTCTTCTCGCTTCTTGGAATAGAGTCTCATCGTCCCAATGGGGATTTATCTTTGCCAGTTCTTTGGCTACTCTGTTGTGTTCTCTTGCCATCAAAGTGTGCATACAAGTCAACACGAGTTGCTCGTTCACCCTGATTTCTCCTGCAGCAGAAAGTAGCGTCAGTAGGTACATAATAAAATGCTTTCTTTTTCTGAAATACCTTCAAACTAAAAAACAAAATTTAAAAAATATATTATTTCAGCTGCTGACCTTTGTTTCATTCATTAGGCTCTCTTCAAAACAGTATTAATTCAATTGCGTATTTTTGCTAGCATAGACATTATCGAGACAGTTTGAGATCTAACAATATTCCCAGATATCCACAAAACATATAAAATTGTCATAGTAGGTTGACAATCCTAAAGAGCTTTATGAATTGATTTGTAGTGTGATAAATTTAAATCTGAACTTGCAGTGATAGAATAATTACCCGCTTCAAAACAATACATGGTGCTATTGGGTCGTGTGCATCCTTCATCGGGAATGTCTAACTTGAGTGGTAGCAAATCTTTGAGACCATATTCTTCAAAGGCTGGGTTCATTCTTAGGAGACCAGCGTGCCCTGTCCTTAGTTTCCTTGCAAAGTGTTCCGTTACTCCATAAACTGTGTTTGCATCCAATACACCAGTAAGAGTGTTATACGGTACTCTAAAATGATGCATAGAAATCAATGTTTATTTCCAAGGTCTGTAAATTTATGATTTAACCGGTCAAGCCAGGATTTGTCAACCACACTGATGCAATAAATAGGTATATGAAACATTCCCTTAAAACTAATTAATCCGGTCCACAAATATGTATATGTATGCCAATTTGAAATTACATCATTATTGTTTAGTAGATAGTTATACCTTGATCCAAGTCTGCAGCCTGGCCTGGCTGCTGGGAATGCCCTCACAAAATTAATACATCTCACGTTAAACAGTCTATAAAAGTAGTCGTCTGCTGGAATTTCAATTTCATTGCAATATGGATGTTTTAGGTGTGCCGGTGTATTACAGCATTCTTCTGGGTCATTCCTGTTGAAAGGATCTGCGAAGACAGGCATTGAATCAGTCAAATAGAACATTTTTGTGATACAAATTTATTAAAACAATTAAAGGCCCAGGAGAACTGATCAGAACGTACAGATCCCGGTAAATGTAGTTTTTATTTTTTCCCTATTAGTCCATGGAAGATATACACGAAAAGACGGAATAAGTAGGTAATTTAACTATTTTCTCTGAGATTTTTTTTGTAGAAAAGTGTAGGTTTTGAGGTCAGAAAACTGTCACATATGCAACCGCCTGCAACATACAGCGTATTTGAGATACAGAGATATGAAGTATCTATTATATATGCGATTTTTCGCGTTTTTTACCAAAAACTGCCAATATCTCAAAGAAGATGCATTTTTTCGAAATATTAAATTTACTATAAAATTCGATTTTTCCAATCGTTTTCCGAGCCAAAATAACGGTGAATTCATCTTTAAATAACAAAATCGAATTATGGAAAAGAAAATTGGAAAATCGTATATAGTTTTCCGTGGTTTTAATGTTTATGAGCATCAAACGTGTGTTATTTTATTGGTTTTCGAAGGTGTACATTAATTATGCGCTTTTAAATATTTTCCAGAAGAATTATAAATAATTATTAAACAGTACCTAAATGATCATACATACTTATACCAACGAATATAAACGCTTATAGAAGTGCAGTTCTTGATTAATATAAATAAATAGTGAATTTTAACAACGAATTCATTAATTTTAAAGAGCTGAGTGTTTGAATTTCCACTTCAACTAAAAATACAAAGAATGCGACAGCGATGAAACAGTTTTACATAAGGAACCTAGATAGACATGGAAGTCCATAAAAAAGTGTTAAAAATAATAAATAAAAAAGTTGTTTTTAAGTATAAATAAATAAATTAAAAAATTATAATAAACTAAAATTATTAAATAAGTGGATACAAAAGATTGGACAATACTAAAAAGACCATACTTAACTAATTCGTAACGTACACCTTCGAAAACCTTTAAAATGATACGTTTGCTGCTCATATCAAACCTCGGAAAACTATAATATATTAATTAATGTACAGGGTGGGGCGCAGTAACTTCCTTTTTTCTGATAGCAAATTAAAAAAGAGTACGGCTTATAAAAAAAAATATTTTTTCGAAAAATGAAAAAATACAATCGGAAGTTTTTATTTATATTGTTTTAAATAAAACATTTTGAAGATGATGCCCTCCATTCTCTATGCATTGCTGTAGACGATTTTGAAAACTTCTCACTACACGTTCCAACATAGCTAATGAAATTTGAGTGATTTCTTCCCAGATACAATCCTTTAGCTGAGGGAGGGTTGTGGGGTGAAAACATCTGCTTTAAGATATCCCCATAAAAAGAAACCGCAGGGGGTTATATCGGACAAGCGTGCCGGCCAGGGGAACAACGTCCATTGAAGCACGAGCTGTGTGAGCGGTTGCACCATCCTGTTGAAACCATACATCTTCTTGTTGGATTTCTCCAAGTAAAAAAAGAAAGAATTGACTTATGGTCGGGAACTGCACCTCTAGGCTGAATACCAAAGTGGGCACGGATGCTCGTTGTACCGCCGCAAATGCATCTGTTCGAAAAATACGCTTCCACAGCAAATGCACGCTGTTCTCTCATCCACCTCATGTTTACGACTGAGCATAACAGAAAACAAAAGTTCCAGAGTGGATGCATTCAGCACGCCTTTCCCCACTCTTCTACAGTCTCACCTGCCGATACAGTTCGGTCTCCAAATAAGGAAGTTTCTATGCCCCGCCCTGTATAAGATTTTCCAAGAATTTTCCCAAATTTTCTTTTCTCTAACTCACTTTTGGTATTTCAAAACGAATTGACCACTATTTTGGCTCCAAAACATAAATTTTCACATACTAGTTTATTTAAAATGTAACTATGTGTATAGGGTGGTCCAACTTTTATGGATAAAACTTCAAGAATCTGTAGAAAAAAGTCAAAATAAGTGAATTTTTTCATATAAACATTATGTTTTGAAATCCTAACGGATTTCGTTATATTAATTATTTTTTCAAGTTTTCTTTAATTTCACCTAAAGGAAGAGAGTTCTAAGAAAAATACTATTAAGTATCGACTTTATTTGGTAAAAACCGCGAAAAATCATATGTTATACAGGGTGGTCCAACTTTTAGTGACAAAACGTTAGGAATCTATAGAAAACGTCAAAATACGTAGATTTTTTCTTATAATCATGTATCGAAATCCTAACAGTTTCATTTAATTTTTTTTCCAATTGTCTTTTATTTTTCCTAAAGGAAGACAGCTAAAGCAAGTACATTTGGTATAGTTTAGAAACACATTAAATAGGTACTATAATTTAGAAATAAATCACTCCTCTACTTCCATCAGTGCTGTAAAGACAGGGGCCAACCACTGTAAAAGTAAAAAAACTTTTCTTGACTTTGTTTCGTAAAATGTACTTACATTTTTTGAAAAATGCACTTTTGCGCGTTTTAATTTTTTTAGGAGAAGAAAATCAAAGTACGACATTTTGCAAACCGACTCAGTTTTTAATTCTGAACAACTTTCATTAATAACATTTTGCTGTAAAACCTATATAAAGGCTACTTTACTGGTGCGAAAAATTAGTTTTTTTAATTCACAAGACACATGATTTTTTGAATCTAGGAACCTTTTTGTAGGTTTTAGGCAAACAAGATTACTTTTACAGTGGAATACCATTTTTTATTATTAAAAAATATGATGGTTGACCCCCGTCTCTCCGGCACTGGTGGAAGTAGATGGGCTGAATTATTTTTAGTTTAAAGTATTTAATGTGTGTTTAAACTGTACCAAATATGTTTGCCTTAGCTGTCTTCCTTTAGGGAAAAAAAATTGAAAAAAATTGAACTTTCATTCCCTGTTTATCAAAGACTGTTAAAAAATCTACTTATTTTGACGTTTTCTGTAGATTCCTAAAGTTTTGTCACCAAAAGTTGGACCAAATTGTATATCTATATCTCAAAACGCTGTATGTTCTCCGACCGCAAAACCTACACTTTTCTATAAAAAATCTCAGAATAAAAAATTCCCTCATTCCTGGACTACATGTAAATCGTTTGCGAAGAGATGAAACAAATCTGATTTTTTTTAAGGTCAAGGATTTGGAAGGAATGATCCGTTTGATATTGTTAAGTTTTAAAAGACGTTTTGAATCCCTTAATCTGAAACCAAGTAGTATGTTTTACACTTCTGAGAATATGTTATCTTTGAGCTTATTGTCAAGGAAGAAATTAGCATCGCATGCATTCCAGTAGCGTAGCTAGGTGTCTTGTAGTCCAGTAAAGATATAATTTTTCAAATGAAAAAATCGCGGGAAAGTAATGTTTTAAGGTTATTCCTTATTTCCTGAGAATCCAACCAAAACATCACACTTGGACCCCCGTTATAGACCTCGCAATAGTTTATTTTTAACGAAGAAAAAACTGATACAGATTGTAGATAAAAAGTTATCTACAACCTTGCTTTTTGAATTTCTTTTATAACTTTATTATTTTACAAGTTATAGCCTCATTAAGCGGCGTTTTCTTCTATAACTCTTAAAATAAAAAAGTTACAAAAAAAATAAGAAAAATTGTAGGGAATTAAATTACCTCTGGCTACAGCTTTTGTTAACATATTTTTTTGTTAAAAAATAAATACGAAACCACCTCTATTGCATTCTACATTACTGGGGTTTGAGTGTGATCGTTTGGTTGGAAGAGAATCCAGGAACAATTCTGAAAAAATCAGCTGGTCTGCAATAGTTTTTACTGAGGGAGGATTAATATTAATATTACAGACCTATATAGCTTCGCTGGTCTGTGTTAATATCACCGAACACAGTTCGGTGGTTAATATACACACGTAACATACTAATAAACGCTACCGAGAGGTGAACAAAACGGCTCTGCGACTCTCGTGTCTCGGAATACTTGGCCGGCGAGCGGTGTCGCGTCGGTCACAAAAAAAACTTGAGTGTTACGCTGATGTATAAAAGAATAATGTAGGTAGGTATATATCATCGACATGAGATGACGTAGAAATTTGCCTCTCCTAGCGTTCGCAATCAGGCCTTTCGGCGATTATTTCGGAAGAGATTTATTGTCAAGTACGAATTAAAGGAATGTCAAGGACGCAACGAATTGCCCTTGCATAGTTACGCCACTGATGCATTCAACATGACCTATAAACAGGCATAAAATGATCTAATTACTGTACAATATTGTTAGTCTTATTAGTAGGAATCAAAAGTGATGTGTACCATCATAAATATCAGGGTCGTAGTAAACTGTTAGCAGATTGTAAATTAGACAGGAACAATTGCAGCAATTATGTCGTCAGAATTCGTTAAGAGTGCATGAATCAAGGCTTCAAATCCATTCGCAACCAGGTGATATTTTTGGATTCCTTATGGAAAGTGGAATTTAAATTGACAGTGTAGGTAGGTATATTTTGCAATGCAATACCTATTACTTCTAGCGGCTATTATTTTGAGTTATTGTCATTTTTAAGAGGATACTTAGGTATATCAACTCATTCCTGCTTAAAATTAGAAGAAAAAAATAAAAGGCTAATTAATTATTTAATATTTTGAGTCTATTAATAGGGGTTTAATTGTATTGTATCTATACATATATCTATAACTTAAATCTTTGATTATGATATTTTATTAAGAAAGGCGCATTGAGTACCGAAGCTAACTCTGTTGGGAAGCATCCCGTAAGGCAGAGTTTTCGCGAAGCCTAAATCCCCGGTAATACCTTCTATCAAATCGACGTCTCGCAAAGCTTACCTTTGGTATGACAACGTTGTAAGTATTTAGGGAGACTTTGATATTATCTCGAGGAAGAGGCCAGCCAAAGGGATTCCATATCCTATTAAATAATTTTGCAGCAGGGAGGAAAGAGGTGAGTAGTGCGGGTAGGGTCCACACAGTCAGCGGATTGTAAGAGCTTTGAAAGGCGTATTGCGCAGAGGTTATCAGTAGATACAGTAAAAACATTGAAAAGTCCATCTTCATAGAAACAGCTATAAAAATTTAAATTTCTACTTCTACATTATTTTTATGTGAAAATTCACAAGTAAAATTTCGGATTTTGCAAAATAAACATGCAGGGCGGGTACATGAAATGAACTCAAGCAGGGAAACACTTGGTGAACTCCATCATCTAAACAAAAATTTACAAAAGCATCCCCATAAATTTTTCGAATATAGCAGGATGTCTATACCTAAATAGTTGAGTTGTTGTCGACGAAGACAGAATACGGATTATTGGAACAAGAAACTGGATGGAGACGGCCTATATTTTTTTTAATAATAATGCATACGGGATTTCGTATTTTAAATTTTGTCTAAAAAATATCGGTTGTGGCGATGTGCATGACTTATGTCCCATAGGGGTTTGCGACTAAAAATTTCACTACGTTACTACACTTCGCAGTCCATATTGTTTTATAATTAAGTAGGTTTATAAAAATATAACGCTCTCTTTTCGAGGTTAAATACGCTCCAATACGCCGGAAAATATCAAACTGAATTGAACGCTCCGCTACCAGCCAGCAAACACGCCTACACTACTGTATCTGGTCCCCTCTCCGCGGTACGTGTGGACTTGATAGTAGGCTTTCTATTGTTTTGAAATTTGAGCTTCTGGGGATAAGCCCTGCTTGGTTTGAAACTAATTTGTGACGTCATTTTACTTTCGAAAAATCACGTATGCCTTGGGAATTTTGAAAAAACTAATTTTTCACATCAGTAAAGTGCCCTTTCTGTAGGTTTTAAGACAAAATGTTATTAAGAAAACTTGTTCAGAATGAAAAACTGAGTAGGTTTGAGAAATTTCGAAAGACCATTAGGCCTACTTTGATTTTTTTGCATTTTTCCCCACTTTTCTTTAGAAAAGTGCACTTTGTGTAGTCAGGGTCGTTCCTAGATGTTTGGCCGCCCGTCTGCAGAATATAATAAAAAAATTCTTTCAGGTTATAAAAACTTCAAAAATCTTGAATTTCTAGGCTTTTCCGTCAATTGTACCTACGAGGTAATTGCAAAAATAATTAGGTAGGTATAACAAAAATAAGATATAATAAAATACCACAGGCATACGCATAGTATAATAAGTAATATGTTTTGGGGCTGGTAGAATTTCCAGACTGAAAGGCACAAGGTAAATGTTTCTTTGAAATAACAATGTTTTAAAATATAAAATAAGAAAAAGAAACTAAAAATGTAAAAAGAATTAGGTTTACAAAGTAACAATACAACTGAAAATAAATATATTTTGCATCGGAAAAGAAAAATACAGGTACTTGTAAAAATAAATAAAACATTTTCTTCTAAATGAAACAAAAAAGTAAAATATTTCTAAAATATTGGGGTTATCCCTTAAGTACAAGGCATAAGATACAAGTTAAACGAATGGTACTTTCTGGCTTTAACACTGGCAAACTCTGATATTATATTGCTGATATTTATTGTATCAAGTGGTAGGATACTTTCAATGGAAATTATTGCTAAATCGGTTAATCTCTCCTGGCTCATAGAAGACCTGATAGTTTTTTATATTTTTAATTTGGAAAATGATCTCTCTGCGGATGCTACGGTAACTGGCAAACACAACAGTAGTACTCGGAAAACTATTCGTGAGAGAATTTTTGAACAAGTACTCTCAAATAGTTCTTGGACTTGCAGTATATTCTGATGGAAGAAATAAGATATTTATTTTTTTTAGTTCACTACATAAGTCTGAAGCGTCGATATCCCCTACGAAATTTGCGGCCTACCAACGTCACGCCGTGCCGCGCAGTTGCCACAGACAAAGTTTACAGAATAAAATATTCTGTAAACTTTGCCACAGAACAAAAATACCAGAATGGAGGGAGTGCCGACTGCCGACGACCGACCGACGCCGCCGACGGGTTACGGGTTCATATCAATATGGTGTTGTTGCATTGTTGACGATATTCTTTTTGAGGGCGAATGCATGTAATGTAGAGACTTACTACCCTTTTCTGAAAAAATATTTTTTCGCGACGGAAGGGCGGCCGGTTGCCGCCCCTGGATTTGGCCGCCCGTCTGCAACGCAAACCTCTGCTGCCGGGTCAGCTCGTCCCTGTGTGTAGCTTTCACATTAAAATGTTATTAAGAAAACTTGTTCAGAATGAAGAACTGAGTAGGTTTGCGAAATTTCGAAAGTCTTATGCGTTTTAAAAGTATACCTAGGCTTTTGAAATTCTTTCACACATATCCAGTTTTTCATTGTGAACAAGTTTTCTTAATAACATTTTGATGTGAAAGCTACACAAAGTGAACTTTTCTAAGGAAAAGTGGGAAAAAGGCCAAAAAATCAAAGTAGGCCTAGACTTTCGAAATATCGCAAACCTACTCAGTTCTTCATTCTGAACAAGTTTCCTTAATAACATTTTGTCGTAAAACCTACGGAAAGGGCACTTTACTGATGTGGAAAAATAGTTTTTTCGAAATTCCCTAGGCATACGTGATTTTTCGAAAGTAAAATCACGTCACAAATTAGTTTCAAACCAAGCAGGGCTTATCCCCAGAAGCTCAAATTTCAACTCGAAAAGTTTTTGTCATTTACACCCTATCCGAACTCTATCCGTGGACACACTGTATAATCAAGTACATTTTTCGAAAAGTTTTATCAGAAAAAAAATTTCAGAATGCAAATTTAAGACCCTGTACTAAATTTCAAAACAATCGGCATATTTTGACTTTTTTCCAAAAAATAAAGTTGAAATTAAAAAAAAATCAAAGTGCCGATTGTTTTAAAATTTGGTACGGGGACTTAAATTTTCATTCTCGACAACTTTTTCCAATAAAATGTTTCGATATCTCTTAAGGAAAATGTAGTTTACCTGAACTGGAAACGAATAAATTGCCCCTGTCAAGGCCTGCTTGATTTTTAAAATATAAAAATACGGTGCACATCACTTTCTAATCAAGCAAGGCTGATCCCCCAAAGCTCAAGGCACTATAATATATTTTTACAAAATTATTATAAGAAAAAGATTTCTTTTATAAAAGCATAAGGACCCCCAATTCTTGGTTTTAATACTATGGTGAAATGAAAAGTTGATATCAAGGTTGGCATAAAAAACTAAAAAAGAACCGAAACAATAATTTAGATTTTACAGTTCTTGAACAATATTTTGCAGTTTGTTCAAAAAGAAAAAAATCATAATACGGTTATTACATTTACTCGTCGTCCAAAACAACAACTTAAACTAAAGTTGCATCTTTAACCGCTTTAACAGATCAAGTGGACCCAGGGCCGTAGATAAGGGGGGCGGTTGGGGGTATAAACCCCCTCCCATTTGGAAAAAAAAACAGAAGGAAATAGGTAATGTAATTTTATAATTTTGTAATTTTATAATTCTCTGTTTCAGCACACTCTGTTACAGTTACATTGTTTGTCCTTAAAATTTCTAAAAAAAATTCGCCTGCGGCGCATTGTAGTAATCAAATAGGAAATATATTATTCTATAGGTATAATATGGCCCTTTGACAGAACACGAAAATTTATAGAATGTGGCAAAACATTTATAGGTACTAACTGATACATATATTTTTTTTACTACTAACCTGAGAAATCACCATTATTTACCTCATTCCTCTAATGAGAAGTAATATTTCTCACCCTAGGTAAATAATGATAATAAAAAAATACCTAGGTAAATAATGAAAAATTTTCTATATGACATTTAAAGATTAGTGTCATTTTATCAGCTTGACAACTGAACTCCCAGGCTACTTGATATTTCGAAGTATTTGAAAAAAGCGAGAAATGACTAAAATAAACTAAAATATGGCAATATTTCAATGTTAGTAGTAAAAAAATTCTATATACACCTCGGTTGAGAAGGCCATTATTTACCTCGCATATTATATCCTTCGGCGCTACGCGCCTCAGGATATAAAAATGCTCGGTAAATAATGGCTCACTTCTCAACCTAAGTGTATAATATACTATTACTTCCACTTCACTCTTTTGTGTAGAAGAAAAGAGTATGCTTACATACTCCGTATAGTTACTGCGATCGGAGTTTACTGCATACTTAAATCATTATGTTTCCACAATTGACAACGAACAAAATTTTTTCCTTATGTTCCTTAAAAATTATAGAAAAAATATGTTTAGGGCTTACCTAAAGGTGTTCCTGTGAGGGTGTAATCGTGATCTATAAATTGACCCCAGGCTATAACCATTACCGTTCCGGCGTGGTCATGGAAGCCTTCATCAGGGTGCATTGTGCGGGAGACCACTCGGGAGAGTGGCAGAGATTTTCCTGTGACGCTTATACGTGGTTCCGACATACCATCAGCGAATAAAGGGCCTAGCAATCTAAAGGATAAAGAGTCCCGATAAGTGTGTAAAGCCTAAATTGTATATACTATGTACACTACCTTGTAAATGGTGTATTTGTTGCTCCCCAAGTCGGGTGTTCCAAATTAGTGCAGAGACCATCGAACCTCCTGTATTTTCCTGCTCTGCATTCCACGTTTGACAAAAACGGCGGACATATTTCTCTAATGAGTGTCTTGCTAGTGTCTATAAGTGGCAGTCCTTTTTCTATCTCTTCATAACTTAAACCGTACCTGGGAATTACTAAATTAACTTATGGTCGGAGTTACATTAAAATAATTTTATTACGTTCTAGCTAAATTTACAGAAATGTCTAACAATAGTTCTCCAACAGTGGCAACATCTTCAGGTTTCCAGTCACCATGTGGTTGCGCGATTCTTATTCTTTTTCTGGAATCTAAATAAGCGGCATTCACGGCATCATACGTAATACAAGTGTGTGGCCCGTTGTACTCTCTAAAATGTTAATATTCATCTATCCACGTAACTTTGTGATTGAAAGAATACTTACAATGAGCTACCTCTTAGTAAATTTAAAGAATAATCGAACTGGCTACTTCTTCCGGGACCACTGAGCAATAGGGCACATTCACTATCTCCTTGTCCATTCAGTTCCACTGGTTGGTATTGTATGCTGACTACGATGCTGATTTGTAATGTTACTACAACCAATAACCCCCAACAAAGGGGATTAAAATATCTGAAAGCAATACAAAATAGAATTATCATTATGTTTTTTTATTACCTATTTATGACACATTTTTGCATTAAATTCAAGAAATATTCTAAAGCTGTTTTCTAGTTAAACACCTACAATTTTCTGTAATTCTAAGCACGTATATGGTTGTTTTCATTAAAAGTAATAACAATAACTAAGAACAATATGTTTTTAGGAACATTGTAATATATATCTCACAAAACAGAAAGATAATCTTACTTAAAACCCTGATTAACATTCACAGAGAAAATGAGAAGAGAGGATGAAGAAGATTCTTTTAATTTCATCGAAGGAATAAGAATCCAGTGCAACTCGTGCGACAGCAAGGGTGTGTCATTAATGCCAGAGCACCTAGGGTTTTTAATATAATAACATGATTTGTGGAACTTATACGTTGGTGTTGGCGACAAGAGGCAAATTTTACAAATAGTTTTGATTTCCAGCGATCACCTGAATCGCAACAAGGTTTTTTAATTCTCAAGTGGTCCTTATCACGGCGAATCCAACGCTATAAAGGTTGCGGGGTTTTTGGCCAGACCTTGTGGAGAAACGCCAGTTTAAACGCAAAATCAAACCTTAGTTTGACGCTCGTACATCCTGCATATGGGAAGACATCAAAAAGGCCTCTATTAAAAAATAGAAGTGCCATTGTAGTTTTAATTCCAGTTATTACAGTTGTCGCATTTACCTAACATATGCACATACAAGCATACAAGCATCAATGGAAAGAATACCTACAAAGACAGCTCTTCAACTAACCAAATTGTGAAGGTTTATTTTTACTAGTTAGCAAACTTTACGTCCAGTTAACTTATATACAGTGTCCGGCAGAAAGTCCGCACTATATGGGATTATTTTAGTTTACATTTATCAGAAAATTCTTGATAAAAGTTTGTGCATTTCTGCAAACTCAATGCCGTTTTCAAAATTTCAATATCTCATTTCGTATACGAGGGAGGTTCAAAAATATGAAAAAGACTAAAAGAGTAAAGCACCCTTATTTTATTTTTAGAGAAAACGTGTTATGAAAAGTTATTTAGAATAAAAAGTAAACCACAAAAATGAAGTTTTAATTACATAAAACACCTGTTCGGCATTTTTTTTTATCATTTAACCCGTGTAGAAAATAAAACCAATTTATTTAATATGCCAGTTCCGTTTCAGAGAGGATTAATCATTTGTAAACCTGAGTGCCACAAAAATAAATTTATTTCAACTGTAGTTATGCACCTGCAAAATAAAAATGAAAAAAATGCATTTTTTTATGCAAATCTTGTTTTATTTCCAAGTTTGTAAATAAATCCTAATTGTTATGACACTTACGTTTATAAATGATAAATCCTCTCTGAAATGGAACTGGCATATTATAAATGACAAATCCTCTCTGAAACAGAACTGGCATATTAAATAAAGTGGTATTTATTTTCTAAACGGGGTAAATCATCAAAAAATGCTGAGAAAGTGTTTTATGGAATAGAACCTTGAAACTTAATTTTTTTGGGCTTACTTTTCATTCTAAGCAACTTTTCATAATACATGTTTTCTCTAAAATTAAAATAAGGGTGCTTTACTCTTGGACCTTTTTCATATTTTCGACCCTCCCTCGTATACGAAATGAAATATTCAAATTTTGAAAACTGCGTTTTGAGTTTGCGGGAATGCACACACTTTTATCACACACTGCCGGTCACTGTATAAATGTTTCTGACAAATTATTAAATCGTGATAGTTGTTTAAAGATTATTAATATGCTTTCTTTACCCTCCCCTTTACCAGCATGGGGATATTGCAAACGGTGAGAGATAGAGCAACGGTTAAATGGGGAAAAAGTTGCGCAATTTTGAGGTCAATAAAATGGCACCAACAGATTTCTAATATCTTTTTCGTTTTTGAGTTATTTTGAAAAAAGTAAAATTTTCGTTTTCGATTTTATTTTTTTCTGAGGTTGTTATCACAGATAGAAAAAAAAGAAAAACACTTTCTTATGGCACTTTTTAACGGGCTTCAAGATGGCGTTTTTAGATTTGTTCTACAACGTTTCGTTTTTGAGAAACCATCTTCAATTTAATTTTTTTAAATACGGACCTGGATTTTTTTTTGCAGATTTTGAAAGCACTCTTCATTGCAAATACTATGATGTATGACACGAAATATTTTTAAAATGTTTTGAGACAATTATACTGTTTATTCCTTTTTTCCATTAATTTTTTTTCTATTGCGGCCCTGTATTTAATAATAAGAAGTCTAAATATTAATCAGCATTGACAACAATTTAACTTACAGTTTATTTTTACTTCGAAAACTTAATATTTTTAAATACGGCCCTGTCTGGTAAGTGTTTTCCTCTGTTGTTGTACAGCAAACACTGTCGCATTGTGTTTTGGAGTAAATTCTTCGCTTTTTCTAATTGTCAGAAGAAAGCTTTAAGCCAACGAAACCAATAACTTTTGCTATTTATTAATTGCAACAATACATTCGTTCGGCCTCTACACTATTTCTGTGACGCAAGATATAACATGCTGACATTTTTGTCGCCATTTGAAAAAGCACCTTCCATTTCTAATGACACAAATTGTTAACTAATTGATACAGTGGGAGTTGTTTCGTTGTTTCAAAGCCTTCTAGGTGTTTTTTTTTATTTATTTTTTACTATCACATGTGACCTGTTAGTAGTCTTTGCCGTCCTTTTTTTATTTCTCCAATAATTGAAAGATAAGTTGTAAGTTAAATTGTTGACAATAATGATTAATATTTTTAGACTTCTTATTATTAAATACAGGGCCGCATTAGAAAAAAATGAATGGAAAAAAGGGAATTTTCAGAATAATGGACTAATACACCACTTTTTTTTATTTGCTCATCGGATAGTATTGGGTGAGATATACTTGCTGTATTTTTTTTAATTTTTTTTTCGCCCCCGTTTTGCCGCAATTAATTTTTAAAGTTCAATATACGTAACTACCTGTTGGATTTTATTTTCCCTAAATTTACCGCCGTGGCACCAGGTTTGGCAACGTCGCACCTCAATGCCAAGCTGTCAGCCTGCGAGAACATAAACATAACCTATTTTGTGGCGTCACAAATCGGAACATCGGATCCCGCGTGTTTTACAAGCTTTTATTTTTTATGATTTGAACTATTTTCACCATTAATTCTAATAATCCATGACGGAAATGAACCATTCTATTTTGCTGAGGAAAATGCTGGGAGCACTAGGTATTGGTATTGATGATTCGGACGTTATGCTGGTTGGTTTACAAAACCTTTTTTTTATTGGAAACAAGTCGATTTTATCTATAAAACGACACAATTCGTAAGTACCTAACTGAACTTGCACAAATTAGATATCTAGACTTGCTGATATATTAAAGACAATAAAGAACCAACCAGGGGTAACATTTTAGCTGACGATTTTAGATTAGTGGCTCTGCCAAACGATTTTTTACTTGTTATCAAGTATATTCCAGCGACTGCTAGTTGTTTGAAGAAACTGATGATATTTTAGCCTCAATACCTAGTGTCACAGAATAAATAGCTTCACAACAGAAGCGTCCATAAGGACATGTGTCAAAAGGATGCTCGCTTTGACGCGAAATATCTTCTAAAGGGATAAACATTGTGCATTTTGTTTGATTTTACATTAATCCACATTGCAAAGAGATTGTATTAGGACCAAATTTATGTACAAGTTATTGGTTATTTTCCTGTAAATTGAAATGGAGGCTCGATAATTTTTGACACGTCTTTATGGACGCTTCTGTTGTGAAGCTATTTATTCTGTGCTAGTGTTAATCAACAGCATTGATTGGTTATAAACTAAACTGAGAAAAGTCAATCCTCTAGACGTCAAGCACATACCTGGTCCGAATATAAAAAATTTATTACTTTAATTTCATGAGCCCTTACTTACAGAATTAAGTTAGTAGTTAGACCTGCATCGGTTCAAAAATGTAACGCTAGAATATTGGAGAAGGTGCCAGTTTTTGGTGATGTTAGAAACATAACATGTAAAACGCAATAAAGCCAAGTTTTCAGTCGAAAAACTTTATTGTCATAGCTTGAACTATTTTAGACCCATTTAGGTAAATTATATTGTGATTGCCGAAGCATCCTCATAAAAAATGACATAATTCTTTAGGATTTTTTCACTATACATATTATATACCTATTTTTTCTGGAAAATAAATTTTCATAAGCATATTTTGTGATTGTGGTTAATGGAAGTTAAAAATAAAAAAATATAATGCAGCAGCCGGCCAAAAATTAAGATTTCTTTAATTTGCAAGAAAAAAAAAACATTATTTTGCATTCTATGGCAAAACCCCAAATAAGTTATCTATTAAATTTAGTGAAAATATTCCAAAATCAAATAATAGTTTTCATGTCCCATGCACAGAGTGCAACAAACTGGATGTTTTTTTGGGGGGTGTCTTCTATTCTGCGAAGAGATAGACAAAGAGTAGGTAGGTGTACTGTGCTTGATTTTTGAGGGCAGTGAAAAGCAGTTGAATCTCAAAATCTTGATTCGTTTTGGAGATACAGGGCATTTTTCGTTTTTTAACATGTCAGACAGTCCCTCCTTGTAATATGTTTTGATTTTTGCTAAAAATCTTCTGTCATACTACTCCAATGTATAATAATTATTGAGGTATGTCGGTATGTCTTTGTCAACTAAATCCTGTAAGGTAGACCTTCATATTTTTTTATTGCACTTGTGTTGACTTTTTCCAATATAACAATCTACTGATGTTGTCCATGATTCTTCGCTATTTCCAGGAAGTCAGCTTACATTCATCTAAAATAAGTTTCCCATTAATATGTGCAAAAATGTTACAAGCGTGCTTAGTTCTATTAGTTGACAAAGTTAATGTCACTAGTGCAGAAAAGTACAACTTTCCGCATCAAAATGGATGCGACAAAGTGTACTACTACGGACTTAATTAATTAAATACTTCATTAGATCATACAAGAAAAAAATACCCGCAAAAAGTCATTGACGGTCAAGCACTTGATATCGAATGAAACTCTGCTGTCGAACTTGCATTGACTTTAGATTATTTAAATTAGTTCTGAATCATGGTTTTCACATGTAGATATCAACGATCGTTTTTACAAACGCATGATTTCTTGTTTTGATAATCGATTTCAACATTGGGCTGTGCGACACCCCCACGCCCCCTCCCCCATATCTTAACTATAGGTATATACACAATAAGTATTTCTTTACCGTACTAGCAACTAAACTAGAAGCACAAAAAGCTGTATCTACGTATGTGCCACGATGTATGATCCTCGTACATCGTGGTATGTGCATAATTTAGGACTAATCTGCTTATGTTGGGTAATTACAACATAATATACCTACTTCCACAACTATTCAGTTGAATTTCTTCATTTTTAACCACAGTATCATTAACATTTTTCTTATTAATTTTGTGCTCGGGGGTAATTTTTGCCTTAACCGGGCATTATGAATTCATTGCTATGTTCTTTCCTCTGCGTGTCTCCAATAACTTTGTTACCATAATATTTATTCTCTAGTCTACCTAAAACCAGAATTTAAGCTATATCATCATCATTAAGCAATATTAAAACAATATACAAATCAAATAAACATACCTCTTCATTTCTCCATGTTTTGCTCCCCGTTTTTATTGATAAAATTGACACACCATATCAAAATCTATGCAAGGCAAGTTATCAGGACAAGCTTTAACAAATCTTGCCTTCATTATAAACCGAAAAAATAAAGTATTCACAGCAAGATTCTTTTAAAACTGAGAATTGAATTTATTTAGTTTTCACTAAGGTTATTAACCTTGGTTTCGGCGTTCCGCGGGCGAAAGTGAGGTTATATGCAAAGTGCGGCGTTGCCGACGATTTTCTTTAAAGCATTGAGTAATATGTCATCTGTCATATTTTATAGGGGGCATCTAATAAGTTCAGAATGGGATCAGTAAAATCCAAATATTTCATGAAATGCTACGAAATTTGATTATTTCTCATCAGGCGCATACAAACTGAATCTAATAATTTGCCTGGGAATGCTTGGTTATATAAAAAAAGACGAAATAAGTACTAAGAAAATAGCAGGTACTTATTGAAATTAGGGATCGTGACGTCACATTCCCTACTTTTGCGACCGTTTTTTTCAATTTTTGAGCAAACTAATGGGAAAAAAAAATCTGTTGGTTGGGTTTCGTGATTATCTAGACATGTTTTACAAATTCCAAGGCAAAAAATTATTTTTCATTCCTAAGTATACTTGTCCATTGTCTCAAAACATTTTAAAATATTTCGTGGCATACATCATGGTATTTGCAATGAAAAGTGCTTTCAAAATCTGTAAAAAAAATCCAGGTCCGTATTTAAAAAAATAAAGTTTAAGATGGTTTATGGTTTCTCAAAAACGAAACGTTGTAGAACAAATCTAAAAACGCCATCTTAAAGCCCGTTAAAAAGTGCCATAAGAAAGTGTTTTTCATTTTTTTCTATCTGTGATAACAACTTCAGAAAAAAATAAAATCGAAAACGCAAAATTTTACATTTTTCAAAAAAACTCAAAAACAAAAAAAGATATTAGAAATCTGTTTGTGCCATTTTATTGACCTCTAAATTGCGCAACTTTCTCCCCATTTAACCGTTGCTCTATCTCTCACCGTTTGCAATATCCCCATGCTGTTCATTCTTATCTCGGACACAGTGTATAGTAGTGTATAGCAAATAAAGTAATTTCACCCTATATCTCTATTTATGATTAATTAATTACAAATAATAGGAAATACTCCATTTTACTACATTTTTCTGGGAATAATACTAAAATGTATTATTTAAATTTGTATCAATAAATTTAAGAAAATATGAGAGGAACAATAATTTGAGAGAGACTAATATCATACCCAGTGTCTATAGGTTTGTAATTTTATTAGGTAACTCAATTTATTACAAGAAATTCAGTGTTAAAAATTGGGACAATGAGCTCATACGAGTAATTAATTTTTGGCGTGTTAAATTATGGTTAGGAAATATGATATTAGGTATATTATATTAATTTATTTATTTTTGTTAAGTAGGTACCTACTCAATCTTACCAGACGAGTTTCATAACTTCACACTAACTTATAGTTAATAATATAAAATGTAAAAGTACCTACCTAATGTATTTACTGTATTTATTACCCAAATTTGTACACTGGTAGTAGGAAAATATTATTTTCTGTCCTCATTTAACGTATACGTTTGATATAACTTTTGTTTATTTTATTAATTAATTAATTTTATTAATTAAACAATAATAGATATCTTGTGATAAAAACTTGGAAAGTTTCAGTCCTAGTTGATTTGATATTAAAGCAAATGTAATGTGCGGTATTATAGCAATATTTTTTTAACACATAAAGTTAAAAAAGAACTACAAATAATACTTGTTAAGAGAGTTCGCACTAAATTGCATTTCCGAATCTTTAATTTTTCGAAATTTTAGATTTTAGAGCAATCATTATGGTTTCCTGAAAATAAGTACAGTTTGTCTGTAAAATGAAACGCGCGGTCTGCGCGGTTTGGATGGAGGTGACGCCATAAGCTAGCCACTGGGGACCATATCATACATAAAGATACATATACCGCTGATGAACCCTCTGCGCAGCGATTTGCGCTGCGGACTAAAAAGAAATGCAAAACGCGGTCATTTTGTTGACCCTATGCGACGGTTGCCATGGTAACCATGAAAACTCATGTCATGTGCAAATATGTAATATTTCCTTCCCCACAGATTCGTAAGTCTAGTTGCCTACCTAAGCGTTGTCTAGTGCATAGGTAGGCAACTGGACTTACTGGCCTGCTGGCTGGAAAACATATATGCGTCAGAATTTGCGTGGTTACCATGGTAACCGTCGCAAAGGGGCATCAAAATGGCGCCTAGAAGAGTTTGAAAAAGTCCGCAGGTCGGCCCTCTCTTTTCAGCAGTACATATGTATCTTTATGCATGATACAACAAAAGAGTACAACAAAAGAGAGATATGATATTGCGCAGGTTGGACACCATATTGGCGCGTCACGCGGTTATAAACAATGATACAAGTTGTATCATCTGGTTATAAACAACCGAAACGTCAGAAACGTCTGAGTGTCATTGTAGTGTGTTCTCTGCATTTTCAGCCGATTTGCGGAAAAAAAATGAAATTGCTCTTTGTGAACGTAAATTCTAACCAAGCAGAAACTTTTATGACGAATGACTTTTTTTGCATCTTATTTCACTCTTTGGTCCATTTGTCCCTTTGTAAACTCAATCAGTGGACATACTGTAATACTTTGCATGTCATAAGTGGGCGGGAACTTACCGCGTGACGTAATTGCGCAGAAGCGAACGAAATTGAGGCGGCTAAATATCATATCTCTCTTTTGTTGTCTTTTGTTGTATCATGTCTTTATGTATATGCTGGGGACTGGCCAGGCAGAGCCAGAGACAACAGACAGAGAGCTGGGCGCTGTCGCCAAATGTTTGAAAATCGTCTTTGTTACTCTTTATAAACAGATGTACTAATTTAAATGCGATGTCGTCCAACTGACAACCTTGTCGTCAATAGCGATCGTAGTAAGGATTCAATGTAGCCAATGGGGCGCCCTGTCCCCAGTAGGCTGCATCCCAAGCATTCCTGCGGCGTGTCTAGTTAAATTGTATGAACAGTATGGCAATATAACATCCCTGATCAGTCAGATTAGTTACGTAATTGTATTAGATTTTAAAAATATATTTTAACGGCAAAAAGTACAAATTGGGAAAATCATCAAGATCGTATTTTTTTAGGTAGGTAATGGATTTTAATTTGTAATAATACTGTCAAAACAAAATATAATTTCAGAACGTTACTACAGTAATATAACTCACATTCAGATAACAACCTTGTGTGTCTTGATATACCTACCTATGCAGAGATATTTAAAATACCTATAATATGTGTTTTTCTTCGTTATTCTAATCTGAATGATACCGGCGATACCTCCCAAACAGCACAAAACATTCTCATAACATTCCCACAAAGTATGAATAATCTTGAAGAAAAACATTCCGAATGAATAGGCATAGAACATTTATGGCAACATGCTTTCTGAACTTTCTCGTTCATATTAGATAATTCAGGAATATTTATGGAATATTCGAAAGTAAACGTTCTAGGTATATTTTTAATCGAAATATTCATAGCAAAAACGTTTGTACAATATTTTGTATGAATGTTTCCATCATATTTACTCTGAATACCCTTATAACATTCCATTCACATTCTAATTGGCCGAGTGTGGAGTGAGAACCTCATACAACAAGATATACGCGTGCGCGTTAATTCCAGTACGCAAACACAGATTCTGTGACGCAGAGCACGGAAAAAAATATGAGCGCCGTTGCCATCACTGATCTAAATCCGACGGAACTACGGATTTCTCGCCAGATCCAATATAACTAAAATAAAATATTTTTGTTGACAAATTCAGGTTAAATAAATCCCATCACTTCTAATTTCTCTTTAATTTGGCTACCGGTTATTAAGTATTAAACATAAATTATGATATAAGGGTCTTATTTGTCAAGAAAAATTGGAAAACTAGTAAGGGTTGTCATTGGCAACAAATAAAATAAAATAGATACAGGCATAAATTATTGATAGTTCAAAAAGTAGATTTATGTAGATTTTTCCAAAGAATTGAATGCAGCTAGAAAAAAATCAATTGAATTTCAAACAAAGAGTACTATATATATCGGACCTAATGACCGATATGTAAAAAAAATCAAGGTGTCGATTTGATTGCTCTGCACCACTACAATATCACTTCCGGTTTAGCTGGAAGTGATATGTTTCTGCTACTCGTAATACGTTACGAACGATTATCTCTTGATTTTTAAGGTAAATTATATTGATGGTTCAAAAACGAAATTTATGTATTTTTGTATTTTTCGTTCGTATATAGTGTCTTAGCTGGAACAAAAAAGTCACCGGCTAAACCGGAAGTGATATTCAAGTGTGCGGTGCAGATTTTTTGTTCGCTTTCCCCGTCAAATGAAAATCGCCAAGTACAAAGATATAAAAGATTTGTGGGTAAGTACCTACCACTTGTTCATGGGCAACAAATTTTGGGGGTCGACGCGACAGGTTACCCTTTGTTTTATTATATCATAGTTACATACAGTTTTTCGTTTTTGAAGGCGGGAAACAAGTTTTAATAAATTTTATTTTGACATTCTGGCAACGCTGCACCTCCGGGACCTTGAGCTCTGCGCCGCCGCGTTTGCCCGGTCCGCCGCGATGCCGCCACGTCGCCCCGCCACGCCATGTCATTAGCGACGGCACGTTGTAGCGTAATAATGTACTTAATAATTGTAAATTCTGTTGTTCAATAGTGTTGTGTACAGCGATTTTATTACACTAGGTGAGTACTCTACATCTATCTACATTGAACATTAAACCGTCGAGTGAAAGTTTAGAAATAACGACTGTTGATAAACCGATTGCCAAAAAATGTAACGGTGACGCGATGAGATCGGTAAATTTTTATTTGCTTTTCTCAAATCTTTCACTTAATGATTAAACAATATTTTGGCTGTGATATGTAATGTCCCGGCAGCGTAATATTACCTATTAGTGCATATAAGTCCTCGCTCCATTATAATTTGCATCAATAAAATTTGTGTTTGTGGCAATGTCTCTAATAGTGTCGAACGTCGAACACCACCGACATCTCCATCTTGTTGGACAAATCGCTTTCTGTTTTTTTAACCGTTGCCCTATGATCTTCGTTTTTTTGACTATACTTAGTAAATAAGGTCCTTTTTTTAACATAAGCTTATTGGCGAATTTTTAATGTTTATGAGCATAGATAGACAACACTGGAAGCGAAATATTATATTTGTTCTAAAATGTTTTCCTTGATGGTTTCGTTTCCAAGTTACATAGGGTGCTACCATGAAAGGTATTTGAACCAAATTTGGAATTAGTATACCTGTATGTACCTGGATATTGTTGCCATATTATGATCTAGTGTAATATTAAGTAAAAAATAATAAAATAAGTATACCTACCTGATATAGGTACTACTGATATCTGACCGTATATTTTTTTTACTTTTTTAAATACAAGAAACAATTTTATTCAAAATTGAATAGCAAAGTTTATTAACTAGGTAAGTATTACAGTATAGTCTTTAATTTTTTTTACAGGCACAGTGAAAACAACTGGAACTGAGCTTTTTTCTGCGATTACCACAAAGCTTGGCTACAGCAGCTCTTGACGAAGGATGTAAGATGTACTGCCCTGAAGAACCGCATATATACAGGGAATATACAATAGGAAAATATTAGAATGTTTTTGGAATGGCCCATAAATATATATTCGAAATATTACTGAAATATTTTATTTCACCTAACAGGAATATTATGAGAATATTCAAAATTATATTCCTGGGATTTTGTGAGAACATTATGTACTCTCTACTTTAAAAGTGCACAGAATATTCTAATAATGTAAAAGATTATTACTGGTATATATGAATGTTCTCAGTCAATGTTCGCAGAATATTTGAAGAATCTGCTTGTGCTATCTGGGCTGCGTTGTTAAGATTTATTGGGAAACATTCTGTATTTTTCTGGTCGCATCACACAGCTTTTTAACATACTATACAAAATATTTGTGAGAGGTACCTACCATATAAATTACCCACAATCACAATCGGCAATGGTCTTACTGTACAAAGTAAAGTAAAAAAGGAGAAAAATAATATATTCCGTGACTTAATTAAAAATACAATCGATTTATTCACAATTTCAGTCATGAGCGCATATACAAAATAGTGCCATATATCTCTCATATCTTTGTTTAACAAAGAAAGCAAATTCTAGTTCACAGTCTTGCATACCACTTTTATTTATTTTTATGTATGTAATATCAAGGTAAGGATCTAGTAACAAATACCCTTAATTGCTACCATACTGCAATGTGGTATTTTTATTACAACATGCTGCTTGGTTTTTAATTTGTTTTGAAAGAATAGGCGTAATCGAAATCTCATATGCTATTATAGTTGTAGGTAGGTATTAGTTAAAGATTCAAATGTCTATTATTTATATAAAATAAAATTGGTATCATAATACCATAAAAATGTTGTAATGGTAAACGTGTTTTATTTTGCAATGAGCAATATTGCGAAATATCTACCTACAACGTCCGTTAGTGGCGCTGCATCTACCGTCACCAAAATGCGTGCCGTAGTGCTCTTGCTGTTAATAATGCTGTCTCAGTTTTTACAAAAAAGTAGGTTAATCCGTTTACCACAGAGTATTTCAACTAAAATAATATGCCATTTTTCATTTATGGTGTTAAAGTTGGATTTTAAAAAAGTAATTCTATACAAAATAAGTGTGTTTTAAGACAATTTGAAATTTGTCAGGGATTTTGTTCTTAAAGAAATGTTTTTTTTGTGGAATTTTAGTTAAAAAATTCAAAGAAGAAACGGAACAAAATGAGGACGATGTATAGGTGGTAAACTTTGTCAAACTTTTTTCAGCGTACACCTACAGGATGTCTACTTTCACATATACAAATCCATCTTCATTTTAACTTGGAGATAATCGCCTGAACTTTTTTGTTCGAAATGCCTCCAAAAGCCACTTTTCTTGATCTTACTACCATTTTCAACATTAAAATCTAGGGCCGGGTGCGATTTTTTTTATATCCCCGATGTTCACGAAAAACATTTAGCGATTTTTTTTATTTAAAATCTGACAGGGTGCCAAAGATGAGCAAAATAGGAATTTTAAAGGCATCTGACAAATCAAGTATGCCTCAGAACAGTTGAATAGTCAAACAGGACCACTCAAAGTGTTGATGTGCAAATATCCAATACAATGTTATACAGGATATTAATTTGTCTATGGGTTATCTCAAAATGCATAATTTTTTTAACATTTATCTTGTTACAGAGCATCCTGGAATTATGGAAAAACTGCTGAAATAATTACTTTTGTGTTTATTAGCAGATTGAAAATAAGCACCGTTATTTTCAATTTTAGAGAAAACATGTATTAGGAAAAGTTGTTTACAATTAAAATGTAGGTAAGCCCAAAAATGAAGTTTGAAGTTTATATTCCATAAAACACATTTTCAGCATTTTTAATGATTTACCTTGTAGGTATCTATAGAAAATAAATCCACTTTATTTAATGTGCCAGTTCCGTTTATAAACGTGAGTGCCATAAAAATTAGGATTTGTTTATGAACTTTGAAGTAAAACAAGATTTGCACAAAAAAAGTATTTTTTCATTTTTATTTTGCAGGTGTCATTACTACCGTTCAAATAAATTAATTTTTGTGGCACTCACGTTTACAAATGATTAATCCTCTCTGAAACGGAACTGGCATATTAAATAAAGTGGTTTTATTTTATACACGGGCTAAATCATAAAAATGACGAATAGGTGTTGAAACTTCATTTTTGTGGCTTCTTACTTTTTATTCTAAATAATTTTCATAACGCATGTTTTCTCTAGAAATAAAAATAAGGGTGCTTTACTCTTAAGTCTTTTTCATATTTTCGAACCTCCCCCGTATACGAAATAAGATACTAAAATTTTGAAAACTGCGATTTGAGTTTGCAGAAATGCACCAAATTTTATCAAGAATAACATTTTCTGATAAATATAAACTAAAATAACTAATAATAACTAAAATAATTCCATTGATGCTTGTATCTAGGTATATGCGACAACTGTAATAACTGAAATTAAAACTACAATGGCACTTCTATTTTTTAGTAGAGGCCTTTTTGATGTCTTTCCATGTGCAGGATGTATGAGTGTCAAACTAAGGCCGGTTTTTGCGTTTAAACTAGAGTTTCTCCAAAAGTTCTGGCCAAAAACCCCTCAACCCTAATAGCGTTAGATGTTGGATTCGCCGTGATAAGGGCCATTTGGGAAATAAAAAATCTTGTTGCGGTTCAGGTGATCGCTGGAAATCAAAACAATTTTTAAAATTTGCCTCTTGTCGCCCCCCACCAACGTATAAGTACCACAAACCATGTTGATATTAAAAACCCGAAGTGCCCTGGCACTAATGACACACCCTTGCTGTCGCACGAGTTGAACTGGATTCTTCTTGTCCTTCGACGAAATTAAAAGCATACTCATCATCCTCATATCTTCTCAATTTCTTTGTGAGTGTTAATCAGAGTTTTAATGAGCTTTCTGTTTGTGAGACATACTTTACAATCTTATTAAAAAGATATGTATGTCAATTTTTCCAAGAAGATCAATATCGTGTTCTTTTATAGTTATTACTTTTAATGAAAACAACTTTAGTTAATTATAATCAGGGAAAATTGTACGTGTTTTATGACTTACCCCGTATATAAAATAAAACCACTTTATTTAATATGCCAGTTCCGTTTCAGAGAGGATTTATCATTTATAAACGTGAGTGCCATAAAAATTAGGATTTGTTTATGAACTTTGAAATAAAAGAAGGTTGGCACCAAAAAAATTAGTATTTTTTCATTTTTATTTTGCAGAAGCCTTAATTACTGTTCAAACAAATTAATTTTTACGGCACTCACGTTTTTAAATGACAAATCCTCTCTGAAACGGAATTGGCTCTAAAGTGGTTTTACGATACCAAGTAGGTAAATCTTAAAAAAAAGCCGAAAAAGTGTTCTATGGAATAGAAACTTGCAACCTCATTTTTAGGCTTGCGTTTTAATTATAAACAACGTATCATAATACATGTTTTCTCTAAAAATAAAAATAAGGGCGTTTTACTCTTGAGCCTTTTTCATATTTTCGAATGTCGCCGTATACGAAATGAGATATTCAAATTTTGAAAACTGCGTTTTGATTTTTCAGAAATACATACTTAAACTGTTATCAAGAATAAATTTTTCTAAGAAGTGTAAAATAAAAAAAATCTCATATGGTGCGAACTTTCTGCCGGACATTGTATGTTAAAAAGCGGAATATTTAAAAATTGTCAATTTCTGTCTTTCCTTAGAACCGTTTTTGTTGTAAGTATCTATTAGTAGGTAGGTAGGTACATAGAAAAATACAGACGGTATAGTAGCGTCATTAAGCTCTAGAAATCATGCGTTACATAATAATGAAATTATTAGTGGCTGCATCTACTCTGTCACCACAGCGCATGCATGCCGTTGATGTTAGTTAGTGACGCCGTTCTAGTTTTTCTACGTATAAAATAGAGACGCTTCCTACATTCCTACGGTCGGTACCGGTGATTGCTTTTCTAGTTTTATCATAGAAAAGACTCCAACATAAATCCAGACGACGAACCCGATCCTCGCGCTCAAACATCAATCTATTTATTCATGATATATTAACACAAATTATTTCCCTCATACTACTTGTGTCCAACAAGGCAGCTTTATCCTTAAAGAAGCAACCAATCATAGGCTATTGTTCGGGATAAATATGCTCTTCGGAATTATTACCTAAGTGATAACTCCTAAGAGCGTAGGTATGTACCTGTTCACAATACACACACCGACTTGTCAAAATTTATCCGTTTTGTATTGTTCTAAATTAAGCACCTGCAAATAATTATGTTGCAGTATTATCAAGTATTGTATAAATAAATGTACATAACTTTACATTGCTAAACTGTCTATATTATTCAATTTAAATTTATGCAAAATAAACCAACGTTAAAAAGGTGAAAAATTCGCGCCTGCCGCAGACATCCAATCATAATGTTGTTTGTTTCCTCAAACACTCCACTCGAAGTTGTCACTTTTGCGATTAATCAAAATAGTTAACTAGTTCAAAATGAATAGATATAAATACAACTATTATCCAACTTAAATGTCAGGCGCATCCCCAACTAGCCGTAAAAAGATTATTCGGCCTTGCCGGATAGTTGGCAATGCCAAAAGATTGGCCGAATATTCGGCCAATTATTCAGTGTGCTGAATATTTGCTGCACCTCTACGTCATCTACTCTAAACATTCTCCTTTCTTTCCTTGTCATTTTTATATTCATGTGTGTGTGTTTAGTGTTCAATTATCATCATAGAGGCTCTTAAAAAGCGTTTGATAAGAAATACTATAAAAAATATGAGGGGTTAAGCAAATAGTCGGAATAATAGGCCAAAATCGCTAGGCCAAATATTCGGTATTCGGCCAATGCCGCAAGTTCAGTATTTGGTGCACCCCTAATAATAATAATAATATTAACCCGAACCGTCAGGAAATTCATAGGGAATGCAGGAACGTCTAACAACGTAAATGCGTCACCTAAGGCCCGAAAACATGGCAATTGTCTCGTCCGAGCCAGATCCTTATGGTATCCGGGATACCCGGGACCTGAGTGAATGTTCCTAAAGATGCCTTCAAATAGATATGTTAGAACCCTACAAATTTTCTAATAAAAAAAATTCTAGGTAAGAAAATAAGCAAATTAAAGATAGTAATAAATAACTAGGAACACCCTGTACCTGCATTTACAGGTAATTTTATATTTGACATTTAAAAAAATACATCGCCAAAAATTTGAAGGCTCTAATAAAAGATTTATTTTTTGCCAATTATTAATATTTATGAAATTTATGAAAATTAGAAAAATCACGAGTATCTATAAATTAGTCTCGTTATTTTCTAAACATCCCTCGAGCTAAAGCTTTCGAAAATATTAGATACAGATAAAATTTACTGGTGATTTTACATACCAAAATATATCAGTATACAGTAGCATGAATTTAGATCCCCAAATGTGGCCACAAATATACAGACATTATTAGGCTAACATAGCCCTGTTATTACAATCAGGAAACTAACTAGAGGATCGCGCATGTTTCAAGCCTCGCAAACCGATATGAAGTTTAGAATATCCAACCGATAATTACCGATCCTTGATCCCATCAGTATAACCCCATACCGAGAAAGCTCTCCCACGCTATTTTCTCAATAACGGCTATTTTTTCTCCGTGTAGGTGCGTACGTCTGTGTTATTAATATCATAACAATTTCATAACGGCGACCAGACGTCCGCCGCGTAAATACGCTCACTTTTTACAGTTACCGCAAGTACCATACAGTAAATGGTAGCAATGCCGTTGCCTCAAGGACGGCCGACATACCCGCGCGGACTCGCACATTATTATAATGCGTTGTTTACGCGCCATCTCCAGTGGCGTAGTTGGATGTTTATGGGGCCCCGGCCCTATAGGGCCCCCAGCCAGCCCACCCAGCTTTTATATGACGCACTAGCGTGTGGCTAAGGTTTGTCACATTCTAAACACAATCGCAAGGTAAGAAAAACGCATAGAACACAGAATCATAGGGGGCCGTCACAAATAGACACAAATCGTTTTAAACTTGTCAAAACAAAGACATTTGTTATGAATCATTATTGAATTAGTGAATAGCTTGCTCTTAATACATGCGATCATAGGTAAAGTATAGTACATAACTTGAGTTGTAAAGCAATTGCTTACTCATTCATGGAATTACGCACTCCATTCGTGGGTAATATGCAATTTAAAACTCGCTATACTTATAGGTAATATACCTACTATTAATTGTGTTGTGGATTTGTAAATTTAACAAAGTAGTTGTCAACTGAGATACCTGTACAACTAAATTACCTATTATCAACAGCAACACACCATGGAAATGTAGAAATAAAAAAAGTTATAGTGCCTATATACAATTAAGGAGTTTATTTTAGAAACAACATATGGAGTTGATGATGATTTTAAGAAAAAAAAATAAAACAATTTGGGCTTACCTATATATGTTGTTTTTAAAAGAAAGAAAAAATAAAATAAAGGTAATATTATAAATGTAGCCTTTTTCTATTAGTTTTCCTTTATGATCAGATCAATATTCTCCTCGCCCGTTACTTTGGCCAATTTTATTGTACTGGCTTTTGGTGTTTTCTTTAATTTACGCTCAGGCGCCTACTGTGCTCCACTACCACTTGCTACTGCATTCTCCATATTTATATGTATAAAAGCAAAACGGGACAAACTACTTAAAATACAACACGAGATTTAAAACACAACCGCACTGCAATAAGCCAACGACGCTACTAAATTTGACAAGTCTCTGCCTGCCTAGCCTAGTTTCTTTTAAAAACGACACTATTAGATACATGGACATGTGCAGCTTTTAAAAGAAACTTTGAAACTGCCACTTGATATAATCTACAGGGTGTCCTCGATTTTGTAGACAAACTTTTACAACACTTTAACAAGGCTTAATTTTACTAAGCGTTTAAAAATAATTATTTTTATATTTTATTTTTTGTCTCTAGAGCAAAATGAGATATCGACTGAATACTCGGTATGTAGTAATATAGGTCTTCACAGTTCAGCTATAATACGAAGTCTTTTTTGTCGTCCTTTTCTTATCTTTGGGGAGCTGGTTTGAACCTTCAAAGCCCCTTTATCTGTGGGAACTCAACACCCTCGGAAATATCATAAGAGATTAACTGCTCTAGCGTAATTGCGCCACTGGTCATCTCGCAGCGGTTTAGTTATTCTGTGGCTGGGTGCTTGCTTTAGAAAGTGCATTCGCTGCGGCCTGCGGGGGCAGGTCTGATTGTATTTACTCGGAGGCATTACCTATACTTGTTACTTATTAGTATTAGTTTACTCTCTTACACTATGTATTCCTTTTTAGAAAATATTAGTGAGGTTGGTTGTCTTCTTTGTCTAAACTAATTGACAATATTCGACCTTATACTTGCGCATGCATGCGCTTGCTGTCTGTCTCTATCCTTCTACGTATAAATTAAAGACAAATGTATGAATTTTGCTTGCAAGCGCTTTCTTCGCTTGGTCACGGATATCTGTCGAAAGTTATAACTATCCTTTCGGTTACAGGATATCCACTTGATCTTTACGATTCGTGAAATCGGCACTAAAACTAAAAGAGACCAAAAATCGTCATTTAAAGCTCAAAAATGGGCACTAAAGCAAGTCACTATTGTACTTTTTTATAAGTTGGCCTTGGCGAGATTTAACAAACGTCAGACACGCCCCTCGCTGTCAAACGTGGCCACATATTAAAAACTCTGTCAGTAAAGGATCACCAAAATTTTCAATCTCAAAGCGGATTGTTACCTATAACAACGTGGTCTTTCAATGTGAACTGTTAGGTCGGTTTGAATAACGATGTTATTCTCTATGTAGACTACAATCGAGCTTGCTCAAAGAATGACCACAACTTCAACACACACGGAGTGGTTCATTTGCAAGCAAAATATGGAAATAAATTTTATTTTTTCTTCAGAAAGCAAGACATTTAATTTTATATTTCGAATTGAAGGACTGTTTACAGAAAAAACTATTGGGGAACTTGAGAAAGTACACCGCTCGCCTTACGGCTTGGTGATACTTTTCTCATGTCACTTTTATTTGTAATAGAAGCATAGGCAAAGCTACGTAATCTAGACTGTTACAGCCATTGTTGAAATTTTTGCGAGGTATAATAAATATTTTGCATAAAAGTAGGTAACTAATAAGTAAACTAAAATACCTAATATTTCAACTTTGAATGGAATCCTAAGCATTTTAGATAAGACATTAAAATTTATCTGTTGTAATTTGTTTTAATTGAAAAATTAAAGTTTAACAGTTGGTGTACCAGGATTTTTTTGCGGAGGGTTTCAACAATGCCTCTGACTGTATAATATGTCTCCTTTAATTTATGATAAAAGACACTTCAATAAATTACTAATGTCAAGATAATACAATATTCGCACGTGATTACAGAGTGTCATTTAAATGTGCTTATTATTTTTGATTTTTGAATGACAATAAACGGTAATTAGTGGGTGCGTAGGAGTATAATAGTGAGCCCTTAGTTTTGCGGAGACTGCAGTAGCAGACAAAGCACAAAATGTGCAAAGTGCAAATATGCACCAAAACTAAAACACTCTATCACTGTTTACTTCTAACTTTCACATCCAAGTTATATTATAATCGTGGAATGATCTACACACAGTTGCTAGAGCACCACAGTCGGTATATTGTTCCTTCCTACCGCATGCTACCGCCACCACCCGACCATTGCTCTTGTTTTGGGAATATTTATTCAACCGAAGTTAGTTTACATCAACGAAACTCAGGAGGCGCTAAATTTACTTTAACGTAGGACTAAAACAAATCGTGAGTACTTTTTTAACAATATCTTGAAGTAACTTTACTGATATGAATTAGCTGAGGTTGAATAACTCTTCACAAAAACAATCCTCCTACTTTCCGTATAAGTAATCTAGTTATCTGCCAGCGCCCGGTGGTCTGCCAGCCACCAGTCAGTAAACTAAAGAATCATGTCATAATAACCACTATCAGGCTGTTTTGTTGCTTAGAAAAAGCAATAAAAAAACGAAAACCTGCACAATATGGATCGCAGTAGGCGTCGTTACGGGTTGCCAGCAGCAATATTCTCGCATGCGATTTAAAAATACTGGTGCTTCTCGTGCTACTAAAGTCTAGGGAATACTAATTTGTAAACTTTGGTGCTACCTTCCACAACAAAAAAATATTGAAATGTGGCAACATAGCTCTTCAGCAGTGCCAACCTTGAAGGTTTACACTAAAGCAAAAACGTCCAGTTAGTAGTAACTCGGGCACCAAAGTTCATTTGCCTCGCGTTTTAAACTTGGAGAAAAAAATTCTTTCGCATTTTCCGTTTTAGTAGACTTCCCCCACTGTGTGGTTAATTTTTTTTACATCATGACTCAGCAGGTAACAAGAACCGAAATTTATTTGAAGAACCACTTTTAAAAATTGCTAAAGGGCAACATCTTATCCAAGAAATCTCGAGATTATTATTTTTTGCGTTAGAAAGCATGTCTAGGAATTTATGTTTTTAAATCAATGATCTAGTCTGATCATATTAAATAAAAAGGGGTACAGATGCCGATTTGTGCTTTGGATCCAGGATTGGTAAAGATTCAAACCCATGTAAAGGAATGAATGAATTTGCATTGCCATAACCCAAGATCGATCTGTGACAAGTGAGTGTTTCCTTAAAGCTCTCTAGATTCGCATAGCAGATGATGGGTTATTTTACACCCACTTCAAACTCCTATTCGGTTTTTGTCAAAAAACCCACAAGCGGATATCTAATTTCAGACAAAAAGGTTTTATTGTTGAAATAACCAGAAATTCACCGTTTAGAGATGAATAGGTACTAAAAAATCTCGTAAAGCCGAACAACTATCCCTTTTGCAATATAAATTTTTCTTTGATATTAATAGATATAAACCTTTTATTTGACTTCCATACCTATACAGTGATAAGAACTGGATTAATGAACAAAGCCCAACCGAAGGCGAAGATTTTTAAAGATATTTTCTCAATTTGTTCTCATGGGACCACATTTAAATTTTATACTAACGTTTCTTGAAAGAGACGGTCTTTCCAAGAATGCAAAGAAAATCATATCACGCCATTAAGAAAAACAAAAAAATCACCTTTCCATACTTTACTCATCCTGTATACATTTTCAGAATTTAAGTGTAAACGAGGCACCCAACATTCAAAAAGTTTGGGTATCACCCGACCGAACATAATATGTGACAGAGAGTAGTAGTCGCAAATAAGAAAGAAAAAATGCAGCACTTCTGCGGATTTGTTTCTCTTGCTGTTGGATGCACTTGATATTAATAAGTATTTTGGTAAATATTGGGCGGTGTTAAGGCTATCTCATATTATAAGCTTAAAAGAAACAAAAATGTTGCAATTTTGGACAGCTAAGTGGTGCTGCAAAAGAAATCGGCATCCATGGCCAACTTGTCGCGCAATATTAAAAAAACCTCAAATTGAGCAAAATTATTAATAGCCGTGGAATGTTTATTTTAAGAGACAGAGGAAAACTTTTATATTGAAAATTGATGGCACTGAGAAGCTTTGTCCATCCACGTAGTCAGATAGTTTCAGCAAATTACACAGGGTCTTCGGCTCTCTTGAGGCTATGAACCTTTTTTTGTTTATTTCTTATTAAGCGATTTTCTCGCTTATTTTAGGCCGCACAGAAAATACGTAAGAAAACAAAATATGGCAGTTTTGGTCAGCGAGGCGACTTTAAAAAAGGAATGGGCGTCCATGCCCAACTTTTCGCGGTGTACTAAAAAAACTTGAAATCGACAAAAATTTTCATGGTCTCAAAAGAGCCGAAGACCCTGTCTAATTTGGTGAAACTATCTGACTACGTGGATCAATAAAGCTTCTCAGTGCCATCAATTTTCAATATAAAAGTTTTCCTCTGTCTCTTAAAATAAACATTCCACGGCTATTAATAGTTTTGCTCAATTTGAAGTTTTTTAATATTGCGCGACAAGTTGGCCATGGATGCCGATTTCTTTTGCAGCACCACTTAGCTGTCCAAAATTGCAACATTTTTGTTTCTTACGCTTTTTTTGTAGGGCGCAAAATAAGCGAGAAAATCGCGGTGGTACACCTAAAAAAATCATCCTGTATATTTTCAAAAATACAGAATATGTAAATAAATAATTGCGAACAATCGCGTTCAAGCATAGAAAACAGACTGAAAACAGAGAATGCCACAGACCGTCTAACCAGGGGAGAGAGTTATTCCATTGTACAGTGTATTTTCAACCGCAGTTTTTAGTGGAATATCATTGTTTATCCTTAGGTTAGAAGCTAACAAACGCCGCTGAAATGTCGATTTCGAAAAAAATGGAACCTCATCGTTTTTCCACTAGACCCTTCACTTGTATCCTTGCAAAATTTGAATATGATAGCCAAACTGCTTAGGTGGCAGCTCAATAGTAATAATAATTGTTATACCAACCACACAAAAATGTTGGAACATAAAACACTTTGCCGATTTTAACGCCAACAGTTGATTTTATCGAAAAAAATTAACGCTTAGGCTCTTTCAAATTTAGCAGATTACCTAATTATATCATGTAAATTGAGAAAGAAGTTCTTTATGAACAGTGTATCAAAAATTGTTCGCTTTAAAAAAGGAACGGATTGAATTCGACAAAATTTGGACACCCTATTTCAAGAAAACCTAATTGCCTTTTTTTTCTTTATTTTGAATGTAGCTACAATTAATATCCGAAATTTGAAACAGGTAGGCGTTAATTAATTGTATTCTTAATTTCTCACATTCTCTTCCTCGCCTGTTTTGTTTTTAATGCATGCCATGCATGTTGTTTAGTATGGAAAAGTCGTGATAACAGAATATCGAATATCCATAATAAAAAAGCAATGTTCATGTAAAAAATATGACAGACCTAGAAGCAGATTTTTGCTCTTTTCGTTTATCCACACTAAGCGAATTTGAATTATACTGTACATACCTACATTGTTTCTTACTACAAGAATGTACTTTTTTTCAGATCGGTATGGCAAATAATGATTGCTGTTTCTAAAGTTTCACTGTTATATCTATTCTAAAAACCTAATAAAAAGTCCTTCAAGCAACTACCGCTTCACGTGCAAGTTACGGACTTGTCCACCGCTTCAAGTATCACCCTACAGGTAAGTACAAAATTTACAATACATATTTTTTTCATATTTTGTATGTTATTGTAGTAGATATTGTAGACAATCTTCTATTGAGAATGGCGGCAGTGTATAGCAGCACTATATGGTAAATTAAATCATTGCTATTAGCAAGAGATTGTTTGTACCACCTACAATAAACAATGGAGATTTTTTTATGTTCCAATTCGTTCCCATGCATGTAATACGAATGCGAATACCGGAGCATAGCTTGTCGCTATTTGTCCGACCTTCTCAATGCAACCCGCCATTAAATTGGCCAGTGTGGCAATTTCTACTGCTTTCCTCTGCGGTCGCGCCCATAGGAGCGAATGTCGCAACAATCCGCCAACCGTTTACATGGTCGGCTTCCAGACAGAGTCAAACGACTCGCGGTTTTGTAAATCACGTTCATTTTACGAGTAGAATATACGCGCTGCGCTGGCGTTTTCCAATTACCGATCGAGATACTGCACTATTAGTAGCCGAGGGGAGTGCTTATGGCTTGTTTGAAGAATAAAATTGCCTAGCTACCTACTACCTAACATTTAGATGTCGACCTACTAATGCTACTTTTCACTTTTACATCAAAAATGCAATAATTTTTACAGTGGGTCCAATATGTGTAATAATAAGCACTCTTTACACTTGCTCGCATCAACTACTTGCCAAAGGGTAGCATTGCATATTTTTTAGGTAGACTTGTCCGCTGCAGCCGCACTACAATGTAAACAACAGCAAATAGTATCCATTACCAACGATACCATTGTTAATAAGGAAGGTCAAAGAATCTTGTCATTGCTCAGAAGACTCATACCATCGCCTTCTCCAAGTGCGCTATTAACAGTAACGAATGTAACTCAAAACTCAACATAACAGGAAATACTCTATGCCTAACTTCAGTTAGGTACTTCCCTTTTGGCTGCGTGCCTTTTTGGGCAAAATAGCTTCTTCTAAACTTTTAGAATGATCCTATATCTACCGTAGCAAACTCTGCCTGACAAAAAATCTATTTATTTGTTAAGTAAAGAAATATTTGACTCTATGTCAGCTCCTTACACTTTACAAGTACTGTATCCCTGTCGTAATCTACCTGGAGCGATTTTATTATGAAATATGGGATTCTAATTTGTCAAATTATATCACAATTTTTGAAAGAAACAGAGGTCACAATCAGGAGCGGCGGGTTTTAATTTCTCATATGGGTGCCCGGCGCCCGGTCATAACCCATAACCACAATAAATTTTTTATTGACCCCCCCCCCATAGTCATTTTCAGTTTTTCGAAATTAGTGACTTTTCTATTTCAACTTTAATATTTTTATTAACCAGAAGAAAACGTCAAAATAAAATAAAATATATTTTCCAAATAACAAAATAAAAACAATTCTCATAACAAGAACATAAAAACAATTATAACAGCCGAGCCATTAGCGACGTTGCGCGATTGAGCGAAGTGTAGGTGATTAGAGGATGAATTCAAAAGGCAATACAGCGAGATAGCGCCTTTATATTTTATTTTTTATAAGTGTGATATTTTTGTTACTACTTATTTCTATGGGTGCAATGCACCCATAGAAATAATCTCTATGCCCTGTTACCCCTGTTAAGTCGCCGCCCCTGGTCACAATATAATAGCGTTGACTGACGTATTAATAAGACTTCTCACGGCTATACACAACATAGGCGCCAAGCAAAAACTTTGCTGCGATAGAAGAGTTCACTTTGCTCAGTGGCGACGCGTGACAATCACTCTGGGAGGGGTAATAAAGGGTTGGGCTAAGTTATAGCTATATGAAAAAATAAAAAAGATTAAAACAAAAAAAAATCATTTTTAATCAGAACTCTGAACATTTTCAAACACTTAAGACTACAGTCTAGTCTACACACAAGACAATCTGCAACTATTTGTTATTGTTAATATCAAACATTTTTGAAGAACAAAAAAAACAAAACTTATTAAATATTTACAACACAAAGGGAAATCTTCTTTTTTTAATTTTTGAAAATCTATCGATAACTTTTTCGGGATCGATTTTAATATCTCTATTTATATACATAAGCGCCAATCCAACTAATCTTTCTTGGTGAGTAGTTGACCTAAGCCAGATCTTTATATAGTCTATTTAAATAAGAAAAACTACGCTCTGCACTAGCAACGCTTACTGGCAATACCACCAACAAAGACAGAGCTACGTTAGTTGTAGGGTAAATAAGTTTTCTTGAAATCGGCGAAGAAGTGTCCCAAAATCGTCATTAAAAGCTCAGAAATCGGCACTGAAGTAACCCATTATTGTAGGATTTTTTTCAATAAGTAGGCCTTGGAGAGATGTAAACATCAAACGTCAGACGCGGAGCCATCGTCCGTCAAAAGTGACCAAATATTCAAAACCCATTTAACTATTCGTACACATTGCGAAATTGTTACCTATAGCAGCGCAATCTATCGGTATAAATATTTTAGTAGGTTTGAATATCGATAGATTTATTATGGAGGCTGAACAACAAGCAGCAGTTTGGTTTTTTTGTTCGAAGCCGCCGTGTCTTTGTCATACTTGACCTAGGTAGAACTATCGTCAAAGTCAAGCAACACCGCCCGTAGTCGGTTCATGGACGGGTGATCCCTTATTATTAAATATAATATGTACCTCGGCACTGAAGTTCTTTTTATGACTCATGTGGTTTATTTGCCTCGGCCAGAGGCCTCGGCAACTAAATTCCACATGAGTATTAAAAAGTTGAACTTCAGTGCCTTGGTACATAAATAACTATTGCTATGCAAAGTGCTGATGGCTGAATTTGAGACACCTTCGATAGGAGTGCCTTTCCATTTTTCCATCCATAAATAAATTTTTGGGGTAATTATAATTCCTGGGGGGGGGGGTAGTTACCCCCAGTACCCCCCCCCCGACCCGTCGCCCCTGACTTTGCTACCCTACCTTACTTGTCCCAGCAGAACTACTTTATAAAAAACTTATTACTGTCTCTATAAAGTAACTTTTCTGTCACAGGAAAGTCATGTTTTTGCCACGAGAGAGATATGTGTTCTCTATAGAAAACATATTCACAGCTCCAAGAAGGTACTTTATAGTGGCTGTAAAGAGCTTTGCTACCATACGAAACAAACATACTGTGATAGCGGAATACCTATTTCTTTACTTTATTATTGCAAGAAGCTACTTTACTGCGATAAAAAAGTTCTCCAGGTGTAGCCGAAACAATTTACCTAGCATAGCAACAATTTTTTTTGCGGGTGGAGTTCCGACTTCCTGTTATAGAAGCTTTTGTTTCACACCCCAGCATACAGGGTGTTTCAAATTCGATATTCACCATTGGGATCTTATGAACTGGTAAGAGATATCTTAAAATATTTTAATATGTCACGGACATGTTATGTTTTCCAAGATCCAAATGTTATGTTTTCCAAGATCCAAATGTTATAACATAACATAACATTTGGATCTTGGAAAACATAACATGTTGTGACATATTAAAATATTTTAATTTTCTCCATATTTTTCTGCATATTAAGTAGCCTAAATGGGCTAATAGATATCTCTTACCAGTTCCTAAGATCCCAATGGTGAGTATCGAATTTGAATCACCCGGTATGCTGGGGTCTGAAGCAAAAGCTTATAAGTATTGTATTTGAAACACCCTGTAAAGTTACCAAAAAGTCTCACTAACAGGAAAGTAGAACTCTTATTATACCTCACCTGCTAAAAATGTTGATAATATTGAAATTAGTATTTCGAAAAAATTCGAGTTAAATGTTTATAGAGCCCATATATTTATTAAATGTCCTAATTTCAACAAAAATAATATCTTTTTTATATACTTAACCTCTACATACATTTTACAAAAACAGCAGTAGCACGGAAGTAGGTAACTTTCACACTTTGGTGTGTATATACTTTTTGGATCATTAAGAATAGATTTTTATGATAGGTAGGTATTGTTATCATGGGAGCTAAAGGTCGTTAAAAATAAAAGAATATTTATTCAAGAAAATACACTTTATTCTTAATTTAGAAGAACAGCTATATACTCTGACTAGTAATCGTCAGTCTAAAAAAGTTAAAAACAATCAATACTTATATCAAGGTATATCACAAGCCTTTGTGTGGAAATGACAAAAATATTAACAGTTTATGACTTAATACTAATATAATACAGGATGATTTTTTTAGGTCTACCACCGCGATTTTCTCGCTTATTTTGCACCCTACAAAAAAAGCGTAAGAAACAAAAATGTTGCAATTTTGGACAGCTAAGTGGTGCTGCTAAAGAAATCTGCATCCATGGCCAACTTGTCGCGCAATATTTAAAAAACCTCAAATTGGAATGTTTATTTTAAGAGACAGAGGAAAACTTTTATATTGAAAATTGATGGCACTGAGAAGCTTTATCCATCCACCTAGTCAGATAGTTTTAGCAAATTACACAGGGTCTTCGGCTCTCTTGAGACCATGAAAATTTTTGTCGATTTAAAGTTTTTTTTAGTACACCGCGAAAAGTTGGGCATGGAGGCCCATTCCTTTTTTAAAGTCGCCTCGCTGACCAAAATTGCCATATTTTGTTTTCATACGTATTTTCTGTGCGGCCTAAAATAAGCGAGAAAATCGCTTAATAAGAAATAAACAAAAAATTTTCAGAGCCTCAAGAGAGCCGAAGACCCTGTGTAATTTTCTGAAACTATCTGACTACGTGGATGGATAAAGCTTCTCAGTGCCATCAATTTTCAATATAAAAGTTTTCCTCTGGCTCTTAAAATAAACAGTCCACGGCTATTAATAGTTTTGCTCAATTTGAGGTTTTTTTAATATTGCGCGACAAGTTGGCCATGGATGCCGATTTCTTTTACAGCACCACTTAGCTGTCCAAAATTGAAACATTTTTGTTTTTTGCGCTTTTTTTGTAGGGCGCAAAATAAGCGAGAAAATCGCGGTGGTAGACCTAAAAAAATCATCCTGTATTATAAAATATACCTACTATGTAGAAACAACAGATATTAATGTCAAATATTAAGAGGAGGTTGCCGACAGCGAAAGTGACGTTAGATTTCGTATTTTTGTAAGTTGTATAACATAAAATATAATAACATTTTACCTGGCAAAAATTTAGTACAAACATCTCTGTCTTCATTTTAATCATCAGATATTACAAGCAGTGTTTTGTTTTATAGGTTATGAAAACCTTGGGAAAAATAATAATTCCAGTGTATTATTTGCTTTTAAGATCTTATGATTAAAATGAAGACAGAGATGTTTGTACTAAATTTTTGCTAGGTAAAATGTTATTAGATTTTATGTTATACAACTTAAAAAAATACGAAATCTAAGGTCACTTTCGCTGTCCGCAACCCCCTCTTAAATTTAATTTTTTTCTTAAATATTAACAAAGGAACGATAATTCTCGTTATTTTTGTTCAAATTAAAGCATATCTAATCTCAAAGTGACGTTTTGAAAAATTTAGAGAAATAAATATTTATTTATCATTTATAGCTGTTTTGTATTTATTGAATCTATAGTGTCATTCGAAAACTTTCTTTTGACATGTTTTTACCGTTATTTATTAAGAGGGGATTGTCGACAGCGAAAGTGACGTTAGATTTCGTATTTTTTAAGTTGTATAGCATAAAATCTAATAACATTATACCTGGCAAAAATTTAGAACAAACATCTCTGTCTTCATTTTAATCATAAGATCTTAAAAGCATATGCACTGGAATTATTATTTTTCCCAAGGTTTTCATAACCTATAAAACAAAACTTTGCTTGTAACATCATGATTAAAATGAAGACAGAGATGTTTGTACTAAATTTTTGCCAGGTAAAATGTTATTAGATTTTATGCTATACAACTTAAAAAAATACGAAATCTAACGTGACTTTCGCTGCCGGCAACCCCCTCTTAATATAAAGTTAGTACAATGACAAAACTAGTGATATAGAGATAGAAAGTTACATGTTCAGTTTCAGAAATTTCCTAAATAAGTATTATATTTTTGCCAATACCTATTGGCAAAAAAACTAACTATTTTAACAGAACGTTCAAATTTGGCACCCTTATGTAAAATTGAGAATGAAACAACTTTCTCTAGTAAAACGTTTTGAAATTTTAAGAAATAAGACCATTTTCAGCGATTGTTTAATGTCATTTTTGACAGATAGCGAAAGTCATGTGACCGCGATTGAGTAGGCCATTTTTTTTTATCATTTTTAAAGCAAAAGCTAACGCCTAAGCTAAATTTCAAAATAAATTATTAGTAAAAAATTTTTGAAGGACACTGATAACTTATACTAGATGTTATCTACATGCATTTTATTACCACAACGACGGTCCTCGGTCTGCCAATGCTTATCACACCATCCACCCTCAAACGAAGCTCGAATAACGAGTAGGTATAAACAATTATTATTACCTAAACTGCGTGCCCGAATGCAACTGATGCGCTGCGGCACCGGCGAGGACGCGGCGGATGGAACCACGGGCGTCTTGGGGCGCGGCACGCACGCGCACTTCGCTCCCAAGAGCTTGTCTCTATAATAATCTCAACTACCACAGCAATCAACTTTACTACCACAGCAGAAATTATGCTTGCGATAGTAACAAAATATATCTGAATATTTTCCTTTCGTCGCAGTGAAACATATGCCTGTAATAGTAATGTATGTTCGCAGGGCAGCAAAGATTTTTTTTAAAATAACTTTTTTGCTATAACACGAAAGTACTTTTTGGTCGCAGTAACGTACTTAACAGTTACAGTAAAGTATCAGCAGCAAAGTGCGCTCTTCTGGAGCAGATAAGTGGGTATGCTATCCCTTTTAAAAAACTTGCTACCGTTAGACAAAAAAAAGCCAGCAAAGAGTTTTCTCCTGGGGATTTTCTCAGTGTAGTTTCATGTCCTGGAAAGTAGATGGCGCCTATGGTCAACAATGTATGTTGAGTTGTATTTTGTCTCCGGGAAGCGCATGGTGAGCCAGAGAACTGTCAAACATGACAGCTGTGAGCAGTCTTTATTAATACGTCAGTCAACGATAATAGGGAATGAGTAGTTGTCGAGACCATATAATATCATACCAACAGTATAAACTTACTAGTAAACAGGGTCATCACCCAAAAATGCACATCCCACTAACTTTTTTATTCTATAGCCTAAAAAAACTGTAAACACGAAAGTTGCATAGAATTTTACTGGCGAATTCGGCGCATTTGTCAGGAAGACGCTCATCAGGTATCCCATTTTCAAGATATAAATCAAAGTTTTGTTTTTTAAATGGAACACCTTGTATATTTTTAGATTTTCAAAATCCATGCTTCGTTCCGATACCAACGATACCTATATATCTTATGTCCTATGTTTCCTCTAACGGTTTACATAATAACCAGCATTAAATTTCTTGAATATAAAATCAATGATGTCATGGATAACATTGTTTGTGCTGCAGCGATATACAGGGTGAGTCAGAATGTATAGTAAATACTTTAAAGGGGTGTTCGGCAGGTGGTTTTAAGGGGGGTCTTTTATATAAAATTTTTCGATTTGGGCTTTCCTTGCCAAGTTATTCGGGTCTATAGGGTGACCCAAAAGTATTCTTTTTATTTATATCTCAATAACGGCGCTACTTAAAAATTTGAAATTTGGTATGTGTTATCTACTTACTGGAAGACGTCTTAGGGTAGTTTATTCATTTACACACTGCTCTAAAAAAGGGTAAAAACTAACCACCCCTTTATGCTCGAACTTTTTTGTGGGTCATTTTTACGTATAACAAAAACATGATATGTGTAGTCCTTTTATTTAAGAAACTTTTTTCCCTCTAAATTTTTTCTCGAAACACAATATTTTTTCTACAAAAAAATAATTTCATGACAAATACCATTTCCCTGACTGTTCCAGAAAATCAAGTAAAAATTCATAGTAGGCGGGCGTCAAACAATTTAGTTATTTTTATTGAACATTAAAACAACAAAAATATCATGGTAAGTTTAATTTAATATTGACAAGTAAAGGATAGGTTTCTTGGTGACTCTTTCTATATTTTTCTATTTTTAAAAAATTTATTTCATACATTCTGAATTATCAAATTATTGTATTATTGTTTCCATAAATTTTAGTATGTATTTTGTCAATAATCAGTTGTTAATGGTGAGTTGTTAATACTTCTATTTTCTGCCTGTTTACCAAATTGTTTCCTCCACTTTTAGATGCCACCATTTTATAGAAAAAAATATTTAATCGATGCGTTCAAAAGCCTCCTTTTAAGGTTACCTTTTTCCAAAACCACATACTGAGTTAAGACCATGTCTATAAAGGTAAGTCTCCTTTTATACCAGTTCTTTCCTATTTTACTGACTATAGTTTATTTATACAGTGACCGGCAGAATGTACCTACGCAACATATGGTATTTTTTTATGTCGCGCCGATATAAAAAACTAACTATGGGGCTGCATTAAGCATGTCTGTAAAAAACTTAAACGCGGCACCAGAGCAAAACTGCAATGAAAAATATATCTACATAAATAAAAAACCATAGCTTTCTATTAAAAAATAGTTATTCATCGGCCAGAGGCATCGGCAACTAAATTCCACATGAGTCGCATAAAAGGTTGAACGTCAGTGCCTTGGAACATATTATATTTTTTTAAAATTGAAACACCAGGTAAAATAACTAAAGGAAATTGCCTATCCATGAGCCGACCGCGTGCGCCTTTGCTTGACTTGAACGATCGCTCTACCTTGATCAAGCACGATATGCCAAGGCGCGTCTTAGAGAAACTACCAAGCTGGTGCATCACATGCTGCTTACAATCAGACCAAAATACTTATACTGAAAGATTGCATCGTTATAGATAACAATTCCGTAATGAAGCTGAAACATTAAATGATACCTATAACTTTATTGGCCAGTTTTTGAATATCTACCAACGTTTTACGGGCGATTAACGCGTGTGACGTTTGGTTTGGTTACATCTCCCCAAGGCCAACTGATAGAAAAAAAGAGTACTACAATGGCTTACTTTAATGCTGCATTTTGAGCTTTTAATGACTGGTTTGAGGCTTTTTAATGACGATTATAAGATATTTTTATTTTTTTAATTACTTGCAGGTTGTGGTGAAACTTGGACACTATTTTGCGTAACGCAACAAAAAAACTGCTTGTTCAACATGTTCTCTGGGTTTTTGCATGTTCATAATTAACTATCCACGAGTATAAACGCCAGTAGCATATTTAGGGCGAATGGGTTGAATAATTGTTAGAATTGTTAGAACATGGTGGCGTAAAATTTTCTTCACGGGCAAATTAAAAAACTGCAACTAATGACAAAAAAATTAAGTAGAAGGCTATGTATTTGTATTTATATATACTTTTTGATCGCAAACAACTTTCTCTAATCATTGAGTAAAGGAATAAAATTATTCCTTTACTCAATGCTCTAATACGATTTTTCTTTTCGACGCAAAATAAGGGTACTTTACTCTTGTGTAGCGTCTAAATTTTTGACTCCCCCTCGTATACCGAGATATCTGTATGAAGATTTTAGAGCCCTATTCTAAAAAAATACATTCTGGCCGCTGTATAATGTTATGAATTGTTTTACTTTTTCTTGCCTTGTTGGCTTACCAAATTGTTGTACTGTGAAGATGACCCACTAGGTGGGTTGAAACCACGTTGAAACATATTATTTACAGATTTTCCTGTTAATAAACTGTGTTTATGGAGTTAAGACTGTAAGTCATATACTTCGTGTCATATCCTCCCAATCCACTTCAAGATATTTATATAATCCAGTCAAAACTGCCGTGTTCGTAACAAAATTGCGGAAGCATTTTTCTCAACGGATATATATGCTTTATGGGGTGCCGAGTCAGAATTTCAAATTTGCTGCCATGCATCAGGCCGGCTTCACAACAAAAAACGCAAATTTACGCACTTTTTCAGTTCGTCGCTTAAAACTCGAAAACTGTGCCTTTTTCGAAAATGACCATCCTATGCAAAATTAAGGTAGATAAAATATCCTCCAAACCGCACTATTCAACTTTGATTTTCTGAACAATAGCCATTCTCACCCCCTACAACTCGAAAAATATACATGTTGTCAACATATCACGTGAAGGTACATTAAATTTCCTACAAGAAACGTCTCTAACGTTCAAAATTCTCATGAGGGGGGACGGTGCAAAGTGAAAATTACGAAAAATGCCTTCTGCGCCCTAGAGCCAAAACGACCTTCGCACCTGTCTATTTCTCATAATGGGCGCTATACTTTTGATGCATTAAGTACTCTTAAAAGAGGTTGACCAAACTCCCCCAATGTATATCTTCTCAAGCCAAAGCCAGGAAGAGGTAAAGCCCCTCCGGGAAGCACAGTGGAGAAGAGTGTTGCCAACCACATGCTCTTCCTCCACTCAATGAGTGGTTGCGACTCTACGTCCGTGTTATTCAATCAAAGCAGTTAAATTTCTCAACACGGTCTCCAAAAATCCGGATCTAGAATCATATATTACTAAATTCACTGCCCTTCAGCCCATCCAAAGGAAATAACAGCTGCTGGCTAGAAATTCCTGATTGCCCTTTAATGATGATAACCCTCAACCGCAACACTCAACAAGTTGAGATATAAGCAATACGTGACATCAGCGTTCAAGGCCTCAGCAAACAATGCTTTCATACTTCCCACTGAAGCTGCAGCTCAACAACACGCGCTTAGAGTTTTTTCCATCAGGTGCAGCAGTGGATCGGAAACTGCTTAGATCCAGAGCAATGGGGTGGAAGATGACAAAAAATTGATGGGTTCCCATTACCACACTCAAACCCCCGGCTCCCGGGAGGCTTCTTCAGTTTATATCTTGGAAATGCAAGACAGATTGACAAGGCCGGTGTGGGTGTAGACGAGCAAGGCTGTTCTGCACGAATTGTGAAGGGTCGTACTCCAATATCGACGACAATTTGGATATAGAAAAGGAAAACGACCTGGACGAGCCCCTTGCAGTACCTCTGTCTGAAGCAGCTGAGGCGACAGAAGCTATTAATTCATGTAATATTTTGCAGCATTATGCGTCTTTACTAATTAATTTTTTTCTATAATAACGTTTATCGTTCAATTACCTTTTTTTTCAGTTGAAGAACAGCAACAATTCACTGTTCCGCCAGGACCTTCCACAGCCCCTGACCCTTTGTTTGGACCTTCTATTGCCCAGGACCTTGAATCATTGCCTGGGCCACCAACAACCAAACGAAGACGACCAAAATAACTTCGCACATGACATCGGTGTTTCTTCATACTATAGTTCACTATAGGTATTTATAAACATGCTTTGCCATCAGTTCATTCAAAATTACATCTTTAAAGCGTAATATAATCAAAGGTGCAGCGAAAGTACAGATATAGACACGTGGGAGAGGTCGGTTTGGCTGTAGGGCGCAGAAGGCATTTTTCTTAATTTTCGATTTGCACCCTCCCCCCTTATGAAAATATTGAATGTTAGAGAAGTCTCTTGTAGGAAATTTAATATACTTTCACGTGATATCAGGGTTTTCGTTGATAATATGGATTGTTTTCGAGTTGTAGGGATGGTAGTGGGCGTTTTTGGCGTTTTCGTAGAAGGGCCAAAAAATCGCTGTTCGTCAGGGAGCTCTAGCGCCGATACCGCTCATCATAAGATCAAAGTTGAATAGCGCGTTTTGTAGTTGTACTTTAATGTTGATTAGAACGGTCATTTCGAAAAACGCACTGTTTTCGAGTTTTGAGCGAAAAACTGAAAAATTGCGTAAATTTTGAGGTGTTTTGCGTTTTTTGTTTCGGACTCTGAGAAAAAAACTTCCGCAATTTTGCTACGGGAAAACCACCATTTTACTGGGCTAATACGAGTATTAGTAGTATTGCCGACATGTGTAGGTATAAACATTAAATATAACTATAAAATCGTTAATTTGAAGGACAACTCACAAAAGGAAGTTTGATTTTGAATTATTCGTCTTCAAATTTTTTCGAGGATTTCAATCTTATTTCAAGGAATAGAACCTACCTTGAAATTTTTGGATTATATTTTACTGTAGATAAAAGGGGAGGAGGGTTGAGAGTTCAACCAATGAGAAAAAAATTCAAGTATTCGCCTGTGGCGTAATTTCTAAATTTCACTTTTGAAATTTATTTCCCCCATTAACAACGTCTAGCTACGGCCGTGATGACAGGGGAATCTACTAAACCTCTATTATCTTTCGGCATGTTGTTTTATGTATGACTAGACTAGCCCATTTTTGTTTTATCATCTCACACGCATTTGTTTCTTTTGCCGAGAAGAATCGTCACCAGAAGTCACGTTAGCTTATACGGATTATCCTTCTGATAGTCGCAAGGTAAATTCCCAATTAAACAATAGTTTTAAAATCGTGCACCTGTTTTGACCAACTATTGAATATTTTTAGTGTGTTGCACCTTTCGTATATACGATCTATTTAAAATACCTTCATACAAGCTGCTGTAAAGATGCACACACATCTTTAGATTAAATTGTACACACTCCCTTACTTTTCATTTTTTATGACGACACAAACACACACACTTACACTATATGTTCCATTTTAAGTGTAAACACCCCACATAAAGTTTTTATTTTTGACATATTCGTGTAATTCGTGTGCCTCATTGTAATCTTAAACAATTTTCAATTCAAAAATTCTCTAATTGAAAAATTATTTAGATTCTAGAATTTAAACTCTTTTAAAGTTAAGACGGATTGAATTTTTTTGTTTTAAATAAGTTTTAGTTTTTTTTTGTATTATTTTTTTATACAGGGTGAGTAATTAATAATGGCACATAGTGCAACTGCATATATTTTGGGCAGTAGGTGAAAATTTTATTTTTCGAATACTTCTTGTAGTCAACAGGTGTTTTGGGGTACCTACGTTTTGGCAATTTCAACGCAAACGGTTGATTTGATCATTATGAAACAAGAGTAGTTTTTTGTTGCAGAATGAAAAGATGCACTAAAATGATGGACCTGCAGGGCCAAAAAGATAACCTCAAAAAAGTTACGAAACAGCGCAAGTGGCTCTCTCTGTGAGATACGTAGAAATTGACATTTTCAGCTTATTCTCCATCCCCAAAAACATAGCAGTGCCAAATTTCAGTTCAGCAGCTTTATTATGTTGGGAGATGTAGCCAAAATGTAATTTAAAAAAACAAACTTCAACGCACTGTATCTCTTAAACAAACAACATTTATAATATAAGGCATATTAGCCTCAATCGTAATATTTTGGCCGAAAATATATGCGGTTGCACTATGTGCCATTATTGATGACTCACCCTGTATATAAAACTTTATAAATCAACGGTTAGTATATATTATGCCGCGTTCCTTTTGCTATTTTTCTTAAGAATTCTTACTTTATCTCAGTTGGTGGCTACAAATGAGAATGTGAGCTAAAGTGAGATTTTTTACCTGCCCCGTCACCCTTCAAGCACATCCTCGCGAGGACACTCACTATCGAGCACATTGGCTCAGTTTGGTGGTGGGGAAAATGACCCTTTCACAAGATGAGCCTTTGACAGGAAAAAACAAACTGAGTGGCTCGGATAACAACTGAGCTAAAGTTCTCAGTGTACGTAACCATTGTCGGTCGATGATCCTAAAAAAGATGGCGGTGTCAAATTATCGATAGAAAAATCGCTAACAATAATGTTTATGCAATTTTAGGGGTATAAACATGATCGTAGTAGTCTGTTTGATAGACTCGTGGGATGTGAAAGTCTCCCAGAGAGCATCATTCTACCATGATGGAAAAAGAAGCAGTCGAAGATCTCAAAACAAAAATTTTACAAGGGTGTTCACATTTAAGATGGAACACCCATAGGTACACCCAATCATACAGCCACACACACCCGCGCGCGCGCGCTATCAAACATTTGTTCGTTCAAACTTTGTTTTCCATTTTGCGTGGTAATAATAATATAATAATAAAAATATGACTACGTTTATCTCGACGAGTTCAATCCGATTGAGAGGGGTTTGAATTCACTGGAGCGGATTCAAATAGACGGCGTAAACCTTACAGATTGAAATTCAATCAGATTTAAAATTTCAAGTCAAGCCGCTATTTCCAAACAGAGGTTGGCCAGAATGTGCTCCAACCTACTGTGGAATAAGTATAATAATAAGTTAATGTCCCTAGAGAGGATTGAAAACCGTAGGATTCAATACTGATGATGTAAATGTAGAATTATAAAGATTTGACATAACTCAACCGGATCCATTTCAATCCGATCGAGTTGTCACGAGATAAACGTAGTCTATGATTGGTACATTTTAGGAAGAGACTCCGACAATCGATGAAACGACGAACCCCCTGTGACCTACCCAAAAGATCTCTAGAGCTGACAATCTGTTGAGTGGATACCTACGTCAAAGCTATATTTTTTTCTGTGGTGATTGTTTAGCTTTTTAAGTTATGAATTTATTGTACATTTTAGGTATACTAAGTTTTTTTTTGAGGTAGTAGCGTATCCAAAGTAGGTGTTAATAAAAGTTTGTCTTGGTTCACAGATAGGGTGAACCATCAAAAAGGAACACCCCATTATTGTAATAATAATTTTTAATCCGATAAAAATATGCATTGCAATATTTTTTTTCCAAAATTTCCAAATCTGGTTTGAGAAAAACAATTATTGGGCAAAAATGTTGGAGGGGTTAGGTTTGTTTTTATTATAATATCACTTCGTATATTTTACGTTTCTCTCTTTGCAACAATATATATTATTAACTGCAGGGTGTCCGATTTGAAATGATTAGGACACCCATAAAATGGTTATTTTTTTACCTTTTTTTAATTGTAAAAGTTCATTTTATAACAAGTTATTAGATAACTACTACAAAAAAAAAACATGACCTACCTACTTTGCAATTGTTTAGTGAAAATTCGAGAAATCTTATTAGCGATTTTTTCTGTTAGAACAGAGTAGGTACTCACTACTTCATTGTGTTCAACCTCCCAACAAATACAGGAAGTAACCATTTGCAGCACTTACTGCTATTGACGAATCGTAACTATCCAAAGCTTTATGCAAAAATGTAATTCAACTAAATTCAGTTAACCACCTCTACTTGCATACGGTTGATAAACATGCATGCCAAAATAATTAAAATATTTGTAGGTGATGAAACTTGAATAGTACCTATTTTTATGTTCTATAATATTATTTTATAAAAAAAATGTTTGATACCAGAACTTATCTCAATAAATGTAGTACAGGTTCGCTCTGATATTAACTACATATTTTAGAACTTTTAAAACGAAAATCAGAAGATAAGCTAATCTACCTATATAAACGTTTATTAGTTGCACTGTAGGTACCTATATAACAATATAATAATAGTCGGAAGTTGGAGAAATACTATTATATTAACAGCTTCCTATGTAATTACCAAGTGATAAAACAATGATATAATCATCTATTATGTACGCTATATTACCTCTGTAATGACATGTCGTAAAGTGATTTACTTTCCCGATAGTTAAAACTGGAAGATATTTTATTTATCCTCTTAACTTATATATTTTGCATTTATTAACACAGAACTGCGCTTGTTACTGTTTGATATCTACACCACTACTTGAGGGAAAGTAGGTTTCGGCAAAAAATCACATTTTTTAATCTTGAAATCGATATAAAATGGTCGAGTAATGTCGAGTAACACGGTAAAAAAATTGGGCTGACCCTTCTTGTTTTGAAAATAATGCGAAAAAACAAAAAAATATCGTTTTCGTTTTTATTTTTTAAACGAAAACCAAGAGGTTAAACACGAATAAAGCACTTTTTACAAGGAGATAGATATGAAGATAAATTTTTCTTGTCTTATGGGCGCTATATTGTATTTTCGCATTTTTGAATAGAAGAATTGTTTTATGGTTAAAATGGCATGTCACACATTATGCTTTACTTTGTTTTTTGCCGTAATGTCAAATTAATCGGTTTTGCATAAGTACCTTGCAAACATTAGAAGCCTAAAGTCTATCCAAGTTACACAGGCAGTGGATCAAAACATTGGCCACCACGTGACCTATTCTCTTATTGGTCTGGCCGTCATAAAATGTCAAGTGTTTATGCGGCGAGCAGAATGCAGAGCCGGCTCTTCCCTCAGTCGAGTTTCCTGCATATTTTAGATCGGATCGCGAGCAGTATATTCTGTAAATTTATTTTGCTACTTAATTTAAGAAAATTTATAAAGATCCACGAAAGGTAGAAACACAAATTTTAGAACTTCTAAAATAATTAGTTCAGAATTACAAGCCACTTGGAATCTCATATTAGTCCGACCCTAGTAATCGATCGCAAGGGGGTCATGTGACTTTGTTTATATCTACTGCCGCTGTAACTTGGATAGACTATAGTTACCCATTGCTGCGAAGTGTGTTTTGGAATATTGTTTAACGGTTCAGTAAAAATTCAGTTAATGTTAATATTATTGACTAAAAATAAATCATAAACATACCACGAAAGTGCATGTTCTGTGACCTACTCTTTATTTATTCCCATATACCACATGTAACACATTAAAACTAAAAAAGTCAAACTGGAAACACAGGAAATAAAACAGAGGAATAACCATATCCTTACTGTACTCTATGTACTGTATTCAACTGTCAAACGTTATGGGGCTTATGTTTCCAAGGCACTCTATGCATGAACGATTAATTTGACATTACGACATGAAAAACAAAGTAAAGCATAATGTGTGGCATATCATTTAAACCAGAAAAAATCTTCTTTTCAAAATGCAAAAATCTAATACGGCGCCCATAAGAAAAAGAAAAGTTCATTGCCATATCTTTGTCCAGGTAGGCGACAAAAAAAATGCTAGGTTATATTTAGATTCTTTGTAAAAAGTGTGTTAATATTGTTTAACGCAGAAATGTCCCGTTGGTTTTCGTTTAAAAAAATAAAAACCACAATTTTAAGTTTTTCGCATTATTTTCAAAACGGGAAGTGCCAGAAATTTTTTTTGCCATGTTATTCTGCATCAAATTCCACTTGTCCCAATTTAGCTGACCTCGTATCTCTTAAGATAATCAAGATCCCCATGCATGGACTCGATCTACGGTCACCCTGTATATTCCAAGAGCTTCAGTGAAACCTCGGTGAAAACTGTTTTAAAGGTTATTTTAAAAAACAACAGATGTTTGATGAGGACAACTCGAACGACCAGACCTTAATTTCTGGTGTACTTACAATTAATGATTTTAAAATTCTTAAAATTATAAATTATATTCAGTACACACACGTGTCTGCATCAGATATACTTATGTACGTACATCTATAGACGTCGGTGTTAGTCAATTCATGAGAATAGGTATGTTTTGCGGAAGATCTCATATTATACACACTTTTACTTTCTCTTATAGAGATTTAAAAATTTTGTTATGTTAGCATTTACATCATTTTATAAGAGTATCTACCTATAGGTTTCATATAAAACACATTACTAGTTACTAACTGGATATTCGTGACAATAGAAATTAAAGGTATCAGATAGTTAAATCGGTAATAAAGCTTTTTTTACATACTGTATGCATAATCACAGCTTGGAAAGCTATAAATTGCAAATTTCTTAAAATTTGCATAAACTGAGGTCATCACCCAAATTTCGCAAACTCTGTATGTGCGTAAGTAACGTGATTTGTTATATTTACTCCTTATATTGGTCAAATAAAATTAATGATGGGTCGCATAACAGATTTTTGCTTAGATTTGGATCTGATAAGACTACAAAAAGTTGGTTTTTATACAATATTCCATTGTTATAGTATATACCTAGGTAGCCATTCTTCAATGAAATTCTAGTTAATTTCTAATTTTATGTGTTGCGAATCGGTGTTGCAGAAACAAATAAAAAATCTTTATTCTGTAAATGTACAAATCTTTTAATACCTACTAATACCTGGTAAGTATATTAGGTATACCTAGTTGCGGCCAATTTCAAGTTGCAATATCGTGTGGGCGGGTGGGAGGCCATTCGGCAACATCGCTAGCCACCATAACCTCAAAGGCCGATTTTTGGAGTATTGTGACTGAAAATTCCAACCTCCGGCCCGCCAAGATTTGATATGTTACGACTGTTACGTTCTCCTTCTCCTGTATATTTCTCAAATTTCACCTTTAAACAGGTATCAATAACGGTTTAGGGTTTTTATTTAAAGTGGTCGACCTAGTGTCAAATTTTGTAGCACTATTTCTCTTAAAATACGCATTTTGCCAATAAGGTGCCGCAAGATGATTGTTCGGGTTACTTGTTTGGAGAATTTGCGCAGTGTGAGTGTCCCGATAATCTCTGGAAAGAGGATACCTAGATTGTCGCATTCTCGGGAAGAGGGCCCTCCGTATAGACTCGATAATAAGAGGTGAGACATTTTCTATTTTAGAGTTTTTCTGTTTCTTCTGAGTCTTCAGATTGTTCTGTTTCTTCTGATTCATCTGATTCGCCTGGTTCTTCGTTCGGTTACTTCAGATTCTTCTAGATACTTGATGGAACTCCTTCGCGTTGAGATGTTGATGCTACTTAGGTAGGTAGATATGTGGAGTTCCCGATGTAGGGCCTCTCAGCTGCACGACAAAGTTTAGAACTAACACGCCACAGTTACCAAAACGTCTCTCGCAGGAGTTACCCGCAGCTCCTGCCTGGATTTTTAAGCCCTGGCCCAGTCGATGAGATTAGTAGTGAAATTAAAGAACGAAATAAACCATTAACCCCTATTGCCACCAGGTATATATTCCAAATTGTCAAATGGACACTTGAAACAGGTCTTAATTTTGCATGGTCATTGCTTTATTTGTAGGTATCTTTGAATAAAGAATCCCAGGAAGGAGCATGTTTGGGATTACGCGCGACCGGGACAGTTGCTGCATTTGGCGGGATGCCGTTTTTTACAGTGATCCGCAGCGCACCTTTGAATTGTTTCGACAAATTAATCAAGGCAGAAATCCGCACTTTTCGTGACATACGACCATAGAAATTCATCATAATATAGCAATTCTAAGTTTAAATTTCCAATTATGAAGAAGTAGGTACGCCCAAGGTTACGCCTTGGTGCACGACCTCAAAAGGTAATTTAAATTACAAAATTACTTACAGATGGATTACTATCCTCAAAGATTTAGTTTTGGCGGCCAGGGAAGAATTACAAGCAGCACAGCTAAACATAATAATTCGGAAAAGTATCCAAGTACCACATACTGGCACCTATCAAAATATTGTGTCAGAAGTTGGCTCCTACACAGGGCGATTTCCATCTCACGTATTTTATAATGCCCATAGACTCCTTGACCCCATCCTGGGATTCTTTATTCAAAGGTAGCTATACTTCTAATGGACTCTGGAGGATTCTTGTGTTTATTTTTTTTTTTCAATAGAAACTCCAGACTCCTTTAGTCTCGAGATTCATTAGTATTTTTATTCAAACAATATAGCCTAAGGTAACCAGGTTTGTGGTATTGACTTGGGTATAATTGTATAGGTTTCGTATACTCGTACCCTTGGTGTATGATTTGGGTAATTTTGTAAACCTTTCGGCGCCTTAAATAAACACAATAACTTTTTAGTTATTTCTTCGATTTTTGTTTTGAGAAAACCCACTCCATTCTCTGCTTACTCTTTGCCACACCACCACAAGATTGGAGTACTAGGTTCGCTTTTTTATGTGGTATCCCCAGTAGGCCTGATCCACATCCGACACTCAAAGCAACCCTTTTCATAAATCATTCTTTCTCCTCCACCAGATCTAATTCCGTGTCAAATTCATCGTCCACTTCATAAACAGCTTCGTCAATTGGCTGATCAGTTGATGATCTTCAACTAGATCTCCACTAGCGTTACAGCATTTGTTGCAGAATATACTATCGATCAACTGATCGTGAGCCGCAGTGACAAGAGGTTTTGAATAGGTTCCAAACTATTGTTGATGCTCTCACATCCCCAGTCCTCAGGGTTTAACTCATTACCAAGCCATTTTTGGACTTGGCCGCAGCTGTACCTACCTATAAATAAGGTATTTAAGCCTTCCCTTCAAAGCTATTCCAGCCTTAAGAGGGACAACGAATTTGGTTTTCATTTTTTTTTTCAAAAATTGTTGAATATATTCGTTCTAAGGGTAGAAATCCGAAACACCTTTTCAGAACTTTATTGCAAGATAGTTTATTTAAAAATCCTGTAGCCCAATTAATTTAGAAACTTTTTTATTCTTGATATTTTTTCATAATTTCAATAGTTTGTCTGGAAAAAATATAACTACTTTTTTGATCCGTATTTAAATAAGTTACCTTTTGACACTCACAATTACATAAATATATAGTGGGCGGGCGTCATTTTTTTCACTTTCGTATTTTGCTGTTTCCAATCTCCGTAGGGAATCATTCAGGGGCCTACCATTTTCATTTGTTAAATTTACTTAAGTGTCTCTCAATGTAGGAAAAGTAGTCATTACCATGCTCGTAGACAGTAAAATAAGAAAGTTACTAAAATGACACTTGTCTACTATCTTTCTATGTAATCGATACGTTACAACAGTGGTGCATCCCATCTTGGATTTTGGTTTTGGAATTTATCGTTTTAATACTAAATTTTTGAAGAAAAATAAACTTTCGATCGGCTTTCTTTTAAATGTTTCCAAAATATTTACTGGTTTCAGAAAAAAAAAAGTTTGATAAATTAGATGGAAAATATAAACTTTGAGAAACGATAGTTGTATTTAATGTGATTCTTACAAAACTAAATTAGCAAACCCAAATTATGCCACAGTTATCTATCTATAGACATATATAGTTCTCAACCATAAAGCACAACACTCACTCATGAGATGAATGATGGCTATATTTCAGTTTTACTGGCATATGGCTAATTTCACTCTACAGTACATCATGTTTAGTGTTTTAAAGTGATTTACGAGAATAATTGACCACGTGGAAAATAGTAGAAAAGTTATTTAGTATTCTTTAAAAATATTTGACTGACAAACGAAATGAAACAAGTAGGCACCTACCATGGAAATCGAAGCTATTATAACTGTTCCGTGTAATCAGTTTATTAACCTACAACCTACGGTCTATGTTAGGGCAATTAGGTGGCCTTTATCGCGGGAAATGTGCCTGTTACACTCTACGCCATTAATAAGCCGTTCTTTGTTTCGGGTCACATATTTCAAAACAGACGACGTCATTCGCGGCGTTGCCCTATATAAGCGGCATTAAAAAGAAATGTTGCATAATTTTGGCATGTGACGAAGCGAACATGGAAACCAGTCTCTTATAAAGCAACAACCTACAACTGCAAATATGTAGTCCATACCTACTTGCGACGTTTACGCAAAGACCCGAAAGGTTAAAGTTATTCATTGATCCTCATGATACGCCATTTACAATGCGGCAACCAGTTTCTAGATCACATGACGGATAATTGAGAGTGTCACGAGACGCTTCGTCGAGGACAAATTTAAGACATGTTTTCTCCTAAGTGCGGGAAACATACTGCGGGCGCCGCGTGAACGTCAGTTGAAGGATCGCTCAAAGTAAAATGGGTACGCGAGAGGGGGCAAGAGGGGGCCATCGCCCTCCCTCCTTGATTGACGGTGTTTTGTTTTTCTATATTGAATTTATTTATTTTAAGTAAGAATTAAACCAGTCTCGGTTCCTTTTTGTCATAAAACAATTTTTGTCTCATTTTTAAATTCATTTAAAGCCCCTTTTCTAGTTTGAACATAGTTTTATTTACTTTGTTTGATATTTTGTATGTTTCAGTTACTTAATATAAAAACATTTAAAATAATGAAGCTTTTACTTGCGTTCAGTGGCGTACAGAGGGGGCGGGTTTGGGTAATATACAAGACACGAAACTATTTCGTCATTTGAAAATATTCACTGCAGCCATTAGATTCTTCTATGCTGTAAATCCGAAGATTTTGAGATTTCCTATTTTATATATTTTCCTTAAAATTTCTAACAAATTTCGCCTGGAGCGCATTATGTCACTATCAGGACCATTGAAAAGAAACGCGAATCGTGAGAAATGCCATTAATTCAGTGTCAAAGAGTCACTTAACCTCTCCCGGCTGGTAATCCTTTCATAAAGTTTTTCCAGTTCAGCAAAATTTACAAAAAAAATCTGCTAAGTATTTTGTGTAGCTACAAAGGTTGCTAAAGCAGGTTGTAATAATTATTCTGTGGTTGTAGGTTATTATGAACACAATACACAATAAATTCCCGCTGCCTACCACTTTCATAACTTCTTTACTCACTTATTGCAATTTTTGACTTTTTCTTAAGTTTCCTTTCTATGTATATGGGTATGGAGGAGTTTTAAGCCTGACGTTTTAATTAGCCATAAGTAGTGTTGTTCCTTTACTGTAGATAAGAGGTAAAAATACTGTCAGCTTTGAAGACATTTCAAATTCCTTTATTTTTAGGGCAGATAACTTTCAATTTTGTTATTGTAGCTTTTTAAAATATTTTCTCAGCTGAAAGAAAGTAGCAATTTTTAGTTATATTTATTTATACACCCAGTGCATTTTTAAAGTTTTTTTAAAATAATTGACACAACATGCCGGCTAACTAATAAAAAATGTTACACTCTATTCTCGACACTGTCGTGTATACGGGATGTTCCGGAAATAGGTCTAAAATATGAAACTGCCTTCAATCTTTGTTGTATCAAATTTATATTTATTTATTTATATAAAATTTGTCGAAACTTATTGAAAACGGTCAGGTTTCGAGAACCACTACGTTTGGTTACACCAACGATGTACCTATACAATCTAGATACACAGGCCTGGCATAACCGGGGGTACTTAAGCCTAATGTCTCGCGATTTTTGAACCGCTGGACAGAATCACGAGACAAAAAACCTGCTTGTACGGTAAGTGCGAGAGAGTCCAAGCATTGATGGAAGGAATAATAGGCGCATATAATGCGGAGATTTCGAGACAGATTTTTTCTATGTCAGTTACTTTATTAGGTTTTAGGACGACTTAATTGACGAGAAACCACATCAAGTCGTCCTAAAGCAATTGACCCTGACCGGAATCTATTTGTGTTGAGATTCCGGATTCGCTATGATACATGGAGGCAGTGCTCACCAATGACAACTTAGAACCAAATGGTTCATCTACTAGATAGTAGATGGCGCAATTATCAATTTATTCGGATAATTGGCGTTTCTGAATATCTAGGATTTAGGTTGTGTACATCTTTGGTTATACCTATCGGCATAAAACACTTAGTGCAAGATGTTAAAAGTTGAACTATAAAGATAAATTGGCAGAAGCTCCAGTTGCCAGTAACTTCCATAGTCATTGCCAGTGCCAGTTCCTGAAAAACCAAATGTCTGTGGGGCCGAACAAAAAGTAAGAAAAGTGATTTTAACCCTTTAACTGTGAACGGCTCGAGACTCGAGAGTCGCTGCTGTCGCTATGTGTAATGGACTAATGCTCCTACCATTATAGTGTCTAATTTTATCTTTAAACTTCGCATGCATTATGGGCCATATATTAACTAGATACTAAATGCACACGGGTAATGGGCAGCAATATACAGGGTGTTTCATTAAGGGTAAAGAGGTACCATATCTCAGGAATTAATAGTCCTGGAGCTTTGGGAAAAAAATCTTAAGTAATGTGCTCGAGAAAATTCGCTGGAAATTATTTTTAAGTTCGTAGGTCGGCCTTCTTCTTTCAAATAACATGTTAATAGTTATTCTTTTGGCGATAACTCCGAAACTTAATGAAGATATTGATTTGAACCTTGGGTATTTTTGTTGTGAATTTAATCTACTTTTCGATTATAACAGAATAAATATGTCATTGCATTTAAAATTTCAAACAATAAAAGGGAAATTTTTCAAACTGCTTCCTTTAGCGGTAACCACGAAATTTGAAATGGCCTTAATGGAGAATTATTTGATAGAAGAAGGAAAGCTCTCTTCAACAAGCCCAAATTCGACTAATTCGGCCGGAGTTAGCAGCATTTTTTTCAAGTAAAGCGTTGACTGATGTATTTATAAAGACTTCTCACAGCTATAGCTTTATGTCCTGGAAAACAGATGGCTCTGATGGCTAAAAATGTATTCTGCATTGTATTTTATCTCCGGAAAGCGCATGGTGAGCAAAAAATGTGTCAGACGTGACAGCCGTGAGCCGTGAAAAATATATCAATCAACGAGTAAAGGTTTAACCGCCCTTTCACCTCTATTTGAAGAGCTAGAGCAGAAAATCCTTAAGGCGCTACGATACCCCCCATTTTCAAGGGTTTCGTAGTTTACATCTCCTACTTGTATTTCTTAATATTTTCACTTGATTTTTTTTTTGTGGCTTAGATAAAACTATGAAGAATCGTCGTTGTGTATCACGAACTGTGCAGGACTATTGCGACACTGTTAAAAAAAATGCCAAACATACCCAAAATTCGACTATATTCGGTTAAGAATTTCGAGTATTTCCGCCGCTCAAAAATAATTCGAAAGACACAACGACGATTGAGGCATTCGATACCATTATTTTAAGACTACTTTCAAGTCGATACGTTTGTTCGTTTGGCCATGATTTGAAAACTACGAACCCATTGCCCGGCAATAAAATGATCCGTGAATTGGCCATCCGAGCAGGAATTAGACGTACGGAGATAGACGGGCGGGCGGGCGTTCGCTGGAACTCGTGGTTCCCCTACTCCCCCTACTTCGGCCTACCTCACCGGGCTCGGGAACAACGTCAGGGGAACTTTCAATCGATATCAGATGTTTCATTTTTCATTTTATTACTCTCAGTCTCCCTTATTTGTGTTTCGCTTGTTTTGAATGTTGGAATATTACATTATGTATGTCGACTGGCATATAATAATACTCATTATTATTATTCCTCCAGGAGTAATAAATAAATAATTATTATTCACAAAGTACTTTTTGCTTTTGTGTAAAATGGTTTAATCCCTAGGGCAGAAAATGGCTTGGTCGTGCAAATTTAAATTCTAGACCAAATTGTGCCCTTGATTTTTACTTTAAAAATGTGATAGGTACAAGTAATATTTTTGTCAAATAAATGGGTCATGTGAAGCATTTTTTGAAAACGAATAATATCCTATGTAATACGATTATTGTGTCAAATCGCTGCATGATAAAAGCTAATTTATATACTTTCCAGAGGGAACGATAATAATTCTGACATCCAGTCAGTTTTAGAAACTTCTTCGTTAGAAGATTGTTCGAAAGTCATTTAAGTTGAAAATCGGGCAAAATAAAAATAGAGGGTACATTTTATTGTTCCAGTCTGTCGAATTTATGACATTTTAATACATTTTCTAGGATGTTCGATAATTCAGATTTGTCAGAAGGTTCTGAAACTGAACGGCAGTCAGGGCAAGAATACCTATAATGTTTGATAATGATGTCGCAACAGTCACAGTGAAACCAATAGGAGTAATTTGTGGGCTTGTGTGCTTTTATTCCCGTACCTAATATGGTTCCCAGAATTTGAGAGAGGGGTACTAGGGTACTAACACATATTTTGCATTTTGCACACTTATTATTCGGATTTAGGTATAAGTGCAGGTGCATAGGGTTTGAGAAACAAACTTTCTGGGAAAAACATCTCAAAACTATTACTTTATTTGAAAACGGAGACCGGTTTCGCAACTCTATAAATTTACCTACATCCTCATTATATATTTGAAATATATACATTCAGCCACAAGTCAAAGTTGAAACAATTAAAAACATTTACATAATTATAATCTTTTTTCAAGTATCTACTTCAAATTTCCTGGAAGCTCTTGGACTATAAGTGATTATCCTTTATTTATTTACTTTTTTAAATCTTATATTGTAGTCCTTGATGATGTAATTTTATAGATTAACGAAACCGCTTACTGTTTTTAAATAAACAAATCATAGTTGTGATATTATACCTATGGTCTATTATTCACTCTAATCCCTCTAAAGTGAACTCTTACCAAAGTCTAGAAAGTATATCTCTGGACGCTGCTGTTACAGTGTAGAAAGTTTTCAGTTAGATTTATTTATTATTACACAAATATTAATATGGAATACTAGGTATATAAAACATTTTATAGAAGTAGAATTTAAACGCACTTTTTTGGTCGTAACAACACTATTATGCAGAACAATAATTATACAATCAAACATTGATAGATGTTCAACTGACCCTAACGTGGTTCAAGAAGAATTCGGTAATCGAATCGTTAATTTAGATTTTATAATTGAGCAATTACAGAAGTTTTTTATACACGAACTCTTCATAGTACCTATGCACCTTTGCTGATATGAAGAATAATAGTAAAATTGCTTCGACGCCAAAAAGCTATGCAGTGTGTTGCCAACGAAAAGTGAACGCCCTCTATAACTCCCAAAAATATAATTTTTGCAATAAAGCAAACAGGCCACCGCCGTTTTTTAAATATTCGTGCTTCTTCGTCGGCATCGGCGAGACTCGTGGGACCCGTCGGCGGCGGCCGGCACCTGACTTATTATTTCATATTATCTACACAGGAAAAAAAGACTGTTGTGATTTTAGTGAGTTCGTGTATATAGTCACTTTTCTAATCTAATCTATACTTTTGACTTAATTGCAGATGAACCAATAAGTTTAAAATAGTTTAAATTTCCGTTAAGAAGACGTATTGTCACTTCGATACTAAAATTGGCATACTACACAATGAAAGCATAACCTCGGTTTTAAAATGTCTCATGTTTTATTTAAACAATTAAATTTATTTTATTTAAATAATGATAATTCTCACCCTCAGACTACTCCAAACTATCTAAGAGTACCCCAGAAGCAACTGAAAAAACATTATAATTCATTGGATGAACAAAACAACTTAATTGCAACTTTTATAGGTACCTATTCATCAATATAATCAGTAAATCATGTTTTTCAATTTTTATGGTATTCAAGAAATTCTTAGAATTTTCATATTAGAATTCATGTCCAATACAAGTTAGATTGAATCAAGTACTTTTTACTCGACTGAACTAATATCCTATTACAAACACGTTAGTAAAAAAAGCTGTGACCTTGACTGAGTAATTTACCAAAATCAATGATCGCAAATTAATGATCGCAAAGGTTTTGAATCAACCATACATTTTATATCGTTCGTAGTCATAATGAATACTGTGCAAGTGAATGGCTATTAACAAACTGGGGGTTACTAGAACTTGTATCCACTAAAATTAAATGTTATTAATTTATTGATCTCATCTGCAACATTTCTGTTTTGTCAATTATAAGTTGCTACACTAGCAACTTGATTTGCATTTTACACATCATTTGCTTATTATTACAAATCCAGCAAAAATTCAGTGACAGTAGTTGTAATTTCAGTATAATGAACAGTTAAATGTACCCCTATTCAATTCAACACCATGAAACGTTATGTTATGTTGTTCTGACAAAAGAATGTGCTTAGAAAAGAAGTATTATAGAATCAATTCCAGAACATGCTATTTATTGAAATAAAATATTACATTTAAATTATTCATTAGAATTCAATATCAATTGTCATTGAATTGATTATTGTTAGTTGCAAAAAAGCTTTTGCTTGAGTTTGAGGAATAATATCTCATATTGAATTAAACAGGGTTTTTTTACAAAGTGACAGATTTTTCTCAGTGTAGTACCCACGGCCGGCCTGCCCCTCAATCGTAGCACTATGAAGGGGCAGGCTGGAGTGGGGAGTCGTGGGGACTAGAGGAAGGAAAAGGATAGGTATATCTAATCGAGCGACGTTTGTCCTGAATTGAGTCGGGCACTTGAGGCGGATTTCATAAGTATCGTAGCCTCTTAACAAAAATTGTTCAGAATTTGCCGAAGAGTGCAATAAAATTAGATATACTACCTTTATTAGTCACTTTTTTGAGAAAACTCATGTCACGTAGGTAACCACGTTTAGTAGGTAATGTTTCATATTTTTAAAAGCAAAAGGTAGATAGGTAACCCTAAAGTTGAATTTCAAAATTAATTAATGGGATGCGAACTTTTTGGAGGACACTGTATATATAAATGTAAGTACCTACTACTTACTACCTAATATTGGCGATTATTAGGTAGACTGTGATACTTAGTAACTATAGGAATTTAGTAATCACCCCAAAAATTGCAAATCTCAACTTATATGTTTGCTATTTTTGTAGTTTTGTTGCCGAAAATTATTACTTAATTAAGAACCAAAATTATTATCTGATGCAAATTCGCTAAACATTAAATATGTAGATAATATTAAGCGTTCTATAAAGTCAGCGTGTTCGTTGTTTACGTCCATTGTAAAATGTAAATACGGACTTATTAGAATTGGTATTTGGGACATTGCGTTATATATTTGAAAATTGCATTTTTGTTAAGGCATATCATTTTCTTAATAGTTTTATTTTGAAGACGTACTTTGGCAAGTACTTAAGAATACCTAACTAAAATCGATTTGTCCCGTAAGTTGTTGAAAAATTTCCTTTTTTTATTTTTGGTGTGCGCTTGATGGCTATAGGTAAGTAAGTACGCATATTAGGTACCTAACTATTGGCCTAAATATTTGTTTGGGATTGTCACTGCCACTGCACCGATCGATTGAATGAATTAATTGATATTGCAACATGCTAGTTACGTGCAGAAATGTACCTAATAAGATGAAGAATTAGTCATTAGAAATTTTATTTCAAAGTAAACAAGGAATACGTTAACTTAATTACCGACTAAACCTAAACACTAATAAACGATATCAGAAGGCCATTTTTGCTTTTTTGTTATGGTATTTATGATGAAAGAGCAATGTTAAATCCAAGTTTTCGACCTCGGCAGATGACCCGGTCATTGTCAAAAATCAAGAAAATCTCGAATTTTTTTACCTTTTTCAGTTTTTGTCGGTTTTGACCCAGAAGGACTGGTTTTTCATCAAAGAGCGTTGTAATTATTTTTGAAACGGTTATTGTTGGTCCAATAGTTTCGGAGATACAGCTTTTAAAAATTTTGCCAATTTTTGAAGTTACACGAATGTTAGCAACATTTCATCATTTTCAGAAGTATTTATGTTTCTGAAGACAAAAACTGAAAAAAGGTACTTTCAAATTTCAAAATTTTCTTGATTTTTGACAATGATCCGGTCGTCTGCCGAGGTCGAAAACTTGGATTTAACATTGCCGTTCCATCATAAACAACATATCAAAAACGCAAAAATACCTGATTTGATGCATCGCTCAATGTATAATTTGATTGCATAAATAACAATAAACTAGCAAAGGTAACGTAATATTATTATATATTTACTATTACTACTTAGGTCCCTACTATCTAAAATAATCCTAATGACTAATGAATAATGGACTTATTGCTCATGTCGTCAAAAAATGAAAATGTTCACTTGAAAATGAGCAGAGATTTTACCTTTACTCATCATCATTAGGGTGTGTGCGAAAGCAATGTGATATTACCTACATATTTACTTAACATATGAAAATCTACCAGTCAATTAAGTTACACTAAATTTAATAAATATATTTATAAATACGATTTCAAAGGTAGAAAGAGGTAAAATAATATTATATACATATTATATACATATAGGTAATGTATAAGGTCATATCTCATATCTGTATTTACAAATATCCAAGTGGTACGAACTCCTTAGTTAAATAAACAAAACAAAGGTATGCACTCTACCTGTCCAATTTAGGTTTACGGCGGTATAATTATGTAAGTACTATAACTTGAAATATAAACTTCAAAGTGAAATAAAATGCAAAAATGACAATCACGATATGTATCAAATTGCTTAACGGTATTAAATTTAATATGTGAAAGTAAATGTCCCTATAATTACGTAAGGATTCTACCATCAATATTAGAATATTTGGAAAGACCTCTTCATGCTCGAATTACACTTTTTGGCCATCATATTATATAGCCTTAAGTAATTTCTGTCACATGTTTCATAAACTACAAGGAGTTATCTAGGCAGAAATTCATGCATCATCAAGAAAACTGTAGAAGCTCCAGAACCGTCTCGTCTCCTGCAAACTCAGCAATCCGAAATCTTATATATTTATTGTATCACAAAGCGCGTTCAGATTAAGACCGATCTTTGTCAAAAGCTTTTCGAATAAAGTTTTTTTAAAAGCCTACTGCTGTGGCCAATCATTTAATTGGCGCAGTCGGTAGGACGTATCGCGGAAAATCGCAGAAGTTTGCGATTCGGGCAAGCCTTGCAGTCGCCGAAACTCGCGTTTTTCCTTCGGGTTCCGATTAAGCGGTTCGTCCTGCAACATCGTCTCCACCGTTAGACGACTCGGGCCAAGCAGCAACTGGGCTTCAACCAGGAGGGCAAGGACTGAGGTTCCGAAGAAGAAAAGGGCTAGCTACCAACGGTAAGAGCCATTTCCCTTCGTTGAACTATCCTATACTCTCTGCTGGGGCAAAGACTTAATCTCACTAGGTTAAGAATTCAAATTCGAAAAACGATTTTTCACATTTTCAAATTTTGATTTTCTTTTAGGAAAACTTAATTTTAAGTAATTTTAGTAGCAAAAATTTAATTTTTATGAGTAATTCAGAAAGTGAAGAGGAGAACGAAAACGTAGGAAGGTTAGGTATCGATCACGATACAGATCTAGCAATTTTAGTTGATTTGTTTGGGCAAGTAAATCTTTCTACAATGAACAACCAGCAACAAAACCAAAATCAAAATGTTAATTATCAATTACTACGCATGTATATTGAAAATATACCTCAATTTTCTGGTGATGTACATACTCTCGAAATTTTTATTGACAGTTGTAATTATCTTGTACAAACTTATACAAACCGAGCGATTCCTAACGATCCAATAAACAAATTTTTAATTCGTGCAATAATCGGAAAACTCGCTGGTAGGGCACTAACATTAATAGGGACAAGAACAGAACTTCAGACATGGGATGAAATTCGCAATGCTTTACGCTTAACTTTTGGAGATAATAGAAACATCGACTGTCTTGTTCAAGATTTGATAGTTTTACGACCGTTAAAAAATGAATCCCCTGTAAATTTCGGATCTAGGATCCAAGATGCACATAGCTTAATTATTTCCAAATTAAATTCTAGCGACTTAGCACCAAATATGAAACAGTTACAATTGAATAATTATAAACAACTAGCTTTAAAGACGTTTATAAGAGGTCTCACCGGCAGACTACAAGACATTGTGCGTATTAAAGACCCTGATAGTCTCGAAAATGCTATCGCGTTAGTAATTGAAGAACAAAATTTTCTCTATGCTCAAAATCGCCTTTTCTCCTCAATTCAACCTCAAAATAATATCCAAAAAATTCAAAGACCAATTCAGACGCAAAACTATCCCCAAAATATCCCAAAACCTAATTTTTTCAATCCTCAGATGCAATTCCCAAATACCCCAAGGACAAACTTTTTCCAAAACCAACAAATGACAAAAATATTACCACAACATGTCCAACCCCAAAGATTTCCACAAAATAACCAATTTCCCAGAGGTCCTATAAACATGCCCCAACCAAGACAACTACAACAAAAGTATTTTACAAACCAACAAGTTTTCGGGTCAAAACAACCCCAAACCAACGTATTTAAATCAACCGGACGAACAACTAATGACAAACCAACCCCTATGTCAGTAAACGCGACAATACCAAGTTTACGCCAACAAGTACCGCAACGTGTACCGAACTACTTCCAAAGTTCAGGTCCCAGAAACTTTATATCGGAAGAACTATATAATATAGAAGACGACAACCCAATTTACGACCCCCAAAATTTATTTGTCGACGAAGAGAATTCATATTATTATATCCCTGAAGAATATAACCAAAATTCAAATCAAAATCTTTTTGAACATGACTATTCAAACCTCTATAATACGGAATATGAAAGTTATACTAGTTTACCAGAAAATTCAGAACATCTAGAGGAAATAAAAAATGAAAATTCAAATGAAAATTTTCAGGAAACCAATGTCGTAGACAAAAGAAAATGACAATAATTGATCTTAATAACATTCATACTAATATCTTACCCTATATTGAGACTTATAACCCGAAATTTAAATTCTTAATTGATACGGGAGCTTCAAAATCAATAATAAATCCTTGTTTTGCAGAAAAATATTTCCCTAATACAATCTATCATGAAGACTTTCAAATAAAAACGTGTAACGGTACAAATAAATGTAGATTCAAAGCTGACATACCAATAAATGAACTTTTAGGTTTAAACGATCAGATTACTTTCCACTTGTTTCAATTTCATGATTTTTTTGATGGATTACTAGGCTTCGAAGATATAAAAAGACTAAAGTTAATACCCGATTTTGACAAAAATATTCTCTATAACGAAAATATCTGTATTAATATTTTTTATAGACACAATCAACAATCTAACTTATTTTCTATACAAGTCAACCCTCACGAAACATGTAAAGCGAAAATACCTGTTTCTGTAAATTCAGGAGATATCTATTTTCCAAGAAAAGACATTTCAAGAAATTGTTTTATTCCGGAAATTCTAACCACTGCTAAGAATGGTTATGCTATTGTCGAAATTCAAAATCATTCAGACGAAACAAAAGTCTTATCTCTAAATAAACCATTCACTACAGCTAGTTTTCAAGAAATCAATAATGATTACTCTCTTTTTAATATCGAACAAATTTTTAATAACAAAAAAAGCAAATCTAAACAAAAATATGATGTGAAAAATATAATACGATCCGATCATCTTAATTCTGAAGAGAAAGAAAAAATTTTTAAAATCTGTCAAGAATTTTCAGATTTATTTTATAATACAGGAGAAAAACTTTCATTTACGAACAGAGTAAAATACGAAATAAAAACCACCGACGAGGTCCCTGTTCACACAAAGTCTTATAGGTATCCTTATGCCTTAAAAAATGAAGTTCAAAGACAAATAAGAAAAATGTTAGATGACGAAATCATTAGACCTTCTTCAAGTCCATGGTCTTCACCAATCTGGATTGTCCCCAAGAAATCGGATGCCTCCGGACAAAAAAAGTGGCGTATAGTAGTCGATTACAGGAAAATCAATGAAAAAACTATTGATGACCGATATCCAATTCCCAACATTAATGAAATTTTAGACAAGTTAGGCCGATGTACTTATTTTACTACCCTTGATCTAGCTTCCGGCTTTCACCAAATAGAGATGCACCCCCAAAGTATAGAAAAAACAGCTTTTAGTGTAGACAACGGTCATTACGAATATAATAGAATGCCATTTGGCCTAAAAAATGCGCCAGCCACATTTCAGCGTGTTATGGACGACATTCTAAGAGAACTCCAAGGAAAAGTTTGTTTAGTTTACATTGATGACATCATAATATTTTCATCATCATTAGAAGAACATATTTCCAATCTCAAACTAGTTTTCAAAAAATTACGTGAATACAATCTTAAGATACAATTAGATAAGTGTGAATTCCTCCGCAAGGAAGTAGAATTCTTAGGACATATAATAACACCAGGCGGAATCAAACCAAACATAAAAAAATTCAGGCTATTCAAAAGTTTCCAATTCCTAAAACGGCAAAAGAAATAAAATCATTCCTAGGCTTAGTAGGTTATTATCGAAAATTTATAAAAGACTTTGCAAAAATCACAAAACCTTTCACCAAATGTTTAAAAAAGGGAGAAAAGGTCATTCACAATGAATCTTTTATTAATGCTTTCGAGTTGTGCAAAAATATACTCACGAATGACCCAATTTTACAATATCCAGATTTTTCTAAGCCATTTAACTTGACGACAGACGCCTCAAACTACGCTATAGGTGCAGTATTATCACAAGGTACTGTAGGCCAAGATCTTCCAGTGGCATATGCTTCTCGTACACTTAATCCCGCAGAATGCAACTATTCAACTATCGAAAAGGAATTGTTAGCAATTGTCTGGGCCACAAATTACTTTAGACCTTATCTGTTTGGACACAAATTTAAAATCATCACTGACCACAAACCCCTTCAATGGCTATTTTCCCTTAAAGACCCCAGTTCACGTCTCGTTCGTTGGAGACTCAAACTTGAGGAATATCAATACGAAATAGTATATAAAAAAGGAAAATCAAATACCAACGCGGATGCACTCTCTCGAGTAGAAATAAATGCACTAGAAAATTCTTTAGAAAACGAATCAATAATAGCCAATTTAGGTGATTCAGATGACGAAATTATTACCTTTTTAGAAAATTTAGATGAAGGAAACCTTCCGGAAATCTCAAGCGAAGATGTAAATGAAATTTTAGGAATTACCCCTAACGAAAAACCTGTTGAAAAACCAAAAATTAATATTATTTCCGATATACTTATTAAACCGGCATTCAATGTCCAAGAAAACGCTCCGAGAAATAATATAAACGAAACTGTCCATACAGCAGTCGAAGATCCTGTTTTACTAATGCCAATAACAGAAAAATCGGTAAACTCATACAAAAATCAAATAATTGTTTCTTCTAACAACAAGACACAACATAAATATGTAATTCGAAACAAACCATTTAACGAAAATAAACGATTAACGGTATCTTTACCTCTCCAAAATTTCGAAAGTGAAACAATAGCTTTTATAAAAGAATACGTAGAAGATAAAAAGGTTTACTGTGTATATTTTAAAACTCCTAATATAATCCCAGAATTTTGCAACATTATCCAAAAGACATTCCAAAATTCTTCTTTTAAACTAATACAAAGTTCAACCTATTTAGAAGATATTTATACTTTTGACGAACAACAAGAAAAACTAAAATATTATCATGAAGGTAAAGTTTGCCACAGAGGTATCAATGAAATGGAAAATTCCCTAAAACGAAGATATTACTGGCCAAAACAAAAAACTGATATAGAAAAATACGTAAATAATTGTGAAATTTGTCAGTTAGCTAAATACGACAGAAAACCCGCAGAAATAAAATTTAATTTGACGCCCACTAGCACCAAACCTTTTGAAGTCATACATGTTGACACTTTCCAAATAGAAAACAATAAATTTTTAACAATAATAGATTCATTCTCTCGTTATGCACAAGCATACAAAATAAGTGGAGCTTCAGCTATAAACACCATTGATTGTTTCTTACAATTCGCAACACATCATGGTCTACCAAGAACCATTGTATCTGACAACGGATCAGAATTTAATAATACAACCGTAAAAGATTTTGTAAAACTTCACAAAATCAATATTCATTTTATTACTCCTAATAATTCTAATAGCAACAGTTTAGTTGAACGTTTACACTCTACATTAATTGAACACATAAGATGTTTAAGATTAACTGACAAAGACAGTCGAATCGACAAACTCATGCTCTACGCAATTTTGGCATATAATAATACAGTTCATTCAGTAACAAAACAAACTCCATATAACATTGTTAGTGGACATACCGATAGTTTTGATGCTTTCGATACTACTTCTGAAATAATTATAAATGAATATGTTAACGAACATAAAAATAGAACACGTCTACTTTATGACAAAATTCATGAAATCAATCAATCTACAAAGGAAAAAATCATTCAAAAAAGAAACCAAAATCGCGAAGATCCTATAGAATATAATGAAAATGAATACGCTTACGAAAGAGTTCAAAACCGTTCAAAAATAAAACCCCGTTTTAAAAAGGTAATCGTTCAGAAAAACTTAGGTATAAAAGCGAAATTACCACGCAAAATAATTCACAAAAAGAATTTAAAAAGACCAAGAAAACTGACAGAAAAATCTTTATTACAGGACAGACATTCAGACAGACATGAGAAACCACCTGATGATCCTGATATCCCTGATCCTGATATCCCAGGTCCAAGTACAGGAAATTAAAATAACGGATTTGAAAGATTCACCTGGAGTCTTACCTTTTAGATTAGGAAATGCAAAGATCATAACTAGAAAACACACTTTTCTACATTATGTTCAAATTAAAGCCTTAAGTAACGAAATAAAAAATCTTAGATCGGTTCATAATGATTTAAACATTTCTATTTTTAAAGAAACACAATTTGTATTTTCTTCTAGCTTACGAAATAACTATGATAGTCTTAAACCTTTAATCTTAGAAATAGAACGTAAATTTAATAACATAATATTTAAGAAAAATATAAATAAACGCAGTAAACGCGGACTTTTTAATGCTATAGGAACGGTAAATAAATGGTTTACTGGATCGCTTGATGCAAATGACGGTATTAGATACGACAACGCTATAAGAATACTTGAGAAAAATCAACAGAAAATTGTATCAGAAGTAAACACACAAATTTCCTTATTCAAAAAATTAATTGATCACTACGGAACCTCAATTGAAACTATAATTGATAATCAACGAAAAATTTCTGAATATTTAGAACGTTACCATGAATTAATAAAAAGAGAAACTGATATATTCTATAAATATACTGTATATTTAAGTATACTTAATCAAATTTTTATCAATGCTAATGTAATAATTACTTTCCTAGACAACTTGGAAAATGCTATAACCTTTTCACGTTTACATACTATTCACCCTGATATATTGAATATCGACGACTTACAAGAGATATTAACGGACTTAAAAACACATTATTCAGAAAACGAAATTATTAATATTAATTTTTATGATTGGTACTCTGTAATTAAAACAAGTAGTTATATTTTAAAAAATCAAATTGTTTTTGCCCTAGATGTCCCTTTAGTTCATCCAGATAATTTTGATTATTATCATTTATATCCTTTACCTTCTTCCAAAAATACCATAATTATTCCTTCCAAACCCTACATGGCTCTTAGTACTACTAGCTACCAATATATGGAAAATTCCTGCGAAGAAATAAATGGAACTTATATTTGTCTACAAGAACGGTTAGAAGCAACTCCAAAAGAAGATTGCATAGCTGCACTAATTTCTGGCGAAGAACCAAGTTGTAACGTTATGGAAGTTCAAACTCACAATCAAATAATTGAAAGAGTCAACGACGAATTTATAATTGTTGTCCCGAAAGAAGAATCGAAAATTAAATTGTTATGCAAAAACATGGAATATGCCATAATAAAGACACCGCATTTAATTTGGTTACCTACCGGATGCAGCATGGAAATTAATGGAATTTCTTATGGAAATAATAAATCAAACAGTAAAACCCATTCATTGGTATTGCCGGCGATTAAAATTGGCGAAGTTCAAGAAAACATCAATACATTTGGCAAACTCCACATCAGGAACATATCACTGGACGATATCCATGCTCTTCGAAAACATATTAACTCTATTAGTCCTGTGGTCGTCGAAGAAGTTGCAAATACGTACACAACAAATTGGATTTTATGGATAACAATGGTAATGGTTCTCTTAATATTAATTGGATATGGAATTTGGAAATATTGGAAGTTCCGAAAACCTAGAAAAGAAAAGGAAGAAAAAGCTACGGCTACTTCGATCCTCTACACTCCCGAAGAAGCCTCTTAAGGATGGAGGAGTTATCTAGGCAGAAATTCATGCATCATCAAGAAAACTGTAGAAGCTCCAGAACCGTCTCGTCTCCTGCAAACTCAGCAATCCGAAATCTTATATATTTATTGTATCACAAAGCGCGTTCAGATTAAGACCGATCTTTGTCAAAAGCTTTTCGAATAAAGTTTTTTTAAAAGCCTACTGCTGTGGCCAATCATTTAATTAAGGAAGCAATACCATGGGCTGCTATTATAATACAATGAAAGCAATGATCCAGAAAAAGTTTTAAAGATAATACGAAATGCGTTATTTCCAGATGGTTATGCATGCTAAAAACGAACTAAATTCTTAGATACATATTTATAGAGGATATAAATTGCCTTTGGTATATGAAATGGTTACTTGAATAATGTAGCGCAGTTAAAAGAAATTTAAATAAAATAAATATTAAGTAGATTTAAGATGTGGGCAAATTTTCTAAGCAACTGCTTTGAACATTACACATAGACATTCTACTTAATGTAGGTATATTTCGGTAAGGATATTTTAACGGGAAATATACAGGGTGGTTAACTTCTAAGGGATCAAACTATAACTGTATCTTTTTAAGGCCTTACAAAAAAGTTACAAGGTATTAAAGTTTTAAAAAATACGTGGACTTTATTGAATATTTACCAGACTAATTGAGATGTTTAAGTAAAATCTGGTACACGTTATAAGGGCGTGGGTTAACATAAAACCTGTTAATATCAAACACCTTCAACGACCAGTGGCGTAGAAGTGGGCAATAGTAGGTACTATTATTGTTTTTAGCAAAAAAATTAATCACCCTGTATAGTAATAAAATGTATTAATTTTTTATGTATATTTTAATAGTAAACAAAAATGCCCTCTTGACAATTTTTCGTATGTGTCATGGTTTCATGGCAAATTTGATTTTTTTGTATTATTTCAGGGTATTTCTGAAAAAAATAACTAAAAAATTCACTGGATAGGTAAGATTCACAGTAGAAAAATGTGTTTCTTACTTTAAATAAAGTAACTTTTTCCATTAAACTTACTTTTTTAAGGCTATACTTTTGAAGATACAGGGCCTAAAACATTTAGGGAAGATAAAATTAATGTATCTCTTTGTATATCGAAAAGTAAAACCTAGGTAAGTTTCTTGAAAAAAAGTTACTTTATTTAAAGTAAGGGGACATTTTTTCTACTTTGAGTCTCACTATAGAGCAAATTTTGTAGTTAATTTTTCAGAAACTCCTTGAAATAGTCCACAAAAATCAAATTTGCCATGAAAATTGCCAAGAGGATATTTTCGTTTACAATTAATATCTGCATAAAAAAATCAATACATTTTATTACTATATAGGGTGATTCTTTTTTTCTAAAAATAATAATGGTACTGATTACCCACTTCTACGCTACTGATTGTCCAAGGTGTTTGATGTTAACAGGTTTTTTGCTAACCCAAGTCAGTTTGGTCCCTTAAAAGTGAACCACCCTGTATAGGTAGGTATAGGTATTCAATCTCGACAACAAAAACCCAATGAAGAATCCATGAGTGAGTGTATAGAATTAGAAAGTCGAGATATGTGTTGCAGTCTAATTAACAAAGTCAGTCATTTTATAAAAAGACTAAGTTTCTTTTTAAATTAATTTGCAGAGTTTGCAGACTTTAAAAGGATTTTATTAAAGAGTTCTCAGTTTTTCATTTCGACCACATAGAATACAGAATACTAAGAAAAATTACGATTATACCTCAAATTTCATAGTTAAAATCGGAATTCATGATACTTTTAAGAAATTGAATACCTACCATGATTATTCATAATTTCCGCCTTACACAGTTATTTTTCCCTACAGTATGGTTTGGTTTAAGTAAAAATTTTCTTATTTGATTGCGATTTGAAAACTGGCATATATTTTAGTAAACCTACCGGCCCCGCCATAATGGTTTTTGCTAGGTATTTAGTAGGACCACAGATAACGTAGGACGATAGGCAGAACGGACACAACAAATAGGATTTTATTTTATTTGGAGCCTAATTAAAAACTGACTGTGGGGCTAAGGCATGTCCAAAATAGGTCCCAAAAAACTTAAGCATGCCTAATAATAATGTACCCATAGTCGTTTTTTAATTTTTGCACAAAATAAAATTAAATTGCATTTGTTGCGTCTGTTCTTCCGGTCACTGAATTATAATAATTGTTGTAGCCATAAGATTACCGTAGCATTTTTGAAAGCAACAATCTTCCATCATTTAAATGCAACACGAGTGTTGTTAAACCGTAAAACTTTTACATTGTACTGATTTTTCACGTTTGGCCTATTTGGTATGGTTGCTTTGACACTGTTATTTTGTGTTCCGCTGTTTCCGAAACGAACGCCGTCAATTATTGCAAGGCAAATTCGGCGTTCTTGCTAAAAATCTACGGCATCTAGAAAGGTTGATCCAGCACCTACATACTTTCACTTAATGACATCTGTTTTATAAAGCATCACTTAATCATCATTTAATCGTTTAAGGAACAACATTCCTTCTGATCTGCAATGTTTCGGTAAGTAAAAAATACGAACATCCGGAGAGTGTGTGAATCATATTCATTTTTATGGTATATATGCATGTACCTACCTACTGCTGCGAAGACTCTGCGATTATTTCTTACGATTTTAGTAATTTGGTTTAAATTTCTTCTTTGGTGGGTTTCTAAATATCTACATGGATTTCTCATTTTGCCATCGACTGCCAATGGACACCTTGTATTTATTATGCGCTTAACAGCGTCTAATTATTAATGTTCTTATAATTTTTTATTTTGCTACTGCGAGTGAATGAATTTTTAAATAGCCCCATATGACGTCCGGGGGCCGAGCATTATTGAATTACTTATCGTTATTTTTTTATAGTTTCCGATTTTTTTGTCTACTTAAAAGGTATAGGTATCTTTATTTCTATGCAAAGGGATGTAGAGAATTTTGGAAAAATCAATCGTCTTTGGGAAAAGTACCTTATAAGAATATTAAATATACAGGGTAGGTATATCTTTTATAAGTACAGACATTTTAACCACGTAATTGGGGACCCCGTCATGTTGTAAAACACAAAAAATACTCTATGTTTAGCAAATGGGGCAAATCAACCTTGGCTTCTGCGTAATGTAACGCTCTGGGTCTGCAGCACGGAAAAACGCAGGCTCGCGAGCCGGTCTCCTCTCTCCCTAAGCGATGTGGGAGAAAAAGTTAGATTAGAAGAGGGAGCTCTGCGACGTTGTCACTTCAGAATGGAATAAAAATTCTTTTTGTTTTTGTGATCTCGCTTAATATCCCAAGAACTGGTTATTCTTTCTTCACATTCAATTAATTTAACAAACATTACTTTTTATTATTTTACCGATATTTTAAGTACCTAGGCAGCGGAAGTTTAAATAATGCTAGTAAAAATAACTTGTACTCAGACTTAAATATCAGTTAGAAAATCAACCATTTTTTTAGATTTTTTGTCATAACGATAACTTATACCTATAAATAAACAAGCGTTTCCGTTATTAACCGTTATAAACCAAATTGTTTGGTTACAAACACTTGAGCTATTTGTATTTGGGGTTTATGTTTTGAGGAATTTATCTACTGATCCTTAACAGAGGCCTTTTTGGTTTTGATTTTTGAACGGATTTTATGCAACTTTACTCCACTCAACCTGTTTTTCTATTTGAATTTTAACAATATCCTACAATGCTTGGAAGCTTTGTTAACTTTACTTTTATTAGTTTTTAAATTGGCCAAGAGTATCTTTCGATTAGAAAAAAAGTTCAATTCGAAAAAATGAATGTTTTATACATAGGTCCTGACTGCTCCGCCCCGGGCCCCTTAAGAGACATTTTAAAAATGATACCTTCGTAGTAAACAACCTCACTCAGAATGAAACTGACGAAACTTAACTTAAATAGCAAAATGAAAAATGTTTTAAGAGGATAATAAATTATTATTATTGAGCCACCTTAAAGAGGCCCAATCTCAGCATGATGCCCTTGGAGCGAATAACATATGGACCGAAAGTTTTAGGAATTATTTTTAATGCTTTATGTAAAAAAGTTCAAATAAATAAACATTCTCATTTATTTGCCTCGGCCAGAGGCCTAGGCAACTAAATTCCACATGAGTCATAGAAAGTTCAACTTCAGTGCCTTGGTACATAAATAACTATTATTCATTGCTATAATAAGTAATGCAAGGACAGGGATAATAAATTAGAGTAAAATAGAGTATATTTAACACAAAAAATGCAAACACATTAATTCTTAAGGCAATGCGAGGATAGGTACTTAACGTTTTCTCATTCCTTTTCTCATTCACATTCTCAAAGGATTTTTTTCTTATATAAACACATTTTTTTTCGCAAGGAAAGGAACAATATGGGGTGATTAATTCCCCCCCCCCCAAGTTTGTCGGCGTACGCCTATGATTTTCGTGCATAATTAATTAAAATCAGTATCAATTTTGCCCAATTTTTTTATTCTTATAAAAATTTTTATTTTTAGGGTTTGGTTTACGAGATATTGCTACTTATTTGGCTATTTATACCCATTTTTGTTAATTCTAGAAGTTAGCCCCTTAAAAAATCGTCTTTACACAATTTCGTAATTTTTCTGACCTGAAATGATAAATTAATAGATTTTAGAGAGTTTTGAAAATATTTTCCCCCAGATTCTTATGACGACGTAGTCAAATTAGGTTAGGCCAATTACAAGGTAGGGGAATTCGATATTTCGAAAAAACGCAAACAAAATTTTTAGAAAAAAATAAAAATAAACAAGAAATCCAGTAAATAATAGAATATCCAAATAACATGCAATATCTTGCAAGACAAATCTTGAATAAAAATTTTATAAGAGTAAAAAAAATACAGAATATTATGGACAGTGGATCTAAAAAATGATTCATTGCCATAAGCAGAAAAAAGTTGGAGGGTCAAAGTGTGCAACCCTCCCTTTAATCCGTTTGTTCTTTAGATTTTTGACTAAAATTATACCTATATTAGGGTAGAGGGTTCAACAAAAATATCACGTCTTCCAAAAATGATCCTTTTTCAAATTACTTGTGGTCAGATTTCGTAGTCGCGATAGTCACCTGGTCTATTTTTCGGGAGACATTGCCGGCAACCTGCGCCGGCAGCCATTATTTATTTTATAAAGAATCACCATGTAGGCCTGTATATAGAATTAACGGGACTCCCTAATAGATATATTATCTCTAACGTTTGTCGAAAAAATGACAGTTCATGACAGTTACTATAAATAAACAATTTTTTTATTTACTAGTGATACTGATTTTGCAGATTCCATTAAACCCATAGTTTAAAATTCGTAATTGCGGTTACTTCATTTTAATTAGAGCAATAAATCAAATTAATATGGATTAGAGTGGCTTCCTGACAATAACCTAACGGCCTTGTCACACCCTTTTTAAGATACGTTCGAAACACAATAACCAGCGGTTATGTTTTACGTAAAATATGTGGTTTGCTCTCTTATTTTTTTACAGAGTATCCAAGGACTCGGCCTGATCCTGTTACGGATCTGTAATTAACATCTTAACATTTAGATTGATTGCACCTACATAACCGTCTATATTCTAGCCAATTTCTATCATGAAAAGTTTAGACCTTAAATTTTTTGATCTCATTCTGTATAGATATTTCACGACTCATACATTATGTATGAATTTCAAACAGTGGCCTCATGGATTTCTACAAAAATGAAATAAGAGAAAGTGGAACTATAGGTCTGTAAACTTGAACTTATAATATTATAATGTGCGACAACACTATTTGCTTCAAAAATTTAATTAAGTATTTGGCATCTTATAAATACCTATTGCCGTTTTAACTATAGACAAAGATATTGGGTGTTAGACTTTGTTTGGTTTGAAAATAATTATTTTGAAAATAATTACTTTGAAAATAATTATTTTGAAAATAATTATTTTCTATTAAACTATCATGTGCAAATAAAATTTAACCTAGAAAAAAAACCTAATGGATAAAATCCCTATTAAAATACCATCTTTGGTCCATTTTAAGTGGTTCGCTCAAAATATCTCGGCTAACTTTTGTCAGAAAAAGTCGGCCGGGTTGATCTATACAGTGTGTCCACGGATAGAGTTCACGTAGGGTGTAAATGACAAAAAAATTTCGAGCCCTGCTTGGTTTTAAACTAATTTGTGACATAATTTTACTTTCGAAAAATCACGTATGCCTTGGGAATTTTGAAAAAAATAATTTTCCACATCAGTAAAGTGCCCTTTCTGTAGGTTTTACGACAAAATGTTATTAAGGAAACTTGTTCAGAATGAAGAACTGAGTAGGTTTGCGAAATTTCGAAAGTCTAGGCCTACTTTGATTTTTTGGTATTTTTTTCCACTTTTCTTCAGAAAAGTGCACTTTAGGTAGCTTTCACATTAAAATGTTATTAAGAAAACTTGTTCACAATGAAAAACTGGATAGGTGTGAAAGAATTTCAAAAGCCTAGGACTACTTTGATTTTTTTCTGTAAAAAATTTAAAACGCATAAAAATTAAAGTAGACCTAGCCTTTTGAAATTCTTTCACGCCTATCCAGTTTTTCATTGTGAGCAAGTTTTCTTAATAACATTTTAATGTGAAAGCTACCCAAAGTGCACTTTTCTGAAGAAAGAAAGGCCACTTTACTTTTACTGATTAGGAAAATTAGTTTTTTCAAAATTCCCAAGGCATACGTGATTTTTTGAAAGTAAACTTATGGCACAAATTAGTTTAAAACCAAGCAGGGCTGATCCCCAGAAGCTCAAATTTTAACTCGAAATTTTTTTGTCATTTACACCCTACGTGAACTCTATCCGTGGACACACTGTATATAATAGATATTAACGGCGGCCTTCTTTTGAAAATTTTGGCGAATTTTTTTAAACTAGTTTACTTTTTTATTTTTTTAGATACCTACGTACACAAAAAATTTAATGCATGGAAACAAAAAATTTTCAAAAATCCCTTTATTATTGCTGGCAATAAGCTCAAGAGTTTGAAATTTTACATTAGAGTATTAAACAAAAATTTTAATATTTGCATTGTTTTCATAATTACAGCTGTACTACAGGGTGTTTCAGAAAAGAAGGCCAACCCATTAACCCTATAGTCTGTCCAAATTACAGAGGCAGTAGATATAAACCAAATCACATGACCGACTTGTGTTTACTGATTTACTGCCTCTGTAACTTGGATATAGTATAGATTCTTGACGTAAAAATATGGCTATTTAACCACACTTTCCTATATTATGTAAAAATGCCGCCCTTAAATGATACTCTTGAATTTCGAAAACTGGTTTTTAGTTATATTTTTGTCAATTTTGGAGATATCAAGTTGATATTGGGTACAAGATATTACTATATTTATGTCCCATTCGATCATTTCGTTCTCTTTGTTATAAATCGAAAACAAATGAAGAAAAATGTTTCTATAAGCAAGAGTTACAGTAGCCTTCTTAGGAAACATACAGGGTGCTAAATATCAGGTTTAGAACTCACTTCGTATTAACAACGATTTTGGGTACCATGTTTTTATAGCATTTTTTTCTAGTCTTGGGTTCTGTTATTACCTTTCATAATCGTTTTTCCTATTTCAATTTGCTTTAGAATTACCCCAATGACGTTATGCATCTGGCAATAAGGCATCTTATTCGAAAGAACAGTGTTTACTTAGAAAATAATGTTTTTAAGGCAAATATTCAACATACAAAAACGATAAAAAAAGTTTCACAGACTACATCGAGGTATACTCCAGAAGAAGTTAACTTTTTGATTACTAAAAGTATTGGGGCCGCGGTGACGACGTTCGTAGCGATGCGAACTCTTTAGACTTCATATTTTTTTGCCTTCGATCGACTTTGGTTCGATTCGAGGACGGGGCAGAGCATGTGCAACATGTCTTTGGAATTTCTCCTTAATTGTGTATAGTTTACTAATTGCCCTTAAAAGATACTCTTGAATTTCAAAAACTGGTTTTTAGTTATTTATGTTTTTGTCAATTTTAGAGATATCAAGTTGATATTGGGTACAAGATATTACTACGTTTTTCTAGAATTTTCTGTAGTAATTAAGGGAATGCCAGCCTATATATCTATAGTTCTATCGGTAAAAAGTCGGTCCTAGCTACAAATGGCAACGAAGCGTAAATTATAGTAATAGCCACCCCTCCCCCGCATAAACACGTGGTTGCTTCTGGGCTGGGGTACTCTTGTTGGAAGTATTGTGAAGGTGAGGAGAAAAAATATTATTGGGGAAGGAGATACTAATAGCCGCGTAAGCGAGAAACCTATCTAAAATCGGGTAATATGGAATACCATCTTTTATTTCTGTAGAAAATACACATTTATAAACAAAATAATTTATTAATTTTTGATTACGCTCATGTCTATTGCTTATACAGTGACCGGCAGAAAGTTGGACACAAATGGAAAACTTTTTTATTATTAATTTCTCAGAAAATTTTATTCTTGATAAAAGTTGGTGCATCATTTCAAACTCAAAACGCACATATCAAAATTTAAATATCTCCTTCCGGACACGAGGTAGATTAAAAAATGTCAAAATAACTCAAGAGTAAAGTACCCTTATTTTTTAAAATACGCTAAAAAGTTACTTATAAAAGTTGTTTGGAATCAAAGGTGGATGTCAGATTTAAAGTCACAGCCACCTAGTAAAAAAAAAGAAATTAACTTTTTTTTGTATTTTTTTCGACTACCCTGTGTATTACAAAAAAAGCAAAATACTGCAAGTGCAACTTATCATCGGATAACACATGAATTTGCTACTAAACTTTAATTTTGTTCGATTAGCAGCTAGAAATTTAAATCAATCGAAATCAGAGTTTAAAAATATTAAATTTTTGTGTCCAACTTTCTGCCGGTCCCTGTATATTGTAATAAGTAGTTTTGATCAGTAATGTCGTGAAATAAGTAAAATAGGTAACTTAAGAAAATCACACATTTTTCAAGTAAATCAAAAGCGGGGGGGGGGGGGGGTAATATTATGGAATAGTGGTGTCGGATCTAAAAAAATCAAAAATATTTCCAAAACTACTGCACACTTATTTTGATATGGGCCAGTATTAGAGAAAGTTTAGTTTTCTAAAAATATATTCGATAATCTAATGCAAAAATCACAAAAAATATTATTTGGGTTAAATGGAATATAGGCTTGGCGATAATCCATACGAGTCTTACCCTCCCGATGCACCTTAGGAAAAAAAAAACAGTTGTCTACAATTAATGTAAAGCATATTGTTGCTGCTTTAACAATAGTTATATCAGCGCATATCACTTGCCACTTACTTTGTTGTAAAAAGTTATTCAGATCCGACACTATTCGAAAACTTTGATAACCTCAAAAACCAAATAACTGATGCCGCGCAGTATAGAAGCGCACAGTTCCAAAGTATTTGATATGAGTGGAACAACAGTGCACTAAGAAATGTAAGTTTGGATACGCATCGTTAGATGGAGCGATGGTTGCTATAATTTGGGTGTATTTATTGGCATAGCAGGTAAAGGATAATTAGTTGAAATAAATATACTCCAGCCGGGATTCAAATCCGGGGGTCCTACTGTGGCCGTCGGCACTTGACCAACTAAGCTACCGGAGCATGCGGGTTCCATCGGCTAGGCCGTAGTTTGCTCGACATTGTATTAGGCTAGAATTTCCACGTTCGATACTTGCATCAAGTCGCTAATATGTCGAATTTTGTGGGTAGAAGAACAAATAGGAAGTTCGTGTAACCAACAATAAGGTTACTCTCCACCCTCTAACCCCTTCTATACAGTGTTTCTTAATAACATGCTAATATTTAAGGGAGTGATTCATTTTGAGAAGAAACTTCATGTGAACATATTATTTTGTTCTAGGTAAAAGTCTTAACTTTTGAACTACAGGGTGCTAAAATTTTAAGAAAAAAAATCTTTTTTATAGTAATAATAATTCTCTCCCTCACAATACTCCAAACTAGGAGTACTCCAGAAGAAGCCACGCATGCTTGTGCGGGGGAGGGGGTCAATTACTATTATTTTGTCTTCGTTGCCATTTGCGGCTATAGCCGACTTTTTTCCCGATATAACTAGGATAGCATTCGCTCAAGTACTACGGAAAACCCTAGAAAACCGTAGTAATCCCAGTGAGTGTAGGACAATTAGTAAATCACACGGATAAAGCCTTTTTAGGAGCAATACCGTGAACCCACATTTGTCCGGCGCTCTTGGCCATAGCGGTGTTTTTTTAAAGACATGTGCATGCGTCTTCCTCGATATCTGTTCGAACCAAGGTCGATCGAAGGCAGAAAAACATGCAGTCTAAAAGTCAGCGCCGGTACGAGCGACGCTACCGCCGTTTTGGTATTACCTTAGATATTTTTGTGAAATTTGGTACAAGCCTTCTATGCATCAAGATGCATTATCTGACGTACAAACAACTTTATTACTTTTACCAGTGGCGTCTGTGCAGGTTTCTAATTGAATAACTGAAAGAAAAATATATTACGCCACTACTTCTTCTTAAAGTAAAAATTATTTTTGAAATACCCATTCCTTTCTGAGCAAATGAGGTCTCTTGATATTTTTTGTTTGACGTACGGTTTTCGCATAAAAAATAAAACTCATTCATTCGCATGGCGCTAGACCACTTACGAGAACAATAACTTTGAACAATTTATTCAAGAAAATATTTTTTAAACGGTAAACTCATGAAATTGAAGTAATGTACGTACATTTTGGAATGGTAACGGAAAACTACCCTAAACCCACAACGAACCAACTAAATCGGATGTTGTTGTTTTAGCACCCTGTAGTTCAAAAGTTAAGACTTTTTAGGACATATGCGTTCATATAAAGTTTTTTCTAATAATGGACCCAAAAATCACCCCCTTAAATTTTAGCATGTTATTAATGTTATTAAAAAACACCCTGTAGAAGGGGTTAGAGGGTGGTCTTCTACAAGTACCTACTATATAGTACTTGTAGAAGACGCCGAGGTCTCCTACATCTCACCGCTTCTTGAATAAATAGCTGGTAGCTGATGGAACCCGTATGCTTCGGTGGCTTAGTGCCTATACGGCCACAGTAGGAGTCTCGGGTTCAAATCCCGAGTGGAGTGCATTTTTTTCAACTGATTATCCGATACCTGCTACCATTGATTAAGGTTAGAGGGTGGTCTTCTACAAGTACCTACTATATAGTACTTGTAGAAGACGCCGAGGTCTCCTACATCTCACCGCTTCTTGAATAAATAGCTGGTAGCTGATGGAACCCGTATGCTTCGGTGGCTTAGTGCCTATACGGCCACAGTAGGAGTCTCGGGTTCAAATCCCGAGTGGAGTGCATTTTTTTCAACTGATTATCCGATACCTGCTACCATTGATTAAGGTTAGAGGGTGGTCTTCTACAAGTACCTACTATATAGTACTTGTAGAAGACGCCGAGGTCTCCTACATCTCACCGCTTCTTGAATAAATAGCTGGTAGCTGATGGAACCCGTATGCTTCGGTGGCTTAGTGCCTATACGGCCACAGTAGGAGTCTCGGGTTCAAATCCCGAGTGGAGTGCATTTTTTTCAACTGATTATCCGATACCTGCTACCATTGATTAAGGTTAGAGGGTGGTCTTCTACAAGTACCTACTATATAGTACTTGTAGAAGACGCCGAGGTCTCCTACATCTCACCGCTTCTTGAATAAATAGCTGGTAGCTGATGGAACCCGTATGCTTCGGTGGCTTAGTGCCTATACGGCCACAGTAGGAGTCTCGGGTTCAAATCCCGAGTGGAGTGCATTTTTTTCAACTGATTATCCGATACCTGCTACCATTGATTAAGGTTAGAGGGTGGTCTTCTACAAGTACCTACTATATAGTACTTGTAGAAGACGCCGAGGTCTCCTACATCTCACCGCTTCTTGAATAAATAGCTGGTAGCTGATGGAACCCGTATGCTTCGGTGGCTTAGTGCCTATACGGCCACAGTAGGAGTCTCGGGTTCAAATCCCGAGTGGAGTGCATTTTTTTCAACTGATTATCCGATACCTGCTACCATTGATTAAGGTTAGAGGGTGGTCTTCTACAAGTACCTACTATATAGTACTTGTAGAAGACGCCGAGGTCTCCTACATCTCACCGCTTCTTGAATAAATAGCTGGTAGCTGATGGAACCCGTATGCTTCGGTGGCTTAGTGCCTATACGGCCACAGTAGGAGTCTCGGGTTCAAATCCCGAGTGGAGTGCATTTTTTTCAACTGATTATCCGATACCTGCTACCATTGATTAAGGTTAGAGGGTGGTCTTCTACAAGTACCTACTATATAGTACTTGTAGAAGACGCCGAGGTCTCCTACATCTCACCGCTTCTTGAATAAATAGCTGGTAGCTGATGGAACCCGTATGCTTCGGTGGCTTAGTGCCTATACGGCCACAGTAGGAGTCTCGGGTTCAAATCCCGAGTGGAGTGCATTTTTTTCAACTGATTATCCGATACCTGCTACCATTGATTAAGGTTAGAGGGTGGTCTTCTACAAGTACCTACTATATAGTACTTGTAGAAGACGCCGAGGTCTCCTACATCTCACCGCTTCTTGAATAAATAGCTGGTAGCTGATGGAACCCGTATGCTTCGGTGGCTTAGTGCCTATACGGCCACAGTAGGAGTCTCGGGTTCAAATCCCGAGTGGAGTGCATTTTTTTCAACTGATTATCCGATACCTGCTACCATTGATTAAGGTTAGAGGGTGGTCTTCTACAAGTACCTACTATATAGTACTTGTAGAAGACGCCGAGGTCTCCTACATCTCACCGCTTCTTGAATAAATAGCTGGTAGCTGATGGAACCCGTATGCTTCGGTGGCTTAGTGCCTATACGGCCACAGTAGGAGTCTCGGGTTCAAATCCCGAGTGGAGTGCATTTTTTTCAACTGATTATCCGATACCTGCTACCATTGATTAAGGTTAGAGGGTGGTCTTCTACAAGTACCTACTATATAGTACTTGTAGAAGACGCCGAGGTCTCCTACATCTCACCGCTTCTTGAATAAATAGCTGGTAGCTGATGGAACCCGTATGCTTCGGTGGCTTAGTGCCTATACGGCCACAGTAGGAGTCTCGGGTTCAAATCCCGAGTGGAGTGCATTTTTTTCAACTGATTATCCGATACCTGCTACCATTGATTAAGGTTAGAGGGTGGTCTTCTACAAGTACCTACTATATAGTACTTGTAGAAGACGCCGAGGTCTCCTACATCTCACCGCTTCTTGAATAAATAGCTGGTAGCTGATGGAACCCGTATGCTTCGGTGGCTTAGTGCCTATACGGCCACAGTAGGAGTCTCGGGTTCAAATCCCGAGTGGAGTGCATTTTTTTCAACTGATTATCCGATACCTGCTACCATTGATTAAGGTTAGAGGGTGGTCTTCTACAAGTACCTACTATATAGTACTTGTAGAAGACGCCGAGGTCTCCTACATCTCACCGCTTCTTGAATAAATAGCTGGTAGCTGATGGAACCCGTATGCTTCGGTGGCTTAGTGCCTATACGGCCACAGTAGGAGTCTCGGGTTCAAATCCCGAGTGGAGTGCATTTTTTTCAACTGATTATCCGATACCTGCTACCATTGATTAAGGTTAGAGGGTGGTCTTCTACAAGTACCTACTATATAGTACTTGTAGAAGACGCCGAGGTCTCCTACATCTCACCGCTTCTTGAATAAATAGCTGGTAGCTGATGGAACCCGTATGCTTCGGTGGCTTAGTGCCTATACGGCCACAGTAGGAGTCTCGGGTTCAAATCCCGAGTGGAGTGCATTTTTTTCAACTGATTATCCGATACCTGCTACCATTGATTAAGGTTAGAGGGTGGTCTTCTACAAGTACCTACTATATAGTACTTGTAGAAGACGCCGAGGTCTCCTACATCTCACCGCTTCTTGAATAAATAGCTGGTAGCTGATGGAACCCGTATGCTTCGGTGGCTTAGTGCCTATACGGCCACAGTAGGAGTCTCGGGTTCAAATCCCGAGTGGAGTGCATTTTTTTCAACTGATTATCCGATACCTGCTACCATTGATTAAGGTTAGAGGGTGGTCTTCTACAAGTACCTACTATATAGTACTTGTAGAAGACGCCGAGGTCTCCTACATCTCACCGCTTCTTGAATAAATAGCTGGTAGCTGATGGAACCCGTATGCTTCGGTGGCTTAGTGCCTATACGGCCACAGTAGGAGTCTCGGGTTCAAATCCCGAGTGGAGTGCATTTTTTTCAACTGATTATCCGATACCTGCTACCATTGATTAAGGTTAGGAATTCCTTATTCAATGCTGCTAGGTCATTAAATTTAAAACTTCCCTCTTGATTTATATCTACAAGTTACAGGTAAATCCATCCTTATACCTATAATTAATTTTTAAATCACCTTTGCTTCAGGGTGGCATTTTCACACATGATTATTACCATCCTAAGTGTGTTTTTGATATTTGCATTTTGAGAACCGAGTTATTGAAACTTAAAGAATTTTCATAATTTCTAGATAAATTTAAAACTTTTGCAAGTGAATTTCGTCACCTCCTAGAACAAGAAAGGTGATAATTAGGTAGGTACTACTGCTTCGACTTTATAACAATGCAACTATACTATTATAGGGTTATGAAAAAAAATGATGAGTAAATCGATCATTTTCGATGTATAAAATTCATCCTAATGTTTCCTATTGTTTTTAAATTCTTCGTGATGAAAGTGAGCGAAATACCTAAAGGTTGTGAAATGCTATTTCAGACACGCTACATTCCTGTAAGAAAAATGGGGGCTTGAAATCGTTAGCAAGCGTGTCCCATGGCTACACTATACGAATTATCTGTTTCACGGCCGATCCCTGTCAATAGCTACTTACCTACCTAAGTTTGAATCTAAAACTTTCTACATTTTCATTCCATTTAAAAAAAAAACGTTCACAATTTTGCTCGTCACTTCATCTAGTCCAAAGAGCGGGCCGCATGATTTCAACTCTCATAATCATAAGATTATAGAATAAGATGTTATGTAAAATGTAGAGAGTATATTCGTTGGGTGAAGATAAACCTTCAGTCAACGGTATATTTCTTTACTTGAAGCGAGTAGGTTGCCTCAGATAATATAGGCCCGATCATTTTTATTTAAAGAAGTTGGTTAATTTTTAATTTTTTAATAGGTACAACCCGTCCCACGAATATATTTACTACTTTTTCGCAAAAGTCTCTTGATAAATTCGAAAAGTGCCGTTCTAAAAATCGAAGGAGGTGGTAAATTTCTTAATTGGGTCTTGTAGTTTCCTCCAGTAACGAAAGAAACCTCGGACCGACTCCCGATTTGCAAGTTTCGAGAAACGGGACGGCTGTAGATTTAGCGAAATTGTCAGGAAATCCTGAGGAACCGCTTTTAGAAATTGCGTGTTTTTTCTCATTTTTTGATTTTTTGGGTTCACCCGAAGCATCTGCACCTCACCTGAAGACTGGAGGGCAGCTTTAAAAATTCCGACTCCAGAGCCCCGAGCCGAAATAACTTAGTTGTAGCTCGGCGAAAAAGGGCAATTTCTGACAGTTTTCGGACTTTGGCTTTTAGGTGACGGGAAATGCCGACCAATCACGTAAAAAGATGCGATCCGAAAACGGAAAATAATTTATACCTGAAAAAGTTTCGTTAAATATGTTACCCGTTCTCCGGCCATCTCGCCGTACCGTCAGATCTCCCGGAAGACGCGTTTGAAATTTTTTTTTCCTGGGCATCAAATGGTATATATTTATGGCAATGGCTGTATAGCGGGACTCAAGATCTGTCAAGTAAGAAGGTTGCCTCTTGTTGAGAGAGAGCGTTCTGGATGACGTCATGGGAATGCTGGCAATAATCGTCGGCAATAATCGTCTGACAACAGCATTCCTGTGACGTCAGTGTACGCTCTCTTTCTTTACGTTAGTGGGTAACCTTCTTACTTTACGGGTCTTGAGCGGGATTTCGCACACAACTCGCGTCCCCGAGGTCCAGACTTGCCCCCGTCTTTCGCGATGTATTTAACAGCGGAGAATTTTCGGGGCCCCGAAAATACGCCTATGGGATTTCCAAAGGACTAAGGGACCCTTTTTTATTGTTGCTCCATGGGCCTTCTTTCCTATTTTGTTCTATAATCATATGAGAGTAGATTTGCCTAAAAATTAACCACAATTTCTTTAAATAACAATAATCGGGCCCATCTTAATTGAGGCAACCTACTCGCCTCAAGTAAAGAAATATACTGTCTACATTTGACATAACATCTTATTCTTTGATCTTATGAGAGTTGAAATCATGCGGCCGGCTCTCATAATAATCGTGTCTATAATCGCATTATGTCAATAATCTATCTATAAAGTTTAAACATAAAATTTTGACACATTCGCACATTGAAGAGAGTCTATACGAAAAATACATCGGACATTATGTTACTTGTGCGTTATAGTATCTATACATCTGCAGGTGTCTCAGAATGGGTGATATAAAAGAAAAATAATACTTTATTGAAATTTGACCATATTTGGAGCCATGTTGATTACTCCTGCCGTTATGTTTGGGGCCGCGGTGGTATCGCTCGTACCGGCGCTGACTTTTTAGACTGCATGTTTTTCTGCCTTCGATCGACCTTGGTTCGAGGCAGGCACATGCATATGTCTTTAAAGAAAAACACCGCTATGGCCAAGAGCACTGGACAAATGTGGGTTCACGGTATTGCTCCTAAATAGCTTTACCCGTGTGATTCACTAATTGTCCTACACTTAGTGGGATTACTACGGTTTTCTAGGGTTTTCCGTAGTACTTGAGCGAATGCTATCCTAGTTCTATCGGGAAAAAAGTCGGCCCTAGCCGCAAATGGCAACGAATACAAAATAATAGTAATTGCCCCCCTCCCCCGCACAAGCATGTGGTTGCTTCTGGGGTACTCCTAGTTTGGAGTATTGCGAGGGTGAGAATTATTATTATTATTATTATTATTATTATAATCTCTAGTTAGCCGATGTGTGACAGTCATAAGGATACTAGAGGAAATCCGGGTTACAAGCAACAGATGGCGCTGAAAATTAAAGTGGCCCAGTCTCTGCCTACTAATTTTCTTCTATTAACACATAGCTGGACAACTTTATTTTTTGCAAAATCTCTCCCCAGTATCTACTGAATTTCTGTCATGTTCTTATGACAGTGTCAGACATTGGCCAACTAGAGTATCCGCATAAACAAGGCCATATATACTGCTACTTTAACTACTAATAATTTTCAGTTTTAAAAAAGCAGTAGCGATTTATTTATTTCCTGTGACGTATTTCTTAATTATTCTGTCATATACTTCGATTAAATTTAGTAAAGTCGCTATTGTACACAATGTTTCTTTACGACCTCTTGGACGTAAAATTCGAACACTAAAAACTAACAACTATTTTGCGCTCTAGTTGCATTCACAACTAATAATAATTACTATTATTATGCTGAATATCTCCATTACATAATAAATATTATCTACGATGAATAATCAGAACAGGATTTGGGAATATTTTGCATGGAATCCAGTACCACTTTTCATTTTAAATTGCTTTTAAATTGCTTTATATTAATGATTTTAAAAGGAACTTGTGTAAATCAGAATTCAATGGGAATTGTTCATTGCAGGGAATTTTTGTCGAATTTTTCTTATTATTGAGCAAATAATGAACTATTACATTCGCAAGCACATATCTTGTATGACCCGGCGAGAAAGTTATTGTCGGTTGCCAAAATTTCTTTTTGCCTAACGGGACTACTCGCCAATTAGGATGTATACAATTCACCGTTCAAAGAAGATGCTCAATCGCATTTACTGGGAGCCGTGACGTAATTTAACACTTTCATTTATTTTATTTGCACGTCTTGGTTTAGAGTGTCACTGAGTATGGTATAGATATACTAACAGTAACGGTGTTTATCTTTCGCAATTAGAGCACGAGATTAATTATTTATAAGTTCTGATTCTCAGAGATGAAAGGGATTCATTCAGCTGCGATTATCTGTATAATATGCCGGTCTTACTTTTAAAAACAGAATAGACTGGGTGCCATAAGTGTAACTTTTGGATTCGATTTGATTTTGATATATTGTTGTACCGCCTCAGAATGAAAAAAAATACGGGTCTGTTTTTCAGAAATAATTTAGATTTGTGTCGAGACGCTCAACGTTGCATGCCAATTTTCGTTGTTTTCATTAAAAACTATTTTTTTTTGTTTGACCGCACCTAATCTTACCTTGGAGCATTGAGTTTGAGACTCCCTATACGTTGATGGAACAATTATTAATTCATTGCTATACAAGGTGGTCCAAACTTCGCCCCTTGGGCTTATTACGAGAAAAAAATAAAAGTTTGTAAATAGCGAAAAGATATTCTGCTTTATGGATATCAAATGAGCCACCAAAAATCCATGTTATTTTTTATTTTTGTTGTTATGACATCAACAAGTCACACGGATTTATAAAAACAAACTAGTAAGAAAATTTACCTACGGGTTGGTAAATAACCTTTCAGCGTCTATACGGATCAGAGTTTTTAGTGTATAAAAAATATCAATATACCTACTTATCCATGATTTGGCATCGCCATAAAATGACAACCAGCCTGCAAATTATAAAATTGTTTTTGAAGTTTGAAAACTAAATAAGCTTTTTATGGATAACCAAATTAAGGAATTTAAATGAATTATTAACTGTCAACAAAATTACTCAAAGGCTAAGTACCCTAGTAGTTAATATTTGAAATTTTGTGAAGATCTTTGACCTATTGCCGAAAATCAAAAAATTAAATTACCTTGTCCGTAACATAGCGTCTTTCTATCACCCGCGTCTTTCCTATGGCACAATAGTATCTCACCGCGCCAGCCACACGAAGAAAAACCAACCACCACTCCGCTTACGTGTATTTACCGGTGCGCGGGCCGAAGAACCAACCGAGCGGTGCCAAGGTGTTCGCCGTCGCGGCTTTCTGAAACTACTTGCGGCCGCCGAAGAAGCCATCCTTCAGAGGGAGAAGATGGAACAGCCCCACCAGAGTGGCTGGTGGTGGTCCGAGGTTCGCCACCACGAGAAAGAAAGGAAGGACGACGATGTGTGACGAAATCGACCTGGTTGTTTCGATGCGGGTTTTTGTCAGTTCGGGGGGCACCCCATCATCCATTTTAGTTCAGTCAAACGGTAGTTTAAAGAGGAAAGTTTTGGTGTAATTGTTTTTAGTTGTTTATTCTAGTTTTTTGGGGTGCTGAGGTTGTCCAACAAAAATTTTTGCGGCAAATATGAGAAATCATCAATAAAACCACTAAAATTAGTGTTTTTAGTGGTTTTCACCTTATAACTAGCAATGCAAGCTACTTACGCAAAAAGAGATTCGGTAATAAAATAAGGAGAAGAAAATTATCTACAATTTAACTCTCTTAACATTTTTTTGTAAGTCGTATGGTTTCCACGCAAAAGAGTATTGAAAAAACACCATTAATTTATAATTTTTATTTCATGTAGGTAAGTTATTGTATAGGCTTATAAAAGACGTGCATTTCTGTACAGTTTATGTGTATTTATGTATACGAGCTCTCTTAGATACGGCTTCCATGTAGTGATGTGAGTTGCGAATATTTCAATTCGAACTTTACAATATATTAAGAATATTTTCGAAATATGCGGTTCTGGAAAAACGAATATTCGTTTATTTTATATTTCCCGGAAATTTTGTGAGAAAGTTCGCAATTTTTAGCCAGAAAATTCATATCGAATAAACAGGGTGTCCAATAACTTATCCGCCAGAGGGCAACAGGTGGTACTAAACGTAAAAGTATACCGTGTGAGCCAAAAATGCCTTAGTAAAATGTCGCTCGTTTAAAAGATACAGTTGAATATGAAACTTGATTTTCGAAAAATTGCAATAATTTCGAAGATGAGAAATCCGAATTAATTTATTATTAATTAGGAAAAATTCAACAAGCGATCGATAATATTATAAAAATGCTGAAAATATTTTCAATACCTGTTGAAGTAAATTTCAAATACATTTTTTATTTTGAATAAATTGCGTTGTATTTTCGAAATTTGGATTTTTTCGGTGTTTCTACATTCCAAGACGAATATCTCGCAAACGGCTTGCGATATCGATATTGACCAAGAGTATGTTTTTTACATCGTTAAAACATTCCTAGCTTCACAGGGTAAAATATTATGCAGAATTTAATTCATCACGAAGTTCGCACAAGCGCTCTCTAGGAATTACGCGTAGGTTCAACTAGTACCGAATTCGGATTTCTCACTTTCGAAAACCCAAGTGTGTTAATTTTGAATAAGATACCTTCAACGGTTTTAGAATTATTGAAATTTGTGGAAAAACCAGTTTTATTTTCAACACCCTGTATCTTTTAAAAGAGCAAGATTTTACCGAGGCATTTTGGGCTCGCAAGGTATATTTTGACGTCTAGTACCACCTGTTGCCCTCTGGTGCATAAGTTATGGGACACCCTGTATATTCGCCCCTATTCGTTTTGTGGGTTGTATAGCGTAACACAGCGCCTAATGCTAGTATTTCTTTAGAGGGCAGTGAAGGCACTTCCTGATGTTATGTTTATTGGAATGTTTCTGTCATCAAAAACTACTTATTTCCCTATTTCTATCATTTCAACGCTCTTTTGCGTGGAAATCATACGACGTACAAAAAATATTAAGACAGTTAAATTGTAGATAATTTTCTCCTGTTTATTTTACTACAGGGCCACTTTTTGTGTAAATAGCTTGCTTTGCAAGTTATAAGCTGCAAATCACTAAAAAACTATATTTTTAGTGTTTCTTTAATGATTTCTCATATTTGCCGCGAAAATTTTTGTTGGACAACTTCAGATTCGTATTCAGCACCTCAAAGAACATGAAATAAACCACTAAAAACAATTACACCAGAACTTTCCACTTCGCACCCTCCTTGTATACCATTTGACTGAACTATTTCTCAACTCGTGATGCCCGGTACCTATGTGGTGGATAAATTATACCCGTGGCCGCATCTCGTATATTATGGGGTTAAGGTGATGTCATTGAATGCCCGGCTTGACATTATTTTGGCAAGTCTACGAAACATATCCCGATTTGCGCTTTTGAGATTTCTTGTTACCTGCCAATAGCACAGGGGGTATTGCGAAGTTATTTATCCTGAGCCTGAACGCTTATAATAATAGTTAAGGATTTGATTTGTCTGATCCATAAAAATATACGCTTGAAGTTTAAAACTAGGTATAGAAAATTAATTCACTGTCTCATGTTTTAATTAGTTACTACAATGCAAACTCTCCCAAAAATAAGATTAAACTTTACCTGCCAATAGCACAGGGGGTATAGCGAAGTTATTTATCCTGAGCCTGAACGCTTATAATAATAGTTAAGGATTTGATTTGTCTGATCCATAAAAATATACGCTTGAAGTTTAAAACTATTATAGCAGTCATAAGCATCAGCCCTAACATTTTACATATTATAAGTATGGTATAGCGCATCATTCACCATGATATGATGAAATAAATTGAAAAATTTTAGTATCCATTGATAAATTATTAAATTTGTTTTATCCCTGGTGGGTTGCCTTCAATACGTCCCGGTACTCACGATCTTAAACCACGGATATCTACTATACAGGATGTCCCATTAATAACGGTACATAGAGCAACTGCATATGTTTTATGCCAAAATATTACGATGAGGCTTCACAACTACCGGTCAACTCTCAATGGTGAATATACACTACGTTGAATTTTTTTAAATTTAATTATAGCTATATTTTCCAAAATAATCAAGCTGCCGAACTGAAATGTGACACTGCTCTATTTTTGGGGGTGGTGAACAAGCTGAAGATGTCAATTTTTACGCATCTCACAGTAGACGCCACTTGCACTGTTTTTAGATCGTGCATACTAGGCCTGAGACAAAATATCGATAAAATCGAAAGTATCGATACTATCGATTTTATCGATACTCGATATTCAATTTCGATAAGATATTATCGATATTTTCGATCTTTTCGATTTTATCGATCTTATCGATTTTATCGATCTTTTCGATTTTATCGATCTTTTCGATTTTATCGATCTTTTCGATTTTATCGATATTTTCGATTTTAACGATCTTTTCGATTTTATCGATTTTTTCGATTTTATCGATCTTTTCGATTTTATCGATCTTTTCAATTTTATCGATATTTTTGATTTTATCAATCTTTCCAATAATATCTATCTTTGAAATTGTTTGCAAAAATAAAGGAAAATGCTGCACCCAATGCGTCCAGACCGCGTCCGCAGCAAGCCGATCGGCCTTTTTTTGTCTAGCTTCTTAAATAAAATTGGTTATATCGATTTTATCAATAAGGTCGATTATATCGATTTATCGATTTTATCGATATTTTTTCAGTATCGATCTTTTCGATTTTATCGATCTTTTCGATTTTATCGATCTTTTCGATTTTAACGATCTTTTCAATTTTATCGATTTTATCGATATTTCGATCTTTTCGATTTTATCGATCTTTTCGATTTTATCGATCTTTTCAATTTTATCGATATTTTTGATTTTATCGATCTTTCCAATTATATCTATCTTTTGAAATTGTTTGCAAAAATAAAGGAAAATGCTGCACCCATTGCGTCCAGATCGCGTCCGCAGCAAGCCGATCGACCTTTTTTTGTCTAGCTTCTTAAATAAAATTGATTATATCGATTTTATCAATAAGATCATTATATCGATAAGATCGATTTTATCGATTTATCGATTTTATCGATATTTTTTCAGTATCGATTTCCGATACTGAAATTCGGAGATCGAACAGCCCTAGTGCATACCTAGTTTTAGTCGTAACCTCCGATCAAATATCTATACAGGGTGATTCAGTTCCGGCGAGCAACTTGAGGATCTCGGAAACCGTAACAGTTACAACGGTCATATGGGGGCAAAGTTGCGCCTTTGGGCACCTAACAATATGCCGTAAAGAAAGTTAAAATAATTTGGTGGGTTGCTGAGATATTTAAGAGAAACCGAATTTTTGTAAATTAGATTTTATTTTTTTCTGGCGCCATTTCCGATAATATTGAGAAATAAATATACTTTTTCGTTTCAACTTTTTCTGGACTACGTCATGGTATTTTTAGATTTTCGGGGCGACGTTTCGTTTTTGAGATAGAGGATCATCTTCATTTTTGTTAAATACGAACCTGGATTTTCTTATTGCATATTTCGAAATGAATCGTTACCGTGAGTACAACGATGTATGACACATACATATATTTTTTTTCGTGTTGGCCGCTAAAACAGGTGATCATTATTGTAATACCTACTGCGGTCATAAAGTGTCCCAGGCCCCCCTGCGGTGATACGTCTTGGCCCCCTCCCTAAACTTTCCTTTATCTTTCTTTTCTATAACAACCACTATAATGGTTTTTTAAAGCAAAATTAAAAATATTAACAACGTATAAATAAAAAGTATGGGTATACCTATATTGCAACTGTAATATAATTTTTTCGGATCGAAACAATCTATTTAATGCGCCTTTTGGTGCGATTAAAAGAGGACTCCACAATCCGGTCAGTATCCACCTGAAAAGTAGTTTCCGATTCAATACTTAAAAGAGCCAGAGAACTTAAGCGGTCCTGACTCATAGTTGTACCACAGCTTATCCTAACTGTGGTTGTACCACTGCTTATCCTAACTGTGGTTGTACCACAGACCTAGGTATATAGCATCGCTAATATAGGTCTGTGGTTGTACGTAAGTAAGATTTAATTAATTTAAGTTTCGAATAAGATCCCTCGGCACTAGCTGTTGTTACCGGAATTGTAAAATACCTACAATTGAATAACTGTACACAAATCTGGTAAAGCTGAACATACATATTTGTTGTTAACGAATAAAAATTCTGTTAAATCTCTAATAATTTTCAGCTCTCTTAGTTCTTCCTTGTACAATGAAAGAAACTGACAAATTTCTGGAATCAAATTTGTTGAAATTTCTTCATTATATTTTTCAATTAATTGCTGGCGATGGTTGGCAATTTCTGTGTCACACAAACTGTTGATTATTATCATTTTCATGTTGATTATTATCATTAGGAAAAGATGCACAAAGTACTCAACCTGTAAGACCAAAAAGATATCCTCAAAACGAGTAAACACACGATCCAAAAACAGTGCCACGCATGCGCGATACGTGGAAATTAATATCTTAAGCTTATTCCTCACCCCCACAAACACAGCAGTGTCATATTTCATTTTAGCATCTTGATTATATCGCTCTATGGAACAATATTAGTGGGACGCCCTGTGTAGAGATATTCGATCTGAAATTTGAAAGCATCTGTATACAGGTAATTATGCTTTTCATATGGTTGATTTTAAGATTGTAACTGGTGACGTAATATTCATATGCAATGCCCAATTAAACGAGTGGCCTTGAAGAATGATGAATGATGAATATTTCGCGAATTGGACAGCATTTTCGACCCCGTTTCCTTCAAAGTTAATCTGTGGAATAAATATCCAATTCATTAGAATTGCGAATAGCACGTGTTCTTGGTATATTCTATATTCTATACTAGGTAACCTGTGATTATAGTGCAAGTATTCAATCCAATGTATTTTGTCAATCACTTCAAATTTATTGATATATTATCAACTCATTAAAAATGTATTGATTCTTGTCATGAGGAAGTTGAATCAGTCTCCCAACTACACATAAAGATGATAGATAAAAGCAAAAAATGCTTCAATACTTAATTAAATTATTGGTCTATCGACACAGGTACCTATTTATTAAAACTAGCCGCCTAAAGTATATTTTCGAATTTAGGTCAACTATTTCAGATTACATAAGAATGCGATAAAGTCAAAAGTATATGTAGGTAATCTAAAACTACAATCATCATTTATTATTTTTTATGATTCAGATAATATACCAGTAACATAAGGAGGTCTTTAAAGTACCTACCTAATAGCTCAAAGGGTTAGAAATTTTACATAACAAAATGAAATTCTCTCAAAAATTATAAAAGGTAAGTGTGGCATATATAACAAAAAAGAGAATTATTGAGTCTGGCTTCGAAATATTATCATTTCAATTCGTAAGATGAGATTGAACGATTTTATAATCGCATTTCTTATTCGATTTTTTCTATGATACTTTTTCAACAAACAACGAAATGTATCTAAATGTCAGTTGGAAACCCTTACACACAGCAGAATTAAATTAACCACTGAAAAAAAAATGCAAGTAATGTAGAAATTCTATTTTTCGAGCTACCAAATGTTTCTTCATTTTCTCACGGAAGAAATTCGACTAAAGGTTGGTTGGACCATCCGGTATTTATTTTCTAATAAACTTTCTTCTTTCCTAACGCAATTGCTCTTGATAAATCAGTTTTATTGTTTGGGTAATTTATGACTCTTTATAAATATAATCTTTATTGAAAGAAATATTGATACAAACAAATCTTTGTCTTATGTTTTCATATTCCACAAACAAGTATCTCCAATTTAAAAGGACAGATAATTTCGAAAGCAAATTGGTTTCACAAATAGAATATTATAATATATTGTCATCAAAACTTGCACCATACAATAATTATTCTCCAATAATATTGGTCGCCCTCTATATATGAAATAGGTACCTACGCAAATTTATATTTAACAAGTCAATTAGCTTTGACGATAGGCGAAAGTAAGGGAACGGCTTTAATATAATAATCAATATTTTGAGAATATTCTCAAAATGTCCTTTCCTTTAGTCCAGGAAGCAGGTACTTAGGATCGAAAGGTGGTTTTAATTATTTTTCCTACAGGCTCAGGGGTGCTGATACCTGATGTTAATCGCGAACATCCCTTCTCTCTCCAGAAAAAGGGTGAAAAAATGTATTTTCATTTTTATCTGGGTATAGGTGCATTCTATAGTAAAATACCTATATGATAAAATGTACAAAAAAAATGCTCGACCAAAAAATATTTTGCATCTTTATGGAGTTAGGCCAGTGAATTGAAAGTTTCAAAAATGAAAGAGGTTTCTTATTGTTTTTTATATTAGCGAAAATGCATGAACAATCGAATACCGAATACATGCCTTTGATGTAAAATTGAATACCGGATTTTCTGAGAGGTATGCCGTTTCACAGTTCTTGCGCATTTTGTCCTTCTGTAGGCCCTGTCTACGCTTGTATTGTACAGGCATAAAACAAAATTTTTCAAAACAATCCCTTCATCCCTCAAATAATTTTTAATTGTTCATGCAGTTTCGCTAATATGAAAACAAAAAAAAACTCTTTTATTTTTGAAGCTTTCACTTCAACGGTCAATGACTCCATAAGAGTTGATAATAGAAGAAAAATGCAAAATACATTTTTTTTCGGCCGAACATTTTCATCATTATCATATACTCGTAGGTATTTTGCGATATAGAATTCATCCCTACCGAGATCAAAACAAATATAAAATTTTTCACCCCCCCCCCCCTTGGAGGGAGAAAAGGGGAGAAAAGGGATGTTCCTAATCCGGGAATTCGATCGATTATCAGCGCCTCTGGGCCTATAGGAAAAATTAAAACTATCTAGTGTACAGGGTGGTTCATTATAAATTGACACCCCCCTTAACTTGCTACTTTTTGAGGTTAGAAAAAAAGTTTTTTACAAAAGTTTTTGATACTAATACAAAGTTTTTTGTGACGCTATTGGACCGTGTACAGTGTGTTCTAGAAAGCCGTGTCAGACATAACTTATGTTTTTTTTAAATGGAACACCCTATATATTTTTGCATTTTTGAAATCGGCTCATCAAGGCAATTATAGTATATTACACACCGAGGTGGGAAGTGTTTCATTACTGTCGAGAGATTAACTTTATCTCGAGACAGTAATAGTAAGTAAAAGTCAAAAAATGGACACTTTCAAACTTCTAAAAAGTCAGAAATGTCAACATTACATACGTGGTTGTAAATAAAAATGATATTAAACTTTGTGGCATTATATTCTTCCGTTTTTGAAAAATTCCGTTTTCAAATTTTATACTACATTTATTTAACTCGAATTTGTGGATCTCGTGATAAAGATAGATGATCGATGTAATAACAAAAAATATTTGTTTTAAACAAAAGAGTAATATAGTGAAAATCCAAAATGTTTAGGAGCCTTTTCAAATTTTACTGATTATATTTCTCGAAATAAAGAATTTCCGGAAAATCGTAAAAGCTCCTAAACATTTTGGAGTTTCACTATGTTACTCTCTTGTTTAAAACAAATATTTTTCGTTATTACATTGATCGTCTATCTTTATCACGAGATCCACAAATTCGAGTTAAATAAATTAAGTAAAAAATTTAAATACGGAATTTTTCAAAAACGGAAAAAGATAATGCCACAAAGTTTAATATCAATTTGATTGCCTCGATGAGCAGATTTCAAAAATGCAAAAATATATAGGGTGTTCCATTTAAAAAAACAAAGTTATGTCTGCCACGGCTTTCTAGAACACACTGTACACGGTCCAATAGAGTCACAAAAAACTTTGTATTAGTATCTAAAACTTTGTCAAAAACTTTTTTTTCTAACCTCAAAAACTAACAAGTTAAGGGGGGGTGTCAATTTATAATGAACCACATAGTTTTCGATCCTGAGTACCTGCTTCCAGGGCTACTTCGCCTACCGACAAAACGTTCTCCCAGCTCACAGCTAATTGACTTGTTGAATATAAATCTGCATAGGTACCACTCATCTCTGTGTAGAGCAGATTTCTTAAGCAGTGAAAATCTGTTGTAGGATTTGACCTCAGACTTGACATTGCGCCGACTCCAATTTAACGCTCGCTTAGATAGATTCAAAAGGTAAGTAGGTATAAGCATAATGACAAATAAAAATATTCGTTACGTATAATTCTAGGGCAAGTGACAAGAACGGTCTGGCAAAAAATGATGCAAGCGACCCACTTCAAGCATCAATTCAGACGTTATGCAATAGAAATTTTTCGCCATTTTTATTATGTTATTGTAGTTGGTTTAGTTTAATGAACTAGAACATAATTATCGAGTGTAGAATCGTGAGAGGGAACAACAATGTCTACATTATTTGGTTTGGCTTAATGCTTACTTTCGTATGTAAATAAAAATGCATAGACACCAATAGATCTTAAAGTAGATAACAACCGTTCGTTCTGGCTGTTTGTTTTGATTGGCAAGAACAACCCGTAGGCAAAATTCAACAACAATTTATTAAGAACATACTCGTATAACTGGGTTAGGTTAGATCGTTTCAGTTATATAGATAATTGCATTATTTAATCTTGTTACTTGAAAAATAGGACTTTTAGGGAATTTTTACATTATTTACAACAAAAAATAAAAACAAACAAAAGTCTTACAAAAAAATTAAATTCGTCGCCTTTTTTCAAATTTATGTTAAAATCGGGTTTCCTATGGGTCTTGCTGAAAATTCAATGATGAATTGCATCCTAATAAGGGATATCCAAAACTAAGCCGAAAACTAAAAGCCTGTCGTGAATTTTCCCAGAAAAAGTTGAGTTATTTTGGATCAAACGGGCTATACAAATTTATATTTTTTACTCATTTTTCTTACTTTAGAAATTATGTTCAAACTCAACATTTATTTAACATATCAAAAAGTGAAAATTGACATACAGGGTATCCGGTAAGTACGTGGACATCTCGCGGGACCAGGTAGGGGACGTCAGAATATTAGGATTAAGCTTAACATCTATGGGTCAAATCTCAATAGTTACTGAGGTACAGGGTGTTGTACCTAGTTCTTTTTTTGAAATTGGATTATGGCAATATCTCCCAAAATAATCAAGCTGCTGAACTGAAATTTGGCACTGATGTGTTTTTGGGGATTGAGAATAACCTGAAAAAGTCAATTTCTACGTATCTCACTTGGTCTGTTTTTGGATCGCGCTTTTAGTCGTAACTTGTTTGAGGTTATCTTTTTGGTCCTGCATGTCCATAATTTTAGTGCATCTTTTCATTCTGCAACAAATACGTATTCTTGTTTCATAACGATCAAATCAACCGTTTGCGTTTAAATTGCCAAAATGTGCCCCAAAACACCTGTTGACTTCAATATTCGAAAAATAAAATATTCACCTACAAATCATACATTGTTTGGTTTGAGTATTATACATTTAAAGTCGGGCACAAATCAAACATGGCTCTATAGTCCAAAGACTAATGGCATACCCCCAAGAAAAAAAAACTGCCTAAGCCTTTTTGTAGAAAACCTAATAATGGTCTTGTTAGTCGCCATCTAAACTAAGTACACATATACGGAGGCATACTAGAAATGCAGTTGCAGTTTCCAAGATATTTACCTAAAATATTGTACATACGGGACTTTTGTAGAACTTTAAAGATACGACCTCAGATTTGCTGTAAAATTTGCCGTATGTTTTTCCTTCTCCCGTAAATAAGCCCCCTTTTCATTTTCCAAATCTAGGCCACTGGAGATATTAGAATTAATATTAATTTGCACAATTATCAAGTCTTCACCAGATTTAAAGAAAACCGCTGGTGAATGCGTGAAATAACTACAGGGGTGATCACGATAAATGTGCGACACACTCTATACCTAATTTAAACGAAATCAATGTCTTCCTGATTCAAAATTGCGTCCACCCCAAATTAACTTGGGATCGTCTTTGCAATTATTATCCACGTAGTTGGCTCATTGTACCGGTGAATGTCGGACAGTTGTGCATTTTGCAACAAAAGCGGATGGCTTGGTAATCCTCTTAATAGAAAGTAAAAGGAATACCTACCAGATATCAGGGTGTTAGCCTACATAGACGGCGGTGATGCCTCTTTCACTTATCACGCGAGCCGCGAGCCCGGCAGCTACGAGCGAGATCGCACGGTGTTATTACGCACGATCATTATTGCTGATTAATTTGCCTACTCTTAACCGTTGACTGAAATAAATACCTATTTCAGTCAATGTCTTAACGAATTGTCGGAGAACATAAAACTGACGTCAAATTGGTCACGAAAGGAGATTTGTTAACAATTGCTCTTTTTTAAAAGCTTTTATTTAACTTGCAATGTATGTATGTATGTATGTATGTATGTATGTAATTTGTTCGGGTGGAATCTTGCAACTCAATTTTGAAGCAGATATCTTCAACCGATCGAGCTGAAATTTTGTACACACGTTTAATTTGGATGACAATGCATGATTATATGTGTGACGTCATTCTAAATCCAACATGGCGGATCACCCAAGATGGCGGACTAGTTAAATTTCAACCGATCGAGCTGAAATTTTGTACACACGTTTAATTTGGATGACAATGCATGATTATATGTGTGACGTCATTCTAAATCCAACATGGCGGAACACCCAAGATGGCGGACTAGTTAAATTTCAACCGATCGAGCTGAAATTTTGTACACACGTTTAATTTGGATGACAATGCATGATTATATGTGTGACGTCATTCTAAATCCAACATGGCGGAACACTCAAGATGGCGGACTAGTTAAATTTCAACCGATCGAGCTGAAATTTTGTACACACGTTTAATTTGGATGACAATGCATGATTATATGTGTGACGTCATTCTAAATCCAACATGGCGGAACACCCAAGTTGGTCATTAGAAGGTCTCCTCATTGAAGAGCTAGACTGTTCTAAACTAACCGGCAAACGACCTTGCAACAATGATGCGTTAACTGAGATGAATAGACTCAGACACCTGGCCAAACTAAAAATTACAAAATAAATTAAAAGTAAAAAAATATTTTTAAAAAAAGCTTTTATTTAAATGCGCTAAAAAGAATAAAATAATCTTTTCTTTTAAAACTTTTACTATCAACTTATAACGTCATTCCACAATTTATATGATATAAAAGCTTGTCGCGAGATTTAAGTTTTCAAACTAAGTAAATACCACTACTTAAATCTCGCGACAAGCTTTTATATCATATAAATTGTGGAATGACGTTATAAGTTGATAGTAAAAGTTTTAAAAGAAAAGATTATTTTATTCTTTTTAGCGCATTTAAATAAAAGCTTTTTTTAAAAATATTTTTTTACTTTTAATTTATATTTAGTGTAAGTAGGCATCTCCCTATAATAGATAGGTGCTAGGTAATTGGGGTGAATATGGACCGTGCGGGTAATTTCGAACCTAGATGTCTCTATAGGCTCGCCGGTATCATACGTTCTAGTCGACAAAGCGACGATCTTAAATAATAACTTTGACGATATGTACAACACCACTTTTAAGAAACTAGATTAATATTGAAATAAACACTAGTTCGAGGTAAATGTATTAATGTGTTTTTTAATCATGTAATCCACAGAAAATACATATTTTCTGTGATATAGTCAATAATCATCATACTTTCAACCCTTTAATTTCAGATTCGGCAAAAATACAATGCGAAAGAAAGATATTTTTTGTGACTACTGCGATCGGCATGTGTCCGCAATTATAGATATACCGATTTTAGTACATACATATAGTAGCCACAATCCAGAAAAGGGTTTAGGGAACCACCATTCACCTTGGCTACCCTACGAGATACATAGTTGAATAGTTGAAGGATCCATAGTGTATTCTTCCTTTGACGTCAGCATCGCTCAAGACCCGTAATTTACGGGTTTTGGGCATCTAAGATAGTATAGGTTCTTACTTTACGGATCTTGGAAAAACCTACTCATTGGAAGAGAGACTTTACAAGCGATTACTTGAGTTTTGAGTTCTTTTTATTCCTTAAACATAATTATCTACTTCAAAATACCTTAAACCTAGGGTTATTGGATTGGGAGAGTTGGGACAATAGTATTGTGTCATTATTCGCCGATTTTTGGCATTATCGAGATAGCTAGATATTTTCTATCTTTTCCATCCGAAAATTTTAAAGATTTCCTTATAAACTGTATCTATGCCAAATTGCAGGTTTTTGTATTTAGGTTATTTTTTGTCGAATTGCAGATCAAAGTTTTCTCCTTCATCAACGTAACATCAAAGATATTGCTATCTTTGTTGGGACATGTCCTGACATGCTGCAGGCATAATGATCCCAGCCAGCCCATTACCGGTTTCATCCTCTTTGGGAATCATCAGATGGACATAGGCAAAAATTGTCGAATTGATGGCAGTGGCGACTCGTGTTTTAATGCACAGGGGGGGGGGCTACGTTTTGAAAATTAAAAAGAATAGACTGGTGATTAATAAAAAAAGGTGAGTACCGAGGTGGGTATCTACACTTCCAGCATGTGCTTTTTATTTTTTGTTTTTAGTAGTACTTAACTACGTATTTTTTTGCATAATTGATATAAAAAGTTTATAAAACAATAATTCCCGTTTTTTTCTGGCGTTTTTTAAGAAGTCAATAATGAAAAATCCGTAGGTAATTCCTACTAAAAAATATACTCTTAAGTAGGTACTTACCCCTTCTCAATGTTTATTATATAAAAATAAATACTAAATAGACCTACGTAAAAAACTTCGGTAAAAAAACTTTAGTTAAAAACTCAAAACTCACCTTTGTTTTGAAGCTTTGAAGTAGTTAATGCCCAGAAATGCTAGTTCTGTGGAACAATTTATGTGCCGAAGAGAAAGTTCGTGTTTTTTTTTTATTTTTCATACATATGTTTTAACTTCTTGAATCCTATTCTAGCCCATGTCTTTTCCACTCCTTCTGTATGAAACACTAAAAACAGGAAAATCAAAACAATGCATTTAATTTCTCGCATCCACATATCCACTTGTTATAAACGCCTAGTCCGGCCCTGTCGGACCTCCTAGGTGTTTATAATCGCCCCAGCTTCTGGCCGTATGTATGTGTGTACGGTTTCGTACGCTTTGATCCTCGCCCTCTACATGGCGCAGTTTTCGATTTTTCGAGTTGAAATTTCACGTAGGGCGGCGCATGCGCATGAACCCCACGCCTATTGAAGGGCGCCAGAATCGGAAAAGCCGATTGGCTCCTGGATTTTTTTCCGATTTTTTAAAGGATCGGCGTTAAGAACTTAGATTGTCGATCGAGTTCAACTTTCGCGCGGGGCTCCGGACCGATATGGGCTTCACTCGTGCCGAAGGGCGCCACGATCGGAAACGCCGTTATTTCTAAAATCGGGCAAAAAGTATCTTACGCGCATTGACCCTCTCTCGGCCGCGAGGCCGACCGTTATTTTTTAGGGGTAAGAAAGAGACGCCAGCATACGAGAAACACAATCTCGAAGCCGAAAAAAATTTCTTGGCTTAAATAGGGCCGCCAGAAGCGGTGGTAAGGCGGGGCCCTCGAGGTGTGCGGTAAAGAGTTAGATATTCATTTGGGTGGCCCGTCAAAACTATCTCGAGCGAGGCGAAAAAGATTCTTAAATAGGGTCATGGCAAGAGATAAATCGCAAAGAGAAGGAAGAGGAAGGTCCGATGAAGAGATTTAACACTTCTTCGGATTTTTAAAGCAGAAAATGTGAGAGATATTAAGCAGGTGGTTGCTTATGGGGTAGGGGAAAGCGGGGGAATGCCGCCACCTGAGGTAATTCCGCCACCTCATTTCTTTCTAAAACGTATTGATGTACAGTCGCGGACAGTTGGTATCGAACGACCTGAAGAGGTTTCTCGTGGCTATCGTTACAGGGCGCGCGGAGACGGCAACAGCGCGCGCCTTCGGCATCGGATGGTTCGAACGGGTGTCTTGTTCCGAGAATTCTTTGCAAGCGATTAAGCCGATGTCACCGAAAGGGTTAAAAAAAATTAAGGAATCAGTATTAAACTATTTATTAAAACAGTTCACAAGTATACAGTATGATTTTTTAAACTACCACCGCGATTTCCTCGCTTATTTTGCGCCCTACAAAAAAAACATGAGAAACAAAAAGGTGACAATTTTGGACAGCTAAGTGGCCCTGAAAAAGTAATCAACATCCATGGTCAACTTGTCGCGCAATATAAAAAAACCTCCAATTGAGCAAAATTATTAAATAGCCGTAACATACCTATTTATTTTAAGATACCGAAGAAAACTTTTATATTGAAAATTGATGGCACTGAGAAGCTTTATGCAACTGGGTGCTCAGATAGTTTCTGAAAATTACACAGGCTCTTCGGCTCTGTTGAGGCCATTGTTTTAGTTATTAAAGGCCATTGTTTTAGTTTATTAAAGTAGTTATTTGGCTCCCTACTGAAAAATCTTAAGAAACAAAAACGTGTAAATTTTAGATAGTTGGTTAATGTTAAAAAAAGAAGTCGGTATCCATGGCCAACTTTTCGCGCAATACCAAAAAAAACTTAAATCAACAAGAATCTGAAAACAATCAATTTATTTTGAAAATCGAGGGAAAATTTTAATTGGAGATTAGCGGCAATTAGATCACGCAAGAACATTGACAAAAGAAAATTTTCATACAATTTGTACTAGTTTTCCCGCTAATTTGTTTAAAGTGTGAAGTCGAAATAGCAATTAAAAACATCAACAGTTATTCAAATTAAAGACAAATTTTCTCATATTAAAGATCTTGTTTGATCAAAAAAAAATTAAATAAATTGATAGTTTTGTTTTCACATTTTTGTCGACTTGAGTTTTTTTTTGTATTGCGTGAAAAGTTGGTTATGGATGCCGATTTATTTTTTAACATCACCTAGCCGTCTAAAATTGCCATATTTATTATGCTTATATAAGCTTACTTACATAAAAAAAATATATTTAATGCAGTGATAGGGCCAAAGCGAAAAATGTTTTTCAAATAAATCAAAGTGTGCCAATTGTTTCTAAAATTGGTAGTATGGAGTATCCTTTACTTTTGAACAACTTATCCTAGCAACTTATTTCCACATAAGAAATGTTAGCAAAGTTTTTATCAAGAGTAACTTTTTGCGGTAAAATTAAAGATAAGAAAGTGTTCCTATTCAACACCTCTTCTGTGGACATACTGTATATACATAGTGTATTTGGAAATGAAAGGAAGGTTTATGGCTTATTATAAATATAAATGCAAATTCTTTATCAGAGGCTCGAGAGTCCGTCATAAAATACTACATAACTCGCCCGAATATTAATTTGCGTATTTATCCTCATCAGATTTTTAGCAAAAGAGCACGCCACTGAAATGGTCGAATTTTCCTTCTCAATCAATATTTATGGCCTCCTTTCATTTCCAAATACACTAAGTATAGTTGTCAGCGGTTTTAGACATTAAGTTAATAAATATTTTGCGTTGCAACAAAAATGTATTTTTATGTTATAATAAAAAAAATATGTAGTAACACTAAAAATATATTTAGCTAATAACCCTAGAATTAAAAAAGTTAATTAAAAGGATTTTCATAAATTATTCTTTTCTTTGCAAAATAAGTATTTGTTCCAACATTTAATTGTTAGGTCTCGTAGTCCTAAACATAAATGATTATAAAATAAAAGGGGTGTCCCTTTTATTTATTTTTTCTTATTTTTGAAGAAATTGGTCAGAAGTTTTAATAAATTGGTTTTCGTGGTGCTGCAATGCTCCATTGTTTCTCATAAAATGCCCTTCAACAGATAAATGAGATTAGGGGGTCACAGACATAAAATTACCCTTGTAACTTAATAGAGAGTTATTGCAGAAACTGTTTTTGGCATTAAGCAGTATTTAAGACGACCTTATTTGAATACTCTCATACGTTATTTATGATTCTGACAATAGTTATTGCAAGTCGTAATTTATGTATCCAAATTAAGGGCTTGTTTACGTTTACTTTATTGTTTTGTATTTCTACACTTTCACTAGAATATTATGTGCTTTTATAATTTTGCTCCGGAAAAAACTGGGAAAACAGCCAAATAACCACGGAACACCAAGGTGAAAGACTAATGAAAACAAACAAGGTGCAAACGCAAACAAGCAACGAACATTTTAGGTTAAGTCCTACTTTCACAGAACACTAGCGTTTTCTGACAAATCAGAATTTATTTTAAGAATTGTGACAAATAAGGTAAAAATAACGTATATTATGGTATACACAATAAACAAAAATAAAGGAAAATAACCTTATTATGGACGACCTTATGTCAAACTACGACTGCGCATGCTCAAATGTCAAAATAACGTCAAAAAAGAGCGCGACGTTATTTATTTCTGCAATAACTCTCTATTATTTAAATTGCATACCTTTATCAATAACATCAGAAGACACACAGCAGGGACACGTGTCAAGCTTTACACACCTCCCTGGACCTCAATGTGATTACCTGGATAAAATAAAATAATTTCAGGTGATTGAGGACTTCCACAAGCTGGATATAATGATTACGAAGTTTTATTAGAACCACCGACACAGGAAGAATCCGAAAAAACTATAAACCCATTAAAATCTTTATGACTATAACATAATTAAATAAAGGCAAGAAATCAAATGCATTTTCCATTATTATATTATATGTATATTAATATTTAGTATACCCACCTTGGGATAGGATGACTTTCTGAACTCTCCTGCTCATCGAATCTATGAGTTGGCAGCAGAGATCATGGGTTACGACTTCATCCCACGTTTGTTGAATCTTCTGCCAAAGTGCCTCCCTATTTTCGGGTACGAAGTTCTCCATTGTCCGCGCCATTCTGCCCCACACATTCTCAATGGGATTCAAGTCAGGACTCTTCGCCGGCCATTGCAACTTTTCTACGTTGTTTTCGGTGAACCATTCGCGAACTATTCTTGCTGTATGCACAGGAGCGTTATCATGCTGGAAAACGAAGCCATCGGGATACATTTCCGTTGCAGTTGGTAACAATCCGCCTTCGAGTATCTCGCAATAGCGAGCTGCTGTGAAGCGGTCGTCGATTCTCCAACAAATGCCAGGTCCACGGTAGCTTATCCAGGCCCATATGTTGACGGAAAAATGCCCACTCCTTTTCCTGGGTGACACAAATCTTTCGTCATATCTTGAACTCACCGAAGGTCTATATACTCGCACTTTGCCATTGTAATGGCTTTGAAAGATCTTTTCGTCGCTAAATATTACCTTCTCCCAATAATGTGGCGGTAAACGCTGAAACTCTCGGCATATCTGCAACCTGACTTCTTTATTAGCCTCGGTCAGCTGAATTTTGTTGCTGGCCGTGCGAGATTTCAGATTGGCTGCATCTAATCTCCTTCGGGCAGTTCTAACACTTGCTGGAAATTGTGTTGCAGATACTGCTTCAACGGCGGATTTAAACAGATTTGCAAGGCAAAAATTAGCTAGTTGCTCATCTCAGCAAAATTGTGCATATATAGATAGGTATAGGTATAGGCTTTCAAAACTTTTTAGGTTAAAGTTACTGTACCTTGAATACAATAAAATCGGGTTGGGGCAATACCGCCAATAAGAATGGGGGCAATTGCGCCACTGGCGAAATTGCCCCTATTTTATTGTTTAGAACAGACCCACTAATCTTTGTTTTTTTGGATGGTGCGATGTCGCAAAAGGACCACTGATAAAGCGCATTGGTCAAGTGAGACGCTGATGGTTGCAATAGAGGCAGTAAATGATGGTATGCCAGTAAAAAGAGCATCGGAGGTATTTGGAATGGAGTTTCTGGATTTCAGAACACAGGAATATATCCCTTAAATCCTGCTTTATTTTCTGACGAGGATTTCGCTCCATCAAGACAGCATGAGCATGCAGAAAATCAGGAATTGGTTATTGAAGATCAAGAAGAGATTGCAATGGATCTGCCTGTTCCAATTCATCAAACTCCCGATAAGAAAGACAGTTCACGAAAAACTTCTCAATCACCAGCACGTCAAGGTTATTTCAATAATAAGATACATTATGCTAATGATGAACAACCTTCTACATCAGGCGTTCACATACGTTTCAAAGACTTGCCACCATTACCTACCAGCTGCAAATACACCAAAGCCCCCGATGAAATCAAGACAACATTCTGAAATTATGACTGCAACTCCAAAGAAAGAGAAAACCAAACTGAAAAGGAAACTACGTGATAATAAAAAGCTCAAAACCAAAGGTGATACAGTAAAATATGGGAAACCTCAGAAAGAGGCTGTCCCTATAAAGAAGCAGAAAAAAGTTCGTAAACTCAGCGACTCGTCATCCTGCAGTGATTTAGATGAAGAACCGAAAAACTTGTTTGATGACGACGAGTTGGATGATATCGAGCCAACTGCATGCTTAGATGAATTAGGACAACAAGCAGATAATGGAAATGTGTGTGAAATATGCGGTGAGTTTGGCAAAAACAAGGAGCTTTGGTTCCGGTGTCGACAATGTGGAAAATGGGTCCATGCTGATTGCAGCGGTTATGATAAACCATCAATCTATATTTGCGATGAGTGTCGCTGCGAACATGAGTTTCTCAATAGGTCTGAAAGGTATTCCAAAAAATAAATAAATGATCTTGGCGTATAAATGAACTGTGTGCTTTATTTTTTAAACGTTTCTACATTTGACAGTATAACAGTTGCCATTATGGCGGAATTACCCTACACGTCTGGCGGAATTGCCCCGCGCCTTGGGGTAATTCCACCAGTGAGCATTGTTTAAAAATAATGGTTGTAAATATTATTGTAATATTTACAATTGGAATGTGTGTCGGTAGTTCGAAAAGGCATTGAATTTTGCATTTATTGATATAAATTTGATTTTACTGTTGCTTCTGGTTCAAATTCTATGCACCGTTTAACGTTAGCATGGCGAAATTCCCCCGCCTTCTCCTACTCCTAGTTTGGAGTTTTGTGAGGGTGAGAATTATTATCATTATTATTTCTTCCGAGTGAAATCGGATCATTTTTATGTGCCGTTCTCTCCCTAAAAATTAGTCCGAAAATGTCGCGAGATTGTCAGAAATTGCCTTTTTTGTCGAGCTGCGGCTACGTTATTTCGGCTCGGGCCTGTAAAGTGGCAAATTTTAAAGCTTCCCTCAAGTCTTCGGGTCAGGTTCGGATGCTTCCGGCGCCACCAAAAAATCGAGAAATAAGAAATAATACGCAATTTCCAAGAGTGGTTCCCGAGGATTTCCCGCCGATTTCGGACGGATACAGGGGTGAGATTTGAGGTTACAGAACTCAGAGTGTTTACCGGGTGTCTCTTGTTGGGAAATGTGATGGGAAATTTAGTTGGAAATTTATGATACAACATTGCCTCGAAATTCTATAGGCGGCTGTAACTCCTCTACTGTTAGAGATGCAGGGTTGCCGTTTCTTTTGATTATGCAGATAGGGAGAGGAAAAAATGGACGACGAAAATTTTTCATGGCTACCTTGATTGTCTCACAAGTGCTACTTTTTTGTCTTTAGAGGTACAATACTCGGCTTTCTTTTGTTGGGTTGCCAGAGTAGAATCATTGGGAAATGCGGATCCTTCGGAGATGAATAACTTTCTCTTTAGTAGAGCTAGGCACTTCCGGTTTTTTTGTATCGGCCCCCAAATGCCAAGGTGAAAATTGTCGAGGAATTATTTTTTCATGGCACGCTCAGTTTTCCCAGAACAGATACAACTTTTTTGTTTGGCGAGATAAAAATTTCGTTTCGGCTGCGATGGAATGTGTACGGGGAGCGTAAATCCATTATCCAGCACAGCACAGCATATAGGCGAGCTGAACTGCACTGGTGTTTTTAAGTTACTTACACTACTTAATAACTGAGTTTTAAATAAAGATAATATAAAACAAATGTAGGTACTTTATTTACAAGGCGCTGGTGCCTAAAATAATGAATGGTAAATTGATGGTTCAAAAACTAAAGTTGTGTAGTTTTTTCCAAAGAATCGAATGCCGCCAAGAACGAAACAATAATTAATAAATTTCAAACAAGAAAGTTATCGCCAATTAACTGATTTTTTGAAAAAATTAGCATGGTGATTTTGTTGCATTTTTTATTAGGGTGGTAAAAAATCTGCACCACACACTTTAATATCACTTCCGGTTTAGCCGGAAGTGACGTATTTTGTTCCACACAAGAAGTCACGAGCTATTTTCTTAGTGATTTTTCAGATAAACTGATGGTTGAAGCACCAAACTTGTGTAGTTTTTTCCAAGGAATTGAATGGCGAACGAAGCAATTGAATTTCAAACAAAAAAGTAACCGTCAGAGTAGTAAAGTGAATTCAAAATCTGCACCGCTTAAATATCACTTCCGGTTTAGCAGGAAGTAACTTTTTTAACAACAAAACTGTCGTGTAAAGATTATCGCTCGTAACGTCTTAACTGGGACGCCCTGTGCATGGAAAACTACATAAAAAATATTTAGTAAAGTTATGCATAACCATAGAAGAATCTAGCGTAGTAGATTCTTCTATGACTAAACCAAGCGTAATTGTTTATTGTAATTATTGTAATTTGTTATTGTGATATTAGTATTTTTTTGCTTAAGTTTATACAGAGAGCACGTAAAGGTTGGAATAAATTCGGTAAAATGTTGTACTGGGCGATTAAAAAAAAACGCTTTGACATGTCCAACATAATTTTGAAAGGCGCATATTTTGACATATCTGTCGTTCTTGTGACGTCATTACTAGCCAAACGATGACGTCATCTATATATTTTTTAAATGGCAACCACTATTTTTGATAGCGTCATTTAAAAGGACGCACTTTTTTTGTATCGGTACGCAAATAATACAAGTAGTAATACAAAGAGAGTACGGGCTCACTTTGACCTCAGTTGACCCCTTGATCCTGAGAGTCCCCTACGGCCCGAGGTCACGGGAGCAAAGTGGCTACGTCATGCCCGAGGTCACGTGACGTCACCGGATGACCCCAGTTGACCCCTAGATCCTGATAGGTTAACCTTTGACCTTTGGGCCACGTGTGACCCCCAGTTGACCCCCCCCCCACTCCAACGACGGGGCAACCCCCACTCCAACGGCTTGGTGGGGTGAGGTCTATATATTCGTGCGCAAGAGCAGTTTTCCCGTTATATACACTTACAATTTCCCACAGTCTGATTTGCCGAGTTCAAAATGCAGTCGTTCCTGAATCACCTGAACAAGAATTTGATCGTCAAGAAATTCGAAAGCGTTCAAAATATGGACGTGGATGAAAATTTTCAAATCACGAGCGTGGACAAAGTGAACACGCAATACGGAGAGAAGGTCTACGTAGAGTTCGAAGAATTTAAGACGGTGCTGCCGCAACGATACACGGCCGAGTTTACGCCCCAACGGATCGAAGAAATTAATAGGGATATCGGTAACGGAAGGAGGTATTACATGAAGAGTCTTGGACCCGTCGGCCGATCTACAAATATCGAATTTATTGTAGAACCATGACGAAGCTGGAGTACAGAAGAAAACTGCAACAATATTTGAAGAATTTAGAAGCATTGAAATATGAACTTATGTTATATGAATTTAAAATGAAGATAATACATATTGACTTACAGATTTAATTTTTAATAAACGTTTAAAAATCTTTTGTTGTGTTTTTTTATAAGAATCTTTGTGTTGAAGGGAAAACACCTGAAGCATCATATTATAATAAAACTCTCACTCTAAGCAATAATATCACTCTATTCCACTGTTATGTGTATACAGGGTGATTCTTAACTTATACACATAAATTTGGAAAATTGTAGGTTATGTCAAGTAATGGCTAATAATGAAAAAAAAAGTCTAATAAAATTGTTATCGATAAGGTCTGCGTTTGTGATCTTATGAACCATAATTTTTAATTTATTTGTGCAAATAAACCCCGAATTGTTCAAGTACACAAAAATATAACTCAGCTGTTGCGTCGCATCGGGTTACTCGCTGCGAACGCGTGACCACATAGTAAATATATAGTAAAAGAAAACACGTGGAATAGTTCACGACAGACGCCTGCTTTGTTTGGTCGAGCACTCAGCGATTTTGCTGAAACCGCATATAGAACAATAGGCTACAAATTTCACCCAATTATCTTCTAAATAAAAAAATCTGAAAAAATTGCAGATAGAATAATAAACGGAAAATTTGGGAAAATCAGCATGTAACGCAAACGATTTAGGCCGGAATCTTCAACTAGACACGTGGAAATCCGAGGTAGACTACGTGCCAGGAGGAACGGAGGCCGAAGGCCTCCGTCCGACTGGCATGTAGTTGCCCGAACAAAATCCACCCTTCCCCCTTGCACGCGTTTCGCGCATGCGCAGTTCCGCACTTTTGATACCTATGAAAATTCGAAAAATTTTGAAAATTTTTTATTCAAAAAATGTAATTTTAAAAAGGTCCTGATCCTATAATCCCGATAACATTTTGGGAAATTTTCATTTTTTGACGGTAAAATGTACAAGACAAGACTCAGACGAATGTTTTATATACAAGTGCAGATAGAATTTTTTCGAGTGACTGATAAAAACATTATTATAATAGTTAATCGGAAGGGCCCAGATAACATAGGAAATTTTGTTTGAACAAAATCTGTAAAAAAATCCAAGACGTGAAAATGTAGGTAGAATTTTCGAATAAGTTTTGTATACCGGGAAAAATATATGTAAAGGTAAAAATAACGTCAGTTTCACTTGGAAAAAAATGATGAAAAAATTTCAGTAAAAAAAATACGATGTAGAGGTTGTACCAAAAAAAATTGGAAATAATTATTTATTCCAGTAAAATATACACAAGACCGAAAAAGGTAATTGCGCAGCTGTCCCATTTTATACACCCTAGCTGTTTCAGTTCATCTCGTTTGGAAAAATTTTAGGGGTTATTACTTTTTTAAATACCGGTTTCCTCAACCTTATTTGAAAGTAAATATTTTTTAGTTCCCCACAGAAGGAAATAATGACGATATTTTATACCGGTGGATTCAAAAAATATATAAGGTTAGGAAAAAACCTTGGTAGGCAAACGCGGCTCTGCTGACCAGACAAAAAAAAACCTTAGTCGACAAATAATGGCCTATAAGAAGGGTGCGTGATTCCACGTATCAGTTCGAGTGCTCCAAGATGCAAGTAAGTATATACCAGCTGTCCCATTTTTAAACAGCTAGATATTTGGAAACCTTTCGTAAAAAAATTCCCAAGGATTACATGAGCAAAAGAAAGAAAAAAATGTAAATATACCAGCTGTCCCATTTATAAACCGCTTGATATCTTGGAAACGAAAACTTATATAAAGGAAGTAAAAGCTATATCTTAATAGGCGGAGGACCGACTGTCATTCAGACAGGTGAAAAATTTTTGTGATTTTTTGTAGAAGTTTTTTTGCCAAAATTTTTTTTTGTCAATTTTTTTTTGCCAAAATTTTTTTATGGCAGAATTTTTTTTTGCCAAAATTTTTTTTTGCCAAAATTTTTTTTTGCCAAAATTTTTTTTTGCCAAAATTTTTTTTTGGCAAAATTTTTTTTTACCAAAATTTTTTTTACCAAAATTTTTTTTTGCAAAATTTTTTTTGCAAACTTTTTTTTTCCTCAAATTTTTTTTTCGTCAAAATTTTTTTCCCCAAATTTTTTTTACCAAAATTTTTTTTTGGCAGAATTTTTTTTTACCAAAATTTTTTTTTGCCAAAAATTTTTTTACCAATTTTTTTTTTTGCCAAATTTTTATTTTTGCCAAATTTTTTCTTTACCAAAATTTTTTTTGCCAAAAATTTTTTTTACAAATTTTTTTTTACAAATTTTTTTTTTGCAAAATTTTATTTTTGTCAAATTTTTTTTTTTACCAAATTTTATTTTTTGCCAAAAATTTTTTTTGACAATTTTTTTTTCCAAATTTTTTTTCTGCCAAAATTTTTTTTTTTGCCAAAATTGTTTTACCAAATTTTTTTTACCAAATTTTTTTTTGCTAAATTTTTATTTTGCCAAATTTTTTTTACCAAAATTTTTTTTGGCAGAATTTTTATTAACAAAAATTTTTTTTTGTCAAATTTTTTTTTTTACCAAAATTGTTTTTGTCAATTTTTTTATCAAAATTTTTTTTGCCAAATTTTTTTCTATAATATGTAAATTTATATCTTCCCAATGTTTTTTGAACTTTTTCACTTTTTTTCTATTTTTTTAGTGTAGCAAATGTGCCGTCCGATAGGTATATAAAGAGGTCTCGCATCGAACGGCACCAGTCTGCGACCGCACGACGAACATCATGGCTGCGGAGATCTCCGCAGTGAGTGACGACATCGTCGAAGTTTGCGAACGGGCTTTTCGATTACTAACAAACGGTATGGACATGTCGACGCGAGAGCGCTGGCTGAAGCTAATCAACAGAAATATTAGACTGGTTTATGCCGCCATAAAAGTATACGATTGCAATCCCGGTACGATGACTAAACTTCAAACGAATTTGGGGCATTTAAAAAGATTCAGAGCTTACTTAAAAACGAGACACAGGGGGAGCGGTTTGACGAGACGCGATCGGGTGAAATGGGAGGAAACTAAGTCGGCATTTAAACGTAGAATTCGTTCTGGCATAATTATAAATCTGAGTCATAAAGACATTACGGAATTTTTGAATGACGCTTTTCTCCTTCTAAAACGTCGCGTACCTACGATCGTGAGAGAATATATGATGATCAAGGTCAACACCGTTTTCTGCGGTGAATTTTTAAAAAAAATCGGAGACGAAGAAATTTTGGGAAATAAATATTTCAGCACGAAAAATGTCACTATCGACGGGGGGACGGACCTAAAACGATGGTTCGCCGACCACGTTACCGATAGCATCCTAAAGAGCCTGGAGGAGTTCCAGGAGCGCGATTCCGGTTGGGCGCTACATCGAATTTTAAGTTTGGAAGTTAACATAAGCAAAGTCGAAATGGGAAACGGCGGAGGGACCTACGTGAGCCTACCGAATGAAATTTTGAAGAAGCAAGCTTGCGTTAACGTTAAAAACAACGACGATGCCTGTTTCTTGTGGGCCGTCGTTTCCGCGCTATACCCCGTAGACCGTAATTCGGATCGCACTAGTGCATACCCCTATTTCACACAGGTTTTAAATCTGGATGGGTTACAATTTCCCATGACGCTAGCTAAAATTGATAGGTTCGAAAAGTTAAACGAAATATCCGTAAACGTGTACGCCCTAGAGTTAGTATGTGAAGATCCGCGTAAATTTAATACCGGTCCGGTGCGGTTAACAAAAAAGAAGATGGATAGGCACGTGAACTTACTCATCGTTCAGGATCAATATTTCCCGAATATGAACGATTACGAGACGCCTCCCGCGGAAGACGTCCCAATGACAGATATAAAATATCATTTCTGTTGGATTAAAAATTTATCGCGTCTAATTTCAACGCAAATGAATAAACACAACGGCAAAATGTTCATATGTGACAGATGTCTGAATTATTTTCAAACCCAAGCGAAATTAGACGAGCACGCGGTTTACTGTCGAGAACGAAATAATTACCAGGTAACGTTCCCCAAAGAAAAATTTATATACTTTAAAAACTACGTACATAAGGAACGTACTCCTTTCGTCGTGTACTCGGATTTCGAGTCTATTCTAAAACCTTATCACGACTCTGAGCCGATGTCCCAGACTTCCAAGTATCAGAAACACGAGGCGTTCAGCGCCGGCTTTTATTTTAAATGCTCCTACGATAACTCTCTGTCTTTCTACAAAAGCTATCGAGGGCCGGATTGCATGTCTTGGTTCGCGGATCAGATGGAGGAAATCGCGAAATTTGTCGCGTCGAAACTGACAAACGTCGAACCGATGAAGGAAAACATAAGTTTGAAAAATGCCACGGCGAATTGCCATATTTGCGAGAAAAGATTCACTCCCGATGACATCATAGTTCGCGATCATTGTCATTTGACTTCGCGGTTTCGTGGGTATGCCCATCAGAGCTGTAATCTAAATTATATAAATTCGTTCATGATCCCCGTGGTATTTCACAATTTCAGCGGTTACGACAGTCATTTCATAATCAGGGATCTCGCCAAACGCAATCATATCACCCTGCTTCCCATAGATAAAGAAAAATACATAAGTTTTACGATTTTCGACGCCGACACCAACGTAAAATTCCGCTTTATCGATTCCCTCAGATTCATGGGGTTTTCACTCGACACGCTAGCTTCCTCTCTCACAAAAGCGGATTTCGTCAATACCGGAAAGGAATTTCGTGACGTTCCCTCTGACGATTTGGCATTGTTAACTAGAAAAGGCGTTTTTTGTTACGACTACATCGACGACTTGGAGAAATTACGAGAAAATTCGCTTCCGCCCATCGATAAATTCTATAACAAACTAAACGACACCGATATTGCCGAAAGTGACTACGCGCACGCGCAACTTATTTGGGAAAAATTCCACATACAGACTATCGGCGAGTACTCGGATTTGTACTTAAAAACCGACATAATGCTGCTGACCGACATCTTCGAAACGTTCAGAAAGTCGTGTCACGCTAATTACGGATTGGATCCCGCTTAGTATTACACCATGCCAGGGTATACTTATGATTGTATGTTAAAATTCACCGGCTGTCGACTGGAGACGTTTCAAGATATAGATATTTTGCTATTTTTCGAGAGGGGCGTTAGGGGCGGACTGAGTCAGTGTTGTAAGCGCTTCGCGCGAGCTAATAACAAGTACATGGAAGAGTACGATCCGAGCGATCCCTCCAAATATATCTTGTATCTAGACGTTAATAATCTGTACGGCTGGGCGATGTGCGAGTGTCTGCCACAGGGCGATTTTCGTTGGGTCGACAATATCGACGCCATCGACGTCACTAAAATTCCCGACGACGCTAAAGAGGGATACGTGTTAGAGGTGGACTTAGAATATCCGGAGGGACTACATGACTCGCACAAAGATCTTTCGCGGCCGAACATCGCATACCGCCGGAAGCGAAATCGTCTAAACTCATGACCACCCTTTATCCTAAAGAAAAATACGTGATACATTACAGGGCGCTCAAGCAGGCCCTGAATCACGGTCTGATTTTAAAAAAGACGCACAGAATTTTAAAATTTAAACAGTCCGCTTTTTTGGCGCCATACATAAAGTTCAACACGCGATTGAGGGCGCAGGCAAAGTTTGATTTCGAAAAGACCATCATTAAACTTATGAACAACGCTATCTACGGAAAAACCATGGAAAATATTAGGAAACACAGAATCGTTAAGTTGGTGAATAAGTGGGAGGGCAGGTACGGAGCTAAACATTTAATTTCGTGTCCGGCTTTTAGATCCAGATCGATATTCGACGAAAACCTAATTAGCGTCGAATTGAATAAGACGCGTATTAACTTTAATAAGCCGCTGTATATAGGAATGGCGATTCTAGACATATCCAAAACCTGCGTCTACGAATTTCATTACGATTTTATGCTAAAAAACTCCTCGCCTTCCGACTGTCAATTATTGTACACGGACACGGACAGTCTCATCTATGAAATTTCTTGCGATGACGTTTACCGCGATGTCATACTTAAAAATTTAGCTCGTTTCGACACCTCCGACTTCCCACCTAATAATGGTTACGAAATTCCGCTAGTAAATAAAAAAGTGCCGGGACTGATGAAGGACGAGTTAAACGGTAGGATCTTAACCCATTTCGTCGGACTCCGATCGAAAATGTATACTTATCTGGTGGACGGGGGAAAGAAGTGCGTGAAAAAAGCCAAGGGAGTCAAATACAGCGTGGTAAAAAATAAAATCACGTACCAGGATTACGTCGATTGCTTGTTCGAAAAGAGGGAAAAAATCGCCAGCCAGTGCACCATACGTTCTTACGCCCATACGGTGTTTAGTATCGAACAAAGCAAAGTCGGCCTCAACCCTTTCGATAATAAGAGATATATCGTCGACAATATAGTCACCCTGCCTTGGGGTCATAAGGATATCATAGATGTAGATTGAAATGTGAGAATGTGTGGGTGTGTGAATAAAAAAATATTTTTAAAATGTCGTTTTATTTAAGAAAACCTTCTCCTATACAAGTCAGCTAACAAAAACTCCCTATCAAGATAAAAGAGTTCATAAATACAATACTTTTCTATGTTACACATTGGATTACAAAGTAACTTAATAGTATCTCTAATACTTATTCTAAAATTACTTTTTATCAACATATCATTTACCGTATCTAAAAAATTAAAATAGAAATCAACTAACTTAAAACTGTGCAATAAAGCGATTTTAAAAGAAACATCCTTATCTATGCGTAGCAGTTCGATACAACATGCCTCGCTGAAGTAAAAGTATACGCCGTTTCTGCCGAGCGACACGATTTCTAGTCCGTCCGAATTAATCGTGTCCAATTCCATGTCGCAACCAAATTTCACAGGCAGACCATCACCGTGTTCGAAAAACTTATACAGGTGCAAGATAAGTTCTTTCCACTCCACGTGGTCCATGGTCATAACGCATTCTTCTCGGGTACCTTGTCCGCAGACGATATTTACAGCAGGTGTAAAAAATCGTAGTGGACTCAACCCACAATGTACGGTATATACGTGACCAGGTGCCAAATGAAAACATGTTTTCAACAGAAGAAGTCTCTCTCTTTGAGTCGTTTGCTGTGGAACGTCATCGACATCGCCGGCTGCGTCAGATTCGTAGCCACTACTGTCACCCATGCTCCGCCACTACTACAAGACGTCTGTTGCGTCTATCCAGGAGTCGTGGCTTTTATCGAACCCCAGCCAACGGACCAAAATCTTCTTTCCTTTTCTACGCAACACCTTTTCTACCAAGAAGACGTCTGGATCGGACGTTTTTTGCAATTCCTCGATGTAGAAACCCCCCTGGATAGGTCTTCCGTTCAAGTCTTCCAAGAGATATGTGGGAGGGTTCGTAATTTGAACCTTTGAGATTTTAAACAATTCAGTCGTCCAGTTGGGCGTGTATCCCTTCTGAAAGACGTGCTTGACTTTGCTGATCCTAACTATGTCGCCTAGTTTAAACTTTTGTTTATCGAAAGTCTTTACGTGACTGAAAGAGGCATTAAGAACGTTCCGTTCGTTTGTTTTGTTCACATCTTTGGGTTTCATACGTATGATTCTATGTCTCCTATCATTATATTCGTCAACTAGCGTCGGTAAAATATCGATCCACTTGTACGTGCCACTTAAACTGAAATACTTGAACAGTTGTTCTTTCAAGGTGCGGATCACTCTCTCTACTATCGCCGCTTTCGTGTCGCTAAACGTGCTATAGTGGTTGACGTTAAAAGTATTCAATAACTTCTTAAAATGACAGTTGTAAAATTCCTTGCCTTGATCGGTCTGGAGATTTCGAGGTCGACGCCCCGAGGAATTTTTGAGAATATCGGCGAAAGCCTTCGTGACTTCTTCTCCCGACTTGGATTTTAACGGTTTGCACCAGACAAATTTGGAAAAGCAGTCGATCACGACTAGTATGAATTTAAAGTTTCTATTGCGGCTGGCGTAGTGATCCAGCTGTCCTAGGTCGGCTTGCCAAAGATCATCCATAATAGTTCTACGCCTAGGGTATTTTTTTCGTATCGGTTTATGCAATTCCCTAATCAGTTGAATTTTTTCCTTGGTATACTTAGAGTTCATATCGAAATTTGTGACCCGCTTTCTTCAGCGCGACTAAGTTATCTGATGACTTTAGCTTCCTTCAGTTCGTTTATAATGGCTACGATTTCGTTGTCGTGAGAAGTGTTGCCGGCGTTTTTGGATGCCACCAGTAATCGCAATCTGTCAACTAATTCGTTGACGTCGTCCCAAAACATGTACTCCACCGGTTTTTCGTTATAAGTGAGACGCATACCTTTACCGCTTGCCCCCTCATCTTCTCCGCGTTTTAGTAATGGTTTAATAACATTCGTGTACTTATATCGAGATGAACCTGTAAATTTACCCGCGCTATTCAGATGTACCGACGTTTCAGTTAGAATTTTACTATAATTTTTCATCTCCACCAAATTGGCTCGAGGATCGTTATAAAAAATCAATTGGAAAAGTCCTTTGGTACCTTTATACCTCTTCCTACCCACTATTATATCCGACGTTTTTCTATCGAAATCTAAAGTTTCTTTTCCCAAGGTCCATTTTGATTCGCTTGCGCTATACTTGGGTCCGTATACAAAATCGATTTGGGGTGCCTTTGCGTTATATTTTTGAATATACGGTCGAGCTATTTCCGGATATGCTTCTAGGTAGTCCTTTACAACGGTAGGAGAATACTGAGATACATCTTCAAAAATCTCCTCTTCCTCTTCATTTTTCTCTTCAACTGATGGCAGTGTCGGACTAAAATCTGCCGTTGCCTTTTCGGCGTGTGGTGGAAGTTTCGGGGTAAAATCTCCTTTTAACTTTTCAATCCGTTGCTTTAATGTTTCTACTTTTTTCTGTATTCTTGTATCACTGCTTTCCCCAATTTCTTCTTCTTTTTTAGTTTCCACCTTAGTTTTTTCTTTCTTCGGTTCGATGTCTAGAATGTCTTTTTTTATTTGTAACGTTTTGATAGATTGCGTCACTGGTTTGAATATTTTTTCCAGCGTCTCGTCTTCATCGAATTTCCCCAACTTCAAAGCCGTGTGTTTTTTTCTAATCGCTCGTGCAAGTTCACTGATTTTCCTTGCGCGGTGCGCTTTTAGAATTTGATCCTCTGACGTCAGCGGCATGTTGACCACTAACGTCAGAGAAGTACTCACAGCCTTATATACTTATCGAAACCTTTCCTATACCGCCCGTTTTTCAGACTAAAATCCTTAACTATGACCAGAGTGCCATAGCTGTCGTCCCAACATTGATAGCACAGCTTTTTGAAATCTTCGTACGTGACGTCCGATTCCGTATATAAGTAGATATTTTCGAATTTCAGACCGTTTTCGTTGAAAATCAAACTAAGGAGTGCGTTCGTTTTACCACACCCGCTAGGTCCACACAAGATTGCCCTAAACGAGTCTGGTAGTAGGGTACCGTGTTTTGATTTTACCGTACCCCCTTGTATGACATCTAGATTTTCGATAGGGAGACAAACTTGCTGTTGCTGAACTTGCATCTTGTCAACTGAGAAATTCTGCGTGCTACTTCTCAATATATAGGCGACTGACCCCAAAATAAAAACAAGTTTTTGATTTAAAATTTTATTTGTTTTATACATTTACTACATAAATAGCTTATGGTAGATAGACACGCACTTTTTCAAGTATCATCGTTCTGCACAAAGGACATGAGGAGATTTGAAGTGCGCATTCTATGCAAAGCATTACGTGTCCGCAGGGAATCATCACAACCTGTATATCGTTGTTGTAGCAAATTTTACATAAATTACTTTTTGATGCGGTTTGAGGTTGACGAACTACGGTATCTTCGACGACGGAGTTTGGTAGTATTGCGACCACTGGCAAGGGTTTAATATCCGCGAACGTCGTATTAAGTCCCGCATTACTTGCTTGGATGAAAGGGCAACTGGGGTTCCAACTTGCGTGGTCTTGCAATGGATCGTCGCCTTCTTCCCACCGGTAGCCTTCTATGAAGCAAAATGGACACTTGACTACGTCTTCATAATCTGTGTAATGGAATCCCGCTTCAGCCAATTGTATTGGGGAAATCGACGGATTTGACCACTTCGCGAAAGATTTCAATCTATCATTTCGGTTTGTATAGTCACACACTTCTTCTATTTTATACACAGTAGGGACATGCTCGCTGTGTTTAAATAGGTATGAAACAGAAGTGGGAGGCGTTTGTGGTGGGGGGAATCTTAATGGGAGGCGCCTGCCTCCCATTACCGAGCCAGGCAAATAATTTCTCGCAATTTATGAAACTGCACATCCACATTGACTCTTGGTTGTGGTGTGCACACATCGAAATGCTTTTTTCAAATTTAGGTACGCCTGAATGACGTTCCAGGTTAATTACTTCGGCATTGATGGTTTCTCGTAGGAAGCGTTCTTTCTGTTGACCCTTGACGTAGACGCGCTCGACACTGAGATATTTTTTTAGGAGACCTTCCATCTCGACGTAGTCCACATGGCCGCTAGTGTATGCGATCCCCAAATGATTTTTCTCCAAATACCGCACTTGTCTTTTGTCGCGTTCGTTGAGATCACTAAAGGTTTTCGGAGGTCTTATAAGAATATGTAAAGTTTCATCGTTAACTTTTATTGTCAGCTCTTTAGGACAGAAACGTCCGTCTATCATAAATCCCTGTGCGTCCACTACGGCGACTTTCATCTTAATGGGGATCTGTCTACCCCAACCACTTTATTTATCGATTTCGGAAAATGTATGGTAATGGGAGGGAAAGGAAACTCCGATATTTTATTTTTTATTATTTTATTAGGTCAATTACAAGTACAATAATACCTTACACCTAAAAAAACTCTCCGTAAAATTAAACTACATAAGTTCCCTAACTACTTCACTTAATGGTAAATATTCGATGGTACTATCATGTATAATAATACAATAAGCTCGGGTTGAGGCTGGAAATCCTTCGTTACTCTCGATGTCCAGCTTTACGTCAACCGTGGTGCTTTTCATGGACTCTATTCGTCGGGAACAGTCGATGACAAAGAGAGCTGCGTTATTTTTGTATTCGGTGTAGCTAAGCAAGGGGTGCCTCTCATTCATATAACTAGAGCAAAAGTCTACGTAATTATGGTAGGCCTCCAGATAGTCATTGCCATTAAAATCCAATCTCAGCCGTTCAAAAGGAAAATATTCACCATTTAAAATCAATCTGACATCCGCTATATTTATATTATCGAATACGGAAGGGTCCTTTCTAGCATTTTCATTGCGACTCCTTTGAAATCCCACTATAACGTATCGAGGACTCGACACGGACATTGAAGTTTTGACTGACCAAATTTCTCTGTTGGCATTGACCGTAAGACTTGGCAGTTCGTGAAGTTCCCATTTACGATACGGTATAATTATAGGGCGATCACGTTTAATAGACTGAAGCAGATCCAATCTAATGAAATCGCTAGGTTGAATATGTTTCACTTTTAACTCGACATTGGAAACTGTTATTTCTGCCGTCAATTCAGCAGCAGATGCAGGATCATCTTCCAGAAGTAAAGAGTTGTTATCGTTTCTAGCTCGTGTTAATCTTAAAGTTTGTTTTCCGCAAGTGGCCAACTGATAATCGTTAAATATTCCAAACAAATGTTTCAGAGGTATTCTCAAGCTAAATGTTCCATCCAAATTTACGGTCAAAGGCTTGGTTGGACCAGACCAACTTGCAGTTACCAGGAATTTTTCATCGCTGGGGGCGTAGCATAGATATGTTCTGATAGCACTCACAATTCCAGGATTTCGAATTGTTTCCAATTCCTTTCCATTCAGTTCATATGAAATCGAATCGAAGAGAAACGCACCTCCATTATTAGCAAAACTACATTTCCCCGTTCCCGTTTTCTTCTCTATTTTACCTTTGATATAGATTGCAGCGTCATACATCAATAACCAAGTGTCTCCTTGGTTAATCGTTATCTCCACAATGTCATTATTCAGAAAAGATTTCACAAACGGGTAATATGTTCGTTGCTCTAATCGCTGAATGAACTCATCGAAGGTTGGAGTGCGGTGCACGTCGAATACTTGCGGCGTTAACGACATGGTAGCCGAGTGCTTCTAGAAATCGACGGTTTTCCGGCGTTAGATTCAAGTTGCAATGGTGTTTCCACTTCGATGACGTCTTCGTCAATGAGGGTCGGAGGTCACTAAACCGCCTTTTATACGGTTGGTAGTTGCCTCCAAAAACCAAACGCATTTCACATAGACAGTCGTTTCACTTCCAATCTAACGATAATTTCTTCACCTCTGAAATTGACAGGCTTGAAATTCTGATCGAGGATGTTTATGGTCAGGTTGTTTATTTCACGTTTCGTGACAGGCACGTAGAGTAAATTTTTAGGGGTTTCGTCTATGGCGTAACCGGGGTCGACCCCAACGGCGAATTCGTAAATCGTGTGCGTAGGTCGGTTTACGTAATAAGCACCGGCTGTGATGTTACAATCTATATGTATCGTTCTAACTTTAATGATATTTACCGGCAAATCTGAAACGTGCACTTTCCCTTTATCTAAGTATCGTTCGGAAAACCCCAAAAGTCTTCCAATAGACCCGGCTGTAACAAAATCTATGGTATATTGATCGCTGTAGATCTCACACTGCAGAGTGCTCTTGTTCGCTTGTATCGATATGCTACCGCTATCGTTTTCGTCTTCCGATTTTTTCAAATTTTTCCGTATGTGCTCTTCTATATTCTTTATCTCGTATGAACCGGTGGGAAGTGATATTTCTTTGCTAGCACCGAAACTACCGGTTAGATAACGAAAATTGTTGTCGCCGCTCTCCTCTTCGATATTCGGTATGCTGTTGAACGTGTGGAATCCCAGCAAAGCTAAACCGTACTCGGCGTTTGGGTCCAAAACTATCGGACTGTCAAAATCGATGGAGAGCGTGGATGTGCGTCCGTGTAGAGTAAACAACAATGACATGACTGGCGACTTTTAAGTTGTCCCCCACCTTTTATAGAGAAATTCAATGCACAAATGACCGCAATTTATTTCGTTAAAATTTTGATAGGCGTCGTTATTGTACGTGACCTTTCCAAAATATCGAATCAGTTCTTTGGGCGGTTTCAAAGCGCCAAAGCTATCGAAATATTCTACGGCACAGCCTCTTTTTTGTAAGCTACCCAATGCGTTCCTTTGTTGCGTTGCACGTCTAAATTTAAAATGGCCGCTTCGTAATTTTTCGGCGTCGACGGAAGTGTATCTCTCATAAAGACGCCTCTGAAATATGGTATTTTTAAAATTTCGACGTAATTCAATATATCTTCGTCGGACAGCGGTCTATTGGGTAGCTTCATTGGGAGTTTTTTTGTTTCTTAAGGAACAGTCCTAATCCATTCTTATTTTTACGTAAATATAAGCCGGAGCCTTCCTTTCCGATGGCTTCCATCGACCGATTATGCCGTTTTTGTTCTTCCAAAAGCTTCTTCGCATTATTTGCGTCGATAATTGTCTTGGCTACAGCACCGGCACCGCCTGCCACCGAACCAAGGGCGCCCAAGGCACCTAGGAGGGGCAGTAAAGGAAGAAATCCGCCGGTATGCTGGAACGGAATTGTGCGAGGAATTTTCACGTTCCTCTTTCCACCCGCCTTCTTAACGGCTATTCGTGCCGCTTTTAAAGCAACCAACGACGCTTTCTTCAAGTGCTTCATGTCATTCAACTGACTGTTGCTCAAAGTTTTTTTCAGAGATCTTTCAACTTTCTTGACGATGTCTCTTTTAAACGAAACCGGGCGCTTATTTATGCCCATACCGACCTTGCGTTTGACCTTCATCGTATTTGTAACGAACCACGCGGCAGCTTTTTCGTCGAATTTAGCGTCCCTCGATACCACTCGCTCCCACGCTCGATTTTCCAATTCTTTGTCTGCTTTATGTCTCTCTTCCAGAGACTTATTTTTGGAATATGCGATGTCGTGATCTTTGCAAGCGGCGTCTAGCTTATTGATGCCGGGATCTCCACGAGCAAGACGTTTCTCCAACTTTGTTCCTGGACCGCAGTACTGGTAGCCGGGAAGGTGTAATTCGACTGGCAACCTATTGATGACGCTATTAACCAATCCACTTCCAGCGAAAGACGACATCACACTGAGCTGAACGAACAACGATGAGTTTTATTTATACCTTTTTCCAAGATTTGAAAAAAAAAAACAAATGGCTTTTAAGCGTTTATTAGAAATCAATTATTATACATATTTGTTATATTTTCCTATTAACTACAGCATATCACATTCAAATTTTTCAAATGTCCAGTTTTCTCATTCTACAATAAATTCGATATTTGTAGATCGGCCGACGGGTCCAAGACTCTTCATGTAATACCTCCTTCCGTTACCGATATCCCTATTAATTTCTTCGATCCGTTGGGGCGTAAACTCGGCCGTGTATCGTTGCGGCAGCACCGTCTTAAATTCTTCGAACTCTACGTAGACCTTCTCTCTGTATTGCGTGTTCACTTTGTCCACGCCCGTGATTTGAAAATTTTCACCCACCTCCATATTTTGAACGCTTTCGAATTTCTTGAAGATCAAATTCTTGTTCAGGTGATTCAGGAACGACTGCATTTTCAACTCGGCAAATTAGACTGTATAAAACTGCAAGTGTATATAAGGGGAAACTGCTCTTGCGCTCGGATATATAGACCTCTCCCCACCAAGCCGTTGGAGTGGGGGTTGCCCCGTCGTTGGAGTGGGGGCTGACCCCCACCGTTGGAGTGGGGGGGGGGGGTCAACTGGGGGTCACACGTGGCCAAAAGGGCAAAGGTCAACCTATCAGGATCTAGGGGTCAACTGGGGTCATCCGGTGACGTCACGTGACCTCGGGCATGACGTAGCCACTTTGCTCCCGTGACCTCGGGCCGTAGGGGACTCTCAGGATCAAGGGGTCAACTGAGGTCAAAGTGAGCCCGTACTCTCTTTGTATTACTACTAATACATTACATAAAAAAAATCATAAATTTTAAATTTCAGTTATAAATAGCAAAGGGGTTTGATCTGGCGATCTAGGTGGCCACTCAATCGTCCCTCTTCTACCAATCCATCTGTTGGGAAAAGTTGCATCTAAATAATCTCTCACAACTACCGAGTAATGTGGTGGTGCCCCATCTTATTGATACCATAGAGAGTTATTTGGAATTTGCGGATTGTTATCATTAGTGCTGGAATAATGTTATGTTCCAGCAAATCTAAATACTTATCAGTTATCAGAATACAATGGCCCATCAATAAAAAATGGACCCATCAATAAAAAATTTACCCACAGTTTGATTTCCAATAATGCCTGCCCTACATAATATGTATATATTATATTATGTAATGTGTTATTATTATTTGCGTACCGATACAAGAAAAGAGCGTCATTTAAAAGGACGCACTTTTCTTGTATCGGTAATACGGTAAATAATTAAATGACGCTATCAAAAATAGTGGTTGCCATTTAAAAAATATATAGATGACGTCATCGTTTGGTTAGTAATGACGTCACAAGAACGAGAGATATGTCAAAATATGCGCCTTTCAAAATTATGTTGGACGTGTCGAAGCGTTTTTTTTAATCCCCCAGTACAACATTTTACCGAATTTATTCCAACCTTTACGTGCTCTCTGTATGTATACAAAAGTTTGAAAAAGTGCATTGTTATACCATGCAAAATTGGGATCAGGGCAATAGATAGTTACATTAGTCTTTATTGGTACCTACCTATGGCGTATGGCATTGTGTTGATTTGCGCGGGAGTTTGTCTAAGATACGGCAGCGTCGGTACAAGAAAATGCCAGGGCATTTCAACACAGATTTAGCGAATCTACGAGTATGTGCTGTGCTGCACTGCATGTTTATAAGCCTGCCGCGATTTCAGCGCGGCGACAACTTGGCACCCCTTAAGTTGGTAGCGCTTCGAGGTCGGTACTCGTTCTTGTCGTATATACTTCTAGAAAAGTGTCGCGTAAAATTGCGACCTGCAGCTTTTCCTGGTTGAGATAATTGTAAGTTGGTAGTTGGTCTCCCAAGAGTTTTTATTTCAATAATTTGCACTGAAGAGTTATTTTAGAAATTGTGAAAATGATCACCGTTTTATTATTATTTTATTTTATTGTTAGGTATTCCGGTTGTTTCGATTCTTTTTCCATTAAATGGTTGTTATTCAAGTTTTCCGTTTAATTTCATAGCCAACCTTTGAATTTTCATAGATTTTAAATATCACATCTGCAATACGTGTTTTCAGTTATTCGCGTTTTTGGCGAAAGCGATAAAGTTTTTCGAAAAATAAAAGAAGTAAAAAAGGTAGATAACATAAAGTAACAATTTTGTAAGTCCGCCAAAGACAAAAAAAATCTGTCACATTTTTAGGGCGCATCACTCTGTATCAACCTTTTAAAATGGTACAATTGAACTATGTTTTCTGTCCTTGCTACACCCACTACGTTTACCAAATTTGGTTTTTCCAAGTTTAAAAATAACTGAAATATTGTTTTTTTTTTCGAAATTTCAAAGCCCATTTTCAAAATCCATAACTTCTCAGGGGTGCAACTTAGTATATAGGTAAGTTGCGTTAAATCACCTTATTTTGGTCTCCCCTGTACGCTTCTGCTCTGTGTCGGTTCTTATGCGGAACACCCTGTATACTATAAACAGTTAAAAGTTTTTTTTTTCGATTTTTTCTTACGGTGTCCATTTTGAATTTGATTTTCACTAAAGACTTCTTTCAGTTTCTTGGGGATCTCTTTACTATATCTGGGCAATTTAGAGCTTCGGTTTTTCTAATTTATATTCCGAAAATTGATATTTTTTCCTCAAGGTCTGCGATTTTTAAATGGATATTGGATGTTTTACTCGTATATCTCACATATTTGGTTTTTCTGATATCTTTGACAGTGAAAATAACTGATCTTTGGTTGTGTTCTGGTAAATGAAAACACCACAACACTGCACCATGTTTCTAATATTATTTAAATTAATAAGATATTTATTTACTACATTTTTTGACTGACTTTTCGCATCTATACAATATGGTATGTTTGCAGATAATGACTGTGTTACACATTTAGGTACCTTATGCAGGAGATTAGAATAAATGAAAATTATGTTTTCCTGTAGTACCTATACCAACCTTGCTGGTTGGTTGGAATCTATCCCAAATTATTTTTCATCGACAAAATTGACATGAATTTTAAAAATTGTTTTTCTCTTAAAAAATTGCATTTTTGTCCTCTCCCAATCCAGAAACTCTTAATAAACCAAAATTCATATCGCTAGCATGTGCATGTATTATAGTGCAACAAGTACAAGGAGTATTTGACAGGTTGAAATAATAAAAAAAATCCCAATGAGATAAATAATACTTAAGGGTGTGAAAGCAGCAATCTCGTTTACGACATTCTTTCAATATCAACTGTTCTACTTAATCTATGTACATACTAATAGGAACTTACTTATTATAATGCAATTTTTTGTTTATAATTAAACAATAGGTACCTACATACTTATATTCTTATACATTGGCGTAAAAAAAAACTAATAAGTGTGAAATTAATTGTAACCTGCTAATCAAAAAGTCTTTATCTTCTTTATTATATGTTAATATTCTTAATGTTGATGGGTTAATTAGGCCGAATTCTAATATGCGTCTGTGGATCCAATTCTGCGATTATTTTTATAAGCTCGAATACGGATGTTCACACTCCATTCAATAATTTAAAAACCTCTTTTGCACTTTTTTCCTACACACTGATACGAACACGAAAATAAACACAAATTTTGGCTATGCTTCCAAACCAATATCCATTATGATCCATCAATTTGGTGAATTCATTTTGCAGATTTGACTCACACTTAGTAACTAACAGGTGAAGTTAAATAAAAACTTCAAAGAAACAAACAAAGATAAAACAAATAATTTTAATGCTAAATATTACTCAATATCAGAAAACAATAAAAAAAATCTGAATGAAAAACTTGCTTCCTCCAACAGCTAATGCACTATACCCGAATGGCTACTATTAATTCGTTCGTTGAAAAACTGTTAATTTCACTCGAATGAGACACATTTTTGTCACTGGAGAGGTTATTCTGACCTCTTTAAATTTTAGGTCAACATAACTTCCATGTTAGCTTACTGGGGCTGCGTATCCTATACACCTACAATATTTTAGTGTAACTGCAATTTGGTTTGTGATGTAGGTACCTACTCTACTATTTTGTCATTTTGCGAGGCCATCGGTCTTGCAGAGGAATGTGAAACCTGGACACCATGCACTAATTAATTTTATTTGCTAACACAAAAGTGTGCAAACCTGTTTAGACATATGATTTATATGAAATATCCTTTTATGTTGCTGGTTGAATGAGTGTAGGTTCGACTACATGGGATATGTTATTATTGGTAGGGCGGTAACAGATTTAATTTTTTTATAAAGTATGTAAGTGTGTCCGGTTAACAAGGTCAATAATGTATAGAACATCTAGTGTTGAACATAGATTATGTCATTCATTTTATTGCGCCGACCTTTATGATAAATTGGGCTGAACATTCAAGTAATCTACACCTAGCTACCTATACCTAGTGGCTAAAATTCTAGTAAGGAATGTATAGGTACCTACTATTATTTCAATTTGCAAGTACGGTAATAAGTCGGTACATGTTCTTAACGAAACTAAATCTTATTAATACTATTTGTTGATGATGGCCAATCGGAGCACTTTAGTGCGATTTCCGCAGTTTTTAACACAAAGGTGCACCTTTTTCACACCCTAATCAAAAATCACACCTTTTGCTTTTGCACACTTTTTGTTAAGTGAAACATTTGTATGTTTACAGTATTAAAATATTTAAAATTCGCCCATTTTGTACTCTAACCATTAACTAAAATTGATTTACTCCAAACGTCCCTAAATCGATATAAACTCTACCTATGGCCGAAAAATAAAACAGATAGCAAAATGTATAGACGAATTTTTTGGTGCTCTAAAAATCACACCTTTCAACTCGAAATCGCACTTTTTTAGACGGCACGGAGCATAACTAAACGTACATTTATTTTTAATTTGTTGTAAATTATTTACAAGCATTTCTGTGTTCGTATACGAACACAGAAAAGACTGTAAAAAAATTACAACAAAGCCAAATCTCTGGGCATTAGTTGAACATAAATTAAGTACTGGACATGACTTTGATTTTGACAATACGAAGGTTATCGGCAAGCAATCCAACTATAAAAAAAGACTTTTAAGTAAAATGATTTGTATAAAAAAAGAAAAAAAACCTGTGTTAACAAAATAACGGATATTACAGCATCTCAATATAGTTTATTTTAATATTATTGACAAAATGGAACATAAGGAGTTTTAATTTTTAAATTTAGGTACCTGTCCTGTCCACCCATATGTACCTTTTTTATAAACTCATAATCTGTTTAAAATACTCCCAGCTCCACATATTCGAAATTCAATATTGGCCATTGCTACAATTTTTCGTGTATGGAAACCACCTCTTACTTTGTCCCACTACCTAGTTGTTCTGTTATACAGTGTCTGCCAGAAAGTTGGATACAAAGGGGAGTTTTCTTTATTTGAAGTTTCTCAAAAAAAAATTCTTGATAAAAGTTGGTGCTTGTGCTTAAACTCAAAATCAACCCGCAAAAATTTTGAAATTTCGATTCGTATACAGGGTAGGTTAAAAAATATGAAAATTTCTCAAGAGTAAAGTACCCCGATTTTTAGAACTACATCAGAGTGGCACTAAGAAAAGTTGTTTGGATATGAACTCACAGCCACCTACTCAAAAGAAAAAAAATTCACACTTTTCGCATTTTTTATTCATCACGCTGTATAATTTTTATAGTTGAATTCTCATTTATTAAATAATTCTTAAATTGTTGCTCTATTAAAATATTTTTATGTTCCACAGATTAGATGCTATGTTATGTTTGAAATTGTAGGAGTATTTTACCTGGATACAAAAAAACGACAAACTTTGCAGAACTTTCAGTTATTATATGTTTTTAAGATGCTAGTTACACGTAAACAAAAATCATTGGTATCGTACTGTCATGCTCGAAGATGTGCCTCAAAATACATATCTAACATTATGTATTATACAGCGTGATTAGTAAAAAATGCGCAAGTGTGAATTTTTTTCTTTTGAGTAGGTGGCTGAGAATTCATATTTGACATTGTCTTGAGATTACAAACAACTTTTTTTAGTGCCACTCTGATGTAGTTCTAAAAATAAGGGTGCTTTACTCTTGAGGAATTTTCATATTTTTCAACCTACCCTGTATACGAATCGAAATTTCAAAATTTTTGCGGGTGGATTTTGAGTTTAAGCACAAGCACTAACTTTTAACAAGAATATTTTTTTTGAGAAACTTCAAATAAAGAAAATTCCCATTTGTATCCAACTTTCTGGCAGACACTGTCTAGATATATACAGTTTTGACATAAGAACTACGTTTCAATGTAAGTACAAAATATTTTACTGTGTCAAATGTATGTTATTTTAATGTATACTGCCAGTGCCGGACTCGACAGGTCAATAGTGAGAAAAATCTCACGCCCCCCCTGTAAAAGCCGCTTTGGGGGGTCTCTGCCCTGAAAGATTTCAGAGAGCGCTAGCGCGCCGAACGCGCCGGCGCGAGTCCGCGAGGGGCTCTATTATTACCTACTCAAACAAACGAATCCTATAATGTATGTGAGGTAGGTTAGAACATTGAAACCGGTGAACGCTGTCGCTAAACTGTTTTTACTTACTTGGGACTCTTGGAAGATAGTTAATGTATAAGTACCCTATACCCTATACTTTGGATACCTACCTAAAATGCAAAGGATTTTGGCCAATGAAATAATAAATGTTAATAAAATTATTCCTTGTTTAAGTAAATTTTACATATTGTTAGCAATAAATTGACGTAATAGCATTGAAGAAATTGATTATTGTATAAATTCTGAAAATATCAAATAATGCGGCAGAAACAAATTACATGCCCGCCTTGTTAAAAAAATCAACATAAATTGCTGAAACCTCAAATTTATAACCCCCTGTGGATTCTGAATGACATCCTTGATATTATTTTTCGATATTGTCAAAAACAACGGTCCTTTACATTTGGTGACTAAATAGTTATTTATGTAACTACCAAGGCACTGAAGTCCAACTTTTTATGACTCATGTGGAATTTAGTTGCCGAGGCCTTTGGCCGAGGCAAATAAACCACACGAGTCATAAAAATAATAGTACATTGTTCATAGGGAATTTTTTCTCACTTCAAATGGTACAATTATTAATCTGGAAAATTTGAACGAGGTAGGTACCTACCTAGGTGAAAATTTTATTTTTCAAAATATTGAGTTAACACGTGTTTTGGAGAACGTTTTGCCAATTTTAATGCAATCAGTTAATTTGATTTTTTGTTTTTTTGTTGGCAAATGAAAAGAGCCACTAAAATGGTGAACCTGCAAGACCAAAAAAGTTACAGGTAAAAGTACGATCCAAAAACAGCCCAAGTGTGTAAGATACATAGAAACAGACATTTTCGGCTGATTTCCATCCCTAAAAACACAGCAGTGTCAAATTTGAGTTCAGCAGCTATCTATTGAGATTTGACCAGTAGTAAGTAAGCTCGATCGTAATATTTTGGCCCAAAATATATATTATGCAGTTGGTCTATATCCCATTACTAATGAGACAACCTGTATAGACACACGACCAAATTACCTAGTTTTTATCACATACCTATATAGCTATATAGGTCTGTGTTTTTATTAACGTGTAGATCAGTTTACAAAAAAGTCACAAATGAAAAAGCTGAAGCAAAACAAAAAAGTTCATACGAATTCAAACCTTATATCTTTTTAAAATAACAAAACGTCACTGTGACAAAAAAAAGGCCCCCGTTTTTTTTGCTTGTAACTACGATATCGTTAGTTTCTGCCTGCTATTGAAAATGTAAACGTGTTTTTGAAATTGTTTATTCTATCGGGGAAATTTTAGAAACTGTTGCAATTCGTGCTGTAGGTAGCTTTAGCGCGCAATCATGATTTTGATAACAAGTTGCAACAATTTCTACCCTTTCCGCGATAGAATAAACCATTTCGAAAATACGTTTCCACTTTCAATAGCAGACTGAAACTAACGATTTTGTGGTTACAAGCAAATAAACGGGAACTTTTTTGTGACAGTGACTTTTTGCTACATATTGTAACAAGATACCTATAAGGTTTGAATTCGTATGAACTTTTTTGTTTTGCTTCAGCTTTTTCATTTGTAACTTTTTTGTAAACTGATCGACACGTCAATAAAAAATAGGTAATTTGGTCGTGTGTAGTAGATAAAAAACTTATTTGTGTAGAAATTACTACGCGTACAGTGGATTGTCAACTTTCCGTTTTTAGCCAAAAATTCTGTCAAATCTCAACAGAATTCTAAAAACGATACATCACTGTATTCGCAATAAAAAGGGCTTTAAAATGATACGCCACAAGGGGGTAGTTCCCTTTGAAATTTTAAAGTTGGGGTTGCTAGGGATTAGGGGATGAACATATCGAGTTGGCTTGACTGTAAAAAAAGCTCCCCCCAAGAACAAAAATCGACGGGTCTCGGCGAATTTTCAAATAATTTTCGGTTTTATAATTTTTGGGGGGTCAAGTTTTCGTTGGGAAACCCTGTGTGTTTCATTATTAATGAGACACCCTCCATTTAAAAACATATTCTGATTCATGCAATCAAAAACCTTTTTGTCGTCGTTATTCTTTAACAAATCGTTGTATTATTGATTAAATTCTCAAAATTCTTTTCTTTATTGCCGTCTACACATAATAATGTTTTCCAAGAGAAAAATTGCATCCATTACTCAAATAGCTAGTTTTTAATAGTGTAGCGACTGATAATACCGGAATTGTCCCTTACCAAATGTTGTCTAGTGGACGATACCACAAACTATGCGAAATCTGACGGAAATTTTCGTCTGATTTCTGACGAAGGGAATTCGGACGAAAACGCATTCAAAGGACGACCGGCCATTATTTGCTTATACAGAACAAAATAAAAAAATGAAAATTCCATTACAAAAACTAGGAATAAAATCTTTAAAGAAAAATTAAATTAAATTTATATATTTTTTAAAATTTGCTACAGGCCCGTTTTACTTGCGTGCCGTGGGTAAAAGGGCGGAGGGGGCGAGCTATTTTAAGAGCACAAAAAAAGTCGTACAATTTTTTTTTGTTTTAACAAAGTAAACAAAATATATAAGTACTATTTTATGAGTTAGGTAAAGCTATAAACAAAAAACACTTGCCTTTACAGATTTAAGTTTGTCTTATCATAATCGATTAAAGGGGAATTCATGCAGCTTTCTATAAGAATAGCAATAAGAATAGCAATAATAATAAAAGTTAAGCCTATTCATGCAGCCGGAATAAGAATAGTAATAGCAATAAGAAATAAGAATTGACCTTAAAGTTGGTTAACTTTTAACTTTATTCTTATTCTTATATCAATATTGCATATGCACATGCGCGAAAATTCACGAAAGGCAAGAAAAGTCCCAAACATTGCAAATTACTTAATATGAAAATAGATTTTATAACGGGCAACCTTTAGCTCCGATGATCCTTAAATTCAGTAATCATTCTTTTGGTAACTTTTAAAATTTTATCTTTATGTTGATAAATTGATAATTTTGGCTTATTACTATTGTTATTCCGGGTATGCATGAATACCATTTAAAGTTATTGCTATTGCTATTCCTATTACTATTATTATTCTTATTGCTATTCTTATAGAAAGCTGCATAATTTCGCTGTTTCTGATTCAATACTAAGTAATGATAAATTCTTTGTCCTTTCCTGAATCATCGAACATCTTTGGAAGTTGAAAATTTTGTATAAACTGCTAAACGACTTTTCTGCTCCAGGGCAGTTGCAAAGTGTGGTGGAAAATATTTTTAACAAAACAGGGAGGGCAGGAGAGCTAACGGTGAGTGATGAACTTGCAAGGTGGAGGTAACGACGACTCGAAGAGCGAGGAAAGACTGAAAGGGGACAGTCAAGAGCGGCGGCGCAGCAAAGTAGTGAACAAAGCCGCGTTGCCAACCGCTCTTTGAAAGGAAATGTCGGCCGAGGAAAACGCTAAAATAATACAAATAATAGACCATAAGATTGTCGTGATTGTACGTTCAATTTTGCAATTGCACTAGAGCACAAAGGACGGGTTAGAGCTAAGGGGAGCCCCCCGTGCCCCCCCCCCCCTACGGCACGCTACTGCTTTTTGGAATAAAATTCCTAGCCTGACTTCTATGCTTAGGGTGCTTTCCAACAGTCCTTATGGAATTAGTTTTCTGCATTCTGATTCGCTATAACTGATTCAGAACTGTGTATTGGAACAAAGCTGTTCCATAATATATCATTATGCCCTTGGATGAGGAACATCTTTATGTGGACTGTGAATCATTTTAATGATTTACACAAAATCATAAAAAATATCTATATTTCCAAATGGCATATAATATCACATATTAAATTTTAAGTGTCAATATTTCACAACTCTATTGCAAATACCTATAAACTAAGAAAATATGAACGATTTACTCGGTGAAGGTCGCGCATTGACCTGGGCGAAGACGATCCATAAAACCTCTCCGAAAAGTAAAACATACCAAATATTTTGCATTAAATTTTATAGACAAATTAATTACTAAATTAAAATATCTACCTATAACTCAACTCATTGTGTCGAGTCCTAATAATAATAATTGTAAGACATTAAAATGTATACACTGTGTCCCGGATAAGAATGAACAGCATGGGGATATTGCAAACGGTGAGAGATAGGGCAACGGTTAAATGGGGAAAAAGTTGCGCAATTTTGAGGTCAGTAAAATGCCACAAACAGATTTTTAATATCTTTTTTCGTTTTTGAGTTATTTTGAAAAAAGTAAAATTTTGCGTTTTCGATTTTATTTTTTTTTCTGAAGTTGTTATCACAGATAGAGAAAAAAGAAAAACACTTTCTTATGGCACTTTTTAACGGGCCTTAAGATGGCGTTTTTAGATTTGTTCTACAACGTTTCGTTTTTGAGAAACCATCTTCAACTTAATTTTTTTAAATACGGACCTGGATTTTTTTTGCAGATTTTGAAAGCACTTTTCATTGCAAATACCATGATGTATGACAAGAAATATTTTTAAAATGTTTGCAATATCCCCATGCTGTTCATTCTTATCCGGGACACAGTGTATATTTTAATTTGGCTTCGACGCAAAATTAAAATATGAAAGTTGCCAGGATTTTTACGGACGATTTCAACAATGCATCTGTCTCCTTTAATCTACGGTAGATATTTGGTAGCTCCCTACTTACCTACGCCTTGACAGAAAGATATTCGTCCAAGGTGCATCATTGTCCTGTCGCCTGTCTATGTTTGAATTTGACTATTATATCCGTATCTGATTAATTATAAGGTGCTCTACTTTAAATTGGTTTTAAATTGAGTATGGTCTAGACGATTTAAATTATAACCAAAACCAGATGTTACCCAAAACCGAAATGTAGGTCTCTATTATCAGTGCTACCAATAATTTGCCTAGTTATTCAACTTGGAATATTGATCTTAATTGGATATTTCCCTTGGCAAAAAGCTGTTTTGATAATTGGCTTAGTCCATTAGCATTTTTAATAGGTATACGAGTTGTTTGTGCAATCTGACCTTTTTACGAACACAGTTTTTCAAATTATTTTTGGTGGGTTTGTCAGGATGGTACCTATATTTTATTCGGACTCGTAATCCTTGATTTGCATTTTGGGCTTCCTGTTTTTGACGTTCAAGTTGTTTGTCATGTTTCCTGTTTAATGTATATCCAATATTTGTTGCTGCGTTGGTAAACGTGCGGTTTTCCAACAAAAGAATGCCCTCCTTCCTATGTGCTGTTTCCTGGTTTCCAAAAGGGTTTATAAGAAAATCGAACATTCAGTTTTTTTTTTTGGTTTTAAATGAAATTAAAAATAATGCCTATACAGGGTGTTCCTCAACCTATACGCAAAAACTTGGGAAATTGTAGCAGAGGACAAATAATGGCCAATTATCGAAAAAAATATTTTTTGTTTCGGAGATACAGTAAAAAACATTTACAGATAATAAAAAAATAATATCACATCAAACAGTTTCTCTAAAACAAAAAATATTTTATTACATTTTTTTTTCGACAATTGGTCATTATTTGTCCTCTTCTACAATTTCCCAAGTTTATGCGTATAGGTTGAGGAACACCCTGTATAAATCAAGAAAGTCCATTATATGTAAGTATGTATTTTTTTTGTTTATGCTTTATACAGTGGCGTATTTGGAGTGAGGGGGGGGGGGGGCGGGCCTTTCGGCAGAAAGCGCCGGTGGAAATTAAGTAAGTATTTTTAATTGGAAAATCAATGGCGGCAGGAATCCGTGAATCGGTGCTGGACTTCAGTTCCCTATAATAATGATAATGATAACGATAATAACATAATAATAATATATAATAATACATAATAATAATAATAATACATAGTATATAATAATAATAGTTATTTATGTACCAAGGCACTGAAGTTCAAATTTTTATGACTCATGTGGAATTTAGTAAATAAACCACATGAGTCATAAAAAGAACTTCAGTGCCGAGGTACATATTATATATATTTTTTTGAAATCGCAAAAAATGTTTTATTAGGCAAGAAAATAATTATACGGGCGTTGCTTGACTTTGACGATCGCTTTACCTAGGTCAAGTATGACAAGACACGTACGGCGCCTTCGAACAGAAAAACCAAACTGCTGCTTGTTGTGCAGCCTCCATAACAAATCTATTGATATTCAAATTCAATGGTGACGGGCGAGGGCTCCACGTCTGACGTTTGATGTTTATATCTCGCCTAAGACCTATTTATTGGAAAAATCGTACAATAATGGGCTACTTCAGTGCCGATTTCTGAGCTTTTAATGACGATTTTCGGACACTTCACTGCCGATTTCAAGAAAATATATACTTTTTAATATATATAGATATAATAATAATAATAATAATAATAATAATTCTCACCCTCACAATACTCCAAACTAGGAGTACCCCAGAAGCAACCACATGCTTGTGCGATATATACCGTACTTTCACCGTTTTAGTAGACATTGCCATGGCTGGGCGGCGCGACGCCGTGTATTCGGCTAGGTTTGTCAGTCGTTGGCGGGGGGCGGGGCGTGTTTTTTGCTCGCAAAACTCGACTGATAAGCGGTGCGGGACTACTGTGTACTCCCCCCGCCAACGACTGACAAACCTAGCTGGACTCACGGCGACGCGCGGCCTATTCCCCTATGTCTACCAAAATAACCAAGCTGCTGAACTGAAATTTGGCACTGATATGTTTTTGGGAATGGAGAATAAGCTGAAAATGTCAATTTCACCGTATCTCACAGAGGGTGTTTTGGAGAACGTTTTGGCAATTTCAAAGCAAACGGTTGATTTAATCGTTATGAAACAAGAGTACCTTTATCTTGCAGAATGAAAAGATGCACTAAAATGATGGACCTGCAGGACCAAAAAGATAACCTCAAAAAAGTTACGCGTAAAAGCGTGGTCAAAAAACAGCGCAATTGGCGCCCTCTGTGAGATACGGTGAAATTGACTTATTCTCCATCCCCAAAAACACAGCAGTGCCAAATTTCAGTTCAGCAGCTTGATTATTTCGGGAGATGTAGCCAAAATTCAATTTCAAAAAATGAACTTCAACGCCCTGTAATTCAAAAGTTAGGACGTTTACGACATACGTTCATATGAAGTTTTTTTCTTAAAATGGGCCAAAGAATTACCCCCTTCCCTATGTACATGATATTTAGGAACACCCTGTATATACAGAGTGTCTCATTTTGATCTGGAACACCCCTGTAAAATTTGAACTGGCTTACGGATTTTTACGAATTTTGTTTTGTATACAGGGCCCTCCTAGACGTACTTATCAAACACTATTCAATGACCATACGATTATTCCAGGGCCGGATTAAAAAAAAATTTGACCCAAATTTTCGAGTTAAGGTATCAGCGATTTTTTTATCGGAAATCTGATAATGTGGCGTTAATCAGCGCCCCTGGAAATCCCCAGATTCCAAATTTCAAGAAATTATTCCCACAAATTATACTTTTTACACTGCATCACAATTTCAAAAAATCAAAATTTCAATTTGAGTTCAGCTATTAAGGTGACTATGGAAACAAGTGAAAATGGTAAAAAGAGGCCCACAGGGGACAATAGTAATAAACCTGATCGGAAACTGTACTCGGTTTCTCTTTTCATTATTGCTGTACAGTACAAATTTTATGCCATTTGAGACGCAAGAGAGCTCGCTGGCAGTCGTGAAAAGAACTTCAGTGCCGAGGTACATATTATATATATTTTTTTTGAAATCGCAAAAAATGTTTTATTAGGCAAGAAAATAATGATACGGGATTACCCGTCCATGAACCAACTGTGCGCGGCGTTGCTTGACTTTGACGATCGCTTTACCTAGGTCAAGTATGACAAGACACGTACGGCGCCTTCGAACAGAAAAACCAAACTGCTGCTTGTTGTGCAGCCTCCATAACAAATCTATTGATATTCAAATTCAATGATGACGGGCGAGGGCTCCACGTCTGACGTTTGATGTTTACATCTCGCCTAAGACCTACTTATTGGAAAAATCGTACAATAATGGGCTACTTCAGTGCCGATTTCTGAGCTTTTAATGACGATTTTGGGACACTTCACTGCCGATTTCAAGAAAATATATACTTTTTAATATATATAGATATAATAATAATAATAATAATTCTCACCCTCACAATACTCCAAACTAGGAGTACCCCAGAAGCAACCACATGCTTGTGCGATATATACCGTACTTTCACCGTTTTAGTAGACATTGCCATGGCTGGGCGGCGCGCCGCCGTGTATTCGGCTAGGTTTGTCAGTCGTTGGCGGGGGGCGGGGCGTGTTTTTTGCTCGCAAAACTCGACTGATAAGCGGTGCGGGACTACTGTGTACTCCCCCCGCCAACGACTGACAAACCTAGCTGGACTCACGGCGACGCGCGGCCTATTCCCCTATGTCTACCAAAATAAAAAAGCTGCTGAACTGAAATTTGGCACTGATATGTTTTTGGGGATGGAGAATAAGCTGAAAATGTCAATTTCACCGTATCTCACAGAGGGTGTTTTGGAGAACGTTTTGGCAATTTCAAAGCAAACGGTTGATTTAATCGTTATGAAACAAGAGTACCTTTATCTTGCAGAATGAAAAGATGCACTAAAATGATGGACCTGCAGGACCAAAAAGATAACCTCAAAAAAGTTACGCGTAAAAGCGTGGTCAAAAAACAGCGCAATTGGCGCCCTCTGTGAGATACGGTGAAATTTACTTATTCTCCATCCCCAAAAACACAGCAGTGCCAAATTTCATTTCAGCAGCTTGATTATTTCGGGAGATGTAGCCAAAATTCAATTTCAAAAAATGAACTTCAACGCCCTGTATCTCAAAAGTTAGGACGTTTACGACATACGTTCATATGAAGTTTTTTTCTTAAAATGGACCAAAGAATTACCCCCTTCCCTATGTACATGATATTTAGGAACACCCTGTATATACAGAGTGTCTCATTTTGATCTGGAACACCCCTGTAAAATTTGAACTGGCTTACGGATTTTTACGAATTTTGTTTTGTATACAGGGCCCTCCTAGACGTACTTATCAAACACTATTCAATGACCATACGATTATTCCAGGGCCGGATTAAAAAAAAATTTGACCCAAATTTTCGAGTTAAGGTATCAGCGATTTTTTTATCGGAAATCTGATAATGTGGCGTTAATCAGCGCCCCTGGAAATCCCCAGATTCCAAATTTCAAGAAATTATTCCCACAAATTATACTTTTTACACTGCATCACAATTTCAAAAAAACAAAATTTCAATTTGAGTTCAGCTATTAAGGTGACTATGGAAACAAGTGAAAATGGTAAAAAGAGGCCCACAGGGGTCAATAGTAATAAACCTGATCGGAAACTGTACTCGGTTTCTCTTTTCATTATTGCTGTACAGTACAAATTTTATGCCATTTGAGACGCAAGAGAGCTCGCTGCCGCCGCAGGCAGTCGTGCAAGTGCAAACACTTTGAGAAACGTTAATTTTTACTTTTTTTGTTACAAATAATAAAGTATAAGATTATACACTACAAAGTACGTATTTGAAGAATGTAATTAAAAGCAGCAATATTTTAAACGGCAGAAATATATTGACGAATCGATTAGAAATTACATTTTATACCCACTAAATTATTTTTAACACCTAAATTATTTTAGCAACATCAACCCCTGAATAAAATTCGTTGTAAATGCATAAACTGACATTTCTGCAAGCCATTGTTTTTCCATGGCTGCCTGCGACGGCAGCGAGCTCTCTTGCGTCTCAAATAGCATAAAATTTGTACTGTACGGCAATAATGAAAAGAGAAACCGAGTACAGTTTCAGGTCAGGTTTATTACCATTGTCCCCTGTGGATCTCTTTTTACCATTTTCACTTGTTTCCATAGCCACCTTAATAGCTGAACTCAAATTGAAATTTTGATTTTTTGCAATTGTAATGCAGTGTAAAAAGTATAATTCGTGGGAATAATTTCTTGAAATTTGGAATCTGGGGGTTTTCAGGGGCGCTGATTAACGCCACGTTATCAGATTTTCGATAAAAAAATCGCTGACACCTTAACTCGAAATTTTGGGTAAAAAATTTTTTAAATCCGACCCTGGAATAATCGTATGGTCATTGAAAAGTGTTTGATAAGTGCGTCTAGGAGGACCCTGTATACAAAAAAAAATCGTTAAAATCCGTAAGCCAGTTCAAATTTTACAGGGGTGTTCCAGATCAAAATGAGTCACCCTGTATATACAGGGTGATTCAGTTTTAATTTGCAACACTTCAACAGACGATAGAAAACCAAAAAATAACCGCACTTTCTTCTATAAACTATATCATTTTAAGGCCTTATAAAAAAGTTACAGGTTGTTAAAATTGCAAGAAATATGTGGAATTTATTGAATATTTTACAAACTAGGTGATATATTCAAGTCATATTTGGTACACGTTATAACGGCATGGGTTAGCATAAAACCTGTTAATATCAACCATCTTGAACAACCAGTGGCGTAGAAATGGGTAATTAGTATAATTTATTTTAGAAAGAAAAAATAGAACCACCTTGTATAGCAATAAAATTTATTCAAATTCTAATGTAAATTTTTATTGTAAACAAAAACGTTCTCTTAGCATTTTTTCATATATGTCATGGTTTCATAGCAAATTTGATTCTTTCGTAATATTTCGGGGTACTTCTGAAAAATTATTTAAAAAATTTGCTCCATAAGTAACACTTAAAGTTGAAATAATGTGGTTGCTACCTGAAATAAAGTAACTTTTTCCAATAAACTCACCTATTACTACTGTGTCCCGGATAAGAATGAACAGCATGGGGATATTGCAAACGGTGAGAGATAGAGCAAGGGTTAAACGGGGAAAAAGTTGCGCAATTTCGAGGTCAATAAAATGGCATAAACAGATTTCTAATATCTTTTTTCGTTTTTGAGTTATTTTGAAAAAAGTAAAATTTTGCGTTTTCGATTTTATTTTTTTTCTGAAGTTGTTATCACAGATAGAAAAAAAAGAAAAACACTTTCTTATGGCACTTTTTAACGGGCTTTAAGATGGCGTTTTTAGATTTGTTCTACAACCTTTGGTTTTTGAGAAACCATCCTCAACTTTATTTTTTTAAATACGGACCTGAATTTTTTTTTTTTGCAGATTTTGAAAGCACTTTTCATTGCAAATACCATGATGTATGACACGAAATATTTTTAAATTGTTTTGAGACAATTATTCTGAAAATTCCCTTTTTTCCATTCATTTTTCTCTAATGCGGCCCTGTATTTAATAATAAGAAGTCTAAATATTAATCAGTATTGTCAACAATTTAACTTACAACTTATCTTTCGATTATTGGAGAACTAAAAAAAGGACGGCAAAGACTAATAACAGTCACATGCGATAATAAAAAATAAATAAAAACCCCCCACCTAGAAGACTTTGAAACAACGAAACCAACCCCTTGTCATTTGTCATAACTCCCACTGTATCATTTAGTTAACAATTTGTATCATTAGAATGGCAACTTAATTTTTTTAAATGGAACACCCTCTATATTATTGGATTTTTGAAATCTGCTCATCAAGGCAATCAAAATGATATGAACTTTGTGACATTATCTTTTTCCGTTTTTGAAAAATTCCGTATTCAACTTTTATACTAAATTTATTTAACTCGAATTTGTGGATCTCGTGATAAAGATAGACGATCAAAGTAATAACGAAAAATATTTGTTTTAAACAAGAGAGTAATATAGTGAAACTCCAAAAGCTTTTACGATTTTCCTGAAATTCTTTATTTCGAGAATATAATCAGTAAAATTTGAAAAGGCTCCTAAACATTTTGGAGTTTCACTATATTACTCTCTTGTTTAAAACAAATATTTTTCGTTATTACATTGATCGTCCATCTTTATCACCAGATCCACACATTCGAGTTAAATAAATTTAGTATAAAAGTTGAATACGGAATTTTTCAAAAACGGAAAAAGATAATGCCACAAAGTTTAATATCATTTTGATTGCCTTGATGAGCAGATTTAAAAAATCCAATACTATACAGGGTGTTCCATTTAAAAAAATTAAGTTGCCATTCGTCCTACTTTTTTGGAACACCCTGTACACCAAACCGTCATGGCATAAAAAAGTATTCGCCCAACTATTGATTTTGTTTTTTGAATCACCCTTTTATCCTAAAAAGCAAAAAAGTTAGGTGGGGGGCTAATTCTCAGTGAATAACCCTGTACTACCCGTAACAAAACTAGTCAAAATGTCTGAGTACCCGTTTCTCCAAAAACAACAACCCAAAGGTTTCTATTATATATTTTGGCCCAAAATTATATAATCATCTACCAGTGAAAACAAGAAAACTTAACATTTCCATATTAAAAAAAAATTAACAATATTTATGACTGAAAACGAAGCTTCACTTAAAAAAAATCTTGGAGACCTAAAGCTAACTAAATCTGATTCTAATATTAAATAAATACCCCTATTTTCCACTTTGTGGCACGTCCGCTATGTGTCATGTCTCATGTCTTATTATTTATTTTATTTTTTGCATATACTTACCCCACTTGAAAATAATAATGTTTATAAGTTTGTAGTGTAACATCTCGCTCAACATTGTTTAATAGTGTAAATCTCACTTAACATTGCTTTGTTGACATTAACTGTAAATAAGTAGGTACGCACACAAGTGGTTTTGCACACCACTTAGGCGTACCTTTGCATTAAGTACATAATTAAGTTTTAATCTATGTATCTTACGCTGTAATTTCTACTTAACTGCCTATACAATAAACTTATTATTATTATTATTATTATTATATCGACTTAGCCAAAAGGCATTCGCACTCCCTCTACGGGGAACATTCACTCAGATCCCGGGTATCCCGGATACCATAAGGATCTGGCTCGGACGAGACCCTTGCCATGTTATCGGGCCTTAGGTGACATTGATGTTGTCGGACGTTCCTGCATTCCCCATGAATTTCCTGACGGTTCGGGCTGTCGCAAGTAGTACCGCTTTCTGCATGGACCTGTAAAGACTATCAGTTAGACCCAGCTCTTTTATGTTTCTCAGCAAACTTTTTGGTATAACACCAGTTGTTGACACGATAATTGGAATCGTCTTGACGTTTTCCATTTCCCATTGCCTTCTAATTCGTTCTTCTAAGTCTCTGTACTTCGCGATCTTCTCGACTTGCTTCACACGCAGGTTGTTGTTGTTCGGGATGGCCACATCAATCAGAGTTGTCTTCCTAGAAATTTTATCAACTATTATAAGGTCCGGTCTGTTATGGGCAACTCGTTGATCTGTCAGAACTGTACGATCCCAGTACATCTTGTAGTTGCTGTTCTCAAGAACAGGCTCCGGTGTGTAGCTGTAATATGGGACCCTCTCTGCCTGCACAAGCAGCAGTTTTTCCCCCAGTTCCTGGTGCAAGATCTTGGCAACCGAATCGTGTCGTTCCTTATATTCCGTTGATGCGAACATCTGACATCCTCCTGTTATGTGCTGGATTGTTTCTGAAGTTGGGCACCCGTATCTGCATCTGTCATCCACTACCGATGCATCTCCTACAATGAATTTTAGGTAGTTGCGAGTTGGTATAACCTGATCTTGTATGGCCAGTAAGAAGCCTTCCGTCTCGGGGAACATTCTTCCCGAGCTCAGCCAGTAGTTCGACGCTAACTTGTCGACATGTTCCTGGTTGACCTCATTAGGATGCCTCCCGTGCAGCGGCTTCTCCAACCACCTCTGTAGTGTATCGTTGTCGGTTCGGTGGTGATTTTGATGCTCGTGTTCCGTCAGACGTAGCGGTGTTGAGACGTCTGCTCCGCATATAGCTTTATGTAGTGTGGAGCTGTTGGCCTGTCTCTGGAAATAATTACGCAGATTTATTATTTGTTGGTCCAATTGCTTGCTGAGGTCTGCCAATCCTCTTCCTCCTAGTTGACGTGGCAGAGTAGTTCTTTCTACGGCGCTACGGGGATGATGTTTATGAGCTTTTGTCAGTAGTGTCCTAACTTTTCGCTGCAGGTTGTTGATGTCCGTGTTGGTCCAATTCACTATTCCAAACGAATAGCTGAGTATTATTATTATTATTATTATTTCGACTTAGCCAAAAGGCATTCGCACTCCCTCTACGGGGAACATTCACTCAGATCCCGGGCATCCCGGATACCAAAAGGATCTGGCTCGGACGAGACCCTTGCCATGTTATCGGGCCCTAGGTGACATTGATGTTCTTGGACGATCCTGCATTCCCCATGAATTTCCTGACGGTTCGGGCTGTCGCAAGTAGTACCGCTTTCTGCATGGACCTGTAAAGACTATCAGTTAGATTCAGCTCCTTGATGTTTCTCAGCAAACTTTTTGGTATAACACCAGTTGTTGACATGATGATTGGAATCGTCTGGACGTTCTCCATTTCCCATTGCCTTCTAATTCGTTCTTCTAAGTCTCTGTACTTCGCGATCTTCTCGACTTGCTTCACACGCAGGTTGTTGTTGTTCGGGATGGCCACATCAATCAGAGTTGTCTTCCTAGAAATTTTATCAACTATTATAAGGTCCGGTCTGTTATGGGCAACTCGTTGATCAGTCAGAACTGTACGATCCCAGTACATCTTGTAGTTGCTGTTCTCAAGAACAGGCTCAGGTGTGTAGTTGTAATATGGGACCCTTTCTGTCTGCACAAGCAGCAGCTTTTCCGCCAGTTCCCGGTGCAAGATCTTGGCAACCGAATCGTGTCGTTCCTTATATTCCGTTGATGCGAACATCTGACATCCTCCTGTTATGTGCTGGATTGTTTCTGAAGTTGGGCACCCATATCTGCATCTGTCATCCACTACCGATGCATCTCCTACAATGAATTTTAGGTAGTTGCGAGTTGGTATAACCTGATCTTGTATGGCCAGTAGGAAGCCTTCCGTCTCGGGGAACATTCGTCCCGAGGTCAGCCAATAGTTCGACGCTAACTTGTCGACATGTTCCTGGTTAACCTCATTAGGATGTCTCCCGTGCAGCGGCTTCCCCAACCACCTCTGTAGTTTATCGTTGTCGGTTCGGTGGTGATTTTGACGCTCGTGTTCCGTCAGACGTAGCGGTGTTGAGACGTCTGCTCCGCATATAGCCCTATGTAGTGTGGAGCTGTTGGCCTGCCTGTAGAAATAATTACGCAGATTTAATATTTGTTGGTCCAATTGCTTGCTGAGATCTGCCAATCCTCTTCCTCCTAGTTGACGTGGCAGAGTTGTTCTTTCTACGGCGCTACGGGGATGATGTTTATGAGCTTTTGTCAGTAGTGTCCTAACTTTTCGTTGCAGGTTGTTGATGTCCGTGTTGGTCCAATTCACTATTCCGAACGAATAGCTGAGTACAGAGCACGCATACGTGTTCAGGGCCTTAAACAAATTCCTGCTATTAAGATCAGTTCGCACTACTTGTCTTACTCTCTTGATGAATTCATTCGTTAAATCAGTCTTCATTGTTCGATGGTCTATCCTTTGAGCTTGTTTCATCCCGAGATACTTGTATGTATCTCCCTTGCTCATTGCTTCGATCTCCTGGCCTGCATCTCGTGTGCGCTTTGTTCGAGCTTTCCCCGGATGATATTAAGGGTGCGGCACTTGTCCAGTCCAAACAGCATTCCGATGTCCCTGGAGAACTCCTCTACAATTTTAAGCATTTGCGTTAGTTGGTTTTTGGTTGCGGCGATCAGTTTTAAATCATCCATATATAATAGGTGATTCAACTTGATCGCTTCTGCGTTGTTGCTTTTGATAGCGAAGCCATATTTTGTAGAGTTCAACCGATGTGATAGAGGGTTCATCGCCATGCAGAACCACAGTGGACTGAGTGAATCTCCTTGGAAAATCCCTCTTCGGATGTTGATTGTGTCGGTCTCGATGTTACTGTCTGCGGTTCTGAGTTGTATCTTAGTGCGCCAGGTTGTCATAACGTGTTCTAAAAAGGAAACTGTATGATGATCTATTTTATACAGCTTTAAGATACCTGTGAGCCAGTCGTGAGGTACGGAATCAAATGCTTTTTTGTAGTCCACATAAGCCATGTGGAGGTTTCGTTGCTTGGAATGAGCCTGGTTGCAGATGACAGAGTCTATGATGAGTTGCTCTTTGCATCCCATTGCGCCCTTCGAGCAGCCCTTCTGCTGCATTGCAATGATGTTGTTCCGCTCGCAGTGAGCATATATTCGCTGCGTAAGGCAAGATGTGATTATCTTGTAAAGCGTAGGCAAGCAGGTTATTGGGCGGTACTTGGCAGGGTTATCCGTATTCCGCTGGTCTTTTGGTAACAGGTAAGTTGCACCCTGTGTAAGAAACAATGGCATTTTCAGAGGATCGAGCAAGACTTCATTAATTAAGGTAGTTATTTGTTCATGCGTGCACCACAACTTCTTAATCCAATAATTTTGGAGATGATCTGGACCTGGTGCCTTCCAGTTGTGGGAATTCTTGATGACATCGGAGACCTCAGCGGTTGTGAATTGCTCGTGTTGCATCTGGCTATAGTTCCGGCCCATCTCGCGTTCTTCGCTGATCCAGCTTGCACTGACATTGTATGGACCTGGTGTGGCAAGTTGATTTCTCCAGAAACCGTCGACCTGTTCTCTGCTAGGGTAACTCGCATTTGTGGCATCGGCGCTAGAATTAAAAGCACGGTAGAAACCCTTTTCTGATCGTTCAAAGAGTTTATTGTCTCGTTTCCTGTTGTTACTAGCCTTGTATCTCCTCAGACGCCCTGCGAAAACAGAAAGTTTTTGTTTTAATGTGTCAAGACATTGTTGAGCAGTGATGTTCGCGGGGTCATGCCGAGAATGCATTTGGGTGCGGCTCATTACTGCCTGCACCGCCCTCTGGATCCTTCTAGTTCTAACTCCTCTGATATATTCCGTCACTTGTCCTATGTCTTTACGGAGACTCTCGATCTTCCGATTTAGTCGCATTTCCCATTGAGCCATTCGTGGTTCTGGTCTTGCACGATTCAACTCTTGGGCCGTTCGGATCTTGGCACCCATTACAGTGATGACTGCCGTTGCGGCACAGTAGATTAACATGTGCATACGTTCTAATGTTGGTGTCACTGAAACATAGCTTGGTAAAATTCTTGTGTTCATAAGATCGAGCACGATCGCAAGTTTCCTGGAAGAATTTAATCTTGGTAGCGGTGGCCTGCTAAGTGGGTCTGTGCCTTCGTATCGCAATACTGCCTGTCTCATATGTGTGTCCAAGCCTTCAAAATGTTCTTCGTTAACCCGTTCCAGACTCTCGGTTGTTGGTTCTACCGTTTCGGCTTCTAGTTGTTGTCCAGGCTCTTGAAGTTCCCCATTGTTGTTGTTGTCATCTATGTCTATGTGTTCGCCGTGGATCTCTAGCTCAACTTCCCGTTTGATAGCGTTAAGTCGCGTTTCTGGAATTCGGTTATTTCTTAGAATAGTTCGATACTGATCTGACACTCTTTGTTCAGACACTTGCATGTGTGGAAACTCCCTGCAGAACTCGGCATGCAGTTGTTGTCGGTAGCCGATAATCTCTTGTCCTAAGTTTGTCACCCTGTAGAAAATACGCATAATCGATTCATTCATGGACACAGTCCATTTCATGCGTCGTCGTTGTAATCCCGCCTCTGTGAACGCTGGCTGAAGTTCCCGCGCAGCACCTTCGGTGGGTGGAACCCTAGTTCTCGTTTGGCTCCCATGTTGTAGATGTTCGTGTTGTTGTTGGGCTGTAGCTGTTTGTGCAACAGGGGCCCGCCTCATCAGCGCCCTGTCACCGACGTCCCGCTCGCTGTCATGCCCAGCGCCGGCTCCAGACATGCCCTGGCGATCCCCAGGCAGCGGCCCTATGACAATCATCCTATCATTCTCCATTCCATAGTTTTCTCCCGTAACGTGGGAGTGACGGCCCTCGGTCGCCTTTTACGACTCGCGGAGCCACGATAGGAGTATTCTAACCCGCTACCCATACGGGTCAACTAGGATAACGCGGGATCGTTACTCCCGAGGATCTGCCCCTGTCACCGGCCAAACCCCTCCTTGCGTTAACTGGCAAACACGGGATCGTTACACCCGAGGATCTGCCCCTCTCACAGGCTAGACCCATCCCTGTGTAACTGGGAGTCGCGGGATTGTCACCCCCGAGGATCAGCCCCCGTCACCGGCTAGACCCCTCCCTGCGCAACTGGATATCGCGGGATTGTCACACCCGTAGGTCTGCCCCTGTCACAGGCCAAGCCTCTCCATGCGTAACTGGGAATCGCGGGATCGTTACACCCGTGAATCTGCCCCTCTCACAGGCCAGACTCATCCCTGCGTAACTGGGGAGCGCGGGATTGTCACACCCGTGGATCTGCCTCTCTCACAAGTCAGATCCCCCCTGCGTATTTATTTTTATTTTTTTTTGTTATTTTTTTTTTTTTTTTTATTTTTTATTTTTTTTTTTATTATTTTTTTTATTATTATTATTATCTCGACTTAGCCAAAAGGCATTCGCACTCCCTCTACGGGGAACATTCACTCAGATCCCGGGTATCCCGGATACCAAAAGGATCTGGCTCGGACGAGACCCTTGCCATGTTATCGGGCCTTAGGTGACATTGATGTTGTTGGACGTTCCTGCACTCCCCATGAATTTCCCGACGGGCTGTCGCAAGTAGTACCGCTTTCTGCATGGACCTGTAAAGATTATCAGTTAGACCCAGCTCTTTGATGTTTCTCAGCAAACTTTTTGGTATGACACCAGTTGTTGACACGATGATTGGAATCGTCTGAACGTTGTCCATTTCCCATTGCCTTCTAATTCGTTCTTCTAAGTCTCTGTACTTCGCGATCTTCTCGACTTGCTTCACACGCAGGTTGTTGTTGTTCGGGATGGCCACATCAATCAGAGTTGTCTTCCTAGAAATTTTATCAACTATTATAAGGTCCGGTCTGTTATGGGCAACTCGTTGATCTGTCAGAACTGTACGATCCCAGTATCTTGTAGTTGCTGTTCTCAAGAACAGGCTCCGGTGGGTAGCTGTAATATGGGATCCTCTCTGCCTGCACAAGCAGAAGTTTTTCCGCCAGTTCCTGGTGCAAGATCTTGGCAACCGAATCGTGTCGTTCTTTATATTCCGTTGATGCGAACATCTGACATCCTCCTGTTATGTGCTGGATTGTTTCTGAAGTTGGGCACCCCTATCTGCATCTGTCATCCACTACCGATGCATCTCCTACAATGAATTTTAGGTAGTTGCGAGTTGGTATAACCTGATCTTGTATGGCCAGTAGGAAGCCTTCCGTCTCGGGGAACATTCGTCCCGAGGTCAGCCAATAGTTCGACGCTAACTTGTCGACATGTTCCTGGTTAACCTCATTAGGATGCCTCCCGTGTAGCGGCTTCCCCAACCACCTCTGTAGTTTATCGTTGTCGGTTCGGTGGTGATTTTGACGCTCGTGTTCCGTCAGACGTAGCGGTGTTGAGACGTCTGCTCCGCATATAGCCCTATGTAGTGTGGAGCTGTTGGCCTGCCTGTAGAAATAATTACGCAGATTTAATATTTGTTTATTATTATTATTATTATTATCTCGACTTAGCCAAAAGGCATTCGCTCTCCCTCTACGGGGAACATTCACTCAGATCCCGGGTATCCCGGATACCAAAAGGATCTGGCTCGGACGAGACCCTTGCCATGTTATCGGGCCTTAGGTGACATTGATGTTGTTGGATGATCCTGCATTCCCCATGAATTTCCTGACGGTTCGGGCTGTCGCAAGTAGTACCGCTTTCTGCATGGACCTGTAAAGACTATCAGTTAGACCCAGCTCCTTGATGTTTCTCAGCAAACTTTTTGGTATAACACCAGTTGTTGACATGATGATTGGAATCGTCTGGACGTTCTCCATTTCCCATTGCCTTCTAATTCGTTCTTCTAAATCTCTGTACTTCGCGATCTTCTCGACTTGCTTCACACGCAGGTTGTTGTTGTTCGGGATGGCCACATCAATCAGAGTTGTCTGCCTAGAAATTTTATCAACTATTATAAGGTCCGGTCTGTTATGAGCAACTCGTTGATCTGTCAGAACTGTACGATCCCAGTACATCTTGTAGTTGCTGTTCTCAAGAACAGGCTCAGGTGTGTAGTTGTAATATGGGACCCTCTCTGCCTGCACAAGCAGCAGCTTTTCCGCCAGTTCCTGGTGCAAGATCTTGGCAACCGAATCGTGTCGTTCCTTATATTCCGTTGATGCGAACATCTGACATCCTCCTGTTATGTGCTGGATTGTTTCTGAAGTTGGGCACCCGTATCTGCATCTGTCATCCACTACCGATGCATCTCCTACAATGAATTTTAGGTAGTTGCGAGTTGGTATAACCTGATCTTGTATGGCCAGTAGGAAGCCTTCCGTCTCGGGGAACATTCGTCCCGAGGTCAGCCAATAGTTCGACGCTAACTTGTCGACATGTTCCTGGTTAACCTCATTAGGATGCCTCCCGTGCAGCGGCTTCCCCAACCACCTCTGTAGTTTATCGTTGTCGGTTCGGTGGTGATTTTGACGCTCGTGTTCCGTCAGACGTAGCGGTGTTGAGACGTCTGCTCCGCATATAGCCCTATATAGGGTGGAGCTGTTGGCCTGCCTGTAGAAATAATTACGCAGATTTAATATTTGTTGGTCCAATTGCTTGCTGAGATCTGCCAATCCTCTTCCTCCTAGTTGACGTGGCAGAGTTGTTCTTTCTACGGCGCTACGGGGATGATGTTTATGAGCTTTTGTCAGTAGTGTCCTAACTTTTCGTTGCAGGTTGTTGATGTCCGTGTTGGTCCAATTCACTATTCCGAACGAATAGCTGAGTACAGAGCACGCATACGTGTTCAGGGCCTTAAACAAATTCCTGCTGTTAAGATCAGTTCGCACTACTTGTCTTACTCTCTTGATGAATTCATTCGTTAAATCAGTCTTCATTGTTCGATGGTCTATCCTTTGAGCTTGTTTCATCCCGAGATACTTGTATGTATCTCCCTTGCTCATTGCTTCGATCTCCTGGCCGTCCTGCATCTCGTGTGCGCTTTGTTCGAGCTTTCCCCGGATGATATTAAGGGTGCGGCACTTGTCCAGTCCAAACAGCATTCCGATGTCCCTGGAGAACTCCTCTACAATTTTAAGCATTTGCGTTAGTTGGTTTTTGGTTGCTGCGATCAGTTTTAAATCATCCATATATAATAGGTGATTCAACTTGATCGCTTCTGCGTTGTTGCTTTTGATAGCGAAGCCATATTTTGTAGAGTTCAACCGATGTGATAGAGGGTTCATCGCTATGCAGAACCACAGTGGACTGAGTGAATCTCCTTGGAAAATCCCTCTTCGGATGTTGATTGTGTCGGTCTCGATGTTACTGTCTGCGGTTCTGAGTTGTATCTTAGTGCGCCAGGTTGTCATAACGTGTTCTAAAAAGGAAACTGTATGATGATCTATTTTATACAGCTTTAAGATACCTGTGAGCCAGTCGTGAGGTACGGAATCAAATGCTTTTTTGTAGTCCACATAAGCCATGTGGAGGTTTCGTTGCTTGGAATGAGCTTGGTTGCAGATGACAGAGTCTATGATGAGTTGCTCTTTGCATCCCATTGCGCCCTTCGAGCAGCCCTTCTGCTGCATTGCAATGATGTTGTTCCGCTCGCAGTGAGCATATATTCGCTGCGTAAGGCAAGATGTGATTATCTTGTACAGCGTAGGCAAGCAGGTTATTGGGCGGTACTTGGCAGGGTTATCCGTATTCCGCTGGTCTTTTGGTAACAGGTAGGTTGCACCCTGTGTAAGAAACAATGGCATTTTCAGAGGATCGAGCAAGACTTCATTAATTAAGGTAGTTATCTGTTCATGCGTGCACCACAACTTCTTAATCCAATAATTTTGGAGATGATCTGGACCTGGTGCCTTCCAGTTGTGGGAATTCTTGATGACATCGGAGACCTCAGCGGTTGTGAATTGCTCGTGTTGCATCTGGCTATAGTTCCGGCCCATCTCGCGTTCTTCGCTGATCCAGCTTGCACTGACATTGTATGGACCTGGTGTGGCAAGTTGATTTCTCCAGAAACCGTCGACCTGTTCTCTGCTAGGGTAACTCGCATTTGTGGCATCGGCGCTAGAATTAAAAGCACGGTAGAAACCCTTTTCTGATCGTTCAAAGAGTTTGTTGTCTCGTTTCCTGTTGTTACTAGCCTTGTATCTCCTCAGACGCCCTGCGAAAACAGAAAGTTTTTGTTTTAATGTGTCAAGACATTGTTGAGCAGTGATGTTCGCGGGGTCATGCCGAGAATGCATTTGGGTGCGGCTCATTATTGCCTGCACCGCCCTCTGGATCCTTCTAGTTCTTACTCCTCTGATATATTCCGTCACTTGTCCTATGTCTTTACGGAGACTCTCGATCTTCCGATTTAGTCGCATTTCCCATTGAGCCATTCGTGGTTCTGGTCTTGCACGATTCAACTCTTGGACCGTTCGGATCTTGGCACCCATTACAGTGGTGACTGCCGTTGCGGCACAGTAGATTAACATGTGCATACGTTCTAATGTTGGTGTCACTGAAACATAGTTTGGTAAAATTCGTGTGTTCATAAGATCTAGCACGATCGCAAGTTTCCTGGAAGAATTTAATCTTGGTAGCGGTGGCCTGCTCAGTGGGTCTGTGCCTTCGTATCGCACTACTGCCTGTCTCATATGTGTGTTTAAGCCTTCACAATGTTCTTCGTTAACCGATTCCAGACTCTCGGTTGTTGGTTCTACCGTTTCGGCTTCTAGTTGTTGTCCAGGCGCTTGAAGTTCCCCATTGTTGTTGTTGTCATCTATGTCTATGTGTTCGCCGTGGATCTCTAGCTCAACTTCCCGTTTGATAGCGTTAAGTCGCGTTTCTGGAATTCGGTTATTTCTTAGAATAGTTCGATACTGATCTGACACTCTTTGTTCAGACACTTGCATGTGTGGAAACTCCCTGCAGAACTCGGCATGCAGTTGTTGTCGGTAGCCGATCATCTCTTGTCCTAAGTTTGTCACCCTGTAAAAAATACGCATAATCGATTCATTCATGGACACAGTCCATTTCATGCGTCGTCGTGGTAATCCCGCCTCTGTGAACGCTGGCTGAAGTTCCCGCGCAGCACCTTCGGTATTATTATTATTATTATTATATCGACTTAGCCAAAAGGCATTCGCACTCCCTCTACGGGGAACATTCACTCAGATCCCGGGCATCCCGGATACCAAAAGGATCTGGCTCGGACGAGACCCTTGCCATGTAATCGGGCCTTAGGTGACATTGATGTTGTTGGACGATCCTGCATTCCCCATGAATTTCCTGACGGTTCGGGCTGTCGCAAGTAGTACCGCTTTCTGCATGGACCTGTAAAGACTATCAGTTAGATTCAGCTCCTTGATGTTTCTCAGCAAACTTTTTGGTATAACACCAGTTGTTGACATGATGATTGGAATCGTCTGGACGTTCTCCATTTCCCATTGCCTTCTAATTCGTTCTTCTAAGTCTCTGTACTTCGCGATCTTCTCGACTTGCTTCACACGCAGGTTGTTGTTGTTCGGGATGGCCACATCAATCAGAGTTGTCTTCCTAGAAATTTTATCAACTATTATAAGGTCCGGTCTGTTATGGGCAACTCGTTGATCTGTCAGAACTGTACGATCCCAGTACATCTTGTAGTTGCTGTTCTCAAGAACAGGCTCAGGTGTGTAGTTGTAATATGGGACCCTTTCTGTCTGCACAAGCAGCAGCTTTTCCGCCAGTTCCCGGTGCAAGATCTTGGCAACCGAATCGTGTCGTTCCTTATATTCCGTTGATGCGAACATCTGACATCCTCCTGTTATGTGCTGGATTGTTTCTGAAGTTGGGCACCCGTATCTGCATCTGTCATCCACTACCGATGCATCTCCTACAATGAATTTTAGGTAGTTGCGAGTTGGTATAACCTGATCTTGTATGGCCAGTAGGAAGCCTTCCGTCTCGGGGAACATTCGTCCCGAGGTCAGCCAATAGTTCGACGCTAACTTGTCGACATGTTCCTGGTTAACCTCATTAGGATGTCTCCCGTGCAGCGGCTTCCCCAACCACCTCTGTAGTTTATCGTTGTCGGTTCGGTGGTGATTTTGACGCTCGTGTTCCGTCAGACGTAGCGGTGTTGAGACGTCTGCTCCGCATATAGCCCTATGTAGTGTGGAGCTGTTGGCCTGCCTGTAGAAATAATTACGCAGATTTAATATTTGTTGGTCCAATTGCTTGCTGAGATCTGCCAATCCTCTTCCTCCTAGTTGACGTGGCAGAGTTGTTCTTTCTACGGCGCTACGGGGATGATGTTTATGAGCTTTTGTCAGTAGTGTCCTAACTTTTCGTTGCAGGTTGTTGATGTCCGTGTTGGTCCAATTCACTATTCCGAACGAATAGCTGAGTACAGAGCACGCATACGTGTTCAGGGCCTTAAACAAATTCCTGCTGTTAAGATCAGTTCGCACTACTTGTCTTACTCTCTTGATGAATTCATTCGTTAAATCAGTCTTCATTGTTCGATGGTCTATCCTTTGAGCTTGTTTCATCCCGAGATACTTGTATGTATCTCCCTTGCTCATTGCTTCGATCTCCTGGCCGTCATGCATCTCGTGCGCGCTTTGTTCGAGCCTTCCCCGGATGATATTAAGGGTGCGGCACTTGTCCAGTCCAAACAGCATTCCGATGTCCCTGGAGAACTCCTCTACAATTTTAAGCATTTGCGTTAGTTGGTTTTTGGTTGCGGCGATCAGTTTTAAATCATCCATATATAATAGGTGATTCAACTTGATCGCTTCTGCGTTGTTGCTTTTGATAGCGAAGCCATATTTTGTAGAGTTCAACCGATGTGATAGAGGGTTCATCGCCATGCAGAACCACAGTGGACTGAGTGAATCTCCTTGGAAAATCCCTCTTCGGATGTTGATTGTGTCGGTCTCGATGTTACTGTCTGCGGTTCTGAGTTGTATCTTAGTGCGCCAGGTTGTCATAACGTGTTCTAAAAAGGAAACTGTATGATGATCTATTTTATACAGCTTTAAGATACCTGTGAGCCAGTCGTGAGGTACGGAATCAAATGCTTTTTTGTAGTCCACATAAGCCATGTGGAGGTTTCGTTGCTTGGAATGAGCCTGGTTGCAGATGACAGAGTCTATGATGAGTTGCTCTTTGCATCCCATTGCGCCCTTCGAGCAGCCCTTCTGCTGCATTGCAATGATGTTGTTCCGCTCGCAGTGAGCATATATTCGCTGCGTAAGGCAAGATGTGATTATCTTGTACAGCGTAGGCAAGCAGGTTATTGGGCGGTACTTGGCAGGGTTATCCGTATTCCGCTGGTCTTTTGGTAACAGGTAAGTTGCACCCTGTGTAAGAAACAATGGCATTTTCAGAGGATCGAGCAAGACTTCATTAATTAAGGTAGTTATTTGTTCATGCGTGCACCACAACTTCTTAATCCAATAATTTTGGAGATGATCTGGACCTGGTGCCTTCCAGTTGTGGGAATTCTTGATGACATCGGAGACCTCAGCGGTTGTGAATTGCTCGTGTTGCATCTGGCTATAGTTCCGGCCCATCTCGCGTTCTTCGCTGATCCAGCTTGCACTGACATTGTATGGACCTGGTGTGGCAAGTTGATTTCTCCAGAAACCGTCGACCTGTTCTCTGCTAGGGTAACTCGCATTTGTGGCATCGGCGCTAGAATTAAAAGCACGGTAGAAACCCTTTTCTGATCGTTCAAAGAGTTTATTGTCTCGTTTCCTGTTGTTACTAGCCTTGTATCTCCTCAGACGCCCTGCGAAAACAGAAAGTTTTTGTTTTAATGTGTCAAGACATTGTTGAGCAGTGATGTTCGCGGGGTCATGCCGAGAATGCATTTGGGTGCGGCTCATTACTGCCTGCACCGCCCTCTGGATCCTTCTAGTTCTAACTCCTCTGATATATTCCGTCACTTGTCCTTACGGAGACATATTATTATTATTATTATTATTATTATTATTATTATTATTATTATTATTATTATTACCTATGAGAAACATATTACGTAAATGAACCTCTCAGAGATAATCTAGCATAAAAGAATTTTTGGTAAATTTAAGTCTACATGTCCTGCGAAAAAGGCAAATATCAACATATTACATATCCTTGCAATCAGCTCTTTAAAAATATCTGAAAATATATAGGGCGTTTGTAATTAAAAACAACAACATATTTTGTCCCATTTTTACAATACAACCTGCGTAATCTGCAAGCCTACCTTTCTAAAGTCCGATAAAAAGCTTTTTTCTCCATAACCAAAAATTAGAGAAATAATAGACGAGTCCGAGTATTCGTGTGAAGACGTCACCTAACATATCTCAGTACACGGTGGCCCATCCAAGCGGAAAAAGTGTGCTACGTGGAGACAGGTTAACATAAAATCGTCATTAAAAAAATGAGATTGTAGTAAAAATTAAGGGGAATTCGATGATGTACTCTAATTTTGTATACGGAGGTCGGTAAAAAAGTTATCGCGAAAAAACATTTTTTGCAAAATAAGATGTTAAAAAAATATTTTTTTACCTACACATCCATTAGAGAACCTTTAAGTAGTATTCCCGAATATTCAGTTTTTTAATATAACTTCCGGTTATAGCGGAAATGAAAGTGGTTTTCTCTATTGTACAACTTACACATTTCTCTTACCCATCACAGGATTCCTTTTTTAATTCTGAATCCAACGATATATAATTTGACCTATTTATCTCCAACCGTTTCCGAGATATTTATCAGAGAAGCTCCATCAAACTAAATACATGGTCTCATGGTCGGTGTCTGATGTTCGATCTGAGTAGGCCAAACAATAAAACCAAATTTATGACAAATCAAGTCAGCCATGATAATAAAACTGACAAGCGAGTAGGCTGAATGTTAAAGTGGCTATAGCCATTCAACTGCGTTCAACTTAAAGGGGCATTATCACACATAGTGCCAACCCAAGTGTGTTTTTGGTGTTTGTTTTTAAAATTACTAGGTCTTTCAAAAAAACAATGCTCAACTCAAATACTACATTATATTGCGCATATTTGGACAAAAAATCAGCCAAATCTGAAGTTTCGTTTGCAAAAACAATATACCTGAAATGTATTTTCTTCTTCTTCTCTAATAAAAAATTACCAGATACTTTAGGTATATTGTTTTTCCAAACGAGACATCAGATTTGGCTGATTTTTTGTCCAAATTTGCCCAATATAATGCAGTATTTGAGTTGGGCATTGGTTTTTTGAAAAACATAATGATTTTCAAAATAAACACAAAAATCTCACTTGGGTTGGTAGTATTTAATGCCATGTGTGTTTATGCCACCTTAATTAAAAATCTCGTGGAAATTATGAAACATTTATTATTTTTACTACTGTCATATTTATTATAACAACAACAATATGATTAGTTATTAAAAATTAGTTAGAATTTCATTTGCATTGAATGTTCAAAATGGTTTCCATTATTATTTACACATAACCTAAGTCTTTTTAAGACATTTTTTCGGACATTTTCAAAGATTAAGGGACGATTGTTTAAACTATCAATTTCTAATTTTACTCGTCTTTTAATCTCCTCAACATTTTCGGGGCGGTTCTTATAAACTTTATTTTTTAAATGCCCCCACAAGAAAAAATCCAAGGGGGTTAAATCTGGACTACGTGGCGGCCACCTTATCGTTCCATGTTTACCAATCCAATTTTCAAACGAATTGTTCAAAAATTCCGTTATGGGCCCACAGTTATGGAAGGCAGCGCCATCTTGCTGCCATATTAATCGTCTTTCTTGGAGTTGGTTAAGAAAAATTAATGGGAACTGGTCAAAGTATGGTTCCAATAATTCGTTCTGGATTAAATGTAGGTATTTCCTACCTGTCATACTTCCTGAATAAAATAGAGGGCCCATTATAAAATTTCCCACAATTCCACACCAAACACCCACGGAATTTCTGCCGGATTTCACAACTTCACGAAATGCCCGTGGATTGTCAACAGACCAAAATATACTATTTTTCCGGTTGTATATTCCCGCCGTTGTAAATGTAGCTTCATCGGACCAAATAATTTGTTTAAAAAATCCAGCTCCACCTCTTGCAAAATAAAAGTTCAACATTGTTTGACAATATTCCAGTCTTCTTGCAGCATCTCCAAGGAATAGCCTTTGAACAGGTAATATTTTGAAGGCTTTAAATTTGCTTAATTTCATTACCCTTTGTATTGTAGACCGGGGAATTTCTAAGTCTCTCGCTGCATCTCTCTGAGACTTTTCGTTATTTCTCCTGAAATAATTTAAAATTCGTTCTCTCTCGTCCTCACTAATTCTAAACCCTTTTTTTCTCTTGCTAATCACACTTCCTGTCGATCTGAATCTTCGATACAGCTTACATATAAATGAAGTACTCGGAACATTTCTATTTGGATATTTACGAGAATACTCCCTCAAAGTTTCTACTTATCTTTTACCATTTTTGATGAAAATCTCTAAAATATCACAGCATTCTTCTTTCAAAAACATTTTTTAAACTGCAACTACTAACAGCAAAATTTTAGACTAATCTGGCACGTAAATAGAAATATTGAATTGACAGCCTACTAGATTGTCAGTTTTATTATCATGGCTGACTTGATTTGTAATAAATTTGGTTTTATTGTTTGGCCTACTCAGATCGAACATCAGACACCGACCATGAGACCATGTATCTAGTTTGATGGAGCTTCTCTGATAAATATCTCGGAAACGGTTGGAGAGAAATAGGTCAAATTATATATCGTTGGATTCAGAATTAAAAAAGGAATCCTGTGATGGTTAAGAGAAATGTGTAAGTTGTAAAATAGAGAAAACCACTTTCATTTCCGCTATAGCCGGAAGTTATATTAGAAAACTGAATATTCGGGAATACTACTTAAACGTTCTCTAATGGATGTGTAGGTAAAAAAATATTTTTTTTATTTTGCAAAAAATGTTTTTTCGCGATAACTTTTTTACCGACCCCCGTATACAAAATTAGGGTAGACCCTCGAATTCCCCAATTCCCCTTAATTTTTACCACAACCTCATTTTTTGAATGACGATTTTATGTTAACCTGTCTCCACGTAGCACACTTTTTCCGCTTGGATGGGCCACCCTGTACCTACACTTTTTGAAAGTGTGGATGCAGAGTAGCATTATATAGGTTGTACGCTGTATGTACATAATGATACAAATCCACAATACCTGCACAATACCATATCCATTAAGAAAAATACTACATTCGTTAAGTATAAAGAATAATTAGCGTTGTTGTAAATCAAATTAATTTATTTCTAATACAAATAGTACCTATCAAAAAAGTACTATAAAGCAGTTTTGCCGCCATTCCTCCTACACGAAAGCGAGCGTTGATCAATAGCAATATATCTTATGCAACATATCTTATATGCGTATATAGTACCTACCGAGTAAGTATCTCGAACTAGATCACATACTTTCTCGAACTAGAAAATGTGTTGTACAAAAGTTCAAATCGCAGTTTTGAAACTGTTTTTATTAGTTGTCTAGGTCTAGGAATGCGAACTTTACATTCAGAAAACAGGTCGTATAAATAATATCTGCAGAGAAGATAATATTTCGTGGGAAATTTATTTTCTTCTTGTAACCAGCCGATTGACCCCCACTGCACCGCCACTGACTTCCATTTGACAGGTGGCGCGCATGGATATAAACAGAGGCTAGGGATGCCCGACTCTCTTATCCAAAACGTGTAAGTTCCGTTTTCTTACAATATCTTTACAATAATTGTAACGGCTTATTAGGGAAATAAACCAGTAACTTTGAACGTGAATGTATTCTTAAATATAGTAACGTCACATTCTGTAATTTCGAGATTATAGAACATATTTTGAGCTTTTATTCAAAACTCAAGAAATTAAATCGCGAAAAATAGATAGGTAACGTAAATTTGAGAAGCAAATCAAGTTGTTATATCGAACTTAACATATTGTTAAGAAAACTTCCTGGGTATCTACCAAGTTTTATTGAAAGGCAATGGTATCAATACAACTAATGGCATATTGTTCAACTAATATGGGTGAAAACTTTACAAAGAATACTCACATTAGTGTGTTAGATAAAAAAAAACATAACTTCTTAACAACACCTGTCATTTGTTTAAATGGACAATAAATGTTTAGTTTTTAAATTATTATTTTTGCGAACATTTATGTGAAGAAAAACAACATGTTGAACTGCTCTTTTTATTAATAAAAAAAACTACCCACTGTTTTTTTATAACTAATGTGGAACGAGTCGCCCCATTTGCCTCCACTCCTTATTCAAATATATACGTTAGAAGTTGTTATTATTATGTAACACTAATGTGATTATTCCTTGTTAAATTTTTATTTAGTTGAACAATATGCCAAAAGATTTTCATTGCTTATATGTATTAACACTATTGCCTTTCAGCTATTGAATAACGTAATCTTTTGATAGGTTTTTAACAGTATATATACAGTGTGTCCCCGGATTAGTGTCCGGTCTTTATTATTCACTTTTTCGAAAAAAGGTCATTCTTGGTGAAAAGTTTCGCTTGTAAAAATGGATTGCAAGAAAAACATATTGCTTTAAACATACAGGGTGGCAAAAACAAAAAACTAACTAAAGTATCATCCCTATATTGTTCAATTTGATGTAAAAAGTCATTAAGAAAAAATATTCGTTATTCGTCAGTGACATAAAACATGTAATGCGGCTGGTATACAAGGAACTTGAATATTTGGTCATTTTCAAGATTTTTTTTATTTATAAGTATATGTATTCATAATTTAAAAACATAATAATTATTGTTATAAATATTACGAAATGTGCTGTCACACCAGTTTCACATTGCAACAATGGAGCAGAAAATATTTATTAGGTACTAACTGCTTTTTTAAATAAATAAAATTCTTGAAAATGGCCAAATATTCAAGTTCCTTGTATAGGTACCAGCCGCACTTCATGTCGTATGTCAATGACGAATAACGAACATTTTTTCATAATGACTTTCTACATGAAATTGAACAATAGGGGCAGTACCGTAACTAGGGCGGTGCGACCCGTGCCCCCGCACCGGGCGCATCATGGTAGGGGCTGGGCCGGGCACACAAAATTCGACATTTAACGACTTAATGCAAGTATCGAACATGGAAATTAACCTATAATGTCCAGCCAAGAATATTAACAAAAAAAGATTTTTTAGTAATTAAAAATAATAAATAATGTTTTAGTGGAATACCAGGTAAAAGATATCAATTGAAAATGCACTCCAGCCCGGACTCGAACCGAGCACTCCTACTGTAGGCACTTACCTAATATGCCTCTAAAATATCTTTTATTATTTGTAATTACAGGTATTAAAAAAATCTATTAATGTCTTGTAATACGGCTGTGTTGAGTAATTGTAAATTGTAAAAAATATTTATCTACTACACTTCTTTCAAATAACCCAGCTTTAGTTCCATGTTTTGAACTTCTTCAAGGCTAAAAAATATTATGTATTAAATAAAAAATTTCTTGTTTTTCTTTCCTGGTCGTTTTTGTAGTATTATAGTTTTCTTTTGGTTACTGGGTTGGCGACCATTAATTACGCATTTTTAAAAAAAATTTTTGTCATTTAATGAACAATTATGATTTTTTTTTTCCATTACACAACACGTGTTTCGGCATAGGGCCATCATCAGGTATATCAAACTAAAAAACAACATGTTTCCTACTATAACAATGTGTACATTCAAAACGGTATCAACAAAAATGATTTTTTTTTTCTTTCAATTATAACAATTTTCTATTATATTTATACAGTATTGCTAAACAATTCCAAACATTAAAAAAAAAATTTTTTTTTAATTTTTAAAAAAATAGATTAACGAAACAGGAAAAAACATCAGACTGAAATTAAAAATTATAAAGGTAAGTACTTACGTAGTGTTTGTTAACATTACGGATTTTTCTTTTTATTTTTTAAAATTTATTAATAAGTTAGGCAGACATGGAAGAATATATCAAAATTTTTAAGTGTATCGTATGGACGTCTGCAGGTATATGAATTTCAATACGGCAGGCGGTACAAAAATAGCATGGTTGTAGTAAAAAAGAATGAGAGTTTTTTATATAAAGTGAAAATATTTAATTTAATAGGCGTAGTAGAATTATTTTTAGATAAATCTTTCTATAAATAGTAATAGTAAAATGCAAGAACGGATTTCTAGTTATTTTATGAATATGTATCTTTGAAAAATTTTTTTATATTAATTTATTAGATTTAAATATATGTGTGATAGGTTTTCGGTGTCTGTTCTGAAATTTATGGTGTTATTATGTTTTTTAATATTTAACATTTCTAACACATTTCTTTTTGAGTAATCATTTTCTTTACATAATATTTCGGTGTTGTTAAAATCGAAACTATGAACATTTTCTAAGGCATGTTTGCATAATGCGGTGGCATTTTTATTATTAGTTTTAATATCATATTTATGTTTATAAATACGTTTGTGTAAATATTGTTTAGTTTGGCCTATATATATTGATTGGCAGTCTAAACAAGAAACTTTATAGATTAAATTTGATTGCATATCTTTGTTTACAGTAGGTTTAGGGTTTGTAAAAAATTTTTTGGTACTGTTGATAGTTTTATGTCCCATATTTATATTATGTGTTTTGAAAATTTTAGATATTTGTTCTGATGCTCCATGTATATATGGCATTGAGAAATATTTTTCAGGTAGGTTAGTATTTTTAGTTTTTGGTGATTTATTATAAAGATTGTGTATACGTTTTTTAATTAATGGGTTGTAAAATTTTGTTGGATAATTATTATCGTTTAATGTATTTTTTATTTTTTTGAGGTTGTTTGGTCTGTATATAGGGTTCGAGAGACAAACGGCATGATCAACAAGGTTGTTTACTACATTTTTTTTGTAAATATTTGGTACATTTGAATTGAAATTTAGGTACCTGGCAGACCAAATATCTTTTGTGAACCAATTTGTGTTAATAATACCTTTTTTATTATAAGAAATAGTTAGGTTAAGGAAATTTATTTTATTATTATGTTCTTTCTCATAAGTAAATTGTAGTCTTTGGTGGAAATTATTGAAGGTTTTAAGGGTGTTGTCGATTTCATTTTCATGTAGGCAAAGTAAGCAATCATCAACGTATCTTTTGTAAAAGAAAGGTTTAACTTGTAGTTTTTTTAAAACGGTAGATTCTAATTCTTCCATAACTAAGTTAGCGATTGTTGACGAAATAGGTGAGCCCATTGGGGTTCCAAAAATTTGTTTATAAAATAGGTTATTAAAATTAAAGAAAGTAGAGGTTAGGCAAAATTTTAAACCTTCTAAAAATATATTTTTAGGTAATGTAGTAAACGGTATCAAATTATTCCAATGTTTATCAACGCAATCAATAGCTAACTCGATTGGAATATTTGTAAAAAGTGATTTTACATCAAACGATATGAGGACATGTTTCTGAGGAACAACTATGGTTTTAATAAAGTCATGAAAATGCCATGAATTCTTGATATAATATTCATTATTGCCAATGATATTTGTTATTATTTTTGAAAAAAATTTTGACAAATTATAAGTGGGAGAACCGACATTGGATACAATAGGACGTAATGGAACATTTGGTTTATGTAATTTAGGCAAACCATAAACATAAGGAGGAAGACCGTTATAACAGGTTAATAGATTTTTTGTTTGTGTGTTTATGAATTTATTTTGATGCCAATTTAGAATTAATTTATTTAACTCAGATTGGATTTTATTTAAGGGGTTATATGACAATTTTTTGTAAGTATTTTCGTCGTTTATAAGGTCGTACATTTTTTCTTGGTATTCAGTTTTATTCATAATGACTGTTTTGTTACATTTATCTGCGGTTAAAATAAGAAGATTAGGATTATCAGTAATAAATTTTTTAGTTTCTTTGATGAAGTGGTTGTATTGTTTTTTGAGAAATTTTTTGGTATTATTAATTTTATGTTTATGGTTATTTATAATATTATATTATATATATACGTGGGAATATCTGCAATATTATAAATAACCATAAACATAAAATTAATAATACCAAAAAATTTCTCAAAAAACAATACAACCACTTCATCAAAGAAACTAAAAAATTTATTACTGATAATCCTAATCTTCTTATTTTAACCGCAGATAAATGTAACAAAACAGTCATTATGAATAAAACTGAATACCAAGAAAAAATGTACGACCTTATAAACGACGAAAATACTTACAAAAAATTGTCATATAACCCCTTAAATAAAATCCAATCTGAGTTAAATAAATTAATTCTAAATTGGCATCAAAATAAATTCATAAACACACAAACAAAAAATCTATTAACCTGTTATAACGGTCTTCCTCCTTATGTTTATGGTTTGCCTAAATTACATAAACCAAATGTTCCATTACGTCCTATTGTATCCAATGTCGGTTCTCCCACTTATAATTTGTCAAAATTTTTTTCAAAAATAATAACAAATATCATTGGCAATAATGAATATTATATCAAGAATTCATGGCATTTTCATGACTTTATTAAAACCATAGTTGTTCCTCAGAAACATGTCCTCATATCGTTTGATGTAAAATCACTTTTTACAAATATTCCAATCGAGTTAGCTATTGATTGCGTTGATAAACATTGGAATAATTTGATACCGTTTACTACATTACCTAAAAATATATTTTTAGAAGGTTTAAAATTTTGCCTAACCTCTACTTTCTTTAATTTTAATAACCTATTTTATAAACAAATTTTTGGAACCCCAATGGGCTCACCTATTTCGTCAACAATCGCTAACTTAGTTATGGAAGAATTAGAATCTACCGTTTTAAAAAAACTACAAGTTAAACCTTTCTTTTACAAAAGATACGTTGATGATTGCTTACTTTGCCTACATGAAAATGAAATCGACAACACCCTTAAAACCTTCAATAATTTCCACCAAAGACTACAATTTACTTATGAGAAAGAACATAATAATAAAATAAATTTACTTAACCTAACTATTTCTTATAATAAAAAAGGTATTATTAACACAAATTGGTTCACAAAAGATATTTGGTCTGCCAGGTACCTAAATTTCAATTCAAATGTACCAAATATTTACAAAAAAAATGTAGTAAACAACCTTGTTGATCATGCCGTTTGTCTCTCGAACCCTATATACAGACCAAACAACCTCAAAAAAATAAAAAATACATTAAACGATAATAATTATCCAACAAAATTTTACAACCCATTAATTAAAAAACGTATACACAATCTTTATAATAAATCACCAAAAACTAAAAATACTAACCTACCTGAAAAATATTTCTCAATGCCATATATACATGGAGCATCAGAACAAATATCTAAAATTTTCAAAACACATAATATAAATATGGGACATAAAACTATCAACAGTACCAAAAATTTTTTTACAAACCCTAAACCTACTGTAAACAAAGATATGCAATCAAATTTAATCTATAAAGTTTCTTGTTTAGACTGCCAATCAATATATATAGGCCAAACTAAACAATATTTACACAAACGTATTTATAAACATAAATATGATATTAAAACTAATAATAAAAATGCCACCGCATTATGCAAACATGCCTTAGAAAATGTTCATAGTTTCGATTTTAACAACACCGAAATATTATGTAAAGAAAATGATTACTCAAAAAGAAATGTGTTAGAAATGTTAAATATTAAAAAACATAATAACACCATAAATTTCAGAACAGACACCGAAAACCTATCACACATATATTTAAATCTAATAAATTAATATAAAAAATTTTTTCAAAGATACATATTCATAAAATAACTAGAAATCCGTTCTTGCATTTTACTATTACTATTTATAGAAAGATTTATCTAAAAATAATTCTACTACGCCTATTAAATTAAATATTTTCACTTTATATAAAAAACTCTCATTCTTTTTTACTACAACCATGCTATTTTTGTACCGCCTGCCGTATTGAAATTCATATACCTGCAGACGTCCATACGATACACTTAAAAATTTTGATATATTCTTCCATGTCTGCCTAACTTATTAATAAATTTTAAAAAATAAAAAGAAAAATCCGTAATGTTAACAAACACTACGTAAGTACTTACCTTTATAATTTTTAATTTCAGTCTGATGTTTTTTCCTGTTTCGTTAATCTATTTTTTTAAAAATTTAAAAAAAAAAATTTTTTTAATGTTTGGAATTGTTTAGCAATACTGTATAAATATAATAGAAAATTGTTATAATTGAAAGAAAAAAAAATCATTTTTGTTGATACCGTTTTGAATGTACACATTGTTATAGTAGGAAACATGTTGTTTTTTAGTTTGATATACCTGATGATGGCCCTATGCCGAAACACGTGTTGTGTAATGGAAAAAAAAAATTATAATTGTTCATTAAATGACAAAAATTTTTTTTAAAAATGCGTAATTTAATGGTCGCCAACCCAGTAACCAAAAGAAAACTATAATATGTATTAAATGTAAAAGATTCAAATAAAATTGCTAAAAGACATTTACTATTAAATTGAAGTATTAATTTCTAGGTTTATAAAATGCAAAATACAAATGTATTTTATTGTTATTATTATTTGAATTTTTTACATTGAATGCACATTTTTTATCCCCGAAGAAGTTCAAAACATTGAACGAAAGCTTGATTATTTCAAAGAAGTATAGTTTACATGTTTTTTGGCTGCAAACCCGGTATTTTCAATTCTAAAATGCAAAAGAAATCCAAACAGGATTATTCTTTCAGGGTTGCTTGGGGACTGCCTCCTGAGTGTTCTACCAAAAGATCACACTCGAACTCCTGCTACGAATTGAGCTATAGGGTGGTTTCCTAAACAATATAGGTCGTTTCCTAAACAATATGGGTGGTTTCCTATACATTTTTTTTATAACAAAATGACTCTAATAAAAGTTGTAGGGAATCAAAGTATGAACAACTTTTTCTCATAATTTTTTTTTGTATCTCTAATAGATACCGAGTTACAGCGCATTACTGCTTTGTATCCAATACTTAATGATTTAGAGAGCATTATTTTGTTTAATTAATTTTTGTCATATAATGCCCTGTAAATCATTAAGTATTAGAGACAAAAAAATTATGAGAAAAATTTTACCAGAAGTCCATCCTATAAAACTTTTATTGTCATTTTTTTTGTAAAAAAAAATGTTTACAAGACCACCCCTGCAGCGTGAGGAATTTTTGTCAAATAAGTAATGAGCTGTAACTCCTTACGTATTAGAGATAAAAGAAAGAATTATGAGGCAAAGTTGTTCATATTTTGATCCCCTACAACATTTATTAGGGTTATTTTGCTCTAAATCATGGTTGGATACTCAGGAGGCAGACCCCAAGCAACCCTGAAAAAATCATCCTGTTTGGAATTTTTTTGCAAAACTGACATCTTTATTGGACTACAGTTTGGTTTGAAAGAGCGACTTTAACAGGTGATAGAAAACCAAAAAATAACCGTAAGTTTATTTCAAATTTAATATATTTGCAAATTTTTATCATATACAAAGTTTTATAAGATTTATGAAAATGGGGGGGCGCATTTATCAGATTTGGCACCGGGCGCAATCTAGGCAAGTTACGGCTCTGAATAGGGGTACTTTACTCTTGGTGATTTTCACATTTTTTCGTAGTTTGTCCACTATGTATGTTTAAAGCAACATGTTTTACTCGCAATACAATTATTGTTGCAAGCAAAACTTTTCACCAAGAATGACTTTTTTCGAAAAAGTGAATAATAAAGAAAATTCCCCTCTCCGGACACTAATCCGGGGACACACTGTATATATAAACAGCCTGTCTGGTTTTTCATGTTAACACCCCTGAAAATCTAAGTAGGCTGGGGAATTGAACAGGGCAATTTTTTTTATAGATATGTTCCTGAAAGGTCCTCATATTGGTTTGGCATTGCCGCGAAATCCTGGCCTACTGCTATTTTTAAAGGGGTGCGTTTTTCGAAAAACCATGTTAGTATTAGTATTTAAAATCCGACACCACAGCGTTAATCAGGACACACCAAAACCCCCACATACCAAATTGGAACAAAAAATATACAGAGAATTACATTCTGCGGGGTGCCAAAGTTGAGCAAAATATGAATTTTAAAGGCATCTGGTGAGTCAAGAAGTGTGCCATGGAATTACTTCAAAACAGTTGGCTGCTCAACAGGACCACTAAAAGTGTTAGTGTGCAAAGATTCAATACAAAAATATACGAGTATTTTTCTCTGGATCATCTCAAAATCCTGAATTTTTATGAAATTGTATACGGGTTAAAAATGCTCTGGAATTATCGAAAAAATAATAATAAACACAAAAGTAATTTATTTTTATACAAAATGTCAACCAACAAATAAAAAAAATTCAATTATTGGACCTTTCTCAACAAAGCCACTATCTAAGATGATACCTTTTCTGTGCGTTTCCTGTTGTGGCACACCAGCCACCTTAACTCATATGGAGTTACTGACTGGCAGGCTTCTGTATTTTTTAGACTTAGTTCGTTTATAATGTCTGGGGTGGTTTTGATATACCTACTCAATTTTTGACGCATATAAAGTTTCAAAAATTCAGCATTTTGAGTTGGCACAGATAGGAACACCTTGGATATTTTTATTGGATCTTTTCGCATCAACATTGTTAGTGATCCTCTTTATTATTCAACTGTTTCGAAGTAATTCCATGGCATACTTGATTCACTAGATGCTTTTAAAATTCCCATTTTGCTCAAATTTAGCACCTTGCGCAGTGGAACTCCCTGTATATTTTTTGTTCAAATTTGGTATGTGGGGGTTTTGGTGTGTCCTGATTAACGCTGTGGTGTCAGATTTTAAATAAAAAATGACTAATATGTTTTTCGAAAAACGCACCCCTTTAAAAAATCGCAGTAGGCCAGCAGGATTTCGCGACAATGCGAAACCAATAGTTCGCAAATGATGATCTTTCAGGAACATATCTATAAAGAAATTGCTCCGTTCAATTCCCCCAGCCTCAGCATAGGTTAGTCCTAACGTAACGATAACATATATGGCAACCTTGGTTTAGGACCCCCTTTATTTTTGAAAATACAATAGATAATAATATAGGTCTATAAATATTTCAAAATTTTAAGACTAGATTCTAATCGTTTGCGTGCCTAGTGCCTATAAGGATCGATATGGATTTTGCGCGAGATTATCAATGTCCTACTCCATATTACAGATTATAACTTATGTGGAATTTAATACTTTATGCTTAATATTTTATACATATTTACCATTTCTATTATTTACGATTTTACTTAGGTGTTTGAACGAAAGCGTCTAAAAAGCGCACTTAGTCAACTAAGTACTGAAAAGTGTAAACTCGACTTTCTCATTGGTAATACCAAATTATGAAAATTAAAATAATTTCTTTGCGATAAATTAATGGTAGTTACACATAATAATATATTAACCTGAACTTGAAATGTAGATAGTTGAGGGACAACTCACTGATTCATCAGCAATTTTTTGTGAAAATATGAAATTAGTAGGTATATGTGTTAATTGGGATCATGCGTTTTGTAGAAAGTAGGTACCTATTTACAGTATATACTTTCTTAAAAAATAACTAGATAGGGATAACTATGTTCTAGTTATAATAAAATATCTACAGTGTAGTTAGAAAAACACGAGGCATACATTTATTTGAAGTTTATTCATTATAATTTATTAGCAAAATTCTCAGGTGCCTACCTGCCTACTTACTCTGGGATACGATAATTGATATAGGTAGGTATGTTTTTCATGTGTATTTCTGTATCTATCCAAATCGAATCTTTCTCCAAGAAAAACACTCATTTCCCTGTAGGAGAAAATTTGCAATAATGCAGAATTTTACAATAATTGATAATAATTGAGATGAGTTAAGAAAATTATTATCTATGTATGTAAGAAAAAATAACGGACAGTCACAGAAAACAAACAAAAAAGTGGTAATCGGTAGGGATGGGACAAAAGTACAAAAGAACTGTACCTGTTATTTTTGGAACAGGTATACAACACACAGATGTTGTACCACAAAAGGATCAGGTGGAAACGGTAACAGTTCACTTGGTCATTCTCTTTTCAGTTTCAGTTTGAGCTCCTATTATTCCTTTATTCAATGGTTTGAGGCGCAATCTATGCCGCCACTCGTCACCTATAATAACAGTCGCCTTCACCAATATCTAAAGAACCGAACCATGCTAGTTAACAAGATGAGATCATACTCAGAATTCAGAGCGTGTTTCAAGCTATTTGGCAGTCATCAATATCAGTACAGTGTAACATTAACCAAATAAAAATATAGGCATGATTTGGGTAGCAACCAATGAAGTCCAGGTAGAAGCCAACAGCACATTTACAGCTTCAGTCAGCATATCTCCTGGATTTCTGGCTTTTACTACACCACGGAACCTGCGTGGAAATATCCATAACCCAAGATACAATAACAATATAGATATAATATATTAACGAGCGTAAAAATGTTTACAATAAAAAGCTATAATGGGCAGTTACTCAAAACAAACAAAAAAGTATTAACCGCATAAACGTGTTTCATGCTATTTGGAAATCATCACTACGGTGGGATATTAACCAAATCAAAAAGATAGGCATGATTTGGAAGCAACAAATGAAGTTCAGGCAGGAGCCAACAGCACATTTGCAGCTTCATTCAGCATCCCCTGGATTTGGGGCTTGTACTAACGTCAAATCGAGGGAATGTTAGCAGTAAGCTCTTGTCTGGACTTTAATTGTTGCTTCCCAAATCATGCTTATCTTTTTACTACTTAACTATCTTTTTTCTGGTGATCCTGAGCTGAGAGGAACCCAATGCAAAAACTCCCGCTTAGTAATTCTAATTGTTCGGGTTTAGAGAAAATATGAGCTAAAATGCCTAAACTAAGATCCATGGCACCTGTGGGCCATCGTTCCCGCAAGAAGTGGGCTTGGCTTGTGCGCATAGAAGGACTAAGGTAAGTAGGAATTATTAGCTTATTTTTGGCGGTATAATTAATACTAGTCATAGATTTTTTTAATTATAATACTAATAATACTAAGAAGGATGCACTTTTCTTGATATTTTTATGGAAAGTTTTATAAATAATTTATAAAAGAAGGTTGATCCTTAATTTTATATGGGTGGCCTATTTTTATAGTTCTAACATTATTTGTTATTGAAGAGGTAAATTGCAAAAAACGAAATCTAACATGGAGGCTACTAGACTCCTTTCTTAACTTAACCCCAGCGAAAAAGGCCCATTGGGCTGGATGTTTTTTTTCCTGTAAAACTTTCCAATTACTAGTTTTGTTAAAATAAGCAATGTGTTAATTATGAGCCCCTAATCGTAATAATTTGTGCAGTAACCATAAGGAGTAAACTCTTTTCTGTTCTATAGAAAATAGAAAAGTCTTAACAAAATTATTTTTTTATTGTTGACTTTTAAGTGAAAAAAATAATTATCAATAACAACACTCATTAACCTGATAAATAAAATATGAGCAAACATAGAATATTTATAGAGTCGTGCAGTATATGATGCAGTATATTATTGTGTATTTCCAGACCTATACTTAGTAGTTCTCTTTAGTTAGATAAATAAATAAACAAATATCTAATAGTGGTGAAAACATAGTAGGACCATAGAAGGTCCTACTACGATGATTCTTCTATATGGTAGGACTCAACTCGCGAGTTATGATCTTTACTCGTTAGCATTACTCCTCTCATCCTGTGAGTTCGGGTGTCTCAATTCTCCCAAACCAGTAATATGGTAATGGATTGGATTCGGGGCTTCCGTTAGTTTTTCTGTGAGTAGTAAATTTGTGCATGGGTCGTTTTAATGTTACTGACGGATTGTTTTTGGGATGGGATGGGTCAGTATGTGTTGATTTCCGATAGATCGAATGTCCCAAGGAACCATCGTTCTTTCGGGCCCCAACACGTCTAGAAAAGGAAGAGAACCCTCCTTTTCAACTTCCATGGTAAAGCTGATGTTGTGATGTAGGGAGTTCAGGTGATTTAGGAAAACGGGAAGGGTATCTTTACCCTGGGACCAGATGAAAAAGGTATATCGTAAACATATTTAAACCAACGTTTTGGCTTTAGATCTGCCCTCTCTAAAAGTTCATGTCCGTAAAGATTCCTTGAAATATTATTGGCCATCACAGGAGAGAGAGGAAAAACTATAGCCGCATCAGAGGTGTGTTCAAATAGTTGTTGATTCTCAGTGAAATTTATGGATTTCAGGCAAAATTCGATGCTTTAAAATATCGCCGGAATATTATGAGATAAAAAAGGCCACTAGTGTGTCCGTAATAGAAGTAAATATTAAAGATTCTACATCAAAACTCAACTCAACTCAAAACGAGAATTGCATCGGTATCAAGTTTTAGATTTTTAAGTTTTTCTACAAAATGAGATGAGTGCAAGAAACATTCTGAGTTTCGTATACAAAAGGTTTTGACAGAGCAGCGAAGTATCTGATGAATTTGTATGTGGTGGAGCCAATGATGCTGACTAGAGGTCTTAGAGGGGCGTTGGATTTGTTTATTTTAGGAAGGCCAAACAAACGGGGAGTTTAGGAGTAATAGGGGATGAGGGATTTCTGGTCTTGCTCAGAGATGAAGCAATTTTAATTAGCTGAGATACGCCGAGGTCGATTAATTTAGTAGATCTGTATGAGACTGAGCTAAGAATAGTCTGAACTTTGGTGTTGTAATCTTCATGGTCCATGACTACGGTTGCATTACCTTTGATCGATTTTGACATCATAGTTGGGCGGGAGGAATTTTAAGGTAATTGTATGGGATTTAGGATAGTTGGACTTAGAAATCTGGGACCGTATTAAAATATGAGCTGTTTCAAACCTAATTTCATCAGCTATCACTAGTGGAAGTTTCGCGATCGAAGATTTCACAGCACTTACCTATTATATTTTCAATGGTTTTAGGAGAAAATCGGAAATTATAGGTCCTTTGCAACAGGACTGAGGCGTTTGTGTTAGTGTAAGTTGATAGAAGGACAACTTAATTACTGTGTAGGGAAGTGTATTAGTGGTGGTTGGTAATTGCTGGTTATGTATTTGGTGGAAATGTGACTTTCCGTGATAAAGGGCTCACTTGTTTTCAGCTTCAGTTGAGGGCCGATTGATATGATTTGGAAATAATGTTGGTGCCATTAAACAAGATCAAATGGCTTCTATCGAAGTCATGTTCATCAAGTGCAGATCGACTCGCTTCTTCACCGCATGAACAAGGTATTCGATATATTCTACTCGAACTTAATGGTGTCCTATCTTTGACGGGTCTGTATCTACTGCTGGGACAATGGGCTAGTACAATTAAATTTTAAAAATTAGTTTGATGATTGCAGTGGTGAACTTCAGTCGTCTAGGTCTCTAAAAGTCCCTTGTCCAAGATAAATGTCCAAAATCTTAGAAATTCGAAAACACCTTAAAATATTTATTTAAGGTACTAGTAGGTAGTTTTCTTTACCGAGATCATAGTGTATCCATGGGTCTGTATCAAAACCGCGTACGGCAACTTCACGGTACCTAATTGGTTAGTGATTGGTGGCTGACAGTATTCAATTCAACTCAAAAGTGTTTATTCAAAAGGTATGATATACAAAATGTCAATGACAAGCAGAGCCCGAATAAGCAATTTAAAAAACTCACAAACCAAAAGTTGCGTGTGAGTCACACAATAGCCACCTATCAAGATACAACAATCACATGGCACCTGTTACATCCAGTATAAAATATTTTACACTTAACTTCTAAAGGATAATAACTCAACAAACTCACTACTATATAAACATATTAAAATATCTCAGACCATTTGATTGGTCGATTGGTTAATAATCTCTCATTGTTCTTTCAAGGCTTTTATAGAGATGGCCACTCAGACTTATCGATTTTTTACAGCGTCTTGTTTGTGATTTTCCTTTAGCTTTATGACGAGTATTATAAAAATGGTTGATTGTTTCAATTATATTTTTGTTCTTATAAAGTTCAATAATTATGCACGTTAAAACATGTGCCTCAGATCAAAAGACCCGTACTTCCGGAAAAGATCTTCTGAAGGATACATTTTCGTTTTTTTGAAAATAATTTTCAAAAAATATTTTTGAAGTATTTCTAGTCGCCGAAAATGAGTGTCAGCCACTCCACCCCAAGCCAAAATACCGTACTGCAGTCTGGACTATATCAGGCCATAATACATATATAAAATTTTTAATTGCTGAATGTTCAAAAAGTTTGACAAATACTTATGTTTGAACATTACTGGTCTTAAATTGTTTATAGTATCTTGAATAAGTCTGTCCCATCTCAGGTGGTTATCCACCGTAATACCCAGATACTTTATTTTTTTAGTGGTTCTATTTGGTAGTACAGACCATCATCTCCATTTGGAACACTCAAAGAACTGTATGAAGGTATGGCGCAAATGGCAAGGAAAAAGTTTTTTCACAGTTTACGCTTAAATACAACTGCTTAAAAGAGTCAAATACATTACGCAAATCCATATCTGCCACTCTTTTTAGGTTTTCTGATGATGTATCAGAATATAACACCACAGTGTCATCGGCAAAACTAAAACTGTAGATGCCCCCCCCCCCCTCTTATCTAAGGTAAGTATCTCATTGATGTACAAAACAAACAAAATAGGACCCAATGCAGTGCCCTGCGGCCCATCATACGTTATAGTTTCTTAGTTTCTGCTGAATATCCCATTATAATACATACCACCTGTGTTCTATTTTTTAGGTAACTCTCAAAGAGTATCAGTTTTATTCCGCGAACTTCCGACCTCTCCAAGGTTTCCAACATCAAATTGTAATGTCACATGCTTTTGCTGGATGAGGCTGGATTCTAAGAATAAAACTGTTTACTTCAAGTGTCCCTGTTGTTACAAAGGCCTAGATGGTAGGTAGGTAGTTAGGTAGCCATTAATATCTTTTATAAACAAATAATGTAAGTACCTAAATCCCAAATCGCACAGTATTTCCGTATAAATATTCATTTTAAAATTCTTCTTTTTTCCTGGTCGTGTCAAATTTTTTTCTCCTTTTGTTATATAATTACTGGGGGTCGACCACAAATCAAAAAACGAGATGTCAAGTAAACGTAATTTTTTTGTTTTTATTGTTTGTCCATTAAAAGTGTTTATTTTTGTTGCTTTGCTTACATATGTTTCGATTAATGGACAAACAATAAAAACAAAAAATTTACGTTTATTTGACATCTCGTTTTTTGATTTGTGGTCGACCCCCAGTAATTATATAACAAAAGGAGACAAAAATATAAATATTTAGTTTAATTGGAAACATATTTTCTATTTAGTGCTTGTGGAAGTGACCTACCTAAATTTAATAATAAGCTGCAAAAAGTACGGACTGGGGTTTTGAAAAAGCTTATTCCAACAAAGTTCATAATATGGTGACAATTGATGTGTTGCATTAATATAATACAGGGTGACCGTATTTCCAGTCGATACATGGGGACCTTGGTTATCTTAAGAGATACGAGGTCGGTTAAATTGGGGCAAAGTTGCGAAATTTGATGCCGTGTAACATGGTAAAAAAAATTGGCTGGCCCTTCTCGTTTTGAAATTAATGGGAAATAACTGAAAATTCTCGTTTTCGTTTTTATTTTCTAACGAAAATGAAGGTGGCACTTTTTTACAAGGAATCTAAATATGACCTCGCATTTTTTTGTTGCCTCCATGGACAAAGATATGACGATCAACTTTTCTTTTCTTATGGGCGCCATATTGTATTTTTGCGTTTTTGAAAAGAGGATTTTTTCCGGTTAAAATGATATGTCACTGATTATGCTTTACTTTGTTTTTCTTGCCGTAATATCGAATCGAAAACTTAAGCCCCATAATGTTTGACGTTTTTACATAGAGTGCCTTGGTAACCTAGTTACCTATTGTTGCGAAGTGTGCTTTGGAGTATTGTTTAACAGTTCAGTAAAAATTCAGTTAATGTTAAATTTATTGATTAAATAAGTCATAAACATACCACGAGAGTAGGGGAGACCGGGGCTGGTTGGTACATTTTTTCCTTAAAAGGCTGCCACACCAATGAAAATAAAGATAAGCAAAAATTAATAAGTACCCATGGAAGCTGCATTTCTTGTTTACACATGGTCGCCTAAAAGGGTTTCCAAAATAAAAAAACTGCATATAAAATTTCAATAGAAATGTCACTTGTCAAGCGTACCTATAGCCAAATTATTTTAAGAAGTCCTTACTGGGATTGTCAGTTGGTAATTTCGATATCCTAAGTTGGCATCAATGCAGCAAAAAATGCAACCGGGTCATAAGTTCAGGTCAGTAACGAGCCCATTTGCACTAATAACACGAAAAGTAACAAGAACAAGAACAACACAGATAACGGTAAAACTCACGAAACGTAGTAAACCCGCGAATATTTTCACTGCCGAATGTTTGAACCAGTTTGAACGATCTGGAAAACCTTCACTGTCACTTTGACACACCGAAGCTAAATTTGCCTGAGTCCGCACATAGACGCTGCCAAAAGCAGCTGATTATACCAAAATGAAAAGTGTTTCCATGACGTTTGAAATTATTATTAAAATGAGTTGTGGTCATAGTAATTTTTATTTATAGCGGTATAATCGTGATTGCAATAGGGTTTTTATTTTATTATGTTCTTTTTTCGTATCACTTGGGTAACTTTTCACATCATAAATCAATGCGTGACGTCGTTAACTGGTTGAGACACATATACCAATGTTATACCCATGGTTAACAGAAAATTCCTAGGGATTTTGTGGAGAATGTTATCTGACAAAATCGGGACTTCTTACAGTAATCGGGGTATACCAACCTGCCCCACATATGGGGTAGATTGGTACAATGCTTGGGGAAGGTTGGTACACCGGTAATGAAATACAAATAAACGCATAAAGAAAATGCATGTATTTGTTTAACCTGTTACCTGCTCAGGCAAGTGGCAGAATCTATAGCAGAGCCACTGTGCCATATGTGGTTAATGTCTCCCTTTCCTCTGGCAAATTTCCTGGTGTTTTAAAGACTGGGTGTGTAATACCTGTTTACAAAAAAAATAACAGAAAAGACGCAGAAAACTATAGACGAATAGCTATATCTTCTAGCTTTAGCAAAATATTCGAATACGCGTTTCTCGGTAGGCTTGAATCCTTTTTAGACAAATTTAATATATTATCAGACTCTCAGCACGGTTTTAGATCAGGTAAAAATACTTCGACCGCCATAGACCGCTTCTATAGCGATCTGGTGGACCGTATAGACTCCAGGAAGCGTTCGGCAGGTCTGTTCTGTGACCTGAGCAAGGCGTTTGACTGTGTGAACCACGAGAGGCTGTTGTACAAGCTTGGTAAATTCGGAATTAGAGGGGTCGCCAACGGATGGGTTGCGGACTTCTTGTCTGGCAGAACTCAGTATGTTAAAATCAGGGTTCCTGGGTCGTCGACAGTAGACGAGGTTAGATCGTCGAGCTTCCCTGTTGGAGTGGGCGTACCACAGGGTTCCGTTTTGGGCCCTGTGCTATTCCTCCTTTATGTAAATGATCTTGAGACTTGTTTGCCTGAAGGCGTGACAGCCACACTGTACGCGGACGATACCTCCGTGACTATGTCTCACGACAATGAGGAATCAATGAAGGGAATCTGTGAGGTCACCGCGGGCAGGCTTTGTGATTGGTTTTCTAGCAATATGCTGTTTTTCAACAGCTCTAAAACAAATATTGTAATGTTCCACACTCCGCAACATAAAGTTGAGACAAACCTAGACGTCCGCCTCTCCGGTGATCTGATAGCTCAGAGGAATAATGTACGTTTCCTTGGGGTCGAAATTGACGCCAAGCTAAGCTGGGCCGAGCACTGCCTCGGACTGCGCAGCCGACTCTCGTCCGTGTGTTACTTGATGAGGGGCCTAAGGGGCACTCTTACACTGGCACAACTGAAAATGGTTTATTACTCCGAAGTATACGCCAGACTCAGGTATGGGGTGCAGCTGGCGCTGTTTTCACTTGCCAGAAGCGGATTGTCAGGTGCATGCTGGGAGCTCATCCGTTGGCATCCTGTAGGGAGCTGTTCCGGGGGATGGGACTCTTGACGCTGACCGGAATATTTATATTCGATATTAGCTATTTTGTATTTTGCAATCTGAGAGATTTCGAGAGAAACTAAGACGTCCACTCCTACCACACCCGTCAAAACGATAATCTTAGGGTACCATACAGAAGATGAAACATAGGCAAAAAACTTCCTAATACAATTGGCCTCGAAATTTTTAACAAATTACCCGATAAAATCAAACACTGCAAGAAAAGCGAGTTTTCAAGATCACTCAGGGGGTTTCTGGTCGAGAAGTGTCATTACAACATGAATGAACTACATTAATTGTACAGTTTTTGACTAATTTGTAACGCCATTTTGTCTGTGCATTCTGTCTTAAATGCGAATGTCGGTAATATGTTTCTATATGTATTTGTTATTATGTAAATGTTCAATGTGACGGATCCTATAGAATCCATGTATTGTCAATCTAGGAGTAAAGTGATAAATAAATAAATAAATAAATAAATAAATAAACAAACATAATTTTATAATTTCAGATATTTTAAATATTTTAAAACAAAAATATGAATACTGGGTAGAACTATACCCGTGAAAAACTAAAAATATAAATATTTCTTCAACTTGTACCAAGAACAAAGATAGAGAAGACTTTTATCTTTTTTAATTGGAAGAAGAACCAAGAGCTTTCACAATTGTGACATATGTAAAAAAGATCCGGTTTGATGTATTTTTCGTGCGACCAGTTCCTGCAGCTTCGGTTGGTACAGCGTAACAACCTGCCCCTGCATTAATGTATCAACCGACCCCATAATGGTTTGGTTTCCTTTTTACGTTCTATACCGTTATAGATTTTGAGGTTAGGAAATATTTCTATACACTAATATACAGGGTGATTCAAAACTATGCGGCACCCTTTCAGGGGCATACTTTACTCGTTAAAATAAGACGAAAAGTTCATATTAACATGAGAAAATACAGGATGATTAAACTTTTAAAAAAATTTCGATTAATAATCAATTATTTTTTTATGCCTTAGCTCCTTACTAGTAACAAAAATTACATACTCCTACTGCCTTTCCATTTGAAAATTATTTCGTTTACTTCAAATAATAGTTACATACCTCAACCCGAAAAAGCGTTAGAGTCGAAAAAAGACGACAAATCGGAAAACTCCAACTTTCCGCGAAAGGGAGAGAGATATGAAAAAAATGAAAGAGGCGTTTTTTGTTCCAAATTGTTGTTTATTCAATAACATATTAAATTGTTGTATTGTACAGGGCCATACTATTTTTTTTTGTTTAATTTATGGTACCGATTACCCTTACCTCCTCCACTGGATACTTTCCCGATCTGATATTCTGTCACCCTATGATGGTATTATTGTGTACCAAATTTGGTTTAAATATTCTTCTTAGTTTGGAAGGTATAAAGAAAAATCGATATTCTTTTCAAAGTTGAATCACCCTGTAATAGTTTTTGGACCCATCTTAATATGAACTTTTCGTCTTATTTTAACGAGTAAATTACGCCCCTGAAAGGGTACCGCATAGTTTTGAATCACCCTGTATATTAGGAAAGACAGAAATACTGCCAGTGAGGGTTCAGAAATGAACCAATGCATGCACAAGAAAATACACTAAGACATGGATATTCTCAGAAATTTACTTGCTTACTTTTAGTATGAATTATGACCCATAACACTCGCGAATTTCAACCGATACACTTCTGTTTGCATCCCACCGCTAACAATGACAGACCCCGCGCATAGTATGCGGCGCATTGCCATCTATCAACGGGTGGCTAAGATATAGTCCATGTCTCAACCTGCCCCTGTGCCCAACCAGACCCGGTCTCCCCTATGGTCTATTTGCCGTATAACATATTAACACTAAAAAAGTCAAACTGGAAACACAAGAACAACAAAAACCTAGACGAGTAGACAATACTATTTTACAGTAAATTTTCAATTTGTCCTCCTTGTTCCTCAGGGCACAAATGCAGTACGTTTCCTTAAATTGTTTATGGATGATATCCCTTCTTCGTCATTTATATTTGAGGAATAATAAATTTGAATCATGTCACGCTTTTCTTCATGTGAAAATGACATTTTTTCAGTAAAATAAAGTATCTGTGACACTTAAAATTGTACTAAACTATCAAACGTTATGGGGCTTATGTTTCCGAGGCATTCTATGCAAAAAAGTCAAATATTATGGGGCTTACGTTTCCAAGGCACTCTATGCGATTACTTTGATATTTTGATATTACGGCAAAAAAACGAAGTAAAGCATAATGTGTGACATTTACGTCCTCTTTTCAAAAATGCAAAAATCCAATATGGCGCCCATAAGAAAAATAAAAGTTGATCGTCATATCTTTGTTCAGGGAGGCGACAAAAAAATGCGAAGTCATAGGTATTTAGAATCCTTGTAAAAAAGAGCCTTAATAATGTTTAACTTAGAAATGCCCAGCCCCTTCGTTTTCGTTTAAAAAAATAAAAACGATATTGACAATTTTCAGTCTTTTCGCATTATTTCCAAAACGAGAAGGTCCAACCAAAATTTTTTTTACCATGTTACTCGGCATCAAGTTCCGCAACTTTGCCCCAATTTAGCCGACCTCGTATTTCTTAAGATAACCAAAATCCCCATGCATAGACTCGAAATACGATCACCCTGTATATGTTGCACTAATATTATAAACGTTGCACCAATATTATATAAACAATTTAAATATATTTTCACCAGAAAATAGAACAGTATAAGGGTGGGTAAATCTATATATTTTTTATATTATATTATTAGGTAGCAAATATTCTTGCTTACAAGTTTTTAAGTATAGGCACAGAATAAATAGCTTTGCGTTAGTCTGTGGCATAGGCATTTGCCATGACACTAAATATCATAGGTATTTGATCTTTCTATTTATCTATTCGTCCTCGTCATTATGGTCTTCTTCAATAAATTCTTGGTTTGATGCCATTCTTCTAAAATGCTTCTTTTACTCTTTTTCGGAATTTGGGATGCTTGTTTTGGTGAAATGGTGAAAAAACTTTGCAAAAACCGTTTAACATAATACCTATAAGTACAATTGGCGTTAGATGAAACCGAACGACTTAAAGCCATTTTCTTAAGACTTTTGGAGTAATAATACCCAAAATCCATTCAACAAATAACGGATTCAAGCTCAGACCGAGGGACGAAGATACCGATGAACGCGACGTTGCCTAATGTCAGAACAGAATCCAAATAACCCGAGGAAATAGATTTTTAGCGTTCGGTTTCGTCTGACGCTAACCGTACTGTCCGTGTATCTTGTACCAAGTGTTTCAACATTTTAAAAAACCGCGAGTCAGTACAGTTCGTGCACTCTAAGCTGACACGCAAAAACCTAAAACTGAGGTTTTTGCGTGTCAGCAGTAAATTGAAACAAGCGCTAGCTTAGAGGGCACAAACTATAGGTATCTAGGTGTCCCTTTCTTAAATAGGTAATTGTGAACCATGCAGAAAGTGGGGAACACATACATATTCGAGGTACCACGTTGTAAAGGGCCTTTTTAAAATAAACAATAGGGTATTTTATTTTGAGCAAACCATTTAATTTTCAAGAGTCATAAAAAAAGACAAACATATTTTTTCAGATGTGTATTAATACCCCTTGTTAATGGCGCTCTCCTGTTCAGCTGTTTTAAACTCGCGCGTCAAGCGTCAAGATTGCCGACCCCGGGGCGCGGAGTTGCCAGTTGCACAACATATCGTACATTTATTTCTTTTGTACCTTCTCCCAGATAAGTATTTCAAAAAATGTATGCATAGTGTAAGTGAATTTATTACCTTTTTAATTTTTCAATGGCAATCAACAGTAATTAGTGGGTGTGTAGGAGTATAGGGTGCTCTTAGTTTCCCACAACGGATGCACGTTGTTTACGGACACTGCAGTAGCAGACAAAACACAAAACTAAGCACAAAATGTTCTAATATGCATCAAAATTATAACACTCTATCACTGTTTACTTTAAACTTCAATAGGTCCATGGCCTCGCGAATCACAAAAAGCTCTATACACGCCACGGTCCACACATCTGTACTCAAGACATTATTCCTTCCTACCGCATGCTACCGCCACCATCCGACCATTGGTTTTGTTTTGGGTTTTGGGAATAGTTATTAAACCGCAGTTAGTTAGTTCACATCAACAAAACTCAGGGGGGCCCTGAATTTACTTTAATGTACGACTAAAACATTGTGACTACTTTTTTAACAATACCTTGAAGTAATTTTGCTGACATGAATTTATCTGCGGATTCATAGGTAAATTCACAGAAACCATCCTCCTACTTTCCGAGATGAGTGGAGCCATCTATCCGGCGTTGTCTGAACTTGTCCTCCCGCACAAGTAATCTAGTAATCTGTAATTACGCATCTGGTCTCCGACAGCCAACGCCGCCAGCGCCCAGTGGCCGGCCAGTCAGCAATCTAAACAATCATGTCATAATAACCACTCTCAGGCTGTTTTGTTGCTGAGAAAAAACACTAAAAAAGACCTCAAGGAAATGCTGGTGCTTATGATGTGAATACAATACACAAATAATGCAGATCAGAGGTAGGTATTTCTTATCTACCCATTCAGTTTTACTTCTACAAAAAAATTATGGAAATGTGGCAACATATCTCTCCAGTGCCAACCTTGACAGTTTACATTAAGCACAAGCGTCGACTGACCCTGGTACTAAGGTTCATTTGCCCCAGGTTTTAAACTTCGAGAAAAAAATTCTTTTGCATTTTCCTTTTTAGTAGGCCTCCCCCACTGTGTGTTTAAATTTTGTACATCATGACTGAATGATGACTGAATGATGTGTGATGAACTGTTGATTTCAAAAATCGAAAGATATATATAGGGAGTTTCATTTAAAAAATAATTGAAACTATGTTCATACATTGAGTAAAGGAATAATTATTCCTTTACTCAATGGTTCATATTATATTCCTTTAAGCCGCAATCATTTCGGTCGTTTAAAATAAAGAAAATAATTTCTGCGCCCAGGCTTTTTATGATAATTCGACAGCATTTTTGCTTCATGCTTATTGATTTCACTATAATATATCTGGATTTGGAGCAAACAAAGCAAATTCAAGTTGCTGCTTCGGGGATTGGTTCAACTCTGTATTTAGAAAACAACACATTTGGGACCTGCGTTTATAGGTACTTTGTTGCTCTTTTGATGCAGCAAACTAATTCCCAAGGTTTGAAAAAATTGGCAAAGTAGCAAGACAATAATTACCAACTCCTCTCAAACCATAACAGTTGATTTTCTTTCATCAAAAGAGCAAAAAATATTATAAACGTAGGCACCAAAATGCGCTGTTTTATAAATAGAGTTGAGTCCATTCCCTAAGTTTTTCATTTTTTGTGAGCAGCAACTTTAATTCGCTTTTGTTAACGAAAACCCCTTTGTTTACTAATATAGCCTTATATTTATAGTAAAAAATGGTAGCGTGCTAGATTGAAAAATCGCAGCTCTTCACCGTGAATATAGAATGAGTTGGAATACACAAAAATTAATAAACTGGTTTAAATCTCAATTCGACAAAATCAATCTATATTCTTTTATTTCTGCTGTTGCAACTCGTAAGAAGAAGAAAAAAAATCATCTTTTATTTCATTTGGTTTGGCTTTTTAGAAAAATCACTATTTAAGATGTTTTATTTTGTTTATATATTATAATCTCTAGATTTATACTATATTTATAATTTCAACTTTTGTCACTAAATAAAATCAGCAAGCTGTAACTGTTGCAGATTTCAATTGGAAGACTTAAATTGTAAATACTTATACAAGTCTTTGTACAAAAATAGCACGACTTAGTACAATACTATCACAATATATAGTGTAGGAAACAGCACCGGTGTTGCATCGCGTGTCCTTTTATCTCTGATAATGATGAAATGAAGACTAGCACGCATTTGGTGAAGAAGGACCGTTATTATCGTTGACTATGAAACACCTCTGTTGGCTCCAAAATCTAACACATAGGCGTCACTCATTTATCCATCTCGAAAGCTGGATTGCTCAACCCGTTACTTTTTGTGTCATTAGTTGGCACAACGCCTCCTTCTGGATGTTTTCTGAATCCGTTCAGTATAGGAGAACCAACGGCAGTCTCTTTCGGAGAGATCGTGTACACTGAATCCTCTGGCAATGTGTTGTCGCTGCTTTGGACGATACCATTTTCTTTCTCTTTGGAAGGAAGTTGCTTGGCGTCTTTCCGGTGTTGGATATAGAACCACCTATAAAATGGAATACACAAAGTTAAAGGTAAATTTCACATAAATCATAAAAGTAATAAACTTTATATTTACAACGTAACAGTTTAATTTCAAATTCGATTGAGTAAAGTTTTTCTGTACAAGGAAATTGTTTTAAACCTAATTATTTTAAAACTCAAATCTTTCAGATAGTGAACCGATTATTTTCAATTGGAACTATCTACATATCAGACTAAGCTTACATGCCAAGTTTCGTCAAAATCCGATTGCTGGTCATGACTTATTAATCCCGCAACAAACAGGCGCGGTCTTAGGGGGGGGGGGGGGTTCATGGGGGCCATGGCCCCCCCTAACAAAATAAAAAAATTATAATAAATAAAAAATAAATACAAATATTATTACATATTCACAGTAAATAACAAAAAAAATCGAGTCGAAATTTGAGCTTCTGGAGATCAGCGCTGCTTGGTTTGAAACTAATTTGTGACATAATTTTACTTTCGAAAAATCACGTACCTACTTATGCCTTGGAAATTATGAAGAAACTAATTTTCCACATCAGTAAAGTGTCCTTTTTGTAGGTTTTACGGCAAAATGTTATTAAGGAAACTTGTTCAGAATGGAAACTGAGTAGGTTTGCAAAATTTCGAAAGTCAAGGCCTACTTTGATTTTTTGGGTTTTTCCCACTTTTTTAGAAAAGTGTATTTTGTGTAGTTTTCATATCAAAATGTTATTAAGAAAACTTGTTTCCAATGAAAAACTGGATGAGTGTAAAAATGTTTCAAAAGCCTATTTCGACTTTGATTTTTCCTGTTAAACTGACTAAGAGCTATTGTCTCGGTAATTTTTAAGATAAATAATTAATGGTTAAAACACTTATTACGTTTAAAATTTTGAAATAGGAAGGCCATTGAATTTCAATACATTTCCCAAAATTACAGTTTAAATTTGGTACCATCGACGGTATATTGGTTGGATGCCTTGCCGAGACTTATTATCTCAAATAAGTTACCTTTTCTTTTAAGAAAGTAATTTTGGATAGGTTTTGATAATAGTATTTTTTGTACTCCATTGATTAGGCTAGGTAATTGTAGTTTTCTAGGTGGAAGTTTGCGAATTCATCATTTTTGTTATTTTGAAAGTCTCCACGTTAGTGACACTCCATGGTATGGTACCGTTTTTTGTGCTAAGCAAATGAGGCCCGCCTCCCGCGCGGCCATTTCCTGTTTCAGTTTATCATTTTTATCGGCCTAAGAAGATGTTGGAAAATTTCTGGCGAGTAGAAGAAAAAATAGTTTGTACCCGAAGGGGATAGTGTATTCGCCGAAATTGTTAAAACGTTTTGTGGAATAGTATGGTTTGATACTTGGACATATTATTTGTTGTTGGAAATCCACAAACGGAGCCGTTATTCGGGATTTGAGAAACACTTTTTTTGTATGTGCTGATTCATCATATCTTGGACGACTGTCATCTTTACCACCAAAGGCCATAACGAGTAAAGGCACCCTCCTGCTGACTGAGGTTTTTTTTGGTATAGCTGGGAATGTATACCCTTCGTCCCAGTTTGCCCAAGTATTGTTAGTTGCTGCTGCCAAGGTAATCGACTATAGCCCGTTACTGATGAAACCACCCGTTAGTTTCTGAGTTGCTGTCTGGGAGTTGTTCGGAAAATTCAGCGGGTTGGCTATTTGCCGCCTTTCGAAGGACCAGAGGAAACTGGATAAGTTTGATGTCAAATTGTGTTGTCTCGTGGGATGTGTAGAACATAAGAGAGTTTAGTTTAACGTAAAAAAAGAACACTATCATTTTGGGAAACTTTTGGCCACTTTTCTGTCGGGAAATAAAACTTGCATAGTTTTTTCTATTTTGATATTTCGAATCCACTATAAAGAAATTATTGTTTACTGCCTGTTAAGGTTTATAAGGTGTACATTATTTTCAATAATATGTAACCTTAGCGTGATCACGTTACGGAGTACGAAAGCTTGTTGTTGATAGCTATCTGTACATCTGTACTAGTTTAGATCTTACCTGCATTTTTTTTAAATAAATTCACACATATAAATATGTATATGTATTAACTTTTGGGATATTTCGATTATAGAGTATGTTAATTGAACTCTTTACCTTTTATTTAGTCAAAACTAAACATACTAGATTAATTGGTTTGATCCTCTTCTAACAACGAAATACTTTCTGGTTTAGGTAGCCCATAAACCAGTGGCGCTTAAATAAATTTTAATAATACGAACCCAAACTGCTAGCCGGTGTTTTATTACGTTCTTCAGCCATGTCAAACCAAATATGATTCCTTTTTTTAATCCATTAATTAAATTAATTAATTAATTAAATTCATATAAAAAAACGTAATACACTGGACTTATGTAGATTCTTTTTCAAGAAATTGAGTTCCATCAAGAAAACGCAGTTGGATTTGAAACAAAAAATATATCACCAAATTACCGATTTTATTGAATAAATTAATGTGGCGATTTTCTTGCATTTTTTTATTAGATTAGTAAACTGAATAAAAAAATCTTTACCGCACGCATGAATATCACTTCCGGTCTAGCAGGAAGTGACGTTTTTTTATTAAAACAATATTAATTTTTTGTAGTCTTATTTATTTATTCAATTATTTGGAGACACCCTTTTTGTTTAAATTCAACTGCATGTTCTTCGTGATATTAAATTTCTTGCAAAAAACTACCTAAGTTTGGTCTTTCAATTATCAATTTATCTAAAAATTAGCGGGATAAACGCTCGTAACGTCTTAGAGGAACAAAAAATGTCACTGCCGGCAAACCGGAAGTGGTATTCAAGTGTGCTCTGTAGATTTTTTTTTATCCACTTTAACAGTGTAATGAAAAAATGCAACAAAATCGTCAGCTTGGTTTTTGAAAAAATTCGGTAAGTTTGAGATAACACATTTGATTTCTTGAAAGCATTCAATTCCTCCTAATTTGTCTTAAAAATTACCGAGATAATTGCTCGTTACTTCTTTAGTGGGATACATGAACAAGAAATTTTCACAAATTACGACAAATTACAAAGCTTTATGAAAATTTTGAGAAACGTTCCCAAACGAATCGAAAACACGATGCGATTTGCGGCATTCAACTTCCCTGGAAAATCGACCACAGTTCACCTTGCCTACTTCTTGTCTGTCACGTCGGGAAATAGGAGAAACCAGCTAAAACCATCCAATTTGAGACCCCCTGTATTTAAATCCAAGTATCCAATGTGTGACTCATAAAATAAAAACAAAAAAATCTCTTTTAAAACACACTTTTATTTAAGGTACCTATGTACTAAAACGAATAAAATAAGTGTGGGTTTTCGTTATTGAAATAAAAATCTTGTCGTGCAAAATATTCATAAAAGCAGGTACCAATTAATTTTATCTATTGGCGAAGTATGTGTTTGCTTACAATTCGGGTGACAAGCTTTTTGATTTGAAAAAGCTTGTCGCCATTTTGGTATTGAATTACCTTAACGAAAACCTAAACTTATTTTATTCGTTTTAGTGCATAACTTAAATAAAATATTATTTTAAAAAGATTTATACTTATTTATTTTATTTTGTGCTTTTTAGTATTTGATTCTCATGTCACGAGGGTAGTAAAGAAATTGAGTCTGCCATCTTGGGGCGGCCGTTATATTCGCTTTAGTCTTTAGTATCTATGACATAGTTCACCTTATCGTTTTCTACTGGTCATATCATTTGATTTGACATCCACATCAATGGGGTTGTAAAGATATAAGTATCCGCCAGCTTGGAGCGGCGGCCATTTTGACCAAATTACAATATTATTGAGTATACTAGATTGTATTGTTACCAACACCAAAGATGTGTGCAAAATTTCGGCTCAATCGATTGGGTGGAACTGGTTTAAAATTAAGATTTGACCACTTAGGTACTAACAAGGAGGGCAAGTTATAAATTCAAAAAAAATGGCTGTGTACAAGTAGAGGAGATTATCGAATGAAAATGTCAAACCATTGAACGTTACAGCGTCTGACTGCCGTTTGTTCACTCATTTGTTGAAAATTTGTAGAATTTGACTGAACAAACGGCAGTCAGACGCTGTAACGGCCGACTACACTGTTTGACTAACATAAAGAAGGGCAATCCTTGAAATGACGCAAAATTTGAGTCAAACAAGGTTGATAATACTTATTTTATTACAGCTTTTGCCGGCAATACGTGACTAGACTTTCCGCGAAATGACGTATTACGCCCGATGCCTATGACATATAGATTGCGTTATCCATATCTCTACAACTAGAAAATGTACGAATAAAGACTCGATAACTAGAAAATTTGTATTCGCCTAATCTTCTAGTTCTTGGATATTGGATACCATCACACGGACTACGATATAATAATATATCTCATGATTGTAGTTTCAATGTTTTAATAGAATTGTCACCTGCTTTTTACTTTAATATAACCTCCAACAATAATTGAAGAGTAGAAATGCCAAAGGATGTAAGTGCCAAAATGTTTAAAATTCGTTTTCTCGCATATTCCTATAATAAAATGTGCCATGTCCAATATCCAGCCTAAGTGCCAGAGTAACATTTAGGTTGCCCCATGTGCCAACAGATGTCTTCAGAGTTTTATACAACTGCTGTTTCCTTGCCAAAAGGTGTATGTGTATGTGCCAATCTAAACGGTCATGTGTTTTCTCTGTTGTATTTTTTTTTTGTATTGTTGTTTTGTTTTTGTATCTCTGTTGTATTTTTTTATCATAATTTAATTATTAGCAATGTTAATAACACGTAAAAATACCTAATTAATATTTTTTATTTACTTTATTTCCTTCTCCTGTAAAATTTTGTTTTTGGCACTATCATCTCTTCACATTATTTCTACTCTTCAATTTTCAGTCTAGTATTTTGTATTATCAAAATGTCATGATATACATATTATTTACACCATATTTTCGAAGGGTGTCTAAAATATGTTCGAAATGTTTGGAAATCCAGCGTAAAAGCGCCTCTATTTGCAACATTTTTTCTAGTAAATTATATACTGGGGACGGGTTGCTGAGAGAAAAACTTTTCATTTTCAAGTGGCAAAAATTTTGATAATTGCTTAACATCAGATCCTACGGGTGCCTCTCAAAATTAATTCAGATTTCTTTTGATGTCAGCGTATTTTTATTTAAAAGTCAAAACTGGTGAACTTTGCACCTTGATATTTTTAATTTATTCAACTAAAAGTAATAATGGGGCCGACATTTATCTCGTTGTTTTCTCAAAATTCAAGGACAGCTGCACACTACAATCATCATAGCCGAACGATGCTCTTCGGCTATGCAACAATGTTTTCATTCTAGCGTTCGCTCCGACATAATTTTTATAAAAAGGATTTGTTCGAGCTATATACAGGGTTTCCCAACGAAAACTTGACCCCCCCAAAAATTAGAAAACCGAAAGATATTTGAAAATTCGCTGAGATCCGTCGATTTTTGTTTTTTGGGGGAGCTTTTTTGACAGTCAAGCCAACCCGATATGTTCATCCCCCTAATCCCTAGCAACCCCAACTTTAAAATTCCAAATGGAACTACCCCCCTTGTGGAGCATCATTTTAAAACCCTTTTTATTGCGAATACAGTGATGTATCGTTTTTAGAATTCTGTTGAGATTTAACAGAATTATTGGCTAAAAACGGAAAGTTGACAATCCACTGTACGCGTAGTAATTTCTACACAAATGCCCGCCACTAATAAGTTTTTTTATCTACTACACACGACCAAATTACCTAGTTTTTATTGACGTGTCGATCAGTTTACAAAAAAGTCACAAATGAAAAAGCTGAAGCAAAACAAAAAAGTTCATACGAATTCAAACCTTATATCTTTTTAAAATATATAACAAAAAGTCACGATCACAAAAAAATTCCTGTTTTTTGCTTGTAACCACGAAATCGTTAGTTTCAGCCTGCTATTGAAAGACGTGTAAACGTGTTTTTGAAATGGTTTATACTATCAAGGAAAGGTTAGAAATTGTTGCAATTCGTGCTGTAGCTTTAGCGCAATCATGATTTCGATAACAAATGGCAACAATTTCGACCCTTTCGGCGATAGAATAAACCATTTCGAAAATACGTTTCCACTTTCAATAGCAGGCTGAAACTAACGATTTCGCGGTTAGGTACAAGCAAAAAACGGGAACTTTTTTTCGTGACAGTGACTCTTTGTTACATATTTTAAAAAGATATAAGGTTTGAATTCGTATGAACTTTTTGTTTTGCTTCAGCTTTTTCATTTGTGACTTTTTTGTAAACTGATCGACGCGTCAATAAAAACTAGGTAATTTGGTCGTGTGTAGTAGATAGAAAACTTATTAGTGGCGGGCATTTGTGTAAAAATTACTACGCGTACAGTGGATTGTCAATTTTCCGTTTTTAGCCAATAATTCTGTCAAATCTCAACAGAATTCTAAAAACAATACACCACTGTATTCGCAATAAAAATGGCTTTAAAATGATGCGCCACAAGGGGGTTAGTTCCATTTGAAATTTTAAAGTTGGGGTTGCTAGGGATTAGGGGGATGAACATATCGGGTTGGCTTGAGGCTTGACTGTCAAAAAGGCTCCCCCCAAAAACAAAAATCGACGGGTCTCGGCGAATTTTCAAATATTTTTCGGTGTCCTAATTTTTTTTTTGGGGGGGGGGGGGTCAAGTTTTCGTTAGCAAACCCTGAATTTGCAATGCATTTTAGTAACTAGAAATTATTTGGTCGGGTTGCTGGAACATAGATAGGTGAGTCAACAAATCACGGAGGATTGTGGCGACTACCACTAATTAGCCTGTGCTGCCGTTTTTTCGATTATTATTCCTTTATACTATTATAAAACAGAAAGTGCCGTGAGTGGAGCCAGCAGAATCCTGTCAAGACTTGTCAAGGGCGTGACCGCGGCTATCAATGAGTCAACAGTAGGTCAAACGGAGTGACATCATGGCTTGCATAAAATACAATTTTCCATAAATGATAGGGTGCGAGATTCCGGAATCCAAATTTTTTTAATGAGGGTTTCCGTCGGTGCAAATCTCGGTCACCCTTCATGCCGAGACATGCCCGCTGCCGGCGTCGCGGTCGTAACATATATCTACGTTTCACATAATTTCATCGGGCGTTGGGGCCGGAGCTCGGAGATCAACCATCGCTGCCGGTTTGATAATGACCATCCACCACCCGCGCGAAGTCGCGTCGTAGAAAATCGAGGGGTCTGCGCGAAGCCGCTGCGCAGTGAGCCTCCGAGAAATTTGGTCGCGTTTTTACTAAGTTTCGGCCTTATGGAGATTAACATGGGGAAAATGGGCTCGTACTGGCAGAGCCTATCTACTTGTGTTATTTAAAAAACAAACGTACGAAAACAAAGTTCGCTCATGAAACTTTTAAAGAAATATTTGAAATTCTTTTGTCATTTTGTAAATTATTTGACGTCTAGTTCACCAATCCAGAAATCCAATTCCGCATAGATAGATAAATAAAAATGGCCGCCTTTTGCATCCCTTTTTGGTCCGCAGCTAAAATCATTGGGCAGTGAGTCCATCTGTGGTAGGTAGATACCTATATTTATATTGGTCGCGGTGTTTCCACCAGGTGTCACGAAGGGTGCTTTGTTGGGCCCTCGTATAAACATAAACACAGCTTTAATACTTTATTTAGGAAGTTTCTAATCTCCTTTTATTGTAACAATCACCAATCATATTTTCTGGGTGCGCCACTGACTCAAGATATGTATATTATACTACACTTTAGCTATGATCACATTTATTAAGATTCAACTAGGTACATACTAACTTTTTTTAATCTAACAAGCATCTTTGTTTTTTAGGTTTAAAAGACAGGTTTCAAACTATTTATGTTTATTTTGACATCTGTCTATAATATTTGGCCCCCTGCGTTGTGTGTTCCATGCGTTTTGCTTACCGTGCGATAGTGTTTACAAATGAGTAAAGCTCAACTTACATACGTGGTAGTGCGTCATATTTACGGTAGTGGTCGGAGGTAAATAAATTTAATATAGCATCACAATATATTATACAACAATGTTTATTTACCTACTTACCCGAATATAATAACTGCAGGAACTGTCAAAACACCACCAAGAATGTAAAATGTTCCTGGCATCGTGTTAATAGTGGCTGCGTAAGTGGCACTATACATTGGTCCATACAGCAATGGCATAAGTGCTTCACATGCACCAAAAAGTGAATTAAGTTTACCTGAAATAAGTAAAGACATCCTCTTATATCAGTCATTGTCATTATCATAATAATAAATTAATTATTATAAGTTTTGTGGTAAATATTACCACATATAATTTTATTACCACCTAGTGGTTGGTACCAATGCTGAGTTCGGGACTTTTTGTGAGGGACGTTATGAAGGAGCTTATGATGAAAATAAACGAGTGCAAAACATAATGACCAAAAGTGATTTTTATTATTATTCCCATGTGAAAACATGAAAAAAGTGAAGTTGTATTGTAAAAACGGCTGGAGCAAACATATGACATATACAGGGTGAATCAGTTTTTTGTATTAGGATTTTAACAGGTCATAGATCTTCAAAAGATAACCGCACTTTCTCGTATAAACTGTATCTTTTTAAGGCCTTATAAAAAAGTTTATCGAATATTTACCAAACTAGTTAGGATATTTATGTCATATTTGGTAGGTACTCGTTATGACGGCATGGGTTAGCATAAAACCTGTTAATATCGAACATCTTGAACAACCAGTGGCGGAGAAGTGGGAAATTGGTAAAATTGTTTTTAGAAAAAACAAAAATGTCTCTTGAAATTTTTTCGTACGTGTCATGGTTTCATGGCAATTTTTTGTGTTATTTCAGAATATTCCTAAAAAATTTGCTCCACAAGTAAGATTCAAAATAGAAAAAAAAAAGTGTTTTTTACTTTAAATAAAGTAACTTTCTCCAATAAACTATAACCCATTCAAGGTTTTACTTTTCAAGATACGATACAGAATGTAACATAAATTTTATTTTCCCTAAATGTTTTAGATCCTCTATCTTCAAAAGCCTTAAATAGGTCAGTTTAATGGAAAAAGTTACCTTATATTTAACGTAGGAAATACATTTTTTTTTTACTTTGGGTCTTACTTATGTACAGAATTTTTTTGTTAATTTTTCAGAAATACGCTGAAATGATACATAAAAATAAAATTTACCATTAAACCATAACATGTGCGAACAAATAATAGGAGAACATTTTTTTACAATTAAAAGCTACGAAAAATGCAATCCACTTTAATATTATATAAGGTGATTATATTTTTTGATGTTTTAACACCCTGTAACTTTTATATCAAGCCTTAAAAATATACAGTTTGTAAGAAAAAAACGCGGTTATTTTATGAAGAACTATTACCTGAAGTCCTACTACAAAAAACTTTACAAAACAAAACAAAAACTTTAAAAGATACAAATTAAAATTTCCGGATTAAAATCTGAGATATCCTGTATATTGGGATATCGATATATCGATTATGGGAATATGCATATAAATATTGTTACTTATATTATCTACCCAGGGATATTTCCTTTTTCTCGAATTTCGACACTAAAAATAGGTATGTCGTAGTAGGCCTCCGTTTTTTTTTAATAAAATAGGCCGTTTTGCCCTATAGTACAGTCTTTGATGCCGTATCTAAAAAAAACTCGATCAAAATTGTATGATAAAGTACGAATTTTATGGAGATGTTCCGGTATGAGGTGGGCCACACCACACTGTATAACATAAATTTAATATTGCCATAGAAGAATTTATTCTTCTATGATATTGCCCAGCCCTAATCACGTGTGGTATTTAAATAAAACTTTTATGATATTTTTAATTACAATATTTGAGTTTGAGGGACCTGGCTTCGCTCGTCCCCACTTCGTAAAAATCACACTTTTCCTAACTGGTTACGTAAATAATTATTTTATGTAATAAAATACCAAATTTATGAAAATTATGTGATTAAAATGTTTGTGATTTTAGTAAGTAGGTGGGTATATGAATTTTATTTTTACATGTTTTCAAACGTGCAAATATCCCCACCCTAATCGGAAAAGGGAACCATTGAAAATTAGATATCTTAACGAATACTTCTAATATCGTTTAATAATATTTTAGGTCAAAAAATTTTCAGGTAGTGTAACAACGTAGGGTAGACCTCAAATATATAGAAAATGTGCTGATGTGGCAACCAGGGAAGACTCTTTCTAAATGTTACTCCCAACCGATATTTAGTATAATGTAATATGGTAACAGAAATATGATATTCGGACTTCCGCACAATGTAATTGATTCTTTTAACTGGAATGTAATCGGACTATTATTCCTCTTTTTAAATTCCATACCGTTGCTTATTTTTTCCTAGCATATTATAGAAAGAAACGAACGCGATTGTAAAAAATCCGACGGGGATGGTTGTACCAGTGCAACCAGGGGACAATTATTGTTATGTAGTGGTACAGTTTTACACAGCCACCTACTCGAATGAAAAAATCACACTTTCGCATTTTTTATTCATCATGCTGTATATTTTATTGTTGAATTATTATTTATTAAATAACTCTTAAATTGTTGCTGTATTAAAATATTTTTATGTTCCACAGATTAGTTGCTATGTTATGTTTGAAATTGTAGGAGTATTTTACCTGGACACGAAAAACGACCAACTTTGCAGAACTTTCAGTTATTAAGTGTTTTTAAGATGCTAGTTAAACGTAAATAAAAATCATTGCTATCATACTGTTTTGCTCAAAGATGTGCCTCAAAATACATATCTAACATTTTGTATTATACAGCACAGCGTGATAAAAAAATGCGAAAGTGTGATTTTTTTCTTTTGAGTAGGTGGCTGTGAATTCATATTTGACATTTTCTTGGGATTCCAAACAACTTTTCTTAGTGCCTTTCCTCTGTAGTTCTAAAAATAAGGGTACTTTACTCTTGAGGAATTTTCATATTTTTCAACCTTCCCTGTATACGAATAGAAATTTCAAAGCTTTTACGGGTGGATTTCGAGTTTAAGCCCAAGCACCAACTTTTATCAAGAATAATTTTTTTTTGAGAAACTTCAAATAAAGAAAATTCCCATTTGTGTCCAACTTTCTGGCAGACACTGTATTTTTCTAAATAATTTTTTAACGAATCAAGAGACTAGCACGAAATCTGGTAACTGTTTTTTTTATAAAGTACACCTTTATCACATAAAAACATTAAAGGAAAACATAAATATTTACGCCAGAAAAAAGAATACACTTGGACCTAAAAAAGTTACGATGTTTTAAATCACGTTAAATGCCGTAGGTGGCGCCCCCTTTAAAATTACATCAAAGCTAATGCCAATATTTAAATTTCTCGCCTCAAAATAATCCCAGTTACCAGATTTCGTGCAAATCTCTCGATTCGTTCAAAATTTATTTGGAAAAATATAAAATAAAATTTAAAGTTTGGAACCTTGTATCTTTTTAGGTGTGCGTTTATACATCCTGTATATTATACAAAAGTCACTCTGGTGCAAAACATGCAAAATGGTACAATTATTGTCCCCGGTCTACCATACCTATATTTATTCGGTAGAAAAAGTTACACAACGTATAGGTAACTTGGGCGAAGATTTTGGGATATCCCAAGATTTTTTTTTAATCTAAGTTAAGTTTCCTTAAAATATATGGCGCATTGTGATAACCAAAGGTTTTAAATACACCCAGTGGCGCAACGAGGGAGGCTGCCGTGGTGCAGCCCCCCCCGAGCTCGTACCAACCAAGCGAAAAAGCGCTAAACAATGCTAGATAAAAACAAGACCGAATGATTTGTCTTTTGTTTAACCTGTATTTTTTAAGTTTATGTTATGATTTATCAAATTTACGATATTGAGGATATCGGATATCGGTGGTACACATTAGTAGTTGACGTTTAATGGAAAGATTAGTTGTCTGGTCGGCAGTCGGCACAGAACAGAAACAAAAGTCACACGCGCTCGCGTCTCGCGCCGCGGGCCTTAAAACCTAACCAAACCTGCGCCGAACTTAAAACTAATCTGCCCTGAATTGTATGCGCCTGGCCTTCTGTTTTCTACTGTCCTTCATATACGGCAGGGCCGTAGATAAGGGGGGGGGGGTTGAGTGTTCAAACCCTTCCCACTGAGAAAACATATCATGGTGATGTAACTTTACAATTTTATACGCGTCAATTAAATTCTTTGTCCTTAAAATTTCTCAAAAATTTCGCATGCGGTGCATTTTAATAAGCTAACACCTCATTTTAATTCCTGCTTTTAAAAATCAATAATCACTATGAATGAATCCACGAATAAATTTCTATAAGAAGATACCTACCTATTTATATACCTATTCTACATTTGGCCCTTTGAGGCATGTTAAAAAAGAGCTAACAGTTACTGCATAGTTAAATTAATATTATTATTATTATTATTATTATGGTTCCACAGTTAACAAAGAAAAAACTACAATCAGTTGCCCAATTTTTTTTACTAATATTAAGTTACTCAATTTTTTAGTTCATTAAAAATGTTTGACCTTGAAAATTTGAAAATTTTCGCCTGCGGTGCAATTATTGACAATAAAAAATGAACTTAGTCAATCAGCCCCCCTGACAATAATTTCTGGTTGCGCCACTGCACCTATGGTTAAAAAACCCATTGAACATTTTGCCCCCCCCCCGAAACAAATATATTATATATTATTTCTATTATTATATTAATGTATTAGGAAATGTTAAAAAACAATAATAATACCAGATAATAATAATAATACCTTCACAAGAAACCCAACTACAAGTGCGTTTGGTTTATAATGAGGGTGTTTAGCTAACATCTTCAAGTGAACAGAGAGATACGTTTTTCCTACTTACCAAGTTCATCTGTAGGGACTAGTTTTGAAGCTATAGACCGCATGGCAATGAACGAAGTTCCATTTAAGATCTCCACAATTGCACCTGAAATTACAGAACAATATCCTTCAGGTAATTGTCACGACAATAAAACAAATTAAATTAAAAGTATAGAGATAAACTACATCTAGAATTATTATAAATTGAATTTTAATCGCTCACCTTGTACAAACTAAAGGATTCAAATTATAATGTAAGATTTTAATTATTGTTCCTACAAGGCCGATAATTCATACAGTTAGGATTCTTCCAAGCACTTCATTATTCGTCATCTTATGCTTTATTGGCATTTTTGATAAAGGTTAAGGCTTACCTACATAAAGTATAGTCAAAATTGCTGAGGTTTATAGTTGTTTTGTTTTATGGTGGTTTCCAAATTATTATTCACTTTTGCCTAAAATTTGGACGAACTTTTGTTTTGCTTTTGATCGTACTTTTTACACATAGGTATCTACCTACTTACCAAAAGTAGGTACCTACCTAAGTATTTAACAATCTTTAAAAAGATATTTCTAGAAATGTGGTTTTGAATTGTTTAGAGAATTCTATATTAGGTAGGTATTGATAAAAAATCTAAGGAGTTATTGTTTTTTTAAGTAGTCTATATAATAATTTCCTCTACATAAATATGTAGTTGCTAGGTAAGCCATAACGGAAATGCGTGGGTGACCAGTGAATCAAAATGTAATATTGTTTCGTACCGCACGCGCAGACTCTAGGACGTTTCAAAGTGCGGACGTACTTATTCTATATTTTAGGTCAAATGACGTCCATAATGAACTTCCTTTTCACCGTTGATAACCATACTTGCATACTAAGTATTACCGCCAAGGTGCGGATTAAAATTCCTCATTTCAATGCTACACTTGTCAAAAGATAGCAAGTTGTTATAGAATCATACCTAAATAAAAAACCAATGATGTCTTCGCAAATCCATACACAAAACTTGACAGGATTTTGCTCATAGAGGAGTAAATGCCGATAATCGCATCGTCGATTTTCAGCGCATGGCTAAAGATGCCCACAGAAACTGAAGTACCTGGAAAAATAAATGTTATAATATATTATACAATTCTTGTAATTAAAATACAACAAAGCTGATTTATTCTATTATCACACTTTTAAAGTCCAACAAAATTGAATTATTAAAATTAACATCTCATTGTATGAAGCAGTAACAATAATTCATAATGCGGTAGTTATCACGCGATTGTTTTACGTACACCATTTAAATGGTTTTTTTATGTTAAATCCTGAAAATTACATAATTTGCAATATCAGTATATTTTCTGCATCTAGATAGAAATTCTCAGATTGGCTTCGATTATTTAACGTATTTTTGTAAATAGGGAAATGCTTAATCATTTCATAAATCTCTAGTCATTGAATGTTTATTTGTAAACAAACAAGTAGTCATAATAAATTATGACAAAAATTATCGCAGAAATAAATTGAGCGAACATGATCGATTGGATGCGGCCAAAGTAGATTTACCTCCTTTATTGAATTATATTGGTATAATACCAAATGCTATAGAATTATTAGAAATACTGGATTACTTAGAATAAGAGGGATGGCTCTGGCTTGACAAAAAGAATATACATATACATTTTTTTAAATTATGAAATTTTCCAGTGCTTCGTCCTTCTGAAATGACATCGGGATCGAGCTAGTGCTAATTTTCTCATGCCAAAGGTCTTTTACTTGACGATAACAACATGGGAACACATGAACGGTGTTGACTGGTGACTTGTGAAGCTTGTGTTCCCAAAATATACAGTGACCGGCAGAAAGTTGGACACAAATGGAAAACTTTTTTATTATTAATTTCTCAGAAAATTTTATTCTTGATAAAAGTTGGTGCATCATTTCAAACTCAAGACGCACATACCAAAATTTAAATATCTCTTTTTGGATACGAGGTAGATTCAAAAATGTAAAAATAGCTCAAGAGTAAAGTACCCTTATTTTTTAAAATACGGTAAAAAGTTACTTACAAAAGTTATTTGGAATCAAAAGTGGATGTCAGATTTAAAGTCACAGCCACCTAGTCAAAAAAAAGAAATTTAACTTTTTTGTATTTTTTTCGATCACCCTGTGCATTACAAAAAAACAAAATACCGCAAGCGCAACTTATCGTGGGATAACACATGAATTTGCTACTTAACTTTAACTTTGTTCGATTAGCAGCTAGAAATTTAAATTAATCGAAATCAGAAGTTAAAAATATTAAATTTTTGTGTCCATTGAATAAAATAAGTAGTTTTTTTGACAAATTTTAATAATAAGTAATTCAAATGAAAACAGTAACTAAAAATAAATTTGCGAACAAAAGACGAGATTAATAGGATAATCCATGCTATGGCCAATAATAACTCTTGCAAAGTTGGCTTTGAAAACAATAATTGTCGGCGAAGAATTATTTTACATGTCAAACTCCGTTATTGTCATTCTGCAACTATGCCTGCACTTAGTGTTCAAGATAAAGTGGAAATTGTTTTAATACACGGTGATAATTATCATACTTGTCGAGAAACATCAGATATTTTCAATGAACGACATCCAGACAAAAACGTCAACTACTCAACTGTGGCAAAAATTCTTAGGAGTTTTAAGCAGTTCAGTTCAGTGCAAAATAAATGTCAAGTACCACATAGAAGAAATGTAACAGGTAACGAAGATAATGAAATGGATATTGTCCTCTCCGTTGTTAAGAATCCTAAAATGCCGCTGTTCCAAAGGCAAACAGAGTTGAAAAAATGTTTTGGCAAATTTATTTTCAGTTACTGTTTTCATTTAAATCACTTATTATTAAAATTTGCCAAAAAAACTACTTATTTTATTCAATGGACACAAAAATTTAATATTTTTAAGCTCTGATTTCGATTAATTTAAATTGCTAGCTGCTAATCGAACAAAATTAAAGTTAAGTAGCAAATTCATGTGTTATCCGATGATAAGTTGCGCTTGCGGTATTTTGTTTTTTGTAATACACAGGGTGATCGAAAAAATACAAAAAAGTTAAATTTCTTTTTTTTACTAGGTGGCTTTTACTTTAAATCTGACATCCACTTTTGATTACAAACAACTTTTGTAAGTAACTTTTTACCGTATTTTAAATAATAAGGGTACTTTACTCTTGAGCTATTTTGACATTTTTTTTGAATCTACCTCGTATCCAAAAAGAGATATTTAAATTTTGGTATATGCGTTTTGAGTTTGAAATGATGCACCAACTTTTATCAAGAATAAAATTTTCTGAGAAATTTATAATAAAAAAGTTTTCCATTTGTGTCCAACTTTCTGCCGGTCACTGTATATTTTATAAAAGTGAATGGGAGACGCGAGAAAATATGTGTCTACTGGTAAGTAAACGTGACCTCCAAAATTGTGGATCCTAGACTCCAAAATACAAATGATGAGTTTCTAATATTGGTATCTAGCTGAATAGAGGAGTATCATGTTTACATTACTTAGAGTGATTTTGCAAATAACAAGTGTGATTATGTAACATTGTAACTTGTATATGCATGAACGAATGATATATTTTTCACTATTAATAAAATGTTGTTTGCTGTAAAAGAATATCAGTCAAAATTTAACATCATATTTTCTATCATATCGTTGAAATCAAACTCTTTTTCAAATTATTTTTAATTTATTATTTATTTTGTACATACTTATACAGTTAAACAACTGCATTACAAAGATATAACTTTAGTAAATTTTGTTTTATGACCTCCGAGATTAAAGGCAATGTTCGTTGTTCGTTCATGCAGCTTTTAGACCCGAGATAAGCAAATTTAAATGTCGCTGAAAGTTTCGTAAATACCTATGTATGCAACTAATCCAAATGATTCATACTCACCTATCAAATTTGTTACCATGTTATACGTTGAGAAAACACTGAAATCCACTTCATCCCAGTTGAATCGGTACCTAGTGAACAGATAAGCAACATTCATTTCGCCTGTAAAAAGAAAAACTTATTTATTTACTGAGATTTATAAAAAACATGATATGTTTATATTTCCACGATTATTGAGTAATATAATCTTTATAAATTCGAAAACTGATAAACAAATTGCACCTAGTACTCGCCAGGAGTCAAAAGTGTGTAATTATGAACTCATATTAACCACACACCATTTGGCAAATCACGAACCTGCATTTTCATAAGAGTTCAAGCGAAAAGTGGTATAAGAGCTGTGGGTGCTACGGACGACGGCTCAATGCTCGATACAATACATACAAAACAATCATTTGTGTTTTAATTAAAGACTAAGGAGTTCAGAATATGCGAGATGGTTTCAGATGATAGCAAAAATGAACACATTTGTACGCTTCTTGAAATATTGGAGGTGGCGAAGAGAAAAGGAAATATTTGGAATCGATGTAAGTTCAGTTCAGACTACCCTAAATATTTTTTAGTCATATCTTCTAATAGTCGTGGAAAAGCATAGCACTCAACTCGCGGAGTTATGGTCATTTCGGATTGCTCCCCTCGGCCAGCGGGCTCGTGTCGCAATTCTCCCGAACAAGTAATTACTATCATAACCTGCTCGTTGGGTAATATGCTATTTTATTTACTACAACATGGTTCACGGTTCGCTCAGCTAACTAGGTAGGTACTACGTTTAATTTGCACATCTTCCATCTAGGTCATGGCGAATAAAATTACTATAGCTAAACCATTACTTCTTAAATTTATTTAAAAACGCTACTCAAGCGTGATATATTAACAATTATGTAATTTATTCATAATAACAGAAACATGAGGTAGGTTAGTGACTTTAATATAATTAGCATTCCTGCAACAGTACAATAATAATTATTGTCGATTTCAAAAGAGGGCAATCATAATATGTAAATTCCTATAAATATAAAAAATATACATATATTTTTGTCGTATACCTACCTAAATATACGAAAGTAAAATCTGTTCTATATCTCAGTGGCATATATACAGGGTGGACGGTGGTCCATGGAAAAGAGTCCACCTTTAATAACACCAACACCGACCCTGATCACTGTTCTAAAAAACGATTGGACAGGTCGATTTTGTATCAGAAGTTTTATTTTGATATTTATTGCATTTCTACATAACTCACTTCCTCTCCCCGAGAGACATCCCTTAGATTTTGGAAAGGTCTTTTAATAGGCTCTTCAGCGGTAAAATAAGTTGCAGTGGAAAATAATAATATTAATAACTAATACTTAATTTAATTTTAAAATTATATTTTTCAGATTTTGGAGAACAGGTGTTTTGGAGCATATTTTGCCAATTTAAACGCAAGAGGTTGATTTTATCAAATAAAAATGGATTTTTTGGGGAGTGCATTTTTTCAACTGATTATACTTTCTCTGCTATTACCCTTCAACATCCCATTTGATTGATTTTATCGTTTGAAACAAATATTTGTTTAACTGAAAATATGTACTAATATGATGAACCTGCAAGATCAAAAAGATGACCTCAAAAAGTTGCGACTACAGTGGCTTTATACAAGACAGTGGCGACACGGCCGCCATGTTTCGTCAAATTAGAGGTGGGACTATTTAAAAAATATATCGATATTGTGAATCCAGATCCAGTATCGATTTTTTTTATCGATATGACTATTATATATTAAATAAAATCAATTTATTGCCCATCTTTGAGAAATAAAAGTAAAACGTACCTACCTGTTCCGTTTCGTTTCGTTTATATTTTAAAATTTATTATTAATATCAGTGTACATACAGAAAACTTTAGAATTAACAATTTTCAGAGCTGTTGAAGTCCGTCATTCAAAAAATGAGATTATAATAAAAATTAAGGGGAATTCGAGGGTGTACCCTAATTTTGTATACGGGGCTCGGTAAAAAAGTTATAGTGAAAAAAGTAGTGGTATTTACTTAGTTTGAAAACTTAAATCTCGCGACAAGCTTTTATATCATATAAATTGTGGAATGACGTTATAAGTTGATAGTAAAAGTTTTAAAAGAAAAGATTATTTTATTCTTTTTAGCGCATTTAAATAAAAGCTTTTTTTAAAAATATTTTTTTACTTTTAATTTATTTTGTAATTTTTAGTTTGGCCAGGTGTCTGAGTCTATTCATCTCAGTTAACGCATCATTGTTGCAAGGTCGTTTGCCGGTTAGTTTAGAACAGTCTAGCTCTTCAATGAGGAGACCTTCTAATGACCATCTTGGGTGTTCCGCCATGTTGGATTTAGAATGACGTCACACATATAATCATGCATTGTCATCCAAATTAAACGTGTGTACAAAATTTCAGCTCGATCGGTTGAAATTTAACTAGTCCGCCATCTTGAGTGTTCCGCCATGTTGGATTTAGAATGACGTCACACATATAATCATGCATTGTCATCCAAATTAAACGTGTGTACAAAATTTCAGCTCGATCGGTTGAAATTTAACTAGTCCGCCATCTTGAGTGTTCCGCCATGTTGGATTTAGAATGACGTCACACATATAATCATGCATTGTCATCCAAATTAAACGTGTGTACAAAATTTCAGCTCGATCGTTTGAAATTTAACTAGTCCGCCATCTTGGGTGATCCGCCATGTTGGATTTAGAATGACGTCACACATATAATCATGCATTGTCATCCAAATTAAACGTGTGTACAAAATTTCAGCTCGATCGGTTGAAGATATCTGCTTCAAAATTGAGTTGCAAGATTCCACCCGAACAAATTACATACATACATACATACATACATTGCAAGTTAAATAAAAGCTTTTAAAAACGGCGGTGGCCTGTTTGCTTTATTGCAAAAATGATATTTTTCAGGGCGTTCACTTTTCGTTGGCAACACACTGCATAGCTTTTTGGCGTCGAAGCAATTTTACTATTATTTTTCATATCAGCAAAGGTGCATGCTATGAAGGGTTCGTGTATAAAAAAAACTTCTGTCAGTTATAAAATCTAAATTAACGATTCGATTACCGAATTCTTCTTGAACCACATTAGGGTCAGTTGAGTCAGTAGAGTCAAAATGTCTTATATAACTAGTAGGTATTCCATATTTACATTTGTGTAATAATAAATAAATCTAACTAAAAACTTTCTACACTGTAAGAGTTCACTTTAGAGGGATTAGAGTGAATAGGCCATATTATATCACAACGGTTTCGTTAATCTATAAAATTACATCCTCAAGGACTAATTTATAGAGTTACGAAACTGGTCTCCCTTTTTAAATAAAGTAATAGTTGTGAGATAATAGGAGCTATTAATTTCTAATCCCTTGTAAATGTTCCATTCAAAGCCCTGTTTTTCCCGTAAAGTTTGTTTCCCAAACCCTATGCACCTGCAGTACTACTTATACCTAAATCCGAATAAGTGTGCAAAATGCAATGTAGGTACCCCTCTCTCAAATTCTGGAAACCATATTAGCGTTGGGTGAAGATTTAAATTAGGTACCTACGGGAATAAAAGCACTCAAGCCCACAAATTACTCCTATTGGTTTCACTCCATGTGACTGTTGTGACATCATTATCAAACATTATAGGTATTCTTGCCCTGACTGCGGTTCAGTTTCAGAACCTTATTCTGACAAATCTGAATTATCGAACATCCTAGAAAATGTATTAAAATGTCATAAATTCGACAGACTGGAACAATAAAATGAACTATTTTTATTTTGCCCGATTTTCAACTCCAATGACTTTCGAACAATCTTCTAACGAAGAAGTTTCTAAAACTGACTGGATGTCAGAATTATTATCGTTCCCTATGGAAAGTATATAAATTAGCTTTTATCATGCAGCGATTTACATAGGAATTCGTTTTCAAAAAATGCTTCACATGACCCATTTATTTGGCAAAATTATTACTTGTACCTATCACATTTTTAAAGTAAAAATCAAGCGCACAATTTGGTCTAGAATTTAAATTTACTCTTTTTGCACGACCAGGCCATTTCATGCCCTAGGGATTAAACCATTTTACACAAAAGCAAAAAGTAGGTACTTTGTGAATAATAATTATTTATTTTCTAAAATTTATTTGTGGCGCAATGGATTAATAATTATTTATTTATAATTCCTGGAGGAATAATAATAATGAGTATTATTATATGCCAGTCGACATACATAATGTCGCGGTAGAAAATATTTTCTTCGGGTACTCGGAAATATAAATATTTGCTAACATACTAACATTCAAAACAAGCGAAACACAAATAAGGGAGACTGAGACTAATAAAATGAAAAATGAACCATCTGATATCGATTGAAAGTTCCCCTGACGTGGTTTCCGAGCCCGGTGAGGTACGCCGAAGTAGGGGGAAGTAGGGGAACCACGAGTTCCAGCGAACGCCCGCCCGCCCGCCTATCTCCGTACGTCTAATTCCTGCTCGAATGGCCAATTCACGGATCATTTTATTGCCGGGCAATGGGTTCGTAGTTTTCAAATCATAGCCAAACGAACAAACGTATCGACTTGAAAGTAGTCTTAAAATAATGTTATAGAATGCCTCAATCGTCGTTGTGTCCTTCGAATTATTTTTGAGCGGTGGAAATACTCGAAATTCTTAACCGAATATAGTCGAATTTCGGGTATGTTTGGCATTTTTTTTCACAGTGTCGCATTAGTCCTGCACAGTTCGTGATACACAACGACGATTCTTCGTAGTTTTATCTAAGCCACAAAAAAAAATCAAGTGAAAATATTAAGAAATGCAAGTAGGAGATGTAAACTACGAAACCCTTGAAAATGGGGGGTATCGTAGCGCCTTAATGTAGATGAACTTCTAACTAATTTTTAATAACTAATCATATTGTTGTTGTTATAATAAATATGTTGTAATAAATATATTACAGTAGTAAAAATAATAAATGTTTCATAATTTCCACGAGATTTTTAATTAAGTTGAATGCAGTTGAATGGCTATAGCCACTTTAACATTCAGCCTACCCGCTTGTCAGTTTTATTATCATGGCTGACTTGATTTGTCATAAATTTGGTTTTATTGTTTGGCCTACTCAGATCGAACATCAGACACCGACCATGAGACCATGTATCTAGTTTGATGGAGCTTCTCTGATAAATATCTCGGAAACGGTTGGAGATAAATAGGTCAAATTATATATCGTTGGATTCAGAATTAAAAAAGGAATCCTGTGATGGTTAAGAGAAATATGTAAGTTGTAAAATAGAGAAAACCACTTTCATTTCCACTATAACCGGAAGTTATATTAAAAAACTGAATATTCGGGAATACTACTTAAAGGTTCTCTAATGGATGTGTAGGTAAAAAAATATTTATTTTTATTTTGCAAAAAATGTTTTTTCGCGATAACTTTTTTACCGACCCCCGTATACAAAATAAGGGTACACCCTCGAATTCCCCTTAATTTTTACTACAACCTCATTTTTTAAATGACGATTTTATGTTAACGTGTCTCCACGTATCACACTTTTTCCGCTTGGATGGGCCACCCTGTACACGAGACTAAAACTCAAAGAATAATTGCTTTTATTTTTGGTTTTTGACACTGTTTATTTACTTATTTTCATGGATACACCATAAGAAAAATTAAAAGTGATATTACAATCTCCAACATCCTTCCCTTTGGATGATTTTTCTTAAGTCCATTGTTTTACAGGAGTAATTGCCTCTTAAAATATTTTTGGTTTAAATAAGTAAAGTTTTCATGAAAATGTTCGCAATTTGCTCCATTGTGCTTGTTTGAGACCATAAAAACTTGTCTGGACTCTACAAAACTCTATTGGTTGAATCTTCATAACCTTTTAGTTGTTTCACATAAACATCTTCATCTTCACTAATTTTTAAAACATTTGCAACAGCTTTCATAACAAAGTTTTCAAATTTTGCTGGTTTTGCAATTTTCTACGGTCCCTCAGCTCCATTATTTTCATTTCTTCATGATCTTCCTCCTGATAATCAGTCTACTTTTGACCTTCTGTGCCGCTTTTTCCAACTTCTTCATTGTAGGTATTCTTCTTCTGGATAACCATAATCTTCTTGCAACCTTCCCTCACTTTTGTACATTTCTTGCATGACAACCATCTACGTTGTGGTCACCTTACTTTACTTTTCTCAAAGAAAAACACAGATAAAGCGCAGAAATATGATAATACACACATAAACAAAGCGTACGTCCATAATAAGGGACAACACGAATGACGGATCTGTAGAATGACGCCGTCATTATGAAATCGATACAAATAAGTCGATCCATTATGACAGAATTTGACGAAACATGGCGGAACCAATCAAAAATCGGACCACGGTTGTCGCCACTGTCTCGTATAAAGCCACTGTAGTTGCGACCCAAAAACAGCGCCCTCTGTGAGATAGATATAAATTGACATCTCCAGCTTATTCTCCACCCCCAAAAACACACTCTGTCAAGTTCCAGTTTAGCAGTTTGATTATTTTGGGAGATATGGCCAAATTCAATTTCAAAAAAAGAACTTCAACGCCTAGTAGATATGTAACCATTGAGATTTGACCGGTAGTTGTTAAACTCAATCTCAATCGTAATCGAATCGAAACGTGGATCTAAAAGTTCGTCAAATCCTACGTCAACTGTGATGCATTTGGACAAAGTTTATTTACTATACACTGTGCCTATACCTAAACGACTAATTTAACAACAAACACTCGAGCACCACAAAATAATAGAGGAAGCATTATCCTATCAAAATACCAGTTTATTTATATTAGAATATGAATGTTCAACCTTCGAATTCGCCGAATTAATGGCGAATAAAGATCTCAATGTTATTGAGACATATAGGTATAGGCCAATGAAAATAAAGGAATTCATATTGTTTTATATTAGACCGGTGAATCCAGTAAACTATAGGTTAAAAATTATGAACAGTCAGATATAATTATTTTTTACTCCACCTGTACATCGAGTATCGAGGTCTTAATTCTGCCACTAGTAATCAAAGTAACCGCAAAATTACAACTTGAATATAGCTTGCCCAGCAACATGTATGTATTGTATAATAATACACATGTGTTCGTTTTTTACATATCTCTCACTTTTGCTTGCATAGCACAGTTGTACCTTAATTTCAAAACACGATACTTCCTATAAACCAAATTGCAATGTCTCGATTTGCGTTACTTTGAAAGGACTCCAAGGCTGTATTTTTTGCTTCGACTGCAAATACAAAAACCCAAATCCACCATCCTTAACCATAATAACGAGCAGTTCAGCGATCAATTATGTCAATGATTAAATATATTTTTTAGGCTCCACAAACAATTTTGGAACAATAATGTTTACAATTACTGGAAAAAAATTAATCGCTAAAATAGATAGCCTTCAAATTAACGATCTAGAATACGCATACACTGATTATTTTGCCATTTGCAAAAAACTAGAGCTAGAGATGGTACCTATACAAATATTTATGAGATTTAAGCATAGGGAGGGTATACTAAAGTCTTTTCAAGTCAAGGCAAGGAATTTAAATCTATTTAGATATGAATACAACATATCCTACATACATCATAACTTACTGTCACCGACTCCATATATAACTCAATTTAGAAAGAGAAAAATATGTCTAAAATTTTAGTTGAAATGTGCATACGGCAAATTTGTGAAGTCTGTGATATTTTTTGTTAATTTTTTTTTAATGTTTAGTGGAGTGTACATACGGGCAAATTTTTTAAGTCGGTTTTAATTTTTTTGTTAATTTTTTTTATTTCTTATTTTTTAGTGAATTATTAAGAATTATCGAAATCGGTCCAATATAAAATTCCATCCCCAAATAGTCCACCCTTAGGATTAAAATTAATTAATTAAAAAAATTAATTTAATTTAAATTTAAAAAAACCCTTTCTAATAAAATAAGAATCATCCAAATCGGTCCAATATGAACTTTCATCCCATATTTATCTACCCTTAGGGGTGGATTTTTTTCTTTAAATTTAAATGGGATCGCACCTAAGGTACCCCCTTTCTAATAAAGAAAAAATCATCGAAATCGGTCCAATATGAAATTTCATCCCCTATTTTCCACCCTTACGGGTGATTTTTTTTTCAAATTTAAATGGGGCCACTCCTAAGGTAATCCCTTTCTAATAAGAAAGAATCATCGAAATTGGTTCAATATGAAATTGCATCCCTTATTTGTCCACCCTCAGGGGTGGAATTTTTTCTTCAAATTTAAATGGGATCATTCTGTAGGTATACCCTTTCAAATAAAAAAGAATCATCGAAATCGGTTCAATATAAAGTTTCATCCCCTATTTGTCCACCCTTAGGGGTGGAATTGTTTCTTAAAATTTAAATGATGTAAATAATTTAAATAAAAAAGAATTGCCCAAATCGGTTTACAAATGACGGAGTTCTGGGGTAACAAACATAAAAATAAAAAAAAATACAACCGAATTGATAACCTCCTCCTTTTTTGAAGTATGGTCGCACTAGAGTATTTAGCACAGAAATTCCCCAATGAAAACCTATCCTTGTTATAACTAAGTAAGAAAACTGCGACACTATTAGCCCTTGGAACCGGCCAACGCTTAAAAACTTTAGCCAGAATAAGGGTGGAAAACATAATGATCTCACCACAAGGCATACAAATCTTAACACCTTCCCACCTAAAAACCACCAAGTAAGGAGCCCAACAACCTTGCCTGGAACTGCCTTTATACTGAGAAGCCCGAAATATGCCCCGCCAGCAAACTCGAAACATACATAGAAAATACTCGAGCCATGAGAACTGAAGCACAAGAATTCCTGTTCCTATCTACAAGGTTGCCATTCAACATGGCAACAACTCATACACTAAGTAGATGCATTAAAACAATGCTAGGAAAAGTAGGCATCAACACTAGGGTCTCCTCACGAGATTCTGCCAGACATGCGGCAACCTCAGCTGCCTATAGGGGGGAATATCCTGGGAAACCATTAGGAATACTGCAGGATGGATAGTCAAAAACCTTTAACGTTTTATAACTGCCCGATAAAAAGAGTTTCGCCAACGTTGTACTCCTGCCAGAAGACTCAAATGAGTCAGAAAAAACAGATCCAACAGATCTCGAAGGACGGGGCGCCATAATATACTCGTAATTCCACGATTAAACAAACAAATGTTTTTTTCTGCGTCTTTAAACTGAATAAAGTTAGGGAGGATTGAGAAGGACAAAGAGTAGAAGAGAGAAACTTTTTCTTTAAAAGTGTGTTCAAATGACGGATCTGAACGATACTATCGAGGCGCCTAATATAATCACGATTGAACTTCCACAGGTAAATTTGTTTCATTGTTTGCGGAGAGTACTATGACTACGTTTATCTCGTGACAACTCGATCGGATTGAAATGGATGCGATTGATGATGTCAAATCTTTTATAATTCTACGTTTACATCATCAGTATTGAATCCTACGGTTTTCAATCCTCTCTAGGGACATTAACTTATTCTACTTATTCCACAATAGGTTGGTGCACATTCCGACCAACTTCTGTTTGGAAATAGCGGCTTGACTTGAAATTTTAAATATGATTGAATTTCAATCTGTAGCCGTATATTTGAGTCCGCTCCAGTGAATTCAAACTTCTCTCAATCGGATCGAACGCGCCGAGATAAACGTAGTGTATACGGGCCCGTAGCTAGGGGGGGGGGCAGAGGGGGCAATGCTCACTACCCTGCAAATGGCGCAAATTTGTTCTTTTCTAGGGTAGCAATAAAAAAAATAGAAAATTACAAATATTTTAATTCACTTTTAAGATACATACAGTTTGGTCATTTAAGTGTGCAACATATGGGACTTTTTTTTGTTAATTGCATAACCAAAATACAGATATTGCCGAAAGTTGAAGCATGTTCAATAATCGTATTATTTGCACTTAGAATGGTTGCAAGTTAAACAGCATACAGGGTAGGTCAAAAAATATAAAAATTGTACAAGAGTAGAGTACCCTTATAATCAAAAATTCAGCAAAAATTGTTTAGAATTAAAAGGTATCCTTAATACCAAAACATAGCCTGCTAAGAAAAAAAAATTTTCGTCAATTAATTTCCTCTGTTTCTTAATAAATATTTAAAATAACAATTTTTGCACCTTAAATGAGAGTTTTTTTAATATACATATTATTATTGCTAATGTTTTACCTTATTTAGAAATTTTTTTGCGAAATTTTGAAGTTTTGTTCAATATCGTTGCAACAAACATGAAGTTTGTGATTCCCTAAAAAATTAAAAATATAAGTTAATTTTACAAATATGCTTGAATTCGAACAAAGTTATGCGAAATTGATTTAATTTTGATTGATTTGTGGAACTGTTTAGGGTGAATATTAAAACAAAATTTTTTTTGGAAATCATTGTTTTTCAAAAAAATATTTTGTTTTCTTGGGAGGCTATGTCTCGGTATTTAGGCATAACTTTTAATTCTAGACAACTTTTCTTAATAATATTTTGCTGAATTTTTTGAAATAAGGGTACTTTACTCTTGTACAATTTTTATGCTGTATGCTGTTTGAATTGCAACTATTCTAAGTGCGCCTAATATGATTATCGACCATGCACCAACTTTCGGGAATATTTGTATTTTCGTTGTGCAATTAATAAAAAAAATCCCATATGTTGCACAATTAAATGACCACACTGTATAGGGTGTTCTTATATGAATTATCTTGTATGGTAGTAGGTTTTTTGTTTAAAATAAGTAGATATGTTATTATAACTGGTGCTGAGGCTGAGTTAAGTTTGTGATACCTACGAATACATTTTTTAGTATTCGCGCATTAGATTTTCTTTGTTATGAAGAAGAAGAAAAAATATTTTTCTTATCAATTTGTTTCTTCTTTGTATTTTGAAATTATGGTCAAATCTCGCCCCGCCCCCTCAAAAAATATTGTTGCCCCCCCCTAAATATCGGACCTGGCTACGGGCCTGAGTGTATATAGTTCATAATCATAAAAGTGCCTACCCACTTTGTCGCAACAATAAATATTAAGGTCAATTAGTAGTAAATACTTCGGTAAAACTAAACCACCCCACGCCAAGGTAACAACCAATTTCCAAGCTAAGTTCTCACTGCGCATGCGCAAATAAATAATTATTGTGATCTCTGATATAATCGCTTGCCGTCTGGCTTTTTTGACTGCATGGTTATTGATTATTTGATTATTAAGCTACATTTTTAACGCGTGCCATGTGCAAATTTGTCATGCATGCTTAGCAAGTGTTCCGCAATTGCTAGCTGCAAACATTCGTGCTCTATGCTGAGTATGGAGCATGCGCACTGTGCACTCTGAACAGTAAATTAGCGGGAACAAATACATATTAAAATATTGTTTGAGTTTATGTTTGTATTTTCATGTTTCCGCTTGATTTTGTAAAAGATGAACCCTACCTTTATATTTCACTTATACCTACAGTGACCGGCAGAAAGTACACACATATGGGATTTTTTTATATTACATTATTTATCAGAAAATTGTATTTTTGATAATAGTTTGTGCATTCCCGCAAACTCAAAACGCAGTTTTCAAAATTTGAATATCTCATTTCGTACTTATACAGAGAACAATTAATTTGTTTCAACAGTAATTATGGCTTCTGCTTCTAAAAAGCAAGCAAGAGTATTGGGTACCTTTTGGTTTGAAATGAAGTCCATGGCTAGTTGTAGTGAAAGTAACATAAAACGCATTAGATTTTTCAGTTTCTTCTCTATAAGGAGGACTATTGGTTCGCTTTGGAGCTATAAACAAAATTTTCTATTTATATTTTTGCATACGTTACAAAATACTCTTCCAAAATAATATCTAGAATTTTCGCTTCTTCAGCTGGTTGATAAGATTATCCCATAAATCCAAAATAGTGTATATTCATCTGCAATACATCTAATGGTCTGTGCATATCATTTTCTTCATGTGCGTGGAAATTTCATGTTATCACAAACAAATCTACCTATAATAATGTGTTAATAGGATAAAACTGCTAAATACTGGACGCAAAGACAATTCGTTACTGTAAAAAGAAGGCAAATCATAATAAATCTGGATATTTAAAATTTGGGATATTTAAAACTTCAGTAACTGACATACCAATAACCACAGAATACCCCCCTATAACCTATAATAAGTCGCCATTTTTTCGTCGAGTGGCGCCACTCCAGTCCGTAGACAACAATGAAATATAACGTCATGCTCGGGTCTTTAATAAAGTGTCGGTTCAGGTAGGAGGAGAAAAAACATGTAAGGTGGCGTGACAAACGATAGTGGCGTCTCAAAAAATCGTAAAAAATCTTTTTTTTTTGTGTAAATCATGGGGACGGTAGAGTCTGTAGGAGTACCTATATAAAAAAAACAATATAGGGCTGGCGTGACAAACTATATTGGCGTCGCAAAAAATCCCAAAAAATAAAATTATGATTTTATATGTACCTATGTACATGAATCTCAATTTCAAAGATATTTGCGAGGACGCGCAAGGTGTGTATATGTAAGTATAGAAAAAACTGACAAACGACAATGGCGTCGAAAAAATTCCAAAAAAAAACTGTTTTTTTTTCTGTAAATCAGTTTCAAAGATATTTGTGGGGACGCGTGAGGTGTGTATGAGTATATAAAAACATGTAGGGGTGCCGTGACAAAATATAGTAGCGTTGCAAAAAAATCCCATATAAAAAAATTTGATTTTGTTGCAAAATGAAAAGATACACTGAAATGATGGACCTGCAAGTCCAAAAAGATAACCTCAAAAAAGTTTGAGCAAAAAAATTAATAGGGGTTGTTAGTTTTTACCCATTTGTAGGCAGTGTGTAAGTGAATAAACTACCCTAAGGCGTATTCCAGCAAGTAGATAACACATACTAAATTTCAAATTTTTAAGTAGCGCCGTTATTGAGATATAAATAAAAAAAATACTTTTGGGTCACCCTGTAGACCCAAATAACTCGACTGACTCTGACTCTGACTCACCCTGTATACAAGCTTCCAGTGGCGTAACCAGGGAGGGCTTTGGGGGTTTTCGCCCAAAGATCTGTTGCGTGGTATTTATTTCTAAATAAAATTTATTTCAAAACAATAGTTTTGCAGCAAATATTACCAAAGAAAATTTTTGAAATAATGAGCTCACCGCCCAAGTTTACATTCTGGTTACGCCACCGTAACCTTCATTTTTGAAAAAAGTAGTTATATGATGTATGTGTTTTAGGTACATTTTTTGGTTGTGAGAAATAGGTACATTTAACTATACTTTGTTCAAATTCTGCATATAGACTTCGGTGGAGAATTTTTGATGTCATTCGGTCTCTAAGTTAGAAAAATTTGTGAGTTGACAATATATTTTTGAATTTTTAATATAAAATTATTAATTGGAATTGTCCCAGATACTTAGAAATATTTATCCATTAAAGACTAGGGGGTACCTATTAATATATGTCTTAATAAATTGTCATCGTCGGCAAATAATAGCACTACCTAATGAATATACAGGGTGAGTCACATCTAAAGTCAGAGCCGAAAACACGAGGTAGAGTTCGCTAAAATAAGCACATATGCTTAATAAACATTAGCTCAAAAACGCTTGGTTCTCCATATACAGCGTGTTGAAACTTTTCCAAATATTTTTTAAATTTCTTTCGAGCCTGTTTAGGAATTCCAACAAAATTTGATACATATTATGGGTTGTCATTTTGTGCAATAATTTGGCCCTGTTCAGATGAGCAGCGGCGTAGATACAATAATTTTATTTTAAATGCCAGCATAATCACCTTGGCACTAGTTTAAAAAATCCGAAATTACGAAGAAACTGTACCAGAAATAAAAAAATACCAAGAGGCGCTTTTTGTTCCAAATTGAATGGGCTATCCAAAAAAGGCAAATTTTTTTGTTTTGGCACAGGACCGTACTACTTTTTTATACACTTATTTACAGTAACTATTTGTATCTACGCCGCAGATCATCTGAACGGGGTCAAATTATTGCACAAAATGGCAACCGTCCAATGAATAATGTATACAAAATTTGGTTGAAATTCCTAAATGGGCTCGAAAGAAATTAAAAAAATATGTTATTTTTGGAAAAATTTTAACACGCTGTATATGGAGAACCAAGCGTTCTTGAGCTTATGTTTATTAAGAATATGTGCTTATTTTAGCGAGTTCTACCTTGTGTTTTCGGCTCTGACTTTAGATGTGACTCACCCTGTATATTCATTAGGTAGTGCTATATATATGTATATATTCTAAGACATGCGAAAAATTTTATTTATTTCAATTTTACATAAAAAAAATTAAAATATTCAAAAATTGACCGATTCGAATTTCCATGATTTATGTTAAGTTCCCCTCCATAGTTAAATCACAGTTATGCGAGATGAATCGGACATTGTCATAACTTTACGCTATATTATAATAATATGAAGATTGAAGATCGTCAACCTATGCCTATCTGAAGAAGTATTTCTCTATAGTTAGGTATATGCAATTTAGTGAAAGTAATGCAAGTGGAGCGTAAAGTAGGTAATTGTCTTTCCATAAATTCTTACAATGTAGTATTTTGTAATCAAAGAAACGCAAAACTGAAACTTGTATGTATAAGAAAAATATACTGCTCGGTAGGTAAAGTTTAGGAATAGCGGTTGTCCACAATGAATTGACGAAATATGTAGAAAGCAGAGACCAATGTATTTTTACACAGGCAGTTTCTCAGCAGGACTTCGAGGGATAGGGTTTTTGACAAGGTGCCTTCTATTTAGCTGATTTCCAAGTGTCCCTATAGGGCACTCCCCCAATGGGTCGTGTTTTTATTATTTTGGCAAATTAAAAATATTCTAATTTTCTCTCCAACGGAGTTTACAATTTTTAACGGTACCTTACATGTTCAGAAATTCTGTTCACAAATTCTAACATATCTTCTGATAAAAATTCTAATATAATAAACTCTAAATATGTAGCAGGAAGGACTACATCCCACATCTCCGCCACATTTCTCCATTCTTAGTTCTTTCTTGAAATCATTTGGTCCATTTCTTCTGTAGTAGATAATCTATCGAAATACTTTTACTTTTGCAATCGATTTATGTACCTTACAGACAGAAAAAATTGGTGGCGGGTGCGATCGATAGCCCTTCCGAGCGGTCTTCTTTTATCACGATGAAAATTGCTGTCCATGGCTACCTATGAAAACTATGGCAAAAAAATCAAAATTTTTAAACCGCTCTAACTTTTTTATTTCTATTACAAGTTTAATATGAAAATTGTTTGCAAAAATTGTGAGAATACAACTATTGTATCAATTTTGAAATATTAGTTATGTCTAACTTTGGGCTCTCTTGGGATTAAATATTAAATTATCTGTTAACAAATTATTGACACATTTTTCATAAAGCAAAATATACCATTTAATTTGATATGTCACACTTGCCAGTTTGTTCTGTATTTACTATAAGAAATTAAGACAAATTATTTGTAATATTTGTGATTGGCAGAAGGTCTAGTTATCCATGAAAATAAATAATTGATTATTTATGACGCTAAATTAAACTAGGCACAGCAGGCTTTCAAATTTTGAAAATAAAGTTGTTTTTATTCACTTCATTGAATGCCGAATAGCTAGTCTAGAATTGTTTTTTAAATAATAATATTTTCAATTTAACATAACTCTTAACAGGTAGGTAATGCCATAGCAATTATCCTAAAAATGAAATAATAAAATGTCGTAAGTACTTACCTACTGTTACAATACAATAAATGCTCAGTAAATACCTAGTATTTACAGCTAATTTCCACAACAAACAAAACCGCACTTTCTTCAACATTTAACTTTTCAGCATCTGCATTTCAGCTGCTGCATATTTCAAGTATTCTCAATTTTTAGCATTACACCTTTTGTGGAGCTGTTGAATAACCTCACCTGTTTAGGTAACACCTTTTGCGATGTCATTACTAACGTCATAACGCTATCATAGCATATTTATATTCATGGGTAACTATTATAGATCTTATGTCAACCACAAATATGTATTACTAATATTGTTTCTTATATTTTTAATAATAAATAAAAAACTCTTGGGTTTCGACCATATAAAAAAACGTCATTTATTTGTTAGTATACTACGTACGTTTCGCCACAAAGGCCATCATCAGGTAACTAACAATTTTTGTATTTTAACAAACAAGACAAACATACTTCAAACAGTTCGTCTGTTCGCCTCGTTGGCTAATTGTAGTAGTAGCTTCTTATATTTATTTAGATCATGTGTTTGGTTATGGAGTCTTCCAACGGGGGGGCACAGTTAGGATTCATTTCACCCGATCCAAACTCTTGGGTTTCGACCATATAAAAACGTCATTTATTTGTTAGTATACGACGTACGTTTCGGCACAAAGGCCATCATCAGGTAACTTTCATTTTTTGTATTTTAACAAATAAGACAAACATATTTCAAAAAAGTTCGTTCGTTTTAAAGTAAATACAGAACAAACGGGCAAGTGTGACACTTCAACTTGAATGGGACATTTTGATTTACAAAACACACATAATTAAGTATTTTTACAGATAATTTAATTTTCGAGCCTAAGAGAGTCCAAACTTTACGGATCAAAATTAATATCATTTATGTTAAATTTTTTGCCATATTTCGAAAAATAAAAAAGTTACAGCAGTTTAAAAATTTCGAATTTTTCCGATTTTTGGCCATAGTTTTCCTAGATGGCCATGGACAACAATTTTCATCATGACAAAAGAACGCCGCCTGGAAGGGCTATCGATCGCACCTGCCACCGATTTTTTCTGCGAATAAATAACTGAGATATTTTGAGTGTGCCATTTATATAAGTATAGGATAAAACAATAGGGTTTGAGAACTTGAGACTTTTTATTAGATATTTTTTAGGTTTACAACAATGATTTACTTTTTGTCGACATCTAGTTCTCATGTGGTTCGTGACATTTTACTTTGAAACCGTCATTTGACATGTCAAGGAATTCAAATTTTAAATTTCCATAAGAAGGATATATTTCTTTTAAATAAGTTCAGTTAAAATTAAACATGGTTCAAGTTTTAGTTTAATAAGGAGTGTAAAAAGATCTTATAAAGTCGGGAGATGCGCTGGTGCAGATAGTTGGTTGTTGGTTCCAAAATCAACCTCTGACGTTGAACTTCATTAGATTCTTCCCACTCGATGAAGATGTTTTGAAGATTTTAGTGGGGTAACGTAGGAGATAACTTTTTTGTAGAAACATTTTTGCGTCGACTGATATATTATTAAAGACTGCCCACGGCTGTCAAGTCTGACACATTTTTGGCTCACCATGCGCTTTCCGGAGATAAAATACTATGCAGAATACATTGTTAGCCATCAGAGCCATCTGTTTTCCAGGACATAAAGCTATAGCCCTGAGAAGTCTTTATAAATACGTCAGTCAACGATTTTTGATTTTGATAAGTAATTTTATGACAAAATGTTCCTATAATGTCTGTAACCCTTTAGTTTTCGAGACACAGAAGAGACACAGTTTCAGTCTCCCTTTATCTTTATACTTTTTTCGGAAGGTATTTATAAATATTATTACCAACTGTATTCGCAGAATAGAATACATATTTTAGAAAATATCAACATGTGTGGAATTCTCTAATTTTTTGAATCCGGAAAGAATCCAGCACGGTTACGGCCTTTTGCCTAATGAACAACGTGCAAATATGTAAAATATAATATAATAATAAAGTAAATCTTACCATGCATTGGTCCGATGACGACCATAACGACTAACATCAGCAGCATAACCTTCATCTTCCTGTTGTTTGGTCCCTGCTTGAAAGCCACTTTAAACGTATCCACAAGATGTCTCACATTGAAGAAATCTCTAATAAACGCACACGGTCCATCCGGAATATTAGGAACGTCGATTTTCTTCGGTTCTTTAACTCTAGTGTACCCGTAGTAGAGCGCAATAACATACATGCAAGCGGATATCGAAAACACCCCGTAGAAACCGATTTTCTTGTACAGCACTCCACTAAGCGCAAGGCCCACAGGAATACCGAGCGAACAGAAAACGTTCACGATACCGATCCGCAATGTTCTCATCTCCACGGTGGTCACGTCCGCAATGTAACTAAACACGCCCATGAACATGGTGAACCAGCCACCAGTTATGGCCGGGAAGAGTCCCTCGATGAATCCAGCTACCTCCATTGGCAGTTCGTAGAAGAAAAAAGTACACACCATCAAACCCAGGACGGTCAAGAGTTCCCCCACAATGGGAATGAGCATGCAGGGCTTCCTCTTGCCCCACCTGTCACTCCACGAGCCCACGAACATAATGAGAAACGCTGGTAGGGCGCTCTGCAGCATAGTCTTCCACACGCCCATCGAAGCTACGATTTGCTGTACTTCTCTTTCTTGGAATGTGTAATTTTGTGTTTGTCTCTGGCTTAGTGCGTCGCAAACTTCCGTGGTGTAGCCAAGGTTGACCCTGCAGGCCTTTTCTAAGTTCAGGTTTTGCGTGGCAAGACTTGCAAAGACGCTGGGGATGATGTAGCAGGCCAGCATTGGCTCTACGGTGATGTTGTCCATGAAGAATTTGTATCGTTCTGCCCACGTCATCTTGTCTATCCTAATTTCATTCGGTTTTGATGGGTCCTTTTGGCTCGCGGATTTTTCGTCGTTTTTCGTTGCAGACTTCGCCATCTTGGTTTGTTTTAAGACCTAGAACATAGAAAATTAGAAAATGTGACGAGTTAACTAAGCATAGACTAAAATACTTCAGTATTACTCATGTTATTAAAAGTAATGTATAGCTATGTTATAGGTAGGTATACAGTGTGTCGCCAATAAAGTCCGTGGTAGTTTTTTTAATAATTCATTCAGGTAAATTATGAATTTATCAATGGTTTGTGCCTGAAAAGTAATGCCAAAGAAGGTTATCCAAAACAAAACAGTTTATTTCAATCATCTTTAAAATTTAACCTTTTTAAAAAAAAATCGAAAAATGACTATATTTCTCAAAATTTCGGATAATATTAAAGCAGTTGTTGTGGGCGATCAATTTAGCAAAAACAAGCAATTCCACATAGATCTTCTTAAATTTACCTTAATCAAAATTAGGTTTAGCCGAAAAAATTTCACAAAATAGTAGAAGCTTGAAAATTGGGATGGGGCATAACATTAAAAATATACAACTTTTTCTTTTAGAATTATTCTAAACAAATATAAATAAACCCGTTTTCGGCATTTTTTGAAAAAAAAAAAATGCGTAAAATATAAGCTACCTTTTTTGGTACCTTATTTTGTATCACTTTTCAAACAGAAACTACTGACTGAGTCAAAATTTACCTGAATGAAATCACAAAAAACATATAGGTGTGATGCGTACTTTATTGGTGACACTATGGCACCGAAAAATACACTCAAACAGTAAACTTCAATATTTCACACAAATCCTAAAACAAAAGCCGTATTTTCGCGAGCAGGGTTTCCTAGGTTTAGGCAGGTTTTGTTTAAGTCTGATGATATGAAAATATTCCTTCTTAGTCCGGCAGCCACGGGGGTAAACCCAAAAATATGGGACGAAGTTTTTTTCAAAACGGATTTCTCTAGGAGTCCTAGTTTTGATATCCAAGTGATGACAAACTGTCATCCTTGAGCAATTTGAGATACAGGGTATCCTTTTAATACGTACCATGTGATCACGTATATTTTTACACCCCCTTATTAGGTTAGGAAAAAAGTTTCAGATACAAGTTGTAGAAGCCAAAGCAAGCTTTTTTTCAGCGTTTATTTATTTTTATACAGGGTGTTCAGAAAAGCGGTGCCAAACCAAACTTTTGTTTCTTTAAATCGAATACCCTTCATATTTTTAGATATTTGAAATCTGCTCATTGTCACAATTTCAATGATGTATACACATGTAATAATATGTTTGTTTCAAGCGTTTGTAAAGTATTCGACCTTGAAACTTTCAATTTTGCACTTTTGATGTTTATTTTTCGAAATTGAACCTGGCGGGTATCGTTTTTATTTTGGAATTAATTTATTAAAACAGTTTTGAAAAAACGAAAGACAACTTTTTCTGCTCTACATGCTTTTTATAGGCATTTTAATATACAGGGTGCGATGACAGATTCCTCTCGAGAAGTTATGAAGATTTAGTGAAGCTACGATCCCTCAAAGGTGCTCCACGAAGGCACTTTTTCTTAACTTCAGAACCGTTTAAATAATCGCCCTCAAATTTTGTACACACTATACACTCAATAATACCCACTAACCACTTTTAAATGGACCCCCTGGTATACAAAGTGTCTGTTTTTTAGTTGACTCATTACTATTCATTGTAACAGCAACCCATCAGTAATAATTGAACATCAGCAGCCCAGGTATCATTCTGTTCCACACGTTTGTAAAATAGGTAGCTTCCTTCAGTGCTTTTTCGTATTCTTGTCTTCCACGACTCTGAACGATCGGCATCGTTGAAGATTTTTTTATTTTTTCTAAATCGCACTTTTGTCCACAGTACCTACAAACCTGCTTGATCTCTAAAATTAAAGTTTGTCACTTCTGAATGCCGCGCCGCTGCATTTTTACAGTTGGAGTATTGGTAACAATATTCTCCGGAGATAAGCATCTTTTTAAGTGGCTTTTGGAAATATATGTGGATACGCAACTTCTATGACAAAATTAAAAAATCCTTACTAGGAGTGAGTGGTCGTTTCTTCCAATTCTCTAAACATGTTGTCCTGGTAAACTTCACTACAATTTAAATTGTTTTTATACGCTGAATACCATAGCAACTGAAAGACTCATTTTTTTCACAACCATATTTTCACTCAAAAAAGCACTTCTTATCACTCATGTCTAATAACCTTTTATTAAAATTTAAGATCTGAGAAACAAAACACTATTATAGTTGTGCCACAAGACACGATAAGGCTGTTTTAGTACCTTTTTGAGAATTTATGAAATTCCAACGTTAATTCCCAAATAAACAACTAGACGCGAGCTGTTTTCCCAAGGCCTCCAACTACCTACTTCTCTTAAATCTGCATTGCACAATGACACTCCCGCACAGTTTGCTGTGGTAACCCGTGCACAATAACATTCCCGCACTGGTTGCTAAAATGATATTATCCACAATGACTTACATTTCTCAATTAAAAACGAACATACAATGCTATGAGGCAATTTCTTTGGAGTCTTAGAAAAAGCGCGTTTTTTGTTTCTTAATATAAACATAATAAATTAAAAAAAAGCATTCTTCTTAAGCACTAAAATTAAAATATAGTAAACACAAACTGAGAAGGTGAGTTTTGGAAGGGGGATGAGGAACTAGTAATATAATACAGGAAATAAATGTTTAACAACCAATAAAAGGTTTTTATACATAGGCCTAATTGCTATTAGTCCTTCCCCATAATTCTCATCTCATTTCTGGATATTATAATATACCGAGTAGAGAATGCCATTAAATTAAGTACATTAAATTACACTCAAGTAAAAAATCGTAATTTTTTTTATTGTAGTAATGCCCATATTGGTGGCGTAGTGTACCTATAATTACACACAATTAGGAGAAATTACGTAATTTAATGTACCAGTTTGAGTTTAGACAAAATGCTCATTTGGCTGCAGAGTGGACAGAGCATCAAATTTAAGACGCCCTGTACCTGCCATGTAGCTTTATCTCTAAACATACCCATTTTTATAATTTTATTAGTTTTTTTAACTTAAATACGAAATGTTCTAATACAGAGGAATTAATGAATATTTTAAATTCATAACACATGTTTTTAAAACACCTTGTATATTAATGATAACTGTAACGTAAATAATTTATACAATAATATAATAATAACAACAATTGTACAGCTAAATAGTAAGATTTAGAGAAGAAATTCCGTATATTATCTAATATTTACTGTCTAATATTTGAGATACCTTGTATATCAAATTGCTCAATGACGCCAGCATGTCATCAGTCGGATATGGTTAATAGACATACAAATCTGCAAGAATCCGTTAAAGAAAGAACTTCATCCCAAATTTTGCACTTCAGGCAAAAAAACCGGTTCCGCTGCCGGACTATCACCAATTTTCTTATTTCTCGAAAACGGGTATTTGGGGAAAGCTGTTTTAACTCCCATTTATTTTATTATTATTAACCTTCCACAATGCGTCAACATAATCCTCAAAGAACAAAACGAGACATCCCCTCTGATAAAACCGTCTCTCGAAAATGATAGGTTTTGGGATAAACTTTAAAAGATTTTGTAGGGTTTTGCTCGCGAAAATACGCTTATAATAATATATACTTATAGAAACGGACATATTGACACTTAGACTTTCAACCTATGCTAACCATTCTCAATCACATTGTTTCTTTAAAACAATTCCAAAATGGAATTCCTTGACCATAAAAACAGATATACCACTGACACTTTATTGCGACTTCTCTCAACCACTTCTATTTTAAAAGCTTTTATTTAACTTGCAATGTATGTATGTATGTATGTATGTATGTAATTTGTTCGGGTGGAATCTTGCAACTCAATTTTGAAGCAGATATCTTCAACCGATCGAGCTGAAATTTTGTACACACGTTTAATTTGGATGACAATGCATGATTATATGTGTGACGTCATTCTAAATCCAACATGGCGGATCACCCAAGATGGCGGACTAGTTAAATTTCAACCGATCGAGCTGAAATTTTGTACACACGTTTAATTTGGATGACAATGCATGATTATATGTGTGACGTCATTCTAAATCCAACATGGCGGAACACTCAAGATGGCGGACTAGTTAAATTTCAACCGATCGAGCTGAAATTTTGTACACACGTTTAATTTGGATGACAATGCATGATTATATGTGTGACGTCATTCTAAATCCAACATGGCGGAACACTCAAGATGGCGGACTAGTTAAATTTCAACCGATCGAGCTGAAATTTTGTACACACGTTTAATTTGGATGACAATGCATGATTATATGTGTGACGTCATTCTAAATCCAACATGGCGGAACACCCAAGATGGTCATTAGAAGGTCTCCTCATTGAAGAGCTAGACTGTTCTAAACTAACCGGCAAACGACCTTGCAACAATGATGCGTTAACTGAGATGAATAGACTCAGACACCTGGCCAAACTAAAAATTACAAAATAAATTAAAAGTAAAAAAATATTTAAAAAAAAAGCTTTTATTTAAATGCGCTAAAAAGAATAAAATAATCTTTTCTTTTAAAACTTTTACTATCAACTTATAACGTCATTCCACAATTTATATGATATAAAAGCTTGTCGCGAGATTTAAGTTTTCAAACTAAGTAAATACCACTACTTAAATCTCGCGACAAGCTTTTATATCATATAAATTGTGGAATGACGTTATAAGTTGATAGTGAAAGTTTTAAAAGAAAAGATTATTTTATTCTTTTTAGCGCATTTAAATAAAAGCTTTTTTTAAAAATATTTTTTTACTTTTAATTTTTTTTTAATAATGTCGTTAGCTAAAAACTACCTTATCACCTTATACAGAGAGTCCATCTTGTCAATTGTGTCAAATGGAGCCCAACTTTTACGTAATTTTTCACACACCCGATAAGATCGTTTGGATACACTATGAAGTAGACTGCGATATTCACTTATTATAGGTTATTTTAAAACTGAGAGAGAAAATCCACAGTGACCTACAGTGGATTAATTACCGTTTAAAGTTGGGCTCCATTTGACATATTTGACAAGATGGACTCTCTGTATTCTGATCTTCTCTGTGCTAAAGCTAAATAATATAAAAACAACAACAATAATTACAAGCAACTGTGTGAGAGGATCTTGAAAGTGAATCATGGTTGGCTGTAAGTATTACAGAATGATAACGTAAAGATGGCGTATACTATAAAATATACCTACCTACTAAAGTGGAAATAAATTGTTCCGACAGAAAACAAGCCGTGGATAACCCAAGGCATTGTGAATTCGATAAAGCATAGAGACGAACTAAAGCAAAATTTATGAAGGAATTTCTCGGAAAATCAAAAATTTAAATATACAATGGATATAGAAACAAGTTAAATAAAACAAACATTAATTATTACTATAAGAACAAAATACACGAAGCGAATAAAATCTATGAAGACATCTGGGAAACAATAAAAAATATTACCTTCACAAAACAACCTCACAAGGTTTAGAGATATCACTGATATGTAGTCGTCTGGCTATAGGTACGTGATGTTCGAAAATCAGATATCTTTGAAAAGTGTCTTAAAAAGAATAGTAATTTTTTTATAAACAAAGCAGTTACCTACTTAATAATGGCCAGTTCGGGTTCAGACACAAAATTTGCACTGAAGATGCTGTGTTTGAGTTGTTATCAGGAGTTTCTCTGGACAATAAAAAGTATGTCTTCGTGTCCTTGGATTTAAAAAAGCATTTGAAACACTAGATTGTGTTTGATGACCACCTTAAAAAACCTTTAATATGAAATATTATGTTAGCCTGTATCTAGATATGTATATTTTTAAAAACTGCGTGGCGCCTATGTCCTATATTATATCTTTTACGAAGTCAGTTAGAGCGTTGAGTGAAATATTTGGATAGAGGACCAACGACTCTCAAATAATTTCTTGAAAAACGCAGGAGTGGTCAGAAAACATTAGTCAACAATACCATTTATATTGTTGAAAATTGTTTTTGAATCACACATGCGTTTTTCGCGAAAAAATAACTGTCAGATTTGACAGTCGTTGTTCCTCTTTATGTGATTTGTTCACTCAACGATTAGAGTTTTTGTGCTGTTTCAACCGACTTTAGCAAAAACATAAAATTCAACCGATTTATTTTTGCCAGTGATTATGTAAGGAGCTCGTTTCAGGAATTTTAACTGTATTTTGTCAACCACCCTACGCCATTCAAGTAATATATATTTCAGACACTTTAATGATCGTAAGACCAGTTTAACAGCATTAACCGCAAAAGCGTACTCGGAAACTGAAACGTTTTTATCAGTATATTTTTAATTAAAATTTTTATAAAATATATACCGTTTAAATAGCTACTTTTAAACGTTTACAGTTAATACTTTGCGATTTGCCAAATAGATATGAATATGTCCAAAATGGTAATTTTTGGAAATTTATCTTGTGTTAATTTATTTATTCTTAGTTACAAATATAAACACTTTGTAAATATCTTGATTTATGCATTAGAATCATTGCGTTGGAACTTGTAATTCTGATAAAATCTAATTGTTTTAAAAGTTTACTTTATTAGCTAACAGCCCAGAAATGCGACGAATCTAACAGTTGGCAGGCTAGACCCACCCTGCTTCAATTCATAATCTGTATTATCGCATAATAGACACAGATATAGAAACATACTTTTTTATAGAATTATTCGAAATTTCTATAAAAAAACCTGTTTTTCGAATTTATAATATTTTACCTTTGTTAACTAATAGACATTTAGAGGAATGCTTTTGTTTCCAGTTGGTATTATTATGTATTTTTAATTTATTTATCAATGGTTGATCAGCCACCGCAGGAGAAAAAGCAACAAAGTTAGTCTTATCGACGTTTAGAGATAACAATTTAGAATTTAGCCACTCCTTCCAAGGAATACATGAGAAGACCAATGCAGTATGATCTGCATATATATGCCCTATTTTTCGAACAGCGTAGCCCAAAGTTATCGGAATCTCTAGATCCTATTATTTACATTTTTGTTCTGCTGCCATAAACAGGTCACAGTCTAATGTCAGATAGTAGAGAACGTTGCGGGGTTGCCAGTGAGACACATCGTTTTGGTTTAAAATGGCACTATAGCTTGTAATGAGTAAGAGAGGGACAAAATACAGTCATATCGTTTGCAAAATCAATCAGACTTTATGAATGAATCCCGGGGTTTAAAAACGGGACCCACGCAAGTATTGGTAATATTATTATATTATTGAAGCAGGGAGTAACTTGTTAACAAGCGCCTACCGGCCCTGCCGGACCCATAGGCCTTGTTATAGAGTTTACTCCTCTGTAGTAATACGTGTACTTATGCTCTCGTCTATACACGATGCAGTTTTCGAGCCCAAATTTGGCGTACGGCCGCCCGAGCTCATGGGCAACAACCCCATTGAAGGGCGTCCGAATCGGAAGAACCGTTCGGCCCCCGGATTTTTTTTTCCCCTTTTTTTCGGGAAAAATGGCCAGGGATTGGAAGGGGGAGCGCCGGTCGAGTTCAATTTTCACGTGGGGCCGCTGACGGATAGGGGCCTCTCGACTGCCAGAGGGCCCCCCGATCGAAAAAGCTGTTTGGCCGTTTGGGCCGCTTTTTTTCGCGATTTGGCGAAGTACCCGAGATCGTACTGTATACATCGTGGCCGAGGCGCCCGATATTCGGAAACATCGGCTGACCTTTTGATTTGTTTTGGTGTGGAGAATTTTCAAATTTCGTAGCGATTTGAGACATTGGGGGCTCAGAGGCCCATCTGTTATTCCATGGGTGACTTTTTCAGGTACGGGCGCGCTGTATTTTTATGTAAAATGTCGTAAAATATTTTGGAAAACGCCATGGGAGATCAACTATCCCTTATAGATCTGAATCTTTTGAATCGTAATAGGTAGACAATTGAAATTTTTACAGAGTGTGTACCACTATGGCCGCTATAACAACAAATAAAAGTAAAATAAAGTTATTGTAATATTTTCAATTTTCGTTAACAATGATGACACGGCAACTAGGGTTCGTATCAAACATTTCTGAAAGAGCGGAGTGGCGCAGTGGAAGCGTGCTGGGCTCATAACTCAGAGTTCCGGGGTTCGAAACCACGCTCTGGAACAAACTTTTTTTATTCATTTTTAATTTTTTACTAAAGTATTTTTAAAAAATATGTAGTGTTAAATATTGTACGGTGGTACGAAACCCTTCGTGTGCGAGTTCAACTCGCACTTGGCCGATTTTTAACTTTATACCTTATACTTACTTTTGTGTCGTAATAGATAGTTGCGGGATAATGCCGCAGAGACGAGTTACAGAAATTACCATTAAATGATATTACCGACATAGATTCTATCATAACTGTGAAAATTCCCTATAGCAAGACAAACAAACCTCGATCATTTGTAATTAGCGGAAAAATTTGAAGTTTTAATTTTGTTGAAATGTATCGCAAATATGCAATATGCATCCCTTCGCCCCTAGTCTACCAGTCACACTAGATTTTTTACATTATAAAGGAAAATGCTCGGTTCATCCAGTTGGTGTAAATACTTTTAGTAAAATTCCAAGTCATATTGCAAAATACTTTAAAATTGAAAACCCAATGCAATACACAGGACACTCTTTTCGCAGATCGGCAACATTGTTTGTGGAATCTGGGGAAGACCTGTTAACAGACCTGTGTTAATATTAAAATGCCATGGAGGATGCAAATCTTCAACTATAGCTGAGGGCTACGTTGAGGAGTCAATTTCTAAAAAACTGAAATAGCTGCTCAAATTCTGGAAGGTGAACGAAGTACCAGTACCGCAAACTTCACAACAATTCGAAAAAGAGTTTTAAGTGGGGAACCTGAGACCTTCACAGGCAATGAAAAAAAAAACAAAATTCAAAAAATTACTGGAAATGAAGTTTGTTCATCAGTTACCATAGAAAATTGCTCTAACTGCGATATCAAAATTGAAATTAAGTAAAAAAAAGTACCTAAATAACTAATTTTATAAAAATAACGTTAAACTGTTCCTGATATTGTTAGAACTATTCTAAAAATCAGTAATATTTCTTGTATTGTAAAATACTCATCAATAAAATTTGAAATAAAAACAAACTTAATTCGATCGTAGGAAAAATATTGTGTGCGACATGTGCAAAAAGCATATATGTTGCACTCAGCATGTTTTCAGCTCTCGGCTGCGTCTCGAGCTGAAAACTTCATGCCTTGTGCAACAAATAATATGCACTTTTTTGCACTAGTTACACAAATAACTATTTTTCTAAGTATAATAGACTTGTGTTTTTCGCATTGCAAAAAAGAAACTTTTTCAGGGTATTATATGGGCTGTCTCAAGTAAAGTCCGATTAAATCCTTAGTTTTTGAAATAAAAAGACCAGCTTAAAACCAGGATGATGCAGTTTTTCTGGGGAATCTGAATCTAGCTTCGGAATTGATATACTTATAGGGTGTTAAGGACAAAAATACAGGGTGTCTATTTAAGAAAGGCCACTCGAGAAAATCGCTTCTTTGATGAGGTAAATTTGCGCAAAAACGCACCTGAGATCCATGGCCTATTTCCGAGATATTTTTCAAAATCCCGAAAATCGTCGAAATTTCTTCTCCATGTAACTTTTTTGTTTCAAGAGTTACCGAAGAAATTTCTTAATGAAATTTGTGGGCAAAATTGATTGCTTTAAATCTAGTTTATCAGAATTTGGAAGCATATACCATCGTTTGTTGTGTGCTCTCTTAACACTTAATTTTTATTATTTATAGCTGTCATACATACTAGAAAATTTTAAAAATGTGAAAATTGTGCAAGTTGCATGTTGGGAAAAAATACCTAAAATATGAAGGTAGGTACAGGATTCGAGGCCACGGCTCGCTACAATAAAATGGGCACATTTTTTCGATGGGTACTAAGAGAGCACCCATTAAACCGTGGCATTGTTTTAAATTCTGATAAAGTAGGCTTTTAAAGCAATTAGTTTTGCCCACAGATGTCATTGGGAAAAATTTTTCGCTAACTCTTGAAACAAAAAAGTTACAAACCGAAGAAATTTCGGCAGTTTTCGGGTTTTCCAAAAATATCTCTGAAAGTAGGCCATGGATCTCAAATGTTACACAAAGTTACCCTATCAAAAAAGCAATCATTTATTTCAAATAAAGTTCTCGGAAAAATAAATTGTAAGATTTATTGGAGGATTTGTTGGGCGAAAATTGTCAATGTAAAACAGGCTTTAATAAAAAGAGTATTGTGTGTAGGCGTTTGTAAGCCTGTCGTGGTTTCAGCACAGCCACAACTGGGCACTCCTCAAGTTGGTGGCGCTCCGAGGGAGGTACTTGTTTTTACTGCAGTATCCATTTGCTCTGTCTCCTTTATCTTTTTCTACTACGAATAACAAGTTTGGTTTAAATGGTCAAACAACGTGTTTTGTCTCCTATTTTATTGCCGAGGCGCCTGTCCTCGAACTACCATGGTAAAATCACTTGGCAAATTCACGAGGTGTCTACGCAAAGCCTTTTCATTCAGAATTTAAGAGATTTTTAAATATTAGTACAGAACATTTCCCATCATTATAATTAAAATTACCGCCTAGATGTGTGGCCTGTTAATTTTATTAGGTAGTGCCGAGAACATAACTTAGCTTGCCGAATTTGTCTGAACATGACTGGATATTCTGTTGTAGATATACTTGGGCCCTGTAAGGGATCTCCTAACATGCAAACTAAATTTATGTTCAAATTTTTATCCCAATCATCTCCACGACATGTCTTTATTTTATAATTATTACTGATGTATACAGGTGTTTCAACAACCGTTAGAATAAGTGTTTTTAAGAGGATATTTTTTATGAACATAATTCTCGTAAACGACAAATAAGGGAGCTACAGCTGGATGTTTAGGCCCATCGAATGGAATAATTTTATATAAAAGCATTAAAAAGTTACATTTTTACTGAATTCCACAGACATATTTTTCTCATTTATGAAGAAACCCCACGTGCCTCCCTGAAATTCGGCCTCTGTTGTTTGGAAAATTTTGTTTTTGCATTACGATTGACCGCATAATGGGTTTTTAAATGTGCATCTTCCACACTCTTGTCGATTGCAAGCAGATGTTTGTAAAAATAACCACGTGACAATACCTATTCCTACTTATTTTAGGGAATATTAAAATAATTAGGTCTAACTCAGAGGCGGATTCAGGGGGGGGCCGGGGGGGCGACCGCCCCCCCCTTTTTCCACAACCATTGTTACAACCGGTGTATTATTAATTATTAGGTAATCTAAAAACGCTCTTTAATTGTACACTAGAAATTACATTTCTTAATTTGGTAATACAAGGTTGGCATCAATGTTTTGGGCGACTACAGGGACGTATTTAGCATGTCCGGTAGAAATGTCACAGATGCCTAACTTTCACCTTGATATTCGATCTGTGTCTGTGGCTCTAACCTAACTTCAAATACAGAAACTATAACTATGGTCTTTTTCTATGCTTCAAAGAACAGAGTTTAATGTTAATTTCTATCTATTTAAATTTAGGATTCGTGTGTGTAAAACGTAAATTCTGCTGATTTCGGCCCTGTCCTCCGTCACCTATCAATATGGCCGCCTTTTAGGGAATTCTAGGGACACGAAATATTTACCTGTCACAATCTAGTGTACAATTAAAGAGCGTTTGTAGTATATTTTCCTCACTTTCTCAATAACACCAGTACGAAGTCGCATCACGACAACGACAAGAAAAGTTTTGAGCATGGTTTATTAGTTAAGATTGTTTTTTATTTTGTTTGTGTAAACATTTTTTGGTTTTTGTTTTCTTCTAGAGATATAAATTATTTTATTTTCCACAAAAATACATATTAGGTATATTCTGAAAATTTTCCTTACCCCGGCCCCTCAGAAAAATTTTTACCACGCCCCCCCGTTTAGATTTGCCTGGATCCGCCTCTGGACTCTAACTAGGCACGTTTTCAAAAAAGAACAATGCAAGAAGCATTTCATATATATAACAATTGAACGACCTAGGGCACCTAGGGCACTCTCGACTCCTCAAACAAGCGATGCGCTGCGACTACACCTCCTAAAATGCCGCTACCAGGTAAAGACATGAGACATGAGCGATGGCATACTATGAGTAAAATCAGTTGCTTTTCGGCACTGACAATTTAAATAACGTTTCAGGTATACGTGTGGGAAAATGCTCATCATACCCGACCATTGGGGATGTAACCTGAGTCATATGGGTGGATTCTTCACCAAGGCCAGTACATTCCCGTCCTCATGACCCTTGAGCCCGATCCCAAAGCCCGCACGGATATCCTAGCCTGTAATTCTTCATCCCAGTGCCTGACTACAATGTGCACGTGCAAAAAGAATGGACTGACTTGCACCACAGAGAAGACCATAGGTAAGTGCTTGCACCAAGTTGTGCCACCGCTCTCGACAATGTTTTAACTTAGTATTTAAATGGTTGATTACTTATCTTCCTTGCAACCTTGCCATAAACTAAAAACAGTCGTTTTCTCATTTCCCTTGCTTACTTCCGAGCAACAAAGTTTCGGCATCCATGTTGTGTGTCATCTTGAAACCCATGCACTCCAAACTTAAGGTAAGTAAATTTTAAGCATTGCATTGTGTTTGGCAGAGAAAACCTCTAAGCAGACGTTTAAATTATTATTTAAAGCCAACGGGTAAGGCAGATAAAGTCTTGGACGCCATCTTGGATACCATACTTCCAGTCCAAATTTCGCATTGGCAGCAGACAGATTCGTATTCAGCGGGGTCGAAATACTCTAAAAAAGTTGTTTCCCCAATTGTTACATGAAATGCTTCTTGCACTTTATAGAGATGGATTTCCTAAATATGAGCCTAATCTATATATAGAAAACAAAAACATTGTCAATGTCAATGTTTTCGTACAATAAACTATTTTGAATATCCACTGGCATGGTTTTTGTATACTGACCATGGATTTCGTTTATGCAAGGTAGTTTTCAAATTATCGGCAAGTTGCATAACTTCATAGCTTTCCAAACAGTATTGGAAGACAATTATGGAATAAACACATTCTATATAACATACTTACACCGAAGTGCAAAATTGAGGAATTTTGAATACGAAACAATATAACTATATCTATAATACATTTTCGTATATTGCGGACATCACCCACCGCATATTTATATCCCCTGCGCACCATATACCTAACACTCTTATTAATTTTTGAGGGACATTGAGAAATATCTTCGCTTGCATTTGTTGTTGTTATTATTATTCCTTTAATGGCCTCTGTCCTTGTGGACAATTTAGTCAGCCCTCGCTTATATAATCTTCGGGAAGGCACCTTTAAGTGTCTGAGACTTTCTCATCTTCCCGTCTGCAAATTCATACTTCACAGGTCAAACACATCACAAATCAAACTATTCAACTGCTTCCTGCTGCACGATTATGTATCCATGTGGATCCTGCTCTATTAGTTTTTACAAACCCGTCAATGACTCTTCATCTATCCTCCTTATGGAAACTTTCTTCAAAGTTAAACACGCATCCACATTAAACAACATCAATTATATCACAGATTTTAATTATTGTTCAATTATTGTTTTCCTGTTAGGTTATATTCCCATGTGGGTTCTCTTTAGTTGTCAGAAATCCGTCAAAATCTCCTGCATCTCATCATCTTTGTAGGTGTTGTCTATCTCATTGTCTGCAGAGAAATCCTTCGATTGCATTTCATTTCAGTAAATTTTGAAGCTTCTGCCAGATGTATCTATTAAAAACCTTGACCTACCTTTACTTGGGATGATTATGTTCACCATTTGTATTATCGACAGAAATCGAAGACGGACAGCTGCTTTTCGAACACGTATAGGTAACACCTAACCCCGTTTCCTTATTTTTTCGAACAGTATACTTATCGACGATAAGTAATTTTCTTCCACGTTCACTGATTATGGACTCCATTTCAATATAAGTCAAACTACAAATAATTTAAAACGTACGTAAGCACAAACACCCGAAAAATGAATAATTTGGTATCATGAAAGTGTGGCAAAACCGGCGTGGGTGTTGGTAATTCTCAAGCAGGCACCTAAACTGGATTTGGGGCGCAATCCACCTATTGCATAATCCGGCACATTGCTACTAGAATGCCAAAACCAATGGTACCTTTGAGGTGCCCAATTGACCTGTAATCGTGCGGTCAGCTCATGGATGAGGACTGCGCTCTTTAATTCATTTGAGTTCCTATTTATTATAAATCATGTGGTTTATTTGCCTCAGCCTTATATTACAGTTACGCAACTGTAGGGCTATAGTCTTTCCCAGGGACTAATATAAGTTAAAGGGTCCCTGGCAGGCCCGTAGCCAGGTTCGATATTTAGGGGGGGCGAGATTTGACCATAATTTCAAAATACAAAAAAGAAAAAAAGGAAAGTAGTAATTTTTCTGTTTATTTAAAAGAAACAAATTGATAACAAAAAAATATTTTTTCTCTTTCTTCGTAACAAAAAAAAATCCAATGCGCGAATACTAAATGTATTCGTAGGTATCACAAACTTAACTCAGCCTCAGCACCAGTTATAATATAAAAAATACAAAAAATAAACGAAGTATTAAGTAGGTATGTATACTACTACCATATCTACTTATTTTAAACAAAACAAAACAAGATAATCCATATAAGAACACCCTATACTATACAGTGTGGTAGTGTGGTCATTTAAGTGTGCAACATATGGGATTTTTTTTTATTAATTGCACAAGGAAAATATAAATATTGCCGAAACTTGGTGCATGTTCGATAATTATATTAGGCGCACTTAGAATGGTTGCAAGTCAAACAGCACACAGGGTAGGTCAAAAACTATAAAAATTGTACAAGAGTAAAGTACCCTTATTTCAAAAAATTCAGCAAAATATTATTAAGAAAAGTTGTCTAGAATTAAAAGTTATGCCTAAATACCGAGACATAGCCTCCTAAGAAAACAAAATATTTTTTTGAAAAACATTAATGATCTCCAAAAAAAATTTTGTTTTAATATTCACCCTAAACAATTCCATAAATCAATCAAAATTAAATCAATTTCGCATAACTTTATTCGAATTCAAGCATATTTGTAAAATTAACTTAGATTTTTAATTTTTTAGGGAATCACAAACTTTATGTTGCAACGATATTAAACAAAACTTTAAAATTTCGCAAAATTTTTTCTAAACAAGTTAAACATTAGCAATAATAGTATGTACCTATATTAAAAAAATCTCTCATTTAAGGTGCAAAAATTGTTTTTTAAATGTTTTTTAAGAAACTGAGGAAATTAATTGACTAAAATTTTTTTTCTTAGGAGACTATGTTTTGGTAAGTATAGGCATACCTTTTAATTCTAAACAATTTTTGCTGAATTTTTGATTATAAGGGTACTTTACTCTTGTACAATTTTTATATTTTTTTTACCTACCCTGTATGCTGTTTAACTTGCAACCATTCTAAGTGCACCTAATATGATTATTGAACATGCTTCAACTTTCGGCAATATCTGTATTTTGGTTACGCAATTAACAAAAAAAAGTCCCATATGTTGCACACTTAAATGACCACACTGTATGTATCTTAAAAGTGAATTAAAATAATTGTAATTTTCTATTTTTTTTATTGTTAAATTTTTGTACAAATAAATCAAAATTAAATTGAAGGGCCCGCTACTTACTTACAGTCGAAAGCACGAATGGAAAGCCCTGCGTCATCGGTACCGAAAATCTTTAAATTTCATTTATGGGCAACTATCGTCGGTTGCCATATTTTCTTTATATCGGGAAACATGCGTCAATTTTACGTAAGTCTACGCTCTAATTTCAACCCTTTTTATAAAAGATTTAGTTTTTTGGTATTTTTTAATTTTCATGCAACTTTCTGAAAATTATTTTAAAAACTCGTGACTGCATGAAAACGATTTTATATCACTAGCTTTATCACTTTATTCACTGTTAATTGTTAAATTTGGATAAGAATATGTATGTATGTGTTTTTCAAAAGAAAATTATATTAACGATTTAAAATTCTGCCATGTTTGTTGCAAAGATGATGTACCGTCGAGCACTTTTAAATTTTCCAGTAACTACTAAATTGATGCGAAAATAATAAGTAGAAATATCATCGAACTATTTGACGTATCCTAAAATCAACTTTGCAACCAACATAACAGAATCTTAAGGTGGATTTATATACTCGACGTTTGCGTTGGCGCTCGAAGTTGACGGTGATCTTCGCAGTTTGCGTCCAGAAATGTGAACGACGGAACGTGAAAGATGAAATTAGTTTATCTCGAACGGCATCGGACGCAGACTGCAACGTTCGACGGCGTTTATAAACGGTGTTACACGTAAAAATTGGGATTGAATTTTCGACGCAAACGGCAACGTCGAGCGCCAACGCAAACGTCGAGTTTATAAATCCACCTTTAAAGTGTTAATATCTTAAATTTTAACAAATAAACCCATTTCTAGCGATTTTATTTTTAAATGTCATTTTGACAGATAGAGAAAGTCACGTGACCACTTTTGAGCGAGTCATTTTTCATACTTTTTAAAGCAAAAGTAACCCCAAATTTTGGAGGACACTGTATACATACATATATATCTACATACATACAAGTCAAGCTAATAAAAGCGTGTTAAAAAAAGTTGCTTAAATTTCAAAATTGAAAATATATAAATTAGTTTCCAATCAAACAGGCATGAATCTCCTAAATTCCAACAAATAATTGGAAGTTATCTCCGAGCAGTATTTTGGTCTAAATATTTTAAAAATAGACACTACAAAACTATATGGCGTGAAAATACATGTCACTAACAATTGTTTCCTTTGACTAATTAGTTCTTAAAACTTCAACAACTTGCCACTTACTTGATTTTAAATTTGTGGAAACGGAGTGCATAAAATTGTGAGTAGGTGGCAGGTGCAGTGAAAATTGTGCAGCTTGCCACTTGCCATTAAAAATAATACACTGTTTCGTTTAATAATACGAGGGAAGATCCATTGAGATGTGACCTCTAGCGTTTCCGTGCTTTGAAAAGCTAATTACGCCTAGTTAGATTGTAGTTATGTAATTACATAGCCTTAGGTATTTTTTAATAGCGTGCCTCTGTATACCAGCATTTCCAGTAATCTAAAAAGGTATAGATAGGTACATAGGTACCTAACTTCCTACTCAGGCCGAGACTAGCGCAGATGTATAATATAGAGCCACAGAAGTATGCATGCTTGATTCTTCTGTGGCAGAGACTAATAAGAATTAGTTACTGTAACTTCCACGCTTCGAAAAAAAAACGGTGCTAATAGACTCGGTACTTTCTTTCACATAACTTTTTATCCGTTATTTAAAAGTAAAATACTTCACATAAATCCTGAAAATATAGGAATCGACATCGAAATCTAAAGACTTTTTTGTACTTTCATGGAAAACATAGAAGTCGATATATTAATATTACTCGCTGTTTTCAAATCCACCCAATTCCACCTCCTCTCAGCCCCTCCATACATATAATACGCTAAATTTTGTTTGCCGAATCTATGTTTTCGAAATTTTAGTATAATAACTCAAATCACAAACCCGTAATATTAAATTTTCACATAGGTAATAAATACGTTTGCAAAAGTGATTTATCCCAAATCTCCATTTAAAATATTGGTGAGGATATGGAAAACATGTTTCTCCTTCACAAGTACCTTATGTAGATTTAAAATGTCCTATTTACTTATCACATTATTTTCAATTGTTGGCGGTTATGTGTCTTATATTATGGAAAAACAATAACGAATTAAACAATTCTGCCTCCTTTAAGTTTTATTGTAAAAATTATAGCATTATTATAAAATGAAAACTTGTGTTTTTTACACGAGAAAATTTGGTTTTTCATTTTATTTGGACGCGAGAAAATTTGTTTAATAATAAGAGCAATGGAATCAAAAAATTATACCTAACTAAAATTTGATTGAAAAATGACGTTAGGGAAAACCTGGTATTCTAAGTCGCTCGCACATTTTTCTCGCCGAAATAAAAAGTAGCTAGTGCTAGTAGCTAATTAAAACCAAGATTAATGTGATACAGGGTGCTCAATTTAGATGGAATAATGGATATAAATTTTAAATACACCTTGTATAAAAATGTTTAATAAAAAGTTTTTTATACGACATATTGCAAAACTCGAAATCTACCTGAGTAATACAGGAATATAACAAAACGTGATTAGAAAATGTTGAAAATATTTCCATCGTTGACAAAATTACCGGTTTTAATCTCAGGTTGATAAAAGAGTTGGTGTGGCTATGAATAATAGTTTTGAAATACTTTTTAACGTTAACCAAGTCATTGCAACTAAAAAATTAACGAGAAACACAAAACTATGGAAAAACATTTCTATATAACTAAAAATTATATTTAGAAAAAATATCATAGCGTACGGCGCCGGCGTCGTACTCAACCCTCGTCCTCATACGATACATTATCAAATCCACTCTTGTTGTACAAACTAATATTTCCGTTTTTTTTTTTCAGATCGAGAAAGGCCCTAAAATGTTACAACTTTCTAGGGAAATGACATCGTCACGCCTTTAAAACGCTGAATGCTCAGATTTTAGCGTTGTTGCCAAAGATTTGCTATTACATCTGTTTTTCGCGTTTTTAAGCTGTCTACAAAAAATTTACATTTCTACATTTAAAATTTTGTATGAATGATAAGAAACTATAGGTATATCCTTGCTTATGGATACTCTAGTTAGCCAATGTCTGACACTGACTGACATGAGGATATGAGAGAAATACAGTAGATACAGGGGGCAGGGGAGTTGTCCAGCTATTATTCATTGTTAGATTTTATAATATAAGCAGGCTATGACTTTTCTATCTATCTATCTATCACTATATCTTATGGCGCCATCTGTTGCTTGCATCCAACATTGGTGTAATATCCTTGTGACACTGGCACATATAAGTAACTATACTGTTTCCATAAACTGTATTATGTAGCGATACAGCTTTGATTGTTTTTATTAGAGTTTAGTAAATTTTCATATTCATTTAATTAATCTTCTTTTCCCTAAGATCTTATCAATAGGTAAGTTTCCCTAGAAGTATAACCTTTTAATTTTTTGCGATAGAAAATAATTTTAGATAAATGTTGTATACAGTTTTCTGGGATAGTAAGGAAGTTAACATAGGGTGCTTCGCAAATGCGTGGCAAACCAAACTTATGTTTTTCTAAAATGGAACACCTTATTGCATTTTTGAAATCTGCTCGTCAAGGCAATCGTTTTTGAAATATTCCGTTTTCAAATTGTATACTAAATTTATTTAACTTGAATTTGTGGATCTCGTAACAATGATAGACGATCAGTGCAATAACAAAAATATTTATTTTAACCAAAAAAATAATATATTAACAAAATCCCAAAAGGTTTAGTAGCACTTTCGATTTTACTAAAATTATTATATTGTTTCGAGAATATCAGTAAAATCTGAAATAAAATGAGAAGCACCTAAACATTTTGGAATTTTATTATGTTATTCTCTTAGTTAAAGCAAATATTTTTTTGTTATTGCATTCATCCTCTATACCTCACGAGATCTACAAATTCAAGTTAAATAAATTTAGTATACAATTTGAAAACGGAATATTTCAAAAACTGAGAAAAAATATACAAGGTTTTATATTATTTTGATTGCCTTCAGGAGCAGATTTCAAAAATGCAAAAATATAATATTGTGATCCATTTTAAAAAACATGTTTGGTTTGCCACGCATTTGCGAAACATCCTGTGTAATATTTCTTACTATTCCAGAAAATACAACAAAACTCTCTAAAACTTTTATGTAATACGTTTTTCTATCACAAAAAAACACCCTGTACAAAATTGACACAATAAAATTACAAGGACACGATTTTACTGTGAACCAATTTGTTGGCGTTCAAAGAAAAAATTACTTGCTCTTGAATTTGTTTTCACTAACATTCCTACCACGAATTATTTTTTAAATGATGCGGTATTACGGTATCTATAAAAACAAAAACAATGTGTATGCACAGGTTTATTTTGATAGTCATTAATGACTGGAGGAAGCTCCATACAATTCACAATAAAATTGCTTTTCAATGCTAATTTAGTTAATTAGATAAGCAACCAAAACATTTAGTACAGTCAGCAATTTTTGCTAATATCCTACTGATCTTTTTATCAATTATATAATTTAGTGCCGACCATGAAATATAGAATAGCCTTGACAGTGATTTCGATAATAGACTATTACTTTTGTTTGAATATTATTTTGGAAGGTAGGTATACCTATGTGATACGTGTTATGTGTAAGTACCTGAGTTTGAGTCATATAAATGAAGCCAGCATTTACACTGCATATGGGCGCTGTTATGGAATTTGCTAGAGAGAGCAATAATTTTGTTAAGTAAGAATTATTCATACTTACCTATCATCAAAATTAACATTAGAGGGGGGTCGAAAACTGACACTGGTTCCGTTTTCACCGTAGCTAGTTACCTAAAATTTAATCTTTGTGGTTAAAGATTGCCCCATTGCCCCGTAAGCGAAATTTTTTGAAGTTTCCGACGCGAAGCAATTAAATGAATGAAAAAATTTCGAACTAACCTAATATGAACCAAAAATATTAAATACGCCTCGAAATGTTTAGAAATATTATTATCAATGTATCAATGTTACCTTCAGATTATTACACGATAATTTTCCACTTTATAAAAAGACAACTTTGTACATTCTGCGTTTAGGGCATTTTCAGCATGAATGCCTGGAAGTTATTTATTATTTTCGACCAAAAATCCAGGGGGGTGCCCTCTTGTCCTTACCTACGTAACGGCGCCCATGTGCATCACATAACGGCAGTTATACCACAGCTTAAGCTGTGGTTATACCGTTATACCTTTGAGTAGGAAACATCCTCTCAGTGCAATTTTTAAAGAGTAGACCACCTCTTCATTCTTTAAAAGATCGATAATTTATATCAGATACCTATTGCTTTACAACAGAGATTACCAATATTGTTAAATAGATGAATATTAAGAAAATGAATAAAAATAAGTATATGTATTATATTTATTAAAGTACTAAGTGGGCAATAGAGTGTATCAATAAAGTTTTCCCCTTTAATTATCTCCTTTATTATAAGTCCCTCCCCCGCAAAAGCATTCAGCTGCTTGTGGGGTACTCATAGTTTGGAGTATTGTGGGGTTGAGAATTATTATTATTATAATTAATATTATTATTATTGTATATTAAAATCATCAAAAAAACATTCTAAATTTACCTTCTACCACAGATAACGTCTACATAGGTCTCGTGCCCAGAACCCGGAGGAAAACATATTTTGTTGATTGCCTATTTGTTTAATTAGCCGGATTTTTTTTAGTTTTGACTAATATTTTGTTATGTGTAATAATATAATTGCTTTCAGTGGTTTAGAATGTAGTCGTTTTTACCAACGTAGAAAATTAGTGAAAACGTTTTTGGGTGTTTATAGCAAACTAGTCTACTCCACCGAGACAATAATTACTTATGTTTAACAATTTACACCACTCCAGTCCATTCATATACAAATAGCCATATTGTTGTGATACCCCAGACCCACAATGTCAAGAAGGATAATAATATATTTTAATTTGGGTATAGGAACCACCGACAGTACCACGCAAAAAGTTGCTAGCCTAAAGAATATTGAAAATCATGTTAAAACGTTAAAACCAGATTGATATTTGAAAGACGTAACAATATTACAAGAAATACTCAGGTATATACATATAGGTATAATAAAATCGTATATATAAAAAAACAAACAAAATTGCCTACCTACTTATACAAAATAACAGGGCGATAGGGATTATGTATAAATTTGTTTTGGAGATCTTTTCGTCTCAAAGTTATTATAAAAGGACCTTTTGAAGGGGGCAATAGCTCCAGAAATGGACACTTGCAAACGATTTATATTTTAAATATTTTTAGAACGAACATAGATAAAATTCTGAAATTTGGTATGTTTGTGTGCTTTTCTCTCAGCTTTCTTGCGAAATTATGAAATTTCAGGGTATTCTACAACAAAGGGTACTGTTGTTGAGCTTAGATGGCATGCACCGTTTTCAAGTAAAATCGTTTTGAACTTTTTATGCAAAGTGTCATGAAAATACGTTAGATATTAGCCTGCCATAATTTACTAACGGGTTCTGTGACCTTAAGAAAAAAAGGTTCATGTAGACATGGCCCCAAAAATGCCCCCTATAAGGGGGATAGTTTCGCAAACGGTATTTTCAAAATATTTAAAGAACGAGCAAAGATAAAAGTTAAAATTTAGTATGTGGTGTTCCCCTCAGAAAAAATCACGAAAAGTACACACACAAAAGTTGTGGTATTTTTAACCCCTAATCTCAAAGGTATTTCACATACCAAATGTCAGACCTTTATCTTTGCTTGTTCTGGAAATATTTAAAAAAAAACGTTTGGCAAAGTGTCCATTTCGAGGGCTATAGCCCCTTACATTTTTGAGGCCATGTTGATAGGACCTTTTTTCATTTTTTTTTGGATCACGGAACACGCTGGTAAATTATGCTATCGAAGTTCAACCAAAAGCAACTTTTTTCATAGAATATCCTGGTAACTTCATAATTTCCCAAGAAATGTGGGGGAAAACAAAAAATGTGGGATATTTTTAACCCCTTGATGTCAAATTTTACAGCTATATCAAATACCAATTTTCAGAATTTTAACTTTGCATGCGTGGTAATTCTGAAGATGTCTAATATAATATATCTACATTTTTGATTAAGGTTTTTCCGAAAAAAAAAACTCTTTAAAATCTATAAAGAAAATAAAAAACGCAACTCTATACGTTTAGCCAACAACTCTGTATAAAATTAAGTATTCACTATACAACTTTTTTCTACAAATATTTTCATATGTACTCAAGAGGCGTGACGATAGAACTCGTAAAGATAAAAAGAAATGTTCATATGAACTTATTTGTTTTAAAGCTACGTTTTCGAGATATAGGGTGTAAAAATTATTAAAATAAAACGTATTTTTAAAAAATCTCAAAATTAATTGGCCGATTTTGATAAAACTTGGTACGCTTTTAGTACCTAATAAGTAAGGAGCTTAATTTGGTGTAGATTTAATTTATTTGTGTCAGGGGCGGCGCTGGCGCATCCTAGCTAGATATAAATTGAGCACACCACTACCTTTCTATAAGTATCATGTTATTTTAAGATCAAATAAAAAATACAGTTTTTTTTCTCTAGATTGTTTACTTTTTGAGAGAAAAAATTAAATCTCTTTAAGTAGGTATCCATGTGATTGAAGAAAGAAATTTAATTCCAATCATAAAATTAAATAATAAAATGTTTTAACATTTTAAAATTTTAATAATCCGTGGACAGCAATTCCAATAATTCACCAATCGCAAAAACATTTTTTTTAAACTAACTTTAACACTCTGTACCTCGTAAATGAAGACTTAAAACATACGGGTTCATATATGAACGTCTCTTTTTACGAGTTCTACCGCCTATTAAAATTTCCCGATTGAAACCTGATATCCATATCGCTGACTTCGGCGCTACGTGTCTTGGTCTATCTAACGTATTCTTCGGTGGTTTTGCACATCGGTACGTAATATAGGTACTATTCAAGACACTCACATGTGATTCCCACATGAGTGAAATAGGCTTTATCATAAAAAGAATCCATTTGGAGCAGCATATTTACTTTGGTAATTTTTTCGTAATAGACAGGCAGCAACGAGACGCAATAATGTCTTTACTATATTTCCAGTCTCTGTTATCTACAATCTACATGTTTATTGTTGGTATAAATTAGTGCCGATAGCTTGAAAGCCACAATAACTAATCCATTATTAGAAGATAATTTAATTATTTTTTTATGTTTTCCTTTTGCTTAAACCGAAGTGATATGTGAAATACAAATAAGCAAAATTGAGATGTAAAGTGAAAAAAAAAACAAATTTGTCAAAGAAAGTACTTATTTAGTTTTCCAGTTGGGTTTTTCTATATGACACTTTGCGTACAAAATCTCACATTCGCTTCAGGTTGCACGGAAACAATAGAAAAAATATATATACATTTAATTTTTCTAACGTTTTAAGACAAACCCACTAGGTCATTATTAAGCATATTATAGGAATTACTCAATGTTTGTATAATAAAATTAATGTTCCTAGATTTAAATCAATTAGAAAATAATAATAAAAGTGCCCTAGGTGTAATACTATGTATTATGTATGCGCGAAAATATTTTTAAATATCGAACGATAAAAGAAAGTAAGCATAAGCAGGTCATGGAAGACTTGTTACGAAAAACCCCTGCTTTGCAAAAATTTAAAAGTCAGAGTATCGTTTAGTTCCTAAAAATCTGTACAATTGGTTACAATAGAATCAATATAAAAAAAATCCAGCACTAACAACCAAACAAAATAAATTGGGAAAAGTGCCCCCCCAAGCATCACTAACCTCGAATAATAGCCTCCGGACGAAAATGCCCAGCGACACCCCTAAGCACTGACCGTCAATAATAGCGCAACGCCAGAGTGCATGATTCGGTGCACTTTCGATTAATCCGAGTATTCAGAAAACACTGAAATTCTGGGAAATGCTTAATTCAAATGAACCAAAATGCCGCGGTACCTTCCAGTTTAGTACGGAGCTCTCCCACCAAAACGTGCGCGGCAAGACATCGCGGTGCCTCTGCGCCAGTACTAGTGGCACCTGCAGCCGTGAGCGGGCGAAGCACCGCCAGGTACGGTCCAATGCAGCGAGTTTATTTTGACAATTATCATTCGTCGCGATATGCGAAATGGGCATTTATAAGGAGCAATGACGATGGCGAAATACAAACACATAATAATATACTTATTTTGATTCATACACACGGCATTGTTTTTGAAAAATATATTTATGGAGCACTTTACACAATGGAAAGAATGCATTTTGTTCGGATCTGTGTGTCTAAAATAAACAATGACACGACGTCAGAACTCCTCGCCCGAAGAAAATGTTATGGTTGGACGATGGACGTCCGGCAAACAGAGCACTTTGTTTTCTCTTACTCTGTTTCCCCTTTTTCTACTTTCGTAACATAATCGCTGCGTGTTCCAGGTAATCCACTTAGACGTGCTTAAAAATTAACCACATTTTTTTGCCCTCTCGGTGTTACATACCCCCGAGAATATTTTTGGAACAAAATTTTGAATATCTCAACAAAATTATTCATAATGGTAGAAGGTAGCTCAGACTGACGTAAGTCCATTAAGCCGAACGTGCTTAATTCAAAAATTCACTCTTTATACACAAAATGTGTTAAAACCAAGGAATTTTGTTAGAAATTTTGTGAGAGCAACATGCAACCCCCCCCCCCCGTTAAATAATATCAAAAAGGATACCTAACATTCTACAATTTTACTATAAAATACCTTCGATTTCAAGAGAAAAAAAAGGTTTTTAAATTGATCGTCTATCTTTATCACCAGTTAAGACCAATCCATGTTAAATAGGTACATTTAGAAGGTAATTATTACAATTTGAAAATTAAATATTTCCACAATTGTAAGAGATAATGGCATAAGGTTTTGCACGTTTTAAACCGTAAAGACGAGTAGATTTAAAAAGAAAATACAGTTTGTCCACGAATGGACTTAACTAAGTAGGTATACTTGTAAAGATTTGTATTTTTAATTTATCGAAAAAAGTCAATCTTCATAAAAAAGTCTGCTGGTTCTTAAAATAAGATTGGCATGGAAAAAGTTAAGTATTAAGTATGAAGTATTTGGGAAAAAAAGGGAACAAAATCAAAAACATCAAAGTAGGCCTAACGCTTTGAAATTTTGTCCACCTAAGTAACTTATCACGATGAACAAATTTTCTTTATACATTTTTTCAATATCTCTATAAATAGAGGTAGGTAGTTTACTCTTATGCTAATTATTAACGTTTCTTCAATTATCTGGTGACCCAGTATACAGGGTGTCTCATTTTGATCTGGAACACCCCTGTAAAATTTGAACTGGCTTACGGATTTTAACGATTTTTTTTTTGTATACAGGGTCCTCCTAGACGTACTTATCAAACACTTTTCAATGACGATACGATTATTCCAGGGCCGGATTAAAAATTTTTTTTTACCCAAAATTTCGAGTTAAAGTATCAGCGATTTTTTTTTGGAAATCTGATAACGTGGCGTTAATCAGCGCCCCTGAAAACCCCCAGATTCCAAATTTCAAGAAATTATTCCTACGAATTATACTTTTTACACTGCATCACAATTGCAAAAAAATAAAATTTCAATTTGAGTTCAGCTATTAAGGTGGCTATGGAAACAAGTGAAAATGGTAAAAAGAGGTCCACAGGGGACAATGGTAATAAACCTGATCGGAAACTGTACTCGGTTTCTCTTTTCATTATTGCTGTACAGTACAAATTTTATGCCATTTGAGACGCAAGAGAGCTCGCTGCCGTCGCAGGCAGCCGTGGAAAAACAATGGCTTGCAGAAATGTCAGTTTATGCATTTTTACAACAAATGTTATTCAGTGGTTGATGTTGCTAAAATAATTTAGGTGTTACAAATAATTTAGTGGGTATAATTCCTGCCGTTTAAAATATTGCTGCTTTTAATTACATTCTTCAAATACATACTTTGTAGTGTATAATCTTATACTTTATTATTTGTACCAAAAAAATGTAAAAATTAACGTTTCTCAAAGTGTTTGCACTTGCACGACTGCCTGCGACGGCAGTGAGCTCTCTTGCGTCTCAAATGGCGTAAAATTTGTACTACACAGCAATACTGAAAAGAGAAACCGAGTACAGTTTTCGATCAGGTTTATTACTATTGTCCCCTGTGGACCTCTTTTTACCATTTTCACTTGTTTCCATAGCCACCTTAATAGCTGAACTCAAATTGAAATTTTGATTTTTTGCAATTGTGATGCAGTGTAAAAAGTATAATTTGTAGGAATAATTTCTTGAAATTTGGAATCTGGGGGTTTTCAGGGGCGCTGATTAACGCCACGTTATCAGATTTCCGATAAAAAAATCGCTGATACCTTAACTCGAAAATTTGGGTAATAATCGTATGGTCATTGAAAAGTGTTTGATAAGTACGTCTAAGAGGGCCCTGTATACAAAAAAAAATTCGTTAAAATCCGTAAGCCAGTTCAAATTTTACAGGGGTGTTCCAGATCAAAATGAGACACCCTGTATATAACTTAAATTTTTACATACCAATCTTATTGTAAGGGCAAGCAGACTTTTTTGTCAAGAATGACTTTTGTCGAAAAATTGAAAATAATTTTTTACAAGTATAGTTAAGTCCATCCGTGGACACACTGTATATAATAGGATGTTCCCATTAAAATGAATGTTTCGTTTGACCTGCTTTTAAGAAATACCCTGCAGATTCATAATATAAATCAACATTCAAAAAGTAAATTTGCAGTAGAAATTAAGAGGAATTCGAGGGTGTACTCGAATTTTGTATACGGGGCCGATCAAAAAATTATGGCCAAAAATATTTTCTCGCAAAATAATAAAAGCATTTAGTTCCAGTTTAAAAAATGTTTTTGAAGAATGCTTTGATATTTTAGAGATTTTTATCAAAAATAATAAAAGATATACCAAACTCTCTTTAACCAGACACTAGATTTATGTTGGGTGTTAACAATAACAATTTTTAGAACCCGTGGAGGAAAGCCCCAGCGCAGAACAGATTCGGGCGTCTCTCCTTCAAAATTCTAACTTGAACTTTTCTATAACTTCTAGTTTCGACGTTTTAGGTTATGTTTAGGTCAGCGATTGCGGTAAGTCGAATCATTGCGTAAATTAATTTGTTTATATTGTTGGCGAATTCATGAATGGTGAAACTTGAATTTTAGACGGATACTTGGTACCTACATATTTATATAGGCAGGAAATCTGAATGATTTGTAAAACAGCAGTTAATTGTTCATTGAGTTCATTCTTTGTCTAGTAGATGCACGGACCTCGTAAAATTTTAGGAGGGCCGTGAGTAGATGATATAAACAATAGTTCAAAACGAGTGACACTGAACATAACGGTACTGGCGTTAAACTGAGAAGATTCACGTGCATTTAATAGGTATCAACACCACTATAACAAATGTGAACAGTACCTTCCTACTATGGGAAAAATACATTCATCACATAATAATTATACGTTAAAATTGAGTTTCCTTGAGTCTTGAGGCCGAAGTAATAGTCGAAGTGGTGAAGGAATATACTAGAGAAATTCAGAATTCAGCAGCAGGAAATAAAAAATCAATTTATTGCAATGACATACATGTAATAGATAAAAGGTATAGGAAGTACCAAAACTAAATTAATAATTCGTAGAGTGAAAATATACCACAAAGTTATGCATCTAAAGACAATTTGTATCCAGGTTTTATGTCATTTACGAATAAAACTGTGTCGACCATGGTTCGAGTTAATTAGTGCCAATATCGCGCGCATGAATAATTATTATTGTTCTGTGGAGACATCGTTCGTACCTCTGGCCAAAGGTTAGAGCATTATGTATCAAAAAGGGTGCAAATATTTCTATTTAACAAAACTTACGTAAAGAGGGAATGACCTAACAATAACTATACCTATTGTCACAGACCTATATAGCTACAGTGTAGCGGCTGCTTTAGTTTCAAAAAGGTCACTATAAAGTAGGGCAATTCAGAACATGTGTTTACAAAGACTAGTTGTATAGTGCATTTGTAATTTTTATAAAAAAAAAATTAAAAAAACCTTATATCAAGGCTTTCTTTCAAGATTAAGGTTGCTTCAAGAACTGAATATTTTGGACATAAACTTGCAATTAGGCTTTTGCAATGCTCGGGAAGTATTCCGGCAACACCTTTTCTACACTACTTGCCTCTCTCTGCACCACGAAGTAAATTCGGCGTAAGTTTTCAGATAGAGGACTTTGCTTTTTCCGGCAATAAATTTGAGGATGCTATATTTGTACTTTCTGCCACTTCTGGTGGAGCTAAGGTAAAGTTTTCGTCAACTTCTATTATTCCATAACATCTTTGAGAACTACGAAACTATAAAGCTTAACAGTCACATATATATTGAAAAATGAAAACACAGCGCCTCGTCCGACTTCATTATTTGAAAAATCGTTTATTAATGAGAAATCCTGCATTAATGGGGGTTATTAATAAACGCTTTTACAAAAATACCTACATTTTTGTAATTCAGTAGTAGGCAGTTCGTAAATTTTCTATTTAATCTTCCAACAGCAGAACTAATGGGGAGCTTCCTCGGCACTGTTTGACCGATAATGTGAGTTTACAATGATTACAATGAAAATATTAGATAGGTAGTTAGGTGCTATTATGACGGGAATTTTGTAAAATCCTTTCTTAGCTACATATAACATGTTTGTTTATTTGAATTGGCTGTTTTATTTTATTAGGTATCAAAAGTTGTAATTACTTATTATTGCAAACATTAATTATGTCTTTTCTCATTGATACTTTTTGTTGTGGTGATGTAATAAAAATAGGACCTGTGCAGAAATGCAAAGTATTCTTTATATTTTCTTTGATGTGCATATTAATTATATGGTCATAATAACAAAGAATTTTTTATTTTTCATTTTGGTCTAAATATGGCACAGAGAAAATCAAGGTTAAATATATGACATATTATGTCAATATGCGAAGTGGTTTAATGCGTCCCTGGACTCAATTCAACTTGGGTCACTAAATGCCATTTTTTTAGATTTTAGTATACAGGGTGTCCGGTAAGTACGTGGACATCTCGCGGGATCAGGTAGGGGACGTCAAAATATTACGATTAAGCTCAATGACTACGTTTATCTCATGACAACTCGATTGAATTGAAATGGATCCGATTGAGTTATGTAAAATCTTTTATAATTCTACGTTTACATCATCAGTATTGAATCCTACGGTTTTCAATCCTCTTTAGGGACATTAACTTATTCCAGAGTAGGTTGGTGCACATTCTCGCCAACTTCTGTTTGGAAATGCGGCTAGACTTGAAATTTTAAATATAATTGAATTTTAATTTGTAGGGTTTACGTCGTCTATTTGAGTCCGCTCCAGTGATTTCAAACGTAGTCAATAATATCTACTGGTCAAATCCCAATAGTTACTGAGGTACAGGGCGTTGTGGTTCTTTTTTTTTTAAATTGAATTATGGCAATATCTCCTAAAATAATCAAGTCGCTGAACTGAAATTTGGCACTGCTTTGTTTTTGGGGATGGAGAATAAGCTGAAAATGTCAATTTCTACGTATATGACAGAGCGCGCCACTAAAGCTGTTTTTGGATTTTGGGTCAAAATGTTGAATCACCACATACGTGCTGTACATTGAGTCTTAAGGACAGAGGTGGGTTTTTAAAAGTTTTGTTTCTAGTTGGTAAAATATGTCTTAAAACCACAAATAATACGACTTATTATTTTACTTGCAATCCTACTGTGATCTTTATTGTATTGCTAACAAAAAGATTTTGGAAAGTTACGTTCAAAGATCGGAAGAACAAACCAACCGTGAAAGTGTTTTCTTACCCGCTTTTAATTATTGTTCTAGTTGCCTATAGATGGCGGTTTATATTATGTTTATAAATAATTTATATAATATTCTTTAAAAAAATTGCTTACACGTTTTCTATAATTTCGGGAGAATAACCAATAGGTAATATGAATATATTTTCCCCGCCTACTGGAATCAATGAAAACATTATAAAACATTTTCTTTCTCTGAATGTTGTTACAAAACCGCGATTTCAGTAAGAAGCTTTTTGTGCTATTTGTATTATCATTAGGCATCTAGTCAATACAAGAAACTTGTTCGGTAATCGATAGTTTTCAGAAAAATACATAAAACAGTGTTTCTATGTGAACCTCGTTTGAAAAAAGGGAGAATAGCGCTAAAATCCACAAAAAAAAACATGTTGGTGAAGTCATCCTGTTAGTGTCCTCTGATTTAGATTAAAATAGTATACACACCTCAGCAAAAGTTTCATTACACCCTCGGGATATAGATGCGTGTAATATACTATTCCAGAAGGGTGCGTAAATGAAAATGTAAAATGGAAGAAATGAAAACGTATAATAGGAAAATATTTTGGGGGTCCTGTACAATAATAGTACTCGTATATAACGAGGTGTATCGAAAAAAATCGGTGTGAAGGCAGCCGACCATTATCTGGCCGAAGTGCGCGCGTCGTGCAAGCTGTCCAGACCCAATGCCTACGATCATTCTTACCGACCGGAAGATTCTCTGTAGTATTTCGAGGTTCAATGGTTCAATCACACCAGCGGTGGGGGCGGCTGCGTCCCAATTACTAATAATGTTATTAGATGGTGGGTGCAAATGGGTCCTCGACGGAATACATTATTTTTTATATATGGAAAGAATAGAATTTTCGAAGTGTCGATCAATACGTAGATGTGTGTTTGCAGGGTCATAGCTAGGAGTTTTCTATGGGGGGGGGGGGGTTAGGTTTAAGGTTAACTTTTTGAGCATTATCCTCAAATATACAGGGTGAGTTTTTTCGATGACCACTCTGGGCACGGGCGTAGCCAGGATTTAGTTTTGGGGAGGGGGGTTAGTTTGAGAAGTAAATAAAACAACAAAAATATACTTACATGAAATTTAATATCTATATATTCATCCGAAAAACTACGACATATTTATAAAGTTCTTAACTTTAAATGAAATGGATAAATTAATTTCGTTCCTCTGCGCTAAATCTAAAACCATTAAAGAAGAAATCTTCGGCTTTTTCTTTTAAATATATCCACTACTTCATCTGCATGAATTTCTGTTCCATAGTGAATGTTCATTAGAGCCAAACCATTAAGTCTGTTTTCAGTTGTAGTGTTTCGTAAATAGTTTTTCAGTCTCCTTAGGCTCGAGAAAGACCTTTCTGGGGTAGCAGTGGATACAGGAATGGTAGCCAAGATTTGTAGTAATGTGTAAATATTAGGATAAAGGTTTTTATCGCACATATCTAGACATTCCAAACTAGATTTCGGGGTAGGCAGTCTTCTTATCAGCATGCAAGGTAGCTGAAGCTTGATAGCTAAATCCAAATTTGTTTCTTTATTAGAAACCCCTTGACCTTGACTACACCACTTTTTCCAGTAGTCCATACCTTTATCACCCTTCCTTTTTTCCCCTCCATTTTTCGACAGTAATAATGATTCACGTATCTATCCTTAACAAGGTCATCGAATAACAGCGCACTAAAATTACTCACTTACACGGTACACTTAATTCCCTTCACTATTCGTTCACCACTTTTTACTTTTATTCGCTTCGAGTTCGCATGGAACAATACTGCCGTAAGCGCGGTCACGCGCCGCGGCGCCGCTTATATAGCAGCCCAGTAGCCGTCCAGAAACTTCCACGAACTTCCACAAAGTTCCGCTCATTTCGACCGAGGGGCGTGGCGAATAATCGAGAAACAACGCAAAGTGTCCCTACAATACAAAATAGTTCGGCTGCAACTGCGTCTGCCTCTCGTCAAAAGATGACGCTAGGCGCTACTATTACTACATATATTCAAACGTAATAATAATTTAACTCTTCACTCCTCGTATTTTTTCGGTATAATATTAGGTAATATTTTGCTTATTTCGGGGGGGGTTTGAACCCCCGAAACCCCCCCTTGGCTACGCCCGTGACTCTGGGGATCTCGGAAACTAGCAGAGCTAGAACAAAGGTTCAATGGGGAAAGAATTGCTGTTTTGAATGCTCAATGTAATGCCCCTTTTGGATTTTTAAAAAAGTTCATGGCTCACTAGGTATTTTGAAAAGAGTGATTTTTTGCTATTTAATCAGATCTCTGTAGCTCCGTTATTTCTGATTATACAGAAAAACTGTAGAGACAAAAATTGTAGATAATTTTGGGCTTAATAAGATAATCTGATCAAATTTTTTATGTTGTTTGTGATTTTTGAGATATGACATAAACTTTTGTTTTTTTTTAAATGTAAATCATAGTTGGCTGTGGCCTTATCAAATCGGCCATTTTTCCGAAGATATAATACTCGGCATAGTTATTATAAAAATAAAAGAGCTTGCAAATTTTCTGATTTTTTAAATTTTCACATGGGCAGCCATGGAATATTTTCATAATTACATTCTATTTTATAATAAGACATACTTCAAACTTTCAAATATTTTATTTTTAGCTGGTAACAAAATGTAACAAAATAAAACAAAAATTAAAAAACTCAAATTCAAATTATTAATTATTATTATTATTTTAAAAGGTCACCTTTTAAAATAAAAAATGTGTTCAAACAATCCACCATTATTTATGCAAATATTGCATCTTTTTAAAACTGAATTTGTCGCCTTTCTTAGAGAACGCCTGTCAATACTGCCAATTGCTTCTAAAACAGCTGCTCTTAATTCAACAATTGTCTCATACTTTGTTTTGTACTGTTCCCCACAAAAAGAAATCCAAAACAGACAAATCGGGGGATTGGGGCGGCCAGGAAATAGGTCTATTTCTCCCTATCCAAATTTTGATAGAGCTGATCTAGGTAATTTCTTACGGGCAAATAATTATGTGGTGGACCTCCATCATGATAATTTTTGTTTTATTTGGTTACATGTTGTTACCAGCTAAAAATAAAATATTTGAAAGTTTGAAATATGTCTAATTATAAAATAGAACGTAACTATGAAAATATTCCATGGCTTTCTATGTGAAAATTTTAAAAAAATCAGAAAATTAGCCATAGCTCTTTTATTTTTATAATAACTATTCCGATTGGAAAGCTTAAGAAATGGCCGATTTGATAAGGCCACAGTCGACTATGATTTACATTTAAAAAACAGAAGTGTATGTCATATCTCAAAAATCACAAACAACATAAAAAATTGGATAGGATTATCTTATTAAGCCCAAAATTATCTACAATTTTTGTTTCAACAGTTTTTCTGTATAATCAGAAATAACGGAGCTACAGAGATCTGATGAAATAGCAAAAAAATCACTCTTTTCAAAATATCTAGTGAGCCATGAACTTTTTTAAAAATTCAAAAGGGGCATTACATTGAGCATTCAAAACCGCAATTCTTTTCCAATTTAACCTTTGTTCTAGCTCTGCTAGTTTCCGAGATCCTCATAGTGATCATCGAAAAAAATCTCACCCTGTATATTGCCAAACCCAAACGCTTGACCGTGATGGCATGTTACGTGTTGCAATCATCCAAGCAGTACAATCGTCCAAGCAGTACAATCGGCCAGCACGATTACTAATTTTTCCATTTTGGCGGGCGCCGGGCGTGTTAATTAATTTTATATATACCATCATGGGGGGGGGGGGGTTTGAACCCCCTAAACCCCCCCCTTATATACGATACGATAGACCGGGAGCCGAGACTGAAAATCGCACATGACGAGCACCACAACGAAACTTTATGGGGCGATAGCCAGTGAAATGTGGAATAGAACTATAGAAGTATGGCGTATGGCGGCATGTGGGTGTCGCCTATACCGCTTTTTTTTAAACAAAAATGCAAAAAAAATTTCGATTTTTTATAATAGGCACCAGACTGAATCTTTCTTTATATTGTTTATTTGTTAGCAGCAGTACGGCTGGCGAATGCGCCATACCGATGCGGCGTCGCTAACAGTCCGCCATACTGATAGGAACGTGTCCACTTTTTCAACCACTTTTCAATTACAAGCACCAAGCCTACTTTTTGTAGGTAACTAAAGGGCAATGGCTTATTAATGATTATGAACATGCCATACCAGAATGGTATGGTCCGCCATACTAACAGTAAAGGCGCGTTCTCACGAGTCGATTTTAGTTAATCAACTTTTGTGGATCAACGAAAATCGAAAGAAAATTGCTGTGAGAACATCGATTTCAATTTTTGTCGGTCAAGTTTAGTTGATTCCACAAATGATTGACCCATTCAAACTTTATGGTTCAAGTTATGAGTCATCAATGGTTTTCGGACGAGTTGAAACGTGGTTGACGCGTGTGAACATTTGTCAGTCGACTTGAATCATCTGATTGTGATGCATTTATTGCATTAAGGTTTGTTTTATTTAAAAGATAATAGGGCGCAAGGGCGACAAAATGACTTTAAAATGGTCAGATAGTACTATGGTCACATTTATAGAACGGTATCATAATCATGACTGTCTTTGGAATCATTGACTAGACAGATATAAAAATAAAGATGCCAGAGAAAACGCATTACGTATTATTGCACGGGAAATGGAAATATATGGTCTTAATATAACGAATTAAACGAATTAAACCGGAAATAATTTTTACACCCGCACGAACCTCTGCATTTGCCGCCATTTTCTATCAACTATTTATCCACGTTTCGCTTGACACGTGTGAACCAAAAACTTGACCGATTTTAGTTGATCCACAAAAGTTGATCAACTAAAATCGACTCGTGAGAACGCGCCTTAAGGCGTCGACTTTTTCACTCACCCTTGTATCATAAGCACCAGTATGGCGGTTCGTTTTTGTGGAGATTACGGTGAAACGTGAGTATTGGTGCACCGCCATACCGATGGTGTGTCTCTAAAGTATCGCCATACCGTAAAATGTAGCTTTTCTAACGGCACCATGTTAACAGGGTACAAAAGATACTTATCACTGATATATATATTTTGATATATAGGTATCGCGATAGATTCGGGGTTACTTTGCACCTGTCAGGATAACTTTGCACCAATGTTTGTATATTATGTTATTTAAATAATAATAATAATAATAATTTGAAGGCAAAATAAATAATACCTATGTAATTTTGTCAAAGTAAATATTTTATTAAAAATAATGATAATTTTTTGTTCAATTTTTTGTATATTCAAGCCTCCTCTTCTTCCTCGCATGCCTCTCCTTTCTCGTATTCTTCATCTATATCTTCCTCGTATTTATTTATTTATTATTAGGGAAACTTGATCATCGTGAAAAATAAAATTTTGACGTGAAAGCTCCAGAAAGGACACATTTCTAAGAAAAAAGTGGGAGAAAAAGGCGAATAAGCTAAAAATCACAGTAGGCCTAGACTTTTGAAATTTTGCAATTCTACTCAGTTTTTCATTCTGAACAAGTTTTCTTTATAACATTTTGTCGTAAAACAATCCCTAATAGGGTTTCATGAAAATTAGCTATTTTAAAAAATCATAGCAGGCCATGAAATAATTACCCCATCCAAATACCACCACCTGTGAGATACTCTCCCTTGGTACTACCAATAAAAAAAATAGAGACCATTTGTTTTCGTTGCCGTTCATATATTTCTGAGGTGTCCAGTATCAAATTGGGACACACTGTATAAGAGACATCCGAGCGGTATGGCATACATATATTGGTACTGTACAAGTTACAAAGAAATAAAAAATTCACTTTTGAAGTTGGTGCTTATGATACAAGCCATTGCCATTGCCCTTTAGTTACCTACAAAAAGTAGGCTTGGTGCTTGTAATTGAAAAGTGGTTGAAAAAGTGGACACGTTCCTATCAGTATGGCGGACTGTTAGCGACGCCGCATCGGTATGGCGCATACGCCAGCTGTACTGCTGCTAACAAATAAACAATATAAGATTCAGTCTGGTGCCTATTATAAAAAATCGCATTTTTTGCATTTTTGTTAAAAAAAAGCGCTATAGGCGACACCCACATGCCGCCATACTTCTATAGTTCTATTCCACATTTCACTGGCTATCGCCCATAAAATTTCGTTGTGGTGCTCGTCATGCGCGATTTTCAGTCCCGGCTCCAGGTCTACGATGCCTTTGGCGAAAACGTACCGCGGTATCACCGAGACGACCGGGGATTATATGGAGGGGTAGGTACTTTACTTCCATGTTGATCCCGGTGCAAGTGTATCCTTGACAGGACATATAATTCATATTTAGATAAAAGCCATGTTCTTATCTGCAAAATTTTACATTTGTTGCAGAAATTGCCACAAAGTGACATTTATAAGATATTTTATATGGAAAAGCTATTTCTGCTACTATATGTACGTTTACAGAATTTCAAAAGATTCGAATGAAGCTGAAACTACAAGCAGTTCACAGAAAATGTATTAAACTGAAACCTAATTAAAACGGAGCCTACTTTTGACAATTTCCCTATATATTACATGGATTCGACGTTTTCAAAAACTGTATATTTGTGTACCTTCAAAAAAATTACAAAATTATTGGTACCTACTTTGTATCATAAATATATGATAATATATGCAATATGCAGAATATAGTATACAGGGTGATTTATTCATAACTAAATTAATTTTAACAGTGGGTAAGAAAAGATAGCCTGAAAGTTAAATCGCAATTAAAAAAATTCTAACTTTTTTAAAGAAGGAATTATTTTTTCTAAACCGCATTTTTACCATTTTTGGCCCCCTATTTACCACTGAATTGTAAATTGAATGTTCTCAGTACAAGATTATTTTGTGTTGTAGGCGAATGTTTTGCAAAATGCATGCGGAAATTATTTACAAATGTTAACGGTTAGTTAACGTGCCGTGCCGTCCCGAGGCGGCCGCCCCTTGTTCAGATAAGAAGAATAAGGAGACATTGTCCTACTGGGTACACCGCTCATGTCATCATTTTTTAAGGTTGTAATGTTAGTTTTTAGAACTATACAGGGTGTCCCAGCGGAAACGTAACAGGCTCTGTAACGGCCAGGAAAATTTTTTCTTGGAAAAACGCAAAAATAGGTCAATTTTGTTTGGCAGGGGGACATCTTTTGGCAAAAATTTGATAGATCTATCTGCAACCCCCTGAGCAGGGGTTGAACCCCTTCAAAAAATTTAAATGGGAAGGGGGTTCATGTCGCACACCTTTGGAAACGTCTCTCAATTCTCTATACACCTGCATCAGATTTTCGAAAATCGAACGACTTTTCAAAAAGATACACCGAGTAAAATGCAAAACATTCATTTTCAATTATTGCCTGGTATTGTTAAACAATTAAGCCGAAAGTGGTGGTCGGGGGCTGTAAGTTATAGAAAGCATGTTCAGCAACATTACTTTGACGAAAATTTGATAAACGGGAGGAAATTGAAACTTTATTGTAATAAATGCTCAAAATGTTGCCCATTCACTTCCATGCAATAATAAAGATTTTGTTCAAAACGCTGCCGAACATTGTGCAACATTTCAGGGGTGATTTGTCGACATTCGTTTATAATACGGAGACGCAGATCTTCTATTGTATAACAATACCAGGCAATAATTGAAAATGAATGTTTTGCATTTTTCACGCTGTATCTTTTTAAAAAGTCGTTCGATTTTCGAAAATCTGATGCAGGTGTATAGAGAATTGAGAGACGTTTCCAAAAGTGTGCGACATGAACCCCCTTCCCATTTAAATTTTTTGAAGGGGTTCAACCCCTGCTCAAGGGGTTGCAGATAGATCTATAAATTTTATGCCAAAAGATGTCCCCCTGCCAAACAAAATTGACATATTTTTGCGTTTTTCCAAGAAAAAATTTTCCTGGCCGTTACAGAGCCTGTTACGTTTTCGCTGGGATACCCTGTATATGGAAGTGAAGTAAAATATTCAACATGGAAATGTCTTGTGATGGTAACAATTTCAAAAATTAATTTATACCAGAGTTAAAACTATAAGGAATTTAGGTACATATAATCCTACTTTAAAAAATGTTAAATATTTTATTTGGTAAAAATATAAAATAAATTAACATCATCCTAAATTTTTAAAATTGTGAACACAAACATAAAATCGCAATTTTGCAACATGTTATGTAATATTTGACGGCTAACGAGCATGGCCTGATCACAGTGTCAATTTTGTTCTACTTTCAGCAAAAACTAACTGGAACATAAAATGAAACGTTACCAAAAGCACGGAACATATAGCCTACGGCAATAGTGTGCTATTTATTCTGTGCCAAAAGTTACCATTTAAAAAAATACCAAATATTGCTAAGGCTGCAGTTAGCCAACTTCTCGAAAAGTTATATTTTCTATAAATAATAGTTATTTATGTACCAAGGCACTGAAGTTCAACTTTTTACGACTCATGTGGAATTTAGTTGCCGAGGCCTCTGGCCGAGGCAAATAAACCACATGAGTCATAAAAAGAACTTCAGTGCCGAGGTACATATTATATTTTTTTAAATCGAAAAAAAAAATGTTTTATTAGGCAAGAAAATAATAATAAGGGATCACCCGTCCTTGAACCGACTACGCGCGGCGTTGCTTGACTTTGACGATCGCTCTACCTAGGTCAAGTAAGACAAGACACGGCATCTTCGTACAGAAAAACCAAACTGCTGCTTCTTGTGCAGCCTACACAACAAATCTATTGATATTCAAATTTACTAAAATATGTATACTGAAGGATTGCGCTTCTATAGGAAATAATTTCGCAATGTGTACGAAAAGTTAAATGGGCCTTTATCGGCCGGGTTTTGAATATTTGGTCACTTTTGACGGGCGATTTCTCCGCGCCTGACGTTTGATGTTTACATCTCGCCAAGGCCTACTTATTGAAAAAATCCTACAATAATGTAGCCCATTATTGTACGATTTCTGTGCTTTTAATGACGATTTTGGGACACTTTACTGCCGATTTCAAGAAATAGTTATTTATGTACCAAGGCACTGAAGTTCAACTTTTTATGACTCATGTGGAGTTTAGTTGCTGAGGCCTCTGGCCGAGGCAAATAAACCACATGAGTCATAAAAAGAACTTCAGTGCCGAGGTACATATTATATTTTTCTTGAAATCGGAAAAAAAAATGTTTTATTAGGCAAGAAAATAATAATAAGGGATCACCCGTCCACGAACCGACTACGCGCGACGTTGCTTGACTTTACCGATCGCTCTACCTTGGACAAGTATAATGATGTACGGCACCTTCTGACAAAAAAACCAAACTGCTGCTTCTTGTGCAGCCTACACAACAAATCTATTGATGTTCAAATTTACTAAAATATGTGTACTGAAGGATTGCGCGTCTATAGGAAACAATTTCGCAATGTGTACGAAAAGTTAAATGAGCCTTTATCGGCCGGGTTTTGAATATTTGGTCACTTTTGACGGGCGATTTCTCCGCGTCTGACGTTTGATGTTTACATCTCGCCAAGGCCTACTTATTGAAAAAATCGTACAATAATGGGCTACATTATTGTACGATTTCTGTGCTTTTAATGACGATTTTGGGACATTTTAATGCCGATTTCAAGAAAACATCATTATTTGTCCTGTCAAGGACTCATTTGCACCGGGATCTGTCAACGTCGCAATGAAGTACGTACCTCCTCCATATAACCCCCGGCCGGCTGGTGATACCGCGGTGCGTTTTCACAAAAATCACATCTACGCAATGACGTCGCATCTACGTATTGATCGACACCTCGAAAATACCTACTCTTTCCATATAAAAATAATGGATTCTGTCGAGGACCCATTTGCCCCCAACATCTAATAACATTAATAATTAGGACGCGGCCGACTCCACCGCCAAGGTGGTGTGACCAAACATCGAAATACTGTAGACAATCTTCCGATCGGTAAGAAGTGTGATCGTAGGCATTGGGTCTGGACCGCTTGCACGACGCGTGTGTTTCGGTCAGTTAAGGGTCGGCTGTCTCCACATCGATTCGAAAAGATCTGTACAAAACTCTACCAGATATAGTGTGGCCCAAGACAAATCGATCTAGCTAGACTTTTTAGTGCAAAGTTTTAATTTTAAAATAATTTACCTATAGGTAAGTATGTGTGGTAACTTTTGAACGCCTTGCACGATATCGATACGATTACATTACTGTAAAATACCCAAAGCCTGTAGTAACCGATTGTTGCGAATTGGTCCAAACGCTTAGAACCCGGGTTTTTCTTGGAACTACATCTGGCAAACTTCTACGCCTCTCGAAATATCGGTTTGAAAGTTAGTAATTTTGAATAAGCAACAACTCCTTCTTCATCAAAAGGTACTTTTGTCAAAATTTAATAGGTATAATTTCACTAGTTAATAATGAAAATAATTAAATAATAACACACATAAAGTGTTAAGTCCGATTATTTACTTAGTTTTAAGACAAAAGGACCACCTAAAAACCAGAGCGATGCATAGAATATACATAGCTTCCGAATTGACATAGGTACATCGTGTTAAGGCCAAAAAACTATTTTTTCGAACAGATAAAAATATTGCTCGTTTGCATTTTTGATTTATAATTTGAATATCAATTCCGGTTTAACCGGAAGGAAATAAATATTTTTAGAAATAATTATTTTCCTGTAGATTAAAATGCTAATAAATAGGCCAGGGAAAATACGGTAAAAAATAACGAAACCTAGACAAAATTCATAACCGCATTTTTATAATGCCATCACAAAATATTGGTAATAAATGAAATTGTTTTTTATACAAAATAAACATACGCGTGTGGGTGTTTTTTAGAAAAATACATTTTCTTGTTGTACTAAAGACGGCATAAATATTAACTGCGAATTTTAAGCTGCATTTATTAGTTAGTAAGGTATATAAAGTTGAGATTGATAAATTAAACAGATTACGTTTGCGCGAGTATCCGAATGATGTAAAAATGACATTTTGCGTAATATTTTTTGGGCAAAAATATTAACTGCATTTTTATTATTTATAATTACCTTAAAAATCAAGTATTAACAGTTTGTTCTGAAATTAAACATATTGTTTCGTCGGAAATCGCATTTTAAAGAAATTTGAAGCTGTCTTTGAGAGCAAAATTATTAACTGGCTGATTTTTGTTAAACTTTGTAAGTGGATACTAAGTCTTGTTATAATTTTTGAAATTAAAGAAAAATTGGTTGCGGAAGTATTTTGAAATGACAAATGACAGTTTACCTACATGCGCCGTAAATAAATGTTTAATTTCGCTATATGTGATTTAATATAGTTATATTGTAAAAAGTTAAACAAAAAAAAACAGTTAATATTTTTGCTTTCCTAAAGAAATGACAAGTGACAGTTGACCTATATACGCCGTGAATAAATGTTTAGTTTCGCTATATTATATGATTCAATATAGTTATAGATATTGTAAAAATTTGAACAAAAAAAAAACAGTTAATATTTTTGCCTATACCAATGAGAAGTGACAGCTGACGTACATGCGGCTCAGATAAATGTTTAATTTTGTATAAGTTACATTCTCTTTGTAAAAGGTAATGATCATCTGCAATAAAAACGTAGTTAATATTTTTGCTTTTGCCGAAATAGAAAATTATCCGATTTTTATCCCTCTTTGTCGATCTAAGTTACTTCCATATTCTTAAAATGTTTAATTTCTTAATATATGTTAGCAAGGGAAGTTTTTTACCTAAAGAGTCTAAAAAAATCCAGTTAACATTTTTGCTCGAAATTTCTAACGAAAAATAGGTGTTTTTTGAGGTTACTCAAGGTTCCGTTTTTTCAAAATGTTTAATTATTGGTTTGTACCAACGTACTTACTTATAACTTTGATATGGTAAAACAAAATTGCAGTTAATATTTTTTTCTAGGTCAAATTCGATTTTCCCTGGCCTAAAATATCCCTTTAAACTACCTTTTTGATGCTATATGTAATAGGAATCTCTAACCGTTTTCGATTCAAATATGAAACACCTGCACATGCATTAGATCTGCCGGTATGATATTACCCGGTAAATGGTCTAGGATCTGATGCCTTCGGCAACAATTTTTTTTTTCGACTATAGGAATAAAAAAACTTAGGTATTTTTCTCAAGAATAAAAAATATTAAACAACAAATGAGCAATTCTTATTTTTTTATAGATCGCTTAATTACAATACCTATGCAAACAACGACCCGATAGAAGATTTTGCAAGTAACAAATCGAAAAGTGTGAAAATTGTTGACATTGGGTGTGTTGCCAAGCAGGGCCGTATTAAGGGGGGGGGCGAAGGGGGTGTTCGCCCCGGGCGCCCTATTCAAGGGGGCGCCAAAATCAACAAAGGCGCTAGTACTAATAATTTACTGCTTCAAAAAAACATTTAAACATTTTTTAATTTTTCAGTTACCTACCGATTTCTATTTTTCTAGGACGATGATTTTGCATACAACTACTGAAATCTTTGCAAGTTGTGAATTCGAAACTTGTTTACGTCTACCGATGTCTATGTCGTTGTGGAAATTTTAATAAATTGATTTCGCTATTCTCCCCGAGATGACGCGGTGGCGGCCGGCGTTTGACGATTTGACGTTGATGGGAATCGTTGTAAAAAGGGTTGTTCTGTAAATAAAGAACCCAACTTTCGCAAACGAGCAACGTGTTAGTTAAATAGAGGTATCAACATAGATTTTTGGTTTCTGGACACTAATCGTAAATTAGTTGGTAACAATAAGTGCATACATTCACATTAGCTGAATCCTGAATCTGTAGCATCTAAGGAAACCCTGTTTTAATGAAGACTTGTTTTTGTTGGACTTGAATTTGAATATTAACGCCCAATTCTTGATATGGCAAATGGCAAACGTACTAAACAATCGCACACTGTGTTTAGAAAAACGTAGCAACCTGGTCGTTTCTATTGTGGCAAATTTTCGTATCTTGTAAATTGTAAAAATGTTCTTTCCAGTATGAAGTTCTGCTTTCTGGTGCAAAATAAAATATAAAAATTAGAAGTTATTTGCTCTTGTGAAGTATAAATGAAAAATATGTAACTAAACTAAAATCGCTCTTTAAGTATACACTAAATTGTGAAAGGTAAATATATAGAATAGAATTCAGCATCGAATTGATTCTACTTGTCATTTCAATGGAATTCAGTAAGCGGCGGCCATATTAATATTATTGATAGGTAACACGGTAACAGAGGAAAGGACCGTAATCAACAGAATTTACGTTTGACGCGCACGAATTCTAAATTTGAGTAGATAGAAATTAACATTAAACTGTGTTCTTTGAAGCACATCAAAAGGCTATAGGTAATTATAGTTTCTGTGTTCGAAGTTAGGTTAGAACCATATAATATCAAGATTAGGTTAAGGTTCGGCCTCTGTCACAAGAACTGACATTTCTGCCAGACATGCTAAATACGCCCCTGGAGGCACTACCAAATTAAAAAATGTCATTTGGTGTACAGTTAAAGAGAGATTTTAGTATACATATTTTATTTAATTTAGTTAATATAATTTTGATTTGGGGGGGGGCGCCAAGAAAGAACTTTGCCCCGGACAAATTTTTACCTTAAGGAAAGTCTTTGTGTCGGTTACGGTCGGAAATTTTTTTTTTTAAAGCAATATTCATAATAAGGTATTGACTTTCATGTACTAAGTATAATATTCCATCCCTGTTATCTTTAAGTATGAAGTTAATTAGTGAAAGGAAAATAATAGTTGTATTGCACCTTGTCTCTATTTTACCACTTTATAGAACTATTATTATTAATTTATTGCAAATTCATCTCGTTGTTCGAAAAATGCCAAACCAGACACTTAATTGAAAAAAATCTTTGAAGTCGTGGTATTTCAGGTCGAGGTTGATAGAAATAATAACAAACCATTATTATGAGTTGCTACTAGGTTTAAAATAAAAATGATATTTTTGCAGGAATGTAACAATACGACATGAAACATTTTTAAATGCATGAAGGTAGATAATATGGAATGATTAAATTAAAACTGGTTTTTAAAACTAGGTAAATCATCAAGTGATAAATATTGTAATTGTGATAATAATTTGCCAATAAAAATAATCACCTCATGTGCGGACCGGTAATAAAACATTAATTAATAAAACGTATATATTGAAATACCTATGAGGAAAGAACTTTTTAAATTCCTCTATGAAATATTGTACCCGATATTTCAACAATAATATTCCAAACCCTTCATCAGAATTTAAAATAAAGTTCTAACCTTTAACCAACTGCTAGCAGGGGAGCAACTATTTAGGGAGGGTGTAATTTATGTATGAAGGTTTTTACCATAATTATTGCAAAACTTATAGAACTGAATAAATATTTTCGCAAGAGAATGCCTCCTTATGGACGCATGTGTGAAAAATAAGCTAATCCCCATTTCAAGTTACAGAAAAGCAGCAAGTATTTTAAGCACAAATTTGGTTCTAATATAATCTCTTTGTTATGTAGACTAATGTAAAATCAAATAAAATGAACAATGTTTATCTCTTTAAAAAAGAAGATATTTCGCCTAAAAGCGCGTCTCCTTTTGACACATGTCGCTAAGGAATTATTATTGTTTGTATTACTCTATAGCCTATGCATATACTGCAGCGTCGAATTGTAACATTTGTCACAATTTCCATTTTAGATTGTCTATGTAATGTTTCCTTCATCCACTCATTTTATCGCCAATGTCTTTTTTTTTTTCGATATGCCTTTTATACACCTCTACGCGAACACCCATGCATTTGAACTCTGCTCAACAATGTCTTGATACATTAAAACAAAAACTTTCTGTTTTCGCAGGGCGTCTGAGAAGGTACAAGGCTAGTAATAGATAACAGGAAACGAGACAAAAACTCGAAAAAAAAAAACGATCAGAAAAAAAACGATCAGAAAAAAGTTTCTATCGTACTTTGAATTCTAGCGCCGATGCCACAATTACGAGTTGCGCTAGCAGAGAACGGGTTGACGGTTTTTAGAGAAATCAACTTGCCACACCAGGTCCATGCAATGTCAGTGCAAGCTGGATCAGTGAAGAATGCGAGATAGGCCGGAGCTATAGCCAGATGCATCATGAGCATATCAAGAATTCTCACAACTGGAAGGCACCAGATCCCGATCATCTCCAAAATTATTGGATTAAGAAATTGTGGTTCACGCATGAACAACTAGCCATCTTAATTAATGAAACCTTGTTCGATTGCCTGAAAATGTCATTGTTTCTTACGTAGGGTGCAACGTATCTGTTACCAAAGAACCAGCGGAATACAGCCCAATAACCTGCTTGCCTACGCTGTACAAAATAATCACATATTGCCTTAATCAGCGAATATATGCTCACTGCGTGAGGAACAACATCTGTAGCATTTGAAAGCGGTATAGACGAAAATTTTATGTTTTGTATGTTGGCTTTAACAGGTGTTTTGGGGCACGTTTTCACAATTTCAACGCAAACGGTTGATAGAGAAGATGACCTCAAAAAAGTTACGAGTAAAAGCACCATCCAAAAATAGCACAAGTGGCGCCCTCTGTGAGATACGTAGAATTTGACATTTTAAACTTATTCTCCATCCCCCAAAACACTGCATTGCCAAATTTCAGTAGCTCGATTTATATTATTTTGGAAGATATTGCCATAATTCAATTTTAAAAAGAGAACTCTCAGAAACGAAGAACTTTCGGACCTATGTTTGTATAAAAAACCCACCTTAGAATGAGTTTTTCTATAATATGTTAAAGTTTGTCCTAAACAAACCGGAACACCCTGTATAATCGATAGCTTTCCCCAATGAAATTATGTACTTTCCAGAGGCCTGGCTCTATGAGCAAATTTTACAACCAATCTTCTGTAATCAGATTACAGATTTAGAAAGCTTCTTAGTTCGTGTTTAGGTATTTGTTGGTTGTGGCCATTTTCTGTTGAGTCTTCTGGGTCTGTTTTCAGTCCCTCCTCTGAAATTACATGAACTAGATATCTTCTTATTCTCTCTAGCCCCTATCAACTTCTTGAATACCCCTGGAACGTTATTCAAGTTATCTTCAATGTCCTCTAAATGACATGACTGTAAGCACCTAGTCTTCAAGTCCAAGGTGCTGCTTCACTTCTTTCAACGTACCTAATAACTGCTTACCCCTTTTATTTAGAAAGGAGCTCCTTCGATTAGCCTGTATAATTTGAACAGTACTTACCATTATGCGGTTCCAAATATATCCTCCCGAAATAAGTTTCAGACGTTAGCAAAACATCTTGATTTTCTTCGGTCAGGTCAGTTTTTAAGGGAAGGTAGAGAATTTTGTGTAAGAGTTCCAAAGTAGTTTTCAGGCTAATTTTCCATGTCGCACGCGGCAATTCTCAATCAACACCAACAGCCAGATTTCAAAGTAAATTTTGAATTCAGTTCAGGGTACGCAGACGCGCATGTCGCAGAGCGATAATAATTATTATTGCATATGGTGCTCTAACCCCTTTTTGGGAGCGGAGATGCAGGTCTCGCATCCGTTTCCTACACGACTAGCGCACTCGGTTGCGCTAGCCGTATAGAAGACGGAAAGCAGGTATCGCCTCCGTTTGCTATACGATTAACGCACTCGGTTGCGCTAACCGTATAGGAAACGAAAAACTGCCTCCGGCAGAGGCTGTCGAACTTGCTGCGGCGTAATCTAGTTATTTCTCATAACTGCCTGCACTTGACCCAACCTTCTCTTTTATATTTAGATGTGATCATAGTTTTTCAGGTTCGGACTCGGATGTCATGTGCTCCTATAATCGGCATTTCTTCGCCATTCGCCACTTCCACGAATGCAAAACTATGAATATGAATTAATATGGAACGATTAAATATTTCACACGCCATTTTGGCAGTTGGCAGTCATGAAAGCCAATTATTTTGTTTACAGCGTTGGGTAACGCGTTGGTGAAGTGTTTGGCCATTTTTTGTGGGCCAGCGTTATTTTATTTTCGCAAAATTCACCATATTAATGGGCTGGTTTCACACTTTTCAACATCATCACTATTTTCTAGAGTTTATATACCGTGAAATAGGGTATTGTTGAGTGGAGACATTTTTTTGCCTGGCATTTGACAGGCAAATTGAAATCGTTGAAAAATTTCCAAAATGTCCGCATAATTTTCCTCGGGAAGCTCAATTTTGAACTGTGATTACCGTTTGGCAATTTTTCAGCGTTATTTTCACAACAAAACCTTCATTTCCTCGATTGCCAGACAAAAAGAAAACGTGGAAAATTGCACTTTTCTCTTGCAAGTTAACCCCTATTTCTCACCTTTTCGGCCATTGAAAACCGTTTGGTATTTTCTATTGATGAATTATTTATCAATGTCAATCCTTTATTCAAATGGCAGACTATTTAAGATCGTAAAAAACAAAATGTTTCATGTAAATGAAAATGTATTTTCCGGTTGGCAACGCTGCTTTGTTCACTACTTTGCTGCGCCGCCGCTCTTGACTTCCCTCTTTCCTCGCTCTTCGAGTCGTGGTTACCTCCACCTCGCAAGTTCATCACTCACCCTTAACTCTTAACTCTCCTGCTCTCACTGTTTTGTTAAAAATATTTTCCACCATACTTTGCAACTGCCCTGGGGCAGAAAGGTCGTTTAGCAGGTTAAACAAAATTTTGAATTTCAATTCAATGGCTCAGGAAAGAACAAATAACTTCTCATTTCTCATTGCTTAGTATTGAATCAGAAACAGCGAAATTAATCGATTATGATAAGATAAGACAAATTGAAATCTATAAAAACAAGAAGATTATTTTTTTATTAAGTAGGCAATGTCTTTTTTGTTTATAGCTTTACCTAACTCATAAAATAAAATATATTTTGTTTACTTTGTTAAAACAAAAAAAAATAGGTACGACTTTATTTGGCACCCTTAAAATAGCTCCCCCGCCCTTTTACCCAAGGCACGCTACTGCTTCCCCCTTCTAACCTATGAGTTGTACGTCTTTCGCATGTAACATACCTCTATCACAGACATATATAGCGAAGCTATATATGTCTGTGATAGAGGTAGAAAGTCATTTCTGCTGCTTCACTTCTTTCAACGTACCTAATAACTGCTTACCCCTTTTATTTAGAAAGGAGCTCCTTCGATTAGCCTGTATAATTTGAACAGTACTTACCATTATGCGGTTCCAAATATATCCTCCCGAAATAAGTTTCAGACGTTAGCAAAACATCTTGATTTTCTTCGCTTCGCTATATATGTCTGTGCCTCTATGTTCCATTTTCCGCTCTCTAAACTATTTTTTGTGCGCATGCACAGAACCTACATCGTTTAGTCGTTGTAAAACCTACATAGTGTTTCCCCAGTAGATTACTAAGTGTACCTAGTTCAAGACCTAACATTCAATCGCTCCCCAAGGGCGCATTGTTGTATGTGTATTCCCCGCCCATTGTAGATATGTCATATTGGTTCCTTGACTGCAGGCATCCGAGCGGCACCGTCGCAATGATAAAGGCCTGAAAGCTGGCGACGCGAAACGTCACTACGTCATCACAGGGAGGTCGGGAAGTTGCTTTTTGAAGTTGTTTACGTTTACTTGTCTGTCGATTTTCCTGTTTTAAAGAACGTTTGTTGTGTGTTGGACTGTGTTTTTTAGTAATATAGGACGTGGAGTTTTATTAATAAGGTGGTAAAACAGCAGTGGTTCAGAATAAAGTGATTAAAGTTCAATTTTAGTTTATAGGTTTTAGGTTGTGTCTATAGTTTCGGACTAATTTAAATCATGCCGTGGACGTGTTCCGTTCCCAACTACAAGGGAAACTACAAAGGCGGTCCCAAAGTGTCCGCTTTTTCCTCCCTAAAGACCCCATTTTAAGGGAAAAGTGGGTTAAGGCCATCAAAAGAGATTTTGTTCCTACACAGATTTCCAGGACTTTGGTTTGGACTGTTGGAGAGTGTTATACCTAACAATTTTACGTGATTAAACGTAACCACCTTGAAATCAGTAAGTTTTATGGTTTTATTTAGGTATTCGAATTTAGTTGCATATAGGCAGGCAAATAAGAAATAATTGGCATTTACGAAAATTTTACCGGTAGATATCTAAATGTACCAAAACCCCTTGAAAATGTGACTTTCACTCTCGTAGATTATTATCCGTGTTGTAAAAACATGAGCTATATATGTAAACAATCATTTTAAAGTGTTTTTTTACCAAATTTACCAAGTTGACACCTCGAAATTTGAATTTGGCGCCTTAGGCTGACCTCCCTTGGATGACTCATCGCTTTCAGCTGGCGGGCCTTGTTATTGCGACGGTGCCGATCCGAGTGTCTCACGTGTAGGCCACCGTTCGCTTCTTATTCTAATTTCTGCGGCCCCCGGAATGAACCGGAGTCTCGTAGATAGTCGGGCTATCCGCCCCGAGCTTTGTATCCACACAACGCTACCGAAAAATATGAGTCATAAGTTTGGAAGCCCGAAGTCACCCGGAGCAGCAGTGAGCGTAATAACGGTTGACGGACCGGCCCGAACTCGATTTGAAAAATTATGGTAGGTTATTAGATTCTATGTAGTAGATATACAATCCATAGCTTAGGCGGAAATATTGTAGGCGCAGGGCCACCACCTGAAGCCACGGAATCACCCGGAGCCACCACCACCAGCACCACCACACACCACCAGCACCATATCCAGAACCGACAAACTTTCAATACTGAAAATATTTGGTGTTGTTCCCTGTCAACCAACAATGCTTTTGACAGTCTAGGTGTAGCTTTGTCTATGCTAACAGGTACTAATTACTAATATCTATTTTGGAAACCGATCGTAAAAAAATCATGGTACACCAACTTTTAAACTTTAATAATTTTGGAAACAAATTAAAACAGATAAATTTTAGGCAAAGTATTTGGTGTTGCTCACTGTGAACCAACAATGCTTTTGACAGTATATGCGTAGCTTTGTCTATGCTAATAGATAGAGTAAAATCGGGGAATATGGAATAGTCGGGTAATATGGAATACACCCAAATTTTAGAAACCATCGCGCCATCTAATGATGGGTATCCAAATTTACATTTCTTAGTACACTGTTGTTCCACTCATAGCAAAGACTTTGGCCCTGCGCGCTTCTATACTGCGCGGCATCAATTATTTGGTTTTTGAGGTTATCAAAGTTTCGAACAGTGTCGGATCTGAATGTGAAACACGGGTATTTTCATCAAAATAATAACTTTTAACAACAAGGTAAGTGGCAAGTGACTTGAGTTGATGTAACTAAAGCAGCAACAATATGCTTTCCCTTAATTGTTGACAACTGGTTTTTTATAAGGTGCAACGGGAGGGTAATATGGAATATCGCCAAGCCTATATTCCATTTAACCCTACTTTAATATATAGTTCCTAAAAAAATAATATATTTTGTGATTTTTCAATAGATTATCTACTGTATTTTTAGATTATAAAATAAATGTGCAGTAGTTTTGGGAATATTTTTTAGATCCGACACCACCACTATTCACTATTACTCCCCCTTTTGATTTACTTGAAAAATGTGTCATTTTCTTAAGTTACCAATTTTACCTATTTTACGACATTACTGATCAAAACTACGTATTGCAATATATAAGCAATAGACATGAGCGTAATATACTCAAAAATGAATAAATTATTTTGTTAATAAATATGTCTTTTGTAAAGAAATAAAAATGGTATTCCATATTCCCCCATCTTACTCTACTAATTACTAATAAATAATTAGTCTAGTCTTCTTATGCGTTTTAAAATAATCATTAGGAGCGACACGCAATTTTAACAATAAATACATTTCAATGAAAATTGGTACATGACTATTTTTGAAGGTACTAAAGACAAACTCGATGCTAAAATAATTGCTAATATTATCTTCTTTTTTTCGAAGATAAACGTGATCGTACGGGTTGAACCGACACGATAATAAAGCCCAGTGCATAGTGCTCTTTCAACCGATCTCCACTCTCGCCACACGATGAATAAATCGACAGGGTGGTTTAATGTTAAAAACACCATTGTTGCAGAATCTTTGTAAAATGAAAACATGCAAATAATTCTGTTACGATGAATTTAATATCCAAAATAGAATAAAGTGTTTGTTTGTTAAGTCCCTTTAATTTGAAAAGTTTACATAGCATATATTCATAGATTTTCTTAAGAAAAACCAGTCTAAAAAGCAAGCAAGAGTATTTTGGTACCTTTTGGTTTTAAATGAAGTCTATGACTAGTTGTATAGTATAAGTATAGAACGCAACTGATTTTTCAGTTTCTTCTTTATATAGCGGTTTGTTCTGGGACTTTAAACAAATTTGTCCATTTTCATTCTCTTCCAAAATATAATATCTAGAATTTTCCCTTCTTCAACTGGCTAAACAGATCATCCCATAATTCCAAAATAGTGTTAAAACCTCTATGTTTAGAAAATGGGGAAAATCAACTTTAGCCACTGCGTAATGTAACGCCGCTAGGCCCGCAGGAAACGCTATACGCAGGCTCGGCGAGCCGGTCTCCTTTCTCCTTAAGTGATGTTGGGGAAAAGTTAGATTAGTTGAGGGAGCTCTGCGACGTTGTCACTTGGAATAAAAATGGAATAAAAGAGCTTGTAGAATTTACTTTTGAGAATTCCTGATTTTAGGTATCCACATTTTGGTGATTTCGTCGAACTGGTTATTATTTTTCTTCACATGCAGTTAATTTAGCAAAAACGTCACTTTTTATCACTTTACCGATATTTTAAGTACCTACTTACTCAGCCGAAGTAAAAAGTAAAAAGAACTTGTACTCAGACTTAAAAATATCGGTTAAAAAACCGACAATTTTTCGATTTTTTGTCATAACGATAAATTTTGAATTATGTAAATTTTGTGTCGAATCTTTCGCGGAATACCTATATCTACATATACTTACTTTAAAACTGATTTTCAGGCCGCTTTTTTATCCTAATTAGCCATCTCTTCGGGCATCTCGGGGCAATGAATTTCTGATCAGGGGGTTTTATTCATAAAATTATTCTAATAAAAAATTAATAGTTTGGCAGATATACGCGTTATTTAGTTCATGGTTTAATTTAAAAGAAGACAAACGTACACTAGTATTTGGGTATTTTTTGAATAGTTAGGCTTCAGTAAATTATTAGAAAAAATATTATTAAAATAGAGCCATTTGTTCAAACGCCGATACAGGACTTTTAGTAATAGGTGGTACTAGTAAAAAGAGCCGCTGCCTTCAAAAATTTTTATTTCCTATTACGAACAACACATTTAGTCCCAAAACGAATGTTGCATTTCGAAATACTGCAGACACCGGTTGCCGCGGAAAGAACGCCGCCCGGGCGCGCCGTGAAAAGAAATATTCGGTTTCCGAATATCGGCAATGCCAAAACTGCAATTTAGTTATTAAGACACTAGAGGTACCGTTAACCGAATGCGCCTGCGACGAGGTAGCGGCAATGTTGCCAGTACCAGACGGGCAAAACGAAAAGCCGCTACATAGGTATCTACCGGTCTACTGGTGTGAAAAGTCGCCAATTTGTAGTCACATGACATCACATAGTTGTAATAAGAGTAGGAGACTCATAATACCTACGCGTTGCATACCTAGATATGAGTTTTTATTTTAGGTATCTTTAGATTGAAACTAAGTATAAAAATTTAATGAAACCGGTCATACTAAATCCGATACGCCAGATACCCCAAGATGGCGGACTAAATTTCTTTACCTCCCTCATGACATGGGAATCAAATACTAAACAGCACAAACTAAATTTAAAAAAAGGCTTTTAAAAAACTAGCTGTTATTTATAAGCTAAAAATAGTTCTTAAAATTTGTTTTAAAAAACACAATATCTTTGAAAATTTGCAAATTTCCACACTACTCATTAGGTATAGCAGCGGCGCGTTACTTTTTTTAAGCGGCTGATCACCTGTTAGTATGAGAGCCAGCCGCATGATTTCAACTCTCATAAGAATATAGGATAAGATGTTATGTAAAATGTAGACAGTATATTTCTTTACTTGAGGCGAGTAGGTTGCCTCGGATAATATAGGTCCGATCATTGTTATTTAAAGAATAAGTTGTAGTTAATTTTTAGGCAAATCTACTCCCTTATGATTATAGAACAAAATAGGAAAGAAGGCCCATGGAGCAACAATAAAAAACGATCCCTTGATCCTTTAGAAATCATATAGGCGTATTTTCGGGTCCCCGAAAATCCTCCGCTGTTAAATACGGCGCGAAAGTCGGGGGCAAGTCTGGACCTCGGGGACGCGAGTTGTATGCGAAGTCCCGCTATATACCGTTTGATGCACACGAAAAAAAAAATTTCAAACGCGTTTTTCCGGAGATCTGACGGTACGGCGAGATGGCCAGAGAACGGGTCAATATATTTAATGAAACTTTTTCAGGTAAATTATTTTCGAGTTGTTAAGGATTTTCGGCGAAATAAATGACCAACGCAGGTGGGGCGGCGCATCTTTCATCTTTTTTGCATAATTGGTAGGCATTTCCCGTCACCTAAAAGACAAAGTCCAAAAACTGCCAGGAATTGCCCTTTTTCGCCGAGCTACAGCTAAGTTATTTCGGCTCGGGGTTCTGGGGCCGGAATTTTTAAAGCTTCCCTCAAGTCTTCAGGTGAGGTGCAGATGCTTCCGGTGCCCCCGAAAAATAAAAAAATACGGAATTTCTAAGAGCGGTTCTTCATACGGCCGTCCCGTTTTTCGAAACTTGAAAATCGGTAGGTGGGAAATTTTGTTAAATATCGGATTTTCGAGGTTTCTTTAGGTACTGGAGGAAAGTACCCAATTAAGAAATTTACCACCTCCTTCGATTTTTAGAACGACAATTAAGAAATTTACCACCTCCTTCGATTTTTAGAACGACACTTTTCGAATTTATCAAAAGACTTTTGGGAAAAAGTAGTAAATATGTTCGTGGGACGGGTTGTACCAATAAAAAATTAAAAATTAACCACAACTTCTTTAAATAACAATAATCGGGCCCATATTATCTGAGACAACCTATATACTCGCTTCAAGTAAAGAAATATTCTCTCTACATTTTATATAACATCTTATTCTATAATCTTATGGGAGTTGAAATCATGCGGCCGGCTCTTGAACTTATCATCCCGCACGAAGACAAATAATATCAAGAGTCACCTAGCACAGAAACACTCACCATAACTTAGTAATAATCATATTTACCACTTCACTAACTTGTTAACACATTTCACAATAATACTTTTTCAAGTTGTTCGAAATCTTGACCTCCATTTATAATACAAGCTTCAACTCTTCGCTGCATAGATTTTTTTATTTTATCTCCTCAGCTGCTTCTACGCGAGCTCTTTATAGCTTTTTTAATTTATTTACGGGAGTCGAGTAAACAATTTGTTTCATGTGACGCAGCAAGAAAAAATCATATGGATGACCGGTGACGTTGGTGTCCAGGCAACAGGACCTCCTTCCATTGATCATAAAAATTCTCATCTAGCCACTCTCGTGCTCGGTGGGGCGGAGCACCGTCGTGCTGCATCCACAAATTTTTGATCAAATCTAATGGCAGATCGTCCAAAAAATGTTCCTCGAAAAGTCCATTTAGCCGCCCTTCAAAAATATGTACCTAGTCCAACGAGATTCTCCACACTCTTCTCGGGTAAATGCGGCCTCATCTGTCCATAAGACATTTTCGCCAAAATTATCATTTTCAGTGTACTTTTGCCTACACCATTCGCAAAATGCTACTCTTCTTGGCAAATCTTCCTCTTTGAGAGCTTGAACTTTTTGTACATGATAAGGACGTAAACCTTGAAGTTCGAAAAAGTCACGTGCGAAATGCCGAATCTTGCAATCTTGGTTTGTACACGGCCAATATCTTGCCTTTGGCGTCCAAAGCTTCCAAAATCTCTTATAAATCTCTGGACAATTCTAACAAAAGTTCGCGCATCGCATGACAGTTAAAAAAATTACCTAAATCACCAAATCTGGTGAATTTTCACCAGACCTGGCAACAAAGTCAGCGTCGCTCCGCGAGAAGTAGGGAGCTACGAGTGTGGGGATTGTGCTTGAGATCGGCTAATATCGCGCACGAATTATTAGTAGAGGGGATCGCCTGTGGCGTCTATGTCAATGATGTAATAACCTGTCAGTTGTATGTAATAGCAAAGTTTACAGAATTTTATTCTGTAAACTTTGGTAATAGTTAGCAGCTCCAAGCTCTAATATACGTGTATACTAATCTCGAGCTATCCAACATTGATTTAATCTCCGGGAAGTGTATTTAGAATGCATACAACGTGTGCAGTGAAATAACAGAGTTTTGTTTTGTTAATAAACAAATGAAAGGAGTACAACTTTTCATGATATTCGCTAAAATAACTATTAGGGAGTTGTCCAAAAATTAACCGATGTGAAGACGGGCACTAGCTGGGTTTTATTGGTTCCTCACTAGGAACACTGGTGAATCCAGTGATAGATAATTTTAAACCCAACCATCATGCACCAGTTGGTATACTCTGTAGTTGAAATTTTCAAATATTGTTTTATTTTCTTTCTTTCTTTTTAGTAATTATTTCCGATGCCGTAACCTACTCCCGATTTTCTTGAAATTTTGGCTACCACCGTATTTTCGAGGTCCCTGAACACGAATCTGGCATTGGTTTTTCCCGGTCGGACGTAGTTTCCGAGAGAATGAATTTTAAAAATTTCCTTTTGACGCTCCGTATTTCACGGCGATACTTGTGGTTTGGGATGAATTTTTACTGTACGCTACTCAAACTAATCACCGCACTATTTTGCACTTTTTCCAACTTCGCGAAAACCAGCGTAAAACCGAAATTTTGAAAGATTGATGCCGTGTTTACGTGCGCCATTTATTCGGCCCGTCCGCTATTTTCGCCCGACACGGCATAAATCATTCAAAATTTCGTTTTTCTGCGGATTTTCGCGAAGTGTCGATATTGAAAAATGTGCAAAATAGTGTGGTGATCAGTTTGAGCTGCGTATAGTAAAAATTCATTCGGATTATAACATAACCACAAAAGGAAACTTGAAAATTTATTTTCTCGGAAACTACGTTCGACCGGGAAAAACCAAGGCCAGATTCGTGTTCAGAAACCTCGAAAATAGAGGTAGCCACAATTTCAAGAAAATTGGGGGTGGGTTTCGCCATTGGAAATAATTACCTTCTTTCTAACGGATGAGTGAATTTTTTCTTTGGAAAATGAAGTCAAACACACAAATTACTCTTACAAAATTTGTTGGGCCCAACACCTTTAAAGGGGAAACTCGCTATTATGATATTTTCAGCAAACAATCGCGATTTTTTTGCAGAGCCGCGCAAGGAGAAACAACATTTTGAAGGAGAAACTACTTTTTGAAGGAGAAAGAACATTTTGAAAAAAAAAATAGAGTACTTGCCGAAATTTTACAAACTTGATGATAAAACAATTCCTGGACACTTGCATAAGAGCCTATGATTATTTCTAAAAATTATATTTACGTAGGTAATTAGCAAGTTTTTAGACTTTCTTCGAAATTTGGCGCGCGGGGAAGCACTTATGACGTAGTGTTTTAAAAAGACAATTTGGTAACATGGCGATATCACTGAAGTGTTCTGCGACATAACCTTATTCTGCGGTGAAAGTTGCAAGGAAAGTTGAAATTTCAAATTTATAACCTCAAACCTCCAGACTTAGGATGCTCCGTGAAACCACATTTAGTCAAGAAGTGTTTTCTTGTAAATATTCAGTCACATTTTACTGTAAATTTGTTTAGCAAGGTTGGGCCTTGGTGCGGAATTCGAACTCGGTACTTCTAAGCACTATGGCGCCTTCATAAAAGCGCCTTCAAGATGGTCCCTAGCCCCAAGTTCTCAAAATACTTTACTATAACCACAACATACAAACCTTTGCAGTTTTATCCCACGAATTTCGGTAGACATGAACATTGGATTATTAGATGATCGATGAAAGCATCAAATTTCTGCAAATTATCGGATTGCCCTTTCACGTAATCCTTGTCCATGATAATTTACCTAATACACTACACAACTAACAACACGATAACTACATAAACAATATAATAATAAATAAGAAAATAATACTATAATAAACCGCACAGATAAATATAATAATGTTTTGATTGAGCGGCATACGGAATGACAGTTACCATGACAGGAGACGAGACGTCGGGTGCCGCGGCCTGGGTGGGCGGTGGCGTTGACACATATGGGAATATTTCCTCATTATTGATAAAGGACATAGTTCCCAGCGTCTGCAGCGTAAACAGGTACCATTTTGCTGCAGAGGAGTCAATACACGGGACACATGCGTAATAAAAAAAGTATTTATGTGACAACATTTTTGTATGCAATTGCCAAGGCAATTGCATTAATTAAAGCTGAAAGGTTGCAATACAATAAATAATAGATATTCATAGGCAAGCTGAAGACGTTTTAATAGAAACGTACAATTTGCCTTTATTCCATGAATTATTGCAAACATGCACCGACAACATTGAAATGACGTTTCTCCTGACAAGCACAGAATTTGCCACGTTTGGCGACTTTGGCGTTCTAGACAATAAAACGACGACATTGTAGATGTCAGCCTGAAGAAAATTGTGCAACTTCGCCTTTAATTATCATAAATATACAGGGTGTCCCGTAAGTCATGGTCCAAACGGAAATGGGTGATAGGTTACGTTCATTCTGTTTTGTTGTGTTGCATTCTGTTCCATAAACGTTTTCTTTTAGATAACCCTATAAAAAGAAATCTATGTGATTAAGATCTAGCGAACGTGGTTGCCACTGTACAGACTGAGTCATTTTCGATGGTTTTATGGGGTATCTCCGTTATTTGTATAGATAGAAAAAAACAAGGTAGGTGTTCATGAGTTAATTTTTTGAGATATTTACGATCCTCAAAACAGATCTCTGATATCTCCAATACTTTAGGAGATACAGGGCGTTTTTGAAATTTTTGCAATTATCATAGCTCATTTGTTTTTAAACCTATATATTTCGATGAAAACGCTTTATACGCACTTTTTTACGTAGAATCCATTGGAGTAAACAGTTTTTCTATAAAATAGTTATTTATGTACCAAGGCACTGAAGTTGAATTATTAAGTTGAACTTCAGTGCCTTGGTAGGTAAAATAACTATTTTTTTGAAAAACTGTTTACTCCAATGGATTCTACGTAAAAAAAGTGCGTATAAAGCGTTTTCAACGAAATATATAGGTTTAAAAACAAATGAGCTATGAAAATTGTAAAAAATAGCAAAAATTTCAAAAACGCCCTGTATCTCCTAAAGTATTGGAGATATCAGAAATCTGTTTTGAGCATCGTAAATATCTCAAAAAATTAACTAATGAACACCTACCTTGTTTTTTTCAATCTATACAAATAACGCAGATACCCCATAAAACCATCGAAAATGACTCAGTCTGTACACTCCCCCCTCGACCCAGCTACTCGTATCTTGTAGGGTATGTATTGTTAAGGAACTACCGCACACATTGATAATACTTAGTGTGGTGGCGCACCATCATGTTGGAGACACACATATTTCTGCGTACAACTAGTGGTACATCTTCCAACAAACTAGGCTGGGTCGAGGGGGGAGTGTACAGTGCGGCCACCACGTTCGCTAGATCTTAACCACATAGATTTCTTTTTATAGGGTTATCTAAAAGAAAAAGTTTATGGAACAGAATGCAACACTGAGAAAATGCCTCGGGAGAGGGTAGGAATAGCGGTGGAGGAAAAAACAGAATGAACGAACCTTAGGGCGAATTAAATATAGTTTCCTTCGTCGATGAAGGATGGAAGGAGGACATTTTGAGCATCTTTTATAAAAATATTTAACAAATAATTATGGCATCTCATTAGTTTTGATAAGACTTTGCGGAAAAATGCCACAAAAATCTCTTAAAAGCATATTAAATAGTTAAACACCCTGTAATTTCCAAAAATATTGGCCTAACCAAACAAGTTTATCAATAAAAATTATTTCATTCTGATTAGTGGGTCGTTTTTTCATTCTTCTGCCTTTCCTTGTCAATGAAAAATATTCGGCGATTTTTCATGAAAACTTTAACTTAAATCAAAAAAATAAAAATTGCAATGAAATGGCGACCGGTACGTAAAAAAGAAAGAAACAATTTTTGTAGGAAATGAAGTCGCCTATCTAAAAATACATTCAAATTAAATTGTGCACAGGGCCGTACTACGTTATTTCTTAAATTAATGGACCCTCCTCCCCTCTATCTCCGCCACTGGTTTGCTTTGGGACACTGAAATTTCCCAAACTATGCCAACTAACAGGACAGTATTGTGTACCAGAGTTGTTGCAAACATCTCAAACGGTTACGAAGATATTGTAAAAAAACAATTATTCTCCAAAACTTCAACGCCTTGTTTCAAATGACGTCCCCTATCACTCATTTCCGTTTGGACCATGACTTACGGGACAGCCTGTATAAGGGATAAGAGTCGTTGTTTCATTTATTATGTGTTACGTTGGTGCATCTACTGTAAACTGAGTATGATTTTAGAGCAATTAAAAATATCGGGCCTAAACAACCCTCCCCCTCTAAAGGAGAAACACTCCATCTACGATATTTTTTTACCATATTTTTCAGCAACCTCTTTAAAGCGGTTTGGAGGGGTTGCGTACGGCCGAAAAATTTTGTAAAATAAGAGTAATCGGTTTACTTTATTTTCCAAGGAAAAAATTCACTCATCTGTTTCTTCAAATAGTGCGAAAAAGCGATACGTCCGGCAACGCGGAATCGAGAGGAAGCGATATAGCGGTCAGTCAAGGTCATGGATACCTGGCTGCGGACGTCGGTTTTAGATGTGTTAGTAGCCTTTAAAGAAATAATTTTTGACGTTAATATGCACAAAAAAATTAAATGCAGTTCGGTAACAAGCTCATTTTTTCCCACGTGCCCTTAAAATTTCTATACTTAACAAAGAACTGGATAGTAATATATTTTTGTACAACCGTCAACAAAAGTAGACATTAAATCATTTTTTCACTGCACAAACTATACGCGATATTTCATTGTTTCAAAACAGTCGCAAAGTAGGTACTTTGCGCGCTATGATTTCGGGTGCTTCACGTGGACAACAAGAAGAAACAGCATCAAGTCAAAACTGTTACCCAGCCGCGAGGGTAGGTTTATATTATTAGTCGCGTAGTTTATTCAAACGATATGGGCTGACTTTTTCGAAGTTCTCTTCCCCTCGGAATTTTACTTACACTTTATTAGTTGCTTGTACACCTCCAAAATGAATAATTTTGAACTAGTTTACTGTTTTGGATAATCGAGAAAGAGACATCTTCGGCTGGGGCATCCCAGAAAACAAAAGATGGATCTATGTCCTAGCCTGGAAGGCAAGCGAGATATTTCACCTTTTTAACTGGTTACTGATCTAGTACCGCAACATAATTTTCAGATGCATATTTAGAATAGTGCAAAACAACCCAAGTTGTCCCTTTGCCAACGTTATGTGGGGTGATGCACACTGTAAAATATCGTCGAGAATATTATATACCAGGTTGTAGCGAAGTCACAGTCTGTGACGAAGTTACTAGTTTCAAATTTTCATTTTTATTTTTACACCCTCTTGATTCTTTCGCCCCGCTATTTTTAGCAGCCGGCCGACCGCCATAATTTTTATATTCACACCGATGATTCTTTTTCTACATAGGAGACCGACGTTCGATATTTTAATTGCATTTAATTAAATCTTGGTTTTGATTACTCTCTGGCTTTCCGCCGCTTAATAATAAATTCTTGATTTACCAAGAGGGTTGAGGGACACCGGATAGGGGTAGAACCGAATGACCAACTCAACTTTCAGCTAGAGCCGCCGCTCTTTTTGGGAATCCGGGTATATTGGACATGCCCGACTCCGAGAGACCACCGTCCGAGACCTGTACGGGGTGCAACAAACCCTAACTGCCAGCATAGCCTCTGGCGGCCGTTTTGGAAGCCAGAATGGTGGGGACGATCACCTGAGCCTTCGCCGCGGCCCCAACCAATGGGCGGCCGGCGCACTCGTCGATAGGTGGCGCCACCCCATGAAATAAAAAGGCTGCGGTCGACGAGGGAGGAGGCTCTCTTAGAGCGCTACCCGCTCTCTCCTTCCGCCGATACAGCTCTGGCGAGTATTATTAGGTTCAGACTGTTCCGCCCTACCTAGCCCTACCTTTCCTTAAGAAAAGAAAAACCTTCCGATACCCTGTTGGTGGTGCGAGTACTATCCCGAACCAACATCCGTATCATTGAACCCAACGATTGACTAGGCCAGAAAAACCTTCCGATACCCTGTTGGTGGTGCGAGTACTATCCCGAACCAACAGCCGTACCATTCAACCCCACGTTGAGTAGAATTGCTTTCCTAGGCTTACGTTGAAGCTTGTAACTAATTAAATTGCACCCGAAATACGTCCCGCATAAAAGCTTACGTTGCACGTTTCTTTTCAGACGCGTGGACCTCTCTGGGACGACCGCGGGATTTAGCCATTGAGCAATAGTTAATAAGTTAATTAAACGAAACCTGTAATCCAATAAACTGTTTAAAATTTGTCTAACTACTTTCATATATACCCTATCCTCAACACACCACAGAACGCTGGAAAATTACTTTCTCTGACTAGAAGTTATCCCGGGTACAGCGGAGTATACCGCTCTAAAAAACTGGCGCCTGAGCAACCGCGCCACCGGAAGTCCGATTTTCTCTTTCCTAATTAAAAGGCTGTGAGGAAGTCCACCGAAAATTATTAAAAAGGGAAAATCGGACACACAAAAAACAACCCTATAAGGTACATTAGATGCTTTTTGGGTCATCAAAAACTAAAAATAAACTGCATTATAATGCTGCATAAATGCGAGCAATTCCTAATTAATATAACGCACCGAGCGGCACCTCCCAAGTCGAACCCAATGTTACCATTAATGAGAATGGTAACATACGAGCGAATTGGGATTAATTTTAAGCGGAACCAACCAACAGTTTGCGGATGCGCGGGCATGAGTCGAGCGGCGCGGCGGCGTAACCACTTTTCGATTTGGTGACGGTCAATATAATTTGTTAATTTGTGCGGTTTGCACTTTGCACCGTTTGTTCAAAAATTCTTTGAAATATAAATTTTGCTGATGTTTGAAAACCGTAATGATATTTTTATAGGTAGATGTGTTGGAAAGTGGAATTAGGTGGTAACAGCGGATAGGTACATGGAGGCTTCGCCACTGACAAAAAATATTACGTAAGACAACTGGCAGAAATTTATTTCATTGCCATTATTTAATATACTCGTATCGTAAGTATGCAGTAACTATAGAAAGTATGTATTCTCTTTCTTTTACAGAAAAGACAAACACTCAGAACTCCTTGAGTGAAGTTGAAGTAAAAGTAGGTATAACTTGAAACTTAGTACCTAAAAATTGTTTGCCACATCCTATAAATTATCACGTCATCTCAAAGGGCTACATTATGCATCTAGAATATAGGTAGATATATATTGGGCCCATAAATAAGATTACTGATTTTTCAAAGCAGGTATTAAAGGGAGGTGGTTGTTTAGAAAATTTGAGGACAAAATAATTTAACTGAAATGATGGTTAAGACTTTTCAAAACTATATAAAATCTTAACTTGGTTTAACAAAAAATATGATGTCTACTTGGGTTTATAAATTATGAAGAGAGCACCGTGTTGTCCCTTGTGGCTTGCCGGGGGATCTTTGATGGGGACGACTGGCAGCGGAGGCTGGACGTAGGTAATCCCAGGGGAAAACACACGTCACTAACGACACGAGGCAGTGGCGTAACTACGGAAGTGTAGGCCCCTGTTCAAAATGTCAGGTGGGCCCCTGTGTTTTTTATGTTTGAAAGTGGTGTAACAATGAAAAACATTGTACCTACAGAAAGTACCATTTTCGATAATTTTGCAAGTTATATTTACATTTTGAAATTCTTAGAAAAAAACCGTGAACGCCACTGAATTCTACGTGAAAAAATCTATAAAGGTCGACTTTTACCATTTCAACAAGTTAGCATATAACGGATATAGGGGGGTGCCTGAAAATGGCAAATTTTGAGAATCACTTTGTGTTTAAAAAACTAAGGAGGCCGCATGAAAATTCTGTATACGAGCGTTTCTTTTTCTGAAAAAGTAGGTCAGTGCCCCGAAAACCGAACCTCCCTATTTCTAAAAATAACCGAGATACCTCGCAAAAGTATCGAAAATGGGACACCCCGTAGGTGCATAGAGAATAATCCAACTAAAACTTTGTATTGACCAACAGTTAATAATAATGCACATTGCTCACTACAGGTCGAAAAACGCCATTATAGGTCAAAAGGTTGAATCACCATGTACGTTCTGTACAGGGTAATCCAAACTCAATTGCCCCAGGCCTACTGCGGGAACACGAAAACTGAAAATAAAATTTCGAACAGGGGCTCTTAAATGGAACATGGAATTTTTTCTATTCACTAGGATCGGTTTTCCGAAATCTAGTCAGCCATGAAAACAATTTCGATAGTCAGAAATTATTTAAGAGTATTGTTAGGGTGCCTTATTGTGCACCATTAAATTAGTTCGACTGAACTATTTTTTAAATTTTTGAATTGTGCTTGTTACTGACTTGTTTGCTATTATAGTTTGTTATAAAAATTGTTTTTTAATATTGCAGTTGAAAAAATTTAAGGGCGCACAAGACAACCTAATTTTCTCTTAAATAATTTCTGACTATCAATTGTAAATTTTGAACAATAAAAGATACAGAAAATCTTTTCCTATAAAACTTGTTGAGAATGATAAGGACTTTCAATAGGTATTTAGGAAAAAAAAAAGGTAAGTATGTTTCTGCAAATTTTCGGCCACATTTGGGCCTTATAGTATGTCCCATTTAAGAACCCCTGTTCGAAATTGTATTTTCAATTTTCGTGTTCCCGCAGTAGGCCTGAAGCGCCGAGTTGGATCATCCTATAGGTATCTACATTTACTCTCAAGTTATTATAGGTACATTTTTTGTACTTCCCTTGCATTTTTATTGTTGGGGAATTTCAATCGCCCTCTATGTAACCAATTAGAGATTCTGACTCGTCGGTTATTACGCAGCACCACATCAGTCGGCTCACATCGGAAAAACCGAAATTTATGCGCCCTGCATGAATCTTGGTGGCGGTGGGCCCAGGGGCGGATTAGAGCTATGTTGGGCCCTAGGCTAAATTTATTTAAGGACCCCTTGACCCGTCGCAATAAAAAAATTACGTAAAATTTAGGAAAAATTTTAAGTTCCGATAGTTTTTTATCAACGATTTTATTTATTTTAGAAAAGGACATATTGAAAAAAATATTAATTTAACACTTAACTTTATGTTCTAAGAACAGAGTAGATACAATATATTATATGTACTTATTATTAATTAAAACCTTTTTTCCTGGCTTTTATACTTGCAAAGCTTGCCATAATTTTTTTGGTTTCTATATTATTAAGACTCAATGTACAGCACGTATGTGGTGATTCAACATTTTGACCCATAAAATGGCTTTTTTCGATCTGTAGCGAGTAACACACATAATTTAAAACTTTTGGTCAATGCAAATTTTAACCTAAGTATAATTACTCACATTTTGAGACAAAAATTATTTAAAATTATTTATCAGAATGGCCGTTTTTAGGCTTTGTACACAAATACTATAATAACTGCCATTGTGATAAATATTTTTAATTATTTTTTATCTCAAAATGTGAGTAATTATTTAGATTAAAATTTGTATTGACCAAAAGTTTAAAATTATGCCTGTTACTCGCTACAGGTCGAAAAAAGCCATTTTATGGGTCAAAATGTTGAATCACCACGCACGTGCTGTACATTGAGTCTTAAGGATTCAGATTTTTGTTCTCAACCAATTCATCTAAAACAAAGGAAAAAATAATATCGGGATTTATGTATCTATCTAAAGCGAGACCTAAAGAGCAAAAAAAATCTGAAAAAGCTTAAAAAAACACAAAAAAATGCATAGGTATACCTACCTAGAGAACAAAAACCAAAACAGGAAGCAAGCAAATCCCCTAAGCTTAATTTTTTAAATTTCAGCAGAAAAAGTTCAACCTATACCATCAACTTTTCAATAATTCACACGCATTTTGACATTCAGAATCAATATCAGTGGTAGGTATTAGTATTAATGCCTTTTAAAAAAAACATTTATTTTTAGAACATTTCGCAAAACTTCGGCTTGCCTTGAAGCCTTTAATTTTGCAATTTTTCTTTTTTTTTGCTCCACTTGGAACCGAGCTCGTCTGAGGAACACCATACTCATCGTTTTATTATTTTTAATTGCTTTGTTGTTACTGATGTGAGTGGACTAAAAGAGTACCCAAGAGCCTAGATGAAAAAAATAAGGAGTGATGTTTTCTTTTTCTGAAATTTGCAATTGCAAAATGCAAAATGTAAAACCTTTTCCAATTCCGAATTCAACGGGCCCCCTAAAGCCTTGGGCCCCTAGGCTATAGCCTACTCTGCCTATAGGGTAATCCGCCACTGGGTGGGCCCCTAGCAGCTCTGGGCCCGTGTTCACCGCACACTCTGAACACCCTGTAGTTACGCCACTGACACGAGGTATTTATAAAACTTGGTTTTATTCAGACGACTCACAGTATGGTTTTCAGGACACGCATCCTGGCGACCAGGGCGGCGGCTCGGACGGGCGAGGGAGGCAGGCTTTTCGCGACCGTTCGGACCTACGGTGTGGTGCCCAGGCAAGCGTCCAAGCCAGAAGATTTAATTTCACGATATTCCTACAGTATCCCCGTGAGGCCCCGCATTCCAGAATCAAAGAATTAAAAACTTTCCACATTCACGGGAACGCGCATCAGAATCGCCGATATCCTACCAAGGTTAAACGCGGCGAAGCAGATATTCTGTGACGTAGCCCAACACTTTCCGCTGCTACGGACGCTTGGATGAGCCGAGCGCCGCTGAAAATAGCCTCGCCAACAGGTCCTGCAGGCAGGAATTCCAGGGGTTCAATTCAGAGAATTAGTCTCCAATTGTCTCCAAATTTAATATAAAAGAGCGTGAGACGAGGAGCTAGCAAGTAGTCAGCCGTCTACCAAGCAGTTGCTAGGGGAACCTCTGCCCTAGAGAAGAGGGCGGGCAGCCGACCCTGAGGCTAGCCAGCCACCCAGTTGCTCTGAGTGTCAAAACCAAGAAAGAAGTATTCTCCTAAGCACCTAAGTAAGTTTGGACTGGCCAAAAAGTAAGATATTTGTGTTTTGATTCCTTTGTGTCTGAATTGCCTTTTTATTTTGAATTTTGAAGTTATGTTGAAAACTTTTAGAGAAATTGAATTTATTGTGCATTTTAACTAATTAGAAATAATTTCATAACGTTTATAAACCATGAATGAATTTTGGGATTTTATTTTGAACCATTTTATTCTACTGTAGATGTCAGAGTTTTATTTTATCAAACTAAAATAATTTTGTAACTTTTATTGGGAATTTGAAAGGGTTTTGGGAAACTATTTAGAACCAAATTATTTTGCCGTGGAAATCAGATTTTTGTTTTTAATTGAACTATTTTATATCAATAATTTTGAGTAGTTTTGATCTTATACAAACTTGTACTGATTAATTAAGCAATGTTATACAGAGTCATCAATTAATTTTATTCTATTTGGGAATCTTTTGCAATTTTTGTACTTTTAATCTGAAGGTTTGTCATTTTATGCCATAGTTTATGTATTTGTGCCATTTCGACACATTGTCTTGTGTCCTATTTTAAATTCGATTGTTAAACAGTGTACCTATCGAAACGTTTGGATTCTGTTACTTAGAAAAGGGTCATATTTCGGATATCTTGAGTGTAGCGTTGTGCGAAATCATAGATTTTTAAATTTCTCATTAATAATTATTGCACAGGTTTTATGAACTTCCTTTTAAATTGTAGATTGTTAACTGAATGTACTGTATCGTATTTAATATTAATACACATATTAAACTATCCCTGTGTTTCCGTTATACACCCTTAAGCCCACACTAAAAGTAAGTAACTTGTGGCTCACCCCTTTCAATACCGCTCGCCAACTACCGCCATATAAGGGATAAGGGGTGAGGTACCACAACGGCAAGCGGGCCGTGGATCCGGGGTACCGGACTTCTCAGAACACCCTTCGACCCTCAACTACCCCAGCGCTCCAAGGGTGGCGAACACGCCGATGCCCTTGCAGCTAACTAGGGGGAAATCCACCCGTTTCGACCATGGTAACGTAAACGCCGGTGCCTTGGTTTCCACAGGGGAGCAGTTGAGGATCTAGTGGTGACTAAGAAGCCGATGCCACTGATGCCCAGCTCTTGTCTGGCGCCGAATTTATACCCGTCGTTTCTGCTGAATCGGCGGGTGAACTTTGAGTTGTTACTGTTATTAATTGTTCCTTATATTTACATTATCGACTATCGTTTTTATGTTTTGGTGAGGATGTTTTCTAAACATTTTAGTAATTAGGGTCACCCGCCTCCATGTGTGAAAATAATTAGTTTAACTATTAGAACATAGATGGTTCTCTGTGTCACTTTCGTGACAATATTATACCTTAGGCAAGGAAAGAGAGGGGAGGCCTAACAGCGCCCTCGGCCGTGTTCCGACTGGCACATTGCATGACAGGCCAGTGGCGTAGCATCAAACGCGTTCTTAGCCAATATCACAAAAATGTTAAAAATGAAAAGGTAGTTAATTTTGGCTTACATGTAATTTGAAATATTGGTATTTATTTGCAGACAATTTCCCAAATGTCAAGTGCTGAAATATATTTATTTGTGGCGATTTCCAATCAATCAAACTAAAATAAATAATGCACTCCCATGGAAACCAGCCCAAATTTTTATGTAAGTATCATAATCAATTAAAAAATTTTCAATAAAAACGATGTTAAAAAATAACTAGGTAGGTACCTATTGGTCCTCTTTACAAACAAAACAATGCACTTTATCATACTAAAAGGTAGAAGGAATTTGAAGAAGTTATATTGAGAAAAAATAAAGTTTTAGGGCATCTTTCAAAAGTAGCTTGTTAAATATTTACCTGTGAAACGAAATCCCGGGCTCTTGCTTTTTACTTCTGCTTTTGTAACCAAACGCTGAATAATTCACCATCGTAAGAGTATATCTTTCGTTTAATCACTGTTACTTTTAATTCACACATTCACGAAATCAACTCACAACTTACTCGCTTTGTTTGACTCATATAAAGTGGCCGCCGTTCAAGTGCGTCGCCAAGGGGGGGCATGGGGGGCAGCTGCCCCTAGAGACTGGATTTTTTACCAAATGCCAGCCAGGTTATTATTTAAATAGAAATCGAGAAATTCACAAGAAAATTAATATTTTATTACACACACACTACACGTTCTAAACACCTCCTAAGGGCTGTTAAGTTTAGACTGTGTAAATCGGAGAAAAATTCACTTCGGGTGAAATATTACAATGCTCTTCCTGTAAGGATAACTCATTTTGACTGCAACAAATTCAAGAAGGAAATAAAGCAGCATTTTTTAAAGTATTGTTTTTATTCAGACGAAGAATATTTCAGTATTCCTTTCTTATAATGAATGTATTACGGGTTCCGGGTCAAATGTGCTCACATTCCACCCATCACAGGGTGACTTTTGTTTGTGTTTCTTTGTCCAGTGTATTTTGTCCTGTATTTTAACCAAGGTTTTTTAATTATTGATGAGTCTTATCTACTTATCTTACCTACTTATTGGGGATTCAAGATAATCGATACGCCATTTAGTGTACAAAAGTCATCAATAAAAATTTTGCCGGGGTGTACCACTTTAAAGTGGGGTACATATCATCTTGCCCCCCTCTGACCCATTGGCTGGCGACGCCCTTGCCGCCGTTCAAAACGAGGTAACAAAATCTATACACGGCAGAGTAGGCCAGCGCGGTGTCCTCCCTCTTTCCTTGTCTAAGATATATACACTCACCGACAAAAATAGTGCTAGTAGTAATACAAAGAGAGTTCTAACCCACGACCTTGAAAAAAGCGTGCAAAGTGGCTACGTCATGCCCGAGGTCACGTGACGTCACCGGATGACCCCAGTTGACCCCTAGATCCTGATAGATTAACCTTTGACCTTTGGGCCACGTGTGACCCCCAGTTGACCCCCCCCCCCACTCCAACGGCGGGTGTCAGCCCCCACTCCAACGACGGGGCAACCCCCACTCCAACGGCTTGGTGGGGTGAGGTCTATATATTCGTGCGCAAGAGCAGTTTTCCCGTTATATACACTTACAATTTCCTACAGTCTGATTTGCCGAGTTCAAAATGCAGTCGTTCCTGAATCACCTGAACAAGAATTTGATCTTCAAGAAATTCGAAAGCGTTCAAAATATGGAGGTGGGTGAAAATTTTCAAATCACGAGCGTGGACAAAGTCAACACGCAATACGGAGAGAAGGTCTACGTCGAGTTCGAAGAATTTAAGACGGTGCTGCCGCAACGATACACGGCCGAGTTTACGCCCCAACGGATCGAAGAAATTAATAGGGATATCGGTAACGGAAGGAGGTATTACATGAAGAGTCTTGGACCCGTCGGCCGATCTACAAATATCGAATTTATTGTAGAACCATGACGAAGCTGGAGTACAGAAGAAAACTGCAACAATATTTGAAGAATTTAGAAGCATTGAAATATGAACTTATGTTATATGAAATTAAAATGAAGATAAAACATATTGACTTACACAATTAATTTTTAATAAACGTTTAAAAATCTTTTGTTGTGTTTTTTTATAAGAATCTTTGTGTTGAAGGGAAAACACCTGAAGCATCATATTATAATAAAACTCTCACTCTAAGCAATAATATCACTCTATTCCACTGTTATGTGTATACATGGTGATTCTTAACTTATACACATAAATTTGGAAAATTGTAGGTTATGTCAAGTAATGGCTAATAATGAAAAAAAAAGTCTAATAAAATTGTTATCGATAAGGTCTGCGTTTGTGATCTTATGAACCATAATTTTTAATTTATTTGTGCAAATAAACCCCGAATTGTTCAAGTACACAAAATTATAACTCAGCTGTTGCGTCGCATCGGGTTACTCGCTGCGAACGCGTGACCGCATAGTAAATATATAGTAAGAGAAAACACGTGGAATAGTTCACGACAGACGCCTGCTTTGTTTGGTCGAGCACTCAGCGATTTTGCTGAAACCGCATATAGAACAATAGGCTACAAATTTCACCCAATTATCTTCTAAATAAAAAAATCTGAAAAAATTGCAGATAGAATAATAAACGGAAAATTTGGGAAAATCAGCATGTAACGCAAACGATTTAGGCCGGAATCTTCAACTAGACACGTGGAAATCCGAGGTAGACTCCTTGGTATCAGGAAATGTGATACATTATGGTAAATAAGAAACCACGTGGAACCGTATATGATGCGATGTACAACGTAAACAATTAGTACGTCAGGGGCTCGGATTTTCTGCTGATGCAGGTATATCGTGATTTCCAAATATATCTTCTGATCGGCTGATCGGAAAAAATCCTCATATAGCGCAATCGATTTTGGGGCCACCCCTTGGGGGGGGGTGGACTTAGTCTACCCCGGGGTGGGTGGGGGGTGGCGGGTGGGCAACTACGTGCCAGGAGGAACGGAGGCCGAAGGCCTCCGTCCGACTGGCATGTAGTTGCCCGAACAAAATCCACCCTTCCCCCTTGCACGCGTTTCGCGCATGCGCAGTTCCGCACTTTTGATACCTATGAAAATTCGAAAAATTTTGAAAATTTTTTATTCAAAAAATGTAATTTTAAAAAGGTCCTGATCCTATAATCCCGATAACATTTTGGGAAATTTTCATTTTTTGACGGTGAAATGTACAAGACAAGACTCAGACGAATGTTTTATATACAAGTGCAGATAGAATTTTTTCGAGTGACTGATAAAAACAGTTATTATAATAGTTAATCGGAAGGCCCCAGATAACATAGGAAATTTTGTTTGAACAAAATCTGTAAAAAAATCCAAGACGTGAAAATGTAGGTAGAATTTTCGAATAAGTTTTGTATACCGGTAAAAATATATGTAAAGGTAAAAATAACGTCAGTTTCACTTGGAAAAAAATGATGAAAAAATTTCAGTAAAAAAAATACGATGTAGAGGTTGTACCAAAAAAAATTGGAAATAATTATTTATTCCAGTAAAATATACACAAGACCGAAAAAGGTAATTGCGCGGCTGTCCCATTTTATACACCCTAGCTGTTTCAGTTCATCTCGTTTGGAAAAATTTTAGGGGTTATTACTTTTTTAAATACCGGTTTCCTCAACCTTATTTGAAAGTAAATATTTTTTAGTTCCCCACAGAAGGAAATAATGACGATATTTTATACCGGTGGATTCAAAAAATATATAAGGTTAGGAAAAAACCTTGGTAGGCAAACGCGGCTCTGCTGACCAGACAAAAAAAAAAAACCTTAGTCGACAAATAATGGCCTATAAGAAGGGTGCGTGATTCCACGTATCAGTTCGAGTGCTCCAAGATGCAAGTAAGTATATACCAGCTGTCCCATTTTTAAACAGCTAGATATTTGAAAACCTTTCGTAAAAAAATTCCCAAGGATTACATGAGCAAAAGAAAGAAAAAAATGTAAATATACCAGCTGTCCCATTTATAAACCGCTTGATATCTTGGAAACGAAAACTTATATAAAGGAAGTAAAAGCTATATCTTAATAGGCGGAGGACCGACTGTCATTCAGACAGGTGAAAATTTTTTGTGATTTTTTGTAGAAGTTTTTTGCCAAAAATTTTTTTGTCAATTTTTTTTGCCAAAATTTTTTTTTGCCAAAATTTTTTTTGCCAAATTTTTTTTTTACCAAAATTTTTTTTTACCAAATTTTTTTTTTTGCAAAATTTTTTTTTGTCAAATTTTTTTTTGCAAAATTTTTTTTCCCAAATTTTTTTTTCGTCAAAATTTTTTTCCCCAAATTTTTTTTTCGTCAAAATTTTTTTCCCAAAATTTTTTTTTCGTCAAAATTTTTTTTTGTAAAATTTTTTTTTTTGACAATTTTTTTTGCCAAAATTTTTTTTTGCCAAATTTTTTTTTTGCCAAATTTTTTTTTGCCAAATTTTTTTTTGCCAAATTTTTTTTTGTCAAAATTTTTTTTGTCAAAATTTTTTGTCAAAATTTTTTTTTGCCAAATTTTTTTTTTGTCAAAATTTTTTTTGTCAAAATTTTTTTTTGTAAAATTTTTTTTGACATTTTTTTTGCCAAATTTTTTTTTGTCGAATTTTTTTTTGCCAATTTTTTTTTGCCAAATTCTTTTTCGACAAAATTTTTTTTGATACAAATATAATTGCTAACGTTTAATTTGTTTACCCCATTTACGAAAATGATAACAAAATTGGATCAGAAAAGATGTTTTTTCGAAGTATAGTTTTTAAACACAGGGTGCCACCACCGGTTTTACGATATAGGTTTCAAAATGCGACGCAAGTACATAAAAAAATACCCTAGAGATAAGAAAACAAAATACAACTCACCGAAAGATTCTTGATGATGTATAAAAAGAAATCAGGTTACATCTAATGCCCCAGACAGTAAAATAAACATCCCCGAGCTATCAGATATAACCAAACATCATTTTTCTAACGGCACAGTCATTTTCACGGGAAAAACAACCAGTAACCGTTCAAATTCCATAGATAGGTACTGCCGTAATCCAAAATTTCACTGAACTACGCGTATCTATTATACTGAAGTAGGTACTGATACACTTCCATCTTTCCAAAGAAAAACAAACACGAAACTCAGACTTTTCATATATTTATTACAACGCCTCGATAGAGTCTTTATCTGTGGCCACGACCGAGAATCTACTGAAGCAAGTGCGACGCATAGGACGTGAAAAGTGCCGAGTTGGTTTTATTAAACAATGAAACTTATACCTACGTATATATAAAATAAATGAGAAATATGCCAGAGATGTGAAACCTAATTGTGTTGCAAGTTTGAGGGTCCAAAAAAAATATTGGCTTTAATTTTTTAAGGTAAGAAACACATCTAACAGCCAGTTTGGAAATATACAAGGCAAAAAAAGTAGTGATGTGGCTGTCCCATTTTATGTTTTATACAGGTTGGGTTATTTTAGAATAGTTGTTCAATAGACCGAGACAACATCATAAACGCTTCCCGTTAGAACAGAATCTGATGAAAAGAAAAATTCCATCTGGGTCAAGCTACTACATAACCAAAATAAAAAATACTGAACGTTATAAAATTTAAAAAATCATATTTTCAACGGATTTTTATCCTCTGAAAATTGTTCTTGTGTAAAATTCAGTTTCACTGGGTCAAGCTAGGTGGTAACTCTATATAACCAAAATAAAAAATACTGAACGTTATAAAATTTAAAAAATCATATTTTCAAGGGATTTTTGTCCTCTGAAAATTGGTTTTGTGTAAATTGAGTTTCAATAAGTTACTAATTGAGATAATAGGAAAAAAATCTTAAGAATCTCTTATAGAATTCTGAGACAACGACCCTGAGAGTAAATATCATACAAAAATCTTTGTGCGTTGACTTTCAACTCAATTTAATAATTAGGTTTAATAATGAAAATTTTCTCGATTATCTAGAATCAAAAATATTGCGAGTGGCAATTCACAATTTTCTAGATATCATGTGAAGCCTTAATTTTGCGTCGTAAGTTAGAGGATCCAAAAATATTGGCTTAAATTGTTTAGTAAATGCGATTAAAATATGTTTAGTTTATCAACAGTTAATTGTAACAGCTTATAATCTTAGAAGCTAAACTCTTTAAAAAAATTTTTAGACAAAAAGTTGTAGTTTAATAATGGTCAGTTGGATTCCTTTTGAATCATGTTTGCATATTACCTACAAGGAGTTACAACCTCAAAACATAGAAATCGCTCATTTTAAACCGATTTAATAAAAATTTCACCAAAACAATACTTTCACTCATATGATACACTTCTGATTAATAAAAAAGGCACCATAGGTAGTAATAATAAGATATTCAACGGAATTTTTATCGACTGTTTGCCCATTTTGCTAGCTTTTGGGGGTATTCCTTGATATTTTGGACTGATAAAAATGAATAATAAAAATTTCACCAAAACAATACTTTCACTCATATAATACACTTCTGATTAATAAAAAAGGCACCATAGGTAGTAGTAATAAGATATTCAACGGAATTTTTATCGACTGTTTGCCCATTTTGCTAGCTTTTGGGGGTATTCCTTGATATTTTAGACGGATAAAAATGAATAACTAAAATACAAAACGCACTGTTGACTTTACTTACGTGAATAGTAAGGCTATAATACGTATCGAAAACAGAGAAATATTCAGGTCAAGAAAAAAATGGCCTAATTTACAAGTTTGTAAATCAAAAACTACCTTTTGGCTTTTCATTTTGATGAGAAAATACGTCTAATTAGTAAGTCAAATAAATGGGACATCATGAAAGATATACTAATAATTGAACAAATGCTATCTTAGTTCTATAGGCAGAAAGGTACTACGGGTAGTAATAGTTTTGGGATCAAAAGACGACCTGTTAGCTTTTAAATTTGTTAAGAAAATACGTCTAATGAAATCGAAAGTAGTGAACCGATTGCCATTGGATTTGGGAGAGGTGTATCAAAGGCGGATTAAGTCAGTTTTGACCAATGGTAATCGGTTCACCAGTCGATAACCTCTTGGTCACCGCGACAATAATGTTAGGTTAGGTTAACTACTTAAAAGAAATGTAAAGTAGCATCTCTGTGACGTCACAAGATTCCACAGTTGAGTTTGATCTGGTGTAAGTTGCGATTCTGGGAGTTGGAGGGTCCACGCACTTCCACACTCGTCAACGCCTCGTTAATGCGTCGTCAAAGATTCGTTAACGCGGTTTTAACGCGTCTTAACGCATTGACGCGATGTTAAAGCTTCGTTAACGCTTTGTTAAAACTTTGCTGACACGTCGATAACGTTTCGTTAACGCGTTGTTCGTTAATGCGTTGTTCGTTAACGCATTGTTAACAAATCGATAACTAGTAGTTAACGCATGGATAACGCGTTGTTAACGCGTTGATAACGCTTCGTTAACGCGTAACGCATGGATAACGCTTCTTTCACGCGTTTAACACGTTGATAACGCTTCTTTCACGCGTTTAACGCGTTGGTAACGCCTCGTTAACGCGCTGTCAATCCTCGTTAACGCATTGTAAACGCTTCGTTAAAGCGTTTTTTAATTTGCATTATATACGTATTTGACCAGTCATAATTAATTTAATAGTGAACGCGATTAGTCGACCACCACGCCAATAATGTTACGTAGATGGAAATAACTCTGGTGCAATGGTGTTATATTTTGCTAGACATCGGCCTCCCGAGCAACTTTTTCTAACAACTTTTAGGTCAGTCGAAGTTTTTTTTGGAAATGCTGTCTCTTTTTCATCTGCATCAAATGAATATTTTTCTAAGTCATGTCTTGGAATTTTTTTTTGTCGAATTCTGTTCGAACGAAAGGCATTTCCTAGGTTACCTCGACCTCCCGAGCCACTTCTTCTAATAACTATTTGGTCGGTTCTCGTTTTTTAATATTCTGTCTACTTTTAACTTGCGTCAAACACTCGTCCAACTACCATCCCGTCTTGGAATTTTTTGTCGGATTCTGTTCGAACGAAAGGCATTTTCTAGGTTACCTCGGGCTCCCGACCAAAATTTTCGAATATATATTTTTTTGATCAGTTGCCGTTTTTCTAAAATCCTGTCTACCTTTCAATTGCATCAAATATTCGTCTTGGATTTTTTGTTTGTCAGATTCTTTTCAAACTAAAGGCATTTCCTAGGTTACCTCGACCTCCTGAGCCACTTTTTCTAATAACTATTTGGTCGGTTCTCGTTTTTTAATATTCTGTCTACTTTTAACTTCCGTCAAACATTCGTCCCACTACCATCCCGCCTTGGAATTTTTTTTGTCGGATTCTGTTAGAACGAAAGGCGTTTTCTAGGTTACCTCGGGCTCCCGACCAAAATTTTCGAATATATATTTTTTGATCAGTTGCCGTTTTTCTAAAATTCTGTCTACCTTTCAATTGCATCAAACATTCGTCTTGGATTTTTTGTCAGATTCTGTTCGAATAAAAGGCGTTTTTCCTAGGTTACCTCGACCTCCCGCGTTTTTCGGCAATTCGGTCTACTTTCCACTTGCATCAAACATTCGTCTAAGTCCCATCTCGGAATTTATTTCAGATTATATTCGGATGAAAGGCGTTTTTTATGTTACCTCGATCTCCCGAGCAAAATTTTCTAATATCTATTTTTTTTGGTCAGTCTCAGTTTTTTCAAAAAAATTATGTATACTTTTCACTTGCAAACAGTCGTCTAAAATTTTCTTGGAATTTTTTGTCAGATTCTGTCGGAATGAAAGGTGTTTCATAGGTTATCTCAACCTCCCGATCAACTTAATATTTTTTGATCCGTCCCCGATTTTCGAAAATTCTGCCTACTTTTCACTTGCATCAAATATTCATCTAAGTCCCATTTTGCAACTTTTTTTTTTACTTTCTATTCGAAGGAAAGGCGTTTTCTAGGTTACATCGGTCTCCCGAGCCACTTTTTATAATAACTTGTTTGGTCACTCACCGTTTTTTGGGAAATTCGGTCTACTTTTCACTTGCATTCTTATTCATCAACGCGTTAACGAAATGTTAACCAAAACCTAGTTACTACTTTCGATTTCATTAGACGTATTTTCTTAACAAATTTAAAAGCTAACAGGTCGTCTTTTGATCCCAAAACTATTACTACCCATAGTACCTTTCTGCCTATAGAACTAAGATAGCATTTGTTCAATTATTAGTATATCTTTCATGATGTCCCATTTATTTGACTTACTAATTAGACGTATTTTCTCATCAAAATGAAAAGCCAAAAGGTAGTTTTTGATTTACAAACTTGTAAATTAGGCCATTTTTTTCTTGACCTGAATATTTCTCTGTTTTCGATACGTATTATAGCCTTACTATTCACGTAAGTAAAGTCAACAGTGCGTTTTGTATTTTAGTTATTCATTTTTATCCGTCTAAAATATCAAGGAATACCCCCAAAAGCTAGCAAAATGGGCAAACAGTCGATAAAAATTCCGTTGAATATCTTATTACTACTACCTATGGTGCCTTTTTTATTAATCAGAAGTGTATTATATGAGTGAAAGTATTGTTTTGGTGAAATTTTTATTATTCATTTTTATCAGTCCAAAATATCAAGGAATACCCCCAAAAGCTAGCAAAATGGGCAAACAGTCGATAAAAATTCCGTTGAATATCTTATTATTACTACCTATGGTGCCTTTTTTATTAATCAGAAGTGTATCATATGAGTGAAAGTATTGTTTTGGTGAAATTTTTATTAAATCGGTTTAAAATGAGCGATTTCTATGTTTTGAGGTTGTAACTCCTTGTAGGTAATATGCAAACATGATTCAAAAGGAATCCAACTGACCATTATTAAACTACAACTTTTTGTCTAAAAATTTTTTTAAAGAGTTTAGCTTCTAAGATTATAAGCTGTTACAATTAACTGTTGATAAACTAAACATATTTTAATCGCATTTACTAAACAATTTAAGCCAATATTTTTGGATCCTCTAACTTACGACGCAAAATTAAGGCTTCACATGATATCTAGAAAATTGTGAATTGCCACTTGCAATATTTTTGATTCTAGATAATCGAGAAAATTTTCATTATTAAACCTAATTATTAAATTGAGTTGAAAGTCAACGCACAAAGATTTTTGTATGATATTTACTCTCAGGGTCGTTGTCTCAGAATTCTATAAGAGATTCTTAAGATTTTTTTCCTATTATCTCAATTAGTAACTTATTGAAACTCAATTTACACAAAACCAATTTTCAGAGGACAAAAATCCCTTGAAAATATGATTTTTTAAATTTTATAACGTTCAGTATTTTTTATTTTGGTTATATAGAGTTACCACCTAGCTTGACCCAGTGAAACTGAATTTTACACAAGAACAATTTTCAGAGGATAAAAATCCGTTGAAAATATGATTTTTTAAATTTTATAACGTTCAGTATTTTTTATTTTGGTTATGTAGTAGCTTGACCCAGATGGAATTTTTCTTTTCATCAGATTCTGTTCTAACGGGAAGCGTTTATGATGTTGTCTCGGTCTATTGAACAACTATTCTAAAATAACCCAACCTGTATAAAACATAAAATGGGACAGCCACATCACTACTTTTTTTGCCTTGTATATTTCCAAACTGGCTGTTAGATGTGTTTCTCACCTTAAAAAATTAAAGCCAATATTTTTTTTGGACCCTCAAACTTGCAACACAATTAGGTTTCACATCTCTGGCATATTTCTCATTTATTTTATATATACGTAGGTATAAGTTTCATTGTTTAATAAAACCAACTCGGCACTTTTCACGTCCTATGCGTCGCACTTGCTTCAGTAGATTCTCGGTCGTGGCCACAGATAAAGACTCTATCGAGGCGTTGTAATAAATATATGAAAAGTCTGAGTTTCGTGTTTGTTTTTCTTTGGAAAGATGGAAGTGTATCAGTACCTACTTCAGTATAATAGATACGCGTAGTTCAGTGAAATTTTGGATTACGGCAGTACCTATCTATGGAATTTGAACGGTTACTGGTTGTTTTTCCCGTGAAAATGACTGTGCCGTTAGAAAAATGATGTTTGGTTATATCTGATAGCTCGGGGATGTTTATTTTACTGTCTGGGGCATTAGATGTAACCTGATTTCTTTTTATACATCATCAAGAATCTTTCGGTGAGTTGTATTTTGTTTTCTTATCTCTAGGGTATTTTTTTATGTACTTGCGTCGCATTTTGAAACCTATATCGTAAAACCGGTGGTGGCACCCTGTGTTTAAAAACTATACTTCGAAAAAACATCTTGTCTGATCCAATTTTGTTATCATTTTCGTAAATGGGGTAAACAAATTAAACGTTAGCAATTATATTTGTATCAAAAAAAATTTTGTCGAAAAAGAATTTGGCAAAAAAAAATTGGCAAAAAAAAATTCGACAAAAAAAAATTTGGCAAAAAAAATGTCAAAAAAAATTTTACAAAAAAAAATTTTGACAAAAAAAATTTTGACAAAAAAAAAATTTGGCAAAAAAAAATTTTGACAAAAAAAATTTTGACAAAAAAAATTTTGACAAAAAAAAAATTTGGCAAAAAAAAATTTGGCAAAAAAAAATTTGGCAAAAAAAAAAATTTGGCAAAAAAAAATTTTGGCAAAAAAAATTGTCAAAAAAAAAAATTTTACAAAAAAAAATTTTGACGAAAAAAAAATTTTGGGAAAAAAATTTTGACGAAAAAAAAATTTGGGGAAAAAAATTTTGACGAAAAAAAAATTTGGGAAAAAAAATTTTGCAAAAAAAAATTTGACAAAAAAAAATTTTGCAAAAAAAAAAATTTGGTAAAAAAAAATTTTGGTAAAAAAAAATTTGGCAAAAAAAATTTTGGCAAAAAAACATTTTGGCAAAAAAAAAAAATTTGGCAAAAAAAATTGACAAAAAAAATTTTGGCAAAAAACTTCTACAAAAAATCACAAAAAATTTTCACCTGTCTGAATGACAGTCGGTCCTCCGCCTATTAAGATATAGCTTTTACTTCCTTTATATAAGTTTTCGTTTCCAAGATATCAAGCGGTTTATAAATGGGACAGCTGGTATATTTACATTTTTTTCTTTCTTTTGCTCATGTAATCCTTGGGAATTTTTTTACGAAAGGTTTTCAAATATCTAGCTGTTTAAAAATGGGACAGCTGGTATATACTTACTTGCATCTTGGAGCACTCGAACTGATACGTGGAATCACGCACCCTTCTTATAGGCCATTATTTGTCGACTAAGGTTTTTTTTTTTGTCTGGTCAGCAGAGCCGCGTTTGCCTACCAAGGTTTTTTCCTAACCTTATATATTTTTTGAATCCACCGGTATAAAATATCGTCATTATTTCCTTCTGTGGGGAACTAAAAAATATTTACTTTCAAATAAGGTTGAGGAAACCGGTATTTAAAAAAGTAATAACCCCTAAAATTTTTCCAAACGAGATGAACTGAAACAGCTAGGGTGTATAAAATGGGACAGCCGCGCAATTACCTTTTTCGGTCTTGTGTATATTTTACTGGAATAAATAATTATTTCCAATTTTTTTTGGTACAACCTCTACATCGTATTTTTTTTACTGAAATTTTTTCATCATTTTTTTCCAAGTGAAACTGACGTTATTTTTACCTTTACATATATTTTTACCGGTATACAAAACTTATTCGAAAATTCTACCTACATTTTCACGTCTTGGATTTTTTTACAGATTTTGTTCAAACAAAATTTCCTATGTTATCTGGGGCCTTCCGATTAACTATTATAATAACTGTTTTTATCAGTCACTCGAAAAAATTCTATCTGCACTTGTATATAAAACATTCGTCTGAGTCTTGTCTTGTACATTTCACCGTCAAAAAATGAAAATTTCCCAAAATGTTATCGGGATTATAGGATCAGGACCTTTTTAAAACGACATTTTTTGAATAAAAAATTTTCAAAATTGTTCGAATTTTCATAGGTATCAAAAGTGCGGAACTGCGCATGCGCGAAACGCGTGCAAGGGGGAAGGGTGGATTTTGTTCGGGCAACTACATGCCAGTCGGACGGAGGCCTTCGGCCTCCTCGCAGCGAGTAACCCGATGCGACGCAACAGCTGAGTTATAATTTTGTGTACTTGAACAATTCGGGGTTTATTTGCACAAATAAATTAAAAATTATGGTTCATAAGATCACAAACGCAGACCTTATCGATAACAATTTTATTAGACTTTTTTTTTCATTATTAGCCATTACTTGACATAACCTACAATTTTCCAAATTTATGTGTATAAGTTAAGAATCACCATGTATACACATAACAGTGGAATAGAGTGATATTATTGCTTAGAGTGAGAGTTTTATTATAATATGATGCTTCAGGTGTTTTCCCTTCAACACAAAGATTCTTATAAAAAAACACAACAAAAGATTTTTAAACGTTTATTAAAAATTAATTGTGTAAGTCAATATGTTTTATCTTCATTTTAATTTCATATAACATAAGTTCATATTTCAATGCTTCTAAATTCTTCAAATATTGTTGCAGTTTTCTTCTGTACTCCAGCTTCGTCATGGTTCTACAATAAATTCGATATTTGTAGATCGGCCGACGGGTCCAAGACTCTTCATGTAATACCTCCTTCCGTTACCGATATCCCTATTAATTTCTTCGATCCGTTGGGGCGTAAACTCGGCCGTGTATCGTTGCGGCAGCACCGTCTTAAATTCTTCGAACTCGACGTAGACCTTCTCTCCGTATTGCGTGTTGACTTTGTCCACGCTCGTGATTTGAAAATTTTCACCCACCTCCATATTTTGAACGCTTTCGAATTTCTTGAAGATCAAATTCTTGTTCAGGTGATTCAGGAACGACTGCATTTTGAACTCGGCAAATCAGACTGTAGGAAATTGTAAGTGTATATAACGGGAAAACTGCTCTTGCGCACGAATATATAGACCTCACCCCACCAAGCCGTTGGAGTGGGGGTTGCCCCGTCGTTGGAGTGGGGGCTGACACCCGCCGTTGGAGTGGGGGGGGTCAACTGGGGGTCACACGTGGCCCAAAGGTCAAAGGTTAATCTATCAGGATCTAGGGGTCAACTGGGGTCATCCGGTGACGTCACGTGACCTCGGGCATGACGTAGCCACTTTGCACGCTTTTTTCAAGGTCGTGGGTTAGAACTCTCTTTGTATTACTACTAGTGCTTATTGTATTTTAAGCCATTATTTTTATTTTATTCTTTTCCTTTATCACTTTTTGAGTTTTTTATTGCTATATCCCTTGCACTGGAGGGAAACAGACTGATTTTGGTTATTAAAATTTAATTAGAAAGGACAAAAATAACGACTATAACAATATTTTAAGACAAGATAATCACAATTTACTACTTAATAATTTTCTCCTCTAGCTCGAGCAATAGACTGAATTCTACTGGGCATGCTCCGCAGAAGATCTCTGATGGTTTCTTGCGGAATTCAATTCCATTCTTCCTGTGCAGCAATTCTTAATTCTGCAATTGAGTTAGGAGCTGGATTTCGTGCTCGGATATGCCGCTTCAGGATGTCCCATAGGGTTGGCGGAAAAAAGATCGAAAATCAAAAGGTCAAATCACAATCGACCAAATCACAAAATGTCGAAAACAAAATATAGAAACTTCAAAAGGTCGAATCAAAAAAGATGGAAAGGCAAAAGGTCGAAACTACAAAAGGTCGAAACACAAAAGGTCGAATCACACAAGGTCGACAAAAGGTGGAATTCATAAAAACAATAATTATAATTTTTAGCGAGTAATTGAAAATTATGAGTCGCGGCAACACCAATATTGCGGATTGGCGGAAAAAAGGTCGAAACACAAGAGGTCGAATCCCAAAATATAAAAACTGCAAAAGACAGAATCACAAAAGGTGTCTAATCACAAACAGTCGAATTGACAAAAAATAATTCATTTTGTATCCAATAATTTGAAAATAATGATTGTCGGAAAAAAAGTCGAAAATCCAAAGGTCGAAAACAAAAGGTCGTAACACAAAAGCAGGAAAAGCTTATTTTGTATAAACGAAAATTATTGTCAGTAGGTACCCATTGCTGACTTCAGCTTAGGCCAGAAGTGAGCGTCAAAGTTTTTTGAGACACCATGTATATTTTGCGGCAAAATATACAGGGTGTCTGAAAAAACTATGACGCTCACTTTTTTTTGAGACACCCTGTATCTTTTAAGCAAAAGATACAGGGTGTCTCAAAAAAAATTATAGGCCAAAAGTGAGCGAAGCTATATAGGTCTGTGCTAATACACACTAACAGTGACTCACTAATAATGACTCACCCTGTATAATGAAGATCTAATAAACTATCTAGTCGGCCAGTGCAAAGGCAAACGTAATTTATTATGTTTTTAATTTTTTTAAATCGTTAACAACAGATGAAGATATATTTTTATGTTTAGGTACATTTGTTTTAATTGTTTTTAAGAATTGATTTTTTTATTTTTTATTTTCTTTATACTCTTTTGACATAAAAACCTTGACATAAACTGATTTTGACAATTTGATCCTCCCCAAAATCTAAAAATACACAAGAAAATAAAAAATCTTGAAACCAACTTTTCTGGCGTCTCTTGCACTTTGGCTACTAGGAACCCTACGGAATCCCCGCTTTCAGTTCCAGTCCATGGGCCGGTCTCATACAAAGCGCCCGGGCCGTTTTTAGGTGCCAGTCCGCCCCTGATCTGGATTCCATAATTGCATTCTTGTTTCATGTGTAAAAAGGATTTTTCTTCATATGATGCTCGTTCCAATAAGCAAAGGCTTTTGCAGGACGTTTCGGATTTAAACCGATCTCCTTTAATCTTATTAATACTGTTTTGACACGTTGATAAGTGGGTAATAATCTTTCAGATGCGGAATGGTAAGTGAGCGATTTAGCAAGAATTGCATTCTCAAATATCGGTCATCTCTTGGCGTTGTACATACCTTATAAAAATAATGACTTAAAATAAAATATGCAATATTTTTGTCTTGTATATATTATAATATATAATATGCTGAGACTATTGTGCCAAAAATATAACGTTGTTTTATTGCCAGATTGTTATGTTCAATTACAATAATTTCAATTACAATAATTTCATTTACTCTCGACCAAAATTTTAGTAGACAATATGTAAAGTGTATATATAAATCTTTAAAAAAAAAAACGTGGTTTCGTGGTTTCATCTCGCATACGAAAATACGCCGCGATTGTTCCGACCACGAGTTAATTTAGTTCCTCTCACGCTTCTAATTTAATTGTGCGTTTGGCATGAACAATAACTCACCTCGCAGGTCATGCCCGCCACGGCCTTTGCCTGTTTCACCTTCATCCTGGCCCCGGCGTGCGCGCACCCACTGATCAAGGATAAGAGACAGTCCGAAGGGTGGGTACCACCGGGCACTCGGTACCACCCATTTTAGGGCACCACCTCGTGTTCGCCGCGGACGCACTGGCGGCGGCGCGCGGCCCGCCTCAATGGAGTCTCACGGCCCCTCGTTGAGGCCTGGCTTGGCTTCCGATAAGATAGTCCAGGACGAGCAGATTGAGCCGCAGGGGCCGTTCAACCGGGCCCGGGTTACGTGCCGTAGCGGTACCGGCGAGATGAAGACACGCAGGTCGGACGCAAATGGTGTTGCTGGTAATGGATGTAATTTTGAATCTTCGTTTTCGCGGATATACGGGGCGACCGGCGCGGATAAACTCTTTAGTACGTTGCAGGCGACCTACAGGGAAGCCCAGGAGAACATTTAGAAAAATCCATCTCGACCATTTTTAAAGATATTCGCACCATTATACAACATAACCAGTAAGTGTCTTAAATACTGTCAGACTCTCAGAGTTCTCTTCAATCGATTGTTTTGCTAGGTCAGATCGTCTCGGAAAAAACTTAAAAACTGAAACGCAAAATTGGCAGCATTATATAATCGATTTTTGTTGATATTCCATGATCGTTTTCTTGAAAATAAGTTTTGCATTTTGTGACACCGACACCAGAATAGATGGATAACAATAATATAATTTGCCAGACCATTATCACTTTTTCTTGTAGACGTTATACAGACCGTATATGTAAAACAGGCCGTATACAAAATGACTAGTCCATATGTAAACGGACTGAAGATATTAGTACATATGTATAAGAAGCTTGTCCGTCAACAAACGGTCTAGTCGGTTTGCAAAAGGACTAGTCCTATTATATACGTTCTATCTGCAACTAGACCGTATATCACAGAGAGATTTAAACAAAGACAGAATGTATGTGCAATGTTTTCCGGGCGGTTTCGACGTCCGCCATTTCTGAATTACCCCTTCTTTCTTATATAGGCCCATCAAAGAAGGATATTATGTACTTCTTGCTGGTACGTAGTATTTTGAAGGAAAAAAGTAATTATTTAGTATAATGTATATAGGTACCCTAGATTTTTTTCTGCAAAATACATAGGTACTAAAAAGAAGGCATATTCTTCTTTAATGTGCCTATATAAAAAAAGAAGGGTAATTCACTACGATTGCACATACAGCCTAAATGTCAATAGTCCGTATACGGTCTGCGCCATTTAGGCCGTATAGATACAGCCTAGACCGTATACATACGGTCTGTTTTCATATACGGGCCGTAACATATATATATATATATATATATATATATATATATAAGGATGTAAGATTAGCGAGTGTAAATGTAACAATTACAAGAAAAGGTGATAATGGGCAAACACTCAAAGTTAACAAAAAGAAAAAACTAGTAACCGCATACACGTGTTTCATGCCTATCTTTTGATTTGGTTAATGTTACACCGTACTGATGATTGCCGAATAGCATGAAACACGTGTATGCGGTTACTAGTTTTTTCTTTTTGTTAACTTTGAGTGTTTGCCCATTATCACCTTTTTTTATATATATATATATATAAGGATGTAAGATTAGCGAGTGTAAATGTAACAATTACAAGAAAAGGTGATAATGGGCAAACACTCAAAGTTAACAAAAAGAAAAAACTAGTAACCGCATACACGTGTTTCATGCTATTTGGCAATCATCAGTACGGTGTAACATTAACCAAATCAAAAGATAGGCATGATTTGGGAAGCAACAAATGAAGTCCAGGCAGGAGCCAACAGCACATTTGCAGCTTCAGTCAGCACATCCCCTATTTTGGGGCTTGTACTAACATCGCCACGGAGGCTGCTAAAGCGACCTGCGTGGAAATCTTCATAACCCAAGATACAATGACAATAAGGATGTAAGATTAGCGAGTGTAAATGTAACAATTACAAGAAAAGGTGATAATGGGCAAACACTCAAAGTTAACAAAAAGAAAAAACTAGTAACCGCATACACGTGTTTCATGCTATTTGGCAATCATCAGTACGGTGTAACATTAACCAAATCAAAAGATAGGCATGATTTGGGAAGCAAGCAATGAAACACGTGTATGCGGTTACTAGTTTTTTCTTTTTGTTAACTTTGAGTGTTTGCCCATTATCACCTTTTCTTGTAATTGTTACATTTACACTCGCTAATCTTACATCCTTATTGTCATTGTATCTTGGGTTATGAAGATTTCCACGCAGGTCGCTTTAGCAGCCTCCGTGGCGATGTTAGTACAAGCCCCAAAATAGGGGATGTGCTGACTGAAGCTGCAAATGTGCTGTTGGCTCCTGCCTGGACTTCATTTGTTGCTTCCCAAATCATGCCTATCTTTTGATTTGGTTAATGTTACACCGTACTGATGATTGCCAAATAGCATGAAACACGTGTATGCGGTTACTAGTTTTTTCTTTTTGTTAACTTTGAGTGTTTGCCCATTATCACCTTTTCTTGTAATTGTTACATTTACACTCGCTAATCTTACATCCTTATTGTCATTGTATCTTGGGTTATGAAGATTTCCACGCAGGTCGCTTTAGCAGCCTCCGTGGCGATGTTAGTACAAGCCCCAAAATAGGGGATGTGCTGACTGAAGCTGCAAATGTGCTGTTGGCTCCTGCCTGGACTTCATTTGTTGCTTCCCAAATCATGCCTATCTTTTGATTTGGTTAATGTTACACCGTACTGATGATTGCCAAATACCATGAAACACGTGTATGCGGTTACTAGTTTTTTCTTTTTGTTAACTTTGAGTGTTTGCCCATTATCACCTTTTCTTGTAATTGTTACATTTACACTCGCTAATCTTACATCCTTATTGTCATTGTATCTTGGGTTATGAAGATTTCCACGCAGGTCGCTTTAGCAGCCTCCGTGGCGATGTTAGTACAAGCCCCAAAATAGGGGATGTGCTGACTGAAGCTGCAAATGTGCTGTTGGCTCCTGCCTGGACTTCATTTGTTGCTTCCCAAATCATGCCTATCTTTTGATTTGGTTAATGTTACACCGTACTGATGATTGCCAAATACCATGAAACACGTGTATGCGGTTACTAGTTTTTTCTTTTTGTTAACTTTGAGTGTTTGCCCATTATCACCTTTTCTTATATATATATATATATATATATATATATATATATATATATATATATATATATATATATATAATAAGGATGTAAGATTAGCGAGTGTAAATGTAATAATTACAAGAAAAGGTGATAATGGGCAAACACTCAAAGTTAACAAAAAGAAAAAAAAAAGAAAAAATAAATAAAAAACTAATAACCGCATACACGTGTTTCATGCTATTTGGCAATCATCAAGCCCCAAAATAGGGGATGTGCTAACTGAAGCTGCAAATGTGCTGTTGGCTCCTGCCTGGACTTCATTTGTTGCTTCCCAAATCATGCCTATCTTTTGATTTGGTTAATGTTACACCGTACTGATGATTGCATTACATTTACACTCGCTAATCTTACATCCTTATTGTCATTGTATCTTGGGTTATGAAGATTTCCACGTAGGTCGCTTTAGCAGCCTCCGTGGCGATGTTAGTACAAGCTCATTTGTTGCTTCCCAAATCATGCCTATCTTTTGATTTGGTTAATGTTACACCGTACTGATGATTGCCAAATAGCATGAAACACGTGTATGCGGTTACTAGTTTTTTCTTTTTGTTAACTTTGAGTGTTTGCCCATTATCACCTTTTCTTATATATATATATATATATATATATATATATATATATATATATATATATATATATATATATATATATATATATATATAGATGTACTGGGATCGTACATTTCTGACTGATCAACGAGTTGCCCATAACAGACCGGACCTTATAATAGTTGATAAAATTTCTAGGAAGACAACTCTGATTGATGTGGCCATCCCGAACAACAACAACCTGCGTGTGAAGCAAGTCGAGAAGATCGCGAAGTACAGAGACTTAGAAGAACGAATTAGAAGGCAATGGGAAATGGAGAACGTCCAGACGATTCCAATCATCATGTCAACATCTGGTGTTATACCAAAAAGTTTGCTGAGAAACATCAAGGAGCTGAATCTAACTGATAGTCTTTACAGGTCCATGCAGAAAGCGGTACTACTTGCGACAGCCCGAACCGTCAGGAAATTCATGGGGAATGCAGGATCGTCCAACAACATCAATGTCACCTAAGGCCCGATTACATGGCAAGGGTCTCGTCCGAGCCAGATCCTTTTGGTATCCGGGATGCCCGGGATCTGAGTGAATGTTCCCCGTAGAGGGAGTGCGAATGCCTTTTGGCTAGGTCGAGATAATAATAATAATTATAATAATAATAATAATAATTTATTTTAGGACAAGAGATTATCGGCTACCGACAACAACTGCATGCCGAGTTCTGCAGGGAGTTTCCACACATGCAAGTGTCTGAACAAAGAGTGTCAGATCAGTATCGAACTATTCTAAGAAATAACCGAATTCCAGAAACGCGACTTAACGCTATCAAACGGGAAGTTGAGCTAGAGATCCACGGCGAACACATAGACATAGATGACAACAACAATGGGGAACTTCAAGAGCCTGGACAACAACTAGAAGCCGAAACGGTAGAACTAACAACCGAGAGTCTGGAATCGGTTAACGAAGAACATTTTGAAGGCTTGGACACACATATGAGACAGGCAGTATTGCGATACGAAGGCACAGACCCACTTAGCAGGCCACCGCTACCAAGATTAAATTCTTCCAGGAAACTTGCGATCGTGCTCGATCTTATGAACACAAGAATTTTACCAAGCTATGTTTCAGTGACACCAACATTAGAACGTATGCACATGTTAATCTACTGTGCCGCAACGGCAGTCATCACTGTAATGGGTGCCAAGATCCGAACGGCCCAAGAGTTGAATCGTGCAAGACCAGAACCACGAATGGCTCAATGGGAAATGCGACTAAGTCGGAAGATCGAGAGTCTCCGTAAAGACATAGGACAAGTGACGGAATATATCAGAGGAGTTAGAACTAGAAGGATCCAGAGGGCGGTGCAGGCAATAATGAGCCGCACCCAAATGCATTCTCGGCATGACCCCGCGAACATCACTGCTCAACAATGTCTTGACACATTAAAACAAAAACTCTCTGTTTTCGCAGGGCGTCTGAGGAGATACAAGGCTAGTAACAACAGGAAACGAGACAACAAACTCTTTGAACGATCAGAAAAGGGTTTCTACCGTGCTTTTAATTCTAGCGCCGATGCCACAAATGCGAGTTACCCTAGCAGAGAACAGGTCGACGGTTTCTGGAGAAATCAACTTGCCACACCAGGTCCATACAATGTCAGTGCAAGCTGGATCAGCGAAGAACGCGAGATGGGCCGGAACTATAGCCAGATGCAACACGAGCAATTCACAACCGCTGAGATCTCCGATGTCATCAAGAATTCCCACAACTGGAAGGCACCAGGTCCAGATCATCTCCAAAATTATTGGATTAAGAAGTTGTGGTGCACGCATGAACAAATAACTACCTTAATTAATGAAGTCTTGCTCGATCCTCTGAAAATGCCATTGTTTCTTACACAGGGTGCAACCTACCTGTTACCAAAAGACCAGCGGAATACGGATAACCCTGCCAAGTACCGCCCAATAACCTGCTTGCCTACGCTGTACAAGATAATCACATCTTGCCTTACGCAGCGAATATATGCTCACTGCGAGCGGAACAACATCATTGCAATGCAGCAGAAGGGCTGCTCGAAGGGCGCAATGGGATGCAAAGAGCAACTCATCATAGACTCTGTCATCTGCAACCAGGCTCATTCCAAGCAACGAAACCTCCACATGGCTTATGTGGACTACAAAAAAGCATTTGATTCCGTACCTCACGACTGGCTCACAGGTATCTTAAAGCTGTATAAAATAGATCATCATACAGTTTCCTTTTTAGAACACGTTATGACAACCTGGCGCACTAAGATACAACTCAGAACCGCAAACAGTAACATCGAGACCGACACAATCAACATCCGAAGAGGGATTTTCCAAGGAGATTCACTCAGTCCACTGTGGTTCTGCATGGCGATGAACCCTCTATCACATCGGTTGAACTCTACAAAATATGGCTTCGCTATCAAAAGCAACAACGCAGAAGCGATCAAGTTGAATCACCTATTATATATGGATGATTTAAAACTGATCGCCGCAACCAAAAACCAACTAACGCAAATGCTTAAAATTGTAGAGGAGTTCTCCAGGGACATCGGAATGCTGTTTGGACTGGACAAGTGCCGCACCCTTAATATCATCCGGGGAAAGCTCGAACAAAGCGCACACGAGATGCAGGACGGCCAGGAAATCGAAGCAATGAGCATGGGAGATACATACAAGTATCTCGGGATGAAACAAGCTCAAAGGATAGACCATCGAACAATGAAGACTGATTTAACGAATGAATTCATCAAGAGAGTAAGACAAGTAGTGCGAACTGATCTTAACAGCAGGAATTTGTTTAAGGCCCTGAACACGTATGCGTGCTCTGTACTCAGCTATTCGTTCGGAATAGTGAATTGGACCAACACGGACATCAACAACCTGCAACGAAAAGTTAGGACACTATTGACAAAAGCTCATAAACATCATCCCCGTAGCGCCGTAGAAAGAACAACTCTGCCACGTCAACTAGGAGGAAGAGGATTGGCAGATCTCAGCAAGCAATTGGACCAACAAATATTAAATCTGCGTAATTATTTCTACAGGCAGGCCAACAGCTCCACACTACATAGGGCTATATGCGGAGCAGACGTCTCAACACCGCTACGTCTGACGGAACACGAGCGTCAAAATCACCACCGAACCGACAACGATAAACTACAGAGGTGGTTGGGGAAGCCGCTGCACGGGAGGCATCCTAATGAGGTTAACCAGGAACATGTCGACAAGTTAGCGTCGAACTATTGGCTGACCTCGGGACGAATGTTCCCCGAGACGGAAGGCTTCCTACTGGCCATACAAGATCAGGTTATACCAACTCGCAACTACCTAAAATTCATTGTAGGAGATGCATCGGTAATGGATGACAGATGCAGATACGGGTGCCCAACTTCAGAAACAATCCAGCACATAACAGGAGGATGTTCGCATCAATGGAATATAAGGAACGACACGATTCGGTTGCCAAGATCTTGCACCGGGAACTGGCGGAAAAGCTGCTGCTTGTGCAGACAGAGAGGGTCCCATATTACAACTACACACCGGAGCCTGTTCTTGAGAACAGCAACTACAAGATGTACTGGGATCGTACAGTTCTGACTGATCAACGAGTTGCCCATAACAGACCGGACCTTATAATAGTTGATAAAATTTCTAGGAAGACAACTCTGATTGATGTGGCCATCCCGAACAACAACAACCTGCGTGTGAAGCAAGTCGAGAAGATCGCGAAGTACAGAGACTTAGAAGAACGAATTAGAAGGCAATGGGAAATGGAGAGCGTCCAGACAATTCCAATCATCATGTCAACAACTGGTGTTATACCAAAAAGTTTGCTGAGAAACATCAAGAAGCTGAATCTAACTGAGAGTCTTTACAGGTCCATGCAGAAAGCGGTACTACTTGCGACAGCCCGAACCGTCAGGAAATTCATGGGGAATGCAGGATCGTCCAACAACATCAATGTCACCTAAGGCTGTCACCTAAGGCCCGATAACATGGCAAGGGTCTCGTCCGAGCCAGATCCTTTTGGTATCCGGGATACCCGGGATCTGAGTGAATGTTCCCCGTAGAGGGAGTGCGAATGCCTTTTGGCTAAGTCGATATAATAATAATAATTTATTTCCAAATATATACACGTACAGAAAACAACAAACGGTATATTATAAAAAATAACAAACGGTATATAAGAAAAAACTTAGTTTTCAGAGGAAATAAGAAAAAAAAAACCTCTGAAACCATTGAAGGTTTGTGCGCAGGCTAGTATTCTCCCTAATATACTCTTTCGCATGACTTATGCCATAATTTTGTCTTACCATAAAAGCCCAATACATTTTTTTAAATAAAAAAGTGAACAAAAAATATAAAAAACGCAAAAAAGGAACTAGAAAAAAAAACTAAAAAGTATCTATCCAACCACAATGGAAAAATTGAAAAAAATTCATCAAAAACCCATATCTTATAATCTAATAAAATATCTCAACTAATAATGCCGCAGTGGTTATGTTCAGAGACTGAGGTAAATAGACTTATATCTTAAGTGAAGAATAATTGTAGTCAGTACTTGCGTACCTATCGATTTATCATTGTATAGAAATATGCACGCTGAGCAGATAAAATCCAATTAGTTAAGGCTTTTTTGTAACTTTTCATTTGTAATAATGCTCTTATTTCTTCAGGTATTTGACAATACATATAAGGACCAAGGTATGAGAAGGATTTTTGGCTTTTTGTTTTATTCATTTTAAGAGTTTTAGTTTTAGATTTTATTTTATATCGAGTGTTATGAATATGACTTATAGTATTTAGAGAATTTCTTTTCTTGTGTTGTACAGTGAGAATTCTTAGACAGTAAATTTGATATATATCTAGGAGGCCACTCTCTTTATAGAGTTTATCAGAAGGGTAAGTATTTGTTTTTTGCAACAAAATTTTCAAAAACCTTTTCTGGATAATTTCTAATTGATTAATATTTGTTTTATATGCAGAACCCCATACGGAAATGCCATATTGTAATAGGGAATAAGCCAATGCAAAATACATTGTCCTCATCTGCGACAAGTCCAAAATCTTTTTTATTTCTCGAAATCTATACAAAACTGTTCTTAATTTATTAATAAGACCATCTATATGGATGTCCCACTTTAGAAACTGATCTATCTCTATACCAAGATATTTGATATGAGTCACTTGTTCTATATTTATTGGCGGATTAGAGTCTTGTTTAATTTTGAGATTTCCAAAATGGGGCATTCTTCTTTTATCGCAGCTGAAAGCAATACACTTTGTTTTATCAAAGTTTATGGTTAATGACATTTCGTCAAACCATTTTTTTATCGTATCTAGTGCATATTGCGCTTTTTCCTTTGTTTCTCTCCAAGTTTGCCCTTAACTTAACTACCGTGTCATCTGCAAACGAGGAAATGTCACAGTCTAAATCCTCCCTATCGAGAAGGCCGTTTATATAAATAGAAAATAAAATCGGGGCAAGTACAGTTCCTTGAGGGACACCAAATTTCACAACACCGACACTACTCATGACATTTTCAATCTCTACAAATTGCATTCTTTCACCCAAATATGTTCGCATAAGATCAAGAGCTATTCCTCTGAAGCCAAGGCCCTCGAGGGAGTCAATTAATATTTCATGATCCACGGTATCAAAGGCCTTTGCCAGATCTAAGAAAACACAGATTACAGGTGTATTACTATCTAGACTAGTATAAATATTATTAACCAGGTATAATAAAGCGTCTTCGGTTGACTGCCCTTCACGAAATCCAAACTGATTTTTCGAAAGTAAATTAAATCTCGTAAGATACCCTGTGATGCGCTTTTTTATTGCTTTCTCTATAATTTTGGCTATATTAGATGTCAACGAAATGGGTCTGTAATTTTCAATAATCGACTTTTTTCCCTTTTTGTACAGGGGTTTAATTACACCGACCTTTAGAAGTGTGGGAAAGTGTCCCGAGGAAAAAACACTATTTATTAGTTGTGTCAACGGCTTCTTTATATATTCTGATGACCATTTTAATATATTTGAAGTAATTTTATCCTTTCCCGGAGCTTTATTCAATTTTAAATCTGCTATTAGGCCTTCTACTTCTTTCTCATCGACTGGTGTAAAAAATATACTTTGTTGGCATTTTTTGGTTTTTCTGACAGACTGTATCGGTTTTTTTAATTTGCTTGCAAGAGTCCCGCCTAAACTGGTGTAAAATTGGTTAAATGCATCCGCTATCTCTTTTTTATCGTTTAATGTTTTTCCTTCTGACTCTATGTTTTTTATTTCTACCAGTTCTTTTTCCTTTCCCATATATCTATTAACAACATTCCAAACATGCTTGCTATCTTTTTTATTACCTTCCAATTCGTATTTAAAATAGTTTATTTTTGCTCTATATATTAATTTTTCTAAATAATTTTTATATGTTTTGTAGTTTACTTCATATTCAACATTTCCTGGATGTAGTATGCAAAGTTTATACATAGACTGTTTTATTGCTATTGATTTTATAAGTCCTCTAGTGATCCACTGATGGCGCTTTTTAGAGGTATTTTTTATAATTATTTCTGTAGAGGCTTTATCTGTGATATTTTTTATAGTATCTGTAAAAATTTGTGTTTTTGTGTCTATATTATTCTCTGTGTAAAATTGTAACCATTTTTCCGATTTTAAAAGTGTTTGCAACTTATTTTTATCAATCTTTTTTACTTTTGTGGTTTTTGGTAGTTCGTTGTAAGCAGGTATACGAATTTTTGAAGCAGATATGATTGGGAAGTGATCAGTCGTAGAATTATTTAAAACAAAAGAACTGTGACTTATGTTATGCGGACCTTTAACAAATATATGGTCAATGCAAGTCTGCGATCCCCTATGTAGTCGTGTATAGGAGTTTACTAGAGGTTGGTATCCCTCCTCGCCAAGTATATTTAAGTAGTCAATGGCATAGTCTTTATTAGATGATATATTTATATTTACGTCTCCCACAAAAAAGTATAGATTTTTTTGCAGTTTCTGTGTTTTTTTAACAAAGCTTCTTAAATCGTCATTAAAAGTATATGGACAAGTAGCAGGCCCGCGATATAAAGAATCTATCATTATTTTTTTGTCACCGATATTCAATTCCAAGGATAGTACCTCAATTTGCCCAATTGTCTTAATTTGGACAGTTTGAAGATCTTTATATCTTTCTTTGTAATAAACAATTACACCATCATTTTGGTTTATTTCACCGTGGTTGTATACTAAGTCATAACCTTCAATTCTATATAGGTTTAGGTCTTGTACCTTCCATGTCTCACTGAGAACAATCACATCAAAGCAAAATTTAAATGTTTTTAAAGTTAATAGCAATTCGTCAAAATTCCTGTTTATACTTCTTATATTACAGTGGAAAATTAAGAAGCAATTACTTAACTCCTCAATCTCTTGAAAAAAACCAGCAGCACCATTAATATTTAATGAATTGCATTTATCTATTTTAAATTTCCTAACATATTCACCCATCTCAATACATATAACTACTGTTATCCCAAATAATTTAATAACAAAAATTTCTAAATTCTTATTAACTTAGTACCTTATACTTTCTATTCCTAAATATAGTCTACTTATCGATATGTTATGTTATAAATATTAACAATTTGCAAGAATTCAAATATCAGTACCAGTACTTTTCTTTTGGCTTCGAGTTTGTATATTTGCACCAATGGTTCCTTTCCTCGGGGTATTGTGTCTTTTTCTTTTCTTCAGATGCTTATTATGTCCTTCCCTTTTGTCTAGGTTCTGTACACTATCTATGTCTTGGCTTTCACCTTCAATTTCTTCGCACTCTTCGTCTGAATATTCGTCGTTTTCTATTTGTTTCAATTGCTCCACTGTGTATGTTTTTTGCCCAACTATTAGTTTACCGGACTTAATTTTTGAGACAAACCCTTGCTCTTTGGATTTATTCAAGTGATAACGTAAGATTTTTTGCTGCCTTCTGTCTTCAAAACAAAGGTCATTAGCTATCGAAATCTTCCAACCTTTCAGTTTTACAGCTTGCGATATAACTAGTGATTTTTTAAGGAAGGATATAAATTCTATTACGAGGTGTGGTGTATCCGTGTTGTTTAGTAAATATGCGTTGTTGAGGTCTTGTTCTGATATCTGAATTTGCAACAGAGCATTAAGCTTTGCAACACAATATTGAGGCAGATTTTTCTTATCCACGTCTTCTAATCCAAACACAATGATGTTGTTTTTTCTGATTTTTTGTTCCAGCCTTATGTTTTTTGTTTTTAGTTGGGTTAACTCTTCCTCCACAAATTCAATTTTCTGATAAACCTCCTTTAGACTTTTTATTTCTTCCTTAATATATTTGATTTCTTCTTTAATCACTTCTGTTTGTTGTTCGGATACCTGACATAATTTGTTGGTTTGATCTTCGCTTGATTTTTTTAATAGTGTGTATAATTCATCTAAGTTAGTTATCGATTGTGTCATCCTGTACGAGACCGTTGGCGTTCGAGCCCACTATCCATGCATTAAAAAAACTTAGTTTTTTTGTGTCAAGACGCGTAGTATATATATATATATTTCTTTACGGCATCACCGAGCGTCCGCAATGAAAAATCTTAGGTTCACTCGGCGTCCGACGTGACCAACACCTGAAAATCTACTAATCTACTTCTCTTCAAGGTTTTATATCGTTTGCACATAAATTTGGGAGGACGCTGATTGACGCCAAAATTGAAAAAATGTATAAACCACAGTTCAGGACTTGACCGCTATGCGGCGCTTTAAAATTCTCCTATATACACGGTAAATATAAAAATCACGGCTTAGGTCCTCCTGGCGCTGTATAAAATAATCGTAGTAGCGGCCTAACGAGCGTATTATATTACGTAGAATAACAGCAGGTGTTCATTCGGCACCGTATTTTTTATTTCACATTCCATTTCTCAATTTCCAATGTGACTGCGATGTGGCCACGTGATTTGTAGTTTGATACCAAATTCATGCAACTTCGGACAATTGTGTTGCTGAATGTTGAGTGGAATTCGGTAAAATATAATTGCCACTTATTCAAAGAGAAGTTAGTATAGATAGTAAGATAGAACACAGGGTACAATATCAGACAGGTGGGAAGGCTGTTGTTTCTGTTGTCATGACATTTTAACCCGAAATTTATTAATCTGTCATTTCACTTTGACCTAACATGATCTTTGAGAAAGGGGGAAGATTTATTCTCCGAAACCTCAGAAAACAAATTTGTTGAAGTTATTTTTTGAGTTACATGTTCAAAGTTTCTTTCAGTTACTGTTAAAAATTTATTAATTTTCCAGGCAACTTGAAAAAGTTGTCTTTTAACCAGTTTGGTGGCAAAAAACAAATTAAAAAATTCAATGGATGTTTCATTTGTGTTACATAGTGTAATGTTTTCAAGCAATAATGGAATATATTTTTTTTATTAATTTTTCCGTATTTTTTTAGATATAATTAACCAACCAACATTATTGGCGATATTATAAAAACATTCATTTCTAAGTATATTTCATCCACACTGTTAAATTGTCAAAATTTGTTTGTAATATTGCTGGTTGGTGTTCTTGCCTGGAATGGAAGCATTTCTTGAGATATACCTCACCCTGCTCGATCTGGACGACTTCCTCTCCTGTACAACAGTACTGTTGCAGCATGGCGCGTTATGATGACCACAAATAGTCTTACAACGTACTTTCTTTGTTTTTAAATTGGAATGATGAAACAGCGTTTATCAAAAATAAATACGAATACGTTTTCTTCTTCCAATCGTGGAAACCAGGCTAGTGTCATTATTTTCAGAATTTTAGAAAACTTATGATAGGCCAGGGTAGATAATTTTTGAGAACAAAAAATCTAGAAGAGAATGACACCCATTGGAAAAGAAAGAAAATATAGGAAAAATAACAGAAAAAAAATTAAGGGCGATTTGAGGTGCGGGGGTTGTAGGTTTATCACGTTTTCCGGCAAAACTGCAACTCTTATCGAAAAAAGTTAAATGGCAAAGTTGTAGGCAATAAAAAGATCTACAACTTTTGTAGTTACACTTTTTTCACGTAACCTCAAAATATCCGCGAAAAATTGTAATAACCAATTTTTTGGTTTTTAATTTTTATCTCCCACAAAAAAAAATCCAAAAAATTTAGTGGAAACTTACCTTCTTATGTCCCGAATACGCTGTAATTTTTTCTAATCAAAATATTTATTTTTACCCTTTTTTTATTTTAAACCGAAAAAGTAACCTCATTTTCAATCGAAAATGCCCACGTAAAAAACCTGCTTTTTAAAAAAAGTCGGTACGCTTTTTGTTCGCTGAAACCTCTACTTTCTGATGGTGTAGAAAAATATACATCACTATGGAACATTTTCTCAGAAAATGCAAAAAACGAAAAAAATCGATTTCGAAAAAATTTTTTTAATCATTGTTTAAAATTTTGCGCCATTTATTGAAATTTACACTTTAATTAGGTACTTGAAAAATTTAAGATTCCATGTTTTATTTATAAACCAAGAAATTGCAAATCGATATACAATGTGTCCCGGATAAGAATGGGGATCTTGCAAACGGAGAGATAGAACAACGGTTAAATGGGGAAAAAGTTGCGCAATTTTGAGGTCAATAAAATGAAAAAACAGATTTCTAATATCTCTTTTCGTTTTTGAGTTATTTTGAAAAAAGTGAAATTTTGCATTTTCCATTTTATTTTTTTCTGAAGTTAGGATAGGAAAAAGGAAAAACACTTTATTATGTCACTTTTTAACGGGCTTTAAGATGGCGTTTTTAGATTTGTTCTACAACATTTCGTTTTTTGAGAAACCATCTTCAACTTAATTTTTTTAAAGACGGACCTGGATTTTTTCGTGGAATTTTTTTTTGTGAGAGATAAAAATTAAAAACCAAAAAATCGGTTATTACAATTTTTCGCGGATATTTTGAGATTACGTGAAAAAAGTCAAATACAAAAGTTGTAGATCTTTTTATTGCCTACAACTTTACCCATTAACTTTTTTCGATAGGAGTTGCAGTTTTGCCGGAAATCGTGAAAAACCGTTTTTACCCTTAAAAAATCACCCCCTGCAACCCCCGTACCTCAAATCGCCCTTAAATTATTTTTTCTGTTATTTTTGCTATATTTTCTTCCTTTTCCAATGGTTTTGATACTGTTCTAAATTTTTTTCATTCTTTGTCATATTTATAGAACAATAACATGTTTTAGATCATACCCATATTATAACTAAATTAATTATCGATTCAGTTGGACACCAGTGTATTTCGTTCAACATTTTTTGTTTCAACTACGCTTTTTGCTCAGAGAAAAAAATTATCGCAATAAACATTCCAAAGCTGTCAATTTTAAGACCGTAGTATTATGACTTATTTAGTTAGCATCAGAACATTGATTCTATTGATTTTTAATTCAAAATTTGTATTGAAAATGGTAGATAATTTATCATTTGAAGAACTTACTGATATCCACGTTGCTTATGGTACAGCAAATTGTAACGTATACTTAATTATGAAAAGCTGCACCATCATTTATTTTTATTTATCAATGAAATAAAGTCCTCATGAACATTTTTTGTGAAATGAAATAAATTATTTATCACTGAAATGAATATAACCCACCAAAACAATTTTTCCTTTGTTCCGTCCAAACGGCTCATTTGCGTGTTAATTAAACAAAAAAGATTTGTTTTCATGTCCCCTTTCCATCCCTTAAAGTTTGTCGATATGTTTTTGGGACACCCTGTACAAATTTATGTTTGCAGTGAAGAACCATGATAAATGTTTCAAGCATAAATAACAAACAATAACTTGTTGACTGCTAGTTTTACAGGGTGTCCAATTTGCCCTAACCTTAACCCCCACTTTTTTATCTGTACTACAGTTTTAGCGTTCCACTTGGATTTTGCACGAAATATAAAATCTCTCGACATAGTTTACTGCAATAGCACTGTATATTATTTATTAAAAAATAATGCCTATACAAAAAATATGCTGTTCTTTGGTTTAAAATAAAAGTAACACATCTGTCATACAGTGTGTCTACGGATCGAGTTCACATAAGGTGTAAATAACAAAAAAAAAAGAGTTGAAATTTGAGCTTCTGGGGATCACCCCTGCCCTGCTTGGGTTAAGACTAATTTGTGACATAATTTTACTTTTACAAAAATCCCGTATGCCTTGGAAATTATTAAAAAACTAATCAGATCAGTAAAATGCCCTCTTTGTAGGTTTTACGACAAAATGTTATTAAGGAAACTTGTTCAGAATAAAAAACTGAGTAGGTAGGTTTTCGAAATTTCGAAAGTCTAGTCTACTTCGATTTTTTGGCATTTTTTGGCAACAACATCAAAATGTTACTAAGAAACTGCATAGGTGTGAAAAAATTCAAAAGCCTAGGTCGACTTTGATTTTTTCTGCTAAAAAATTAAAACGCACAAAAATGAAAGTAGGTCTAGGTTTTTAAATTTTTTCACACCTCTCCAGTTTTTCATTGTGAACAAGTTTTCTTTATAACATTTTGATGTGAAAGCTACACAAAGTGCACTTTTCTAAAAAAGTTGGAAAATGACAAAAAATCAAAAAAAGCCTAGACTTTCGAAATTTCGCAAAGTTTTTCATTCTGAACAAGTTTCCTTAATATCATTTTGTCGTAAAACCTACAAAAAGGACATTTTGCTGATGTGGAAAATTAGTTTTTTCATCCAAGGCATGCGGGATTTTTCGAATGTAAAATTATGTCACAAATTAGTTTCAAACCAATCAGGGCTGATCCCAGAAGCTCAAATTTCAACTAGATTTTTTTTTTATTTCTATGTTGTTCCTGGTAGGTTTAGTTTATTTAAGACGAAAATTCCTGGGATTCTACCATTTATATTTGTGGGTTCGACGAAATTATATATATTTATTTATATTTTGCATGTAGATTTTTTATTATTATACTTATTATTTGTAGGAAAAACTACGTACGTTTCGGCTTCATTTCAGCCATCATCAGGTTTATAAAAAATATTTACAAATCACATTTTTGTTAAACAATCAAATGTTAACCTAAAAATTAATACAATTATTAATCTATGATAAAATTTAACATTTTTGGCGAAAAAAGTTAAATTTTTTTGATTTTCATCAATTTTCTAGAAACAAGTTAAAAGAAAAACTTACAAAGATGAAGGACGAAGTAAACATAACATTACAAATTAAAATAAGCATATGTCAAGAATCTGGTTTACATGGTTTGAATTCATTTACTTTAATAACGTCTATTGTGTTAAAATTTAATTTTTTTAATTTTTAAATAACAGCAGTGTGTTAGAATAAGGAATGTTGAGAAATGTGTTGTTCGGTTCTACATTTGGTTTATACAAAAAAGGCTGCAAGTTTTTTTCTTCAAACTAAAAAGAGAAGCAATTCGATTTTATACAATTAAAAAAATATATTCACTATACAGGGTAATAAGCGAGGTGAGACAAGAAAACATACAGTGAAAGCTGCAAAAACCTAAGAGTAGTGAGTCAAAGCGGGTCCCAGTCCAAAATGGCCGCCAAGGTCGTCGTTGTTGCGAAGTCGCGATGGGGTGTTCAAGGTCAAGGGGCGTGGCTAGAATAGCTTCAAGGTTAATTTCCGAGAACCGCTTCAAGGTTAATTTCTGGGAATTGATGTACAAGGTCAAGGGGCGTGGCTAGAATAGCTTCAAGGTTAATTTCCGAGAATCGCTTCAAGGTTAATTTCTGGGAATTGAAGGGGGGGCGTGTTTAGAATAGCTTCAAGGTTTCCGAGAATCTCAAGGTTGAATCGCGGAGGCTTAGAGGTCAAAGTGTGTGGCTTCTGGGAATTTGGGTGGGAAGGCATTTCCATTAGCCCCACCCCTCTAGCTTTGATAAAAGACAGAGTTTGCTGTTTGGAGTTCAGTAGCCGAAGATGGCTTGCAGCAAAATGGATTTGGAAACCATCAACAAAGTTGGTTGCTTGTCTCAGAAACCGACGGTAAAGTTAGTGGAATTGGATGAAGGCGTGCCGATGAAAATTCTCTCGGGCAAGGTGGTGCAAACGACGTTCGGGGAGACCATTTTGCTGGAGTTGGAGGAGAGTGTCGTTTTCCTGCCGAACAGAGTGACACAGGCGTTCAAACCGTGCCTCGAACATTTTTCCAGTGAAAAATACGCGTTGGTTTACAAAGGACAACTGGATATGGGAAAAAACAAGGCCAATCAGTTTGAAATAGTGACCAATTAACATGGGGAGTAACATGGAAGAATTAAAGTGGGGAACTAAAGTGGGGGATTAAAGTGGAGAATTCTTCAAATAGTAATTTGTGTTATAATCTTGTTTTGGTCATAAAAAATACTTAATAAAGGAATAGAAAAACATCATGCCTGTGTTTGAAAATATCTCATAATTATTTTAATGAAGAAACATCACCAAGTACTTTATTATGAGCAATGTAGTAGTAAAATACGTCATCCTCCGAATCGCAAACTTTATTTACTGTAAATTAAACAAAACTGGTAGCGTATACATATCCTATGCGGCGATAATATGTTGCTGCGAGCCCGACCTCACACGCTTGATGTACAAGTCGAGCACAGTCCACCGCTTGAATGCAGCGACCCAGATGAATTAAATAATGAAAATGGTAGCGTATACATATTATCGTTGCATGGGATATGTTTACACTATCGCCCAGCCGAGAGCAGTGACGCTTGGCAAGGTCTTGCCAAACGCCGCGGTGCCCGGCTATAGCGTCTGTCGCGGGAAGCGAGAAGCGACTAGCGAGCCCGACTCCGACCGGCCCCGGCCAGAACGTATCTCTGCGGCGCGGAGCGTTCCAGCGAATTCGGCGGTTCGGTAAAGGCAACCGCGTGGCGTTCGGGGAATTACTTCGTACTACAATCAAAATAAAAACTCTTGCTGTAATTTGTGTTTTAATCTGTAGAAAAATCTGTAAGGGATCAAAAACTGAGGACCCACAAGGGTTCTAGAATTACTGTAGAAAATATCTTCTAATTCTTTTAATAAAGGACCCAGTATTATGTCAATGCATCGAAACTGGTAAATAAAACGAATTATCTGAATTCCAAACTTTGCTGTTAACTAAAACAAAACTGGTAGCATAATGATCCACGCGGTGTAGCATGTAGCTCTATAGTATCGACCACACCGGTGCATATCCAAACAATTATCGGACGACCTCGGCCGACGTTCTCGCGGCATCGCCTGGGACAATGACTCACAGAATATCTGAAACTTCAAACTATCTTTATTTGCTGTAAATTAAACAACGGTAGCATAATCATTTAAACGATGTGGTAATATATGCAAAGTCCTCACATTTCAATCTCGACCTTGTAAAAGCCGTTGCTGGACAACAACAAAAATTGTTGCTGTTAATATGTGTCAGCATTCATATTTCTGTAGCGTCATTAAGAAAGCCAAACTTCCATTCCAATGCATCGGTCCCCGCCGTGAAAAGGTCTAATAATGTTTATATAAGCTATATACATTTGCGCTCGGCGGATCCAAGTTACGTGTGGTAATTATATCCAGGCGGCGCTGGACTGAAATTATCGCGCGACCGATAATATAATTAACTGGTGTCAAGTTACACAACATCGCTTTTTATTTTATAAACCATTCGTTTATATAGCTTATATTTAGTTAAAGCAACATTCTCTGTGTATGAATAACCGAGAGTTCGCGGCACTTTATGAATCATCTGTTCTGTGTAATTTATATCAATTTAAATATTTGAAGGCTACGGGCGAGTGTTTTAAACATCTGAATTAAAAAGCAGTCCAGATTTTAACTTAGCCGAACCTCGGTAACCAGTCGAGTTTTATATTCGGTTATACGCTCACGTTCGTAACACCGCTATTGAATTCATGCATACGTTGGGTCACAGTAATACAAACACATTTTAGAGGCAATAATATATGACACAATTGAATGAATAATAACATGCTTAACCGATATACCGACATAGTCGCTATAATTTGAATTTGGTAGATATAAATGGGTATCTTGTTTAAGGAACAAAATAAGACAAGTATGCTAAAAGTAGTTTTATTTTAAACAGAAGTATTATCTACAAGGTTATTTAATAACGAAATTGTCATTTTATAATCCTTTACTTTGGTGGATGGCCAGTGACCGGAGTCTGGTCCACACTCCCATCCTAGAATGGCTTCTGAATTCTCTTCATATTTTTTTATATTCTTTTGTAGCCATTTCAAAATATGCATATGACGCTCATTGTGTATAGGTTCAAATTTATAGGTTAATTTCATATCATTTAGTGCCTTTGTAAAATCCCTCAAATTTTCATATCTTGCAAGATAAGCGGCTGCACATATAAAATCATCAATACATATTAATAAATCTCTATAATTTGTTAAGTTCTTGGTAGGATACAACTGTTCTGAAAGGTATTCTTCACTTAATATGTTAAGAATATACACCTTATATTGGAGCCCAGAGTCCAAACCATGTTTCTTCAGAAGTCCATCGAGTGTAAAATAATTTATTTGTTCAATGTTTTCTGCGTCACATATATTAATGATTTGTATCACGTAATTATCAATATGCTGTTTTTTTTCCAACATTAAACGATAGGTACAAATTTCATGGAGTTCTTGCTTGGCAACTTTTTCAAAACACTCGTTTGGGATAATAAAATCTTGTTTTTGTAGTATATAAGTCAATGAATCACCACGGCAATGCTGAAAGAACACGTTGTGTGAGGCGAGATACGCTTCAAAGTCAATATTAAGAAAGTCACTCATATTTACGAATATGCATATCCACAATGAATTCTAAGTTATATATAGTCCCTCCACTGATTTTTTTACAAGATAACTTTGAAAGTATAAATAGACATCAAATGTCTTATTAATTTTAAAAGAGTTCAAAATGCAAATAAGACAACAACAAAGCTCTCTCCCTATTGAAAACTTAGACGTTGCAGATATAGGGATCAGACAGGCATCTAAGCATGGTAAACTGTTTCCAGAGTCCGTTAGAGCTGCGTTCATAGGACCTAGCAACTGTGGTAAAACAAATGCCCTTTTAAGTATAATATTTAACAAAAATGGTCTGAAGTTTGAGAATATCTACGTTTATAGTAAAAGCTTATATCAGCCAAAATATCAGTTACTACAAGATGTCATAAAAAAAGTTCCTAAAATCGGATATTTTCCATTTAAAGCTAATGATGATGTCATTCCACCATCCGAGGCCTTGGAAAATTCAGTTTTTATTTTCGATGATGTGAGTTGTGATCGGCAAGATAAGATACGTGAGTTTTATTCGATGGGACGGCACAAAGGCGTTGATGTCATATATCTTTGTCAGACTTACTCGAAAATACCTAAACAGCTGGTCCGCGATAACTGTAATGTTATTGTACTATTTCGACAGGATGATATGAACTTACGTCATGTTTTTGATGAGCATGTGTCTCCGGATTTAACTTATGATCAATTTAAAGTTATGTGTAGCGAGTGCTGGAATAATGCTTACGGTACTTTAGTAATTGTAAAAGATTTTGAGTTAAAAAATGGGCGTTACAGAAATGGATTTGATAAGTATATAAAGCTGTAACTCAGCTGGATTAACTAATTTTGAATCATGCCATCAACAACGCAAGATCAATTATTTAAAATGCAGCGTGCGAAGAAAGTCAGAGAGCTCGCTCGCGCTGTTAGAAAAAAGTATGTGGCACTCAAATTAGGTAAAATTGAAGAAGACGAATCGATTAAAAAAATGTTCACACCAGTTACGCAATCTCTGAGCAAAATCAAACTACCTAACTTCACAAAAAAATATAAAAAAGAAGAACCGGAAAGCCCACAGTTAAAAAATGAGGCTGATTTTTTCGATTCCGATGTACAAAATAGTGAACCTGAAGATGTTTCCTATCCTAATATAGCAAAACAATATATACAAGACTACCATGATAATTCAAAGAAAATTGATAAAGTATATGGCCCCGTTTATGACGCATCTCAATCAAAATTTTTTGCTAGCCGGTAAAAATATTGATTTTGATAGTAGTGGAGATATAATTGTTAAGGGAAAGAATTTTGAGGGAACATCAGGACTATACGATTTGATTTTTTATACTGATCCAAAATACACAGACGAAGACTTTGCAAAATATATCGATATTTTAAAATTAACTGGGGCACATCTTGATACCAGAGGCAAATTAAAAAGCTCAAAACTATCAAAATATTTTAAAATTATTAGGCCTATTTTCAAACCAGGAAAATCTCCAGCTAAACCAAAAACACGTTCGGGTACTGGTATGCATTTAATTTACAATAAAAAACCAATCGAGTATATTTATTGGGATGATGTGAATGAATTAGTGGATAGATTAATGCTTCTTATTGCTTCTAAAAATGCTGGAAACACCTCTCACGATAATGAAATAACTGCTATAGAGACAGAATTAAAAGAGGCTCACATCATTTCTTAATATAAATACAAGCGCATTACAAGGTTATCACCAGTCACAACATGAGTATTAATAAGTTTGGTCAGTATTCAAGAATTTATTCACGGCCAAGTGTTCACACAGGCGGTTTAACTTTTACTCCTGAAGGTCATATAGATGCGAGAAATTTAAAAATCAGCAATCTTAAGGCTCCGAAAGTATTAGGTGATGCAACTAACAAAAAATACGTCGATGATTCACTTTCTGAAATAAAAAAGCCTTAGAGTCACATATTGAAATTCAGGAAAAACAACTGCGTGAAATTTTGTATAGAATAAGGGTTTTGGAATATCAAAAACATAATGAAAGCAACGAAAACAAAGCATAGTAAAGAAAAGATTCAAATTGTGAATGAATTACACAGACGAGCATTGAAAAAATACCCTCGTCGTCGGACCATTATTAAAGGATTGGATGACCTCTGGCAGGTTGACCTCGCCCAGTTAGATCAATATACAGCTCACAATAACAAATTTAAGTTTATTCTTGTAGTAATTGACTGTTTTTCCAAGTACGTTTGGTGTGAAGCCCTTAAATCTAAGACTGGTGAAGAAGTGACAAAGGCCTTTGATAAAATACTGAAAAACTCTCAACGGCATCCACGAAACTTGCAAAGTGATCATGGAAAAGAATTCTACAACTCCCATTTTCAAAATCTCATGAAAAAGTTTAAAATTAATCATTATAGTACCTTTAGCATAACAAAAGCTGCAATAGTGGAGAGGGTTATACGTACGTTAAAGGAACGATTATTTAAATACTTTAGCCTAAATGGCACATATAAGTGGATTGATATATTATCTACAATTGTTGATAAATACAATAACAGAAGACATAGAACTACTGGAATGAGGCCAAAAGATGTAAATAAAAGTAACGAGGCTGCTTTACTTAGAACCTTCAGCTATCCTACAGTTTTTAAAATATCAAAGTTCAAAAAGGGCGATATGGTTCGCATCAGCAAAGCCAAGCATGTTTTTGAGAAGGGCTACACCCCTAATTGGAGCACGGAATTATTTAAAATTGTTAAAATTCAAAAAACCACACCCATAACTTATTTGCTTGAAGATGTGCAGGGGAATCCGATAAAGGGCGGCTTTTACAGCGAGGAATTGCAAAAAGCAGCGAATCCAAATGTTTACCTTGTGGAGAAAGTTTTAAGAAGGAGGGGGGATAAAGTGCTGGTTCGCTGGTTGGGTTTCGATAAAACACATGACTCCTGGATAAGGGCCACAGATGTAGTTTGACACCATGAGTGAATCGGGGTACAGCACTAGCAGCGAAAATAACGAGGTTAATCGTGTTTTGAATAGTTATGATGAAGCGGTCCACAATGAAAAGCAGCTGTTGCTAAGTACACAATTTGTGCTCAAGCCGGAAAATCTGTATGTGATAAACTGTGGACTCAGCCCTCTACGATTCTTCAAACCAGCAGTGCAAATTATAAACCTGCTCGATCCATCAAATCCTATATCCATGGACCGTTTTGAATGGTTCCAGTTAACAGTGGAATTCAACAAAATCCTTGAAAAATTGGGTGAAGATGTTGCAATACCACCAAAAGAATTCAGCTCCAATTTGAAATTGAGCGTGTACCCAGGTGTCAACTATTTGATGATTGTGCTTTCTAAAGATGATATTCATTTTTATTTCACTGCTAACGATGTAATGCAATTGCTTACAATTGATTGTAAAATAACCTCAAAAATTAATTTAATATTAAAATATAACTTATTGGATTTTTATTATAATATGTTAGATGAAGTGAATGATTTGTTATTAAAATACAACTATAATATAAATGCTATAGATATTATAAAATCACTATGTACTGTATCAGATAATATTAATGCATACTGTATTTTTGAGCTTCTCTCATTCAACGAGGAGTTTGTATTAGCTGATTTGTATAGGAGGTTTTATTAAATAAAAAACACACAAACATAATAAATCTTTTATTACCCTAATACATTTATTTAGGACTAAAATAATGTGAAGGAATGTGTTTTGTCACATCTTTGAATAAATTCTTGGTGCTACATGGAATACATGAAGTATTGGGTGTATCAGTTGCCCCACCGCATGTTGTACATTTATATTTTATTGACACAGGCATGGTGTTGTATTCAGTTGGAACTTGTGTTAATAAAGTTAACAAATATTGGAACTTCTTTTATATTCACACAAAATTACTCTGGCCTAATCCGAGGTGGATTCCTGAAGGTGATTAATTCTTCTTTATTAATTCGTTCGAAATACTCTTGCCAGTTGACCTCGGGAACATGATTCAACTGCCTCCGACATTTCAACAAGTGCATCCGTAGGCGTGACTTCTTAATTTTATGACTGTTGACATATGGACAGGAAACCAATCCCTGTTGGTCTGCTAGCTGTTGGTTGAACATGTTGACTTTGGATAATGTTGTAAAGACTGTTAGGTTTCTGTGCTATATATACTCTGCAAGTTGTGGGAGGTATGACTAATCTATTAGCAGGGAGGGATTAAATGAAACAATTATTGTTTCTTAGCTATATACAATAGCTTAGTTCTCGATTTGTGGAATACTGTAGTGTCCCCACGGTAGAGTGACAACATTATTAACTAAGTATCGCTTATCATCGAAAGGGCTGAGTGCAATTTTTGTTTGTTTAATACTGAAAACATTATGAGCAAATGAACGAATAGTGCATTGAGTAGCGGTTTTTTGCTTCTTCTTAAATAAGCAATTTGCATAATCCTCGAAAGTTAGATAATTCTTAACAACACCATACTTAATACCCTTTGATTTTTTAATACATTGCTCGCCTTCAATCAGAAACGTGTACATTTTTGACCTAAGACCGACAAAGTGAGTCATTATTTTTCCATTAAGTTCATCTTTCATAAGACCTGGTACTTTTTTATTTACAAGCGGTATATTATACTGATTATCAACCGAATAATCGCTGGTATCGAAACGATGCAAGTCTCGCTTTATGACTTCATCATACACATCATCACATTTTATTTCATAAAGTAAGCTATCCGTATCCGTATAAAGTAGTTTACACTGGTCAGTTGAATATTTTTGCAACATGTAATCCTAATGAAAATTATAAACACACGTCTTTGAGATATCGAGTATAGCCATCCCGATGTACAGGGGCTTTGTAAAAACGATTTCAGTTTTATTCAGTTCAATTGCAACTAAATCTGTATCAAAAATTAATCGGCTGTTAAAAGCCGGGCTAGCAATTAAATTCTTAGCTCCGTACCTACCTTCCCATTTTCTAACCAATTTTACATTTCTATGTTTGCGAATATTTTCCATGGTCTTACCGTATACAGCATTAACCATCAATTTAATTACTGTTTTTTCAAAATTAAACTTAGCTTTTGTCCTTAATTCTGTATTAAATTTAATGTAAGGAGCTAGCCAGGCAGACTGACTAAATTTTAAAACCCTATGAATCTTTTTTAAAGTTAAACCGTGACTTAACGCTTGTTTAAGAGCCCTATAGTGTACAACATACTTCTCTTTTGAATTGAGAGTTGTCATAAGTTTGGGAAGTTTAGAATTTGGTGGTTTAGAATGTTCTGCGCAAAACGGTAGGTCTTTATGGGGATCATGTAAATTTTCCGGATAGTCTAAATCGACTTCTAAAACGTATCCTTCTGGACTGTTATCCGGAATATTCATCACGTTAATGTTTGTATCAACCCATTGGAAGTTACCGTAAGGAAGAGATTCCCCCATTGCCCACCCGTATAAATTGTTTACATCCAGATAAAGTAAGTATTTGGAAGGATTGTTAGGATCATAATTTTTCATGTATTTGTTGTTTGCCTCAGAATATCTATTACAACATTGGCTTATCCCCCCTCTCATATCTTGAAAGGTTTCCAATCGACACCCAGTATATTTAAGCATACAGTCCCAAGTATATCCCGGTAAAGTGTAGTACCAAGCCGGATCCAAACCATAATTCTTTATACAAGTTTTCCTAAAGTTCTGAAAGATATCGGTAAGTATCATAATGTCCGTCTTGAGATATAGGTCACTATATTCACCTAAACTTTGAATATTAAATTTATCCCAAACTAACTGAGCATGTCTGTAATCGCTTTGACTAATGTGAGTATCGTTTAACTTGCTATAGAATTGCTCGACTGGTGGTAAACACTTTTCATTAAGTTTATTTATGTTATCGATATAATCATAACAAAATATCCCCTTTTTGGTTAACAGATTTAGATTGTTTGAAGATACATCACTAAATTCCTTTTGGGTATTAATAAAGTCCCCTTTATTGAGAGACGATGCTAATGTATCCAACGAGAAGCCTAAAAATTTAAAGGAGTCGATGAATCTAAATTTAACTTCAGTATCGGTATCAGAAACTGTAAAACTAATATATTTTTCCTTGTTTATTGGAAGCAATGTCACATTATGCTTTTTAGCAAGATCTCTTATAATAAAATGACTGTCGTACCCACTAAAGTTATGAAATACTATGGGTACTACAAAGGAGTTTCTGTAATTTAAGTTACACGCTTGGTGGGCGTATCCACGAAAACGTGATGTCATATGATCATGGTCACGTACTATTATATCGTTAGAATTAAACGGTTTTTCACATATGTGACACGTAGCACTTGCATTTTTTAAACTTATAGATTCACTCATTGGCTCATTATTTTTTAACTTTGAAGCAACAGAGAGTGCTATATTTTCCATTTCATTTGCAAACCAAGTCATGCAATCAATACCACGATAACTCTTATAAAAAGATAATGTATCGTCATAATCACATTTAAAATAGTAGCCTGCGCTAAAAGCTTCATGTTTCTGATATTTAGCAGTATTTAGACACTGCGATTCATCATAAGGTTTTAGAATTGATTCAAAATCAGCATAAATAATAAATGGTACTTTTTCCTTATGGATATAATTTTTAAATTCGATATACTTATTTTTCGGAAATGATACTTTGCAGTTGTTTACGTCTTGACAATATTCAATATGTTCATTTAATTTTTCTTGGGATGAGTAATAATTTAAGCATCTATCACAAACAAACATCCTACCTTTATGTTTATTAGTTTGGGATACTATTAATCTCGATAAATGTTTGACCCAACAGTAATGATAATTGATTTCGGTTGTTGATTCATCGATAGGGAGAGCTTCATGCTCACCGACTTTCGGAAAATATGTATCTTGAACTAGAAGTAAATTAGCATGTTTTTCCATTTTGTTTTTAGTTAAGCGAGCCGGAGAAGTTCTAAAAGAGCTTGATTTGTCTTCATTTGACACTAACTCTAGAACATACACATTTACCGATATATTATTCAGTTTTTCGAATTTTGCTATTTGGCTTAGAGTTATAGGAAATTCAAGGCCATCTAGGTTTAAAACGGTCGAAGGGTGGGGATATGAGGATGTACGGTGTGGTCTTCCAACAGGTGGATATAGAGCTGATACAACACTCCAAGCAAAACAAAGATTATCATCATTTTGAATGTTAATACAAGCTCTTTTAGATTGTATTGATTCCGGGAGGTTTATGTAAGATCTACCACCGTTTCCCATCTCTACCTTGTTTATGTTAACTTCCAAACTTAAGATTCTGTGAAGAGTCCAACCGGACTCCTGATGTTCGAAGGACTCAATGGCAGCTAAAATTTTTTCAATAATATTGCTTTCAAACCATTGTTTTAACTGTGTTCCTTGATCGATTATTTCATTGTTTGTATTAAAATACTTATTCTCAAGTATCTCCTGATCTCCAGACTTTTTAATAAATTCCCCACAAAAGACAGCATTTACTTTAATTATATTGAATGATCTTAAGATCCTATTAATGCGAGTCTTAAAAACAAAAAACGCGTCTTTAAAAAACTGCAGAATATCTATGTGCTTTAAATTAATTATAACACCCGTGCGTATACGATTATTAAAAATTGATTTTATATCCTCCCACTTTATCCTATCACTTCTACTTTCCCGCTTACGTTGACCTGTTCCAACATGTTGTAATTTTTTTAAGTACACTTTAAATCGTTTCAAATGACTCAAGTTCGTTTGCAATTTAATCCGAGTGCCATGATTATAGTCAGCCTTTTTCAATGCTTTATGAACTAACCGGATGTTTACATTTATTATTTTTTTCCAATGCTCTAAAGTAGCGTCATCAGAATTATTAATAAGCGTAAACACTTTTTCAAGCGTTTTAATAATGTCATCACTTACCGTCCCGATTTCTGCTGACATTTTAAGATGTGTGAGTATTAAAAAGCAATGAGACAAAACCGAGAAGGTTATAACTTAAATAGTAAAGTTTCCCCCACTCTTTTATTCAAGTTGAAATACATTAACGAGTTCATTTATTTCTCCAGTGAGTTTTGCACCTTAAAATGGAGACGCTCTTTAATCAACTAAATCAGAAATCGTTGATTAAACCATTCATGAAGGCTCGACGTATAGAAATTGGATGTGAGCTTCAAGTATTATCGTTTAGAAGAGTTTGCACACAGTATACAGAAAGAGTTTCTGTGGAATTTTTTACATTTTACACTGTGCTACCGCAAAGGTTTACAGACAAATTCACTACGCAGCGAATTATAGAAATAAATAGGGAAATTGAGCGTGGACAGAAGGTGTTTTTAATAAGCCTTGGGCCAACAGAAGGAAGAACCACGAATTTTGAATTTTCCCTGGAAGAATGAAAACTTCCGAGATTAGACTGCTGAGTATGTACAATCGAAGGAAACTTCAAATGTATTTGAAATCTATAGATGATTTAAAGCATGAAATTAAAATGTATGAGATAAATAAGAAAATTGCTAATATTAATTTGAATTTAATAAAAACTATTAAAAAGTGAGTGTTGTTTTTTTCCTGTTTCATGTAGAAAATGAAAGTGTATACTTACCTTTTCTTTTCTTATCACTTCCTTTCAGATAGTATCAATATTTCAAAATATTGTTTTTGCTTAGACACTGATCACTTGAATTCTTTTTAATGAGATTTAAGTTTCAAAATGTGTGTTTTAGGTTAAGAAATGATGATCAAATTGGTAAATTATATGTTTATTAAAATATAACTATAATACAATAATAAAATAATAAAATAATATAATAAAATAATATAATATCATTAAAATAAGAGAAAATGTGGGGACTATTAAACGTTCAGAATTTCTTGCACTCTTTGCATGATTTTCACAACTCGTGTCTCGTCTGAATTTAAATTGTCAAGTTCTGAAAGGATCCTTTTTTCCCTTTCTTTCAGTTGTTGAACTTGTCCAACCACTACTTTTAATTGCTCTCTTAGCAAAAGTTTTTGGGACTTTATGTCCCCACATTTTCTCTTGCAAAACACATTTGCCTGCGCTTTTAATTTGTGGAGAAATGCGGTAGGACTTTGACCCCTTATCTTTGAATATTCTTCCTCACCTTGACTTTCGGTTGTTACATCACTAAAAATGCTGATGTTGTCATCATCATCTCGCATCGCTTGCATCCTACGTATGTCTTTCCCTCTGGTGGATTCAGCGAAGGTGTTGGGGGCATTCGACGGTCCGGGTTGAGGCTCGCCTTTTGTCACCGGCTGGATTGTTACCTCAGGGCCCAATGAAACTCCTTCCATCTCAGGATGTCCAGCCGGCTGTAAAACAATAACAATATTAACTTTAAAGATGTAAGATTAGCGAGTGTAAATGTAATAATTACAAGCAAAGGTGATAATGGGCATGTTTCATGCTATTACTAGTTTTTTCTTTTTGTTAACTTTGAGTGTTTGCCCATTATCACCTTTTCTTGTAATTAACTTTAAAGTTTATTTAGGAGAGTAGTGCTTACTCTTATAAGATAGTTCTGTAGTATAGAGATCCCTGTATCTACAACGTTGGGGGCTGATTGCATGCTGTTGGATTTGGGAGTCGCCTGCATTCTTCGTATGTCGTTACCTCTGGTGGATTCATCGAAGGTGTTGGGGGCATTCGATGGTCCGGGTTGAGGCTCACCTTTTGTCACCGGCTGGAGTGTTAATTCAGGTCCCAACAATGAGAATAATTCCATCTCAGGATTCATCTCAGGATTTCCAGCTGGCTGTAAAAAATAGCAATATTAACTTTAGAGTTTATTTAGGAGAGTAGTGCTTACTATTATAAGATAGTCTTGTAGCATGGAGATCCCATTAGATGCAAAGTTGGGGGCTGATTTGCTCACTGGTGTTTTCATTTTGATGATGATCAAGCACAACACTGTTATTTCACTGATCAGACTTTCAGATGGAATAATGTCAAACTTTGCAGTTATGGGAATATATAGTGTAAAAATTACTGAGCTTGAGGGGGTACTCAAGAACCAGTGGGTGTGTCGAAAAGCCAATCCACATAGTGCATACACTTTCTTCGTCTAAACGCGCAGGCGTCTTTCCCACAAAGGGGTTGGGCTTATCTCCTTAAAGGTTTGCTGCGCATGTGCAAGTGGGTGGAGCTAACCAGAATTCCCACTCCTCGGGCATGCAAAATCGTTGATTCCAATGTTTACAAAACGCAGATGGTTAACCCTGAGAATGTTTTTGAGACAAAATTTCAGCTCGTCAATTGAATGTTTAAAAACACAGATGTCTAACCTGAGAATGTTGATGTGATCTCTCACGTCGGCCCGCTTTTATAAGATGTTTAGTCTGAAAGAATTTCGATGTTTAAAAAACACAGATGTCTAACCTGAGAATGTTGATGTGATCTCTCACGTCGACCCGCTTTTATAAGATGTTTAGTCTGAAAGAATTCCGATGTTTTAAAAACACAGATGGTTAACCCTGAGAATGTTAATGTGATCTCTCACGTCGGCCCGCTTTTATAAGATGTTTGGTTATTTTCAAGGAATGACCGCCAGAATACCGGCGAAAATATTGCTGACAAAAATGAAACTACTTTTATTTTCATAACTTTATTATGTGTTAAGACTACACAAATACTATAGCTCCATAACTGATGTTAGCTTTTTAATCCATTGATTTTCCACCAACTTATGGATTAATTTAATCATCCATTTTAAAATCAAGAGTGAGGAACATGCGGCAATAAAATAAACCACACTTTCTAGGGATTGACCTGTTGCAACTTGTTCATTTAACATTTTAGAAATTGGTGTAACCCACTCTGTGTCAGCAACTGTACCATTTTCAAATATCATTCGAAGTTTATACTGTTTGATATTACTTGGTATCTTTGTCATTACAACTTCATCAGTGGTAGTTGTAGGAGTTAATGAAATGCAATTTAATGAATCATCCATACAAATAGCAACATCGTTTACGTCAAACGGTTTATAGACGTATATTATGTTATTGATAATCAGAGAATGAAGTAACAGGTATTCTGCACTCAACATCATTTTCGAAAGTGTGTCCTACTTAAGTTTTCTCTCTCTTTTATAGGAATCAAACAACAAAATGCAAATAAAGGTCTTTATTTAAGTAAAAACTTACAACTTTTAGTAATCGATTAAGTATTTTTCTAACCAAGAATATAATTTTTCACAATTCCTAAAGCTACACATCCATTTTTTATTTTCATTGTGGTGGAGGCACATCGGAATGTCTTTTTCAAATAGCGGCACCTCTATCCAATTGTTTTGCAAATTTCCAACATCAACCACTTTATTGTTGATTATTTCACGTAGAAAACGTTCTTTTTGATGTCCCTTCACGTAAACTATGTGAACGTCTAGTAGAGTAGTTTGCAGTATTTCAACCAATTTGTTATACTCAACATGTCCACTTGAATATTTTATCCCCAGAAAATTTTCTTCCATAACTCGCACATGCCTCTTATTTAAATTGCTAAGAGCCATAAAATTTTTTGGGGGAGCTATAACCATATGCATCACTTGCCCATTAATTTTAATTGTCAATTCCTTGGGATAAAACTCATTCTCCACCTTGAATATCTATTACAGCAATCTTCATCTTAACTTAGTTCTCGAATAAAACTGTTGGTATGGTGCTGATGTCCCTGCATTTATATCCGGGATCTGTTTACATCATATAGCTTCTTACAGTTTCGCTCAAGGGCAAATACTCCACAACTCTATCATGAATAATGATGCAATATGCACGGGTCTTATCTGGAAATCCTTGAGAGCTCTCAATATCCAATTTAACATCAACAGTGCTCATTTTAATTGTTTCATTGCGACGTGAGCAGTCAATAACGAACAGCTTCGCCCGGTCTTTAAAGTCAGCATAATTAAGTAGTGGGCTCTTATCGCGCGTATTCATAAAGCTTGGGTAGAAGTCTCTGTAATTATTGTAAACTTCCAAGTAATCCCTATTGAAATCTTGCCGCAAGCGTTCAAACGGAAAGTATTCACCGTTTATTATAAGGCGTACGTCGGAAATATTTACATGATCAAAGTATGTCGGGTCGGTTTTTGAATTTTCTTTGCGGTCGGTCTGAAAGCCAACAATAACAAACCTTGGGCTTTCTACTGTGGCAGAGGTTTTAACGGACCATATTTCTTTGGTTGCATTTACGGTCAGATTAGGTAATTCATGTAACTCCCATTTGCGAAACGGTATCAAGATGGGTTTATTACTCTTGAGGGCTTGCAATAAGTTATACTTAATTTTATCGTTTGGTATTATATGTTTTACTTTCAGCTCGATGTTAGTAATGACTACTTCAACCGTTAGATCTGGAGTTGTACCAGATGTTTGTTCCAGCAATATAGAGTTTTTGTCATTTCGAGCTCTAGTTAACCGTATTGTTTGTTTACCAGAAATTGCATGTTGGTAATCGTTAAAGATGCCAAACAGGTGTTTAAGTGGAACTCTAACACTAAACGTTGAATCTCTATTCAAAATAGTTTTTTTCCCGGGGTACAACCAACTTGAGGTGCGTTTTTCATCGGTGGGGTTGTAGCAAAGATACGCTCTGATACTGCTTAAAATGCCGGGGTCCCTCACAGAATCTACTTCTTGTCCGTTGAGTTCGTAAGATATAGAGTCGAAGAAGAAAGCCGCGGCATTATTAACTAATTCACAAGTGCCTTCTCCTTGTGTAGGTTTTATTTCTCCTTTAATAAAAATTGCGGCGTCATACATTAACAACCAAGCATCTCCCTGGTTAATTGTTATTTCAATGATGTCATTATTCATAAAAGACTTGACGAAAGGATAGTAAGTACGGCTTTCTATGCGTTGGATTGACTCATCATACTTTGGACTTTGATACACGTCGAATACATTTGGTGCCAACGACATTATATCCGAGCGACTTTAAAATATTTATGCTTTTAGGTGTAGGCGTCAGGTTGCGAGGTTGACGCTTGTGAGGTTCAGACGAGAGTGTGTTTATAAAGTGGTTTAACTCGCTTTTATATGTGAGACCCTCACCGAAAACGAGACCCATTACAAAGGTTTTACTTCTAATCTCACAATTATTTCTTCTCCACGGAAATTTACTAACTGAAAATTTTGATCCAAAATCGATAAGGTTATATTATTTATTTCCCGTTTAGTGACAGGTAAGTAAAGTAGGTTTCTGGGGGTTTCGTCTATGGCGTCCCCCGGATTACATTCAGGAGAAAACTCGTAAATAGTATGAGTAGGTCTGTTGTTATAGTACGCTCCAGAGGTCAAATTGCTGTCAATATGTATTGTTCTGGTTTTGACGATATTCACCGGTAAATCTGATGCGTGGACACTTAGTGGGGGTAGTAAGCGATTGGAATAACCGAGCAATGTGGCAATCGAATCTTTTGGTCGAAAATCAATCGTATATTTATCGCTGTATATTTCACACTGTAGAGTATTAGTATTGGCTTTCAATGAAAAATCAGGTATTTCGTTAAGATTTCTTAAAATTTTAATTATTGTTGTCTCTATGGCAGCAATTTCGTAAGATCCTGTGGGTATTTCTAAAACTTTCAATTCGTTTGCTTGATCGATTAAATAAAATTTATTATTCGGTGTCTCAATATTCGGTATCGTATTATATGAATAAAACCCGAGCAACGCTAGCCCGTATTGTAAAGTTGGGTCTAAGTAAATGGAATTATTGTAATCAACCGAGAGCACAGAGTTGTAGCCTTTCAACGTGAATAACAACGACATGACTAATAGTTTTAAGTCGATCAGCTCTTTTTATAAAGAAATTCGAGACAAAGATGTCCACAATTTATTTCATTAAATTTTTGATATGCATCGTTATTATATACAATCTTAACTTTTCCGAAATATTTAACAAGTTCCGTCGGTGGTTTTAAGTTACCGAAACTATCAAAGTATTCAACAATATTATTATCTTTCTTATATGCTACCCAGTGAGTGCCTCTATTGTTTTTAACATCTAAATTAATAATTGCCGATTCATACGCATGTGGTTTGCTTGGAAGTGCATCTCTCATGAATACACCTCTAAAATATGACAACTTTAATTTCCTGGCAAATTTTTCGAGGTCAACGTTAGTTAATGGTCTCTTGGGTAGCTTCACTGGGAGTTTTTTTGTTTCCTTAAAAATAAACCAAAGCCTCGCTTGTTTTTTCTCAAGTAAAGCCCCGATCCGATTGCTTCCATCGCTTTGTTATGACGTTTTTGTTCTTCCATCTTTTTTTGCATATCTTTCGCAGCGATAACTGTTTTAGCAATCGCGCTAGCACCACCTGCCACCGATCCAAGAGCTCCCAAAGCACCTAGGATTGGAATCAAAGGAAGAAAGCCACCGCTCGCCTCAAAAGGAATTATTCTGGGGATTCGCACTTTATTCTTTCCACCTACTTTTTTAACTGCCAAACGTGCCGCTTTAATTGCAGCTAGTGTGGTTTTCTTAATTCCTTTTTCATTATTAAGTTGATTTCCGTTAAATGATTTTTTCAATGATTTTTCAACCTTTTTCACTATATCGCGTTTGAATGATTTTTTTAAGCCCATACCTAACTTGCGCTTAGTTTTCATTGTTGTAGTAACAAACCAAGCAGCTGCCTTTTCACCTAGTTTTGCGTCCTTAGACTTAACTCTTTGCCAAGCTTTATTTTCTAACACTCGATCGGCTTTATGTCGATCCTCTAAAGAGGAAGATTTCGAATATTCTATGTCGTGTTCCTTGCATGCAGCGTCGAGAGGGTTTATGCCAGGGTCTCCCCTAGCTAATCTCTTGTTTAGCTTAGTTCCAGGTCCGTAATATTGGTATCCAGGAACGTGCAACTCAACTGGTAGATTACTGATAAGGGTATTAACCAAACCGTCTCCTGTGAATGATAACATTAGACTGAATGCAGGTCTTTACATGAAAATATATTTATAAGTTCCAATTTATTTTCCTTGAATTTATTCAACTGTTTACCACATTTATATCCGAGCGCGTTAAGATTTCACTTAAACGAACCTCGGGAAAGTGTGTTTATATAAATTCTGTACAGTATAATTTCGTATAATAAAACGACTTTATTACACACCCGCTTTAATTCACCGCCACATAAACATCGAATCATCGAGGTCTGCGCTGGATAAATCTTAATTTTAATTTAAATAAAGTTTAAAACACTGGCACGTAGCCTGTAAATATTTAAGGTAGTATAATTTTCAATTTAGATTGAGCGTTGCAACTGATGACTCATAACCGCTATTTATGAATGGGTTATTATTTCACGTTCTAACAGTAATTCTAGAACCCTTGTGGGTCCTCAGTTTTTGATCCCTTACAGATTTTTCTACAGATTAAAACACAAATTACAGCAAGAGTTTTTATTTTGATTGTAGTACGAAGTAATTCCCCGAACGCCACGCGGTTGCCTTTACCGAACCGCCGAATTCGCTGGAACGCTCCGCGCCGCAGAGATACGTTCTGGCCGGGGCCGGTCGGAGTCGGGCTCGCTAGTCGCTTCTCGCTTCCCGCGACAGACGCTATAGCCGGGCACCGCGGCGTTTGGCAAGACCTTGCCAAGCGTCACTGCTCTCGGCTGGGCGATAGTGTAAACATATCCCATGCAACGATAATATGTATACGCTACCATTTTCATTATTTAATTCATCTGGGTCGCTGCATTCAAGCGGTGGACTGTGCTCGACTTGTACATCAAGCGTGTGAGGTCGGGCTCGCAGCAACATATTATCGCCGCATAGGATATGTATACGCTACCAGTTTTGTTTAATTTACAGTAAATAAAGTTTGCGATTCGGAGGATGACGTATTTTACTACTACATTGCTCATAATAAAGTACTTGGTGATGTTTCTTCATTAAAATAATTATGAGATATTTTCAAACACAGGCATGATGTTTTTCTATTCCTTTATTAAGTATTTTTTATGACCAAAACAAGATTATAACACAAATTACTATTTGAAGAATTCTCCACTTTAATCCCCCACTTTAGTTCCCCACTTTAATTCTTCCATGTTACTCCCCATGTTAATTGGTCACTATTTCAAACTGATTGGCCTTGTTTTTTCCCATATCCAGTTGTCCTTTGTAAACCAACGCGTATTTTTCACTGGAAAAATGTTCGAGGCACGGTTTGAACGCCTGTGTCACTCTGTTCGGCAGGAAAACGACACTCTCCTCCAACTCCAGCAAAATGGTCTCCCCGAACGTCGTTTGCACCACCTTGCCCGAGAGAATTTTCATCGGCACGCCTTCATCCAATTCCACTAACTTTACCGTCGGTTTCTGAGACAAGCAACCAACTTTGTTGATGGTTTCCAAATCCATTTTGCTGCAAGCCATCTTCGGCTACTGAACTCCAAACAGCAAACTCTGTCTTTTATCAAAGCTAGAGGGGTGGGGCTAATGGAAATGCCTTCCCACCCAAATTCCCAGAAGCCACACACTTTGACCTCTAAGCCTCCGCGATTCAACCTTGAGATTCTCGGAAACCTTGAAGCTATTCTAAACACGCCCCTTCAATTCCCAGAAATTAACCTTGAAGCGATTCTCGGAAATTAACCTTGAAGCTATTCTAGCCACGCCCCTTGACCTTGTACATCAATTCCCAGAAATTAACCTTGAAGCGGTTCTCGGAAATTAACCTTGAAGCTATTCTAGCCACGCCCCTTGACCTTGAACACCCCATCGCGACTTCGCAACAACGACGACCTTGGCGGCCATTTTGGACTGGGACCCGCTTTGACTCACTACTCCTAAGTATCGAAATTTTTTAATTTAACTCCATTTTTGAAAGTTAATAATTAATAAGTTAAAACTTTAGGAAATTAAGTTATAATAAATATGCGAAAGACCATCAGTGTCGGTTCTAAAGTTAATTGTGTTTTTATGTTTCTTAATATGAATCATCTCCAATACGTTTCGCTTGAGGAAATCCTTTTCTCTGCATAATATTTCAGTGTTTTCAAAATCAAAATAATGGGATACCTCAATTGCATGTTTACTAAGTGCAGTTGCATTTTCATTTTTATTTTTAATGTCGTACTTGTGTTTATATAATCTCTTATGAAGGTATTGTCTGATTTGGCCAATATAAGTTGATGGACAATCAAGACAATTAACTTTATAAACAAGATTTGTTTGTAGATCGTTAGTTTTTTTAGGTTTAAGTTTGGAGAAAAATGTTTTTGTATCATTCTGTGTTTTATGGGCAACGTGAATATTAACTTCTTTGAAAATTTTGGTAATTGGTTCTGAAATACCTCTAACAAATGGCATAGAAACAAACTTATTTGGGTTCTGTGAATGAGAGTCATTAGTATTATTATAAATTTTGTGAATTCGTTTTTTTATAATAGGATTGGAAAAAATTTCGTCGAACCCACAAATATAAATGGTAGAATCCCAGGAATTTTCGTCTTAAATAGATTTTTTTTGTTATTTACACCTTATACAGTGTGTCCCAATTTGATACTGGACACCTCAGAAATATATGAAGGGCAAAGGAAACAAATGGTCCCTATTTTTTATTGGTAGTACCAAGGGAGAGTATCACATAGGTGGTGGTATTTGGATGGGGTAATTATTTCATTGCCTGCTATGATTTTTTAAAATAGCAAATTTTCAAGAAACCCCTTTAGAGTTTTTCTACGACAAAATGTTATTAAGAAAACTTGTTCAGAATAAAAAACTAAGTAGACTCGCAAAATTTTAAAAGACTAGGCCTACTTTGATTTTTAGATTTATCTCCCACTTTTTTCTTAGAAAAGTGTCCTTTCTGGAGCTTTCACGACAAAATTTTATTTTTTTCACGATGATCAACTTTCCTTAATAATATTTTGACGTGAAAGCTTCAGAAAGGACATATTTCAAGGAAAAAGGTGGGAGAAAAAGGCTAGGGTTCCCAAATCCCGGGACCGAAAATGTATTCGGGACTTTGGTCCCAAATTTTAAGTCCCGGTACTAGTCCCGAAAGTCCCAAAAATAGTCCCGAAATCAAAATTTTGTTTCTCTACAACAAATTTTGTAAGAAACAATTTGTAAAAATGAATAAATAATAAAAATAAATAATACCAAACATGAAATAGCAAATTAAAACTGAGATTACTTAAAAAACACAACACACAACTAAAGTAGTTCCAACTCCAACTAATTTAATTGTATGACTAAGTATACAAGTAAGTATTCTTATTTCAGTAAAATCTAAAAATTTTAATAATTCCACAATTTTATGTATTAATTAAAGAACTATATATGACTAACCGCACCACACAACCACACGGTATTGTATTACAAGGGGTAAGGCTTCACGGCCTAGAATCGTAATAGTATTAAAAAAGATGAATACCAGTGAATCCCCTACGACCCCTGCCCTAGTTTTTTTTTAGGTTTTCTGGGGAATTGGTGGCGTGTTTATGATGTAATAAAAAAATTCGGGACTTTTAAGGTTTTGGGACCATGAGGAAAATCCTGGGACCACACTTTTCGGGTAAAATCCCGGGACAATCCCGATACTAAATACCGGGACTGGAAACCCTAAAAAGGCGAAAAAGCTAAAAATCAAAGTAGGCCTAGACTTTTGAAATTTTGCAATTCTACTCAGTTTTTCATTCTGAACAAGTTTTCTTTTGTCGTAAAAAATCCCTAATAGGGTTTCTTGAAAATTAGCTATTTTGAAAAATCATAGCAGGCCATGAAATACTTACCCCATCCAAATACCACCACCTATGTGATACTCTCCCTTGGTACTACCAATAAAAAATAGGGACCATTTGTTTCCTTTGCCCTTCATATATTTCTGAGGTGTCCAGTATCAAATTGGGACACACTGTATAAGGGACCACCAATAAAAAAGAGAGGTCATTTGTTATCCTTGTCCTTCAAATAGTTCTGAGGTGTCCAGTATCAAATTGGGACACACTGTATGTGAACGCAATCTGTGGAAACATTGTATATAAAAAAACTAAAAAATAAATAATTTTTTTAATAGGTAGGTAAGTATCACACGTACTGAAAAAACGTGGGGCGCATGCAATAGATAATAATAATAATTTGATGCATGCACTAATTGAGTCACTAAAAGCTTATTGTAGGTACTGCAAATACCTCATGTTTTCCAATGTCAGCTGCTTCTCTACACTCTTTACTATTATCTATAGCACGCGCCCCACGTTTGTCGAATCTACGGAAGCGTGGCAGGGCCACGTTGTATTTTTTTAGATTTTTTTCTCAAAATTTTTAAATGTTTAGATCTTTCTTAAAATTTTGAGTTTTCTCAAAATTTGGACTTTTTCTCCGAATTTTAAAATTCAGACTTTTTCTCAACATTTTGACTTTATTCTCAAAAAGTTGAGATTGTTTGAGAAAAAGTCTGAATTTTAAAATTCAGAGAAAAAGTCTGACTTTTTAAATTCAGAGAAAAAGTCAAAATTTTGAGAATAATCTTAAATATTGAGACTAAAGTCAAAATTTTGAGAAAAAAATAAGAATTTTAAAATTCCAAGAAAAAAATCAGAATTTTAAAATTAAGAGCAAAAGTCTGAAAACTTGTTCAGAATGAAAAACTGAGTAGAACTCTAAATTTCAAAAGTCTAGGCCTACTTTGATTTTTAGCTCTTTCGCCTTTTTCTCCCATTTTTTTCTTAGAAATGTGTCCTTTCTGGAGCTTTCACGTCAAAATATTATTAAGGAAACTTGATCATCGCGAAAAAATAAAATTTTGAAGTGTAAGCTCTAGAAAGGACACTTTTCTAAGAAAAAAGTGGGAGATAAATCTAAAAATCAAAGTAAGCCTAGTCTTTTGAAATTTTGTGAATCCACTCAGTTTTTCATTTTGAACAAGTTTTCTTAATAACATTTTGTCGTAAAAAAACCCTAATCTGGTTTCGAGAAAATTTGCTATTTTAAAAAATCATAGCAGGCCATGAAATAATTACCCCATCCAAATACCACCGCCTATGAGATACTTTCCCTTGGTACTACCCCTCATATATTTCTGAGATGTCCAATATCAAACTGGGACACACTGTATATGGCAATTTTTTTATTGAAAGTCCTAAAATGCTCCAAACAATACGTGGTTCAATTTTTAGACCTAGTCCAGTAGCACCCTGTAGAGCAACGCAAATATTTGACTTGATCAGACTTTTGCTGTATCCCAACTCAAAAACCATCGTGCAGCGATTTTTCTGGATATTAAAAAACTAGTTTTTGAATGTGGAACTCTCTGTCTATTAATGAATCCATTTAATCACATTATACGAGTATCTGTTAAAGTAAGGAATGCGAAACATATCCAATTTTTTCTATATGCATAGATTTTTTTTGCCACTTTGCCACTTTGCCACGAAACCATGTCATATTGTAGCATCCCTCGGTCGTACTGGTATTAAATTAATAGCTTTAATTGTTTATTATTTTGTTGACTAGCAAGAATAAATAACGGGTTTTGATCTTTCTGGTAAGTTCTTTTGCAATTTAATTTTAAAATTCAGGTTTTCGTTTTCGGTTTGCTCGGATACCTAGGTACCAGATTTTTTTTAAGTAGTTTAGTCACCCAACCGTCTGCCCAGGGTAGCTTATTAGTCAACGTGAAACAAATCAAAAAGATAGCTATGATTTGGGAAGCAACAAATGGAAGTCCAGGCAGGAGCCAACAGCACATTTGCAGCTTCAGTTGTTAGCACATCTCCTGGATTTGTGGCTTGTACTCAGGCGCGGTCTTGGGGGGGCATGGCGGCCATGGCCCCCCTAATAAAATAAAAAAATAATAATAAATAAAAAATAAATACAAAATATTATTCTAATATTATGTAACCTACAGTGTCCACGAATCGAGTTCACATAAGGTGAAAATAACAAAAAAAAATCGAGTTGAAACTTGAGCTTCTGGGATCAGCGCTGCTTGGTTTGAAACTAATTTGTGACATATACTTTCGAAAAATCACCTTGGAAATTATGAAGAAATTAATTTTCCACATCAGTAAAGTGCCCTTTTTGTAGGTTTTACGGCAAAATGTTATAAAGAAAACGTGTTCAGAATGCAAAACTGAGTAAATCTAGACCTGCTTTGATTTTTTGGGATTTTTCCCCCTTTTTTAGAAAAGTGCATTTTGTGTAGTTTCACAACAAAATGTTATTAAGAAAACTCACAATGAAAAACTCGATAGGTGTGAAAAATTCCAACAGCCTAGGTCTACTTTGATTTTTGTGCGTTTTAATTTTTTTAGGAGAAAAACTCTTGTTATTTTTCGAAAAACTTTATCGCTTTCGCCAAAAACGCGAATAACTGAAAACACGTATTGCAGATCTGATATTTAACATTTTTGAAAATTCAAAATTTGGCTATGAAATTAAACGTCAAACAACCGTCAATAACAACCGTTTAATGGAGAAAGAATCTAAACAACAGGAATAACAATAATTTTCACTGAAATTGTTGAAAATGATCACCGTTTTCTCTGAGGCATAAAATTATTCTAATACAATTACTAAAATTAAATGACATTTTTCCTTATAGTCAAGTTTGACGTTTAATTTCATAGCCAACCTTCGAATTTTCAAAGATTTTAAATATCACATCTGCAATACGTGTTTCAGTTATTCGCGTTTTTAGCGAAAGCGAAGCGAAGTTTGTGAAAAATAACAACCGTAAAAAAAGTTTCAGAATTAAATTCTTCATAACACAAGGTAACAATTTTGTAAGTCTACCAACGGACAAAAAAGTGGTCACATTTTTAAGCTGCATCACTCTGTATCAACCCTTTATACAATTGAACTATGTTTTCTGTCGATTAATGCTCTTGGTACATAAACAACGTGTACCAAATTTGGGTTTTCCGAGTTCAAAAATAACTGAGATATTGATTTTTTCGAAATTTCAAAGCCCACTTTCAAGGCCTATAACTTTTCAAGGGTGCAACTTGAACTTAGTATAGAGGTAAGTTGCCTTAAATCACCTTATTTTGGGCTCCTCTGTATACTCCTGCTCCTTGTCGGTTCTTATGCGGAACACCCTGTATAACCAACGTACATGAAAAAAATTTGTTTGCATAATTTTTATTTAAAATATATTTTCTTGATTTTTATTTTTTTTTTGTGATATTGCCTGATTGCCTTATTGAATTTCTATTGTTATAGTAGGTACCTACCTAAAACCGCCTAAAGGAATACATACACAGGTATGGATATAACCGCGCCTGCTTGTACTAACGTCGCCACGAAGGCTGCTAAAGCGACGTACGTGGAAATCTACATATCTGCATATCTCTCATACGTTACACCGAACTGATTGCCATGAAACACGTATACAGGATGATTTTTTTAGGTCTACCACCGCGATTTTCTCGCTCATTTTGCGGCCTACAAAAAAACGTAAGAAACAAAAATGTGGCAATTTTGGACAGCTAAGTGGTGCTGCAAAAGAAATCGGCATCCATGGCCAACTTGTCGCGCAATATTAAAAAAACCTCAAATTGAGCAAAACTATTAATGGCCGTGGAATGTTTATTTTAAGAGACAGAGAAAAACTTTTATATTGAAAATTGATGGCACTAAGAAGCTTTATGCAAAAGGGTACTCAGATAGTTTCAGAAAATTACACAGGGTCTTCGGCTCTCTTGAGGCTATCAATTTTTTTTGTTTATTTCTTGTTAAGCGATTTTCTCGCTTATTTTGGGCCGCTCAGAAAATATGTAAGAAAACAAAATATGGAAATTTTGGTCAGCGAGGCGACATTAAAAAAGGAATGGGCCTCCATACCCAACTTTTCGCGGTGTCCTAAAAAAACCTAAAATCGACAAAAATTTTCATGGTCTCAAGAGAGCCGAAGACCCTGTGTAATTTGCTGAAACTATCTGAGCACCTGGGAGGATAAAGCTTCTCAGTGCCATCAATTTTCAATATAAAAGTTTTCCTCTGTCTCTTAAAATAAACATTCCACGGCCATTAATAGTTTTGCTCAATTTGAGGTTATTTTAATAATGCGCAACAAGTTGGCCATGGATGCCGATTTTTTTGCAGCACCACTTAGCTGTCCAAAATTGCCACATTTTTGTTTCTTACGTTTTTTTTTTGTAGGCCGCAAAATGAGCGAGAAAATCGCGGTGGTAGACCAAAAAAATCATCCTGTATATGATTACTACTTTTTTGTTGTTTTTGAGTGCTTGCCCTTTACCGCTTTTTTTTTGTATGTTTCACACTCACTAATCTTACATCCTTATTCTAATTTTTAAAGTAAGTATTTTATTTATAACTACTCTCAATGATCTATATTTAAATTTAAATCCAAATTATCAATATCTCAAAGAGAATAGTCGTCTAAGGTTATAACGATAGCCTCTACTTAATTCTCTGGCGCTTAGAGGATCTGAAACATTGCATTAAAATATTGGGAGCGCTACATGAACCCTACAATGGTTTCTGAAAATACATGGCGTTTAAAAAAACTTCTTTAACCGTTGTGAAGCGGATATAATATGCAATGGTTTTCATTTTTTTACGTTGGACGCTCAGTGAACCTACAAATAAATTATGTGCCACGTGGACTCTTAAATAAATTCTCGAAATACAGGGCGTATATGGCCGGACGCCGCGTGAGAACGTTTTTAGACTGGACGCCCAGTGATGCTCTATATATATATATATTAAAGTCCATAGTGTAAAGAACACCATTGTTGCAAAATATTTTAGAAAACAAAAACATGGAAATGCGTCTGTTACAACGAATTTAATGTCCAAAATAAAATAAAATGCTTGTTTGTTATATCCATCCAAAAAGTAAGTAAGAGTATTATATACCTACTTCTTGGTTTGAAGTGAAGTCCATGGTTAGTTGCAGTGTAAGTAAGTGTACATTAGATCAGCTTGTTCTTTATAGAGTCCCGAAATAAGCCTGTCATAATTTACTAGCCGGTTCGGTGACCCAAAAAAAAATAAAAAATTCTATAACCTATATAGCCTCAAACATAACCCCCAAAGGGGGCTATAGCTCCCGAAATGGACAGGTTCGCAAACGGTTTTTTCTAAATATTTCCAGAGCGAACACATATAAAATTCTAAAATTTTGTAGGTATGGTTGGCGTCAGACGAAACCGAACGATAAAAATCCATTTTCTCGAGATATTTGGATTCTGTTCTGACATTTGGCAATGTCACATTCGTCGGTCGCTTCGTCCCTTGGTCTGAGCTTGGATCCGTTATTTGTTCAATGGATTTTGGGTATTATTACTCCAAAAGTCTTAAGAAAATGGCTTTACGTCGTTCAGTTTCATCTCAAAAATCTCGGTTATTATTAAAGCTAGAGGGTTGTAGTTTTCACGTCACTATACTACTTTTTGAGAGGAATTTGGTGGACCAATCAGATTTTAGATAAGTTTATACGAGTATCTGTTAAAGTAAGGAATGCGAAACATATCCAATTTTTTCTATATGCATAGATTTTTTTTGCCACTTTGCCACTTTGCCACGAAACCATGTCAGATTGTAGCATCCCTCGGTCGTACTGGTATTAAATTAATAGCTTTAATTGTTTATTATTTTGTTGACTAGCAAGAATAAATAACGGGTTTTGATCTTTCTGGTAAGTTCTTTTGCAATTTAATTTTAAAATTCAGGTTTTCGTTTTCGGTTTGCTCGGATACCTAGGTACCAGATTTTTTTTAAGTAGTTTAGTCACCCAACCGTCTGCCCAGGGTAGCTTATTAGTCAACGTGAAACAAATCAAAAAGATAGCTATGATTTGGGAAGCAACAAATGGAAGTCCAGGCAGGAGCCAACAGCACATTTGCAGCTTCAGTTGTTAGCACATCTCCTGGATTTGTGGCTTGTACTCAGGCGCGGTCTTGGGGGGGCATGGCGGCCATGGCCCCCCTAATAAAATAAAAAAATAATAATAAATAAAAAATAAATACAAAATATTATTCTAATATTATGTAACCTACAGTGTCCACGAATCGAGTTCACATAAGGTGAAAATAACAAAAAAAAATCGAGTTGAAACTTGAGCTTCTGGGATCAGCGCTGCTTGGTTTGAAACTAATTTGTGACATATACTTTCGAAAAATCACCTTGGAAATTATGAAGAAATTAATTTTCCACATCAGTAAAGTGCCCTTTTTGTAGGTTTTACGGCAAAATGTTATAAAGAAAACGTGTTCAGAATGCAAAACTGAGTAAATCTAGACCTGCTTTGATTTTTTGGGATTTTTCCCCCTTTTTTAGAAAAGTGCATTTTGTGTAGTTTCACAACAAAATGTTATTAAGAAAACTCACAATGAAAAACTCGATAGGTGTGAAAAATTCCAACAGCCTAGGTCTACTTTGATTTTTGTGCGTTTTAATTTTTTTAGGAGAAAAACTCTTGTTATTTTTCGAAAAACTTTATCGCTTTCGCCAAAAACGCGAATAACTGAAAACACGTATTGCAGATCTGATATTTAACATTTTTGAAAATTCAAAATTTGGCTATGAAATTAAACGTCAAACAACCGTCAATAACAACCGTTTAATGGAGAAAGAATCTAAACAACAGGAATAACAATAATTTGCACTGAAATTGTTGAAAATGATCACCGTTTTCTCTGAGGCATAAAATTATTCTAATACAATTACTAAAATTAAATGACATTTTTCCTTATAGTCAAGTTTGACGTTTAATTTCATAGCCAACCTTCGAATTTTCAAAGATTTTAAATATCACATCTGCAATACGTGTTTCAGTTATTCGCGTTTTTAGCGAAAGCGAAGCGAAGTTTTTGAAAAATAACAACCGTAAAAAAAGTTTCAGAATTAAATTCTTCATAACACAAGGTAACAATTTTGTAAGTCTACCAACGGACAAAAAAGTGGTCACATTTTTAAGCTGCATCACTCTGTATCAACCCTTTATACAATTGAACTATGTTTTCTGTCGATTAATGCTCTTGGTACATAAACAACGTGTACCAAATTTGGGTTTTCCGAGTTCAAAAATAACTGAGATATTGATTTTTTCGAAATTTCAAAGCCCACTTTCAAGGCCTATAACTTTTCAAGGGTGCAACTTGAACTTAGTATAGAGGTAAGTTGCCTTAAATCACCTTATTTTGGGCTCCTCTGTATACTCCTGCTCCTTGTCGGTTCTTATGCGGAACACCCTGTATAACCAACGTACATGAAAAAAATTTGTTTGCATAATTTTTATTTAAAATATATTTTCTTGATTTTTATTTTTTTTTTGTGATATTGCCTGATTGCCTTATTGAATTTCTATTGTTATAGTAGGTACCTACCTAAAACCGCCTAAAGGAATACATACACAGGTATGGATATAACCGCGCCTGCTTGTACTAACGTCGCCACGAAGGCTGCTAAAGCGACGTACGTGGAAATCTACATATCTGCATATCTCTCATACGTTACACCGAACTGATTGCCATGAAACACGTATACAGGATGATTTTTTTAGGTCTACCACCGCGATTTTCTCGCTCATTTTGCGGCCTACAAAAAAACGTAAGAAACAAAAATGTGGCAATTTTGGACAGCTAAGTGGTGCTGCAAAAGAAATCGGCATCCATGGCCAACTTGTCGCGCAATATTAAAAAAACCTCAAATTGAGCAAAACTATTAATGGCCGTGGAATGTTTATTTTAAGAGACAGAGAAAAACTTTTATATTGAAAATTGATGGCACTAAGAAGCTTTATGCAAAAGGGTACTCAGATAGTTTCAGAAAATTACACAGGGTCTTCGGCTCTCTTGAGGCTATCAATTTTTTTTGTTTATTTCTTGTTAAGCGATTTTCTCGCTTATTTTGGGCCGCTCAGAAAATATGTAAGAAAACAAAATATGGAAATTTTGGTCAGCGAGGCGACATTAAAAAAGGAATGGGCCTCCATACCCAACTTTTCGCGGTGTCCTAAAAAAACCTAAAATCGACAAAAATTTTCATGGTCTCAAGAGAGCCGAAGACCCTGTGTAATTTGCTGAAACTATCTGAGCACCTGGGAGGATAAAGCTTCTCAGTGCCATCAATTTTCAATATAAAAGTTTTCCTCTGTCTCTTAAAATAAACATTCCACGGCCATTAATAGTTTTGCTCAATTTGAGGTTATTTTAATAATGCGCAACAAGTTGGCCATGGATGCCGATTTTTTTGCAGCACCACTTAGCTGTCCAAAATTGCCACATTTTTGTTTCTTACGTTTTTTTTTTGTAGGCCGCAAAATGAGCGAGAAAATCGCGGTGGTAGACCAAAAAAATCATCCTGTATATGATTACTACTTTTTTGTTGTTTTTGAGTGCTTGCCCTTTACCGCTTTTTTTTTGTATGTTTCACACTCACTAATCTTACATCCTTATTCTAATTTTTAAAGTAAGTATTTTATTTATAACTACTCTCAATGATCTATATTTAAATTTAAATCCAAATTATCAATATCTCAAAGAGAATAGTCGTCTAAGGTTATAACGATAGCCTCTACTTAATTCTCTGGCGCTTAGAGGATCTGAAACATTGCATTAAAATATTGGGAGCGCTACATGAACCCTACAATGGTTTCTGAAAATACATGGCGTTTAAAAAAACTTCTTTAACCGTTGTGAAGCGGATATAATATGCAATGGTTTTCATTTTTTTACGTTGGACGCTCAGTGAACCTACAAATAAATTATGTGCCACGTGGACTCTAAATAAATTCTCGAAATACAGGGCGTATATGGCCGGACGCCGCGTGAGAACGTTTTTAGACTGGACGCCCAGTGATGCTCTATATATATATATATATTAAAGTCCATAGTGTAAAGAACACCATTGTTGCAAAATATTTTAGAAAACAAAAACATGGAAATGCGTCTGTTACAACGAATTTAATGTCCAAAATAAAATAAAATGCTTGTTTGTTATATCCATCCAAAAAGTAAGTAAGAGTATTATATACCTACTTCTTGGTTTGAAGTGAAGTCCATGGTTAGTTGCAGTGTAAGTAAGTGTACATTAGATCAGCTTGTTCTTTATAGAGTCCCGAAATAAGCCTGTCATAATTTACTAGCCGGTTCGGTGACCCAAAAAAAAATAAAAAATTCTATAACCTATATAGCCTCAAACATAACCCCCAAAGGGGGCTATAGCTCCCGAAATTGACAGGTTCGCAAACGGTTTTTTCTAAATATTTCCAGAGCGAACACATATAAAATTCTAAAATTTTGTAGGTATGGTTGGCGTCAGACGAAACCGAACGATAAAAATCCATTTTCTCGAGATATTTGGATTCTGTTCTGACATTTGGCAATGTCACATTCGTCGGTCGCTTCGTCCCTTGGTCTGAGCTTGGATCCGTTATTTGTTCAATGGATTTTGGGTATTATTACTCCAAAAGTCTTAAGAAAATGGCTTTACGTCGTTCAGCTTCATCTCAAAAATCTCGGTTATTATTAAAGCTAGAGGGTTGTAGTTTTCACGTCACTATACTACTTTTTGAGAGGAATTTGGTGGACCAATCAGATTTTAGATAAGTTTTATAGTTTGCGCGCATTGGCGCAGGACTGAAATTTTCGATTTTTTGGGAACCTCTCTCCTGGCTACAACTTATATATATCGACAAATTTAGTCAACTATTTTTATAGATTTTTTGGCGTAGAATCGAATGGAATAATTAGTTTTTTGGTAGCGTTAATAGTTTTTGAGACATGAACTATGGTTTCCATTTAAAAAAATATAACTTTGGTTCATATCTCAAAAACTATTAACGCTACCAAAAAACTAATTATTCCATTCAATTCTACTCCAAAAAATCTATAAAAATAGTTGATTAAATTTGTCGATATATATAAGTTGTATATTAATGATTGACTTTATATTATGTATTCAATTACGGGGCCTAATATGTGGACGCCCTCCTCGCGTGACGTATCGGATCCAAGATAACCAAACAGGCGGGCCGATGACGGGTCGGCAGTGAAGAATTAGATACCTCGGAGCACTAGGCCTATCGGGACAGAATTCTTTGATACAAAATTAGTCAATAGATTTACTTAGTACAATAGTGTCCTTTTTATTTTAATTAAAAAATTCCACGACTTTATCTCAGAAGTGGGATATACCACACGCTCCCGAAGTGCTTTTCAGATTTTCTTTTAAATTAATAAAGTGCGAAAGAGAAACGTGTTTCGAGTTGTTTTGTGCCATGGATGCCCCACGATCTGATTTGGAGGAAGCTAGTACCCGATCCATTACTCCACCTTTGACCCGGGAGGTTGTGGCTACAATGGCAAGAGAACTACAAGAGTTACGGGCTGCGGTAAGTGCAGGCTCAATTAGTGCTAGCAATAATACCCTAAATGATTCTATAAGACACAATCGGGGCTTTTTCAAAGATGATCGCTTGATATCTGACTTTGATCCACAAGGCAGCTTGAGTGTTGATGACTGACTAGAGCACAGTGTGCTTTTCTTTATCATTGGAATCAGGTTACAATGATTTATTTAGCATTAAGAAAATTAAAAGGGTTGGCACGAGTATGGTATGACATTTTAAAGAGCGCTCAGTACAGCTGGACTCAATATGGCAGGAAATTAGGAAATGTTGAAAGCCACGTTTCCTTCCAAGGAAAGGTTTTCAACGATATTCTACGACGCGGCGGTTTATAAAAGTGAACCAACTCAAAGTTTAAGCACTTACTGTTTTTTAAACAACAAACTGTAGTTAGCCCTGTCATCATTATTAACGAAAATTGAAAATATTATATTAACTTTATTTTACTTTTATTATTTGTTGTTATAGCGGCCAGAGTGGTGGTACACACTCTGTGAAAATTTGTCTACCTATTACGATTCAAAAGATACAGCCCTATAATAAGATGGTCTCCCGTGGCGTTTTCTAAAATATTCTACGAGATTTTACATAAAAATACAGCGCGCCCGTACTTGAAAAAGTCTCCCACGGAATAACAGATGAGCCTCTGAGCCCCCAAAAATCTCAAATCGCTACGAAATTTGTCCTCCATACCAAATGTCAGTCGATGTTTACGAATATCGGGCGTGCGCCTCGGCCACGATGTATACAGTCCGATCCCGGAGACCTCGCCAAATCGCGAAAAAAAGCGGCCCAAACGGCCGAATGGGTTTTTCGATCGGGGGGCCTTCTGGCAGGCGAGAGGCTCATATGCGTCAGTAGATAGGCTATGTCGGTACGAGCACACTTTTCCCATGTTAATCCTTATGGGCCTATAAATGGGTAAAAACGTGACCAACCGCCCGCGACTTTTTGAATTTTCCGAAAATTTCCTGCGACTTGGGTTTTTTAATTTTAAGAAGACATTTTCCGGGACTCCCCTGCAATTTTCTGTACTAAGAATTTTCCTCCAAAACCGAATGCGCCGACAATTAGTATTACTAGGTCGAGGTAGAGGAAACCTAACTGGGTGACAATTACTATCGTATCGATGTAACTGGGATAGCATTCGTTCAAAATTTCCCGCAACCGGGGTTTTGAATTTTCCAGTTAAAAGCGTCCGAGCCGGCGAACAGACCTGAGGTGTTCCGATGCTTTTTACCTGGGCGGGCTTTACAGACATGAGGTGGTAAGAATTTTTGGCGGGCTTAGAAATATTTTCGGATAATCATAGACGTTATACTGGGGGATCATTTGTAGCCACGCGACTTTTCAGATTTTCGTTCTCGGTAACCTACCGATTGGCATCGGGTATTCAGGGTTCTTGCTTATAGGTGGAAGATATAAAATTAGTTATTCTGTTGGACCATTTGTGACCACGTTACTTTTAGATTTTCATTCTAGGTAAGCAATTGCCATCGGGTAGTCAAGGTTCTTGCTCGTAGGTGGAAGTCATAAAAATTAGGGGATTATTTTTCGGTGACTAAAATTTCCACGCGACTTTCGGATTTTCGTTCTCCGTAAGCTACTAGGAATATGTGACACCCGTAGGGACATCAAAGACACAAATGTTACTTGATTAGTGAAAGAGATTTTCCGAATACTGAGAACGCTCGACTTATCGATCGGTGCCAAACGAGTTCTCACCTGAGGATTCGATTTCTCGCTAACCTAGCGATTGCCATCGGGTAGTGAGGGTTCTTGCTTATAGGTGGAAGTCATAAAAATTAGTTATACTGTTGGACCATTTGTGTTGGTGTGCCGAATACCGTAACTGTTAGGTTCAACCTCAAGTAACAGCGACATGATGAAGACTGAACGTGGGCGCGCTTTTCATGCACTTATATACCTTTCATTCGCTGAGAGTAATAATAACATCACATTATATTATTGTATAGTTATATATAAAACATGTTAGGCAGGAAGCGATCAAATAACATAATAATTTCTTATTGCTCTTGAGCTATCAATTATAGCAGGTTCGAAATATCTTTCGGGTCATCTTCGAGGAAGTGATCGCAAGTTCCCACAGCTAGATAAACGCATATCATGTGTCTGCCATGGGTTTCCATGGGGTTCCATGGGATTCCATGGGGTTCCATGGGGTTCCATGGGATTCATCTTCAATGACTACATCACTAATCCTTCATTGGTATATTGAATACCATTGCTGGGTTGTGCCTCAAGAGTAACAGAGGCATAGCGAAACGACATCAACAGATATATTTGAGAATAAAATCCACAAGTGTTGCATAACGTATTTCTCTTTTGTCATTGCATACAGTTGCGTACAACATTTGCATACAGTTGCGTACAACATTTGTCTTATTTTACGTATACCATACCAGCTGCGAAACTTTTGTTGCAGCTTTGACATCAAGAATCCAAAAAATATTCACCAATTTTCGAGATTTCTTCAGAGGTTCAACTCATTTTATGTTTTAGTAGGGAAATTGGTGCACTTATATCTCATGCAATAAAAATTGTGATAGCTACCCTATTTTATTCTCAAGGTCCAAATAATAATTTTTAGGCAAAAATAGGCTCGAATTCTCGCGCTATTATTCTATTTATTCCGAAAATCCTTACAATAATTTTTAATTTTCCTAGCCATTCATACCGTGAAAATTCTGGAATTTTGAAGACGCGCCCTGAGTGGCAAAAAGTGTCTGAAGTATATGCTCAGAATCGCAAATGGTTACCTACAGAGGTAGGTACCTTAAGAATTTAATGTTTTTGTGTAAAGTTTTAAACCGAAGGCGTTGCATATATAATAATTTGGCACCAGACTGATATATTTCACTCAATATTATACTCATCATTTATACAACTTTCAACATTCCTAATTCATTTTTTCTCGTTAAAAAATCCAAAAAAATATCTCGCAATTTTTGTGTCAAGATACGTTTGAAGGTAGTACCTATTCCATTAATTCAAAAATCTTTGCAAATGCAAATATTTGAGTTAAAACCGCGGAATTTTACTGTTCCTAATTTTAGTATCACTTTTCTTAGCATCTGAATTCACAAACAGTTATTCCACACATATAGTTTTATCTTGAAACCTGGGTGATTAAAAGTCCAAAAATATTTTATGAATACAATTTCATACCATTTTCGCCATCTCTGAATTATCCCTGAAAAATATGTTTATCGAATCCTCAGGTGAGAACTCGTTTGGCACCGATCGATAAGTCGAGCGTTCTCAGTATTCGGAAAATCTCTTTCACTAATCAAAACTCAGTAACATTTTTTGTGTCTTTGATATCCCTACGGTGTCACATATTCCTAGTAGCTTACCGAGAACGAAAATCTGAAAGTCGCGTGGAAATTTTAGTCACCGAAAAATAATCCCCTAATTTTTATAACTTCCACCTACGAGCAAGAACCTTGACTACCCGATGGCAATTGCTTACCTAGAATAAAAATCTAAAAGTAACGTGGTCACAAATGGTCCAACAGAATAACTAATTTTATATCTTCCACCTATAAGCAAGAACCCTGAATACCCGATGCCAATCGGTAGGTTACCGAGAACGAAAATCTGAAAAGTCGCGTGGCTACAAATGATCCCCCAGTATAACGTCTATGCCTACCCGAAAATATTTCTAAGCCCGCCAAAAATTCTTACCACCTCATGTCTGTAAAGCCCGCCCAGGTAAAAAGCATCGGAACATCCAGCCTTGCCACCTCAGGTCTATTCGCCGGCTCGGACGCGCTTTTAACTGGAAAATTCAAAACCCCGGTTGCGGGAAATTTTGAACGAATGCTATCCCAGTTACATCGATACGATAAATTGTCACCCAATTAGGTTTCCTCTACCTCGACCTAGTAATAGTAATTGTCGGCGCATTCGGTTTTGGAGGAAAATTCTTAGTACAGAAAATTGCAGGGGAGTCCCGGAAAATGCCTTCTGAAAATTAAAAAACCCAAGTCGCAGGAAATTTTCGGAAAATTCAAAAAGTCGCGGGCGGTTGGTTACGTTTTTACCCATTTATCTCGTACCGACATAGCCTATCTACTACAGTAGATAGGCTATCTACTACAGTAGATAGGCTATGTCGGTACGAGCACACTTTTCCCATGTTAATCCTTATGGGCTTATAAATGGGTAAAAACGTGACCTACCGCCCGCGACTTTGAATTTTCCGAAAATTTCCCGCGACTAGGGTTTTTTATTTTCAGAAGACATTTTCCAGGGGAATTTTCAAAGTGAATTTTCCGTACCAAAAATTTTCACAATCTTGAGAAAACCGAATTATGGGTGATAATTACTATTCATCGCCAAGGGGCTAGGGACGACAGAACTGGGATAGCATTCGATCAAAATTTTCGCAACCGGGGTTTTGAATTTTCCGTCCGAGGCGGCGAACAAGAGGTGGCAAGGCTGGATGTTCCAATGCTTTTTACCTGGGCGGGCTCTACAGACCTGAGGTGGTAAGAATTTTTGGCGGGCTTAGAAATATTTTCGGATAGGCATAGACGTTATACTGGGGGATAATTTGTAGCCACGCGACTTTTCAAATTTTCGTTCTCGGTAACCTAGCGATTGGCATCGGGTAGTCAGGGTTCTTGCTTATAGGTGGAAGACATACAAATTAGTTATTCTGTTGGACCATTTGTGACCACGTTACTTTTAGATTTTCATTCTAGGTAAGCAATTTCCATCGGTTAGTCAAGGTTCTTGATCGTAGGTGAAAGTCATAAAAATTAGTGGATTATTTTTCGGTGACCAAAATTTCCACGCGACTTTCAGATTTTCATTCTCGGTAAGCTACTAGGAATATGTGACACCCGTAGGGACATCAAAGACACAAATGTTACTTGATTAGTGAAAGAGATTTTCCGAATACGATTTGATCGGTTTGTGAGAGAAATTTTAACTTATGTACAAGTATGGATTTTTTGTGACTGTAGCCAGAAGCAATGGAATACTGAGAACGCTCGACTTATCGATCGGTGCTAAACGAGTTCTCACCTGAGGATTCGATAAACATATTTTTCAGGGATAATTCAGGGATGGCGAAAATGGTATCAAATTGTATTCATAAAATATTTTTGGACTTTTAATCACCCAGGTTTCAAGATAAAACTATATGTGTGGAATAACTGTTTGAGAATTCAGATGCGAAGAAAAGTGATACTAAAATTATGAACAGTAAAATTCCGGGGTTTTTACTCCAAAAATTGCGAGTTGGAGATATTTTTAGAGGATTTTTCATGAGAAATTTAAGAATGAATTAGGAACATTGAAATTTGCATTTGCAAAGATTTTCGTATTAATGGAATAGGTACTACCTTCAAACGTATCTTGACACAAAATTGCGAGATATTTTTTTGGATTTTTTGATAAGAAATATAAAAATGAATTAGGAATGTTGAAAGTTGTAAAAATGATGAGTATAATATTGAGTGAAATATATCAGTCTGGTGTCGAATTATTATGTATGCAACGCCTTCGGTTTAAAAATTTACACAAAAACATTAAATTCTTAAGGTACCTACCTCTGTAGGTAACCATTTGCGATTCCGAGCATATACTTCAGACACTTTTTACCACTCAGGGCGCGTCTTCAAAATTCCAGAATTTTCACTGCAAATCGGACAAATCTGGTGTTTTATTTTTCGGGGTATGAATGGCTAGGAAAATTATAAATTATTGTAAGGATTTTCAGAATTAATGGTGAAATAGGTAACATAGGGAATGATAATGAAAATAAATAGAATAATAGCGCGAGAATTCGAGCCTATTTTTGCATAAAAATTATTATTTGGATCTTGGGAATAAATAGGGTAGATATCACAATTTTTATTGCATGAGATATAAGTGCACCAATTTCCCTACTAAAACATAAAATGAGTTGAACCTCTGAAGAAATTTCGAATATGAATATTTTTTGGATTCTTGATGTGAAAGCTGCAACAAAAGTTTGCTGAATATTGCCATACCTATGCGAGGAATATCAGGAAATTCCACTAGAAAATTGAGGACATTCTGGGGTTGTAGAGAAATGTTTGTAAAATGAAACGAAGACTAGATTGGATTTTGTACCTGAAGTTTAAATATTGCATAATTGTTGCTAGACCCACTGTAAAACCTGGGTTGGTCTGGGATAGTGAAACGATGATTTGCATTCATAAAAGACTCGCGGGGGATTTTCCGTTAGAATTAGCGAAATACTTAGGTATTAAATGATTTGAATAGTAGGTAAAATTCTCGAGATTTTTTATAATTAGGGGCTACACCAAAATTTTTTGCAACTTGGATTTTAAATTATCATTTTCCAAGTCAGTTGTGTTGAAAATAATACCACTGGTACTGGAGTAACTGCCAGAAGCGTGCAGCCAAGGTGTACGCAAATAAGACAAATTTTTCCTTCTACGCAACTGGTATGGTATACGTAAAATAAGACAAATGTTGTACGCAACTGTATGAAATGACAAAGAGAAATACGTTATGCAACACTTGTGGATTTTATTCTCAAATATATCTGTTGATGTCGTTTCGCTATGCCTCTGTTACTTGAGGCACAACCCAGCAATGGTATTCAATATACCAATGAAGGATTATTGATGGGTCCTGTAGTCATTGAAGAATCCCATGGAACCCCATGGAACCCCATGGAACCCCATGGAATCCCATGGAACCCCATGGAACCTCATGAAATGCATATTTCCAATCACTTGTTAGTGTTTAAAATAAAACGAGCATCTACTTATTTTTTTTTATTTCTTGGATCAACAATAATGTTCATATCTATTAAGGCATTTATATATATATCACGATCTTCTCCATTTTCTAGGGCATTCCTGAGCATATCGACGATGTCATTTGGATCAGTATTTTCGTACCATTTAAGTATTGGCCTCACGACAGTAGATACAGACTTTCTTGGACACGTGGAAACATTTTTTTGCTTAGATGGGGATGGGAATAGCTTTAATATAATGTTTCTGTATTTCCACGTCTTGCTTGGATTTAATCAAAATGAGTTACCATAGCGCCTTTTGTGAGCATTTGTAGCAATCAGCAATTGGCGATATATTTGCTGCTTCTTCAACAGCAGTTGTGACAGACCGTGTGTAAGACTAATTTTTTCATCTCCAACACATAAAATATTATCTTCAATTGATACAGGTGTCTGACCCAACACTAATCCATCATTGGTGTGCCGAATACCGTAACTGTTAGGTTCAACCTTAAGTAACAGCGACATGATTAAGACTGAACGTGGGCGCGCTTTTCATACACTTATATACCTTTCATTCGCTGAGAGTAATAATAATATCACATTATTGTATAGTTAACTTTAGTATATAAAACATGTTAGGCAGGAAGCGATCCCATCACTAATCCTTCATTGGTATATTGAATACCATTGCTGGGTTGTGCCTCAAGTAACAGAGGCATAGCGAAACGACATCAACAGATATATTTGAGAATAAAATCCACAAGTGTTGCATAACGTATTTCTCTTTGTCATTTCATACAGTTGCGTACAACATTTGTCTTATTTTACGTATACCATACCAGTTGCGTTGAAGGAAAAATTTGTCTTATTTGCGTACACCTTGGCTGCACGCTTCTGGCAGTTACTCCAGTACCAGTGGTATTATTTTCAACACAACTGACTTGGAAAATGATAATTTAAAATCCAAGTTGCAAGAAATTTTGGTGTAGCTCCTAATTATAAAAAATCTCGAGAATTTTACCTACTATTCAAATCATTTAATACCTATTTATTTCGCTAATTCTAACGGAAAATCCCCCGCGAGTGTTTTATGAATGCAAATCATCGTTTCACTATCCCAGACCAACCCAGGTTTTACAGTGGATCTAGCAACAATTATGCAATATTTAAACTTCAGGTACAAAATCCAATCTAGTCTTCGTTTCATTTTACAAACATTTCTCTACAACCCCAGAATGTCCTCAATTTTCTAGTGGAATTTCCTGATATTCCTCGTATGGCAATATTCAGCAAACTTTTGTTGCAGCTTTCACATCAAGAATCCAAAAAATATTCATATTCGAAATTTCTTCAGAGGTTTAACTCATTTTATGTTTTAGTAGGGAAATTGGTGCACTTATATCTCATGCAATAAAAATTGTGATATCTACCCTATTTATTCCCAAGATCCAAATAATAATTTTTATGCAAAAATAGGCTCGAATTCTCGCGCTATTATTCTATTTATTTTCATTATCATTCCCTAAGTTACCTATTTCACCATTAATTCTGAAAATCCTTACAATAATTTATAATTTTCCTAGCCATTCATACCCCGAAAAATAAAACACCAGATTTGTCCGATTTGCAGTGAAAATTCTGGAATTTTGAAGACGCGCCCTGAGTGGTAAAAAGTGTCTGAAGTATATGTTCGGAATCGCAAATGGTTACCTACAGAGGTAGGTACCTTAAGAATTTAATGTTTTTGTGTAAAGTTTTAAACCGAAGGCGTTGCATACATAATAATTCGACACCAGACTGATATACAGGGTGTCCGGTAAGTTCGGGGAAATCTCTCGCCAGCGTGTTGGTGACGTCAAAATATACCTGGTGTTTCATATATTTTTTTCCCCTAAAGTACTCCGTAACAGAACTACAGGGTCCCAAAGGGGTACTCACTGCTTTACATTTTTTGATTTAACTTTTGAACGCCCTTGTATATTTTGATGAAATTTTGGAATTTTGCATAGACGGTAAAAACCAATTACCTCATATTTGAATCATGCTTGGACAATGCCGTGGAAGTCAGGAACGGACTTCACGCAATACCCATGGGCTCAAAATTTTGACTGGTATAAATTTAAAAAGCCGAAAACAAATTTTTTTAAAGCCTTGAACATTTCTCTTCAAAAAAGGTACTCTTTATTCGTTTCGAAAAAGTCAACCGTTTTCATGGAAAAATCGCTTTTTTGAAATCCGTAACTTAAGATGCAATAATGGAAACTACCAGAATTTAGTGTTTTCACCTGACGGATAACAACAATTACGTGTGACAAGATTTGTCAATAATTTTTATTAGCAATGGAGCATTTTTATACTTATGCCGAATATGCAGACATGCATTTAATTTATGGACAAGCACACTGCAATTCTCTGGAGGCAAGCAGAATTTATGCTCAAAGATTTCCAAATCGCAATTTGCCAAATCGAAAAACATTTGTGAGAGTTGATCGTCGTTTAAGAGAAACAGGTAGTAAACAAACCGAGTTTAGAATGTCTTAAATCAGTCTCCTAAAATGTACATTAGGTAGTTTTTTACCTCGTCGTGGTGGGGAAGGGCCGCAAAGGAGAGCAAGAAATCAAAACTTAGAAGAGCACATATTGGATGAAATATCCGAAAACCCTTCTAATAGCGTTCGTAAGCTTGCAGCTCAGTTAAATACCACAAAGGGGGTTGTTCATGAAACATTGCGAGAACAGCTACTTTATCCTTATCACGTCCAAAAAGTGCATGCAATGTCTCCGAATGATTATCGTCCACGGCTTAACTATGCAAACTGGTTTTTGCAACAATTTATAGGCGATCCGAGTTTCACAGAAATTGTTTTATTTAGCGACGAAGCTGGCTTCACGAGAGACGGTATTACCAACAGTCGAAATCTGCACATTTGGCATGACGAAAACCCTCACGCCATAGTTCAGATCAAGCACCAACAAAGATTTCTGGTTAATGTTTGGGCAGGGATAATTGGGAATAATTTGATTGGTCCTTTTGTTTTGGATGAACGTTTGAATGGAGCTCTGTATTTACATTTTTTACAAAATAATTTAAATGATTTACTGGAAAATGTGCCCTTACAAATAAGGAATCAAATGTGGTTTATGCACGATGGCGCTCCCCCACATTATTCCCGGGAGGTACGTCTCTACTTAACCCAGCACTTTGACAATCGTTGGATAGGCCGAGGAGGACCTGTTTTGTGGCCACCTAGGTCTCCTGACCTCAATCCGTTAGATTTTTTTTTCTGGGGTCATCTCAAGGGACTAGTATATTCAACTCCTGTAAATACCAGGGAAGAGTTATTGGAAAGAATATTTCACTATTCTGATCAAATTCGAAATGATCCTGAAATGCTGTTTAGGGTGCAGCAAGAAAAAATTCGCAGGATAAGAAAATGTATTCGGGTAGAAGGAGCTCACTTTGAACATTTGCCCGACTAAACGAAACATTTTCTTTATAACCAAACTTTATTAAACTATTTTTAAACAGTTTCATTGTTTTTTTTCATTTTCTCGATATTAATGCCTCCTGAAAATTGCAGTGTGCTAATAAAAATTATTGACAAATCTTGTCACACGTAATTGTTGTTATCCGTCAGGTGAAAACACTAAATTCTGGTAGTTTCCATTATTGCATCTTAAGTTACGGATTTCAAAAAAGCGATTTTTCCATGAAAACGGTTGACTTTTTCGAAACGAATAAAGAGTACCTTTTTTGAAGAGAAATGTTCAAGGCTTTAAAAAAAATTGTTTTCGGCTTTTTAAATTTATACCAGTCAAAATTTTGAGCCCATGGGTATTGCGTGAAGTCCGTTCCTGACTTCCACGGCATTGTCCAAGCATGATTCAAATATGAGGTAATTGGTTTTTACCGTCTATGCAAAATTCCAAAATTTCATCAAAATATACAAGGGTGTTCAAAAGTTAAATCAAAAAATGTAAAGCAGTGAGTACTCCTTTGGGACCCTGTAGTTCTGTTACGGAGTACTTTAGGGGAAAAAAATATATGAAACACCAGGTATATTTTGACGTCACCAACACGCTGGCGAGAGATTTCCCCGAACTTACCGGACACCCTGTATTTCACTCAATATTATACTCATCATTTATACAACTTTCAACATTCCTAATTCATTTTTATATTTCTTATCAAAAAATCCAAAAAAATATCTCGCAATTTTGTGTCAAGATACGTTTGAAGGTAGTACCTATTCCATTAATACGAAAATCTTTGCAAATGCAAATTTCAATGTTCCTAATTCATTCTTAAATTTCTCATGAAAAATCCTCTAAAAATATCTCCAACTCGCAATTTTTGGAGTAAAAACCCCGGAATTTTACTGTTCATAATTTTAGTATCACTTTTCTTCGCATCTGAATTCTCAAACAGTTATTCCACACATATAGTTTTATCTTGAAATATGGGTGATTAAAAGTCCAAAAATATTTTATGAATACAATTTGATACCATTTTCGCCATCTCTGAATTATCCCTGAAAAATATGTTTATCGAATCCTCAGGTGAGAACTCGTTTAGCACCGATCGATAAGTCGAGCGTTCTCAGTATTCCATTGCTTCTGGCTACAGTCACAAAAAATCCATACTTGTACATAAGTTAAAATTTCTCTCACAAACTGATCAAATCGTATTCGGAAAATCTCTTTCACTAATCAAGTAACATTTGTGTCTTTGATGTCCCTACGGGTGTCACATATTCCTAGTAGCTTACCGAGAATGAAAATCTGAAAGTCGCGTAGAAATTTTGGTCACCGAAAAATAATCCACTAATTTTTATGACTTTCACCTACGATCAAGAACCTTGACTAACCGATGGCAATTGCTTACCTAGAATGAAAATCTAAAAGTAACGTGGTCACAAATGGTCCAACAGAATAACTAATTTGTATGTCTTCCACCTATAAGCAAGAACCCTGAATACCCGATGCATTGGAACATCCAGCCTTGCCACCTCTTGTTCGCCGGCTCGGACGGAAAATTCAAAACCCCGGTTGCGAAAATTTTGATCGAATGCTATCCCAGTTCTGTCGTCCCTAGCCCCTTGGCGATGAATAGTAATTATCACCCATAATTCGGTTTTCTCAAGATTGTGCAAATTTTTGGTACGGAAAATTCACTTTGAAAATTCACCTGGAAAATGTCTTCTGAAAATAAAAAACCCAAGTCGCGGGAAATTTTCGGAAAATTCAAAGTCGCGGGCGGTCACGTTTTTACCCATTTATAGGCCCATAAGGATTAACATGGGAAAATTGTGCTCGTACCGACATAGCCTATCTACTTGCGTCGCTTGTCAACAAGATTAGGTTTAAGATTTGCCTTAAACTTTAATAGTTTTTAATAGGTAGTTACTTACAGTTTGTAACGAAGTTACTATATTCACACAGATGATTCTTTTTCTACATAGGAGGCCGACATTCGATTTTAATTGCATTTAATTAAATCCTGGTTTTGATTACTTTCCGGCTTTCCGCCGCTAAATAAGAAATTCTTGTTTTACCAAAAGGGATGAGGGATACCGAAAATGGGTAGAACCGGGATATTAATTGAAATTGCAGCTAGAGCCGCCGTTCTTTTTGGAAAACCGGGTATATGGGACATGCCCGACTCAGAGAGACCACCGTCCGAGACCTGTACGGGGTGCAACAACCCCAAACTGCCCGCCTAGCCCCCGGCGACCGTTTTGGCTACCAGAAGAGTGGGAACGATCACCTGAGTCTTCGCCGCGGCCCCGACCAATGGGCGGCCAGCGCACTGGCCGATGGTGGCGCCGCCACACGATATAAAAAGGATGCGGTCGCCGAGGACGCTCTCTCTTCTCTTGGAGCGCTGCCAGCTCCGCTTCTGCCTGCTTCTTCTTCGGCACCTCTTGTGCCGATATATACCGGGTGAGTATTTTAAGGTTGTTCCCCCCTAGTAACCCCTTCCTCAAGAAAAGAAAATCCTTAGTACCTGTGGTTGGAATGGCGAGAATTCCCGGACCAACCTCCTGCTAGTACACCCCTAATTTTACAAGAATATTAGTTGCGGCTAGGAAATTTTAGAGTGTGCTACCGCACCGAATAAACGCTAGTAGAAGTTTTCTTTCTTAGTATCGGTGGTTGGAATGGCGAGAATTCCCGGACCAACCTCCTGCTAGTGCACCCCTAATTTTACAAGAATAATAGTTTGAGGCTAGGAGATTTTAGAGCGTGCTACCGCACCGAATAACCGCTAGTAGATTGTTTAGCTAGAAGGTAGATCCTGCACTGCCTGATTGACAACGCTTTCTTTCTTTTCTTGCATATCGGTGGACCTCTCTGGGCCGGTGACGTCTATTTATTTTTAATTGTAAAATCACATACGCGAGAAAATTGTACAAAATAAACCGTGTTAATTTTGCTTAACCTTCTTTATTTATACCCTATCCTCGACGAACCACAGACCCCTGGGAAATATTTTTCTCTGACGAAAGCTATCCCGGGTATAAAGCGGAGCATACCGCTCTAAAAAACTGGCGCCTGAGCAACCGTTCCACCGGAGGTCCGATTTTTCCTTTCTAAAATAAAAAGAGGCTATAAGGAAGCCCACCGGTGAGTACCAAAAAGGGAAAATCGGACGTGAACACAAATAGTGCCATAAGTTAAACTGTTATTTATAAAGTGTTTATTTTATTCAACGATATACAAGAATAGATGACTCACGGTAATACATAATAACACTGTTTTGTTTTGCTTCTGCATTAGCGGGTCGGGGGGAAGAAGACGAGGTAATTTGTTTACTTTATGTATTTTTTTATGATTAAATAGAAAATATAAAAAAATTGGTTTTATTTCCATTAAAATAGAAAAAAAACTGTTTCTGATTTTTTTATAATATCAATTCATATATATATTTTTAAATGTTTGTTCCGATTTGACCTTATACTCTTTAAAACAGTTTAAAGGTACGAAAACACAATTGTTCTAAATTAGGCCATCTGCGGGTAAATCAGAACAAACTCAAAAAGAAATAAAAAATAGTATTAACCATTTCAAAAATAGGAAAACTAAATGTTTGTTAGATACTAGAATGTTTGAACTAACTTTTGGTAAATAAGTCAAATTTTTATATAAATATAATCTTAAAAAAATCTACAACAGCTTCAATTTTCTTTTTGTTCTAATTTAGGCCATTTTACGGTATTAAAGAATTTAATAGAAACAAAACTATTAATCCACAATGGCTAATTAACAGATTATTGAAGAATTTTTTATTATTTGTAAAACATGTGTCACTTGCTAGACTATTTGTTCATAGGTTATCACGTCGTGAATGCCTGGAGTAAGTATTACTGAATTATAAATTTATTCATCTGCGACTTATCGCAGTATTTTTTAACCTACAAGTTGCTCAAAGGTCTTTCGTGTCTTAGTAAACACTTATCCTGGAAAGCACTAAATATACCAGAGGAAAGTTGATCAGGAATAACCTGAAAGAGGGGAGAAAGATTGGATAGTTTACAGAAAAGAAAATGGTCCTGCAGAAATTAAAACAAATTCCACAGATGTCGAATCTGTTTTTTTGAACTAAGCATGATCATGTATTGTGCGCCACAGGTCCCGAGCAGCGACGTAGGGAATAGCTAGGTAGCAAAAAATGGTCAATTCGCTGTGAATAAGTTAGTCCAAGAAAATTATACATGGAGAAAAAAAATTCTTAACAGGTAGATATTTTCCGGGTTGGTTGTGGGTATAGCGTCCTTAGTATAACCTTAAAAAAACACCATCGAAGTCGAGTTACGAACCCCGCAACAGGGGTGGTTTTGCAAACATTTTTTTTGCAATTTTTTTTCTTATGTGTACATTTTTTTCTTATGTGTACACCATTACATTCTCTACAACTTTCCCTTATGAAGTTTTTTTTAACTTATATATAATAGGTACTTCACGAGATATAGGTAAAAGATCACCACTAACTGAAGTGCTCTCTTAACTTACACCTCTTAACAGAGGTGTAAGTTAACCTCCAGTTAACTCTGAAAAAATCAGCTTGTTTTAAAGAATTTTTTTTTTCGCTCTTATAAAGCACTTTAGCTAGTGGTGACCTACAGTGTGTCCACGGATAGAGTTCGGATAGGGTGTAGGTGTAAATGACAAAAAAATTTCAAGTTGAAATTTGAGCTACTGGGTATAAGCCCTGCTTGGTTTGAAACTAATTTGTGTCGTAATTTTACTTTCGAAAAATCACGTATACATTGGGAATTTTGAAAAAACTAATTTTCCACATCAGTAAAGTGCCCTTTCAGTAGGTTTTACGACAAAATGTTATTAAACAAACTTGTTCAGAATGAAGAACTGAGTAGGTTTGCGAAGTCTAAGCCTACTTTGATTTTTTGGCATTTTTGTCCACTTTTCTTTAGAAAAGTGCACTTCAGGGCCATATATAAGGGGAGGGGGGTTTAGAGGGGTTCAACCCCCCCCCCCCCCATGATGCTATATATAAAATTAATTAACAGGCCCGGCGTCCGCCAAAATTTCATTGTGAAAAAGTTTTCTTAATAACATTTTAATGTGAAAGCTACACAAAGTACACTTTTCTAAAAAAAAGTGGGAAAAAAATGACAAAAAATCAAAGTAGGCCTAGACTCAGTTCTTCATTCTGAACAAGTTTTCTTAATAACATTTTAATGTGAAAGCTACACAAAGTGCACTTTTCTAAAGAAAAGTGGGAAAAAATGCCAAAAAATCAAAGTAGGCCTAGACTATCGAAATTTCGCAAACCTACTCAGTTCTTCATTCTGAATAAGTCTCCTTAATAACATTTTGTCGTAAATCCTACAGAAAGGGCACTTTACTGATTCCCAAGGCATACGTGATTTTTCAAAAGTAAAATTACGTCACAAATTAGTTTCAAACCAAGCAGGGCTTATCTCCAGAAGCTCAAATTTCAACTCGAAAATTTTTTGTCATTTACACCCTATCCGAACCCTATCCGTGGACACACTGTATATCTCGTGAAGTATTGAAGTTAAAAAAAATCATAAGGGAATGTTGTAGACAATGTAATCATGTACACATAAGAAAAAAAATTGCTTAAAAGCATTATTAGTTGACTCTTCATAACGACACTGCATATGGCCTCCTGCGATTTTTTATTGTCCTCGAAATACTGTTTTCTAGATCCAATGTGTACAGTCTTCAAATATCTACTTTTGACCTTTTAGGCACTCTATATACTAGTTAGTATCCTACAGAATAGTTTAGATTAGTTTTCCGCACTAATAAATTATCTACTGAGCACCGAGCCCAAAAGCAGCATTATATTTATACAGGGTGGTGAGCTTTTTTTATAGCAGGACTTTAACAAAAGTCTAGGGCATATTATAAGTCGGATCACTCCTTTGAAGTCGTCGAAAAGCCGCCGATGTTTTGCGACCGGTCGTAAATTACTGTCAGCTCGCCACTCCGTTATTTACTTGGGTGGACTATCCATCGTAAAGCTGGTTGCACCAAGTTATATGGGGGCACCTCTATATTGACTTTCCACTATGAACAATAGGAGTAGTAGGTATAGCAGAAACATAAGGAACATAATATGTTGAATAAAAATGCTGGTATTTCACTTTTCCGTTTAAATGACGCAAGATATACCTAACTAAACATAGCGTAAGTAAAAATATACATAAGTGTGTACCTAGGAGCAAACAAAATTATTTACATAGTTTACAAGTTTTGCAAAATTGTAAGTTTTGGATTTGATTTATTTTGTCTTTGGTTTTTTATTCCCTATTCGCAAATTTAAGTGTGTAGTAAATACGAACTCGCGTATAGTATAATGAAACCAAACAGTCAAATAGGGAACAATTTGCACACGGATATACCGGGTTAACTATCACTTACTACAAAATTTTTTATGGTAGATAAAGAAAAATTAGGCATGCCAAAATAAATCTTCTAACATTTGTCTTAAGCCCAAAAATTTTTTTTTTCAAATTGTTTAAAACCCTTTAAAAATTTTTTTTCAAATTGTTTAAAACCCCTAATAAAACGCCCGCCGTGACCTGTCTTAAAATTTCGCCTATGTCAATAGTACTGACAGGTAGTGAAATAGCGCGGCATTACCACGTCTCTCAATTTATCCTAGGATTCACCACGAAATTTCGATTTCCTGTTGGAAACGATTACTTTCTAAGGAACATGTAGAATGCCTCTGCCTCTGTGAGATACGTAGAAAATGGCCAAATGCCAAATGTTAGTTTAGCAGCTTAATTATTTTGGGAGATGTTGCCATAAATCAATAATTTCAAAAAGAGAACTACAACGCGCTGTAGCTCAGAAAGGAAAGGCGTACGGTATAATAATGTTTGCCAGAGTCTACCCTGTCTATACTTTTGATGCAGTGAGCACTGCTTGGAGTATTTTATATTGTTAGTGGGGAGACGCGGAATTTTGTTCGCATTTCTTCGAAAGACATTTGTTCGAAAGAACATTTGTTTAATTTAATTTCGTTGTAACAGACACTTCCTTATTCTATGCCAACTAGGAAAACATAGACGAACATCTCGAAAACGTTAAGAGAAGACTATAATCTTACATATCTTTGAAAAGGTTCGATTCTTGCCGAAAGCCTGGCCGTAAGAACGCGGTCTGGAATACTCTGGAAGCATATGTAGGTAGAGTAACTTCCTCGGATTGAGTTAACAACAACATAAAAACTTTGTCTCGCAAAATAAACAAGTCTATGTAGACTGAAGTTATTTTCAAATTGTAGAATTTATTACCAAATAAGATGCATATACTGTAATAATGCTTTTAAATAAAAGGCATTTCGATTTGTAGCTATTATTTGGACTCCGTCACAAAATATAAGTACTGACAGTTATAGTAGCGTGGTTAGATAATGCGGCGATTGCAGAAAAACACCTTTTATTTTAAAGTTTGTAGACAGTTGTACAAAGTGAAGCAACTACGTGTGTTCTTAGCCCAAACTTCCTTACAGGTAGGTAAGTCAGTTGATCTTATAATTCTGGTTTAATTTCGATATTTTTCACCTTTTTCGAGATTTATGCCCGTATCCATTTCAATACTCAATACAAGGCAAAATGCATTGTTGGCCATCAGTGTCATCTGTTGTCCAGGATACGAAGCTATAGCCGTGAGAACGCCAATGCTAATGTTTTTAGTTTCTGATAAAAATTATTTTAGGCCAGTCGACAAGGGGTTCTAGGTGGAAATAAATGGGGACAAGTTGCAATATAGTTTATTATCTTTGTTTGGATATGCTGAACACTATACTAAATTTGCACGATCTATCGATCCCGGATTTGGCCGCCATATTGGAAAATTCTATATAAAAAATTATATTTTTATTGTTTTTTTTTTAAAATAACTCGGTCTGGGTGCACCGTACAGAAAATTTTCAAATAACCGAAAATAAAGCCACTTAAATTCTATACAAAAAAGGTTTTATTAATTGATTTTGTAAACTTACCGGTTCTGAAGTGACAGCACTTAACATTTAAGGCATATAGAGGATGTTCCGCTAATAATGGTCCATAGAGCAATTGCATATATTTCGTGCCAAAATATGACGATTGAGGCCAATACGTCTTATATAAATGTTATTTGTTTAAGAGAAACGGGCGTCGAAATTCATTTTTTGAAATTGAATTATGGCTACATTTCCCAAAATAATCAAGCTGCTGAAGTGAAATTTGGCACTGTTGTATTTTTTATCGATGGAAAATAAGCTGAGAATGTTCATTTCTACTTATCTCACAGAGGGCGCCACCTGCGGGCTTTTGGATTAAGCTTTTACTCGTATCTTTTTTAAGGTTATCTTTTTGGTTTTACAGGTCGATCATTTTAGTGCATCTTTTTATTCTGCAAAAAAAGGTGCTCTTGTTTCATAACGATAAAATCAACTGTGCGGTGAAATTGACAAAATGTGCCCCAAAAAACATGTTGACTGCAAAATTGAAAAAAAAATTGTACTTACCACTTTCAAATGTTACAGATCATCTGTTCCATATAATGTGAGAAAAAATCCCTGTGAAGAATGTACCAAAAATGTTTCGTTTTCAAATGGAACAGATTGAAACTAGGCAACATTCGGACACTCTATTTGAAGAAAATGAATAGTGTTTTGATCGATGTCCACTTGGCATTTTTTTACTCAGTTTGTATAAAGTTATAATAATAATTAATAATAATAATAATATCTAATAATTCTCCCCCTCACAATACTCCAAACTAGGAGTACCCCAGAAGCAACCACATGCTCGTGCGGGGGAGGGGGTAATTACTATTATTTTGTCTTCGTTGCCATTTGCGGCTAGGGCCGACTTTTTTCCCGATAGAACTAGGATAGCATTCGCTCAAGTACTACGGAAAACCCTAGAAAACCATAGTAATCCCAGTAAGTGTAGGACAATTAGTAAATCACACGGATAAAGCTATTTAGGAGCAATACCGTGAACCCACATTTGTCCAGCGGTCTTGGCCATAGCGGTGTTTTTCTTTAAAGACATGTGCATGCGCCTGCTTCAAACCAAGGTCGATCGAAGGTAGAAAAACATGCAGTCTAAAAAGTCAGCGCAGGTACGAGCGACGCCACCGCGGCCCTTGATCTGTAACATTTGAAAGCGGTAGCTGAGAATTCTTTGTTTTGAATATTGGAGTTAACAGATGTTTTGGGGCATATTTTGCCAATTTCAACGTAAACGTTAATTTTATCGTTATGAAACAAGATCACTTTTTTGTTGCAGAATAAAAAAAATGCACTAAAATGATAGACCTGCAACACCAAAAAGACAACCTCAAAAAGGTACTACCTAGTAAAAGCTTGATCCAAAAGCAGCGCAAATGGCGCCCTCTGTGAAATACATATTTTGGGGAATATAGCCATAATTCAATTTCAAAAAATGAACTTCAATGCCCTGCACCTCTTAAACAAACAACATTTCTATGAAGCGTATTGGCCTCAATCGTCATATTTTAGATGTTAAGTGCTGTAACTTCAGAACCGGTAAGTTTACAAAATAAATAATGAATGAAACCTTTTTTGTAAAGAATTTAATTGGCTTTATTTTCGGTTATTTGAAAATCTTCTGTACGGTGCACCCAGACCGAGTTATTTTTAAGTTTATCCATAAAAAGATAACATTTATATGGAATTTTCCAATATGTCGGCCAAATCCGGGATCGATAGACCGTGCAAATTTAGTATAATGTTCAACACATCCAAAGAAAGATAATAAACTGTATTGCAGCTTGCCCGCATTTATTTCCATCTAGGCCTGTTAAGAACGACGTACCGACTGGAAACACCTACCTTACTGACATTTCCAGGATTGAATATCGCACCATTTTCTGTTTTCTTGCTTTTTTACATTAAAAGTCACACAGCACAGCACTACACAACACAACATTCACATTTTCTAAATCTGTTGGGAACCCAGTGGCGTAACTACAGGGTGTTTAGAGTGTGCGGTGAACACGGGCCCAGAGCTGCTAGGGGCCCACCGCCACCAAGGTTCATGCAGGACGCAGAAATTTCGGTTTTTCCGATGCGAGCCGATTGATGTGGTGCTGCGTAATAACCAACGAGTCAGAATTAATCTCTAGTCGGTTTACACAGAGGGCGTTTGAAATTTCGCAACAATAAAAATGCAAGGGTAGTACAAAAAATGTATAATAACTTAAGAGTAAATGTACCTACAGGATGAGCCAAACTCGACGCCCCAAGCCTACTGCGGGAACACGAAATTGGAAATAAAATTTCGAACAGGGGTTCTTAAATGGGACATACTATAAGGTCCAATTATGACCGAAAATTTGCTTTTTTGTTGTTTGGGGAAATGGCCGCTGTGACGTCATCAATATTTTTCCCCAGAAACATACAATTTTTTCCTAAATATTGAAAGTCCTTATCATTTATCATCCTCAACAACTTTTATAGGAAAATATTTTCTGTATCTTTTGTTATTCAAAATTTGCAATTGATAGTCAGAAATTATTGTTAGGTTGTCTTGTGCACCCTTAAATTTTTTCAACTGGAATATTAAATAAAATTTTTTGTAACAAACTATAATAGCAAACAAGTCAGTAACAAGCACAATTCAAAAATTAAATAATTTCTGACTTTCGCAATTGTTTTCATGACTAACTAGATTTCGGAAAACCGATCCTAGTGAATAGAAAAATTCCATGTTTTTCATTCCATTCCATTTAAGAGCCCCTGTTCGAAATTTTATTTTCAGTTTTCGTGTTCCCGCAGTATTCCTGGGGCGTCGAGTTTGAATCACCCTTTACAGAACGTACATGGCGATTCAACATTTTGACCTATAAAATGGCGTTTTTTGACCTGTAGTGAGCAATGTGCATCATTTTTAACTGTTGGTCAATACAAAGTTTAAGTTGGATTATTCTCTATATGCATCTACAGGGTGTATCATTTTCGATAATTTTGTGAGGTATCTCGGATATTTCTAGAACTAGGGAGTTGCGGTTTTCGGGACACTGACCTTCTTTTTCATAAAAAGAAAGGCTCATATACAGAATTTTCTTGCGGCCTCCTTAGTTTTTTAAACACAAGGTGATTTTCAAAATTTGCCGTTTTCAGGCACCCCCCTATATCCGTTATACGCTAACTTGTTGAAATGGTAAAAAGCGACCGTTATAGATTTTTTCATGTAGAATTCAGTGGCGTACACGGTTTTTTTTAGGAGGTAAGAATTTTAAAATATAAATATAAGTTGCAAAAGTATTGAAAATGGGACATCCTGTACAATGTTTGTCATTGTTGCACCACTTTCAAACATAAAAAAAAACACAGGGGCCCACCTGAAATTTTGAACACGGGCCTACTCTTCCGTAGTTACGCCACTGTGGGAACCTCTTGGTTCCCCTCAGCCATTCCTTTTGTTTGAAGCGAGGTACTCAGCCTGGCGACCACGACGAGGTGGATCACCTCCGCCAGGAAAACCCCGAAGGGTAACCAAAAAACACAACATCACAAGCACTACAGTAACTGTTCATGTAACTGCTGCTCGTTGTCGATTTTCTGTTCGTACACAATCGCCTTCATGTATCCCCAAATACAAAAATCCATTGGATTCGAGTCTGGTGTGGCAGGCCCTAACTTTCCCATTTAGTTAGTTATTAGTTGTATTGTTGTTATTTTCACAGATATTTTTAACGGTGTGCTCACGCGTAGGTGCTGTCACGTCAACGGTGACGCTTATTCGACAAAATCATGGCTACCTTTTTTTGAATCGTTTATTGTGAGCCAGGCAACCATATATTCACCAAGGTGTCTCAAGGTGCCTACATTCTTGTTTTGGATTTAACTTGACCTGAAATTGATAACTGACGCATGAAAGTGAAACTAATTTCAGAATTATTTTTATGAAATTCGTGTCGTGACTTGCGCGGGAGAGCCCAGAGGGGAGGGTAGTAACGGAGTAACGGCACACGTTGTAGCAGCTAACTTTCGCGGATCCAGGGGTTTTTGGGACTAAAAAGGCGCAGAAAAAGGGAAGTTGGAGTGTAGTGAGAAGCCTCGAGCATCGCCAGAGGCAGGAGAAGGAAAATTGTGGAGAATTTGGAGACGCCCTGTGCCCCGGATACAGGAAATCAAGAAGTGTTGCCACGGCGGACCGACCGGAACCTACTCGACGCTTTGATAAAATTGTTAACTGTGTTTTGCATTGGGAGAGCCGAGCTGTTGCACAATATGGAAGGACATTGGGTGAGCTTTTAATTGAAAATAAACTGTTGTTTTGGGTTTTGCACTGCGCGCTAAAAGAACGAACTATCAAAACGGGGTTTACGCCTTTATCTAGGGCTTAAGAGGTCAGGTGAATTTAGGGCAGTTAAATTTCAAAGTAAGGTAAGGCTGTACAGATTCAAATCGATTGTTATTTATGTACCTATTTTTTATTTGTTTGAGTAAAAAGGTATTTTCGTCCTTCCTAAAACAACGGCAAATTGTTGACTTGTCTCTGCCTGCCAGATTACGCATACGAATATGCCTCTAACCATAAGCTTCTGGTAATAATCTTAATGAAACAGCAGTTGTTAATAAACTTTTTCCGGATGAAGTGAATGATTGGTTATCAAAATGTGCCTTACAAATTTTTATCCGTTTATGTGCCTCTTCAGGTGCATTATTCGCATATTTATGGTCTTTGACGAACCCTAAGGCCTTGTTCCATTGCTGACATCTGCAATTACCAATATCTTTATTTACAAGAAAGAAAGAAACACACCTGTGACATGTTGGCTTTATATTATTCAACAGGTATATACAATGTATATGTCATATAATAATATGCATAATACGAGTATTATGTAATAATATAATAATATTTCGATAATTATAGAAATAATTGATTAAGACATTTTTCTTAATTATACATCAAACTAAATCTTACCAATCAGGGTCTTTAGGAATTCGAAAAAAGGACACACAGATTTCGAATTGCTTTTACAGCCATCCGTACTGCAATAAGAACCGATATCCGCACTGCAATAAGAACCGATATAAACCATCACTACTCAAAATTGGCAACGGTATTGGATATAATTTACGCGCACCCGATACAATACGAAGCACACCTTTCCGGGAGACCCTGTGTAACAAAGTGACGCTCGGAATCGCCCGCTCACTGGGATATCGATCGAAGGCTAAGGCGAAGGGAGCGAGATCGGGCAGAAAGGAAATTTGTTTACAAGTGAGCGGACTTATAGAATTCTCTAGACTTTGCTAAAAATTATATAAAGAGAAAGTTTTCATGTAAGCGCAGGTCCGTAAACGCTTCGTTTTAAAGGTACAAGGTGTAGAAAGCTTCAAAAAAATATCGATTATATTTTTATCCCTATCCTCGACGAACCACAGACCCCTGGGTCCCTGGGAAATATTTTTCTCTGAGGAAAGCTATCCTGGGCGTAGCGGAGTATACCGCTCTAAAAAAAAACTGGCGGCTGAGCGACCGTGCCACCGAAAGTCCGATTTTATCTTTATAAAATAAAAGAGGCTATAAGGAAGCCCACCGAGGGTAAGAAGTAAAAAGGAAAAATCGGACGTGAATGCAAACAAGACTATAACGGCCTGGCCAAAATCAAATCTAAAACTTCATTCCAAAAGAGATATTAATTCTAAACAAGGACCGACCTCGGAGCGCCACCAACTTGAGGAGTGCCCTGTTATAGCCATGCTAAAACCATGGCTGGCTTACAATCGCCTACGCGCAATACTCCATTTATTAAAGGCTGTTTTACAAATAACAATAATTTTCGCCCAATAAATCCCCCAATAAATCGTAGGTACAATTTATTTGTATAAATTGTAGAATTTATTGACAAGTATTTACAGCAAAAAAATTTGATGTGTTCTTAAGATAATTTTTTTCACGTATGAATATATCGGCTTTAAATTTGGTATACGAGATCAAATTCAGATATAAAGGAGCTTATCTGGTAATACAAATATTGTCAATAAGTGACATCTGTGGACCGATGACCGAATTATTTAAATTCATTTCTACCAAACCAAAACAAAAGTAAAGATAACATCAAACAAATTTATTATACAAGAGAGAGTCCAGAAGCTGCTGATACAGCACAGCACAGTTTCAAAGCTGAGCATCAGTGCAGTGGATACCAGTCCTTAGCAACCACTCGATCAACAACCACCCTCGGGTGGTCTGCCCAGGCAAAGGATACTACTCTCTGGCAACCTTGCTCTGGTCGGGCCTCTGGGGGGCTGACGCAGCATCCTCCTGGAAGCTGTTGAAGTGTTGAAGGTCACCCAAAGTCGCGTCGGTCCACGCAGTCCGCGGTTTGCCCGTCATGGCCAGGATGCTTTTAAGAGTGTTGCTGTGAGTTAAGGACCAATATTCCTACGCTGTTTTTGTTACCTGTTGTCTTCTTTGTTCTTCCTTCCATACTTGCCTTGCTGTGCAACAATTTTTAGTGAATTTATCTTCGGCAAGTAGTAGCTGTCAAATCAAAGTACCTACCATCTGGTTGCTGACACAAATAAAAGCTGATAAAGTACGATTGACGAATTATGGCGTACACGTCATTAATTTTTGTATCAATCAGAGACACAAGATCTATTCTTATACGCCCAGAACTGATTTACTGCATACACCCTTTTGTCTTTGATTAGTCGACATACGTTCGGCTGACTTCAATGCGTCCGTGTATGTGTCAGACAAAGACGCCAATAGGTCGTATAGCGTAGAGTTCATAACTGCCGACTCGGGAAGGATATGTCACTGTCACAGCATAAATTTAGAAATTCTGTGATTTTATGCGTATTTTTTAAGAATTTTCTTTGTTTTCAAGTTTGGTTCTTAGTTTTTACTTGTTCTTGTTGTGGATTCTTTTGCTATAAGTTTTGTAATAATAGTACGGCTTTGGTAATATCTGTTACTGCGTTACGGGTTTGTGAATAAACATTTCCATTGGCAGTAGATAGTGATTACGGAATCAGATATTTTTCAGCGTGTTTCTCAAGCTTTGGGCATTAGTTTACGCATTGTTTCACGCATTTCCCACGAAGTGCAGAGAGCAGAGGGTCGAGATGGTCCCCAGGAAAATTCAACTACTTCTGCCGCGAAATATGGACCTCGACAAAAAAACAAAACCACGGACTTGCCAGGGGAAACGAAAATGGAAGTCAGAAATGTTATTTATAATATGTATTCAGAAAGTAAGTTTGCATTCTAGTTGAATTCGGTATATGTGGTAGTTAAATGTTAAATTTTCTTTTACGTTTCTACATTGCTATAACTAGATAGTCAGACTATCACTTTACAATTTCAAGGCACGGTAAAATGTATAATTATAATATATAAAAGTAAAACCACACACAGACCTAATATTATAACTTCTCTAAAAAGGTGATGGAAAACGCATTATTTTACAATTGAAATTTGGGTGAATTCATCGGGGTGAAAGGACTGAGTATCTGGTATATCTGGTTGCGTTTACAAGTATAAATTTTCCCCGTAAATTGATGACGTGTACGCCATAATTCGTGAATTGTACTATACGTATAACAACTTTAGAGGCATTTTTCGTTACAGTATTTTGATATAGTTTTTGCCCTATATATATATTAAATATTACCCCATATTCAAATTCCTCGGAAAATTCTATACATGTTTGGTTTTGAACCATCATATTATCTATCACCTTAAGTCAAACACCTTGTCGGGGTGTCAAATAGAAAAGTTGTTAGGTTGCAACAGAGGTATTTAAATGCATATTTAGAAAAATAATTTATATAAATAGACAAATCCTATTTAAGGCCTATCATTTTGTTAGTGAACATTTGTAAAGCAATCCACACAGATCAAATAATATAATGTATGAAAAAGATTGGAAACTCAAAATTCACGATTTCTAGTTGTGATTCGGGCCACGAGCGGCGCTGGCGTCGCCGAGCGCGAGTATATTATTATTCCATTTCATTAATTTGAATTTTTAAATTGGCGTAATGTCCGCCAAGTGTTTACTTTGTTGCGCGCGAAAAAATGCGCAACAAAATCAACATTTGGCGGATACTAAAAAAAAACAATATTTACAAGTGAACTAATGTAGAAAAAGCACTTTATTTATAATATACACATCTAATTGGTTGCATGGAAGAGCGACGGAAGTCGAATGTCGCCAACACCTTATTACCATTTCGTTTCTATGTTAATATGATTTTTGGGTAAAAGTAAAAGACGTGTTATTATTATTATTATTATTAATTATTACATGAAATAAATTATACAAACTACATTTTAATAATATAGTCATTACTAGTGTATAACGACGTCCTTTTGGTTTTTACACTGTTGTGTAATTTGGCTCAATAAATTATAGCTTGTCTTATTTAACTTGCCCATCAAAAAGTTTTCAGACAGTAAATTCTACAACTTGTGCCAGATATTCACTGCCACCAAGCCGCCGTGGGGGGGGGTTAAACCGCCACGTAATACCCACGTTCAGACAACGCACACTATTCAAGCCTGTCCCAATCTAAGTTCGCGAAAGCATTTTCTGCACCAATAAAGTTCGTCTCATTGTCCGTTTAAATAGTTTTTGGACTACCTCTCCAGGCCACAAACCGTCGAAAAACACTGATGAAGTTCGCACTTGACATCGACATGGTTATTTCCAAGTAAACGGCACGAATGGCACATATGAATAAACATATCTACCCAAGTTTTTCGTTAGTTTTCAAGTACAAGGGGTCAGCGAAATATATACCGGTTATTTTAAAAGGCGCTGCATCTCGTACCCTCTCGATTGGCAAAGCGGGACTCTCTGTCTGGAATGGCTTCACTTCCTGCCTTCGACAGACGGTACATTTTGAAGTTACTGATCGAAAAATACGCCGGGCTCTAAGAATCCAATACTTCTCAAGCAGTTGTCCTAGAAGACCTTGACACTAGTTATCAACTTCTGTACTAGTGGGTGCTTCCCGGGCAACACTACAGGGAAAAGAAAATTCTGCACATCTTCCCGATTTGAAACTCGCGTCTTCAGACGGATCACCCCCTCTTTGTCTATGAACGGCTGTCGGGTTCTCAGACGTTTGTCCGTTTCATCTTCAAACGACTCACTCTGGATCACATTCCACACGAATTCTTCTACCATAATAATCTCTTGGGCTGACAAGGTACCAGTTGTGCGTTCTTGAAGTGATCTAGTATTATTGATAAAACGGAAAATAGATGCAGCCATTCGTCAAGTTTTTTGAAGCTTTGAAAATAAAAGGAGATTCCACTGATCGCAGTCGAAATTTAGCATTCTAGTAATCACACACACCTCTTTCTTTTCTGGCTGATTTCGTTCTCGTCAGCACTCAAGTTACTTAGAGGCCATTGTGATGGTGCTTCACGCAACCACATGAGCCCCTCCCACCATTTTGACTCGTATAAATGTCGTAGTGAAAAAAACCCTGGAAGGTAAGTCGGCCGGATTTAAATTGTCTCCAACATTCAGGAAGCGATAAAGAGCGTATTTCTTTAACGCCATTACCTACCAATGTGGCCCATTCATCCGTTCTCTGTATCCATGACACCACCGTCGATGAATCGCTCCAATAAAAGACTTTATGATGCTTTTCAAAGGAGCAACGCGAGCTCTGACTGCAAGAAAGTAAACTTGAACTTGCTCACCTATTTCCACTCGCAAAAAAATCACTGCTGCATAAGCGTTCTTGCTATCAAACGAGAACATGTGTAGGCTAATATGATCATTTTCTCTTTGACCACCTTTTATCTACCTAAGGACCTCTATCTTGAACAAGTACGGTATTTCATTCAACGCTATTTTGATATCATCGTCCACCTCAACATCCCAGGTGATTTTCCGGCTCCATGTCTTCTGCAACAAAACTTTTGGAACACGGGTGGCCGGACACGTGAATCCGACAGGATCAAAAACCTTTTGGGCCGAAGACAACATGCGCCTCTTAGTGATATGTCCATCCTCGGTCATGTCGTCGAGTCTAATACAACCTTCATTAAGCTTCAAAACATCACTGTCCGTTTTCCAGGTCAAGCCGAGCACCGAAACTTCTTTGCTTTCTTCGCCCACCTTTTTTATCCCTGTATACTCCCACCCTCGAAGGCCGAATCTAGCCTCCTGCATTATGGCTACAGATTCCTTTATAAAACAGGTAAGAGTATTTCCGTCGGAAACACTCGTGCAACAATAACTGTCCACATAGAAACTTCTTGCTAGCCTGTCTAAAGTAGCAGCTGTGTAGCCAGCATCAGTCTTTTGACACTTAGATCTGCACGTCTGCAGGTGGTGCTCTATTGTGGCTCCAAGCAAGAACGGACTGCAGTTTACACCGAAGACGACGCGTCTGTGTCGATAGACAATCTGTTCGCCCTTGGGCCCTGTCCATAAGAAACGGAGAAAGTCCCATAACACTCATTTTCGATATTCGAAATTTCAACAATATCGAAGGAATCGACTCGATCAAATTGGGTCCTACCTCTAAACAACTATTCAGAGAGGGCTTTCCCTTCTCGCATGGAGAGGCATCGAACACTAGTGTAGTCTCGGTCGAACAACTCTTTTTGATTACAGGTCTGTGTGCTAGATAATATGAGACAGCCTATTTAACTTTTATTTGATCCATATACGAAAACGAATAAAATCAGTAAGACAAGCTTTTTCAAGTAAGTACTTGCTTATCAACCAGTCACTGTCCAAAAAAATTAGTTGGTACTTATAGGTACCTACTTTTATGACCATTTCGCGCGAATTTGTTTCGGAAAACGGCAATAATGTTGTAGATAGTGGAGAAATTGAGGACTGAAGAACAGATGGTTGGGCCTGTGCCTGAAGCTTTAACGGCGGTAAATATGAAAATGAGAGTGTTGTCTCACTTAAAACACTATCTCACTTAGTGCCACCTTCCCCTAAATGAAATTTCAAAAATAATACAGCAGAATGTATACATAGGTACTGTAATATCGGTGGAATTTGAAAAATGGTTTGATTTCAAGAATGCAGAAGTATATCTATAGGGTGTTCTGAATCGTAAGCTTGGTGCCACGGTTTCTTATAATAGCCGGTACTGAATGTTAGTGTTTCAGTATCAAACTGAAACACACTATAAGCACGTACCTACTTACCACAACATTCATGACTTCATGTAACATGTTTCCATAGCCAGAGCCAGACTGGGAGGCCGGGCGATCGGGCGAGCGCCCGAAGGGCCGCCGGGTTTGGGGCTGATGGGGGCCGCAGGCCCCCTGCATCCCACAACCTACAAGGCATGTAATAAATTATAGAAATATAGAGATATCCCGATATCTTCGGCGCTTCGGCCGCACGCCGCACCAGCCGTTTGGCTGCACTTGTAGTTGTACCAAAGTCTAGAGAATACTATAAGTACACTTACTTGGCCGGTGTAAACATATATTTCCCCCCTGCCCGATCCCCGATCCTGCTTCCTTCGCCTTAGCCCTCGATCGATATCCCGCTGAGCGGGCGATTCCGAGCGTTGCGAATTTTGAGTAGTGATGGCTTATCACGATTCTTATTGCAGTGCGGATGGCTGTAAAAGCAATTCAAAAGACTGTGTGTCCTTTTTTCAATACCTATCCTTAATACCCTGAAAGGTGAGATTTAGTTTGAGGTATAAATAAAATGTCTTAATCAATTATTTCTATAGTCATCAAATATTATCATATTATTACATAATCCTCGTATAATGCATAATATTATATAATATGTTGATTAATATAAAGCCAACATCTCACAGGTGTGCCTGAAGAGGCACATAAACGTATGACAGTACCTCCACGAGAATTTAGTCAATTTAATGACTTAGCGCATTAGGATGTCTTAGGTTCTAGCCTACTAAAGGAATTCCGATCAGTAAAATACATACATCCGTGTGCAAATTTTCCCCATGACTATTTTGTTTCAATATATACGGGACTTCATATTTACTACACACTTAAATTTGCGAATAGGGAATTAACAACCCAAAAGACAAAATAAATCAAATCCAAAACTTACAATTTTGCAAAACTTGTAAACTATGTAAATGATTTTGTATTTTGTTTGCTCCTAGGTACACAGTTATGTATATTTTACTTACCCTATGTTAGGTTAGGTATATCTTGCTTTATTTAAACGTAGAAAGTAAACTACTTGCATTTTTATTATACAATATTATTTTCCTTATTTTCCTGCTATACCGCTTTACCTATATTACACAATTTTATTTTTTAACATTGTACCAAAAACTAACGATATACAATACACTAATGCTTCACGGTGCATAATGGAAAGTCGATATAGAGGTGCCCCCGTATAACTTGGTGCAACCAGCTTTACGGTGATTTGTATAGTCCATCCTCGTAAATAACGGAGTGGCGAGCTGACATTGATTTACGACCGGTCGCAAAAAATCAGTGGCTTTTCGTCGATTTCAAAGGAGTGATTGGACTTATAGTATTCTCTAGACTTTGCTTGTACTGTAGACGCCGCTCGTCGGGAGTCGTGGGTGGTTATGTATTCCAGTAGCAATAGTGTAGCAAATTCCAAACTACTATAACCGCTATGGGTTAAAGGCAATGCCTATGCTTTACTACGTATAACTAATAAAATGTTTATGTAAGTATTTGTCCCTAAATCGATAGCCCATACATTGGGGGGGGGGGGCTTTGGACTTTTCTTTAAATACGCCAATACGCCGCAGGCAAGGCCTAGGTACAGTGGGGCTGGTTGTAAGCCGTGGCCCGGGCCGATCTGATGGTCCAGTCCGGCTCTGTCCATAGCCTATTTATGTTTTTCAATAATATTTTTCTTTTCAAATGGTGAAAAAATCCAATGAGCACGAAACACTAACTTCTTATGAAATAATTAATTCGCGGAATTTTTACGTTACAATAATTCTTTGGATGTTTCTATCTTGGCACGTGCATCTACTATTGATATTCACGAATAAAATTATATTATTAAATTACAGAAAGTAAAAAACCTGGCATCAAGAAACACAAAAATGTTAAGCGTCAACAATAACATTAATTTGCTATAAAAAGTATTTGAACTATAAATGTCTTTAAAATAATAGTTATTTATGTACCAAAGAAGTGGAACCTTTTATGATTCGTGTGGAATTTAGTTGCCGAAGCAAATAAACCACATGAGTTATAAAAAGAACTTCAGTGCGGAAGTACATATTATATTTTTTTGAAATCGGAAAAAATGTTTTATTAGGCAAAAAAATAATCATAAGGGATCACCCGTCCATGAACCGAGTGCGCGCGGTGTTGTTCGACTTTAACGATCGCTCTACCTAGGTCAAGTATGACGAGTCGCGGTGCTTCCCAATAGAAATTCCAAAGTGCTGCCTGTTGTGCGGCCTCCATGAAAAACAGATTGATATTCAAACCTACTAAAATATTTATTCTGAAAGATTGCGCTGCTATAGGTAACAATTTCGCAATGTGTACGAAAAGTTAAATGGGCATTGGCCTGGTTTTGAATATTTGGTCACTTTTAACGGGCGATGGCTCCGCGTCTGACGTTTGATGTCGCCAAGGCCTACTTATTGAAAAAATCATACAATAATGAACTACTTCAGTGCCGATTTCTGAGCTTTTAATGACGATTTTGAGACACTTTACTGCCGTTTTCAACAAAAAGTCGTTATTACATGTATGTATGTACATCTCACCTCTGAAAAAAAAAATGAAAGAAAATAATTTAATAATAAATTAATGGTATAAGTTCATGGAAACCGCAAACGCAGGCAAAGCCTTATTTGAAATGGTTCTCCAAACGAAAGATATTTCCTTATACTTAATGCAGACTTTGTGACTTCGTATGTTCGCTAGTTTATTTTAAATCTTGTATTTCTTCATAATTTAATATGGCAAACTAATGCCAACATTTGCAACCATAAGCAATTATTTTATGTTACACTAACTACCTATTTATTTATACCTACCTTCGGAAAAGTAATTAGGGATATTTTTAATAGAAAAACTAATTACGCCTATATTTTATGTTTCGCCTAAAATTTTATTCGAATTCAACAACCTTCTGAACTTCCTGATTATCTTAAGATGTAATTTATATGTAAAGCAAAAGTATCTAACCTACCTAATTATCATAAAGGGATTTACATAAAGAGTTGTAATACTATGCACATTCTTATGAATATTCCAAAGCCACAACAATTTAAGTTGGTCTTTGGGTAAATTCAAATCAATAAAGTGGAATAATGGCATAGTTTGCATTACAGATTATTCACCAGATAACGGATAGATACTCTAGATAGATACTCTAGTATCCCATTATTGTACGATTTTTTCAATAAGTAGGGCTTGACCAGGGACTCTTTAAAATAAGGGGACCCAGCATGTCACAGTCTATCACATAGGAAAAGTGAAGCCTTGTTTTCTGTATATCTCCAAGGAGACCACATAAGTGGGCTGGTACAAGGTTATGTTTATGTCAGTGTCCAACTGCCATCAGGTTTTATGTGACATGCCAGTGCCATAGATTCCAAAGGAGGCAAAATATTTCCCATCACAGTTCACAATTTTTAAGTTTTCTAACTTCCAGATAGTCAATTAAAGGTAATGCGGCCGCCTGTAGTAGTCCCAATAATTGCAACCAGATTTTTCATGTCTCACCTTTAGTAATCCTACAATTCCCATTACGTGGGCATTACATATAAGTAGTTCAAAACAAAAATGGTATTTCCTAAATTTTAAATTATTAAGCAGGTAGCTTCAGTCAGGTCTTTTTTTAAACAGTTTTTATCTACAACTATAAGTTTATTTTACGTTTGCAAGGTACCTTGGAAGAGAAATAAAATTACAAAAATGAGCACCGAGAAAAACAAGCTGCAATAGCGACAAATTCTCAAATAAGCAAAATCGGCACTGACTTATACCATACTTATATTACTTAAATTCCTGGAAATAATTGCAGGAAACCAAATTCAAATATAAAATAAATTTGATTCATTTGGTACTTGTGTTTGTTGACAGAACATTGTCAAGCCTAATTTTTAGAAATCATTATTAATTTTTACCAACAATCAAAGTACCTGTTATATTCATAGATTCTCCAATAAAATGGCATACTTAGCATCATTGAGACCATTAGAATGGGGAAAGAAACGGCCTCACTTTGGAAAGTATAATGCTGGGTCCCCTTACTTTAAAGGGTCCCTGGGCTTGACAAGATGTAAACATCAAATGTCAGGCGCGGAGCCATCGCCCGTCAAAAGTGACCAAATATTCAAAACCCGGACAATGAAGGCCCATTTGACTTTTCGTACACATTGCGAAATTGTTACCTATAGCAGCGCAATCTTTCAGTATAAATAATATTTTAGTAGGTTTGAATATCAATCTATTTTTCATGGAGGCTGCACAACAGGCAGCAGTTTGGAGTTTCAGTTGGGAAGCGCTGTGCCTCGTCCCTCGTCATACTTGACCTAAGTAGAGCAAAGTCGTCAAAGTCAAGCAATGCCGAGCGCAGTCGGTTCATGGACGGGTGATCCCTTATGATAATTCTTTTGATTAATAAAACATTTTGTTCCGATTTCAAAAAAATATATATTTTTGTCGGCCTCGGCAACTAAATTCCACACGAGCCATACAAAGTTGAACTTCAGTGCCTTGGTACATAAATAACTATTTTTTACTACTAACCTGAGAAATCACCATTATTTACCTCATTAGTGTCATTTTATCAGCTTGACAACTGAACTCCCAGGCTACTTGATATTTTGAAGTATTTGAAAAAAGCGAGGGTATACGCGCCTCAGGATATAAAAATGGTCGGTGAATAATGGCCGACTTCTCAACCTAGGTGTATAATATACTATTATTATACCCCAGCATGGATTTCATGAAGTTGTCAGCATACATGTCAGAATACTCTAATGAAAACTATTTATTAAGGTTACTAGAATCCTTTCAGGAACTTTGTTTTGACTTTCTGTACCTTCATACGTCTGTCATTAATTTGAAAGGTTGAAGTTTGTTTACTCTATTACAAATTATTACATTTTACATTTCTATAACATGCCGCCAAAGCCCAAATTAACCCCCGAAGAAAAGAAAGCTCTGAAGGCCCAAAAGAAAGCGGATAAAAAGAAAAGGGTTGTAGAAGTAAAGAAGCAACGTCAGAGAGATGAACTCTTCAGAGAGATTAAATATTCCCAAGTAACTTTGCGGAAACAGGAAAAAAACTGGAGGCAAATGCTTGTAAATATTGCCCTTCCAGAAATGAGAAAAGACCTAGAATTTGCATGGCACAATTTTGAAATGGTGATAGATTTCAAAGATTTTACAATCTCCTTGTTAATGGACGAAATTGAAAATGCGGAAGAGCAGTACATGTTGAATCTCCAGAGTCATGTTGAACATATTAATAAACTAATCGGAATGTTCAGAGACAGGATAAACGAACTCAACAAGGACTACGAAAATCAAGTAAGAATTTCCGGATTCGCAAAACATTTTCTTATTTTTTGTTCTGTCATAGGCAGATCAAATGCAAATTGCACACGCGGAAAATATTGAGGAAATAAAAACTGCAACGACGGAAGAAGAAAATTTTCTGAAGACAATGGCGCACATGCTTCAAGTGCAAGAAAAAGAATATAAAAGAACTGTTAGAGCTGAATACTTTTCTAAAATCGAAGAAGAAGAAACTAAGTACGTGCAAATAATCCAACGATTACGAGGAATTTTGGAACAGGTCCATTTGAAAACTTGGACAGACACAACCACATTCCTCGATAGATACAACGATAGGATTAAAGAACGGAAGAAGTCACATGATACACTTAAAGCCCAAGACGATCGACTTCAGAAACTCATCAGTTTGCAACAAGAAAGAATACGAAAAAACAATGAAATAATTAGAGGTCTTAAACATAAAATGTTAGAAAAAGAGAAAATATTAGGGAGGAAATTATCAGATTTGCAGTCTGAATATGATTTCTTTACTAACGCCTTCAATACATTAAAGAAAAAGCTAGCAGTCGACAGAAAAACTGATTTTGAAAAACTGAAGATTTTAACGGTGAATTTCAGTAACACTTTGGACTATCTGGAAAGACTAAATACCAAGGGAGAACACCTTCTTCATGTTGGGGCTGTTTGTAGGAAGTTGGAGACCCTAGAAGAAAAAATTCGGCCATATCCTGTGAACTTCATCAACGAAATGCATCGCCCTCAAATGATCGACGTAAATGAATATGTTTCAGAACTAGATTTGTTCTGGCAGAGAGTTGGCAAAGCTGATGCTTCAAGGTACTCTGTGAATGAGGAGAGGGAATTTTTAATTACTGAAAATGAAATACTTAAAATGAGGTTACACCAGTATTGCCAATGTTTAAAATGTCCATCTTCTGGACCATTTAAGGACAATATTAAAATTAGCAAGTACGTGACTGAAGGAGTCTTTGAAATGCAGAAATATAGAAAACATTCTCATTCTACTATTTTGTCTCAGTTTAGCCGAGAAACAATGGAAAGCCATGACGATGAGGAGGAACTCGCTTTTGCAATGTTAAAATAAAATAAGCTTTCATTGGTATTGGGTACTTTGTAATTTATACAAATCTTTGTAAATAGTAACAATTAATACTTCTAATTTTATATTTTACAATATATTATTACAGGGTAATTTTATAAGCAGATGCCTTATTCCCCATGTGGACCATGCAGGTTCTAATCCTTTGTTGTACTTTTATTATTTCAGGATGGGGAGGTCTGGAATACCTAAATAAGATGGATAAACCTTGAATAAATTTCTCCATCGCCCCTTTCAAATTTCCAGAGGTAAACAAATTCTCCGCCTCTGGTAAAATTTCATCAAGTGCCTAAAATGAATTAAAAAATATTACATCAGATTTGCTTATATGTAGTTTGAAAATTGATATATTTTAACCAACAATAAGAGTATAATAACTAACAAGTCTAAGATGATACCTATGGAATGGGCAAATTTCAATAATACATCAATGTATGCAGATATTGCTTTTGAACACAGAATAAATAACTTCGCAAAATCAGTGGCAGGTGCGATCGATAATCCTTCCAGCCAGCCTTCTTTAGTCGTGGTGAAAATAATTGTTGTCCATGGCCATTTACGAAAACTATGTCAAAAATTTGAAAAATTCGAATTTTTTTAACTTTTGTAACTTTTTATTTTTCGAAATATGGCAAAAAACGTGAAAATTGTTTGCAAGAACCGACAAAATGTAAGTATGACATTAGTTTTGATGTGGGTATTACCGTAAAATTTGGACTTTCTTGGGCTCGAAAATTAAATTATCTGTAAAAATATTTAATTATGTGTGTTTTGTAAAGTAAAATGTCTCATTCAATTTGGAGTGTCTCACATGCCCATTTGTTTTGAGTTTACTTAAAAAAATTAAAAAATAATACGAAACTTCCTGGGGTTTCTACCAAATATATTGTTTTTTTTTTCTTCAATTAGGTTCGCAACAACGCACGTTTCAACCTTATAAAGCCATCGTCAGGTTACACAACAACATGTTAAAATTATTTAAAATATCAATCGAGAAAATACGTCTGTTTTTTTTTCTTTCGCTAAAACCATAAGAGTGATGTTAAAATTATTCAGGTCTCTTCTAGGCTGTTCCATAATTATGGTCCGGTTATTATTCTCCCAAAACCGTTGATTAATTTTTCAATTTGTTTCCTGGTAGATTTATTTCAAAAATAATACGAAACTTCCTGGGGTTTCTACCAAATATATTGTTTTTTTTTTCTTCATTTAGGTTCGCAACAACGCACGTTTCGGCCTTATAAAGCCATCATCAGGTTACAGAACCACATATTAAAATTATTCAGGTCTCTTCTAAGCTGTTCCATAATTATGGTCCGGTTTATTCTCCCAAAACCTTTGATTTATTTTTCGATTTGTTTCCTGGTAGATTTACTTCAAAAATAACACGAAACTCTCTGGGGTTTCTATCAAATATATTGTTTTTTTTTTCTTCAATTAGGTTCGCAACAACGCATGTTTCGGCTTTATAAAGCCATCATCCGGTTACACAACCACATGTTAAAATTATTTAAAATATCAATCAAGAAAATACGTCTGTTTTTTCTTTCGCTAAAACCATAAGAGTGTTGTGAAAATTATTCAGGTCTCTTCTAGCAAATGGGGTTACCTAAACAGGTGAGTTCACTTAACAGCTTCGCAAAAGTGTAATACTAAAAAATTATAATACTGGAAATATGCAGTAGCTGAAATGCAGATGTTGAAAAGGTTAAATGTTGAAGAATGTGCGGTGTTGTTTGTTGAGAAAAGTAAGTGTAAATACTGGGTATTCATTGAGCATTTATTGTAATAGTAGGTAGGACATTTTATTATATCATTTTTAGGATAATTGCTAGGCATTACCTACCTGTTAAGTGTTACGTTAAATTGAAAATATTAATTATTTTTAATTTATTTTCATAAGGCAATAATGTCTACGAGTTTCGCATTTATTTTCAAAATTTGAAAGCCTACTATGCCTACTTTATTTATTTAGCGTCATAATCGACTATTTATTTTCATGGGTAACTAGACCTTCTGCCAATCACCCATATTACAAATAATTTTTCTTAATTTCTTATAGTAAATACAGAACAAACTGGCAAGTGTGATGTATCAAATTAAATGGGATATAGAAAGGTTTTTAGTACCTGTAATAATTATAAATAATAAATGATGTTTAGTGGCATATAAGGTAAAGGATATTAATTGAAAAAAATTTACTCCAGCCGGGACTCGAACCCGGGACTCCTACTGTGGCCGTAGGCACTTTAATCAACTAAGCTACCGGAGATACGGGTTCCATCGGCTAGGTGTTATTTATTCCAATTGATATATAGTTAGTAGCAGTGAGATGTAGGAGACTTCGGCGTGGCGTCTTCTACAGCTACTAGAAGGGGTTAGAGGGTGGTGTAGGGTAACCATTCATTATTGTTGGTTATGTAAACTTCCTATTTGTTCTTCTACCCACAATATTCGACATATAGCGACTTAATGCAAGTATCGAACGTGGAAATTCTAACCTACAATGTCAAGCCAAGAAAATGAAACATAGAAAGATTTTTAGTACCTGTAATAATTATAAATAATAAATGATGTTTAGTGGCATATCAGGTAAAGGATATCAATTGAAAAAAATGCACTCCAGCCGGGACTCGAACCCGGGACTCATACTGTGGCCGTAGGCACTTTAACCAACTAAGCTACCGGAGATAGTTGGTTAAAGTGCCTACGGCCGCAGTAGGAGTCCCGGGTTCAAGTTCCAGCTGGAGTGCATTTTTTTTCAATTGATATCCTTTACCTGATATGCCACTAAACATCATTTATTAAATGGGATATTTTTTTAAATTGCGACCATAACTTTTTTCCAGATAATTTAATTTTTTATCCCAAGGGACCTCAAACTTAGACATAGCTAATATTTAATAACTGATACAATAGTTGTATTCTCACAGTTGTTGCAAACAATTTTTATATTAAACTTTTTTCTGAACTCTAGAAAAAAAAATTTGAATTTTTTTTATTTTTGGTCGTAGGTTTCGTAGGTGGCCGTGAAGTGAACAGCAACTCGTATAAGCCAACCTGTATGCCACAAATAAACGAATCTCTATTTCAATTCATAGAAAAAAAGCCAATAAATAAAATTCACAGTAAGTATATAACATTAATTTTATAATTTAGCATTGAAATATTATTATCGAATAATTATTATTGAAATTATTTAAAAAACAGTTTAAACAAATAAACAACTTCAGTTTCACGGAACTGTCTAATTAAGCCATCTAATGCTTTCACTCTCACTCGCATGCAACAACTGTTTCCCTCGTCTTAATTTCCACCAATCACAAACGCGCAATTTTGAATTACAAATGGTTTCTAGATGGAAAAACTGTATGACAGCACCTGTCAGCAGTTTTTTCGAGTTTACCCGCGGCAAAACTTGACAGCGGTTCAGTGGCGTAGCTAGGTGGGGGCGAGAGGGGGCGATCGCCCCCCCCCCCCGCACTGCCGCCTGCGCCCTGCGCCGATCTGACCCGCTGCCCCGCAGTCCCCGCGAGAATGTTTTTTTATGACACGCTTTTAAAACGAACTAAAAAAGCATAAATGTTATAAAATCGGACTCAAAAAGTATAAAATAATTTCTCCTACGCCCATAAAGATGGGCACGCACGTGCAATAGATAATAATAAGGAGTTGGAAAACATTATTTGCAATTGGTACAATTATTGTTAGTGACTTAAGTGGGAATGCATCAATAATTATTATTATCTATTGTTTTTTAGTCCGTTTTTAAAAACGTGTTATATTAAAAAGTATATTTTTATATGTTACTATGTCACATGTGTTACCAAAGTCTAGAGAATTAGTATATCTCTGGACGCTGGTGTTACTTTTATTTTAAACCAAAGAATAACATGACTTATTTGTATAGGCATTATTTTCTAATAAATAATACAGTGCTATTCATAAAGTTTGCACCAAATGTGAAAAATTTGTATTATGCGACTTTTTTTGAAAACATGATTTTGGGATATGTTAGATAATATTAAGCCTCAAGATAGCCTTGACGTCACAGCCCATGCCTGTCAAATTTGACATTTAAAACTAAAAATTGGAAAAAATTGGGTTTGCCTTTGGAAATATCGGAAAAAATATGATTTATGCCAATTTTCAGAAAGATATCAAGATATTTGTTTTTTTTTTCATTATATCTCTTCAAATTGGTACACGATATTTTTCCCGCAAAATAACTTAAAGACACTTATTTACTGGGTTTTTTCTTACTAAAGCATAAAAATAAAAATAAATTTCAACGCAAAACAGGGAAAAATAAGATTTTTAAAATAGTTGTTTTGTAACAACACAATATACTCTTTAATTTTAAGCTAAGTTCACGCTCTGGGCCAGTGTTGTAATATTTTTACACAAAGCACATCTATATTTTGAAACTGAGTGAAGCAAAATGATAAGTTTTGTATTGAATTTTATGGTTTCACTTTCAATTCCTGGAGTATCAATTAAGAAAAAAACGAATATCCTTCTAAAAATTGGCATAGACGCACAATAATACAATACGAATACATTTTCTCAATAACCTTTTCCGATTACCAAGGTAAAACCCCATTGTCCCTATAATTTTTATTTTAAATGTCATACTTGACAGGCATGGGCTGTAAGGCCATGGCTCTCTTCAGGCGCAATAGTGTACCCAAAACACGGACCAACGTAACCCAAAATCAGATTTTCAAAAAATCTAATAAAAATTGTTTTTCCCAGTTGGTGCAAAGTTTATGAATAGCATTGTATTTTCGGTGGATTTTCTAATTTTTGTTTACCTATTTCAATCCGACTAAACACAGTAGACGGCAATATTTCACAAAGAAAAGATTTCGGAAAATTTCGCCCCCTCCGCCCCTAAATGCTGGCTACGCCACTGCAGCTGTTGTATAATAATAAGTAGTATGTTTTGTAAGCTATGTGTATGCAGAATAATCTGTTACTCATGAAATAGTCTTGTCAAATACCATTCGGAAATCTAATGTTTCCTGTGAAAAAAAAATCCAAAAAAACACAATGCTAAGTAATATTTTTTTAACAAAATGTATTCGTGCAGGTGCAAAAATCCTCGTCTTCGACTCGGATTTTTGTTGCCACCAGCACTCATGCTTCTTGTTAAAATATTACTCGACCTTTTATCGTGCTGGGGGGATGTGGATGCTAATAAAATTGGTCTGGCCACTTATAAAGTATCTTAAAATAGTCACCCGAATAATGTATATAAAATTCAGCCTTATTATTGTAAAGTACTTAACGACTATTAAAGCGACTGGCGGAAGTTAGGACTAACGGAAAGCATCTGGCAATATCGTGAATGTAGGTTTTTAGTAATATCCTATGAAACATAATCTGCAAAAATCAGCTTTATTATTTTTTAACCTAGAAGAGCAACATTTTTATGTTTATTACCTGTTACCTGTCAAATGCTCCCTAGTCCAAGCTAGCAAATACACTATACCTACATTCTTTCTTACCTGCATAGTACACAACTATCAGATAAAGCGACAGGGTGCAAAATAAACATTCTATAGAAGTGCTCTACGCATTGAAATGTTGCAATTAAAATGAGTTCCATATGACAAATAACAAGAGAAAAGACTAGAAATTAAATAGTACATTTAGTTCAAGCAAATAAAATGTAATTTATAATTAAACACAAATATAAATTTTTGGTGTACTTATTTATTTAGCAGGGCAAGCAAAAATAATGAATGGATATTTTTTTCACCAAAATTCCTATGTAACTGTTTTTAGGGGTGCTGCATAATCCTATGGTGTTATTTCTCGATTAAAAAATGCCTAATATGGTTTTCGAAAAACGCACCCTTTTTTTAAAAATCACAGAAGGCCAAGGTTTTCATGGCAATGCCAAACCAACATACTTTTACCTTTCAGGATCATATCTATAAAAAAAATTCCCCGTTCAATTCCCGCAGCCTACTTAGAACTATAGTGGTACTAATACGAAAAACCAGACAAACTATATATAACTACACATATATCGTTGAGATAACTACAAAGAGATAAATACAAAGAATCCAAATATAGGTTCAGTGTGTCTCAAAAAAATTAGCAAATATTAAATACTTCCGGAGATACCGGAAGTCTTCCATATACTTACTTACTCAACAACGAGTTACCGTCCTAGACTCCAATAATTTTCTATTTCTTTTTTGTTTTAGAAACACATTTTTATCTCAATTGATAATCTTATTTTAGAGGCCACTACTGCTGTTTCCGCTTGGATGGCCCACTCATATTGAAAACAATTTTCTTCGAGTTCTTTCACTTTATTTTGAAGTTGGAAAACTCCATTATGTATTTCGTAGTATATATATTATTTGTTTTTATCCTAAGACAAACGTCCGTTTTAGCAGCACTTTAACGTTGGTTAGAAAACAATATTTTAAAAGAAAGATGAAATTTGGATCTCCAATACTTACGTGTAAAATTTATATGGAATAAAAAGGCCTTACCTGCATCCAGGTATGCCTTTGCATCACTTGAAACTGCAAAAATAATCAGTTTTCCTATAAGGAGTTTAATTTTTGAAAAAAGGTTTTAAGCACTTGTTTAGAAACACCTATGACATCCCTGATTTCTAAATATCATTATGTGTAGCAGGTGCATTCAAGTTGACAAGAATACCATGGGACCTTTGAATAAAGAATCCCAGGAAGGAGGTATATTATAAAATACGTGAGACGGAAATCGCCCGGAGTAGTATCCAAGTTTTAGCACAATGTTTTGATATCTGGCGTAGTGATAGGTGTCAGTATGAGGTACTTAGATACTTTCTCGAGTTATTAGGCGGCTTGTGGCACTTTCCTGACCGCCAAAACTAAATGTTTGATGATAATAAACTATAGGTAACGAATTTTGTCATTTAAAGTAACTTTTGAGGTCATGCACCAGTAGCATAGGCGTTTGTGTAGGTACCTACTTCTTCATAATTGGAAATTTAAAACTAGAATTGCTGTATTATCAAGGATTCCTAAACTTAAAGACATAAACGTTCCTTATAATGTTTTTCCTGTATTGTAGATTGTAGGTACCTACTGGTTTCACGAAAAATGAGAATATCTGCCTCGATTACTTTGTCGAAACTATTTAAACGTGCCCGCCACTGCAAAAACGGAAACGGCATACCGCCAGCGTCCAGAGATAATAGTATTCTCTAGACTTTGATACCGCCATATGCCGGTCCAGTGTTAAGCTCAAATTTGTTCCTTTCTGGGGTTCTTTATTCAAAGCATGGGACAAATGAACCATAGACAAACCCTTGGGTTTGTCTATGAAATGAACTACTGTCCGTACAATAGGTTATAAATCTGTCATCACGGATGGACTATGCGTCAGTTTTTTACTTTAAGTTATACAGGGTGATTCAAAATTATGCGGCACCCTTTCAAGGGCGTAATTTACTCGTTAAAATAAGACGAAAAGTTCATATCAACATGGGCCCAAAAACGCTTCGTTACGAAGATACAGGGCGATTAAGCTTTCAAAAAAATATCGATTTTTGTTTATACCTTCCAAACCAATAAGAATATTTAAACCAAACTTGGTACACCATAATACCAAAGTCTAGAGAATACTATAAGTCAGCTCACTTCTTTGTTCTCTCGGAGAAAACAACAATTTTTTGAGAAAACAACAATTTTTTGCGACTGGTCGTAAATCAGCCTCGAACCGCTCTCAGTTACATATAGACCGGGAGATAGTGACAGATTTTTGGACGTGATTTTACGCAGTATGCCTTGCAAAGGGCATTATGTGGCACATATTCCCACAATAATAAGGTATGAACCAGAGAGTCATCCTGGGTTCTTCATATGAAAAACTGAATAACTGAAAGCGGCAACTTGGGTTTTGAGAAGTTTTCAATGTTTAAAGTGTTTTTAAACGTCTTAGTTTATATTTTAGAAACAAGTTTGTGTCTAGTGCGCGTGTGTCCTGGCGGAGGGGAACCGCCCAGGTGTTATTATGGCCTCTGGGTGTCTGGGTGGGAGTCGTGCCGTCCGGGAGTATTGGTGCCGCTCGCACCGACGCGACCCGACGCGTGAGCGCTGGAATTCTCCCCCGAAGCACAGAATAGGGAACCCGGAATGGACTATTATGGACTTGGGACAGTATTAGTATTGGACAGTGGAGCGTGAGACAGAGGGGTGAACTGCTTACGGGAGATTCGCGAGTTCAGACGGTCCGGCTGGAAGCCGTTCCCGTTGACCACGTTCGGGTTTGTGTATTTATTGTATTCACCATTCACCTTGTGCGAAATAAATCAGTGTTGTAACGTACTCGAGGATTTTCGTTGTCGACCTACACCCTGATATGGTCTTTCACGCTGCCGATCAACTGAGACCTCGTCAATATTTTATAGTATACCTACTGAGGTTAGTTTTCATTTTTATTTCGTAGAAAATAACCTAAATACCTAATATTGGGTCTGTTCTATGAATGAAGAGATCTGTTTATATTATATTTATACATATTACAAAAGCCAGGAAGAAAGTGTCGCCATAACAAACATTTGTTTTGCCTCGGGATGAAAATTTCCTCCAAAAATGGATTCGTCAAATCCCAACTGAGATTTAATTTCTAAAAAACCCTTAAGTGTGTGTGGCCAACACATTTTCAAGAAAGTGAAACAATAATTAAAGTGGCCAAATGTGTTGTGGGAGGAAAATACCTATAGAGAATATCACCTAAGCTAAAGGAAGGTGATTTCCCAACAATTTTTGAGAATGTGCCAAAATATTGTGAGTGCAGTGCCGTTTAACTCTCAGCCTAAAACAGCTGAGGCAGGTTGAAAATTTTGAAAAAGCAATTAAAGAAAGCTTGGATGCACAAATCCAATAATGTACTAGATGAAAGAAAACTTGCCAAATTGTTACGAAATTTGTTTTTTCTACTTATCTCCAAAAATGCCTTTCATTATATAGAACTAAGTTGGTCACGTGACTACGCGATTATGCGTTAGCGCCGTGGCCTGTCTTTATCGTTGGCCTCGAGGACAAGTATAATGACGTACGGCACCTTCTGACTGAAAAACCAAACTGCTGCTTCTTGTGCAGCCTGCACAACAAATCTATTGATATTCAAATTTACTAAAATATGTATACTGAAGGATTGCGCTTCTATAGGAAACAATTTCGCAATGTGTACGAAAAGTTAAATGAGACTTTATCGGCCGGGTTTTGAATATTTGGTCACATTTGACGGGCGAATTCTCCGAGTCTGACGTTTGGTGTTTACATCTCGCCAAGGCCTACATATTGAAAAAATCGTACAATAATGGGCTACATTATTGTACGATTTCTGTGCTTTTAATGACGATTTTGGTACATTTTAATGCCGATTTCAAGAAATAGTTATTTATGTACCAAGGCACTGAAGTTCAACTTTTTATGACTCATGTGGAGTTTAGTTGCTGAGGCCTCTGGCCGAGGCAAATAAACCACATGAGTCATAAAAAGAACTTCAGTGCCGAGGCACATATTATTTTTTTTTGAAATCGGAAAAAAAATGCTTTATTAGGCAAGAAAATAATAATAAGGGATCACCCGTCCCCGAACCGACTACACGCGGCGTTGCTTGACTTTACCGATCGCTCTACCTAGGACAAGTCGAGGCCAACGATAAAGACAGGCCACGGCGCTAACGCATAATCGCGTAGTCACGTGACCAACTTAGTGCTATATAATGAAAGGCATTTTTGGAGATAAGTAGAAAAAACAAATTTCGTAACAATTTGGCAAGTTTTCTTTCATCTATTACATTATTGGTTTTGTGCATCCAAGCTTTCTATAATTGTTTTTTCAAAATTTTCAACCTGCCTCAGCTGTTTTGGGCTGAGAGTTAAACGGCACTGCACTCACAATATTTTGGCACTTCTCAAAAATTGTTGGGACATCACCTTCCTTTAGCTTAGGTGATATTCTCTGTAGGTATTTTCCTCCCACAACACATTTGTCCACTTTAATTGTTTCACTTTCTTGAAAATGTGTTAGCCACACATACTTAAGGGTTTTTTAGAAATTAAATCTCAGTTGGAATTTGACGAATCCATTTTTGGCGGAAATTTTCGTCCCGAGACAAACAAATGTTTGTTATGGCGACACTTTCTTCCTGGCTTTTATAATATGTATAAATATAATATAAACATACCCAATATTTGGTATTTAGGTTATTTTTTACGAAATAAAAATGAAAACTAACCTCAGTAGGTATACTTTAAATACTTATTGACGAGGTCGTCTCAGTTGTTCGGCAGCGTGAAAGACCGAATAGAAACCGTATCGGGGCGTGGGTCGACAACGAAAATCAATGGTTACAACACTGATTTATTTCGCACAAGGTGAATGGTGAATACAATAAGTACACAAACCCGAACGTGATCAACGGGAACGGCTTCCAGCCACCCGGACCGTCTGAACTCGCGGATCTCCCGTAAGCAGTTCACCCCTGTGTCTCAGGCTCCACTGTCCAATACGGTCCATGTCCATAATAGTCCATTCCGGAATTCCGGGCTCCCTATTCTGTGGTTCGGGGGAGAATTCCCCTTTACAGCGCTCACGCGTCGGTGCGAGCGGCACCAATACTCTTGGACGGCACGACTCCCTCCCAGAGGCCATAATAACACCTGGGCGGTTCCCCTCCGCCAGGACACACGAGCACTAGACACAAACTTATTTCTAAAATATAAACTAACATGTTTAAAAACAATTTAAACATTTAAAACTTCTCAAAACCCAAGCTGCCGCTTTCAGTTATGTGACAAATGACATGTAACGTCGGCCTAAGGTGGTCACGTGATTTTTGTGCGCCAGGGCCTGTCTTTATAGTAGGCCTTGAGGACAAGTATAATGACGTACGGCACCTTCTGACTGAAAAACCAAACGGTGCAGCCTGCACAACAAATCTATTGATATTCAAATCTACTAAAATATGTATACTGAAGGATTGCGCTTCTATAGGAAACAATTTCGCAATGTGTATTAAAAGTTAAATGAGCCTTTATCGGCCGGGTTTTGAATATTTGGTCACTTTTGACGGGCGATTTCTCCGCGTCTGACGTTTGATGTTTACATCTCGCCAAGGCCTACTTATTGAAAAAATCGTACAATAATGGGCTACATTATTGTACGATTTCTGTGCTTTTAATGACATGACATGGGAGATTTTAATGCCGATTTCATGAAAAATATTTTTTTCTATTCAATGTTAAAGTTCTGCTACAAATTCCGCTCCGCGTCGGCCATGAAACTATTATCAAGAGTGATGATGCACTTTTCTCCCTAGTAGGTAATGCAAATAGTTATTTTCTCACCATTAATCCTTTTAAGCTTGTAAAAATGCCTGTGGTGTTTTGACAGTAATCACATATCAGGAACGGGTCATCATTTTGTTTCACTGTAAACACAAACGGGCATCTGTCTGTTTTGCAAGGTATTCTTAATTCGTTCTGGTTCATTTCTTCAAACAACGGCCACATTTCGACGCAAGCCTGGCATAAACATTCGAACCAATAATTGTTTTGCAATTGTTGTTGTCGTTGATGAAGTTCCATCGACATGTAGAGTGGCCCGTAATTTTCGTAGATTATGTCATCCGCCTTGATTGGCTTTATTGCTCTTACCACCATTGTATTTCTTATATTATACCTACAAAGACAGCATATATTAACGTACTTGGTTAGGAAATATGATAGTAATTTCATCCAAATACTACACATCACTACATTTAAAATAAAAATGCAATTCTCTGACTGTTTCTGACTTTTCAATCACCGTTACCGAGCAAAGAAAGTGCTTGCAAGCAGCTTGATATATATATCTGTCTAGCGCGCAGTTTCACAAAAATTCAGCATTTTGAGGTGGCCCAGAGAAAATTCCCTGTATATTTTTGTATCGAATCTTTGCACATCAACATTTTGAGAGGTCCTATTGATTATTCAATTGTTTTAAGGGGGTTCCACGACACACTTGACTCGCCAGATGCCTTTAAAATTCCTATTTTACTCGTCTTTGGAACCTTGTAGAATGGAATAAATAAAAAAATAGCTACATGATATTCATATTTTTACAAAAAAAATCATAGTAGGCCTTGAAAATTGAAATTAAGACCTGGAATTTTGCAACAAAGTGGAGCTTGTTGTGCTAAAATCGAATGAAAAATAAAATTTTACGGGGATGCTTCCATTCAAATGGGCCACCCTGTATTACTTCAAAGCGTTTCGGAAAAATAAACTAAAGAATTTGCTCCATAAGTAAAACTCAAAGTAGAAAAAAATGCGATTCGTACTTTAAATAGTAACTTTTTCCAATAAACTTACCCATTCCGCCCTATTACAAGCTTTTATTTCACTTTTCCTGTTAGAATGTATGTATGTAGGTATGTATGTATTATCTATGTATGTATGTATGTATGTATGTATGTACAGGGTGTCCAACATTAAAATTGTACAAATCCGTAAAATCTTCCATTTTTGGAGATAATCGGCCAAACTTTTTTTTGTTTGAAAGGTCTTCAAAAATCGCTTCTTTCGACCTTCCCGCCATTATCAAAATGCAAATACAGGGCTGGCTGCGATTTTTTTATACCCCCGATTTTCACGAAAACCATTTAGCGATTTTTTTTTATTTAAAATCTACAGGGAGTTCCATTCTGCAAGGTGTGAAAGTTGAGCAAAATAGGAATTTTAAAGGCATCTGCCAAGTCAAGTGTGCCATGGAATCCCTTCAAAACAGTTGAATGGTCAATAGGACCACTCAAGGTGTTGGTGTGCAAAGGTCCAATAGAAAATATACAGAGTGTTTTTATCTGTGCCAACTCAAATTACCGAATTTTTGGAAGTTTATACGGGTCAAAAATCGAGTGTATCAAAACAGCTCCACACACTATAAACGAACTAAATCTAAAAAATACAGAAGCCTGCCAGTCGGTAAGTCCATATCAGTTAAGGTGGCTGGTGTGCCACAACAGGAAAGGCACAGAAAATGTATCATCTTAGACAGTGACTTTGTTGAGAAAGGTTCAATAATTTAAATTGTTTTTATTTGCTGATTGGCATTTTATAAAGAAGTAAATTACTTTTGCGTTTATTAATATTTTTTCAATGATTACAAAGCACTCCTGACCAGTATAAATTCAGAATTTTGAGACGGCTCATAGAAAAATACCCTGTACATTTTTGTAGTAAATCGTTTCGCACCAACATTTTGAGTGGTCCTGTTGACCATTTAACTGTTTTGAAGGGATTCTATGGCACACTTGACTCGCAGATGTCTTTAAAATTCATATTTTGCTCAATATTGACACCCTACAGATTGGAACTCCCTGTATATTTTTTGTTCAAATTTGGTATATGGGGGTTTTGGGGTGTTCTGATTAACGTTGTGGGGTTAGATTTTAAATAAAATAATCGCTAAATGGTTTTCGTGAAAATCGGGTGTATACAAAAATCGCAGCCGGCCCTGGATTTGCATTTTGAAAATTGCAGGAAAGTCAGAAGAAGCGGTTTTTGAAGGCTTTTCACACAAAAAGAAGTTTATGCGATTATCTCCAAAAATGAAGATTTTACGGATTTGTACAGTTTTAAAGTTGGACACCCTGTATGTATGTATGTATGTAGGTATGTGGGGGTCGAATCTTGCAAGCTGAATTAGAACCACTTTTTGGCATTCGTTTCATTTCATTTCATTTTTTCATTTCATTTCACTTCACTTCACTTCACTTCACTTCACTTCACTTCACTTCACTTCACTTCACTTCACTTCACTTCACTTCACTTCACTTCACTTCACTTCACTTCACTTCACTTCACTTCACTTCACTTCACTTCACTTCACTTCACTTCACTTCACTTCACTTCACTTCACTTCACTTCACTTCACTTCACTTCACTTCACTTCACTTCACTTCACTTCACTTCACTTCACTTCACTTCACTTCACTTCACTTCACTTCACTTCACTTCACTTCACTTCACTTCACTTCACTTCACTTCACTTCACTTCACTTCACTTCACTTCACTTCACTTCACTTCACTTCACTTCACTTCACTTCACTTCACTTCATTTCATTTCATTTTTAAAAAGTTGTTTTTTATCTTTTATTTTTGTATTTTAATAGTTTTAGTACATGGCTTTAAATAAAATATTGTTTTCAAAAAGGTTGTTTACCTTTTATTTTTTTAAAGTAGGAAACACATTTCTGCTACTTTGAGTCCCACTTATATTCAAGGAAAACTAGACCAAAAAGGGTATGTATCATCTGCGAGTTATTGTGTTGGTTTATACCTATATAAAATTTTTGTGTATTTTGAGGTGCTGCTCTTTCCAAAAAAAAAAACAAAATTAATTTGCAATGTATTTAAAAACTGCCTAGATTGGGCAAAATTCGATTTAGGAGCGAAGTTTTCTAAAGCTAAATTACGCGGAAACTATCCATGCTATTGTAAAATTAAGTGCATCGATCGAAAGAGGAGGAAAAAATAGTTTGGATACTTAGGACGTTTTTTTACATAAAATCTCGCGCTTCTATCTGTAAACACGAAATTCCCAATCAATTTATGACGAAACTATACGACAGTGAAGATGCTGAAAATATGATCTGCGTATTTTTTGTGCTCTTTTGACTGAGACGTTCACCCTCTCGCGCGCGTTTCTGGGGAAAGATCAAGAAAAAACTTCAATGGCCAGTATCTCGAGAACGTTGCGTCGTCTCAAAATTTTTCATATATAACATAAAGTTATTATTTTTTCTGTTCTTTAAATGGCTTCTGACAATGGCAATAGCAATGGCAATTTGAGCACCCCTTAAACACGGGATCAGTGCAAACTTTTCGAATTCTACGGGTCAAAATTCAGAAATATACCAAATTTGAACTCGCAACATGATACCTGGCAGAGATTAGGTATCTAACTTTACTACACTATTATCAAGCAAATTTTTTAGTTATTTTTTAGAAATACCCCAAAATAATACAAGAAAATCGAATTTGCCCTGAAACCGTGACACATACGAAAAAATACCAAGAGAGCATTTTTGTTTACAATTAAAGTCTACATAAAAATTCATTATATTTTATTACTACACAAAGTCATTAATTTTTCTAAAACAATTGTACTAATTACCTACTACTCCAGTTCTCAGTCACTCCCTACGTCACAATGGTCGACAATGGAAATTACATTGTTAGCCATTGTGACGCAGGGATCGAGATTCCTGGTATCCACTATACCGTACTTTCACCGTTTTAGTAGACATAGCCATGGCTCAGTCGTTGGCGGGGGGCGGGGCGTGTTTTTTGCTCGCAAAACTCGACTGATAAGCGGTGCGGGACTACTGTGTACTCCCCCCGCCAACGACTGACAAACCTAGCTGGACTCACGGCCTATTCCCCTAAACGGTGAAAGTACGGTAGATCATGCTCATACTCACGCATATTTTATTTATCCCAGTTCGCTACAGATTTTAAATAAAAGCAGTGACTATAGAATTCCTTCTATAGTCACTGATAAAAGTGAATTTATTTAATATGGGTCCGGGTCGATATGCCTCACACGGTGCATTGTTTAATTAAATCAAACAAGTTTTGCTTAATACTTTTGTTTAGTCCTCTGCCTCTGCACATAATGATCGCGAAAAAATTTATAGTTTTGCCGAATAAAACGTCCGTTTTCGCGCCGTGTTTACACTGACACCACATTTCTGGTACCGTTTACATATTTATTCTGTGGTTTTACCACATACCTGTATATTAACATATACCGCTTTTGGCCCTATTGCGCACGGCAAGGCGCAGGGAACGAAAAGAGATGGAATTCGCCGCCATGTTTAAGCCTATTTTGGCAGTTTGAATGGTGGCTACCTTATTCCTTGTTTAAAATTTTGTATACAGTATAAATGAAATTGCATTATACTTTTTGAAGGCGCCGGTAAAATCATAAAAGTCACCGTGACATGCTTTTTTGATGAGAGATGCGTTTTTAGTTTTTAATCCCGATTTTTTCTTTTATATTTTGTACAGTTAATAACTTTCCATTCTCATATTTACGAGATAAAAACATGACTTGGTGCAAATGCAAAGAGACTTTTACATATAGATTGTGAAATTGCATTCCATAGGTAAGCAAATAGGTATAATTTTTTGCCAAATATGATTGTTTTCTCATTGATATTTTCTGATTTCTTGCTCATTTTTAGGTTTTCAAGAGAAGAAACTAAATTTAGAAAGTGGCTTAGTAGGTAATCTAGGTGTCATTCAAGAAGTTCAAGAAATAACTTGTGGAGATGAGGAAAATGGAGACATTGTAATTCTCGATACAACGAAGAGAGCCGCATTTCTGGAGCAAATAGAATTAACCGAAGAAATGCAAACAGCGGCAGGCAGCAACAAGTAAACCTGTTAACTAAGCTTGTCAAAGAAGAGCGTAATTAAAAATCACTTCGCTTTCATTTTTGAAGCAAAGATTAAAGTGGTAGAAGTTGAAGTTACCAAGTTTTCTTTTGCTTGTATTTTTTAAACAAACAAAAATAAAAAGTTCTAAGGAATAAAACCAGCTGCCTAAAAATTCAGAAATAGGTATAGATAATATTATGTTCTTGGAAAATAGGTTATTATTATTAAAAGTATTCAAAGAAATAATTATACCAAGTAATACTGTATGAAAATGTTAGGTAATTAAAAATATTTTCATATTTTTTATAAGTAATTATTTATAATGTAGCTGTTGTATAAGCTATATGTATAATGTACAATAATAATTATATTACTTCTCCTTATGATGATTAAAATATTGTTTTGAGTAAGTTGTACAATTTCTCAACCTAGTTAACTGCTTCGTTTCCCGAATGCATTAATTTAAAACCAAAACCAACAAAAATCTTGAACCTATGTTGTACTTTGAACTAAAATAATTTCCATTTTACAAAACCAACAACCAAGACATTACATTATTTATGGAACCTACCGGTAGAAATTATTTCAAATTTCCCGCCTCATTTAGGCTTAAAAATGGCCGCCAAATTATTCCCCCGGTCGGACGTCTCTCTTGCGCGGTATAGGTTGCTATGTTGCTATAGGTATATGGGTTTTACTGATGCCCTTGTTTATGAATTTTTTAGTTAACCAATGTCTGACATTGACATAAGGATATGACATAAATACAGTAGATACAGGAGACAGATTAATGCAAGAAAATTAATAGGCATAGACTGAGTCAATTTAATCCCTATTACACTGTCACACGTTGTATAACTTAGGGTTTCCATAAACAAGTCTGATACTGATACTATTAGGTAGTCTTGTTTATGGAATCCTTAGTTAGCCAATGCGCGACAGAGTAATAAGGATACGAGAGCAATAATGGATACAAGCAACAGATGGCGCTAAAAATTAAAGTAGCCCAGTCATTTGCTTACTAATTTTCTTCTATTAAAATCTACCAAAAGCTGTTACAATAAAAAACGGCTTATATCACACAATGAATAGCTTCACAAGACAACAGAAGCATCCCTTAAATAACATGTGTCAAAAATAAGTTTGTCGTCGCCATTTCCATTTTCAGAAAATAGCCACTACCTATTTGAAACAAAAATTTGATTATGAGACAATCTCTTTACATAGATTAACAAAAAATAAAATTATATGCACAATGTTATTGTTATTGATCTGAGTGGTCCACACTTTTATAACCATGTGCGAAGAGTGATAAACACATGACTATAAAAATTTAGAGTGAAATAATGAGTATTCATGCCTATTAAGTGCTGTAAAGAACAAAATATTGATTGCAGTGATATCACAGTTTCATTTGCATTTTAGTGATTATTGGTTGTCTGGTTGCTGATCATCAGAAGTTGAGCTGTTCGCCCGTAGGACTTGATGATGGCTTTGTGTTTATGATCTCTTTTATTCTTTTACTGGCATTGGTAATATTTTTTACGATGAAAGATGAAATAAACACTGACTAACTAACTCGATATTTTTTGGTAACACTTAAATATATTTTATTTTCAGACACGTATTCATAAGTAATTTTTGAATATGGATATTCGAAGATATTTTAATAAAGTCATTGATAATGATAATAGATAATACCAATTCTAGAGAAGATTGTAATGAACATGTTGACAAAACAATTATAACAAATTAACATGACATCAATTTAAGTCAGACAGAGCCACATCGATTATTATCCACTACATAGTCAACCTAGCCTTTCGAAGCCACAAAACACAAAAGATTCTGTCTATGTACCGCCCCTAATGGAAGAATCAGTTATTCCGGGTAGAGAAAAATACGATATGGAGATACGGAGAAATATTTATATTTTGTTTCGTTTAGGATTTGATATTTTTTGTTGTCGTGTTGTTTCGTTTAGGAATGATGTTATTTTAATATCAGTATTTCTAGCGATAAATTTTTATTTTTAGAAAAATCAAACGTGTCTGAAATAAACAAAATAAATAACGTTTGGATTTGACTTTTGCCCCCCCCCCCTAGATTTTTTCTAAGCGCGCATCACCCTAAATGTGTGCTTTTAACTCTCAAATTATTATGAATAACGAGAATATTGGATGTAAACTAAAATCTGGAATCATAGACATACCTACTACTAATAAATATGTGTATTATATATTATATTAACATTAACTCAATTTATTTCCAGTAAATTTAGTGAAAAAAGGTTAAATAAACAAAAGTGCACGGTGTAAGTAAGAGTAAGTAAGGAATAAAAAACTATAAAAGCACTATAATCAATAATATTTATTTTACATCAGTCTTTTGACATTTGATTTTAATATATTTCTCGTATCCAAATTACTTTCAAAATACAATTTCTTGTGACTTATGAACTAAATTTTCAATTTATGTTTTTAAACAAAGGCAGGAATATCCCGTTAAAAATTTGGCGAAGTCGACCAGGTGGTTGAGTTGCTTTTCGAGTTGCTTCAATTATAAACTTGTTAGGACAAGAAAATTTAAGGATTGGAAAGAAAATAGGTATGCATCAAGGATATATCGGCAACTTGTTTTGTTTCATGATTTTTAAAATTAATATGTTATTGTTGGCACATTCAAGGTTAACAGTTTTTTCATACGATTTAGGTTATTTTGTAAATATAAGTATCTCAAAGCATAGGTATGCGATACTTATACAGTGTGGATAGAAATTGTGGAATATTGCTTATATTTCTTAAAATATTCCTCACATCAAAAACATATTTTAATAAAAGTATTAGGGGAAATTATTTCCCGTTTAGTGATATCAAGCAATGTTTCGTAGCACAAAAAATGTGGTTGCCATGGTAACCAATTTAATTTTTTTAAATGGCACCATATACTCTTTTTGGTGAAAATTGATACATTGGAACTTTCTGAATACGATACAATACAATTTTAATGGGGTCGCATAAGAAAAAAATACAAAAAAAAAGTTTTCTATTATGATGCTATTGACAATGTTTATCAAAATAATTATTAACATCAAGTTAGCCATGCCAAAATCAGAACAATGCGAAACTGTCACTAGCTGTGTAACTGTGTACATTGTTACACTGAACGTGTTTTTTTACTCAATTTTCTCTGTACTTAAGTACTTAGTATGTTAACCTGTATTCTTTCCGTTTAACATAGGTAATTCAAGCGCCGTTATAACTTACTAAGTATACTTAAGTACGCAGAAAATTGAGTAAAAAAGTACATTTACTGTAACAATGCACACAATTACAAGCAACTGACAGCTAGTGACAGTTTCCCATTGTTCTGGTTTTGGCATGGCTAACTTGATGTTAATAATTATTTTGATAAACATTGTCAATAGCATAATAGAAAACTTATTTTTTTGTATTTTTTCTTATTCGACCCCATTAAAATTGTATTGTATCGTATTCAGAAAGTTCCAATTTATCAATTTTCACCAAAAAACGTATATGGTGCCATTTAAAAAAATAAAGTCGGTTACCATGGCAACCACATTTTTGCTTGATATCACTAAACGGGAAATAATTTCCCCTAACACTTTTATTAAAGCAAGTTTTTCATATGAGGAATATTTTAAGAAATATAAGGAATATTCCACAATTTCTATCCACACTGTATGTATAAGTCTATCAAAAAATTATTTATTATGCATTACAAAATAGGAAAGACTGACTTTAAGAAATGCCAATGTAAACAAATTACCTCGTCTTCTTCTCCCCGACCCGCTAATGTAGAATCAAAACAAAACGGTATTATTTGTATTAGCGTGAGTCATCTATTTCTATATATCTTTGGTATAAATGAAGTACTTGCATATCAATTTTAAATACTTTCGCGGTATTTGAAGCATTTTGTGAGTATTTGCATTACTTTCTAGGTATTTCAAATACTTTAGTATTTTAAGTAAAAATTCCCAGTATATGATTTTTTTTAAATTCAACTGCCAAACACAAGTATTATTTGAAGAATCAAGTAGAAATATCCAAAAATAAAAGTATTTGATATAGTACTTCAAATACTAAAAAGTAATTGAAATACATTTTCAAGTATTTTAGTACTGATACCTCTGTTAACAAGCACGATGTATATTGTACCTGCTCGAAAAAACGGCTGGGGTATATTCTGTGAAAAATATCACTCAATATATGGATGTGATGTGTACAGGGTGATTCTTTTATCTGGGGAACTGCGATTTTCTCAAAAACGGCAAAAGCAAATTAATTTCTGCCAAAAGTGTGTTATTATGGGCCATTTTCACTCAAAGTTTAGGCATAAATTAGAGAAAAAATAAACGCGGCGCTAGGCCTCGCGGCGCTCCAATTTTTTTGCGATGTAGAGGGACTAGAGGGTACACGATAAACAAGTTAGCCTTGGAAAAAAACTGATAATAAATGACCCCGTTTCCGTTTATACAGGGTGAGTCACAAGGCAGAGCCGAAAACACGAGGTAGAACTCGCTAAAATAAGCACATATGCTTAATAAACATTAGCTCAAAAACGCTTGGTTCTCCATATACAGCGTGTTGAAAATTTTCCAAAAATAATATATTTTCTAAATTTCTTTCGAGCCCATTTAGGAATTCCAACCAAATTTGGTACACATTATGCATTGGAGTGTTGCCATTTTGTGCAATAATTTGACCCCGTTCACATGACCAGCGGCGTAGATACAAATAGTTACTGTAAATAATTGTGAAAAAAATTAGTACGGTTCTGTGAAAAAACAAAATGTTTGCCTTTTTTTGGATAGCCCATTCAATTTGAAACAAAAAGCGCCTCTTGGTATTTTTTTATATCTGGTACAGTTTCTTCGTAATTTCGGATTTTTTAAACTAGTGCCAAGGCGATTATGCTGGCATTTAAAATAAAATTTTGTGTATCTACGCCACTGGTCATCTGAACAGGGCCAAATTATTGCAAAAAATAACAACCCATACCTAATATGTACCAAATTTGGTTGGAATTCCTAAACGGACTCGAAAGAAATTAAAAAATTATGTTCTTTTTGGAAAAGTTTCAACACGCTGTATATGGAGAACCAAGCGTTTTTGAGCTAATGTTTATTAAGCATATGTGCTTATTTTAGCGAATTCTACCTTGTTTTTTCAGCTCTGCCTTTAGATGTGACTCACCCTGTATATGAGATTCAGCTAAATATTACCGATTATTATATACAAACAGTCAAAAGCAAAGCAGATCCTAAGATTTAAGCATAAAACTAATCAAAAATTGGCTAAACATTATTTTAAGTTAAAACGTTTCATTACTTCACTACGCGTCACTATTTGTAAATAGTATTTCCGCAAATTTGATTGCAGGCGTCCACAAATTTTCGTTTTAGATAATCTATGTTGGCAGAGTTGGAGACCTACTCAGCATATGAGAAAATAAATTACAGTCATCACATGAGAAAATAAATTACAGTCATCATCCAAAGCAACCAGAAATTGACTAAGTAATAAAATTTTCTCGTCGCGCGTCGTTCTTATTCGAGTGTAGGTAATTCTCGCAAATTATGAATTTTGAAGTAGTGGAATTTATTGGTTTTTAATGCTCGCTAGATGATATAAATTCATTTCCCTTGAGCATGGGCTCGAAATATCGAAAACTGCGTCCTGTAGACGAGAGCATAGCTACACGTATTACTACACAGGAGTAAACGCCATAACAAGGCCTACCGGCAGGGCCGGTAGGTGCTTCACAGATTACCAGCAATCTGTGGGTGCTTGTTAACAAGACCGAGTCATAGGCGGCGCACGGCCCTTAATAATATTATACAAATTTTGTTTAAATGCTTTAAAAAAATAATAAAATAAACTTTGAAATAATTCAAACCAAAGCAAACCAATAATTTTGTTATACTCAAAACAACACCACACAAAATACTAATACACAAAACCAAAATCCGTAAAATACGGCACTGGTTATAATGGCCTAACTGGCCCACGTCAACACCTGCTCCAAGGATCTCCGAAACGCCAACCAATCAAATCGCTACGCTCGCTTTCTTATTGGCTGCCTCCTTGACTAGGTCGACGTCGACCGCATAAAAACCTTTGAAATTTATACGGGTGATTTCTACTGGTAACTAGTAAGTCTGGTATTTTTACCTGTAGCAAAGCGTTGTAAATGCTATAAAATAGATCGCGTCCCGTATATCATTGTGCTCCAAGTGAGTTCATTTATACTATACCTACATATATGTATTTGTTTGCAAATGTCTGTATAGTTTTTAGGTAGGTTTTCATTATTTGAGATAAACTGTTTCATAAATTTTGAAGCACTGGTCAACACTTATGAAAATCTAATAAAAGTTAGACTTATATAGGTTGATATGATGATGTATGGATTTATAATTTAAAAAATGAAAGAAAATGAAAAACGTTTTATTGTTTTCGATCAGTGTGCCTATTGCTTTTCTTCTTTTACTTGTACACACAACACCCAACGGCCAATACTACCCACCTCCACAAACAACCACAATAATAAGCAAGACAGTACTCAACACGGCAGATATGAGATTCACATGACTACGTTGTTTTGTTAGTTGTTAGTGGCAAATAGCAAACATATGGAAAATGGTAGACGTAAACTTTGAGCAATTAGGACTCTCTAATTTAAGGGCTCCATGATTATGGGGTTTTGGAATATCGATATATCTATATATCGGAATATCTATATATCGAAATATCGATATATCGGAATATCGATATATCGGAATATCGATATATCGGAATAGCGATATATCGGAATATCGATATATAGGAATATCGATATATCTTAATATCGATATATCGGAATATCGATATATCGGCAAATCGATAGGTACTTTTATGAATATCGATATTTTCGATAATTTTTTCAATATCGCCCAGCCCTAGTTCATAACAACAATCGATTTGCCGCCATCCTTTCTATCAAAAGATTCTAGTAGCTATCGGCTTGTTTGTTGTTTATCTCAGCAGTTTAGACGGTTTATTATTTATAATAGTTTAGACTGTTTATTATTGATAATAGTAATTATTTTATAAATTCGACATATTTTAGATGCACGGCGCTCAATTTTTAGGTTATGAAAAATATGAAGTTAAACGCTGTCAATTAGGTATTTCATCGCTCATTACCACTTTTATTATGACCAGAAAAAGTAACTTACCTTACAATACTAGGATCACATGAGTGATTGAAAAGAGCTAGAGTCGGGTACAGCCCCGCACCAATAGTACTATTTTCATAACTGGATGATGCAATGTGATCTTTTGTTGGCGAGGTAATGTTTCGTAACTCTGATATTTCGTGGGCATTAAACTGAAGTATCTCCAAATGCCTTAAAATTAAACTAGCTAGAAAAAGTTCGTCTTCTGTTAGAATTTTATCGTTGAAGTCTTCACCAAAATATTCTGAAAATTTCAAAAGTCTCAGTAGGAAAATCGCCATGCATGAATAATGTACAAGTTCTTCTCTTTTTCTTAAATGTTCGTTTCTACATAGGAAGAATACGTTATCGTAATCATCGAACCTGTAAACTTTCTTCTTTATAATGTTTTTCTTACATCCGTCCCTAAGATAATCCTTGAGTTTGTTTCTTTTATCTTTAAAGTGATTTATGTGACGTTGACTTATAATTCTCAGTGCCAACGAGCAATTGACCGAAGCACCGGATTCAAAGATGAGCTGCTGAATACCGCATTCTACACCTGAAATATAAAAGGTTTTTAAAATAATAGGTATACCTACTACAATTACGTCATATTCGAATATCTACCATGAAAAGATTTAATTGCCAATCTTTGACAGTGTGAGCTGCAAAATACTACGTATCCACAAGAAGAGCAAGCCACGGGCTGATCTACGCTGATGAAACAATATTGGCAATTGGTCAGAACGTTCTGGGAATCTAAAACAGAACTGTGGGCATTTTCCTCCAAAATTATAGTTCCAATTTCTATGTCTTCGAGGGCCTTTGCGTATCTTCCTTGATACATATCCTGTTGAAAGGTTATTTTCGAGTGGGCCGAAATATACTCCTCCCCACCAGCAAAAATGTCGGAGAACGTTGATGAAACTACCTCCAATTTAGCATTTTCTATTTTCCGGTTATTCATAGCATCTTGAATTTCTTGAGTCTTTGATGCTTTGGTCTTCTGATCCAATTTGCTGTTGTCCAAACTTTTTAAGGCTGTAGTGTAAGCTTCATTCGCCATTCTTTCGTTTTGCAATGCATCGTAACATTTTGCTTTTCGCAGCCAAACTTTGTACTGAAGGTGGCTAGGGTAGCACCCTATTTCCATTAAGTAATCTAAGTCATTGAAAACACGTCTGTACTGTTTTAGTTCGAAGTAAGTCGCACTTCTATTGGAGATTAAAATGCATAGCAATTCTCTTGTTTCGGCTGAAACACAAAACAATTCTTATTACAATTATTATTCTATACCAAAGATATTTTAATATAGAAGGTACCTACTGTTATTACTAACCTTGAACAAGGAATTTGTAATGTAATTTTTAATTGGCAATAATTTGATACTATATTAGGTATTTGTAAGGTTTCGATAAAACACTTTTTTAGTTACATTTCTATACGCTTGTTTGTAATATACAGGGTGTTCCGTCTTAAGTGCGAACACTTTTAAGTCTCTCAAATATGTCTATTATGACCATGATGTTAATAACCCAAAATTGGCAAAATAATATTAGCGTTTTTTTTTTCATAAACCTGGCATTACGATGTAATTCGAAATCTTCTTAAAGGGAAATTCAGTTTTTTGTAGCAGGACTTTACCATTGGATAGAAACTGATATTTTAAAAATTCCATATCCAGATATCGAAATAGAGTATGAGATGAATTATGTCCGGTTAGACGGTGTTCCGGCGACATTAATTCAACGAAAAAAGATGATGCGGTCCACGGTCCTGTATAAAATAACAGTCATTAAATGCAAAACTTAATGTCGAACAAAAAAGATTCTTTGCATTTTTTGATATCTGTTTTTACTTGTTTGATCTGCCCTTTTATTTGAATTGTTGAATTTTGGTAACTTTTACTGATAACTTCTTTTGGAAATAATTGTTAAGTTGGAAATTTTTATTGAAATTTAAAACATTTTGGTACCTATTTTACGTCGCTCGCCAACTAACATCTCCCATGGTGGTCGTCACATTGGTGTCAGGTTTTGTGTCAATAAGGGTTAACGTTAGGGGTAAGTTGTCAAAATTGACAGGAATTTTTTCATTAAGTTCTAGGAAAATCGGGGTAAAAAAGGGTTAAGAGTAAATGTTTTAAGGTTTTAAGACAATTTATTTGTGAATTGAAACAATTTGAGAAAAAAAATAAAAATGACAAACGGGCAAGAAAATGTAGTAGCAGGGACGAAGGCAGGAGCGAACGGAAATGAAGGTAGGCAGCGTCAAAATTAATTATGGGGACTGAAACTGAACCAACATTATGACGGAAGGGATAAAATAGATGAATTTTAAGTATAATCGAAGAACGCCTATTAGCATGTTGATCCAACGGACAAAAAGTAGCAATACTTAGGCTAAAATTGACAGGTAGCGCAAAACGGTAAAAGTAAAAGACAACGGATTGGCTTAATTATACCAGCGACAACTATCAAGATGTTTGTCTGCCCGAGGCAGAGATACGGCGAGAATTGTAGACAATTATTTTTAATTCTCCTAAAAAATTTTAGGAAATAGTACAGTGACATTCATGAACGATCAAGTAAAAAAACGAGTTTTAAAAGAAAAACTAAAAATATATCTAAGGACGCAATTTGTGTTAGGACTTTTAATGCCTATAAAATAAAATAATTCAATGCCAAATTGCGACAAGTTTTTGTAAATCAAAAAGTTTATCGCGCGAAATGTTCATAAAAGTAGGTACCAATTAATATTTTATTGGACAGTGATTGGTTGATAAGCAAGTACCTACTTGCCAAAGTATGTCATATCAGGATGGTGGTAAAGAAATTTTGTCCTCCATTTTGGGGCATCCGTTATATTGGATTTAGTATGACGTCACTTATATTATTGTTTTGTACTCGTCAAACCCATTAATGTCAAGTAGGTCGTGCAGAAATAGGTAATCCGCCATATTCGGGCGGCCGCCATATTAAATTTAGTATGATGTCAATAACATTATCGTTTTCTACTCTTCAATTGGTACCAATATTGAGGGGGTTGAAAAGAAAATGTAATCCGCCATCTTGGAGCGGCGGCCATATTTAATTTAGTGTGATGTCACTAACTTCATCGTTTCATACTCTTCAAGTCCTTTCATTTGATACCCATATTAAGAGAGTTGAGAAAAAATACATCATCCACCATCTTGTGGCGACGGCCATTTTAAAATTATTGTAATATTGAGTATTGCATATTGTATTGTCACCAGAACTAAAGGTGTATGCAAAATTTCAGCTCAATCGGATGTCAAGAAGTGGTTCTAATTCAGCTTGCAAGATTCAACCCACGCATACATACATACATACATACATACGTACGTACATACATACATACACACATACTAACAGGGCAAGTTAAATAAAAGCTTGTAACAACGAGTTAGAACAAAAAAAATGGTGGAGGTATTAGATTATGCAGAGAGAGAAAAATCGATCGAAAGAATGGTCAGGCCGCCACAGTACAGGGTGTCCAGATTTGGTTGTAAATGCGGGGTATCTCGGTTATTTTTAGAGATAGGGAGTTGCGGTTTTCGCGAACCGTTGCTACTTTTTTGTGAAACTAAATATACCGTAAACAGATTTTTCATAGCCACCTTCGTTTTTAAGATACAGGGCGAAATTGAAAATTTGCGCTTTTGGGGCACACTTCGTATCTTGGGAACGGTTAATGATATTGAAATGGCAAGAACTGTACCTTATAGACATTTTCACGTAGAATTCAGTTCCGTATTCAGTTTTTTACTAAAATTGATAGTGTTCGATATATGGACCAAACTTAGGTTTTTTTAAAATAGAACACCCTGTATATTTTCTACTAGTTATATTCAGATTGTCGTTAGCTTTACAAAAATATATAACACTATGTAGTTATTATCTATATTAGGCTCTAAAAATAACCGAGATACCCCGCATTTACAACCAAATCTGGACACCCTGTACAGTAGGGACTGCCGTGAGAAGGGAAAATGCCAATAAACTCGTCTAACGGCTGTAACGTGCTATAATTGCCACCGAAATGGACACATTGCGAGATATTGCTCGGATAAGATTGAAGCGCCGCCGCGAAATGCCCTCGAGTTCAAAATGCCCTCGAGTTCAAAAGTGACAAAAATTTTCACATTTTGCGCGTCATTGTCTTGAGGAAAATGAAAAGAGTCAAGTAGTAATCGAGTTTGCCACAACTGTAGGAATGTAGGTTATTATGCACGGGAATGTGCAGAAAGCCAGCCCATAAAACGATTCGAAAATTATGCTCATTTAAACCAGCAAACAGTCCCTTCCAGTCCCCGAAGTGCGACTGTCGCGCAAGGAACTCAGATTTAGGAAGAAGACCGGTACGTCACTGTCGCCACTGCTTCAAACAGGGAATTTATTCACGAAATGACGCAGAAATGGATGCGTGTAATAAACCATGTAGAGTTTTAATAGACTCGGCGGCAGTAGACATCTTTAGTAAAACCATAGTTTTCAGAGGGGTTAATAGGTAAGGAAAATAATATACAATTGATAGCTATACAAGGAAATTATATACCGAGTTTATGTTAAAAATTGAACTACCTAAAGATAAAAATGATGAAATCGCCTTCAACGCGGATATTTGAATTTTGACATAAGTATGAGGTAAAGGTTGGCTAGGGAAATGGTGTTATCTACATGCTAGAGGAAGAAGTGGAATTATTTGAAGAGAACAACTAGTAACAGAGCGAGTGTCATTAGAAGAAAAGATAAATATGTAATTATTGGTGATAATGTAATAAGCAGAGAAAAAGAAAGCATACTTATTGAAGAAAAGAAGTTAAGGCGTTTAGGAGTGACTTTAAAAAGTTGGGGATGGAGTTAGCTCGCCTGTCAGAGGCCGCCGGTTATTCTTGGTCTTTGCCCGAGATCGAGAATACTAGTGTTCAGAATATGGGCAATTGTTCTCAACACTACCCAAAAATTTAGAGCCAGGTGGAACGACAGGTAGAGTTAGCAACATCTAGGGGAGCTATAGATCTCCAGGAAGTCGGCAAAGTAGGTAAACTAAAAGATGAGAAGAAATAAGTAAATAAGTAAAAATGAGAAAATAAGGAAAAACAGGTAATTTCGGAAGGTAAGAAAGTCAGCCAGGTACCAGTACAAACCCAAGAGTATAGACGTCCCACCAATCTCGAAAAGACCGTACAGAGTTGCACACCACACGAAGGAAATCGTAAGGAAGGAAATACAGGAACTATTAGACAATGTCATAATAGTTGAAAGTCAGTTACCGTGGAGTTTTCCCGTGCTTTTAGTAGAAAAGCGTTTAGACCCAGGCGAGGAACCATTGAATTCGATTACAAAAACAGATTTTTTTTCACTTCCACGCTTATAGGATACCATTGATTCGTATGAGGATGGGTTTAAAAAATGCACCAGCTGTATGGCAGCGGTTAATGCGCAATGTATTTGCCTTGCTAACGTACAGGGTGATCATTTTTAGACGCCCAGCCTCTTTTGGTGAAAAAAAAGATATTATATATGGGAGATGTTGTAGGGTGTATAAAGGAATGAATTTTCCCATTTAGCGACTCCTTGAAAATACGACGCCACCAACATACTACTTTTGTTACATTGTTCGAAAGCCCTGATTTTTCTAAACATTTTTCATTAATGCTATTTTTCTTTATTCTCTTCCGTTAAAAAGTTATTCTTCAAAAAAGCATTAGAATATTAATTTTTGTTAATCGCAAATGACGTACCGTTTTCAATGATTTTAATTTTGGGGATATTCCCCCGACCCTTTATTCGTTTGAAAGATCTTCAAACCGTACCTTTTGACCTTCTTACCGTTGTCAACATGCAAATCCAGGACCGGCTACACTTTTTTATACCCCAAATTTTCACCAAATGCATTTAGCGATTTTTTTTGTTTAAAATCGGACACCACAGAACCAGCATATTATACAAAATTTGAACAAAAAGTATACAGAGTACCAAAATTTAGCACAATAGGAATTTTAAAGGCATCTGGAGAATCAAGAGTCAATTATGCCATAGAATTACCTCAAAACAGTTGAATGGTTAACAGGACTCTACAAGGTTGGTGTGCAAAGATCCAATAACAAATATACAGGTTGTTTTTGGTACTTTGTAGAATAGAACTCCCTGTATACTCTTTGTTTCAATTTGGTATAATATGCTAATTCTGTGGTGTCCTAATTAACGCTGCAGTGTCAGATTTTAAACAAAAAAGTCGCTAAATGCATTTGGTGAAAATTCGGGGTATAAAAAATTGTAGCCGGTCCTGGATTTGCATGTTAACAATGATAAGATGCTCAAAAGAATCATTTTAGAAGATCTTTCAAACAAATAAAGGGTCTAGGGAATAACCCAAAAAATAAAATTTTTGAAAACGCTACGTCATTTGCGATTAACAAAAATTAATATGTTAATGCGTTTTTGAAGAATGACTTTAATGGAAGAGAATAAAGAAAAATGGCATTAATAAAAAATGTTCAGAAAAATTAGAGCTTTCGAACACTCTATATCATCTCCCATATGTTATCTCGATATCTTTGACCGTTTTCCACCAACAAATGCTGGGCGTCTAGAAATGATCACCCTGTACAAAGAGTGTTTAATATACCTTAATGATATCGTAGTTTTCAGTGCAGGAAACGTCGATGAACACCTCGAACGCCTAAGGCATGTTTTGAAAAAATGTGAGCGAGTAATTTAAAGTTTACACCCACTAAGGGCTATTTTATCAGAGAAGAAATCGAATATTATTTAGGACACATAATAAATTCTAGCCGTTATAGAGCACATCCGGAGAAAACTGAGGTAGTAAAGAACTATCCAGTACCTAAAACAGTAAAAGAAATCAGAGCATTTATTGGCTTAGCGTCGTACTAACCGAGCAATGGTAAAAGAATTTTCGAAAATAGCCCAGCCACTTACGGATTAACCAAGAAAGGAGTGCCTTTCAACTAGATATAGAAACACCAAGAAGCTTTTGAAACTCTAAAAAATGCTTTAACTACAAGCCCAACTTTAAAATTCCCAGATTTTAGCAAAACTTGTATAGTAGCAACGGACGCTAGTGCAACAGCTATCGAAGCAATTGTATGTCAGAAATACTATAATTTTGCAACAACCCGAAGTTTAAATTACGCGGAACGAAGGTATTCTACAATAGAAAGACGATGCTTGGCTGTCATTTGGACAGTGAAAAAATAGAGAGAATATTTGACAGGTACTCATTTTTGCATAATGACAGGTCACAAACTCTTAAAATATTTATTGACGATTGAAGATCACAGTTCACGGTTAGCCAAGTGGGCCATATTCTTAATGGAATACTCATTCAGTATTGAATATAGGCCCTAGAAAATAAATACAAATGCAGATAGCTTAACTCGCCTACGAGAGGAACCGTTGAAAGTAATGCTGATAAACCAAGCCGAATGTGATGCTGAAATTACTCCTAATATAGCCACCATCAGGACCAGAGACGAACTCTTACGAATGCAAGGGAAGGACGAAAATGTAGCCTATATTGTTAGGGCCTGGGCACTTTTTAGTTCGTGACCCGGATCACGAGCGGCGCTTCGGGCGTTACTGAGCAATGTTGGCAATACCAAAGTCGCCAAACTTTTGCAAAAGTTGGCAGTGATATGTCGTCATGACGGATTTTGTTGGTTTTATTCCATTGTTTTCGTTTGCGCGTCATTTTAATTTTGAATTTTTGGCGTCGTTTTCGAAATATTATTATTTGATCTGTTTTCGAGTTCGAGTGCTTTCCAATCCACATGAGAGTGTTGCCAAAATTTTATTTAAGAAGAATTATGCGGCGTTTTCCGCAAGACCCTCGGGTAAGTTGGTTTGTTTGATAGAAATAATATCATTTGTGGCTAATAAAAGGGCAAAATATTTTATTGCTTGAGAAATACAATCTTTTCCCAGCATATAAATTTAATATATTTAGTTTAGTCAAGGAATTTTCCTTTGGGTAAAATTAGCAGGTTTTTTTTCCACAATTTGGTAGGTAATTCAATTATATTTTAGCCAGTTTAAATAATTTTTCTTCTCCAAGAATGAAAACTTTCCATTGCAAATCCCCTAACTCTACCAATACAATTAGTATATACTGATTTGTTTTTCTTTTGCAGCTTTTTTTAGCGTGGATACCAGCAATTCGACGCAAAGATTTGTTGAGCCGAAATCAAAAAGACATCATTAATAACTACAGAGAAAGAGAAAGTAATCCTTCAGAAGAGGAAATATTTGTCCAAAATTTGAAATCTTTTACTCACTCATTGCACTAAAGAAATAGGTCAGAGAGTGAATATCTGGTACAAGTTGTAGAATTTGTACAGTCTGAAAACTTTTTGATTGGCAAGTTAAATAAGACAAGATATAACTTCATATTGAGCCAAATTACACAACAGTGTAAAAAACCAAAATGACGTCGTTATACACTAGTAATGACTATATTATTAAAATGTAGTTTGTATAATTTATTTCATGTAATAATTACTTTTGTATATTATAAATAAACGGCTTTTTCTACATTAGTTCACTTGTAAATATAGTTTTTTTTTATTATCCGCCAAATGTTTATTTTGTTGCGCATTTTTTCGCGCGCAACAAAGTAAGCACTTGGCGGATATTACGCCAATTTATAAATTCAAATGAAATGGAATATACTCGCTCTCGGCGACGCCAGCGCCGCTCGTGGTCCGAGTCACAACTAGAAATCGTGAATTTTGAGTTTCTAATCTTTTTCATATATTATTTAATCTGTGGTTCGAAACTATATGTGAGCAAGACGGAAAGCGAGCGCCATGATAAAATTTATTTGCCACATTATAAATGATTTACTGTTTATTTTCCACAATAGTGCCTTAGCGGGACACGCAGGTCAAAAGAAGACCCTTGTGCTTAAAAAAAAAATTTCTGTTGGAGAAGAATGACAACTGATGTAAAAAGATACTGTTTGAACTGTAATTCGTGTAATATCGGGAAAAGCAATTATAGTGCACCCGCAGAACTACAAAAAATGCCAACACCATCTATCGTATTCGGAAGGGTATCACTTGTTATTGTAGGTCCATTTAATTAAACTAGAATTTGCGTGCCACTTCCGAATATAAATGCGGGAATTGTTACAAAGGCGTTTGTGGTGTCTCATAGGACAATTCGGGGTGCCCCGAGGCTTATTTTTTGTCGAAATCATTTAAATAAATTTGCAAGGTAGGTATTTAATATTACAAAGTTACAAACCAAGGAAACCAAAGGAAACGCGATAATAGAAAGGTTCCACAAAACCTTGAAAACCTATATTTCACTATTTCACATTATCTCAACCAAGATGATAGTTGAGACGAGTGGCTGTCGCTCATTAATGACTCGCAGAAACAACATCCACAGTGCCACAAAGGAATCCCCATTTTTCTTAATGTCTGGGGAGATATGGAATAGCGGCAACTTTTTGCTATACGAGACAGAAGAGTAAAATATAATCTAGATAAAAACTACGCCACTGAAATATTAGCACGCATGCAGATAGCACACGAAAAAGCAAAAGAAAGTATAGGAAAATCAGTAATTTACGCCTCTTCTACAGGATGATTTTTTTAGGTCTACCACCGCGATTTTCTCGCTTATTTTGCGCTCTACAAAAAAAGCGTAAGAAACAAAAATGTTGCAATTTTGGACAGCTAAGTGCTGCTGCAAAAGAAATCGGCATCCATGGCCAACTTGTCGCGCAATATTAAACAAACCTCAAATTGAGCAAAACTATTAATAGCCGTGGAATGTTTATTTTAAGAGATAGAGAACTTTTATATTGAAAATTGATGGCACTGAGAAGCTTTATCCATCCACGTAGTCAGATAGTTTCAGCAAATTACACAGGTTCTTCTCTCTTGAGGCTATGAAATTTTTTTTGTTTATTTCTTATTAAGCGATTTTCTCGCTTATTTTAGGCCGCCCAGAAAATACGTAAGAAAACAAAATATGGCAATTTTGGTCAGCGAGGGAATGGGCCTCCATGCCTAACTTTTCGCGGTGTACTAAAAAAACTTTGAATCGACAAAAATTTGCATGGTCTCGAGAGAGCCGAAGACCCTGTGTAATTTGCTTAAACTATCTGACTACGTGGATGGATAAAGCTTCTCAGTGCCATCAATTTTCAATTTAAAAGTTTTCCTCTGTCTCTTAAGATAAACATTCCACGGCCATTAATGGTTTTGCTCAATTTGAGTTATTTTTTTAATATTGCGCGACAAGTTGGCCATGGATGCCTTTTTATTTTGCAGCACCACTTAGCTGTCCAAAATTGCACCATTTTTGTTTCCAACGCTTTTTTTGTAGGGCGCAAAATAAGCGAGAAAATCGCGGTGGTAGACCTAAAAAATCATCCTGTATATGTGGTGCCCCTGCAGGAACCGCAGAAAAAACTTTCAAAAACTTAAAATCCTTGCGGGAGCCCCAAGAAAAAGTCTCAAATTCTAGACATCTCCATGCTGACCCAGTTACGGGTCCGAGGTTCACATATCGGTAACTCAAAACCTTTCAAGGCCTTCCTGGTGATGAATGGGAAGATGCCGCCAAAGAAGGGAAGCCATAAATTCAAGGCAAACACGTCAAATCTGATTTAATTAAGATTGGTATGCCAATAAATATGCCAAATCTGATTGAATTACGATTGTTATGCTAATAAATATGTCGAATATGATTGATTTACGATTATTAGGCCAATAAATACATCAAAAGTAAGTGAGTTATGGTAAATATGACAATAAATCCTTCAGATTCTGAGTGAAATATGGTAAACATGGCAATAAATACTTCAAATTCTGATTGATTTACGAGAGGCCAATCCAGGATTCTCACGATCCAAGGACCAAGAAGGGGTAGAATCCAGGTATTTAAGGAGGCAGAGCCCGTCGAGAAGGATAGTCGAAAAACAGTGTGAAGAAAGTGCAAAACCAGTCGCCGTCCAGTTAAAAAGAGTGTGAAAACAGTCGCCATAAGCACCACCCTCACAGTTGAGCTGATTGAGAGTAAGCAATTTTGTTTGTAAGATTTTTACGTCGCTGAAGACAGAAACGAAATCAGATTCAAGAACAAGGAGCTTACAACGGACAAGTGGAGCAATGCTTTTCGCGGCCGGGTTTGATATTTAAATTAATATGCAAAAATCAACTAAAATGTGGTCTGCGGTGTAAACCAAATAATAGGAGTCAACATAATAATAAAATGCTCCAGAAACGGAAAAAGTCTCCCAGAGACGTAGGTACTGGTGAAAATGGCGATTTAGATTATATAAAATAATGAATTGAACCTCCTTAAAAATTTTGTACTACTTTGAAATTTTTACAAAATATTGCCCAGATGACCAGAAACAACACGCTACCGCAGAAACGCAAGAAAGAGCCTCAGGGACTTAGGTACCTTCAAAAATCGCGACTTGCAACGCAAAAGAATAATTTTAACCCGTTTAAAAATGTTGTACCACATTAAAACTTTGAACGGATATCGCCCAGACGGCGAAAAACAAAAGGCTACCGCAGAAACAAAAAAAATAGCCTCAGGGGCGTAGGTGCTAGCAAAAATCGCGACTTGAAACGTAAAACAATAATTTTTACTCGTTTAAAAATTTGGTACCACTTTGAAACTTTCAACGGATATTGCCCAGAGGGCGAAAAACAAAAGGTTACCGCAGAAACGAAAAAAAGAGCCTCAGGGGCGTAGGTGCTGGCAAAAAGCGCGACGTGAAACGTAAAAGAATAATTTTAACCCGTTTAAAAAAATTTTACCACTTTGAAATTTTTACAAAATATCGCCCAGATGACCAGAAACAACACGCTACCGCAGAAACGCAAAAAAGAGCCTCAGGGGCGTAGGTACCGGTAAAAATAACGACTTGAAACATAAAATAATGAAATTTAACCCGCTTATAATTTTTGTACCACTTTGAAATTTCTACAAAATATCGCCCAGATGACCAGAAACAACACGCTACCGCATAAACGCAAGAAAGAGCCTCAGGGGCGTAGGTAGCGGCAAAAATTGCGACTTGCAAGGTAAAAGCGGGTTAAATTCATTATTTTATGTTTCAAGTCGTTACTTTTACCAGTACCTACGCCCCTGAGGCTCTTTTTTGCGTTTCTGCGGTAGCGTGTTGTTTGTGGTCATCTGGGCGATATTTTGTAAAAATTTCAAAGTGGTACAAAATTTTTAAACGGGTTAAAATTATTCTTTTGCGTTTCAAGTCACGCTTTTTGCCAGCACCTACGCCCCTGAGGCTATTTTTTTCGTTTCTGCGGTAGCCTTTTGTGTTTCGTCGTCTGGGCGATATCCTTTCAAAGTTTCAAAGTGGTACAAAATGTTTAAACGAGTAAAAATTATTCTTTTACGTATCAAAGTCGGGATTTTTGCTAGCACCTACGCCCCTGAGGCTATTTTTTTCGTTTCTGCGGTAGCGTGTTGTTTCTGGTCATCTGGGCGATATTTTGTAGAAATTTCAAAGTGGTACAAAAATTGTAAGCGGATTAAATTCATTATTTTATGTTTCAAGTCGTTATTTTTACCGGTACCTACGCCCCTGAGTCTCTTTTTTGCGTTTCTTCGGTAGCGTGTTGTTTCTGGTCAACTGGGCGATATTTTGTAAAAATTTCTAAGTGGTACAAAATTTTTAAACGGGTTAAAATTATTCTTTTATGTTTCAAGTCGCGCTTTTTGCCAGCACCTATGCCCCTGAGGCTCTTTTTTTCGTTTCTGCGCCTGAGGCTCTTTTTTTCGTTTCTGCGGTAACGTTTTGTTTTTCGCCCTCTGGGCGATATCCGTTGAAACTTTCAAAGTGGTACCAAATTTTTAAACGAGTAAAAATTATTGTTTTACGTTTCAATTCGCGATTTTTTCTAGCACCTACGCTCCTGAGGCTATTTTTTTCGTTTCTGTGGTAGCCTTTTGTTTTTCGCCGTCTGGGCGATATCCGTTCAAAGTTTTAAAGTGGTACAAAATTTTTAAACGGGTTAAAATTATTCTTTTGCGTTGTAAGTCGCGATTTTTGAAGGTACCTACGTCCCTGAGGCTCTTTCTTGCGTTTCTGCGGTAGCGTGTTGTTTCTGGTCATCTGGGCAATATTTTGTAAAAATTTCAAAGTGGTACAAAATTTTTAAGGGGGTTCAATTCATTATTTTATATAATCTAAATCGCCATTTTCACCAGTACCTACGTCTCTGGGAGACTTTTTCCGTTTCTGGAGCATTTTATTATTATGTTGACTCCTATTATTTTGTTTACACCGCAGACCACATTTTAGTTGATTTTTGCAAATTAATTTAAATATCAAACCCGGCCGCGAAAAGCATTGCTCCACTTGTCCGTTGTAAGCTCCTTGTTCTTGAATCTGATTTCGTTTCTGTCTTCAGCGACGTAGATTTTTCTGAAATCTGAGTTACCTTTCGTGAAACTTAATATTTGTAATTGTGTTTGAACTGTGTATTTGAGAAACATTGTAAGTATTTGCCGTTTTTTTTTTGGGAAACAATTAATGCTAAAAATTGGGGAACAATCACAGTATTTATAAATTATGCCAATAGAGGTTCATGTCAGTAGGTTAGGTCTTAACTAGATATTAAGGTACGAGTGTATCTCTAGTCCTTAAAGAAAATACCTTTTATACAATTATTTCCACCAGTGTAAACTACAAATTTTATAAACTTCTTTTATATTCCAATTAACCATATTTTTACTATATTTAATAAATGTATTAAATTCAACCCTGTAGGTATTTCCGTTACTTCCCAGGACTCTCACCAAAAAGTAAATTCTTGTGGCTTGCCCTATACGTACCGCTCGTCAACTACCATCTAAAAAGGGCCAAGCACCACATATACAGGGTGTAACTGAACTGATGGTCAAAAATGAAACCACATATTCTTGGAGTCAAAATAAGGGCACATCTTCCTATATTTTTTTCTCCTACGGGCCATAGTTTTTTTTATGCAGAGCGTAGAACTTTAGAGAAAAATACACATATTTCTTAGTATCTCTAGAAATATACGAGATATTTTCTTCAAACTTGGCGTGTCACATGAGCGGATCAATTGTCAAACTTAGGGTTGATATGAAGCTTCTGAGGCCCCCAGTTGCGGAAATACAGGGTGTTACTAACATTAATTAGTTCAGAAAAATATGAATACCCTGTATAATCGCATTTTTAAAATTTGTTTTGACTGGTAAATCAAATCGTTAACAAAAAGTATCTCTTAGTATTTTTTCATATTCTCAGCCGTTTTTTAATTATTTTTGAAGAACGGCAATGCTGCTAATAAACAAGTCATTTCAAGAATAGCAATCTGTGGATGTCAATAATTAAACTTGACATTATTTGAATCATTTGGCTGTCAATTTTGCACTTTAATATCAATATTTTGAAAAATGATATTTTCATTCCAAGAATTGACTGACATGCACTTTTTGCTATGGACTTTCCAATGGCAGTAATAAACATGCGGAAACGCATAGTTGAGTGTATTGAAAGAGAAGGCTGTCATTTCGAACATTTAATAATTTAATAGTTTTCTAATAGCATTAAGTTTCTTTCAATATCGTTTTTGCTTAATAAAGTTTAATTGACAGCCACAGATTGCTATAGATTTATTCTTAAAATGACTTGTTTATTGCAGCATTGCCGTTCTTTGAAAATAATTAAGAAACGGCCGCGAAGATGAGAAAATACTAAGAGATACTTTTTGTCAACCATTGAAGTCACCACTAAAAACAAATGTAAAAAATGGGATTATACAGAGTATTTACATTTTTCTGAACTAATTAATTTTAATAACACCCTGTATCTCCGCAACTGGGGGCCTCAGAAGCTTCATATCAACCTTAAGTTTGACGGCTCATCCGCTAATGTGCCACGCTAAGTTTGAAGAAAATATCTCGTATATTTTTAGAGATACTAAGAAATATGTGTATTCTCTCTAAACTTCTACGCTCTGTATAAAAAAACTATGGCCCGTAGGGAAAAAAAATATATGAAGAAGTGCCCTTATTTTGACTACAAGAATACGTGGTTTCATTTTTGACCATCCGTTTTGTTACACCCTGTATATGCACCATTTTTTGCCTGGATCATCAGAGACATTAGACTCATCATAGCTGAAGATGTTACAGGGTGGCACATCACGTTAGGTTTCTTCTAAAGGAACGAAATAGTTTTCTATTGTTTCTTTGGGAATGGCAGCGTGCCTTCTTAATATGCATAGCCAAGCGTTGTCCATAAGTACTCCTATATCGTTTAAGGATACCCAGTGCCCAGTCTTTCCCAGGTAAATTGTTATCAAATTTTTTAACTATTTTTCCTTTCTTATCTAAATAACATTTTGCCATCATCCTATAAGATCTAATAAATTTAACGGAAAACCCCAATCGCCACATTTTGCCACCGAAGCAAGAATGGCCTTTTCTTCAATTTGAGAAAAAAATAGTTTGTGCACCCGTTTTTTTTTCACTATATACAATAATTATAATTGCATATATATCACAGGTTTTGAGTATATATATACAGGGTGTCCAACTTTAAAACTGTACAAATCAGTAAAATCTTAATTTTTTCAGATAATCGCCTAAACTTTTTTTTTGTTTGAAAGGCCTTCAAAAGCCGCTTGTTTTGATTTTCCTGCTATTTTAAAAATGCTAATCCAGGGTCGGCTGCGATTTTTTTTATACCCCCGATTTTCATGAAAACCATTTAGCGATTTTTTATTTAAAATCTGACCCCACAGCGTTAATCAGAACACCCCAAAACCCTTATATACCAAATTTGAATAAAAAATATACAGGAAGTTCCATTTTGCAGGGTGTCCAAGTTGAGCAAAATAGGAATTTTAAAGGCATCTGCCAAGTCAAGAACAGTTGAATGATCAAAAGTACCACTCAAGGTGCTGGTGTGCAAAGGTCCAATACAAAATATACAGAGTGTTCTTATCTGTGCCATCTCAAATTACTAAATTTTTGGAACTTTATACGGGTCAAAAATCGAGTACCTATATCAAAACCGCTCGACACACTATAAACGAACTAAATCTAAAAAATACAGAAGCGTGCCAGTCAGTAAGTCCATATCAGTTAAGGTGGCTGGTGTGCCACAATAGGAAACGCACAGGAAAATGTATCTCTTCAATGACTTTGTTGAGAAAGGTCCAATAATTTAAATTGTTTTTATTTGTTGGTTGGCATTTTGTAAGGAAATAAATTACTTAAGTATTAAGGTTTATTTGCCTCGGCCAGAGGCCTCGGCAACTAAATTTCACATGAGTCATAAAAAGTTGAACTTCAGTGCCTTGGTACAACATAAATAACTATTATATACCATACTTTTTTATTAGGTCTAAATTTCTTCCTATTTCTGACCATAGAAAGTTTTTATGTTTGATACAACACTCGTCCAATTTTCTTCGACTGTATTTTCAATTGTGCTTGTAAAGGTGATCCCCAGTATTTTAATTCTTTCTTTATACTCAAATTCGCATTTGTATTTATTATTTTTATTTCCCACTTTTAATATTGCTGACTTTCCATATTTATGTTTATCATTTTGTTAACATTTATTATATCTAATTAATCTTTTATGTATATCGTAATATCGTCGGCATACGCACTTATTTTGCAATTTTTGTTGTTGTTGTTTTCCATTTGAATGCCTTTTATTGTAAAATCAATTAGACGAATAAATGGCTCAACATATATAGCAAACATTAACATCGATACGGGACATCCCTGTCTTATCGAAGATTTTACCGGGAAACTTACAGTTTGGTATCCATTTACCAATACTCTTGATGTATTTCTATATACAGTGTGTCCACGGATGGACTTAACTATACATACTTGTAATTTTTTTTATTTTCAATTCTTCGAAAAATGTCATTCTTCACAAAAAAAGTCAGCTTGTTCTTAAAATAAAATTGGCAATAAAAAAGTTGACATTACTTATACTGGGTGACCAGAAAATTAAAGAAACGTTAATTAGCATAAGAGTAAACTACCTGTATTTGTAGAGATAATGAAAAAAGTTATAAAGAAAATTTGCTCAGCGTGGTAAGCTACTTAAGTGTACAAAATTTCAAAGCGTTAAGCCTACTTTGATTTTTTGATTGTATTCTCTTTTTTTGTCAAATAAATGGTTTTCTGTAAATAGTACGACAAAACTGTATTAAGAAAACTTCCCCAGAATGGAAAACTGCGCATGATGAAAATTTTAAAAAATTTTACGATTCTAGGCCTACTTTGTATTTTGGAAAATATTGGAGGAAACGCAAAGTGGGCCTAGGATTGTCAAAAAAATTTCCATCATACACAGTTTCCTATTCTGAGTAACTTTTATTCATAAGTTTTGTCTTACTACCTACGGAAAATTATTTAATCGAAGAAAACAAGAAAAAAATCAAAAAATCTAAGTAGGCCTAACGCTTTGAAATTTTGTACACTTAAAGTAGCTTACCACGCTGAGCAAATTTTCTTTATAACTTTTTTCATTATCTCTACAAATCTCTACTCTTATGCTAATTAACGTTTCTTTAATTTTCTGGTCACCCAGTATAAGTAATGTCATGCAACTTTTTCCATGCCAATTTTATTTTAAGAACAAGCAGACTTTTTTTATGAAGAATGACTTTTTTCGAAGAATTGAAAATAAAAATTTTTACAAGTACTTAGGTATAGTTAAGTCCATCCGTGGACACACTGTATATGCATTATTCTTTGCGTTAATTTCTGTGGTATTTTTATTTTTTGTAATATTTTTTCTAAGACACTGTGGGGAACTCTATCAAAAGCTTGTTGCATGTCTAATTGTAAAATTGTTGCTTCTTCACTTTTGTTTTCGAAATTTTCTATTATATCTCTGTTGTTCAAGAGATTAGACATTATAGATTTTCCGGTTATTCCATTTTGTTTTATTCCGATAATATCGTTTTCATTTATTTCATTAATTAATCTTTTTGTTAAGATTTTGGTAAATATTTTATAATCAGTATTTAGTAACGTAATGGGTCTAAACTGATCTATCTTATTGGCGTTTTTTATTTTAGGGGGCAATGTGACAATCCCTTCTGAAAAGTTTTTGGGATATTTGCCAGGAATTGGTTGTATAATTTAGATAGGTCTTCTTTTATTATATTCCAAAATTTTAAATATGTTTCATATGATATTCCGTCTGGACCCGGGGCTTTTTTCTTCCGACTTCCTTTTAGAGTTTCTAAAATTTCGGATTCTGTTATTTCTTCCATTAGCCAATTTGGACTTGACTCGTCAAGTGTTTTAGATAAGTGTGCTAGTATACATCTCATTTCTTTTTCTTCCGTTATTTTTTCTTTAAATTTATTGTAGAAGTAATCATGCCCGTGTTTTTTTAGTTCATTTTCTCTTTTCTGGTGTCCGTTGTTATCTATTAGATATTTTATTGTCATTTGGTTCGTTTGCTTTTGTCTTTTTATTATTTCATACATGGAATTTCTTTCGTTAAAATAATCTCTATTTTTATCTTCAAAATCTTCCTCCAAATAGTTTTCTTTGTAACTTAATATCTGCAGTTTTTCTTTTATTTCATTAGATACATTTTTATTTTTTTGTTGATCTTTGAATAGATTAATTAAAATTTCATTATAAAAGTCTAGGTTTCTTTTCCTGTCTATTGCTCTAGTAATTTCTATATTTTGAAAGTATCTTTTTAAGTTTATTTTGAAAGATTAACAACAAGATTACTTCTATACAAGATTACTTCTATACAATTCTGTATTTTTTAATGTTGTTATTATTGATTCGAAATTTTGTATATTTTTCATCTATGTTTAGCAGAGATGGCTTAATTTTCCATACCCCCCAGCCGTGCTTATTTATTGGAAGAATGTTGTCTGTTTCTAACTTGGCAATGACCGCCGCATGATCAGAAAATGGAATTGGTAGTGTTTTTACTTCGTATATTTTTTGCTCGCTATATTTTGGAATGTATATTCTATCAATACGAGTGGCACAGTTATCCCTAATATAAGTAAACCGGACTTCTTTGTTTTTTGCGTCCCACATATCAATTAAATTGTTGTTTGTTATTACGTTTGGCAGTTTCCTCCAAAACCTCAGAGCAATTTTAGTAAAGTTTCGGCCCAATTTTTTTTATAAACGCGAACCATTTCTGGGTATACCGAAAAAGAAAAAATATGCTTCACCTCCGTTAGACTACCAACCCTACATATTTTATCATGGGGCTACTTTGATCAAAATCACAGTTGCCCCACCCACTCGATCAAAGTAACCCCTCGACGTGAATGCTAAAATACCGGCTTTATTTATTTACGAAAAAATTCTTTTTACACATTTTTTCTTTACAAGTGTTTACATACCATGCTGTAACAAAACTTTCAGCCATTACTGCTCCCTACCTTGCACAATTGAAGATAAATAGGTGTCAAAAAACCGCCAAATTGCCGCCTATGCGGTGTTGCCGAATCACCGTACCGGCGCGATATTTTAGGAAATATCTAGAGAAAGCTATCAAATTGGAATAACTGAAGTATTTATTAAAGTAGCCAGTAGCCCCTTAAAATTAAAGTAAGCCCCATCCCACGGTACCTATAAAAATACAATAAAATTAATGCTTTCAGTATAAACTTAACAATAACTATTAAAATCGAACCAGTTTAGGTATAGTCGGTCAACAAAAAATAAATAAAAAATAATAATATCATTCTCTAGTCAAAAAGAAGCTTTTTAACAGACTTCAAAAAATTAGGAGGTTATCAATTAGGTTGAATTTTTTTATGTTTGTTACCTCAGAACTCCGTCATTTATAAACCGATTTGGACAATTATTTTCTTATTTGAAAGGGTATACCTACAGAACGGTCCCATTTAAATTTGAAGAAAAAATTCCACCCCTAAGGGTGGACAAATAGGGGAAATAGGGGATGAAATTTCATATTGGATCGATTTCGATTATTCTCTTATTATTAAAAGGGATTACTTTAGGAGTGGCCCCATTTAAATTTGAAGAAAAAATTCCACCCCCTAAGGGTGGAAAATATCGGTTAATAAAAAAACTAACCAGTCATTCTACAACGTTGCAACATAAAAAAATGTTTTGTGTGAACTTGCGGGTGGGGAAAGTTGCACCCTTTGGGCAAAGTAAGCAGGTTTCGCGGTAGCTATTTTACGCGATTTAATTTCAGGAACTTGTGTCTTATTATTTTTACTATTTTAATTTTGGATAAATTTAATTTGCATTTGTATATTGATTGACTGGGTAATTAAGTTAGATATAACGTGACCCTTTGAAAGAAAATAATAATTCATAGGGTGTCCCAAAATTTTTATAGGCATTTATATTTTTACTTATGAAGCTAATGAGTGTCGTTATTGATAATAATTATTATTGTTGTCAGTTAAAAATCAATAATGAACAATAACTTTCTTATCTAACACTCGTGTTTTTTTTCTATATAAAATAAAAAAGAGTAGGTGTACTTCTTATGGTTACTACACAAATGATTATGGGCCCAGAGTTAGCAAAGAAAAAAAATTGCGTTGGTTGCAAAAATTAAGTTGACTTAAGTAATATTTTTTTCTTAGGTCACTTTGAATTTTCTTCATTCATTTGAAGTGTTTGGCCTTGAAAATTTGAAAAAAATTCGCCTGCTGTGCAATTTTTAAGCACGAAAATTAAAATTCAATTTTTTTAAATTTGTAAACCCCCATAGACAAAGTTTAGTTACGCCCTTGCATATAGCAACTTAATACAAGTATCGAACGTGGTAATGTTCCCGTCTGGAGTATTTTTTCAACTGATTATCTTTTACCTGCTATGCCACTAAAATATTCCTCTTAATTTATATTTAGGTACTGGTAGAAAAAAACAATCTTATTTATAAATATATGAACATGATCGTAGCATGACTTGTGTATGAGAACTGGAAGGGCGTGCTAACGCCATAATTCCTCCACCTCCCTTCACCACAAAAAGAAACACTGGATTACCTCGGAAACAATAAATTTTATAGATGTTTTCGCACGTAAGGTGAAACTCCCTATATTTTCTTCTCTTTTACTAGGATATTTGTAGTAAAATGACTGCACTATTGCAACTTCTAAAGTATAGTAAGAAAATATCACCTGCAAATAACTCCTAATCTATCTCTAAGATTCTATGAGTTTGACTTCAATGTAAAAAGTAGTGTTGATAGTATAGTCGTAATACAAAAATGATTCAATTGACTCAATTGACTGGACAATACCTACAGCATTTATTTTAAAAATCTCCACTACTACGAAATATATTATTTCCATGGTATCGATACGCACCTGTATCTTGTGGACAGGATAATATTCCATCATTATAAGATTTCAGTGCATTTTCGTAATCTTTTTTTGCAAAAAACCCGTTGCCTTTCTCTTTCCCAGTTTTCGCCACTTCTACGTCTTTGCCATTAGTTGGTGAAATTTCGATGGGGATCTTCTGCGCGACATCATATATAAGCTTGATTCTTGATTCCTCATCTTTGAGAGCACGAAATTCTTCAACACACTCTACTGTTAATTTGCCGATGGCCTTCTCGCAGTATTTTTGAAAAAGACTTATGTCGTTCTTCATCATAAAATGTGGAAACAACGTGTACTACATACTTACCTACATGTAAGTTATATTAAGTCGGTGGACTATTTTTAGATGTTCTATTTTGAACGCGCTATGCAGCCGATATGACATACAAAAGATGTGTATTATGTAGAAAAAAGATGTAGTTACATTTTTTTAGGGATGAATTTTGATAAAAAAAATGATTTAGACATTCTATACATAGATTAAATAGTCCCAGTCAAAGAATACTAGGACGCTGCTAGTATCCATAGTGGTATTTTCTTTGATATACTTAAGTAGTTTATAATTAGGAGAAATGATACAAAAAAATTCTTATGACTTACCACTTTTCTTAAGATACCTTTTTTGGAAACTGGCTTCTAATTTATTTATTTATATAGGGTTGTATATTGGGACTGGGAAATTCTCAATACCGGAGATATGGGAGACTAAAATATGACGATTGAGGCGAATATGTCTTATACAAATGTTGTTTTGAGATACAAGGCGTTGAAGTTTTTTTTTAATTGGATTATGGCTGTATTTACCAAGATAATTAAGGTGCTGAACAATAAAATCAACCGTTTGCGTTGAAATCGGAAAAATGTGTCCCAACACCCTGTTAACTCCAAAATTCGAAATATAAAATTAACGTCTACCTTAATATTTCGTTAATTGTACCTAAGTACCTACCTTTTAAATTGAGAAAAAAATATTCCCTATGAATAATGTATCAAAAATTGGAATTCAATGGTTTTTTGAACAACGCCGAATAATTGTTATTATTTCTTGATTTTGAAAGAGGTAGGCGTTAATTTTATTTTTCGAATTTTGGAATTCACGTGTTTTGTGACATATTTTAGCAATTGAATGCAAACGGTTGGTTTTATCGTTATGAAACAAGAGTGTTAACGTCGAAAATCTCCAAAATTGTATCCAGACTGACAACCCGGCAACGTCGAAAGCCGCTCCGGCAAGAACCATCTGAAGCCTCCATGGTGCGCGCGGTCCAAAAGGCGCGTCGCCCGGCGCTCAAGTTTTGGAGGTCGCTACGTCTCTGGCACTATGTATCCGAGTACATAGTGGTCTCTAGCTAGCAGCCAGTAACTTTATATTACATTTTGTGGCAGCCAGCAACCTTTATATTTTGTGGCAGCCAGTGCGAGCCAAGCATCGATGTTAGTAAAATAACATCGCGTTGCCACGTGACGACTAAATTGCCCAGAGCGAACTGGCTATACAAATTCTTCTATATTTTAATACTCACCTTATCTAGTTATGTATCTACTAAACTTTGAATTAAAGTGTACAGAAAATTTTCTGTGGTGTTTACAGTCCGCATAACCCAACACAAACAAAGAATTTGTATAGGTACCTTTTTATTGCAGAATGAAGAGATGCACTAAAATTATTGCCCAGCAAGAACAAAAAGATAACATCAAAAAAGTAACGAGTAAAAGCACGATCCAAAAGCAGCACAAGTTGCGCCCTCTGCGAGATACGTAGAAATTGACATTCTCTGCTATTTCTCCATAAAAAAACGTAGGAATGCCAAATTTCAGTTCAGCAGCTTGATTATTTTGATAGATATAGCCACAATTCAATTAAAAAAAGAACTTCAACGCCCTGTGTCTCTTAAACAAACAACATTTCTGCCATACTTTTACAAAACCTACTATAACTACAAATTACGTAAATATTCAGGGGAGCAAATTTTCTAAAATATTTTTGACGTTGGTTGTAATATTGTCTGAAAATTTTTAGCGTAGATTTTAGAAAAATGGGAAAACATTTATTTTTCTAGTGCTTTCATTGTTAAAACTAACTGACTAGGTTTTGATTCAAAGAAAATACACGGCCTTTTTATTATTAAAAGGCAGATTTAGAAGACAGTTTTGAGTTGCTAGTTCATATGCCAAGTGTAACAAGAAGTATTTCTGTCCGTCGAAACTCATAAAAAATAGCAACTTAGTGTAAGAAATAAACAAATATTTATTATTAAATATACAGGGTGTTTCATCTTAAGTGCGAACACCCCCGTAAAATTTGTATTCTCCATCCGATTTTAGTCGCGTTGGTGCAAAATTTCAGGTCTTAATGTCAATTTTCAAGGCCTACTACAAATGTTTTTCTAGTAAAAAATGACGAAAACCATTTAGCGTTTTTTTTTATTTAAAATCTGACACCACAGCGTTAATCAGAACAACCTAAAACCCCCGTATACCAAATTTGAAAAAAATATATACAGGGAGTTCTATTCTGCAGGGTGTCAAAATTGAGCAAAATATGAATTTTAAAGGCATCTGGAGAGTCAAGTGTGCCATGGAATCCCGTCAAAACAGATGACAACAGGACTACTCAAAGTGTTGATGTGCAAAGATTCAATACAAAAATGTACAGGGTCTTTTTCTCTGGGCGATGTCAAAATGCTGAATTTGTATTAACCTTTATATTGGTCAGGAGCGTTCTGGAATCATTGAATAAATATTAATAAATACAAAAGCAATTTATTTCTTTACATCATCCAACCAACAAATAAAAACAATTCAAATTGTTGGACCTTTATCAATAAAGTCACTGTCTAAGATGATACATTTTCTGTGTGTTTCCTGTTGTGGCACACCAGCCACCTTAACCCATATGGACTTACTGACTGGCAGGCTTCTGTATTTTTTAGACTTAGTTTGTTTGTAATGTCTGGGGTGGTTTTGATATACTCGATATTTGACCTGTATAAAGTTTAAAAAATTCAGCATTTCGAGTTGCTACAGAGAAGAACACCTTGTATATTTTTTATTGGATCTTTGCACATCGACACTGTGAGTGGTCCTGTTCATCATCCAACTGTTTCGAAGTAATTCCATGGCACACTTGACTCGCCAGATGAGTTTAAAATTCCTATTTTGCTCAACTTTCACCGCCTGCAGAATGGAACTCTCTGTATATTTTTTGTTCAAATTTTGTATACGGGGCTTTTAGGTTGTTCTGATTAACGCTGTGGTGTCAGATTTTAAATAAAAAAATAGCTAAATGGTTTTCGTCATTTTTTACTAGAAAAAAAATTCTAGTAGGCCTTGAAAATTGACATTAAAATTTTGCACCAACGTAGAAGTTTTTGTGGCCCATTTTTAGAAAAAAACGCGGCTAAAATCGGATGGAGATTATAAATTTTACGGGGGTGTTCGCACTTAAGATGAAACACCCTGTATAAATATATTACGACCAAAGACGCGAATTCGCCTCTGTTTATTAATAATACACGCCTTTGTCTGTGTATTAAATTACTATATCTCAGATACTAAGCATAAATCTTGGGAAATATCGTTTGAGGGTAAATATATGTCCAAAATATTTTTTTCTTTCGTCGCTAAATAACGGGCAAAGTGTGTTTCTAATTTTGTTGTTTTTTTTTCACTGTTTGCCCCCAAATATTCCAAATAGGGAGCGGATAGTTAATTTGGTTCAGATTTTGCCTTCAGAAAATCTGATTCGACGTACACGTCATTGGACAATTTTTCCTTGTATAGAAAAGACTTTTCGAACCTTTACAAAATTTGACTTCTTTTATTAATCTTATCAAGTAATGGAATACTGTTATTTTTACGTTTTTCGTACCATCTAAAAATGGAAAAAATCCGAAATATTTAGTGCTAAACATTTAGTTCTTTTTTTTTAGAACTTTTCGATAATTTTTAGAAGTTGCTGAAAATTATATACACTCTGTCCCGTTTTTCATGTATACACCCTTGAAAACCTAAGTAGGCTGGGGGAACTGAACGGGATAATTTTTGTATAGATATTTCCCTCAAAGGTCATCATTTGCGAAGTATTGGTTTGACCTTGCCGCGAAATCCTGCCCTACTGCGATTTTTAAAGGGGTGCGTTTTCAAAAACCCTATTATGTATTTTTTATTTAAAATCTGACACCACAGCGTTAATCAGGACACACGAAAACCCCCACATACCAGATTTGATTTGACATTTGATTTAAGATGGTCCAGAGTAAAATTACCCTGCATATTTTTTAATTGAATTTTTGCACATAAACACTTTTAGCGGTACTGTTCACCAGCCAACTGTTTTGAAGGGTGGGGTAAATGGGCCCTAGTTTTACAACTTTTAAATTAAGATTGAAATATTGTGAAAAGCTTTGGCAATATTTGTGCAAAATATTGGTTTTAGAAACTTTGAAATGTCTGATAAATAATAGTGTATGAATATTGAACACTATTATCGTTGGGTGAAGATTTAAAAAGAGAATCTACGCCCATGGAACAGCGTGCCGATTTAAAAACATCTCCGGAGCCCGCTGGCACCCTCTACATTCCGGACCAGAAATTAAAGCGGATCGATATCGAAAATCTTCTGGCATTTTCGCCGGAGCCATCTTGCGGCTAGCGGAAGTAACAATTATTCACAGTCGGTGTCGCTGACTCGAAAGCAAAGTCTAGAAAACAGCACACTGTTTTCTGGGGTATACTGGGATAGCTCGGTGGGAATTACAGATGGGACATTTCGAGTCTGGCAATATCTTGATTTTGACTTTTGACAGGGTTTTACTTGACATTAAGACCTGGGAATTGGGCCTGGAGAAAGTGAAAGGTTAGAAAGCGATTTTGTGCGAATTTTGGAGCTGAAAGAATATTCTTGGGCAGTGACAGTAATCTGACAAGTTTATTTGTGATTTTTGAAGGCTAAACAATAAAGGTGGTAACCAAGGTAACGAGTTTGGACTGTGATTTTTGAGATTCATTACAATATTATTTGCCCCTTTCACTGCTCCCTTTCGCGACCAGAAATTTACTTGGGGAAAGGACCCGCCCAAATACACAACATACACAAACAGGGGTATCATTCCATCCTTTTCCCTTTAATAGAAATCGTATATTACATCAACCACACACGAGCAGAAAATACAGACACAAAATTTTATATTTCCAGCTCCATAGATGGTGTTTATTTTCAACGGGTACGTTGGGATCTATAGTAAACCCTAGAGCTGCGGGCGAGACTTCGAATTTTTTTTAGCCTTGAAACTCTTTTTACACATTGTGAAACTATTGACTAGTGGGGGACTATTATTATTGCCAAAACAAATAACATACAGTGTGTCCAACTTTAAAACTGTACAAATCCGTAAAATCTTCATTTTCGGAGACAATCGCCCAAACTTTTTTTTGTTTAAAAGGCCTTCAAAAACCGCTTCTTTTGACCGTCCCGTCATTTTCAAAATGCAAATCCAGGGCCGGCTGCGATTTTTTTATACCCTCGATTTTCACGAAAACCATTTAGCGATTTTTTTATTTAAAATCTGACCCCACAGTATTAATCAGAACACCCAAAAACCCCTTTACACCAAATTTGAATAAAAAATATACAGGGAGTTCCAATCTGCAGGGTGTCAAAGTTGAGCAAAATAGGACTTTTAAAGGTATCTGCCAAGTCAAGATTGCCATGGAATCCCCTCAAAACAGTTCAGTGGTCTATAGGACCACTCAAGGTATTGGTGTGCAAAGGTCCAATACAAAATATACAGAGTATTCTTATCTGTGCCATCTCAAAATGCTGAATTTTTATGAAACTTTATATGGGTCATGAGTGCTGTAGAATCATTGAAAAAATTATTATTCAAATTTGGTATATAGGGGTTTTGGGGTGTTCTGATTAACGCTGTGGGGTCAGATTTTAAATAAAAAAATCGCTAAATGGTTTTCGAGAAAATTGGGGGTATAAAAAAATGGTAGCCGGCCCTGGATTTGCATTTTAATAATAGCAGGAAGGTCAAAAGAAGCGGTTTTTGAAGGCCTTTCAAACAAAAAAAGTTTAGGCTCTTATCTCTAAAAATGAAGATTTTACGGATTTGTACAGTTTTAAAGTTGGACACCCTGTATAATAATTGTATATGCGTTAAAATGTTCTTACTTATATAATTTATTTATGTTGACAATATTTCTGGATTTGGTATTTAGGTGTTTTTTTAATAAATGTGTTTTCTCATTTAACTATTTTATTTTATTCCTCTCTGTCAAAAAATGTTCAAAGGTAATTCTGACTGAAAATGGGTAATTACTTTCTGGCGTGTTCAGTCAATACCTACTTAAAAAATCTCAATTCCTACATGTAGGTACATACATAGTCAACAGTTTAAAAAATCCTTATTTACCTACTTTTACTATTTTTGTTTATATCACTAATAAAAGTAGCATTTCATAAAACAGTGTTAGTTTTTTTTATTAAGAAATTCATTTTCGTCAATGTAATTTGAGCAAAAACTGCAAATTAAACAGTTATAGAGGGCAGGCCGTTACCTTGGTTTAACTATAGAGAAAAATCAAACGGCAGAACATAAAAAACGCGATCACGTAAATTCAACAAAAGTGTCTACTTAAAACTGAACTTAGCACTTAGCAGCCAATTTTCTAGGAGCCAAAAATTTCAACGTTTATTTTTTGATGAATATTTTTCTTCATTCTCCAGTTTAATCTGCTTAGAAGGTTTAATAATAGTTACCCTTTCTACTTTATTTTTATCAAAATAAATTTGTGGAAATAAGGGCGAGGAAAATTTTTTGCTGCCAGAAAATCGGCTACTAACTTTACACCGGTTTAGTTAGGCACATTGATTTTTAAATGTCTTCCGATATTTGGCCCCGCCTGTTTAAGTTTAAATAGTTACGAGCCGCCACTGATTAAGTGGTGTGGTATCATAGTTTGGCAGATATAAGCAATAATATCGTTTTAACGTCCTAGCTAGCTAGCTTTTAAAATTGAGGGTACAGTTTACTCCGGCCTTGTTTTTTTTTCGACAAAAATACACCCTGTATACACTGTGTACTGATAGCAAAGGCTAGTATTCTCTAGACTTTGCTGATAGGTTCGGCCAATTATTGGGGCAACACCAAACAGAATGTCAACTTACAATTAGAATTTTTTTATCGTTTACACCCCTTGGGCACTGAATCGCCGGACACACAGTATATATTTTTATTAGTTACTTAAGCTAAAAAAATAAAAATAAATAACAACCTCTTTCTGTATTCAACATTTTTCCAGAAAAACGCCTAGGTACATTAAAAAATACTCCCTAATAGATTGAAGGCAATCAGTTTTTTCACTTTTCTCAAAGTTTTCATTTTGGACATATGTTTTGTTTTTCAAATCAACGTAAGAAATTGAAGCAACATAATGTAGATCACTATATCCTAAAAAAGAGAATTTTAAAAATCTGCCAATCCGTTAAAATGGTCAAATATCAAACTGAAATACGCCCAACCCTGAATCTATTCCTAATTTTATAAAAGCCAAATCGTAGAATTATTTCACTGGCCCCTTCTCCCTTCTCCCCCCGTGTCTATTTTTAGACTTGTTTGCCCCGCCCCGAACACAAACGAGCCTTTTGGAATACGAAATTGTCGAGTACGAAACCTACCACTAATTATCGATTTTGTTAGAGTCATTGTAATTATCGAAAATAGATGGTGCTAAAAAGTAGTACTGGACGAGAGCTAAACCTTCAGTCAACGCTATTATGTTAAATAGGTACCTATTTTTTTTGTTTGATTTTTTTTTTTTTTTGGTGGACCCAGTTACCCCGGATTTTGGGGTAATTGGACCATCCCTGGTTATTTTTGATTTGGTTAATCTTGTGGGAAATTCAGGGTAACTGGACCCCTTTTTAGACATTTAATTTTTTTGGTTCCAAATTTTGTGAAATTATCACTTCTCGTTGCAAAGCTATACGACTTGGAAGATAGAAGGTATTGAAAAAACAGAACATCCAAAATTTTTCTACTTAAATATTTATTTATTGGAGAAAACGATTCATTTCCGGTATAAAAAACATATTTCTCTTATTTTTTAAGGTAGGTAGGCACTTTAATGATCTTCAAGATATCATCAAAACCATAGTCAACAATGTCTTCTAGTAAATGCTTCATTCCCACTATTGCGTCTTCTACAAACACGACTTGCCCTGGGAAATAGGTTCCATTATAATTAACAATAACATAATCGTTAGGAATCTTGGTATATTAAAGTGCTTCGAAGCTTCCCGTAATGTTTTTCGTCCCTCTTGGACTTCCAGAACGGCGGCTTGAAGCTCTTGCCGGCTGTAACCTGTAACATCCACTATCGGCACCCCTTGCTGTTTTCCTTTGGTACCTACACTCTTCCTATTCTGCAACAAAAAAAATTGGTATTGTACTTTATGCGAGGTAACCGGATCCTAGAGGGCCCATTTACCTATCCAAGTAGGGTCCATTTATCCCAAGGAGTACATTTTGTGGGGGAACTGGGTCCCCCTCTTTATAACCTACAAATTTTATAATCTACAATAACAAGCAACAACATACTTAATATGCCCCTGTTACTTACCTCTATTCATAAAAATGTACGTCTCCTCCCAAAACCTGCTGCACAATTAACAGAATAGCATGAATAGATCAAAGTTGTAAAGCACAAAATTGACCTTATACTCTCGGCGGCCATTTGCATTTACCACAACTGAGAAATTACAAAAGCTCGTGCTGCGGGGGATAGGTGGCATTGACAACAACTATGCAAAATACAGAAACAAACTAAAATATATACATACCATAGATTTTGTAATGAGGTGGCCCACTTACCCCAGGGACCCACTTACCCTACCCTACCTTGCCAAACATTATATTAATAAAATTCCTTTTAAATATGACAAAAAATACAATCAGCACGATAAAACATACACCAATATTAAAAAAATTGTGGTATAATATACAGGGGTTTTATTATTGCTATACATGTTGACCAAACGAAGTGCTTGTATAAAATCACAAGATTTATTATATTTAAGATATTCCGTCAATGGAGAATCTTCCATTTCCCACGTATGTATATTTCCACATCCCAGTTAACCACATTTGACGTATAACGTCAAATTAACGTATTTTTATAACATAAAAAATGCGTAGCGTTAATATTACGTCATTCCTACGATACCCAGCTAACCACGAATTACCTATAACGCGTTATTTTAATAACGTAACAAATACGTAGCTCAATTTACGGAAATATAACTTTATAAATACATCAAAAATGACATAATAAAAATAAGTAATAAAACTAGCGTCAATATTACGTTATTACTACGGTACAGATACTCCCTAATAATAAAACTTGGACCAAGGTTTTTGGGAAATCACAATAGAGTCCTTTCCTGAGACGATTAAGATCATTTTGGCTTTGTCCCCTCCGTTACATGAATTTTTAGGCACCCTTTATTTTATTTCTATTTATTTCTGTGACGTCATCGAGATTCTAGCTTACACTGTTTTAGACAATGTTTTTCATGTGCTTCGATAGCTTAGTTGGTAAGAGCGTCGACATTAATTCCGATGTTCGTAGGTTCGAACCCTGGTGTTAATGTGCGAATTTTATTTTTTGTGAGGTTATATCTACGTTAAGTTTATGAGGTTATTTCTATGTCAGGATATTAACGTCACTCTACCAGACTTTTTGTCATAATTATAACGTTAGTTTAATGTGATTTTCCTAACGTTATGGAGTTATAACTATAACGGTATTTTGACGTAAAAAAAACGGTTGTTGGTTAGCTGGGATTGCAATAAACACATTGACATGAATCTAAGCATCCTGTAAAATGAAAACCAGCTCCGGATAAATCTATTGAATTTTCTTTTCCTTTCCAGTTTTTGAAAGTTAACAACCTCTCTTCGAAATTTTTCAAATTACTAAGTATAGACTGGCTTACAGGCTCACCGTCGAACTGTATTCGGTTTGCCATGTTGAAATCAACTAAACAATAAGCTGATCCTATACCTTTATACAGGTGATAGATCTTCAAAAAATAACTGCACTTTTTCGTATAAACTGTATATTTTTAAGGCCTTAGAAAAAAGTTATACAGGGTGTTAAAGTTGGAAAAATATGTGGACTTTATTGAATATTTACCAAACTAGTTCACATATTTAAGTCAACATATTGCACAACCAGTGGCGGAGAAGTGGGTAATTGGTAAAATTATTTTTAGAAAAAAAATGAATCACCTTGTATTGTAATAAAAGGTATTGAATTTTTTATGTAGATTTTAACGGCAGACAAATATGTCCTCTTGGTATTTGTTCGCATGTGTTATAGTTTAAGGTGGCATAAACACACATGGCATTAAATACTACCAACCCAAGTGAGTTTTTTGTGTTTATTTTGAAAGTCATTATGTTCTTCAAAAAACCAATGCCCAACTCAAATACTGCATTATATTGGGCATATTTGGACAAAAAATCAGCCAAATCTGATGGCTCGTTTGGAAAAACAATATACCTAAAGGTTCTGGTAATTTTTTATTAGAGAAGAAGAAAATACATTTCAGGTATATTGTTTTCGCAAACGAAACATCAGATTTGGCTGATTTTTTGTCCAAATATGCGCAATATAATATAGAATTTGAGTTGAGCATTGGTTTTTTGAAAGACCTACTAATTTTAAAAACAAACACTAAAAACACACTTGGGTTGGCACTATGTGTGATAATGCCCCCTCATTTTTTCTATTATTTCGGGGTATTTCTGAAAAATTATCTAAAAAATTGCTCCATAAGTAACACTTAAAGTAGAAATAATGAGTTTGCTACTTTAAATAATGCGACTTTTTCCAATAAACTTACCTATTTAAGGCTATACTTTTGAAGTTACAGGGTCTGCGTCATTTCAGGGATTGCCCTTGCCCTTCTTAGTCAAACAGCGTAATCGGCCGTTACAGCGCCTGACTGCAGTTTGTTCAGTCAAATCCTACAAATTTTCAACAAATGACTGAACAAACGGCAGTCAGACGCTGTAACGTTATATACAATGGTTCGACCGATTACTCTGTTTGACTGACAAGGGCAAGGGCAATCCCTGAAATGCCGCATAATTTCAGTCAAACGAGGTTATTTTATTACAGGTTTTGCCGGCAATACCAGTAATGACTAGGCTTTCTGCGAAATGACGTATTACGCCCGATGCCTATGACATATATATGACAATAGGAAGTAATTTTTTGACTATGATTACAATCAAAATGTATTTTTTAGTAATATGAGTGAGTGTAATTATACATATTGTAATCCTGTTAGGTAAACTATTGTGAATTAATATTATTAAATTAATATTATTACTGGCATTGTTTGCGTGTGGTATATTTTCTAAACAAACTAAATTTGAGAAATAATTATTTATGTACCAAGGCACTGAAGTTCAACTTTTTATGACTCATGTGGAATTTAGATGCCGAGGCCTCTGGCCGAGGCAAATAAACCACATGAGTCAGAAAAAGAACTTCAGTGCCGACTTGGAGATTTTTAATGATCATGACAGATTAAGTTCGCGAAGAGCTGGTTTACACCTAAGAAACCAAATCATGTGCCACGCATGTGCATCTCATTTTATCCGCAAAAATCCAAGAAACCTGTGAAATTTACGTAGTGTTGTGTCTTCTGTTAAGAGCTACAGGTCAGTCCGCATTTATAGGCCACTTAGACACTCACAGTTTGCGGGTTTTTTGCCTGTGAGAAACACTAACTATATTCACATGGTGGTAAAATATAAACAAGAGTAAAGAATTGTCATAGGGCAGATTTGAACAGCCAGTCAAAGGTACCTTTGAACAATGGTACAAATGTATGTTCAAATGTGCCCCGACACAAATTAGTGGTTAAAAATATGACATTTATTCTTTTTTTTTAGAGACACCATGGTTCACACCTACAAAAAAAGCGCAGAAAGCCAGATGATATTGTAGAAGATGGCATGTCAGCTGCAATTCGTGCAGTTAGAGGGCAAGGCATGTCTATTCGAGAAGCGGCTGTTTTATAGGCTTAAAAAAGAAAATACTGAAGTCAATGATTACACTTCCAAATACGCTACCAGACAAGTTTTTAGTAGACAGCAAGAAGATATGTTAGAAGCATATATTCTAAAATGTTCCGGAATTAATTATGGACTTACATACCCGGACATAAGAAAATTGGCATATTCCTATGCAAAAAATATAAATTGTCTATATCCAAATAACTGGGAATCATCAAATATGGCAGAGATAGATTGGTTAAAATGTTTTATGCGGCGCCACAAAACTTGACTCTGAGAAAACCAGAGAATACCAGCTTGGACAGGTCGACCAGCTTTAATAGAACAAACGTTTCGAATTTTTCGAACTATGAGGGAGCCTTAAAAAATATAAATTTGGATGAAACAGGTGGTGCAGGCTCCTCATGTAGTAGCAAGAAAACGTTTGAAGCAAGTTGGCCAGGTGGTATCTGCCAAACAAGGGCAATTAATTACAATGTGCGCAATGTACTATTATTTTACTTAGAGTTGAGAATGCACAAAGTATTTCTCATGCTGACGCTGACTATTAGTTCGGTGTTAGTGCAAAAAGAAAAATTAACAATAATATCCAAAGTAGTTATATTTTGAGGTAGGGAATAATTACACCAATATTTTAAAACACATGTTTTTTTTATATAATACTGTGTAAAATATTTAGACTTGCCCTGAAAAATAAATACCTACACACAGACATCCAAATATAAAACTTCTAACAAAATTACATTCATTCTATAAAATAGCATACTGATCATACAGTAACTCCTTAACTCTATAATAGTCATCTGATATACAACCTTCTATTATAATTTTGCCACTTTCAACCTAAAAAAAACATGAAAAATGTGGTATGTTATTAAAGTATTTGTATATTTTGACAGCATACCCTTCTTATTGCTATAGTTCCATTGCAACACCACAGAACACCAGAAGCAAATTCTGAAGAAATATTTGATTTAGCTAATACTTGCTTAAATTCTGAAAGTTTCAGTTCGTTTACAAATACCGGGTCATGAGGTAAGTCTACAGGCAACGGTTCCAATGTAAGAATCTTAGATTCTTCTTCATCAACTGAAAGATAGATTTAATGTCAATTTTAGTAGATTTAAATCAAAATAAACACAAATAAATGTCAACTGACTACAATAAAAGCTAGAATCATTTACCATCCATGGGTTCATTGTCGACTGTCATCCTTTTCGCATCTGCCTGACCTTCACGGTAGATAATCTGAGCGTTAATCCAAGCAACTTCAGTGTCTTTAGCTTTTTGGAATTGTAACTGGGACACCAAGGCATCTGTTAGCCGCACCTTCAAGAGATAAATCTTTAATATAAAGTATGCCCCAGATGAAGTTTACAAGAGATTATCGATTTTTCGACAAAAGTCATTCTTCATAAAAAGTTTGGCTTATCTCGAAAATACGATTGGTCACCCTCAGAGTGTATTTCTATCTTATCGCTTTCCTCTTCCAACTAGACAGGCCACCTTTTTCCTTGCACAGAAATCAGGACTCAAGATAACTTATGACAATAGAACGCCATTATGTCATTTACCTGATAAATGTGTGTTTCACTAGTCGCGTCTACAGTCTCACCCCTGTTCGGTGCAAACACTCTAGCTTGCATGTTGTCTAGGCAGTGCTTCCAAATTATTTGTGTGTTCTCGGGACTGCCGTTCACCACAATCACTCGTCTAGGCTTCAACTGAGACAAAATTTTCATGAGAGATTCTCCATCCGAGCGGCCTTCGAAATCAATGTATTGCACTTGGCAGTTGACCTGGACGGTTCGTTCAAGAACTATACATTTTGTCGGCATTTCTGGTGCCTCTTCTAAAAGAAACAAAATTGTAAATATTAAGGTTTACATGCCCCCGTGTTTATTTTGTTCAGGAGATGGCAATCGCGTCAAGTCTGCAAAGTAGATGACAGTGTCACAAAAGTTACAGTTTACCTTTAGAAATAATTGAAAGGGACGCTAGAGGCACACGCTTTGCTAGGAATCTACAAGACAGTGTTGCTAATGCCAAAATAGTGGTTACATCTCAGAAGGCAACACTAAATAAGTTTAACTGCATTTTAAAGTGATTTTAAAATAAAATGAATTATCACGATTTAAATGCAGGTGCGATGAAATGTGAATGATAGATTTTGCAGTATTATCTCATCTTGGAATTAATATAAGTGAAAAACAGTTAATATCAATATAAAAATGCATCCATATCCATTAGATCGGGACTCCTGCACTAAGTCTCATGAGCCAAGACCTAGCTAACTCATCTTACCAACATACTGTAGTTTTGAATTGCGTGCAAATTTTCTTATTGGTATGGACTCCGCTCCTGCGGCAGAGATAGTCTATGTGCATGCTGTGCATTACGACTACCTTCAACCATGCTAAATGTATAGTAATGACATCTTGGGGAGAGTAGAGAAGTTAAGTGGTGGCAAAGCTACAGTAATACAGCGCCATCTTGTAGCAAGTAGCAAGGCTAGAGCATGTTCTGCAAAAGTTTCCCTGCATGATCGCTTGTCTTCTAATACCCTCGAGAGTTTTTGAATATGTTCTACACACCGAGGATGCATGGTACAACCGAGAGCAGTTCCAAAGTTTGAATTCACTGAGACAAGTGCGGGCTGTAGTTTGGAGCCCCTGGATTAGATAATTGATAAAACTAAATTGCTGCTTTTGTTACATTGTGATATTTTCTTTTATTATGATATTGATAATATTTTTATTTTTGGAATGCGTTTTGGAGGTAATAAGGTGTGATTTGATAAGTGGATATGTGTAGTTTTTATTTAAGTTTTCAAGAATTCAAAGGTTACACATAAAAGAGATAAGCAAATCCCTGTTAATTTTATGAATTAAGTAGATATTTCAAAGAAGTTTTAAATTAGACTTGACTTTAAAAACATGCCTTATTTGTTGAAATATTCAAGAAAATTACTAGAAAAATTGTTTCCTTGAGAAGTATTTATCCATATACCAATATTCAAGGACTTTACCACAACATTCATGTTCAATTCTTCAATTGTTTCCATAGCCTACAGTGTGTCTGATTTTTCGTGTTAACATCCCGAAAAATCAAGAATGCTGCATTGAAGGGGGCAATGGACAAGTATACTTAGGAATGAAAAATATTTTTTTGCCTTGGAATTTGTAAAACATGTCTAGATAAATAAATTCTATTCTCATTTTTAAAAGAATCTTGCTGTGAATACTTTATTTTTTCGCTTTATAATAATGAAGACAAGATTTGTTAAAGCTTGTCCTGATAACTTGCTTTGCATAGATTTTGATATGGTATCAATAAAAACGGGGAGCAAAACATGGAGAAATGAAGCGGTATGTTTGTTACTTGATTTGTATATTGTTTTAATATTGATTAACGATGATGATATAGCTTAAATTCTGGTTTTAGGTAGACTAGAGAATAAATATTATGGTAACAATGTTATTGGAGACACGCAGAGGAAAGAACATAACAATGAATGCATAATGCATGGTTAAGGCAAAAATTACCCCTGAGCACAAAATTAATAGGAAAAATGTTAATGATACTGTGGTTAAAAATGAAGAAATTCAACTGAATAGTTGTGGAAGTAGGTGTATTATGTTGTAATTACCCAACATAAGCAGATTAGTCCTAAATTATGCACATACCACGATGTACGAGGATCATACATCGTGGGACATACATAGATACAGCTCTTTGTGCTTCTAGTTTAGTTGCTAGTACAGTAAAGAAATACTTATTGTGTATATACCTATAGTTAAGATATGGGGGAGGGGCGTGGGGGTGTCGCACACCCCAATGTTGAAATTGATTATCAAAAAAAGAAATCATGCGTTTGTAAAAACAATCGTTGATACCTACATGTGAAAACCATGATTCAGAACTAATTTAAATAATGTAAAGACAATGCAAGTTCAACAGCAGAGTTTCATTCGATATCAAGTGCTTGACCGTCAATGACTACTTTTTGCGGGTATTTTTTCTTGTATCATCTAATGAAGTATTTAAGTAATTAAGTCCGTAGTAGTACACTTTGTCGCACCCATTTTGATGCGGAAAGTTGTACTTCTCCGCACTAGTGACATTAACTTTGTCAACTAATAATAGAACTACGCTTGTAAAATTTTTGCAAGTACATATTAATGGAAAACTTATTTTAGATGAATGTAAGCAAGGTATTGCTTTTCTTTGCTGACTTCCTGGAAAAAGCGAAGAATCATGGACAACATCAGCAGATTGTTATTTGGAAACAGTCAACACAAGTGCAATAAAAAATATGAAAGTCTACCTTACAGGATTTAGTTGACAAAGACATACCTCAATAATTATTATAGATTAGAGTATTATGAAGGAATATTTTTGGCAAAAATCAAAACGTATTACAAGGAGGGACTGTCTGACATGTTAAAAAACGAAAAATGCCCTGTATCTCCCAAAAGAATCGAGATAAAAATAGGTAGGTATATACCTACTGTAGCTTACCTAAACAAAAATTGTTTGTTATAAGTTTTGTCAATAAAATTTTAAAAAGTAATACAATAAGTAACTATTTTATCATTATATACTCTTGTCATTATAACGGTATGGTAAATAATATATTATTTGTATTTTCCTTTAGCAAGATATATAAGGTGAATTTGAATTCTCCAAAAATTAATTTGGAATATCTCAGTAATGAAGAGTGTTCCATCTGTTAAAACCAAAAAATCTAAAGATATTATTTTCCAGAAAAAATATATAATATGTATAGTGAAAAAATTCTAAAGATTTATGTCATTTTTTATGAGGATGCTTTGGCAATCACAATATAATTTACCTAAATGGGTCTAAAATAGTTCAAGCTATGACCTACTATAAAAGCTTTTCGACTGAAAACTTTGCTTTATTGCGTTTTACATAAGTTATATTTCTAACATCACCAAGAACTGGCACCTTCTCCAATATTCTAGCATTACATTTTTGAACCGATGCAGGTCTAACTACTAACTTACATTCTGTAAGTAAGGGCTCGTGAAATTAAAGTAACAATTTTTTTATATTCGGACCAGGTAAGTGCTTGACGTCTATAGGATTGACTTTTCTCAGGTATTGAGGCTAAAATATCATCAGTTTCTTCAAACAACTAGCAATCGGTGGAATATACTTGATAACAAGTAAAAAATCGTTTGGCAGATCCACTAATCTAAAATCGTCAGCTAAAATGTTACACCTGGTTGGTTCTTTATTGTCTTCAATATATCAGCAAGTCTAGATATCTAATTTGTGCAACTTCAGTTAGGTACTTACGAATTGTGGCGTTTTGTAAACCTCTTATAGATAAAATCGACTTGTTCCCAATAAAAAAAAGTTTTGTAAACCAACCAGCATAACGTCCGAATCATCAATACCAATACCTAGTGTTCTCAGCATTTTCCTCAGCAAAATAGAATGGTTCATTTCCTTCATGGATTATTAGAATGAATGGTGAAAATAGTTCAAATCATAAAAACGAAAAGCTTGTAAAACACGCGGGGCCGCGGGATCCGATAATCCGATTTGTGACGCCACAAAATAGGTTATGTTTATGTTCTCGCAGGCTGACAGGCTTGGCATTGAGGTGCGGCGTTGCCAAACATGGTGCCATGGCGGTAAATTTAGGGAAAAATAAAATCCAACAGGTAGTTACGTATATTGAACTTTAAAAATTAATTGCGGCAAAACGGAGGCGAAAAAAAAATTAAAAAAATACAGCAAGTATATCTCACCCAATACTATCCACCCAATACTATCCGATGAGCAAATAAAAAAAAGTGGTGTATTAGTCCATTTTTTTGTAGATATATCCCTGAAAGGTCATCATTTGCGTGTTGGTTTGGCATTGCCGAGAAAGCCTGACCTCCTGCGACTTTTTAAAGGGGTGCGCTTTTCGAAATACCATATTAGGATTTTTTTATTGCAGAGTGTCAAAGTTGAGCAAAATTGGGGTTTTAAAGGCATCTGGTGAGTCAAGTATGCCAATGAATGAATTACTTCGAAATAGTTGAATGATAAACAGGACCACTTACTATATACAAGGTGCTCATCCCTGTGCCAACTCAAAACGCTGATTTTTTTAAAACTTTAGACAATGACTTTGTTGAGAAAGGTCCGATAAATCAAATCAAAATCAAAATAAATATATTTCATAATGTATAAGTACAACATATACATATACAGTGTGTCCCAAATTTGACCCTCACCATTGGGATCTTGGTAACTACAAGAGATGTAGAGTCGGTTAAATGAGGAAAGCTTTAGACAATTTTATGGCCAATCTGATGCCGCTGAGAAATCAAAGCTAACTGAGATCGTTTTCGAATTATTTCAATTTCTAGGGATCTTCAATTTCTAGGTGTCTTACAGAGGGCGCCACTTAACGCTGTTTTTGGATGGAGCTTTTACTCGTACATTTTTGAGGTTTTTTTTGGTGTTGCAGGTCCATGATTTTAGTGAATCTTTTCATTAGGCACCAAAAAGGTACTTTTGTTTCATAACGATAAAGTCAACTGTTTTGCAAGAAAGCATATTTTTCTTAGATAATAAATATATTCAATAATGAAAATTCATGGCAACTGTTTCAAAACATGAAAATGTTAGACATGAAAAATGATTTCTTCGGCAAAAATTAAGCTGTTTTTGTTCATAAACATTATTAGCATTATAGGTATATAACTAAAAGAACAATGAAATTGATAACGACCCCACCTATAGGTAGTATCAAATTTCACGATAATGTGTTTCAACGATTCTTTCTTTGAAATAAAATAAAACTTAGCAAAAATGAAAAAATGCGTACTGAATAAAAACAATGGTCGGGTGGTGGCGGTCACATGTGGTAGGAAGAAACAATACCTACTGTGGCACTCTAGCGACTGTGGCGATTCAGTCTCGTCAATATCTCGAGTCGATGGTACAGTTGTGTGAACCTATATAGGTCTGTGCTAGAGCGTTCTGCGATTCGCGAGGTAATGAACTTGTACCTATTAAGTTGAAAGTAAACAGTGATAGTGTTTTAGGTTTAATGCATATTTGCATATTGCAGTTTTGTGTTTTGTCTGCTACTGCAGTCTCCGCAAATAACATGCGTCCATTGTAGGAAAGTAAGAGCTCCCTATACCCCTCCGCACCCCACTAATTACTGTTGACTGACATTGAAAAATCAATCAATAATAAATTCACTTGGACTAGGCATACATTTTTTGAAATATCCGAGAAAAGGTACAAAAAAAGTAAATTTAGGATATGTTGGCAACTGGCAATTCCGCGCCCAGGGGTCGGCTGACTCGACGCGCGAGTTTAACAGCTGATCAGGTGAGTGCTATTAACATGGGGTTTTAATACACTTCTGAAAATATATTTTTTATATTGTTTTGGTTAACTTTTGAATTTTTTAACTTCGGATTCATATTAAGCTCAGAAAAATAAAAAACATAGAAATGGCATCTGTAGATTGAAATGTTTGTAAGGGGTAGCACTTTTTATACTCTATTATTTATTTACTAGTTAAAGTTTAACAGCGTTGCCAATAATTCATAATGAAAAACTTATTTCTCTGGTAAATTAAGATAATCTTCAAGATCAAATTGCAAATAATAGTTTTGCAACAGTGGTTTCCGTTGTATGTAGGGACTAGGGACATACCCAATCAGTTGCAAATACGTTTGCTTTGAAGTAAATAATGGTAGAAGTAGAAAATATATGATATTTATGTATTGATGAGGTAAGGTCTGCCTGACTAATAGGTGAATCTAGTATTTATAATTATCTAGACACTTATTAGGCAGTATTTATATACTAAACATGTAGTACTTAATCTGCGATACAACTAAGTAAACGATAATATACCTACAATTACCAATACCAATCGCACAATCTGACAAACGCGCAAGTCGGTCAAGAGTGTGCCTCACTTTGTGTTTGACATAACTGGTGCTGTCTTTTAGAAGCAATTTTTCGATGTTTTTAAGTGTTTCTTAAGTATTCGTAAGTTTAAAATGCTTATATAGACAATTAAGTTATACGTTTTGGGCAAAAAAAGGGTATTGTTTGCAAATCAAGCAACTCACCAAAGGAGGTTACATATCATGCGTAAGTACATAGGCGTATCTAGTTCGGGGCACGGTAAAAGATACCAGAGGGAAAATAATTCTCAACATGGGTATCAAACGAAAGGTCTCGATGGGTAGAAAACAATAAGGTGAATGACGTCATAATAAATCTAATAGGGCGGCATCCCCAAGACGGCGGATTGCCTAATTATTCACAACATCCTCGACATGGGTATCAAATGAAAGGATTTGAAGAGTAGAAAACGATAAGGTGACTGACGTCATACTAAATCCAATAGGGTGGATGCCCCATGCCCCAAGATGGCGGACTAAATTTCTTTACCACCCTTCTGAGATATGGGAATCAAATATGTACTAAAAAAGCACAAAATAAAATAAATAATAAAAAAAACCTTTTTAAAAACAAGCTTTTATTTAAGTAAGCCATTTACTAAAACGGATAAAATAAGTTTAAGTTTTCGTTAACATAATTCAATGCCAAACTGCGACAAGCTATTTTAAATCAAAAAGCTTGTCGCGCAAACTGTAAAGAAAATATATTCTTTGGCATGTACTTGCTTATCAACCAATCACTGTCTGATAAACTTAATTGGTACTTACTTTTATGAACATTTCGCGCGACGAGCTTTTTGATTTAAAAAGCTTGCCGCAGTGTGACATTGAATTATCTTAACGAAAGCCTAAACTTATTTTATCCGTTTTAGTTCATGGTTTAAAAAAAGCTTGTTTTTAAAAAGTTTTTATTTTTTATTTTTTTATATTGTGTTTGCCGAACAATCCCCAACTAGTAACTGTCAATAACATTGATAAGTTTGAATTTTAGAATTGACGCGTACTAGTTGTACCTGGGGTTACGCTTCAATTTTTATAAAAAAATTGAGATATAAAGGCAAATATATTTTTTCCTATTTTTTAACTATTTTTAAAAAATAAGAGGTACGCCACTGCTTTGTAATCGTTAGCACTAGATCTGTCATCCGAACTGTAAACATCATTTTTTTTATTATAGGAACAAACTTGCCAAAACAAAGCCAGTTCTACGTCTTTTATTTTTCTGAGGTATTAAGTTTTTTTTTTCCACCTGTGGCTAACATTTTTTACATCATGACTGAATGATCCTATATTATGAATTTACTATTTTAAAGCCTATAACTATTACTAAATACTTTTCAGAAGAAGATTGTCAATTGTTTTTAATTGTTTTGTTTTTTGTATATTTGTTATGTAATTTTGAATAAAATCTGTAGAATAGTTTAGAATATACTACAATTTTTACAGTTTTTTTAGGTTTCTCAAAAACTGGTTGACAGACTCTTATAAAATTTTCTCAATTTATTTGGCATGGGCCACTAAGGTTACGGCTTGCCTTTGCCATTTGAAACTAAACCTTAATGTTTTTAAAGGCTTTTATTTTTTATTGTTTTTTGTGCTTAGTTAACTTCTTGAATAGATAGTTACTTTCCAAAAGTAACTAATGAATAGCAGACAGAAATGCTACTACAGCTTAAATACAGCTATTTTATGAAAGAAGTAATAGGTAGATAAACAAATTCTTGTGAATTTTTAATTTAATTTTGATTTAAAAAAAAATTAAGGCAACCTGTAGGGCAGGACGTAAGTTCTCAAACATTTATGTGGGCTTCTTATCCTTTCATGTAGATGTCCACCCTAAGGTGTCATTCGCGATTTTTTCAGTAATTTTCAAGGAAAATTTAAATTTAAAGTCCAAAAAGTATTTGTTCCGTAAAAATGAAAATGGCGCATTTTTACATTTTTCATTATAGAGTAATTCATGTAACATGTAGTAAGATATGACAACTGTATTAACTGGCTTTGAAACCACAGTAGCAATTATTGTTGTATGAAGTTTGTAGACTAGGTAGACTGTTGAGTAAATATCTATTGTCGGACTTCCATTGTCTCAATAGCTACATTCGATTATTGACACGAGATGCACGGTGCGCACTATTTATACATGATTGTGTTTTATCTTGCACTCGGTGTTAACACCATTGAGTTAAACTGCCTGGTGCAGTATATTTGGTGTGCACACCATATACTGCGGCTTTGGCAGTAGGGCACGCAGTGTAAATATTTTGGTATATGCTCATTTTTCCAATTTTTGGTAGCAGTTAGCTGGTTTGTTATTTTTATCAAAGACTTATGAAAAATTGATTTATTATGCCTGTTTTTGAGTGAAGAGCACAAAACATCCAAAAAGTTTAGGTTAGACTAGGTTAGGATATTTTTGGTGCACCCTTTCTGCATGCTTGCATTATATTTTAACACATCTCCATTAAGCACTCTCGAAATACACTATGACACAGCCACTAACCCGAACATGGTGTGCATTCTTGAACGCTGCTAATATATTTTTTCTACGGCCATTTAGTAATTTGTTCTTTATATGGGTTCTTTTAAAAAAGTAATAAGACTTATTACTCCTCCCGTGAGTAATGACCCGTGAGTAATGGCCATTACTCAAGGGCTATGAACCAATCAAATTAAGTAAATGACAATAAAATCACCACAATCACGTATGCCTTGATTGACAGGGAAGCTTCCATAATAAATTAGTTGAAGTTGTCAAACGGCATTTTTAACTCTTTCCTGTTTAACATGACTTCTAGTGACGAAGACACCAAATTAAGCACTCCTCCCGAAATACAAAATGCGGCGAAAGAGGCTTCACTTAATTTGTTACTCGAAAAATCGAGGAAAAAGTACGAATTGGTATATAAACAGTTCATGGAGTGGAGAAGCAGAAAACACACACAATCATTTTCCGAAAGTGTTCTTCTTGTACACTTCGAAGAATTGTCGAAAACATACAAAGCATCGTCCTTATGGTCGCATTATTCAATGCTAAGAAGTACAATTACGCTAAATCATGCAGCATAATGCTATCAACATTGAAGAATATTCCAAGATGCGTGCACTTTTAAAGAGAAAATCAGAAAATTGACGGTGATATATTTTGCTAAAAGAGCCAACTACTACCACAGATTATAATATATTTAGCCTCGTAGCCCTATTTATTCTGTGCCAATACCTCTCCCCAAGGTACGCCCCTGAAAATGTTAAGTCGAAAGTGCAAGAACGTCATTAAAATGTTTTCACATATCTTCGAAAATCTAAGATAGAGACGTAATCTTGATATGAGTAATCCATATATTATACTTTTATACGTAAACAAATTCTATTCGCTGTTATGGCCGTAGAAAAAGTATAGTATTTAACTCGTAAGCAATGGTTATTACTCACGAAAATAAAGTTTGCAACACAAGCGTTAGCGAGTGTTGTAATTTATTGATATGGTTATTACTCACTTCAATAAATTACAACACTCGCTAACGCTCGTGTTGCAAACTTTATTTTCGTGAGTAATAACCATCATTACTTACTCGTTGAATAATATACTATTATAATTACTATTATTCAGTACTGATGAATAGGTAAGGATCGAAATGCCATGGTTGAAAATAAATTAAGACAATTGAAGTCCGAGCCCACATTTTTTCTCCACAATAGTAATACTATTTTTCTGTGAAAAGATTATTTTATACTTGGTGTACTTGATTATTTTATACTTGGTGGTGATGATCAAGGCCTTTTTTGTGTTTTTTAACCAAAAATTTTCCACATGTCCGATTACATAAGTTACTCAACGGAATTAATTTATGTTAAAATGTAACAACTTTGCAACCACGTTTCATTAGAGCAATTTTAAAATTAATATAAATAATTCCTAGAAATTTATTTTACGATGATTCTACCAAATAGTTTTTAAGTTAATGCCCACCCTTTGTTGCAAACCTGAGTATAAATGTGTGTAGTCTATAGGTACTTTGGTAGTTTAGATTTTTATCTCAATTATAAAAAGCAAACATTTTAAAATTGAGAAAATCTTCAACAACTTAGAATGTAATTTACTATTCTGGAAAATAACATTTCTGGCTATTAATACGGAAACTACTTACCAACATCCTCAATCTCCTCTTTTTTCACCACCACATTTTCCTTATTATCTTCACCCTCAAGATTTATATCAGCTAACTTATAATCTTCTGGCTTAATAATTTCGCCATACTCGTCACATTTTATCTTTTCTTCTTGGAAAGGGTACATAGGATACATTTTTTTTGTAACTTTGAAGAAACCACTAGGAACCTTTCCTTCTTGTTTAACAACAATGTCATGTCTGCCTTTTGTTATTACTGACATTTCTATTTCATCATCGGAATCGGAATCAGCTTCACTATAAAATGTAAGTGTAAGAAAATTGATAATGGTGAGATAGTGTGTGACTAACTCTTTAATGTGCAATTCACTGCGTTTTTCTTTTAGCCTTTTCTCATATTCTTCTAGTTCTGAACCTTCTAATTTGACTCGCCTTTCAACAGTTAAATCTATATTTCTGTCACCCCCGTTGTCAATAAGATCTCTAGCTAACGTACCAGGAGATGTTCTAAGGGCAAGTGAAAAATAAATATAAAAACTCTAGCGAATATCATAAGAATATATGTTTACCTTACCTTGTCGTAATAATTACGCTATTATTTGGATTTGAGCTCCATTGCAAAAATAGTTCTCTAGAAAATCCACTTTCCATGTCTGGAGAACTAGCCAACACAACTTTCGGGCTAGCTACTTTGTTGAACTCATACATATTGTGACACAAATGCAAGTGCCTGAACTGGAAAGGATTATTTCTTTGACCTGGAAGTAAGCATTCTATGTACTAACAGAATGGACATGATTATACCCATACCCGCAACTTTTAGTTTTAATTTTCCAGGAAAAAGTGGTTCTTTGTAAAGATTTTACTTCTGAAAATTTATGAGACAAGATCGGAATATCAATATTATTAAAGGATGTAAACAGGGGCAGATTTAGGTCTTTATGGGCTGCAGCCCAGGGCCCCTTTTGCACAAGGGGCCCCACCGGCCCCGGCTCCACCGCGGTGAAAATTTAAAAAAATTAACGTAAAATGTACCAGTGTCTGACACATTGCCTAAACCTGACACCATGCTTTAATTAATTAAAAAAAAAAAAGAAATAAATAATAAGCAAATCTAAATCCATTCTATTCAAATGTTTATGTTGGTAGAAGTCACAGTTATGAGTTGTGTTGTGTTGTGTTCCTAAGTTAGTCTCCTGGTTTCTCTATTTTTACTGACTTTTCAATTTATAGCGAGGTTATATTCATTGTAGTTTCCTAGCGAAATTGTTTAGTGCAGCGCTGTAAAAAATAGTCTATAATTACGTGTTTTTAGTGTAGATTTTTCAACTGGCTTTATACTTCTAAGCAAACAAGGTAAGATAATAATCTAGAATTATTTTAAGTTTATGAAGATTTTAGTTGTGATGTCAGCTATTGGCTTATGTTATGTTTATGCTAAGCCAATGCCCGACATAGGTGTCAGTCAATCGGAAAATCACAAGTCATGCAAAAATGATCTCTAAAGTCTCTAACAATAAACCTTATAATGGTGTGCAAATTTCATGTCAATGGCACAGAAAATATACGCTACGCGGACAGAAGTTCCACACAATGTAATTATTTGGCAGCCCGAAAGGAAGCCGGCTCTCGAAAGCCGGCTTACCCTGGCTTTCAGCAGTGTCTATAGAAGAATTCTTCCATAGTTCTGCCTTGACGGCCGTGGTACTTTCATTACTCAATACTAGGCGGCAGCACGCTAGGAAAAAGCATCCGAAAGCGGCGTTGCCGGATTGTGCAAACAGTCGGTGGTTTTACCGAACTATAAAAATAAAGAGAAGATCTTTAATAAAATGAGCTTGCCCATTTAGAATCCAAGGTTAACAGTGACGCTGTCAGCAGTAACTATAGAATTCTTCCCTCGAGAGATTTATTTTTTTCGTCGTTTTTGGAAAGGACATTCAATAATTATTTTACGAATCCGTGGCTGAAAAAAATTACTGCGCAAAAACCACCCCTGCACCCCTCAAGGAACAAAATAATAACTACATTATTCTTGTATTCTTGGTCCGATTATCTGCGCCGTTTTTAGCAACGACGTTCCAAATGATTCCAGATGCATGAACATGAACCCGTGGTAGAAAAATTTACAAGCAAAAATTATCCCTTCCAACTTCCAACCCTCGGATAGATTGCTTTTAGTCCAACTATGATAGTTTTTTGAAAGCCTAGCCACTATAACTCTTATTTCACGAATCCGTGGTAGAAAAAAATCATCGTACAAAAGCTACCCCAGTGGCGTCGCGTCGGGGGGGGGGGGGCAGGGGGGGCACGGGCCCCCCCCCAGTTTTTGTTAGGTGGGAATTTTATAACACTACCTACCTAAGGTAAAAATGGAAATAATTCACAGCAATCACTTAATTAATTACATGAGCGGTGTGATGGTGCCTATAGTTTTGGCCTCATGGGCTACGGTAGGCACCGCATGGCCGCGCGTGCATAGATTTGTCTTAACCTGACTCGCCTCGCACTTGATAGAATGTTTTACCCAAAAAAGCAGTCGAAGAATGAAGTTTTATTGAGTAAATATGATGTGCCTGACCTGTAAAAGATGCATGATATTTTTACAAGCTTTTATTTAACTTGTCCGCATCAATAAGACTGCTCACGACTGTCGCGTCTGACACTTTTTTGGGCCACCATGCGCCCTTCCGAGACAAAATACAATGCAAAAGGCATTGTTGGTTATTTGCGCCAACTTCTTTCAGGGACATGAAGTTATAGTCGAGTCGTGAGAAGTCTTTATAAATACGTCAGTCAATGCTATTTCTGCACAACCTATTTGACATGGGTATGAAATGACGAGTACAAAAAAATAAGTGGCGTCATACTAAATCCAATATAGCGGATGTCCCAAGATGGTGGACTAAATTTCTTTACCACCCTCCTGATATTGAGAATCAAATAAAATAAAAGGTAAAAAAAACTTTGTCAAAACAAGCTTTTATTTAAACCATATACTAAAACGAATAAAATAAGTCTAGGTTTTCAGTAAATTGCGTTTTTGTAAATCAAAAAGCATGTCGCGCGAGATGTTCATTAACGTAAGTACCAATTAATTTTGTTGGACAGTGATTGGTTGATAAGCAAGTACCTATTTGCCAAAGTATGTATTTTCCTTAAAATTCGCGCGAAAAGCTTTCAGATTTATAAGAACTTGTCGCAATTTGACATTGAATTATCTTAACAAAAACCGATACTAAAATCGAGCAATCCGTACGCCTGGCGTAAATAAAACCACGTGTTCAATGACGATCCGCGATTGGTCGGTAGTCTATAAAGTTTCACCCGAGTCGGCAACAGGGAGGTACTCGATCGAAAAAGTGTAGTTACGCCGTTTTACCTTGTTGTTTTCAGCTATTTAGACACTGCCACAAATAATTTTATCGATGTTTTGAACCATTTTAATTAAGCCAGTAATTCTTTTCCCAAATATTTTGATGTAAACCATTGTAAAACTAACATTAAATAAAGGTCATGCCTCAGTGCGGCCCTGGCGAATATTTCAACTCACGTGGTCTTGTTTACGTCAGGCGTAAGAGTTGCTCGATTTTACGATATACTTATTTTATTTTATTCATTTTAGTACATGGCTTAAATAAAAGCTTCTTTTTAAATAGTATATTTCATTACGAGTCTGGAAATAAAGATTTTTCCCTGCACGCGTGACATATTCCCGTGTTCGGCTGCGCCTCACACGGGAAGTCATGCAAGCACGGAAAAATCTATTTCGGGACGTATAATGAACGATATTTTTTATTATACTTCTTTGAAAACGGAAACTTAAAACATTTTATCGGCATATTATAATAAGTTTAATTGACAAAAAATAAACAATGCAGACAATATAGTGTTTGGTATGTTTGATGCGTTTCCATGGTTACTCTCAAATTATTTCAAAGGTGCGCTTTGTTGTAAATTCGTTATTGTCAGATAAGGTGAATAAAACGTCAACAATATTACAGAAATGTATCTAAATATTGAAACACTTACGAACTAAAATACAAAATAGGTATATGTTAAATATCATAGAGCATATGAGTTTCTTAAATTTAGTTACTTTGCTGTATATTTCTATTTTAAAGCTATATATTCGGTATTTTTATTCAGCGCACGGTTTTTCCATGCACTGTTTCCGTGCGCTACCCCGAAAAACCCCATCTTTCATTATTGCTAAAACAGATGAAAATAAGGTGTTTTCAAAGAAGTATAATAAAAAAGTTTTTCTACATTATTTTATTTTTTAGATGTTATTTATTTTTTGTTTTTAATGATAGGACAGTACATACAACTTGTTTTATTTTGGAAGTTTTTTCTGACAGTGACAGTACAAGTTTTTTTTAATTTCGGAAGTTTTTTTTTGTTTTTGATTCATGTATTATTTGTCTCGTTGGTTCATTAAAAATATGAAAATAAACGAGTACCTAATTGTTTCCTTTTCCCATTTTTGTTTCAGTTCAACTAAAATTGCGATAAAAAAATATTGAAATGTTGTTCATTGTCTTGAGAAAAAAAAAAAAGGTGCCCCCCCTGCTTCCGAAGTCACGCGACGCCACTGAGCTACCCCATGCACCCCCTGAAAAATTGATAATTCCATTGTTCTTAGTTCGATCCCAGAAAAGGACGAATCTTTTCTGGGGTTCGATGTTCACCGTTTTAGCAAGGACGTTCCAAATGATTCCAGATGCACAAATTAGTGGTTGAAAAAATTTGTCAGGAAAAAACTACCCCCTCCACCAGAGATATTGTTTTTGAGACGATTATTTAGTCATTTTTTGAAAAGGCATTACTATATACCTACCTTATTTCACGAATCGGTGGTTGAAAACATTTACGGGGCAAAAACTACCCCTTCCCACCCCCGAAAGTTTATTTTTAATTAGATTATTGTCGTTCCTTGAAAAGACATTCACTATTTCCCTTATTTCACGTATCCGTGGTTGAAAACATTTACGGGGCAAAAACTACCCCTTCCCCCCCGAAAGCGTATTTTTAATTTGATTATTGTCGTTTTTGAAAAGACATTCACTATATCCCTTATTTCACGAATCCCTGGTTGGAAACATTTACGGGGCAAAAACTACCCCTTCCCACCCCCGAAAGTTTATTTTTAATTTGATTATTGTCGTTTTTTGAAAAGACATTCACTAATATTCACTGTATCCTTTATTTCACGAATCCTTGGTTGAAAACATTTACGGGGCAAAACTACCCCTTCCCACCCCAGAAAGTTTGTTTTAAATTTGATTATTGTCGTTTTTTGAAAATGCAATCAATATATTCCTTATTTCACGAATGTGTGGTTGAAAACATTTGCGGGGCAAAAACTACCCCTTCCCACCCCAGAAAGTTTGTTTTTAATTTGATTATCGTTTTTTTAAAAGACATTCACTATATCCCTTATTTCACGAATCCGTGGTTGAAAACCTTTACGGGGCAAAAACTACCCCTTCCCACCCCCGGACCGGAAGTTTGTTTTTAACTTGATTATTGTCGTTTTTTGAAAATGCAATCACTATATTCCTTATTTCACGAATCCGTGTTGAAAACATTTGCGGGGCAAAAACTACCCCTTTCCACCCCGAATTGATTTTTTTAATTTGATTATTGTCGTTTTTTGAAAGGTATGCTGGGGGTATTATTCGCCCAACAATTTTTTTAACCACGAATTTGTGCATCTGGAATCTTTGCGAACGTCCTTGCTAAAATTGGCGAGGATCCGACAATATAAGTTATCATTTTTGTTCTTAAAGTTGTGCTGGGGGTAGTTTTCGCACAAGAATTTTTTTCTACCGCGAATTCGTGAAACTAGAGTCATTATATAAGGACGTAGTTGCTAAAATCGGCCAGGATCAGACAATGAAGTTATAATTTTTTTAAAAGGGTACTGGGGTAGTTTTCGCCCAACAATTTTTTTAAAGTACAAATTTGTGCATCGGGAATCATTAGGAACGTCCTTGCTAAAAACGGTGGGAATCGTACCATGAAATTTTCCTTTTTTTCCTTAAGGGGTAGTGGGGGGTAGTTTTTGCCCAACAAATTTTTTCAACCACGAATTCGCGCATCTAGATTCAACCGCGAATTCGTGAATCTAGAATCATTTAGAACGTACTTGCTAAAATCGGCCAAGATCCGACAATAATAGAGTTATCATTTTTGTTTTTAAAGGGGTCCTGAGGGTATACTTAGTTTTCGCACAAGAAATTTTTTCAACGGCGAATTCGTGACTCTAGTCATTAAAAACGTACTTGCTAAAATCGGCCAGGATCCGATAATGAAGTTATATTTTTTTAAAAGGGGTGCTGGGGGTAGTTTCCGACCAACAACTTTTTTAAAGTAGGTACAGATTGGTGCATTATCTGGCATCATTAGGAACGTCCTTGCTAAAAACGGTGGGAATCGTACCATGAAAGTTATCTTTTTTCTTTAAGGGGTAGTGGGGGTAGTTTTCGCACAACAAATTTTTTCAACCACGAATTCGCACATCTGGAATCATTAGGAACGTTCCTTGCTAAAATTGGCGAGGATCCGACAATGAAGTTATCATTTTTGTTCTTAAAGGGGTGGGAGGGTAGTTTTCGCACAAGAAATTTTTTTCAACCACGATTTAGTGCATCTGGAATCATTACGAACGTCCTTTCTAAAATCGGCGAGGATCCGACAATAAAGTGATCATTTTTTTTCCTAAAAGGGCGGTGCTGGGGATAGTTTTGCCCAACAATTTTTTTAAAGCACGAATTTGAACATCTGGAATCATTAGCTAAAAATCGTACCATGAAAGTTGTCATTTTTTTTTCTTTAAGGGGTAGTGGAGGTAGTTTTCGCCCAACAATTTTCTTCAACCACGAATTCGTGCATTTGGAATGATTAGGAACGTCCTTATGCGGGGATCATGATATCAAATGAATATTTCAATTTCAACAAGTATTCAGTTAAGTCCCAAAATTAAATAGTAAAACCGATAAATTTGGCATCATTGACATCCTGTACATATTTTCTACATTGTAGAACAAATATTTACCGTATACTAAGTGTATAGGTAATTAGAATAAAATATATTATTTGTAACATCTTGGTATATTTTAATTAGATAATGATTAGCTCTGAAGCACTCTGTATAACTTAGTATATGTCATACGACTTCTGCAAAGACGAAGCAAATAATAAATCCCACTATTATTTCCTAGAGTTCAAGGCCTCTGACCATCTGCCGGGAAATAGATTTTGATGACCGAAAGCGGCCGCCAGCATAGACAGCGTTTATGAAACCTTTATTCCTAAACCACCGGCAACACGGTTAGGCTCTTCAGCTGACTGCTGGCGCCTCTAGCGGTGACTTTTAGCGGAGGGCATTTTACGGTTTTAAAAATCGAACGATTCTGCATCCGAGCGCTATCTGTTAGGCCAAGGCAAAACCAAGTTTCGGTGTGCTATACATATTTTACGAGCCCGATGCTACTGGCACTTCTGTCCGCGTAGCGTATATTTTCTGTGGTCAATGGGTTAAATATTTCCAATGCCTGACACCCCTGTCAGCCATTGGCTATATAATGTGTCAGCTATTGGTCACATTTGGCACTGACTATGGCAGACCTCGGAGTACTGTCTTCAAGAGCATCAGAACATATATAGATTTGTCACTCAACGATTCTGAGCGATGTCTTCTTGTCGAAAGCGCTGAACCCGACCAATAATAAGGTACTATTACGCTCTTTACAAGTTTACAATGTCAAATTAATTTAAATTATTCAAAATAAGTTCAAAGATATGTAGTTAAGAAACAACTCTCCAGAGAATTTATGCGGTTTGTCAGAGGAAGAGAAGAAACAGTATTTTTAGAAGAAAAAAGGGGACGATAGGGAGAAGGAAAGAGGGAGGGGAAGAGAAAACAATAAATATAGAAAAAAATAAATGAGAAAAAAGTCAGTTAGAGCTAAATAGAATGGGAATACATTTTCGAGAATCAATATTATCATAGAAAAATAAAAGAAATAGGTAAATAAAAGCGAACTTTTTAACAACAACTGTGACATAATGAACAAATAATAATTTACAAAATTGGAATCCAAAAGTTTTCTACTCAAGAATAAGTTACAATATGTTCTAGAAATGAGAATGTACGAATAAATAAACATTTCTACATACAATAATCACTTGTGTTTTACTTCCTAAAAATTGCCTGTGACAATCTTTATAGGGTCTCCGGTTTTGGGCTTATCAGATTCAGGCTAAGGGTCTAGTCAAAAATCACTATGTCAGTTACTGGATAAAAAAATATAAATTTTAAAATATTGTTTACAAAAAAATATATTGCAAATTTGATTTGGGCTGTTGGTAATAATAATTATTTTCGGTGATGTTTCTCCTACTTACCCACTCCATATTAAAGTCATCAATAAACGTGCCAAATTGATTTTTATACATTAAAATTTGATAAATCAATCCTCAAGGTGTCAAGCACTGGTAAGTTTATGTTACCCACAAAAAAAAAAGTTAGACACAAAGAGTCAATTGCGGGCCCTTCTGCCATCTATACCCTTCAATCATACCTATATGAGTTTGAGGTTATTATTTGCTTCTTTATGCTTGAGAAACGCTTCGCTTGAATCAACTACTGATCTTTCGTTTTGGTAAAGTGTGAAGTGTTCATTTATAATTTTTTTGAAGAAGAAAAGACATGCTTTTGACTACCGAAATAAACGAGGGGCCCCATAAAAGAAAAAAATCATGAGTCACTAGCAAATCACCTAAATTCTTTAGTATATAGCTAACATAATTATATATCAACATTGTTTAGAATAATAGTTATTTACATAAAAAAAGTAAATACTACCCTTCACAACAGTTGAACTCTATTTTGATGGGAGAACAGTGCAATGGATATATCTTTAAAGGAAATAAAGTATCTGTTAGAATTATTGGAAAATTCCTGAGGTACTTTGTTGGCTATATGTTATTATGGTATCTTTAAGTATTTTCTGTGCAATAACATACTTACCTTCAAAATTCCTCATAAGCTTGTCACTCATCCACTCTATCTGTGATTTTGCAAACTCTACCACATTATAGCTAATGTTGCTTAGCAATGCGAGTGAGTATGCCAATAGTCCAGATTCCTTATTTCTCCACAATTGATCCAACATGTGAGCCAGCTCTAACACCCTACCAGCAGTGTCTGTGGCAATTAGAACATTACCATTGTTCCTAAGAGTTTGTAAGATATTCGCTAAAATAACATCATAAATTAAAAATTTCAAATCAAATATTTTTCTTTTATTTAGGTACTCATTAGTTTCTCATCTCTTGCCCTTCGCCTGGCTTGTTGGTAGGTTGCATTAAATGCATCTGTGATAAGTAATGATGGACGTTGCAATTTTTCCAATTCACAACCATTTAAATGTCGTTCCTTTTTATGATTGAAAGAATTTGCATAAATAATGTCTTCTTCTCCAACTTTTAGTATTTTCCAAATTGTTCCACCGATCATATGGCCAGCGGGCAGGGGTGTTACTGTTAAACCATATCCCTTACCTAGAAAACAGTTTCCAAAAATTATGACTGTTGCCAAGATTCTTAACAGTGCTGTATTTAGGGGAGGTAACCCTAAAGCTTGAGCCACACAAAAAAATATAAGAGCCCTCTAAAAAATAAAGCAAAATCTGACTTGCTTGAGTTATTTTGATTTTATTTTTTATTATGTAGTTTTAATTGTTATCATCGTGAAATTTGTCATTGACCGACTCTTCGGTTTCCTGGCTACATTGTCGTTTCCTGCCTTCATCTTAATTTTTAGTTACTTAGAAAGTACTGCACAATAGCCCAGGCAGATGGATAGGAATAGATGCATTACCAAACGCAACTTGTTTTGTTTCATGATTTTAAAAAGATGTTAATGTTGGCACATTCAAGGTTTCCAGTTTTTTTATACGATTTAGGTTATTTTGTAAAAGCATATATACGATATAAAAGTGTCTCAAAAAACAATTTATTATGCATTACAAAATAGAACAGACTGAATGTAAGAAATGCCAATGTGAACAAATTACCTTGTCTTCTTCCCCCCAACCCGCTAATGTCGAAGCAAAATAAAATCGTATTATTTGTATTAGCATGAGTCATCTATTCCTACACACACCCAAACTTATATGGAATCACTTTCTATTTTCGCTGAAGAATTTTTTAGTAAAAAATTAGTTGCTGGGAATGAAAATACAGTTTCTATATTTCATTTATATTAGAAAAATAATTGAACATCCATGAACCTAATGTTATTACAGTAAGATTTAAATAAATTAAATAATGCATGATTCCATATAAGTTTGGGTGAGTGTATATATCATTGGCTTAAATAGAAATAATTCCGAGGCCAACGATATATTTTCCAATCTGTTCAGAAAACTCCCCCGCACAACAATATCAAAAAAGGTCCTCCTCGGATGAACCGCCAAATTTTTTATTAATTATAAACTACTAATTATTTCAATGTCAACGTCAGAAATGAGCGACTTCACAGGAACAATCTTCAAAAACGGGCATAGCCCAACGAGTAAAGGCATTTTAAAGGCCCAACTAGTAAAGTCATTTTATCGCAGGTTCAAATCCCAGGCGATGTTTTTTTAATTATATGTATATGAAGTCTTAATTCATTTTATCGCAGGTTCGAATCCAAGGCGAAGCATTTTCTTTTTATTTATTTTTTTAATTATCAACAAAAATACAGATTTTATTGTTTACTGGTTTATTTTACAGCAATATTAACAATATTTATACATAATAGTATTATACTTTTGCTAAAATCAGTTGAAACAGCAAAAAACTAACTTGCTTCGTAAAAGGAATATAGGCGCCACCATTGAATAAGGAATTCGTAAAGAAATATAAGTAAATAGCCGTTATGCGTAGCTTACCAATTACGCGTAACTAGGTGGCGAACAGGTAGGCCCTCTGTTACTTTATCTTGGAATTAGTTGACTCGTTTGAAATTGTGGCGACCGGAGCGTCATCTACTAGTCGTAAGAAAAACTATTAGTGCGGGCCACCGCATTTAGCTAAAGCGGGGACCAACTGGCCGAGGCTATGTTTCGCTAACAGATCGACAGATGGCCGCTCTGTCGCATCTCCTTCAACGTGAGGAAGGGATAAATGACAGTTCCAACCAAACTCGTTGCTGTAGCCTGGCGTGTGGCATATTATTGTTCTGGTTACTTCAGCTGATTTTCTTTAATAATTTCGTTATTGTTGTTACTGTTGTTGTTGTTTTAGTGGCTATTGTTTTCTTGTTGTGTTTTTGGTCTTTATCACAAAATATATGGTTTTTATTAACCATGGTAGCCTATCACAGCTGTTGTTATATAAATTGTGACAGCAGCAAGCTTTCTAACACGTACATTTCCCGTGAAAGATGAAATTCGCTGTACCTACTTAGGCAGTGGATAATAAAATAGCGGAAACATAGCACTGACAAATTTAGAAGACTGCCAGTTGAAACAAATGATGTTGTGAGAAAAACATTTTCGAAATAATTTTGTCAAAACCCTCCATTCTATTGGTCAAAAGGCAGCGTCCAGAGATATACTAATACGAGCCGAGCCGGGCACTGGGCCTTATGTAAACAAACGTTTCATTCCTGCCCTCTCCCGCTCCCTCGGCCCGCCGTCATCGGAGTAGGGAGTATGGCGATCGATATCTTATTTAATAAGAAAATAAGCTTACACAGTGTAGCTGATAGCGGTTCGTTCGCATTCTACCGGGTGCGCGCAAAATATTACCGACCGACCGTGACTGTGTAGCGTCGATGGAATTCAATCAACGGTTATGTAGTCAAACCTGCAGTGCGGATGGCTGTAAAACCAGTGGCGTAGCGTGGGCTTTCGCCGCCTGGGGCCGACCGGAAATTCGCTGCCCCCTCTATTTTAATTATTAGTCAAGAAAATTAGTAAAAGTCAAATAAACAGCTTTAAATAAAAATGTACTTTTCGTGTTTTTTTCATAGCAAAATCTCACAATCAAGTTAATTGTCCCTGAGATTTAAGTGTTTCTATCTATTTAAGTATGTCTGTGTAATTTGTTACTTGTTAAAGTACCTACTATTCCATTTTAATTATTTAATAATATTTTGTTACTTTTATACAGGGTGAGTTTTTTTTATGATCAGTATGGGGATCCCGGAAACTAGCGGAGAGAGAAGGAAGGTCAGATGGGAAAAGAATTGCAGTTTTGTGGGCCCAATTTAACGCGCCTTATGGATTTTTTAAAAAAGGCATGGCTTACTAGATATTTTGAAAAAACTAAATTTTGGCGTTTTATTGTATTCTGTCTAGATTCGTTGTTTCTGAATTTAGATAAAAAGTGTAAATACCAAAGTTGGAGAGATTTGTAAGTATAGGACATGATAACAGCATTTATCATGTCCTATACTTTCCGTGACCGCTGTCATTTTCGAGATATGACACAAACTTCTGTTTTTAAAAATGGGAACCATAGTTGTCCGTGGCCTCAAAAAATCCGGCATATTTAGAGCTTTCCAGCGATATAATACTCGATATGATTATTCAGAAAAATAACGGAAATAAGTATAGTTTGCATTTAAAAACACAAGTTGTAGAAAATGGCTGCTGCCATGGAAATTAGGACATGATAACCGCATTCGGGACACAATTCCCTTCAATTTTGGTATTTACACTTTTTATCTAAAATCAGAAACAACGAATCTAGATTGGAATAAATCTCCAAAATTTCGTTTTTTTCTTCTAAATATCTAGTAACGTATGACTTTTTCAAAAATCCACAAGGCACGTTAAATTTAAAAGAGTTGCGGTTTTGTGGGCCCAATTTAACGCGCCTTGTAGATTTTTGAAAAAAGGCATGGCTTACTAGCTTACTACAAATTTGGAAAAAACACGAAATTTTGGAGATTTATTCCAATCCCTCTAGATTATTTGTTTCTGATTTTAGATAAAAAGTGTTGATACCAAAGTTGGAGGGAATTGTTTCCCCATGCGGTCACCTCCCGATGATGCTATAACATCTAGCTAGTTTATGTCAGGAGCGTACGGGCTGGATGGATGCGATAAATATATTTAAAAGAATCGTGGCTGGTTTCAAATGAGACGACGTTTGATCTGACAGCCGAAAACACGTCCTAATTGCTCAAAAGAAGATCTCCAGGGTAGCTAGTTTATATCAGGTGCGTACGGGTTGGAAGGACGCGATAAATATAATTAAAAAAAATCGTGGCTGCTTTCAAACGAGACGGCCTTTGATCTGGCAGCCAAAAACACGTCCCAAAAGAATATCTCCAGAGGTAGCTATAGTCAGAGGCGTACAGGCTGGTTGGACGCGATAAATATATTTTAAAAATCGTGGCTGCTTTCATAGGTGGCTTTTAAAGCTCGTGCGCTCCTGACATAAACTCGCTACCCCTGGAGATCTTCTTTTGTCCATTAAGTCCGTGTTTTCTTCCGCCAGATCAAACGCCATCACAGTTGAAAGCAGCCACGATTTTTTAAAATATATTTAAGACATGTTCTCGGTTGCCCGATTCAAGACCGTTGCTTTTTAAAAATAATCAGTGGGTTACGACGTTGCCAAATCAAAAGTGTGGCTGAGAAAAGTGTGGCTCTTTTCACACCGATAGTTCATCCATCCATATCTTAAGAGCGAATACTCATCATCATTTATGACATATACCTATATTTTCCTATATAAGGTATACCGGCAAAAGTTTCATTTTCGAAAAAATAAAGGTGGATTTATAAACTCGACGTTTGCGTTGGCGCTCGAAGTTGACGGTGACCTTCGCAGTTTGAGTCCAGAAATGTGAACGACGGAACGTGAAAAAGATGAAATTAGTTTATCTCGGACGGCATCGGACGCAGACGGCAGCATTCGACGGCATTTTATAAACGGTTACATGTAAAATATTGGGATTGAATTGTCGGCGCAAACGGCAACGGCGAGCGCCAACGCAAACGTCGAGTTTATAACTCCACCTTAAACATCAAAGTGCAAAATTGAAAGTTTCAAGGTCGCATATTTTCCAAATGCTTGAAAGAGACATATTACATGTATACATCATTGAAATTATGACAATGATTAGATTTTAAATATCTAAATATTTTGCATTTTTTAATAGAGCAAAAAAATACCATTCCAAAAAATATATAACTCTTAATGATTTACTTAAGTAGTTATCAATTACTAATAACTTTTATGAATTTTTCATCAGTAACTCTTAAACCATTGACTTGAAAAAAATGTAGTAGCAGCATTGGATTCTACGTAAAAAAAGTGCTTCAGAAATGTTTTTACAGAAACACAAAATATTCAACCTGAAAAAAGTTACGGCCACTTTTCAAAAACGCCCTGTTACTCAAGAACGGTGACAGATATCGATTTGCGGTTTTCGCCATTAAGTTATTTATCATAAAAAAATGAGCCTCAAAGACCAATATCAGTTTTCGTTAAAAATAGGGCCCTATTTTTAACGGAGATAGGGTTTCCCTTTAAAATTGTCCAATTTGGCTCACCCTGTACATAGAGGTATAATATGGGAATACACCAGAGCAGGCGTCTAATTTTAAGTCCAATTAGGTACATTATGTCCTTACTTTTTAAAATAATCGAATTAAAAATTAATTGCACGCTTGCGTATGTCTTCGCCACTGGACAAATTCCTAAAATTATTTTTTACAAAAAGCCAGTAATTTGCATGGCAAAAAAACGAATTTTCAGTTTTTAGTCAACCTTTTAGGCAAAATTATTTTACTCATAATTTTGGTGCCAAAAATTGATGCAAAATATTGCGACGAAACTGACAGATGAGAAAAAATCTAAAAGCACTTTTTGTTCGAAATGGAATTCTCTATCAAAAATTAAATATTTTTTTGTTAATCTCCTAAATTGTTTATCTAATTAAATTAGCGGTAGGTACCGATTACCCGTATCTCCACCACTGATGCATAAGGGACGCAATCGATCCAAGTATAGGTAGGTAGGTACTTTGTACCAAAATTAGGTTAAAATACCTTTTCTGTTTTAGAAATTATTAAATAAAACAATCTTTTTTTTTTAATTTTAATACCCTGTAACGTGGAAATTAAGCCTTTCTGAAGAAAACGTTACACACACCAAACACCCCATTTATTTTCAAAAATACCTACTAGCACAAATTGTCGGGTCGGACCATAGAAATGGCTCACCCTGTATAATAACCTACATACATTAGGTACACTTTTTTAATTGTTAACATTTATTAAGGAAATTCCTTATCCAATGGTATTAAGTATATTATATTATCGAGTACATAATATTATGTTATGTTTTCAACATGTCACACAAATCCTAAAAACCGACATTTAGGTACCTATTTATTGCCACTTTTTCGGACTTTCGTCCTCTCGCAACCATTGAACCATTCAGTTACTTTGGTTCTTCAAATATTTATTAAAATTAACTAGGTATTCCGTGACCCCAAAAACATAAAAAACGACATACCTAGGTAGGTATCGCACCCTATATTCATCCCTTTACACCCCTCTCAATAAAAAAGTCGAAAACACTCTCTAACTCGCTACAAGAGTAATTTTGTTTGCTAAAAATTACTGTATATATGAAACGGCAGCGGCTGACCTTGAAATTATAAAGGGAAAATCGTCTTGGTTATTGATTATTCTGTTTGCCTTCAAATAAGAAATAAATTTAATTGGACGCATTCGGTGCTTTATAGGCGCCACTTCCTGGGACCATAAATACGGGCGAGGGGGGTTAAGAGGGAATACATGGGCGGTCCTACAGCCAGTTACGGGTCTGTCCATTGATCTTAGATATCTTTCCGAATACCTTAATCAATGGCGCCACACAGTTTTTAAAAATAGACATATCTACAGGCTAACGTAATATTTCACTTTTAAGGTTTTTTAAGGTGTTAAACACAATGTAATGATTGATGTCCATCTGATATCAAAAGGTCTCTAAAAAGCCATATTGGTTATAAATATTTATGCAAGTATATCCTAAGACCTGTGACCTATGCATTGCATGTTTCCGCAAAAATGGCCAGCCGTCGAACATTGTATAAGCCAAGCAAGTATTGATGATAATATATTAGGCGAGCATTCAGTCACTTGTTCATAGCCTAGGCACTTGTACCCTATATCAATCACTGCAGCAAAGCACGTTGTGGGGGTTCGTTCTATCAGAACACCAGCGGGCATTCCAGCACAAGGTAGGACGACTACGCTGACTTCACCTGCAATGGGGAAAGCGGGCCAGCCGCTGGGCCCCCTGCAGTCGGTCAACAACAGCATCTCACCAAGCGCCTTATCTACCAGTAATACTTCCATTAGGCAGAATAGTAGCACCATATCGACAAGTACAATGACCGTTGCCGCCCCCACAGTATCCCAGAACACCAGCGATGGTAAGTAAATAACCCAACAGAGTATCTTCAGCAAGTACACACTGTATAATATAGGGTACAAGTGACTAGGCTATGAACAAATGACTGAATGCTCGCCTAATATATTATCATCAATACTAATCGCTTCAGAAAATTACCCTAAACAACAACATATTAAAAAACGTCATCTCCAGATGGAACGCCAATTTTTTTTTATTAATTAGGAACTATCAATTATTTATGCACCAACCAGAATACCACGATATAGCCGACGTTGCCTTAGTCCTCAAAAGCATCTCCGAGGCCAAAAAAGAGCATACACATCGTGCAATGTATAAAATATTTCCTGTAACGGACTATTTCATATTTTACTTTGGATTCAACGTCAAATAAACTGAATAGAATGAGCTGCAAGGAGCGTACTAACGTAGATAATAATGGGCCTTGTTCACTCATTTGAATTTCAATATTTCTTACTACTAGAATGAAATTAATCACATAACTCTTTATTAAAATCCCCCTCATCATTTCTCGTCAATCCTAAACTTTGTTATTAACTAAAAGAATACATGCCGGTTATACTAGTAATCGAAGCCCCAAAAATTCGATCTCCATTCTAATCTCAGACGTGCACATTGAATCGAAATAGATTCTCTGGAGAAAGGCAGTTGTATAAACGGTGGTCCGAACTCGACAGTACAGACACAGGTAGTGTTTTTGTGGGTAATGTGTCCTGTCTAACAATCTGTGGGCTGGTCATGTCATTCTGTCATACTCTAATGTAAACCGAACCTGGACCTACACTATATGAAAAACCCGAGCATAACGTCATATTTCATTGTTGTTTGCGAACTGGGGTGGCGCTACACAACGAAAAAAATGGCGACTTAATATAGGTTATAACAGGGCTATTCTGTGATTATAGGTATGTCAGTTTCTGAATTTTTGAATGTCCCATATTTTAAATATCTAACTTTATTACCATTTACCTCCTTTTTACGGTCACGAATTCTCTTTGCGTCAATATTTCGCAGTTTTATCATATTAGCAGAACGTTTATAGGTAGATTTGTTTGTGATAACATGAAATTTCCATGCTCATGAAGAAAATCGTATGCGCAGACCATTATGTGAATTGCAGAAGAATAATCACTATTTTGGAATTAAGGGATGATCTGTTCAACCAGTTGAAGAAGCTAAAATTCTGTATATTACATTTTGGAAGTGTATTTTGTAACGTATGCAGAATGAAAATAAAAAAAAATATATTGTTTATAGCCCCAAAGCGAACCAATGGTCCACTGTAGTAGAAACTAAAAAAATATGCTTTCTATACACTAAAACTATAGCCATGGACTTTATTTCAAACCAAAAAGTACCAAAAAGTACCAAAAGCTTGTCAAACGTTTATAGAACAATTAAAAAACTATTTTATATACGTTCTACAATTTAGCTGAAAGAACGTTCTAAGAACTATATTACAGAGCAAATTAGTTGCACACAGCAAAATGGTAATACTCAAGATGATAGCACAGCAAATTAACTATTTTTAAGTACTTATAAAACGTTAATAAAACTTTTCCGTTCGGTAAGAAAAAAATAATACAGCTACTTTCCTAGTTGGGGTTGGTCCAGACCGAACTAATAAAACTAAATGTTTTCCTGAAAACCTGCAAAAGTTAAAAGTTAAAGTGTATACCGTATGCTGGTTTGAAATTAAACTCAATTGGTCTTGTAATAAGGATGGTGCTAGGCACTTATTTAGCATTATCGGTAAATATTGTTCCCTCCCTGAAGAACTGAAAAAAGTGATACTTAGATCCCGTATATTGAGAGAAAGGAATATTTTTGGCATCTGGAAAAACTTTTGATAGCGATGTTAGGGGATGATAGAAAACACATTCGAGAAGCCTTAAGAACAATTGTAAAATGAAGAAGATCAACGGCAAAAACCAACGATGTAAATCAAGTTTTGATCGTCAAGACTATGTATAGTTGACTGGCAAAATGTTGTTATAAGCCAGAATTATTTAGGTTGGGACAACTTACAAGTTATTTTAAATTATATAAGGTTTCAATTCGTATGAACTTTTTTTATTTTGCTTCAGCTTTACAGAGATATGTATGTAGGTATCTCATTTTTCACACCCATCCAGTTTTTCATTGTGAACAAGATTTTTAATAACATTTTGATGTGAAAGCTACACGAAGTGCACTTCTCTAAAAAAAAGTATGAAAATGCCAAAAAATGTTTGATTTTTATGCTTTTTAATTTTTTAGCAGAAGTCGACCTAGGCTTTTGAAAATTTTCACACCTATCCAGTTCTTCATTCTGAACAAGTTTCCTTAATAACTTTTTGTCGCAAAACTACAAAAAGGGCACTTTACCGATGTGGAAAATTAGTTTCTTCATAATTTCCAAGGCATAGGTAGGTGATTTTTCAAAAGTAAAATTATGTCACAAATTAGTTTCAAACCAAGCAGGGCTGATCCCCAGAAGTTCAAATTTCAACTGGAAAATTTTCTGTTGTTTACTCCTTATGTGAACTTAATCCGTCGACACAATGTATATTAGTACTCACAGCTTGGTGAAGTTCCAACAACTTTGTTCTTAACCCACCTACGTAGTAGGTAGTAAGTAAGCAAATTGCAACCTCCCAATTGTTTTTGTTTCACTTTGCATGATACTACTTTTATTTTCCCGTGAGTAGGCACAGGAAAATTTTGTTCTTAATTATCGTTGACTGGCTTTAAGAAAAATCTCCTTATAATCACCCCATTAAGCACACAAGCCTGGCAACATTATTTTTTTCCTTCAAAGCAAAATCGACCTTTTAGTTCGAATGCCTGATTATAGCCCTTTGTAGGTAAGGACTCTGCAACGATCTCACCCTCGGGGCATTGTTTCCTTACATGGTTCTCAATAAATTCAGCAGAGATGCCTTGCTTAATACGACTGATGTGTATCAGCGCTTTGTCTAAAACTGGACTGCATTGATGCCAATTTAGGATGTCGAACATACAAATTGACAGGACTTCTTAAAAAAATTACTCTAGAAATGTTAGTTGTCGATGTAAATTCATAAAACTTGGGGTATTGGGGTTTCAGAAGGCGCTGACTAAAGCTACGTTGTCAGGTTTTCAATAAAAAAATCGCTAATAGCATTTTTCACAACTATTGATTTCTGAAAAATTGTTTATCGAGTGTATATTTTCTTGAGGTGATATGCACGGTGATTGCTTGAAGATGACTATAGTGACAGTGCAGTGACTGCTAGAGTTGGACGTTAGAAGCAGCTGAGATGGTGAGCATTTCCTTCTGCAGCACCAAACTGTAAACTCAAGCTCGGCGATTGGTAAAGGTTCATTTCACACTTGCTCTCGTATGTGAGTGGAACGGGGATGGAACTACGTTTTTCACGGCTGGGTAAAATGACCCAATGACCCAATGAGGATTTTTTTTATGACCACTATCGTGATTTACTCGCTTATTTTGCACCACAGAAAAAAACGTAAGAAACAAAAAGTTGGTAATTCTGGATAGCTAGGCGATGCTGAAAAAAAAAACGGCATCCAGGGCCAACTTGTCACGCAATATAAAAGTAATCAAATTTAGCAAAATTATTAGTAGGCGTAGCAAGTATATTGTACCTACGAAGTAGAATAAAACTTTTATATTGAAAATCGATGGCACTGAGAAGGTTTATGCAACCGGGTACTAAGATAATAGTTTCAGAAAATTTCACAGGGTTTTCAGCTCTCTTGAGGCTGACATTTTTTATTTTGCGCCCTACACCAAAAAAAAAACACAAGGTAAGAAAACATATGGCAATTTTGGACAGCTAGGTGACGTTAAAAAATAAATGGACATTCAGGTCCAAATTTGCGGGCAATACTAAGAAAACCTAAAATCCACCAACATTTTCATGGCCTCAAGAGAGCCAATTAGAGATGGGCAAAAATTAATTTGCTACATTTGTTTACAAAATTACATACATACATGCATGTATAATTACAAGAAAAGGTGATAATGGGCAAACGCTCAAAGTTAACAAAAAGAAAAAACTAGTAACCGCATACACGTGTTTCATGCTATTTGGCAATCATCAGTACGCGGTGTAACATTAACCAAATCAAAAGATAGGCATGATTTGGGAAGCAACAAATGAAGTCCAGGCAGGAGCCAACAGCACATTTGCAGCTTCAGTCAGCACATCCCCTATTTTGGGGCTTGTACTAACATCGCCTGGACTTCATTTGTTGCTTCCCAAATCATGCCTATCTTTTGATTTGGTTAATGTTACACCGTACTGATGATTGCCAAATAGCATGAAACACGTGTATGCGGTTACTAGTTTTTTCTTTTTGTTAACTTTGCGTGTTAGCCCATTATCACCTTTTCTTGTAATTATTACATTTACACTCGCTAATCTTACATCCTTATCATGCATGTATACACGTCAAGCTAATATAGTCATCTCACCAAATAACTCAACCATTCCTAAACTCCCTAGATTGACAGGGAAAATCAAGGACCTATTAGGGCATATTGGATAAGCTGAATTTTCGGAGGTTTGCAAAAAATTGAATCGAAACCGATTTATTTTTTATTGTAAATGGCCAGACAAAACGCTTTGAAAATAAAGAGCAACAGAGATGCAAAATGTTCGATCATTTTGAGCATTTTCAGCAAGAACGAACGAACACAAATGAAAATAAAGCATAATTAATGACATAATATAGGTATTGCATTAAAGCAAAATGATCAGCTCTTTTCAGAGGTTAATGTTTTTCTGAAAGTTGTGATTTTTTTTTAAATTCTCGAACACATTCCTAAAATGCTCAAAAATATTCCCAAAGTGCTCAAAATGCTGAAAAACATATAGCGGTTTGGGTTTAGGCATTTTTATTTGAAGCTTGTAGTAAGCTTGTGTCTCATGTCTCCCGACTTTCCATAAAGCTACAGTGACAATAATTAATACGAGTGAGAGTGAGGCCTCGCACTGCGCCACCAAATTCCTAAAATGTCGTCACACATGCCTGTCGTGCTCCCACTTTCGAGCATATTCAGCATTTTCAATGAAACATTCCTTTTTCATGCTCTTTTGTGCTCATGAGATTACATGCGAGCACGGGGTAGAAAATGTTCGCAAACCTCCTCTAAGCACGAACGGGAATGTTTCCACAGCGATTTAATTTTTTTTTGCGTTGTGGTGTACTTACCTAAACAAAAAAATTGTAAAAAATAAATAAATACAACCCTAGCGCCCCGACAAGTGGCAAATTGTCATTAGGTATGAACTAAAAATTACCAATATGTCAATTCTTTTTCATAAACACTTTCTTTGTTAAAGGAAGGGGGCATTCGCCCCATATATTGTGACAGTGGATAGCGATGGGCGTGGCTGTATGAAAAAAGAATATCGAAATACAGGAATTATTATAAATGATGCGAAATTTTAAAAGATTTATGCCTTGGTTACGTACGGTATTTTCACCCGACATTCGGCGAGTGCCGATCTACCTACTTTTAGAAGCAAATAATTTCCGATTGTTTGCTATCATCATATTTTGCTTCAGTCTAAATACTACTCACCTTTAAGTGGCACTGTTTGATTATACTTTAGTTGAATTATCTTTTCAAAAGTAGTATCAACATCATCTAACGAAAACAAATCAAATTCCTTCATATTATACTGTGATTGATACAAATCATACATAAACATTTGTCCCATTTTATACACTGGTATTGTCGAATAAATGGGGCAGTTCAGCCCCAACTTTCCCACTAAATAAGGCAGAGCACCCAAATGCATTTGATCCGGGTAAGAAATCAGAACTGCATCGATGAGGTGTATGTGCCTAAAATGTTTCCAATGATAAGTCCATCAGCAGCTCTATATATTGAAGATTCAACCTTTTCACTTCTTTAATGAATTCCATATCGAATTTTTCGTCCCAGCCGCAGTCCAACAAAATTCGTACATCATCGACTTGAAGAAGATAACAAGGTGGAGATTCATCCATGGCCCCCGAGAGGGACGTTAATTTTATTATAGACGTCATTTCTGTTGAATTATATATATGAATGAGCTTGCATTACATGTATTAATATTTTCCTTTATAAAAAAACTTAAACATAAACATTGATGAAGTCTACCGCTAACCAAGGTTACTTACTTAACCTTGCCGGCCTTGCCGCCACAACAAAATATATAGGTTAGTTCTTCATTCTTCATAAAAATTTTTCTGGCCTTTGCCCTTCCGAGTATATTAGCCATTCGAGGCCTTCGCCTCCTCTATGTTGGGCCGGGTATGTTCAGCTTTTGCTGTTCCTCCCAACTTGATATCTTACTTTTTTCCATTGAGGTATACTACCTCAATGCTTTTTTCCTTGGTTTCTTCTTTGTGCTGTGTACACTCAACTCAATGACCTTGTCTTCCCTTGATTCTCTTGTTTCAGCCTTTCCCTCTCCAAATCTACTCTTCCTTTTTCATATTTCTTTTGTTACGGGATCTCTTGCGAGATTAAAATGTCATCTTCCAGTTTTTTCTTCGTTGCTAAAATATCGCTGTATTTGTCCAACCTGGTACCGGTCCTATCCCTTGTAGCTCCTGCCCTTTGTCGTGTCTATCAACCAGTGGCGTAGCGAGCTTAAGTCGCGCCCGGGGCACAATACCTTTTTAGCGCCCCCCCCCCCCCATTCGAAAACCATATAATATTACATGTAAAATATACTCGCAAATTAATAAATAAATAAAGTAAAATAAATAAAGTCATAGGCTCCAGCTAAATTTGAGAAAAAAAATCAAGTTGAGAAAACAAGACTAGATTTTGAAATATATATGATCATCTAGAATTAGTTGATAGAAGATACCTATTATTTATTTTACATATTGTGCACTTTTTGATTTTAATCACATAACCTAGAATATAACGGTTGCCTAATTTTGGATAGGAACGGGTTCCTATAATTGGATATCCAAAATTAGGAACCCAACTACATGATCTGCTCTAAACTTTGTTTAATATTTTTTTAGTAAAATGCTAAAGATGGGCACACGAAGACTGTGCTGGTAGTGAGAAAACAAAAGTTTATGTTTGTGATTTTTGCTTTGAGAAATAGGTTCCCAATTTTGGATAGGGTATCAAATTTTGGGAACCCTTTTTTTAAATTTGAAAAAGTGCTCTATTTTACTTTTGTCTATTTATTATGTTCTTTAAGGTTAAAATAAATAGTTTTGTGAGCGTATCCCATTTTTATTGAGGTAATAAATATTTTAGGCACAGAAGAATTAACAAAATATGTTTTTTCACACAAAAAAAGTTAAATAAAAAACTATCCAAAATTAGGCGACCTTCCACTAACAAAATTAAGAATTCTTAATTTACCGTAAATATGGCTTATTTGGGGGACCACCTAAAACCAGCAACTTTTTTCTACGCTTGTCAAAACTATCACATTAATAAGCATTGGATTTTGACATCTCTTAAAGCCAATTTTAACAACCTACCTAGTTTAATTTTAAATTTAACTAAAAAAAGATAGTTTACCAACTCTATAGAAAATTAAGATAAAACTACCTAAATTCAGCTCTTTCTTTTGCAGTGTACCGTCTTTCCAAGTACGAGTATAGTTTATAGTTAAGCTGAGCTTCTCTAAATTTGGCTTTACAGTTGGTTGGAATGAATATAAAACCTTAGTTTCAAGCTTTGGCTGGAATCAAAAGCAAGGACAATTTATACATAGTAATTAGTTTTATTAATGTATTATAATCATATTATTTTCAAATATATCTATCTCCTTAAAGATAATAAATATATTTTGAATTTTATTTATAATAAAAATTATCCAGATTTTTTGTTTTGGGGACCATTTGGCGCCCCCGTGTGAGTAGCGCCCGGGGCATGATGCCCCCCCCTTGCCCCCCCCCCTTCGCTGCGCCACTGCTATCAACTTCAGCTTACCTTCCCTCCCCGGAGCCTTCCCCTCCGCCCGCCGATTCAGAGGAAGCGGCAACGACACGAGGCGCCACGTAACACCCCCATTTTATCGCCGGATGGACCGGTCACCGACAACCTCACGCTTCGGCGAGCGCAGACTCCAAAATATATAGCATTGATCTAATTTCAGAGAAATGGAGCCTACAAGCTGCGCGAACTGCCTAATAAAAGTGGCGGCTATATTAAACCAACTTCATCCATGGGCGTATCATTGTTCACAGACTTGGCACTGCAGACAACTTTAGAGGTCTTCGTCCTCGTTCGCCACGATGCACAGTAAAGGCATCAGCAGCAAAATCTTTTGAACAAACAAATTTATTTGGACTAACAGTCCAATCAGTCCCCAAGCTAAGAATTTTTAACCACATATTCAATCATTAAAATTATACAGATGCGCGCCTATGGTGCCCAAAATTTCGGCGATTGTTTTTACTAAACTTACCGAAAAAATGATATTCCCGGAGGTCTCCTAGACTTATAATTCTTACAGCTTGGTACTGCACACGACATTTTCCAAAAACACTGACCAATTCTCTGCTGAAAATACAACAACTACCGCTGAGAACAAACTGCAAACGTCAAAGTGAGGACAATATGGCGGCCATTAAATTTGCCTGGAAATAGGATGCGCATAGGTAAAAGCGCGTTCTTCCTACTCCATTTCTCTGTCAAATTTATAACAAGGTTCAAGTTCAAGGTCTCTAGAGGAGAGGGGAAGGTTCTCCGATCAAATATGATCGGAGGAAAGGTTAACCTACCTTCTTTCCTTTCTTTCTATGGCCTCTGCCTTTACAGTAACTTAGCCAATATGGGGCATACGCCATACGCCACCTTTTTAAAATCTTGTATAATTTCTATACTTTCGGGAAAGCAACCGAAAGTGCGTCTGAGATTACACTCATCTTCCTTTTCCGGGGCTCTACCGGAGCATAGGAGCATATAAAACAACTTGCAGTTAACTTACTCTTGAGAAATCATCCGCAAATTCAATGACCTTGTCGCCATATTGGGGGAATAGAAGTCAGAGGTGTATTCGGTAAAATCAATTCAGAAATACAGAGTAGTATTGGTAAAGTATGTGTGGTAAGCACAAGCAGGAGAAATTAGTTCGGAATTTTAATACACATAGAGCTTTGACTCTTTCCTGGGATTCTTTATTTAAAGATACTAGCACAAAGCACAATTTACAAAAAAGCACACTCCACGGCACTGTAATATCTCTCATACAGCCAAAAAAGACTGCCCAATCGCCCCGACACTGCATCCATTTGACAGAAAAAGACGGGAAGAAGAAGAACCTTGGTGGACACTGGGCACTGGGACCACTGGGCAATTGGCAGATTTCACGAGAGGCTAAACCCCACTTTGTGTTCCACGTTTTCATTGGTCGACTTAAGGACATGAATTTGAACATTGTACGCTTGTGAGGTTGTTTAGAATCACATTGCAATAGGTCCTTCCAGCATAATAATGACTTATTTAAAGAACATATGGTAATTATGGAACATACCGTATGCACCGCCCGATTTTCTTGAAATTTTGGTTACCCCCCATTTTCGAGGTCCTTGAACATGAATCTGACCTCTATAATCGAGATGAATTCAGCTCAAACTGATCACCACCCTATTTTGCACCTTTTGCAACATCAAAACTTCGCGAATACCCGCGGAACAACCGAAATTTTCAAAGATTTGTGCCGTGTCGGGCCGAATGTCGGGCGAAAACAGCGGCCGGGCCGGACGTAAACACGGCACAAATCTTTCAAAATTTCGGTTTTTCCGCGGGTATTCGCGAAGTTTTGATGTTGCAAATGGTGCAAAATAGGGTGGTGATCAGTTTGAGCTGCATACAGTAAAAATTCATCCGGATTTGACGTTATTTCTTAATTCATTTGCATAATTTATGTCACAACGGGCTATTGAATACAAGACGGTGTTTCTATTTAGTTTTAAGGTAGGATAGGTTTAGTTATAAGTAATTTGTAAGACTAACAGTTGGGGGGAATGGTTTAGAGCCAGACAACCCACCCAACAAGCCGAAGGGGGATGCAATAAGCCCAAGACCTGGGTAAATGGCCTTTGATGTCTAGCCCATAAAAAAAGACGACACGCTTAATATTCATGTAACCTTGAGTCGACCAATGAAAACGTGGAACTCAAAGTGTGTTTAGCCTCTCGTCTCTGGCAATTTGGTAACATCCAGAGTCATTTCTCTGGCATCACCATAGATGCGTATCACAAAAATCATAATGAGCGGGGCACTCAGACTAGACGTGGAAACTATCGATAGTTTTTCCTATCGATAGTTTCGATATTTTTCGAAAAAACTATCGATAGTATCGATAGTACTATCGGAATGTTCAAAGTCTTTTTTAATTGTAAAAAGGACATTAAAACTGACAAATAAATATTATGCACCTCCACCCAAACCCAAAAAAACAGTAATTAATAATTTATAAACAATCGACCGTGAATCTGTAATCAACAATAGTACTAATTACTAATCTGCCTGTGTAGTAAACCACAAAACACAAAACGAAAATATATAGCCCTGTTGTTCTCAAGTTCGTACACATAACAATCACAACCGTTTGTGCATGATGTGTTGCAAAAAACGCAAAAAAACGCACGATAAATAGCACCTAATCATGTGCAAGGGCAGGAAGACTACGAACTAATGGTCTCCTCCACCAGATGGCACCACCTGTACGATACTATCGATAGTCTAGAAAACTATCGATATTGTCCATAGTCAAAAACTATCGATACTATCGATAGTGCTATCGATAGTTTTCCACCTCTAACTCAGACTACTAAATAATTAGTCTGAGGCGGGGCACCACCTCCTAACCTGACTTTATAATCTGTGATTTGCCATCACCCATACTACCTCTATTGCAATCACCATTGAGGTAGTGTTGCAATCACAGATTCAGATTACCCTTGGCAATATTTGGCATGAGTGGCATCACCCATAAATCAAATAAAAAGTGTAATTCTTGTAAAATTACTTCAATAACTTGTTTAGTAGGAATTGGCAGCTATTTGATTTACAACTCAAAAGGACACACAAATAAAAATTCTAAAACATTTTTAGTGTGTTTAGGAACAGGTTAGTTAATAGCTACAATAGGATTGTTTTTAATTTTGAAAACCTCTTTCAGGTATTTTGGCACTTGGTGTTGGTGAACTATTTGATAAATCACCATTTAGGAGCTCAAGCTAAATGGCTAATGTAATGGCTTCATACTTATTCCATATACCTACACATTGCAATCACTGCACTCCCTTTCCAATTTGAAAACTTCTGCCTGTTTTATATTAGAAAATAGTACCTAATAGGTTAGGTGGGACTGTCAGATCAGAGCATAAAGTATAAAAGTGTCAAATCATCAAATTCATCAATATCATTTTAAAAAATGGCATCTCCTGAAGATTGGTGTACTCAAAAAGTTTCGAATTTAGTACAAGAGGATTTAAGAATTCCAACTCTTAATGAACTAAAAGACTTCTTGCAAGCAGTTCCACAACATGAAGCAACAAAAATCTGCCAAGAACTGCAACTCCCTTTAATTTTTGATTGCTTAAATGACTCCAACAAGTAAGGAAATTTTTATTATTTATTAGCCTACACTACTGCTGAATTCTACTTATACCTATATTCTTTAGTGAACAGGTGGAATTAGCTTGTGAAGTTTTGTCATTATGCATGAATAATTTAACATTGGGAGAGAGCACAAAGAGATACGAGGTAGCAATTGAAAGGGCGTTGAATCATCCACACTCCATGGTGAAACTTTTGGCCTTAAATGAAATCTCAAGATCAATACGGAACGAAGAAGGCTTAGATAGTATTTGTCAAAAAATTCCTTTGCTGAAGAACATTATAAGTTGTATGGCTGATAATGACTTAGGAGTCGCGACTGAAGCTTCAGAGATTTTGTGCAACATAGGAGTTACAAATCCAGGAGTTCAAGTTTTGGTCACGAACAATATTACCGGTTATTTGTTTGAGGTCATGGACATCAGCGGAGTTGTTAGATTGAGGGTTTATGGACTCTTAGTTAATATTTGTACAAAATCCGAGTTTAGTCTTGAGCATTTAAAGAAAACAGGCCTATTATCACCGTTACTTGAAGAGTTGAATAACAATGATGTGTTACTAAGAATGAATGTAGTAGAATTAGTTACTGAATTAGGCTTGACGAGACATGGGTATAATTTTTTGGAACAACATGGTGTTTTAACAATGCTCTTTGCCTTAATTGATGACAATGAAGATCCAGTAACAGTGCAGATTTGTGAGCCAGGTAAGGATAGGTACCTACATTGAATAAAAAAAAGGAACTGGCTATTTATACGTCCGACGTTTATAAAAGTCTCTATACTTACGTCTTGCGCTCTCATTGGTGAATTGAGTCATGTGACACATAACCTTATTTCTACCGTACGATGGATAATGAATCGGTTTGTTTACGATTGGATGATGTCCGAGATTATTCAGACCTATCTCGTCTCATATTTTATATTGTGTATGCCGTATGCTCCCCTTTTCCGGCGATGGGCGCTGCGGTATGAAAAATGAAGTGGTAATTATTATTTCCAATGGTGTAACCCACCCCCGATTTTCTTCAAATCTTGGCTACCCCCCGGCATTCGGCGCCGCGCTGAATGCGGGGGTAGCCAAAATTTCAAGAAAATCAGGGGTGGGTTACAACGCCGAACGTCGGGCGAAAATAGGGGGTACCTAGCCAAAATTTCAAGAAAATCGGGGGTGGGTTACACCACTGGAAATGATTATCACTTCTTTTTTCTTAAGGCAGCACGTATCGCTGCCGCCTGCCACCCTCTTTTTTTCATACGGCAGCGCCTATCCCCCAAAAGATGCTTGAGAAAAATGCACTTCTGACGGCTTCCGACATATCTAAATAAGTTTACTTTGGACGTGTACGGAGTTAAATGTACGTCCAAAGAAGACTCAACTCGCCAATGAGAGCGCCAGACGTATACCAACTTTTATAAACGTCGGACGTATAAATAGCCACTGCCTAAAAAAATAGGAATGAGTATGCTCTGTAGTAAATTAAAACGAAACCATTATCTTTGACATTTTTTATGTGGGAATTTGAAATTCTTCAATCCTTGGCCTTAAAAAGTTACCTACCCATTAATATAATGTCCATGAAGTCAGCTCCTAGCTGGGCGCTCGCTAATTGTTCCACATGGTGTACATCTGCCCCGATTTGAAATTTTGGCTACCCTCCCTACTTTCGGGGTGCCTGAACACGAATCTACCCTTAGTTTTTGGTGCTCGGACGTATTTTCCGAGAAAATGAATTTTCAAATTTCCTTTGACATTCACTTTTTACGGCGATATTTGTCGTTATTTTGAGTGGTACTTTATGGTATGTTGGAACAATGAAATATTTGGCACAGTACCTACAAATTTTCATTAATGATTGACGAGGTGTGTTAGGGTAAAGGGGGTCGATTTTTCGGAAAAAGGATATTAGGGCTTATTTATTATAGTCTAGGGGCCACACTAGTGACAACTGTTGCATGGAGGTGTACAGAGAATTTCTCTTTAAAACTGAGTTCCTGGATGTCTTAAGGATGAGTTTTGGCTTGGGTATGCATTTCTGGTATGGGGAGGTTTCTCCCAATATGGAGGCAAAGATAGCTGCCTGGTCCATATGTAGTTTTATCAGAAAATGACCTATATTTCGGAAACTATTTGCTCCTAGCTCAAAATCGGAAAGGACTAAAATTGATCAGTAGATTATTTTATATAAATAACATATTTTAGAAAAAAAATTGTTGTTTAGAGTCGTAAAAGGTCTGATTGTTTTGTTTCAAAATTTTAGAAAACAGTTTGACTAAATAGACAAAAAATTGAGGGAGTGCAACTAACACCAGCATCAAAGAAATGGAAGAAAACCAGTTTATCTCAACTTTGTGTTTTATGTGAAAAGGAAAATACCGGTAAAAAACACATGGGACTGTAAATGGGCGAGAACAAATAATTGATGCTTCTAACTGCTGTGATGATGTCGATTTAAAGAAAAGATTAGAAGATGGAGAAGTGTACTATCATCTTGACTGCTACAAAAAATTCTGTCTACGCGAACAAAGGATAAGAAGAAACCAAAACTCTGAGAGTTCTGCTTCCATAAATCGCACCAAAGGCACTGGAAATGGGCAAAAAAGCACTGCCATAGGCAAAAACTTGAGGAAGTTAAATTTTGTATCATCTGTGGAAGCAAAAAGTATAAAGGCGATGTTCAATTATATCGGGTGTATGAAAAGGAAAGGGGAGAAAAGTTTTTGTTAGCCACACGATACTTTCAAAATGAAGTGCTTATCAGGACAAGCACAGATGATGATGTTAATAGTGTATTTGCAGCAGTTGTTCTGCACCATTCTTCCTGTATGAGTAGTTACTTATTAAAATATTCAAGAAGCGCTGAGCATTTTGAAACGCTGTCCAACAACAGCACAATCACAGAGGGATTTCAAAAATTAATTGATGCCCTAGACTTTTCCAAAAGTGGTTATGAACTATCTGAAATTACTGGCTTTATGAATTTGATGTGTCAGCTGGAAAATAAACTTTCAAATAGGCAGATGAAAATTATTGTTATCAGACATTTTGGCGAAGATGTAACATTGGCATATCCAAAAGAACGATCAAAGTCCCAGCTCGTATTCTCCTCCAAGATACTCGTAGGTACGGAAAAAGTTGTTCAGAAATTGTTTTCTTCTGGTAGTTTAAATGATACTGCAGAACAATTAGCGAATGAGCTTAAACAGTATGACTTTGATTTTGACAATAAATTCTGTGATGAACAAGACCTAGAAAAGAGCCTCCTAAGCTTTCAAAATACCAGACCTACGTTTGGGATACGTTTTTTAACCAAATTATGGGATTATCATCATTATCATAACTGGTTTTCTTGCGTTTCTTTGATGCCGGTGTTAGTTGCACTCCCTCCATTTTTTGTCTATTTAGTCAGTTTTCTAAAATTCTGAAACAAAACAAAACAACATTAAAATCAGACCTTTTACAACTCTAAACAAATGTACTGGATCAACACAAGCTACGTAACAAATATTATAACAACATTACCAAATATGGCCAGCACCATTCCTCTGTCGACGTAAATCATTATGTAGGTAATTAGGATTGTTTCGTATTAGTTTATAAACAATAAGTGCTTACTTATAAGTTACAACATTAGGTTGTGTACTGAATTCATTTCATACAATATAGTCTGTCTAAAAACCTCAACGTGTTCACTTGCTTTAACCACCTACAAATGATCACCGAACAAGGGTGATTGCATGGCGATCCTGCCAACTCAAACCTGCCAACGCAAACCTGCCAACTCAAACCTGCCAACGCAAACCTGCCAACTCAAACCTGCCAACGCCGATCTGCCAACGAAAATAACTGGAAATGGGTTTAAAAGAATCAAAAGAAGAGGTAATTATCGCACAAGCAGGCAATAGCGGAGGTTCTACCACTTCACAAGAGATTCAGAGAGGAGTTTCCCTAGGAGAAGTTGTCGCACTGATAGCTGTAGCACTAGTCCTAGCAATAGTAGTCGCATATTGCTATTTACGCGGAAAGAAGAAATTGGAGCGGAAGATTCGTAGGGAAATTATAAGAAGCCAAGAAATCGCGTAAGCAGAGTTCGTCAACTGGCCGTACCACACCGGTGGCTGGCATCGTGGGAACGGGCTAGAGTGGCGTAATGCCTCTAGTTCGCAACGTGGGTTTTGGACCAGAAGCCCTCAAAGCAGCTCTTGGAGGAAAAAACGGCACAGAAAATGATGTTTAAGGTTAGAACTGTGTATTTCAAATTTTAAGTTAGATAGGCAAATGAATATTATAGAATTGGAAAATTTAAAGGAACAATTAGAATCCGTAAAAAAGTTTTATGGTAAGGTTAGCAAAGAACCATTAGATAGGCGAGAAAACCAGATTAGGCTAAACAAATTATTATTAGAAGTAGGTTTATTAGAGGATGAATTTACGAAAATAAAGTCAAAAGTTGCTAAAGTTGATAGGAAGCCAGAAGAGATACAAGTTATCAATTCGTACTTTAAAGAAATCGAAAAATATATTTATCATTCTAGACATTTACTTTTAAATAGATTAGGTACTTTAAGTAGTCAAGATAGTCAGGTAGAAATAAGAGAAATTCAAACTGTAAAAATGACCGAAAAGTTCGATTTACGAACAGCGTCTTCGTTACTACCTCTTATGGACGGTACTGAGGATACCACAAAACAATTAATTGATGCCATTGAGTTATACAGCGAGTTATTGGACGAGAATGGTCAAAAATTAATGATTAGTTATGTTTTGAAAGCTAGGTTATCCCAAAATGCAAAGCTTAGGCTTGATAGAACTTATAATACGGTTGACGATTTAGTAAACGATATGCGAACCCATTTGGTTAGTAAAAAATCAGCCACAGCACTTGCAAGCACACTTCACAGCGCTAAGCAAGAAGGCAAAACAATTGATAACTATGCGCAAATTATAGAAGATTTATTCGTGAATCTTACAATAGCTCAAGCTGACGGGAATAGTAATAACGCGGCAATACTACGAGTAGCAAACGAAAAACTTGCCATAAATGTTTTTTCAAACGGTTTAAAAAATAGTGAGCTTCGCACCGTTATAAAAGCTAGAAATTACTCTACTTTAAAAGAGGCTATAGTAGGTGCCAAGGATGAAGAAAGGTTAATATCTAGTAATCAATCCGGGTTTTTTCATATGCGGACACGAAATAATAACAGATTTAGTAATCATGGTATGAGAGGCAGATTCAATAGGTCTAGACAGTACAATAATAGTAACAGGAACGCTCAAAACAATGTAAACAGCACTCAGCGAAATTTTAGTGGTACTAGAAACTTTCGATGTCATGGTCGCGGAATTAGTCGAGGTCGTGCTAATTACCGGGGACAGCAGCGCAACAATCGAAGTACAGGTCACCAAGCTTATTTTGCAGACGCATCGGGAACTGAAGGTTTTAATTCAATAGGAGAAACAAGTAGTGTAAGCGAAACGCAGCAAAAATTTTTTCGTATCTAAACGAGAGATTGAAGAAGAATGTGTGTTTTTAGAGTTAAAGGGAATGAATTTTGTACGTGTGAAATGTGGAATGCGAGATATGTTGTTCTTGTTGGACACTGGAGCTAGTATTAGCGTAATTTTTTCAGAAAGTGTACAAAAAACTGATAGTGTTGATACATCTAAAAAGATACGTGTAAAAGGTTTAGGTGGAAATATAGTTTCAACAGGAGTTGTAAAATTATCTTTTTCGATAGCTAATGCAAAAATTAAACATGAATTCTATATTCTTGAATTTAATACAGATTTTCAAGGAGTTTTAGGTATGGATTTTTTCATTCAACATAAGGCAAATTTAAATTATGAAAAATTTTTGTTTTCTTTTTGGAATAATGACTGTGATGTATTAGCACCAATAATATCTGATTTTGACTGTTATATGTCTATTCCACCCAGAAGCGAAATAATAAAATACTGCTCAAGTGATCAAACGGACGAGTGTGTAATTTTTCCAGAGGAACTTTGTGAAGGTGTTTTTGTTGCGGGAATTTTAGCTAAGTCGGAAAATGGAAGAGTGCCAGTGAGGTTGCTGAATGTGAATGATCGTGAAGTAAAAATTAGAAATTTTAAACCTAGATTGGAGCGTGCATGTAATTTTGAGGCGTATAATTTCGGGAAAACCAATAATTTATCTGTAGAACGTATCGATAAGGTATTAGATTTAATAGATACATCAGCGCTAAACAAGGAAGAACATCTTGCAATAGAAAAAATTTGTGCGAAATACGCCGATGTTTTTCATTTAGACGATGACCCTGTTACAGTTACTAATTTATATAAGCAAAAATTGCAATTGAAAGACAATGCAGTACCTGTATATGTCAAACCCTATAGGTTGCCTCATTCTCAAAAAACAGAAATTAACAAACAGGTTAAACAAATGCTACATGACGGTATTATTGAAGAAGCTAAATGCGAATGGTCTTCACCACTATTAATAGTACCTAAAAAAGCTGATTTGAACGGTATAAGGAAATGGCGAATTGTTATAGATTATCGGTTATTAAATAAGCAAATAATAGATGACAAATTTCCATTACCATGCATTTCAGAAATACTAGATTCGTTATCAGGTGCAATATATTTTTCCCATCTTGATTTATCTCAAGGATATTATCAATTAGAGTTACATAAAAATAGTAGAAAATACACGGCATTTACTACAAATGAAGGACAATTTCAAATGAAACGATTACCAATGGGGTTAAAAGTTAGCCCTAGTGCGTTTTCTAGACTAATGACTGTTGCATTATCAGGTTTAAATTATGAATCATGTTTTATTTATTTGGATGATCTAATTATTTTTGGAAATTCGTTACAACAGCACAATAGGAATCTTGTTCGTGTTTTACAAAGGCTTAGGGAAGTAAATTTAAAACTCAATCCCAGTAAGTGTGATTTTCTCAAAAAAGAAATTTTGTATTTAGGTCATATTATATCATCTGAAGGAATATTACCCGATCCAGAGAAATCTAGATCAATTTTGCAATTTCCAATACCAAAAAATGCAGACGAAACAAAACGTTTTGTAGCTTTTGCGAATTATTACCGAAAATTTATTAGAAATTTTGCTCAAATTGCACAACCATTAAATGAATTATCACGAAAAGGAAGTATTTTTAATTGGTCAGGTAAGTGTCAGACTTCATTTGATACTTTAAAACAAGCTCTCAGTGATCCACTCATATTGCAATATCCAAATTTTTCAGAAAACAACACTTTCATTCTTAAAACTGACGCTAGCGGATATGCCATAGGAGCAGTTCTTAGTAATGCAAATGACCATCCCATTGCTTTCGCATCTCGTGTTTTAAATAAAGCAGAGAAAAATTACTGCACAGTAGAAAAAGAACTATTAGCAATTGTATGGAGTGTACAACATTTCAGACCGTATTTATATGGTAGGAAGTTCGAAATTTTTACAGATCATCGCCCACTTGTTTACTTATTTAGTATTACAAACCCATCAAGTCGATTAACTAAATTCAGACTGATATTAGAAGAGTATGATTTTACGATAAGTTATGTTAAAGGTTCTGATAACGTAGTAGCGGATGCTTTGTCACGTGTAAGGATTGATTCAAATGAGCTGATGGATATGTGTGAAAGAGTGAATGTAATGACTCGAGCTCAATCAAAAAGAAGCGATATTCAAAGAAACCTACAACAGGAAAAAATGACTATTACTGAGGAAAGGCTTGATCACCCCGGACTCGTAGAAGTTTTAAACCGTCCTGTTGATAGCGTAGAATTACGGCCGATAAACAAAAATTTATTTATTGAATGTAAAAATAAAATTTGTGGAAATAGTGCACAATCAAATAAATCAACAAATGATGACTATATATATGATGAGTTAACCCAAATTATTTATTTCAACCAAGATTACCGATCAACGTTTGACTTAGGTACATCGTTGAGGGAACTTGCGAAAATTTGTAAAAATTGTGAAATAAAAGAATTATATATTATAAAGAATGCGCAAAGTAATGAATTTATTAAACATTTATCGCGATATAAACAAGACATAATAAATACCGGTATTATCAAAATAAGTATTATTCAAGGTGTAAAACGAATAGAAAATAAAGAAGTTCAGCAATTAATACTTAATGACTTTCATAACCTGCCTACAGGAGGACATTCCGGAACAAACCGAATGTATAATAATATTAAAAAATATTATCATTGGTCAAGGTTAAAGAAAGATATTGAGGAATTTGTAAAAAAATGTGACGATTGTCAGAGGTGTAAGTATGGAAGAGTAAATAAACAACCAATAACAATAACGACAACGGCTACCTCAGCATTTCAAAAAATCTATCTTGATTTAGTAGGCCCCATTAAAAATGATATTGATGAAAATTCTTATATATTAACAATCCAATGTGAACTCAGTAAATTTATCGAATGTTATCCTTTGTTGTCAAAAGAAGCAGATATAGTTTCGAAATCCTTTGTTGAAAATTTTATTTTACGTTATGGTATTCCAAGAGAAGTTGTTACTGATCAAGGAAAAGAATTTATAGCTAATGTGTTTCAAGAATCGTGTAAGTTGTTAGGCATAAAAACTTTAAACTCCACTGCTCACCATCATGAAACATTAGGAGCTTTAGAAAATTCACATAAACATTTAGGAGCTTATTTAAGAATTCAAGTTTCTAAATACACTCGTAATTGGAGTACATGGTTACCATATTGGTGTTTTGCATTTAATAATACTGTACATACTGAAACCAAACATACACCATACGAACTTGTATTTGGAAAGCTGAATCAAATACCTTTAAGCATTTCGGATAACATAGATCCTTTGTATAACTTCGGAAACTATTCTAAAGAACTAAAATATCGTATACAAAATGCTTGCCATGACGCTAGAAATAACTTATTGGTATCAAAACAAAAAAGGAAAGAAACATTAGATGAAAAAAGAAACGAAATTTTTTACAAGTCAGGAGATAAAGTACTTATTTTTAATGAAAGTAGAAATGCTAAAATGGATCCCTTATATACAGGTCCTTACGAGGTAGTACGAGATGAAAATCCAAATGTGATTTTAAAAATTAATAATAAAGACATTAAAGTGCATAAAAATAGAATTAAGTTATATTATACTTAGATATAGTTGTAGATAGTGGTATGAAAAAAAAAAAAAACTTAATGTTTTGCGTATTTTTTTTTTCTCATCGCCAGGGGAGGTGTACTGGATCAACACAAGCTACGTAACAAATATTATAACAACATTACCAAATATGGCCAGCACCATTCCTCTGTCGACGTAAATCATTATGTAGGTAATTAGGATTGTTTCGTATTAGTTTATAAACAATAAGTGCTTACTTATAAGTTACAACATTAGGTTGTGTACTGAATTCATTTCATACAATATAGTCTGTCTAAAAACCTCAACGTGTTCACTTGCTTTAACCACCTACAAATGATCACCGAACAAGGGTGATTACATATTATATTTCACTAAAATATGATTCTAATGAAAAATAATCTACTGATCAATTTTAGTCTTTTCCGATTTTGAGCTAGGAGCAATAGTTTCCGAAACATTTTCTGATGAAACTACATATGGGCCAGGCAGCCATCTTGGCCGCTATATTGGGAGAAACCTCCCCATACCAGAAACGCATACCCAAGCTAAAACGTATCCTTAGGAATATAGAAACTATTATGTTTTGAAAAGAAATTCTCTATACACTTCCGTGCAACAGTCGTCACCAATGTGGCCCCTGCACTATTAAAACACTTTTTAATTTTTTCTAACTTGTTTATTTACTTAATTGTGACAACAAAACCTACAAACATCTAATTTTTTAAATTTTGGTCTCTTTAACATATTCACTTTCTAATAACAAATTTCAAATGTCCAGATTAAACAAATTAATTACGTTGTCGATAAATGAAAAACTAAGGTCTTAATACTGAGCTCAATTTTATTTCTTGGCCTGACGATGTGATTGTTTCTAAAAATCACGAAACCGGTCGCCTATTTTTAATAAAAATAAAATTGAGCTGTGAGTATTAAGACCTCAATTTTTCATTTATCAAAATGGACTCACGGAGTAGCAGAAATATTAAAGGGCCTTGTTCACTCAATCGAATTTCGACATTTCTTACTATTAGAATGAAATTAATCACATAGCTCTTTAATAAAATCTCCCTCAGCGTCTTTCTCATCAATATCTAATTTTGTTATTAAACCAAAAAAAATTATAAAAATTTTAAAGCGCCTTAATTTGGAGCAATGAAATTGCGTTTGCGACGTTGCCGGATATACTAGTAATCGAAGCCCCAAAAATTCAATCTCCATTCTAATCTCAGATGTGCACATTGAATCCAAATTGATTCTCTAGAGACAGTTGTATAAACGGTTGTCCGAACTCGACCGTACAGACGCAGGTAGTTGTTTTGTGGGTCATGTTTCGTTTCTAAAAATCTGTGGGCTGGTCATGTCATTCTGTCATTCTCCAATGTAAAGTGTATACCATATGCTGGTTTGAAATTAAATTCAATTGGTCTTGCAATAAGGATGGTGCTAGGCACTTATTTAGCATTATCAGTAAATATTGTTACCTCCCTGAAGAACTGAAAAAGTGATCCCAGAATTGAGAGAAAGGAATATTTTGGTCATCCGGAAAACATTTTGATAGCCATGTTAGGGGATGATAGAATTAGCTTTAGGAATAATTGTAAAAGGAAGATCAACAGCAAAAACCAACGATGTCAGAATATTTCGAGTTAATAAATTAAATTTTGATTGTCAAGATTATGTATAGTTGACTGGCAAAATGTTGTTATAAGCCAGATTTATTTTGGTTGGGACAACTTACAAGTTGGTGATCATTCTGCAAGGGACTTTTAATTACTCAAAAAAGGAAAAAACATAGCGATCTTGGTATATTATTAAATTAATTGATATTGGGCATTCGCTAACTTCTTATAATTTTTGGGGATAAATCCTAAACCTAAAGGCAAACACACAACACCCAGGGCACTGCCTCAAACGTCGCTGTGCTTGCTTTTTATGTCAGCGTAAAGAATATGAATGATTATTCAGTACCAGAAAAAGTCGAGATTATGCGGCTAGTGGGAGATGGGACAAGAAGTTTTCGTCAAGCTGTACAAGAATTTAATACAAGGCATCCTGAACGGAATATAAGCCACAATACAGGGTCAATCTTAGACATCTCTATTGATCAGAATCCTTTAACCCTTTCGGGACCGAACCCGGACGAACACGCTGGGTCAGTGGGACCGGAACCGACTATAAAAGCAAGCAGGGAGGCATGAGAAAGGACTGGAACCGGACGGACACGCGTTGACTACAGATACATTGGAACGCCTACTTTACATTGGTCATGCCCCCAATTAATGTTATTGCCTGATTTTCTAGTAATGGCATCTAGTTGGGTGGTCCTTCTCGTAAAAAAAAAACTTACTTGTGCACTTAAATACATCAATAAAATCGAACACAAGCTCATTTGCATGTGGGTGCATGCAAAAAATGATTTATATTGTGAAAAGATCTGTTGTTATGTAATGACTGTTTTGCAATTAAGGACCGGAACCGTACATACACGCATGCGCTTCCTGCTGTGGTCCACTGGGCACAGACCTTCAGGCGGCCGCAGTCCCGAAAGGGTTAAATCGATATCGACTGTTGCCACAGAATAATTCTTGACTGTTGCCACGGAATAATTCTTGATTATTTTAATGGTAATCCATGCTCCAGTTTTAGAGATGCCAGCAGGAATGTAAATATTCCGAAAAGCATCATTTGAAAATGTTTAAAGAAGAATAGAAAACAAAATATTTAAACCTAAATTTCTGCACACGCTGGAACTAGGCGACAGGGAAAAAAATAATGGAATTTTGCTTATGGTTGCAAGGTATGCACTTGCACGATACTGGATTTTTAAAAAATATTTTTTATATGGATGAAGCCACATTTACTGCCAACGGAGTTGTTTCATCTCAAAATGTCTGAATGTGGAGTGAAGACAATCCACATTGGGTGATACAGTGCAAAAGGCAATATTCCACGAAAGTAAATGTTTGGTGTGGAATTTGAAACGAAGCCATTCTTGGGCCACACTTTTCTCGAGAGGAATTTGACAAAAGAAAATTTTCTTAAATATCTGCATAACGAGTTTAGTGATGACATTGATGCGTTGCCTCTATAATTTGGGTACATCTCCAGCTAGATAGCGCCCCAATCCACAATTCCATTAGGGTAAGAAATTGGCTGAATGAAGAATTTCCCGATCAGTGGATCGGAAGAAATAGCCCTTTATTTCTGCATTTTGGGCTGGAAACAAAAAATGAAATTCTGCCCTGACACCCCTGGCAAGGATTGCAAAATGTTATATCAAACACCTTCCATAAAGTTTGTCAAAGATTAAGCAATTTCATTTTTTAGTATTCTTTTCGGAACACCCTGTATAATGTTTTTTTTTAAGACGTGTTTGATAGTTTTAATGTTCTCAGAAATTTTGCAAAATGATAATTAGTACCAACCATAAATTTTCCACAATTCAAAAGTATTACATATTAAAATAAAAGGGGTTTTCTTGTAAATTTGTAGAGAAAAGTAATTGTCAAAAAACATAACACTGCATGTAACTCAGCAAACAAAGGTTCATTAATGAGTAACGACATCCTTCATCCAGAAATAATCTTTTTTTTTTTAAGAAAATAAAAAATGCGGAAAGTGGAAAAAGAGGTTAAATGTCGAAGGATAAGGGTGATTCATAATGTCTGATACAAACTTCAGGGGTGTGATCAGGGATGTCAAAAAAATAAAGTTTATATGGTTATGAGTTATTTATATAGCAAGATGCGTAAGTGGATGTTTTTGGATGAGGAGGTTGTTTAAGGACCGAGGAAACGTGGGCATTGCGTGTTACATCCTATCCTGTAAATGGATTTGTAATCTGTTGGATATTGTAAATAAAAATAAATCTCCTGAAAATTTGCAAACTCGTGTTCCTTTAGGCACTCTATTAATTTTATATGTCAAAAATGGCGTAAACCTAATTTTTCGCTCAACTTAAATGGCTGTTATGTAGCTCGGAGAGAGTTCATTTTAGGACATATTTATAGGAAAACAAAACTTTTTTGAGCTCAAAAATTCGCTCTTAAAATCTTTGTAGTGAATTTTAAAACACCTTGTATATTTATATTATGACTTTTATTTATTTTTTTGGCATGCCTGATTATCCCCCAAAGTTATATCGTATATCTGCGCAAGTTTCTTCTAGTCTACTCACCGAAACATGTTTAATAGTAATTCCTTGTATTTCCCAACATTGATTCATATTTTCCGATATTACCATTATAAAATGGTCGAAAAAAGTTAAGGATATTGCTGATTTTCAAAGAAAAATATTATTTTAAAATTATTAAAAAATAACCTATTTCTTTTTCAATTTTTTTTGCATTTCTACTCTTGCATCAAACATTCGTCCAAGTCCCGTCTTGCATTTTTTTTTCTTGGATTCTATTTGAACGAAAGGCGTTTCCTTGGTTAGCTTGGCCTCCCGATCAACTTTTCCTAATAATATTTTTTTTGGTAAAACGCCGTTTTTGCGAAAAAAAATTTGGAAAAATAATTAGGAAAAAACTTGGAACAAAAGGTGAACTGAGACAACCAGTATGCATAAAGTGATTATAAAATGCCAGCTTTTGCCTAGTATATTTTTCAAAAAACCTGCATGATTATTTCTTAAAGTGTTTTTGTAGGTTCACGGCGACTTAAATCTGTAATTGTTTCTAGAAGACAACTGGTATCCATTTAATTTTGAAAAACAAAACAAAGTCCAGGATTTTCAAACAATTTTTTTCATGCCTTGTATATTTACAAATTCTTACACAGTGCCACAGTGCACACCTAAAATGTCTTGCAAAATGGGGCAGCTGCATTATTTTTTCTTGTCTTGTAGGTATATTGCTACCGGTATAAAATAATAGTTTTCTAAGTTTTTTCCTATAATAATATATATTTTTTTAATTTTCGAAATTTTTATACATTTCAAAAGTGTGTCCTCAAATGGCCCCGACACCCCCCCTCCTACCCCAGGTAGACTATGTCTACCCCCAAAATCGTTTGCACTATATGGCAATTTTTTCCAATCAGCACATAGTCTACCTCAGATTACCTCATGCTTTTTTACTATTATTTACGTTGCAGATCACGGTTCGTCTCCACATGGCTTATATCTAATCAAATTTCAAAATGACATACTTTGAGAAAATCTTGTAGGCCACATGTCAGAATGCAGTCGGATCTAAAAAAAGGCAAACTGAGATAACCAAAATGCATAAAGTGAAATAATATATTTAACATATTTCTGAAAGTGTGCGCAAAGCTTTGACAGTAGAATTTTCCGATATTTTCTATTATTCAAATTTGACTATTCCACTTCATTGGTTTAAATCTGAGTCACAATGATTTAAAACATTTGTAGCCAATCGAATATCGGATATTCAAGCTATCACTAAAATTGATCAGGTGTGCCATGTTAAAAGTGGCAACAATCCAGCTGATCTAATAGAGGCACAACTCCTAAAATTATCTCTAACTCTAATTATGGTGGAATGGACCTAGTTGGTTATCTCTTGATAAGCAACAATGGCCTTGGGATGACATGAGGTTTACTGAAACCGTAAACGTTCCCGAATCTAAAGCTTTAAACGTCCCGGTTCATACATTTATAGCAAGCACTCCCGATTTTGATATTTTCTTAAAATTTTCTTGCCTCCACAAGTTACAGCGTGTAACTGCTTATATTTCATTTATAATGCGAGAAACAAAAATAAACGTCATACTGAATTTATAACTGACTGAATTAAACGAATCCTTAATTTATCTTATTAAATTAGCTCAAAATATGTATTTCAATAATGATAAATAAAAACTGGTAAAACTATTCTCCCCCACATAAGCATTCAGTTGCTTCTGGGGTACTCCTCGTTTGGAATATTATGAGGGTGAGAATTATTATTATTATTTATTGATCAAAAGAGTTCATTGGTATCTTTTAATCCGATACAGAATTATTCTCAAATATTGTGTGTAGGGGTAGATTTCAGAATTCTACTTTTTTCTATGATAAAATTTATCCTATAATCTTACCTTCCAAGCATAAATTGACATTCCTTATAGCTGAATGCGAACATATTAGACTTTTACATTGTGGACCACAACATTTACTATCTTCATCACGTCAAAAATATTGGCCAATGAAAGATCGAAATTTGGTTAAATGAATCACTGATAAGTGTGTAAAATGTTCCAAAGTGAATCCACAATCTTTACCTTACATAATGGGGGTCTCTTCCATCGTCCAGGTTCTCCGCAAAGTTTCTTTTCCAAAACACAGGAATTGATTATGCGGGTCCATTTCTGATACAAGACCAGGAATTTTAAGTTAATAAAATGATTTGTAGCAGTTTTTCTCATCAAAGCTATTTACTTGGAACTAGTTTCCGACTTAACTATCTAGAAAATCTTTTAAAATTTTGCACAGATTCACAGCTCGTAGAGGAAAGACTAACAATTTTTTTTCACACAATGGAGGAAATTTTATTAAAGCTAATCGTGAATTTAAACAACTATGTATTTCTAAAAACACAAAATGTGAAATAGCTAAAACAAATGCAATGCAAAGTGTATCATGGCATTTCATTCCTCCTCAATCACCACACTTCGGCGGTCTTTGGGAATCTGGTGTTAAATCAATGAAACATCATTTAAGAAAACTACTAGGAAATACTCATTTAACTTTCGAAGATTTCGGGACAGTTTTGACGAGTAGAATCTATTCTAAACCCGACTTCATCCTCTTTCTTCTCACCCGACTGACCTCGACCCATTGACACCTTCACATTTCCTAATAGGACGTAACAGTAGTGCTCTTCCTGAGGAGAACACCCTTACCCCAGACATTCGACTCAATGCCTATGGAAGGCTTCAGAAAATCCCCAACATTTCTGGTCAAGATGCATCAAAGACTATGTGCAAGAACTTCAGCAGTGCAAGAAGTGGCACCAAAATTCATCCACTCTGGTAAAACCCGGCATGCTATCATAGTGCAAGGAAGAAGACAACCTCTTTCTTTTCTACGTTGACAAGTTGGAAGAATTATACAGACTCGTCCAGGTGCTGACAGTGTATTTCGGGTTGTAACAGTTCAATGTGCTTACATTCAGTACAAACGAGCTGTTACAGAAATGGAAGTTACAGTTACGACAGAACCTACGGTCAACACAGACTGAAGAGCTTCCCTTTTATTTGCTTCTGTCATGTTACTAATCTTATAATTTTGAAAGTTAACTTAGGCTAACCTTTCAAGAAGGGTGGCAATGTTTACACATGTATATAACCGTTACTAGCAAGTTGTTAATAAAAAAGAAGAATCGCGGCGACAAGCTCTGCACCCAAAAAAAGTTGAATCGTTCGTATAAATAAATTAAAGTCTAGAAAAACTTGTGTTCATATTCAACAATAATGGAGTCTTCGAAAGTATCAATTATACAGATAGGTAATAGGTAAAAGTGGATATCCTTAACTTTTTTTCTTTAACTTTAACTTTAGTTCACCATAATACCACATATTTCCTGTAATTACTTAATTCGCCTGCATGAATCTAAATAATTGCTAGAGGGCTCCTGTTGCCCACATCTAGTAGGTACTAAATGTGTAAAAAATTACATAACTCTTTAAAGTGCTAAATTAAATCATTTTTAATATCTTACTTAAGTCTTGAGTAAGTTATGCAACTTACATCTTGAACTCACTATACAGGGTGTCCTGAAAGTCAATGAAATCCCTTGGAGGGCTGATAGGCCAGCTCATCATTAACCAGAAAATATGACCTTAGAAAAAAATTGTTAGTTTTTCGAGTGCCACAGCTACAAACTTCCATATTCTAATATTTTAATTTTTGTATTGAGCTGTGAGGACAATTTTAAATGTAGGTAAGTACGTAAAAATAAATATTATGTAACAAAAAATTAAGTGGCTTAATGTGTACTTCCGTCATGTTTAACCCTTTCGGGACCGGTCACGGACGAGCACGCATATAAAAGTTGGGTCAGTGGGACCGGACCCGACTATAAACGCAAGCAGGGAGGCATGAGAAAGGACCGGAACCGGACGGACACGCGTTGACTACGGATACATTGGAACGCCTACTTTACATTGGTCATGCCCCCAATTAATGTCATTGGATGATTTTCTAGTAATGACATCTAGTTGGGTGGTCCTTCTTCTAAAAAAAACTTACTCGTGCACTTAAATACATCAATAAATTCGAACACAACCTCATTTGCATGTGGGTGCATGCAAAAAATGACTTATATTGTGAAAAGATCTGTTGTTATGTAATGACTATTTTGCAATTAAGGACCGGAACCGTACATACACGCATGCGCTTCCTGCTGTGGTCCACTGGGCACAGATCCTCAGGCGGCCGCAGTCCCGAAAGGGTTAAAAGAATTAATTTCCTATAATAATTAACAAAAATACATAATTTGAGTCATGGGCGATGGGAATAAATTGTTTTTACGTGAAATTGTTGCACTTCAGCGACTAAAGGACTGCACCAAATTTCTTTTAAATACATAACTTCTGTCGAAGTTTTTGTTAAAAATATGTTTTTCAAACTGTACCTTTATCACCCTGTAACTTTCTTATTATGCATTTTCGGACCCATGTTTATAGGAAACTTTTTGTTCAAAATGACATTTTCTACCTGTCATATTATGTTGGAACCATAATTTAGAAACACCCTGTATGTGTGCCATACTGCTCCATGTCTCTTACCCATAAAGATGAAGGGCAAAGTGGTCAAATTTTTACTATATAGAGTGGATCACAATATTGTCGCAATGTGCTATAGTCCAAGCAGTAGGTTTATTTGCTTGGAATAGTTTCCGGAAGTTTTGAAACTTGGTATTTGTATACATTTTGGGGCACTTTTTTCGAATTTTTACTTTGCTGCCTAAAATTTTTCCTGCTGACTGCCGCCGTATTAAATATGGCGACAAAAATAGGTTTTTTAAATTATTTTATTTTTGGTTTATTATACAACAAAAAAGTTAAATAATAAATTAAACTAGATACAATTTGCTACAATTTACTACCCTATCTTTTTAGAAAACTGTCTGTTACTGCTCCTTACTAGCTTTATCTGTGTGGTTTACTAATTTCCGGGATTACTATGGTTTTCTAGGGTTTTCCGTAGTACTTGAGTGAATGCTATCCTAGTTATAGCGCAAATGGCAATGAAGCCTAAATAATAATAATTGCCTCCCCCATACAAGCATGTGGTTGCTTCTGGGTACTCCTAGTTTGGAGCATTATGAGAGTGAGAATTTTCATTATTATTATTATTATTACTATGGATACTGGAGACAACACATTTATGAACAGAGCAACCTGTGAGAAAATATTAAAATTTGTTATTGTTATTGAAAAATTTCCCATTGTTCAGTAGTTGTCTGCTTTCAAATGAGTCTCCTAGGAAATATTGAGCCAACCATTCCACATTATTTTTACTAAATTCAGCTTGTGTTCTCAGAGAGTAGTCCTGGAACGATAGACATAAAAAGATGGAATAAGCGAACTTTTTTACTCTTAGATTTTTTATGGAAAGTGTAGGTTTTGAGGTCAGAAAACATATATGTCTCACACGAAGCTACTAGCAACATACAGTGATGTGAGATATAAGATATAAAAGATGTCCCGCTTTGTTTAGGACAAACTTTCGCAGGTGATAGAAAAACTCATTTTAAGGTGGATTGCTGTTGAAGATGACATATTCAAACCAAATTTGGCATACAAGATGTATGTATGGAGGGACATAATGTGTAACACCAAGTTTTTAAAGTAACTGGTGGCAGAGATATGTCTAATAGGTACCAGTAATTAGATAAAAAGTTAGTTCGGGCCTGTACAGAGTAAAAAACAATGTCATTTTTAGACAGATAATTCAGTTCCAAAAAAGGGCCTCTTGAAACTTTTTCATATATGTCACCGTTTCGCTGCAATTTTTGCAATTTTGCTACAAAATTATTAGAAAAATAATTTTGCCTAAAAGTTTGACCCAAAATTGAAAAATGTGTTTTTTGCCATGAATATTACTCGCTTTTTCAAAAATTTTAACTTTCAGAAATGAAGAACTTTACAACCTATGATAAGAGCAACCCACCTTAAAATGACTTTTTTTTGTCCTGAACAAACCGGAACACCCTGTGTGTACATGATTTTTTGCGTTTCTTTGACCAAAAACTGCCAATGTCTCAAAGAAGAGGCATTTTTTCGAAAAAAGTTTCATATAAAAGTAGTTCAAAATTAAATTTCCTACAAAATTGCTCCTATGAAAAATTTGTATGTATACAGGGCCATGATGTAAAAATTTTTAACCAAAGGTGGAAGAAAATAGCTTAAAACGAATATGAACTTAAAGAAATTCTAAAGTCTAAAAAAAATAAAAAAACATTTTCCGAAATGCATTAAAACCCCTACCTAACAGCGCTAGCCTCGTCAGCTGGTAAGCTCGCTCGTCAAGACTGGTGCGCAGTTGCCAGTTCTACAACATATCGTAAATGTATGTTTTTACATCGTCACAGAAATCTAAAAAAATGTCGAAATATTCTGTTGTGACGATACAAATATCATGGCCTAACTTAATTTATTACCTTGTTGACTGGCTTGTTGATTTACAATGTCAATCCTTTTCTTCTTCTATCAATGAAGCTAATGCCCAAACATGTTGAGCATCAATTAAAACTGTGCACAAAACGTACAAACGCACTACTTGTACTTGTATTTTCATAAGATTGTTTCGGCAGTAATTTTCTCGTGTAGTAAGCCGATTCTACTTATACTATGGTACACACATACAAGAGCACAAACTGTGGGTAGAGTCCGGTGACTATGGCCCACAGTGTGAAACGACGGGAGAAGCAGAGTTCTTCCCTTTTCCTTCAACTTGGCAGTACTGGCGATTTATTGCAGCCCGCCGCACGCTGGCCGACCGGACCGCTCCGCCGGGTCATTTCCCCGAATAGCTGTGGGCTAGTTATTGGTACACCCTAACTGCACGGTGCACACAAGCGGCATACCGGAACGCCGAGTTAATGGGGTCATAAAAATACTAATATGGCCCTGTACAGAATTTTATTTTATGCACTTGAATAACTTTTTTTATTCTAAGCAAGAACTAACTGCCTATTGACATTCTTTTTATATCGGCCACAGTTTCACAGCAAATTTGATTTTTACTCGGATTTTTCATACATAACTCTTCAGATTTATATTCGCCCGCATGCCGATTTATTTTTATATGTCGATCAACTGATCGATATACACTCCTGGGCAAAATTAACGCACCACTTTAATTAATTTAAATATTTACAATAAAAACACAAAATAAAACTAAGTTACATTGAAATGATAATGAACACCTACAAATTAGTCAAACATGACCTTAACATTACCTTAATTTGCGTTAAAGTTTCATTAAAAACTTGTTTTTGCTGAAAACGCATAAAAAAGCTAGCATAACTTGTGATTAGCAACTGGGTCTACGATTTCGAATCTTTTTTTTTTAGATAGTCCCATAGATGCTCTATAGGATTCATGTCAGGACTGTTAGGTGGCCACTATAATGAAGAGATACTAACATCATTTAGGTAGCCAATAACCTGTCTAGCCACTTGGGACGAGCGTTGTCCTGCATGAATACAAAATTAGGTCCAACAAACGGAGCAAAAGGCATTACATGTTCGACAATAATGTTGTCTAAGTAATATTGGGCATTCATAGACCTCTTACGTATAGGGACCAACTCCGTATGAGCATCGAAACAAATTCCCCAGCAAAACATTTTCGAGCCACCACCAAAAGGTACTTTAGGAGAGATATTGCAGCTGGCAAACCTTTCTCCTCTCCTTCGCCACGCACTCTCACGTTCATCTGGAGCTTTAAGAGGGGGTTGCCGACAGCGAAAGTGAAATTAGATTTCGTATTTTTTAAGTTGTATAGCATAAAATCTAAAAACATTTTACCTGGAAAAAATTTAATATAAACATCTCTGTCTTCATTTTAATCATAAGATCTTGCAAGCAGTGTTTTGTTTTATAGGTTATGAAAAATAATAATTCCATTGCATATGCTTTTAAGATCTTATGATTAAAATGAAGACAGAGATGTTTGTACTAAATTTTTGCCAGGTAAAATGTTATTAGAATTTATGCTATACTACTTAAAAAAATACGAAATCTAACGTCACTTTCGCTATCGGCAACCCCCTCTTAAAGCTAACTCTAGTTTCATCGGAGAACAGAACTTGTTCCAATCGTTGATGGTCCAATTCTGATGTAGTCTTGCAAATTTCAGTCTATGAACTTTGTGTTCTCTGGTAAGCAATGGTTTTTTGGCAGGTCTTCTGTTGATCAATCCTGCTTCATGTAAACGTCTTCTAACCGTTCGAGACGATATAGCGATATTTCGAACATCTGCTAATTCATTTTTAGCAGATTGCTGGTGAATCTGCTGTCTCTGAGAGCACGTTGTCTCAAAAATGATCCTCAATTTGATTAGTGCAACGTTTTCGCCCTTGCCCTGGTCTTTGATGGTACGAACCCGTCTCATTATGTCGCCTCACCATGAGGCAGATGCTGGAATGATGTCTTCCTAACAAACCAGCAACATTTCGCATTGAATATTCTTCATCCAGGAGAGTCGATGCTCGCACACTGCATCCTCAATTGGTTTTCACAGACACATTGCTTTAATCAGCACTTTTTAAGAAAATTTTTAACAGTTTTAGTCTAAAACGAGGTTTTATATCAATTACTGTCAAAACAAGGTTATTTGTTACTATTGTTAGAATTTAAGCTAACTATAACAACTCTCACTGTCAAACAAGAACCATGGCCTACTTGTTGCGATAAAAAAATATAAAAAATATGAGCGATGCCTTAATTTTGTCCAGGAGTTTATATACACACTCACATTGTTTTGCTTTTGGCAGTACCCGTTAGATAGCATTGTATGGTATAATGCTCACCAAGTTATATTATTTATTATTCCACACAGCCAGCGAATATTTGGGCCTTTTGGTCTTTCGGTGACGTGCGCTGCGTCTGCATGATGAGGGCCAACAAGTATGAAACAGGTGCCTGTTGTGGTCTGCACATCCCCGAAAGACTCATATACTAAATTTCCATTATATATTGGAAACTAGTTTGGTGTCGCCAAGAACCAAAACATTTTGTCCCATATGCCACGAGCCATTTCTTTTTAATAAATATTAATTTTCCCGCAAAATTGCGGCAGATACAAAAAATGTCAAGAGACAGTTTTTGCTTAGAATAGAAAAGTTATCCTAGTGCATAAAAGAAAACTCTGTAAAGGGTCGTATTAGTATATTTCTTGATAAAACGCATACCTCTGCCACTGGCTATTTGCGGAACTTGGTATTATCACATTTTGTGACACTTGGTCAATGCATGCCTGGTACCAAATTTGGGTTGAATATCTTTAACGGTTGGAAAAATAAAAAATGAAACTTTAAAATTTTTGTGAATTTAAACACCCTGTATCTTGAAAATAGGTGACCATGGATAAAAACTTATACCACAAAATTGTCATATTTTATGGTTTTATATCACTTGTTAAAGTGTTCTAGAATAAAACTGAATCCCCTGAATACAGGATGTTACGTAATGATGTGCAAATATTTGAAGAAAATATTCTACGGGTGGTTTTAAATAGAATTACTTTTTTGTTCCGTATTTAAATACAGTTATTGACATTCACGAAAACAACGTAGGCGGGTGTCATTTTTGTAACTTTCGTATTTTACTGTTTACGATTGCGTTAGGGAAAGCTTTTTTCTTTCTACATTCAAAAACATGTAAATAATTTTTATTTTTGCAACTGTTTGTTTTATCAAGAAAAATACTAAAATGACCCAGTAGAGAATTTTGTTTTATGCAATGGGATGCCTTTTTTATTCTAAACAAAAAAACTATCTCTTGATTTTTTTGTATCTATCGCAGTTTTACGGGAAAATTAATGTATGTTTTTTTTTGCTATTTTGGAATGAAAAAATAAAATTATTTAATTTGAAAAAAATATATTTTAGATTTCTATTTGGCCAGTAATGTCATATAAATCAACAAAACAATTCATTCATGGCCAACTATTATTTTGCTACCTATTTTTTTGACAGGAAAGTTTTGATTTTCTCAGCTAGAGACAATTTTTTTTAAGAAGTCCTTACTAGGGCTGTCAACTGGTAATTTCGACATCCTAAGTTGGCATGAATGCAGCAAAAAATGCAACCAGGTCATAAGTTCAGGTCAGTAATGAGCCCATTTGCCTAACACAAAAAGAAACAATGATAACAAGAACAATACCTACAGATAATGGTAAAACTCACGAAACGTACAAAACCCCCGAATATTTTTAGTGCTGAACCAGTTTGAACGATCCGGAAAACCTTCACTGTCACTTTGACACACAGATGCCAAACTTGCCTGACTCCGCACATATTCACTGCAACAACAACAAAATTTTACTTTTAAAATTGTATCAAATGGGATTTAGAGGGACAGTTTTTAAATGGTTGGAAGATTACTTAGTGGACAGGTATCAAATAACTAAATTTAAACAAAAGAGTTCAAAGGCAATAGAGACAATTCATGGAGTACCCCAGGGTTCGGTTTTAGGACCTTTACTCTTTATTTTATATACAAATGATTTGGTGAAGACAGTGAAACATTGCAAAATTCAGTTGTTTGCTGATGACACACTAATTTATTTTGTTGGAAATTCGAAAATGGAGATATTTGAAAATTTGAGAAAAGATTTAAAAAGTATGTCAGTTTGGTTTGAATTAAATAAGTTAAAACTAAATTCCAGTAAATCAAAATACATGGTTTTATCAAATGCTAACCTCGATGAAAAAAATGATTTTAATCTTTCTTTGGATATAAGTGAAATTGGAGAAGTAGAGTACATAAAATACCTGGGATTATTTTTAGATTCCAAATTAAATTTTTGCAAATATATTGATTATCTTTCAGCTAAAATTTCAAAAAAATTGGATACTTTTCAGGAATATCAAGTGACTTGACACAAAAGTCGAAGTTAAACATTTTCAAATCAATTATATACCCACATTTTACATATTGCTCCACTGTGTTATTTTTGTTAAATAAATCTCAAATTGATGTGTTACAGAAGTTACAAAATAGAGCTTTGAGAGTAATTTTAAATTGTGATAAATATACAAATGTTTTCAGGATGCATGAGAAATTAAATTGTTTTAGTGTGTAGCAGAAAATAGTCGAAAATACATTAGTTTTTGTTTTTAAATTAAAGAATAAATTGATTCCAAGTATTTCCTATAACAACTTTATTAAATATAATAATGAACTTCACAATTATAATGTCAGATGCACAAATGATTTTAATCTAATTAATTTTCGGACAACATTTGGGCAGAATCAGTTATGTTATAAAGGCTTAAAAATGTTTAATGAACTTCCAACAGATTTAAAAACTATAAAAAAATTATCAATATTTAAATCAAAATTAAAAATATACATTGAAGCAAAAGTATCTTTTAATTATTAATGACGCTATTATAATATAATGGAGGGTATAATATGTATTCAAAATATTGATGTAATATTGTAGCAAATTGCTAAATAAAGCCTTGTTATTATTATCCGGAAAAAGAGCCAAGATGGCTGACAGGGACAAACAGCAAGTAGAAAGTGGTCCCAAAAACATCTGTAAATATTGTGCCAAAAGTGTAACAAATGCTCAAGCAGAATGTGTTGAATGTAAAGGTGTCTATCACACATCATGTGCACTAAGAATACCTGGTTTACGGGCTGTTGGTAAAAGTAACCTGGTAAGATGCTGTCTGGGTAAACAAGAAGAACACAAGGCCTCCCAAATGGGTAAGGCAGAGTTTATTAATAACAGTGAGCACACAAAGTTGTGGGATGAACTCATAAAATCCAAGGACATAATTATTGAAGAACTTAAGGAAAAAGAAGTTTTACTTAAAAAGACAATCAGTCTATTAGAAGAAAAACTTTACTCAGAAAAAACAAACAAAGAAGAAAAAACTCGAGAATCTACCAGCAAAAAAACAAAGGACCAAAATAAAAATATAAACGCGCGGCCGACAACTGATGCTACACAGTGGACCAAACAAAACCAAACCTCTGAATTAACAATCAAACAATCAGCAGTTATGAACAAAGTAATCAATCTAACTAATGAACCCCCAATGGATACTACATCTCAACCAACAAAACATCACAACGCACGAAAAAATGAATTACTTAGTCAAACGAAGACCTCAAGTCAAGTAAATCCTGCAAATAAAAGAAATACTTACAATAGAAATAGCTCGATGAGGATAATCGGTACCAGTAGTGCTGCAAGTGAAAATGGTTTCGAGGGTAAAGAGAAAATGGTATGGCTTTACATCTTCAGGGTCAAGAATCATGTCACTTCTGACATGATACAAGGATACATTAAGAAGAAACCTGGATTTGTGGATACTGAGGTTACAGTTAGGGAACTACCTGGGAAGAGTTCTGAAAACCTCAAATCTTTCTGCATCTCCGCACCTTTCGAACAGAAGGACGCGATGTACCAATCCGACTTCTGGCCACGTGGTGTGGGTGTGAAGCGTTTTAGTTTCATCCGATACAGAGAACTGAACAGAGATGCTGATTTTTTATAATAGACTCTAGAACCAGACAAAACCGTGAAGGTGTAGGCAACTTACCTCAGAAAAACAATCTTAGAGTTCTCGCGCTAAACTCACAGTGCCTGAATCCCGGAAAAGCATCTATACTTGAGTCATACATGATTGACAAGGATTATGATTTCCTATGTATTTCTGAGCATTGGATGACTGATTGTGATCACTTAAGGGCTATAAACATGGGTGGTTTTTCTCTGATTAGCGCCTTTTGTAGGTCTACCTATATCCATGGTGGCTGTGCTGTCTTTGCAAACACCAAACACTCTTGTAAATCACTTAACCTTGAGATTTTCTCAATTGAGAGACACTTTGAGATCTCAGGTGCATGTTTCGACAAGTCACAAATAATAAGTGTCTATAGGTCACCATCACCTCATGGCAATTTTGATATTTTCTGCGAGGGGCTGGCCCAGGTATTAAGTAACTTAAATTACAGACAAAACATAATATTCGCTGGCGACTTTAATGTACATTTTGGTACAAATGAGTATGAGGCAATTGCAGTAGAAGGTATTTTTAACTCATTTGGTTTGTCACGCACTATCTTTGACACCACTAGAAAAGCTTCCTGTCTGGATAATATTTTCTCTAATATTGATACCAATAACTATAAAGCAGAAGTAATAGATTTTTCCATCTCTGACCACAAACCTCTGTCTTTCGAGCTCCAGTCTGAGTCTGTGCCTGTTGAGAAGACAAACATAATTTATCGGCCTATAACCGATCAGGGTTTAATGGCTTTGTATGATTTATTTGATGGCTACGATTGGGAGTTCTTGAATGATATAACAGTTAGTCCTATTACGCAGTTTGATAAGTTTATAAGCATTCTACAGAACGCTTGTGATATAGCATTTCCCGAAAAGAGCAAAACTGTCAATATCAATTCTGACAACTCATTTAAGATACATTGGTTCACTGATGAAATACGACAAAACAGGGAGAGTCTTAAGCTCTTAACAACTATTCACCATCGTAATTCTGAAATAGTGAGTAGTGGTGCATTGAGGAAATATAGGCGTTTTTATAGGTCTCAGGTACATAAAGCTAAGAAAAATGCAAATGGCATGCATATATCCAATTCTAGAAACAAAAATAAGGCAGTGTGGGATGTTATCAGGAATAACAATCCTAGGTCAAAGGAACAATCGTCGCCATCTCTTTCTGCCCAAGATTTTAATACACACTTTGCTACTATTGCTGATACTGTTAGACAGACTCTACCTAATAATGTCAGAGATCCACTCACCTACCTCCATGGAATTGATGGAGCCGTTTCAAGTGCGGGCTTGACCTTTTCTTTTGATTCTGTTAGTATTAACGAGGTAAGAAATGCTATGGCTGGGCTCAGTAATAGCCCTAGCAGGGATGTGTATAATTTCAACATTAAAATTGTGAAAGCGTTAAAAAACTTAATTGTCTCTCCTCTGTGCAGATTGATTAATCAATGCATTGCTGGAAATGTTTTCCCTGACTGTCTTAAGATTGCTAGGGTTGTGCCCATCTTCAAAAAGGGGAATGTCTGCGAAGTTAACAATTATCGCCCAATCTCGATTGTGCCCATTTTTGGTAAAATCTTTGAGCATCTATTGAACACACAACTGGTAAAGTATTTTGAGAATAACAACCTCTTTGCTCCAAACCAGTTTGGTTTCCGAACAGGAAAGTCGACTTCGAGGGCTGTTCTAAGTTTGGTACAGCAGGTTTAGCGATCATATGATGACAATAAGTTTGTACGGGTATGCTTCTACGACCTGACTAAGGCCTTTAATTGTATTGACCATCAACTCTTGATTGAAAAACTGACCAGGTATAGCTTTAGCAGAGACAGTTCTCACTTGATTGGATCCTATCTTGGGGGTAGAAAGCAATATGTCTCGGCCAATGGTAGTAAGTCTGAATTGGTAGGTTTAAAATATGGAGTTCCCCAGGGCTCTATCCTGGGCCCAACACTGTTTTTAATTTACATAAATGATATCACATTTATAGATAACCTCAATCTCGTCTTGTATGCAGATGACACAACTTCCATAAACATATCGGATGCTCCCAATACTGTCAACCAAAACGTTGATGATTCTGGCTTTCGTATTGAGCAGTGGTTTCTTTCAAATCGCCTCTGCATGAATGCTGGTAGAACACAAATTCTAGATTTTTCCTTGAAACCTGCAATCACTAACTTCAGCCCTGTTAGCTTTCTTGGATTGTATCTGGACAGCAGATTGTCGTGGGAAGAGCAAGTTAATCAACTTATTAAGAGGCTGAATAGAAACATGTACCTGATTCGTAATCTCCTAAACAATGTCTCAACCAAAGTACTTATGGACACCTACTATGGACATTTTCATTCTCACATAATGTATGGCATACTGCTGTGGGGCCATTGCCCACATGCCACAAGAGCGTTTGGTGTGCAAAGAAGATGTATCAGATTGATGGCGGGTATTGCATTTCGTGAACCTTGTAGAGACAAGTTTATCTCTTTTGGTATTCTTACTCTACCTAGTGTGTTCATACTCGAATGCCTTCTCTACCTAAAAAGCAACATTGATGACTTCAAAACAAACTCACATTTTCATCATTATAACACTAGAGGAGGTGAACACCTGTGCATTCAATACCACAGGGTCAATAAAGCTAGAAGTGGTCATAATTATCATGCCATTAAATTCTATAATGTGCTCCCCGAAGTTGTCAAAGAGCTACCCACAAAATTATTTAAATCTAAACTGAAAAGTTACTTAAAGTCTAAAGCTTTCTTTAGCATGGACGAATTCCTTGTTGCAGACTTCAGTGATTTGTCGTTGTCAGTCATGGCAGGCTAAAATGTGATGTGTGAGGCATCTGTATGTTGGTCTCCTTTTAATGTGTAATCTCCACTAGTTTATATCCTATTCATTTTTTTTTTGTTGGATCATATTTATATAATTAACTAGGTTTTAGTGTGTATGTGTCATTTACTGCTTTTATCTTATTTTATTCTCATTATTTTATGAATCTGACTTGTGAAAATACTACTATGTATGTATGGCATCAATAAATTATTATTATTATTATAAGCATCTAATTATACCAAAATTAAAAGTATTGACGTTTGAATTTATTTTTGAAATGAGTTGTAGTCATAATAATTATTGTTATTTGTAGCAGTATAATGATGATTGCAATAGGGTTTTTATTTTATTTTGCTCTTTTTTCGAATCACTTGGATAACTTTTACCATAATAAATCAATGAGCGACATCATGAACTGGTTGCGACACATACATGCCAATTTTATACCCATGGATAACAGAAAATTCCTAGGGATTTTGTGAAAAATTGTCATCTGACAAAATCCGGACTTCTTACAGTAATCGGGGACTATCTATCTGTAAAAGGGGGTGGCCTCCTCAAATCAGCATGGCACGTAGGCCACTGTGGGCCCATTGTGCCCCCGCAGCCAGTATCACAAGGCAACCAGCATGCCGGCCTTCTTAATGAAAGCTCGCAGCTCCCTCATCCTGATACAATACACATCCTCCTCGCCCAGCTTGGCTGTGCCGAAGGACTTAAACCTTACCCTGTCTAATGCAGGGCAAGCTGTGACTAGCTGATGTGGGGTCTCCTCCTCCTCCAGACACCTTCTGCACTCCCGCTCCTCCTCCACCCTTATACGGTGTAGGTGGCAGGCCAGGCAACAGTGACCGGTGAGGACCCTCACTATACCTCTCAATTCTCTTCTTGGCAGACGCAGCGATTCCCAGGAGGGGCTCCGGCCCCATAGGTCTGCTCAGGGATCCCTCTCTGGCCAGAAGGTCGGCAGTCTCATTCCCTACGATGCCCGGGTGCCCAGACACCCATGAGAGTTCCATCCTGTTCCCTTCCGCCACCAGCTTGAGCAAACTCGCCCTACAGTCCTCCACCAGGTGGGATGTTGTGCGGTTCTCCTGCAGAGCCAGCAGCGCCGCTTTACGGAGTAGAAGGTCAATCTGAGTGACTCCTCCGCTCCCATCATTATGGCAAACACCTCTATCTAGAACACCGTTTCGTGCTACCCTAGAGAGGCTGAAAGCCTGCAGGCCAGATTCTTACAAGAGGCTCCGGCCCCGGTTCCTTTCCCCATCTTGGACCCGTCTGTATACCAGACAAGCACCCCCTGGGTATTGTTCTCTTCAGCCCACTCCCCCCTCTCTGGGATGGAAAATCGGAGCTGGCCATGGAAGTCGATGGAGGGCGCCTGCACATAACTTCTCATGTCCAGGAGGGGCAGCGCCTCTCTCAGCTCATGCCATAACTTCCGGTGCCCACTTAGTGGGCTCTCAGTCGGCCTTGATCTGCCTAACGGTGAGCATAGACCGCGTCCACCCTACCCACCGAACTAGATTCAAACTGGAAAATCAGTGCCACAGCGAGAAGCATCCCAAATTACGACCTCTCGCGCATCAAGGCATATTTGTACATCAGCTTGTCCATTTGAGAGAGGACACACAGATCTGGTCTTACTGATTTTTACATGTCCACATTTAAACTATATACGAATAATAATTTGTGTCTTAGGCAAATAAAACAATAAATAAATATACCGATAACAATAACTATAATCTGCTATTTATCAGCCGCAGGTTAAAAACAAGCACAACGCAACGTACAAGTACACAACGTAAACAACAAATTTGGCCGGTATACGGACCTGGCAGATGGTGATCCCGCAGGGCGCTTGCCCATAAAACTAACTAATAGAACCAATCAGATGATACCGCTGTCATCTGTAATGCAGCTATTTTTACTTTCACGCACGCACGTTACTAATTTTCCAGTTTGAATATAGTTCGGTGACCCTACCAGGGTTTCCCCGACACCTACACTCCCCATTGCATCATGGCTTGCCTAAATTACGACTGTTTATAAATGCTAGGGGATCCGGCAGAGCAAAAGAGTAACGGCCAGACATGCCCCGGTGGCTTGAAGGTCGTAGATGTAAAAAATACGTTTCAGGTTTCACCAGACGTTCGGAGGTAAATGGTCGGCGAGGGCTGGTAGTATAATAGCGGAAGCTCAAACCACTCGGACACCTTCGGCACCTCTTGCAGGGATCAGAGTCGGTGCGATTGGTGTGTTAAGAGGGGGTTGCCGACAGCGAAAGTGACGTTAGATTTCGTATTTTTTTAAGTTGTATAGCATAAAACCTAATAACATTTTACCTGGCAAAAATTTAGTACAAACATCTCTGTCTTTATTTTAATCATAAGAGCTTTAAAATGGTTTTCAGATAACGATATTCCACTCTTAGTGTGGGTTTCAAGCAACTCAGACTTCCCTTCCATTCAGATACTTTGGCATGAAATGAAGAAGCAGTTGCGTGCATCTCCCTAGATATACCCATCTAGATCACTAAAGCAAAAACTTCAACAAATATGGGACTAATTTACTGCCAGACTGCCAGAAGAGGGTAAATACTATGTCTCATAGAGTTACGACCGTTATTAAAAGTAAAGGTGACGTTTCCCAATGGTAGCTTTTGAATTTCATTTAATATTAATAATAATAATTCTCATCCTCACCATACTCCAAACCAGAAGTACCCCAGAAGCAACTGAATGCTTGTGCGGGAGAGGGGGCAATTACTATTATTTTGTCTTCGTTGCCATTTGCGGCTAAGGCCGACTTTTCCCGATAGAACTAAGATAGCATTCACTCAAGTACTATGGAAAACCCTAGAAAACCGAAGTAATCCCAGTGAGTGTAGGACAATTAGTAAATCACACTGATAAAGCTATTAGGGACCAATACCGTGAATCCACAATTTATCCAGCACTTTTGGCCATCAGCGGTGTTTTTCTACAGACGTGTGCGCGTGTCGTCTGCCTCGACCTCGATTCGAACCTAGGTCGATCAAAGGCAGAAAAACATGCAGTCTAAATAGTTCGGCTCAATTAAAGTTCATACATTTTTTGTTTTATGTTTATTCTATTATCTTAGTAAAAATATCTTAGTAATCCTTAAAAAGCTTTGTAAAAAATAGTATAATGTTTGGTGAGAAATAAATAATAACTCTATTGAAGTGTTTAGATCTCTCTTGAGTAAGTACCAATAATTAAAAATTTTGTAAGTGGGCCAACTGGAATGGGACTGGGCTTGTAGGATGCCCAAATTTTGTCAACTTCAATCCTTTCCATTTTGAAAGTGAATCATTTTTGGTTTATCGTTCATAGGGATTTTTTTCTCACTTTAAATGGTACAGTTAATGGTAACATTTGAGAGTAATAGGTGAAAATTTTATGTTTTGAATGTTGGAGTTTTGGGGCACGTTTTGGCAATTTCGGCCCAAACCATTGATTTTATCGTTATGAAACAAGAGTATACATTATGAAAAGATGCACTAAAGTAATGGACCTGCAAGGCCAAAAAGATAACGTCAAAAAAGTTAAGAGTAAAAGCACCATCCAAAAATAGTGCAAGTGGCACCTTCTGTGAGACACGTATGAATTGACATTTTCAGCTTATTCTCCATCCCTAAAAACACAGCAATTCCAAATTTTAGTTCAGCAGCTTGGGTATTGAGATATTGCCACAATTCAATTTCAAAACGAGAACTACAACGCCTTGTATCTCAGAAACGAAGAACTTTAGGGCCTATGTTTATATGAGCAACCCACCTTACAATGACTTTTCCTATAATCTTGAAAGTTTGTCCTAAACCTACCAGAACACTGTGTATATGTATAATAGGGAGGTCCAACTTTTATGGATATAACTTCCAGAATAGAAAACGTCAAAATAAGTGGATTTTTTCATATAAATATGTATCGAAATCTTAACGGTTTTTGAAAAGTTCAATTTTTTCTAGTTTTCTTTAATTTCTTCTAATATAAAACGAGAATGCATATTTCCTAGTGCATATTTTTGAATTATTAAAACTTATACATTAATGGTGATTTCTTGTGTTAGTTAATAAAAATTAAATAATAAAAATTCAGTTTAGAATATAATTTATAATAATAATATAAATATACAGTGGGCCAAAGTGTTCGCAACAAATGGGAAAAAAATATTGATGGGATATTAAAAAAAGTATTCTGGGTAATCTTTTGTGCTTGCCCAAGAACCGAAGAATCGATTTTGACATATATATGTCAAATCACCACCAATATGGCAGCAATTGAAAACAAGTACCATTAGTTACAAAAAGGTTAAATGAGGATATATCAGAAAAAGTTATTTGGAATGTGATTTTAGATTTTTGTGCAAAATTTTAAGTAGGTACCCAAAAAAGTTGAAAATTTAAGTTTTTCAAAAATACTATTTCCGTTCAGGAAATTTCTAATTTTTTCCAATTAAATACAACCAGAAGGCTATTCCTAATATATTTGCTGCAAAAAATATGGATTTTTTTCTGGTTTTCCACAAATAACTAGACTAATTTGAAAAATCACATTTATCTAAGATCCGCATTGTTGCATCATAGCTGTATTCAAATTTCAAAAAGCTCATATTTCACATTTTTACCAAGTTACAATTGTATTGTTGCCGTTTTAATTGTAATCAGAAAAGCCTAGTTTCGAGTTAACATAGAATACAGATTTCTGTGCAATTGTCAACTTGGGTAAGAATGTGAATTATTAACTTTTTCTTACCAAAATAAAATAATTTTAATACAGCCACGACATATTTTACATTACAACAACGCAGATCGTAAATAAAAGGTGATTTTTCAATTAAATCTAGTTGTGGAAAACAAGGAAAACATATTTTTGAGAAAGATGTAATTTTAATTTTTTTTGGATAACTACCTAAAATTTTGCACAAAGGTCTAAAATCATATTCTAAACACTTGCATTTCCTCTTCCATTTTCAAAATCTATCAACAGGGGTATGTTATCTATCTCTTTCTTCCATATAATATAAGTTTGCTACTCTCTCTACTATATTGGCATGCATTTTAAAAGCGTTTGAAGATACCTGCATTTTTTGCACTTTTAGCAATAACTTTTAATAACTTTCTGCATTACAAAACTGAATGCCAATCGGTAAATCGTCGTTTGGCAGTGCAAATTTTTCATAAAACTAATTGGCATGCATTTTAAAATCGTTCAGAGATACCTCTAATTTTTTGCACTTTTAGCAATAACTTTTAATAACATTGTGTACTACAACACTGCATGACAATCGGTAAATCGTCGTTTGGTAGTACAAATTTATCATAAAATATATTGCCAAGTATTTTCAAATCATTCGTAAGTACCTCACATTTTTTGCACTTTTAGCCATAACTTTCATAACGTTCTGCATTACAAAACTGCATGCCAATTGGTAAATCGACGTTTGGAGATACCGGAAGGGGAAACTGCATGCCAACAAGTTTCCGCTGTTTTTTTTTCATAACTTTGCATTTTAGAATCGTTCTGGGACATCGCTTCTCTTTGTACACAGAAACAGAACAGAAAATCAAATTGCACACCCTTCTGCATGTGAGCGGTGCCTAAAATTCGCTCTTTGACACATTCATGGCATTCACATTCATTTATAAATATGATTGGCATGCAACTACTTTTATACTTTTTTTTTTTTCGAAAAAATGTATCTTGAGATATACAGGGTGTTTCATAATTGCATGCTGATCCGGCAGGAGGATATTCCTTGGGCGATTTTAAGACACAATTTTCATATTAACATAGGTCCGGAAACGCTTCATTTTCGATATACAGGGCGGTAAAAATTGAAGAAAAAATCGGTTTTTCTTCAATATTTCGGAGACTGGTTTAGATATTTTTTTGATATTCAGTACACGATATCTGTGTATAAAAGCAAGTATTTTGACAAAAAAACATTTGTTCTGATTCCACCAGTGGCGTCCCCACAAACAGGTCGATACACATTTTTGAGAAAAAAAATGTGACGCCAATGCTATTTTTCAAAATAAGAATTATTTTCCTAGTCTTTGTTGTGTGTCTATCAAAAATGAGCTCTTGACTTTTTGGCCTACGACGGACGGTTTCCGAATTAAAAAATAAAAAGCATTTACTTGCTATGCCGCTATGGCAGATTAATTTATTATTTAAAATCTAGTAGGCCACTGAGATTTAGTTTTGTGTTTACAACCAAGTGTCAAATTTTTCACTTCAATACTTTATCTGAATGTGAGTGATTGATATAAGTATAAGAAAATATGTTTGAGAATGCCGAGTTTGCCGATATTCATTACATGTACGGTCTTGCGGATGGAAATGCATTTGAAGCCAGGCGACTGTATGCAGAGCGTTTTCCGCAAAGAATTGTGCCAGATGCAAGAACTTTTTCAAGCGTTCATAGGAGACTATGCGAGAAGGGATGTTTTAAACCCGATCACCACTTAAAAGGGGCACAACGAATCGCAAGAACAGAAGAAACTGAAATAGCTGTTCTTAATTCAGTTGAGCAAAATCCCGAAATAAGCACAAGGAAAATTGCTAGTAATTTGAATATCTCCCATATTTTAGTCTGGAGGATACTTCACGATTTTTTGTTATACCCTTACCATATTCAACGGGTTCAGGCCTTACTGCCTCGGGATTTTCCATTTCGTATAAATTTCTGCCAATGGTTTATTCAAAAAATTGTTGAAAATCCACTATTTGACAGAGAAGTATTATTTACTGATGAAGCCAGTTTTTCCCGAAATGCAATTAGAAACTTCCACAACAATCACTTTTGGGCTGAAGAGAACCCGCATGCAATCGTCGAAGTCAATCACCAAGAACAATTCTCGGTAAATGTGTGGGCAGGAATTGTTGACGACTATTTAATTGGACCCTTTTTTCTGCCAGGAAGATTAAATGGAGAAAATTATCGTCACTTTCTTGAAAATGATTTACCAGTGCTGTTGGAAGATGTCCCTGTTTTAATCCGAAATCGAATGTGGTTTTGGTTTTGGCACGTGCCTATTTAGACCAAAATTACAATAATCGCTGGATAGGCAGAGCAGGAACAGAATTATGGCCGCCTAGATCCCCTGACCTGAACAGTCTAGATTATTTCTTATGGGGCCATCTTAAAACCTTAGTTTATAGCACCCCAATCCAAACTGAAGAAGAACTGAGAAATCGCATAACAGATTCCTGCAACACTATAAGAAATACGCCAGGAATTTTTCAACGAGTACGCGAATCTATGAGAAGAAGAGTTGAGGCGTGCATACTTGCAGGTGGTCGACATTTTCAACACCTGAGATGATTTAATTAATTTCATTGTTAAGATTTCAATAATAAATTAATCTGCCATAGCGGCATAGCAAGTAAATGCTTTTTATTTTTTAATTCGGAAACCGTCCGTCGTAGGCCAAAAAGTCAAGAGCTCATTTTTGATAGACACACAACAAAGACTAGGAAAATAATTCTTATTTTGAAAAATAGCATTGGCGTCACATTTTTTTTCTCAAAAATGTGTATCGACCTGTTTGTGGGGACGCCACTGGTGGAATCAGAACAAATGTTTTTTTTTTGTTAAAATACTTGCTTTTATACGCAGATATCGTGTACTGAATATCAAAAAAATATCTAAACCAGTCTCCGAAATATTGAAGAAAAACCGATTTTTTCTTCAATTTTTACCGCCCTGTATATCGAAAATAAAGCGTTTCCGGACCTATGTTAATATGAAAATTTTGTCTTAATCGCCCAAGGAATATCCCCCTGCCGGATCAGCATGCAATTATGAAACACCCTGTATATTTTTTAGTTAGTTAGTTTTATTTTTTAATGAAAAAACGCGAAAATTTGACTTCTTATTATTAAATACAGGGCCGCATTAGAGAAAAATGAATGGAAAAAAGGGAATTTTCAGAATAATTGTCTCAAAACAATTTAAAAATATTTCGTGTCATACATCATGGTATTTGCAATGAAAAGTGCTTTCAAAATCTGCAAAAAAAATCCAGGTCGGTATTTAAAAAAATTAAGTTGAAGATGGTTTCTCAAAAACGAAACGTTGTAGAACAAATCTAAAAACGCCATCTTAAAGCCCGTTAAAAAGTGCCATAAGAAAGTGTTTTTCTTTTTTTTCTATCTGTGATAACAACTTCAGAAAAAAATAAAATCGAAAACGTAAAATTTTACTTTTTTCAAAATAACTCAAAAACGAAAAAAGATATTAGAAATCTGTTTGTGCCATTTTATTGACCTCAAAATTGCGCAACTTTTTCCCTGTTGCTCTATCTCTCACCGTTTGCAATATCCCCATGCTGTTCATTCTTATCCGGGACACAGTGTATATACAGTGTGTCCCACTTAAGGACTGACCACCCCTGTAAAATTTTTATTTATAGCTCGATTTCCATAAACTTTTTTTTGTTGGATAGAGCTTCAAAAATGGTACTAAATGCATAATTCAGGTACCTCTTGCGTTAAATTCATGGCCCACTGAGACGGTGTTTTAGTGCTGAAATTTCGAAAAGTACTATTAGGGATTTTTTTAGAGGAAAATTAATACCGGATTCGTATTCAGCGTTGTTTGAAAGCCAAACGTACCAATTTGCATTACCATAGCTCTACAGGGTGTTTCAAAATTTTTAGTGCCCCACTTAATTAGTGACCACCCCTGTAAAATTTTTATTTTTAACTCTATTTTCATAAACTTTTTTTTGTTGGGTAGAGCTTCAAAAATGGCATTAAACACATAATTCAGGTGCCTCGTGCGTTAAAGTCATGGCCCACTGAGACGGTGTTTTAGTGCTGAAATTTCGAAAAGTACTATTAGGGATTTTTTTAGAGGAAAATTAATACCGGATTCGTATTCAACGTTGTTCGAAACCCAAACATACCAATTTGCATTACCATAGCTCTACAGGGTGTTTCAAAATTTTTAGTGCCCCACTTAATTAGTGACCACCCCTGTAAAATTTTTATTTATAGCTCGATTTTTTTGTTGGGTAGAGCATTAAAAATGGCATTAAATGCATAATTCAGGTGCCTCGTGCGTTAAATTCATGGCCCACTAAGACGGTGTTTTAGTGCTGAAATTTCGAGAAGTACTATTAAGGATTTTTCAGAGGAAAATTAATGCCGGTTTCTTATTCAGCGTTGTTGGAAACCCAAACTTACCAATTTGCATTACCGTAGCTCTACAGGGTGTTCCAAAAAATAAAAGGAGAAGTAAGGCCGGATTCTTATACGCAGTGAAATGTTCCAAACAAAAACGTACCAATTTGTAATTAATTTTCTTAATTTCTGGTAATTTTTACACTAAAATATTCATGAGGAACTCATATTCTTTCAAAAATTTATTAGCCAACGAAATTTTTATTTAATTTAATATCAACAAATACATGAACAACACAACATAACATAAACACAAATTTCAGTCATTTCAATTAACTAGATCTCCATTTTGTAATGCAAATTGGTACGTTTGGGTTTCCACAACGTGGAATAAAAATCTAGCATTAATTTTCTTCTAAAAAAATAGTACTTTTCGAAATTTCAGCACTAAAACACCGTCTCAGTAGGCCATGAATTTAACGGACGTGGCAACTGAATTATGCATTTAATGCCATTTTTAAAGCTCTACCCAACAAAAAAAGTTGATGAAAATCAAGCTATAAATAAAAATTGTACGGGTGTGGTCAGGCCTTAAGTGTGGCAATAAAAATTTTGAAACTCCCTGTAGAGCTACGGCAATACAAATTGGTACGTTTGGGTTTCGAACAATGCTGAATAAGAATCCAGCATTAATTTTCCTCTAAAAAAATTCTTAATAGTACTTCTCGAAATTTCCGCACAAAAACACCGTCTCAGTGGGCCATGACTTCAACGCATGAGCGCACGAGGCACCTGAATTATGGTTTAATGGCATTTTTGAAGCTCTATCCAAGAAAAAAAAGTTTATGAAAATGGAGCTAAAATAAAAATTTTAGAGGGGTTGTCACTAATTAAGTGGGGCACTAAAAATTTTGAAACACCCTGTAGAGCTATGGTAATGCAAATTGGTACATTTGGGTTTCGAACAACGCTGAATCAGAATCCGGCATTAATTTTCCTCTAAAAAAATTCCTAATAGTACTTTTCGAAATTTCAGCAATAAAACACCGTCTCAGTGGGCCATGAATTTAACGCACGAGGTACCTGAATTATGCATTTAGTACCATTTTTGAAGCTCTATCCAACAAAAAAAAGTTTATGGAAATCGAGCTATAAATAAAAATTTTTAAAGGGTGGTCAGTCCTTAAGTGGGACACACTGTATATACACTGTGTCCCGGATAAGAATGAACAGCATGGGGATACTGCAAACGGTGAGAGATAGAGCAACGGGGAAAAAGTTGCGCAATTTCGAGGTCAATAAAATGGCACAAACAGATTTCTAATATCTTTTTTCGTTTTTGAGTTATATTGAAAAAAGTAAAATTTTGCGTTTTCGATTTTATTTTTTTTCTGAAGTTGTTATCTATATCGCAAAACGCTGTATGTTGCTGATGGTTGCGTGTGTAACATATGATTTCTGACCTCAAAACCTACACTTCCCTATAAAAAAATACCAAAGTAAAAAAGTTCGCTAGGTAAAATGACTGTTGTAAAAAACAAACAATTTTCTAGTTGAAATTTGAGCTTCTGGGGTTCAGCTTTTTCTTATTTTGAAACTAATTTGTGGCATAATTTTAGTTTCAAGAAATTGAGTAGGCCTTGGAAATTTTGGAAAACTGCCCTTTTGTAGGTTTTACAACAGAATGCTATTAAGCAAACTTATAGAGAATGAAAAACAGACTTTGATTTTTTCATCTAAAAAAATAGTAAAAGTAAAAAAATCAAAGTAATATTTTAGGCTTTTCACATTTTTCGCACCTACTCAGTTTTTCATCAAGAACAAGGTTTTGACGTGAAAGCTACAGAAAGTATACTTTTCTAAAAAGAGGGGGGGGGGAGAAAAAATTAAACTAGTCCCCACTTTTCAATCTGAACAAATTTCCTTAATAACATTTTGTCGTAAAATCTACAAAAAGGGCACTTTACTGCTGTTAAAAATCATTTTTTTCAAACTTTCTAAGCCATACGTGATTTTTTATAAATATAAATCCCTATAGTCATCTCAAGAGTGAACTTTGTAATATTTTCTTGTGGAAGCAATATTTGTAGATTCGGCAATCATTTATGAAAGCACATTTTATTATAGATGCTGAGCATTCTACTGAGGAAACTTAAAATTATTTGAGTGTCTGCTTTGTTTCTATACCAAACATTAAGTAGGTTGAGTAGATACTTTCAAAAGTCCCAGATACCCCGTTGTTGAGCATCTCCTCATTTTATCCATACCGAGTGAAGAACATACTCCAAAATTTAAGTTAAAAAATAGGCACTTAACTTTTATATACCCATATCTCGAAAACTAATGATTTTTTACTATTATCATATTTTGATTTCCTAGTTACTCACGAGCTATCAATGAGCCCTCCAAGGAATGAGATTGACTTTTGAGACGTCCTGTGTACATCTTACACCTGACATTTTGAACCTAGATATGTATACATAGTAGTCCTGGAGCCCGTGTACAAAAGTGCAACGATTATCGGATAGTTTCTTTATATTTTCATTCGATTTTACCCACATTGAGCAGCTACATTTGGGGTGTTAGCTGGCTAGGTGGCGGTGGGGGTAGTTGCTAAGGGGTTGCAAACACATGAACAAATCTTTTTTTTCAAGTTTTCTTTTATTTTTCCTAAAGGACGACAGATATGGCAGACATATTTGGTACAGTTTAGACACACATTAAATGCTATAAACTAAATATAATTCGGCTTGTCTACTTCCACCAATGCCGGAGAAGTGGGGGCAAACGATCATATTTTTCAATAAAAAAATGGTATGCCACTGGAAAAGTAATATTTTTCTGCCTTAAATAAATTTTCCAATCAATTCTAAGAAAAAAGTATTCTTGACTTTTTTCGAAAAATGTACTTTTTGTTGAAAAATTAATAATTTTGTGTATTAAATTTTTTAGCAGAAGAAAATCAAAGTAGGTGTAGGCTTTTGAAATTTTGCACATCTACTCAGTTTTTAATTCTGAATAACTTTCCTTAATAACATTTTGTCATAAAACCTACATAAAGGGCACTTTACTGGTGCAAAAATTTTTTTCGAATCTAGAAATCCTTTTTGTAGGTTTTATGGCAAAATGTTGTCACGAAAAAAATGATTTGTTCATGTGTTTGCAACCCCTTAGCAACTACCCCCACCGCCACCTAGCCAGTTGACACCACAAACGTTACTGCACAATGTGGGTACAATCGAATGAAAATATAAAGAAACTGCCCGAAATCGTTGCAATTTTTGTACACGGGCTTCAGGACAGGACTATAGGTAAAAGGGTAACCATCAACCATCGGGCAAAACAAATATGTACCTGCTGCTTTTTTCTGGTTGATCTTTTTTTATCCAATATCCCTGGGCTATACAATTTTCTAGTAATTTGTAAAAAATATATTATCAAGCAATATCCCTGGGCTATACAATTTTCTAATAATTTATAAAAAAAAATTAGCAAGATATCATTAGTAAGTTAATCAGCAAAACATTGTCAAAAAAGGCTGCAGACAAATCTGACACCATAAAAAAGTACCTTTTACGATGTATATAATTTTTAGGAATTTTAAAATTTTTTGGAAACATGGCTAATTCTCGACCTATTGAATTATTATCGAAGTACCCAAAATTATTTGATAGGCTGTTTTCAAATATAGAAAGTAGTGACTTGATAATAGTGGGGGTAACTCTGGACACTCTTGGTCATATTGCTAAAACGAACGAAGGAAAATGTGCACTTCAGACAACAGGTTTGTGATATTAAATAATAATTGTATTATACAAATCTTAAATTAATCTAAATATTTTTAGGGAATAAGATGGCATATGCTGTGAAAACTGTAGTAAAACTATTGGGGTCACTTCCAACTGAAGTAAAAATACACGCACTAAATTGCTTAGAAAATATACTCCGGGTAAGTGAATCAAAAAGTGACATCAGTCAAATCACAAGAAAATGGTTTGGTTTATTGGGCGATGAACCAATGGAAGTTATATTAAGATATGCGAAGAATCCTTTTTCTGAGATGCGACTTGCTGGTTTGGGAATTTTGAGTGCCATAGCTGGGCAGTTGTGGGGTGTGGAGGTGATACGAGATACTGCTGGTAAGTGTGTTTTGAAATATTTAATTGTCTTGACTTTCATGTTAAATTTCTCCTTTAGGATTAGTTGAATTTTTAATGGATCGCAATGTGGAAGCAATCAAGGAATGTAAAGAAATGAAATATGAAATAGTTAAGTTGTTATCTCAGAGCACTGCATTTGACCATACTACATTGGGAGCCCTTCAGCAATTTGTTAGGGAAGGGCCATTTTATATTCATACGGTTACTGAAGTAGCCATCGAAGGAAATGAATAATCATTTTCAAATACTTAAGGTGTAACACTGTATTATAAATGACCATATTTGAGATAAAGTTTGTGTATTTTTTATAAAAAATTTCTTTTGTAACCTGAACATGTTATTTTTAAAATTAAAATTTTAAAAGGAATTCTCACCATCTCAACTAATATACCTACTTGTTCAGATGTTGTATTATGCACAATGAGTCTGACCCATAATTTTTTTAACCAAGGATTTTTATTTTATTTTAATGGTACACTTTACAAATACTAGCATTAGCAATAGCAGTAATTACATGTAAAGGTAAAACAGTCAAACATATTATATACATGGTCATGAAATTAAAACACGCCTACACTAAAACTTACTAATAAAAGTTCAGATCAATAATCTCTTAAGTTGCACCTCTGACACATTGCACTTTATGTAGTTAATCAATATGCAGTCCCCGTATTTGACATTGTTATCAATAGAATACACAAAAAGGGGACAACCTTTAAGTTTCTTCTTTCCCCAAGACTACTGAGATTGAAAGTGTCCAGCATCGGCCTATATGAGACCATAAAGGGATACACCTTATACTTTTTAACAGGTATATTTTTTGAACTCTTTCAATCTGTTTCGTTTCTACTGCTGTTGAAGGTGTCCATATCTGTAATGCATACTCCAAGTGCGGTCTCACCAGCGCATTATATAACCTAACAATGGTGTCAACACTGAAACTCTTGATATTCCTAATCACCAAACACGATATTTTAAGTGACTTTTTTATAATGAAGTTAATGTGATAACAAAATTGTATGCTACTCTGAAAGTGCACCCCAATATCCTTAACCCCACTCACATACCTATATAATACATATAGGGCGCAAAAGAGACAACCGACCGGGGTAACTTTTCAATCAAGGACGGCGGCCATTTGTACCGTTGTTTATGGTGGGAATTTTAAAACGCTTAAAATTAAATCCATAAAACCCGGTTTCTAAGGATTTTCTTAGCGTTACGGTGAACTGTAAGTAAACCCTTAACGACTAACAAAGGTCGTACACCACATACCTATATAATATAGGTATGTACACATACCTATATAATATAGGTATGTGTCGTATACTTAACGCTAAGAAGTAGATAGAAACCGAGCCTAAGCATTTCATTGCTCCAAATATGTAAGTATTATGCTTGGTTTATATTTTCATTTTTTTTTAATAAGCTTGTTTTCACATAATACAAAATGACAGTCTTATATTTTGCTCACAGAAGAAAGCAAAACGTAAAAAAAGGCAGCTATATAAATTATACAACTTCAATGTAGAATTATTTTTATTAAAAAAAAAACGCAATAGAGGTACTCTGCAAAATCTAATGCAACAAAAATACCTACCAAGATATTACTTTGTACAGAAGTAAAAACTTACCCGTAAAATTTAATAGAACTTTCAGGAGCCACCAGTCTTGAGATTTTTACAATGCTTCACAAAGCAAGCCATTCTTCTCGTCTGGTATTAATCACAGCAAAACACTTTCTTGTATGTAAGCACTACACTGTCACTAAAAAACGGTTAGTAACAGGCTATTTTCGAAATACCTAGATAACAAAAACTTGTGGGAAAACCGAAAACGAGCAGGGAAAACGAATAAACAGAAAACAGCTGTTCCGATAAATGTCAATATAAGGTTACAAATGGCGGCATCATGCATCCTTTTCTATGACCCGCGCACTAGCGTGCGCAGACGGTTAAAAATCAGTATATGTATTATATAGGTATGTGACCCCACTATGATGACTTATTTTCTCACCACCAATATAGTAGTCTCTAACAATCACATTCATCCTCCGGGTATATGTGACCACACATTTTTTGGTATTGACATTCTATTTTTCCTAAATCAATCAGCAACCCTTGCACGATCGCTCCCCAACCATAGGCTGTCATTGTTACAAATGTCCCTGTAAAACTTAAAGTCATCCGCAAACACAAGGCAGCCAGAATCACTAACAACATCCGGCAGTGTATTGATAAAAACCTTAAACAGTAAAGGACCCAGGTTACTACCCTGGGATACTCCTGAGACAGCCAAATAGGGGCTGGAACAGCATTGATCGATCTTCACCCCCTGTTCCCTATTACTCAAATATGAGTTGAGCAACTCATAGGCATCATTAGAAAAACTGTACTCAACCAGTCTGTCCAATAGGATAGAGTGGTCAACCTTATCAAAGGCTTTTTCACAGTCCATGTAGACATCGTCAAGCTGACTTCCAGCATCAAAGGCACCCGCAACACAGAGAGAATCAGAAGGTTAGTGACTAATCGGCCTGCCAGGCTTGAAGCCATGTTGGTTCCCATTAATTTTGGGTTTCAGATGACTATATAACTGACTATACACAGAGAGAATCAGTAGGTTAGTGACTAGTCTGCCTGCCAGGCTGGAAGCCATGTTGGTTCACATTAATTTTGGGTTTCAGATGACTGTATAAATTTTAGCTACTACATTGATAATGCTGATAGGATGATAATTTTTGACATCACTAGCATGACCACTGTTGAAAACAAGTGTAACCAATGATTGTTTGAGTAACTCTGGAAATGTGTTTTGCCTAACTGAGAGGTTGAATATGTAAGTCAGAGGTACCACAGCAAACTCAGAGAGGCCTTATGGCGCTATTTGCGTTCACGTCCGATTTTCCCTTTTCGGTACTCACCGGTGGGCTTCCTTATAGCCTCTTTTTATTTTAGAAAGGAAAAATCGGACCTCCGGTGGAACGGTTGCTCAGGCGCCAGTTTTTTAGAGCGGTATGCCCGGGATAGCCTTAGTCAGAGAAAAATATTTCCCAGGAATCGCGTATGTGATTTTACAATTTAAAAATAGACGTTGCCGTCCCAGGGAGGTCCACCGATCTGTAAGAAAAGAAAGAAAGCGTTGTCAATCAGGCAGTGCAGGATCTACCTTCTAGCTAAACAATCTACTAGCAAAAACAGTGGTTTTTCGGTGCGGTGGCACGCTCTAAAATTTCCTAGCCTCAACTATTATTTGTGTAAAATTAGGGGTGCACTAGACGGAGGTTGGTCCGGGAATTCTCGCCATTCCAACCACAGGTACAGAGGATTTTCATTTCTTAAGGAAGGGTAAAGCTAGGGAGGAACAACCTAACAATACTCACCTGGTATATATCGGCACAATAGGTGCCGAAGAAGAAGCAGGCAGAAGGGGCTCCAAGAGAAGAGAGAGGCCTCCTCGGCGACCGCAGCCTTTTTATATCGTGTGGCGGCGGCACCATCGGCAAGTGCGCTGTCTGTACATTGGTCGGGGCCACGGCAAAGACTCAGGTGATCGTCCCCACTCTTCTGGTAGCCAAAATGAACGAAAAGAACGGCAGCTCTAGCTGCAATTTCAATTTAATACTCTGGTTCTACCCATTTTCGGTATCCCTCATCCCTCTTGGTAAAACAAGAATTTCTTATTTAGCGGCGGAAAGCCGGAAAGTAATCAAAATCAGGATTTAATTAAATGCAATAAAATCGAATGTCGGCCTCCTTATGTAGAAAAAGAATCATCGGTGTGAATACAAAAACTACTACGGCGGACGGCCGGTCGCTAAAAATAGCGTGGCGAAAGAATCAAGTGGGTGTAAAATAAAAAATGAAAACTGGAAACTAGTAACTTTGTTACAGCCTTTATAAATATAAGCAGGAATATTATCACATCCAGTTGTTTTCTTAACTGACCGGGACATCCCTTTACTCTAAATTTTGGTATAGCTTTATCCAAACAGCTATAATAGCCTCATAAAACATGTCCAGGCCCGTATCAAAGTCCCCGCATGCCAGAATCCCCGACCAATCAACCTCTTTAACCAATCTATACATCTCCAAGTAAATTCCACTGGAAAAGTTGTATGAATAACTTTTGCAAATTTTATTATGGTTAACAAGCGGCTCCTTAATGTTTACCACAAACAAAAGAGCAGGATGATATCTTGTACCAGCCATTGGTCGGACCTGCTGACAAGCGTCACCACATTTGATATTGTTAAGTCTAGACATTTATTCCTAAAATTTCTAACCTCATTAACCTGACTAACATTATGCATATTTAGAAACTCATGTACCAATAATCTTTTTTCATTATCACAGTCCATAGGAATATTAATTACATTTTTCTCACACAATAGAATATCATCAAGTGCTTCAAAGTATTTTTGATACAATACTTCCACCTTTGAGTTTGGTGGATATATCTGACCTTTAAGATAATACTCTCTACATCACAATTGGGATCGACAATCTCGTAGGAGATGTTTTTCTTCAGTGCCAGCATGACCCCCCCAAATACGTCGGCATCCGGGCTGCGGTCCCTCCTGACAACTGAATATCTTGCATCGAAGAGTTCAGAGTCCGTCACAGATTCACATAGCCATGACTTAGAGATGGCCACCATAGTATAATCTTCTGACAATAAATTTGTATACAAAGTTGAGGATAAAGTTGAACTCCTGGATTACGCCTATGGATACGAACACAGAGGAAGCAGGATATTGGGCGCCTATTTTCGTCGCCTAAAACTGGCGCTTATTTGTCATTTAGAGGGTGCACAATAAAAGTTGGGGTTTTGCCAGTTTAAAATAAACTTTTGTTCTATAGTCAGGGGTCAATTTGTCGAAAATCCTAGTTGGCTTGCAAGTTTGTGAGGCAATACTGAGCGACACACCAAACTCTTAAGAAAACAATGATGAACACTATTTTTTTTGGTACCAGACTAGCATCCGTGTCAGACGGGTGATATTTCCCCCCCCCCCCCCACCACCATTATCGAAAGGTTCAAAATTTCTTAAACCTTTTTTGTTTATTGTATTAAGATTCGGGTGGATTTCGCACAATTAGAGCATGGAAAATTAAAAAATAAAATCAGTTACGTTGCAGGATCTTCCGATTGTATCCTAAGGCTACCCCAAAATAGTTTTAAAGTGTGATTTTCTAGTTTAGAAAGGTGTATACTTCATAATTCATCGTGTGGCATAATATTGTCACACTTGTCGTGTGTGCCGGAAAATGTATCCAGGTAATCCCCTGGTAATGTCTTTCTTTTTATACTTATTTATAATAATCTATATTCCTAATTTTACTTACTTTAGAATGATCTAGAGGTTCTGTATTTGTCTTTCCTAATGTATTTAAAAGATCGACCCAGCCGGCCTATAATATACGTTTTTCTATCTTTAACTACCGTGTTGACTTCTGCAAGCCAATGACAAATTGGCCCCTGACTACTACCAAGATGTCTAGTTCGGGTTCAGAGGAAGATTTTGTGTAGTAAACCAGGAACGAAAAGTTTATGGTGAATATTACCATTTATTTATTTCTCTAAAACAACAGGAAACAACGCTTTTTTCAGTACATGAGAATGACATTCATCTACATCATTTTGAACTTCTTGGAGCACATTCGACACTGACAACCAGCGGCCAAGAATGAAAAATGCATTCTGGTAAATAGACGGTGCCCATTGGCGCTGGCAACAAGTTCCGACCTGCTTTGTCTATTGGCGGGAACATGTATAATAATAGTAGGCATTTTGAAAAGGACAGGCCGAAAAGGTACGAGTTAAACAGAGATAGGTATTTTCTCCGGTTGTATAGTATCATATCCCATTTTTCATTACTTTCATTTAATTTTTTTTTAATTTTTTTAATTCTTTGATCCAACCATTTAAAAATATTAATTTATTATTTATTTTAACCAATTTTTGTGTATTGCACTGTTTACGCACCGAATTTACACTGAATAGTATTTTAAGTAAATTCTCAAAATGTTTTGTGTGACTGGGCTCATTACTGACCTGAATAGAGGAGCCGGTTTCATTTTCCCTGCATTGATGCCAAATTCGAACGTCGAAATTACCAGTTGGCAGCCCTAGTATGGATTCTTAAAAAAAATACTATAAGCTTTCCCAAGTCACATAGTGATGTCTAATTCTAACCTCTGGGTCATTTTATTGGCAGGCAAAACCCTGACAAACGAACCTAACCAGAAATAAAAGATTTCGCTCAAAAAAAGGCCAAGTCCCGGGAATCTGTTTTAACGTTTTTTTTTAAATCAAGTAGGTTGCGAAATATTGTTTCAAGTAACTTTTTTCACTTTCGCGTGCCGTTTGCATCTCCGAAGGAGCCCAGTTTTTATCCTTGAAAATGAAGAACTTGCACAGGTTTTCTCAAAAATCCAGTATTCCAAGGAAATTTTTTTCAGGCAGGATATATAGGGTGTTTCGAGAAAGTGAACACATTTTTCGTTTTTCTCTATCTATGAAAATTAAAAAGTTGCGCGTATTTGCTCGAAAACCAAGAAGGCTGGAAAAAATTCTTTCAATGTCGTTTTCTTTCTTCTCTTCCTCTGAGAAAATTGAGCGTGCCTTGCAAAATATTTTTTTTTCGGTAGTTTTCCCTTGGTATCTGGAGACGAACAAAAAAAACGGAGGTCTTTATTTCTATTCTACTGATAAAAATGTTGTTCACCTCCGAAAATCTGAGGAGGCCATAGAAAAAAAAATTCGGCGGAGTGTCATTTCACCTTCCGCACCTAACACAATTTGTCCCATCTCTCTACCTTAATGCATTAAAAAAATGTTTTCCGACGAAAGTTCTTAGGCACACTTACGCGATAAACCCCGATCTATTTCTTAAGACGAAAAAGTTGTATTTGTTCTGAGAAGATCGAATTTATTAAGAAACTTTTCGTGTCCATATTTTTCCTCTTCCTATCTGCTTACATTCAAAACAAACGGCAACCCTGTCTCTCTAAAACCCAAAAAGTTATGGCATCCTGTATGCGCTCTAAAAATATTGCTACCACTGTTAACTTCACTTCGACGGTCGTTTGCGTCTATATTCGTACTGTATCAATCTTCGGACCAATATGGTGAAAGTGAAAGAAACGCCCGGGAAAAACGATGCTAACAATGTTAACTTCTCTAGCATGGCTAGAGAAAAATCTTAATGTCTTGGAAAATAGCCGCTTTGAAAATCCAAAGAAATGCTAAGCCTCTGAATTATACTGTCCCCTTCCTTCCCATCGCAAATTGTGTCACCCTACGACCCTCTTTAAGAATTCTCCCCTTGGTCACGGCCGAGACAATTTTCGGGTGTAACTGTAGCGCCGGATTTATATTTTCCTCTTTACCACACACCCGGAATTCAGAAACTTACCATTGCCTTTAGTCTTATTAAATTGAGGAAACGTATTCGGCTTCAGGAGTAAGAGCGTTAGATGAACTGAGGACAGCCGGACTCGTACGTATAGCTCGTCGGCAGTTACGTCGCCCCGCGAAAAGACAGGACCAACAAATCGGCCCTTTTCCACTACTTTTTAGAACGGGAGAGCCTGTTCAGGTTTTAATAGTATTAATGGTTTTAAAAGGTAAAATAAGTAATACAACATATAAGTTATTTATAGAACTTTTAATTTGATAAGGCTCCGATATATATATATATATTATTTAAGTTTCACAAATTACATAATATATTATTTTCTCTTTGGAACATATTGTATTTAAATATTATAATTTCATTTTTATTTATTTTTAGTTTGTTCACAATTTGTTGGTACAAATGTTGTGACTTTACATTTATATCATAATAATTAACAGTATAAAGTAAATCAATAACTAATATACTGACTAAACTAGAAGTTTCGTCAACACTCATAATGTTAAAGAACAGTTCTAGCAAATTCTCACTTTTAATACATTGATTTATTTCATCTTTAAGAATTTGAAAATATATACTGTATATAAAATCTCCAAATTCTGATACTATGCTTTTAATCAATTCCACAATTGCTCTAGAGTAATTTTGCAAAATGGGTTGATCACATCGTAAGTAGGCTAATCTTAAGTCCAATATGACATGCTCTTTAAATGTTTCAGTTTGAGAGAATATAGATACCCAATGTGTTTTATATTTAATTATAAATTTGATTTTATCGTCCACATCCAAATGAGAAATACATTCCTTCATGTGACTGAAAAAATTGAAAAAAATTACTTTCAATGAATTGTGTTCCCAGCATTTAATTTTTAGCTTTGATATAATATCGAAGATAAACTTAAAGTTTTCTTCATTTAGTAACATAAATTTATAGGCAAATATTTGTATGGCATAGCAATGGGAAAATGTATGTATTTTTAGAAAATACTTATTTAGCAAAGTTTTGCAAAATTCTGGAGAAAGTTTAGTTACTAAATCTTTATTGATGTAAAGATTATTTGAAAGAAATGATAACTGCACTTGGTCAAATTCAGAACTTTCAATATCATTTTCTCGAAGGGCTTCAAAATAATTCCAACCTTCTGTCATAAATTCTACCCTGAATTTTCTTGGTAATTCTGCATTTTCAACCATATGTAATGATTCTATATCTATTTTTTGCAATTTTTTCATATAACAAATCAGCATACAAAAAATGGTTTCGGAAGAACTTTTATTGCAAAGTATCAACAAACTCTTGAACATATACTTGTGCAATGATTTGATGTCCGTAATTTGATTAAAAATCCTAATGATTGTTTCTTCTTTTAGTGCCATTATACTTAAATATATGCATTGTTTTTTTATAGGTTCTTTTTTTCTTTTAAGAAGTTCACCTATGAAAGGATATAGATTTTGCTCAGGAATTTTATGAAAGAAAGAGTGAATAGCTGGCAGGATGTGCTGGAAATAATCTCCATGTGTAAACTGAAATAACAATTCTAACGCTTTTTCTTTCTCGAACATCCTTTTTAAATTCAATGCAAAATCACATCGAATTTTGATTTTATTTGCTTCCTCCCGATCGTTCATATCCATAATAAAATTAGTCGGTACATATTTTTCTACCAAATTTAAGTATTCTTGAGTTGGTAGAATGATTGCCAATGGTATGGCCACATTATTTTTATATTCTTGTGTTTCTACTTTCTTCAGACAACAATCTGTGACTGCTTTGGCCATTCCTAGATGAGAATACTGCTTTATCAGATGCCAGGGCAAACATTTATAAATATCAACATGTTCTAATATTTTGTTTAAATATTGGCCAAATTTTTGAGGTTGATTTTTTACAAACCAATGAATTATCTGAAAGTAAAACAAAACATAAGAATCTATACTTTTAGATAATAGCTATACAATTATTATAAAGTATTATCTCTTTTTGCAAGTAAATATTTTTACTGGACGAATTTCTAATTCATCATTTTAGGGCGTATGACCTTGAAAGTTGTAAAAAAAATTTCACCTGTGTCGCATGCCTGTGGTGCTAGTTCTCTTTCTGGTAACACTTTTTAAAAAGTCACCCATGGCTAATGAAATAAGTTGGGCTGGGGAGGAATATTTTGAAGAATCTTAGTTTATAATATTTTTCTTCCAAGGACAAGGAATAAAGTTTTTGTTGATTCTTTGCATTTTTATTGCGATCTAAATAAACAAAATTTGAATATTTTTCAAAAATTCACTTGCGAGTTACTCTAACTTCGGATTACTATGGTTTTTAATCACCCCCACTTGTGGGATGACTTCGGATAGCAAACAAATTGTATATATACGGGGTGATTCACATCTGAGCAACGAAACGAGATATTTTTGTTCTGTAAAAAAGGCTGGTAGAGCTTGTTGAAGACTTTATTTGTAGGCTTAAATTTAATTTTTCTATTGCAAATTGTAGATGGTGGTGCAGTCGAAAGAAATTTTTCATTCGCAGTGACCTTGAGAAATAGTGCATCCAAACTGTCCTTCAAGTTTAAGCAAATTATGACCTATAAACAGATTTTAAAAGATCAACAGTTTTGTCGCTATCGCTCTTTAAAGTTGGCAATGCATGCACATGGAAAATCTGTAGTAGACAATCATAAGATTATTTCCGAAACTAAAAATGAGAAACTATTTTTCTGGGGAGTTCTTATAACTCTCCTAATATCTCACAGAATTGTTTTGTCATTTTAAATGTACAGGGTGTCCCAAGGAACACTCCTACCAAATTTGATTTTTACGAACACCCTATATGAACTAGACTGGCTGTACTACGTACAATAACACCTATATATAAAGCTTAATAGATTTGAAAAAAAAAAATCACCAACCTGTGCCCTGTGGTTTATACAGGGTACTCTGGAAATCAAATTTTTTAAATTTTGGCCCCACTTTGGGAATGCACTATATAACTTTGAGTACTGATATTTTGTACAAATTGGCCATTTCGATAGTACCATCCATAACAATGCCTAATATGATATTCTGAAAATTGGTCATTTAAAAAAATCATAGCCATTAAAAATATCTCCCCTTAAGCGAATCTAAAAAAATATAATGCTAGATTTACACTCGGCTCTTCATAGATTTCTAGAGTGTACACAAGAAAATGCGGACACACTGTATAGGCAAAGCAACGGCGCTAGATGTTAGGTGTTAGGTATCATTACTGAACTTCTGTAAAACCTAAAATAGCAATAATGTTGTAGAATTTTATTATGACTTTACCTTGGTTTCTTTCTTCTTGTTATTGCATATTGCATGGATTGTCTATCTTTATCCCGCGATCCACAAATCCAAGTTAAATAGGTTTAGTATAAAATTTGAAAATTAAATATGTACTTCAAAAACCTAAAAGATAATTTTATAAAGTTTTATACCGTTTGAACCGTAATGATGAGTGGATTTCAAAAAACTAAAAACATATGGGTCTTCCCATTAAAAAACTGCATGTTTGGTTTGCCCCGCTTTTAAGAAATGCCCTGTATATTCATAACATGGGTCATAAAAACTGTATATAATAAGCTACAACTTTGTTTGGAAAGTTTTTTTGTATCTCAAAAACTTTTAAGTTTAGGGGATGGGGGTAGAATTGTTCCTTGGACACCCTCTTACATTTAAAATGACAAAACAACTTTGTGAGATATTAGGATAGTTGTAAGAACTCTTCAGAAAATTAGCTTCTAATTATTTATTTCTTAGTTTCGGAAACATTCTTAGGATTGTCTGCTACAGATTTTCCACGTGCATGCATTGCCTACTTTAAAGAGCGATAGCGAAAAACTCTTGATTTTTCAAAATTTGTTTATAGGACAGAATTGTCTTAAAAGGACAATTCGCATGCACCATTTTTCAAGGTGCGAACGAAAAATTTCTTTTGGTCTACAATTTGCAATAGAAAAATTAAATTTGAGAATACAAATAGTCTTCAACGAGCTCTACCAGCCTTTTTTACGGAACTAAAATATCTCGTTTCATTGCTCAGATATGAAGCCGGAAAGTTTTAGGTGAATCACCATGTAGGTATATGAATTTTTAATAAAATAAAGTTTAGATAATTTAAAGGTTAGGGAAATACTTTACTAATGCCCACAAAACATCAATTTTTCGTTAAATATACAATTGGAGTTATTTTAGAAAACATTCGAATATGCCCGAAGTTGACCTGTCTTACGGCACAGGGTGTCCAAGCTAAGTGTCCCACTGTCCCTTTTAACAATGTCAATGAAAATGGTTACGAGGGGATGAAACTCTAAAAAAAAATTACATTGTTTCGCTATATTGTAGGATTTGTGTGCAAACCAAATTACTTCGAAAGCATTTTACAAAAGTTTAAGATAGTACAGTCTGTGCACTCTAAGTTGACACGCGAGAACCTCAGTCTAAGCGTCGCACAATAAGCTGCTTATGGATCGCTGGCGCTTAGACTGAGGTTTTCGCATGTCAAATTAGAGTGCACGAACTGTATCAACCAGTAATTTTTTGAAAAAAAAAAAGGTAATGAAACACACCATATGGGTGTGCTTAAAGGGCTTTATGTAAAGATATGACACAGAAAGAAATACCTGCAAGAACACAACCTCGCTCCAACTGTTTGAAAATGAAAATTATTCATATTTTTCAGACATTTGTATTACCTACCTTTAATGTCTCCTTGTCATGCTGGGCATAACAATAAAAATGATCTACCATTTTTTCTTCAAAATCATTCCTATTTCTCTTGCATATACTGAACCGAAGAAAATCCACATTGAATATAATCGATCCCCTGTCCGGGTTTTGTGGCATAGGTCTTTCCATGAGGTAAGTTAGTAACTCTGTAAGAATACTATTGTCTCTTATTACAATAGTGTGCTGTGGATTTTTTCTGTTATGGGCTTGAATGCTACATACCAAATCGCAAACCAAGTATTTCCATCGACTATAGTCTTTTGTATTATCAACCACTACTGGTACAAATTCAACACAGAGCAGAAACAGTTCTTTTTCAAGGTCAGGATTGATCAAGTATTCGCAGATGGGTTTGAATAGATTATTATAAAATTTACCATTGCATCTCCATGTAAGGTGTGCTTTCCAAGAATCTCGAATAGGTTGTCCAGATTTGTAAATAAATTGCAAATAGTTTACTATGAGTCTGTCAATATCCATTGTTCCTTGTTGTTCGTGTACTTGATGGCAGTTTATTATTTGGTAAATATATTGCCAATGTCTTTCAGTGAAGTTAACCAAATTTTTTATCTTAAAAGAATATGAAAGTTGGGTTAGGAATAAAACTCGAATATTTCTAGCATCATTTGTATTATGCCTTTTACAAAAATATGCTAAAATATCCTCTAATGTAGCTAAATCATCGTTATCCAAGGAACAAACTTGCATTAATAATATTACCAGGCCTTCTCTTCCCTTTATTCCAGACGTAATATTCATTTTTTCCTTTATCAATTTTATAGCATTTTCCTTTTTATAATACAACCAAAAACGTTCCTCATGTGTTTCTTTATATTTTGTCTGGGCAAGTTCTTCTCTTAGAGATTCATCCTTTATAAGTTGCAACAGTTTATGGTTTATCACTAGCGTATTTTTCGTTATGGGTTCACCCAAAACTTTCAGGTAAGTGTTTGAAAATAATGGAAACTGTGTGTATTTTGGTAGGTGTTTAATGATATCCACAGTATCAATACTCTGAACTTTACTAACCGTATCTGGAAATATTTTTTCATATAACTGTACAAATTCATTGAAGTTATTTTTTGTCATTTCCCTCACAAGCCTATCTTTTCGAAAATAAGGCAGATATTTTACTGGACATTTTATTAAGTCATTTTTCTTTACACATAGTTGTTTTTTAGTAGTTCTCCTACCCAATCTTACTATCCAATCACAACTTTCACAAATTTTCCAAAATTTATCGGGATCGTATTTACTTAAATATGTTAAAAACTTATTATTATTGAAATAGTTTTTCTTATTATCTTCCTTATAATTTATTAGATACGATACAACAAAATCGGGATACTTGATAAATATCTGTCTTAGCTGGGTTGATGAAAGTCTAACTTTACTATTGTTCATTACAAATTCAATTTTCTTTTTGCTACATTTTGGTAGCATTATAGTAGCATGGTGAAGTCCATATCTAAAATCCAAATATGTGTTACAATATATCTTTTCTACGATCACTCTGCCTTGTCTAATGAAAAGGCCTTATATGCAAAAACGTTGTTTTGAGAAAATTATTGAAATTTTGTGTTCCTGCCATGCACAGCTTTTAAATAAGTATCAAAACAGTTTTTTTGGAAATAAACATCAAATGCAGTAAAAAATTTCCGGATTGAATAATTTGCTAATTTATTTAAAACTTTTGAAAAACTGCATATACCGCAATTTTATTATTCAACTACTGACAAAATGTTAATATGAATTACCGTATCTGTGAGATGGAAAACTAAAAACAAAAACATAGGTAAACACAAAACCTATATTCAGAATTTTTTATTGTTACTATAATATACAATATATCTGTGATATGTTCGATAAATTTTCAAATAAAAAACTATAAAACCTTTGAACTTTGATCCTAACTTATTCATTAATTTTTTTGTAGTGTACAGCGTTTACTTATAAAAATATGGCAATTGACCTTAACAATTAGCAAAGATCATTCTGTCGTGGATGCTGCTGAATGGCAACTACTTCTAACAATTATTGGACCATACGACAAAACTTACTAGCCAAATCCAAAAAATACATATAACGGCAAATAAAAAATTGATATATAATTTCACATGGTTTAGATAAATACAGGGTATCCAACGACAAACTGCTGCTATGAATTTCTTAAAAAATTGACTTTGGAAATTTTTTAAAATTTGGCAGTTTACTAAAGTCCATGGATGCAATTCGGCTAATATATTTTCAAGAAGGTGGCATTTCCAGTTATACCGTAAGTTGATGCCAACTAGCTTATTTTAAATAGGACACCCTATATATTATTTCATTTTAGATTCTACGTACATTTCTAGACATATTTCATGTACAGGTTTATTCTTATAACATTCTACCCCCTTAACATTTTTTTATTTTGGAAGAAAAAATATAAATATGTAAATTGTATAAAATTTTCTTAGTACTAAAAAAAGTTGTTCAGAATAGATCCAGAACCCTAAATCCAAAATTTTGTCTAAATAAAAAAATATTAAATAAATAAATTAAGTAGGTACTTAAAAATTAAAAAAAAAATAAAATTTGTTTTGTAGCTTTTATTTTATTTTGAAATGATTACTAGCGTTCAAAACTTCCATGGCACACTTTTCTAAACACAGAAAATTCTTAAATTGCTATTTTTGGACTTTAATTATTTTTATTTAATATTTTTTTGGGGTCCTGGATCGATTCTGAACAACTATCTACTTTTAGTAATTTTTTTTTTGAGAAAAAAAATGCCTAATATGATTTTCTGATTTTTAGCCTCGATTGTGACATCGCAGGTGGCTTTGACTTTGGAGTAGGCAACTAATTTTTTGGAAATAAGTATGCCACAATGCCTTCTACCTTTGGTAAAAATTTCGTATTGGTCGGTTAAAAATTAAAGAAGTTATAAGATAGTTTCACTCTTAAGTGAGACACTTTGTACATCAAAGTCTGTATTTTGAATTATTTTATCGCTATTAAAACACAATTTGAAATTTGTTAACAATCTTTGGCCTCAAAATGCACCATAACACTCTTGTTGCAAGTAAAAATAAATGATTGGTATAATATTTCTTACCTCTTAGAAACCTGGTCAAATAGAGTATCTACTTGTAGTTCATTCAAAACCAAGGAAATATTTTTCAACACCTTCATTTTGATGCTCTGTGAAAATTGTGGCAAAAACTCACTTACAAATTGCTCTTCATCAACAATATTGAAAGCTTCTTGGAAAAACCATTGCTGCTTAATGATTTTGCTTGCTATGACTTCATTTCCTCCCTTCAGCAATGCTAGCAGCTCTGAATGTTTTCTAAAGTGTATTAGGATGTCGACTTTAAAGAGGGTTTCGAGGTAAGTTTTAGGCTCGAGTTCTCTTAGGAAGATCCCGACTTGTTTGGGAGAAATATTTTTGATAAACTTATTCAGGTTCTTTTTTTTCTCGGCAATTGTGACTCCTTCCAGATTGTGAAACTGTAATATCCAGTCCGCCATATTGTTGTGACTACAAAGAAAAAAGTGTAATTAAAAAGGCACAAGTATATCTTTCATTGATCCTGGTGCCAGGTTCAATGCAGAGACTACAGACAGTCTCTGGTTCAATGATTGGCACTTCTCCCTCATAACAAAATTCATATTTATAGATGGCTTGGACATAATCTGAAATACTTGGCTTGGAAATGTACTGCATTTTGGGGTTCTAGAAATTTATGTTTCAGTGCTACGAAATGTGTCCTTAGTTTCTCGGTGTTACTATTTATTCATTTTACAAAAAAAAAACATTACATTAAACACATTATACATTTCACTTTGCAATTTAGAAGACAAGCAGACACCTTTAACTGAACGTGCACAAATTTTCATTCTCATGTATTCAGTGGCTTAGAGCTTAGATTTGAGGAAGAACAAAACTCAAATTTCAGTCACGCTTTAAAGAACATTATAGATGTATTCGAACAAATAATATTCAATCACTGTTTGCCAAGAATGTGTTGGAGACAGGACATATTGTTCATATGAATAAAGATTATAAAATTTTACATATAGATTACACAGTTAATCATTTGGATAATTGGGAATTCTTAAGGCCGGTCCACACGCAACGACATATCGTTCGATTTGCATGCGCATGCAAATCGTAACATGTGTATGCTTGTCAGAGATTTGTACAGTTTTTAGGTGCGACGGTAGCTGACTTCTATCAAGACTCCTACCTATTTTTAGCCCGGAAATTATTAAATTAATTAAAACTAAAACAATAACTGATTTATTTTAAATTTTTTAAAAAATATGTCGACCATTTCATATAATTTTATAATAGAATTCAATGGTAAAATAGACTTCGTTTCAATAACCATGCTTTAGACCATCTAGTTCTATTTAAATGTTTCCTGTTTTCCCTGCTCTTCCTTATAACATTTAAACAAAACGTCAAAATACTCCAAAAACCCTTCCTCCATGATTATTGTATCAAGCGAAAATTGCAGCTTTACTACGATAAGTTGTTATAATGTGGACGCACTGAATTTGTAACGATTTATCTGTAACGATTTACTTGCGCTGCAAATCATACGATACATCGTTGCTTGTGGACCGGCCTTTAGAATTATTGAAGAGCTATAAACATAACAATTTAAATACCTTGAATGTCCAAATAGAAGGCAATCCCGGGTTTTGGATGCATTGTTTAATTAATTCTTTGAACAATATCGAATGCCATCTGTTGTTTTCATCTTTGCCTGGTATTATTTTTAGGTAAGTTTCAGTTTTGTATTCTGTGTTGTAGTTACAAGTTAATGGGTAATAAAATTCCAAATTAATAATTTAGCTTTACTGAAGACTAAATCATAATTCGATATTTTGAATTTACAATTGGTAATATGAAGCTGGTCAGTTGCACATTAATTGATTTGTTTTCTCTATTGAATTGTATTAAATAGTGTTTTTTTTTCGCGACTTTTTTTATATATAGGAAAGGCGGGAGGATTAGGACGGGTTTGGTTTGGAACACTTTCAAATTCTGTAAGTAACTACACTTTGTTACTAGATGGCGCCCAGCCTTAGAGTTATAATGCAATACAAATCTCCATCGGCTGTTACTAGTTGGTACACTAGGAGGTAAATATATTTATTGCTACATTTTCTTAAATTTTTGCTATGGCACATGCTTTTTAATACAACATAACCTAACAAGATTGTGAAAAGTTGAATAGGCTTGCAGTATTGTGTAATTTAGTGGACATTTATCGCCAGTCACTGAAAACTAACCTAAACTTTTGGTAATCCTGATTTATGAAATGTGTAGACAGCAGGGAGGTTTGGACCACTCAATTTAGGGAGGTTTGGGCCACTGTCTCAAACCTCTCTCTGCCAATGATTATCTAAAGTTATTGGATATTTCAGGATTTTAAAACCATTATCATGCCTCATAAATATAAGAATAAAGGAAATAGAGAAATTTTACCTCAGAATCTGATTGGTGAAGCAATCAATAAAGTTATAGGAGGGAAGGGTATAAGATCTACGGCTCGAAAATATGGTATCCCATAAATTATGTTTTTAAAAGGAGTGTTTACTCTACAAAGCATTCAAGCAAACAACTTTTTTCCAAAGATGAAGAAACTATGTTAGCCAACTACTACATACAGGCATCAAAGCTTCACTACGGCTTGAATAGAAAGGTGGCATTAAAATTAGACTATAATTTTGTGAAATGTAACAATATTAAATATCCAAACGCATGGGATACGGGAGAAAGTGCTTCTAAAGACTGGCAGCCGCAAACTTCAGCCTCTCGACATTTCCGTTTATGGGCCTTTTAAAAATTATTTCAATGGGACAGCTGACAGTTTGATGTTAAGACAACCCGGAAAACCCATACAAATATACGACATTCCTGAACTTTCGAAAGAAGCAATGGAAAAGGCATTTACTCCATCAAATATTGTAAATGGTTTTGAACGCACTGGTATTTACCCATTTAATCAAAATACTTTTACGGAGGATGACTTATTGGGTGCATTTGTCACAGACCGGGTTCAACCAGATGATGTTCTACCAGAACAGCAACCCAGACTATTTAGTTCAACGTCACCGACAGAAACCATTTCTGGTAAATCCGAAACAGACACCTTTACAACTATATTAACTCCTGAAAGAATTTGTCCATTTCCAAAGGCAGCTCCACGTATTGAAAAAAAGTGGTGGAAAGACCTGGAAAGTCAAGGGTAATAACGGAGAGACCCGAAGAAAATGAAATAGAGGAACAAAAACTTTGCAGAAAAAGGAAAAATGAGGTAGATAAAAGAAAAGCTACAATAAGAAAGTTAATAGTGACAACAGAAAGTTCTTCCTCTGAAAACGAAGACATTGATGAAAAAACTATTTGCAAAGATAGTAGCTCTGGTTTAGAATTTAGTAGCGATGAAGAAGACAATAATTCTATCAAAGTAGACATCAGTGATAAATAACGTACATCGAAGGGGATTACATTTTAGTGAAACTAAAAGTAGAAGGCAAAAAAGAAAACTTTGTAGATCACATTGGAAAGGTGTTGGCGGTCCTGCACTTTGAAATGTCCTCCTTTAAAGTGAAATATCTTCGTAAAAGTGTAAAAAAATAATAAATTCTATTTCCCCAACGAAAAAGGCATACAGTTTGTTCAGCGAATGTTCGGCCCTATGTCACAACTCCCGTCCTTGTCTGACTCGTGAATATACTACCGATATCCATCATATATTCATGAGTAAGACAAGGAAGGGAGTTGTGATGTAGGGCCGAACATTCGCTGAACAAACTGTAGATTAGGTTTCTGTAAACAAAATTATAGGAAAACTGCAAGAGCCAAAAAGCAAGGGATAGAGTAAAAGAACCAGTAAATATTTACATTTTAAAGAAAATTTGATGATTTACGAAAATCTGCGATAATTTTAATCATGTACCAAACCTCCCACTAGGTTGGTCCAAACATCCCTATGGTAGGGAGGTTTGGTACAGTGTTAACTTTTTAAAAATATATTTGTACAAAACAAACTGATCACTTCCTCTGAAAACAAAGACATTGACGAAAAAACTATTTGCAAAGATAGTAGCTCTGGTTTAGAATTTAGTAGCGATGAATAAGACAATAATTCTACTAAAGTAGACATCAGTGATAAATAACATACATTGAAGGGGATTACATTTTAGTGAAACTAAAAGTAGAAGGCAAAAAAGAAAACCTTGTAGATCACATTGGAAAGGTGTTGGCGGTCCTACACTTTGAAATGTCCTCCTTTAAAGTGAAATACCTTCGTAAAAGTGTAAAAAATAATTAATTCTATTTCCCCAACGAAAAAGACATACAGTTTGTTCAGCGAATGTTCGGCCCTACGTCACAACTCCCGTCCTTGTCTGACTCGTGAATACACTACCGATATGCATCGTATATTCACGAGTAAGACAAGGAAGGGAGTTGTGATATAGGGCCGAACATTCGCTGAACAAACTGTAGATTAGGTTTCTGTAAACAAAATTATAGGAAAATTGCAAGAGCCAAAAAGCAAGGGATCGAGTAAAAGAACCAGTAAATATTTACATTTTAAAGAAAATTTGACGATTTACGAAAATCTGCGATTATTTTAATCATGTACCAAACCTCCCACTAGGTTGGTCCAAACATCCCTATGGTAGGGAGGTTTGGTACAGTTTTAACTTTTTAAAAATATATTTGTACAAAACAAACTGATCACTTTTTTTAGTTTAGTTGTCTTCTCTTCCTTGTGTTGAGTTTTAAAGAGTTATCAAGTATTACAACCCATAAAAATATGCCCTTTAAAAATATCGTCCCAATCCTCCCGCCTCTCCCCTATGTGCTTTTCCCATGTGCATTTTTATCAGTTTTTAGTTTTGAGGATCTGATGATGCAAAACAATTGAGTTTGCAAAACCAGTAATCCAAAAAAAGTAAAGTTTTATAGGATAATAAAGACTTAAGTTTCTTTTACATTACTTCATATTAATAACTTAGTATAATGGAGATTCGTTTCAACTATTTGATATACTTTTGTTAATACTTTTGTATATTTTCCTTGCTTGAATTAGTCTTCTATGAAATATATTTATACCTAAATTTTTCTATTGTTAAAACCTTAATTTTGAGCTCAATTAACATTTCAAATTTCAATTGCTATCTGAATTGCCAAGTTAATTTCCATGTTGAAAGTGAGACTTTGCCAATTATAAATATATTGTTGCTGCAATTTTTGACGATCCCAAAATTAGTCAAGTTTATGGTTATGCAAGATGTGTAAGTTGAGAGGACAAAGATTGTTGTGTGGAAACGTATGGTTTTACATTCAAGTAATCGGATCTGCCGTCACACGAAGATAAGTACCTTTTATTGATTGTTTTACCTTGATTGATTATCAAAAATCATCGTTGGGCCTATTTGCACAGTTGTAACTTCCAAATTGATGACCTATGTATATATATACAAGGTGATTCAGTTCCGGTGCTCAACATGGGGATCTCGGAAACCGTAACAGATACGAAGTCGGTCAAATGGAGGCAAACTTGCGCCTTTGGACGCCTAACAATATACCGTTGAGAAAGTTAAAATATTTTCATGGGTTGCTGAGATATTTAAGAAAAACCGAATTTTTGAAAATTAGATTTTATTTTTTCTGGCGCCATTTGCAATAATATTGAAAAACAAATTATACTTTTTCATTGCAACTTTTTCTGGACTACGTCATGGTATTTTTAGATTTTCGGGGCGACGTTTCGTTTTTGAGATAGAGGGATCATCTTCATTTTTTTAAATACGGACCTGGATTTTTTATTCCATATTTCGAAATAAATCGTTGTCCTGAGTACAACGATGTATGACACATACATATTTTTTCCAGTTTTAGCTGCTAAAATGCACATTTACTAAGAAAAAAATTAATACGGTCCTGGACTATGCATTTTTCCCTTTTTTTTCAATGCTATTTCAATTATGACAGGTGTCCTTTATTTTAATACCTACTGGATTAATTATACTCCATGTTTTTCTTATTTTGAAATTCTTTTTTATACTTTAGGAAAATGACAACAATAATAATTATTAACAATGCATTTTACCTAAAGTATAAAAAAGTATTTCAAAATATGACAAACAGAGTTTAATTAATCCAGTAGGTATAAAAAATGATCACCTGTTATAATAATTGGAATAGCTTTGAAAAAAAAAACAGAAAAATGCATAGTCCAGGACCGTATTAATTTTTTTCGTAGTAAATGTGCATTTTGGCAGCCAAAACGAGAAAAAATATGTATGTGTGATACATCGTTGTACTCAGGACAACGATTTATTTCGAAATATGGAATAAAAAATCCAGGTCCGTATTTAAAAAAATGAAGATGATTCCTCTATCTCAAAAACGAAACGTCGCCCCTAAAATCTAAAAATACCATGACGTAGTCCATAAAAAGTTGCAATGAAAAAGTATAATTTATTTTTCAATATTATCGCAAATAGCGCCAGAAAAAAATAAAATATAATTTTCAAAAATTCGGTTTTTCTTAAATATCTCAGCAACCCATGAAAATATTTTAACTTTCTCAACGGCATATTGTTGGGCGCCCAAAGGCGCAAGTTTGCCTCCATTTGACTGAATTCGCATCTGTTACGGTTTCCGAGATCCCCATGTTGAGCACCGGAACAGAATCACCCTGTATTTGTTTATTTGCTTTAACGAACTACAAAAGCTTATCTATTGCTACTTTTGTTTATCAAGCTACAAAAGCTTATCTATTTCTGTTTATTGAGCTATGAATGCCTCAGTTTAATTTAAATTACATTTACACATTGTACATTAAAGTTATTTCATGATATTATGAGATTTTGTTGGCTAATGTTTGCCTGCATTCATGTTGTTGCTTTTGAAGTTTATTGCCACCTGTAAATTTTGCCTTTATCTTATCTTATTACCTTATCGTTATTATTGCTATTTTTGTATGGTTTAAATGAAGTCACTTGGAACAGAATAAAAACCTTTGAATTTTATACAGGTGATTTCTGCTAATAAGTCTGGTATTTTTACCAGTAGCAGAGCGTGGAAAATGCTATGAAATAGATCACGCCCCATATATCACTGTGTTCCAAGTGAGTTCAGTTATATTTTACCAGGGTAGCTCGAGAACAGGCACCTCGGTAATAAAATACGAGACAAAACACTTTTTTAACCATATTAAACCGCACCTGGTAGTAAAAACAAATGACTACATGCTCGCCTAATATAATATCACCAATACTTGCATGTGTTACACTGTTCGACGGCTGGCCACTTGTGAAGCGAAATGCGGTGATAGGCATGCCATAATTTCACAGATCTTAGGATATACTTGTGTAATTATAATCGATATGGCTTTTTAGAGACCTTTTGACAATATTATATGGTGCATTAACCTTTATGTTGTGTTTGACGTCCTTAAAAGTTAAATATTATGTTGCTTGTAGAATATGTATATTTTTGAAAAGTGTGTGACGCTTATGTCCTATAGTCTTTTTGTGATGCCAATTAGAGTCTTTTATGCTGTTTCAAGTGGCTTGAGAAATACTATACATATTTTGTTTACTTTGTAAATATTTAGATTCAAAAACAAATTCAGTGCTTGTTGACATTTAAAGATATACAGTGTGGTCATTTAAGTGTGCAACATATGGGAATTTTTTTTATTAATTGCACAACGAAAATACAAATATTCCCGAAAGTTGGTGCATGTTTGATAATCATATTAGGCGCACTTAGAATGGTTGCAAGTTGCAAGTCAAACAGCATACAGGGTAGGTCAAAAAATATAAAAATTGTACAAGAGTAAAGTACCCTTAAAATTCATCAAAATGTTATAAAGAAAAGTTGTCTAGAATTAAAAGTTATGCCTAAATACCAAAACATGGCTTCCTAATAAGAAATATATTTTTTTGAAAAACATTAATAATTTCCTAAAAAAAATTGTTTTAATATTCACCCTAAACAATTTCATAAATCAATCAAAATTATATAAAGTTCTCATAACTTTGTCCAAATTCAAGCATATTTGTAAAATTAACTTAGATTTTCAATTTTTTAAGGAATCACAAATTTCATGTTTGTTGCAACGATATTAAACAACACTTTAAAATTTCGCAAAAATTCTTCTGAACAAGGTAAAACATTAGTAATGATAATGTGTATATTAAAAAAACTCTCATTTTAGGGTCAAAATTTTTATTTTAAATGTTTATTATCAAATTAATTGACGAAAAAAATTTTTTTTCTTAGGAGGCCATGTTTTGATATTTAGGCATAGCTTTTAATTCTTAACAACTTTTCTTAATAACCTTTTGCTGAATTTTTTTAAATAAGGGTACTTTACTCTTGTGCAATTTTTATATTTGTTTACCTACCCTGTATGCTGTTTGACTTGCAACCATTCTAAATGCGTCTAATATGATTATCGAATATGAACCAACTATCGGGAATAGTTGTATTTTCATTGTGCAAGTAATAAAAAAAATTCCCATATGTTGCACACTTAAATGACTACACTGTATATGTTATCTAATCTTGAAATACCTATTATTTTTGTTAAGATTTGAAGGTAAATATTTATAAATTTAACTTGTTAATTTATCACTTGTTTTGTTTATAAATGACAAGTATGTAAATATTTATAGTTGGGTTAAAGCTCAGAAAAATAAGGGTTAAAGAAAATCTATCTTTTATTTTGGTTAGAATCTCAGTTCTGAAAATAACTTCGATTTCCATTTTTCTATCTTTTCAATTTTTACCTTAAGTTACAGGTTAGCACATAAAATAGTGCGAACTCAAGTGTTATACAATTTAAAATTTATTTTTATTTTACTTACCTGAACCACCCCTTTTATGCTACTATAACAAACCCTAGCAGTCTCGCTATAACATCACAAATCAAGGCTAGTTTGTCAACATTTTTAATCAATATCTAGGTACGTAATTTATAAAGAAGTAACAAGTAAGCCACTCTCAAACACCTGAATTCTTAAAAATAAATTACTTAAACCCAAACCTTTTTTATTATTACAGTCTGAGTTCTTTTAATTTGATTTTTCTGAATTTTTTAATTTAGTATTTTATTTAAAAACAGTAACTACACTGACCGGCAAAAAAAAACGGCCACTAAAAATTAGCCCCAATTTTAAAGTTGGATTTCTCGCGAACCACTCATTCGATTTTGATGATTTTTTTTTAAATTGTAGATTAATTCTTCAGTTACGAATGCTATGTCAGAAATTTTTATTCGGAAGAAATTTAAGCATATATACAGGGCGCAACAGTGGAACGATTTTTTTCCCCGAAACTTGAAACACCCTGTGGGGTGCAGCCGCAACAGTAGCTGTTGACAAGTGGTACCACACTATAGCCTCATCTTTTGTGAACATTTTGTTTTTTGAATCACGACATTATCTCTGTTCTTGTCGGAGATATACTGTTTTAAAACGAACACCTTGGAAAAAGGCTTTGCAGGCAGAAAATACTACGTGTAAATAATCAAGGCGGCATAGGTGAAAATGCATGTCAGTTTTTCAACTGTTGTCAAATGGGTGTTCAGTGTGTCAAATCTAAATATGCCATTATCTGTGACGGATGTTGCTTGTATCGTAGCGTTAATTGAGGATGGCCGAAGTCAACGTTATGTGTCTGATACCTTTGGTAGGCATACCTCGAACAACAGACCAGGATGCCTGGAATCGATAGGTATATGGAAACGGGTAATTTCACCAGGCGAGTGGGTTCCGGAAGAAAACGGAAGACACTGAACACCCATTTGACAACCGTTGAAAAACTGACATGCATTGTCGCCTATGCCACTTTGATTATTTACACGTAGAATTTTCTGCCTGCAAAGCCTTTTTCCGAGGCGTTCGTTTCAGAACAGTATATCTCCGACGAGAACGGAGATAATGTCGTGATTCAGAAAACAAAATGTTCACAAAAGACGAGGCTATAGTGTGGTACCACTTGTCAACAGCAACTGTTGCTGTTGCACCCCACAGGGTGTTTCAAGTTTCGGGGGGAAAAATCGTCCCACTGTTGCGCCCTGTATATGCTTAAATTAAATTCCGAATAAAAATTTCTGACATAGCATTCGTAACTGAAGAATTAATCTACAATTTAAAAAAAATCATCAAAATAGAATGAGCGGTTCGCGGAAAATCCAACTTTAAAATTGGGGCTAATTTTTAGTGGCCGTTTTTTTTTTGCCCTGTTCAAGAATTAATAGTGATTTTTTCCAAGTATATTCCAAACAGTTAATTATGTTCAGTAAGGACCAGATTTTATTTAGGTTTAAACGGTCGAATGTATTCCTCGCCATTAAAAAATTATAAAATTTATTTTTATTTTAAATATATATATATATATATATATATATATATATATATATATATATATATATATATATATATATATCATTGGCAACAATGCGGCTGTTGTTGTTTACTTAACTTTCTATACATGTGTGATAGTGTGTTTAAAACTGATTTTTAATTTGTTCCGTTGCTTTGTGTTGCTAGTTCTATTAGTTTAGTGCTTGTGCAGCTATTATCAAGTCGTAAAACACATTTTTTTATGCTTTTTTTTTACTTTATGCGTATAAAATCGTGTTTGTGCTGGACACGGTGATAAATATAAGCAGGTGGCGAGGCGAGCGCGATCGCCGCGTCCAGCGAGCTGTGGATTAGACAAGGACGGAATATAGTAGCGGCTCGAACCACTGTCGGTATACGCGCTGCGTGCAATATTTTGGTTTATATTGTATTTGTAGTGCAATAAACTAATTTAAAAATGGTAATGTGTGGGTTTGGTATATGCCTACTTCAACAGTTCATACATTGAACAAAGATTACCTATTTATACGGGCAAAAGAAGTGTATTCTGTTATCTTGAGGTTTCAGAAATAAATTAGTAACTAGATAACCACGGCAATATATTTATTTGTAATTATTACAATAATTTACATAACTACTTACGTACATAACTTCCTACAATTAATTCTTCTGAAGTTTTGCTTCTTTTATTTTTAAAGTACTAGTCTTAATCTTTTGTTTATCTTCTTGCTTGTAGTATTGTTTTACTCTCATAACTATGTAGTTGAATACAATTTTTGAAAGGACTTCTGTTTTGTGAATTTCGCAACTAAAATCGATATTTATTTCATCATTCAATAAAATGCTGTCAACAGTTTTGTCAAAAACATCTACTGAATCGATCGAGGTTTACAGGAAAAATGTAGGTAAATACAAAAGTTGTAGGAAATTATGTTTTCAGCGACGTTAGCGAAATAAGAAGAAATCGTCAAAATTTATTAATGGTAATACCTAATGAATCTTTTAAACAACAACAAAAAATAGTTCACACAATTTTTCCGCGAAAAAACAGATAAGATACAATGATGTTGGAAATATTTCTTTCCTAGGAAATATCACAATAAAAGTTAATTTAGATTAACTTACACAATTTTTTTAAATAATAAAATCATATTTTAAACACCGCGACGATAAATACCCGAAAAGATCGACCAAAGAAAAAAATATATATGCTTACCGAGTAAGTGTCTGTAGTTACCTCGGTAGTTACACTTCTTATAATGAAAATGGGAGAGAAATGTCTCTCACATACAACGTCTGATCTTTTTAATTTTCGATCAGCCCGCGGAATCCTACGCTGCCACTCATCAATTCGATTCGCTGGTGGGAAAAATGCGGACACTTTTTCGTTATCGTACCCTCCCTTGCACCCAGGCACAAAACAGTGTTTACCCATTGTTTTTCAGGTTCTATAAATAAAAAATAGCACACGATAAGCCATCCAACGTGACTCCGCGCTAGCCAAAAGCATGTAACTAAGCCCGCCCGGCCACCGACAGACCGCTACTATTGTCTGTCTCGCCTACCTCTCTCTCTCATACAATTATCCACAACTCGCGGGCCACTTTGCGCCGCGCTGAACAGCGGGAGCCTCGCCACCTTCTTATTTATCACCGTGGTGCTGGAGAATGCGGTCGGCAGCGTTGCCAGGTTGAGCAAATCTTCCCCATTTGCAACTCCCCTATCTTTCCTCTGTTTTCCCATAAATGTTATCCGTGGTCCTCTTTGTGTGTCTTATTAAGTCGTCCTGATCGACCCCTGGACGTGAAGTGTGATTTTCCCTTGTTTTTTCTCCGTTTTATCTCCCTCCTATTTAGTCATGGACCGCTCTATGAGGTGCTGTAGAACTCAGGAATTCTCTAATTTCTGTTGCATATCATGCATCGGGATGTTTCATCCTAGCTGCTTGGAGCGCCGTAAAGAGGTTGTACGACTGGGTGGTTACAATTTTCTGCTCAAACTCATGCCAGCAAAAATTTGATGGGGAGGAGCAGCGCGATAGTGACTACTGCGCGGAAATTGAGTCCTTAAAGTTGGAGCTAGCCGATAAAGATGACCACATTAAGGGCTTAAAACGTGGATCCCAAGCTTTCATCGACGATGTCACTGAGGCCGAAGATAAACTTAACGCTCAACTCCTTGAGCTGCAAACTCAAATTTCTACGCTCAACAACCAAATTTTTACTTTACAAAATCTTAATTTTGAGCTGGAGACTAAGATTATTGAGGCTACGGACTCGAGAACATTACTTGAAACTAAACTTAGTGATATGTCTGCAATAAATAAACGTATGGTTACTTCTATTTCTGTTCTTGAGAATGATAATGAAACGATATTTAAAGAAAACAAAAGACTCAAAATTCAAGTCGACAACCTTTGCACTGGCAGACAACTTGCCCCTTCTGATAAGACTGTTACTTCAGTTCCTTTGAACCCTGGTTCCAATATGCATTCGTCGCAAGCTTCTAGAAAACCCCAGATTCTGGTGATGGGTGACAGTAATGCCAGAGGTCTTATTACCATAATCAAGCGTTTCACAGATTTGAGGTATGATATTACCTTGAGTTGGACTGATGGCATTATATTTGATGTTCGTATAAGAGAATGCCAAAGTATGATTTCGAAATTTACCAAGGACGATTTCGTCATCCTTTTCTCAGGAGTCGTTAATGCTCTCAAGGGAAGGGTTGTTCATGGCGACTTGATCAAATCTCTTCTTCAGGCGTCAAGCAATACAAATCTATTCATTTGTGGACCGCCTCTACAAATCAATCGTCCTATCTTTAACAAATTAATTCAACAGTATGATCTGGAACTGCAAGGCCTCCTCAGGCAGTTCCAACGCGCAGATTTCATTCCTTCGAGGGCTATGGTTTATGGTGGTCGACTGTCGCCTTATGATAAGGAGCAGCTGATACGTTTCATTTGCGACAGAATGCTGCTTATCTCCAGGGACAGGTTAAATTTTGCAGCAACATCGAGCACAACTCACTGAGCCCTGACAATGATCTTGTTACAATTTATTACCAAAATGTACATGGTTTGCGAACTAAGTCATCGGAGGTGCTGACTGCTACTTCCTCTTGTAACTTCGATATTATTTTGCTGACTGAAACATGGCTAAATAATTCTTTCCATAATTCTGAATTTTTTTACTCTGGTTACACTGTATTCAGGGGGGACAGAAACTATGATACTCTAAACTGTAATCGAGGTGGTGGTGCATTGGTGGCAGTTTCCGCTGCCTTTCGTGCCATGAAAATCGTGACCCCTGCTTCGTCTCACTATGATGACGTTTGGACCGAGTTGTGGATTGGCTCCACTCCACTGTTGATTGGTTGTATATACTTTCCTCCCACATCGCCATTAGAATGCTAACAGGCCTTTTGCAGCTTATGTGAGAATTTGAAGTCCAAATACAAGAAACACAAATGTATAATATGCGGCGATTTCAACCTCCCACATATCCAATGGAAGATGATGTTGTTGTTCCTGTTAAGAGTTCAACCAGCTACTGCTGAAGCTGTTATAGAGACTATGTGCTTTCTTGAAATGAACCAGATCAATTATGTCTTTAATTCTCTCCAACATATCCTGGGCCTGGTGTTTGTTGATGGATTTGAATCCATTAGCTGTGTCGAGTGCGACTTCCCTCTGTCCAGAATTGACACCCTCCATCCTCCCTTACTACTAACTTTTTCTGTGAATAAGACTAGGTTCCTGCGTGACAATAAAGTTGGATTTAAATATCAGTTTCACAGAGCTAATTTGACCGAACTAAACAGATACTTCAATGAAAGTGATTGGTCCTTCATAGCCACTTCTGACAACGTCGATGAGGTCGTTCACCATTTCTACAGAATTATCAACGAGGGATTGGCTCAATTTGTACCTAGAAAGCGAGTTCGTGGTGATAAATATCCCATGTGGTTCGATGACTGCCTTTGCAGACTTATTTCGGAAAAAAATAAGCTCTACAGGAAGTTTAAGAGAACTGGACTTCAGTCCGATTATGCATCTTACTCTTTGAAAAGGCGTGAGGTAAAGTTTCGAACTGACTGGTGCTATTTAATTTTTATTTCTAACTCTGAACACCTAATCCCTGAAAATGTAAAGCACTTCTGGTCATTTGTTAAAAATTTGCGCAGAGACTATGATCTTCCCAAAACGATGAGATACAGGGATCGTGTGATGAGTGATTCCGGTGAAATTGCCGATGCTTTTGCTGATCATTTTCAAGGGTGCTACTCTGCAGCTCAGACTGACGTTGATGATGTTCCGCTTAACCCTTTTTCGTCACTGCTGGCAGTTCATACTTTTACCCCTGAAGATGTTGCTCTCAGGATTGATTCTTTGGATCCATCCAAGAACGCTGGGCCTGATGGTCTGCCGTCCATCTTTTTGAAAGGGTGTCGCGACTCCCTCTCACTCCCCCTGAGTCTGATGTTCCAGCGTTCCTTTGACAATGGTAGATTTCCGTCAGTCTGGAAGTTCTCTAAACTTATCCCTGTATACAAGAAAGGTGAAAGATCAGACATAACCAACTATAGACGTATTTCAATTGCATTAATTATACCTAAATTGTTCGAATCCATCTTAACTGACAAACTCTTTGCAACTTACAAACACTACATTTCACCCAATAAACATGGCTTCTACAGGGGGTGTTCTACGGCGACTAACCTCAGCATTTATCAGCAGTTCTTAATCTCTTCAATTGAGGCTGGCCTGCAGGTCGACGCTGTTTATACTGATTTATCCAAGGCCTTTGATAGTGTTCCCCATGCTCTGTTGTTGAAGAAGCTGTCTGAAGCTGGTGTGCGCGGTAACTTCTTGATGTGGATCGAGTCCTACTTGTGTGGACGTGGTATCTTGTTTTCACAATAGCGAATGTCTTTTATTTGCGGACGATTAAAAAATTTTTACTACTAACACCAATAGCAGTCTTGCTCTACAGACTGACCTGACTTGTTTCGCTGATTAGTGCCATGCCAATGGTCTCTCTCTCAATATCTCTAAATGTATAACAATAAGCTTTTCTAGATCTCCTAGTCCTATTCAAAATACTTACATAGTCGATAATACAGCCCTGGTAAACAGCACATCAGTCGAATGACCTTGGCGTCACGTTTGACAGTAGTTTAACGTTTATACAACACATAGACTCAATCGTTTGCAAGGCCTTTAGAATGCTTGGTTTCATCATGAGGCACTCCCGGAACATTGTCGATAGCAGAGCCATAATGTCCTTATATAACTGCCTTGTTAGAAGCATTCTTGAATACTGCTCTATTGTTTGGCAGCCTAACTACTCTTGTCATATCGAAAGAATTGAGAGAGTGCAGAGAAAGTTTGTCAGGTATTACCTCTTTAAGCTTCGTTTCCCCTACCGAGATATAAGCTACGAGACAAGACTGCTATTGTGTGGAATACAGAGCCTCGAGAACAGAAGAAAACTGGCTCTTTTCTTCTTTTTGTTTAATTGTTGAACGGTGTAATGAACTGCGGTGCTCTTTTGGAACAGATAAACTTTTTAGTTCCTTTGCGCAGGACACGTCACACTGTCCTTTTTCATGTTAGGAGACATCGAACAAACTATGGACAGAGGGCCAGTTGTTTGACAATAAACATATTAAACTATCCCTGTGTCTCCGTAAATCCCCAAGCCTACACCAAAAAGTAAGTAACTTATCCTACGTATTTCGCTCGCCAACTTTCCAACTTAAGGGTGGTCATTACAGTAAATACCAAAATAAATAAATATGACATTAACTACCTACAATTTTGCATTAGAAAAACAAAACAAGTACCATAAGTCCCACCTACCTAATTATATGTTTTAACTTACCTACCTACCTAACTGGTGACCGATTTTTTTGATTTTTTCAAATAAACTTATTTTGGGCTGTAAATTAGGAAAATCACAACAAAAATTATACATTATTATTATTATGGAAATCGGCAGCGATAGGTGATGCTATAGGAAAAAAGAAGGGGGCATTGGCCCCTTTGTGCCAGTCGGCAAGGGACTGTTGCATGAAAAAAGACGGGGCATTCGCCTCTTATTATGGCAGTCAGCAGTAATGGGCACTTCCATATGAAAAAAGGAGGAATTTGCCCATTATTGTGGCAGTCGGCAGAGATAGGTGCTGCTGAATGAAAAAAGAAGTGAGCATTCGCCCCTTATTGTGGCAGTCGGTGGCGATGAGCGCTGCCATATGAAAAAGGGGCATTTGGTTCTTATTATGGCAGTCGGCAGTGATGGGCGCTGCGGTATTAAAAATAAGGGGCCATTTGCCCCTTATTGTGGCAGCCGGCAGAGATAGACGCTGCTGTATGAAAAAAGAATGGGCATTCGCTCCTTACTGTGGCAGACGCCAGCGATGGGTGCTGCCGTAAAAAATAAGGGGGCATGCACACCTTTGTGCAAGTCGGCAATGATGGGTGCTGCCCCTGGCACTGCCGTGAGAAGAAAAAAGGGAGCATTCGCCCATTATTGTGTAAGCTGGCAAATATAGGCTCTGTCATATATAACAAGAAAGGGGCATCTGCCCCTTTATTTAGCCATTCGGCAATGATGGATGCTGCCGTATGAAAAAACAATTATGCCCTTGGCAGTTGACAATGATGTTTGAAAAATTATAAAATCTAAGTAGGCCAATTATTTTCAAATTCGACATATTGGAACAATTTTATATTCTGCAACAACTGCTCCACAGGTCTGCTTCAAGTGCCTAAATTGATAAAAATCACCGAGGAATTGAAGGAGGAGGTTGATTCTTTGAAGAAAAAGCTTGCAACAGCACCCCAAACAGAACCCATTGTGGCACCAACAGAGGAGGGTATTTTCATGGAGCTGCAGGAACTCCAGTCGCGTTCTTCTAATATAATGATCTCTACTCAACACTCTCTAAAATTTCCGCAAACCTCCTAAATATGTGAGGGCCAAACGATTGGGAAAACATAACAAAAATGGTTTTCGGCCAATTAAGGTTATCTTCTCAAACCCACAAGATGTGCAAGAACTGTCTCACTGAAGTTGGCCCAAACTAATAAAATATGTTTTTTGAAGAAATTTATCGTGTGAACAGAAAATTTATTAAAATCAACACATTTTTCTAATTTTATAGGAAACGTTTATTCACTTTTGGCATATAATTAAACTATATTATAATTAACAAAGAATTTTTTTTAAAGAAATTCCTAATATTGTCCTTAAACAGAAAACAGACAAAAATTAAATAGAAAATTACCACTGTGTTTCATCGCCTTTTCGACTTATTACTGCCTCGATAAGTCTCAACATAGTGTTAACTAATGTTTGGTGAAACTATTCCAAATTTCTTGGAGACGAGCACGTGTAACTCTGGAACGGTTCTTGTGGGTTGTGATCGCAACTTCTTCATTATATGCCATAATGTTTCAATCGGCGAAAGATCTGGACTGCCAGCCATCCATTTTAAAAGCAAAATATTGTTTTCTAACATCCAATCTTTCACTTTTTTTAGCCATATGACAAGAGACATCTTGTTGGAAGATACATTCAATATTTTGCAATTTTTGGTTTCCAATTATTTTGAAGGACGTTAATGCATTTCTCAGCTTTCATGATGCCAGCTACAAAGTGTAATTTTCCGACCTCTCTAGCTGACATGGATCCCCAAATCATCAAGGAGGACAGAAACTTAACTTTCTTCTTAAGGCAGTCCATGTGATACACTTCTACTTTAGTTCTAATGACTCGGCTTCGACTATCACTAACACAAACTTCAAATCTAGTTTCATCACTCCGTATAATTGAGTTCCATTGATGCTGAGACCAAGCTCTGTGCTCTTTTGCCCACAAAAGTCTATTTTTCTTCCGCCTCTTTGTTAGTAAAGGCTTTTCCTTTGCCTACAGATCGTAAAATTGAAAACGGGAAAAAATCCAAAACAGTTTGCTTACTTTGTAAGTTTTAAACCCTAGTTTTCGGGCAGCCCTGTGACAAGTTGCCCTTGAAAAACATTCATCTGTTGCATGATTTCATAAGTCTCAATTCTCCATAATTAGCCCGACGATTTTGCACAATAATCCTCAGAGCCCCTAAATTTGTATCAGAGTAATGTGGCCGACTTCCATTCCTCTGCTTCTGAGCATCGGATCCAGTAGTTTTGTAAAGTATATTTCGCACTGTATATTGTGATAAATTGACAATGTCTGGGATTTGCGTTTTGAATGCAAGTGAATTATAACATTCCTTATATTTCTTCAGAAACAGCTTTACCACAAGACATTTTTATTTGTCAACAACAATGAATGCGCAAATATGTTGTGAAATGTCAATAACACCTTGTTTAACACGTTGACCGCCATGCGAAGCACGTGTGACTCGCATGTCTCCTTGCTAGATGGGCCGCGCAACTTACATGTGTTTCACATATATAATTTTACATCAAGCCACGTTGCTCACAGTTGCTTCACGCTATAATAATAGTCTTCTGGGTGATCGACGGGAATGGCCTGGAAGACAAAACATTTGTATTGGCCTAGCTCTAAACAGAATTGAAATGGTGTTATATTAGTATTATATTTAGTAATAATACTAATGCATATTTAATGATTTTTATTTATTGAAACGTCAAATATTGCGATTTATTTCAGAGCTGCCTACTAAACTTCTAGAAACTGACTATCTAACTTAAGCTGTTTTCATCGTGTATTTTGTTACAATCAAATTATTATACAAAACAACCAACTGAACGCTAAATATATCTAAAAATTCAAATTCGGGTACCCTGTGTGAGTTCATTGATTTAATTTGAGATGAAAGAAAGGTCTTATTTTTTCTCACAACTCTCTTGAATTTTTGGCAACCGGTTTCGTAATTATTCAAACAATTACATCATCAGGCCGAGACTATAAAGTAATACAAACAACAATTATACAAAGAAAATCATTTTGAAGTTATAAAATCTACTTACGTAACCATTACGGTTAGACTTCCAAAATGTTCGATTAATAAAATGGGCATCATATGACACAAAACAACATTGGACATATACAACACTTTAAAATTGTTAGCAGAAATAAATAAATAATATTGTTGTGTAGAGTATTGTGGTCGGGAAGCAAGTGAACGTTAAAAATTCAAATCCATAAAGAATCGGCCAAAAAATTGGATTTGATGTATGTAATGTAATTGTTTGAATAATTACGAAACCGGTTGCCAAAAATTAAAAAGAGTTGTGAGAAAAAATAAGACCTTTCTTTCATCTCAAATTATATCTAAAAATGTTTTTAAACATTCTCTAAGATCTGTAAAAAAATAACACATTTTCAAAATTTTCAAAAACTTCTGCTTCGACATGCTATAAATTCATAAATTTGATATTTTAAATGGTTTTAAATGGTTACTGATACAGGGCTCTTATGTACTATTTTGCACAACCGAGATAAACTCGAGGGGACTAAGATTTTTATCAATGCAGATTTGACCCCAAAGCAGAGAGAATACGAAGACAACGTTCGAAGTGAGCTCTGGCATCCCCAATCTGCTGGTGAGGCCAATCTGTGGATCAGACATTTGCGCGGTGTCCCAACCATACTATCAAAAAACTAAATATGGTCAAATGCTCAGTCTACAAGGATCTTTCAATATTCTACCAAAACGTACGGGGACTCAGAACAAAGATGAGGTACCTTTTAGAGTATACCCTCTTGGCTGAGACTTAGCTGACCCCTGACTCTTATAATGCCGAACTTTTTATGTCTGAATACAATGTATGTAGATGTGATCGATCACCAAATACAAGTATGTCTTCTAGAGGCTGTGGAGTCCTTGTAGCGGTTCACCGCGGAGTTCCAAGCAAGCAATTACAGTCGCCTGCAAACATAGAACCAGTGTTCATTAAGATTGGAAATGGTGATAGTTCAGTGATCCTGGGAGCAGCTTATTTCCCCCACCAAGAACCCCGTCAGATAAGTTTACTGGTTTTGGTGACAGTGTTGATCTCTTAACTTCCATGTACCCGCACTCACAAGTGGTACTGATGGGAGACTTTAATATCCCGCATGGAGTGTAGAATACAGACAAAGATAGTTCACCAATTGCTTCCTCAGTGGGTCTTCAGCAGTATGAGGCTGAGGCTATGGAAGTTGTGTCTAACCTGTGTGATTTTCATGGCCTTTTCCAAGTTAATACGGTGCTCAATCCACAGAATTCTCTTTTGGACTTGGTCTTTACCCAGACCCCTCAAGTACGTGTTGTTGGGCTTTGGCTTGGTCCCTCCTGACACTCAATATCACCCACCTCTTGTTTTCAAATTAGTTCAATCTAAAGTTACCAATAATGGTGGGCCTTCTGCTGTTGTTTATTACACCAACTTTACAAATTGAGACTATGCTTCGATGGGGTTTTGTGGGATGAGATTCTTCTAGGCGGTCCCCTAGACGCCATGGTAGACACCTTCTATGAGGTTTTGAATATAGGAATTAATCTACTCATTCCACAAAAATGGATAATTATTATCAAAAAGATTTCCACATTGGTTCTCTCCTGAACTTAAGAACATCTTTCTCAAGAGAGCACACAAAAAATACAAAATAACCAATACTATGGATGATTACCTTGAATTCTCCAGACTGAGATCTCTGTGTGGGCAGCAGTCGAGGCTCGACTATAGTAAATTTGTTTCGGAAACTAAATCAAATATGAGAAATAACATTAAATCGTTCTGGAATTATATCAATTCCAAAAGAACGAACTGTGATAATACGACTGAATTTACTTATGGTGAAGTGACGAGTGATGATGGATCGGTGATTTCTAATCTATTTGTTTTTGAAGGTTTACAGCGACAAGAAATGTGTTATAAACCAAACCAAATTAATTCGCCGATAACTGGTTCGGAACTATGCTGTTAGAGAAAACCCAATATGGCAAGTATCCCGAAAACATAGAATGGACTTAAAACGATATCTCGAAAAATACGCATTTCCGCCAAATAGGTATTTCTACTGTTATCATAATCTACGCCCCCAAAATAGGGTGTTTACAAAATGTCGCGAAAATTGGGGAGAAATGCGAGAAGTAAAAAATACCGATATATCTTCTCCAACTCCGTTTCTAATGATTTTTGCTCTAAATATAATGGTTTAGAAGGTACGTGACATAAGACCGTGGTGTGAAAGTTATTTTTGAGAAAAAAAAACGTTTCAATGGTTCACAACTCGAAAACTGTTAAAGACAAGAAAAAATAAATACACATTTTGTTCAGAAATTCATCAGCTTAAATTTTAATTTTCTATAAATACAGGGTGTTCCTTAATAACATGCTAATACTTAAGGGAGTTATTTTTGGGCCCATTTTAAGAAAAAAACTTCATATGAACGTATGTCGTAAACGTCCCAACTTTTGAGATACAGGGCGTTAAAGTTCATTTTTTTAAATTGAATTTTGGCTACATCTCCCGAAATAATCAAGCTGCTGAACTGAAATTTGGCACTGCTATGTTTTTGGGGATGGAGAATAAGCTGAAAATGTCAATTTCACCGTATCTCACAGAGGGCACCACTTGCGCTGTTTTTTGATCACGCTTTTACGTGTAACTTTTTTGAGGTTATCTTTTTGGTCCTGCAGGTCCATCATTTTAGTGCATATTTTCATTCTACAAGAAAAAGGTACTCTTGTTTCATAACGATTAAATCAACCGTTTGCTTTGAAATTGCCGAAACGTTCTCCAAAACACCTGTTGACTTCAATATTCGAAACATAAAATTTTCACCTACCACCTTCAAGTTTTACAGATCAACTGTTCCATTTAAACTGAGAAAAAAATTCCTATGAACAATGTACCAAAAATTATTCGCTTTCAAAATGGAAAGGATTGAATTTGACAAAATTTGGACACTCTATTTCAAGAAAACCAATGGTGTTTTGACCAATGCCCATTTGGCATTTTTTTCATCATTTTGAATGTACAGTTGATCTGTAACATTTGAAAGCAGTAGGTGAACATTTTATGTTTCGAATATTGGAATCAACAGGTGTTTTGGGGCACGTTTTGGTAATTTCAACGCAAACGGTCGATTTAATCGTTATGAAACAAGAGTACCTTTTTCTTGCAGAATGAAAAGATGCACTAAAATGATGGACCTGCAGGACCAAAAAGATAACCTCAAAAAAGTTACGCGTAAAAGCGTGATCAAAAAACAGCGCAAGTGGCGCCCTCTGTGAGATACGGTGAAATTGACATTTTCAGCTTATTCTCCATCCCCAAAAACATAGCAGTGCCAAATTTCAGTTCCGCAGCTTGATTATTTCGGGAGATGTAGCCAAAATTCAATTTAAAAAAATGAACTTTAACGCCCTATACCTCAAAAGTTAGGACGTTTACGACATACGTTCATATGAAGTTTTTTTCTTAAAATGGGCCCAAAAATAACCCCCTTAAGTATTAGCATGTTATTAAGGAACACCCTGTATAGTATCCTGGGTACTCTACCAAAGTGTATTCAAATACGACAAGCAAAAATTTTCTTATAATTTTTCTTGTACAACGTATGTCAAAAAAACTGCGCACAAAAGTCCGTCTAGAATCCATTCCTTGTACCTAGTGGACTAAGTGGAAGCAGTTGAAATGACCTAAAACTGGTTTTGTAATATTATATAAACCAAATCCCAAACGTTTATCAATCTCCTTTCATCCCTTAGATAGTTATTTGGGATGTTTTACTAAATTTTTTCAAATAAAAAAATTCTAGATGTCTGGGATAAGTACAGGTATAAACAAATTTATTAATGACTCTGTATAAAACATCTGTAAAAAGTTGTTTGAAATATTTTTGAGACTACCTATTATATATGAACTTAACAAGATTCTAACGATATTTTCAGAGACAGGGAGCAATATTTCGCTGTTATTAGTTACAACCTCAACAATGAAGTTTAAGCAGAAATGCAGAAATAATTCCTTATTCATTTCACATACCTGATTTTTTCGTTGCTTCAACAAATATTTTTATTCATTCTTACCGAATTAATTTTCCTAATTTAACAAAATGGCATTTCTGAATTGATTTTCCTGAATACATCTCTGATTTCTATTCCCCTAATATGGCGTCAAGTACATTGCATTTGCGGATGTTTTTATGCAAGGAGATAAACGCCTAGTCCGGCCCTGTCGGACCTCCTAGTTGTTTTTCATGCTCATGGTTGAAGTCACAAAATATGTAATTAGTTGAAGTTAGAGATCAAGAGATCTAGAGATGGGCAATTAACGTGAATCACGTCGTGTCACGGTGGGGCGTGCATGCGACAGTCGACACTCGCTGCAGTCTGCACTCGCGGGTTTCTAACGCCAACTTGTGTACCTACCTAAATACATACCTAATATAACAGAAAATATATAACACAAATTAATGATTGTTATTTTTTTTTAAATTTTTTGTAGATCGTACGAGGTTTTTTTCGGCGAAAAATATCACTCTTTTGTCTATGGTACGGGGTCGTCAACAGGCATGAAGTCAATCGCGTGCCCATGTCTAATTGAAATTAAATAAAATCGAATTCCGTGGACGGCTGTTCTAATTTTGAGTTTGAGTCATCGCCCATGGGGCCATCATGTGGCTTTGTTTTGAAAGAAATAAAGAGTGTACGTGTAGAGTTGTAGAGAGTACACACTGTACGAAAGGTTATTAAAAAGAAATGTGAATGGGTGTTTAAACAAAATAAACCTAAATCTAGATGTTTATGAACTAATATACCTAATTCACAGATCAATAATAATATGATTTTAATTTATTACCTTTTATCGGTTGTGATAAGTTGACCCTTGGGGCTTGGCACACAATAGTATAATAATTAAATATAAAATAACAATCTACTCAGATGAAGTTGGCGTCACTCCGTCACTGACGCCAGCCGCCAGCGCCATGGCGCCAGCGTCTACGGCCCACGCCGAAAAGAAGACAGTTTCATCAGCTTTCCGCTCACTAACCCATTCCACCAGCGGTCATAATTAAAGTAAGTATAGTATTTTTAAAGTTACTTGAAACAGCATAAAAAGCTCTAATTGCATAAAAAACTCTAATATAGGACATAAGCGTCACGCAGTTTTTTAAAGATATACATATTCTACAGGCAACATAATATTTCACTTTTAAGGGTTTTTTAAGGTTGTCGTCAAACCCAACGTAAAGGTTAATGCACCATACAATATTGTCAAAAGGTCTCTAAAAAGCCATATCGATTACAACTATTTACGCAAGTAGGTATATCCTAAAATCTGAAATTATCGCACGCCTATCCACCGCGCCACCGCATTTTGTTGAACAAGTGGCCAGCCGTCGAACAGTGTAGCCCATGCAAGTATTGATGATATTATATTAGGCGAGCATGCAGTCACTTGTTTTTACTACAATATCTAAGTATCTTCTTTGTCTCCTTCATCTCTTTTTACTGGTAATAGCAGGTGCGCTGTTCAATATGGTTAAAAAAGTGTTTTGTCTCGTATTTTATTGCCGAGACGCCTGTTCTCGAGCTACCCTGGTAAAATATAAAAAAACTCACTTGGAACACAGTGATATACGGGGCGCGATCTATTTCATAGCATTTACCACGCTCTGCTACTGGTAAAAATACCAGACTTATCAGCAGAAATCACCTGTATAAAATTCAAAGGTTTTTCATGCGGTCAACGTCGACCTAATCAAGGATACAGCCAATAAGAAAGCGAGCGTGGCGATTTGATTGGTCGGCGTTTCGGAGAGCCATCGAGCAGGTGTCGACGTGGGCACACGTGAGCCAGTTAGGCCAGCATAAGCAGTACTGTGCAAGGAAATAAGGATTTGTGGTGTAATTAGTAATGATGGTCATCTGGAGACCTTGGGAAAATGCTGGCGATAACGTGGGGCTTGTAGAACCTGTATGTAGCAACTTTTTTCACAAAGATTTGGAGGAGCAGACACAAAGGGTGATATTAAATATCTACGATTGTCTAAAAAACGAAAATAATGGTATCTCAACGAATCAAATTGTAAACAGAATTTCTGTCTTGACAAAACTTATAGTCGTTCAAGTATCTATAGGGCTATACAAGAGGGAGATGTAATTAATCATTCCTTAAGGCGAAAAAGAATAGGACAGAAACTTAAAAACTTTGATGTAGCTTACCAAGAAGATATTCGGCGAATCATTTACGGGCTTTATAAAGAAAATTTGGTACCAACGTTGGAAATGATCCGAGATAAATTACGGGAATTTACAAATGATGTCTACTTATAATTAATAGGCACTTTGCGTGATCTTCTAAAACTCTGTGGTTTTCGGTACAGAAAATTGGATAAAACCTCATTTACCTCGACGAAACTTGGTTTGACACACACGATGTTGTGCAGTGCGGATGGGTTGACGACAGCAAGAAATGTACATTAAACACCCCGTGTAACCGCGGAAAAAGGATAATTATTCTTCATGCCGGAAGTGAAAACGGATTTATTCCAAATTGCTTGTTGTTATCTGCCAAAAATTTGAAAGAATCAGGTGTTGACTATCATGAGGACATGTCAGCTGACTTATTTGAAAAATGGGTAGAACAGCAGTTATTACCAAATATTCCTCCAAATTCTGTTATCATTATGGACAATGCATCGTACCACTCACGGCAAAAAAAAAACAAAGTCCCAAATACAAGTACCAAAAAACAAGACGTTATTAAGTTCATGGAAAGTAAAGGTATGGAAATGCCGCAGAAACCCACAAAAAACGCATTATTAGAGGTAATCAAGAAGGAAAAGTTTGAAAAGAAGCATGTGGTTGACAACCTCGTTCAACAAAATGGTCATGAGGTATTACGTTTACCTCCCTACTATTGTGTTTTCAACCCAATTGAGATAGTTTGGGGTTTGGGGTAATCTTAAAAAAAAAGTACGAAAATATAATCAGACCCCGCAATTAAGTGAATCATTATTGTTAAACATGTAATCGTAAAAGAAAATGAATATTATCGTGTTTTACCACCTGTAAATTCCCTTATTATTTCATTAAATTAATGATGATTCCAGTTCAGAAAGCGATGATGATAATGTAGATATAAACTAATGTATAATAATAATGTAATTTGTCCTTAGCCGTTGTATTTTTACCTAATTCACCCCGTACTTAGTGCTAGCTTATATCAAAGATCATACTCTTGAATATGATGATCTTTGCTTATTTTTATTTATTTTATTGCAAGCATTAATTACTATATATATATATATATATGAATATGCATATATATATATATATATATATATATATATATATATATATATATATGCATATTCATATATATATCAAATTGGATGACGTCATTAAAGGCGGGGATTTACAGGGAAAATAGGGGTCTTTACCCGTTTTTTTAAAGATCGTAAAAAAAATCTAAAAATATTTTTCTATGTTTTCTTAAGCCACCCTGCGCACGTGGTAAAAATTTTTGTACTAAGTCATAGTTAACCCTGTATATATATATATATATATATATATATATATATATATATATATATATATATATATATATATGCATATTCATATATATATATATATATATATATATATATATATATATGCATATTCATATATATATATATATATATACAGGGTTAACTATGACTTAGTACAAAAATTTTTACCACGTGCGCAGGGTGGCTTAAGAAAACATAGAAAAATATTTTTAGATTTTTTTTACGATCTTTAAAAAAACGGGTAAAGACCCCTATTTTCCCTGTAAATCCCCGCCTTTAATGACGTCATCCAATTTGGCTTCTGAAGGTACTGACAGCTGAAGTGATTTTCCGCGGTGTTGCCGTTGATTTAGGAACGGTGAAAATACCTTTTTACTCAAACAAATTTAAAAAATACATAAATAACAATCGATTTGAATCTGTACAGATGCAGCGCTATTAGATTCCCCTTACCTTAGCTCGTATCCGGACCGGTTCCTACTCTCGCGGAAAGCTCATTACCGCGACACCACAAGCCGTCTCCCTTAATACCCCCGGAGCTCCTCTGATGAATTCTTGTCCACCATCTAACCTCTTCTGAAGCATAGATAAAGGATTTATTGTTCTGAAGCCTCGGCGGTATGAATTAAGCGACGTATCGGCCCGGTCGAGTCTATGAAACGTTTTTTCGACTGCTCCGCGTTGCCCCGTTCGTCATTTCATAACTTCCTAGCTAGGCAACTAACTGTACATACAAGGTTTGTTCCAACAGGGCCAATAACCGTGCTCAAGCACGTTCAGCGCATGCGCACTACCCCACTGGCTGTTCCAACTGAATTATGTACCTACCGACACGGGACGATACACGCACTGTTCCAGCCGATTTATGGATCATTTGTGTATCGTCCTTGTACGATAAAAACGGTGCCTGGTCTAAAGCAATAACCGCGTGTACTGACATGCGCAGTGTATGGTCGTGTGACAGAGATAAACATTAACATCATATTTTTGTTTTTACGTAGATAGGTTTAAATCGATGGCTGGGATCGTGTTTTTTATTTCTTGTTGGTTTTTGGCTTGTTGGGTAGGGCGGGGAATCGTTGAACAATTTTTCCGTTCCATCTGAAATTTTCTTTGGGATCATTTGTTCCAACTCGAATTTACGTACCGTCACAGAACTGTACATGAACTAGATGATAACCCTTAAAGAACGCATGCGCTAGTTTTGCACCGTTCATGTGCGATCCCAAAGAAAATTTCAGATGGAACGGATTGTGAATCAAATCGACCAAATCACGTTTTGCGACCGCACCTAACCTGCGTGTTTAATATGTGGCTAACCGAATGTTCGGTGGGCTAACCTCACTCTTCACTCTAAAAAATTATTGTTCAACGATTCCCCGCCCTACCCAACAAGCCAAAAACCAACAAGAAATAAAAAACACGATCCCAGCCATCGATTTAAAACCATCTACGTAAAAACAAAAATATGAGGTTATTGTTTATCTCTGTCACATGACTACATTGCGCATGTCAGTACACGCGGTTATTGCTTTAGACCAGGCACCGTTTTTATCGTACAAGGACGATACACAAATGATCCATAAATCGGCTGGAACAGTGCGTGTATCGTCCCGTGTCGGTAGGTACATAATTCAGTTGGAACAGCCAGCGGGGTAGTGCGCATGCGCTGAACGTGCTTGAGCACGGTTATTGGCCCTGTTGGAACAAACCTTTTCAAGTTTGGCTAGTAGCCGACGGAGGGCATTTGCGAATGTAACATGGCGTTATTTCCCAGTTTGGTCTTGATTTTCGCGGCAAATCGTTCAGCGTCTTTGTGAAAATGCCGGAGTATTCGAACGCCGAGTTAACGGACATGGTTATAATGTACGGGAGATGCGATGAAAGTGCACATCGAGCTGCAGCAGAATACCGTATTCGTTTTCCTAACAGGGCAAATATGCCTAACCCACGTACTTTCGTGAACATTGTACAACGTATGCGAAACACTGGTGTTTTGCAAGCTCGAAGGGGTGGGCCTGGAGGGCAAATGAACATGGACGATGTTGAGTCAGTGCTTGATTTGGTGGAAGAGCAACCTTCCATAAGCACTACAGCTATTGCAAGGAGATTGGGAATATCTCAGAACAAGGCAAGTAAAATAAAACCAATAAAACTGACTTCTACCAAAGACTATCCCATGTGATGGGATTGTCTTTGCTTGCACCTAATACCTACATAAAATTTAAAATGTAACAATACAATTATTTACAGGCATGGAGGATTCTAAGTGAAAACGGCCTTCACCCTTATCACATACAAAAGGTCCAAGCATTAGAAGCAAATGATTTTCCGGTGAGAATGACCTACTGCACTTGGCTACGTGATCGAATCGCCCAAGACCCAAACTTTGTTTTCAACATTCTTTGGACAGACGAATGCTGCTTCACACGTGCTGGGGTTTTAAACACGTATGTAAATTTTTACTTACTTATAGCTTTCTCTCCTCCATATTATCTTTTTTATTTATTATAAAATTGGCTATGTCAATCCTAACGCCTTCGCCAAAATTGTGAATATTTCTAATTTTTGTTTTTTTTTTTTTAGACACAACAGCCATATTTGGTCCGATGAGAACCCACATGCTGTTCGGCGGTTTAATTTCCAACGTCGGTTTTCCATCAATGTTTGGGCTGGAGTTTATGGAGATCGATTAATTGGACCATACATTCTACCGGAAAATTTAAACGCTGAACGATACTTGTATTTTCTGACAAATGTTTTGTTTGATAATTTGCCACTACAAGTACTGCATGACATGTGGTTTATGCACGATGGTGCATCAGCCCATTTTGTGAGACCTGTTCGTGCACTTTTAGACGACCAATGCCCCAACCGTTGGATCGGAAGAGGAGGGCCCATTGCATGGCCGCCGCGATCACCAGACTTGAATCCAATGGATTTTTGTATTTGGGGATTCATGAAGGCGATTGTGTACGAGCAGGAAATCGACAACGAGCAGCAGTTACGTGAACGAATTGAAGGTGCAGCTGTTCAAATCCGGAATAATCATGGACTTTTTGCACGTATCCGGACTTCTTTAGTTAACCGAGTGAATTTGTGCATCGAAGTTAACGGCGGCCTCTTTGAACAGCTACTGTAGTGCTTTGCATGTGCATTTGTGCAATGTGTGCTAGTGCAGTTGTGATTTTTCGGTTACCCTTCGGGGTTTTCCTGGCGGAGGGGATCTACCTCGTCGTGGTCGTCAGGCTGAGTACCTCGCTTCAAACAAAAGGAATAGCAGAGGGAAACCAAGAGATCCCCAACAGATTTAAAAAATGTGAATGTTGTGTTGTGTGACTTTTAATGTAAAAAAGCAAGAAAACAGAAAATGGTGCAAACAATCCTGGAAATGTCAGTAAGGTAGGTGTTTCATAGGCATTCTACATGTTCCTCAGAAAGTAATCGTTTTTAAAAGGAAATCGAAATTTTGTGGTGAATCCTCGGATAAATTGATAGACGTGGCAACGCCGCGCTATTGACATATGCGAAATTTTTAGACATGTCGCGCGGGCGTCCATAGGCGGCGTTTTTTGAGGGGTTTAATACAATTTGAAAAAAAATTTTTTTAGGCTTAAGACAAATGTTAGAAAATTTTTGAAAATTTATTTTAGCAAGTCTAATTTTTCTTTATCTGCCATAAAAATTTTTGTACTAAGTGATAGTTAACCCTGTATATATATATATATATATATATATATATATATATATATATATATATATGAATATGCATATATATATATATGTGAAACGATAATTTTAGTTTCGAAAAATCAAGTACCTATGCCTTTGATATTTCGAAACAACTGTTTTTGTAAACTAGTAAAGTGCCTTTTTTTTATGAGTTACCGCAAAATGTTATCAAGAAAAGTAGAAAAAGTGTTTTTTGGCAAAAGATTAAACAAAACGTTACTAGAAAAAATTGTTAAGAATGCAAAAATGAACAAGGCAGCAAAATTTAAAAGCAAAAGGACACTTTTCCCCACATTTTTAGTAAAAAAACAAAAAATCAAAGTAGGCCTAGGATTTTGAAATTTTGTGTACTTACTCACTTTTTCATTCTGAACAACTTTTCTTGATAACATTTTGCAGTAACTCCTATAGGAAAGTTACATTACTAGGGTAAAAAATCAGTTTTAAAGAAATATCCAAGACATACTTGATTTTTCGAAGCTAAAATTATGTCACAAATTACTGCCAAACCAAGCAGGGTTGATCCCTAAAAGCTCAAATTTCAACTCTAATTTTTTTGTACAAGGGTCGTTTCACCTATCCGGGCACACACGTTATACAGTGCCCGCCAAAAAGTCTGCACCATATGGAAAAAATTTTGAGTAAATAACTTACGGAAAATTTGTTTGCGGCATCAGGTTTTGCTTGCTCTAGAACCAAAATTGACATAATCAAATGTTGTGACGTAGTCTCTTTTATATGTCAAATTTGACATTAATGAATAAAATGTCCGAAAAATGGGCGTATTCAACCGAATTTCGAAAAAAGTCATAAGAAAAATATGTTTTATACCCCTGTGCAAAATTTCAAGAGCCTACTACGATTTTCATATTTTGCCCTTTGTTGCCCTTTTCCGTATTTGTTAATCCGTAAAAGTCGATCCTATGTAATTTAAAACACTCATTCCTTTATTTGCAAAAAAAATTAAAATGAGGGCTTGTTGAAGAAGCACGCTTGGTGCAAAACTGATCTCATTTTTACAGATAAACACATAAATTCGATTTACAAACTTCTTTCTATAGTAAATGGTTGTAAAAACACACAAATATTTCTGTCATGCTGATCTGTTCAGAAATATCTAGAAAATTTAAAATATTATGTCCAATAATATCCAACAAAGGGCAAAATATGAAAATCGTAGTAGGCTCTTGAAATTTTGCATAGGGTTATAAAATTACGAAAGAAACATATTTTTCTTATGACTTTTCGAAATTCGGTTAAATAAGCCCATTTTCGGATATTTTTTCATTAATGTCAAATTTGACATATAAAAGAGACTACGGCACAACATTTGATTATGTCAATTTTGGTTCTAGAGCAAGCACAACCTGATGCCGCAAACAAATTTTCCGTAAGTTATTTATTAAAAAAAATTCCCATATGGTGCAGACTTTTTGGCGGGCACTGTATATGTATATCTTGACGAAAGTATTTCTAAATAGAAATTTTATTTTTTCTATAAAATAAATTTATACACGACAATTTCCCTCGTCTTAATTTCCACCAATCACAAACGCGCAATTTTGAATTACAAATGGTTTCTAGATGGAAAAGCTGTATCACAGCACCTGTCAGCAATTTTTTCAAGTTTACCCGCGGCAAAACTAGACAGCTGTTGTAGAATAGGTAGTATGTTTTCTAAGCTATGTGCATTTGCAGAGTAATCTGTTACTCATGAAATAGTCTTGTCAAATACCATTCGGGCATCTAATTTTTCCTGTGAACAAATAAAAAAAAACACAATGCTAAGTAATATTTTTTTAACAAAATGCATTCGTGCAGGTGCAAAAATCCTCGTCTTCGACTCGGATTTTTGTTGCCACCAGCACTCATGCTTCTTGTTAAAATATTACTTAGCAACGTGTTTTTTCGATTTTTTTCGGAAAAATTAGATGCCCTTATGATATTGCTTACGAAAATCTCGCGCCAAGCTTTTATATCACATACAATTGTATAATGTAACAAAATTATTGGTTTGCTTTGGTTTGAATAATTTCAAAGTTTATTTTATTCTTTTTAGAGCTTTTTTTATTATTTTTAGAGCATTCAAAATTTGTATAATATTATTAAGAGCCGCGCGCCGCCTATGACTCGGTCTTGTTTTACAAAGCAAACACCGCCCAAGCGTTATACAGCGAAATACGGTGGATAGGCGTGCGATAATTTCGCAGATTTTAGGATATACTTGCGTAAATAGTTGTAATCGATATGGCTTTTTAGACACCTTTTGACAATATTGTATGGTGCATTAACCTTTAGGTTGTGTTTGACGACAACCTTAGGAAACCCTTAAAAGTGAAATATTGTGTTGCTTGTAGAATATGTATATCTTTAAAAAACTACGTGACGCTTATGTCCTATAATAGAGTTTTTTTATGCAATTATAGTTTTGTATGCTGTTTCAAGTGACTTTAAAAATACTATACGTGTTCCGATTTTATTTTTTCTAAGTATTAGCTGTTTTTGTCCACACATATCGAAAGCCATAGACATGAATAAATCGTCGACTCTTGCCGGGATGCCGTTACTAAACAAAAAATGCAAGAACAATTTTTCGATTTGGGCTTTCCTTGCCAAGTTATTCGGGTCTACAGGGTGCGACCCAAAACTATTTCTTTATTTATATCAATAACGGCGCTACTTAAAAATTTGAAATTTGGTATGTGTTATCTACTTACTGGAAGACGCCTTAGGGTAGTTTATTCATTTACACAGTGCCCTAAAAAAGGATAAAAACTAACAACCCCTATTAATTTTTTGCTCAAACTTTTTTGAGTTTATCTTTTTGGTCTTGCAGGTCCATCATTTCGGTGCATCATTTCATTTTGCAACAAAAGTGTACTCTTATTTCATACCGATAAAATCAACCGTTTGCGTTGAAATTGGCAAAACGTGCCCCAACACACCTGTTAACTTCAACATTCGAACATAAAATTTTTACCTACCGCTTTCCAACGTTACAGATCGACTGTACATTCAAAATAAGGAAAAAAATACCAATTGGACATTGGTCAAAACAGCATTGGTTTTCTTGAAATAGGGTGTTCAAATTTTGTTAAATTCAATTTTTTTCATTTTGAAAGCTAATAAGTTTTGGTACATTGTTCATAGGAATTTTTTTCTCACTTTAAATGGTACAGTCGATGTGTATAATCGTGATTGCAATAGGGTTTTTATTTTATTATGTTCTTATTTTTTCGTATCACTTGAGTAACTTTTCATATCATATATCAATGAGTGACGTCATTAACTGGTTACAACGCATATACCAATGTTATACCCATGTTTTAACAGAAAATTCCTAGGTATTTTGTGGAGAATGTCATCTGACAAAATCGGGACTTCTTACAAAAATGAAGGTCCTGATTTTTGTGGGACGAGTATCTTTAGCTGCCGAATCCAATAAGTTGAATAAAACAACAACAACAACAAATAACCTATAGCTTTCAAGCGACTAAAACGGTTATATAACCAAAGATATGGAGGTGGGAAGAATGAGTTTCACAAAAGCTGTTCGACTTTCCGGGTCCGGTCGCTTCCATCGGTGATTTTAATGCCAAATCCCCCACTTGGGGGAGCAGGCTGACGAATCTCCGGGGCAGAGTCCTCGAGGACTATTGTTCCACGGCAAATGTCCTAACCTTTGGTCCAGACGAACCTACCTTCTTCCCTAGAAACCACACCCATAGACCCGATGTCCTAGATATTGTCCTATTAAAAGACTGCAACCTCGAATGCGATGTTCGCGTAACTCATGACCTCCGCAGCGATCATAATCCCCTCACAATTCTTTTGGGGGATCCCAAAACCCCCCCAGACGACACCGTCACTATCCGGCGGGTCCTCTATGGCCCTACTTTCGTAACAGTCCTATCCTCCAAGACTGTAACGCCCAAGTATCCGTGGTCGAGTTTGAACGCGAGGCCCGGTCCTGGGAACACCGGATATGTAGGGCGCTCGAGGATTCTTCCCGAGAGCACGTTACTAGTAGAAACGAAGACCATCTCCCTCCCGATGTTAGACAACTCCTTAAGAGAACCCTCGCGGCCCGTAAAAAGGCTTGTAGCACTCTCCATCCTGACCACAGACGAGTAGCCATGCTGCTGATCTCCGAACTGAAAGACGCTCTACAGCAAGTTCTTTCTGACCAAAATCCTTTATCTATGGTTCTGACATTTGGCAATGACGTCTAACGACGTCCTAAATCCCCAAAAACGCAAATACTGGCAAATTATCAAGGCCCTCAAAGGTAACTCCTCCCGTGGTTTGATTCCACCAATCCACCATTTCCAACAACAATCCTGACGATGATCTCGAGTGGGAAGAGACGGTAGAGGCCAAGGTGGGGCGCTCCTTGCGTCGAAACCCCCCGGAACCCCTCCTGTTTTGCACCCACGAAGAGCTCGTCGCCATCATCTCGACTCTAAATGTCCACAAATCCCCAGGATACGACAATATATCCAACGAGGCAGTCAAACTTTTTTGTCTGGCGACATTTTGAAGACACTTTGCTCAGTTTGTATACGTATATTAATAAAAAAAAACTTAAATTTAATCCACCTAATCTATCTAGTAATACCTAAATCTGGTAAAACTTTCCCGTGGTGTATGTCTGTCCCGATTTTTTTGAAATTTTGGCTTCCCTTCCCCTATTTTCGAGGTCCCTGAACACGAATCTGACCTTATACTTTTTGGTGCTCGGAAGTAGTTTCCGAGAAAATGAATTTTCAAATTTCCTTTTGACATCTCACTTTTCACGGCGATGTTTGTGGTTATAATTTAGAATTTAGATGAATTTGGCTCAAACTGATCACCACACTATTTTGCACCTTTTGCAACATCGAAACTTCGCGAAAACCAGCGGAAAAACCGAAATTTTGGAAGATTTAAGTATGCCGTGTTTACGTTCGACCCGGCCGCTGTTTTCGCCCGACAAGTTTCGATGTTGCAAAAGGTGCAAAATAGTGTGGTGATCAGTTTGAGCTGCATATTATAGTAAAAATTCATCCGGATTATAACCACAAATATCGCCGTGTAAACTGAGGTGTCAAAAGGAAATTTGAAAATTCATTTTCTGGGAAACTACGCCCGAGCGCCAAAAGCTAAGGTCAGATTCGTGTTTAGGGACCTCGAAAATAGGGCGGTAGCCAAAATTTCAAAAAAATCGGGGCAGACATACACCTCGGGAAAGTTTCACCCTAAATCTAATTGGTACAGAAAGGTACGGCACTGAGAACTGAAAAAAGTAAATAAACCTATTGGAAAATCCTTACCGGAAAAAAGGTATTCCCTTACGTCTTTCACTTGTAAAATTCTTACAGTCTTTCACAGAACATGACATAACGCTAAAATCAATCGAAATCACTTCGAAAACTCCAATTAAAAACAGGTAAGCACTCCGCACCATCCAAGGTTAATGGAGAGTAGGTTGAACGGTTACTTTTCGGTTCATGCGATGACGTCACATATGGATATCGTGCGCATATAATATTAGCTTGTACGTGGCTTGTACGCCTGCAAGGTTAGTAAAGAGGTAAATATCAGGGTAATAATATCGAATTATTTGTTTTACAATACACCTGCATGATTTTTATGTTTTAATTAAGGTAATACCGTAGCGCGGTGCTACTTTGCAACTTAGTTGCAATAAATCAACTGAGCATTCGCCAAGGCCACATGATGGCTGGAGCTTTACAATAAGGGAACAATTTTTAGTCTGTTGTGAGACAACGTGGTGGACGCTTGTAGTGGCGCGGAATTTTGGCCGTTTCAACAACAGGTATATGCTAAGGGTACCTGCCTTAATTTGGTAACTGTTTTGACATTGTTTGGCTATATACAACATAAGTTGGTTTATGAAGACTGTGTATTCACAATTTTAAATAAATGTAATATTCCCTTAGGAAGTTATGTTGTTTTTTGTACATTAGGGTTACTTTACACATAAGTTTGGATTTATAAAGTTGGTAAATATCTCGGTAAATATGAACTTTTTGTTTCAGTTTACAATATGGGCCGCGTATATAAAAGGAAACTGGGCAACAACAAAGTGAAGACGATATTATTAAACATTTAAAACCTCAAAATGTGAAGAGAGAGATATTCATTCCAACTAATATAGACACGACAAAGTACAATTTCTAAGACTGAATATTACTTATATATAGGTACTTTTTTTTTCGTTTTTAGAATGTTTTTTTTTTAAGTTTTCTATATTGATATTTTATGCCTTACAAGAATTAAACTTTTACTTTTGTTAAAATTTGCAGGTTTTTTATTAAATAAATGTTTCGGGTCGACACACTTTTTAAAATTTACAAAATGTGTAAAGTCTCCATTCATACAGTCCTACTTTGAATTTTATGCATTTTTATATCACTGTGTAATTTGACACCGCAGTTAGGTGACTTTACACAAAAATTTAAAAAAATAAAACTCGTAAACCATCATATTTGTCGGACAATTTAAATGCTTGCAGCTGTAGCCAAGTGTCAGAAATCTCACATACATTAGCCTCCAATTTATTAGCTTATTTTTACGGTAGTTTTAGTGTCAAATATGTCAAAACTGTTGTAAAGTAACACCGCGCTACGGTACACTATAAAAATATAATATCTATAAAACTGTCCAAAGATAGTGTAAAAATCGCCACACACGTTTAAACAAACAAGCTAAAATCGAGGTTATTTAAGTGAGCTAAAACCAGAGAACGCTAAACCATCTGAATGCATGTAAACTCAAAGCAAGTATCCATTTTATCGTTGATTGAAGAAGGGGAAGATATCCTCCCTTAGGGTGGCATGCGAATATGATCCTTATGGTCTGTCTGTCACATTCCCACTTGTTACTAAATGTTTCTGTCTCGTTCTCTTACATTTCACCGACACGCGTCCGTACGGTGGCGCCAAATTCCGAAACCACCATTCGAGTCGGTCGATGGAGAAAGGAATCTTCAATCAACGGTTCGGGCAAAAGGTCACTCCATCGACGACGGAAGAGCGCAGGAAACTACGCGGTCAGCGCACCGCCACCTATGGACAAGGCCAGACAACTACTGTCGTATCGACCCCAGCGTTTAGGCATCAGGCATCGTCCGACGCGACGACGTCCAGCTGTTTTTGTTTTTGATCTGTATCTGTTCCTCGTTTTCCTCGTTTACTTATTTCCACTTATATTATTGTTACTGGGTAATCTGTGATTGTTATTACGTGTATTTGGTGGATACAGTAGTGTGCAGAGGACCAGTGGTGTTCTAGTCCGATAATTAGTGTGTGCCTATCAAAAACATTTCATGTTTTGAGCCATCAGATAAAGGATACCTAAATACGGAGGTTAGGAAATGAAAGTGTGTTTTGTTGTATACAGAGACTTGCCATCAAGGCAAGTCTCTGGTTGTATGTATAATATCAAAATGGGTGTTTTCTTGTGTTTTCTCAGCCATGCCCGAGAAGTGTTGTGTCCCAAATTCGTCGATGAAGGAACGAATTAATCGACGCCCAAATTGCCTAACCTAACCGAGCCAAAGCCAAAAGTGTCCGTTTTTGCCTTTCCTAAGGATCCGGTTTTGAGGGCAAAATGAGTGCAGGCCATAAAAAGGGCTGACTTTGTAGTGAAGAAACATTCTAAGGTAAGTTATATGTTACATATTTATATATTTTTCATAAAGCTTCGGGTTATTGTAGGTCTGTGAACAACACTTTTAACACAAGACATTGAAAGGGAGACTACGTGTGTTCGTCGATGGTCCTCAATCAACGGTGTGTTGTAGAATCGACTGGTGAAACTTTACGTGCACCTTTAAAAATTCCACGTTTAGCTAAAGGTTTTAAATTTTCATGGCTAGTTAATTTCATTATATTTTTACAAAATATACTTACTTTTTAGGTGCAATACCTTGTAAGTTACCAGGTTGCCCAAGTTATTTGTCCAAATCGAGCACGAGTCGTAGGGAAGGTCCCCAATAAAAAAAACAAAAAATTGAACTTGGACAGGTTGAAAAAGCCGTAGCCGAAAGCGTTGTGAGTTGTGAAGCTTAGAAGTCTGCAAAATTGTATTCAAACATTGAAGAAGCGTATTCAAAAATGGTAATTATGGAGCATAGTGTATGCACCGCCCGATTTTCTTGAAATTTTGGCTACCCCCCTATTTTCGAGGTCCCTGAACACGAATCTGACCTCAGTGTTTTGAGGTCGGACATAGTTTCCGAGAAAATGAATTTTCAAATTTCCTTTTGACGCCCCACTTTTTCACGGTAATATTTGGTTATAATCGAGATGAATTTAGCTCAAATTGATCACCACCATATTTTGCGCCTTCTGCAGCATAGGGTGGTGATCAGTTTAAGCTGCGTACACTAAAAATTTATCTGGATTATAACCATATAGTCGCTGGTTGAAGGCGAAAGGAAGCGAAGGAAGGGTCACATGTAGAGTAGTCACTGAAATGTTTATTCTCGTAATAATTTTTTTGTTGTGATATTTTTATTGTTGAATTGTCATTTATTAAATAACTTAAATTATTGCTCTATTAAAATATTTTTGTGTTCCACAAATTAGTTGCTATGTTATGTTTGAAATTGTAGTAGTATTTTACCTGGACACAAAAAAACGACAAACTTTGCAGAAGTTTCAGTTATTAAGTGTTTTTAAGATGCTAGTTGAACTTAAATAAAAATCGTTGGTATCGTACTGTCATGCTTGAAGATGTGCCTCAAAATGCATAGCTAATATTAATATTATTTATTATACAGTGAATAAAAAATGCGAAAGTGTGATTTTTCTTCTTCTTTTGAGTAGGTGGCTGTGAATTCATATTTGACATTTTCTTGGGATTCCAAACAACTTTTCTTAGTGCTATACTGCTGTAGTTCTAAAAATAAGAGTACTTTACTCTTGAGGAATTTTCATATTTTTCAACCTTCCCTGTATACGAATAGAAATTTTAAAATTTTTACAGGTCGATTTTGAGTTTAAGCACAAGCACTAACTTTTATCAAGAATAATTTGTTTTGAGAAACTTCAAATAAAGAAAATTCCCATTTGTGTCCAACTTTCTGTCATTATTATTATTATCTCGAAAACAGGGCGGTATTGGAAAGTTATATCGTAAAATAGTCTTAAGACACTGTATACAGGGTGTAACTGAACTGATGGTCAAAAATGAAACCACGTATTCTTGGAGTCAAAATAAGGGCACTTCTTCATATATTTTTTTCTTCTACGGGCCTTAGTTTTTTTTTATACAGAGCATAGAAGTTTAGAGAAAAATACACGTATTTTTTAGTATCTCTAGAATTATACGAGATAGTTTCTTCAAACTTGGCGTGTCACATGATCGGATGAGCCGTCAAACTTAAGGTTGAAATGAAGCTTCCGAGGCTCACAGTTGCGGAGATACAGGGTGTTATTAAAATTTATCACTTCAATTACTTCAGAAAAATGTTTAACAAAAAGTATCTCTTAGTATTTTTTCATATTCGCAGCCGATGGAGGAAGGGAACAACGACGTATCTGTTCTCCAAAGTTCTACATCAATGCTTTGATACCTTTAATCCTTGTTTATAATAGGTATATAATCAAAGTTTATATCGTCGATACTCAAACAACGGAATATACTTATAATATTATCTTCATGTTTTGTTATTCGATTATCTATGTGATATAGGTACTGAAGTAGCATACCTAGTAAAGCATATCGTTTATTATACACAATATTTCATAAGCATAAGTATTAACACTGACATACCTAAGTATAACCTAAGCTAAATTTATATAGTTGTCATTCATACAGAAAATTTGGTTTAGACGTCGATGGAAGATTCAATCAACGGTTTACAGCATAAATAATATAACAAAACTTTAACGAAAAAATTAAAACCGACTTCAAAAATTTGCCCGTATGCACATTTCAACTAAAATTTTAGAAATATTTTTCTCTTTCTAAATTGAGTTACCTTTGGATTTGGTGACAGTCAAGGCAAAGAATTTACATCTATTTAGATATGAATACATCATAACCAGGGCCCCCATGGAAGACCCCTCCGCCAGGGCGCCAAACGTTGGTCCACCCTGTACTTAAAACTTACAGTTTTTTTTAAATGTTTGTTTCATACTTTACTTTTTGTAATATTTTTTATAAATTTTATATAACTGATCAACTTATTTTTTATATACAGGATGATTATTTTAGAACTATACCACCGCGATTTTCTCACTTATTTTGCGCCCTACAATAAAAAATCAAGAAACAAAAATGTGGCAATTTTGGACAGCTAAGTGGTGCTGCAAAAGAAATCGGCAGCCATAGCCAACTTGACGCGCAATATAAAAAATACCTCAAATTGAGCAAAACAATTTAATAGCCCTAGCATATTTATTTTAAGAGATAGAGGAAAACTATTATATTGAAAATTGATGGCACTAAGAAGCTTTATGCAACTGGGTACTCAGATAGTTTCAGAAAATTACACAGGGTGTTCGGCTCTCTTGAGGCTATGCATTTTTTGTTTATTTCTTATTAAGCGATTTTCTCAGTTATTTTAGGCCGCACAGAAAATAGATCTGAAAATAAAATATGGCAATTTTGGCCAGCCAGGTGCCGTTAAAAAAGAAATGGGCCTCCATGCCCAATTTTTCGCGCTGTGCTAAAAAAACTTCAAATCGACAAAAATGTTCATGCCCTCAAGAGAGCCGAAGACCCTATGTAATTTGTTAAAACCCAATTAAAAGTTACCAAATTTTGGAAAGATGGGCCTACCTACTTTGTTTTTCTCACTCTTTCCTTTTTCTAACGCGCTAAAGTGGCTTCTAAATACAAGGTATCGAAAAATTTTATGAGAAGAAGTTGTTTAGAATTAAAACTTATTGCCGTGTACCAAATTTTGAGACAATCAGCCTACTTAATTTTTTCATTTTTTCTTTAGCGCCTTAGAAAAAAAAGTGGGAAAACAAAGTAGGCTGATCTTTCCAAAATTTGGTACCCTGGGGTAATTTTAATTGGGAACAACTTTTCTTAATGAAATTTTTTGTTATCTTTAAAGGAAAAGGCACTTCACCTACAATGAAAATAAATAAATGGTCGCTGTCGACGCCATCTTGATTTTTCAAAAACGAAAATATGCTAAAAATTAGTTTCCAGTCATTAATCAAGCAAATCAGAACCACAAACAATCAAATTAAACGCGAATTTTCTTTTCTTTTACACATATTGGCTCACTTATCCTGGGCCACCCTGTATATTGTAAACAGCCAGTATTTGTTTTTTTTTAATTTATGTACCTGTGGCTTTGTGTTAAAATTTATTTTTGTTATATTACTTGATCACAAATTCTTTTTTGTTTCCCTTGGGTGGTATTTATTGGTTAAAAGTATCAACTAGATCAATTCTAACAAAATCGTAAGTTGATTAAACTACAAAACTTGACAGTTGCATATTATATGTAAAAAATAGCTAGGTACAGGGGCGGATGGGCTTTACCAAACCAGCCCGGGCATTTGTCTCCCAGGCGGCCCCTAAACATCTCATTTGGCTTTAGATTTTTCTTTTCTTAATTATTATTACAATAACAATAAAAAAAAACAATGTAGATAATGTATTTTTTTAATAAAACAAAATATACATGTTTTATGAAAACATAAATAAAATCATAACTCTCGTAAAACAAATAAAACTTTTTTCTCTAAATATAAAGATATAAAAATAACAAAACATTCAGAAGCGTAGAAGGACCACACCGTTATTTTATTTTTATTGAATTCGAAATTCCGACTTTTAAAGTGGAAGGTCAACTTTGAAGTCAAAATTCCGACTTTTAACTCGAAATTTCGACTTTGAAATTCGTAATCCGACTTTGAACTCGAAATTCCGACATTGAACTCGAAGTTTCGACTTTATGAACTTCCAACTTCCAAAGCCGAAGTTCAAAGTCAAAATTTTGAGTTCAAAATCGGCATTTCGACTTCAAAGTCAGACTGCGACTTTAAAAGTCGAAATTTCGAGTTCAATAAAAATAAAATAATGGTGTGCCCCTTCTACGTTTCCGTAAAACACGTAAAGAAATAATAGAACAAAAAATAACAAAACAAAAATAATTAGTTGCACCGTCCTATCTTAAATTAACTACCTACTTACAACAGTTATTGTAACAATGATTGCCTTTTGTTTTGTCAAGTACCTAGTTAAGACTGTCTTAAAATTTAAGATGCGATGGCCGATGAGCCTTCGAGCCTGCGGCGGCCCTCCGGGGCCCTTCGAATGACCAGCCCACCGAACATTTGCCCGGTGTCCCGGTGGTCCCATCCGCCCCTGGCTAGGTACCTAACTACTGTCCCGGTTTTCGTCAGCCAGGAGTTGGTCACCTTGTTGTATATGAATATTATAACCGTCGATGGAAGAAGGAATCAATCAACGTTATAACTCCATTATAAAAAGATTATTTTAAAAAGACTCGAGAAATTTGTCATTAACAATTAATAACGTTACTCGCTACTTTAAAAAAACCGCCTCCATAGGCAAAGAGGGGGGCGGCGCCGCGGCCGGGCGACTCGAATCGAACGCTGGAATACAAAATCTAAAATATATCTTCCAGCCGTCGATCGATGGCGATGTCTCATTCGTACCAGCACAAAAAACGCAAACAACCAAGGTCAAATCAACAGATTTGGCAAGCCGCGAAGCGCGCCATTTGCCGAACAAAAGTTCGTCTTGGGAAGCCGCATTACAAGTGCGCAGTGCGCCATCTACCGGACAGAAGCCTCTCTTCCACCTCAACGCTGAGACGTAATCCGACGATGGTGCAAGTGCGCCATCTACCGAATAACCGTGTCGGACTGGGAAGCCTCGTTTCCCCCACCGCGCCGAGAAGTATTCGACGGTGGCTCCATCTTCTTCCGAAGAGTATTGAGTCAGTCGGTATTTCGCATTAGGAAACTAATCTTTACCTTCCTCCATCGACGATTTTATCCACATGTGACGTCACAGCCTTCCCCTTGCCGCTCGCCTCACCCGAGTTACCGTTCAACTTACTCTCCACTAACCTTGCGCACCATCTCCGCACCAGCCGGTAAAATGTCAAAAGTGTCGTTAGAATGGCTGGCAGATTGTAGACGAAAATCATGAAGGGCCATATGGCTTTGGAGGTACGTTGACACAGCACGTTCTCCTCTCCTCCATTTCTCTGGTTTGGTTATTACCATTGAGGTAGTATGGGGGGAGGCGCCAAAACATTACTTTGTCGTATATCTCAAACGGGTTCAGGCCAGAGAAATTCGCTGGTTCAGGCCCATGATATTATAATAATAAAGAAGTTATGATATTGCGCATTGTGGGCGGAGCCATGCGACGTCACGCGGAGCGGTTTCGGTGGCAGTCACAAAATATATAGGTTAGGTTAGGTTAGGGGTGTCAGTGTCAGTTTGTCGCGACGTTAATTTGCATAATTTAAATAATTATTTGCGTTTTAAAATGCGCTGTGCTCTAGCAAGTTGTAATGCAGACAATGAAGCAAAGACATTTACGGGATAGTTCATGTTTTTCCGTTTCCCAAAGGATGAAAATCTTATTAAACAGTGGACGATTGCTTGTAAACGAAAGGACAAATTTAATGTGAATACCGCTAGTTTAGCGAGGAAAGCTATGAGAGGAATTTAAAATATGAACTGCCAGGGTATTCAGAAAAAAATCACCGGCTTTTGAAGCCATCAGACTCCATACCGATACTTAATTTGCCAAATCAAAAGTTAACAGTGAAATATGATAAGGCGAGAAGTGAACGAATAAATAAAAGAAATCCATCAAAAATTGTGGATGAAATTCCTCAAGACAGGTTCGTTGAACATCTTAAGTTGTTTGATTTGTTTTAATGCCCCAAAACTGCAGCCATTGCCCATTGCCCGAAAAACTTTAATTAAGCAGTGAATGCCTTGCTGATTTGACTTCTAAAGGAAAAGAAATGAATAGAGCTGTCAGAAATGAGTTAGCTGAAGAAATCGATTCTTTAGTTTATGATGGTTTAGAATATTTAGCGGGCTTTGTATGCTGCAAAATACGAACCACTGAACCTATGGCATCAACAAATCAGGAGAATTTCACCTGGATTGATCATGTGTCTGAGGCGGGTTTGTTCAAGCCATCAGAAGAAATGATGAAAAACATAGAGGAACTAGAAAAAATATTTAATGATGTAAATTCTGGTGAACTGTTTATTTGTAAAGGATATGTAGGTAACTGTTTATTTGTAAAGGATATTATTTAACATTTGCTAGAACAAGCATCAAAGGTAAACTGTAGTAAGCAGATTAAAAAACATTTTTTAGGTCAAGAATGTACTTTAGAATGAAAAATTTTAATAAAAATTTGGGAGAAATGACCTTGTATAGAAAAAGGAACATGTTAAAAACTGTTTCGTAACAGTTTGTCTTTAGATGTTTATAGGATTTTCTTAAATGTTGAAAATAAGTTTTGAGGGACTCCCAGTCTGGATCTCTTGGTTAAAAAAAGTGCAACAAAACTTAATAAATATATATTTTTCCATATTTGCGTTTTATTACATTTTGCTTTTATGTAGATATGCATTCTATGTTAACAATCTAACAAGTGATACCTAGCTTAAGCTTAGAGCTTAATGATGGCGAACAAAATTGGTGGACTAAGTAAACCATCCCAGCAAATGATGAGCCACATGGAAGAATTGGAGGCAATTTTTAATTCCATGTCCCGATAGTTTCTTGATTAGCAAAGGTTACATAAGCAATTTATAGAATACTTCTTTAAGGATAAATTGTTCAGCAGAAATTAAAAAATATTCTTTAAGTCGAGGATGTATTTTTGAATAAAAAAGTTGAACAAAGCTTTACAAGATAAGGATATAACTAGAAAACGGAAAAGGTTAAAAATAACATCATAATTTTAAGTAATAAAATATGTATTAAATTTTTTAAAATAAAAAAATTGTACATTGTTGCCTTAAAAATTGACTTTATTTTTTTTTAAATTTCTGTTTTATTTATTTTTTCAATAATTACAAACTATATCGTCGGTATTTATTTTTTAATTATGGCGACTGCTATTCTAGTATTCTCTTGCAATCCTTGGAAATTTTCGTTGTTATCGATCATTTTTATTTCCTTTGTAAGAAGAAATAAACTTTGAGTTATTTACCTGCACTAAGGAAGTCCTTACAGTTGATGCATTATCCTTGTGTTAAAAAATACAAATGCTTACCCTACTGAGAATTTTCTTAGCTTGATTATCATGTTATTTTTAAATTAGTCGTATGTTCTAAACCATGCTACCTAGTACAACATTAATTTACGGATACATAACTCAATATTCCATTAGAAAAACCCGCTTCCCGCCTTAAAATTCAAATAATCCGCTCCGCGTGACGTCATGCGCAGAGCGGGACGAAATTGTGACACCCAAGGTCCATAGAGGGATAGGTTGCCTGGTAACTCAGCGGCGGAAGAGACGGTGGGGGGAATGACGCGTCATCACGCGTGCCCATTGTTATGTTTTGCTGTTTTGACTAATGACATATCGTGTTGATTTCGAGTATTTTTACTGTTTTTTTAGCTTTTTTGAGTTTGGAGACAATTTTTTTTTGTATATTTTGAACCTGTAATAGTGTCGTGTTAGTTTATAGGGCATAAAAGACTCATATTTACTTTGTAAAGACGTTTCAGGAAGGAATTTTGAGACTTCTTGTTAACCTCGTTCCTAAAAACTGATCCTATTTGTAGTAAGTCAATTTTAAATTTTAGTAGTAATTAATAAATGTGATTATCTATATATCTTTTGATTTATCAGGTTCAGAATTATGATGGTGCTTTATAATTTTAGGTGAATATGCCAGGTGGAACTATTTGTAGTGTTGCCATTTGTAAAAACAACTCTAAAAAGTCCAAGGAGAAAGTTTAGAAAAATTGTTAATTGAATATATTATAATGCCCATGGATAGAGTGAACAAAAGAAGCAAAATGCAAGGAATTTCTAAAATTCGAAGAAAAGACATTCATCATAAAATCTACACCTATATTCCATGACAAGTTTCACAACCCAACACCTATTTTGATTTTCCTAAATTTCAATTCGAATTTAATAAAAATTCTACATTTTTTCCAACGCTATGCTGAAATTAATTACCTACTAAAACATGTTACTTGAAAAAAAACTGTAAAATATCTGTAGAGCAAGTAAAATAAACTATCATATGAAATCATATTTTCGTTTTAATAACAATGGCAATTACAGCAGTCATACAGAGTTCACTTAGCTGTCCTCTTTTTTTATTCGATTCATAAAATCATTTTCCCACTACTAAGTCTGAAAGCACACTTTATTTACCGATTATAAGCATCAAAAGTTGATTTTCTTTCCCCGAGATAAATAAAATGTCATTATTGACAATGGCCAATAATGAAAAATGTCAAATTATGACAGTACAAATTATTAATTTTTTTCCGCTGCCTTTCCTGGAGGAGTGCATATCATTCGTCCGATAAATCATCACAATTATTATCACACATAGTACAAAAATATAAGTAAAGTAGATACTAAAATTATTATGACATTATGACTAATAATTTAAAGTTGACAGATAGCAAAGCTAACTTGACTTTTTGAGGCAAGAAGAAAGGATATTTTCGGTATTATAAGAACTTACCTATTATTTATTACAATGTTTTATTGGTATGTAGCAGCAAAGAAAATGGTACTACGCTCGGATCAATAATAGCTTCTGTTTAAACCATGGTTAATAATATACTATATTAGTGTTTTAAATTCTGACTATTATATATTTAATAATATATTTAAGTTTATTGCAAAATTTTCATACAAATGTCAAATTTGGGCAATTATATATTGCTCTTTTCATTACAACAAATACATATTAATTTGAACGGGCACGCGTGTGACGTATTTGCCGCGGTTGAATGCAGTGTTTTGATTGGCCGGAAGTTACCAGGCAACCTATCCCTCTATGGACCTTGTGTAACACCGATCTATCATACCTTCTTTTCATTGTATCATGGTTCAGGCCTAAGTCTGTGATCAATATGGCTGACACGCCAGGGTCTGATTAAACAGTATTCCTAGTAAAAATTATAAAAAACCTACGAAAGAAAATATGGGGTTATTTTGGATCGAAGGAAGAAACACCCTGTAGGCAATCCTTGAAAAATACATACCTAGAGTAGTTATAAAGGTAATATTTTTCTTTTCATAACGTACCAAAGTTCATATTATAAATTATATTGATACGGCTCTGTCTATTGATTACATTACCTGTGAAATGTAATTCCTGTGAATTTCTTTTTGTCCACTTTAAAATTGCTACTGCAACAACGTACAGCACATGACATATTTATTTCCAGAGGTCAATAGCGCGCAATAACAAGGAAAATTGCACTTTTAGCCACTTTTAATGCACTTTTAGCACCGAGTCAACAAATTGACGTTGTTCTAGTAATCTATGACGTAGGTGAACCCGTTTTGGATCACATGACAGCTTCTCCCCTCCAATACCAGAGCATATAAAACAACCAGAAGTATATCTTACTCTTGAGAAATCATCCGCAAATTGAATGACCTTGAACCATATTGGTGGAATAGAAGTCAGAGGTGTAGTCGGGAAAATCAATTCAGAAATACAGAGTACTATTAGTAAAGTATATAGTGTGTGGTAAGCACAAGCAGCTTTTACTCCTTCCTGGGATTCTTTATTTAAAGATACTAGCAAAAAGCACAATTTACAAAAAAGCACACTCCACGGCACTGTAATATCTCTCATATAGCCAAAAAAGAACTGCCCAATCGCCCCGACACTGCATCAATTTGACAGAATCTATGCCCACATGGCGGCTGCGCGAACAGGTGCGCAGAATTTTCCCGCCATGGGGAGAAAGACTGCTGGTTGTTTTACATGCTCTGCCAATACTACCTCAATGGTTATTACACATTACACCACGATACACAAACAACAGGGACCCTTTAAACTAAGTAAAGAGTCCCTGACAAACAACATTACACCCAAGAACGGTAGACGCACCTATCGTTCTTCATTACACCGATGACATTGAAGAGGAAGAATAATATTTTCCTGAGGGAATAACCAAGTGAATAACCTTATATATCCGCGGTAATTACCGGTCGACGGTCATTCCCTCGAATTCGGCTATATTTAAAATAATTATTGTTGACATTTTTGTTATTGGGAATTCCTGTACCTCTAGGGGCAGGGCCGGCATTGGTGGCATTGCCCATGTGCCCATGCCCATGCCGATTTTCTGAATAGCAGGACCATTATTATAGGTAATTTTATAAAAGAAGCTATTCCTGGATCCTATGTCCATTACACGAGTATAAACTTCATAGTTTTTAGTTTTTGTATATTTTGTGGTTTTTGTTTTGAATGTGTTTTGTGTAAGTAAAGTTTATATCATTTAAGGTTATAGTAACTGATGGAGTTGAAGATAAGTATAATTTTATCAGGTATTCTTCAGGGAAGAGCAACACAAGAGTTGTCAAATTTGACATTGACTTTAACTCACGTCAACTCGATTAAATTGAAATTGACTGAAGTTGATCCCCAGAAAAGGACGAATCAGAAGTGGCACTTGCTTTCGGCGCCTTTGATGTCGCGGTTCCAATTTCCCCTCTCGCTCATAGGAAATGAACTCTCCGCCGTTGACATCTGCGCATTGGCCACGCCCACCGTATTTTGGACAGAGTAGAACTTGCCCATTGCGTTGGCACGATCAGGTCCGGGCTATAGAAAATTTTGTGTTTTATATAGCAAAATTAATTTTTAGAATAGTAAAGTTTTTTTCTGGGATTAGATCTAGTTAAATTTGAATCTCCAGAAGTGATTTTAAGTAGGTATTTTACCGACGAAAAAAATATAAATATTAATATTTTACTAAAGAGAAAAATACATTTTTTTATTGTACATGGAAATTTCACAATATTTCCTCTTTATTATTTTATACTTACCTATATTAATTAGAAACAACTATGATTTAGGTTCAAGTGAACTATTCTACTTGGGTGGTTGAAATATTACAATATTTCAATCGACTTGCGTCCAAACTCATAGCTTGGCAATTAATTTGTTTTTTTATATAGATCCATAACAATTATTATTTGCAAAATTGGTTGACCTTCGTATCACTGGTAGTAAAAAAAGGTTATTTATCAAAAATGTTTATTACTAAAATCTATAAAAAAAATTCAAAAACAATAGCACATATAAAATATAATACCTATAAATACAAAAGATATTATAAACTACTTACGTACATATTATGCACATGCACACTATACATTATCAACTTAGCCTAATTTTTAAAAATAATGACCCCTGGCAGCACTTATAAATGTAAATTTCGAAGTTTATAATTTTTATTAGTTTTATTAGAAACAATATCACGAGTTAAAAATTTTAAAGAAGAATAGATTCTAAATCTTACATAAAGGGATAATAAATAGGCATGATTAAAACTAGGGCATGGATGTTGATATGAAATGTTTTGCAGCTTATTTTTTAATTTCACACCAACATTTTCTTCTAAAGCAAACTTTGGAAAGAGGGTACAAAAATTAACTTCGAGAGTTTTAATATAATTTAGGAAATTATCAGGAGGTGAAAATAAATGTCCAAAGGTTTCGTTACCACTTGATTTGTATGCTTTAAAATAAGTAAACAAATCAGTATCCCCTAATGTATGACGTTTACAATATTTAATACAAACTTCACATGAATGTTGTTCCAAGCACTTTCTTAATAAATATCCACAAACATATGATATACTATTTGATTCATGTAGTTCGAAATCAATATAATCTGGTGCCACCGAACTTAAATCAGAAAAAATAGATCTTGTATTTCCCACAACAACTTTGTTGTAAATTTGTGTATGTTCGGTGGTTACGTATGACAATAATGAATCAAAATCCTCAATACAATTGGCCCCATCCGCGTGTTGGAAATAATTTAAACAAAATGATTTTTTGAAAGCCCTTTCGCATTGGATGGGGGTTGGATTCAAGCAATTTCCCCCTTGCTGCCTAATAGTGCCGAAAAAATTTTCGAGACAATCTTGATTTAAGCGTCGAGTGTATAAGGAACTAACCTCTAAACAATGAAAATTTTCCCAAAGACCTAAAAATGAATTTATTGTGATTTGCCACCCTTTCAAAAATTTAACTTTATTGGTAACCTCTATATTTTGTTTTAAAATTTTAATATTCTCAAAATATGTAAACATTTCCTTTAAAAAATCGACTTGGTAATCTGCTCCTTTGAAAGGTCTATTGTACTTGTATTACTGCCTGATATTTTTGAGGAATTTAAGATATCAAATAACTTATCAATTTTTTCTACAAATGACACTGTAGCGTTTGCCGAAGGGGGGAATTGTCCGAATTCAATAAAGGAATTAAGTGCCGCAGCTACCATTGCGCTGAAAACTTGGACGGCTAAACTAACCTTCAGTTTTTTAAAAGGATTCGAATTAATGTGTTCATCTGTAAATTTTGGACACAGCCGAAGAGCCAAAGGCTTATGTTTTTGTTTATTATAAATTTGGTCAATACCTATACGTTTTATTTGTACATCCTTCAGAGGTTTCGAATGTGTAATTGAAAAAATTATTTCGTGTTGATTTTAAGAGATGCGGCACATCAAAAATATAAAATATTTTTTCGCTATCGACATAAAAATGTGAAGAGTTTGGAGAGATACCAACTGATTTTGAAAATTGTACAAAATTTGATCCTTGATCAGACACTAACGCACTTACTAGTAATCCTACAGATTTAAGTTTCCTTATTGCTTCAAAAATAATAAATTTTAATTCCTCCCCTGAACAAGTATCAATAAAGAAATAAGCAACTGGTTGCTTCCACTTAGCAAATATTGCTCTAGCCATAATAGCTAAAACATATTTAGCAGGAGCATATCTTTTTTCCTTCAATGTATTATGAAAGCCAACAATGGTATCGGAAGATCTATTGTAAAATAAAAACATTTTTAATGACATTTCGTCAATACAAAGAATGCACTGTTTTGAAGAACCCTCTAAATTTGTAGCTTTTGATTTAATAACCTCAAAAATGAAACTGTTAAGACCTGCAATTATATGCCATTTGCTAGTTATTCTTTGAAGAGTGCTTTTAGATGGCAAATAAAGTGGTTTCATTAAAAATCTATAAGCATTTGGGCTTAGAAAATAAATTGTTAAGGAAAATTGTTTCATATCTGAAGAGTAACGATATCCCTGTGGATCTTTTTTGGGATTTTCTAAATAATGCATTACAAATAGTAGCATTGAAGCAGACAGTTTTTTCTCACAAATGGCAAGAAATTGTTCGTCATTTATTTCAGTGTCGGCACTGTCGACAGCTTGCTCCAACTTCGGATGCAACTTTCTTTGGAGTTTTTTTATTTGTAACTTTAATGAATGCTTTCTCGGACTATGTGCACTCAAACTAAGAGAAGTTTGTTGACTAGCATCTAAAAATAGAATTATTCAATAACAAAATAAGTAATACAAAAAATTACAATATATGTACACACACCTAAACTTATAATATGGAATCACTTAATATTTATTACAATTTATATTGTCGGGTTTTTCACATTTAACTGTTTTGGTTAGTAAACACTTTTGACTTTCCATGACATATAATTTTTTTGACAAAAAAAATTATCGCAAATAATGCGTGATGCCATATAAGTTTGGGTGTGTATACTATAATAACAGTTTGTGAATATAGATCATTACCTTTTGATGCAACTGAAAATTCGGTAATGCTGTGGAGATCGCCTATAGGTGACTGTGACAGATGGGGTGTACTTGGTTGATCCAAAGGTTGAGCGATCGAGACTGGTTGATCAAGTTCTCGTTGAGGTTCTAACAAAGTCAAATTGCTGCATACAGACACAGAAGGACTCTGTGAAGAAGCCTCATCGATATAACCTAGTAAAAAAAATTAAAATATCGGTTAAAATATTGGTTTTTTTTCTACTATTTTAAATCATGATTTTTGCTTATGCCCATACCAAATAAAATGGTAAAATAAACTAGGTAGGTGTAGGTAATACTTCTTTTGCCTATTAATTCCACACACGAAAACTTTGATTTTGCAGACGAGTTTCGCTAACCATGTTAGCATATTTTTCAGGAGATGGAGATGTTTGGGTGTGTATACTATAATAACAGTGTGTGAATATAGATCATTACCTTTTGATGCAACTGAAAATTCGGTAATGCTGTGGAGATCGCCTATAGGTGACTGTGACAGATGGGGTGTACTTGGTTGATCCAAAGGTTGAGCGATCGAGACTGGTTGATCAAGTTCTCGTTGAGGTTCTAACAAAGTCAAATTGCTGCATACAGACACAGAAGGACTCTGTGAAGAAGCCTCATCGATATAACCTAGTAAAAAAAATTAAATGCAGCAAAATTACAAGTAACAGCAAAAAATACATATTATTATCTAATAATGAAGGGGTAATTATGGGGTCAAAATGTCAAGAAAATCGGGCGGTGCATACACTAATTTCCATAATTACCAATGAAGGTACTTACATGATGAGAACACAGTTGGTATTGCTGTTTTCTTTAGCCCAGACTTCGACTGGTTTGCAAACATACTATTTTCAAAGTGCATTGAACAAACTTTATAATTAATAAAAAGCTGTGTGGGTGTTTTTTCTAACAAATCCTGCCTTCCACACTTTCTCGTCCATGCATAACACCTTGAAAAAAAAATTAAAAACCATAGTTAGGTAGGTATTATCAGTAGGAAACCATTTGTGGGTTTTCTGGGGTAGGTAATACTCCAGTAAAAGGGGTAGTACCTAGGTAGGACATAAAATTTATAATACCTAAGGATATAATAATGTGGTAACAAGGTAGGGACAAACTACACATAAGGTACCTACCTGTTTTCATCAGCAGGTATTTTGAAAAAACTTATCCCAACATTCCTCGTGTTGTTAGAACATCCACGAACACAGCAATAATTGCGGGGCCATTTCGTCACAAAACCTAAGCACAAAGTGGGTTTTCTGGGGCACAATGCACTAGTGTAAATACAGCAACGAAGTATTCGAAGTAACAACACAAGCAGTCAAGTTGAGCTGAATACATATTGTACACCTTATCTGGTCCCTGTTTTGGATACTTTTATCACAGTCATGATAATAATACTGGGCTTTTTTACTTAGAAATTGGTAATCGTTTTTCGTTTTATTGTTTACGTTTTATAAGGGGTTTAACCCCAGAAAAGGACGAATCAGAAGTGGCACTTGGCTAATTTAAGAGGGCAGAGGGGTATTTTTATGAGGTGGTGGGGACGGAGAGTATTGCTAGGCCGCCAGATCCTTAGAAAGGTTAAAACATGTCAACATATTTTTCACTATCATTTATTCATTTTGGGTAGGTATACCAATAAAATTAATATGAAAGCAATTAAGATTATCTAATGTGTGCCGGTAGTAAAATTATAATGTTTTACGAACCATTTATTCTATTTATCTGAGCCCAGAAAACCCACAACCTGACCCCTGTTTTCTGGGACTTGATTATGAAAGCGGAATGCTTGACAACAGCGCGGCGCGGCGCCACAGATTCCGTTCTTGCGGTACTGCCAGATCGTCCAGTCGGGAGCCGGTAACCAAGGCAACCCAAAAAATATAATGCAAATTAACTTAGTATAAAATGAAATCGATGATAATTTACCTATAAAAATGTTAGTCCTTGATAGTATTTTGGTTGATATTAAATTGAAGGCGATAAAAATAGCTAAATGAATTTAAGGAAATTGTCAGGCATAAAAGCTAACGAAGTCCGGCAACGTCGTTCGTGGCCTACGGCTGGCGCGCCACCTAACGCCAGACGCCAGACAGCGTCAGCATGTATGTTCAATTGAGGTTAAACCCCTTATAAAACGTAAACAATAAAACGAAAAACGATTACCAATTTCTAAGTAAAAAAGCCCAGTATTATTATCATGACTGTGATAAAAGTATCCAAAACAGGGACCAGATAAGGTGTACAATATGTATTCAGCTCAACTTGACTGCTTGTGTTGTTACTTCGAATACTTCGTTGCTGTATTTACACTAGTGCATTGTGCCCCAGAAAACCCACTTTGTGCTTAGGTTTTGTGACGAAATGGCCCCGCAATTATTGCTGTGTTCGTGGATGTTCTAACAACACGAGGAATGTTGGGATAAGTTTTTTCAAAATACCTGCTGATGAAAACAGGTAGGTACCTTATGTGTAGTTTGTCCCTACCTTGTTACCACATTATTATATCCTTAGGTATTATAAATTTTATGTCCTACGTAGGTACTACCCCTTTTACTGGAGTATTACCTACCCCAGAAAACCCACAAATGGTTTCCTACTGATAATACCTACCTAACTATGGTTTTTAATTTTTTTTTCAAGGTGTTATGCATGGACGAGAAAGTGTGGAAGGCAGGATTTGTTAGAAAAAACACCCACACAGCTTTTTATTAATTATAAAGTTTGTTCAATGCACTTTGAAAATAGTATGTTTGCAAACCAGTCGAAGTCTGGGCTAAAGAAAACAGCAATACCAACTGTGTTCTCATCATGTAAGTACCTTCATTGGTAATTATGGAAATTAGTGTATGCACCGCCCGATTTTCTTGACATTTTGACCCCATAATTACCCCTTCATTATTAGATAATAATATGTATTTTTTGCTGTTACTTGTAATTTTGCTGCATTTAATTTTTTTTACTAGGTTATATCGATGAGGCTTCTTCACAGAGTCCTTCTGTGTCTGTATGCAGCAATTTGACTTTGTTAGAACCTCAACGAGAACTTGATCAACCAGTCTCGATCGCTCAACCTTTGGATCAACCAAGTACACCCCATCTGTCACAGTCACCTATAGGCGATCTCCACAGCATTACCGAATTTTCAGTTGCATCAAAAGGTAATGATCTATATTCACACACTGTTATTATAGTATACACACCCAAACATCTCCATCTCCTGAAAAATATGCTAACATGGTTAGCGAAACTCGTCTGCAAAATCAAAGTTTTCGTGTGTGGAATTAATAGGCAAAAGAAGTATTACCTACACCTACCTAGTTTATTTTACCATTTTATTTGGTATGGGCATAAGCAAAAATCATGATTTAAAATAGTAGAAAAAAAACCAATATTTTAACCGATATTTTAATTTTTTTTACTAGGTTATATCGATGAGGCTTCTTCACAGAGTCCTTCTGTGTCTGTATGCAGCAATTTGACTTTGTTAGAACCTCAACGAGAACTTGATCAACCAGTCTCGATCGCTCAACCTTTGGATCAACCAAGTACACCCCATCTGTCACAGTCACCTATAGGCGATCTCCACAGCATTACCGAATTTTCAGTTGCATCAAAAGGTAATGATCTATATTCACAAACTGTTATTATAGTATACACACCCAAACTTATATGGCATCACGCATTATTTGCGATAATTTTTTTTGTCAAAAAAATTATATGTCATGGAAAGTCAAAAGTGTTTACTAACCAAAACAGTTAAATGTGAAAAACCCGACAATATAAATTGTAATAAATATTAAGTGATTCCATATTATAAGTTTAGGTGTGTGTACATATATTGTAATTTTTTGTATTACTTATTTTGTTATTGAATAATTCTATTTTTAGATGCTAGTCAACAAACTTCTCTTAGTTTGAGTGCACATAGTCCGAGAAAGCATTCATTAAAGTTACAAATAAAAAAACTCCAAAGAAAGTTGCATCCGAAGTTGGAGCAAGCTGTCGACAGTGCCGACACTGAAATAAATGACGAACAATTTCTTGCCATTTGTGAGAAAAAACTGTCTGCTTCAATGCTACTATTTGTAATGCATTATTTAGAAAATCCCAAAAAAGATCCACAGGGATATCGTTACTCTTCAGATATGAAACAATTTTCCTTAACAATTTATTTTCTAAGCCCAAATGCTTATAGATTTTTAATGAAACCACTTTATTTGCCATCTAAAAGCACTCTTCAAAGAATAACTAGCAAATGGCATATAATTGCAGGTCTTAACAGTTTCATTTTTGAGGTTATTAAATCAAAAGCTACAAATTTAGAGGGTTCTTCAAAACAGTGCATTCTTTGTATTGACGAAATGTCATTAAAAATGTTTTTATTTTACAATAGATCTTCCGATACCATTGTTGGCTTTCATAATACATTGAAGGAAAAAAGATATGCTCCTGCTAAATATGTTTTAGCTATTATGGCTAGAGCAATATTTGCTAAGTGGAAGCAACCAGTTGCTTATTTCTTTATTGATACTTGTTCAGGGGAGGAATTAAAATTTATTATTTTTGAAGCAATAAGGAAACTTAAATCTGTAGGATTACTAGTAAGTGCGTTAGTGTCTGATCAAGGATCAAATTTTGTACAATTTTCAAAATCAGTTGGTATCTCTCCAAACTCTTCACATTTTTATGTCGATAGCGAAAAAATATTTTATATTTTTGATGTGCCGCATCTCTTAAAATCAACACGAAATAATTTTTTCAATTACACATTCGAAACCTCTGAAGGATGTACAAATAAAACGTATAGGTATTGACCAAATTTATAATAAACAAAAACATAAGCCTTTGGCTCTTCGGCTGTGTCCAAAATTTACAGATGAACACATTAATTCGAATCCTTTTAAAAAACTGAAGGTTAGTTTAGCCGTCCAAGTTTTCAGCGCAATGGTAGCTGCGGCACTTAATTCCTTTATTGAATTCGGACAATTCCCCCCTTCGGCAAACGCTACAGTGTCATTTGTAGAAAAAATTGATAAGTTATTTGATATCTTAAATTCCTCAAAAATATCAGGCAGTAATACAAGTACAATAGACCTTTCAAAGGAGCAGATTACCAAGTCGATTTTTTAAAGGAAATGTTTACATATTTTGAGAATATTAAAATTTTAAAACAAAATATAGAGGTTACCAATAAAGTTAAATTTTTGAAAGGGTGGCAAATCACAATAAATTCATTTTTAGGTCTTTGGGAAAAATTTCATTGTTTAGAGGTTAGTTCCTTATACACTCGACGCTTAAATCAAGATTGTCTCGAAAATTTTTTCGGCACTATTAGGCAGCAAGGGGGAAATTGCTTGAATCCAACCCCCATCCAATGCGAAAGGGCTTTCAAAAAATCATTTTGTTTAAATTATTTCCAACACGCGGATGGGGCCAATTGTATTGAGGATTTTGATTCATTATTGTCATACGTAACCACCGAACATACACAAATTTACAACAAAGTTGTTGTGGGAAATACAAGATCTATTTTTTCTGATTTAAGTTCGGTGGCACCAGATTATATTGATTTCGAACTACATGAATCAAATAGTATATCATATGTTTGTGGATATTTATTAAGAAAGTGCTTGGAACAACATTCATGTGAAGTTTGTATTAAATATTGTAAACGTCATACATTAGGGGATACTGATTTGTTTACTTATTTTAAAGCATACAAATCAAGTGGTAACGAAACCTTTGGACATTTATTTTCACCTCCTGATAATTTCCTAAATTATATTAAAACTCTCGAAGTTAATTTTTGTACCCTCTTTCCAAAGTTTGCTTTAGAAGAAAATGTTGGTGTGAAATTAAAAAATAAGCTGCAAAACATTTCATATCAACATCCATGCCCTAGTTTTAATCATGCCTATTTATTATCCCTTTATGTAAGATTTAGAATCTATTCTTCTTTAAAATTTTTAACTCGTGATATTGTTTCTAATAAAACTAATAAAAATTATAAACTTCGAAATTTACATTTATAAGTGCTGCCAGGGGTCATTATTTTTAAAAATTAGGCTAAGTTGATAATGTATAGTGTGCATGTGCATAATATGTACGTAAGTAGTTTATAATATCTTTTGTATTTATAGGTATTATATTTTATATGTGCTATTGTTTTTGAATTTTTTTTATAGATTTTAGTAATAAACATTTTTGATAAATAACCTTTTTTTACTACCAGTGATACGAAGGTCAACCAATTTTGCAAATAATAATTGTTATGGATCTATATAAAAAAACAAATTAATTGCCAAGCTATGAGTTTGGGCGCAAGTCGATTGAAATATTGTAATATTTCAACCACCCAAGTAGAATAGTTCACTTGAACCTAAATCATAGTTGTTTCTAATTAATATAGGTAAGTATAAAATAATAAAGAGGAAATATTGTGAAATTTCCATGTACAATAAAAAAATGTATTTTTCTCTTTAGTAAAATATTAATATTTATATTTTTTTCGTCGGTAAAATACCTACTTAAAATCACTTCTGGAGATTCAAATTTAACTAGATCTAATCCCAGAAAAAAACTTTACTATTCTAAAAATTAATTTTGCTATATAAAACACAAAATTTTCTATAGCCCGGACCTGATCGTGCCAACGCAATGGGCAAGTTCTACTCTGTCCAAAATACGGTGGGCGTGGCCAATGCGCAGATGTCAACGGCGGAGAGTTCATTTCCTATGCGCGAGAGGGGAAATTGGAACCGCGACATCAAAGGCGCCGAAAGCAAGTGCCACTTCTGATTCGTCCTTTTCTGGGGTTTAACCTCAATTGAACATACATGCTGACGCTGTCTGGCGTCTGGCGTTAGGTGGCGCGCCAGCCGTAGGCCACGAACGACGTTGCCGGACTTCGTTAGCTTTTATGCCTGACAATTTCCTTAAATTCATTTAGCTATTTTTATCGCCTTCAATTTAATATCAACCAAAATACTATCAAGGACTAACATTTTTATAGGTAATTTATCATCGATTTCATTTTATACTAAGTTAATTTGCATTATATTTTTGTGGGTTGCCTTGGTTACCGGCTCCCGACTGGACGATCTGGCAGTACCGCAAGAACGGAATCTGTGGCGCCGCGCCGCGCTGTTGTCAAGCATTCCGCTTTCATAATCAAGTCCCAGAAAACAGGGGTCAGGTTGTGGGTTTTCTGGGCTCAGATAAATAGAATAAATGGTTCGTAAAACATTATAATTTTACTACCGGCACACATTAGATAATCTTAATTGCTTTCATATTAATTTTATTGGTATACCTACCCAAAATGAATAAATGATAGTGAAAAATATGTTGACATGTTTTAACCTTTCTAAGGATCTGGCGGCCTAGCAATACTCTCCGTCCCCACCACCTCATAAAAATACCCCTCTGCCCTCTTAAATTAGCCAAGTGCCACTTCTGATTCGTCCTTTTCTGGGGTTGATCCTTTTATAACATCGTCAGTATTTTGTCAAAGATAAATATGCAGACTTCGAAATTGCCTGTAATTTTTAATGACAGTCTTGTGTCGCTTGTTTATGGAAATTTATTTAATAAGATTTGACTATTCCTAATTGGAACAATAATAAGCAGTTTTGTGGAACCTTTAACCAACGGTTATACCTAGGTACACTTTTAAAGCGCATTGCCCCGATTATCGTCATAAAATTTCGCCAGGTTATCGACACTATTTTGATTAAAATAGAGGTGTTCAATTCATAATTAATATCATATGCTTTTATTATTTATTTTTTTGTATTTTGTTTTTTTTTGCAGACAAATATTTTTCTGCTTTAAGTTGGCGATTTTCTTTTAACTGTTCCTTCCTAAGCACTTTATTTTTCTTTTTTTCTGCCTATAATGTTCCTGCCAGCGGCTTGAATATATTGAAGATGCAACCCACAGTGTTTTTTCCTGAAATTTCACAACAGTGGGTTCAGCAGATTTTTTTAATTTCTGGCCAAAATAAAGATTTATTGGTGAAGGCACCTACTGTTAGATCTGGAAAGGACGTGTTTGGTGACAAATTTTCCTTTTGTTGGGATATATATTTTCCAGATTAGAGAGTAAACTTTGGGATATCTCTTTAAGGAAGGTAGGTACCTACTAAAGTTGAAAAAAAGTGCGGAACCTATTACCGACACTTCGGCGACCATAGTATCGACATAAACTTTTTGGATTTAACCCAGATTAGCATCTGCAAAAGTGTGTGTTGATATATGGTCACCGCAGTATTTGTAATGTTCTTAATGTATAGGTTAAAGGAAAAACCTTTACTATTTCTGTTTACAGAAGAGAAAAAACAAATACCTACCTTGTTCCGACATCAGTAAAAATACTGTATTTTTACCCTATAATTTCATTACTTTTATCAAAATTTAAAGACCAAGTAGGTAGGTACATTAAACTTACCTGGTCATATATCCTTAACACTGGAGACATACAACTGCTCGCCTGATGGCTTTTGCAGAAATTACATTATCGGTAGTGTTGACTTGAAATGCACACCGTGGCTTTTAAAATTACTAAAATCTAAAAATGAAGACTGTATACTGTCAACTGAAATTTACAGGAAACTGTTAACAGGTGCTTGTTCCTTACTAAATGGAAATTATTGAAGCGATGTTATGAAATTGTCGATAATGCGCACATTTACCTTATTTATTTCACTGTAGGTTAGTGCATACCCATGATACAATGAAAAGAATTATATCATGGTGCATATCTTTATGTTGGAAATGACATTAAATATTATGTCATGGCGTTGACTGACATTTATAAGACCTCTCGTAGCTATGATTAGTTTCATGTTCTGGAAAACAGATGGCGCTATTGGCTAATCATGTATTTTGTATTGTATTTTGTATCTGGAAAGCATATGGTGAGTAAAGAAAGTGTCAAACTTGACAGCCCAAAGCAGTCTTTATTAACAGTTAGTCACCACTCATTCGCGGAAATCAACTGCACAGAAGTCTGATTACTTCTGACTGTTTCTAGTGGGTTTATAGTTATACCTAATTAAAATTTCAATCCAAACCTGCTTATGTGTTCAAGAATTGATGTATTCAATCCAATTGAATGGATTAAAACCTCACTTTCAATAGGATCAAACATGTTGAGATAAACATAGTCAGTGGAGTTTTCTTTGTTGATGTGTTTCGCTCCCACCATCTATCTATTATAGTTATTTATGTAGCAAGGGCCCAAAGAAAGCATTTATGGCCCACGACATGAAGATAATAGTTCGAGGCGCATGACTCGGCTATTACACAGTGAGGGCCATATATGCACCATTGTCATTGAAACATGATCTAACTTTTACGTAGGCAGGGCCGTGCAGAGCTCGCACGGGCCCCGGTACTACCATCTCGACAGGCCCCTCTACCGCCAAAGTGCATATTACATTATTTTACATACAAAGCGATGTAGGATTCAACATTTTTATAGTGTCAAATATGTACATTGTACATACAAAGGGCACATTTTCAATCAAAAAATACGTCAGGCAAAAAGGGTTATAAAAACAAAGGAACCATATGGAAATATGTATACGTATACCTACAAAATATATAATAAAACAGTCTTTATTCTCTATTACAAATATAAGGAACACATAAACGACTTAAGAAATATAAAAGGAACTTAAATTTTAAATTTGAAATAACAAATAAAGATTTTTCTGCCTCTCCACAACAATAAAACAAAATAAATAAATAAAAAACATACAAATAAGTAGAGCGACTTTTCGAGCCTTCATATTGGCAAAGTTGTCTATGATTTGGTTAATATTAGTTTTTCGAGCTAAAGGAGATTCTAATGCACGAGTTCCCTAGACTTGTTAACCGTCCTTGGTACATAGTCATAGTACACTTAAGAACATTATTTATTTGAGCTAAGGTACTAAATGACCTTTCTCCTTGTGCAACTGTCACTGGAATAGTGCAAAAAATCCTGAGAGCAATTATGACATTGGAAAAGAGCATTTCAAGTTTTAGTTCTAATATTTTATTTGATAAATCAAAGGGCTTACTTAACAATATCTCTACTTGAAAACAAATTAGAGTAGTGTATCGCTCTCAGATGCAAAAGTTCTTCAGAAAGTTCGGTATTCAAATCAGTGTTGTATTTTTTAACTAGGCATGTTGCCCGGTGCTTAATATTTTCAACAGAAAATTCTTCTTTGGGATATTGCCATAAAATACTAAACATATCAATGCGCGATTTTCAAATAGAGACGGCACAACGCGCCGGGCCCTTACGGGGCCTGGGCCCCGGTAATTTGTACCGGCCGCACCCCCCTATGCACGGCCCTGTACGTAGGCATTGCAGCGCCTCTCAGTTTCGTTGCCTAGCAACTCGCTAGCAACCAATAAATGCATTTGACACTGTCATTGTTGTCGCATTGTCAGCCGTTGATGATAAATCTAGTAGGTATTGGTGAGAATCTGCCAAAACAAGGCAATAATAAACAATAAATCTAGTTAGATTCCAAGGAAATTATCGCGGAAATTACTCAAGTCAGAATAATCGCAGATTGACCTACATGGAAAATCATGAGAATAATCCCAATTCTTCTAGTAACAATGACTCGCAAACTGCTAATACAAACTCGTCCCAATCTATGTCTCAGCAGTTTTTTCGAGCCTAACGATGCTTATATTTCTTATTTAAATGGGTTAAATTATTTGAAATTCAAACACAACTCACCATTAGCGACCTTTAACTCTTTTTCATAATAATCAAACAAGTTTTGCTACCCAAGTTGCTGCATTTCTTGTGATGCCAACCATCACACTTGGAACATACGGCATACGAGTTGCAGCAGATAGTTTTGTTGCAAGTAGCACAGTTATTGTCCATTTTATTTGGCATTCCCAGTATAACCAGGTGCAGGAAAAAAAGGAAACTTGTGTTAAATTGCCTTGGGGCATAAAACCCACAAAAACAAAACAAACAATAAAAACGTAAATAAATAGATGGCAGTCGACCATAGACAGCATTGTTTCAGGACAGTGATTCCTCATCAGTATGGCTCACCCGACTGCCATACAGGAAGTAGTAGAAAATGATTTTATCAATGAATCAAACTAAGTAATCAATCAGTCACCTAAGCAATAAATTGCATTTTTTTGTCACTCTTATTATACCTTTCATTATTATAATGCACAAACTGTGTTCTGTCATCTAGGTACGATTTTTTTAATCTTATACTGTCTGCGTGAAAATTATAGAATGTTACTTTCTCCAAAAGGATCTCTTGCGACACACAATCAAAGGCCTTCATTTAGTCATAGAAGAACGCTAATGTTTCATACCCTCATTCAAAACCCTCCAATATGTTTCTTGTAAATTTATTTATTGCTAAGTTTTTTATTATTACTATTCCTGGTCGTCAATTTCATCTGTCTTTTGGATAAAATTCCTGAGTTTCGACCATGTAAACTTTTTGTTTATTAACACAGTAAAAATTTTTTTTATTAAAAGTTTTTATTTTTTTAAAAAATGACACTACACGTGTTTCAGCAATTAAGCCATCATCAGGTATCAAAGGAATATTTTTTTATATAATAATTTATAAAGTTTTACCACTTAAATAATAATAATTTATATAAAAGAGAAAAAGGTTTTTGTTATTTTTAAGGGAATATAAGGAGAAATTCAAGATCACATCAATTTAAATATCACTAGTAACATATGATTACTTACATTAATAGATTATTATTTTTAAGAGTTTCTCTTCCTCTTGTTTTTCTGTCATTGTTCTCACGTTCTATCATATCTTATTTCGTAGTTCCATTATATTGTTTATTTGTAAGAGATGTTGTGTGGGAAGAATATGCAAATCTATGTGTTCAAACCAGGGACCCTTTAAAGTAAGGGGACCCAGCATTATACCTTCCAAAGTGAAGCCGTTTCTTTCCTTATTCTAATGGTTTCAATGATGCCAAGTATTGGAGAATCTATGAATATGTATAACAGGTACTTTGATTGTTAGTAAAAATTAATAATGGTTTCCATGATTTCTAAAAATTAGACTTGACAATGTTCTGTCAACAAACACAGAATATGGCAACTGTCAAATGAATCAAATTTATTTTATATTTGAATTTGGTTTCCTGCAATTATTTCCAGGAATTTAAGTAATATAAGGATGGTAAGTCAGTGCCGATTTTGCTTATTTGGGAATTTGTCGCTATTGCACCTTGTTACCAGGTTCCTCAAACCATTTGTAATATGTAGGTATAATAGGTACGTACTTGAACTTTCTTCCCTTATTGAATGTGGTCCGAAGCTTCTTACGACAAAAAACGAATGTACATGCTGTTTATTACACATAACTTGGAACACAAATATTACAGATTTCGGGATGGACTAATATTAGGTCTAGTAGTTCTAATCATGTAGTTTTCTCGGTGCTCATTATAAAATTTTATTTATTTCTCTCCCAAGGTACCTCACAAACGTAAAATAAACTTATAGTTGTAGATAAAAACTGCTTAATAATTTAAAATTTACTAAATACCATTTTTGTTTTGAACTACTTACTTATACGTAATGCCCACGTAATGGGAATTGTAGGATTACTAAAGGTGAGACAAGAAAAATTTGTTTGCAATTATTGGGACTACTGCAGGCGGCCACATTACATTTAATTGACATTGTACAGTGTGGATTTGGAAAATGCAAGAAAATAAATTTTTCATTTATAGTTGGACAGTTTTGTTTTATTATTCCATTTTAGAAGAAACATATTATAGTTATGTGAAATGTTAATTTTGTATTTTGGAAAAGAAATTATTATAGGGAAATATTTTTGATTTATTTTTTTAATTTATAAGATCATAGTAAATATGAAAAAGATTTTCTGTGTCTGTTCTGTAATTAATGCAATTATTATGTTTTTTTTTTATGTAAATTATTTCCAGGATATTTCTTTTGGTATGATTATTTTCTTTAGCTAAAATTTGTGTGTTTTTAAAATTAAATTGGTGGAAATTGTCTAAAGAATGTTTAGTTAAAGCTGTAGAATTGTTGTTAGTTTTAACGTCATATTTATGTTTGTACAAACGTTTATGAAGATATTGTTTAGTTTGACCGATATAGATATAGGGCAATCATTACAAGGTATTTTATAAATTAAATTTGATTTAAAATCATTTTCAAGGTTTGGTTTTAATTTGGTAAATAATTTTTTTGTATAGTAATTTGGTTTGTGTCCAATATTAATATTGTATTGTTTAAAAAGTTTTTGGATTTGCTCAGAGGCACCTTGTATATATGGCATGGAAAATATTTGGATTGGTTGTTATTTTTAGTTTGTGAGTGATTATAGATTTGGTGTATACGTCTTTTAATGAGGGGTTTGTAAAAGTGTTTTGGATAATTATTCTTTGAGAGTATATTTTTAATTTTTTTAAGATTGTCTGGTCTATGTTTTGGGTGTGATAAAGAAATAGCTTGGTCAGTCAAATTATTAACAACGCTTTTTTTATAAGTTGTGGGAACAGAGGCATTAAAATTTAAGTATCTTTCGGACCAAATTTCTTTTGTATACCAGTTTGTTGTGATATAACCATTTTTATCATAAGTGAGAGAGAGATTTGTTCTAATTCATAAGTGAATTGTAAACGCGGATGGAAATTATTAAAAGCATTTAGGGTATTGTTTATTTCGTTCTTATGTATACATACGATGCAATCATCTACGTATCTTTTGTATAGAAAGGGTTTTATGCTTAATTTTTGTATAGCAAAGGTTTCGAGTTCTTCCATTACTAAGTTGGCTATAGTGGAAGATATAGGAGAACCCATAGCAGTTCCAAAAATTTAGAGGTAGAAATTATTTTCAAAATTAAAAAAGTTGATGTTAAACATAGTTTAGTGGATTCTATAAATTGTGTTTTGGGGATTGAGGTGAAAGGTTCAATTTTATTCCAGTGTTTAGAGATGCAATCTAAAGCTAAATCAATGGGTATATTAGTGAAAAGTGATATTACATCGAAGGAAACTAAAATATGGTCTTTAGGGACAATTATATTTTTTAGAGATTTTTGGAGATGCCATGTGTCTTTTATGTGGAAAGGATTTTTATCTACGATATTAGAAATTATATTTGAAAGGAATTTTGAAAGGCTAATGTAGTTGATTTTTTATTCTGATGGCCAAATTGACCTTGGAAAAATAATTTTTGGCTTTCAAAGAAGCTGCTTATTTGTGGTTTTAAGGATCTTCATAGACCTTGGAAAATACAGGTAGAAGTGAGATGGCTTAATACTTCAAATTATCTTTAGAACCCTTATTTTTAAAAATACCTAGGTGTAACTTAAGCTATTTTGAAAGCTGAATATACTTTGACTTATTGCTTGGTTTATTAAGTCAGTTAAATAATAAATTCTTAAGTTGTTTATGATCTTCATTATTTTAGTCTCAATTTCATAGCAGTCTTTATTTTTTGTATTTTTTTTTATCTCATACTAATTATAGATCAAATTTCATTGTAAGTTACTGGTTTTAACCGAAATGGTTCAATATTTGAATCACTCATTTAAATAATCCGTGAAGGAGCAAGCTGTTGGAGTCAGTCCATTAATCACTTCACTAGCAATATTAATGAAGAACTCATTGAATTGCTCTGAATTGAGCTGGCAATCAGATGCCTCTGAGGAAGATTTTTGGGTACTCCTGGTAATGATATCCCTCATAGCTACCTGTGGATTTGCTGCCATTTTTATGTGCTCGTCATGGGCATTCTTTTTGGCAAGGGGCAGTTCATTTCTATATTGTTTTATGTGGGTATTTGGAAGCTGTTTTGACACAATGTTAGCTTCTCCCTCATAAAAATCAGTTCATTGGAGACCATTTTAATAAGCTGTCCTTTTTGGTACTAATTGTCACAACTCTTGATCTAATTGGGAAACATTCCTCCATTGCATCTTGAAAAATGTCAGCAAATATTGGGAATATAGCGTCAATGTCGGTGTTTTCAGATTTATAACAAACTACCAGTCAATGCATTCAATTTTATTATAAAGTAGGAAAAGGCTCTGTGGAGAGATTGGCCTGTAATTTATTCTTTTTTCAGTGGTTTTACACCTTAACGATTTTGCCATTATGATGTGATACGTGGTGCAAAGGTTTGCATGTTGTAAAAAAAATGTTAATAAATGGAAACTTGAGGCTAGGGTCCATCAAAACACGACTGAATATTTACGAAAAAACACTTCTTGACTAAACGTGGTTTTAAGGGGCATCACTAAGTTTGGGTGTCTGAGGTTAGAATTTTGAAATTTCAACTTTCCTTGCAACTTTCACCGCAGAATAAGGTTATGTCTCAGAACACTTCATGTTGCCAAATTACCTTTTTAAAACACTTGTGTCGTCCTGAGTGCCTTCACGCCAAATTTCGAAGAAAGTTTAAAAACTTGTTAATTACGTAAATATTGTTTTAGAAATAATCATAGGGTCTTATGCAAGTGTCCAGGAATTGTTTTATCAAGTTTGTAAAATTTTGTCAAGTACCCTATTAAAACCTTTTTTAGGAAATACCGATGGCTTCATAGAGAACTCGTTTCTTTTTGTGAACAAATTAAAAGGTTTTAAACTAGAGTCGATAGATATACTGGTCAAGTTTGATGTACAATAGTTATTTATACGCGTTCTTGTTCCGGATACTTTAAAAAATAATAAACAGTCTTTTTCCTTCTCATAGTATTTCCGCGGATATCCTAGAATTTATCGAATTTTGTCTGGGTACTTATTTCACTTTTAGTTATCGACCACTTGAACAAACTTCTGGTGATGGGTTATTCTCCCTTGCCTTTTAATTTGGTCTCACGAGACCCTTTCTGCTTTCCTTCATCACCGTAACTCCCTACATGAAAATATTAAGTTTACTATGGAGGTTGAAATGACAGTTTTCTTCCTTTTCTCAATGTGTTGGTCTCACGGGGGATCGATGGTTCTCTAGGACATTCGGTCTACCCGAAATCAACACTTACAGATAGGTACCTTAATGGTTTTTTCCATCACCACCCATCCCAAAACCAATCCGTTATTTATTCCTTATTTTCTCGAGCAATTTTCCTCTCAGAACCTGATAATCTAAATAAAGAACTACTAATGTTCTACTTGCCAACAATTATTCTTATGATAGTATCCAGCACTCTATTAAGAAATTTACTAACTCCAACAAAAATATTAACAGTTCCGTGAATGACCCACCGACCACTATGGTTTTCCTATCTCATCTCGAAAATTCTGTATCACCGGCCGCTTAAGGATATTATATCATTGAGTACGAGTGGTGTATATCGTGTGCCATACTCATGTGGACAAGTGTATATTGCTGTATCACCGCGTGTTAAAGAACATGAGCAGTGTGTACGGTTATGTCATCCGGGCTATTCTGCACTTGCCGAGCATTATCTGGACACGAGACATCAAGTCTTGCCTTAATGATACTAAAATCCCATCAAAATCATCCCATCCTATTCAAAGAAAAATCCTTGAAACCATTAAAATCCTTAAGCACCCTAACAATCTAAACCGTGATCAGGGTTTATTTTAACATAGTTGTTGGCGTGCGTTTTTTTAATCATTTCTTAACAAAACAAGGAAAAAATGCATATTACAATAACTGTATGTATAACATTTTATAATAATTTACCCAGCCACATTAACCTAATAGATTTTAGAAGTTAAGCCTTTCAAAACAGCAATTTTTAACATAAATGTGTAGTGTGTCTCAAATTGGATGGTTTTGGCATTTTTTATACCAGTTTTACATGTGTCAACACACAACTTCCCTCTTAATTATGACAGACAAGTTTTTCATTTCACTAGATTTTACATGCAGATTGAATGATTGAGCTGTATTAAAAACTGGAACATTTGACATTTTCAAAAATTATACCATTTAGTAAAATTTATATACTACCTACATAATTACGACTATATGATAACAGTATCTTCATTAGGACAAATCAAAACAAGACTTGAAGACAACAAAGCTGTGAAGAATTTTGGGCAAATGCACTCTGAAGAGACCCTCGCTCTCAGTCATTATTATTATCATTGGCGCAGGACACAAGCATACTTAAACTGACACTAAAGGTGGATTTATAAACTCGACGTTTGCATTGGCGCTCACGGTTGACGGTGATCTTCGTCGTTGCCTTCCGTAGCAGACATTTTATAAACTTTCCGTTTTCATCCAGAAATGCCAGCTAAACAAAACACCATGTGACCGCTCAACTTAATTTTTATTGGACTACGTCGAATTGCTACGAACGGCGGGACGTGAAAGATGAAATTGGTTTATCTCAGACGGCATCCGGCACAGACGGTAACTTTCGCCGACCTTTATAAACGGTTACACGTAGAATATAGGGATTGAATTTTCGACGCAAACGGCAACGGCGAGGCCAATGCAAAGGTCGAGTTTATAAATCCACCTTAAAAATGCCAGCCAGTCTAAACTGCTATCATATTGGTGATATGCATACCTAGAATTTTCTTGAGGATTTTCCCAGTGTGAAAAGTGCTTAAGCCGTTGCAGTTTTCCTCCCACTTAAAATTAATCCCAATTCGCCTGAATGTTACCATTCTCATTAGTGGTTATGTTGCGTTCAACTTGATAGGTGCCGCATGGTGTGTGAAATTAATTAGTCATTTCTCGCGTTTATGCAGCATTATGATGCAGTTTATTTTTAGTTTTTGATGACCCAAAAAAGATATATGTAATATCCTCGACAATATTTTACGTCTTATTACCTAATTTTTTCGAGGTTTTTTCAATGGCATCAAAAATAAGAAAAATGAATGTAGCGAAACCTATTTGCGTTGACTGATATATTATTAAAGACTGCTCACGGCTGTCAGGTCTGACACATATTTGGCTCACCATGTGCTTTCCGGAGATAAAATACAATGCAGAATACATTGTTAGTCATCAGAGCCATCTGTTTTCCAGGACATAAAGCTATAGCCGTGAGAAGTCTTTATAAATACGTCAGTCAACGCTATTTGTGTAAGCCATTTGACCTTGAAAGTTGTAAAAAATTTTCATTTGCAGCACGTGCCTGCGGCACTTGCTCTTTTTTTATAACACTCCTTAAAGGGTTACTTCCAGAGCTGTTTGGTTACTTTTTGGAACACCACACCAGAATTTTGGTTAATTTCTGACCATACCCTTAAAGTTTGAAATTCTTGTCAATTTGTTTTCAGGTAAATACAGTCCTCGCACACTAAGCTGTCACGCTCGAACCTCGGTCTAAGCAGTGCACAATAAGCTGCTTATGGATAGCTGGCGCTTAGACTGAGGTTTTCAAGTATCAGCTTAGAGTGTGCAAACTGTAGTTTTTGTTATCGTTATCAGGTTCAAGAAACAAAATGATGACAAAAAGGCTTTAAAGTTAGTCAAATTGTGTGTGAATGAAAATTTTTTCTTCTTACATATTTTATTCAAAATTGAATGGGATACCATTTTGTATTACTTGATTCTTTTTTATGGAGGATCTACTTACATCTAATTCATTTATTTTAATTTCTTACAGAACTATTTATCATGGAGCTAGTTGCATCTACAGATGTTGTTAAAAGGTTTCATAATCTTGAAGGAGTTCTCATCGGGGAAAGAAGAAGAGTTCTGTATAAATGGTTAAAGCAAACCAAATTTTCAAATGAAGACATAAATAGCCTAGTGTTCGACATTACCCCACATTCATATCTTGAAGAACTGTTCAAAGTTGAGATTCTGATATTTTTCAAAAGAACAAACGAGCTGTTAGAAATATTGAAAGATGGAAATGAGGTTTTCATAAGCAAAATCACTAAAGTACCATGGTTTTTCCAGGAAGCATTCAAAACAGCAGATGGTTATTCCTTTGTAAACGAATTCTTACCATGTCTGTCATACACAACACGCATGAAGGTAATGAAAAAGCTATCACAATGTGCACCAGAAACTCAAATGGACGATATTTTCACCTGTCTTTTAAATAGGTAAGTATCATTTTTTTAGTTTGCATAATAGTGGGTTTATTCTACAAGTTGTATGGAATGGCCCATATTCCACACAGGTGAAAAGATTACGGTCTGAGGCAGGCTCGAGGACTACGGTTCGTGAGTGGAATGTTATTCCAAATGTGTTGTAGACTATACTTTCCCTAACAAGATTTTAGAGACACACGAAAACTTAAAACCTTCAAATGCGAAGTCCGAAATAAATACCTTATTTGTTAGAAGTAATCATAGCAACCAAACTGAGGTGCTTGATCGAAAGTCATGTGAAATTATTCTGAACGGCATGCGGAATGATTCCAGAAGGTTTCCTGGAATATTATTTGTTTCAACATAATTTTTAGTTGTAGAATGTGTAGTTTCTAAAATACATAGTGTTAGAGAAAATTTTTGACGTGGTATTTGATTTAATCACAAAGTTAAGTAGGTGGTAGGCATGATACTATATAACAGGAGAGATAAATTCACTTGACCTACCAATTTAAAACTCATCCACACATGATCTTGGCAGTAACAATCCTGGTCACTCCATGGTTTACCTAATTAATTATTGTTTTTTTTTGAGATTTAGAATGAAAGTAAAATATCTCTAATCATATACACGGTGAGTCAAAAACCACACGTACCATAGTGGTAATATACACAAAAAGTAAGGAGACAAGTTTTTCTTTTTGCGCACAGGTCTAGATTAAGCCTATATGGCCCTTAATTTCAGTTTTTTAGCCATAATTTCTCGACAGATTTCCTCAAATTTTGCAGAGGTTACTAAAAAATGGTTTCACATGACCTGTTATAGCCACAGAGGGCGCGTGCAGTTTTATTTCTCCTATAACTTTTTTGTATACCTTTTCTCTAAAGTAGTAGTGTTTTCGAGATAGGTGCCTCAAAAACTACCAACCTTGCAAGCACCAATAATTCAATATGAACGAAAATCAAAGTTAACTACCATTAGAAACAAAAGCTTGACTTGATGTTTAGTTTGACAATAAAACATGCCGAGCTTTTTGTAGCCATTGATTTTCACAGGTATTCTCTTAATAATTACTTCCACGAAGTTTAATACTTGATAACATTTCAAAATACCCCATCTACTTTTCATTGCACATGCATTTAAATCACGTGAATTCATTTTGTTTGAAAATACAGTTAACATGTTCGACACTTATGACATTTGTTGTTTGACTTCTTTGACGATAACCTTCTGAGATTTGACAGCTGTTCGGCATTGGCAAAGCTGCCTTACAGATTAGGGGTGATTCACGTGCCTCTAGTGTCTCTTTCAATTATTTAAGAAGGTAAACCGTAACTTTTCTGATACTCTTAAGCATCTCCTTTGCTGACTGGATTGGAGTGCCATCTCTTGGACCAGAAACAAAATAAACACGGATGCACGTAAACCTTAAGACCCATTTTTAAGGGCCCAGATCTCCCCTTAATCCAGACTTGTGTAAAAAACACGTTTCACCTTTTTTGTGTAGGTTTTCCTATGGTATTTGTTTTTTAATATACAATGTGTCTCACTTTAAATAGAATTGTTATTTGTCAATTGATATTCATGAACTTTTTTTGTTCAATAGGTGTGTGAAAAGAGCATTGGAAGCATGTCATTGTTTTGAAAACCAAACCCATAACGCACTGCGTCAGTTTTTCGGGTTGAAATTTTGTGAAGTAGTACTAGGGATTTTTTCAGAATTACGAAAAAACTGTTACAAATGGATGCATTTCGTGGATATTTTTGCAATCGCAGTTTTCCTCATGTCAGAGAATGATTGTTAAAAAGTTTACAGGGTTTTCCAACAAAAACACACTCCAACATTAACAGATTCTTGTGTTACATACAATTTCAGAATATTTGTACGCTGCACCTTGAAATATTAGTCATATCGATTAGTCCACTATAAACCACGCACTTTTAATGCACCGTCAATTGTTTTTCACCACTTCTTTCATCTGCTATTTTTTTAATAAAATTGTGATTTCATTTTCATTTTCTTGAAACAATATGAAATTTTTAAATTTCGCTTAACAATCATTCTGTGATATGAGGAAAACTGGGATTGTGCCAAAATATCTGTGAAATGTCTCCATTTGTAAAAGTTTTTTTGTAATTCTTGAAAAACCAAATTTAAATTTCTAGTGTACTCTGTAATAGAGACTCTGTACAGTTAGGTTTTAATCCCTAGTACTACTTCCCAAAATTTAGACCCCAAGCAATGATAGTAGTTGGCCTTTAGTTGGGTTCTCAAAACAAGAAAACCTGTTCAATAATAGGTCGCTGCAGAATGCAATACCATTTTCTAAAATGTTCTGTTCCCAAATTGGACACTTTTAAAGGGAAGACTCCTATTTTTAACGGAGATAGATGAAAAGTGATATCGGTGTCTGAGGCTCATTTTTTATGATAAACTTAATGGCGAAAACCGCAAATCGATATCTGTCACCGTTCTTGAGTTACAGGGTGTTTTTCGAAAAGTGACCGTAACTTTTTTCAGGTTGAAAATTTTGTGTTTCTGTAAAAAACATTCCTAAAGCACTTTTTTACATAGAATCCAATGCTCCTACTACATTTTTTTTTCGAGTCAATGGTTTAAGAGTTACCGATGAAAAAAATTTTTTTTAAATGGAATACCCTGTATATTTTTGCATTTTTTTAATAGAACAAAAAAATACCATTCCAAAAATATATAACACTTAAGGAGTTACTTAAGGAGTTATCAATTACTAATACACCATTGAATATAAGAAATACGCCCCCCTATAGGCTCAATGCTAAACTAGTCTATGGGCCATCCATGCCATTTTGTTGTTTTGTTATTTTATATTATATTTTCTGGTTTTGTTCAAAATCAGTCAAAGTCAAAAAGTGTTGACTGAAATATTAATACGTCAGTCAACGCAAAAAGGCTTTATTTACTAAAGTTGACTTATATGGTTGACAAGTACTAAACAGAGTTTCAGTAAACATAATGCACACAAATGTATGCCCTTATTGAAAGTTTCCCTTGTTCTTCCACATAAAATAACACAACCTGCATTCAGAACATGTTCTCCTTCATAAACACATTTGGAATGTTTTGATCCATCTAAATATTCCATATACTTAATAATGCTTAAATATGGGCCATGTTTATATCTAGAAAATATGATAAATAAATAGGCACCAAATAATAATAGTAAAATAAAAAATCTATTATTCTACCTGTAACCTCAAACAATATGTAATCTCCAACAACCAACAAAGTTCTCTATTTCGGATTCTGCTTTTAGTTCATTTTTAGTTGCCTTTGCAATTACATAAATCATAAACAAAATTGTTAAACTATATAACCAAATAAACTTTATGAAGACGGCCACAAAATATTATAGAATATATTAGTTATATATATATATAACTTATATATTATATATATATATATATATAACTAATATATTCTATAATATTTTGTGGCCGTCTTCATAAAGTTTATTTGGTTATATAGTTTAACAATTTTGTTTATGATTTATGTAATTGCAAAGGCAACTAAAAATGAACTAAAAGCAGAATCCGAAATAGAGAACTTTGTTGGTTATATATATATATATATATATATATATATATATATACATATTAGTTCACATAGAGCCCGTCCGGGCGTTGGCATCTTAAATTCAGTCACCTATAGCTTTTATGATTTCATGTGTATAATTGGAAGCATGCCCTTTCAACAAGTAGGCTTTGGATGGTGAGACAATGAAACAACCGTGAAAAAACATTGATACGTGTCAAATTTTCAGTTAAGCTGTTTTGGCAGTGTAAAGATTTTTCTGTTTTTGTGTTATAAAAAATGGGATATGATAGTCTGTTTTATACAATCCGGGGAAAATGCAGATGCAACGAGCAATTTATACTACTAGCGGTATCCAGAGAGAAGACATCCTTTCAAGGACATTTTTGCAAGATTGCGACACAATTTGATTAGTAGTGGGCATTTTGAAAAGGACAGGCCGAAAAGGTACGAGTTAAACAGAGATAGGCATTTTCCCCGGTTTGTATAAAACAGACTATCATATCCCATTTTTCATAACTTTCAAATTTCGTTGTATGTTATAAAGTTTATAAATTACCCAAAAACAGAAAAATCTTTACACTGCCAAAACAGCTTAACTGAAAATTTGACAGGTAACAGTAAACATTTTTCCACGGTTTCATTGTCTCACCGTCCAAAGCTTACTTGTTGAAAGGGCGCGCTTCCAATTATACACATGAAATCATAATAGTATATTACATAGTGAGATTTGTAAACAGCTTATTACGTATGAGCGGAAAAGTTGCGCACGAGCCGCTGTAATTCCACGAGTATGTAATAAGCTTACAACTCGAGTTTTATACTATAATTTTTCTTCGCCGAAAGAAAAACTATTATAATAGATAAACTATACTTCTGATTATCTGACAGGCAACCATTAGTTTGTTGGTTGGTTGCTATGGTGGCGCAGATGCCGCGCTAACAAGGCTCCCGTGATAATTGTGTTTTAATTAAGAACAGATATGTAATTTTTTTTCCAACGTGTCGGTCATTACATGTGAGTGTTCGTAACAATAAACTTACTTATAACCTAAACCGTTACCGTTGAGTGCGGAATAATAAGAGGCACAACAACGCCCATATAAAATTGCGTGACCGGTTTTCGTGTGCTTACCCTGAAGCCCCCCGTTGCCTCCACTTGCTATAGTCGCCTAGCAACCACGGATTTTTAGAACTTGTTTATGTTTTCGAGAACACCGATCCCTCTACAACAGGTTAATTTTATATATTTTCGGACGCTTTTTATCTCGGACGCTTTTCGGGCCGCGTTTTCAGCTACGCTGCGTACCATAAGGTTGCGCCTCTTATTATTCGTCACTCAGCGCCCTTACTTAATAGGTATGTTACTAATATAGGAGTAGAAAAAAGCTATTAGAAATTGATAACCACTTAAGTAAATCATTAAGTGTTATATATTTTTGGAATGGTAATTTTTTGCTCTATTAAAAACGCAAAAATATACAGGGAGTTCCATTTAAAAAATAATTTTTTTCATCGGTAATTCTTAAACCATTGACTTGAAAAAAAAAAAAGTAGTATCAGCATTGGATTCTACGAAAAAAAGTGCTTTAGGAATCTTTATACAGAAACACAAAATTTTCAACCCGAAACAGATATCGATTTGCGGTTTTCGCCATTAAGTTTATCATAAAAAATGAGCCTCAGACACCGATATCAGTTTTCGTCTATCTCCGTCAAAAATAGGACCTTTAAAAGTGTCCAATTTGGCCCACCCTGTTCAGTATGTCCATAAATGAACGAGAGGGGAAACTTTTAGTCCAAGAGTCGGCCCCATGATTTAAACTCTCATAAGATTATAGAATAAGTGTAGAGAGTATATTTCTTTACTTGAAACGGGTAGGTTGCCTCAGATAATATGGGCCTGATCATTGCTACTAAAGGAAGTTGTGGTTAGTTTTAAATTTTTTAATAGGTACAACCCGTCCCACGCACATATTTACTACTTTTTCGCAAAAGTCTTTTGATAAATTCGAAAAGTGCCATTCTAAAAATTGAAGGAGGTGGTAAATTTCTTAATTGTGTCTTGTACTTTCCTCCAGTACCGAAAGAAACCTCGAAAATCCGATATTTAACCAGATTTCCAGACTCCCGATTTTCAAGTTTCAAAAAAAGGGACGGCTGTAGAATTAGCAAAATTGACAGGAAATCCTAAGGAACCGCTCTTGGAAATTGCGTGTTTTTTCTCATTTTTTGATTTTTCGGGGTCACCGGAAGCATCTGCACCTCACCTAAAGACTTGAGGGAAGCTTTAAAAATTGCGACCCCAGAGCCCCGAGCCGAAATAACTTAGCTGTAGCTCGGCAAAAAAGGGCAATTTCTGTCATTTTTCGGATTTTGGCTTTTAGGTGACGGGAAATGCCGACCAATCACGTAAAAATATGCATCCTACCTGCGTTGGTCGTTTTTTTCGCCGAAAATCCTTAATAACTCGAAAACGGGAAATAATTTACCTGAAAAAGTTTCGTTAAATATTTTGACCCATTCTGCGGCCATATCGCCGTCCTTCAGATTTCCCGAAAAACATGTTTGAAAATTTTTTTTCCTGATTTCTAAAGGACCAAGAGACCCTTTTTTTATTGTTGCTCCATGGGCCTTCTTTCCTATTTTGTTCTATAATCATATGATAATAATAATGCTTTATTTGCTTAGAAAATGGCACAAGTTTACAGTGAAACTGTACTTTGTTTTTAGCATTGTCAAAAGAAAATTTTGCAGTTAAAGCAAGTTACATTTTGTAGTGAAATTGTAGTTATAGAATTCCTATAAGAGTGGATTGGCCTAGAAATTCACCACAACTTCTTTAAATAACAATGATCGAGCACATATTAATTGAGGCAACCTACTCGCTTCAAGTAAAGAAATATACTGTCTACATTTTACATAACATCTTATTATATAATCTTATGAGAGTTGAAATCATGCGGCCCGCTCTCATACTATTTGTTATTTTTGACTTTTGTCAAAGAATTCAGTTTTGCTTAATAAATAATATTGGCATGTAGCAGTTTCTCCTCATATTATATAGGTGATTTTTTTTTATTATGAGAAATGTGCGTGATGCCTCAATTTTTTAACTTTTTATTTCATATGTAAGCACTTTTTAATGCCATTTGCATTTTTAACCTCTTTTGAATGAATTTAGTGATATTTATCCAATATCTAATTTCCTTCTTGAAGGAACACAATTTTTTCTTCGAGCTTAGTTTTAGGTTAACTTCTCTCAGCTTCTAGAATATCTCTCGGATATTCTTCAAATGTTTTTCCCAAGATAATTACATTATCCAGATATAGTAGACAGGTTTTAGGTTAACTTCTCTCAGCTTCTGGAATATCTCTCGGATATTCTTCAAATGTGTTTCCCAAGATAATCACATTATCCAGATATATAGTAGACAGATTTTCCATATCATTCCAGGGCAGACTCCATGAGCCTCTCAAATGTATCTGGCTCATTATAGAGGCCAAATGGCATAACGTTAAATACCCATCAACATGTACCAGTAGAAAATGCAGCTTTCTCTTTATTTTGAGTTTGCATTTCAACTTGGCAGTACCCACTCTTCAAGTTCAACAAAGAAAACTATTTAGATCAAGATAGCATGTCTAAAGTGTCGACAATTCTGGGTAGGGGGTAGCTGTCCTTCTTGGTGACATCATTTAATGGTTGATAGTCTACGCAAAACTCATAGAACTATCCTTCTTCGTCACCAGCAGAGCGCTATTACCAACCAGTATTTATCCTGTGCTGTACTAAACCTGATCTTCCAAAATCGCATTCAGAAGTCGTAAACACGTCACCATTTTCTTCAATCAGTTTTCACAGTTGGTACTGCTGCTCCATTGTTAAGTAAGCAGGCGGCTTTGTCAACCATCTTCTTTTGACTCTGATAGCGGCTGTGGAACCTGCTGTGGTGCAACCTGATTTCTCATAATTGCTTGAACTTCATGGCATTACCCAATCTTCTCGCCTCTGTTCAAATTTTGATCGTAGTTATTCAGGTTGTCAATCTGCACAAATATCACACGCCCTCTTTTAGTGGTTAGCATCTTCGCAGGGAGTGTACCTCTTTTATACAGCCTGCATTCTTCTACCGGCTGCACAATAATGGTTTCGCCAGTCCATGATAGGTGGCCTTGATAACCTTTTCTGACTTACCCGGAACCTTAGTATCTTCATAAACAGTCACAGATTCGGTAGTGCTTCCAGCCAGGACATTTCATCAGGATTTCTTCAGTCTTCGTGCTCAAAATACTTTTGTGAATTTCTATCTTGAATCCGTGTTCACACATGGCAACCATCCCCAATATAATACCGGCGGTTATATCTACTCACTGTCCGAACTTAGGTAGAGTCTATGGAAGGCTTCATGCCCCGTTGTACTGAGTGATGATGTTCAGCCTCACGATGGTATGACTGGAATCAGTGTCCATCACAATGTCGCATTCCTGGCTGCAGATCCCTGGTACTATCAAGCTGTCTTCAGAATTTGGCAGCCAGTTTGGTTGGTAGCTCTATCTTCAGACCTTTTATTTCCTTCAGATATTGGTTTGTCTCAGACTGGATGGCTTTAATTTCCTCCTTCATTTCTTCTTGGTTGGACTTCACATCTTCTTTGAGGTCACTCATCGGCTTTTCTTTTCATCGAACTTCTTCATAAACATTTCCATCAACTTTTTGTTGCGTGTTTTCTCGTTGTGGGCATTGAAGATTCAAATCCCGGTTCTGATGCCAAATGTACCGGATTTCAACAATAACAGTCCAAACGTGTTTCCTTGGTTACCACCTTTATTGTAGGCATCACAAAATATTACTTGTCAGACACTTTCACCGACCAAGAATATTCTGCAGCTCCAAAATTTTCACAGAAATCACATTCAAACTTTTCATTCACTTCCAGGCCCAATTCCCAGAGCACAACCTTCTCAAACTTTACAAGCCCTTTGCAAACATGTGGCAACGCCGCAGCGGGACAGTTCAACGGGTCTATGCAGTCTAGAGCAGTCTGCACTTTGGCTTTTCTAATAAATGTTCAACCCTCTTTTTAATTATAATTAGAGACATTTGTGAACTTTGTTTCAATAATTGGGTACCTAAGTAAGAAGGTACGTTTGTTTAACAGACAATAAAATCAGTAACAAGTAACAAAATATACACAGAAGTATAAGTATTTATAATAAGTATGATTCCTAGTGTGGATAGGTAAATTTTCGACAAATAATATGGTAAATTTAGGCAAATAGAGGGGACTACATTTTGTTGTAAGTTTAATTTTTGTGAGAATTTTTCGCAAAATGCGCCATCAAGCAAATGATGATTAACTATGTTCCCTTATGCTTAAATTTTCATAAAAATACAAACAACAAGCGAACAGAGAACTGCATGTTGTGAAAGAGAGTAATCTCTTCCGATTGAAATGGCAGTTAGGGTCAATTTCATAATACAATAATACAACTAAATTATCTTTTGCCTTTAACATTAGGTAAAGAAACTTTTGCAAGAATACTAAACAATGGTTGGATTGTTAGAAAGCTCCTTTAATTTGCAATTGGCCTTTAATCATTTTATTCTTAAATTTTCGTCCTTTGGAAAGCTCATAATGAATACAAGTTGACCGCTTGTCATCAAGCAAAGAAAACCTAGCTACTTCAAGTTATTATTACGATTTGACTTACAGCCAGGTATGAGATATGTAACTAAGTTCTAGCTTCCCTCGACAGTTCTAGGCATCTTGAGGCTTCGAACTTTTATAGAAATGTTTCACTTTTGCACAAACAAAACAAATTTATAAAAAAGCTGTTGCCAGCACTTCGGGCTGTCTGTTTCCACCCAGAGACATACTGCCTCGTCGTAGCAATCTGGCGATGATACCACTACACAAATTAATTTTGGTAAATTTCTTGTAAAATCAACTGACAGGAAGTGTCAGGGCACGCGACGTGGACCGCATCCCTTGTTGCCAGTTTTATCTACTTCAGGGCTTCTCCTAGAGTCGGCTGTGCCCAGGGCTTATATACTCAAGTGGAAGATTGGAGACTATTCTAGAATATTCCTGGCCAATGAGAGATTTACAAATCATAAAGTTCTAGGGTATTTTTTATAAAACCTATGGACACTACAGGGAAAACAATGAAAAATTAACAAAAATGAGGCCTTGAGGGCCTCAGGCCAACATGGTTGTAATGGAAAATGCAAACAACAAACTACACAGAGCTTATTTCTTCAAATACCAAATTTAAATTCCTTAACAGATAAAATGTTATAGCCTAATCAACCACCGCCTATCAAGTTGCAGTTCAGAAACAATCAAACAATGTCACTACATTATCGTTCAATAGTCTCCCTACACTTAGTAAATCCTTTTACGTTAAAACTAATGGTTACCGACATTTAAATTTTCTTATTTTTACGTGACTTGAACATTGAGAAAACGTATGAAAAAGTCGGTATAAATGGAAGACTGAAGACTAAATGAGTGAATAAATTTCCTATTTGAATGTAAGTTTTCTTGAGCTTACACCATGATTATCAATATATCATGAAAAAAAAGTTTTATTAGTATATTTATTTATTTATTTATTTAATACGGGGATCAACCCCATTACAGTAGGTAGTGTAACAATTTCCTAATTCTCTAATTGATTAATAGTGAACAATCAAACTAATGTTAATTTTGGTGTTATTCACATATATACAAAGCACCTCACCACAATATAAGTCAATATAACATATTCAACCATAAGTTACATTGTTTCATGACACTATTTGAGCAATGCAGTGCATACCTAGGAATCAGAATTCCTGTATGTATGTGACAGCATTTACTACTTGGACAAGTATCGAAAATAGCAAAAAAGTAAAATAGCAAAAAAATGAATTGCAATACTGTGATGCTGTACCTTATTCACATAAAGGATGTTAATTTACGTTATCCGCATATACATTTCCATCGACATACATATACACACATATACAATAAAGCACCTCACTACAACATAATTCAGTGGGACATAATCAACCGTAAGCTACATTGCAACACTATGGTGTCATACTTTAGACTCACAAAATCCAAAAACTAGCATTTAAGGTACTATAGACACCTCTGTCTTATAAAATGTAGAATTTACACTTTTACAGATTCCACCAGCAAAACATCAAAATAACCGGATGCAAGTGCTGTGATTCACAACATAGACATCAGTAAATTATAATTTTTTATTAAAAATACTTTGGAGTTTTTTTGAAAACATTTTTTGGTTCTTGATTCTCTGAATCGCATCTGGGAGGTGATTAAATATTTTTGGCCCTATCCAGGTTACAAATCTTTGGCCTGATGTAGTATGTTGAAATGGTACAATTAAGTTTCCTCTACATCTCGTGTTGTGTTTATGATCTAGAGTTAACCTGAGTTGAGGGTTCTTAAAGTAAAACATTAGCGCAGAGTGAAAGTAAAGTAGTCTTACATTTAAGATTTGGTTTTCTGTATTTAATCTTTCAGTGGAGAAAAGTTTGTCCTTTTTAAATATAATTTTTAGTATGTAGTTTTGCATGACATTTAGTGCGTGAAGAGCGTTATCATGTAACGCTCCCCAGACAAGAATGCCATATCTGATTATTGATTCAACCAATGCTTGGTATAACATGGTGAGATGTTTATCATTTAAGAATTTTCTCAGTTCATAGAACTTGTGGATGAAGCATCTTAGCCGTTTATTAATAGTTATGGCTTGACTATGCCATTTAAGATTTTTCTCTATTTGTATACCCAAGTACGTTGCTTTGTCTAATTCCTTAATATCAAATGTAGTATTGTTACTGTTATTTATATTGAGCTTACCAAAATTCGGCCTATTTGAGTCATTTGATGAAAATGCTATGAAGGTTGTCTTTTCAATGTTCAGAGACAGTTTGTTGTGATCCAGCCATAGTTTGATTTCCGCCATTCCTCGTTCTGCATTCTCTTTAGCCGATTTCCATGTGTCACCGCTAAACAGGCAAACTGTATCATCTGCATAAGAGATTACCTCCCCATCAACATTACTAATTTTCAACAATGAGTTTATGTACAACACGAGGGCAGTTCACCAATTATTGTCCGTAACATAGAAGCAATTAAAACGGATACTCAAAAACTTTATTATTTTTCTACATAATCCCCTGAAAGTCTACTACATTTCTCATAACGATGTTGAAACTCTTGGAAACTGAAAAGAAATTGTTTTTTTTGCTCTCCCAACCAGCCGTTTACAACTTCAATCACTTCTTCATCGTTCAAAAATCAAGAACCACACAGTTGTTATTTAAGTTTGATATGAGGGACTATCATCACCTTACACTCCATGCATATCCTCGTAAATTTCCTTCGGAGTCATCCCCTTCTTGTGCAGGTATTTTATGACCGCCCTCACTTCATTTTTCCCCATTTTCTCAGTTCACTCTGCACAACCGAAGAATAAGAATATTCGAAACGATGTGATATTGAAATTTGGCAAGCAAGACTGACAGATGTTGACAATTGTACTACTAGAGTACCGATTGTTTCGGTCAACGCCAAATAGTCTAATGACAATAATTGGTGAACCGCCCTCGTACATGTAAGATGAATTAATTATAATATGAAATACGTTGAAAACATCACACCAGTCGTAATAAGTTATATAACGATGACCATTTTTAATAATATTGAGAAATATCTAAATAATAATTGTATTGATTAGAAATTCTGAAACTAATAATAATTAAGGAATTAGTGTAAAAACTAATATGAAATTGATATGAAATAATGAATAAGAAATTAATATAGGCACCTTGTAACGAAAGTAGATGATGCTTATTTCTCTTTAAATGTATAAATTTAGATACTTTAATCTCATATATTTGAGGAAAAAACACTCAATGCCAGTATTACTTATTTTGCAAGCAAATCTGCAGACATACTATAGAATAAATATATGCAAGGTGTGCATTTTAAGTGGCTCACTCAAAATATCTTGGCTAATTTTTGTGAAAAAATCGATGATAGGTGGGATCCATCGCTATTTTTTCAAAAATTCATTTTAAGTTTAGTCTCCTCGTTGATTTTTGTTATTTTGGTATACCTTTGACTGATGTATTGTTACAATGGCTATCGGCTAGTGCCGTGTGTGACATACCATTAGGGTTATCTACTATCACACTAAAAACTTAACTACAACAATCGACTTAAATGTCAAATTCATGAACTGATAAAACTAGCAACAAGGCTGTGGGTCTACCACAGTCTCATCACCTAGTCCATCACTTCTGTCAGTTGACTTGAAAAGTGTGTGAAAAAGTTACCCTGATATCATTGTGTTTGTGAAGGAGTGTTGGCGACAGAATACCAGTTTAAGTGAGCAGCCTTGCTTGCTTAAGTGAGCAGCCTTGCAATTAAATTGATCCCGGTCAATTTTATTTATTACCAGACAATTTTCCTACAAATAGTGAATTGTCATTTGTTGTTAACCAAAAATAATTTTATGGCTAGGCTGTTTTTGAACAAAGTTTGTTGGACGGATCAGGCTACTTTTACCAGAACAGGCAATATAAATTTGCATAGTTTTCATATTTGATCTCAACAAAATCCTCGTGCAGTTCGACCTCAAACATTTCAACACCAATTCAGTGTTAAATGTATGGGTCCCACCTGCCATTAATTTTTTTCCCGCAAAAATTAGTAGAGGAATTTTGAGTAAAACACTTAAAATTGACACCCTGTATAATATATGAAAATATAATATTTGAAGACATAAGTGGACAAAGAGCCCATGTAATAAACTAACAGTTTTGAGATAATTGATTTTAAAGTTTTTTGTCCCGTGTTATTTTTTTTGGATTGCATTTAAAAACAATCATGTCTCCTTACTGCTTTATAAATTTAAAAGTAAATTTAAAACTAAAAGCAAATATTTTCTAAAAATAAACGTACATAGGCCCTTTACCTAAAAAAAATATTTGTTCTAAAGTACCATTAAAATGGATAAAGGGCATAATATAAGTATTTGAAATGTTGATTCTATTATATTATAAAAGTTTTTAATTCTTCTTTTGGTAGCTCGTTTTTAAGAAGCTTTGGTATTTCCACCATCATCAATTTCAAATAAGTTTTTGTAAAAATACTTAAATAATTCTTCTACATACGCAAACTGTACAAATCTCGGAGAAGCGTACACACGTTACGATTTGCATGCGCAAATCTCCCAAATCTATGCTTTTTGGGTCAGACTTTCAACTCCGACGTCCAACTTTGCACAGTTCTAAATTTTATGCAAATCTGCTGTCCACACGCAACGATTTATCTGTAACGATTTACTTGCTCATGCAAATCGTACGATACATCGTTGCATGTGGACCGGCCTTAAGATTAGGTATTTCTTCGGGAGAAACATATTTTTTTTATTTCTAACCTACAAAGTAGTGTCTCATCATAATATTAATATTAAATACAGGTGCTGTGCAAAGCTGTATGGAAAACCTTTAAACAGCTTCTCTGAACAGATTTGAACAATACTTAACAGGTCTGAACAGGTCTGTAAACAACACTTAAACAGGTCTGTAAACAGCCTTGAATAGGTAACAACAATAAGTTCAATAATAACGTAGTTTTTGCACGTTGTTATTGAACTCCCAAAATTATATACCTACCTTAATTATTTCATATACCAAAGTTTGTGTCATTTTTGTCAAATGGGCCAAAGTTTTTAACACTAGATAAAGTTAAGAATTTAAAAATAAATGCAAAAAATAAAACTTTTATGATTGTAGAAAACACAAATTATAAAGGGTGGCCCAGATTTTTCTCCACAAACTTTAACACGTGGTAGAAAAAGTAATTCTGGTAACTTTTTTCCTATACATATAGACCTTCAAAAGCTCCGTTTTCTAAATACAGAGTGTTGAATTAAAAACATCATTTATTTTAAACAAAGTCCAACCTACAAAAGGTATTTAATCCGAATTTGGTATACAGTGGAGTGCGGATAATGCATATAAGTGTTAGTATGGAGTATATTACCCAACCAGTGGCGGAGGTACAGGTGGTGAACATCCTTAATTAAAATCTCGGTATAATGTTAAAATTAGTAGCCTGGTCAAATGTATAATTTAATTCTATATAAAAATGATGCCTTGAAATTTTCTCGTATCTGTCACCATTTCATGGAAAATCTAAATGTTTCGATGATATTGCAGGCTTACTTTATAACTATCAAAATCCATAAAACCTTTAATTTTTGAGATATTTGCCTAAACTTGTTTTGCTTGAAATGTTTTCAAAAGTGCTTCTTTTGATGTTCCTGTCATTCTGAAAATGCAAACCCAGGGTCGTCTACTATTTTTATTATGCCTCGATTTTCACAAAAATCAGTAGAGATTTTTTAATTTAAAAAATGGCATTAATCAATATCTCTGAAAACCCTCATGAACTAAATTTGGGTAAAAAATATACAGGAATTTCCATTCTGCAAGGTGCCAAAATTGAGGAAAATATAAATTTTAAATTCATCTGGCGAATCAAATATGCCATGGAATTACTTCAAGACAATACCAGTGAAAATTATAGGTAGTTAAAAAAAATCATAGCCGGCCCTGGGTTTACGTTTTGAGACCGATAAAGTTGACAAAAGAAGAAGTTCAGGGGAATATCTCTAAAAATCAATTATGGATTTGTTCAGTTATGAAGGTGCTGAGAAATCTCGTAAAAATTTCATACCAAGTTTTCACCTCATAAACGAATCAAACAACATATTTAGGATTTCTTATTTACTGGCCACTTATTAAAAGGAAAGATCGTAGTATTGAGAAATTAGCTACAGATACTTTAAATTTTTTTTATCTAATACACATGTAACAAAATTAAACAAATTGGAATAAATAATTAAGTAGTAAAAAATCAAAATGAATAATATTAGAGTCTAGAATAGCTGTTCAAAATGTAGCCCTTGGCTTTCAATGCATTTCCTGCAATGCAATCCAACAGAATTTACAGCTGCTCTTATTACAGCCATCTTTCCACGTAGTTCCTTGCAAGCTTCAAGAATTCTGTTCATTAGTTGTTCTTCTCTAGTTTCCACTGGTGTAGTGTATACTTTCTCTTTTAGATGAAAAAATCTAGAGGTGTTAGGTCTGGTGACCTTGGTGGCCATGGAACTAACACTAACTCTACACTAACTCTACCATTGTGAATTTCGGCATTAACAGGTAACCATGCTATTGTTGTCCGAAATTCTCTTGCAACCAGATTCTAATATTTCTCCGTAAATGAGCGGGCACTCTTTGAAACCAACTATCTTGCCTTATTGTTAGCGGTACTTCTTCAAGATAATTGTGTAAATGATTAGTCAGAAAATTTAAAAACAAATGACTATTTAATCTATTTGGTAAAACATGAGGACCTCATAAGTAACCATCGATGAGTCCTATCCAATTATTGAGAAAAAAATCATGTTGAAAATTCTGGGGAGGAATTGCACGAGGATTTTCCCGAGACCAAATGTGTAGGTTGTGATGGTTAAACACACCTCTTCCAGTAAACGAGGCCTCATTTGTCCACAATTTTTTTTATGGAAATTTGGAATTTCTCTACAATTATCCAAAATCCAGTTGGAAAACAATATACTCTTAGTTGCTGTAGTAAATTTTGCACTGGTTGAAAATGAAATGGGGTTCTGCCATTCCGCTTTAATACACATCAAACATGTGTCTTGAGACACCTATGTTTTGATTTCTTAGTTGTAACACAGCTCTTCAAAACTTAATCTGTCATTATCTTTAAAAATCTCCAAAATGTTATTTTCACGTTGTAAGTTAGCATCTCTTACTTGTTCTCTTCTTATTCCAAATTGTCTAAGACGCATATGGATTTCAATAAACACTTTTGGATCTGGCAATCTTCTATTTGGAAAGCGCCTAGCATATTCTTGTGCCTTGCATTTCCATCACAAAAACCATAAATAAACTGTATGTCGGCGTGTTCTTCATTGCTGAAGGTAAAAGGCATATTAATGCAGACAATCTTATTTTTACTCAACCCAAGGTGGGTTTATGCAAGCCAATTTAACATAATATAACATTAACGTAATGTAAGAGAAAAGTTAAATATATGTTATTCAATGGAAGTGTTTATACAGCATAACTTAACGTAAAGTAAAGTAACGTAACATAAAAGTCAACCAACTTTTAACTTTTGCTTTAAAATTAAAGAAAATCTCAGTTTGCGCATGCGTAATTTCATTGCCAACAGTAAGAAACAAACTCACAACTTGAGAACAAAAACTCCCTAGCACTTTTTGTTTATTGTTTATTATTTAGGATGGTTATGGGTTAGGTTTTGTATTTTCGCACTGAGGGGCGAAGTCCTACGTTGGCCAGGGGTCCTCCGATTTTGAAATTGAGGACTAATAGATGTCGTGCGAAAATTTGATTTTGACATTTCCCCTGTTTTTGCACAGACTTAAATTATTAAATAATGCTTGCATAAACAGTATACTAAATTCTTATGTTACATTATGATAATTTTAAATTACGTTAAATTTTCTTGCATAAACCCACCTCCAGACTCTTAAATTAGTTTGAGAATGACAGCTGTAATGGCAATTACTGTTTTGGTTTCCATGGCCAACTGATATTTTTTTAACGGAAATTTAAGCAAGCTGAACGAGAATAGGCATTTCCTAACACAAAGTTACAAGATCTAAAAAAGTTTATTGAAACCTATGGGCATCTCGGATAATTTCGTGAGATGGAGAACCACAGAATGCTGACTCCAACTTAAAAATTAGCTATGAAATTTTTAGGTGTTTTTTCGTAGATTAAGCCGGCAATATCATCAAAACATTTAGATTTTCCATGAAACGGTGACAGATATGAGAAAATTAAAAGTATTATGTACTCACACTGTATACCAAATTTGGACTAAATACCTTTTGTAGTTTGGATTTTATTTAAAAAAAGATTTTTCTTGAAATCGGCAGTAGTGTCCCAAAATCGTCATTAAATGCTCAGAAATCGGCACTGAAGTAACCCATTATTTTACGATTTTTTCAATAAGTAGGCCTTGGCGAGATGTAAACATCAAACGTCAGACGCGGAGCCATCGCCCGTCAGAAGTGACCAAATATTCAAAACCCGGCCAATAAAGGCCCATTTAATTATTCGTACACATTACGGAATTGTTATCTATAGCAGCGCAATCTATCAGTATAAATATTTTAGTAGGTTTGAATATCAATAGATTTATTATGGAGGCTGCACAACAAGCAGCAGTTTGGTTTTTCTGTTCGAAGCTGCCGTGTCTTTGTCATACTTGACCTAGCGATCGTCAAAGTCAAGCAACGCCGCGCGTAGTCGGTTCATGGACGGGTGATCCCTTATTATTATTTTCTTGTCTAATAAAACTTTTTTTTTCCGATTTCAAAAAATATATAATATGTACCTCGTCACTAAAGTTCTTTTTATGACTCATGTGGTTTATTTGCCTCGGCCAGAGGCCTCGGCAACTAAATTCCACATGAGTCATAAAAAGTTGAACTTCAGTGCCTTAGTACATAAATAACTATTTTTGTAAAAAATTCAACTCTATATTTAGAAAACGGAGCCTTTGAAGACCTCTATGTATAGAAAAAAGTTCCCAGAATTACTTTATCTATCACGTGTTAAAGTTTGTTTAGAAAAATCTGGACCACCCTGTATAAAATGTAGAGAACATTAAATCAAATCTGTGATGTGTAAAATTCTGAAATTCCTTCGACAACGGTGATAATCCAAAAAACATGTATGCCCCTATGATCTAAGATGCAGCCGCCCTTTAAGAAGGGGTTCGCTAAGCACTCTAATGGGACTATCAGGGGTCACTGCTTATACAGGGTGAGTAACCAAGTACAGGCCATTCAGTACATGGACCTTTTATTCACTATTTATCAAATACATACACTTGTTGAGTAGGTACATAGGCCCTTGAGTAGGCACTTAGGCACAACCCCGAATATAAAACTGCAGTGTATTTAAGTGCTTTATCCACTAGTAACTTTGTTATTTTCTAGGATATTGTAACGCGACTTAGCTAGAAAAAATTTTGTATGTCTAAAACCTCCAAAGCACCGAAAAACACATTTTCTACAGTGTGGCCCGTTTGGAATGGATAGACCTCTGTAAAATTGTTATTTTTGCTCCGATGTTGATGAACTTTTTTTAAAATTGTAGGTCCCTAAAAACTCTATTTTGTGACTTATCGGCAGGTTTCTACTGTCAAAATCAAGGCCTACTTTGATAACTTATTTAATCGAAATTTTTAGATTTTATATTAGCGATTTTTTTATCTTATAACCGAGTACACCGTTGGATTCTGCATCCCCGAAAACCGTTTTGTACCAAATTTCATCAAAAAATATTGGAAAACAAAGATTTTATTAATAATTTTGTAAAATAATATTTTGCCGTAAGTGAGGTCTGCGGATCGAGTTATCCTCAGAGAAATAAGAGAAATAACCAAGGATAGAGGGAGCAACAGGTTCAAAATACATACGTTTGTAGTCAACCAACATCTTATGCAAATTTACCGAAGTAAACAAACATTAGGCCCGTGTGTACAACGTTTACCTCAGATAGGTTATATCCTGAGAAATATCAATTTAGCCACATACCACCCACTCTCTGCGTCCCATTGTATACAAAATCAGTCACTATATCCTAAATCCTAATAAGTAGCCTATAAATTAACAGAAAAACAATTAAAAACGGGAAAAATGCATACGTAAACAATCGGAAAACTTGACATGTTGGGCATACACAAAACAAATACCGCGGACTCGGCGCCCGCGGCAGGCGCGGCATCAACAGCAGCGTTGCCATGTCGGGCGGTTTGAGGTATCTGTGACGATTTTATTAAATTGATAATTATATACTATAATTACAGAGCAATTTAGTTTTAGTTTAAAATTGTTACATACAAGAAATTAATAACTACATTTGTTAATTTAGCGTTATGGGAGGTGTGCCTTCATTGAATCCCATTATTAAACCCTTCTATTTTGAAATGAAATGCTGCAAACAATGGAGTACGTGGCATCACTCAAAAAGATGTTGGCTTTGTTTACTTTTTGTTTTTACTCCCTCTATCCTTGGTTATTTCTCTGAGGAGTTATCCTTGAAATAAAACGCCAAAAAACAAAACATAACAAAGTATTTTATAAGAAAAACAACAAAATAAAGAAGCACAACAATAAATTTTAGAATTTCAATTTAAAATTAATTTAATTTTATTTTTAGGCAATCAATCCAAGATTAAATTTTTGCCGCTTCCACCAAGGCTCCATTTAATTCAATGCATTTTTCGCATCTCTTCTTCATGTGCTTCACAGTTCTATTAATCTGTCCAGGCCTGATTTCGGCACACGCTTGAATAATATTTTGACGTAAATCTTGTACCGACTGTGGCCTTGACCGATAGACTTTTTCCTTTAGAATGCCCCAAAGAAAAAAGTCTAAAGGTGTAAGGTCGGGTGATCTGGGTGGTCATAAAACTAAGGGGCTGTTTGGACCTATCCAATGATTCGGATAATTTTGATTCAACCACTCTCTTACTCTTGCTCCATTGTGGACAGGAGAGCCATCTAATTGCACTTTTAAATTTACGCGCATATGAATTGGTAAATTATGAACTGCTTCCCAAAAATCGTTTTGAAGAAAGTCCAAAAATAAATTTCCATTTAAGTTTATGTCGAAAAAAAATGGCCCAATAATTCTGTCGTGGAGTATTCCGCACCACACATTAGTTTTTTGCGAATATTGTCTTTTACAATTTATTACCCAATTGGGGTTTATGGAAGCCCAATACCTTGAATTTTGCGAAGATATTATTCCATTTGTTGTGAACGTAGCTTCATCACTAAATAAAATTTGACTTAAATAGTTTCCATTGTTTAAGTATTTGCCTTGCAGCCATAAACAAAATTCCATTCTTCTTTCCTCGTCTCCTGGTTCCAGCGTACCTATGTAAAAACTTTGGCTTACAGGGTTTGATTTTGTTTTTTACAAGGCATCTCCTAATATTTTCTTTCGGGATATTTAAAATTAAACTCGCATTTCTTAATGAAGTTTGGGGGTTATTAATAAAATAATTCAGTATTACGTCATTGTTTCTTAACGGACGATGTAGATTTTGGCTTTTTAAAATGTTTTTGGATACAGCTCCAGTTTGATTAAATATTTGGTTAACTTTATTTACCGTACCACTACTCACTGGGTGCCTGTGTGGATGTCTGTTATTAAGCTCCCGCGCTGCATCCCTTGCAGAACGGACATTATCCCCAACAAGTCTAACCATTTCAATTTTTCCGTTTAAAGTAAGTCTTTCCATAATTTTGAATAGGTAATTGTTACAAAAATGTAAAAGTAAACACACTGATATTTACCTTATTGTTTATTGACAATTGACACCGTAATTAATTTTTTTTCCAAAGCTTACTTAATATCTAAGAAAATTATTGTGATGCGTGATATTGTGAAATACTCTACGATAGAATTATTGGATCGGTACAAGATATTCGTCAAACTGTTATCACCAACGTATGCTAACATCAGCCCCAAGTAGATTAAAATTGTAAAATTGCACACCAGCACACAAAGAAAATGAAGTGTGTTAGTTGCAAAAAAATATATTCTACTTACATTTTTTATTATTGTGTTTGTTTATTTTGTTGTTTTTCTTATAAAATACTTTGTTATGTTTTGTTTTTGGCGTTTTATTTCAAGGATAACTCGATCCGCAGACCCCACTTACGGGAAAATATTATTTTACAAAATTATTAATAAAATTTTTGTTTCCCAATATTTTTTGATGAAATTTGGTACAAAACGGTTTTCGGGGATGCAGAATCCAATGGTGTACTCGGTTATAAGATAAAAAAAATCGCTAATATAAAATCTCAAAATTTCGACTAAAAAAGTTATCAAATTAGGCCTTGATTTTGACAGTAGAAACCTGACGCTTAGTCACAAAATAGAGCTTTTCGGGACCTACAATTTAAAAAAAAAGTTCATCAAAATCGGAGCAAAAATAACAATTTTACAGAGGTGTATCCATTCCAAATGGGCCACACTGTATACAAATGCGACATAAGCCTTTTATCCACTTCTCTTTATTTATAGAGCTTTAATGGGTACAATATGCAACAAGTTTTATAAATGCCATTTTAGCAATGAGTTTTATTAGGCAGCAGTGGAGCACAATGGAGCGAGTGTTTAATTAATAGAACGATTGTCTGGAGCAACTTGTAAAACATGTTGCATACTATACTCTATGAATATATAAAATTAACACAGGCATTTTAATAATGTATTAAATGTTTGTAAAGATTATTTTGTCACAACAAAACATATAACATTTTTTGTCACTTCTCACCACAAAACATCCGTACTAAAAAAAACACTAAAATTAGCCTTCAATGCTTTGCGGTTGATCAAACACAAACAAAACACAACACTATAGAGTGAAATCAAATATGACCTTAAACCTTGCAACTTGCAAATATATCTTTGTACATTTATACTAGCCTTGGCAACACTGCTGAAAAGCCCACAACTGTAGCTAACTTCAGCCCCTGATTGAAAATAAAATCTGTTCTTCAGCCCATGGCTTCAGAGGTTTTAATCTTGACTTAAACGGCTTGTTTAAAATGGAATATGTCACAACATTGAGTAAAAGAGAAAATAAGGGAAGATAAATAACTGCTGTCAAAGTTAGCAGATAATACTTCTTGCTAAAGTAGCTCGGCTCCATCTATTGGTTTAAGAATAATTGTTATGTCAACAGTCGAGTTTATATTGTATTTGAATCCATTTGCTTACTATTAGATGATGACGCCAGGCTACTTTATCAATAAAATTGTCAACTTTAACAGCAATTGTTCATCTGGCTGGCGGAGCCCTAATACCGTGCCGCAGCAGCAGTTATTTTTTTGAAAGTGGCTATTTATAATACGTCCGATATATATGAAAGTTGGTATACGTCTTGCGCTCTCATTGGCGAGCTGAGTCAAGTGACTTCTTTGGACGTACATTTAATTCCATACACGTCCGAAGTAAACTGATTTAGATACGTCAGAAGCATCATTGCAATAAGAAGCGTATGCCCTCTTTTTTCGGCGATGGGCGCTGCAGTATGAAAAAATAAGTGGTAATTATTTCCAATGGTGTAACCCACCCCCGATGTTCTTGAAATTTTGGCTACCCCCCTATTCTTGCCCGACATTCGGCGCCAGCGCCTATCCCCCAATAAAGAGGGCATACGCTCTTTATTGCAAAGATGCTTGAGAAAAATGCACTTCTGATGTATGTATGGAGTTAAATGTACGTCCAAAGAAGTCACGTGACTCAACTCGCCAATGAAACCACAAGACTTATACCGACTTTTATATACGTCGGACGTGTAAATAGCCACTGCCTATTTTCTTACACTATACTCAGTGGTCACAAAGACGTTTTTCCTTTCTAGGCAGACTATTTGACTACTTATTATTAATTATTAAAACATGCCCGTCTGATCTGATTTTACAGGGTGGTCCAAATTCTACATTTTTAGGGGTTGCTCCTATTTCTCAAAGATATAAAGAAAAAGTAGCTTGAGTGTCATGGGATCGATTTTTGAAAAAAGTTGAATGGCACAAGCTACATCCCGATATCTTTACTATGTTTCCACGAGTACTGAATTCAGATTGAATATACATACTGCAAAGGTTTTTATGAGAGTCTTGAAACCGAGTTGAAATCACTTTAAAATCTGGTTTTAAAGTTTGACAGTTGACAAGTTTCAACTGTCTGAAATATGTTTTATTCCCCTGCTGTCAAAATAAAGCAGAAGACTGGATATCGAAAATTTCGAGAATATCGTGTTACCTAAATTATACTTCCAGCATAACAATGATTTCTTCATCTTTCCAAAAATGTGTAATTATATTAATGAGACTTTAAAAATATGCTTCTTCCTCTCCAAAGCAATTTTAAATTTGATTTCAATTCATATGGTGTTCACATGGTCTTTCGATCCTGATACCAAAGATGTATTCAACCAAAATATTCAGAAAAGCCTATTCTCAAAATATCTAGTATCAAGTAAATGAACCATCTGGTTCTAAGTGGTCATTGTTGAGTGCGCGCCTACCTGTCCCACTTCTGCCTCGCTTCGACTCTCTTGCACCTCCGTACAAGCAGGTTCGCCTCAGGATTCAGTTTTTCATGTAACGTTTTCTCCAGAAAAGCTTTCTTTCCAAGTTAGAGGGTGTTAGTTTTTAAAAAAATTATCGTTTTATTTTATAATTCCCGAACCAGTAAAGGTATTTTAACCAAATTTGGTCACAGACTGTTAGTGGTGGAAATATACATGCGCACAACCCTCCAAAAGTGTTGAATTTGAATCTCCCTGTATACATTGGCCTATAAATCTGTGACTCGTGAGCCACGTCTAGATGTAATACATATTGGTCGTAGAGAGTATAAAGTTTCATAAGATTTGTTAGTATTCCCCAAGCAACCAGTGGCTGAAGTACCTAACACAGAAATAACCCAACCAGTAACATTGTAGTTATTTGTGTACCAAAGCAATCAAGTTCAACTTTTTATAACAAATGTGGGATTTAGTTGCTGAGACCTCTAAGGCCGAGGCAAATAAACCACATTAGTTATAAAAAGGAACTTCATTGCCGAGGGACAATTTTTTTTTATCTAGAAAAAAGAAATTTAATTAAGTAAAATAATTAAAAAGAGGTCACCCATCCATGAGGTGACCTCGCGCGGTATTGATCATACTTGTCAGCATTTCTTCTGTGGCTGCTCTCTGGCAGTCTATATAGAAAATATTTTTGTTATTCAAACCGATCAAAATATACTTATACTGAAAGATTGCCGGGTTTTGAATCTGGCCACGTTTGACGGGCGACGGACTCGTTTGACATTTGGTTTTCACATCTCGCCAAAGCCTACTTATTGAAAAATCATACAATAGTGGCTTATTTTAGTGCCACTTTCTGAGCTTTTAATGACCGTCTTGAGGCTTTTTAATGCCGATTTAAAAAAGTGTTTTTATGAAAAATCAAATGAACTGTTTGCTCTATAAGTAAGACTCGAAGTAGAAAAAATATGTTTCTTAGTTTAAACAAAGCAACTTTTCCAATAAACTTAACCATTCAAGACTTTACTTTACAACATAAATCCTCTGTATCTGGCAAGCAGCCTGTTTTTTCTTTCGTATATGGATAAGATTTTTCATCCAGCCCCTTTCTACAAAAATATATAATAAATATTGTATTCCTACAGATATGGATTGTTCGTTGCCAAACAGTTTTTAACAAAATGTTCTAACAACAAAATTGAGGATGTTCTGAAGACTAGTGATATTACATTGTCACACAGCCAGTGCAAAGAATTATTTCACAAGGACCGAAATTTATTATTATTATATTTAGAGCATAGGTTCCATACTTTATCAGATGAATTTTGGATATACATTGCTAAGAAAGATTTTAACTTTTTCTTAAAAGTTGAAAATAAGTTTGGTTCAATACGAATCAAACTTGGTAAAAGGAGTTCAAAGAAAATAATAAAGGATAGAAGGGAAGATATAATAGGTAATGTTGATTATTATGACCACAAACTCAACAAAGGAATCATGATAAGGAAGTTAAAACCAACCTTTAAGGAACTAATTTCCAATGAATTAAAAAAATCGACCAATTTTGATGTGGATAATATTGTATATTATGACTTAAAATATTTTCCAAAGAAGTTCCGATGGGAAATATTTTCTGAAATTTTTATGAATGCCTCGAAAAATAATATCCTCGAATGCTTGGGCCTTTTATCTGAATATAAATATTTTACATTATTACCTGACAGTGAAACTAAAATTAAGTGGGCAGAAATACAGTATAAAAGTACAGAAGATGTAAATTACTTACAGTACTTCAGTCTTAATGAAGGGGTTAATATTATCAAAGAAAGAATTAACTTAACTTCTGATATTAGAGAACGTCAAAAATTGCTGAGGCTTTTGGTACTTATTTGTGCAAATAACAACAATTTAAAACATTTGGAAAATGTTTTGCAATACATTGGATATAGACATAAAAACGAGAAACCACAAATCAAAATAATGTTACTCTCACAACTAGCATATAATTTCAATTTGGAAACTTTTGAAGAGTTACATTGGAAGTATATTAATGAACAAATTGAAATGTTGAGAGTAACCAATAACTTCAACTTAAGTAACCATAAACACCTACTTTCTTATTATTTAATTTATTTGTATAGACAAAATAAACCTTTTGAAACTGAATTAAATCAATTCATAAAAGATATAAAACGCTGGGGTCATACATTTAGATTAGCGAAAAATAATGTTCCTGATGTTGAAAGACATTTGTTAATGGCTATGTCTGAGAATATATTTCTGGAAATAGGTGATGAGAAATTTAAGTATGCAAAAATGTATATTATCGATTTGATCAAATTTAATCAGGAGCACTATAATAGTTTTATTAACTTTTATGAGTTGACTCCTGTTAGAAACTTTGTTGTTAGTTTATTTTCTACATCAGATGTAAGTGCAAATTTTTACAAACTTCGAGCAATCATTATTAGTTATGATATAGACTTCGCACAAAAAATTGAACCTGTCTACAGCATAAGTGAATTACCAAATATATTAAAAAGCTTTAATAGGTCTGATAGGTATACTGTCTCATTGATTCACCCTATTGTTGTAAAATTAATTAAGAATCCAAGGACTATAGCAAGTGAGAATATTTTGGACACGTACTTTACTGACATTTTTAGCATCGATGAGTTTGATGCTCACAAACCATTTCTTAATTATGTATTTAGATATGAATTACTAACTGTCCAAAAACATTTTGATATTATTTTGAATAAGAGCTTTTCAGAGCATTCAAACCTCCTTAATCCTTACTTAAATACAATTAGAAAGTGTAGCCACCTTAAGCTTGATTTAAGATTGTTATTATTTTGCAAAAACCATTTGGAGCAATTCAAATTTGATGATACTGATTATGCTGTGAAGCATGTATTTGAGTGGTGTTCTGGAATTCAAAACGTCCAAGATTTTATGAGTAATGTGGAAATGTATTTAGCGCCTTCAGCGGCAAAATTAGATTTACAAAACGAGGAGCAGAGAAATTTGTACCAGTTCCAACAAAGTGTATTACGATATTTTAAAAATGTTATTGAACCATCTAAGATCACTCCATTAGTTCTACAATACTGTCAAGGTGATTACCTTCAATTAGCATTGCCTGCTCTCTACAGCATATGTTATCGTTGTAAGGAATCGATTTTACCAACACACTTAGATGTGCTTGCGAAAAGAGCTTTGTCTACTCGAAAACATGCATTATATTTAACGGCAGAATTGTTAGATTATGCGCACTTTACTAAAATTTTAACACATTTTTTATCACAAGCCACAAGTAGCTCCAGTAAGAAAAGCATAATAAAATCTTTTTTCAAATATTTTATTAAAAATCCAACAGATGGTCAATTTAAAGCAGTTTTAGATAACATGAAGTTTATTGACAAAAATGATCAAGAAACACTAAATATGCTGTGCACATTAAAAGTTCCAAAAAAGTATGAAACAATGTTTATAGAAAGGTGCTGGTTATTTTTTGAGGACCTAGAAAAAAATGACATTAAAGTACAGCCTTACCTGTCTTCTCTTTTGGAAAAAATGAAGAGCAGAATTGCCCTAAAATTAAATTTTGAATTCTCCGAAATGATTATTCGAAAATATTTCTTTGTCGACTGTTATTCATATACAGTTGTCGAATTTGCCTTTTGGACTTTTGTAGAAAGTAGTCCTGAACAACTCATTAGATATATGACAGTTTTTTTTGATGTATTGAAACAATTTAAAATTGATGTCGGTCCAAATCACACAAAATTGAATAATATCCTTTCAAAATTTTTGTTCTTTGTAAAAAAAAATAATCAAATTATTAAACCATTTTCAAACTGCTGGAAGATATTGTTCAGCGATTGCGAGTATTTTGAACAATTTTTATTACTTGATGTGATTGAAATAAAATGTGAATATTACGAGTCCCCACATGAATTTTCAGAAAAAATAGTCTTGTTACTGGATCAAATCGTTAGCCAGTATGATCTTATAATAGTTCAAATATTCAGCAAAATATTAGCAAGAGTAATCGATTACAATGATAAAATTAAAGTGGTACACAATATACTGAAATATAAAAACTGCCGTGCAACATGCTTATTAGCTATTAATTTAATTGATGTTGAAAGCAGATATGCAGAGGATGAGGAGAACATCTGCTATTCAGAAATTGTACGTATTTTGAAAAATTCAGAAGATCCATTGTTAAAGATATTATACAGGCACAGTTTAATAGACTGATACTAGATATTTTTGTAATATGCAGAAATATATTGTACTTTGTCTATTCGAATTAGCAATATGTATCCAAAATAGTAAAAGCAACTCTTCATTTTAAGGAGTTGAACAAAATAATGGAATAATGCCTGTAGCTTTGTAAACATTTGCTTAATAAAAAATGTTTCCAACAAATAAAAGTTGTATGATTCCAAATAATATTTTTTGGGGATTTCACTAAATTGTATACAGGGTTCTACACAACCGGGACAAACAAAACTTACGTTTTAAATGTATGTTTTATAAAATTCAATATTTTAAATACCCTGTATATATTGCATTTTGAAATCTAGTACCCATGATGGTTAAATCGATATAAAACTTCTAGCTGAATTTAAAGATTGATGTAATGTAACTGTAAACAGTTGAAATGTCTGTTTAAAAATAGAAGCAATTCATCCATTAATGTAACAACAAAATTGCTTTTTTAAAAGTATTAAGTAAGGAAGTGGGTTCAATATGCCAGAATATTCAGTTTTGACTAGTAGGTCTAACTTCCAAATTTGATTATAAAATTTAATTTTAAAATTTTTCTTAATTCCACATAGCATTAAAATTTTTGGTATTTTAGATATTGTTCTTTTTTTAAGTTTTTGAATACCCTGTATACTAAAATGAAGAAACAACTATCTTTTCGAGAGTGTTTCTCCAAAATTGAAATCTGTCTATTTGTGGTATAGGCAACCCACGCTGGGGACACCCTCTTTTGTGAATGAAAACTGCTAAACTGCTTCCTTATAAGGAAAAGTGGGGTTGGTTTTGCACCTGTTTTGTGAAATCGTTTCTAATCTACAAGTTGAAATTTTTAATTCTGCACACTGCATCTGCGTCATAAACTATTAAAAACTGCAATGCCACCAGCACCAAGCGCAGATTGCACATGAATCACAGGTAAAAATGAGCTGCCGGCAAAGAATTCTTAGGTTTTGCCACTGATTATACTTACCTAGATGACTGCAGATTTCAAGATTCCATTCAAATTCAAATTAGCATTCACTGTAAGTACTGCAAGAGCAAAAAAGGATGCACATTGCATTACAAGGGTGTTTACAGGGTGTCCCAGGTTTTTCGATCAGGACATTTTGTAGAAAAAGTCATCGTAAGGTGGGTTGCTCACATACCTAAACATTTTTGAATAAAAAAATTGAATCCCTACCTAGGTAGATACCATTTTTATTTTGTTAAATTTCCTTAAAATATTGTTTTATTTAAATGCTTTTGAATGTAGGAAAAACTATTCACTACCACGCTTGTAAATAGTAAAATAAGAAAGAGACAAAAATTAAGCCCGCCTAGTATGTTTAATTTTTAATAACTTATCAAAATAGGGAACAAAAAAGAAATTCTATTTTTTCCAGTTAAACAAAGTTAATGAAAAATATCAAGAGGAAAAAACTTTCTGAATTGTTTACAGAAAATGATTTTTTCTTTCTTAAATGATCTATCTTACAAAAAATAAAAAAATTAAAAACTTATAAAAGCTTTTATACTAAAACGAATATAATAAGTTTATGTTTCCGTTAAAGTAATTTATTGCCAAATTGCGACAAGCTTTTTGAAATCGAAAAGCTTGTCCTGCGAAGTATTGATAATAAAATTATGATAACCAATTAATTTTATTGGGCAGTGACTGGTTGATAAGCAAGTACCTACACTTGGCGAAGTATTTTGTTTACAATTTGCACGACAACCTTTTTGATTTAAAAAAAAAACTTGTCTCAATTTGGCACTGAATTACCTTAATGAAAACCTAAACTTATTTTATTCGTCATGAGGGTGGTTAAGAAATTTAGTCGGGCATCCGCCATATTGGATTTAGTATGACGTCATTCATATTATCGTTTTCTACTCGTCAAACCCTTTCAATTGATATCCAAAGTCAAGGAGGTTGTGAAGAAATAGGTTACCCCATTCTTGGGGCGGCCGTCATATTGTATTTAGTACTGGGTTGGGTGGAAGTAGTTTAAAGATTTCGCAATATTTGACCCGCACATACTAACATACATAGCTTCCAAGATACAAAGAAAAGAAGGTATGATACTGCTCATGTGGGCGGGGCCTATGTCGGCGACGTCTACGTCACGCGGAGCGGTTTTCAAAACAGGAAAAAATTTTGTACTTGAGTTTTGACTGAATTATTTGGTTTTTGGCAGCACTTTGCCGGTGTTATAATACATTGTGCAGTGGCCGAGTGTAAGTCAGGTAATGAATCAAAACATGTTGTGCGTGATTTGATGTTCTTTGGCTTCTCCGACGAAAGTCTCTCAAAGATTTGGATCAGTACGTGCAAACGAGCAGATAAATTTAATGTGAAAAATTCCAGAATTAAATTCTAGATCAGGATTATGGTGATGATGTAAATAACAATGTAGGGGATTCACAATTTTATGCTTGTACTACAATGGACAAAAGGTAGGTCGGTATATTTTAAGTTTGTTTAATCTAACTTCTAACATGAAATTTAAACACGACTTGAGATTAGACTTGTCTGAAAAAAATACAAAATTAATTGTTGTAAATATTTGAACGTTATAATTTTTGTTTTCAGTACGAATATGGAGAATGATGAAAGAGATGAAACAGTCGCCAAATCGGGACAAGAGGTTGAAAGACTGAAAATGAAAACAAGGTTTTGGAAAATATTTTCACTCCAGCCCAAATTCGAAAAATAAAGCAACTTAAGAAACGTGTAATGTGGACCATCGAAGACATATCATGCTGTTATTCATTCTGCGGGTGCTCAAGCCTACAGATTGATGCTTAAAGAGGGCTATCCCTTTCCGGCAGAGTCGACACTTAGAGCCTGGTGCAAAAAATACAATTAGAATTTGGGATTTTAAAAAGGTAACCATATCATTTTTATTATGTGGATGTTTTTATTGGCATTACTTTTTGCAGTTTTTTATGATTGTTAAAAAGGCAGATCTGACAGAAGAACAGAAGCTGTGCGTACTTTACTTTGATGAAATAAAAATTAAAAATGTTTATCTTTATGACAAGTCAAACGATGAAACATTAAAGCCATATAACTACGTTCAAGTTTCAATTTTTAAGAGGTCTAGTTGGCACCATGTCAAAAGAAAAACTTTTTAACATCATAAAGTATGTAGAAAATGCTGGTTTTCTAGATGTATTGTATTGGGCATAAATACAAGCTAAACATGGTAGCAATAAAAGAACTTATATGTGTTTGCTGATGTCCCACATCTTATTAACTTAATAAGAAATCACTTTGTTGATGATGGCTTTATATTAAATAGCACAGAAATAAATAAGGGCGTAATTGAAAAATTGATTGAACTTACTAGTTCTGCTGACTTAAATATCGCCCACAAAATTTCACTTGATTCTTTAAATGTGAGGGGGCCTCAACGACAAAAGGTAAAATTAGCAATGAAAGTGTTTCCACATACGATTTCAAAAGCAATCACCCGATGTGGTATGATGGGGAAGTATAATGAAGACGTACGTTGGATGAAAGGTCCAGACTAGTGTTATATCTTCCCTTAGAGTAAAAGGAAATAGTATATTATACACTTAGGTTGAGAAGTGAGCCATTATTTACCGAGCATTTTTATATCCTGAGGCATGTAGCGTGTAGCGCGAAATATGGGAGGTAAATAATGGCCTTCTCATCCGAAGTGTATATAGAATTTTTTTTACTACTAACATCGAAATATTGCCATATTTTACATATTTGATTTTGATATTTTAGTCATTTCTCCCTTCTTTCAAATACTTCGAAATATCAAGTAGCCTGGGAGTTCAGTTGTCAAGCTGATAAAATGAAACTAATTTTTAAATGTCATAGAAAATTTTTCATTATTTACCTAGGTATTTTTTTATTATCATTATTAACCTAGGGAGAGAAATGTTACTTCTCATTAGAGGAATGAGGTAAATAATGGTGATTTCTCAGGTTAGTAGTAAAAAATAGTATATTATACACTTAGGTTGAGAAGTGAGCCATTATATACCGAGCTTTTTTATATCCATCGGCGCTACACACCTCAGGATATAATATGCGAGGTAGATAATGGCCTTCTCATCCGAAGTGTATATAGAATTTTTTTTACTACTAACATTGAAATATTGCCATATTTTAGTTTATTTTAGTCATTTCTCGCTTTTTTCAAATACTTCGAAATATCAAGTAGCCTGGGAGTTCAGTTGTCAAGCTGATAAAACGACACTAATCTTTAAATGTCATATAGAAAATTTTTCATTATTTACCTAGGTATTTTTTTATTATCATTATTTACCTAGGGTGGGAAATATTACTTCTCATTAGAGGAATGAGGTAAATAATGGTGATTTCTCAGGTTAGTAGTAAAAAAACATTTCCAGAAAGGAATAATAATTAGCAATACATCACTAAAGTATATTTTAACATAGAGATTGAACCAAGATGTGCTGGAAAACCTTTTCAGAGTTCTTCGATCCAAAGGGGGACTGCACGATCATCCCAATGCGCTGTAATTTAAGTAAGTACCTACCGCTTAAGAGCTTACATTTTGGGAAGAAACGAAAGGTATCCCTCTCTGATGCGGGCAATACAGAAGTGGATTTAGAAACTTTGCCAGAAACAGTTTTAAGTGGTGAATGATTCTCTCAACTTGCATTTGTGGAGATTAAAAATCCAACAAGTGAATATTTGTTCTGATGGTTTAGAAAATTTGGCTGGGTTTATATGCCATAAATTAAGAAATATCGAACCAACAGCATCTACTTCTAGCCAACAAAATTTTACATGGGTTGATCATTTATCAGAAGGTGGACTAAGTAAACCATCCAAGCAAATGATGAGCCACATGGAATAACTGGAGGCAATTTTTAATTCCATAAATTCTTTAAGGATAAATTGTTCGGCAGAAATTAAAAAATTATTTTTTAAGCCGAGGATGTATTTTCGAATAAAAAAGTTGAACAAAGCTTTACAAAATAAAGCTTTAACTATAAAAAATGTTCAAAATTACGTCATAATTTTAAATTAATAAAATATGATTTTGTTTAATGTAAACAGTGTTAAATTTCTTAAAATAAAGGTTTTTTAAAATTTAGCTTGTATTTTCCACTACCACAAAATATGTATATTGCCTCCAAAAAATATAAAAAAATGTATTCTGCAAAATTACAGTTCTCTACCTTTGCCCAGTCCCAAAAAATATAGTGATTATTAAATTTTACATTGTTGCCTTAAAAATCGACTTATTATTTTTTAAATTTCTATCTTTTATTTTTTCAATAATTACAAACTATATCATCAGTATTTATTTTTTACTTATGGCGACTGCTATCCTGGTTTTATCTTGCAACCCTTGGCAATTTTCGTTGTTATCGATTATTTTTATTTCCTTTGTAAGAACAAATAAATTTTAAGTTATTTACCTGCACTAAGGAAATCTTTACAGTCCATATATCGTTGCATTATGTTTGGGTTAAAAAATACAAACGCTTACCCTATTGAGAATTTTCTTGATTATCATGTTATTTTTAAATTAGTCGTATGTTCTAAATCATGCTACCTAATACAATATTAATTTACGGATACATAACGCAATATTTCATTAGAAAAACCCGCTTTCCGCCTTAAAATTCAAATCATCCGCTCCATTGATACAACAACAAATTAATGTTTGTTTTAACCAAGAAAATATCGCATTAAAATTCATAAATGTTGGGAGGTTTTCAGTTTTTACTGAAATTCTCAAAATAAAGTAGATATACAAATTGCAGTCAAATCTAAAAAGGTTCTGTCATTGCATCTGTGGTCTGTTTTTATTATGAGATATTTTCAAGTTAAATAAATTTGAAAGTGGAAGATTTTAAAAACAGCAGAAGAAAATGGCAAAATTTTAAATATGTGTTCTATAGGAATCTATGAAGGTGGGCACATTATTCAAATGTAAAAATAAATGTAACTGAAACAGTGGTGTGCAGTCGATAGACGCTATGGAAGCACCGCTACGACAGTTACCTATACACTCGATAATTCATTAAAAACTATGAAAATATATAGATCCAAGAATTTTTTTAGTTCAGAATTTTCAGAATAATATTATAGATGGAGGATCTACTAAACTAGGTAGTAAACGAATATCTGGGGAAGAAACTAAACCAATCTAAGGATTTCCAAGCATGTAGAGTTGGCAACCCTGGCCAGGTCGCCGAGTATAATGCTTGGAAGCACAATTTGCGGCCGCTTTTCAACTGCAACAAACAAAATACGTAAGCAAGGCCGAAACCTTGACGTTGAGACCTGGGATAGTCGGGGTAGACAAATGTGTCTGGGTAGTGCGCAGTTTATTCAAAAAGGGATTTTCACTTCGTGTTCTTCAAGCAAAATGTGACTTTTTCAGGTAGAACTATGCCATGAATTATTTTGGAAAAAAAAATCGATAAGGCGGTTGAAAAATTTACTAGACAGTAAAATGAATTTGTATAAAAAGTATGAATGGTTAATGGGTTGCAAAACATTATTTTAATTATTTTGCTGGTCGTGTTTACATCTTAATTTATGTAAGACCATTCCCTGGAATTCAAGCGGTTTTTCAGACCTTAATAACCTTCAACAAAAGTGGTAGTGAATTTGAGGGATTAATTAAAAAACAAGAACCATTTCAGCATTTTTTGAAGAAAACTAGTGACATGAATTTGGAGCTAGCTAGAAAAAGAATCAGGCTCGAAAATGTCAATAACAACAGTTTTACTGTCGATTATATCTGGAAATTTTCAATAGCATGGAACAACTACGAGTCTGATTTAAAAAATGAATGAACTAAAATTTGTTGAACTGTGCAATTTCAACAATTACAATAAAGCCTGTTTTACATTGACAATTTCTTCATGAATTAATTCATGAATAAGTTTATGAATAAATTGATGAATTAATTCACGACAAGTTCTATTTTACACTGATGAAGAAATTGATGAATTTTTTTGGCACTTTATGTCAGATTCTAGCAAATACCAACACAAGAGAATAAATAACAAACTTATTTTTTTGTGCTGCATTTCCCCTATCAGAACATATTTTCTAACCATATCCATCTCCATCCAAAGCATCTTTAACTACAGATTAAGTCTGGCTAGAAGAGTAGTTAAAAATGCATTTGGCATTTTAGCCAAACGATTTTGAGTTTTTTTTTACTACGATTAATATGAATGTGGAAAAAGTGCAAACCATAAAATTGGCAAGTTGCACATTACATAATTTTTGAGACCCGAATGTCCTAGTTCCATCCTAGAAGAGCTTTATAAAGACTATATAATATTTTAATTTGGACTTTCTTACCAAACATGCTCACCACAAGACATGCTTGCGTTGCTGCCCGAGAGGAGTTTTGTGATTATTTCGTGAATGAGGGAGCTGTGCCTTGGCAGCGGAATACATAAATAAAACATTGTAACATTTCACACACTTTTTATCTAAGTACCTATATTATGGGTGAAGATTATCTCTTCAGTCAACAATATTATCTTTAAAATTATGTACTCTCCTCTATTCCTCGTCTAATGCCTCAAACAAAAACCAGTATCAAAATATAACCTTCCTTGTGTTCAAATTTTCAATGTTGGTACTCCTGAAGTTCACACAAAACTTGACGGAAAATAGAACATGCTCTAATTCGTGAAGTAACTTCATGAAGAAATTGACAGTGTAATACACGATTTTTTATATTAATTTGTCCTTGAAGTGACTTCATGAAGAAATTGTCAATGTAAAACAGGCATAACTCGCGTTTTCCTAGAGGGGATCATTCAATTCATTAAAATTAAATTACGGCAGAAATCCAGAAATTAGTCCAAAAACCCCTTATGTAGACCTTTATCAAAGATACAGATTTAGAAAATTCATATTGTGAAGTGATAAAGTTATTGTGAACTACTAGTGTTCACAATTCGGGCAACAAGTGCTTCAGTGGAACGAGTTTTGCAACTTTAAAGAGCATCAAAAATTTTGTTAAAAATTCAACAGGTGAAGAAAGACTGTCCAGTTTTGCAGTGTTATCTATTGAGAAACAGTGTATTCAAGAACTATCTCAAAATCCTAAGTTTTAAGATAACGTTATAGACGAATTTACGAACATTGTGAGAAGGATTGAACTTCACTACAAATAAATAGTTTAATAATTTAAGTACATAGGTCTTACCTACCTACGGTACCTACAGAGTAGAGTATCTTTATATTTAACCTAACCTAACCTACTTACTTAGTTGATTTTCGTGACTATTGCAGGATCCCAAAAAAGTAGATTCTGATTGCTTCTCCCAAAATTATGTCACCACATGCCACTGAACTGAAAGATGTTCAAATATGTAAATTATAGAAAACATATTATTTTAATAAAATTTACATTAAAACACTTTACACTTTAAAAATATAAAACAGTGCAATCTAAGACAGATTTCATGGTATATATATTATTTTTATACAACTTATATTTAAATAAAAAACATATTAATACTTTTTGCTACTTTTTGAGTCTCAAAAATAAGGTGACATTTGAAAATTGTGTATGACAAATTTCAAAAATGTTTTTTAAAACAATTTGTATTGATATTACAATAATAAATATGGAATGTAAAAAAATCGAATTTGAAACCATTGCCGATGCAGATATGCCGTCGATTCCTGCATAATCAATCAATAATAAATAAATAATAAACTACTGTACCTAATTGGAAAGTACATTTTCAATGAGAATAATAAATTAACATTTTTTTTTTCTGTTTTTTCTCAACCCCATCTCAACGAAAACTTTTTTCACCTTGAATATCCAGAATCTGCATTTGCACTAACACTTTTAGTACAGGCGCGGCCCTTGAAATCGTTCCAATACATGCGGTCGCAAAGGCGTTCAACTGCCAATGTTGCAATTGCCCCTCCCCTCTCTCGCAGTTTGAAAGCCAGCCATAACCTCAAAGGCGCAAGTGACGGCAAATTTGGCATCTTATTAGGAGACATTGTCTTACGTGACATTGCCAGTTACAGTGCGAAAAACAGCAAATTGACTGAATAATAGTGGAAAATCTTACAACCCTGCCCACGGATATTGGCGGCTTTTGTCGCAAAAGTCTTTCGACAACCTCGAATAGAGCCGTTCTAAAAATCGAAGGAGGTGGTAAATCTCTTAATGGGTGTCTTACTTTCCTCCGATACCAAAAAGAACCTCGAAAATCCGATATCTAAAAGAATTTTCCGAATCACGATTAACCACTTTCGAGAAAGGGGACGGCTGTAGAATCAACGAAACCGACGGAAAATCCTCTGAAACCACTCTTGGAAATTGAGTGTTTTTTCTTATTTCTCGATGTTTCGCGAGCCCGGCAAGCATCATAACCTCACCTGAAGACTCCAGGGAAGCTTTAAAAATTTAAAAAATCTAAGTTTTGGTTCACGGTTACGACAAAGAAGTGTAATAAACCAATGTAAAAAAACCACTACAAGATTCTTCTATAATAACACAATTATACTTAGATATACCTTATTTAACTAATACCACTTTGACAATCAAAGAAATCCGCGTAATTTCACGTTACGTGAATCTCAAAACACCAAGGAACAGTGTAAAACTTTAAATCCACTTATAAATTATTATAATAATAATGAAGCGATTTAACCTATTTTCGTTGACTGGCGTATTAAAACGTCAGTCAACGCAATTTTTATTTTCTACGGGGAGGAGCGGGGTGGTACGAGGGAATGTAGGGGAAGTTGTTGATTTGAGAAGCCGTGGAATTGGCGAACGTTGCCGCACTTACCCGAAATTCATGATTTCTTGCTCATTCAGACACATAAAATTATGTTTGTTTATGATTTTTAATATGGCTGGTAAGGTTGTTAACTGAGTTTGGTTCATTAGGTATTATGCTGGTTTAATGCTGCAGATTTTCTGTTCTGGCAGAATAATAGGAGTTGTAGTTTACTTTTGCACATTCTAACAGATGGATCCAATTGGAATTATTATATTTATTTAAGAATACAAAGCAGCTTTATTTATGTAAAAGTAAGTCCTTATAAAAATGAAATGTATTTAACTTTATTTTTCTGATTTTTTTTTCCTGAAACGAGTAAATTGTAATCCAGATCAACTCAGTTTAATGTGCAAGGAAGTAAGTTAGGGGACACTAACTGACTAGTGACATTTTTAGCAACCTACTGGTAGGATTACAAGAATATTTAATCTTGGTAGTACTTTCATAGCAAGTGACATTGTTGTTAGGAATGTATGGGGTGTTTCCTTAGACAAGGAATAGTATATTTCATTACGAGTCTGGAAAAATCTATTTCTGGACATGTAATGAACGATATTTTTTTATTATACTTCTTTGAAAACGGAAACTTAAAACATTTTATCGGCATATTATAATAAATTTAATTGACAAAAAATAAACAATGCAGACAATATAGTGTTTGGTATGTATGATGCGTTTCCATGGTTACTCTCAAATTATTTCAAAGGTGCTTTGTTGTAAATTAGTTATTGTTAGATAAGATGAATAAAACGTCAAAAAAAATTCCGTGCGCTAGCCCAAAAAAAACAATCTTTCATTATTGCTAAAACAGATGAAAATAAGGTGTTTTCAAAGAAGTATAATAAAAAGAGTTTTTCATTTCATGTCAGATTTTTATATTATACGCATCACAAAAATTAGAAAATGTATTATATTATGTGGTAATAGAACAAATGACTTCTAATATACTGCACCACATTAATAAACAATTTTGATTTTTATTACCCATATTGACCTCATCCCCACAAGCAAACCATCGTTCCTTTCTGAAGAATATGTATATTTTTAAAATAATACTTATGATCAGGTAATGATAATAATAGTATATAACCAATAATTTTAAGTATACAGGGATGCATGATGATGATTTTCTTAATACATTTTTTGGCTCTGAGGGCACCCTGCTGAGATTGGATACCCAATAACAAGCAAAAACCTACTCTTAACCCATTTTGAAAAAATCAACAGTTTTTGAGAAAAGAGCACTAGAATATTCAGAAATCATTCATTTTCTCGATATTGTTAGAAAAGTAACCTATGTTAATAAAGTAATAAAGGCAAGTTTTTGTCGAAAAACATATACTAGGACTAGGTAAACTTTAAGAAGTGCTATTAGCGATTTTTAGATCAAAACTGAGGACAGATTCTTGTTTAAGATCACTAGATCACTTAGAACATCTACAAAGTTTTACTTTATTAGTGTACAGAGAATGAAAGTAACACAAGAAATATTATAATCAATAACAACATGAAAAGAAGTTATCCTCTGCTTTTGGATCTCTGCAAGGGCCCTTCAGAGCCCAAAATGTATTAAGATAGTTCCTATGATAGAAATGAAAGACACCCATATATCTGTTACTTACAAAAAAGTTGTATACTTATGTGATAAACATTAAAAAGCAGAAGTAAAACAGTCTTTTTATTCAATTTTAATCCTATACTAATATAAATAACATTATTTGTGACTGACCACAGATCACTAATGAACAGTTGAAGATAGAGATATGGATGTCGTCAGTGAGCGTGTAATACCTCCAATGTAAATAAATTCAAGTCTTTCAGGAAAGCCAAAAAACTTGTCACTATCAAATTATTTCATATTTCAAATACTTTAATGCATAGTATATCGTAAAAAATTAAACAAATTAAGTAATTAAGACAATTAACTGATTTTTAAATCACATTGAAGGAATTATACTCTTGCCCATTAGCACATTGTTGGTATTTTTCAGGCTTGTAAATAGCAAAAAATACATTTTACTTATAAAAATTATAGAACTATTGAAAACAAACAAGAATTTTAGAAAATGGCCATGAACCCATTATCTAGAAACAAAAGTTGGTCTTCTCTGTGATAGTATGTAACAGGAGGGGGTTCTGGGAATAATTTCCATGATCGATGGAAATACATTCCAATAATAAAAGAAATTATTAACACAATACATATTTACTACAAAACATTAGCCCCGACCTTACCTTCCACTATTGAGTAACCCGGGAACATTCTTTTTATAGATCAAAGTGAAAATTAGATTTTCAAAACTCTATTTTGCTTTTTTAAAGTAGTTTCGAAGGATTATACCTTAATTTTGAACAATTTTTAATTTAGGTATGCAGCCCTTGCCTTCTCAGCGAAACATTACCTACATCCATACATTGCATAAATATTAATATTATTGTTTGTTTTTTGGTATTTAAAATATTCTACAAATATTTGGCGCAGTTATTTAAACAGAAAACATTTCTTTAAAAACTCAAGCACTAAAATTAAATATTAGTATTAAAACATTGAGATTATAAATTGTACACACAGAATAGCTCCAATGTACCGAATCAAAATATGAAAATATATCCAATGTGACAGCCAGACCTCCCATCGGAGATATTTTTAGAACAGGTAATATCAACGATGTTACATAAATGCACATAAGAGATGTTAATATCTGTAATAGGTATGGGTAAATACTAATATTTCACATTGTGGGTATTCTACATAGACGTGCAAATTTAAAATTAACCTAAATGTGTCAAAACCCGAATTTCGCCCTAATTGTCACATTGGAGGTATTACACACTCGACGACGATGTACTGATGACCCACATAAATTTCAAATTACCTACAACTTAAAAAATCCTTAATCAACAGGTATTAATCAATTAAATGTTACAAATAAATTAAATACACAATGCTCAAAATGTGGATATCCAACTCAATTTTTTTTTCATTTAAACAACTCAATCCTGGGACCCTATTCCCTTTGTATTTTACTGACTTAAGAATAGGTACCTACCTACCTTCTTAATACCTACATAGGTACCTACTGTACATTTATGTACAAAAATTTGACATGGCCGATTGTTACCAATAAAGAATTCAGATAATTTTAAACTTAAAAGTAAAAAAATAATGGTTTATATTCAAAAAAATTGTACGTTATGTCGGAAGCAAAGTTTTCATATATTATAATTTCATATGATTCATATAGCTTGTCAAAAATACAGGTGTATTCACGAAATATTTGCCACCACCTGTTTTGTATTTTTTTATCTAAAAAAATGTAAATATGACAGTTGTAGGAAATCCTTAACAGTAACTTTCCACTTGCTCACCTTACATGGTTGCGCTGAAATTCAGCGGCTTGCAAGCGGAGCGAGCACAAATAATTTCCATTCGGTTCTTCCTATATTTACTACTGGTAATATCCTTGTTTATGGAATACAAGCAAAGATGGCGCTAGGAATTAAATTGGCCCTGTCCGTTGCCTATTAATTTTCTGATGTTTAAATCTATCAAAAAATAGTTGGACAACTTTAATTTTTGCCAAATCTGTCCCCTGTATCTATTGTATTTCTGTCAGATCCTTATGTCAGTGTCAAGCATTGGCTAACTACAGTATCCATAAACAATGGTAATATGGCATAAAAGTCAAATATGTGAGATGCCTAAAATGTTTCATGCGCTTGAAAGTGCCCAATTTGAAGCGCTGCAATCAAAGCGCTCGAAAAGCTTGGTAACCTTGAATTCATTAAGGAGTCGAATGTGAGTGGGCTACTAATTGGCCAAATGCCAAATGAGTCCAAATTGTGCAGCCTTGCATACTTTTTTTTATCATGAATAACTTTTTCTGATGAAGTTTTTTGTTATCTTAAACGACAAGGACAGTTCACCTACCTATAGGAAATAAAATGGACAAAAATCAAAGTAGGCCAATTATTTTTTATATGGAGACGCGGGGACATAATTTTCAATTATAATCAACTTCTTCTAATGACATTTTTCGATATCTTGTCGAGAAAATAAATAAATCGTTCCTGTCAAGGCCTATTTGATTTTCTATTATTTTCTGTACAAGCAGGCCTGAACCCCAAACAGCCGAATAGGAACTCAAAAATGTTTCGTCATTTACACCTCTTGTTTCACTTGTCCTGAGACACCCTGTATGACATATACAGGGTATGGATGGAGATATGAACCAAAGTTATATTTTTTTAAAATGGAACCATAGTTCATATCTAAAAAACTATTAACGCTACCAAAAAACTAATTATTCCATTCGATTCTACGCCAAAAAATCTATAAAAATAGTTGATTAAATTTGTCGATATATATAAGTTTTAGCCAGGAGAGAGGTTTCCAAAAAATCGAAAATTTCAGTCCTGCGCCAATGCGCGGAAACTATAAAACTTATCTAAAATCTGATTGGTCCACCAAATTCCTATAAAAAAAGTAGTACAGTGACGTGAAAACCGCAACCCTCTAGCTTTAATAATAACCGAGATTTTTGAGAAAAACAACCAAAATGGGACACCCTGTACAGGAATATTTGACTCATTAACTTTTTTACTTTTGTTGCATATAAATTTAGTTTGAAATGTACCCTCTCCAATGTCGGCACCCAAGTTCGAAGTACTTACAGTACCATGTAAAAATAAACTGCCAGTTTGATTATTTTGGAACTATGCTTGAAAATATGGAACTATGCTTGAAAATACCACATTCTTGTGTTCAAACAACTTTTGAATAATAATACTTTTAATAATGCTTCAATGCCAAAATAGTGGCCATCAGAAGGCAGGAGCTCTTTTGCAATACATTATCTTCTGAACTCTAACTTCTCTGTAAAAATTCCTATATTGATATACAATTTGGTATGGTACTATTCCACCTACAAGACTTGATAGTGGGCGAATAAAAATTTGGTTTCAACAGACTTTTAGAAATGCTTTTCTGGCAACTTCATAGCCTGGATTACCTATACCTGGACTAAACACTATATTAAAGACATATGCATAGCGCTGTTTTAAGTGATCGCCACTGGCACCACATGACAATAAAATCGATAGGGGGTTTAGTGTTAAAAACAGAATCTTTTATAACATAAAAACATGCAAATGTGTATGTTATAATGAATTTAATATCCGAAATAAAATAAAATGCCCCTTGTGTCCCTTTAATTTGACAAGTTTACATGCCATATTTCCCTACATTTTCTTAAGAAAAGTGCATCTAAAAGCAAGCAAGAGTATTTTGGTACCTTTCAAGTAAGTATAAAACCTACCTATAACCATAGAATACCCCCCCCCCCATTTATAATGCAACTTTTTCCTACACTAGTGCCACTGCAGTACTCAGTGCTCAGGTCTTATTAATATAGTGTTGGTCCAGCCTATACATTATATCATGTCATAATCGCAGGTTGCAAAATAATTAGAATTTGTCATATCGGCATATATCTGTCATGTTGTGCCTAATGCAAATATAAAACAGTTTCATGTAATATATTTCTTCTCTTTATAAATGTGTGACTCAGTTTGTCATTTTGTGAAGGTGAAGGTGTTCGACTCCGCCTATTCTAAAATTAACATTATTACCTAAATTTACAAGTTTCCAGTCAAACAGAGATACTAAAAAAATAACAACTCTTTAAACTAACCTTAATTTTTAAATTCGAATTTAAATCTTGTGAACCCCTTTGCATTCTTTTTGGTTCGCATTTTTTTGTGGACACGTGACAGATTACTGCCAGGAATGTCCATGACTAAGTGCCAATACAATACTTCCAAATTGCAAAAATGCTTACTCATGTTCTAAACGTTAAGATATATCACTCGACTGATTTTTTCTATGGGCTACAACTTTAGACAATATCCTAAGCATAGACACAACTGGTGATTCAAATGCAAGAGACACAAAAAATGATATAATGTATGATGCGACTACTTGTCCCATGTAGATAATTATAGTTACTACACTTCCTAAATGTAGAGGGCTGTCCATACTCATCACCATCACCCTTATGACAATCGGGTGAAGAAGATATGCGCAGTACGTGACTCTGCTGAATGGGTACAATATTGTAGATGAGAGAATTGTTGTCACAATTCCTAGAAATAAGAAAATATGCTGATTTTAACTCACCGATCAGTGTTATGTTTACTTACCTCCATAACCAGTTGAGCAGGCAATCACAATCCATGCCAAACCTAGAGCCCAAGCAGAATGGCTAAGTGAACTGTATGCAGCCCCAGTGATAGGTGACAGGTTTACGTCATACAGGCCATAGACTAGAGACAACAAACAGCCAATAGCAGCTGTCCAACCAACAGTTACAGCTAACTGCAAAGTCAAATTGGTTTAATCATATTGATAACTAGATTATTATTGTTAAAATTACACTCATGCACAAAATTGTCGTATATTGTAGAATCCTAGAAATATTTTTATTTTCTAAACAAAATTTCCGAAATTGAATGATATTGTTAAGTGACAAACATTTTATTTATTTTTTGGTTTGTACAAAGAAGGTAGATATGATGTCTATATTGTATGAGGACGACTGTTGAGCATGATGCCAAAGGCAGAGTGCTCAATTTTGAGGGTGATATGGACATTCCACTTGAGTTATCCAGTGTATTTTTTCTACATGTAATAGGTGCCAAAGGAATATTTTAATAAACAATGGAAATGATTTGGAAGAACACACTGACGTTTTGGAATAAATTACAGGATTGCTTGATTTTCCAGCACGTAAACACGTGACAAGAAAAGCTTATTGTTTGAAGTTTGTAGACAAAGTAGATTGTTGAGTAAAAATCTGTGGTCGGACTTCCATTGTCTTGATTTATTTCTAAACACCACGTTTCTGTCAGTACAAATCTGTGATCATTTTCAAGTGAAAAAGAGAAGTACAGGAAAGAGAATGAGGTTTATGTACAGAGTATTTGCATAATGATTGTTGGCCCCAGTGGATTGCCGCGGTTCCCCCCCCCACTGCTTGACCAGAGGGCGCCAAACTTTGGGAATGTCGACACTAGCTTGGCTTAATGCTTGTTTGTTTTCTACGTGCACTGCTTCTTTAAATTTCTTTCGGTACCAGTGGGGCTCCTTTTCGATGATTTTTGGATCTGACCAATTCATTTGCTGTTGCTTGGTCCACATGTGTTCTGCTATTCCCGATCGTAAAGTCTCTCCTTTTTGGGTGTGCTTCTTATGTTGCGTCAGTCTTACTTCGAGAGGCCTCTTGGTTTCTCCTATGTAGACCTGCCCACACTCGCAGGTGACCTCATATATACACTCCTTGTCACTGAATTGATTTGGTGGTTTTGTTTTCGTAAGTGGATCGGAGAGTGGAACCTGACTGGAAGAATGTTTGAACATTGTATTGACTGGCAATTCTATTGATTTTCTCGGAGACACCCTTGACGTATGGTATGACCAGCTTCTTTTCCTGTCCCTCTTGCCCTTCATTGCTCTTTGTGGTGGTGCATTTGGCGATTGAATCTTCTATGGTTTTCAATGAGAAGCCGTTGCCTAAAAGATCCCTTTTGAAGTTTCTGATTTCTTCATGCAGTGCTCTTTCTGCGTTATATATTGTAGTTGCTCTTTGGTAAAGTGTTTTGACGATTCCTTTCTTTGTTGATATTGAGTGATTCGAACTGTAGTGCAGATATTGACCAGTGTGTGTTTTCTTCCTATATATGGCAGTTTGGATCCTGTCATGGCAACGGGTAACCAGTACGTCCAGGAACGGCAAGCTGCTGTTTTCCTCTGTCTCCATTGTGAACTTAATTATTGTTGTTCTGATTTGATTGATGTGTTCTAGCAAATTATGTAGCTCCTCGTCACTTCTGTCCCATACTATGAAGGTTTCATCAACGTTTCTCAGCCATATTTTGGGTTGTACTGCGGCAGTCATTATTGCTGTTTCCTCGAACCATTCCATGTAGATGTTCGCAATGACAGATGAAAGTGAGATCCCATTGGCAGACCGTCCTTTTGGATGTAGAAATTATCTTTCAATTGAAAATATGAGTTGTGTAGGCAGAAGTTCCATAATTCCGTTTAGAGGTAGGTTGGTTCTTTCCGGCAATGTCTGGTCAGTTCTAAGATTTTCTTCTACTCTGCGGATTGATTCTTCCAACGGGGGTTGGTGTATAGGCTTTCGACGTCGAAACTTACGAAACAGATTTTTACTTGAGGAAAGCTTAACTGTTATTGGTTTATTTCCTTACCGTGGGTGGGTATGAAATTATATATCTTCAGTTAACTGGAATTGACTACTTTTCCATTCTGGGAATAGAAAAATATGGTTTTACTAATGTTAGTTTATTCTGCAAAAAAAAAATGTGGCAAAATTTAGAAATATGCGGCAATTTTGTCCATGAGATTATAATTTACAATAGGTATATATATTGAATGTTTGTATAACAATATTATTATGTATGCTGTTAAAAATTAGGCCATGCCTCCGCCACAGTTATCTGTGCCTCCGCTGCCGGCAAAGAATTCTTAGGTTTTGTCGCTGATTCTACTTTACCTAGAAAATTTTCTGAAGATTTCAAGATTACATTCAAATTCTCATTCACTGTAATTATAGTAAGCAGTGCAAGAACAATGATTATAATACCTACTAAAATAATACATAATAGTCTACCTATTTAACAAAAAAAGGATGCACATTGAAAAACTCATTGTACAGTGGGTTGCTCATATACTACCTACACATTTTTATATAAAAAAAATTATCCCTGCCTACCATTTTTATTTTTTAAATTTTCTTAAAATATTTTTTTATGTAAATGCTTCCGAATTTAGGAAAAATATTCACTACCACGCTCGTAAATAGTAAAATAAGAAATTGACAAAAATTAAACCCGCCTAGTATGTTTAATTTTTAATTACTGTTATTTAAATATGGAACAAAAAAGCAATTCTATTATATCAAACAGATACCATTTAATTTTATTGGACAGTGATTGGTTGATAAGCAAGTACCTACTTGCCGAAGTATGTATTTTCTTTACAATTCGCGCTACAAGCTTTTTGATTGAAAGAAGCTTTTTGATTTAAAAAAGGTAGTCTGAATTTGGCACTCAAATACCTTTACTTATTTTATTTGTTTCAGTATATGGCTTAAATAAAAGGTTTTTATTTTTATTTTATTTTGTGGTTTTAATATTTGATTCCCATGTGATGAGAGTGGTGAAGAAATTTAGTCCGCCATCTTGGGCCATATTGCATTTAGTAATTTAGTGTACGTCATTCATCTTATCGTTTTCTATTCTATTTCATATCCAAGTCAAGGAGGTTGTGAAGAAATAGGTAATCCGCCATGTTGAGGTAAGCGCCATATTGGATTTAGTCACTCACCGTCATTTTGAACAAATTACAATATTGAGTATACTAGATTGTATTGTCACCAGCACCAAAAGTTTGTGCAAAATTTCAACTTAATCAGTTGAAGCGGTTTAAAGATTTGTCAATATTTGACCCCCACATGCACATGCATGCTGAGATGTGAAGTCAAATAAAAGTTGTAATAAAAAGTTCAGTAAAAAAAGCATCTTCCAACTAGCTGCGGTAACGTATCCCAAAATTCAAGGTTCTAGGTTCGGAGGTTTTTTAGAAAAACAATCAAATGAAATTCTTTATCCTTTTTAAAGCTAAAATAACTTTGCAAGGGAGGCTTAAATTGAAAAATTAAAACTACTGGCAGAACACTTCCTCGAAATATTTAAATATTTTATATATTATTATGAGATACCCTGTATAAAATTCGTTTTTTAAAAATCAACTTTTAAGGCCCTGTATTTGAGGTATAGGTGTCTAAATGAAAAATAGAATGAGAAAAGTCACGTTATTTTAGCCCAAAGAATGTGTGGTCGATGCATTAACTTACTCTTTTGTAACACCATGTAAGTATAAATTTGGGAGGAAGGGCATGGACGTTGCTGGTTTTAAAGCACATAACCCTGTTTAATGTCGTAAAATATAGGGTTATTGAACCCTAATATATCATTTTCCAAATAATGTGTATTCTTCTATGCGACAGTTTTTAGACGCGACATTTCAGTTTTCTAACTCAATTCGGTGCAACAGTTTTTCAGTTTCCCGTTTATCCTGTTTGGCCAGATTATGCGGTCATGCTAGGCACTCAAAATTGGCAGCCTCTACTCTAGTCAATTTTGGGGTGCCATTGCCGGCACCGGAGAAAAACATTTAGGGGGCAACCAGCACCGGCAGCCATTAGTTTATTTTGCGGGCAACGGAGGCAATGCCTAAAATTTTTTAAACAAACTGTTTTGTTTTAAAAATTCATCTTTGTAATTGATTTAGTTTTGCATAATAACATGTCGATATGTGCACTTACCTTTGACATATATATTTGGCAATCTTTTTTGAAAAGCAACCATCCTGCACACATGCCTATCAGATAAGGACCCAACCGTGTCCATGGTTTGTCATAAATTTTATCAAATAAAGCCAAAGGATCATCTGAACCCGGCATATGGCTATTACTGAAGGCGATATATCCTGTGGTTATCCACGAACTCATCATGAAAGTGATAAGCAGGGCTGCAGCACTTTTAAAATGACTGAAAAACAGTACCTACAGTAATTCATTTGAAAATTATGGGTCACAATATACCTTGTTGCTAGTATAAGTATAATAGCTCCTACAACATAAAACTGTGTATCATCTGATAAATACCAACTCCACAGCATGCACTAAAATAATAGGTATTAGAAATTTGAATATCATTTTTAGGAAAAAATACCATTTCACTAACAGGGAATAAGGTATTTATGTACAAAATATTTCTCCACCAATATTGGGGGCAATTTTCGTGATCCATAGTTGGAGGCTCAAAAACAGAATTGTAATTGAACCATTTCATGGATACCTCTACTATCCCTATGGTAAACAAATAAGGAGCTGTCAACCTGAAATTGAAAAGGGGCTCTTTGATTAATAAGATGCTGACACTGTAGATTTTTTAGTATGTTAGATGAGGGGGTAGTTTTCAATCTTTTTATACAGTGTATCCTCAAATAGGCATGAAATGACACTTCTAACAGACAAACAAATTTCAAGTTGAAATGTCATCTTTTGAGGTTTACAAATAAGTATAAAAAATTACCAAAATCAAAGTGGGCCAAAGCTTTGAAATTTTGACCCAGGCCATATTTTTGGACTCAAACGATTCTTAATGAAACTGGCAGATTTCGAATAAAAGCAACATGAAATTTCAACTTAAAAAATATTTGCTTGTCATTTATCGCCAATTGCTTTGTATTGTCACTTCACTTTACCTGGCAAATCTGTAAAGTATGAGACCAATAAAATGCAAAAGTCCAGCAACAAAACTATTTTTTCCAATAGTCAGAGGATCGAGCTTTCCTTTGGCATTTGTTCTAAAGTACAAAAATGATACAAGTAATCCACTGGTGAAAAAAAACGTATCTACGCTGAATGTCCCATTTGTGATAGTTTGGAACAAAAATTCTTTTTGCACGACTTTTCTGTATTCCATGTTATCTGCAATATAAGGAATTTAGATTAGTAAATATTTTATGTTTTCGTCAATATTATGTAGGTACCTGAATATTTAAATGCTACGATACATGTATGTCCTAGAATAACCCAAGCCATACTGATCGACTTTAGTCCATGGATAACAGGGATAGTGTCATTACCAACAGTTTGGTCACAAATCGATTTAATATTTATCCTTAGTGAAAATGATAATAGCAGTTCTCTAAGGATCAGCCCTAAAACATAGATTTAATACAATTACTATACTTAAGTAGGGGAGAGGCGGGAGGATTGGGACGATATTTTTCAGGGGCATATTTTTATGGGTTGTAATACTTGAAAACTCTTTAAAATTCCACAAAAGGAAGAGTAGACAACTATAAACCAAAATAAAACTTTAATTCTTATAAAAACTTAACAGTTTGTTTTGTACCTATATTTTAAGAAAAAATCAAAACTGTCCCAAACCTCCCTACCATAGGGATGTTTGGACCAACCTAGTGGGAGGTTTGGTACATGATTAAAATTATCGCAAATTTTCGTAAATTGTCAAATTTTCTTTAAAATGTAAATATTTACTGGTTCTTTTACTCGGTCCCTTGATTTTTGGCTCTTGCAGTTTTCCTATAATTTTGTTTACAGAAACCTCTTCTATGTCATCTTCGTTGGGGAAATAGAATTAATTGTTTTTTACACTTTTACGAAGGTATTTCACTTTAATGGAGGACATTTCAAAGTGCAGGACCTCCAACACCTTTCCAATGTAATGTACCTACAAAGTTTACTCTTTTGCCTTCTACTCTTAGTTTCACTGAAATGTAATCCCCTTCGATGTACGTTTTATCACTGATGTCTAGTTCAGTAGAATTATTGTCTTCTTCATCGCTATTAAATTCTAAACCAGAGCTACTATCTTTGCAAATAGTTTTTCCGTCAATGTCTTTGTTTTCAGAGGATGAAGATTCTGTTGTCACTATCGGCTTTCTTATTGTAGCTTTTCTGTTCTCTGCCTCCTTTTTCCTTTTTCTGCAAAGTTGCTGTTCCTCTATTTAATTTCTTTTGGGTGTCCCCCTTTACTTATACCCTTGACTTTCCACGTCTTGGGCCACCACTTTTTTAATACGTGGAGCTGCCTTTGGAAATCGACAAATTCTTTTGAGGTAAAATTTCTCTATTTCCTTTATTCTTATATTTACGAAGCATGATAATTGTTTTGAAATCCTAAAATATCCAGTAACTTTAGATAATCATTGGCATTGACACTGTCCCAAACCTCCCTATATTGAGTGGTCCAAACCTTCCTGCTATAAGCCTATTCATTTAATTTATACCCTGACGTCATCGTTTGGTGTTTTTTGCTGCCAATATAAATTCTAGTGACACTACAAAAATGCCACACAAATAATAGTTAAATTTTCATCTGTCATGTTGGCATAATAGGGCTGGGTTGCAATGATAATATTCAAATTTTTCGTTAAAATTTTGACACAGTCTGTCACCTAATTTTAAAAATGCCGCGCAAGATAGGTTCTCAAAATCTCGATAAACGCGCGCAGGGTATGGTGCGTGCCTTAAGCGAATATTTTGAGAGGGAAAGGGAAAACGGAGGACCGCTGCTTCCGCTTTGTGCTGTAAAAGATGTAAGTACTTTTTATTTTATTTCACTGATATAAATGTCGATAATTTCCAAAAAATCATATTTTTGTTTCTTTTAAGAGGGTTGCAGCAGCTCTAGGAATTAGTTTTGACACGGTCAAAACCATTATTTCAAAAGGACCAGCTACTCGACCTGCAAGGAGAGAAAGAAAAAAACCTGTAGTCAACATTGATGATTTCGAACAGACAGCAATCCGAAATGTGATATATGAAATGTATAGGGACAGTATGTTAAAGAATTTTGCCAATTTGCCCGAATATGCGTCTAATTTTATAATTATTCTTTTAGAAAAGCACATTACAGTGAACACCCTAAAAGCGAAATTAGAAGAAAGAGATATTTTTCATGGTGGTAGAACATCTTTATGGAAAATATTGAGGAACATTGGATTTAAGTACCGTAAAGATGATCCTCGACGTAGACTTATGGAGGTGCCTAATATTGCCCTAAAACGTATTAAATTTTTAAGAAATTATATGCAAGCAAAAAGAGAAGGAACACGAGAGTTTGTTTACCTGGACGAAACCTGGATTTTCCAAGATGGGACAATCAGCAAGTCTTGGCAAGATGATAGCGTTAAATCCGTTAAGACAACTAAAGTTGGGGGCAAAAGGTACGTAACTAGTAATATAGGTACATAAAACAAATATCCAAAGTATTTTTTTTAAGATATATTGTGGTGCATGCTGGAACGACACATGGTTTTGTTGATGGTGCAGAGCTGGTGTTTTGCTCAAAAACTAAACAAGCTGATTATCATGGTGAAATGAACCATGAAAACTTTTTGAAGTGGTTTGAACACCAACTACTAAAAAACTTGAAGTCACCTTCCATCATCGTCATGGACAATGCATCCTATCATAGTAAAATAGTTAACAAAGCACCAACAGCAAATTCTCGAAAAAGTGAAATTCAGTCATGGCTGGAGGAAAATCACATTCCATTTGAAAAGTCTATGTTCAAGACTCAACTGATTGATTTAGTCAGAAGGTACTTAATCTTATATTATTAGAATGGTATTGCTAATTACTAGAGTTGAACATTTTTTTAATTGAAAATTGACTTTGCTACCTTTGAAGTACTATTTTTTTCATTTATTACAGGCACAAACCACCAATAGAATATGTGGCGGACAAAATCGCCGTAGAAAAGGGACATACTGTGTTAAGGTTACCACCATACCACTGCATCTTCAATCCAATAGAAAACATATGGGGTATTGCGAAAAAATATTACAACGACCATGTTGGTGAAGATGGACGATCGGTGGAGAAATCGTTATTGGTATGGAGGCAAGCCTTAGCACAGGCTACTTCAGAAGTTTGGGCAAAAACTGTTTGTCACACTGAAGAAGAAATCAGTCGTTGGTGGGAAAGGGAGGTGGCTTTTGATCGGGAAGACATACACCCCTTGATCATTAATCTTGATAGCGACTCGGATAGTGACTACGAAGACGATGAAGAGGAGTGCAATTTTTGAATCAACCAAATTTTCTTTTTAAAAAAACTTTAGTTTTCTTAACGGATTTAATGCTATCATCTTGCCAAGACTTGCTGATAGTCCCATCTTGGAAAATCCATGTTTCGTCCAGGTAAAGAAACTGTCGTGTTCCTTCCATTTTTGCTTGTATATATATAATTTCTTAAAAATTTAATACGTTTTAGAGCAATATTAAGCACCTCTATAAGTACACGTCGAGGATCATCTTTACGGTACTTAAATCCAATGTTCCTCAATATTTTCCATGAAGATGTTCTACCACCATGAAAAATATCTCTCTCTTCTAATTTCGCTTTTAGGATGTTCACTGTAATGTGCTTTTCTAAAAGAATAATTATAAAATTAGAAGCATATTCGGGCAAATTGGCAAAATTCTTTAACATACTGTCCCTATACATTTCATATATCACATTTCGGATTGCTGTCTGGTCGAAATCATCCATGTTGACTACAGGTTTTTTCTTTCTCTCTTTGCATGTAGAGTTAATGGCCCAGAATTGTTTTTTATTTATAATTATTATTATTTCATTGTTCATATTTAGTTATTAAGTATACTTAATAAAATTTAATTCAAAATTGTTTGAGATCTTTATTTTAATAAATATTAACATAATGATTTACAGCACAAAATTCATTGGGTAGTGTAAATAAAACTTAAGCAAATGCTTTTATTTAAAATTTTAAAAGAAAATATTATAAAAGATTTTGAATTAAGGGAAATATTTTCTTTGTAAATTTCCACTGCTTTCTTTTTTACATAAAGGCGTATCAGATGGTCCAAAAAAATTTTTTAAATAATTATTCGGGAATAGTGAATTTTTTCAGTTTTTTTTTATTTTTTTTTAGTATTAAGCTTTTCCCTACTTTTATTCAAATGGCCTATTAAGGTTTCAGATTAAGAAAACACTGTGTACATTAACTAACCTGTAAATGGTTTAAAAGTCAAATATTGTGGCAGCTGAAGTCTTCGTATTTGCAATTTGTCATAAAGTTTGGCAACGCTGTTATGCTGGTATCGATGACGTCAGGGTATAAATTAAATGAATAGGCCATATCTACACATTTCATAAATCAGGATTACACAAAGTTGAGGTTAATTTTCAGGGACACCGTAACTGGCGATAAATGTCCACCAAATTACGCAATACTGCAAGCCTATTCATCTTTCCACAATCTTGTTAGGTTATGTTATATTAAAAAGCATGTGCCAAAGCAAAAATTTAAGAAAAGGTAGCAATAAATATATTTATCTCCTACTGCACCAACTAGTAAAAGCCGACTGGAGATTTGTATTGCATTATAACTCTATGGCTGGGCGCCATCTAGTAACCAAGTGTAGTTACTCACAGACATATTTAAAGAGGGAAATTTGAAAGTGTCCCAAACCAAAACCGTCCCAATCCTCCCACCATTCCCCTATGATTAAACCAGTCATAAAATTTTTTTTAGAAATGTCAGTCGGTCAAATCATAACAGGAGAATCTTCAGATTATATTCTGCCAATCCAACCAATGCCACTAAGCGGCAATCAAACAAAGTCTGTAGAACTATCGAACAATATTAAATGTTTATAAACTTCTATCTAATGGTATTTTGTTTAATAATCTAAGTTATTGTACTATGAATATTCATAATAATTTAGGATTGATTGTTTCTAATTCATATTGTTAATTAGGTAAACTGGTAATTAGTACCTTATTATCTACCACATAGTTTTCAAGAGGGAAGAAAATATTAATTATGTCGGTATTATATGATATTTTCCCTCCAAGAACTATACAGTGACCGGCAGAAAGTTGGACACAAATGGGAACCTTTTTTATTATTAATTTCTCAGAAAATTTTATTCTTGATAAAAGTTGGTGCATCATTTCAAACTCAAAACGCACATATCAAAATTTAAATATCTCTTTTTGGATACGAGGTAGATTCAAAAATGTTAAAATAGCTCAAGAGCAAAGTACCCTTATTTTTTAAAATACGGTAAAAAGTTACTTACAAAAGTTGTTTGGAATCAAAAGCGGATGTCAGATTTAAAGTCACAGCCACCTAGTCGAAAAAAGATAAATTTAACTTTTTTTGTATTTTTTTCGACCACCCTGTGTATTATAAAAAACAAAATACCTTCAGCGCAACTTATCATCAGATAACACATGAATTTGCTACTAAACCTTAATTTTGTTCGATTAGCAGCTAGAAATTTAAATTAATCGAAATCAGAGTTTAAAAATATTAAATTTTTGTATCCAACTTTCTGCCGGTCACTATATATATTCTGAAAGGGTGGAGAGGTCTGAAAACATAAGACATCACAATTTCATTGCAATCAACTCGTGGGAAAAGCATACCTTGACCATAATCTACATTATCTTAGTACTCTAATATATTACAAAGCTAGAGGGAAAGGCATTGGAATTGCACATACTGGTTAGTGGTTCTCGGCTACTTGGTGCGGAATGGGTATTGCGTTCTGATGTAAAGTGCATATTACCGATGTCATCTACATTGTTATTAATATTGTTGTTTACAACGTAGAGTCCACACTTTCCTAAAATTGCCTTTTTACAACTTCTACTTCGATTCACGGCAGTGCCTATATACTCACCATTCTTGGATTTGAAATCAGGCATGTCGAGTTTTGTTGCGAAATGGGCACAGGTTTTTGCAGACAGTTTCTCCTTTTTTAGGTACTCTAAATAGAAATCAAATGCAGTTCCCAGTATCAAAAATACTATTACAAGAGATGTAACGAAACTAAAAGAATACAATGAACATTTTAGTACATGCTGATTGGTTATATTTAGACAAGTTCAAACTTTTTTTGCCGATTACAAAGGTATATATCACCGATCCCCATGGTGGCCCTCGAATTTGAGTCACCCTGTATAGTAACCAGCAGAATGTAGTCAAACACATGTGATTTTTTTATTTAGCTCCGAGATAAAAAAACGGACTATGGGGCTGTGTTAGGCATGTCCTGAAACCAAAATACGGCCCAAAAAACTTCATGCAGATATCGCGGTATACGAGGAGAAGCAAAAAACAAAAACGCGCCACAGGAGTAAAGTACTCTTATTTTGCATCGTAGAGGAAAATGGTATAAAAAAAATTTTTTTGCCCTTGAAGGAAGTTTTTTGCCACCATATTCTAACAATTATTATTCAACCCTTTTGTTCTAAATAAGAAGTCGGGGCTATTTAATTGGGAATAGGAGAAAAAATCAAAGAACATGTTGAACAAGCAATTTTTTGTTGCACTACGCATAATAGTGTCCAAATTTCACAACAGACTGTGAATGGCTTCTTACACATAAAAGTCTGCAGAATGTGCTTGGTATGGTATTTTAAATTAAATCAATCATTTGGGCCCTTCTTTTTTAGCTTGCAACTAATGGTAAAAAATAAAAATAATAAATTTTCCATTGCAAACAACTTTCTCTTATACCATTTTCCTCTAGGTCGCAAAATAAGGGACTCCCTCTCATATATCTCGATCACTGCATGAAGGTTTTCGGGCCCTATTTTGGTTTCAGGACATGCCTAATGCAGCCGTACAGTTAGTTTTTTATTTCGGCGCTAAATAAAAAAAACATTTGTTGACAACATTCTGCCAGTCACTGTGTTAGTGTACGGCCACACATAAGGTGGACGGCAGACCGGAGAGCAGGGCGGAGATGGTAGCAGAGCTTTCAAAAGAATAGAAAGCCTACTATCGTGTCCACACATACCGCGGAGAGGGAAGCGGAGAGTAGGCGTGTTTGCTCGCTGGTAGCAAATCTTTCAATTAAGTTTGATATTTTCCGGCGTATTGCTGCGTATTTAATCTCGAAAAGAGAGCGTTGTATTCTTATGGAAGGGAACGAGGGTAATAGTGTTTCTATGAAGTTCGACTTTTTAATATTTCCACTTTACTGCCAACCTCTCTGCGCAATACGCCTTTCAAAGCTGTCACAATCCGCTGACTGTGTGGACGCTACCCGCACTACTCTCCAGTTTCCGTCCTGCTGTCCAGTCCGCCGTCCGCGTTATGTGTGGCCGTGCACTTAATAGAGACAATTAATTATTTTTAATGTGTTGATCAATTCTCAAAAAGAAATTTCGGTAATATAGTGCTCCAAAAGACCTACATTCTGATTATATCATTTTTGGAAATTTAAATATTCCATAGCTTGTGATTAAAAGAAAACTCCCAAAAATGGTAAAAGTATATTAGGCATTTCTTTAAGGAAAATTGAATAGTACATTTGGTTTTGCCATACCTCAAATCCCCAAATAGGTACCAGTTTTCGATACCATAACTTATACAGGCTGTCCACAGGATATATGCAAATGTGGCAAAAAATACCATTTTCTCGAGTGCCCAATATGTAACGACTGCCTGTTTTAAAATTATTTTTTGTTGTTGATGGATTAAGATTTACCTAAAGTATTAATTTCCCTATTCCGTTGCTCTATCTTAAACAGAGTGTTCACAATTAAATGTGAAATTAAATAATTCAAAATCATACCAAGTTTGATATTTCACTTAAGCTTATCTAATTTCAGTCGCAAGTGATTTTACCAGGGTTCCTCAATAACATGCACCTCGGCAATGAAATACGAAATAAAACTCGTTGTTTATCCATTTAAACCGAACTTGGTATAGCTTAGTGGAAAGAGATGAAGGAGACAGAGAAGATGCGAAGAAGTAGTCTCAGTCACATTGTCGTGTCCTGAGGTTGTCCCGTGGTAGTTGTGGACGAAAGCTTGCTCCAAACAGCTCCATTGACACAAAATGTATTCGGAAGGACTAAAGAAGCATGGGGAAGTCTCCAGTTGAGAAAAATAGGTACATGCATGGGTTGCATTGTCCAACAGCTAGCTATCTGCCTGGCGGAATTCAGTGCATAGCTATGCCATAGTTTCACAAATCGTGCATAAATAATTATAATAATATGGCTTTTTGGAAACCTTTTGACAATATTATAATATGCATTAACATTTAAATTGTGTTTGACGATATCCTTAAAAAACTTTAAAAGTTCAATATTATTGTCATGGCCTAATATTATTCTCATGTCATTATCACCTGTTATGGTTACGGCCAAGGTGGCGAGCATGCAGATTCCTTGGTTTTCACAGGGGAGCAGTTGGTAATCAAGTGGTTGCTAAGAAGCGGATGCTACTGATGCCCAGCTTTGGGGCTTCCCCGAATCTAGACCCGTCGATTGTGCTGAATCGATGGTTGGACTTTGCACTTGCTTTACTTAACAACTCTTCCTTGCATTTACATTATTGACTGTCCCTTGATTAAGATGTTTTCTAAACATTTGGTTAATTGAGGTTAACCGCCTCCAGGTGTAAAAATAATTAGTTTGACTATTTAAACATAGTTGTTTCTCTGTGTCACCTTCGTGTCATAGTGTTAGCCTGTAGAATATGTAGGTATATTTATGAAAACCTATGTCCTATATATTCCTGGTAGGAAGCCGATTAGAGTTTTTTATGCCGTTTCAATGGACTTTAGCAATACTATAACAATAGTGTCTAACAGTGGCTTAGCATGACATTTAGAAATGGGGGGAGGGTAACTTTTGTGACAGATTACTAGTAGTGCAAGTAGTAATAATGGTGATTTGTGGCAGATGCTTTTCTAGGAGGGGGGATGGGTGGAAAATTTTAGCTATCTTAAGGAGGTACCTACCAAAATTTCACTTCAAATTAACTTTATTTTATTTACTGACACTGTATTTTTTAAAGAAAACATGTATGCTTATCTTTCGCTAATGGTGTTGACAATCAATTTGATACATTTCAATAGTTTATTTTGAGGGCACAAGATCAACCATTTCCAATTATTATGATATGCAAAAATAAAAATAAGGGTGCGTATGATACAGAAGGGGATTGGATTACTCAGGATTTGGTGATTAGATTAGATATAATAAAGTAAAATCATAAGATCAATTATATCGATATACTCAATGAGGCTGCGCAATAATACAAGACAATATTTATCATAATAAGCAGTCAACACCTGGTGCAACCATAAACATTAATGGAGTTCTAGTCACTGATAGTTAGATTATAAAGTTCAATAATTATTTTGTGGATTCCATAGAGCGCCTCACCGAATCTGTGAGGGTTGAGCCAGTAGTGAGCATAAATAGAGATAATTATATTTTTCTCATGCCTATAACAACTTCTGAAATAGTTTGCATTATTCTGAGAGATTCTTCTGGTCCATATGGAATCCCATGTTCAATATTGAGGGAGGCAGCTCCACTAATTGCTGACCCATTAAAAAATATTACCAATTTATCCTTTACTGAAGGTGAATTTCCATGTGAGGAATAAAAAAACTGTTATAATTCCAATCCATTTCATTTCATTCATACTCTTAGTTTAGATATCACAAGGGTCTTAGTACTGCCCATGCAATTTTATCATTTTGTAAGCAAATAACTGATAATATGGAAGGGAGAGCAGAGATAGTTTGTATATGTTTTGATCTGACAAGAGCATTCGAAACAGTGAATCACTGTTTTTTTACTGGCGAAGTTACTCAGTTGTGGCATCCGTGGTAGAGCATATTCGTGGATTCAAACCTATTTGTCTGGTACACAGCAAGCTACGATTATCTCTAATGAGGGCATATATCATTGCTATTCTTACGGAGAAGTGAAAAATGGAGTACTTCAGGGTAGCATACTAGGGACATTTTTACTCTTATTGATTATGAATGATCTAGCAAGGGTTAGTGAGCCATGACATTATTTGAAGATGACTGTGGAGTCATCTTCAATTAATGTCATATGGTAACTGCTAGCTCATTGTCAGAATTAAGTGGTGTTGCTTCAAAGGCTGTTGCACGATGCAGTCATACTGCTCGGTTGATGGACTCTGTTTGAATCGTGAACAAATTTAATTGATGATCTTTGAAAAAACAAGACCAGGTCTTTTGGTGAAAGTTGACGAGAAATCTATCAAGCAAAGTGACTGTAAAACATTTCTATGAGTATACATGAGTGCACATGGGACATTGAACATGCACATTGTACATGTACAAAGAAAAACTCCATTCATTGTTTTGTTTTATTTCAATTGAGATCAAAAGTAAATACAGAAATGCTGGAAATATATTATTTATCTGCATTCTATTTTGAGCTAGTGTATTGAGTGTTGAGGTAATGTTAAGCACATTGATATATTACAAAGTACCAAAAGAGGATACTCGGAACTATTGTCACAGAAAGTTTTCACTTTTAGGTGAAAGCTATAGTCACTAATAATAACTCAAGATTCCAGGTTCTCTTCCAATACATTAATTTTGTATTAAAAACGGGAAATAAAGGTAGTGTCTTACTTCGTACCTGTCTACATGTTCTCAGTTATTACCGAATTTCTCAGTTATAGTTTTTGATAGAAAACAATAATTAATCAAAGAAAATCATAAATTTATTGTTAATTCGATTTTATTTTCCCGATACTGTGAAATGGTAGTACCAGTCAGGACACACAGACTGTGACATATGTGCACAGTGTTCGCTTTTCAAATCCATCGTACATTAGTTCCGCCATTAGATTTATTTCTTCGTAAGCTGTGGTGATATTCGGACCAGAAATCAAAAATCCAATATTTTCTGGGCTGGACTGGGCCATCACAATAAAATTTTGTGGTCATTTTGTTCAGAAGATTTGCCGACCACAAGCCCTTAAAGATGCCCAAGCCGTAACCAAGAAATCACGACAGCTTACATGGTGAGCCACCCAAAAATTGCACAGAATCTCAATCTAGTCAACTAAGCTGCCAAAGATTGTCTCGAACATACACAACATTAACAGATAAAGCAGCCCACTTGCCGCAGGCCACACCTCAGGGATAAAAAGATTGGAACAACCATTTCTTTGATTGTTTATTATCATTATTATTTTGACGTCAGTGATCTATATCATCTAGTCAGTCCATACCAGTTTGTGACCAAAAAAATATTGCTTTATCCTACAATTTCCACATCAAGTGTGCCTGAACGTACCTTTTTTAATACATTTTTTAAACATTTATTTACTAGTCAAGTTGTAAATGTTATTCGAGATTTCTGCTTCGTAAAATTTAAAATAAGTTATAACCTTAATTTGAATACCTATTTATCATATTTACGCTAATATAGTAAAACAACAGGCATATTATTCAGATCAGATTCAGAGTTTTTAGTATACTAATTCACAATATGAGTATTGTGCTTCTTTCAATGAATCCTTCCGTGTTGAGACTAATTACAACAATACACAGTCCAAGTTCAATATGGTTGTGTGCATCTAACATCTTTCAAAAAAAATAAAAGAAAAATCCTAATCTATGGCCCAGGGCTCTAAAATAAAAAGGTAGCGCTGGGCAAAATAAAAGTTACACTAGGCTATTTAAAGGAAGTAGACACTCCTGTCGGACACTGTTTCCTGAAATGGAAATCTTAACAGTTATCAATATTCTTAGTTCCGATTGCTACACAAAAATAGCATTAACAAATTCATTACGTGTGGTGATGTCATTCACAGCACTAGTTACGGGTTAAGAAATAATTGACTTTGACTATTCCTCCTCGCAGGTCATCTTTAGCGGCTGGGAGCTCCGCTGTGATGCCAATAAAGCTATTTAATAAATTGTCATTTGAACTGGACCGATTTGGCAAATGCAACTTTAAAAATCAGTATTACTTGAAAACCATTTTACTCCCTTGCTGAATTCTTCGTGTTTGATTTTACTAATTATTATTGGCAATAAGAAACCGAAAATTGTTACGCACAACAGAAAATAAATCATTCTAAACAATTAAGTTCGTAGTAATAAACATAATAAACTCAATGAAATTCAACATTTATTAAAGGTGGCTTTATGCAGCACTCATTATCGCTTCTCTATCACTCCATTATCATTTTATAGAACAGATTACAGCAGACTACAAAGATAAAAGTGCGGGTTATCTTCTAGTGAGATAGTAATGAAATGTTAAGGAAATGAAAACTGCATAAAAAACTCGTGCAACAAGCAACATTATGAACATTTATCTTTTTATTAATGATAATGAAGTGTCAGTAAAGTGATAATACGTAGAAACAAACTTTTTTTCTTCCGAACTTCACGCTCTGTTGACAATTTTCTTCTCGGTGGTAACTTTTTGGTCATATATGTCGGTTGTCCAGGAAATATCGTTGGAATCGCATGATCAGTCAATTTCGGTATTTTTCTCAAAACTTTTAAAACTGACCCGTCTTTTCTCAATGCCGAATCTTCTCTAATGATAAATTAAGTGTTTTAAGTTAAGTTATAATTATCCCGATTTATTTTCCGAAGCCAAACCTTGCTCTTCTCCTGGTCCTTTGGGAATGAAAAAAGGATATTTTCCCTTGGCGCTTGTCCGTTCGGTTGTTAGTATTGCACTTGGGTACGCAACATTTATTCGGCATTTTTGTCTCATTTAACACATCTGCAATTACGTTTTTTCAATTAAATGATTACATATGGTCTTACCTGAATTGAGCTTAACATTACATAAGAAAGAATAACTGCATATGAGGATTTATAGCTCTGTATACGTAAACACCGTGCCATGTGCCTCGGTGCGCCTGTGAACGACGCGTTTGGCATGGCCTGACAGTGTGACGTTTCGGCGGAGGGGAGGGGATGGCTGCAGGCCTTCTGTCCCGTGTGCCTCGGTATAGCCCCCCCCCCCCCACCCCGTTATTGTCAAGAATGTCATGGAAACAATTTTATTTTTAATTTAATTTACACAGTTGTTTACATTTTTTTAATTAAGTAAATTGCAGTCAAAAATTCAAAGAACTTCTTTTTAAATTCGGGCACATAGATAAATTGTTCTCGATTTGTATAATCTTATTGTGAATTCTGTATAAGAGAGAGCAATGATACTAGGGGAGTTAATAGTTTAGGTGAATCTTAATCCAGCGACTTTTCATACAGAGCACTTAAGAAAATCAGTTTTTTGTCATGTTTGCATGTATCTTGTGGACACCCTGTATAAGCTATGGTGTTGAAAATCGGTATATCACTTATAAGCCCAAGTAGGTATTGCAAAACTAGCTGCACTATTCATTTTTGCCTTACATAAATGCCAAATATACTTTCATCGTGTTTGGGGGTTTTATTTTAATCATAGCCTTCTATGGAAAATGTTAATTTCCACAAATAAATTTATTTATATATCAGACTGTAGGTCTTTTATCGAAAAATAATTTTTTAGAATAGCTCAACCCATTAAAAAGTAATGAATTATTATAATTTTGATAACATTTCACTACCTATTAAATAATAAATGTCATCACTATGTACACAGAAAAACAAATATAGGAGTGAAATTGGTAGGAGTATTACCATAGGACGATAAATGTTCGATCTTGCCCAATATTGAATCTGTTATGGTGAGATCTGACTGCATCAATTTTTACAGTTACCCTAGATGAAACTGCAGAAATTTCTTCCATTATTGTTTTAACATCATCATCTTTACAGATATAAGGCAAACATAAGCCAACGTGGAGCATTCTTTCCTTAAACATTAATATAAATTTTAGAATTTTCAACTAAAGACAGCAAAACTTACTTCTGTAGTGAAGCTGGTATTTACATGGATTCTCATCATGAAGAAAGATACTGGAAATGGGGGATTAGATGTATGTATCATTGGACCACTTTTAGATCCTACAGCTTGACTTGGGCTTAACGGAATCTCTGCATTTCTTATTACTCTGCTGTAATTCTGGAATGTGATCTATTAATTGATACTAGGTCAAAATAAACACGGGATGCGAGTTATGTTGTTTTTTTTTGTGTTAGTAACACAGTATAAGGAAAATAAATGTTTTTTTCGACATACCCCACAACATTCTAACCAAGACAGGTCAATTCCTTATTCTTAATCTTAAGCGAAATAGAAAAGTAAGCTCAAGTTCAAGATCATGTGCTGGCCATACCATTGAGAGACTGTTTATTAAATAAATTCTGCGCCAGACCATCACTGATCTTCTATCGAACTATAGTCATCAGTGGGCACAAACACATGTAGACAATATAGGATGATTCCACTGGAGCACTGGGGCCCGTGCTCCTGACATGACGATTTCTCTTATACTTTCGCTACTTGCTCCAAAAATCGGTTTTGTATTTTCACTAATGGTGGACCTATGAACTGATCAACTTCCTTGTTTCTTGCTAATTTAAATCTTTATTTCAACGACTTAAGTCACGTTTATTAAATTATGTATTGGCATAGGTGTTGACTCCATGGGTGCCCCGGGGCCTGTGCCCCCAGATAACGAGTCTGTGAGGGGGCAGAGCTCCTCACTTCAAATTCCATACTGGTTTCCTACTAATTATAATCGTACTGAAAATGTACTTTGTACCTACAGACATTAATATTAATACGTTTTCTTTCATTTTCAAATTTGGAAGTACTTAGTTTTCTTTAGTCGGCAGTGAAGAATGCCAAAATGTGCAGTGAAGTGATCCATTATTGTATGTTTTTTTCTTTAGTGTTGGCGAAACTTTTATAATGACCAAACGGCAAAGAGGCTGGTTGCCCATAAAATGTGGCCATGCAAAACCTGCCAATAAAGGATCATTTAACTTTTCGACCTCATTGCTGAATTGTCACCTCTCGTGTTACCTATAACTACGTAATCTTGCAATATCAGCAATATGGCTTCAATTAAGGTGGATGCTTGTGGACCCGGCAGTTCGCCGACTATGGACAGCTATGTTCAATCACAGTAGCTTGGTCCACTGCAGACGGGACACCTTACAACATAAGTTAAAAGAAATTGCATAGCTTTTAAACTTTTTAAAAATATAAACCTAGTGTGTCCGCGTTTGCTTGTGAACACTCCAGAAATCTATGAAGATCCTAGAAAAATTCGGCTTTATATATTTTTTAGATTGACTTATGATAAGGTATCTCACAGACACTGGGTGATTATTCCATGGCTAGCTATGATTTTTTAAAATGGTCAATTTTCAGAACACCATATTAGGGATTTTTTTATTAAAAATCTTACCCCATGGCGTCATTTGGCATTAATTCAAACCCCTGTATACCAAATTTCATGAAAAAAAAACGATTGGTTTTCTTTTTACAAAGGTTTCAATACATCAAAAACTGCCACCCGAGCCAAGCAGTTTATCGCATCAGATATCATGTGTGCTTTGAAACATGGTCAAAAGAAATGAAAAAGTGTCAAGATTTAATTGATCCAAGATCATTTTTAACAAATATTACAGTGGGGAGCACGGCAAAATAAATAGAAAAATCAGGGTAGCCATGAAAAACAGCACGAAAAAGGTCACATAGTGATAGTGACAAGTTTTGTATTAAATGTCCATGAAAATGAATGATGAAAAGTTAAGTGTAGTGGAAAAGGTAGAAATTGTTAGATTAACTGGTGAAAACACGTGTAGCTATAGCGACTATTCAGCTAGATACAAGAATTTTTGTTTCATTTGTAGGGCAGGGTACGAAAAAAAGGGGGCCCAAACAGAATGCTGAAAATACGGAGAAAATATTGCGATATTTTAGAAATAATCCTCAAAGTAATGTAAGAGAAGCTGCTCTAAATTTAAATTTTGGAAAAACTTTAATTTGGAAAACCTTAAAGTATATTAAAATTAAACTGTTTAAACCCAAATATTTGCACACCTTACATGAAGGAGATTTAGAATTTATTGTTTGTGGTCACAAGGACATTTTTTAAATGACGAAAATTTTCTGGCCAATATTATCTTTACAGATAAGGTGACATTCAAAACCAATGGCATTGTGTGTTCCCAGAATATAAGGTACTGGGCCGAAGAAAATCCTATTTTTTTTTAATTCATTGCAAGGACCAATATTCTCAAAAAATTAACGTTTTTTTTTGGTGCAATATCATCCAGAAGATTGATTGCACCTTACTTTTTCCGTGAAAGTTTAAATGGTGCTCGTTTTTTGAAATTTTTAGAAGATGAATTATGGGAAGTCCTTAATGACCTACCCTTGCAGAAAAGGCGGGATGCCTATTTCCAACTAGACGGTGCCCCATGTCACAGCACAGCTGCAGTTGCAGAGTGGCTAAACACTAATTTCCAAGGCAGATGGATAGGTCGTCGAAGTCCTGGCCACCCAGGTCTCCAGACCTGACTCCAATGGACTTCTACTTTTGGGGTTAATAAAAAATAGGGTCTAGAAAAACAGGCCCAATAACTTGATGACGGATACATGAAGCCTGCCAAGATATTTCAATAGAAGAATTAGCAAAGTCATCAATGAAAGAAAAAGAGTTGAGAAATACATTGAGTTGGAAGGTGACTTAGTAGAATGCACAAATATTTGAGGAACATTAGGTACATTTTTTGTTGAGGTATGTGTTTCCGAATATATTTTTATTGTTAATTTTGCCATGCTTCCCGCTGTAATTTTTGTCAAAAACGATCTTAGATCGACTTTTATTGTTTTGTTTTATGATTTTAAAAAGATGTTATTATTGGCACCTTCAAGGATTCCAGTTTTTTTATTTTGTAAATATAAGTATCTTAAAGCATATATACGATATTTAAGTCTATCAAAAAACAATTTATTATCCATAACAAAATAGGAAAGACTGAATTTAAGAAATGCCAATGTAAACAAATTACCTTGTCTTCTTCCCCCCGACCCGCTAATGTAGAAGCAAAATAAAACTGTGTTATTTGTATTAACGTTAGTCATCTATTCCTATATATAGTAGATCTTGACACTTTCAGCACTTTTCATTTGTTTTGACTATGTTTCAAGGTACACTTGAAGTATGATCTGATACAACTGCTTGACTTTTAGGACAACAATGTTTTTCTGCATTCTTTATCAAATGTCCTCTCGATTGAACTAAACAGCTAATTGTTATGATGACATGTTTCTTGCCTGTGCACTGCCTTAGCGACTATTATCGAGAATTCTCGAAAAGAGAAAAGTTGTAGGACACGTCAAAACGAAGCTATTCACAAAAATTCAGCCTGTTATGATACATAATGGAAAAAGCCCCTCGGCCCAAGCACTATTGTTACTAAATTATTTATTATGTCACATTTTACTCAATTCTCGATGATTGTTTATTGAATAATAATTATATACCTAGAGCAAATTCTACAGAAGGGACTATTATTACAACCCTGCAAGTAAATTTAAAGCCTTATAGAGGTCTTAAATTATCTAATTTTCTGCTTGCTGAAAAGTTTATGTATATGGATTTTTCTCATTTACCTCCTTATATAAGTGTTAATACTTATCGAACAACACAATCATAGTAGTCACTAGAGTGCATTTTGGCAAACTTGTTGTATTGAAACCTTATTTATAAAAAGAAAACCGATCATTTTTTCATGAAATTTGGTGTACAGAGGTTTGAAGTAACGCCAAATGATGCCATGTGGTTAGATTTTTAATAAAAAATTCCTAATATGGTATTCTGAAAATTGACCATTTTAAATAATAATAGCGAGCCATGGAATAATCACCCAATCGGTTCTTCATAGATTTCTGGTGTCTTGGTAGGTACACAAATCACTGTAGTAACTAGTAAAATGCGGTGAGCATTTACCATCCAACGCCATCTAGCTGGTACTGCCAAAACCAAAGCAATGTGACCGGTTGATCAACATATAAAAAGAACTCGGCAAAGAGGTGCGGCGCGGTGGAAAAAACAGAAGAAGCATACATACAGGGAGCCGCACCGCTTTGCCGAGTTCTTTTTATATGTCGATCGACCGGTCGATATATACACATTCACATTGCTTTGGTTTTGGCAGTACCAGCTAGATGGCGTTGGATGGTAAATGCTCACCGCATTTTACTATGTCCTATTCCACATAGCCAACGAAATCTGGGTTTTTCAGTGAGGTGCGCTACGTCTACCTGATCGGCACCGTCGCAATAACAAGGCCCGCCAGCTGAAAGTGATGAGTCATCCAAGGGAGGTGAGCCTAAGGCGCCAAATTCAAATTTCAAGGTGTCAACTTGGTAAATTCGGTAAAAAACATATTCAAATGATTGTTTACATATATAGCTCATGGTTTTACAGCACGGATAATAATCTACGAGAGTGAAAGTCACATTTTAAAGGGGTTTTATTGCATTTAGATATCTACAGGTAAAATTTTCGCAAATGCCAATTATTTCTTATTTGCCTGCCTAGATACAATTAAATTCGAATAAACAAAACCATAAAACTTACTGATTTTAAGGTGGTTACGTTTAATCACGTAAAATTGTGAGGTATTACACTCTCCAACAGTCCAAACCAAAATCCTGGAAAACTGTGTAGGAACAAAATCTCTTTTGATGGCCTTAACCCACTTTTCCCTTAAAGTGGGATCTTAAGGAAGGAAAAAGCGGACACATTACGACCGCCTTTGTAGTTTCCCTTGCAGTTGGGAACGGAACACGTCCACGGCATGATTTAAATTAGTCCGAAACTATAGACCCAATCTAAAGCCTATAAACTAAAATTGAACTTTAATCACTTTATTCTGAACCACTGCTGTTTTACCACCTTACTAATAAAAATCCAAGCCCTATATTACTAAAAAACACAGTCTAACACACAACAAACGTTCTTTAAAACAGGAAAATCGCCAGACAAGTAAACGTAAACAACTTCAAAAAGCAACCTCCCGACCTCCCTGTGATGACGTAGTGACGTTTCGTATCGCCAGCTGGCAGGCCTTTATCATTGCGACGGTGCCGACCTGATGAGGGCCAACAAGCCCGAAACAGGTACCTGTCGTGGTCTGCACACCCCCGAAAGAGCCATACATAATTTCCATTAGATATTGGAAACTAGTTTGGTGTTGCCAATTACCAAAGCATTTTGTCCCATATGCCACGAGCCATTTCTTTTAAAATTATAATGGGGACATTAAATATTCATTTTGTATAATACATGTTTTCTCTAAAATTAAAAATACCTAAGGGTACTTTACTCTAAAGTCTTTTTCATATTTTCGAACCTCCCCCATTTACAAAATGAGATATTCAAATTTTGAAAACTGCGTTTTGAGTTTGCAGGAATGCACAAACTTTTATCAAGAATAAAATTTTATGATAAATTAAAATTAAAAAAAAAACATATGGTGCATACTTTCTGCCGGACACTGTATATTTGACACTACTGTTGTAATGAGAAAAAATATATATCTAACATAGTAGTTACATGGCAACTTTTATATATTATCAACAAAAAATAGAGAAATAAAAGGGGGGATCACTATCACTACGTGACCTTTTTCGTGCTGTTTTTCATGGCTACCCTGATTTTTCCATTTATTTTGCCGTGCTTCCCACTGTAATATTTCGATTGATTAAATCTTGACACTTTCGGCACTTTTTCATTTGTTTTGACCATGTTTCAAAGCACACATAACATCTGATGCGATAAACTGCTTGGCTTGGGCGGCAGTTTTTGTTATATTGAAACCTTTGTAAAAAGAAAACCAATCTTTTTTTCATGAAATTTGGTATACAGAGGTTTGAATTAAAGCCAAATGATGCCATGGGGTCAGATTTTTAATAAAAAAATCCCTAATATGGTGTTCTGAAAATTGACCATTTTAAAAAATCATAGCTAGCCATGGAATAATCACTGTGACTGTGAGATATCTTCCCGTAAGTTAATCTAAAAAATATATAAAGCCCAATTTTTCTCGGATCTTTATAGATTTCTGGAGTGTTCACAAGCAAACGCGGACACACTAGGTTTATATTTTTAAAAAGTTTAAAAGCTATGCAATTTCTTTAACTTATGTTGTAAGGTGTGGTGTCTGCAGTAGACCAAGCTACTGCAATTGAACATAGCTGTCCAGAGTCGGCGAACCGCCAGGTCCACAAGCATCCACCTCAATTGAAGTCATACAGAATATCTATCAATGTTCGAATAATTGCTCATGTGCTGATATTGCAAGATTACATTGTTATAGGTAACAGGAGAGGTGACAATTCAGCAATGACGTCGAAAAGTTAAATGATCTTTTATTGGCAGGTTTTGCATGGCCATATTTGATGGGCAACCAGCCTCTTTGACGTTTGGTCGTTATAAAAGTCTCGCCAACGCTAAAGAAAAAAACATAAATAATGGATCACTTCACTGCCCATTTTGGCATTCTTCACTGCCGACTAAAAAAAGTAAGTACTTCCAAATTTGAAAATGAAAGAAAATGTATTAATATTAATGTCTGTAGGTACAAAGTACATTTTCGGTACGAGTATAATTAGTAGGAAACAAGTATGGAATTTGAAGTGAGGAGCTCTGCCCCCTCACAGACTCATTATCTAAGGGGAAAAGGCCCCGGGGCACCCATGGAGTCAACACCTATGTCAATACCTAATTTAATAAAAGTGACTAAGTCGTTGAAATAAATATTTAAATTAGCAAGAAACAAGGAAGTTGATCAGTTCATAGGTCCACCATTAGTGAAAATACGAAACCGATTTTTGGATCAAGTGTAGTGAAAGTATAGGAGGAATCGTCATGTCGGGGGCACGGGCCCCAGTGCTCCAGTGGAGTCATTCTGTATTGTCTACACGTGTTTGTGCCCCCTGATGACTATAGTTCGGTAGAGGATCAGTGATGGTTGGGCGAAGCATTTATTTAATAAACAGTGGCTCAATGGTATGGCCAGCACATAATCTTGAACTAACTCTAAACTCTCTTAATTAATTAACAATTAACCCCCTTAACAATCTGGAAGAAGTGGGCCACCAACTGGTAAAAACTGGAGTAGACTCAATAAGAATTACATTGGTTCACTTATTTTAAATGCGAGCCATTGATGTCAAGTTGTTTATCTCCTCAGCAAAAATTAAAATTGAACATAATTATTTAAATGTAGATACGATACATATAGATACACTCTGTATATACTATAGTTTATGAAAAGCATAAAAAACGAGCTGTTTGTCCAGGTCTCCTTTCATTACTTCCCGTGTCTCTGTGTCATGTAATTAGGTACTCATCTGGAAGTTGTCGATTGAGACACACTGAAACAATCTGCAAGTTTGGGACATACCCTCTTTAATACAAGACCACTATACGGCACATTGTTCAGATGATAGATTTATTCCTAAATGCATTCGTTTTTTTTGTATATCCATGAACTCCAAGATTTTTATGATGTGTATAAAGTATTTGATTTAGAGATAGAAATATACAGGGTGGACTAAAAATAAAATTGTTTTTTAAATAGGTATGCATTGAGTTTGCTGTGTTTATGGTGAGTTATTAGAGAATTAAGGTTACCTAACATGTTGAAATGACATGAATAAGTACAGAATTGACATATTTTACCTTTTTAAAATAATTGTAATACTGGTGCCTTAACTTCTCAGATCGATATTATTACATCAGCAAATAAGAAAGGTATTGGAAAAGTTAGGAAACAAGAAGTACTAAACTGCCTCGATAAAGAAAAGATAATAAAGAATAAACAGCAAAAACAGTAATATAAAAGGAAGCCTTAAGAGAATTTATCAATTTTGGTAAAATCCCGTATTGATGTTGTCGTACATACTTAATTGGCAAAATGGCAAATAAAAATTATTGTAGGTATATTTTAACTCTTAAAAGAGTTTTAAATTACTCATTTTATGGTCACCTCGATACAAAAAATAAATGTCATACGGAAATACAGTTGTGTTAATACCTTGAAAATCTAGAAATGCTTTTGAAATGATGTACTCTTAATTGCTTTACGTTGTACCTAATTAGACTTTTATAACTCCACCTCCACATAATACGTAATCAAAGTGAAATCAAACTGTTTAAATGACATTTTCGGACATCTTCAAAATCGCATCGAAAATTTTGTACTAGCATATTATATTTAGGGTAAATGTCGATAAATTTGACACATTAAGCTTGTAAAGATGATGTTTGTTCAAATCTAGAAAAAAATTGCACTGAAATATTATTTAGAATATTATAAATTCCTCAGACAAATAATATTTGTCTGAGATAAATTCAAATAATTATTTGGCTTACACCCTGTTTATGCAGACTTAATTTTAGATCAAATTTAACGTAGATTTTTAAACTCTTAAATTAAATGTAAATTATGCGCGTTTATGCAGCTGATGGGGGGGGGGGGGGGGGGACTAACTACCTATACAATTATTTGTTGACTCTAAAGGGAAGAAAAAGCGATATTATTTCTAGAGCTTTTGGCCACGAAACGTCCTCTAAGGTTGATGTCGCAACTAGGTAGGTAGGTACTTCAAAAATGCGGACAGGTACAGCTCTATCAGAGACGATCTGACGCATCATAACAATACACCACAACAGAGCCCCCGCGAGCTGTAATAAGCCGAGTCAAAGTTACCTAGTAGAAGCGCAGAAGTCTGAAAATATTTGGGAGAGCCGCTTTTTACTGCCTTCATTGCTCATTTTAAATCTTCAGTTGAGTATTTTCTATAAACTTTACCTGAATTTGTGCATTTTGTCACTGAAATAAGATAAACAATATTCTTAGATACATAATGGGCCCCTTCTGTGTGTAATAGTAATGAAACGCTCTAAAAAAACTTCATTTTACAATGTGCATTTGAAAATAAATGCATAAAGCTTGTCTTATGAATGTCCAAAATATACACTTCAGTACGCAAATTTAATATTAGTGTCAAATTTAGGGAAGAGTTTTTATGAGCATGTATTTACATAATTTTGACAAAAAGTGTCAAATCAAAACAGAAAACAACAGGTGAAAGAAATACACATGGGGCACATACTATCCACGATAAACTTACCCACGGTATGTCATTGCGCATAATGCGCATCTTGTGACGCGTTGCGAGTCAGAATTTAAATTGCTCCATATGTCTTGCCTCAATCAATTTTTTGGCAAGATTATTGTCCTTGGGAAATCTATAGTACCTACTTAATTTCCGTTCCCTTACTGTTTCTGTTATTATTTGGACAAACGCTGACTGCACATCCCGGCATTTCTGGCCTATTTTAAAGCACTGTCGAGCTGGACTGGCAGTCGTTTACACTTTTTTCTTGACACATTAAACTGTAAACTATAAAAAATCGTAAAACACAACCGCATTTTGAATTCGTGACTCGCAACTGACGTAGATGCGCAGATTTGCCTTGTTTTCGGATTCGTTACTGACATACCGTGGGTAAGTCTATCGTGATACTATCAACAGTTTTGAATAGGCTTTGTCACCTATCGTCGTACCATCACAAGGACAAACCAGCTGACTTGCCAACTGCCATTACAAATAGTCGAATATAGACAGTTCAAGTATCAATTCTTACTATAAGCGTTGATTGATTCCTCCATCGACGCTATAGGCAAATAAATACAGAACGTGTCAAATATATGCACAGTGTCAAAGTTAAGTTAGGTACAGTGTGGCAAAAGTTTAAACATTATGTATTTTTGTCACCTAGTGACAGGTGACCAGATATACGGGATGTTTATTGGGTTGCCTACCCAGAGTTCAGTGTGGTTCTTGAAATTGACTTAATTGTTTTCCAAGTTCGTTATGAATATAAAAAATTGGCAGTTTTTTCAAGATTATTCTAGAACAGAAATGCAGCCATTTTAAAACCTTTCTCTCCCAATTCTCACGTGTGCGATTTTGAGGCTAGCAGCCCTAGGAGATTGGTCAAAAGCACATACTGGATATATTTTCTGTGCCAAAAGTCATTAGTCTTATGAACCAAATCTGGTGCTAGTCTTTTCACCGTCTAACGAGGAGTCTCAATTTCACCTTGCATCGTAGTTGAAACCCCAAAACCCCCTGAGATAAACATTTCCGTCACAACACTTTCCCTACTTCTTTAGGCAGAAATAAATTAACATTTCAAATATCGGCTAAGAACAAATTAAGAGCTAAGCTAAAAAAACGTGGGATATTACCTGAGAATTAACGAAGATATGTATTCTTTTGGGTGATATGTTCTCGCAGAGGCTCTGAGAACCAGTCCAATAATGATTCCCCCAAAACCACCCTGTAGAGTATCTTCCACTGGCATCATCCACTGAAATTAAGAAATTTATTTCTACATTGTTTATTTTAAAATTCATATTATCGTTATGACCACATCGAAAAAACATTTTTTTAATTCTGCAAAAAAACTGGTAGAATTTGCGAGTAACATCTTTTCAGGCTTCAAGGCAGATTTTGAAGTCGAAATTCTGACTTTAAAGTGAAATCCGACTGAACTCGAAATTCCGACTTTGAACTCGAAGTTTCGACTTTGAAAGTCGGACTTCGACTATTAAAGTCGGAATTTCGACTTTGAAAGTCGGATTTCGACTTTGAAAGTTGGACTTCGACATTCAAAGTCGAAGTTTAAGGTGGCATAAACACACATGGCATTAAATACTACCAACCCAAGTGAGTTTTTTTGTGTTTACTTTGAAAATCATTATGTTTTCAAAAAATCAATGCTCAACTCAAATACTGCTTTATATTTTATATTACGCATATTTGGACAAAAAAAATCAGACAAATCTGATGTCTCGTTTGGAAAAACAATATACCTGTTTCTGGTAATTTTATATTAGAAAAGAAGAAGAAAATGGTACCTATATTGTTTTCGCAAACAAGACATCAGATTTGGCTGATCTTTTGTCCAAGTATGCGCAATATAATGTAGCATTTGAGTTGAGCATTGGTTTCTTGAAAAACCTGGTAGTTTTAAAAACAAACACCAAAAACCCACTGGGGTTGGTACTATATGTGTGATAATGCCCCCTTAAAGTCATAACTTTGAGTTCAAAGTCGACATTTCAAGTTCAAAGTTGCAGTTTGACTTTTAAAGTTGAAATTTCGAGTTCAAAGTTGAACTTGACTTTAAAACTCGAGATGTCGAGTTCAATAAAAATAAAGTAATGGTGTGGCCCTTCTTCTGTAGAGTTTTATGAGAAGGTTTATTGTTGGGTTTACAGGAAAGCAAAAAGAAAAACATTTTTTTTACAAAATGTCATTATTGATAAAAGTTTCATTTCCTGAAAAAATAAATAGAAGATACAAAAAAAATTATATGTGACAATTTAATTTGGTTTGATATAATAATAATAATAATAATAATAATAATAATATAATTACGCAGGGGGGATCTGACTTGTGAGAGAGGCAGATCCACGGGTGTGACAATCCCGCGCTCCCCAGTTACGCAGGGATGGGTCTGGCCTGTGAGAGGGGCAGATTCACGGGTGTAACGATCCCGCGATTCCCAGTTACGCAGGGAGGGGTCTAGCTGGTGACGGGGGCTGATCCTCGGGTGTGACAATCCCGCGACTCCCAGTTACACAGGGATGGGTCTAGCCTGTGAGAGGGGCAGATCCTCGGGTGTAACGATCCCGTGTTTCCCAGTTAACGCAAGGAGGGGTTTGGCCGGTGACAGGGGCAGATCCTCGGGAGTAACGATCCCGCGTTATCCTAGTTGACCCGTATGGGTAGCGGGTTAGAATACTCCTATCGTGGCTCCGCGAGTCGTAAAAGGCGACCGAGGGCCGTCACTCCCACGTTACGGGAGAAAACTATGGAATGGATAATAATAGGATAATTGTCATAGGGCCGCTGCCTGGGGATCGCCAGGGCATGTCTGGAGCCGGCGCTGGGCATGACAGTGAGCGGGACGTCGGTGACAGGGCGCTGATGAGGCGGGCCCCTGTTGCACAAACAGCTACAGCCCAGCAACACGAACATCTACAACATGGGAGCCAAACGAGAACTAGGGTTCCACCCACCGAAGGTGCTGCGCGGGAACTTCAGCCAGCGTTCACTCAGGCGGGATTACAACGACGACGCATGAAATGGACTGGGTCCATGAATGAATCGATAATGCGTATTTTTTACAGGGTGACAAACTTAGGACAAGAGATGATCGGCTACCGACAACAACTGCATGCCGAGTTCTGCAGGGAGTTTCCACACATGCAAGTGTCTGAACAAAGAGTGTCAGATCAGTATCGAACTATTCTAAGAAATAACCGAATTCCAGAAACGCGACTTAACGCTATAAAACGGGAAGTTGAGCTAGAGATCCATGGCGAACACATAGACATAGACAACAACAACGGGGAAATTCAAGTGCCTGGACCACAACAAGAAGCCGGAACGGCAGAGCGAACAACTGAGAATCGGGAAATTCAAGTGCCTGGACCACAACAAGAAGCCGAGACGGCGGGACGAACAACTGAGAATCGGGAATCAGTTAACGGAGAACACTTTGAAAGCCTGGACACACAGCTGAGAAGGGCGGTATTGCGATACGAAGGCACAGACCCACTGAGCAGACCACCACTACCAAGATTGAATTCTTCCAGGAAGCTTGCAATCATGCTCGATATTATGAACACCAGAATTTTACCCAACTATGTTTCAGTAACACCCACACTAGAACATATGCACATGTTAATCTACTGTGCCGCAACGGCCATCATCACTGCAATGGGAGCCAAGATCCGGACGGCTCAAGAGTTAAATCGTGCAAGACCAGAACCACGAATGGCTCAATGGGAGATGCGACTAAATCGGAAGATCGAGAGTCTCCGTAAAGACATAGGACAAGTGACCGAATATATCAGAGGAGTTAGAACTAGAAAGATCCAGAGGGCGGTGCAGGCAATAATGAGCCGCACCCAAATGCATTCTCAGCGTGACCCCGCGAACATCACTGCTCAACAATGTCTTGATACATTAAAACAAAAACTTTCTGTTTTCGCAGGGCGTCTGAGGAGATACAAGGCCAGTAACAACAGGAAACGAGACAACAAACTCTTTGAACGATCAGAAAAGGGTTTCTACCGTACTTTGAATTCTAGCGCCGATGCCACAAATACGAGTTACCCTAGCAGAGAACAGGTCGACGGTTTCTGGAGAAATCAGCTTGCCACACCAGGTCCATGCAATGTCAGTGCAAGCTGGATCAGTGAAGAACGCGAGATGGGCCGGAACTATAGCCAGGTGCAACACGGGCAATTCACAACCGATGAGGTCTCCAATGTCATCAAGAATTCCCACAACTGGAAGGCACCAGGTCCAGATCATCTCCAAAATTATTGGATTAAGAAGTTGTGTTGCACGCATGAACAAATAACTACCTTAATTAATGAAGTCTTGCTCGATCCTCTGAAAATGCCATTGTTTCTTACACAGGGTGCCACCTACTTGTTACCAAAAGACCAGCGGAATACGGATAACCCTGCCAAGTACCGCCCAATAACCTGCTTGCCTACGCTGTACAAGATAATCACTTCTTGCCTTACGCAGCGAATATATGCTCACTGCGAGCGGAACAACATCATGGCAATGCAGCAGAAGGGCTGCGCGAAGGGCGCAATGGGATGCAAAGAGCAACTCATCATAGATTCTGTCATCTGCAACCAGGCTCATTCCAAGCAACGAAACCTCTACATGGCTTATGTGGACTACAAAAAAGCATTTGATTCCGTACCTCACGACTGGCTAACAGGTATCTTAAAGCTGTATAAAATAGATCATCATACAGTTTCCTTTTTAGAACACGCTATGACAACCTGGCGCACTAAGATACAACTCAGAACCGCAAGCAGCAACATCGAGACCGACACAATCAACATCCGAAGAGGGATTTTCCAAGGAGATTCACTCAGTCCACTGTGGTTCTGCATGGCGATGAACCCTCTATCACATCGGTTGAACTCTACAAAATACGGCTTCGCTATCAAAAGCAACAACGCAGAAGTGATCAAGTTGAATCACCTATTATATATGGATGATTTAAAACTGATGGCCGCAACCAAAAACCAACTAACGCAAATGCTTAAAATTGTAGAGGAGTTCTCCAGGGACATCGGAATGCAGTTTGGACTGGACAAGTGCCGCACTCTTAACATCGTGCGGGGAAAGCTCGAACAAGGCGCACACGAGATGCAGGACGGCCAGGAGATCGAAGCAATGAGCATGGGAGATACATACAAGTATCTCGGGATGAAACAAGCTCAAAGGATAGACCATCGAACAATGAAGATCGATTTAAGGAATGAATTCATCAAGAGAGTAAGACAAGTAGTGCGAACTGATCTTAACAGCAGGAATTTGTTTAAGGCCCTGAACACGTATGCGTGCTCTGTACTCAGCTATTCGTTTGGAATAGTGAATTGGACCAACACGGACATCAACAACCTGCAGCGAAAAGTTAGGACACTACTGACAAAAGCTCATAAACATCATCCCCGTAGCGCCGTAGAAAGAACTACTCTGCCACGTCAACTAGGAGGAAGAGGATTGGCAGACCTCAGCAAGCAATTGGACCAACAAATAATAAATCTGCGTAATTATTTCCAGAGACAGGCCAACAGCTCCACACTACATAAAGCTATATGCGGAGCAGACGTCTCAACACCGCTACGTCTGACGGAACACGAGCATCAAAATCACCACCGAACCGACAACGATACACTACAGAGGTGGTTGGAGAAGCCGCTGCACGGGAGGCATCCTAATGAGGTTAACCAGGAACATGTCGACAAGTTAGCGTCGAACTACTGGCTGACCTCGGGAAGAATGTTCCCCGAGACGGAAGGCTTCTTACTGTCCATACAAGATCAGGTTATACCAACTCGCAACTACCTAAAGTTCATTGTAGGAGATGCATCGGTAGTGGATGACAGATGCAGATACGGGTGCCCAACTTCAGAAACAATCCAGCACATAACAGGAGGATGTCAGATGTTCGCATCAACGGAATATAAGGAACGACACGATTCGGTTGCCAAGATCTTGCACCAGGAACTGGCGGAAAAACTGCTGCTTGTGCAGGCAGAGAGGGTCCCATATTACAGCTACACACCGGAGCCTGTTCTTGAGAACAGCAACTACAAGATGTACTGGGATCGTACAGTTCTGACAGATCAACGAGTTGCCCATAACAGACCGGACCTTATAATAGTTGATAAAATTTCTAGGAAGACAACTCTGATTGATGTGGCCATCCCGAACAACAACAACCTGCGTGTGAAGCAAGTCGAGAAGATCGCGAAGTACAGAGACTTAGAAGAACGAATTAGAAGGCAATGGGAAATGGAAACCGTCAAGACGATTCCAATTATCGTGTCAACAACTGGTGGTATACCAAAAAGTTTGCTGAGAAACATAAAAGAGCTGGGTCTAACTGATAGTCTTTACAGGTCCATGCAGAAAGCGGTACTACTTGCGACAGCCCGAACCGTCAGGAAATTCATGGGGGATGCAGGAACGTCCAACAACATCAATGTCACCTAAGGCCCGATAACATGGCAAGGGTCTCGTCCGAGCCAGATCCTTTTGGTATCCGGGATACCCGGGATCTGAGTGAATGTTCCCCGTAGAGGGAGTGCGAATGCCTTTTGGCTAAGTCGAGATAATATAAATAAAAATTATACGTAGGTAATTATAATTACTATAAATAAGTTAATTACTTACATTTATATTATAGTGAAGTCATGTACAAGAGCCAGTTTGAATCCTTTGTGAGGACTCCAAATAAATATAAACAAATATGGCATCTGGCGAGTCAAGTGTGCCAAACAGTTGAACGGTCAACAGGGCCACTAAAAGTGTTGGTGTGCAAAGATTTAATAAAAATGTACAGGGTATTTTCGCTCTTTTCTCTCGGCCGTCTCAAAAGGCTGCATTTTTATAAAACTTTATACTGGTCAAGAGTGCTCTGGAATTATTGGAAAAAATATTCATAAACACAGAATTAATTTATTTTTTACAAAATGTCAACCAACAAATAAAAACCATTTCTCACTATAAGTCATTGTCTAAGATTATAAATTTTCTGTGGGTTTTCTGTTGTGCTGAGGTTGTGGCATACCAGCCACCTTACCTTATCTGGACTTGCAGTAGTGTGGTGAACCAACGGCCGCCCAAGCCCGAAGTTTTAATTTCACGGTATTCTATAGTACCCCCTGAGGGCCCCTCGAATCCAGAGATCGAAAGAATTAAAAATTATCCACGTCTTACGGAGGCACAGTTGGGAGCCACGCCACAAATATTCGCTAGAAACCGACCAAAACTAGATTTTGCTGGTACTTAGTGACGTAGGCCATCGCAAGCCCAGCTTGGCAGGCGGATGTTCAGGGGCCCAATGAAGATTCAACGTGCAGAAAAAAGTATATAAGCAGATAAAATCTGCCTGGAGAAAAAGTTGCCAGTCGTAAGCCAGTTGAAACACAGTTGAGAAACAGTTGCGGGCCGCGGCCAGCCAGCCGTCGCCATAGCCCCTAGTCGCCGCAGAAATTCCTGGACGAAGCCACCAAGAAAGAAATATTCACCTAAGTACCTGAATAAATTTGAACTGGCCAAAGAGTAAGCTATTTTTGTTTTGAATCCTAGCATCATCAGGAGATGATTAAGCGTTGACTGACGGAGACAAAATACAATGCAAAATACATTGTCGACCATAGGCGCCATCTACTTTTCAGAATATGAAGCTATAGCCGTGAGAAGTCTTATTAATACGTCAGCGCTGACTGACATTAATAAAGACTGCTCACAGCTGTCATGTTTGAGAGTTCTCTGGCTCGCCATGCGCTTCCCGGAGACAAAATACAATGCAAAATACATTGTTGACCATAGACGCCATCTACTTTTCAGAACATGAAGCTATAGCAGTGAGAAGTCTTATTAATAAGTCAGTTAACGACGTCAGTCAACGGATTAAGTCTAATCGACTTATTCCTAACCTATGCTATTATTTATACTGTGAACTACCTACTATGTTATTCCTAAGTCTCTAACTCTCAGTTTATTAACGTGTATGATGGGCCTTAGGGGATCGGTCCCTTATATTTATTTAAACTAAATTTACATTTTGAAATTTCATTTTCAAAAGCATGTTCGGCAATGCTAGATTTTTCCAATCGAACATATTTTAAGGGTCCCATATGTTCGTTAAATTTAGTTTTTATAGAACATATTTTTGATTAGAATCTAAACAGCTAACTTCATGTTATAACAACATCTCTTTTATCTGATCACACTGGCAGGCTTGTATACTTAGTTCGTTTAGAATGTCTGGAGCGGTTTTGATATAGGTACAGGTACTGGCTCAGAGGAAAACGTCCTATATATTTTTTATTGGATCTTTCCACCAATACGTTGAGTGGTCCTGTTGAACTGTTTTGAAGCAATTCCATGCCACACTGACTCGACTTGACCTTATAGAATGGAATTCCCTGTGTATTTTTTGTTCAAATTTTCTGATTGTCGTGATTAACACTGTGGTGTCAGATTTTAAATTAAAAAAATCACTAAATGGCCTGAAGTGCGAAATTTGGGACGAAGTTCTTTTTTTAACGGATTCTTGCAGATTTGTACGTCTATTAACCATATCCGACTGATGACATGCTGGCGTCAGTGAGCAATTTGATATACAGGGTATCTCAAATATTAGACAGTAAATATTAGATAATATATGGAATTTCTACTCTAAATCTTACTATTTAGCTGTAAAATTGTTGTTATTATTTTATTATTGTATAAATTAATTTCGTTACAGTTATCATTAATATACAAGGTGTTTTAAAAACATGTGTTTAAAATATTCATGAATTTCTCTGTATTAGAACATTTCCTATCTAAGTTAAAAAACTAATAAAATTATAAAAATGGGTAGGTTTAGAGATAAAGATACATGACAGGTACAGGGCGTCTTAAATTTGATGCTCTGTCCACTCTGCAGCCAAATGAGCATTTTGTTTAAACTTAAAGTTGTACATTAAATTATGTAATTTTTCCTAATTGTGTGTAATTATAGGTACACTTCGCCACCAATATGGGCATTACTACAATAAAGAAATTACGATTTTTTACTTTAGTGTAATTTAATGTACTTAATTTAATGGCATTCGCTACTCGGTATATTATAATATCCAGAAATGAGATGATAATTATGGGAAAGGACTAATAGCAATTAGGCCTATGTATAAAACCCTTTTATTGGTTGTTAAATATTTATTTCCTGTGTTATATTACTAGTCCCTCATCCTCATCCCCTTTCCAAAACTCACCTTCTCAGTTTGCGTTTACTATATTTTAATTTTAGTGCTTAAGAAGAATGCTTTTTAATTTATTATATTTATATTAAGAAACAAAAAAACGCGCTTTTTCTAAGACTCTAAAGAAATTGCCTCATTGCATTGTATTTTTAGCAACCGGTGCGGGAATGTTATTGTGCACGGGTTGCCACAGCAAACTGTGCGGGAGTATCATTGTGCAATGCAATGCAGATTTAAGAGAAGTAGTTGGAGGCCTTGAAAAACAGCTCGCGTCTAAAGTCTGTCCAAGTTACAGCGGCAGTAGATATAAACAAAGTCACATGACCGCCTTGCGATCGATTACCAGGGTTGGCCTATTATGAGATTCCAAGTGGCTTGTAATTCTGAACTAATTCTTTTAGAAGTTCTAAAATTTGTGTTTCTACCTTTCGTGGATCTTTATAAATTTCCTAAAATTAAGTAGCAAAATAAATTTACAGAATATACTGCTCGCGATCCGATCTAAAATATGCAGGAAACTCGACGGAGGGAAGAGTCGGCCCTGCATTATGCTCGCCGCGTAAACACTTGATATTTTATGACAGCCAGACCAATAAGAGAATAGGTCACGTGGTGGCCAATGTTTTGATCCACTGACTCTGAAACTTGGATAGACTTTAGTTGTTTATTTAAACAGCCTTATCGTGTCTTGTGGCACAACTATAATAGGGTTTTGTTTCTCTGGAACTCCAACTGTAAAAAAGCAGCGGCATTCAGAAGTGACAAACTTTAATTTTAGAGATCAAGGTTTGTACTGCGCATAAAAGTGCGATTTAGAAAAAATAATAAAATCTTCAATGATGGCCATCGTTCAGAGTCGTGGAAGACAAGAATACGAAAAAGCAATGAAGGAAGCTATTTTACAAACATGTGTGGAACAGAATGATACCTGGGCTGCTGATGTTCGATTACGATGGGTTGCTGTTACAGTGAATAGTAATGAGTCACCTAAAAAACAGACACTTTGTATACCAGGGGGTCCATTTAAAGGTGGTTAGTGGGTATTATTGAGAGTACAGTGTGTACAAAATTTGAGGGCGATCAGTTAAACGGTTCTGAAGTTAAGAAAAAGTACCTTCGAGGAGCCCCTTTGAGGGATCATAGCTCCACATGGGGCCGCTTCACTAAATCTTCATAATTTCTCGAGAGGAATCTGTAATCGTACCTTGTATATTAAAATGCTTATAAAAGCATGTAGAGCAGAAAAAGTTGTCTTTCGTTTTTTATAGCTGTTTTAATAAATTAATTAAAAAATAAGAACCATACCCGCCAGGTTCATTTTCGAAAAAATAAACATCAAAAGTGCAAAATTTAAAGTTTCAAGGTCGAATACTTTACAAACGCATGAAACAAACATATTACATGTATATACATCATTGAAACTGTGACAATGAGCAGATTTCAAATATCTAAAAATATGAAGGGTATTCGATTTAAAGAAACAAAAGTTTGGTTTGGCACCGCTTTTCTGAACAACCTGTATAAAAATAAATAAACGCTGAAAAAGCTTGCTTTTTTTGTATCTGAAACTTTTTTCCTAATCTCAAAAATATATAAAATAAGGGGGTGTAAAAATATACGTGATCACATGGTACCTATTAAAAGGACACCCTGTATCTCAAATTGCTCAAGGATGACAGTTTGTCATCACTTGGATATCAAAACTAGGAGTCCTAGAGATGTCAAATCCGTTTTGAAAAAAACTTCGTCCCATATTTTTGGGTTTACCCCCGTAGCTGCCGGACTATAAGTGGAAAAATAGACTCTCTGTAGTTGGCAACTTTTTACAACAGTCTAAATTTTATACCTATGATCTGCAACTCTCAACCTAACTTAAATGCCAAAACTGTATTATAACCTATCCGAAATAAAATTCAACTTGGTTGAAAAGAAAATATAAAATGGTGATCAATAGCAAAAGAAGAAATCTCCAAAAAAATATATGAAAATATTTGCGATCCATAGACAAATTAAAATATTAAGTTTACTTAATGGTGACTTTAAAAAAATATTATTACTTCCACAATGTAAGCTAAAAATAGGTATAAATAATTTTTTTAGCCTTGAGAAAGACCAAAAATCAGCAGCCAGAAAGCACAAAAAATATGGAGTATAAATTTATGAACATACGAGCGCATTTGTAAATATAAAAGTGTGAATGGTGAACCCCTCGTCCAAGCAAGGAGCCAATTGCAGCAAAGACAATAGGCGGGAAAATCGATAGATCATCGATAGATAGAATAAATGCAAACTATTAACACAAAAAATGCAAAATATTTATGCTGTGTTAGTTAAGTTCTCAATTGCAGCAGTGACGACAAGCCTCGCGACAAACTAATACCGTTCTGTGAATTCAAAGGAATGAAGGTACTTCTCGCTATTTTCTTTTACATAACACAAACATTTTTTTGATTTTGGTAGTACCCGCTAGGTGGCATTGGATGGTGTTAATGCTCACTGTATTATAATTTCTTATTCCACGTAGCCAGCGAATTTTTGGGCCATAAATAACTATTTTATAAGAGGTGCTCAAAATGTCCCTCTTCCAGTGGCGTAACCAGAATGTAAAGTTGGGGGGGGGGGGGCAATTATTAAAAAAATAAATCTTCCGTAATATTGAAGGTAAAACTATTGTTAAAGCCCCCCCTAATTGCGCCACTGCCCACTTCCATCTATATGCATAGTCTACATCGACGAAGGAAACTATGTTTAATTCGCCCTAAGGTTTGTTCAATCTGAAATCTATGTGGTTAAGATCTAGCGAACGTGGTGGCCACTGTACACTCCCCCCTCGACCCAGCGATCCTGCAAGGTACCTATTGAGGAACTACCGCACACGTTGATAATACCGTTGATTGAGAACCATCGACGATAATACTTAGTGTGGTGGCGCTCCATAATGTTGGAGACACATATTTCTGCGTACAGTGGCCACCACGTTCGCTAGATCTTAACCATATAGATTTATTTTTATAGGGTTATCTAAAAGAAAAAGTTTATGGAACAGAATGCAATACTGAGAAAATGCTTCGGGAGAGGGTAGGAATAGCAGTGGAGGAAATAAAATAGAATGAACGAACCTTAGGGTGAATTAAACATAGCTTCCTTCGTCGATGTAGACTATGCATAAGGATGGACGCGGGATATTTTGAGCATCTTTTATAAAAAAATATTTTTATTATACTTTGTTGAAAACACCTTATTTTCATCTGTTTTAGCAATAATGAAAGATGGGTTTTTTCGGGCTAGCGCACGGAAACAGCTCATGGGAAAACTTTCAGTGCGCAGAATAAAAATACCGAATATATGGCTTTAAAATAGAAATATACAGCAAAGTAAACTAAATTTAAGAAACTCTATATGCTCTCTGATATTTAACATGTACCTATTTTGTATTTTAATTCGTAAGTGTTTCAATATTTAGATACATTTCTGTAATATTTTTGACGTTTTATTCACCACAGATTAAATAATATAATATATGAAATTATTCACCTTATCTGACAATAACTAATTTACAACAAAGCACCTTTGAAATAATTTGATAGTAACCATGGAAACGCATCAGGCATACCAAACACTATATTCTCTTCATTGTTTATTTTTTGTAAATTAAATTTATTATAATATGCCGATAAAATGTTTTAAGTTTCCGTTTTCAAAGAAGTATAATAAAAAATATCGTTCATTACACGTCCAGAATAGATTTTTTCGTGCTTGCATGACTTCCCGTCACGCGCACGGAAAAATCTTTATTTCCAGACTCGTAATGAAATATACTATTAACAAATAATTATGACATGTCATTAGTTTTGATAAGATTTTGCGGAAAAATGTGACAAAGATAGCTTAAAAGCAAATTAATTAGTAAAACACCCCGTAATATCCAAAAATATTGGCCTAACCAAACAAGTTTATCAGTAAAAATTACTCTATTCTGATGAGTGGATCGTTTTTGCCAATGACGTCAGAACTTATAGACAGGTTTGTTTTGATAAACGCTTGACGCCCAGAACTAATCACAATCTAAGCGCTCCATTAAATTATCCCGAAAATGTCGCGAGATTGTCAGAAATTGCCCCTTTTTGTGGAGCCGTAGCGAACTTATTTCGACTCTGGGCTCGGAGGCTGGCGTCGTTAGACCATCCCCCGAGTCTTCAGGTGAGGTTCTGGTGCTTCCGGCGCCCCCAAACAAGAAAAAAACATGCGATATCTAAGTGTGATTCTGGAGGAACTATAACCGGGAATCACCGGGTGTATAGTTGGTTGATGGTTGACTTTCTGTCTTTGTTTGTAGCATGTTTTTAGAGTAGTATGGATATATTTAATCTTGGAGTCAAAATAAAGGGCATTTTAACAATGGGGCACCACGTCTATAGGTTTTGACGTCATTGGTTTTTTTCATTCTTCTGCCTTTCCTTATCTATCAAAAATTTTCGGCGATTTTTCATGAAAACTTTAACCTAAATAAAAAAAATAATAAAAATTGCAATGAAATGGCGACAGGTATGTAAAAAAGGAAGAAACAATTTTTGTAGGAAGTGAAGTCGCCTATCTAAAAGTGCATTCAAATTAAATTAATGGACCCTCCTCCCCTCTAACTCCGCCACTAGTTTGTTTTGGGTCACGGAAATGTCCCAAACTATGCCAACTAACAGGACACTATTGTGTACCAGAGTTGTTGCAAATATCTCAAACGGTTACGAAGATATAAAAAAAAAAACAATTATTCTCCAAAACTTCAACGCCCTGTATAAATAAATGTATATGTATATAAATAATATAAAAATTGCACAAGGGTAAAGTACCCTTATTTCAAAAAATTCAGCAAAAGGTTATTAAGAAAAGTTGTTTAGAATTAAAAGCTATGCCTAAATACCAAAACATGGCCTCCTAAGAAAAAAAATTCTTTCGTCAATTTCATAATAAACTTTAAAATAAAAAAATTGCACCTTAAATGAGAGTTTTTTAATATACACATTATCATTACTAATGTTTCATCTTGTTCAGAAGAATTTTTGCGAAATTTTAAAGTTTTGGTTAATATCGTTGCAACAAACATGAAGTTTGTGATTCCCTAAAAAATTAAAAATCTAAGTTAATTTTACAAATATGCTTGAATTTGAACAAATTGATATAATTTTGATTGATTTATGAAATTGTTTAGGGTGAATATTAAAAAAATTTTTTTTAGGTAAGTATTAAAGTTTTTCAAAAAAATATGTTTATTTTTCTTAGGAGGCCATGTTTTGGTATTTAGGCATAACTTTTAATTCCCAGACAACTTTTCTTAATAACATTTTGCTGAATTTTCTGAAATAAGGGTACTTTACTCTTGTACAATTTTTATATTTTTTGACCTACCCTGTATGCGGTTTGACTTGCAACCATTCTAAGTGCGCCTAATATGATTATCGAACATGCACCAACTTTCGGGAATATTTGTATTTTCATGGTGCTATTAATAAAAAAAAATCTCATATGTTGCACACTTAAATGACCACACTGTATATAGTGTGGTCATTTAAGTGTGCATATGTTTTTTTTATTAATTGCACAACCAAAATACAGATATTGCCGAAAGTTGATGCATGGTCGAACTCAGAGCAAGTTAAACATCATACAGGGTAGGTCAAAACATAAAATTTGTACAAGAGTATAAAAATAGTACCCTTATTTCAGAAAATTCAGGAAAATGTTATTAAGGAAAGTTTTATAAAAGCTAAGCCTAAATATATCCTCCTAAGAAAAAAATTCGTCAATTTCCAGTTTCTTAATAAACATTTAAAATAAAAATTTTGCACCTTAAATGAGAGTTTTTAATATACACATTGTCATTACTAATTAATAATTAAACCTTGTTCAAAAGAGTTTTTGTGAAATTTGAAAGCTTTGTTTAATATCGTTGCAACAAACATGAAGATTGTGATTCCCTAAAAAAATTAAAAATATACCTAACTAATTTTATAAATATGCTTAAATTTGAACAAATTGATTTATTTTGATTAATTTATGAATATTAAAAACAATTTTCTTTGGAAATTATCAGTTAAAAAAATTCTAAGGAAGCCATGTTTTGGTATTTAGGCATAACTTTTAATTCTAGACAACTTTTCTTAATAACATTTTGCTGAATTTTCTGAAATAAGGGTACTTTACTCTTGTACATTTTTTTATTTTTTGACCTACCCTGTATGCTGTTTGACTTGCAACCATTCTAAGTGGGCCTATTATAATTATCCAACATGCACCAACTTTCGACAATATTTGTATTTTGGTTCTAATGCGGAGATTTCGAGCCAGATTTCTACGTCCCGGCCAATTGCTTTAGGACTTAATCAACGAGAAACAGCATCACGTCGTCCTAAAGCTGTCCCGGACGACGCCTTAGAACGACATACCTAATCGATGAGAAACCGCTTCAATTCGTCTTCAAACAATTGACCGGAATCTATGGGCATTGAGATTGTGGACTCCCTATTATAGTGCCTCTTATTATTCTTCACTCAACAGTTTTATGTTTCTTGCTTTTAAACGAGTTGTTTTTAAACGATTTATACGGGTGTAGATATTTTGAACTTTCCAAATAAATAATACTCTTTTACAACGTTTTGATAGTCTGGATACCACGGAATCTTATATTAAAATTTCCAATATAGAGGGAGTTTCACCTTAAGTGCGAACACCCCCGTAATATTTGTATTCTTCACCCGATTTTAGCCGTTTTTTTTTTCTAAAAATAGGCCACAAAAAACTTTTTACGTTGGTGCAAAATTGCAGTTAATAATCTCAATTTTCAAGGCCTACTATGATTTTTTTCTAGTAAAAAATTAAGAAAATCAAATCAAGCAATTTTTTTAATTAAAATCTGACACCACAGCGTTAATTAGGACACACCAAAACCCCCACATACCAAATTTGAACAAAAAATATACAGAGAGTTCGATTCTGCAAGGTGTGAAAGTTGAGAAAAACAGGAATTTTAAACTCATCTGGCGAGTCAAGTGTGCCATGGAATTACTTCGCAACAGTTGGATGATGAACAGAACCACTCACAGTGTCGATGTGCAATGATCCAATAAAAAATATACAAGGTGTATAGCAACTCTAAATGCTGAATTTTTTAAACTTTATACAGGTCAAAAATCGAGTATATCAAAACCACCCCAGACATTAAAAACGAACTAAGTCTAAAAAATACAGAAGCCTGCCAGTCAGTAAGTCCATATAAAAGGTGGCTGGTGTGCCACAACAGAAAACGCACAGAAAATGTATCATCTTAACCAGTGACTTTATTGATAAAGGTCCAACAATTTGAATTGTTGTTATTTGTTGGTTGGATGATGTAAAGAAATAAATTGCTTTTGTGTTTATTAATATTTTTTCAGTGATTCCAGAGCACTTCTGACCAGTATAAAGTTTAATACAAATTCAGCATTTTGACATCGCCCAGAGAAAAAGACCCTGTACATTTTTGTAGTGCATCTTTGCACACCAACACTTTGATTAGTCCTGTTGATCATTCATCTGTTTTGACGGGATTTCATGGCACACTTATTCAATCTTTGCACACCAACACTTTGAGTAGTCCTGTTGATCATTCGCCTGTTTTGACGGGATTCCATGGCACACTTGACTCTCCAGATGCCTTTAAAATTCCTATTTTGCTCAACTTTGACACCCTGCAGAATGGAACTCCCTGTACATTTTTTGTTCAAATTCGGTATACGATGTTTTTAGGTTGTTCTGATTAACGCTGTGTGGTGTCAGATTTTAAATAAAAAAATCGCTAAATGGTTTTCGTCATTTTTTACTAGAAAAAAAATTCGTAGTAGGCCTTGAAAATTGAGATTAAGATCTGAAATTTTGCACCAACGTAAAAAAAAGAGTTTTTTGTGACCTATTTTTAGAAAAAAAAACGCGGCTAAAATCAGATGACGAATACAACTTTTACGGGGGTGTTCGCAGTTAAGTTGAAACACCCTGTATAATACAGGTGTCCCAAAAATTGAAAATTCTAAAATTTCAAAAGTAATTAAGGGCTCTTATTTCAAGAAATGTAAAGAAACGTTATTTAAGAAATTTCTTTGCGGCACCTATCATAAGCAACCGGAATAACAAATACGAAAAAATTCGGATATATTTTATAAATGCACACCCTATGTTGTGGAGGGCGACATGGGAAAACAAATGTATCGTGTTTAATTAGAGAGAACTAAATAGCACATTTAATAAAATGATTTAAATTTTGTCCTGTTTGGTAATTGGATTGCTGAAGAAACGATGGTCATTTGCATAATATGTCTAAGTGCCCAAGAACAGTTTACATCGATTGTTTCTCCCAAACTGTTTGTATCCAATAAGGTGTAGTTCTTGTCTTAAAAAAACAACAACAAATCTTATATTGTACTAGCTAGCCATAAATTCCCGTAGGAATTACCAAAACAGTAAGATAACAAGTTTCTTTCTTTTAATGCTGGAATTTTATGAATTTTCAAGGTTGAATCTGAATTGTGGCGAAAAACTCAATTACAAATTAAATAGATCTGTTTGCGCCACACAGAAATTTCCAACAATATCAAATGGTTTCTTGTTGTTGTCGGATGAGTGTTGTTTATTTTATTGTAAGAGAAATATGGAATATAGACCAGTAAACAAAATAAATGAATTCAAATTAAGTCTAACATTTTTAAAACTTTGGGGTATGATAAAGTATCAACCAAATCGAAAATATGCAATTTTGCAACTTGATTAAAGGTTGGCAACATTGTTAAAAATGCAAAAAACCAAAACTATGAATTTCTCGCCGAACGAAATTTTAACATTGTTGCAATTTTGACATAACCTTCCTTTTAATATTTAAGATCTACAGTCGATTTTGCAGCGATTTGTAAATATGGTAACGTGGTTAATTGTGGTAAAATAACATTTTTTGTAGAACTTTTGATAGAAGAAAATTTTAACATTGCTGCAAAATCACAGTATGCTCGCCGAAGACACTTCAGGTGCCTGTGCAAATTTGCAACTTTCTGGGCAATTGTGCTAATTACACACTTCTCCACCGCTGCTTGTTCAAGGGTTTTATACTAACAGGTTTCATGGTATCCTATGCCGTTATAAGGTGTACCAAATATGTCTTAAATATTATCTGAACTAGTTTGGTAAATATTCAACAAAGTCCACATATTTTCTAAAACCTTAACACCTTGTAACTTTTTTATAATGCTTTAAAAACATACAGTTTATACAAGAAAGTGCCGTTACGGTTAAAAGACGATTATGCTGTTAGTATAAAAATTACTTTACTGCTTACTAAATATCTTGTAGTTACTGAAAAATTACTTTACTGTCATTTCTTAACTGTTTGTTTGCTTTGTAAAGTAATTATGCTGCCACTGAAATTTTATATGCACTGCTTTATAAGGTATTTTGTTACCTATACAGGGTGTTTTTTAATAAGTGTCCGATATTTGTTTGTGTACTGTCTTTGGGCTTAGCGAATGTTTAAAAGAAATTTTATTTTTCGGGCTTCGTAATACGCGGACATATATAGCAACGGTTTTTGGTTTAGAGCCCCTACGGCTGAAGACTGACTCTGAAAAGTAAATTGCCAATAAAATGAGAATTTTCTAAGTTTTCCTATTAAGTTTCACAAAACCTATACTGCAGTTTAGAAAGGGTATATTGGGGGTAATTTTAGGCGTAAGCAGTTTTTTTTGTCTGCCCGTTTTAAGGGTTGAAAAAATTAAAATTTTTCAAAGCGAGCGGTAATTTGCCAATAGAATAAGAATTTTCCATGTTTTCCAGTTCAGTTTCACAAGACCAATACTGCAGCTAGAGAGGACATACTTGCGGGTGACTTTGGGTGTACCTAGACAGTTTTCTTTGTCTGTGTGGTGTATTCCACCAACGCAGTGTATAGACAGTTGAAGTCAGCTCATAGTTAGATAAATAATAGGAAAGTAATACTCGCGCGTTCCGCAAGATATTACATATAAATGTAGTTGAGTTCCCGAATAAATAGTTGATCCCGGAATTACTATTCCATTCCCTGTTCTCCCGGACACTACAGTCTGCCCGTTTTAAGGGTTGAAACAAATTTTGACAAACCGAGCGGTAATTTTCCAATAGAATAAGAATCTTCCGTGTTTTCCAGTTCCGTCTCACAAGACCAATACTGCAGCTAGAGAGGCCATACTTGAGAGTGACTTTGGGTGTAGACAGTTTTCATTGTCCGTTTTAAGGGATGAAAAAAATTAATGTTTGACAATTCGCGAGGTAATTTGCCAATACATTGAGGATTTTCCAAGCTTTCCAGTTCCGTTTTACAAGACCAATACTGCAGCTAGAGTGGGTATACTTGGGGGTACATTTGGATGTAGACAGTTTTCTTTGTCTGCCCGTTTTAAGGGTTGAAAACAATTAAAGTTTGACAAACCGAGCGGTAATTTGCCAATAGAATGAGAATTTTCCTTGTTTTCCAGTCCTGTTTCACAAGACCAATACTGCAGCTAGAGTGGGTATACTTGGGGGTAAATTTGGGTGTAGACAGTTTTCTTTGTCTGCCCGTTTTAAGGGTTGAAAAAAACTCAAAGTTTAACAAATCGAACGGTAATTTGCCAATAGAATGAGAATTTTCCATGTTCTCCAGTCCGGTTTCACAAGACCAATACTGCAGCTAGAGAAAGCATACTTGGGGTGACTTTGGGTGTAGACAGTTTTCTTTGGCGGCCCGTTCTAAGGGTTGAAACAATTATTAAAGTTTGACAAACCGAGCGGTAATTTGCCAATAGAATAAGAATTTTCCCTGTTTTCCAGTTCCGTTTCACTTTGGGTGTAGACAGTTTTCTTTGTCTGCCAGTTTTAAGGGTTGAAAAAAATTAAAGTTTGACAAACCGAGAGGTAATTTGCCAATAAAATGAGAATTTTCCTTGTTTTCCAGTCCTGTTTCACAAGACCAATACTGCAGCTAGAGAGGGCATACTTGGGGGTCACAGTTTTCTTTGTCTGCCCGTTTTAAGGGTTGAAAAAAAAAATTAAAGTTTGACAAACCGAGCGGTAATTTGCCAATACAATGAGGATTTTCCAAGTTTTCTTTGTCTTCCCGTTTTAAGGGTTGAAACTACAGACGCCACAAAGAGAGGGCATACTTGGGGGTCACAGTTTTCTTTGTCTGCCCGTTTTAAGGGTTGAAAAAAAAAATTAAAGTTTGACAAATCGAGCGGTAATTTGCCAATAGAATGAGAATTTTCCATGTTTTCCCGTTCCGTTTCACTTTGGGTGTAGACAGTTTTCTTTGTATGCAAGTTTTAAGGGTTCAGCAAAATTAAAGTTTGACACACCGAGCGGTAATTTGCCAATAGAATGAGAATTTTCTGTGTTTTCCAGTTCCGTTTCACAAGGCCAATACTGCAGCTAGAGACGGCATACTTGGTGGTGAATTTGGGTGTAGACAGTTTTCTTTGTCTGCCCGTTTTAAGGGTTGAAAAAAATTAAAGTTTGACAAATCGAGCGGTAATTTGCCAATAGAATGAGAATTTTCCATGTTTTCCCGTTCCGTTTCACTTTGGGTGTAGACAGTTTTCTTTGTATGCAAGTTTTAAGGGTTCAACAAAATTAAAGTTTCACAAACCTAGCGGTAATTTGCCAATAGAATAATAATTTTCCCTGTTTTCCAGTTCCGTTTCACAAGACCAATACTGCAGCTAGAGTGGGTATACTTGGGGGTAACTTTGGGTGTAGACAGTTTTCTTTGTCGGTCCGTTTTAAGGGTTGAAACAATTAAAGTTTGACAAACCGAGCGGTAATTTGCCAATAGAATAATAATTTTCATTGTTTTCCTGTTCCTTTTCACAAGACCAATAATCCAGCTAGAGAGGACATACTTACAGGTGACTTTGAGTGTTGACAGTTTTCTTTGTATGCCCGTTTTAAGGGTTGAAAAAAAAATTAAAGTTTGACAAACCGAGCGGTAATTTGCCAATACAATGAGGATTTTCCAAGTTTTCTTTGTCTTCCCGTTTTAAGGGTTGAAACTACAGACGCCACAAAATTGGAATTACGTGAAATTTCCCCCATTTTACTTAATGTTTTCTACCTACACGGCAAGTTTAAGAACAAGTACACCACATAAGTCAGTTTCACAGACGTGCAATAATATTTTATGTATGTTTTGCTTGAAAATATCAAAAATTTGTTGCAAAGTATCACCATTTTACAGTACTCAGAGTTTTGTGAGTATAGGGGCTTGTATCATTCTAAAGCGCGTACAAGCCGTAATAGTCCAAGAGCCTGGCGCATGATTTCAACTCTCATAAGCTTATAGAATAAGATGTTATGTAAAATGTAGAGTATATTTCTTTACTTGAAGCGAATAGGTTGCCTCAGATAATATAGGCCCGATCATTGTTATTTAAAGAAGTTGTGGATAATTTTTAATTTTTTAATTTACAATTTTATATTTTTTAAGGTACAACCCGTCCCACGAACATATTTACTACTTTTTCGCAAAAGTCTTTTGACAAATTCGAAAAGTGCCGTTCTAAAAATCGAAGAAGGTAAATTTCTTAATTGGGTTGGGTCTTTTACTTTCCTCCAGTACCAAAAGAAACCTCGAAAATCCGATATTTAACCAAATTTCCAGACTCCCGATTTTCAAGTTTCAAGAAACGGGACGGCTAGGCTGTAGAATTAGCCAAATTGACGGGAAATCCTGAGGAACCGTTCTTATAAATTGCGTGTTTTTTCTCATTTTTTAATTTTTCGGAGGCACCGATAACATCTGCACCTCACCTGAAGACTTGAGGGAAGCTTTAAAAATTCCGACCCCAGAGCCCCGAGCCGAAATAACTTAGCTGTAGCTCGGCGAAAAAGGGCAATTTTTGACAGTTTGTGGACTTTGGCTTTTAGGTGACGGGAATGCCGGCCAATCACGTAAAAAAGATGCATCCCACCTGTGTTGGTCGTTTTTTTCGCCGAAAATTCTTAATAACTCGAAAACGAGAAATAATTTAGCTGAAAAAGTTTCTTTAAATATGTTGACCCGTTCTCCGGCCATCTCGCCGTACCGTCAGATCTCCCGAAAAACGCGTTTGAAAAATTTTTTTTCTGTGCGTCAAGAGGTATATGGCACTGGATGTATAGCGGGACATCGCACACAACTCGCGTCCCCGAGGCCCAGACTTGCCCCCCGTCTTTCGCGCAGCGGAGGATTTTCGGAGCCCCGAAAATACGCCTATCAGATTTCTAAAGGACCAAGGGACCCTTTTTTTATTGTTGCTGCATGGAGCAAAGGCTTCTATAATCACATGAGAGTAGATTCGCCTAAAAATTGACCTCAACTTTAAATAACAATAAGCTTATGAGAGTTGAAATCATGCAGCCGGTTCTCGTATTATAACTGCCAAATGCTATGAATGACGCCAGCTCCTTGGCCTTTTCCATTTTCTCCCCTTTAATTCTGTGACCAAAACCCAGTTTACTAAAAGGGAAGGTTAGTACATAAAGTGACCTTACAGGCAAAAGGTGTGGAAGAGGCAAGTAGAGATACTAAGAGAGCACCAGACCAAACTTGTCGAAACCTGTCTGGTCTGGTACTCTCCTAGGTTTTGACCGTCTCCCCACTCTCTGCCCACTCCTATTAAAACAGCTAAATAGGAGAGGTTCAACTAAGATCTCATCAGACACGCAGATCATTTACAACATGTCCTTCTTAAATAGTTTAAACAATTTGCTGGTGAAAAATCTGGTGAATGTTCGAGATTTGGAAGTAAATAAAAAATTTGAGATCCAGTGTTTTAAGAGAATAAATACCAAGTTTGGGGAAAAGGTAGTGGCGGAATTTGCCGACTTCAAGACTATCCTGCCTCAGCGTTTTACGGAGCAATTAACTCGAGAGCGAATTGACGAATTGAATGGTGACAAAAGGTATTTTTTAACAAGCTTGGGGCCCGTCGGCAAGACTACAAATATTATATTTTCTGAAGCATGAGCGAGAGACTGCGGCGATATATGGAGGCACTCAAAGAGCTGAGACGCTTGATTATTATGTATGAACTAACTAAAAAGTTTAGAAATGTAAAATTGTAAAAATAAAAAATATTATTTGTTTGTGTGTTTTTTATTTCTCTAAGAGGGTGTGATTGAATAAACTTGTGTCAATCCAATGCCGGTTGTTAGGCAATTTTGCTTCAATTATGTCCGGACACAAATATTCTGACAATTTAAACAGCAAAACATAAAAAAATGACTAGTGAATTATCCAGTGCGAAAATATTCTACATAATATCCAATTGGGCAATTGCTCAAGTCGGTCCTCCAAATTTCTCGAATATGCGTTTTTCCAAAATATTGTTTGTGTTTTTTACTTCGGATTTGAGGGGTATATCGATTGGTTTGATGCTGAGGGGTGAGAGGTTCGACCAACAGAGAAGTAAAAAATTCGAGAGTTTTAAGAGGATAAATATTAACACGTTGACTGCCATGTGTATATATATTATGCACAGATTGGTCTGGTGCTGCGGGTCGATCAACAGAGAAGTAAAAAATTCGAGAGTTTTAAGAGGATAAATATGAACACGTTGACTGCCATGTGTATATAATATTATGCATAGATTCGTCTGCTGCTGCGGTTCGATTAACAGAGAAGTAAAAAATTCGAGATTTTTAAGAGGATAAATATTAACACGCCTTGTGTATATATATTATGCACAGATTGGTCTGCTGCTGCGGTTCGATCAACAGAGGAGTAAAAAATTCGAGAGTTTTAAGAGGATAAATATGAACACGTTGACTGCCATGTGTATATAATATTATGCATAGATTCGTCTGCTGCTGCGGTTCGATTAACAGAGAAGTAAAAAATTCGAGATTTTTAAGAGGATAAATATTAACACGCCTTGTGTATATATATTATGCACAGATTGGTCTGCTGCTGCGGTTCGATCAACAGAGGAGTAAAAAATTCGAGAGTTTTAAGAGGATAAATATTAACACGTTGACTGCCATGTGTATATATATTATGCACAGATTGGTCTGGTGCTGCGGGTCGATCAACAGCGAAGTAAAAAATTCGAGAGTTTTAAGAGGATAACTATTAACACGCCTTGTGTATATTATGCACGGGTCTGGTTCTGCGGTTCGATCAGGTAAAAAATTCGAGAGTCTTAAGAGGATAGTGGTTGTCGAATTTGCATGAAAAAAATTTGTGTGAAAATTATGTGTTTTTTTCTACCCAATAATGGCTTTCAGGCTGCGGCCATGGAGGCAATGTCTGAGAAGCATGATTATGAGCGAAATAAAAAGTTTAAATTATGAAAATATTTGTTAATAATAGTTAAAATAGTCCTCAAGTTGTGTGAATTTCAGATGATAGAACTTGTCAGGAAAAAATCAATACTACGGCAGAGCGCCCATAATCGGCCGCCGTAGGGCTCCGCATCATAAACCCTCTAAGGGGCCATTTACCGCAAAGGATTGCTTCAAGAATTTTGTCTGAAGTTTTAAACGTGGGAATATGTCGCGTATTTAGTTTTTCTACATAGATGATTTTAATTTGGTCTGTAGTACCATGATTGTTTAAATCTAAAAAATAACTTATTATCTGTTACATGAGTAGTACCATGATGATTTAAATCTAAAAAATAACTTGTTTATTATTTATGAGTAGCACCGTGATTAAATCTGAAAAATAACTTTATATAGCTAACGCCCTCTGGGTGCCAGCGCCTGCTTTACCGGTCGAGAAATTTTAACCGTTACTAATGGCTGGGTGGATTTCTATTGAAACAGCTTGGAGACTATTCGAGCGCCGGTATTTTGTATTCTTTTTCTTCCTCGGTCCGCCAGATGGGTCTATTGTGCAACTTCCCGACACGAGCTTGTTTCCCCCAATCAGCTTCCCGCCCCTTCTCCGACACAATTCCGTCCGATCTGTACAGTTCCGGAAGGAATGGTCTGTCGGTTGGGGAACCGCCACCCTTTTTTGGGTGGCGGTGGGGATTAATAAAACCTCGAACCCCCCGCGCGAGGCTCGGCAATAATGTATCCGCTAGATCCAGCTCTATGTTAAAAATGTTCGATCTAATGAAGTAAACATTTTTGCAGTCCTATTGGACTATAAGTATATCCTGACTCGAAATATAACAGTCACATTCAAACAGGATTATGCAATAACTTTTTTCAAGTATATCAGGTATATCATCCGGTATATTGTCCGGCTGCGGCACGTGCCAAGCAGAGGATATTACCTAGACCCATAGACCTTACTCTCCCTTCAAGATTTATGACTTGGCAATTATAGCTTCTTCGGTACAATAAGGTACGTGATAAATATTCTTGGCGATAAAAACCTTAACACGTTGAGTGTCGAACTTGCCCAACGCGCCATGTGCATATTCAGGCAGCGCTTTATGTCAGGATGCGTAATGTGCATATGTACCGTGCAGGAATCTGTTGGTGCGGCATGGAATTAACACCATCTTAGTTGGTGATATCTTACTATTTTGATTTTTGTTAGATATTAGATGTGGTAATATAAATAACTAAATACAGGGAAATAAATGAACTGCGGTGGTGGTTAAAAAAGCACGAACCCCCCGCGCGAGGCTCGGCAATAATGTATCTGCTAGATCCAGCTCTATGTTAAAAATGTTCGATCTTATTATTTTGTCAGTTTAGAAATCCTACTCTCCATTCAATATTAAAAACTTGATTTTCAAACAAATTATAAAAGGAGCGTGCACGCTTAGATTCCCTGACTTAGAATAAAATTTAAAAGATTTTTTATACAATTTCGAATCTGACGCTGAACTTAATCTACTTGAAGTATTTTTTCAAAATATGAAGATAGTAAAATTCTAAACACATTTGCAAGTGATCATCACATGTTTGAATACACAATGTATTATTTCAAATGTTGGATCTAATATAATAAAGTAAAAATTTTGACAGTTTACCTAATAGCACAGAATAAATTACTCGTTAGTCTGTGCTAATAGGACCTCCCAACTCGATAATCCAGCTATAAAAGTCGCATTCAGGATTATGCTTTTTCAATATCCAGGTATATCATCGCGGCACGTGCCGCAGAGGTATTAGACCTATAGACCTGTAATTATTATTCTCACTTCAAGATTTATGACTTAGCAATTATAGCTTCTTCGGTACAATAAGGTATAATAACGTATTCGAAGTTCTCAGATTGTAGCACCGTGTATGTTTAACATTAATAGGAAACTTAGCATAATAAAATACAGTAAATTTTTTTAATTATTTATTAATGAAAAATATTCTTATTCTAATTTTGTCTCATATACAAGAGGATTGAAGCAAACTTTAATTTTAGAATCTATGCAATTTGAGTTCGATGTTGTCGATATTTATAATCGAATTTAAATAATTACAACCTATTAAGTCTCACACATCACAAGTTTTACACAATTTGTATGCAAAACCTTGTATGAATGTATGCAAAACCTTGAAAGTCGCAAAAATTGGACGCAACTCGCAAGCAACGCAAGATCTATGCAAATCCTTGAGAGACGCAAAAATTGGACTCGCAAGCTGTATATATAGTACGCAATTAAAAGACATTTACCTACCTTGGAAGCTAATGGACATTTTTTCGACTTTTAAGTGTTAACTACTATAGTTACTTTTCGAAAGAGAGAGTACCTGCGAGCTGTTTCAACAAACTGAGCGGTATAATACATGTAAAAAATTATAAGTTAAAGTTTAAGCTTAGGAATCATTCATAATATAGCAATTTTCCGATTATGAATTCATACTTGCAAAAACATCTTAGTTTGAGGGAAGAGTCGCGTATAAACATAATAAGTACCACATACCCACCAAATATTTCACCAAAATTGTCATATTTTCTCACCTGTTGTGTGGAGAAATAAACAAAACATCATAGCCTCAAGGGAGCCGAAGACCCTGTGTAATTTCTGAAACTAAGTTTCTTCTTCTTAAAATAAGCTACGTTTTTGCTAAATTTGTTTTTATATTGTGCCGATTTGCAGCATCACTTAGCTGTCTACTGACACATCTTTACGTTTTAGGACGCAAAATCGCGGTACTAAAAAATCATCCTCTATAGAAAAGTTGATCGGTTAAAGTTACAAAAACAGATTCTAAAAACAATAATATGAATGTTACACATCCAGATCCTGACGTTTCACTATGCATTAGTTATCATATTTACCACGAATTGCTCTTTCCCGTATACAGATTTCTGTTAATAGTTCCCAAATTATACTTATGTTTTTCTCTAGAAAGATCTATTGTCTATGCATTTTATCTCAGAATCAAGAACCACATTCAGATAGAAGATGGCATTCATTAAGAGATAGTACAGACTATTGTTATTCAGTTCAGATAGTTTCTACTTGTATGCCATTCGACGAGCCCAGTGTATAAATCCAATATACTTACTTTTTTAAGTACAGAACCAACCGCCGGAGCGGCCTCCCGCGGTGCCCGGGTTTAAACAAAAATTGTAACGAGTTTCTATAGTCTACTTAATAATAATAAACGACTTACTAGATTAGGGGGTGAGATTTAGCATGATGCTACTCTTACGTCTAACCCCAATACATGATAATATTAAATTAACTTAAGCAGGTATAAAACTATGAAACATTCTTATTAATTAAGTAAAGGTAAATTCGTTATAAATTCAATGTGTCTGCATACATAATGATGTAGTGAGAACCAAGAGGTTTGCGCTTTCAAAAGATGTCTTTTAAGTTTTTGTTTGAACATGAATGTGGATCCGCTTATTTTTATTTCATTATTTAGACTGTTGTAGAGAACAACTGAATTATATGTGTCTCTCTTTTACAATATATTATGGAAAGTTTGTAAATAATACTTGTAAAATCTTTATTTTTTCATCCTAGCCGTTCGTAAAATCCGGCAAAATTCTAACCATACAGAAGTATTTGTAACCCGCAATAAAACAGGTAAAATGTGAGACCCATCGTAAAATACCTAGAATATATGTTTTATGGTAGAATTAAAAAGGTGTATTTTCGTGAGATTGGCCCACTTGTTAAGCACGGTAATTTTCCGTCGCTTTCCAAAGCACCACATGTTTTAAAATCATATTTCTTGTCACACGCTGGCGGTACCCTGTATATTACAACTTTTTGAAGTAGGTGAAAGCGGCATTTGTTAATCTAGAACGATCCAATTGCTATTGTATTATTTTTGGACAAAATCTATGATACCGACGGCTTTACACTATTAGGTAAAAAGGGGGTACCGCTTCAGACGTATTGCCCCCCCATAAAAAATGCCAGTTAACAAAAGTAGACATATTATTGTCCGTTTTAGAAAGTCACATCCAAACATTCCCAAAGCAAACTGTTTAAATATTAAATCATTTAGAATATACTCCAGGCAATTTGTAGATATACAGGAAATGTATCCTTTTTGCCTTAACTCGAGGTGCTTAGGTATAAACCTCAATAACTCTATGCAAAAAACATGTATAATATTTAGTTGCTACATATACAATCTACATTTCGTACTCTAACTCGAGGTAATTATAAGACATATCTTTATTAAGATAGAAATGAACCCTAAAGAAAAATTTAGAACAAAATTCTTAAAATATAAACTAACTTCAGATGCTTTTAACTGAAAAAATCTTTGCTGTGGAAGACCAGAAGTTGTAACAAACAAAAACAATATACTTATAAAAAATTCTCAATTCATACAAAACTACTTATTTTTTTTAACATGTTGACTGCCAAAGCGAATTTCGTGATCGGGTCCGCTGCGCCGAAGTAGTTTTATTGAAAATTTTATTTATTTTTACGTTTTGGGAGCAAAATAGTTTAAGACTGAATACAAATTTATACTTATAGTATGCAATAGAAGTGTGCATAAAATATATGCACATGGCGCCTGATTAAATCGTTTCAAATTTCAAATACACCTTGTAAACAGGTAAAGTACAGCCCTGTCGTCAATACCGTTGACGACCTTCAACTATTGCGCCAAGTCAGAGTGGGCTGTTAGCGTGCGCTGTATAGACGTGTGTTTGACGTTTACACGTGACAGTAAAATCGTCGTATTGTTGTCAGTAAAATCGTCGTATTGTTGGTTCTATCGGCAGTTATTAGTTACTAGTAACTTATTAGTAGTGGTCATGTCGCTCGCAAGTCAAGAAAAGAAAATAAGAAGGTTAGAAGCACTAATGGAAGGATGTTTGAAGGACTGTGACATGTAGCCAGCTGGGAACCCATTGAAAGAAAATTTAAAGATTTTGCATTTGATGTACCTGTCGATATACCTGTAGATCTTAAAAAGGAACTTAGAGGTTTTTAAATTGTGCATAAAAGGTGGTTACACATATCATCTAAAAGTTTATTGTGGATTTGAGAAAACAGATGGCATGCCAGTAGCTAATAATGGTGATGAATTAACAGAAGTTCCTGCCAGAGAAGGTATCCCAATGAAGGCAACAGCTATTTGTGCCTATAATTCTGCAAAACCATACATATATGTGGCTGACCAAATGTCTTCATATTCTACTTCATTGCATAGGTCGGTAAAATGGTTTCGTAAGATAGCCGTAGAGGTATTGACAGAAATATCGCTGGTAAATGCTTGGTATTTGTACAAAGTTGTTAATAATTCATCTATGCAGATTACAACTTTGAGAGAAAAACTTTGCATGCTATTATTGGAGAGTTATAAACAACCGATCCCAGAAGAAAACAATACAGATCATAAAATGCAGACATCAGAAAATAGACACCGATGTAAGTTTTGTTATAAAAAGCACACAAAAGACCATGACAGAAAATACGCTATAGCTCACAGTAAGCAAGTTCTCCACGTATGTCCAGCTTGTCCGGGAAGTCCAGCGATTTGTGTGGAATGTTTTTTTACTGTTCACAAGTCAAAATTAAAATAATCTTCTTGTTTGTATACAGTAGGTATATTTCTGTGTCAATCTATGTAGAAAAACATTTTTTGTTACCAGAAAAACCATTTTTTGTTGCCAACATTTTTTACTTTTGCCGAAAACTTGTCGACAGAAAATATAACTTGAAAGGGGAATATTGCAGTACATTTATTTTCCTGTATTTAGTTATTTACAAGAATAAATACCTTATAGACTGAAATTAAAAGTTGAAAATTTGTAACAAAAACGTAAATGGTAAGATATCACGAGACCAACTAAGATGGTGTTAATCACAAGTCAATAGATTCCCCATAAGAAATGCACGGTATGCACATTACGCGGCCTGACATAAAGGGCTGTGAATATACAAATGGTGTGCAAGTTGTCTGTGCATATATGCACATGACAGTCAACTTGTTAAAAAATAGATGGTTTTGTATGAATTGAGAGTATATTTTATAAGTATGTTGTTTGTTACAACTTCTTCTACACAGCAAAGATTTTTTCAGTTAAAAGCATCTGAGGTTAGTTTTTATTTTAGGAATTTTGTTCTAAATTTTTCTGTAGGGTTCATTTCTATCTTAATAAAAATATGTCTTATAATTACCTCGAGTTAGAGTACGAAATGCTGCATATGTAGCAAATATACATGTTTTTTTTCATAGAGTTATTGAGGTTTATACCTAAGCACCTCGAGTTAAGGGAAAAAGGATACATGTATATCTACAAATTGCCTGTATATTCTAAATGATTTAATATTTAAACAGCTCGCTTTGGGGATGTTTGGACTTTCTAAAACGGACAATATACTTTTGTGACATGCTTTATGGTGGGCAATACGTCTGAAGGGGTACCCTTCACCTGATAGTGTAAAGCCGTCATAAATTTTGTCCAAAAAATAATACAATAGCAATTGGATCGTTCTAGATTAACGTCGCTTTCACCTGCATCAAAAAGTTGTACCGCCAGCTTGTATGAAACATGTGGTGCTTTGGGAAACGAATAAGTTAAATACACCATAATTCTACCATAAAACATATATTCTAGGTATGACAGGTCTCACATTTTCCCTGCGCATACTGTATGGTTAGTATTTTGCCTTACAAACGCCTAGGATGAAAAAAGATTTTACTATTATTTACAAATTTCCAAGACAAGTAGACTATAGAAACTCATTTCAATTTTTGTTTAACGTCTGTTTAAGTTTTGAAACGTCAGGATCTGGATGTGTAACATTCATATTACTGTTTTTAGAATCTGTTTTTGTAACTTTAACCGATCAACTTTTCTATACAGGATGATTTTTTAGTACCGCGATTTTGCGCCCTAAAACGTAAAGATGTGTCAGTAGACAGCTAAGTGATGCTGCAAATCGGCACAATATAAAAAACAAATTTAGCAAAAACGTAGCTTATTTTAAGAAGAAGAAAACTTTGATGGCACAACTGGATACTTAGTTTCAGAAATTACACAGGGTCTTCGGCTCCCTTGAGGCTATGATGTTTTGTTTATTTCTCCACACAACAGGTGAGAAAATATGACAATTTTGGTGAAATATTTGGTGGGTATGTGGTACTTATTATGTTTATACGCCACTCTTCCCTCAAACTAAGATGTTTTTGCAAGTATGAATTCATAATCGGAAAATTGCTATATTATGAATGATTCCTAAGCTTAAACTTTAACTTATAATTTTTTACATGTATTATACCGCTCAGTTTGTTGAAACAGCTCGCAGGTACTCTCTCTTTCGAAAAGTAACTATAGTAGTTAACACTTAAAAGTCGAAAAAATGTCCATTAGCTTCCAAGGTAGGTCAAATGTCTTTTAATTGCGTACTATATATACAGCTTGCGAGTCCAATTTTTGCGTCTCTCAAGGATTTGCATAGATCTTGCGTTGCTTGCGAGTTGCGTCCAATTTTTGCGACTTTCAAGGTTTTGCATACATTCATACAAGGTTTTGCATACAAATTGTGTAAAACTTGTGATGTGTGAGACTTAATAGGTTGTAATTATTTAAATTCGATTATAAATATCGACAACATCGAACTCAAATTGCATAGATTCTAAAATTAAAGTTTGCTTCAATCCTCTTGTATATGAGACAAAATTAGAATAAGAATATTTTTCATTAATAAATAATTAAAAAAATTTACTGTATTTTATTATGCTAAGTTTCCTATTAATGTTAAACATACACGGTGCTACAATCTGAGAACTTCGAATACGTTATTATACCTTATTGTACCGAAGAAGCTATAATTGCTGAGTCATAAATCTTGAAGTGAGAATAATAATTACAGGTCTATAGGTCTAATACCTCTGCGGCACGTGCCGCGATGATATACCTGGATATTGAAAAAGCATAATCCTGAATGCGACTTTTATAGCTGGATTATCGAGTTGGGAGGTCCTATTAGCACAGACTAACGAGTAATTTATTCTGTGCTATTAGGTAAACTGTCAAAATTTTTACTTTATTATATTAGATCCAACATTTGAAATAATACATTGTGTATTCAAACATGTGATGATCACTTGCAAATGTGTTTAGAATTTTACTATCTTCATATTTTGAAAAATACTTCAAGTAGATTAAGTTCAGCGTCAGATTCGAAATTGTATAACAAATCTTTTAAATTTTATTCTAAGTTAGGGAATCTAAGCGTGCACGCTCCTTTTATAATTTGTTTGAAAATCAAGTTTTTAATATTGAATGTAGAGTAGGATTTCTAAACTGACAAAATAATAAGATCGAACATTTTTAACATAGAGCTGGATCTAGCAGATACATTATTGCCGAGCCTCGCGCGGGGGGTTCGTGCTTTTTTAACCACCACCGCAGTTCATTTATTTCCCTGTATTTAGTTATTTATATTACCACAGCTAATATCTAACAAAAATCAAAATAGTAAGATATCACCAACTAAGATGGTGTTAATTCCATGCCGCACCAACAGATTCCTGCACGGTACATATGCACATTACGCAGCCTGACATAAAGCGCTGCCTGAATATGCACATGGCGCGTTGGGCAAGTTCGACACTCAACGTGTTAAGGTTTTTATCGCCAAGAATATTTATCACGTACCTTATTGTACCGAAGAAGCTATAATTGCCAAGTCATAAATCTTGCAGGGAGAGTAAGGTCTATGGGTCTAGGTAATATCCTCTGCTTGGCACGTGCCGCAGCCGGACAATATACCGGATGATATACCTGATATACTTGAAAAAAGTTATTGCATAATCCTGTTTGAATGTGACTGTTATATTTCGAGTCAGGATATACTTATAGTCCAATAGGACTGCAAAAATGTTTACTTCATTAGATCGAACATTTTTAACATAGAGCTGGATCTAGCGGATACATTATTGCCGAGCCTCGCGCGGGGGGTTCGAGGTTTTATTAATCACCACCGCCACCCAAAAAAGGGTGGCGGTTCCCCAACCGACAGACCATTCCTTCCGGAACTGTACAGATCGGACGGAATTGTGTCGGAGAAGGGGCGGGAAGCTGATTGGGGTTCCTTGATAACTGACTAATATCTAATAGTGCTGTACCTTTTGAACCCCAGCTTGACCGTTGAGAGGTCCAGGACAAGAACTTATCTATTTCAAACAAGCTCGTGTCGGGAAGTTGCACAATAGACCCATCTGGCGGACCGAGGAAGAAAAAGAATACAAAATACCGGCGCTCGAATAGTCTCCAAGCTGTTTCAATAGAAATCCACCCAGCCATTAGTAACGGTTAAAATTTCTCGACCAGTAAAGCAGGCGCTGGCACCCAGAGGGCGTTAGCTATATAAAGTTATTTTTCAGATTTAATCACGGTGCTACTCATAAATAATAAACAAGTTATTTTTTAGATTTAAATCATCATGGTACTACTCATGTAACAGATAATAAGTTATTTTTTATATTTAAACAATCATGGTACTACAGACCAAATTAAAATCATCTATGTAGAAAAACTAAATACGCGACATATTCCCACGTTTAAAACTTCAGACAAAATTCTTGAAGCAATCCTTTGCGGTAAATGGCCCCTTTAGAGGGTTTATGATGCGGAGCCCTACGGCGGCCGATTATGGGCGCTCTGCCGTAGTATTGATTTTTTCCTGACAAGTTCTATCATCTGAAATTCACACAACTTGAGGACTATTTTAACTATTATTAACAAATATTTTCATAATTTAAACTTTTTATTTCGCTCATAATCATGCTTCTCAGACATTGCCTCCATGGCCGCAGCCTGAAAGCCATTATTGGGTAGTAAAAAACACATAATTTTCACACAAATTTTTTTCATGCAAATTCGACAACCACTATCCTCTTAAGACTCTCGAATTTTTTACCTGATCGAACCGCAGAACCAGACCCGTGCATAATATACACAAGGCGTGTTAATAGTTATCCTCTTAAAACTCTCGAATTTTTTACTTCGCTGTTGATCGACCCGCAGCACCAGACCAATCTGTGCATAATATATATACACATGGCAGTCAACGTGTTAATATTTATCCTCTTAAAACTCTCGAATTTTTTACTCCTCTGTTGATCGAACCGCAGCAGCAGACCAATCTGTGCATAATATATATACACAAGGCGTGTTAATATTTATCCTCTTAAAAATCTCGAATTTTTTACTTCTCTGTTAATCGAACCGCAGCAGCAGACGAATCTATGCATAATATTATATACACATGGCAGTCAACGTGTCCATATTTATCCTCTTAAAACTCTCGAATTTTTTACTCCTCTGTTGATCGAACCGCAGCAGCAGACCAATCTGTGCATAATATACAGGGTGATTCAGGAGGAAATGTCAATATTTTAGGTACGTATTCGGGGACCCAAAATAAACATAAAAGTTCCTATAAACATGGGTCCTATTCCCGGCCGTTACCGAAATACAGGGGTAAACAACATTCAATTTAAGGTTTTTATTACATTATTTATAACAGGTAGGCTAGGTTTTATAGTTTTCAAAAATGCCACCGTTTACTTCTAAACATAAGTCAGCTCTCTGGTGAATAGCTCGGGTCGCTCTATGAATGGATACGGGCCTGTTTCTTATAGTTGCTGCTGCATTTATTATTCGATCGAGTAATGCATCTCTAGTGTTTACTTTACTTGAATATACCAATGATTTAAACCACCCCCAAAGACAATAATCCAGAGGATTAAGGTCTACTATTGCTAAGCAACAGGAATTTCCGCCTGAATCACCCAAAACCTAGCCTACCTGTTATAAATAATGTAATAAAAACCTTAAATTGAATGTTGTTTACCCCTGTATTTCGGTAACGGCCGGGAATAGGACCCATGTTTATAGGAACTTTTATGTTTATTTTGGGTCCCCGAATACGTACCTAAAATATTGACATTTCCTCCTGAATCACCCTGTATATACACAAGGCGTGTTAATATTTATCCTCTTAAAAATCTCGAATTTTTTACTTCTCTATTAATCGAACCGCAGCAGCAGACGAATCTATGCATAATATTTTATACACATGGCAGTCAACGTGTTCATATTTATCCTCTTAAAACTCTCCAATTTTTTACTTCTCTGTTGATCGACCCGCAGCACCAGACCAATCTGTGCATAATATATATACACATGGCAGTCAACGTGTTAATATTTATCCTCTTAAAACTCTCGAATTTTTTACTTCTCTGTTGGTCGAACCTCTCACCCCTCAGCATCAAACCAATCGATATACCCCTCAAATCCGAAGTAAAAAACACAAACAATATTTTGGAAAAACGCATATTCGAGAAATTTGGAGGACCGACTTGAGCAATTGCCCAATTGGATATTATGTAGAATATTTTCGCACTGGATAATTCACTAGTCATTTTTTTATGTTTTGCTGTTTAAATTGTCAGAATATTTGTGTCCGGACATAATTGAAGCAAAATTGCCTAACAACCGGCATTGGATTGACACAAGTTTATTCAATCACACCCTCTTAGAGAAATAAAAAACACACAAACAAATAATATTTTTTATTTTTACAATTTTACATTTCTAAACTTTTTAGTTAGTTCATACATAATAATCAAGCGTCTCAGCTCTTTGAGTGCCTCCATATATCGCCGCAGTCTCTCGCTCATGCTTCAGAAAATATAATATTTGTAGTCTTGCCGACGGGCCCCAAGCTTGTTAAAAAATACCTTTTGTCACCATTCAATTCGTCAATTCGCTCTCGAGTTAATTGCTCCGTAAAACGCTGAGGCAGGATAGTCTTGAAGTCGGCAAATTCCGCCACTACCTTTTCCCCAAACTTGGTATTTATTCTCTTAAAACACTGGATCTCAAATTTTTTATTTACTTCCAAATCTCGAACATTCACCAGATTTTTCACCAGCAAATTGTTTAAACTATTTAAGAAGGACATGTTGTAAATGATCTGCGTGTCTGATGAGATCTTAGTTGAACCTCTCCTATTTAGCTGTTTTAATAGGAGTGGGCAGAGAGTGGGGAGACGGTCAAAACCTAGGAGAGTACCAGACCAGACAGGTTTCGACAAGTTTGGTCTGGTGCTCTCTTAGTATCTCTACTGAGGCAATAAGCAGGTGAGGACCGTTTAGGCTGGTAATAATCTTGGTCCAAAGTAAATGTATTTTTAGTAACCTTGGACCAAAACGTATAATTTGCGAAAAATTTTTGAGCGGGAGTTTTGTAGAAACGAGGAGAACATCGCAGGCGACCATTCCAACAAAATAACGGCAATTTACAATACTTGTCGCTTACATGTTTTGTCAAATGACTTACTTTTCCATTATGAAGAACCCAGGATTACTCTTGCATAAAAAATTGCCTACCAATGTAGAGCTTGTTCTTTCAGAACCAAACTGTTGAACAGTATAAAAAGGTATGTGCCGGTTGCAAAGGTGTTTAAGTTTTATTCATCAATCATTGAAGGTATGTATTATTAGAACAACTACATTGTTGTAAATACTGTCACCGACCTCAATTGGTCGGTGTTCTAGTCTAGTATCAGTGGTGAGAGTTTGGCAGAATTAAAGGTAGATTTATAAACTCGACGTTTGCGTTGGCGCTCGCCGTTGCCGTTTGCATCGAAGATTCAATCCCAATATTTTACGTGTAACACCGTTTATAAACGCCGTCTGCGTCCGATGCCGTTCGAGATAAACTAATTTCATCTTTCACGTTCCGTCGTTCACATTTCTGGACGCAAACTCCGAAGGTCACCATCAACTTCGAGCGCCAACGCAAACGTCGAGTTTATAAATCCACCTTAACAGTTGACTCCCCACCTTTCCTCTTGATTTTTCGGTTGTGTGTATTTCGAGTTTTTTTATAAATAAGTTTAACTTTAAAACCTTCTATAACATTCTGGAAGGCGGAAGTCGTCCATATTGCCAATGATTCTATATACAGGGTGATTCATTGTGAATGGGAAATCCCGAAACTGGGGGTAGGGGAGACCAAAATATTGCGATTGAGTCCAACATTGCTTAAACAAATGTTGTTTGTTTGAGAGATACAGTGCGTTCAAGTTCTTATTTTTAAATTGAATTATGGCTATAGCTACCAAAATAATCAAGCTGCTGACCTGAAATTTGGCACTGCTATGTTGTTGGGGATGGAGAATAAGCTGAAAATGTCAATTTCTACGTATCTCACAGAGGGCGCCACTTGCGCGGTTTTTGGATCGTGCTCTTACTCGTAACTTTTGTGAGGTTATATTTTTGGTCCTGCAGGTTTGTCATTTTAGCGCACCTTTTCATTCTGCAACAAAAAGGTACTCTTGTTCCATAATGCCCAAATCAACCGTTTGCGTTTAAATTGCCAAAACGTGCCCCAAAACACCTGTTAACTTCAATATTCGAAAAATAAAATATTCACTTCCACTAGCTCAATCGGCTAGATGGAAGTGGTTTAAAATTCAGTTGCAAAATTTCAGTAGGTACATACATACACAACACACACACTAACCGAGCAACACAACAAAAGCTTGTAAAAAAAGGTTAGGTCCAAGTAGAGAATTCATTGGCAGGTTTTTACAAGCTTTTATTTAACTTGCCCTATTAGTATGTATGTGAGGAAAATTTTGCATACCTACACCTTTAGTTCTGGTGACAATACAATATGCAATACTCAATATTGTAATACTTTCAAAATGGCCGCCGCTCCAAGATGGCGGATGATGTATTTTTTGCCAACCCCCTTAATATGGGTATCAAATGAAATGACTTGAAGAATAGAAAACGATAAAGTTAGTGACATTACACTATATTCAATATTCAAATGAAAGGGCTTGAAGAGTAGAAGGCGATAAAGTTAGTGACATCACCCTAAATTAAATATGGCCGCCGCTCCCAAGATGGCGGGTTACCTTTTTGATACCCAACATGGGTATCAACTGAAAGGGCTCGACGGGTAGAAAACAATAAGGTGAATGACTCCATACTAAATCTAATATGGCGGCCGCCCGAAGACGGCGGACTAAATTTCTTTACCACCATCCTGACATGGGAATCAAATAGGTACCAACCACTAAAAAACACAAAATAAAATAAAAAATAAAAAACCTTTTTAAAAACAAGCTTTTATTTAAGTCATGTACTAAAACGAATAAAATAAGTTTAGGTTTTCGTTAAGATAATTCAATTCCAAATTGCGACAAGTTTTTGCAAATCAAAAAGCGAAATTTCATAAAAGTCGGTAACTACCAATTAATTTTATTGGACAGTAATTGGTTTATAGGCAAGTAGGTATGTACATGCCAAAGTATGTATTTTCTTTACAGTTCGCGCGACAAGCTTTTTGATTTGCAAAAACTTGTCGCAATTTGGAATTGAATTATCTTAACGAAAATCTATACTTATTTTATTTCCCTTTATATTTTAACATTAGGAATGCACTACAGAAAACGATAGGTACGTCCAGTAACATCCTGTTTATTTACTGATTCAGCCTGTAAAGTACGTGCATCGCTAAACTACAAGTGAAAGTTTCGTCTAGCCGGAAGAAACCACTAGAACCTTTTTTTAGAAAATTATAACAATAGCTGTTACGTACTACATCATATAAAGAATAAACTTGCGAAAAGCTAACAAAAGTAAAAGCACGCTCCCCAGTAACGAGGCTATCAATATTAACTTGGCCCTAATCCAGAGGGGAATTTTTTGTCTTGTACCTACCTACAATTTAAAATTCCTGACACACGTACGATTGACCAATATTATAGCAAATGGCGAGACAAACTTAACTGTAATTTTCGATATTACGTCGCATTTCTGTTGATTTGGCTCGTGCATGACATTCGTAGTTTCATTTTCTTGTGAAGGATTATTTTTTATTATGTGAAAATTGAAACTAGCAATGCAGTTTTTAACTTTATGCATTTACCTATCTAATTCCGTTTCCTCCCGTTATAGAAATATGCGGCGAATATGCCATCACCTATACTGTAATCATGCAAACGTCTAGGAAACGTAACATGTTATAGGTACCTACGTCAGGTGGGATCGCCAAAAGGAGGTCAGTTTGGTCTGAAATTATTGTACAGCCCGCAGCCAAGTCTTCAAAATAGTGTTTTCACTTTCGTCTTCGTGCCAAGGAACAAGTACCGTTCGCACGTGGGGTCATCGTTTCGTAAACTTGGGTCTATAATTATTCTTTTTCGTCTCGGTTAAACTGAAAATGACATTTGAATAAATGCCAATCAAAGGAACTTAGGCGCAAATCAATACTTTCGGACTTAAATTTTATATAAAATAAAAGGATGCTGCCGTAGGAAACAAAAAGGGGGCATTCACCGATTGTCACAATGTGGGGCGAATGCCCCCCTTTTCTCATATGGCAGCCCATTGTTGGGATATAAATCTCCCGATCTTCATCGAGTATTGGCATCTGGGAGTCGAAAGTAAGTATTGGCGTACGCAAGGTTCAGAATGCCAATTGCCAATCCCTGTGGAAGTTTAGAAAAATAGTTATTTAGTATTACAATCACGGCAACGGCCACAATAGGTAGTTATCCGTGCAAGAGAATGAGAATGAATATTTTAACATCACAATGCTGATGTAGAATATCATCTGAATGCACCAAAGAGTTTTGCGCAAGTGGCATGCAATATTTCTTCTGCAACCGTACTTCGTAAGTGGCGCAACCAGAAAATATGATTGGTTGGGGGGCGTTGGGGCAGCTTAAAAAGTTTGTCTTATTCCATAAAAAAATATTTTGTGATTAAAAGAAATTTCCAGGCCAGGTCTCGGATTGGATTGGGAAAGTAATTAACGCGAACTTTTCATGTTAATCATAGACAAAGCTACGCATGGACTGTCAGAATCATTGTTGCTACAACAAATATTTTGAATAAGACTGAAATATTTCAGACAACGATAAAAACTAATAACTAAATAAAATACCTATACCTCAACTTAGTATCAAGTTCTAAGAATTGTAAAGCATTACCTGCAATAATTTATCTACCTACTTTAATTTATTTTCGCTCCAAAATTAAAGTTTTAAAGTTGGTGTAGCAGGATTTCAACAATGCTTGTCACTATCTATGTCGCCTTTAATCTATGTGTTAATGTATCTATTTAACATAACGTTATTTAGGGAGTTTTATTGTTAATAAACCGGGATTAAAATATACACCGTTTATTTTTAATGCCTGATTAATAGGAGCCGATGGAAGTTGATTTCGTCAAACAAATCAAAAACAAAATTATTATGAAAAAATAAATTTGAGCATAATTATTTCTCTCTATACAGGGTGCTTCATAAACGCTAAGGAAAGCCAAAAGGAGGATAATCCTTAGATGATTTTAAGATTTTTTTATAAACATGGGTCTGTTATCGCTTTATTTCGAAGATACTGAAATACTGAAATTTAACAAAAAATCAGTTATCTCCAAAACCGCTCTGTATTTTTTTTCAATTTTGGTACATGCAAAGTACGAATAATTTTTTTCCAGGATAAAAATTCTTTTAGTTTTCATCAGTGGCGTCCCTGTTAACATGACCTGCAATATTTTTAATAAAAAAATTGTCTCTTGACTATTTCGTCAGGCGGACGGTTTTCGATTAAATTTTTTAAATAAAATGCATTCATTTGCTTATGTCCCTAGGTCTATTATTTATCTATTATTTATGTATTATTTAATTACCTTGTAGGCTAGAAACATCTAGTATGCTTAAAGCATATTTTGTTGTTTTATAAAATATTACAAAGCGGTTTTAGAGATATTGGGGAAATATGCTTTTTTGTAAAATTTTAACAGCCTGTATCTCAGAAATAAAGCGGTTTCGGACCTATGTTCAAAAAAAGTTCTTAAAATCATCCAAGAATCGTCACGGTGGCGTCGCTTGTACCGGCGCTGACTTTTTAGACTGCATGTTTTCTGCCTTCGATCGACCTTGGTTCGAACTGATGTCGAGGCAGGCGCATGCACATGTCTTTAAAGGAAACCAACCGCTATAGCCAAGAGCCACTGGACAAATATGGGTTCACAGTATTGCTCCTAAATAGCTTTATCCGTGTGATTTACTAATTGCCGTACACTCACTGGGATTACTACGGTTTTCTAGAGTTTTCCGTAGTAGGTACTTGAGCGAATGTTATCCTAGTTCTAACGGGAAAAAGTCGGCCCTAGCCGCAAATGGCAACGAAGACAAAATAATAGTAGCTTCTGGGGTACTCCTAGTTTGGGGTACTCCTAGTTTGGAGTATTGTGAGGGAATTATTATTATTATCATCACCCTGTAAGATCAGCATTCAATTATGAAACACCCTGTAGAAGTGTGTTCCACCGGTAATTAGTTTACTTTTGGGCAAAATTGGTCGAGAATATAGTAGAACTTAAAACTTTCGTTAATTTTGATTCCAATGCGTGATCAAATAATCTACCTTCTGTTACGCTCCATTCACAAGCAAAATGTACCATTTAAATACTTTGGGAATAATAAGCTGTCTAACTAAACTTCATCAGCCAATTGTTTTTTAATCAAGGGAGCAATTAAAAATATATTCAATACTGTTTTAAAACATTTTTATTCAGAATTATTATTTCCTTTTTTTATGTAATTTGTAATTAATTAGTCATTTAATGTCGAAATATGCCGACAACTAAATGTTGGAACAAATTTTGCCGCTCTTCATATTGTTGTCAAAGTACCCATTGAAACAAAAACTAGCAATGGGTTTAAGGTTATTGTTGTTGACAGTGACAGGGAGGTTGATAAAAAATGCCTGAAATTATAGACCGGGAGATAGTGACAGATTTTTGGACGTGATTTTACTCAGTATGCCTTGCAAAGGGCATTATGTGGCACATATTCTCACAATAATAAGGCATGAATCAGAGAGTCATCCTGGGTTCTTCATGTGAAAAACTGAGTTTTCAATTATTCGAAAAATATGCGTTTTGATATGATTTTGTACAGGCTGCCATGTGTTTTATAATGAAGTTCAAAATAGAAAATCCCTCGGAAAACCATAGGCATACCGTTAGGTTGGGTCCAAAGGGCTATTATTGCCACGTGATCTTGTATTTTAATAATTAATTTTTCCACGTTTCTGAACAGGCTGCCAATGAGAAGTATGCAAGTTCTTATTATGAAAATGTCCAAGTACTGTTTAAATTGAATGTTATTTAATCAGTTAAACGAGTTATTCGATGTATGCAAGGTATACTGAGTAAAATCACGTCCAAAAATCTGTCACTATCTCCCGGTCCATTATTATCCGATATCCGATAAAATATCATAAACGCAAGACAATGTCGTATTGCCAGTGAAACTGCAAAATGGCGATGTTCGACATTTCTTCATAGAAAAACACCGCCGACGGCCAAGAGCGCTGGACAAATTGTGGATTCACGGTATTGCTCCTTAAAGCTATCAATAGCTTTATCAGTGCACTTGAGCGAATGCTATCCCAGCTCTATCGGGAAAAGTCGGCCCTATCCGCCAACGGCAACGAAGACAAACATTTCTAGAAAATGCTGCCGAAAATACACCCCCCAAAATGTGGTCTGCACTTTTATAAGATATTGTTGATATTTATCAATATCTGACTTATCTACAAATGTGTTTTTTGCTCTCTATAGGCTAAAGAAACCAATTTTGACTGGAACTCAAAAGAAAAACCGTTTTATCTGGCAAACATGAAAGGTTAGATTTTGCTTGAAAAATGATGAGTTGAGTTGCTGTTCAAAATCGATGTTTTTTTGTCGGACTGCGGATTGTTGGCTATATATTTGTCGGACAATAATTATACTACATATCGAGTACTTGTATTACATACATGATTCTTTTTTTGTCCGACAGATATTCATAAAATTTTTGGCTTCGTGAAACCGATGATTTTCCCGCTTCGGACTGGAAAATCGGAAAATGTATTTTGTCGGACAATTGGATATTTATATTATACATATTTTTATTAAATAATCCTGAAAAAAATCAGCTCGTTATTAAAAAAAAATTTTATCTGGTGAATTGGACCAAACATTTTTGTCGGACACTTTTTTCGCGCGTTTTATAAATTTGTCTCGCGATTAAATTAAAAAAAAAACAGTGTCTATAAATTTTTGCACTACGCGAAATGGTCGGCTTTCGGAAAAACTAGAAAGGAAAATCCCCCACTGCGAAAGTTTTCAGAGATAGACCGGGAGATAGTGACAGATTTTTGGACGTGATTTTACTCAGTATGCCTTGCAAAGGGCATTATGTGGCAGATATTCTCACAATAATAAGGTATGAATCAGAGAGTCATCCTGGGTTCTTCATGTGAAAAACTGAGTTTTCAATTATTCGAAAAATATGCGTTTTGATATGATTTTATACAGGCTGCCATGTGTTTTATAATGAAGTTCAAATAGAAAATTCCTCGGAAAACCATAGGCATACCGTTAGGGTGGGTCCAAAGGGCTATTATTGCCACGTGATCTTGTATTTTAATAATTAATTTTTCCAAATTTCTGAACAGGCTGCCAATGAGAAGTATGCAAGTTCTTATAATGACAATGCTGAAAAAAGGATGGCATACCTTTCGCGCATGTCCAAGTACTGTTTAAATTGAATGTTATTTAATCATTTAAACGAGTTATTCTATGTAAAGTGTACTTGGACATGCGCGAAAGGTATGCCATCCTTTTTTCAGCATTGTCATAATAAGAACTTGCATACTTCTCATTGGCAGCCTGATCAGAAACGTGGAAAAATTAATTATTAAAATACAAGATCACGTGGCAATAATAGCCCTTTGGACCCACCCTAACGGTATGCCTATGGTTTTCTGAGGAATTTTCTATTTGAACTTCATTATAAAACACATGGCAGCCTGTATAAAATCATATCAAAACGCATATTTTTCGAATAATTTAAAACTCAGTTTTTCACATGAAGAACCCAGGATGACTCTCTGATTCATACCTTATTATTGTGAGAATATGTGACACATAATGCCCTTTGCAAGGCATACTGAGTAAAATCACGTCCAAAAATCTGTCACTATCTCCCGGTCCAAGAGACAAAAAGTGGTAGACTAGCCGCAATTAAGCCACACAAAACTTTCCAAGACAGTATTTATAAATCCAACTTTATGTCGCTGGGCACCTATACTATAAATACGATATGGAAACTATTATTAGTAGATATAGGTGTATACAATCTCTGTGATAAGAGAGTAGTAACCACGTTATAGCCGAGAAGCCGAGTGTGCTCTTAGGTTGTGGGACCAAATGCTGGGTTTTTTTTTTCTGGTAAAAATGGTTAGAAATAGATTCAGGGAGAAAAAATCGGAGATTTTAAAGTTTTAATTGGGTTTGGAATTTTTTTTATATAACGTTTTCCAAGACACCAGTTTATCTCTGCCATCAAGCTGAACTTTGAGCCCTAGGTATAAGGTTAAAAGACAGAAAGAAGATGCAATTGTTCACATTTTTATCAATATAGGTATCTTATTATGTTCAGAGTCAGAGGGAAATTGTGCCACAACAAGCGTTGTTGTTGTTAGGGTAATTAGGTATACAAGTTTTTTTTTATACAATACAGGGGAAACGAACAGTCCGAATAAGCAAAGTTTTGCTTCGATCACGTTCAAACACCACCAAGATCAATCAACTGAAGGACACATAATTATCAACAAGTGCCTAAAATGTTATTACTGCATTGTACCTAAGTAATGTAACTGTTTTTTCCGAACAAATATTTGCAAAATTCCTATAGTGTCATATTCATGAATCATGGGCATGTGGCGAGCAAATATGTCGAAGAAACCGTAACCGACTCTTAGAGGACATGTAAATTGTCTTAGAAATTATATGAGTAGGTACCCTAATTGCTGTAAACTTTTACCGTGCAGAACATCACGAAAGCCATGCCATATTGGATAACATGCCTTGATTCGCGCGAACAATAACTTTCATTTTCAAAATGATTATACTGTGGATACCAAGCCATAAGTAATAAATGGTAGGAAATGTAAAAAACAAACGATATGTCAGTATAGAATAGTTACTTTTATTATGAAACTACTTAACTACATATAACTAGCTACATAGTATTCCGTTTTTTTTTTAATTTTTGCGTTTGTGAGGTAATTTTGGTAATTTTATAGAATTCTGTTGTTTACGTATTCATAGTAAAATCGGTAACAATAATTGTAGTAATTACCTTTCCTATCTTCGCTTATCCATAATTTGCAGTGAAAGCAATAAGCAAATAAGCAGTAAATACCTACCTAGGTAGGTAAGTTATAAACAAAATACACATAGACTATTACTTTTCAGTATAATATTTTAACTATTTAGTTATGTATTTAAAAAAGTTTTGTAGGTACATCGGAACTAGGTATAGGTGACATAATAATTTTATTGACATTAGTATCAGACTGTGAAAGTACGTTTAATGTTCTTGGAAGAATAAAAATACAAATCTTATTCGGTTCACATCATTGGATTTAATCACAATAATCACTTACTTTTAACGAGCTTGTCGTTATAATTGCAAACTTTAATAGACCCTTTAGATTAAAACACCATTTTAAATAGAAAATTACTTAAGTGAAACACCCGTGTCCCAATAAAAACTCACGTGGTTTATATTTTGGGAACAAAAATATATATTTCAATTATTAAGTAATCTTCGCCCAGTATATAGGCTTTAATTTCAAAAACAAAATCCCAAGATCCAGGAAAGTGAAAACATCTATTGAATCTAACTAAACACAGAAAAGTAAAAGTTTTATTTTTATCCCTCTTCTCAATTACTGTACCTATTTCTTCTAATCAAACCGACTGTCTTAATTTCTTGACATTGTTGGAGATTCGCAAATTTTAATAATGGATTCGGAACAGGGTTCCATATTGTAACATCAAAACTTATTTTCACAAATGTGTCATTTCTCTAGCGGGATTCGACCGCTGACTAAAATAAAGTTATGTAGATTGTTTCATAGTTTTTAAATAGTAGTGTGCAAAATAGGTACTTTGCACAATGATTTCGGGCGCTTGAGTTGGAGAAGAATAAACGTCATCGAGTCATAGAACTGTTAGCCAACCGCGAGTATAAATAGCTATAATAACTATTATTCGCGTAGTTTAGAACAATTTCATATCGCTTTTCTTATGTATACTTTACGATTGTAGAAAAAATATTGTACGCAACTCGTATGCAAAGCGTCTTTAGCGCCCCCGAGTGATATTTTGGCTGTCATTCTCGTACGCTATTGTAGTATGTAACTGCATAAATGCCTATTTTCTTCGGCAGTATGTGACACTTTTATGCACTGCTGACCGTGCGTAAAGTAAGACTTTATCACACTAGTGCGTAAAATAATCATGGGTGCGTACTGCGTAGAGTAGATCACTTTATGCACTGGTGCTTGCTTGGGTGAGTTGCTAACTATTTAGACTGCATGTTTTTCTGCCTTCGATCGAACTTGGTTCGAACCGAGATCGAGCAGGCAGACTGTGCATGCACATGTCTTTTATGGGAAAACACCGCTGATGGCCAAGATTGCTGAACAAAAATGTGGATTCAGGGTATTGCGCCTTATAGCTGTATCTGTGTTATTTATTAATTGTCCTACACTCACTGGGATTACTACGGTTCTCTAGGGATTTCCATAATACTTGAGCGAATGCTATCTAGTTCTATCGAGAAAAGTCGCCCTTAGCCGCTAATGGCAACGAATAGATAAAATAATAAATTACCCCCCTTCCCCCGCACAAGCAGTATGAGGGTGAGGATTATTATTATTCTATCGTAGTATCTTCAATAATAAATATTTTTTAACAAATTTTGTACAATCTCATTTTAGATGGTACCGAATTCAATGACGCAGTTAGTTTTGAGGTAGAAAAAACGATAAATGATTTTCGTTATTTTTACTAGAAAAAAAAATCTTAGTAGGCTTTAAAAATTGATATTAAGCCCTGAAATTTTGCAACAAAATACAGTTTTTTGTGACTTTTAACACTACACTGTATGTCTTTGTTATTACAACTGTATTTTTCTATGATGTAATAAATGTTTTTATTAAAGTTAAGAACAATGATATATCGTAGATAAGTGTTTACTTTCTATATTTTTATAGTCTCTGTTGCTTGAGCAATAACCGGAAAATATACATACTTATTCAGCCATTTTTGTATTCTTGTCATTATCTGTTTTTTAAATTGTCTGTAAACATTATATTGCTTTAAGAGGGGGATGCCGACAGCGAAAGTGACGTTAGATTTCGTATTTTTTAAGTTGTATAGCATAAAATCTAATAACATTTTACCTGGCAAAAATTTAGTGCAAACATCTCTGTCTTCATTTTAATCATAAGATCTTAAAAGCATATGCGCTGGAATTATTATTTTTCCCAAGGTTTTCATAACCTATAAAACAAATCAATGCTTGTAAGATCTTATGATTAAAATGAAGACAGAGATGTTTGTACTAAATTTTTGCCAGGTAAAATGTTATTAGCTTTTATGCTATACAACTTAAAAAAAAAACGAAATCTAACGTCACATTCGCTGTCGGCAACTCCCTCTTAAGCTAAAGAGACAAATATTTTCTAAAATTTATTTGTGGTGTAAACAGATCCATTGAATTTTAATTGGGTTTTTCGCAACCAAACTGGTTAAAAGACAACTTTTTCAAGTTGCCTGAAAAATTAATAAATTCTTAACAGTAAATGAACTAAACTTGTCACTTTGACGTGACATGATCTTTGTTCATCTAGTTCAAAGTTTAGTTCATTTACTGTTAAGAATTTATTAATTTTTCAGGCAACTTGAAAAAGTTGTCTTTTAACTAGTTTGGTGGCGAAAAACCCAATTAAAATTCAATGGATCTAAAGAGACAAACTTTGGAAAAAGAAGAAGAAAGTGTGGAATTGACAAATTCAATGTCAATCAGTTCCAAATCCAATTATTCTCTACGTTCTGCATTATCGTACTAAACATTATAAGCATATACAAGTATTTTACTGGGCGACTCGAATTAAATGAACAAACCCTAAGATCAGTAGAATAAAATAGTGCCATTGCCATTTTGTTCAACAAGTAGGTACTTCTTTTAAAACGAGCTTATAAAAAATAATCTGAATATTTACCGAACTAGTGGAGATATTTAAGTTTTAATACACCGTACACCATGCAACGTTTTCGAGTAAAATCTTTTGAAAATTTTGTGCAGTTTACAATAAAAATGCGCCTGCCATATTTTATCAGCGCATTCTGCGACCCAAAAAATGAAAAAAAGGTCCTATAAATTGCCCCTAAGGGGCTATAGCCCCCGAAATGGACACTTTGGCAAACAGTTGTTTTTAAATATTTCCAAAGCAAATAAAAGTAAAATTCTGAAATTTGGTGTGATATACACCTGTGAGATTTGACATCCACCGAGGTAGAGATAGTTTTACATTCTTCTAAATACTAGTCCTAAATGGGGGGGTCAAGGGGTTAAAAATACCACAAATTTGTGTGTGTTTGTGTTTTTTTCATGACTTCTTCTCCCAGGCATGTCTCAATTTGAGAATTTTAACTTTACTCGTTCTGGAAATATTAAAAAAAAAAATAGGTTTGCAAATAATTGTTCATGGAGACCATGTTTATAGGAACTCTTTTCCATTTTTTTAGGTCGCAGAACGCGCTGGTAAATTTCAAAACGATTTTACTCGAAAATGATGGTGGCGATTGGCAATCGCTTAATGGACCTCAAGGGTAATACTCGTAGTTTAAAAACTGAAGGTTGATTATATCAAATATAATATACTTAACTTGTTTTTAATTTTAACGTTATTAATACTTACCTATACCACAGCCTATATACAGGGTGTTCCAGCGGAAACGTAACAGGCTCTATAATGGCCGGGAAAACTTTTTCTTGGAAAAACGCAAAAATAGGTCAATTTTGTTTGGCAGGGGGACATCTTTTGGCATACAATTGATAGATCTACCTGCAACCCCCTGAGCAGGGGTTGAACCCCTTCAAAAAATTTAAATGGGAAGGGGGTTCATGTTACACACCTTTGAAAACGTCTCTCAATTCTCTATACACCTGCATCTGATTTTCGAAAATCGATCGACTTTTCAAAAAGATACAGCGTGTAAAATGCAAAACATTCATTTTCAATTATTGCCTGGTATTTTTAAACAATAGAAGATCTGCGTCTCCGTATTATAAACGAATGTCGACAAATCACCCCTGAAATGTTGCACAATGTTCGGCAGCGTTTTGAACAAAATCTTTATTATTGCATGGAAGTGAATGGGCAACATTTTGAGCATTAATTACAATAAAGTTTCAATTTCCTCCCCGTTTATAAAATTTTCATTAAAATAATGTTACTTAACATGCTTTCTATAACTTACGGACCCCGACCACCACATTCGGCTTAATTGTTTAACAATACCAATCAATAATTGAAAATGAATGTTTTGCATTTTACTCGGTGTATCTTTTTGAAAAGTCGATCGATTTTCGAAAATCTGATGCAGATTTTTGAAGGGGTTCAAACCCTGCTCAGATAGATCTATCAATTTTATGCCAAAAGATGTCCCCCTGCCAAACAAAATTGACCTATTTTTGCGTTTTTCCAAGAAAAAATTTTCCCCGCCGTAATAGAGCCTGTTACGTTTCCTCTGGAACACCCTGTATGTATCACGTCATAAAGCGCACAGAAGCATATGCAAAAAGGTCCACTCGTTTGAATTTGCAGTCATATAGGTAGGTAATAGAATACTAAAATTAACAAAAAATATTGTATCGATTTAACATAAAGTACAATATTTTGCAATGACCGTATACAATTCAGTAAACCAAAAATAATTATAAATATTGCAAAGTCGTTGCAAAAACGGGTTAATTTGTAACGCTATTCTAATAAAGATATCGAGCTATCAGGAACAAATAAATAGGTAAATATTTAAAACAATATCGTAGGAATGTATCGGACAAATAATAGGAGATAATGGTAAGCAAGATCAAATATTAGGTAATTATTTAAGTATTTTTCATATAATAAGGAAGACCGCGCGGTCTGATGTCTGAATAATTTATTTCGTAATTATTTAACTACCAAACAAAAGGTTTTTGTGTTGATCTTCACTTTCACATAAGCATTGTTCATCCACGTCGTCACGACAAATTACACGATAATGACGTTTATTAAAAATTCAAACAAAAAGATGGAAAGTGCTCGGCTTGGTATTATATGACTGAACAAATTGTTTTAGGAAGTCTACCATAAAAAGCAATTTCACTGGCATTATGAAATTGCAAAGAAATTTTGTGGAACATATTCGTTAGGTAGGTACTTACTTCGGTATAACGCTTACGAATGCTTGGGCTAAGTAATGTATATATGAAGCGTAACAAAAGTACCTACTAAATGAGTATATTTATTATATTTTTGAATGGACCATGACGATTATATAATTTTTGATACTTTTTTAAACTTAAATTAAATTAATGCGAATAGCATTTTATCCGTAGCCATACTGTAATCTTTACATTTCTAGCAAAAATTTGGGAAGTCTGTCATTTCCTATACATTTTTAAAAGTTTCTTTAAAAAAATCTAGCGATTTCACTGCCGTCTCATCACTTTGTTTTCCAATGAGGCAAAAATAAAAAAGCCTCTGAATACTTTTTCTGAAAACTTTACTAAACAAGACGCATCTAAGTCGCTTTCAAATGTCATTTTTAAGCACGAATATTTTTAGTCTCAACCTGTAATTATTATTTTATTATTTTTGTAATATACAACTTGTCTTGAACTCGGCTTTGCCTCGTGCCACATATCAAGTGCATATACCTACAGTGTGTCCCAGGATACGTGAAACGAGAGGTGTAAAAGACCAAAAATTTTCGAGTTCAAATTTGGCCATTTGGGGTCCAGGCCTGCTTGCCCAGAAAATAATTTTCACCATATTTTTAATTTTGAAAAATAAAGTAGGCCCTGACAGGAACGATTTATTTATTTTCTGTGTAGTAGGTTAAGTGCGCTTTCTCGACAAGATATCGAAACATTTCATTAGAAAAAGTTGCTGAGAATTGAAAACTATATCCCTATGCCAATTTTCAAAATAAATGGCCTACTTTGATTTTGGTCCATTTTATTTCCTATAAGTAGGTGAACTATCCTGGTCGTTTAAAATATCGAAAATTTTCATTAGAAAAAGTTATTCAGAATAAAAAAGTATGCAAGACTGCGAAATTATAAATAACAAAAAATTATAATTATTATAAGAAGAAATTATAATAAAGTGGACAAAAATCAAAGTAGGCCAATTATTTTGAAAATTGACACGGTCATAGTTTTCAATTCTAAGCAACTTTTTCTAATGAAATTTTTCGAAATTTCAAACGACAAGGATAGTTCACCTACCTATAGGAAACAAAATGGAAGAAAATCAAAGTAGGCCAGTTATTTTGAAAATTGGCATAGGGACATAGTTTTCAATTCTCAGCAACTTTTTCTAATAAAATTTTTCGATATCTTGTCGAGAAAGGGCCCTTAACCCACACAGAAAATAAATAAACCGTTCCTGTCGGGGCCTACTTTATTTTTCAAAATTAAAAATATGGCGAAAATTATTTTCTAGGCAAGCAGGCCTGGACCCCAAATGGCCAAATTCAAACTCGAAAATTTTTGGTCTTTTACACCTCTCGTTTCACTTATCCTGGGACACACTGTATATGAAGCACGGGATGTAACATACCTAATTCTCAATTTAATATTGATTTGACTTAAGTCGTAGGTACGAAATCAATTTTGTCCGTTTTGTATTTCTATAGGGCCTATAATTATCGATATGGGAACTCTTTGGCATAAAATTAAAAAGTAACTCAATAATATCAGTGTTTAGTTTGGCTATATTAGTACTCAACTACCACAGGACACCCCACAATAACTATAAGGAGTAGATAATAATACAAGGTGTTCCAAAATTAACTACAAATATTTTAAAGGCTTACTTTTGAGGTTTTTCTCCTATAAAACTGTATCCTAAAATGCACCCCCTTCGAGCTACAGCCATCGTAAGTTGATCGAGAAAATCGATTATTTTGAACTGAACTGCTACAATTACTCATCAAATCTGGAAACTCGCAAACCCCTGTTCCTTTAGGCGCTCCCTTTTTCCCTCAAAAATGGCATAAACTTATAAACATATATGTTTATAGGAAAAAATAGTTTTTTAAACGAAATCCTAAGAAGTGAATGGCAGGTAGTTACATGGCAGTTCCTATTAATAATTACTATTTCTTTCTATGTTGAAGGAATCCAATTAAAATCATTTCAAGGTGAAGGTGCAGAAATATGTATTAACATTTAATTCAGTTAAATATATTGCATCTGAAGTAACGCGTTGTTCTATTTCAAATTTTAAGCATAGGTAGTTAGATTAAAATATCTACTTACTTTTTAAGGCCCAGTTCTCGGCTTTGCTGAGTCCATCGATATATTGGCTCAAATCCTTTTTGCACCCGGAAGATAATTTATTCTTGAAACTGTGATAATTGGCTGCCAAGATTTCGGTGTTATAAAAATCCAACACTCTTGCCAAACTAGAAGTCACCGTTTGTATATTTTTACCACTGACACTAACATTTACCGGAGGTAGTAAATACTTCGATTCGATGGAAGTGCCATCCCTAAAATCCATCTCCTGCATATTTTTCTCTAGGGTGGAATTAGAAAGGGCGCCTCGCAAGTACACGAGCACAAGAAGTGCTTCGTATATTATCATCGTGCCGGATCACGCACAAGTTCAAGAATAAGCGCATGCAATTCTTTTGTGGCGAGCGCGAATATTAGTCCCTACTTCACTTTCTCCCTCTACAGAAGCATTTCTTTGGACTTGGACGCTGAATATAGTCAATCATAGTAGCGACAAAGGGGTTTTTAATACAAATAATTAATAATTTTTATTTGGCTATTTGGCTATATTTGGCCTAATAAAAATTAAGAGCTGTGAGAATTAGACTTTCAAAATACCATCTTTATATGTAGATTAACGTACAATCAAATAAAATGCACATTATTCATGTATTTAGAAGATATTTCGCTAAAAAACGAGTTTGAGAGGTTTGTATATTATGGCACATGTTAAATACTCTCATAGTATAGTCTGAGGAAGAGTTTAATTAAATTCGAAACGAGTAGTGTAACTGTTTTAATATTATCCTATACCTACCGAAGAATTTATCACTGCTTAAAATTTTCGTGGGTGCGTTACTTTTGAGAAATTTGGAAAACATTATTTTTACCTATGCATGATATTGTACTGAATCTCAACAATCACAGACCAAACTCGTTGTCTTGGTTACCACCTTTATTGTTTAACCTTCACAAATCACAAATAAACTTGTCAGATACTGTCACTGACCAAGAATATTCTGTCAGCTCCAAAAATCGCACTAGAATCGCGTTATAACCTTCAACTTCCTCAGGCCCAATTCCCAGGGCTTATATATTCAAATGGAAGCCTGGAGACTTCTCTAGAATATTCCTGGCCAATGACAGATGATGCACAAATCAAAGTTCTAGCAAATTTCTAGAAACTGATGGAAGTTCTACAGAGAAAACAATGGAAACTAAAAGAAAATGGGGCCCTGGGGGCCTCAGGCCAACAAAGATGCGACGGGAAATGCCTCCAAATTAATCATAAAAATTATAAAACTGTATGTAGAATACCCAAACTTAAAATTTATCTGCCAAATCTTTGAGTAGGTTAGAAAACAGTGCAGACATGTTCATTGAAAGCTGATATAACAACTTTAGAGGCATTTTTCGTTACGATATATAGCTGCTTGAAAAGTGCATCAAAAGTTCATCACCATCATAATATACTTATCATCTAAAAAACACGTTTAAACGGCCCCTGATGGTAGCAAAATCACAAAAATTGGCCAGATTGGGTGTTTAGCCTTTTTCTAGTTTTTGCCACACACACTACTGGTGAATCTAAATGGGGGTTCCTCCACGTACCTGTAGGCCTTGAAGACTTGATATTCCGAGTTTCAACTCTACATGTATATAATTTCGATCCAAAGATAAAAATAAAATACGAAAATAATTATTTTTAAACGCGCTGTATATTGAAAAGTAAGGTTTTATACCTTTGAATGAAGAAACCCAGAAAGCAGCAAATTTGGGCTTAACGCTCGAACGGGGCAGTCTCTGCATATGGCGGAATGCCGTTTCCGTTTTTACAGTGGCGCGCACCTTTGAGTTGTTTCGACAAACTAATCGAGGCACAAATCGTCATTTTTCGTGAAACTATTAGACCGTCAGACAGTGACAGATTTTCCTTACTGATTTTCTCATTTATGCCTTGGAGAGGGTTGAAAGGTAAATCGATGCTGAGTCGGAAAATAGTAATTTTGAGTTTAGCCTCCGGGGCAGTGGCGTAACTACGGAAGAGTAGGCCCGTGTTCAAAATTTGAAGTGGGCCCTTGTGATTTTTTATGTTTGAAAGTGCTGTAACAATGACAAACATTGGATAGGATGTCCCATTTTCGATAGTTTTTGCAGGTTATATTTATATTTTGAAATTTCTTACCTCCTAGAGAAAACCGTGTACAGGGTGTCCTTTTTTGGGTGTTTTTCTCAAAAATCTCGGTTATTATTAAAGCTAGAGGGTTGCGGTTTTCACGTCACTGTACTACTTTCTTGAGAGGAATTTGGTGGACCAATCAGATTTTAGATAAGTTTTATAGTTTCCGCGCATTGGCGCAGGACTGAAATTTTCGATTTTTTGGAAACCTCTCTCCTGGCTACAACTTATATATGTCGACAAATTTAATCAACTATTTTTATAGATTTTTTGGCGTAGAATCGAATGGAATAATTAGTTTTTTGTTAGCGTTAATAGTTTTTGAGATATGAACTATGGTTTCCATTAAAAAAAATATAACTTTGATTCATATCTCAAAAACTATTAACGCTACCAAAAAACTAATTATTCCATTCGATTCTACGCCAAAAAATCTATAAAAATAGTTGATTAAATTTGTCGATATAATATCTAAGTTGCAGCCATGAGAGAGGTTTCCAAAAAATCGAAAATTATCTAAAATCTGATTGGTCCACCAAATTCCTCTCAAAAAAGTAGTGAAAACCGCAACCCTCTAGCTTTAATAATAACCGAGATTTTTGAGAAAAACACTCAAAAACACCCAAAATGGGACACCCTGTACGCCACTGAATTCTACGTGAAAAATCTACAAGGGTCGATTTTTTACGATTTCAACAAGTTAGCGTATAACGGAAATGGCAAATTTTAAAAACCATCTTGTATTTAAAAAACTAAGGAAGCCGGCTGAAAATTCTGTATACGGGCCTTTCTTTTTATGAAAAAGTAGGTCAGTGTCCCGAAAACCACAACTTCCTATTTCTAAAAATAACCGAGATAGCTCCGAAAAGTATCGAAAATGGGACACCCTGGGTACAGAGAGAATAATCCGAGGAATAATCCAACTTAAACTTTGTATTGACCGCAATAGTAAAAATTATGCGCATTGCTCACTGGACGCCCCAGGCATACTGGGAGAACACAAAAACTGAAGATAAAATTTCGAACAGGGGTTTTTACATGGGACATACCAAGGTTCAATTATTATGACGGAAAATTTGGTTTTCGATGTTTGGGAAAATGGCCGCTGTGACGTCATCGATATTTTTTTATTTTATATTGAAAGTCCTTATCATGCTCGACAACTTTTGTAGGAAAAGATTTTCTGTGTCTTTTATTGTTCAAAACCTACAGGCTTAAATATTTAAAAAAAAAAACATGGAATTTTTCTATTCGCCAGGATCAGTTTTCCGAAATCTAGCTAGCCATGGAAACAATTGATAGTCGGAAATTATTCAAGGGTATGCCATGTTAGGGTGTCTTGTGCACCCGCTTAAACTTAATAATAATAATTCTCACCCTCACAATACTCCAAACTAGGAGTACCCCAGAAGCAATCACATGCTTGTGCGGGGGAGGGGGGCAATTACTATCATTTTGTATTAGTTGCCATTTGCGCAGTAGGCCTGAACCTGCGGCGACGTGTAACCGATTAGAGATTCTGAGTCGTCCTGTATGAATCTTGGTGGCGGTGGGCCCCTAGCAGCTATGGGCCCGTGTTCACCGAACACTCTGAACACCCGGTAGTTACGCCACTGCTCCGGGGAAAACATATGGAAAATTCGATTTTTCAAAACAGAAAAAAAAGGTACTAATTCTCACTTATGCCATGTTCACCGTACGATTTCTTATACTATTCCGACCTCGAAAACCCAAAGGGTTGAATTAAGGGTATGGCAGATCACACAAAAATGACTTAATTCAACCCTTTTTCCACACGCTACACTTATGCCTTTGGGTTTTCGAGGTCATGTTTTCCCGGGGGCCAAACTTAAAATTCCTATTTTCTGACTCAGCATCGATTTACCTTTCAACCCTCTCCAAGGCATAAATGAGAAAATCAGTAAGGAAAATATGTCACTGTCTGACGGTCTAATAGAGTACCTACAGTACAGGCAAAAAGTTTAGAAATCATTGATACTACAGCAATTCTAATTTTAAATTTCCAATTTTGAAGAAGTAGGTAGGTACCTATACACAAACACCTATGTCACTTTGGTGCATGGCCTCAAAGGTTAATTTAAAGGTATACACCTTTATACCTTTTAATAAAGAATCCCAGGAAGGAGTCAAAACTCTATGGGTATTATAAAATAGGTGAGGCGGAAATCGCCCTGGGTAACCAAGTTTTGACACATTTTGGTATCCGACACAGTGCTAGGTATTAGTATGTGGTATATAGATACTTTTTTGAGTTATTATGCTTAGCTGTGCGGCTTGTGGCACTTCCCTGACCGCGAAAACTAAAATGTTTCAGGATAATAATCCATAGGTAAGTAATTTTGTAATTTAAATTAACTTTTAAGGTCATACGCCAAAGTAGCATAGGCGTTTATGTAAGTACCTACCTACTTCTTCATAATTGTACATTTAAAATTAGAATTGCTACATTATCAAGGATTCCTAAACTTAAAGACATAAATGTCAGCCTTATAATTTTTGGCATGTATTGTAGGTGTAGGTACTGATTTTACGAAAAAAGACGATTTCTGCATCGAGTAGTTTGTCGAAACAACTCAAGGTGCGCGCCACTGTAAAAACGGAAACGGCATCCCGGCATATTATGCAGACTGTCCCGGACGTGCGTTAAGATCAAATTTGTTCCTTCCTGGGGTTCTTTATTCAAAGCCTACACCCCTGTTTACAGGATATTTTTATACTAAAATGACTTTTCCTACAAATTGTCAAAGTTTGATTACAAAAACCGAGAACACCCTGAATATATGTCACAAATTAATTTCTAATCCGTCATTGCAATTTTAAGCTAATTTAAATAATTTTCGCATATTGATGGCTGTTCGGTGCAAGACTAATATAATTATTATGGTTTAGTGCGCGCCAAGTAAATGCACCAGCAAAAGTGATATGGACAAAAAGAAAGCAGGAATCACATATATCCCAGGTTTGTAAGTAAAAAGCAGGGCCGTATCATATACATTTTATATAATAGGTACTGGCTATACTGAGACAGTTTTGCATACAAACATTATAAAGCCTCTTCAATATCTTATATAGATCCAAAATAAGTCCAAAATTGTAAATCATTTTTTGGTAATCTTTTGGTTTTAATAATCTTTTTTGGTTAAGTTTCAGCCCTGACATGACGATTTCGCTTATGTGCCGAAGTTAGGGGTAAGTATGGGTGATCATTTTTAGACGCCCAGCCTTTGTTGGTGGAAAACGGTCAAAGATATAGAAATATTATAATATGGGAGATGATATAGGGTGTATAAAGGAATAAATTGGCCCATTTAGCGACTCTGCAAATACGACGCTAGGCGACGCCAAGAAATATTTTTTTCAGACCAACACTTTTGTTACACCGTTCGAAAGCCCTAATTTTTCTGAACATTTTTTATTAATGCCATTTTTCTTTATCTCTTCCCTTAAAAAGTTATTCTTCAAAAACGCATTAAAATATTAATTTTTGTTAATCGCTATCACCAGGATGGACGTAGCGTTTTCGATGATTTTATTTTTCGACATATTTCCCTGATCTTTTCTGTCGTCCTTTGACCTTCTTACCGTTGTCAACATGCAAATCCAGGACCGGATTCGATTTTTTATACACCCAACACCCAATCTTCACTAAGTGCATTTAGCGTTTTTTTTTTAATCGGACACCAGAGCGTTAATCAGGACACCACAGAACCCCCACATACCAAATTTGAATAAAAAAATATGCAGGGAGTTCTATTCTACAGGGTGCCAAAATTTAGCAAAATAGGAATTTTAAAGGAATCTGGCGGATCAAGTGTCAAGTATGCCATGGAATTACCTCAAAACGGTAATTTACAGAAACCTACCAGTCAGTAAGTCCAGAGTCCAGATGAGTTAAGGCGGGTAGTGTGCCCATAGAAAAATGTATAATTTTAATAGGCGATGGCTTTGCCGAGAAAAGTAGTTTAAATCGTTTTTTACTTATTCGATGATATTTTGTAAAAAATATATTGTTTAATTTATTAATATTTATTAAATTTTAATAATTCCAGGATACATTTGACCCGTATAAAGTTTAAAAACTTCAGCACGAGGTGGCACAAGGAAAAACAACCTGAATACTTTGCTATTGGATTTTTGCACATAATCCAGTAAATTTAATTGGATTTATATGGGTAATAATGCAATTGACTGGGTAAGAAAAATTTTCATATCCATCGATAGTACACGATATAGAAAGCTTAAATCCGAATTTTCGACCATCAACCCTTTGCAGGTTTTCCGCCATCTTGAATTTAGTGGTAAATTAGTTTTTCGCGGATAACAGCTGTATTTTTGATTTTACCAAAAAAATAGTCGATACAATTTTTAAAGGAAAAAAGGTGCTCTGCAAATTGTTTCTCTTGTCATTTTCTTGAATTTTGCATATACAGTGTGTCCCACTTAAGGACTGACCACCCCTGTAAAATTTTTATTTATAGCTCGATTTTCATAAAAAAAAAATTCTTGGATAGAGATTCAAAAATGGCATCAAACACATAATTCAGGTGCCTCGTGCGTTAAAGTCATGGCCCACTGAGACGGTGTTTTAGTGCTGAAATTTCGAGAAGTACTATTAGGAATTTTTTTAGAGGAAAATTAATGCCAGACTCTTATTCAGCATTGTTCAAAACCCAAACGTACCAATTTGCATTGCCGTAGCTCTACAGGGAGTTTCAAATTTTTTATTGCCACACTTAAGGGCTGACCACCCCCGTAAAATTTTTATTTATAGCTCGATTTTCATAAACTTTTTTTTGTTGGGTAGAGCTTTAAAAATTGCATTAAATGCATAATTCAGGTGCCTCGTGCGTTAAATGCATGGCCCACTGAGACGGTGTTTTAGTGCTGAAATTTCAAGAAGTACTATTAGAGATTTTTTAGAGGAAAATTAATGCCGGTTTCTTGTTCAGCGTTGTTGGAAACCCAAACGTACTAATTTGCATTACCATAGCTCCACAGGGTGATCCAAAAAAATTAAAAGGAAGGCCGGATTCTTATATGCAGTGAGAGGTTCCAAACAAAAACGTACCTACTAATTTGTAATTAATTTTCTTAATTTCTGGTAAGTTGGTCACTAAAATATTCATGAGAAACTCATATTTTTTCAAAAATTTATTAGCGAACAAATTTTTTATTTAATTTAATATCATCAAATACAAAAATAAACAACACAACATAACATAAACTCAAATTTCAGTCATTTCAATTTAGTCCTCCATTTTCTAATGCAAATTGGTACGTTTGGGTTTCCGACAACGTTGAATAAAAATCTAGCATTAATTTTTCTCTAAAAAACTCCCTAATAGTAGGTACTTCTCGAAATTTCATCATTAAAACTTCGTCTCAGTGGGCCATGAATGTAACGCACGAAGCACCTGAATTATGCATTTAATGCCATTATTGAAGCTCTATCCAACAAAAAAAAAAGTTTATGAAATCGTGCTTAAAATAAAAATTTTACAGGGGTGGTCACTAATTAAGTGGGACACTAAAAATTTTGAAACACCCTGTAGAGCTATGGTAATGCAAATTGGTACGTTGGGGTTTCGAACAACGCTGAATAAGAATCCGGCATTGATTTTCCTCTAAAAAAATCCCTAATAGTACTTTTCGAAATTTCAGCACTAAAACACCGTCTCAGTGGGCCATGAATTTAAGGCACGAGGTACCTGAATTATACATTTAATACCATTTTTGAAGCTCTAAATTTTACAGGGGTGGTCAGTGCTTAAGTGGGGCACACTGTATAACAAGTTATAAGAAAATAATCTAGAAAAAAGGAGTTGCAACTTTTTTCACATCTAATATCTTTTTTTCTGCTAACGACAGCGCGAAATTTTCTTAACAAAAGTTCTTCACTATAAAATTACCTATGATATTCGTCTGAACAACTTTTTTCTATCAGCAATAGTTTATTTCTGGTACCGTCTCAAAGTTGCGCGCAACGTCTCGTGTCACCTCATAGCGCCAAAGTACACGCGCTTAAACAACTTTTGTTAAGAAAATTTCGCGCTGTCGTTAGCAGAAAAAAAGGTATTGATGTGAAAATATTTGCAAACCCTTTTTTCTCGATTATTTTCTTATAACTTGTAATATATATGCAAAATTCAAGTAAATGTCAAGAGAACAAATTTGCAGAGCGTCTTTTTTCCTTCAAAAATGGTATTGACTATATTTTTGGTAAATATAAAAATACACCCGTTATCCGTGAAAAACTAATTTACTCCAAAATTCAAGATGTGCGGAATACCTGCAAGGGGATGATGGTCGGAAATTCGGATTTAAGCTTTCTATATAGTGTACTATCGATGGAGAAAAAAAAATTTCTTACCCAGTGAATTGCAATAATAAACCTTACATTTACTGGACTAACACTAACGTACCTTGTAGGGTCATGTTGACCATTCAACTGTTTTGAGGTAATTCCATGGCATACTTGAGTCTTGACTCGCCAGATGCCTTTCTTATTTTGCTAAATGTACACTAGGACTCTCTGTATATTTTTTGTTCAAATTTGGTATATGTGTAAGTGTTCTGGGGTGTCCTGATTAGCGCTGTTGTGTCAGATTTAACTTTTTAATGGACGAGACTATGGAAAAATGGCATGACTTAAAAATGTTCAGAAGAAATAAGGCTATCGAACGATGTAACAAAAGTGGTATGTTGGTGGAAAAAATATTTCTTGGAGTCGCGACGCCTAGCGTCGTGTTCGTAAAGAGTCGCTAAATGGGCCAATTTATTCCTTTATACACCCCATATCATCTCCCAAAAGTAATGGGACAATATGACGATTGAGGCCAATATGCCTTATAGAAATCTTGTTCGTTTAAGAGAAATTCGTTTTTTGAAATATAATTATGGCTACATCTCCCAACAGAAGCAAGCTGCTTAACTGAATTTGGCACTGCTTTGTTTTTGGGGATGGAGAATAAGCTGAAAATATCAATTTCGCCGTATTTCACACAGGGCTCCACTTGCGGTGTTTTTCGATCGTGCTTTTACTCGTTACTTTTTTGAATTTATCTTTTTGGTCCTGCAGGTCCATCATTTTAGTGCATCTTTTCATTCTGCAAGAAAAGCGTACTCTTCAAAATGGAAGGGATTGAATTTGACAAAATTTGGACACCCTATTTCAAGAAAACCAATGGTGTTTTGACCAATGCCCATTTGGCATTTTTTTCTTAATTTTCAATGGACAGCTGATCTATAACATTTGAAATCGGTAGGTGAAAATTGTATGTTTCGAATATTGAAGTTAACAGGTGTTTTGGGACACGTTTTGCCGATTTCAACGCAAACGGTTGATTTGATTTGATGAAACAAGAGTACCTTCTTCTTGCAGAATGAAAAGATGCACTAAAATATATATCACCTCTGTGAGATACGGCGAAATTGACATTTTCAGCTTATTCTACATCCCAAAAACATAGCAGTGCCAAATTTCAGTTCAGCAGCTTGATTATGTTGGGAGATGTAGCCATAATTCTATTTCAAAAACGAACTTCAACGCCCTGTATCTCTTAAACGAACAACATTTCTATAAGGCATATTGGCCTCAATCGTCATATCTTGGCCCAAAATATATGCAGTTGCTCTATGTCCCATTATTTTTGGGGCACCCTGTTAATATCTCCATATCTTTGACCGTTTTCCACCAAGAGAGGCTGGGCATATAAAAATGATCACCCTGTACAGCGGTTCCCCACCATAACCTCATTGCAATTCACAGAGTAAATCATTCATTCCAGCCAATTCTCCATGTTGAATTTCATTTTTGCAATTTACCGCTTTAATACTAAAATGCACGTTTTCTACCGAATATAACCTCCCATTAGCATTGAAATTAATATATCTAATAAAAAGTAATAAAAAAAATAGGGGCTGTACCACTTTGCAGGGCCAATCGGTAACCATTATCACCGCGCATAACTTACGATCATAGCCGAATTACCTTTTGCAGTTTTTAATGTGGACTTTCTAACCCGACCAGTGGAAGCGGTTCAAGTATTTAGACAAATTATTTGCGAAAAAAATGTTAAGACCCTGTATAAACTCGAACATTGTTTTTGTATACGGCAACTAATTTTTTACAAAACACTTTTCATGACAATGTCTCGTATCTGCTACTGTTTCAGGACAAATTTAATTTTTTTTTAATTTCTAAATAGAAATTTGCAAAGATATATATTATACATATAGACTGCGATAGCTTTATAATTTAATCATCATTTAATTAGTTTACAATAATAACGACAACAATAACAAAAAAAGTAAGGAACAAAATATCATATATTTCTAAAAACTTTAAAGCGAAGGCTTGGTATAAAAGCATGCATAGGTACTGCAGGATAGTAGTTTTATTTGTCGCCTGTATCGAAAATAGGTAACAAGTAAATTGTTATATTCGATGATCGAAAAAGTTTCCAATTCTCGAAAGGGTCTTGAATTTTTTGTTCAATTCAATCTTTGGACTAGAAAGCTTAGCTTTATATTATTACCTTCATTCATCAATTATGTTTCTTAAAAGGAAGGTACCTAGGTACCAATTAAAATCTTGTTAAATTTCAAATTTTGTTAAGTAATAATATTTGCGCTAACAAGATAATGACCTCACCAAATTGAGATGATATAATCATTCGGACCTGAAAGTTTTTCACTAAAATTTCGATATCGGTATGTTTCTGCAAGTCATCGAGAGATTGACAGTCCAGTCCAGTCAAACTAAGACAACAATGAACCTTCTTCTGGTCGATTACGTGGTAAATTTCTTTGCCAGTTGTGTAGAAACCGCAGAATAAAAGAGCTGAATAATGTTTTTAACTGTATATATTACGTGGTATCCCACCAACTGCTTGGAAGAATTGCCGACATTGACAATACCCAACCATAATAAATAGGTAACTAATTATTTTACCTAAGGTAGAGATTTCCCTATTCTTATTACGCCAATAGGTTCCAAATTCCCAACTTAGTAGAGATTTCCCTCTTTATCTTACGTATTTTGGGAGTAAGTCGACACAGAAGTGCTCTCAGTGCATTTTTGGTCCCCTCCACACCACTCCCCACTCTACCGCCACCCCTACTCCCCTGTACTCCCCCACCGCGTTTTCCCCTCTAACCTCCTCCATTCCCCTATGTACTCTTATTAGTATAATTATAATTACTGTCTTTAACCCCTTATGCCGTTTGGGGAGACTCCAGAGAAAAATTTTCAGATTATAAATCTATCGGTAGATATTTTTTTGGTTATCAATCGATAGTTTCGGTATAAAAATATGAAATGCGTCACGGAAATGGAACGAATTTCTTCAAATTTATAATTCACTTCATGCAATCATCCTGTTTCTCAACCTCTAATGACTTTTTTAGCAACTATTTAAGAGTGATGGTCCAGGGATAACTTTTCATTTTTCAGAACTCCTACGACAAATATGTACCTATATATATATATATTTATCAATCTATATTTAAATGTGAAATTTTTCACCGAAATTGATTTTTTTTAAATGCATATTTTACATCTTTTTTGTACAGGATTATTCAAAAACAAATGCCATCCGTAGCACAGCGGTATTCTACTCGAAAATAAAAAGACCCGTGTTTTTCTTTTTGCTCAAAACTCTATATTAAGGACCCTAGGGGCCCTTAAAACGGGCCCTAAAATTTCTTTTTTCCTATTAAATAACTTGATCGATTTTAATGATCTTTTGCACACGTTCATAGATAATTATGACACATAATTATTCTATTACAGTGCATGCGCAACCCCCAGAGGGCGCTTATTATACCCACCAGTCTCATTTATTATGCCTAGATTTGTTTACACATATATTTTTAAATTAATTAGAAATTAATTACAAAAAAACCAAACTACCTACTGTTTTTTCATAAATTATTCATTTTGGAGCGCCCAAAATTCAGCCACCATCTCCGAACTAATAATAAATAAACTTGTGTATATTATAGCTTTTTCCAAGGAATTGAATTCCGCCAATAAAAAACAATTGAACTTACCGATTTTTTAAAAAAATCAACATGGCGATATTGTTGCGTTTTTCATTAGACTGGATCAAAATCTGCATCGCAGACTTGAATATCATAGTGACTTTAATGTTTCAACCACGACGTCACAAGGTGATTTTTTAGATAAATGTTGAAAGACAAAATTGTGTAGTTTTTTTCCAAGGAATTGAATTCTACCAAGAAAAACAGTTGGATTAAAGAAAGGATATCACCAAATAACCGATTTCTTTGAAAAATTAAGATGGGATCTTGTTGCATTTTTCATTAGACCATAGTAAGTGAATGAAAAATCTGCACCGCTCGCTTGAATATCATTTCCAGTTTAGCTGAAAGTGAAGTTAGGTATTTGTTAAAAATACTATTTTTTGCAGACTTAGCTGGGATAAAAAATTGTGCAAATTTTTTATTCACTTTACTAGTCTAATGAAAAACTGCAACAAAATCGCCATATTATTTTTTCAAAAAAATTGGTTATTTGGCAATAACTTTTTTGTTTGAAATTCAACTGTTTTTTCTTAGTTGCATTCAATTCCTTGAAGAGGAAAAAAAACACAAAATACAGGCAATACTCACATAAGAAATGTTGATCTCAATTGTCAAAAAACTTAAAATATAAAAGGACATATTGCCTGTATTTTGTGTTTTTTTTTCCTTTTGAAATTGGAGTTTTATGTGTTATTTATTCACTGTCTCCCATTTATATCGTTTAATTTTATATTCCAACCTTAATTATGTATTTTTAACATTGTAACATTGTAGCATCCTGAAGATGACCTTATAAAGGTCGAAACGTCGATGAATTAAAAGAAGTAAAAATCTCTATAAGTTCTTTGACCTAATCCCGACCACTATTGCCTTGTTTTGGCTCATATATAATTATATATCTCTGATGACTTTGCTGTATTTAGGTACATTGTAAGAAATAAGTGCTTTCATTATTTGTCACATTAGGGAAGTTGCAACTCTGCAGAAAAATTTTGTAAATAAACAGCAAAATGTTGAGGACGAAGTTGTATATTGGATTATGGATCTAGGTATATAGATCATTGGCCGTAATCGTAGGAGGCCATGCGTATTTCTACCCATAGGTATGTCTCACTGTTCCCCATATAATAGATAAATATTGCTTACATTTGTATACTTACATAATGTGCTAAAAATTAGAAGGTTTTCAATTTAGTTTCAGATATAAACCCATAAAATTGCATACCATTCTGTGTATACTTACCTGGTCAACTATAAAAGTAAACAGTTATAACAGTGAGAAAAATGTGAAGTAGGTATACTTTCCATTTACTTTAGATATTTAAAGGACAATATTTTGACTATGCTGCTGTTCATATAGGTTTAGGAATAATATAGAAACAAATAGCTAAACAAAAATTATTCTAATTTCGAGTTATCATAAAAAGAAAAAAAGTGTCTCACTGTTACCCAGTCTCCCCTATAGGTTGCTATAGGTATATGAATTAGTGATGGGAAGAATCGAATTAAATAATTCGATTATAGAATGAAATGAATCGAATTATTTCGATTATTTTCAAATATCTCGAGATAATTTTTTAGTAGTATTAAAATAGTAGTGTACACTGTCGACTGTCGAGATCTTACGAATCGAGAGACGTTGAGTTGAAACTTGAAACGCCAAATTAATATTACTAAAATCGAAATCGAAGCCGAACGCCGAACTCGAATTCTCGTACCGACGAGAGAGACTGTGAGAAAGTGAGAAGGCTATTCACTATTAAGTGGAACAGAGATAGATATAGAAAACACTGGAAAATGCAAACCGTTGGCTGTTGTATTTTGTTGCAAGTTGTAAGTACAGTAGGTAGAATCCCGGTTCATTCACCAAAAATTAAAAAATAGTATCAATATTTAGAATAAATATTCGAAATCGGTTGACTGAATACCGAACCGACCGAGAGATAAATATAAAAATCGATATATATAATTCGATTAATATCTCGAATTATTATTTCGATTATGAAACACTCAATGTTACTAATATCTCGATTATGAAAATATCCCGATTATTCCCATCACTAATATGAATAAGACGTTAGATTTGCAGTCACTTACGCCTTTGAGGTTATGGCTGGGTTTCAAACCGCGAGAGAGGGGAGGGGTAATTGCAACGTTGTCAGTTGAACTCCTTTGCGACCGCACGTATCGGAACTATTTTAAGGGCCGCGCTTGTACTTGCTTATGAACTAATCACTGTCCAATAAAATTATATGGTACCTACCTCTTTTTATGAACATATTCGTGCGCAAGCTTTTTGATTTTCAAAAACGAAATTTTTATCTCGCCAAACAAAAAAGTTGTATCTGTTCTGGAAAAACTGAGCGTGCCATGGAAAAAATAATTCCTCGCAAGTAACTAGAAGTGCCTATCTTTACTAATGAGAAAGTTATTCACCTCCGAAGGATCAGGGTGTGGGAAAAAATCCATTAAAATCCGAAATATCGGTTTCCCTCCTTTTCTGTACACATTTCTATCGCAGCAGAAACGAAATTTTTATCTCGCCAAACAAAAAAGTTTTATATGTTCTGGGGAAACTGAGCGTGCCATGGAAAAATAATTCCTCGATAATTTTCCCCTCGGCATTTGGGGCGGATACAAGAAACTATACTCTATTCAATCTAAATGCAAGTGGCGCGTAAACATTTACACGATTGAAGCACGTGGACAATTCTGAGGGCTAATACGAAGCAGGGACGCATTAAGGACGATCTCTAGGAATTTTATAATATAAAATATTAAAATAATATGCCCCAGTATTAAGAACTTTAAAAACAAACTTTTATGGCACACCTAGACTTCTTGAAAATGTAATCGTAGCTATAACGATTAATAAACAGCGAAATAATTATATCGGAAAAAATAAAGGTCAACTTGCAACTCAATACACCTCTGTAAGAATCACCGACTCGCTGCACTCGCCCGTCGGGTAAAACGTTATTGCCGTCTATAGCCAATATCAAGCCGATCACGTTCGTATCACGCTCTAGCCATGCAACAACTTGTGTTTGTGTTACTTGCGTTTAGTTTGAAGAGAGTTTAGAAGTGCCTATCTCTACTAATGAGAAAGTTATTCACCTCCGAAATATCAGGGTAGGCTGTGGAACATTTTTTTCTATTAAATCCGAAATATCGGTTTCCTTCCTTTCCCGTACACATTCCATCATAGCAGAAACGAAATTTCTATCTGAGGAACCACGAGTATCAAATTTTTTCATTCTAACCGGGTAACAGACTGTATTTTCTCCACGACCATTCGTGAATATAATTTCAGGTGGAGTATTATCAAATTCCATATCAAAATCACTCGATTTTTCACTCATTTTAACACGCTCGAAAGTACTTATTATGACGCGCACCCCCACGCCGCTATTGTTGACAGCGAGGTTGACAGTCTTGAAATCCATGGCACTCTATGCTGTGCTTAGTTCGATTAGCGTACCTATATTCATTCATTGTCTTGTTATGGAATGAAAATATATAAAATAATAATAATGCAATGATTTATTATTATTAGTACGAAATAGAGGTGGAAACTATCGATAGTTTTTCCTATCGATAGTTTCGATATTTTTCGAAAAAACTATCGATAGTATCGATAGTACTATCGGAATGTTCAAAGTCTTTTTTAATTGTAAAAGTACAGTAAAACTGCCAAATAAATATTATGCACCTCCACTCAAACCCAAAAAAAAAAACAATAATAATTTATAAACAATCGACCGTGAATCTGTAATCAACAATAGCACTAATTACTAATCTGCCTGTGTAGTAAACCACAAAACACAAAACGAATATATATATAGCCCTGTTGTTCTCTCTTTATATCAAGTTCATACACATAACAATCATAACCGTTTGTGCATGATGTGTCGCAAAAAACGCACGATAAATAGCACCTAATCATGTACAAGGGCAGGAAGACTACGAACTACTGGTCTCCTATCTAACTATCGATAGTCAAACACTATCGATACTATCGATAGTGCTATCGATAGTTTTCCACCTCTAGTACGAAATATTACTCATTTTCTGAAAATGTTTTAATTGCATTTTTTGGTGATTTCTTAAAAAAAATGGAAATCCTGGACTCTATGGAAAATTTATTCAATTTTAAAAGGAACGATAAATGTGAAACATGATATCGATACCTATATCAAAATACAAAAAATTAAAATCTTTACTAAAACACTCTTCTGAAAACTATTTAGGTACCTAAGAAATTGAAGGTTTTTACAGAAGAAAATTTTAGGCAATTCTTAGAAAATGCTCCGGATGTGATATATTTAGCTACAAAGGTTGGAAAAATTATCTTTCAAATAACTTAATAAAATTTTAGGTCGCCCTTGTAATTGGTGTTTTTGGGGCTTGTCGTAAGAATGAACTTTACAACATGAAAGTTTCTGACATTAAAGATTTAGGTTCCGCAATACTAATTGCAGTTCCTAATACGAAAACTAAAAAACCAAGAGAATTTACAATCACGGGAGATTTTTATTATAATATTGTAAAGAAATACTGGGCACTAAGACCTTCTCTTGTTCCGTCTGATAATTTTTTTTATTAATTTCCAAAAAAATAAATGTACAAGCCAAGTAATTGGCATAAATAAACTGGGTAATATGTCTAAACAAATTGCCACGTTCTTGAATCTAGAAAACCCACAAGAATATACTGGCCACTGTTTCCGCCGTACGTCAGCGACTACGTTGGTAAACGCAGGTGCGAATATTACAACATTAAAAAGACATGGGGGCTGGAAGTCTTCTCAAGTAGCAGAAGGATATATAGAAAATTCTCTACAAAATCGAATAAATGTAGCAAATCAATTAGTCTCGTCTCTTGCTATACCTCTGTTAACTCTGACCATTTCACAAAAAAAATAAAATTGGCCCGAAACAGGCTTATCCGAAGCAGTTATTGGCCCGTAGAAACCAAAAATCCGGTCGAAATTGAACTTGGAAGCTTCTAAATACCCGACCAGCGCACTTTTCTGAAAATCGCTTAAAAACCCTAAAATGGCCACTTTTTAAACGGGCTCTGGACGACTCCAAAACCAGCCTATCCGACGTAAATTGACCCTGCAGGCCATAAGTGTTTGGTCTCGTATTTTAGAAGTATAAAATTCAAAGGTTTTTATGCTGTTCCAAGTAGCTTCATTTATACCATAGGTACTTTACAATTATTATCATGCAATGTTTTCACCTTAAACAATGAAATGTTATTTATTTCTACATGACAGCATATTACACAGAAAAACCCAATTAAAATTCAATGGATTACACTTATTAAATATTTATCCATTTGAAATTGGAAAAAAAATTGGGCTTAGAATTAGTCCCACAACACACAATACCATAAAAATTTGATAGTGGAGAGATAGAAACCCAAAAAAACAGCTCCAAAGCTCGGTATTTACTGGTTATAAAATGTCATATTAATAGTGTCATAAAGGGCTTGTTGATTCCTTTTGTGTTATGTGTTGTTGATGACGTGAAATCCTATTGCCGCTTATAACCAAACCCACTCAAAAACCATTGGTAAATACTAAATACCGTTTGTTACCGGTAATTATCAGTCATTCGCTCGAATTTGGCTTTTAGTTCTTGGGCATGCAGAGAAGATTCCCCAAATAGACCGGGAGTTGGACGTGATTTTACTCAGTATGCCTTTCATAGGGCATTATGTTGCGTATATTCTCACAATAATAAGGTATGAATCAGGGAGTCATCCTGGGTTCTTCATATGGAAAAATGAGTTTCCATTTATTCGAAAAATATGCGTTTTGATATGATTTTAATCAGGCTGCCATGTGTTTTATAATGAACTTCAAAATAGAAAATGCCTCGGAAAATTATAGGCATACCATTAGCGTTAGTCCAAAGGGCTATTATTGCCACGTGAACTTGTATTTTAATAATTAATTTTTCCACGTTTCTGAACAGGCTGCCCGAGAGGCTGCCAATGAGAAGTATGCAAGTTCTGGTTATGAAACTGCTGAAGAAAAGATGGCATACCGTAGTTTGCGCATGTCCAAGTACACTTTACATCAAATAACTCGTATAACATTCAACTTAAACAGTACTTGGACATGCGCGAAAGGTATGCCATCCTTTTCTCAGCATTCTCATAACAAGAACTTGCATACTTCTCATTGGCAGCCTGTTCAGAAACGTGGAAAAATTCATTATTAAAATACAAGATCACGTGGCAATAATAGCCCTTTGGACCCACCCTAACGGCATGCCTATGGTTTTTCGAGGAATTTTCTATTTTGAACTTCATTATAAAACACATGGCAGCCTGACTAAAATCATATCAAAACGCATATTTTTCGAATAATTGAAAACTCAGTTTTTCACATGAAGAACTCAGGATTCATACCTTATTATTATGAGAATATGTGCTACATAATGCCCTTTGCGAGGCATACTGAGTAAAATCACGTCCAAAAATCTGTCACTATCTCCCAGTCTAAAAATACCTACTTTTTTAATATCACAATAATATTTTTTTTCCCATTTGTTGCAAACTCTTTGGACCACACTGTTATATGTATGAATTTTCTTATTAATAGCACAGACATATATAGCTTTGCTAATACATTTGTATTAGGTATGATTAAAATCAAGAGATACCTACCTACTTATTATTATGCACACAGAATTTTTTTATATTTTCATTCAGAATTATATTTTGTTCTACAATGTAATGTATGTACCTATTATTTTATATTTTCCCTCCATTAATAAGTACTTCAGGTGATATGCAATAATTTACAAACAAAATACATTTATTGAAATCCTTGAAATCCCTAAATCTGTTGAAAATCTCACAAAATCTAGAGATTTTTTATAAAAATCCTTAAAATCTCAAAATCCCTGAAATCTTCTAAAATCTCATGAAATCACAAGATTTACAGAATCCCAGTAAATTTGTTCAAAGATTTTAGGGATTCTCATAAGAAACTAATGTTATCCTGAACTAAATCCCAAATCTGGTGTACAAAACTTCTTCGAGTGGCACACCCCTCGATTATTTCCCTAGAACATTTTCTTCTTGAGGAAAGAAATAATCCTTCTTTCAAGATTTCTCTTCCAAAATTGCCTGTAAATGAAGGAACATTTTGCAAGTGCAAAGAGCCTTTTTCACAGAATTTTTTTAAGTGTAACACGAAGTAGGTAGGTACTCTGAAAATAGAGCCCAAAAAAAGTTTTTCTGATTTTTTGCGATCGGGAAAGGCGCTAAAATTAAATATTGCGATCAAAAAACGCTTCAATTTTAGCATTGTTCTCAACATCCTGCCACTGTATCTGGTTCACTCGTTTTTGATTTGTCAAAAAATTCATATTTCTAATTTTGAGCTTTCAACTTTTTATGACTCATGTGTCATTTAGTTGCCGAGGCCTCTGGCCGAGGCGTATAAACCACATGAGTCATAAAAAGAACTTCAGTGTCGAGGTACATATTATATATTTTTTTAATCGAAAAAAAAAACGCTTTATTAGGCGAAAAAATAATCATAAGGGATCACCCGCCCATGAACCGACTACGCGCGGCGTCGCTCGACTTTGACGATCGCTCCCTAGGTTAAGTATGACGAGACACGGCACTTTCTGACAGAAAATCCAAACTGCTGCCTATTGTGCTGCCTCCATAAAAAATCTATTGATATTCAAACCTACTAAAATATGTATACTAAAAGATTGCGGTGCTATAGGTAACAATTTCGCAATGTGTACGAAAAGTTAAATGGGCCTTTATTGGCCGGGTTTTGAATATTTGGTCACTTTTGACGAGCGATGGCTCCGTGTCTGACGTTTGATGTTTACATTTTGCCAAAGCCTACTTATAAAAAATTCTAACAAATTATTGAAATAAAATGGGTTAATAACAACAATTATTGTTCTATGTACCCATTTTTAAGCCCGTTTGACACAACTCTGTTTCCAAAAATGTTTATAAACTTACTCCATTCAGTTTAGAATTTTCTCTACACCTGCGTGTTATCAACACCAGAAAGATAAACCTTAATAAAACAATCATTGTCATCAGAGCGAAGTCGTTCGATTTCAATATTTTGATTTAGCAACTCCGAATCCATTCCGTTTACTACTATGTAACATTATTTTGGATAATAATATTAAAAATATTACACAAAATCAATACAGATGATCAGCTAATAAATTGGGAAACCATGTGACCATCCACATGACCCTTAAAAAAGGCATTTCACTGGCCCGAGATGCAACGGCAAACGGAAAAAGATAAATGTTGGTTATCCCCGACAGAACGTCAAACGGCAACGGAATTTGAGTTTATAAATATAGGTAACATCAAATATCAAACAGCAACGTTAAACATCAAAGTTTATAAATCAGGCTTTATTTTTAAAATAAAAAATCTATTTTAGGAGCGCAATTGCAACAGTCAGTGTTTCTGAGCTGAATCAGCCGGTGCTAATAAACTAGGACTGAGAATGCATACGAACGCTCCTCCTTCGTACATGTCAAATCGCCAATCTTGAGGGTCCGTGAATCGGCTCTTTTAAAATGCAAGAGCCGGCTCGCACATCTCTATAAAAATCCGGACTTTTAAACCGGTTCATTCACGAACACCACATCTGTAGCCATTCATGGAAATATCTTATGCATTGAACTACCAATTTACAGCACCATAACAACTTCATGCATTAAAATCTATGTCAAACATAAAACTTGTAAAAATGTATTTTATTTACACATGTATAAAAAGTAACACTGTTTATTATTTATCTTATTTGTATTTTAAAAATGAAGTCACTACTGCAGTTCCAAACGTCATCCTAATATCAGTTTGATAATAATTGTTAAAACGTTGAGAAAAATCAATGGTACTGAAATATATAGATACAAATTGATGTATTAACTCAGCAAAAACTATTCATACTCACTTCTAGCAACTGTCCTTATTGAATGCAGCAAGTTAAATATTTGATTCTTTGCAGAAGGATGTTCTCCGAAGCCATGGACATTTGAATTCTTTGTGCCCCAACCCACTGTGATGAAGTATAATCAAACTATTGAAAAAAAACGCACCGGAAAATAAAAATACAAGATACTAACCTTTATTCAGAAACCTTTCTTCATGAAGAATACAAACGGCATTTAAACAGAGCAATGAAGCTTCAAATAAATTCCATAATGTAATAGCCATTTAAGTATTTTAATACAACTACTCGGGGATGTAAACTTCTCCCGGAAAGTTCTCACAAAATATGTTTTGGATTCTGTTGATCTGTTCCTTCAATGTTCAAAGTTCAAGGGAACTTTTCTTCAGTCAGGTAATATTCACGAAATACATAAGTTAGGTTGTAGATCTTCTTCGTCTTCTCGTCTTTTTATGGTCTCTGCTCTTCCAAACAAATTAGCCGTTCGGGGCCTTCGCCACCTCTGCGTTGGGACGGATATGTCTAGCATGTGCTATATTCGCCCACCTTGGTCACTTGAACAAATTTGCTACTTTCCTTTTTCAATAATTTCCTTCCCAAGATTCATGTTTCCATGTGGATCTTTCTCATATACTTTCTTCAACGTTACCACACTCATTCACAATATTCACATAAACATCAGTTATATCACAGATTTTTACTTTTCATCTAACCTCTTTGGGTGAAATTGTTCAATCGTTCAAAATCTAATTGTCCCTCTTCAGACCTTTCTACAAAATTTTTTCGATCCTTTCCTTGACAAGATTATGATATCTATTATGTGGATCCCTCCATTTATTAACCCCTACAAATCCGTTAAAATCTTTGGCATCTTACCATCTTTACGGAAACTTAATTAAAACTCACTACATACACATCTACACTATTTATACAACATGACTACTAGACTAGTCATGCCTAGGACCGAAATATGCACTCACGGAGACGGCCACGAGGCCACCCGCCGACTAGCAATGGCTGTTGTAGGTTGTATTCGTTTTATTGGATTCAGTAGCTACAACCATTATCCATGCTCATCCAGTAAAAAATCAGGACCTTCATTTTTGTTTGGGGAATAAAATGTCGTGCACGTGCAGTGCACGTTCGATTTCTGTCATACCACTTTTATCGCCTTTATTAGTATTTAATATTATTATGCAGCTTTGTCTATGATGGTATACAAACTTTTCTCTTCTTATGGAATCTTATTAGTAAAAATATTGTTAATTCAGATAGCGTGCGTGGAATATGAGACGTTACACATCATGGCATCGCTATTTTAACGTCGGACTAACGGATCTCTCGATCCGCACATCGTAGCAGACGAGATTGGATCAAAGGTTTGGTTATTGTTGTTGTTTTATTCGTCTTATTGGATTCGGTAACTAGAACCATTATCCATGCTCGTCCCATAAAAAATCAGGACCTTCCTTAGCTCTTCGGCACGTGCACGTGCACGTGCACGTCTGACTAATATGCTATACCACCTTTCTCCCCTTCAGTATTTGATTTTATTATATAGTTTTTTTTAAACAAACACCAAAAACACTTGGGTTGGCACTATGTGTGATAATGCCCCCTTAAACCTAAAGACAAGCACACAACACCCAGGGCACTGCCGCGGTGGGAATCGAACCCACGACGTACGGTGCCAAAGCGAAGGTACCACGAAAGACCCATTCGTGCACCGCCGGCCCCAACATATATAGGTTATTATTTTTCTTCCTCTCGTCTTTTTATAGCCTCTGCTCTTCCAAGCAACTTAGCCAATATGGGGCCTACGCCACCTCCTCATTGGGATGGATATGTCCAGCTTTAGCTGTGTCCATCCAACTTGGGAACTTGAACTAGGTATTAGGTAACCATTGATAAATTACATTCTTTTCTCTTCCACTGGAATCCCCTTGAGCTTCAAATCTTCCCCATAACTTCGTAGGGGCGGATATGTCCAGCTTTTGCTGTGTCCGCCTAACTCGGTAACTCGATATTTCCTTTCCTCTCCTTTCCCTTCCTTATCCATGTCGTTCCGTGTTTCTATAACTCTCGTCTGCCTTCCCTCCTCGGAGCCCTTTTCCGCCCGTCGGCGCACGTGGTACCATCATTTTATCGCCGGGTCACACACGGGTCACCGATCTCCTACCCTACCGCTTCGGTGGGCGTAGGAAGACTACAGACTTCCAGACCTAACCCAAGAACGGTAGACGCGTCTACCGTTCTTGGACCTAACTTAATAAATTCTGTCTGTACTATGGACTTTTATGATATTTTGATCACAAGAAATGATAAACTTGATGTTTTGAACTTTCATTAGTGGAGTGCGGACTCTCCATCTCCACTAACCTTGGAGTGCGGCAACTGTTAAGGTATATAGTCTTTTAACTGCAACAACTGGTACTGGTAACTGGGTCGGAACAGAAGAAGTAAGAAAACCTCATATAATTCTGAGCTGCTTTCGGATGCATTCTTTCAATTTTCAGTCATAGATAAAGGATATATATGGGGATTTTTCAGTGTATCAAACACACATCAGACCTGGACTAACTCTATAAAAGACCTCTGCAGTGTGCATAGCTCTGTTTCAAGCGATCGCCACTGGCGCCACACGACGAAACAAATTTACACAGTGGTTTAATGTTAAAACACCATTGTTGCAGAAGCTTTTATAAAATAAAAACATGCAAATGTGTATGTTATAATGAATTTAATATCCAAAATAAAATACTTGGTTATGTTCTAAAAAGCAAGCAAGAGTATTTGGTACAGGGTGGCCCATCCAAGCGGAAAAAGTGTGCTACGTGGAGACACGTTAACATAAAATCATCATTCAAAAAATGAGATTGTAGTAAAAATTAAGGGGAATTCGAGGGTGTACCCTAATTTTTTATACGGGGGTCGGTAAAAAGTTATCGCGAAAAAACATTTTTTGCAAAATAAAAAAAATATTTTTTTACCTACACATCCATTAGAGAACCTTTAAGTAGTATTCCCGAATATTCAGTTTTTTAATATAACTTCCGGTTATAGCGGAAATGAAAGTGGTTTTCTCTATTTTACAACTTACACATTTCTCTTAAACATCACAGGATTCCTTTTTTAATTCTGAATCCAACGATATATAATTTGACCTATTTATCTCCAACCTTTTCCGAGATATTTATCAGAGAAGCTCCATCAAACTAGATACATGGTCTCATGTTCGGTGTCTGATATTCGATCTGAGTAGGCCAAACAATAAAACCAAATTTATGACAAATCAAGTCAGCCATGATAATAAAACTGACAAGCGAGTAGGCTGAATGTTAAAGTGGCTATAGCCATTCAACTGCATTCAACTTAATTAAAAATCTCGTGGAAATTATGAAACATTATTTATTATTTTTACTACTGTCATATTTATTATAACAACAACAATATGATTAGTTATTAAAAATTAGTTATAAGTTCATTTACATTAAATGTTCAAAATGGTTTCCATTATTATTTACACATAACCTAAGTCTTTTTAAGAAATTTTTTCGGACATTTTCAAAGATTAAGGGACGATTGTTTAAACTATCAATTTCTAATTTTACTCGTCTTTTAATCTCCTCAACATTTTCGGGGCGGTTCTTATAAACTTTATTTTTTAAATGCCCCCATAAGAAAAAATCCAAGGGGGTTAAATCTGGACTACGTGGCGGCCACCTTATCGTTCCATGTTTACCAATCCAATTTTTAAACGAATTGTTCAAAAATTACGTTATGGGCTCACAGTTATGGAAGGAAGCGCCATCTTGCTGCCATATTAATTGTCTTTCTTGGAGTTGGTTAAGAAAAATTAATGGCAACTGGTCAAAGTATTGTTCCAATTCGTTCTGGATTAAATGTAGGTATTTCCTACCTGTCACACTTCCTGAATAAAATAGAGGGCCCATTATAAAATTTCCCACAATTCCGCACCAAACGAAATGCCCGTGGATTGTCGACAGACCAAAATATACTATTTTTCCGGTTGTATATTCCCGCCGTTGTAAATGTAGCTACATCGGACCAAATAATCTGTTTAAAAAATCCAAAATAAAAGTTTAACCTAGTTTGACAATATTCCAGTCTTCTTTGAACAGGTAATATTTTGAAGGCTTTAAATTTGCTTAATTTCATTAGATACCCTTTGTATTGTAGACCGGGGAATTTGTAAGTCTCTCGCTACATCTTTCTGAGATTTTTCGTTATTTCTTCTGAAATAATTTAAAATTCGTTCTCTCTCGTCCTCACTAATTCTAAACCCTTTTTTTCTCTTGCTAATCACACTTCCTGTCGATCTGAATCTTCGATACAGCTTACATATAAATGAAGCACTCGGAACATTTCTATTTGGATATTTACGAGAATACTCCCTCAAAGTTTCTACGTATCTTTTATCATTTTTGATGAAGATCTCTAAAATATCACAGCATTCTTCTTTCAAAAACATTTTTTAAACTGCAACTACTAACAGCTTCAGCAACAAAATTTTAGACTAATCTGACACGTAAATAGAAATATTGAATTGACAGCCTACTCGATTGTCAGACTTGATTTGTCATAAATTTGGTTTTATTGTTTGGCCTACTCAGATCGAACATCAGACACCGACCATGAGACCATGTATCTAGTTTGATGGAGCTTCTCTGATAAATATCTCGGAAACGGTTGGAGATAAATAGGTCAAATTATATATCGTTTGATTCAGAATTAAAAAAGGAATCCTATGATGGATAAGGGAAATGTGTAAGTTGTAAAATAGAGTAAAACCACTTTCATTTCCACTATAACCGGAAGTTATATTAAAAAACTGAATATTCGGGAATGCTACTTAAACGTTCTCTAATGGATGTGTAGGTAAAAAATATATTTTTTTATTTTGCAAAAAAAGTTTTTTCGCGATAACTTTTTTACCGACCCCCGTATACAAAATTAGGGTACACCCTCGAATTCCCCTTAATTTTTACTACAATCTCATTTTTTGAATGACGATTTTATGTTAACGTGTCTCCACGTAGCACACTTTTTCCGCTTGGATGGGCCACCCTGTACCTTTTGGTTTGAAATGAAGTCCATCATGGCTAGTTGTAGTGTAAGTAAGCATAAAACGCATTATATTTTTCAGTTTCTTCTTTATATGGAGGACTATTGGTTCGCTTTATGGAGCTACGGAGCTACAAACAAAATGTTCTATTTTCATTCTTGCATACGTTACAAAATACTCTTCCAAAATAATATCTAGAATTTTCGCTTCTTCAGCTGGTTGATTAGATCATCCCATAATTCCAAGATAGTGTTTATTCTTCTGCAATTCACCTAATGGTCTGTGCAGTGTGCATACCATTTTCTTCATGTGCGTGGAAATCGTTGATTGAGGATCCTCGACGGTGGAAATTTAATGTTATCACAAACAAATCTGTTAATAGGATAAAACTGCTAAATACTTGATGCAAAGACAATTCGTTATCGTAAAAAGAAGGCAAATCGTAATAAAGTTGGATATTTAAAATTTAGGACATTTTAAACGTCAGTAACTGACATACCATAACCAGAGAATACCCAAAGTCTATGTATGAGAAGTTGGCTCGCGCTCACTTCGTAACTGGCCGGCGGCGTTCGGCTGCGGTCGTAATGTGACGTCTTCCGTAGACCGAAAATGATCGGCGGCCGGATTGCAAGGCACGCTGGAATCGGGGCGACTAAAATCTTTATGGGATTATCTGTTTATTTTTAATAATTAAGTACCTTAGTACACGCGTAAATAGCATGTAAACTAGCTACAATTACATAAACATTATTATTATTATTCTCATTGTTGCTGTTGCTATCATTACGTGTTTTCCTAGTGCCTACCTAATAAATATAAAAATACTTTAGTAACTTATGACCTGTAAATGAATCCATTAGTTTTAAAAATATGTATTAGATAATGTTTTTTTATTGCAACTGAAGCCATAGACAATAAGCATAGATGATTGGAAAAGAATTAAATGTATTAGGTATATCTTCAATGAGTGCAGGGTGTAGGGAAGTAAAGGCATTTTAAACATGAACAATGGCTTTATGTAAAATGAAAACTATGTTTTATGTAAAAAAATTTCTTAGATTTTGTATATAGGTACAAGGGGTCCTAACAAGATTTTTTTTCCTGCTATTTATATATACAGGGTGTTTATTGAGTACTTACACTAGGTTTAAAGGGTGAATCTTTGAATAATTTTTTAAGATAAAATGTTTGTATGAATATGGGTCCGCAACGGTTTGGTTCTTGAGGTATAGGGCATTCAAAAACATGGCATTCGCTATACTAGGAGTACTAATGATGAGAAACTCAAATATTTACTTGGTTACACCATAAAAACTTGAGCAAATGTTATGAGAAACACATATAGTTTACACAACTCAATTTTTTATATGTGTAAAATATGTTTACTTTTGAAATTTTTTTTGATTACTCTGTACAAAAACAAATTTCAAAAAAGACATCTTCATGTACTACTGCACCCATCCTCAAAATTTAGTTTCAAAATTAGACATCACTTGCGATTAGGGAGGCATTAGTTATTACTTTTTTGGAGCAAGGAATTGATTGTTTATTATGATTATTGACGATCAATAAATAAAAAAAATTTTTCGCATATAATTGTTTTATTATTTAGATCATTCTTTTTTGCAAACAAATCCCTCTCCCCCTACTTATAATACTGTTTTTTTTTACTTTTTTTATTATTTTGCGTACTTCGTCATTTTTATAAAAAAGTTAAGTGGGACAAAATATATTTTTTTGTTTTTAATAATAAACATTCTGTATATTTTTGGATATTTTAAACGAGATAATTTTTCTTATTGCAACGATATATAACATGTTGATATTTGCATTTCCCTTTAGCAAGCAAGATATGTGGATCTAGATTTGCAAAACAATCATTTAAAAGGCCGCAGTTGTTTCTTGTTAACGCACTTCAGACCTTAATGATCGTTTTTTGACAGATTCATCGTATGTTTTCCCTTTGAAAAGTTTTAAAGTAGGGAAAGCATTTTCTTTTAGTTTTTTTATTGCAGGTTCGCCCAGTAATTAGCTTTTTAAATCGCGTTTGTAATCACTATCTGCAAAATGTTCAGAACATACATGACAAGTATCCGGATTCCGTTTGCCGTTCCGTCTGCATTTTTGGATCCATATTTTGCGCAGTTCCTTGTCTTTTGGAAACCTATGATATTTAACCGCTTTGCCAGTTTTCACCAAACTGTTATTGCACAAAGCAACTGTACATCGAGTACCCGGCATTTTGATATATCAATAATTACGTATTCAGAGCACAATTATTACGAAATTTGGACGCTATCGAATATAAACTGCCGGGGTTCAGTGTCCAGACCGCGTGGCCGGTCTACATTCTACTTCACAGCGGGCGTGCCCGGGTCCCCCACTCCATGCACAGCGAGAACCGGTTATTCGACGTAGGTGTCCGGGCGTGAGCCAACTTCTCATACATAGACTTTGGAGAATACCCCCTATAACCTATAATAATAAGTCGCCATTTTTTTCGTCGAGTGGCGACACCCCAGTTGACCCCAGTCCGTAAACAACAATGATACGAAATATGACGTCATGCTCGGGTCTTTAATATAGTGTCGGTCCAGCTCAGACAAATAATAAACTGATTTGTCTGAGATCAAACTCTATTCGGGTTAAAGTACCGAAGCTGTTCGGTTACTTTTAGAACGCCAAACCAGAATTTATAATAGACGCGTTCCTTTTGCCACTTTTCTTAAGAATTCTTACTTTATCTTAGTTGGTGGCAGTTCCTTTTACAAATGAGAATGTGAGCTAAAGTGAGATTTTTGACCTCCCCCCTTCACCCTTCAAGCACATCCTCGCGAGGACACTCTCTAGCGAGCATATTGGCTCAGTTTGATGGTGGGGAAAATGACCCTTTCACAAGATGAACCTTTGACAGGAAAAAACAAACAGTGGCTCGGCTAACAACTGAGCCTTGACTGAAGGTTTAAATCACCCAACGAACTGAGCTTAAGTTCTCAGTGTAGGGGCAAAAGGAACGCGGCTAAATATAAGTGGGTGAAGGGCAAGGTTAGTGGAGAGTAGGTTGAACGGTAACTTTTCGGTTCATGCGGTGACGTCACATATGGATATCGTGCGCATATAATATTAGCTTGTATACGTGGCTTGTACGCCTGCAAGGTAAGTAAAGAGCTAAATATCAGGATAATAATATCTAATTATTTGTTTTACAATACACCTGCATGATTTTTATGTTTTAATTAAGGTAATACACTATAAAATATAATATCTATAAAACTGTCCAACGATAGTGTAAAATAATCGCCACACACGTTTAAACAAACCAGCTAAAATCGAGGTTATTTAAATGAGCTAAAACCAGAGAACGCTAAACCATCTGAATGCATGTAAACTCAAAGCAATGTATCCATTTTATCCACGAGGCCAACGATAAAGACAGGCCACGGCGCTAACGCATAATCGCGTAGTCACGTGACCAACTTAATCCTATACAGGGTGTATCTTTGATAGGTACAGAAATTTTAACCACGTAATCGGGGACGTTCATAAAACCGAAAAATGAAAAAAAAATTTTTTTAATCGATGTTTAGAAAATGGGGCAAATCAATCTTTATCCGTGCTCAATGCACGCCGCTGGATCGTCACTAGAAGCGCTTAGAGGGGAGGTCTAACCTCTCCCTAGGAGATGGAGGGGAATAACGTTAGATTAGGAAGGGGAATACCGCGACGTTGCCGCATGTCAGAGTGGAATAAATCTGCTTGCAGAATTAGGTACCTAGGTACCTTTGAAAATTACTGCTGGTAGGTATCCACGTTTTTTTTATGATGTCGGTTGCTGTGACGAACTGTTTATTGCTTTCTTCACAGGCGCACACAATAATTTAACAAACACGTCAGTTTTTATCACTTTACTGTTATTTTAAGTCCCTAGGCAGCAGAAATGTATCCGAGCGCCGCTCGGAGAAGTCATTGCTAGAAAACTCATTGCTGATTTCACACTCATAATTTTTTGACAAGTCTTTTGTGGAGTAGGTATCTACCTACCTACCTATTTTACAACTGATTTTCAGGCCGCAATTTTTTTATACTAATAATTAGCCATCTCTTGGGACACCTTGGGATAAAAAATTTCTGATCGGCAATCAACTGAATAAAGTATTTATTTTAAAATACAAATTATCTGTAAAAATTGCAAATTTCCACAACCACCCATAGGGTAGAGCGTAGAGCAGCGGCGCGTTACTTTTTTTTAGCGAGTGTTCGCCTGTAGCCCTATCATCTCGAAAAAAGTGGGGGAAGACTGTAATTTGACGTGAATTTAACGCGCGGCTTCGATTTGTTCATAGTTTTTAATATTTTTCAACCCTTGCCCGATAGTGCGCCACCTTTAAACCCCCTCAGGGTTGTGGTCCTATGTATTATCTACTTTTAAAAAATTATTCGTTTCCGAAAAAAGTGGGGGAAGACTGTCATTTGATGTGAATTTAACGCGCGGCCCCGATTTGTTCATCGTTTTTAATATTTTTCTACCCTTGCCTGATGGTGCGCCACTTTTAAACCCCCTCAGGGTTGTTGTCCTGTCTATTGTCTACTTTTAATAGTATATTACACACCGAGGTGTCTCGAGATAAAGTAAACTTTCCACCCGGGCGGGAGGGCGGTAAGTAAAAGTCAAAAAATTGACACTTTCAAACTTCTAAAAAGTCAGAAATGTCGATATTACATACATGGTTGTAAATAAAAAATTATTCGGTTCCGAAAATAGTTGGGGAAGACTGTCAAATTGGCGTGCTTATCATTTCCGCATTTTTTAACCCTTTGCCGTTTCGGAACTCTCTCAAGTTAATTCCTTACCATTCCTCTTACTTTTCGTAAAAACTTGGTGGCGAAATGTCGCGTAATGTCCCCAAAAACCGAAAAACAGCGACTCCTCCTGGTGAATTTAAGCTTCTGCGTGCCCTTGACTACTGCCCGACATTCCTTCGCCGAGATTCGCCAGGCGCGGGCATATGACCTTGGCGTCGGGCGCTGGCGTCCGACGCCAACTTCACACAAAAACGACGCCGCGCCGAATGGCGCAATAATTACAATTACGAATGAATTCACTGGCACTGATTCACTCGATTTTGCTCCATTTCCACGCCGCCCGGTCCGGCCGACCTACTAAATTACAGCTGGGCGAGGAGCGCAAGCGCGGGGCGCCACTTGACATCGACACCACAGGTGATCCCTACTACTCACAACTTGTGCGCGATATTAGCCAATCGCGGCTCGCGGCCCCTACTTCTCTCGGGGCGGCGCTACTATGTTGCCAAGTGTGCTGAAAATTTACCTGATTTAGTAATTTAATTCCCTATAAATTTAATTGTGTAGTGGATTTTTACATGGATTTACCCGTTTTTGTGCATAATAATTATACGAGATAGTAGATTAACTTATAACGAATGAAACCCCGTATAAATCCGCGAAAATAAAAAATCGGATTTAAGGGACTTTAAGTCAGTTTGGGGACATGTCGGCATAAACGGCAACACCGAATAGTGGTATGGGGGAAAGCCCAGAAAAGGACGAATCAGAAGTGGCACTTGGCTAATTTAAGAGGGCAGAGGGGTATTTTTATGAGGTGGTGGGGACGGAGAGTATTGCTAGGCCGCCAGATCCTTAGAAAGGTTAAAACATGTCAACATATTTTTCACTATCATTTATTCATTTTGGGTAGGTATGCCAATAAAATTAATATGAAAGCAATTAATATTATCTAATGTGTGCCGGTAGTAAAATTATAATGTTTTACGAACCATTTATTCTATTTATCTGAGCCCAGAAAACCCACAACCTGACCCCTGTTTTCTGGGACTTGATTATGAAAGCGGAATGCTTGACAACAGCGCGGCGCGGCGCCACAGATTCCGTTCTTGCGGTACTGCCAGATCGTCCAGTCGGGAGCCGGTAACCAAGGCAACCCACAAAAATATAATGCAAATTAATTTAGTATAAAATGAAATCGATGATAATTTACTTATAAAAATGTTAGTCCTTGATAGTATTTTGGTTGATATTAAATTGAAGGCGATAAAAATAGCTAAATTAATTTAAGGAAATTGTCAGGCATAAAAGCTGACGAAGTCCGGCAACGTCGTTCGTGGCCTACGGCTGACGCGCCACCTAACGCCAGACGCCAGACAGCGTCAGTATGTTCAATTGAGGTTAAACTCCTTATAAAACGTAAACAATAAAACGAAAAACGATTACCAATTTCTAAGTAAAAAAGCCCAGTATTATTATCATGACTGTGATAAAAGTATCCAAAACAGGGATCAGATAAGGTGCACAAGCTCAACTTGACTGCTTGTGTTGTTACTTCGAATACTTCGTTGCTGTATTTACACTAGTGCATTGTGCCCCAGAAAACCCACTTTGTGCTTAGGTTTTGTGACGAAATGGTCCCGCTATATTGCTGTGTTCGTGGATGTTCTAACAACACGAGGAATGTTGGGATAAGTTTTTTCAAAATACCTGCTGATGAAAACAGGTAGGTACCTATGTGTAGTTTGTCCCTACCTTGTTACCACATTATTATATCCTTAGGTATTATAAATTTTATGTCCTACGTACTACCCCTTTTACTGGAGTATTACCTACCCCAGAAAACCCACAAATGGTTTCCTACTGATAATACCTACCTAACTATGGTTTTTAATTTTTTTTTCAAGGTGTTATGCATGGACGAGAAAGTGTGGAAGGCAGGATTTGTTAGAAAAAACACCCACACAGCTTTTTATTAATTATAAAGTTTGTTCAATGCACTTTGAAAATAGTATGTTTGCAAACCAGTCGAAGTCTGGGCTAAAGAAAACAGCAATACCAACTGTGTTCTCATCATGTAAGTACCTTCATTGGTAATTATGGAAATTAGTGTATGCACCGCCCGATTTTCTTGACATTTTGACCCCATAATTACCCCTTCATTATTAGATAATAATATGTATTTTTTGCTGATACTTGTAATTTTGCTGAATTTAATTTTTTTTACTAGGTTATATCGATGAGGCTTCTTCACAGAGTCCTCCTGTGTCTGTATGCAGCAATTTGACTTTGTTAGAACCTCAACGAGAACTTGATCAACCAGTCTCGATCGCTCAACCTTTGGATCAACCAAGTACACCCCATCTGTCACAGTCACCTATAGGCGATCTCCACAGCATTACCGAATTTTCAGTTGCATCAAAAGGTAATGATCTATATTCACAAACTGTTATTATAGTATACACACCCAAACTTATATGGCATCACGCATTATTTGCGATAATTTTTTTTGTCAAAAAAATTATGTCATGGAAAGTCAAAAGTGTTTACTAACCAAAACAGTTAAATGTGAAAAACCCGACAATATAAATTGTAATAAATATTAAGTGATTCCATATTATAAGTTTAGGTGTGTGTACATATATTGTAATTTTTTGTATTACTTATTTTGTTATTGAATAATTCTATTTTTAGATGCTAGTCAACAAACTTCTCTTAGTTGGAGTGCACATAGTCCGAGAAAGCATTCATTAAAGTTACAAATAAAAAAACTCCAAAGAAAGTTGCATCCGAAGTTGGAGCAAGCTGTCGACAGTGCCGACACTGAAATAAATGACGAACAATTTCTTGCCATTTGTGAGAAAAAACTGTCTGCTTCAATGCTACTATTTGTAAGGCATTATTTAGAAAATCCCAAAAAAGATCCACAGGGATATCGTTACTCTTCAGATATGAAACAATTTTCCTTAACAATTTATTTTCTAAGCCCAAATGCTTATAGATTTTTAATGAAACCACTTTATTTGCCATCTAAAAGCACTCTTCAAAGAATAACTAGCAAATGGCATATAATTGCAGGTCTTAACAGTTTCATTTTTGAGGTTATTAAATCAAAAGCTACAAATTTAGAGGGTTCTTCAAAACAGTGCATTCTTTGTATTGACGAAATGTCATTAAAAATGTTTTTATTTTACAATAGATCTTCCGATACCATTGTTGGCTTTCATAAGACATTGAAGGAAAAAAGATATGCTCCTGCTAAATATGTTTTAGCTATTATGGCTAGAGCAATATTTGCTAAGTGGAAGCAACCAGTTGCTTATTTCTTTATTGATACTTGTTCAGGGAAGGAATTAAAATTTATTATTTTTGAAGCAATAAGGAAACTTAAATCTGTAGGATTACTAGTAAGTGCGTTAGTGTCTGATCAAGGATCAAATTTTGTACAATTTTCAAAATCAGTTGGTATCTCTCCAAACTCTTCACATTTTTATGTCGATAGCGAAAAAATATTTTATATTTTTGATGTGCCGCATCTCTTAAAATCAACACGAAATAATTTTTTCAATTACACATTCGAAACCTCTGAAGGATGTACAAATAAAACGTATAGGTATTGACCAAATTTATAATAAACAAAAACATAAGCCTTTGGCTCTTCGTGTCCAAAATTTACAGATGAACACATTAATTCGAATCCTTTTAAAAACTGAAGGTTAGTTTAGCCGTCCAAGTTTTCAGCGCAATGGTAGCTGCGGCACTTAATTCCTTTATTGAATTCGGACAATTCCCCCCTTCGGCAAACGCTACAGTGTCATTTGTAGAAAAAATTGATAAGTTATTTGATATCTTAAATTCCTCAAAAATATCAGGCAGTAATACAAGTACAATAGACCTTTCAAAGGAGCAGATTACCAAGTCGATTTTTTAAAGGAAATGTTTACATATTTTGAGAATATTAAAATTTTAAAACAAAATATAGAGGTTACCAATAAAGTTAAATTTTTGAAAGGGTGGCAAATCACAATAAATTCATTTTTAGGTCTTTGAGAAAAATTTCATTGTTTAGAGTTTAGTTCCTTATACACTCGACGCTTAAATCAAGATTGTCTCGAAAAATTTTTCGGCACTATTAGGCAGCAAGGGGGAAATTGCTTGAATCCAACCCCCATCCAATGCGAAAGGGCTTTCAAAAAATCATTTTGTTTAAATTATTTCCAACACACGGATGGGGCTAATTGTATTGAGGATTTTGATTCATTATTGTCATACGTAACCACCGAACATCCACAAATTTACAACAAAGTTGTTGTGGGAAATACAAGATCTATTTTTTCTGATTTAAGTTCGGTGGCACCAGATTATATTGATTTCGAACTACATGAATCAAATAGTATATCATATGTTTGTGGATATTTATTAAGAAAGTGCTTGGAACAACATTCATGTGAAGTTTGTATTAAATATTGTAAACGTCATACATTAGGGGATACTGATTTGTTTACTTATTTTAAAGCATACAAATCAAGTGGTAACGAAACCTTTGGACATTTATTTTCACCTGATAATTTCCTAAATTATATTAAAACTCTCGAAGTTAATTTTTGTACCCTCTTTCCAAAGTTTGCTTTAGAAGAAAATGTTGGTGTGAAATTAAAAAATAAGCTGCAAAACATTTCATATCAACATCCATGCCCTAGTTTTAATCATGCCTATTTATTATCCCTTTATGTAAGATTTAGAATCTATTCTTCTTTAAAATTTTTAAATCGTGATATTGTTTCTAATAAAACTAATAAAAATTATAAACTTCGAAATTTACATTTATAAGTGCTGCCAGGGGTCATTATTTTTAAAAATTAGGCTAAGTTGATAATGTATAGTGTGCATGTGCATAATATGTACGTAAGTAGTTTATAATATCTTTTGTATTTATAGGTATTATATTTTATTAATTGTTGGCTGTACTGGCTGGGAGGTGGATCGAAGGGTACAACAAAACTACTTTCTTCAAAATGTCGACGTTTCGTCAATTATATTGACATCATCAGGACTCTACAATAGAATAAAAGTAGGTATATAAACAAAACAACATGAAAACTGGGAGCAGTATACATTAAAAAATGATAATAAAATATATAATTAAAATTACACACATTAAAATATCTTGTACTTACATTGAAACGTAGTTTTTTGTGTCATGACTTAAAATTATGTACATATCACAGAACAACTAGGTAGTGGGACAAAACAAAACAGCAGATGGCTTTCATACACGAAAAATTATAGCAATGGTCAATATTGAATTCTTACCATGTGGAGCTGCCAGTATTTTTTATCTTTTCAACAGATAAGGAGTTTATAAAAAGAAGGAATACAGATAGGTGGACAGGACAGGTACCTACCTAAATTTAAAAATTAAAAATATTTGTGTTTAATTTTGTCAATAATATTAAAATAGGCCATATTAAGGTTTTGTATATCCGTTCTTTTGTTAACGCAAGTTTTATCTTTTTTTATACAAATCATTTCATTTAAAAGTCTTTTTTTATAGTTGGATTGCCTGCCGATAACTTTTGTGTTATCAAAATCGAAGTCATGACCAGTATTCAATTTATGTTCAACTAGCGACGTGGGGTTTTGCTTTATTGTAAATTTTTTGCAGTCGTTTTTGTGTTCGTATATTCTCTGTTTTATATATCTCCCAGTTTGACCTATGTAGCATTTGTCACAAGAAAGGCAGGGTATTTGGTAAATTACATTTGACTGTAATTCTAAAGTTGTTTTTGATTTTAGCTTGGAGAAAAAATGGTCTTTCATATTGTTACGACTCTTAAATGATACTCTCACATCGTCTTTTTTTTGCTATTGTTTTACTTAGTCTCTCTGATAGGTTTTTGATATAAGGGATTTTAAAGAATTTTATATTGTTATTGTTGGTAGTTTGTTGTGGTTTCCTATTTTCTTGTGTGTTCATGATTTTATTTATTAAAGACACTGGGTAATTATTGTTTTGTAAAATTCTGTAGATATATTTTATATTATCTTCTAAGTATTCGGGGCTAGAGATGCGATAAACCCTATGTTTGAGGTTTTGTATAATATTAATTTTTTTGGTTCAAAGGATGTTCTGAGTGAAAATTTAAAAGTCGTTCCGAAAAGGTAGGTTTATGATACCAGTTGGTTTTTATAGTACCATTAGTTTCCCTACAGACCCTAACATCCAAAAATGACAAACTACGAGTCTCAGTATTTTCACGCTCTAGGGTGAATTGTAATCTTTTATGGTAGCTGTTAAACACTGATACAATTTCTTCGCTTTTGTTTGCTGGAATACATGTTATTATGTCATCTACATAGCGGTAATAGAAAGGTAAGTGAAAGGCCAATTTGTTAATGCAAGTCTCCTGTAGTTCTGACATCACGATGTCAGAGCAAACCGGGGACATGCAGTTGCCCATTCCCAAACCGTATGTTTGTTTGTAGAATGAGTTCTCAAACTGAAAATAATTGTTATTAATGCAGGTCATAAGTGCTAGAAAATTTTCTAAGGATAAGGATGTTTTTTCGCTCAGTAGGTACCATTTCTTCTTTACTATATCGATAACTAGGTCAAGGGGAATATTAGTGAACAGAGAAACCACATCTAGAGAAATCAGTTCATATCCTTCTGGTACAATATGTTCTCTAATAGCTCCTACGAACTCGAACGAATCCTTAATATGCCTTTCGTCTTTTATGTAAATATTGCTTAGTAACTGTGCGAGAAATTTAGTTACATTATAGAGAGGTGAACCAACGAATGACACTATTGGTCTTAGAGGTGTGTCAACTTTATGTACTTTAGGTAGAAAATATATTTTAGGTGCCACACCATTTGTGGATTTAAGATACTTGCTTTGTTCAAGACTTAGGATTTCTTTTTTCAAAAGTTGGTCTATAAGTTTGTTGAGTTTACTTTGTGTTGTTGTCGTTGGATCTGTGTTCAAAAGCGTATAAGTACTATCATCGTTTAAAAGGCATATTAAGGATTCGTTCGAGTTCGTAGGAGCTATTAGAGAACATATTGTACCAGAAGGATAGGAACTGATTTCTCTAGATGTGGTTTCTCTGTTCACTAATATTCCCCTTGACCTAGTTATCGATATAGTAAAGAAGAAATGGTACCTACTGAGCGAAAAAACATCCTTATCCTTAGAAAATTTTCTAGCACTTATGACCTTCTGCATTAATAACAATTATTTTCAGTTTGAGAACTCATTCTACAAACAAACATACGGTTTGGGAATGGGCAACTGCATGTCCCCGGTTTGCTCTGACATCGTGATGTCAGAACTACAGGAGACTTGCATTAACAAATTGGCCTTTCACTTACCTTTCTATTACCGCTATGTAGATGACATAATAACATGTATTCCAGCAAACAAAAGCGAAGAAATTGTATCAGTGTTTAACAGCTACCATAAAAGATAACAATTCACCCTAGAGCGTGAAATTACTGAGACTCGTAGTTTGCTATTTTTGGATGTTAGGGTCTGTAGGGAAACTAATGGTACTATAAAAACCAACTGGTATCATAAACCTACCTTTTCGGAACGACTTTTAAATTTTCACTCAGAACATCCTTTGAACCAAAAAATTAATATTATACAAAACCTCAAACATAGGGTTTATCGCATCTCTAGCCCCGAATACTTAGAAGATAATATAAAATATATCTACAGAATTTTACAAAACAATAATTACCCAGTGTCTTTAATAAATAAAATCATGAACACACAAGAAAATAGGAAACCACAACAAACTACCAACAATAACAATATAAAATTCTTTAAAATCCCTTATATCAAAAACCTATCAGAGAGACTAAGTAAAACAATAGCAAAAAAAGACGATGTGAGAGTATCATTTAAGAGTCGTAACAATATGAAAGACCATTTTTTCTCCAAGCTAAAATCAAAAACAACTTTAGAATTACAGTCAAATGTAATTTACCAAATACCCTGCCTTTCTTGTGACAAATGCTACATAGGTCAAACTGGGAGATATATAAAACAGAGAATATACGAACACAAAAACGACTGCAAAAAATTTACAATAAAGCAAAACCCCACGTCGCTAGTTGAACATAAATTGAATACTGGTCATGACTTCGATTTTGATAACATCGGCAGGCAATCCAACTATAAAAAAAGACTTTTAAATGAAATGATTTGTATAAAAAAAGATAAAACTTGCGTTAACAAAAGAACGGATATACAAAACCTTAATATGGCCTATTTTAATATTATTGACAAAATTAAACACACATATTTTTAATTTTTAAATTTAGGTAGGTACCTGTCCTGTCCACCTATCTGTATTCCTTCTTTTTATAAACTCCTTATCTGTTGAAAAGATAAAAAATACTGGCAGCTCCACATGGTAAGAATTCTATATTGACCATTGCTATAATTTTTCGTGTATGAAAGCCATCTGCTGTTTTGTTTTGTCCCACTACCTAGTTGTTCTGTGATATGTACATAATTTTAAGTCATGACACAAAAAACTACGTTTCAATGTAAGTACAAGATATTTTAATGTGTGTAATTTTAATTATATGTTTTATTATCATTTTTTAATGTATACTGCTCCCAGTTTTCATGTTGTTTTGTTTATATACCTACTTTTATTCTATTGTAGAGTCCTGATGATGTCAATATAATTGACGAAACGTCGACATTTTGAAGAAAGTAGTTTTGTTGTACCCTTCGATCCACCTCCCAGCCAGTACAGCCAACAATTAATAATTACTTGGATCGCTAAACACCACATTTAATTATATTTTATATATTGTTTTTGAATTTTTTTTATAGATTTTAGTAATAAACATTTTTGATAAATAACCTTTTTTTACTACCAGTGATACGAAGGTCAACCAATTTTGCAAATAATAATTGTTATGGATCTATATAAAAAAACAAATTAATTGCCAAGCTATGAGTTTGGACGCAAGTCGATTGAAATATTGTAATATTTCAACCACCCAAGTAGAATAGTTCACTTGAACCTAAATCATAGTTGTTTCTAATTAATATAGGTAAGTATAAAATAATAAAGAGGAAATATTGTGAAATTTCCATGTACAATAAAAAAATGTATTTTTCTCTTTAGTAAAATATTAATATTTATATTTTTTTCGTCGGTAAAATACCTACTTAAAATCACTTCTGGAGATTCAAATTTAACTAGATCTAATCCCAGAAAAAAACTTTACTATTCTAAAAATTAATTTTGCTATATAAAACACAAAATTTTCTATAGCCCGGACCTGATCGTGCCAACGCAATGGGCAAGTTCTACTCTGTCCAAAATACGGTGGGCGTGGCCAATGCGCAGATGTCAACGGCGGAGAGTTTATTTCCTATGCGCGAGAGGGGAAATTGGAACCGCGACATCAAAGGCGCCGAAAGCAAGTGCCACTTCTGATTCGTCCTTTTCTGGGGGGAAAGCTTGTGCGCACGCACGCCGTCTCCGTCACCGTACCGCCGCGCCGTAGCCGACGCGCTAGTCGAAGATCGTCCGTCCGATTATGAGATTTAACAGCTGATTGATATCGATCCGCGTCCGCCTGTAATTTTTGGGAGCGCCAGCTTCAACAAGCAATTTATTATTATACAGAATGCCTTACGTGTGGCTATTCTGTGGTTGTGGTATAACAATTCTGTTTCCAAAACGTGGACGCGTATGCAAACGTCGCGTCTTGCTAACCGATATTGTTCCGTTGCTTTGCTTTGTTTTACGAACTGTCGTCGGAAGTGAACCTGCTTCTGTACATTTTTCCAGATCCGTTCTCCATTTTTTGGACCAGCAGTGATGTCCAAACCTGTTGCAATTGCCGCTACGAATTTTCATTGAAATAACAAGTGATTTTTTCATATTTCCGTTAAGAAATGCAGTATTAAACGTTCGCGGCCTTCGTATGAAAACAGTGCTAGATAGGTTCCTACTAGGTACCCCAATTACGCGCGAGGATAAAAGAAGCAGTTTCAAGGGTTCGCGAAAATTCGGGTTTTATTAGACGCATACGGTATGGATCTAATTGTACAATCCACCTAGTCGAGTCCCCGTTGGAATAAATCAGCTGAGGGAAACCGAGACGTCTCTAATATTTGGAATCGCGCCGCTTTAAGTGTGCAGTGAAAAAAAAACAAGTGTTTTTTTCGTATTTCCGTAAAAAGAGACTACGCAGTGTTATACCTTCGCGACCATCGTATAAAAACAGTGCCACTAGTTAGGTAGGTACTTAGTGCTTTATGTGATTTTGTGAAGATTTTTGGATAGAACACAAGAAAATAGTAAAAATAATCGATGCATCTCAAAGGTAGGCTTTTTCATGCTATTCGTCGAGCTATTCGCTAAAAGAACCTTTAAGGAGTTGTCCAAAAATTATTTATTTATTTATTTAATCTCCACCGAGATCTCCACATACACCAAATGATACATGGTTGCGTCAATATTCTTCAAATATTGCGAAAAAGCCTCGGAAAAAGCGATTCGACTGGCAACCAGTTACCTAGTGCTTCTTGTGATTTTCGAGAGGATTTTTGGATAACATAAGAAAGGAGTACGACACCCGCAAGGAAAATCATCCAGGCATCCGAAAGGTGGTTTTTTGCATGCTATTCGCTAAAAGAACCATTAAAGATTTGTTCAAAAATTAGTTGAAAGACTATTCCTGTAATACTGTGAAAGAGCCATACGTCTGACAACGCTGCACGGCGGAATTGGGGGGGATCCGCCGGAACCGGCCTCAGTTCCAGCTGGTCCCGGCAAGGTCAAGCACCCATGGCCGTAGCGTCGGAAAAAGGGGTTTTAATAGCGTTTAAAAAAAATATATTTCTGACGTTAATATGCACTTTAGAAAAATTTTAATTGCATAGGCGTAACAAGTGCATTTTTCCCGACCTGCCCTTAAAATTTCTGTACTTATCAAAGTTACACCCTGTATAATGAAAGGCATTTTTGGAGATAAGTAGAAAAAACAAATTTCGTAACAATTTGGCAAGTTTTCTTTCATCTATTACATTATTGGTTTTGTGCATTCAAGCTTTCTCTAATTGTTTTTTCAAAATTTTCAACCTGCCTCAGCTGTTTTAGGCTGAGAGGTAAACGGCACTGCACTCACAATATTTTGGCACATTCTCAAAAATTGTTGGGACATCACCTTCCTTTAGCTTAGGTGATATTCTCTATAGGTATTTTCCTCCCACAACACATTTGTCTTCCTGGCTTTTGTAATATGTATAAACAGACCCAATATTTGGTATTTAGGTTATTTTTTACGAGAAATAAAAATGAAAACTAACCTCAGTACTGTAAATATTGACGAGGTCTCAGTTGATCGGCAGCGTGAAAGACCATATTATTATCAGGGCGTAGGTCGACAAGGAAAATCCTCGAGTATGTTACAACACTGATTTATTTCGCACAAGGAGAATGGTGAATACAATAAATACACAACCCGAACGTGGTCAACGGGAACGGCTTCCAGCCACCCGGACCGTCTGAACTCGCGAATCTCCCGTAATCAGTTCACCCCTCTGTGTCTCAGGCTCCACTGTCCAATACTGTCCCATGTCCATAATAGTCCATTCCGGGTCCCTATTCTGTGGTTAGGGGGAGAATTCCCCTTAACAGCGCTAACGCGTCGCGTCGGTGCGAGCGGCACCAATACTCTTGGACGGCAAGACTCCCACCCAGACACCCAGAGGCCAATAATAACACCTGGGCGGTTCCCCTCCGCCAGGACACACGCGCACTAGACACAAACTTGTTTCTAAAATATAAACTAATACGTTTAAAAACACTTTAAACATTGAAAACTTCTCAAAACCCAAGCTGCCGCTTTCAGTTATGTGACAAATGACATGCAACGTCTGACTAAGATGGTCACGTGATTTTTGTGCGCCACATGTGACGTCACAACCTTCCCCTCCCCGCTCGCCTCACCCGATTTACCGTTCAACCTGTTCTCTCTACTAACCTTGGGTGAAGGGGAAGGTAAAAAATCTCACTTTAGCTCACATTCTTATTTGTAAAAGGAACTGCCACCAACTGAGATAAAGCACAGAATAACTAAAACAGAATTCCAACGCTTACCGCGGCAATAATCTCGGTTTGCCGGCCCGTCTCAGGTCGACGGGACCAGTGAGGAAACAAATTTTGAGACAGCGCTCGGTGTCAAGCACGATCGCCGCCTGCGGAGTCATCAAAACTACTTACCTGCTTCTTTGCGCAACGAAAACGGTGCCCGGCCCGCCTCGTCCTATTTAGTGAAGCGAAATCGGGCTAAAAAGTCGTCAAAAAATTTTTCAAGGTAGAACTAGATCGGACCCCATAGGTGTTGTTAAGTACATCACTCTGCATACGAAATGGCGATTTACGAAATTTTTTTGTGGTCGAGACCTTTTTTATTTCGAAAAAACTGTCGAAATTGAAAATTTACGGAAATTGTGTTTTTTACGTTAACATCGTCATATCTTTGAGAGTAGTGGAGCTATCGACTCCAATTTTTTTTTAAATTGAAGCTAACATATGAGCGCTTACAACGAATGCCATTTTTGTTGTCCAATATTGTGTATTAACCACTTTAAATAGCAACAAAATTGCAACGTTATAAAAAGTGTAATGAAATTTTCACTAAGCGAGAAACTTTTTTATTTGTGGAAATTTTTATATACATGCTGCGAGGGAAATGTGCCCAAAACACGAAAAAAGTTTTTGGCAAAAAAAATTACCTATGGCTACTGGCTACTCACGTGGAACGCAAAATTAATCCCTTGCCTGAGAATATCCACGCGTGGCGGGCATGTCTCAACAACTAATGCGTAGTTTACATGCGCAAGTGAAACTATCACAAATATAAATATCTTAGAGTAATTCCTAATAGCACATAGGTCTGTGCTAATAGTTTGCCAATGTAAACCCTCTCAGTGAGAACTCTCTGCCATAAAAGAGTAGGTAGGTACGTCTCTGGGAGCGTTTACATAAACTATTTGGAAGTACTCTCAGTACGACTTGTGAGTTCATGTAAACGCTCCCAGAGTTCTTCCTGAGAGGGTTTACATTGGCAAACTTTTAGGAAATACTCTAAGATATTCATATTTGTGATAGTTTCACTTGCGCATGTAAACTACGCATCAGTTGTTGAGACATGCCTGCCACGCGTGGATATTATCACGCAAGGGATTATTAATTTTGCGTTCCACGTGAGTAGCGCGCGCCACAAAAAAATGCACAGTCCAAAAACTATAGGCGCTATAGGTAATTTTTTTTACCAAAAACTTCCTTCATGTTTTGAGCACATTTCCCTCGCAGCATGTGTACAGGGTGGTTCACTTTTATGTGGTAGGACTTTAACATTAGATAGAAAAAGATAATCTAAAATGAAAATTTTATATCAACATATATCGGGGAAAGCTTAGTTTCCGAGGTACAGGGCGTTGAAGTGTTGGAAAAAATATGAAGTATTTTTTACACTGTCCGAACCAGTGGAGATATTTAAACCAAATTTGATGTGTAGTACCACCTTTTTGACTACGATATTTAGTGATAATATGAAGGTCCTGAAATAACCAGTGGTGGAGTTATGGGTTTTCACTATCACTAAATTTAAAAAGTAATTAGTAAGGACCTGTCTCACATCAACGTAATTTTTTTCTTCGTAAAGTTCTTTCAATTCTCTACAAAAAGTGTATCTTGACATTTTTTTGTATCTGCCACGGTTGTGTAGTAAATAAATTATTTCGTTTTAAATCTCAGCCTTTTTTGCCTAAAAATGTATTTTCTAAGATTATTGATAAATATCGCAAATAACAGAAATTAATTATGGAACACTTATCGGATTCAGCTATTTTATTTTTAATTTTATGGAAACAATTTTAAAAATAAACTGGCACTTGGTTTGAGGTACATTACTTTATTATCATTTTAACATTTTTATCAAATCTGTATTATTTCTTAATAATTTTTATAATTCTAAATTTGTACAACATTCAACAATTGTTCAAAATGTGATCCATTCTGTTGCACACATAATTCACTTCGACGCCTAACGGATTGAACAGCATCGATTAAATTGCCATTTCTCAATTCATCGCACGCATTTCTGATACGATCAATAAGTTGTTCCCTTGTTTCTACAGGAGTCGCATAGACTTGTTCTTTTAAAAATCCCCATACGAAGAAGTCCAGAGGTGTTATGTCCGGAGAACGTGGTGGCCAAGCGACCGGTCCCCCTCGTCCGATCCACCTATTTGGAAAGTTATTATTTAACCAGTTCCTCACATTTCGGTGAAAATGTGCAGGACAGCCGTCAAGTTGGAACCAAGCCAACAATCTTAAGTTTAAAGGAATGTCTTCCCACATATTATTATGCTCAGCTACTAAAAACTCCAAAAAATTGTCACCATTCACTCGCTGTGGCAAAAAAAAGGGTCCAAACAGATGATGGTTGTACAGTCCAATCCAAACATTGACACTAAATTCGACCTGAAAATTTCTTGGCCGGATTGCATGTGGGTTTTCTTGTGCCCAAATATGCTGATTATGAAAGTTTATTACTCCACGACGAGTAAAACACGACTCGTCCGTCCATAAAATGTTATTTAAAAATTGTCTATTTCCTTCAATTGACTCCAAAATCCATCGGCAAAACACTAATCTTCTTTCTGCATCGCCGGGCCTTAAACCTTGTACGGGTTGTAGATGATACGCATGCCTGTGATCTCTTTTTAAAGCTCGCAAAATTGCAGACTTTGAAACACGTAGGGCCACTGACACTCTTCTGCTACTTGTTGTAGGATTCCTATCGAATTCACGAAGAATCTCATTGTTGCGTCTGACTTGTTGCATATTGTTTTCATTTCCTCGTTCGACGATTCTAGTTCTCAGACCGCGAGTTCTGAATTGCCGGTGCATGTTAACAAACACCGAGGGACGCGGATGGCGCCTATTTGGAAATCGCCTCCGGTATTCTCTGGCTGCTTCCGCAGAGTTCCCATTTGCAACTCCATAGCAGAAATGGATGTCAGCCTGCTCTTCATTTGTAAATTGGAACGGCATTTTAATTATTAACAAAGACAAACTACGGCGCTGCTACGTTCATCTACTGGATGACAGATTATTGTATTATTAACTGTCAATAAGATTTTCTTTTCCATGGCACACTTATCTTCACCAGTACGGCGATGCAGAAAAGACATTAGTATTTTGCCGATGGATTTTGTACTCAAAGGAAATAAGACACTTTTTAAATAACATTTTATGGGCGGAAGAATCATGTTTTACTCGTCGTGGTATAATTTAGAATTCTACAAATTTAGAATTATAAAAATTATTAAGAAATAATACAGATTTGATAAAAATGTTAAAATGATAATAAAGTAATGTACCTCAAACCAAGTGCCAGTTTATTTTTAAAATTGTTTCCATAAAATTAAAAATAAAATAGCTGAATACGATAAGTATTCCATAATTAATTTCTGTTATTTGCGATATTTATCAATAATCTTAGAAAATACATTTTTAGGCAAAAAAGGCTGAGATTTAAAACGAAATAATTTATTTACTACACAACCGTGGCAGATACAAAAAAATGTCAAGATACACTTTTTGTAGAGAATTGAAAGAACTTTACGAATAAAAAAATTACGTTGATGTGAGACAGGTCCTTACTAATTACTTTTTAAATTTAGTGATAGTGAAAACCCATAACTCCACCACTGGTTATTTCAGGACCTTCATATTATCACTAAATATCGTAGTCAAAAAGGTGGTACTACACATCAAATTTGGTTTAAATATCTCCACTGGTTCGGACAGTGTAAAAAATACTTCATATTTTTTCCAACACTTCAACGCCCTGTATCTCGGAAACTAAGCTTTCCCCGATATATGTTGATATAAAATTTTCATTTTAGATTATCTTTTTCTATCTAATGTTAAAGTCCTACCACATAAAAGTGAACCACCCTGTATAAAAATTTCCACAAATAAAAAAGTTTCTCGCTTAGTGAAAATTTCATTACATTTTTTATAACCTTGCAATTTTGTTGCTATTTAAAGTGGTTAATAAACAATATTGGACAACAACTATGGCATTCGTTGTAAGCGCTCATATGTTAGCTTCAATTTTAAAGAAAATTCGAGTCGATAGCTCCTCTACTCTCAAAGATATGACGATGGAAATGTAAAAAAACACAATTTCCGTAAAATGCCAATTTCGACAGTTTTTTCTAAATAAAAAAGGTCTCGACCACAAAAAAATGTCGTAAATCGCCATTTCGTATGCACAGTGATGTACTTAACAACACCTCTATGGGATCTGAACAAAATTTAGGATAGCAATACGTTATTGAATATACGGAGACTGCTACAAGCTAAAATGGTACAAACAGATTTCTAATATCTTTTTGATGCACTTACTTGTTTCTTGTTCCTTGGTCCCCAGTTGTCCAGGTGTGCACACCCTCCAGCGACGCGAGTGAAAAAAGGGGCGGGACGCGGCGATATGCGAAAGATATTAATGTTCCTTCTCCACACGATCTGGTAGCTCCGGAGCGTGCCGCTTCCGTATTCGTACTGGTCTCTTCGGGGTCTTCTTAGGTGCGCATGCGCGCGTTTCCTTAGTGCAATCTCATGTCGCGCAAGTTTAAATTTGAATTTATATATAAAGACTGAACTATGAAAACTAAATAAATTCTCAAATATCAATAATTAGCACCCCAAAAATATTAACTAAGCCCAAAGAAAATATATGCGTATATTTTATAAAACAAAATAAAATTAAATTAGATAAATCCCAAACAGATTTTATTTTTTTCTGAAGTTGTTGTCACAGATAGGAAAAAAGAAAAACACATTCTTATGGCACTTTTTAACGGGCTTTAAGATGGCGTTTTTAGATTTGTTCTACAACATTTCGTTTTTTGAGAAACCATTTTCAACTTAATTTTTTTAAATACGGACCTGGATTTTTTTGCAGATTTTGAAAGCACTTTCATTCCAAATACCATGATGTATGGACAATATTTTTAAAATGTTTTGAGACAATTATACTGAAAATTCCTTTTTTTCTACTCATTGTTTCCCTGTATTTAAATGTTGATAACAACTTCAGAAAAAAATAAAATCAAAAATGCAAAATTTCACTTTTGTCGAAATAACTCAAAAACGAAAAAATATATTAGAAATCTGTTTGTACCATTTTACTGACCTCAAAATTGCGCAACTTTTTCCGCATTTGTTGTTTGTTGTTGTTCTATCTCTCACCGTTTGCAAGATTCCCATACTGTTCAACATGCAATCTTAAAATTTTCAAGTAATTAAAGTGTAAATTTCAATAAACAGTCCAAAATTTTAAAAAATGATTAAAAACCAATTTTTCGATATCGAGTTTTTCGTTTTTTGCATTTTCTGAGAAAATTTTCAAAGTGATGTATATTTTTTACACCATCAGAAAGTAGAGGTTTCAACGAACAAAAAGCGAACCGACTTTTTTTAAAAAGCAGCTTTTTTGACGTGGGTATTTTCGATTGAATATGAGGTTACTTTTTCGGTTTAAAATCAAAAAAAGGGGTAAAAATAAATATTTTGATTCGAAAAAATTACAGCGTGTTCGAGACATAAGAAGGTAAGTTTCCACCAAATTTCGTAGAATTTTTTTTGTGAGATAAAAATTAAAAACCAAAAAATCGGTTATTTTGATTTTTCGTGGATATTTTGAGGTTATGTGAAAAAAGTGTAAATACAAAAGTTGTAGATCTTTTTATTACCTACAACTTTGCCATTTAACTTTTTTGATGGGAGTTGCAGCTTTGCCGGATATCGTGATAAACCGTTTTCCACCCCTAAAAGATCACCCCCTACAACACCCGTAGCTTAAATCGCCCTTAAATTATTTTTTCTGTTATTTTTGCTATATTTTCTTCCTTTTCCAATGGGTGTCATGCTGTTCTAGATTTTTTTGTTCTCAAAAATTATTTACCCTGGCCTAATTGCCACTCCTATACTCCAATTTTTATTTGTTTGAAAACAATTATTACTAACCCTGTTAGTACCGCCCAGAATTTTAGAAAATCTTAGTTTTTATAAGCAATAATTTTGATGTATACAGGGTGTCCAACTTTATAACTGTAAAAATCATTAAAATCTTCATTTTTGGAGACAAAAGCCTAAACTTTTTTTGTTTGAAAGGCCTTCAAAAACCGCTTCTTTTGACCTTCCTGCTATTTTCAAAATGCAACTCCAGGGCCGACTCCGATTTTTTTATACCCCCGATTTTCACGAAAACTCTTTAGCGATTTTTTTATTTAAAATCTGACCCCACAGCGTTAATCAGAACACGCCAAAACCTCTATATACTAAATTTGAATAAAAAAATATACAGGGAGTTCCATTCTGCAGGGTGTCCAAGTTGAGCAAAATATGAATTTTAAAGGCATCTATCTGCCAAGTCCAGTGTGCCATGGAATCCCCTCAAAATAGTTGAATGGTCAATAGAACCACTCAAGCTATTGGTGTGCAAAAGTCCAATACAAAATATATAGAGTATTCTTATCTGTGCCACCTCAAATTACTAAATTTTTGAGATTTTATACGGGTCAAAAATCAAGTAGACACATCAAAGCCGCTATAAACGAACTAAATCTAAAAAATACAGAAGCCTGTCAGTCAGTAAGTCCATATCAGTTAAGGTGCCTATGGTGTGCCACAACAGGAAACACACAGAAAATGTATCATCTTAGGCAGTGACTTTGTTGAGAAAGGTACAATAATTTAAATTGTTTTTATCTGTTACTTTTGTGTTTATCAATATTTTTTCAATGATTCCAGAGTACCTACTCTTGATCCGTATAAGATAAAATTTCAGAATTTTGAGATGGCTCAGAGAAAAATACCCTGTTAATTTTTGTAGTAAATCTTTTCACATCAACATTTTAAGCGGCCCTGTTAACCATTCGACTGTTCTGAAGGGATTCCATGGCACACTTGACTCGCCAGATGTCTAAAATTCCTATTTTGCTGAACTTTGACACCCTACAGATTGGAACTCCCTGTACATTTTTTGTTCGAATTTGGTATATGGGGGTTTTAGGGTGTTGTGATTAACGCTATGGGGTCAGATTTTAAATAAAAAAAATCGCTAAATGGTTTTCTTGAAAATCGGGCGTATAAAAAAAATCGCAGCCGGCCCTGGATTTGCATTTTGAAAATGGAAGGAAGGTCAAAAGACGCGGTTTTTGAAGGCCTTTCAAACAAAAAGAGTTTAGGCGAATATCTCCAAAAATGAAGATTTTACGGCATTGCACAGTTTTAAAGTTGGACACCCTGTATACAGGGTTTCTCAAGAAAAGTGTTTTAAAAAGTCCGATTATTTCCTTAGTCAAAAGAAAAAGGGTCTGCTAAAACCCGGGTGAGTTTTTCCGGGGAATCTGAATCTAGCGTCACAATTGACATACTGGGTGTCCTCGAAATAACAATTTTTTCGAAAAATAAAAAATACTGTTTGTTTCCATTTTTAATATTACGGACAAAATATATTAAAATCTGCTCGTTTGTAATTTATACATCATTCCCGGTTTAACGGGAAGTAAAAAAATATTTTAGGAAATTGTTATTTTTCTATACAAAATTATAGGGACATCTCTTGCCGTTTTTGAGATATTCACCCAGGTTTTCTGATTTGAATAGAATAAGGGAGCGTATATTACAACTACCTGAAAGTAGTCCATGACTTCATTTTTGCTTTTTATTATATAACACTAACCGTACAGCACAAAATATTATTCTGTGACCACAGCTATAAGTAGGTCATGGACCGAAAATTTGTTTTATACAATTAGAAGATACGCTTCTTTTTTCTACACCAACCAGGAAAACAGAGGCGAACATTTCGAAAGCGGTAAGAGATAAATCGGTAATGTTATACAGTGCCACAGAAAGTTGGAACCATATGGGAATTTTTTTTATTTTTGGGCTAAGATGAAACTGCTCTGGGGAGATCATCTCTGCTTGCAAAATATTCGAAATGAGATAATTAAACGTCGTGACGTAATTTGACATATCTGTCAAAAATGACATTTAATTAAATAAATAGCCAAAATCGAAAAATGTTATTTGAAAAAGTTGCTTGGAATTTTATTTTACCCCTATGTACAAATTTTCAGCCAAAAATTCTGACAATGATAAATTTTTGATCTTTTGAAAAAATATAAAAATTGCACCTTGTAAGTTGACTTTTTCTTGAAACTAGCAGATTACGACCTAAAAACGGTCCATAACTAAAAAATACCACGTTTTGATGATAGACAAACAATAATAAAGTCAAATAATGTTATATATAGTTTTTTTGGTCGGGAATCAAAAACGAAGGGTTTTTAAACGGCGCGAACACAAAACTTCGTTTTTTAGGGCCGAATAGGGTAAATTAATTAGGTCCAAATTTCCAGAATTCTGTACCCATATTGCACGGATAAAGTCATTTTTGGGAAAGTCGAAAAATATGTTCGTCCTACTCCTTCGACCAGTCCAGAACTGGTGCAGTTTTTAAAACTGCACCGCTTTGCGGCCATTGCTGATCGGCAAAAGAACAAAATCACAAAACATAACTTAACAGCAAATAATAACAGCCACAACAACAATTTAACAGCAAACAACAGTACTTAACAAATCCACAACAAAACAACAACTTAACGCCAAAACAGAACAATTCGCTTTTGAAACACAGGAACCATGAACAAAACTTCCAATACAAGTGTAGGTAATACACCGGCTCTGACTACGAGCAGGCGGTAGCACACTGGAGGGAGAAGCACGTGCGTCCCACACGAACCTCTACGTCGCCGACCGATATAAACCGAGCCATCGTCCGCCCGATGGACTGCAAAGTGGGGCGCGCCGCGGGTCGACCAAGCCGATACTCACGAATATGTGTGCCAATTACTTGCTTGGGTGACTATGATCTACACAGTACTTAAGGAAGCACATAGATGGCGATACTAACTCTGTCCTTAACGGGTCGCCGTATGCGCGTATACGGACGCTACAATTCTGTTTAGTTATTCTGTGGATAAAGTAAGAATTCTTAAGAAAAGTGGCAAAAGGAAGGCGGCTTTAATAGGTCGGTTTTGGCAGAATTTCAAACACGTTTTGTGTCAACTATGGATTTGTCTGTTGGTATGAACAAAATTACCAATTTGTAAATTCTGGGCTCCGATTATTTTGCAACTACTTTTATTTAGTTATATATAATATAATATAATAATATATAATTTCACTGGTATAATAATTAATAACCTATAAAATAATAAATATTAATTACACAGTCCAATTAAACAAAATACAAATATGACAATTTTAAACCCATTTGTTTACTGGGCCCAAAGTGAAAACGATATTTACCTTAAAATAGATTTGAAGGATATAGAGGTGGTGTTCTCTTTAATATTTATATACCTATCCATTATTTAATTAAAATTAATAAAAAGTGACAAAATATATTGTTGCAGGATTCGCAAATAAATCTAAAGGAGAACCGAAATTTGCATTTCAATGCTAAAGGTAGTGGAGCACAAGGACTGAAATATTATGGCTTTTCTTTGGACTTCTATGCTGACGTTCAGAAAACGGTACCTACCTATGGACATTTGGTATTTTTTTACTTCTCACACTTCTCGACAATTTTGGATACCCGCTCTTTTGGGGCTGTTAATTATGAAAATGATATAGTTGGTGGAAATTTGTATTTTTCGAGATATCTTCTCTTTAAAATGGCACCTGTATCATTAACCTTTCTTTAGTGCGATCTAGGTACAGGTACTCGATCCATCCAACAAATGGAGTAGGTTAGGTATGTCAAAACAGTGATCAATGTATCAGGTGCGTATGCGTTGATTGGCCAAAGCAGACATGCTTTTAACTTCTGGCCAATAGCATGGTATTTCAAACACGGTCCGCGGAATCCTTGTTTATGGAATCCCTAGTTAGCCAATGTGTGACAGAGTCATAATAATACGAAAGCAATATTGGATACAAGCAACAGATGGCGCTAAAAATTAAGGCAGTGGGTATTTATACGTCCGACGTATATAAGTCGGTATACGTCTTGCACTCTCATTGGCGAGTTGAGTCACGTGACTTCTTTGGACGTACATTTAACTCCGTAGATGTCCAAAGTAAACTTATTTAGATACGTCGGAAGCCGTCGGAAGTGCATTTTTCTCGAGCATCATTGCAATAAGGAGCGTATGCCCTCCTTTTTGGGAGATAGGCGCTGACGTATGAAAAAAAAGGGGGCATTCGCACCATATTGTAGCAGTCGGCAGCGATGCGCGCTGCCTTATGGAAAAAAAGTGGCGCCGAATGTCGGAGGGTAGCCAAAATTTCAAGAAAATACCACTTCATTTTTCATACCGCAGCGCCCATCTCCGAAAAAGGAGGGCATACGCAATATAAAATATGAGACAAGATAGGTCTGAATAATCTCGGACATCATCCAATCGACTGTGGCCGTCATTGCGTACTAATTTTCTTCTATTAAAATCTCCCAAAAAAAAACCAGCTGGACAACTTTATTTTTTGCAAGATCTGTCCCCTGTATCTACTGTATTTCTGTCATGTCCTTATGTCAGTGTCAGACATTGGCTAACTAGGAGTATCTATAAACAAGGGCAGAATGCTGGTTTCTTGCCACTTTTCTAACAGGTCCGGCAATCGCAGTTGTGTTTGAACACTCCCAACATAACTGTCTGCGTTCAATTTAAATACACCTTTTGGGTTGTTTTGGAATTTTAATTTTTAAAAATGTCTAGTAGGGATCTGAAGAACGTCAGATTCGTGTTTATCGAGGTGTTTGTATACCCCACTAAAGAAAAGGCCAAATTTAATATAATATAAGTAATATAGTTATGATCGAACCTTAATACGACTCTTGTACAAGTTTCTTGGCTTTTACCAACCACGTGCCCTTATCGTGATATTGTTTTGTCGCACTCCCCCCGAGGGGGAAATCGCTGGGGATTTTTAGTGTACACAGAAGAGGATTTTCAGGGGATATGCGAGGATATGCGGGGATATGTGAGGATATGCGGGGATATGCAAGGATATACGGGGATATACGAGGATACTCGGGGATATACGCGAGGATTTTCGAGGATATGCTAGAATATACAAGGGCGCAAAAAAATAAATGCTGGCAAGTTGAATTTTTCAGGGTTGGTCGAGGACTGCCTCCTGAGTATCCAACCAAAAAATCACACTTGAACCCCTTCAGGGTTTTGTGCAATAGGGGTGGTTTCTTATTTATTTATTTTTTTGAAAAATTTTTTCCCAGCCTGTGCGTAATAATAAGCTCTACAACTTTGCCTTATAAAACTTTTTTATAACTTTCATATCTCACCAGTTACAGCACAGCGCATTTCATTTTTAAAAAAATGCAATATTTAATACGAATGCTTCGTTCGTTCAATGTTTGAAAACTGGTGATATGAAAGTTATAAAAAAAGTTTTATAAGGCAAAGTTGTAGAGCTTATTGTTATGCACAGGGTGGAAAACAAAATTCAAAAAAATAAATAAGAAACCACCCCTATTGCACAAAACCCTGAAGGGGTTCGAGTGTGATTTTTTGGTTGGATACTCAGGAGGCAGTTCCCGACCAACCCTGAAAAAATCAGCTTGCCAGCATTTATTTTTTTGCACAATGGATAAATATCCTGGATTATGGCCAAAATACGCTTTATTTGTGATTTTATCGAAAAAAGCTACTTGAAAAAGTTGCTTGGAATTTTATTTTACCCCTATGTGCAAATTTTCAGACGAAAATTTTGACCGATAAATTTTTGATTTTTTGAAAAAAATATAAAAACTAATAAAATTCATTTTTTGGTGTGCCATATTTGATTTTAGAATCGTTTGCCTATCATCAAAACGTGATATTTTTTAGTTATGGGTCCTTTTTGGATCGTAGTCGGCTAGTTTTAAGAAAAACTCAACTAACAAGGTGCAATTTTTATATTTTTCAAAAAATCAAAAATTTATCATTGTCAGAATTTTTGTCTGAAATTGGCACATAGGGGTAAAATAAAATTCCAAGCAACTTTTCAAATAACTGTTTTCAATAGAATCACAAATAAAGCGTATTTTGGCTATTTATTTATTTAAATGTCATTTTTGACAGGTAATGATCTCATTTTGAATCTTTTTGGAAGCAGAGATGATCGCCCAAGAGTAGGTAGTTTCATCTTAGCCTAAAAATAAAAAAAATCCTATATGGTTCCAACTTTTTGGCGGGTACTGTATATGCACAGGGTGGCCCATTTGAAATGGAAGCACCCTCGTAAAAATTTTTATTTTTCATCCGATTTTAGCCAGTTTTTTTTCTAAAGAAAGCGTTAATCGGAATATCCCGCAAAACACCCACATATCAAATTTTAAGAAAAAATATGTAAATATGGAGTTTCATTCTGCTGGTTGTCAAAGTTGAGCAAAATAGGAATTTTAAAGGCATCTGGCAAGTCAAGTGTGCCATGGAATCCCCTCAAAACAGTTGAATTGTCACCAGGAGAACTCAAAGTGTTGGTGTGCAAAGATCCAATACAAAAATATACAGAGTGTCTTTCTCTGTGCCATCTCAAAATAGTGAATTTTTGGAACTTTATAGTTTTATACGGGACAAAAATAGAGTATATCAAAACCGCCCCAGACACTACAAACGAACTAAGTCTAAAAAATACAGAAGCCTGGCACAAGTCCATATGACATAAGGTGGCTGGTTTGGTTATGCTATAAAAGAAGACGCACAGAAAATATATCATCTCAGACAGTGATTTTATTGAGAAAGGTCCAGTTATTACATTGTTTTGTATTTGTTGTTTGGCATTTCGTAAAGAAATAAATTACTTTTGTGCTTATTAATGTTTTTCCAATAATAATAAAATAAAATAATAAAATAATAGTAATCCAATACCCTGTATTTTTGTATTGAATCTTTGCACACCAACACTTTGAGTAGTTATGTTGCTCATTGAAATGTTTTGAATGGATTCTCTGACATACTTGACTTGCCAGATGCCTTTAAAATTCCTATTTTACTCATCTTTTCAACTATGAAGAATGTAACTCCCTGTATATTTTTTGATCAAATTTGGTATGTGGGGGGTTTTGGGGTGTACAACGCTGTTGTATCAGACATTATTTTGAACCAAAGTAGTTTTTTGCGGCCTATCTGCAGAAAAACACCCGGCTAAAATTCAATGAAAAATAAAAATTTTGCGGGGCTGCTTCAATTTCAAATGGGTCACCCTGTATATAGGTCTGCAATATTGATTAAGTTCTTGTTTTAACAATATATATAAATATATACCTATATATTTTAAGGACCAATTAATCTGGTGGGGGTAGAACCACTTAATAAAAAGTAGAAGAATTTAAGAAGACAAATAGTAGAATTTAAAAAGACAAATAGTTTATTTTTTTATTTTAACAATGTGATTTGTTTGTGATCTCATGATGTTTTGTTTGTAGTGTGAGATTTTATTTTCTATTGTAATAAATAATAAAGTTTATTTTTTATATAAGTAGGTACCTATGTACTATCGAGCGTACATACCTACCTATTTTAAATACAAAATATTACCGAAAGGTCAGATTTGATCTTTTGTTCTTTTTTGTAATGTTTCACTAGAAAAATATGCTGCATTGAAGGTTTTTTTGAGGGTAGTAGAACAAGCGGGTAAAATTTGGCAGGGGAATACACCCTATATAGTATAAAATATGTGAAGATTTACAGGGGAATTGAAAGGATTTGTGGGGAATTTAAGAGGATTTGCGGGCATTTTTAGAGGATATGCAGGGATATGCGAGGATATGCGGGGAAATGCGAGTATGTGCCGGGGATATGCGAGGATTTTTATTACTCTTTGGGGGATATGCGGGGATTTTTTTTGCAAAAGGATTTTTTAGTGTACAAATTATCGGCAGCGATTTCCCCCTCGGGTAGATCTTTTGTGAATGACCCTACACTATTAAATACCAAGGTCACTTAGGATTTTGACACAGTTCAGTAGGGTAGAGGTCCGGTTGTGTGGCCATTTTAAGCTTTTGTTTTGTTTCAGTTGATATTATATGCGAGCAATGAGGTTTCGGCTTTCAAAATATAAAAATTTAAATATACCTACCTAAAATATATGTGTGTACAGTTTGTATAGGAATATAGTTTTGTCAAAAGCCAATTTTTCACCACAATGTTCTAGTTGGTGCCACTAACTGGCAAGAGGGAATGTGCATAGGAAGTTGATAGGTATAATGAAGTGTTTATACCCATTTTACACGACATGTTATACCTACCCTGAAAGAAAATTGTAACAAAACAAAACAATGGCAAAAATTAAAAAAAAAATCATTTAAAATAAGTCTTTTAACTCTTGAGCTAAGTTGCATTGGCGCTTCTTTTACCATCATAGACAAAAGAGTTGCTTTTTCATGGCGAAAAATTACCATAACAATGTCATTAAAGCTGTACTATGACAAATCATTGTTGTCAGGCCATATCCAATGCTCTAGACTTTTTTGCATTGTGAAGCAATAAAATTCATTGTCTTCATTTAAACAATTTTATAGCAGGATACAGGCTAAGGTCTTATTTAAGAATAACAAATGTCCCTATATTAAATTAAGTACAATTGTACAATTTTCCTCGCTAATTTTCTTTTTCTTTGGTTTGTACTTTGGTATTTCATCCTCACTTTCTTTCTGAGTTTCACATTTGGATTTTATTGCTTCTTTGGCACTATTTTTACTTAGGTACAGTTAGAGATGCAAAATGCTCGAGCATTTATATTTCGAGCATTTTCAGCAAGAACGAACGAGCACGAACGAGAATAAACGAAAATAAACGACATACATAGGTGTTTCATTATAGCAAAATGATCAGCTCCTTTCAGAGGTTAAGGAAAAAGCAATTAAATGTTTTTTTTTTCTGAAAATTCTCACTTTTCTGAAAATTCTCGAGAACGTTCCTAAAATGCTCAAGAATATTCACAAAGTGCTCAAAATGCTGAAAATGCTCAAAGATGTGATGATGGCAGGATCTGCAAGCTTGCCCTTTTACCTCAGTTCGCAGTGCGCTTGTGTCTCCGTCTTTCCTTTGTCAATACGGAAGAACGGGTCTTACAAAAAAAATGCTCCAAGCTACAACCTCTTTATTAAGTAGGTACACTACATTATGCTGACACACAACACGACATATTGATCTATAAAGCTAACATATCACCAAACTCAACATACACTGAACTGTCAGGAATAGTTTTTTCTTCAACCATGACGTCGACGTCTATGACCGCATTATTGCAACTGCTGTCAATGTCAGCACCATTTTCTTCCAAATCACTAAAATCTTCAACACCCATAGGTACTATAATTAGTATCATGCAGACTAAAACTACAATTTTCGTCACTTGAACTGTCAATATAGCTCTCACATCGTGTTCTTTTTTAGGCACACTATCTTTTGCATGTACTTCTTCTTCTATACTTTTATTTTCAACGATAAGGCTAGCATTATCTAAATTTTCTAACGTCCGCTTTCTGTTTTTTTCATTTTTTATCTTTGTCGATTTTCGAGCATTTCGAGCATTTTCAAGGGAACGTTCCTTTTCGTGCTCTTTCATGCTCTTGAGAACACGTGTGCGCACATGGGTAGGGAACGTTCGCGAATGTTCTCCGAGCACGAACGGGAACGTTCCCTCCTTCGCATCTTTAGGTACAGTCTTTCTTGTCTCGCAGTCATTTTTACTCTTATCAGATGTCATGACAGAAGGAAATTTTTGTCTTTGCTTCTTTTTTGTGGTTGGATGAATTTGAATCTTTTGGCTCGGATGCAAGATCTTTCAAAACGTCACTCACAGATGTTTTTTTTTTAATCTTAATTCATGGGCCTAGTTCTCTTTTTCACCTTCCAATTTTGTTTCTATGCCAAAAAAGTAAAATTTTGCGTTTTCGATTTTATTTTTTTCCGAAGTTGTTATCACAGATAGAGAAAAAAGAAAAACACTTTCTTGTGGCACTTTTTAACGGGCCTTAAGATGGCGTTTTTAGATTTGTTCTACAACGTTTCGTTTATGAGAAACCATCTTCAACTTTATTTTTATAAATATGGACCTGGATTTTTTTTTGTAGATTTTGAAAGCACTTTTCATTGCAAATACCATGATGTATGACACGAAATGTTTTTAAAATGTTTTGAGACAATTACACTGAAAATTCCTTTTTTTCCATTCATTTTTGTCTAATGCGGCCCTGTATTTAATAATAAGGAGTCTAAATATTAATCAGTATTGACAACAATTTAACTTACAGTTTATTTTTACTTTGAAAACTTAATATTTTTAAATTTTACGGCCCTGCGTCTGGTAAAGTGTTTTCCTCTGTTGTTGTACAGCAAACAGTGTCGCATTGTGTTTTGGAGTAAATTCTTCGCTTTTCCTAATTGCGAGAAGAAAGCTTTAAGCCAACGTAATCAATAACTTTTGCCATTTATTAATTGCAAAAATACATTCGTTCGGCACTATTTCTGTGACACAAGATATAACATGCTGACATGTTAAATTTGTCGTCATTTGAAAAAGCATCCTCCATTTGTAATGAAATAAATTGTTAATTAAATAATACAGTGGGAGTTATGACAAATGACAAGGGATTGGTTTCGTTGTTTCAAAGCCTTCTAGGTGGAGGATTTTTATTTATTTTTTTATTATCGTATGTGCCGTCCTTTTTTTAGTTCTCCAATTGAAAGATAAGTTGTAAGTTAAATTGTTGACAATACTGATTAATATTTAGACTTCTTATTATTAAATACAGGGCCGCATTAGAAAAAAAATAATGAAAAAAGGGAATTTTCAGTATAATTGTCTCAAAACATTTTAAAAATATTTCTTGTCATACATCACGGTATTTGCAATGAAAAGTGCTTTCAAAATCTGCAAAAAAAAAATCCAGGTCCGTATTTAAAAAAATTAAGTTGAAGATGGTTTCTCAAAAACGAAACGTTGTAGAACAAATCCAAAAACGCCATCTTAAGGCCCGATAAAAAGTGCCATAAGAAAGTGCTTTTCTTTTTTCTCTATCTGTGATAGCAACTTCAGAAAAAAATAAAATCGAAAACGCAAAATTTTACTTTTTTCAAAATAACTCAAAAACGAAAAAAAATATTAGAAATCTGTTTGTGCCATTTTATTGACCTCAAAATTGCGCAACTTTTTCCCCATTTAACCGTTGCCCTATCTCTCACCGTTTGCAATATCCCCATGCTGTTCATTCTTATCCGGGACACAGTGTATATATAGTTTGTGCATCAGTTTCCAACCGCAACTGACATGCTGGTTTAACAACTATACCTTGAATAACATTAATTTTCTGACTTTGGTGGGTAGCTGTCAGAGAAATTGAAAAACACCATATTATCATCACCAACCTCTGGGGTAGTAACAGAACTTGCTTCTTCTGATATTATATCTTCACCTAATGAAATACTTCAAAACTTATTGTTTGATACTTTTTTCTTTGCTAAATTCCACAAGTTGTACAGCTCTAAATCTTTGATCTCCATCCCAATTATAGGAATTACAAAATGCCTTTTCAAGTTTCGTTAAAACCTCAGGCTCCAGCTGAGCCTCAAGAATATTTAACATCTGTTGATCCTCAGATGTTTTGTACGGATCCACACAGACATCTGGTATATACAGTTTTTGATAACATTTGTTTTAATTGGGGGCTCCCTCATCAAAAGGACATAACCCACATGATTTAAATCCCAATATAGTGGATTTTGAAAAGTGGATTTTGAAAACTGAATTTAAAGCAGCTGAAACATTTTTTGCCACCATTTTGAAAGAATAAAAGAAATTCACTTCTATAGAGGCTGTAATATATGTGCTGTGTTAGGTGGCAAACACACTAGAACTATACCATTGGAGCAGCATAAATTACTTAAGTTTAGAAACAAATGCGAAGCGTGGCCATCCATAAAAGCTATAACTGTGCGTTGAATGGGCATCTCAATGGTCATTCAAAAACTTCACGAACACGTTTGCGAAATATTCATAAAACTGCTTAGTCTACATCCATCTCGTTTGAGAAATACCGATTTCCCAGTTTTTAAGAGCAGCTTGTAGCGGAGTCCTGCATTTTGGTCATGTTGTGTTATTGAATTTGTTGTGTTGGCTCCATAGATGGCTCCACTTGTTCATTTTCGGGCGAATTTTACTTTTTACGCACTCTAAATAAAAAGTCCATGCGGCTGCTTTTTTCGGTCGTTTCAAGTTATTGGTCGTCGAGCCTTTGTGCTGCTGTCTTTATAGTGAAACGCTAATATTCAACATTATATAAAATTTGAATCACCGCGGGCTTAGTACCAGGTAATGAACATGTAACTTTTTGAAGCGTTTAACATTTAACTAATTATGTTTCTTTTTTCTACAGCACTGTAGGGCATATTTTTTTCTAGAAAATAAAAGTAGACCCTCGACGACCATCTGGGATATTTTTATTTGCCACAGAACACACCCCTCACGTTTTTCTGTTACAAGCTAGAGCATAAGCTTTTGGAAGACGCTAGAATTTAAATATCGTAAGAGAAGGGGCAAGCTGTTCATTAGTATTTTCCCTGATTTATGTGTTTACTTTTTGCTCCAAGAATAAGATAGCCTTTAGGAGAAAGAAATGTGGCGGTCTCATCCATATTGAAAATTCTACTAGGATCATTTAACACTTCACTGTCTGGGCACAGCAATTCTCTAGTTTCTGCAAACCAATGCCTGATGCGAATCTCTGAAACCATTTTTATTAAAAAATTCAGCATGCTTCTGGTTCACTTCAGGATTTCTTTTCAAGAATGAATACTTAAAACCCTTTTTTCGGGAACTTTGAACATAATACACAAGTCCTTCACGATTGACAGGGAACCCTCTAGGTGCTGATTCTAGAATCCAATGTACTAATTTCTTTTCAATTCCAGATCCTAGGAAAGATTCGGGCCCAACATGGCGGCAATTGTCTTGAGTCTTCCCTAATACTCTATTTCTGACTGATGTCCTTGGTACATTAAAGGTTTTGAAAGCAGCAGCTGAAATTGCCATACTTTCTTCTCTAATTGCATGCAAAGCAGCTTGCACCGACTCTTCCGAGTATTGAGATAATGTTTTTTTTTTAGATGGCATTGTCAAGTCTGTAAAAAAGAGGCAGCTGCTAGAAAATCTAATTTACTCTTTAAGTTTCAGAATTTCTATCTCCCAGAAAAAAGGGTGGCTGGGAAAAACTGAAAAATTTAATGCAAAAAGACTTCCATGTGGGTAGGTACCAAACTTAATCTACAAGTTCCAGAATTTCTTTCCACCAAACAACTCCAAAACAGCCCTTAAGCAAAATATTGAAAAAATGGGGGCTGGGAAAAACCAGAAGAGCTGGAATTTATATTAATACAGAAAAACTCCCATGTGGGTACCTAACTTATGCTGTAAGTCCCAGAATGTGTTTCCCTTAAATAACCCCAAAACAGCCCTTAAGACATACAGGGTGTCTCATTTTGATCTGGAACACCCCTGTAAAATTTGAACTGGCTTACGGATTTTAACGATTTTTTTTTTGTATACAGGGCCCTCCTAGACGTACTTATCAAACACTTTTCAATGACCATACGATTATTCCAGGGCCGGATTAAAAAAATTTTTTGATCCAAATTTTCGAGTTAAGGTATCAGCGATTTTTTTATCGGAAATCTGATAACGTGGCGTTAATCAGCGCCCCTGAAATCCCCCAGATTTCAAATTTCAAGAAATTATTCCCACAAATTATACTTTTTACACTGCATCACAATTGCAAAAATCAAAATTTCAATTTGAGTTCAGCTATTAAGGTGGCTATGGAAACAAGTGAAAATGGTAAAAAGAGGTCCACAGGGGACAATAGTAATAAACCTGATCGCAAACTGCACTCGGTTTCTCTTTTCAGTATTGCTGTACAGTACAAATTTTATACCATTTGAGACGCAAGAGAGCTCGCTGTCGTCGCAGGCAGTCGTGCAAGTGCAAAGGCTTTGTGAAACGTTAATTTTTAGTTTTTTTTGTTGCAAATAATAAAGTATAAGATTATACACTACAAAGTACGTATTTGAAGAATGTAATTAAAAGCAGCAATATTTTAAACCGCAGAAATGTATTGAAGAATCGATTAGAAATGACATTTTATACCCGCTAAATTATTTGTAACACCTAAATTATTTTAGCAACATCAACCCCTGAATAACATTTGTTGTAAAAATGCATAAACTGACATTTCTGCAAGCCATTGTTTTTCCACGGCTGCCTGCGACGGCAACTAGCTCTCTTGCTTCTCAAATGGCATAAAATTTGTACTGTACAGCAATAATAAAAAGAGACACCGAGTACAGTTTCCGATTAGGTTTATTACCATTGGCCCCTGTGGACCTCTTTTAACTATTTTCACTTGTTTCCATAGCCACCTTAATAGCTGAACTCAAATTGAAATTTTGATTTTTTGCAATTGTGATGCAGTGTAAAAAGTATAATTCGTGGGAATAATTTCTTGAAATTTGGAATCTGAGGGTTTTCAGGGGCGCTGATTAACGCCACGTTATCAGATTTCCGATAAAAAAATCGCTGATACCTTAACTCGGAATTTAGGGTCAAATTTTTTTTTTAATCCGGCCCTGGAATAATCGTATGGTCATTGAAAAGTGTTTGATAAGTGCGTCTAGGAGGGCCCTGTATACAAAAAAAAAATCGTTAAAATCCGTAAGCCAGTTCAAATTTTACAGGGGTGTTCCAGATCAAAATGAGACACCCTGTATATCGGAAACACGGTAGCTGGGAAAACTGGAGGAGCCGGAAAATTTATTTTAAGCCAAAAAGATTCCCATGCGGGTACCTAACTTACGCTAAGTTTCAGAATTTGTTATCCCCAAATAACTCCAAAACAGCCCTCCAGCAAAATATCAATAAAATAACTCAACTTGGAGAGTAGAGCGGCGGAAACGTGTTACCGCTTCCAATTTTGGAAAGATATGTAAATGTTGATCGGAAATGGCTTGTTGTAACATTGTTCGGTCGCTATTGAAGGATAATGTGCCTGACACACAAGCGATTGTCCATGAAATTAAATAAGAAGCCAAATCCTTGAGGGATTATGCAAGAGAAAGCAACCTACAAATTACAAAGGTTGGTCTTGTAGTTGACCCAAACTGTCCCTACTTTGTCGCTTCGACAGATGGATTAGCTGGCGGGTGTTGTAGAAATCAAACGTCCATCATCATTTTGACAAGCCTGGAAATTCACTTAAAACTGTCATAATTATTACCAACAAGTTCAGGGCACAATGCACATCACCAATAAAAGATGATGTGATTTTTGTTGTTTGGACATGGGCAGCAATGAAATCTGAAAGAATTTACAGACGACAATTTTTGGGCAAGGAATATGGTTAGTTTTTTTTTGAGAGAATTTTATATGTTTTATTTATGACCATAAGTAGTATGGCCAGAACCTACTACAGAAAGTCGAATTTGGTGTAGGTGTGAAACTAACAACTATAACTTAATTTGTCTACAAAATGGTTTAGAGGAAAACCACAAGTACTACCTCCTTTTTTCACAATCCTTATGTTTGAAAATCTTGAATCTGTTAAGGGAAAAAATGGATGAGTGATTGTGTAATCGATTATTGCCTACATTCGATAATTAAATCTCATTCCAATGTTGCTTTAATACCGACATCCCAAAGTTTAGCCATATTTGAGTATGGGCATATGTTAGATACACACTTGTCTGTGTTTCTCAGACAATTCTTATAAATACGACTGAAACAAAGTTTAAAATACTTCATAACCAATACGTTAAAGCTATTTTTTTTGGTATTCTAGGCAGATTTTTAAACATAATTTATGTTATTATAACTCTAAATGAATATTGTTATTGCTAGAAAACTAATAAAATGATGATTTTGTGAACTAGTTTATGTTGTTTGTTTGCCTCCTCCAGCAGATTTTGAGGTTATGTCACCTGATCGAAACGACAGTAGTTGATTTAAGTGGTCTATAGAGCCCTTATGCACCCACGCAAACTTGTAGTTGTTTTTCTTATTACAGTCCCTCGTTTCTTTGAAAAATAATTTGTTTTCGCTGGTCAGATGCTCATTAATAAACATTGATCTTCAGCAGAATCTAGTCTTAACCCCGGACCCTTATTGATAGAGTGGACCTTCACTCTTGCGGCTCCCTGAAAGTTGTCTTTGAAAAGGGAGACAAGAATCTAACAACTATAGGTTTAGGAAACTTTGTGTTGCGGCTTAGAATATAATGAACGAAAATGATTTTGCTTTCATATATTTCAAAGTCGACAGCCTTTCCAATATTCTGCAACACTCAAAAGATTTTAATTTTTCACCTCACAAATCAAGAATAGTGTTTTTTGTTAGCATTCCACATGAGCCCCCCCCCCCCAGACTTCGTTGTTTTTCGACTTGCTTCATCGCTCCAAGGAAACATGTCGATAAAGAAAGGAGAGTTCAACCCTAATATGGAAAAAGCTGTATAGGTACATATTTTTAGAACATGATTCCTTTGATGACAATGAAGGGCCCTGAAAAGAAAATTCGAAACTACTCATTTATAGAGGAGTTATTGGACTTTCACGTATGTCCAATTTTTAGGTTAACGTAAGAAGGATAATATTTATTCCAGCTCTTCCAGTTTTCCAGGTGAACGTTTTTTCAATATTTCTCTTAATGGTTGGTTGGGATTATTTTGAGGCAACAAATTCTGAAACTCATAGCATAAGTTAGGTTCCCATATGGGAGTATTTTTGCGTTAAAATAAATCTTCCAGTTTTTTCGATATATGTCTTAAGGGCTGTTTTTTTACTTAAAATAAATCTTCCAGCTTTTCCCATTCACCGTTTTTTTTATATACAGTGCTGTTCATAAAGTTTGCACCAAATGGGAAAAATTTGTATTATTCTATTATTTGAAAATCTGATTTTGGGATATGTAGGTGTATGTTTGGTTTACACTATTGCGCTTAAAGAGGGTCATGACGTCACAGCCCATGTCTGTCAAATTTGACATTAAAAAAAAATTGGGAAAAACCAGGTTTGCCTTAATAACTTTTTCCGATATTTTCACACGTTGCATTTGATCGCGGATTATTTTCTGAAACGAAAGAAAGACACAGGCCATTATTATAACCAAGAAAATGGATATTCCAGTTATCGGACATATAACCCTTAATCAAACCGTAATAGAGTGGAGTGATGAAGTTGTCTATCTGGGTTTAACCTTAGATAAAAGACTTACCTGGTTATCGCACATAAACTCTAGGTCTAAAAAAGCAAAAGCAGCAATGGCCAAGTTGTTTCCTTTGTTAGCTAAAAATTCTAAGTTAAACGTGGAAAGCAAGGTTTTAATTTACACACAGGTAATAAGACCCTCCCTATTATACGCCTGCGCCGCCTGGTGTTTCATTGCAAAAACCCATTTAAACAAAATTCAGATTATTCAAAATAAATGTCTTCGTATGGCGACTGGGGCGGAATGATATGTTTCGAACCGTACAATACACAATGACCTTAACATACTTACTGTAAGAGAATTCATCAGGACACATGCACAGAAAATTTATGACATAACAATACCAAACCATCCTAATCAACACAGACTACCACATAGAAGACCAAGACATTTCATTGACCTCAACGACGACTGACAATAACGTAGAACAAAATAAAAAAAATTGTATTAGTATATATTGTCAACAAAGTGATATCTGTGGAATGATGACCAAACCATTCAAACTCATTTCTACTAAATCATAAAAAGTAAAGATAACATTATACAAATTTATAAATACAGGGGACAATTAATAACAAAACATATGAGGATTATTCGATAAGATAAACATTAGATAAATCAAAGTCCAATCGCCGAGTTGGCAAAATCTGCGAATATAAATTCGGCACCAGCCACAGGCTGGGCATGAGTAAGCCCCGCTTATTAGCAGCTACTCGATCAATGACCACCCTCGGTGGTCTGACCTGGCAATGGACCCCGCTTGAGTAGCCTCCTTGTTCAGGTCGGGCTCCGAGGGGCAGACGACAGTGCCCTGGGCACTGTTGAAGTCGTCTGTGGGTCAGCAGCGGCACCACACCGTAGGGTAAAGGGCGCAGCTCGCGCCCCGATCACTTCCACGTACTATCGGTCGCGTCAGTCCACAGTCCGCGCTACCCCCGCCATGGTCCAGATACTGTTAGAGGCATATCTGTGAGTGGAAGAATAAACATCACCCTACTTTGTACCTGCTGTCTTCTTCAATCTGCGCTTCGCGACTCCCGCACCCAGTGATCCCGGCAAGCCGTGAGGGTCAGTCCAACCCTCCGGCACACACCAGTAGTGCGACACATGGTAGAGGTCCCGTGTGAAGGCACTCAGTTGTGACAATATTTAATATTTAGTATAAATAATTTTAATCCTTTAATTATTATGTAGAAAGCACACGCAAAAAAATACCGTCCGCCTATGTTTTTCTTTTATTATTATTTTATTTATTGTTAATAATTATTCGAGGAACAGGGCGCAAACGCGTCGACCTTATTTGGCCAAATTCAAAAATGGAAATGGATATTTTCAAGGCCAACCTGATTTTTCCCAATTTTTTTATTTTAAATGTCAAATTTGACAGGCATGGGCTGTGACATCACAACCCTCTTTAGGCGCAATAGTGTAAACAAAACGTGCACCAACATATCCCAAAATCAGATTTACAAAAAATAGAATAATAAAAAAATTTCCCATTTGGTGCAAACTTTATGAATAGCACTGTATGTCTTAAGGGCTGTTTGGGGTTATTTGAGGGAACAAATTCTGAAACTTATAGTGTGTTAGGTTCCCACATGGGAGTCTCTCTGCATTAAAATAAATTTTCCAGCTTTTCGGTGTTTTCCCAGGCACTGTTTAGATATTTTTGGTATGAGCTGTTTTGGGGTTATTCGATGGGAACAAATTCTGAAACTTATAGTATAAGTTGGGTGCCCACATGGGAGTCTTTCTGCGTTAAAATAGATTTTCCAGCTCTTCCAGTTTTTTCAGCCACCATTTTTTCAATATTTTGCTTAAGGGCTGTTTTGGGGATATTTGGAGGAACAAATTCTGAAACTTGTAAGGGATTTCAAAAATGTCCAACTATTTCAGCTTTTCGTGTGTCCTAAAAAATTATGCCCGACCCTGAAATTAAACCGGCAACAGCCAACTCCATTAGGCCAAAAAATATCACTGTAAACTTGTTCTTTGAAGTCTGTTGGTACCCCAACCATAAAATATTTACTGTTTAGGGTATTTTTTGTTGAAAGCACCTTTGTGTCCACATCTGTGCTGTTTAATTTATTTGCCACATATTCCTTAACAACTTATGTATCCATATTCACTCTTGATACAAAAAGCCATATTATCTTTTGTTCTTCACTTATTGGTTTCTTTGCAGCTTCAAATTTTTTTTTTTTTGGTCGAGTTAGCTTGTACATCTACTGAGCTTTAGGTCTTTATTCCTCATTCTTCCAATACTAGCAGGATTTCGACTTCCATTAGACATTTCACTTGAACTCTCGACTCTGTTATTTTTTCTTCGTCTAGGGTCAAGTGGGGGTAAAGGTAAACGAATTCAACAAGTTCTTTTTTTAAATTTTTATCTAGACAGCTTAGCTGCATTATTAAACGTTATTAAGTGAGAACTTATTTGTTGTTTTGATTGAACTTTACTTTTTATTGTATAATAATAAAATACATATCTTTTTTTTCAAAAAAAAATCACAAAGGTTGACGGTGTTTACTTTTACCCCAGTTATATTGGGGTAATTGTAATTACTGTTCTGAATTAATCTTCTTGATCTTTCTCTTCAGGCGATTTAGTGTTACCTAAGGCAATATATTTATTTAGTTTGACTTCAGTTTCAGCCTGCAGGAAGCCAAAAGATAAGTATGTATTTGAGACGGCCTGTGTATTATAATCACAATGTTTATTTGTGTTTTCGTCTGATGAGCTGTTGTTTTTGTTAGCTAGAATATCTTTTCTATTTGTCGGTGTAAATTTTATAATTTATCAAAAATTTATCAAAAAACTAACTCGCCGAATTTGGCCGAATATTCGGTTCTTAATAGCATTATTCTGCCTTGCCGAATATTCGGCAATGCCCAAAAAATGGCTGAATAGTTGGCATGCCGAATATTCGCCACGCCAAATATTCAGTGCATCCCTTGAAGAGATTTCAAAATTATGCAACCAACAATAAGTGACATTATTGTGTACTTAATAGGGTTTCCAGTCCCGGTATGTAGTACCGAGATTGTCCCGGGATTTTACCCAAAAAGTGTAATCCCGGGGTTTTCCTTATGGTCCCAAAACCTTGAAAACCCCGAATTTTTTATTATGTTATGAACCACTGTAAGGCCGACTGGGCAGACACGACGCGATGAAATGGTTAGGACAGAAATGCCCCTGAAAGACTAAAGAACTAGGGTAGGGGTCTTAGGGGATTCACTGGCATTCGGTGTTCATCTTTAGTATTATTACGGTTCTAGGCCATGAGGCCCGTGATGCTGTGGCTTGTTGACCTTAACCCTTAGTGTAATATAATACTGTGTGGTCGTGTAGTGTGAATAACCATATCTGCATATAGATCGAATACTTGAACTACGGGCATGTTAAAAATGAAGAGGAATCGACTGACGTCTGCCCCGACAGCTTGTTGCTGGCACGGTCTACTGCGATGATGACAAATTAATATTTATTTGCTCTGATACTTGCACTGCTACTGAGGTAAATAAAAAGTGTAACGAACTCAATCGCATCATTTTTTTTAATTGTTATCGTCACCCCCGTACCCCTCGTTCGGAGTAGGTATAATAAAATCCTAAAATTCCAAGCAAACAACTTGTGGCGGCTTGTACCCGCCAGTCAATAATCAAACTAGGTTTCTCTCATGTCCGTAGTTCGAGTATTCAATCTGTATTTAGTTCTTTAATTAAAACATAAAATTGTGAAATTATTTTAAACTGATATAATAATAGTTATTTGTATACTTCATACATTTAAATTAGTTGCAGTTGGAGCTACTTTAGTTGTGTTTTGTGTTTCTTTAAGTAAACTCAGTTTTAGTTTGTTATTTTGTTTTTGTTATTTTGTAGGCTGTTAGTATCCATATTTAAATAAAAATATTTAATTTTTTATAAACTTTTTCTTACATAATTTGTTGTAAAGAAACATGATCTTGATTTCGGGGCCATTTTTTTCGGAACTTTGGGGACTAGTACCGGGACTCAAAATTTGGGACCAAAGTCCCGAATATCTTTCCGGTCCCGGGATTTGGGAACCCTAGTACTTAAATTTTGAATCTTTTTTTGGGATGCTGAGCATGAATCTGCGTAAATTTTTAGACAGTTTTGAAGTTTAGGCAAGATGGAAGAATTCTTCTTTTTTCAGGCACTGTGGACAGGTGCTGAGGTATGCTAAAAGGAGTGATATTTGTCCTCTTTGAATTTGAATGTCTTCAATGCAAGTAAAAGTTTTATAAGTTCTGGCCTCACCTTTCAACTGATCTAGCCAATGCCTTCTTGTTTAGCAGCCAAGAGCCTACCTCCCATTAAACCTTATTGTGTGTGACCTTTGGACCACATTCAGTATAGGTTTGCTGACATGCAAGGAGGGGCGATTGTTCCCTCTTCCACCACCTTCTAACATCACCAATGTTCAGCGTCGGTTTATGCATTAAGCAAAGTAAGCGGCCACTTCAGGGCCCGGACTGACGGAGCTCCTTGGTGTCCGAGTCTTCCTATAATTGAGCTCAAAGAATGAGAAATAGACAGAGGGAGAGAGAACATGCTTCAACCTTTGACCTATTGTGCATGCAATTTCTTAGCAAATCAAGTGGAAGTCATATTGCATGGGTAGGTTTTCCTGCTATTTTAAAATCTGATCAATAGTAGTGCTGATATATTCTTATGTTGGTAACACCATGAGCGGTGGTCCCACGGCACGTGGCTTGGCGAGCCTGGCGCGGGACTTGTCGATCCACACGCCTTAGGAGCATCTGGCTTAGTTAAGCGACTTAGTTATTGAGTTCTTGGATTTATATGAAGACGAACTGGTGACATGGAATCCTAAAGAACCTAAACACACAAACCGAAAGAGTGCGCATGATGCTTGGAATAGGATTAAGGAAAAATTAAGTGTTGACAGTTAATTGATGACTTAAAGAATTATCTTGCATTTTTGTGGCAATTTGAAATAATAATAATAATTTGACAGCATATTGTAATAAGTAGTAGTGCACCATTAGTTGTTAAATTTTAAAACTTGCCGATCCTACCCACGAGTCTGGCATTCGCCAAAACGACGCGCCCTGGGAAACACAGGCTTGCAGCTCGTCACTCGGCGAGTGGCTCAGCTCCTCTTAAGTTCTCCAAGCCATGGGCCGTGGGACCCCGGCTTTGGAATTAAGTCAAATCCAGTGGCTTGCAATAGGGTCATCTCAGGTCGATAAGATTGTCGAAATCCTGTTTTTCTGAAAACATTCCACATGATGGCATCAAAAATTGTGGTTAGCAGTTGAAATTAATGTAAAAAAAATTACGTATATGTCACAAAAAAAATAGTTCATTCCAACCACTTTCTAAAGGAATTTTCTGTAATCCTGCGGTAAGACTTTTAAAAAGGGGAAGTATATAATTGTTGAACCTGTTGCTGGTTCATCAGGGATATGCTCCTTATCAACAATTGGATTGTACACAGTGAAATAAACATAAATAATAATCAAAAATATGTAGGTATGAGGTACTTCCTTATTATTTTAATGCTACAAAAGTTAGTGCTACAGGTATTGTTTTGAGTGGAGTGTTCTTGCTGCTCAAAAATAATTATCTGGATAAATAAAATGTCAGTACCACATTTTAACAGAAATATATCTGAAAAATAAGCATTTCTGAGATTTTTGTAATCCACAGTCCCAAAATAGGGCTTGGCTGTGCGAAGTATCGTGACAATCATAAAGTAGTGAGAAGTAAAAAATACCGAACCTTTTCTTATTTGTTGTGGCCAGGGATTTGCTAGCTTGCAATGAATTTACAAGCACCTGCCATGCTAATATGCCATTTAAATTTAATTTGTCTACAACTACATTGGGGTGCATAGAAATCGGTCCACTGTTAAACTACATTATTTATTAGAAATTATTCATCAGATCAAAAAATATGCAACATTCTAAAAGTTAATCTAACAATATCACGATTTTATAAAAAATTGCTGTTTTTTGTCGATCTGCAGCGATGTTATTTCGGCTTGGGACTCTGAAGCCGACGGCGTTAAAGCTTCCCCAAGTCTTCTGGTCAGGTTCAGATGCTTAAGGAGCTCTCGAAAAATCGAGATATACGAAAAAACACGTAATTTCCAAAGTGGAGGCTTCTAGGACAGATTTTTTCGAGGCTCCCCCGGGTTTAAGGTTTTTTCAACTTTCAAATCTTGACTGACCAAGGTTGGAATTTTTATATGAAGGCATGTTATAGTATTTCAAGCAGCATTTCTTTTTTACCTTCTGAATAATTTCTAAAAAAAAATATAGTAAAAGTCAAAAGTTTAACGGTGGACCAAATTTTATGCACTAAAGTTTACATACAAATGCACTAAACATTATTATACTGTTACATTGCTTTATTAGTTGCATTAACACGTATGTGATATTGGTGGTACAGATTATGTCCCTCACAAAAACATTGCTAGGTTATATTACGATAATATTAATTTAGCATTGCTGTTGCACTAAGTTTGAAACTGAAATTATTGAATTAAAGTTATATTAGGTCTGTTTCGGCAGAATTTCAAACCAGTTTGAAACTGTCAGGAGCATGCTCCTGACAATTTCAAAGGGTTTGAAGTTCTGCTGAAACTGTGGCGGATACAACCATTATCACAACTGAAGTATTATTAGGTAATCTAAAAAAGCTCTTTAATTGTACAGTAGAAATGACGTTTCTTAATTTGATAATACAAGGTTTGCAGCAATGTTTTGGGCGCCTACAGGGACGTATTTAGCATGTCCGGCTGAAATGTCAGAACTTGTGACAGATGCCTAACTTTAACCTTGATATTTGATCTCTGTGTCTGTGGCTCTAAACTAACACAGAAACTATAACTATAGCCTTTTTCTATGCTTTAAATTCTATTGATTACGGCCCTGTCCTCCCTATCAATAATGTCAATATGGCCCCCTTTTAGCGAATTCTAGGAACATTAAATATGTACCTGTCACAACCTAGTGTACAATTAAAGAGCGTTTTTAGTATATTTTCTTCAGTTTCTCAATAAAGCTTGTTCTGGCAACACTAGTACGAAGTCGCATCGCGACAACAGCAAGAAAATTTTTGAGCATACTTGCCAGTTTCCTAATAAGCAAGCATCGGTAGAAATAAATTTTTCTTCACTTAAAAGAATTAAAACTTGGTTACGTACCAATATGGTCCAAGACAGACTAACTAATTTAGCCTTATTAAATATAGGTATGCCGCAATGTACCCATAAATGAAGAAAAGATCAGTTTGCGGGAAAGAAGAGAAAATCTGATTTTATTTTGTGATAAGTACATTATTTTTTAAATCTAAAGAATTATTGTTTCTTTTTGGGATTTTGTTTTGTTATGTTTATTATTTAACACAGAAAGATTTTTAGTACCTGTAATAATTATAAATAATAAATTATGTTTAGTGGCATATCAGGTAAAGGATATCAATTGAAAAAAATGCACTCCAGCCGGGACTTGAACCCGGGACTCCTACTGTGGGCGTAGGCACTTTAACCAACTAAGCTACCGGAGATATGGGTTCATCGGCTAGGTGTTATTTATTCCAATTGATATATAGTTAGTAGCGGTGAGATGTAGAAGACTTCGGCGTCTTCTACAGCTACTAGAAGGGGTTAGAGGGTGTAGGGAAACCATTCATTATTGTTGGTTATGTAAACTTCCTATTTGTTCTTCCACCCACAATATTCGACATATAGCGACTTAATGCAAGTATCGAACGTGGAAATTCTAACCTACAATGTCAAAGCCAGAATATGAAACACAGAAAGATTTTTAGTACCTGTAATAATTATAAATAATAAATTATGTTTAGTGGCATATCAGGTAAAGGATATCAATTGAAAAAAATGCACTCCAGCCGGGACTTGAACCCGGGACTCCTACTGTGGCCGTAGGCACTTTAACCAACTAAGCTACCGGAGATATGGGTTCCACTTATTATGAATTGTTTCTTGGTTCTAGTTTTCTTAAACACATCTTCATTCGATCTAAACTTATGATACAAAAGCAAAAAGTACCTTCGATCTGGCATGTTACGCATAGGAAACACAGGCTTGCAGCTCGTCACTCGGCGAGTGGCTCGCCTCGTCTTAAGTTCTCCAAGCCATGGGCCGTGGGACCCCGGCTTTGGAATTAAGTCAAATCCAGTGGCTTGCAATAGGGTCATCTCAGGTCGATAAGATTGTCGAAATCCTGTTTTTCTGAAAACATTCCACATGATGGCATCAAAAATTGTGGTTAGCAGTTGAAATTAATGTAAAAAAAATTACGTATATGTCACAAAAAAAATAGTTCGTTCCAACCACTTTCTAAAGGAATTTTCTGTAATCCTGCGGTAAGACTTTTAAAAAGGGGAAGTATATAATTGTTGAACCTGTTGCTGGTTCATCGGGGATATGCTCCTTATCAACAATTGGATTGTACACAGTGAAATAAACATAAATAATAATCAAAAATATGTAGGTATGAGGTACTTCCTTATTATTTTAATGCTACAAAAGTTAGTGCTACAGGTATTGTTTTGAGTGGAGTGTTCTTGCTGCTCAAAAATAATTATCTGGATAAATAAAATGTCAGTACCACATTTTAACAGAAATATATCTGAAAAATAAGCATTTCTGAGATTTTTGTAATCCACAGTCCCAAAATAGGGCTTGGCTGTGCGAAGTATCGTGAAAATCATAAAGTAGTGAGAAGTAAAAAATACCGAACCTTTTCTTATTTGTTGTGGCCAGAGATTTGCTAGCTTGCAATGAATTTACAAGCACCTGCCATGCTAATATGACATTTAAATTTAATTTGTCTACAACTACATTGGGGTGCATAGAAATCGGTCCACTGTTAAACTACATTATTTATTAGAAATTATTCATCAGATCAAAAAATATGCAACATTCTAAAAGTTAATCTAACAATATCACGATTTTATCAAAAATTGCTGTTTTTTGTCGATCTGCAGCGATGTTATTTCGGCTTGGGACTCTGAAGCCGACGGCGTTAAAGCTTCCCCAAGTCTTCTGGTCAGGTTCAGATGCTTAAGGAGCTCTCGAAAAATCGAGATATACGAAAAAACACGTAATTTCCAAAGTGGAGGCTTCTAGGACAGATTTTTTCGAGGCTCCCCCGGGTTTAAGGTTTTTTCAACTTTCAAATCTTGACTGACCAAGGTTGGAATTTTTATATGAAGGCATGTTATAGTATTTCAAGCAGCATTTCTTTTTTACCTTCTGAATAATTTCTAAAAAAAAATATAGTAAAAGTCAAAAGTTTAACGGTGGACCAAATTTTATGCACTAAAGTTTACATACAAATGCACTAAACATTATTATACTGTTACATTGCCTTATTAGTTGCATTAACACGTATGTGATATTGGTGGTACAGATTATGTCCCTCACAAAAACATTGCTAGGTTATATTACGATAATATTAATTTAGCATTGCTGTTGCACTAAGTTTGAAACTGAAATTATTGAATTAAAGTTATATTAGGTCTGTTTCGGCAGAATTTCAAACCAGTTTGAAACTGTCAGGAGCATGCTCCTGACAATTTCAAAGGGTTTGAAGTTCTGCTGAAACTGTGGCGGATACAACCATTATCACAACCGAAGTATTATTAGGTAATCTAAAAAAGCTCTTTAATTGTACAGTAGAAATGACGTTTCTTAATTTGATAATACAAGGTTTGCAGCAATGTTTTGGGCGCCTACAGGGACGTATTTAGCATGTCCGGCTGAAATGTCAGAACTTGTGACAGATGCCTAACTTTAACCTTGATATTTGATCTCTGTGTCTGTGGCTCTAAACTAACACAGAAACTATAACTATAGCCTTTTTCTATGCTTTAAATTCTATTGATTACGGCCCTGTCCTCCCTATCAATAATGTCAATATGGCCCCCTTTTAGCGAATTCTAGGAACATTAAATATGTACCTGTCACAACCTAGTGTACAATTAAAGAGCGTTTTTAGTATATTTTCTTCAGTTTCTCAATAAAGCTTGTTCTGGCAACACTAGTACGAAGTCGCATCGCGACAACAGCAAGAAAATTTTTGAGCATACTTGCCAGTTTCCTAATAAGCAAGCATCGGTAGAAATAAATTTTTCTTCACTTAAAAGAATTAAAACTTGGTTACGTACCAATATGGTCCAAGACAGACTAACTAATTTAGCCTTATTAAATATAGGTATGCCGCAATGTACCCATAAATGAAGAAAAGATCAGTTTGCGGGAAAGAAGAGAAAATCTGATTTTATTTTGTGATAAGTACATTATTTTTTAAATCTAAAGAATTATTGTTTCTTTTTGGGATTTTGTTTTGTTATGTTTATTATTTAACACAGAAAGATTTTTAGTACCTGTAATAATTATAAATAATAAATTATGTTTAGTGGCATATCAGGTAAAGGATATCAATTGAAAAAAATGCACTCCAGCCGGGACTTGAACCCGGGACTCCTACTGTGGCCATAGGCACTTTAACCAACTAAGCTACTGGAGATATGGGTTCATCGGCTAGGTGTTATTTATTCCAATTGATATATAGTTAGTAGCGGTGAGATGTAGAAGACTTCGGCGTCTTCTACAGCTACTAGAAGAGGTTAGAGGGTGTAGGGAAACCATTCATTATTGTTGGTTATGTAAACTTCCTATTTGTTCTTCCACCCACAATATTCGACATATAGCGACTTAATGCAAGTATCGAACGTGGAAATTCTAACCTACAATGTCAAAGCCAGAATATGAAACACAGAAAGATTTTTAGTACCTGTAATAATTATAAATAATAAATTATGTTTAGTGGCATATCAGGTAAAGGATATCAATTGAAAAAAATGCACTCCAGCCGAGACTTGAACCCGGGACTCCTACTGTGGCCGTAGGCACTTTAACCAACTAAGCTACCGGAGATATGGGTTCCACTTATTATGAATTGTTTCTTGGTTCTAGTTTTCTTAAACACATCTTCATTCGATCTAAACTTATGATACAAACGCAAAAAGTACCTTCGATCTGGCATGTTACGCATAGGAAACAAAGCATTATAACACTCACGAGCTCGGTGGCTATTTTTTTGACAAATGATATAACATTCCAACATATCGCATTTTTCTGAATGCGTGAAAGGCATTATTTTTTTCCTCACAAACCACAAACTGAACTATTCACTATCAAAACTTCAACATGACATTTTAAGCTTGATGGCATTTATAACAAAATGAATGTTGTTTATGAAATCACAGCCCCCTTGACGAATTTGAAAAATCATCAATTGCTTTGTCATTTTTGATTTTAGGGTAAAAAGTCATATGGCAATTTTTATTCAGAATTTAATTTTCTATCGGTTGCGTATATTGAATACTGGGTGTCCCATTTGAAAAAATGAAACTTTTTGACATAACTCGCAAACGCGACGTTCAATTTTTATTTCGTTTTCACCATCGTAATCAGCGGAAAAAATACTACTAGTTTGCATATTCAACCGACTTTGTAGCTCCAACAATAACGAAGTTAGCAATAGTGCCGACTTAAGTTTGAAAACCCTGTATACAGGGTGTAAGTAAACTGATGGTCAAAAATGAAACCACGTATTCTTGGAGTCAAAATAAGGTCACTTCTTCATTTACTTTTTTTATACTTTTTTCTCCTACGGGCCATAGTTTTTTTTATACAGAGCGTAGAAATTTAGAGAAAAATACACATATTTCTTAGTATCTCTAGAAGTATACGAGATATTTTCTTCAAACTTGGCGTGTCACATGAGTGGATGAGCTGTCAAATTTAAGGTTGATATGAAGCTTCTGAGGCCCCCAGTTGCAGAGATACAGGGTGTTATTAAAATTAATTAGTTCAGAAAAATATGAATACCCTGTATAATCGCATTTTTTAAGTTTGTTTTGAATGGTAAATTCAATGGTTAACAAAAAGTATCTCCTAGTATTATTTCATATTCTCAGCCGTTTTTTAATTATTTTCAAAGAACAGCAATGCTGCAATAAAAAAGTCATTTTATGAATAAATCTAACAATTGTGGATGTCAATTAAACTTGGCACTATTTGAATGATTTGGCTGCCAACTTTGCACCTTAGTATCAATATTTTGAAAAATTATGTTTTCATTTGAAGAATTGACTGATATGCACTTTTGCTATGGACTTGCGAATGGCAATAATAAACATGCGGAAACGCATAGTTGCGTGTATTGAAAGAGACAGCGGTCATTTTGAACATTTAATAATTTAATTTTCTAATAGCAATACGTTTCTTTTATTATTGTTTTTGCTTTTGTATTTTGTTAAATAAAGTTTAATTTTACATCCACAGATTGCTAGATTTATTCTTAAAGTGACTATTGTTCATTGCAGCGTTGCCGTTCTTTAAAAATAATTAAGAAACGGCTGCGAATATGAAAAAATACTAAGAGATACTTTTTGTTAACCATTCTATTCACCACTTGAAACAAATTAAAAAAATGCGATTATACAGGGTATTCATATTTTTCTGAACTAATTAATTTTACTAACACCCTGTATCTCCGCAACTGGGAGCCTCAGAAGCTTCATGTCAACCTTAAGTTTGACGGCTCATCTGCTCATATGGCACGCCAAGTTTGAAGAAAATATCTCGTATACTTCTAGAAATACTAAGAAATATGTGCATTTTTCTCCAAACTTCTACGCTCTGTATAAAAAAAAACTATGACCCGTACGAGAAAAAAGTATATGAAGAAGTGCCCTTATTTTGACTCCAAGAATACGTGGTTTCATTTTTGACCATCAGTTTAGTTACACCCTGTATATAACTTGTCATGAGTCATATAACAAACTTCAAGCGAGAAGGGTGTCTTCCGAGCCTCTTGAATAGGGTACTTGACGAAATTTTACAAACTTGATAAAACAATTCCTGGACACTTGCCTAAGACCCTACGATTATTTAAAAAATATATATTTACGTAATTAGCAAGTTATTAGACTTTCTTTGAAATTTGGCGGGAAAGCACTTATGACGTCACAAGTGTTTTATAACGGCAATTTGGCAACATAGCGATACCACTGAAGTGTTCTGAGACATAACCTTATTCGGCAGTGAAAGTTGCAAGGAAAGTTGAAATTTCAAAATTCTAACCTCAAACTCACAGACTTGTGATGCCCGTGAAACCACTTTTAGCGTTGATTGATTCCTTCCTCCATCGACGATTTTAGTCAAGAGGAGTTTTTTTTCGTAAATACTTATTCAATCGTTTTTCTGTAAATTTTTTTAGCTAGGTTGGGCCTAAAGTCTGGAATTCGGGTACTTCTAAGCACTATGGCGTCTTCATAAATGCGCCTTCAAGATGGTCCCTATAGGCCGAGGTTCTCTCTTTATTAATAACTCATAATACTGTATTCTTACTACAACTTAGGTACAAACATTTGCAGTTTTATCCCATGGATTTCGGCAGACGCTAACAGCATCCAATTTCGGCAAATTACGGATTGTCCTTTCAGGGTCCATGTCCATGATACCTTACCTTACACATCTATAACTAGGTCCGCAAACAATATATAATAGTAAATATCAATAACAAACTATAATAAATGGCACAGATATTATCTACTAATATTTTGATTTAGCGAGATACGGAATGACAGTTGGCATCACGGGAGGTCATCTGCCGATCATAAAACCATACGTGTTAGATGACATGTGGATATATGAATATGTTTAGATGCCTAGGTGGGCGGGTAACGTTGCCAAATACGCGAATATTTCCCCCATTATTGGTACCTGAATATTTATAGTATGTTTTGTATACAGATATTTTAACTAAAGTGTTACGTGGCAGAGATGAAGGATATAGTTTCCAGCGTGTGCAGCATAAACAGACACCATTTTGATATAGAGGAGTCAATATACGGAACATATTCGTAATAAAAAGTCTTTATGTGACAAAATTTGTGTGTGCAATTGCGTTAGTTAAAGCTCAAAGGTTTCAATATATTAATATATTAATTGATATATATATACAGATATTCATAGGCAAGCTCTGGAGATACTTGAATAGAAAACTGCAATTTGCCTTTGTTCCACGAATGATTGCAAACGGGCATGGGCAACGTTACAGTTCCGTTTCTCCTAAGAGGCACAGAGTTGCCACGTTTGGCGTTCTGGACAATAGAACGACGAAATTGTAGATTTCAGCCTGAACAAAATTGTGCAACTTTGTCTTTAATTATCATAAAAAATAAGGGTTAAAAGCCGTTGTTTCATTTATTACGTGTTATGTTGGTGCATCTACTGTAAACATAGTACAATTTTAGAGCAATTAAAAATATTGTCAAGTACCCTATTGCAGAAATATACTTGCTGGAATGTGTCTTGACCTGTTCTTTAATTTTCTTTTGATTCAGTCCATCTATGTGTGCCCTTTTCACAGGTATTTTTGTTCTACAACAATGTTATGCATCATAGAAAATCACAGGAAAGCATTAGCAAGATTAACGTTCCAGTTTTGATAACCACATCTGTCGGAGTAAAGATTTATTGGCCTTTTTCGGAAATGGAATTATCTCCTAACTACCTATGCAGCTTATATAAAGTGAAGCAGATAAATCGGCTTCAGTTTCATTCCACAAGTATTTGCAAGAATGGTGTGTTGCTAAGTTATACACTGAAAAATTATGGATTTGTAGTCTTGTCTTATAGTAGGTACATGCTGCTGGCTTGCAACACGGACATAGCCTAAAAGCTTTTGCATCCATGGTAAATACATATTTTTTAGGTTTCCCTTTTCCCCTTCTAATTTTCCTTCTGCTTCTAAGATCTTGCTCCGTGTTGCTTAACTTTAAATGAACAACAAACATCACAGATATCTAACAAACAATTGATAGTTTCATATCATCAGACATGTTTCTAGAAGGACGATAGGAATATGGTTCAACCCCATATCCAAGCCAAACTTGTTTATATAATTGATAGACCTGTTTTTCTTTCAAATAATTTCTTTAGCTTCACTTTCTCCAGTAATGTGATGGTTGTTTTTCTAGACTTGCTGTGCCTGATCTTTTGTAGGAGATAACCCAAATTTGCTGTTTTTATCCCAAGATCGTACAGTCTTTTTTTTAATACCTAGGGTATCCAGAAATTTTTATTATTTGAAGTAAGTTTGTAATTTTTTCTTTTTTGATAAATAAAGGTAACCACTCTTTGTGACCTCATACATAAGTTCTTTTGATGTTTTGATATTTTACCAAGCTGGTTACATATAGTTGTTTTTCCTGCCATGTAAGGCTCCAAAACTTGGAACATATTTATATTTTTCTCAGTTTCAAGAAATAATGTATGCTGACGATTTTTATACAAGTAGGTAATTAGTTTGAGATCTTGTAGGCCTTGGGTGATTTTGCAAAATTTCTCCATTTCAACTTCTAGTATACCCTAAATAGGTTTCTCTCTTCATTTTTTGTAGTTGGATTTGGACACATTTACAACCTTCCGGCTCAGCCTTTTTCTTCCTTTCTCATTATGATGGCATATGGATGTTTATATTGCTGCCATTTAAATTTTCTGCCACTATTTACACCAATAATTTAAATTTGTTTAATTTGGTGTTAAAAAGTACATATTAAAGTTGCACCCTCCAGAAAGCCTGGGTTTGGCTGCAATCTTAAGAAAAGGAGCTAAAAAACTGTTTTTTCTTTATTATTTGTCAATAACTCGATTCCTATAAACTTTAGAGCAAAATATGTAGTTACCAAAATTAAAGCAAATTAAATTGTCTATAAAAAATGTTTTGTGTTTTTTCCATGCACCTACTTGTTTTGAAGTTATATAGGCATCAAAAGCTGGATATATTATAGACATTTATTATTTTCCTTATTCTAGGCATATATTTAAAGATAAACAACTGCTATTATGCTTTCATGATTGCATTCATATTTGTTTTCTGCCAGCCAACCCTACCCTGGTTGTATACGGAATGTTTAAGTCAAGGTTATTAATAAGGTCACTGATCGAGACCCAATCCAGCCCAGGTAGTAGTGTGTAATTTGTCGCAGAAAGAGCTTCTTATAGCTTGTGTTCTGTTATAAAAATTATACCTTTAGTAAGTCTAGTCTGTGTATGCAAAGTTTCGCCACAAGAAGGCAATGTCAAGTCTAGAAAACTGTTTAATCTGTGATAGCAGCTTAAGTGATAAACAAACGTAATAAGTATGCAGTTATGGGCAACATTTTATTTCTACACGCAATTAGTGGCTGCGATATTACCTCCGTATTATACAGGGAGGGGAAAATAAATTAGTTAAAGTTTTCCAGATAGAAAAAGAATTACAGAAAACTGTACAAATATTTAAAGACCTAAATGCATCTCCAGAGGATATAGAGAAAGTTGGAGAATAATTTCTGTTATATGTATGGATAAAAAAATGCGACTCATTAAATACAAATTCCAGTGTTTCGTACAATCTATTACGAAAAACTTACCAAACCTAGCATCATTACCGCCAACTAAAGACGCAGCTCACTTGCACTCCTTCCGAACTTACAATCAGGTACAGCTATGGTATGGAAATGAAAAATCAGCTTTATATTGGGGATGGAAAAATTCAAAGAATGGATCACCACTTTACAAGACGCAGCTCCCCAAGATCTACTGAAACTTATTTCTTGTAAATGCTCTAAAGGTTGTAATGCAGCTAAGCAGGTTTGTATTGCTCAGTAATGTGTGCATTTTGCCAGGGCAAATCTTGCTCGAATACTTTGAAAGTGGTCGAATTAGTCGAAAAAACTACGAGGAAAATTTCCCTATTCATATAGAAAGGGATATAGACCAAACAATAGAATATGAGATAGATGTTGAAGACATTCAGAATGATATTGAGGATTATAGTGAACAACCAGTAACATCGAAAAGGGGAAAAAACTCTGATGAGCCTTGAACCTCAAAAGAAACTTAAGTTGGTGGCGTTGTTGATTAGGCCTATTGGGAGACCACTTAAAAAACGTGTCGGGTACTTTACCTCAAGGTGGTGTGGAAGCAAGTACAAGTATGTGACATGATTTATTTGCCAAATAAAAATGTATATCACCAAAAAGCAATTGAATCTGTTTAAGAGTGCCGACATTAAGAAAATTATTAAGTGACACCCAACAACTTCAAAACAGGTAATCATACAAAAAAATATACATATACATACTAGAGTATTTACTCTTCTAACTACATATTTTCCTATAAAATTGGTACTAATCAAGATATTTGCTAATATTAAGAAAAAAATACAGTTTTGCCATCTTTTTCAGCATAGCGGCTAAATACGAGCTTGTTCAAGGGTGCAAAATTAATAGGTATCTTGTTGGTCTAAGGAAAACAGATTTAAATGTATTCCAGCTTGTCTGGATTTGCTCCTGCTATCAATGCACTTGCCGACTGGCCTATATACAATGCTCTCACGGTGTCTCAACTACAATGCAGGTTAGACAAATTGTATAATATTGCACCACAAAATATTTATTTATTTATTTATTTAAATAACCAACAGGCATGTGCCCGATTACAGGATAAGTCACAACTTAAAAAGAGAAACAAGCAAGTACAGTGATTAATACATTGAATAGGTATGTATACACAAAAGTGGATGTATTAACATGTTCATAATATGATAAAGTGATTTATACAAATAAAAAGGAATTATATTTTCAATAATCTGTCAGTGAAGAAAATGTCGTTTAATATCAACTTTCAAACAGTTAAAGTAGTCAAGGTTCTCGGCTTGGTTATATCGTTTGCACATTCTGTAAATAGGGGAGTTCTGTAGCGCAATTGTCCTAGGTGTAGGGAGATAGAATAGACAACTTTGTCGTGTTGTTATTGCTGGCACATAAAATTTTATCATTTGGAGCAACCTAGGGCAGTCAATTAAGTTGTTTAAAATCTTGTATAGTATGGTTTGTGAAAAGTAGTTTCTCCGGATACTCAAAGACGTGAAGTGGTGCCGTTTGAGCAATTCATCGTGCGGAAACCCCCGTTCAGGATAAACCCCAGTTTGTTTAAATAGGATATTTTAAGAATTTTCTCTGTATGTTTTCGATGGAACAGATATGCACTTCAAATAGAGGCGACCACACGCCAGAGGAATACTCCAACCCTGATCTGACAAGTGTGTAGTAGAGAACTTTGATAGTATCTAAATCCTTGAAACCACGCGTGCAGCGCACAATGAATCCATATGCCTTAGAATCCCTGGAAGTCACATTTTCAATGTGCTTCACAAAGGAAAGTTTACTGTCAAATGTGATGCCCAAGTCGCAGAACGTGTCTTGTCTCTGTAAGGTCACATTGTCAATGTGATAATCATGCTTTATGTAAGTAGATTTGTTGGTAAATGACATAACGTTACATTTAGACACGTTCAGGGTGCAACCTAAATTTCGTTGCAGCTGATAGCTATCCTTAACCAACTCAATTCTAGAGAATAACTTGAGATCATCCGCATATTCTAGGTGGTCTACGTTCAATTCCGCTCCCAGGTCGTTCACAAAGATATTAAATAACAGGGGCTCTAAGACAGATCCCTGTGGAACTCCAGATGTTACGTAATATTCAGTGGACTTGTGTCCATACAAGAAAACATACTGTTTGCGTTCATGCAAGTACGAACAAAAAAATTCCACCAAATCACCCGAAAACCCGAATCGATGCAACTTGGAGACAAGCGTATGTTGGTCTAGGCGGTCAAATGCCTTTGTCATGTCAGTATAAATAACATCAGTCTGCATTCTCGCATCAATGGACTCGGCTATGCTCTGTGTGGACCGCCCTTTCATGAAACCATGCTGATTAGGAGATATAAGTTGGCAGACTTGCGGGTAGATTTCATTGTAGATGGCTACTTCCAGGATTTTTGCAAAATTACAGATTATGGATATTGGTCGATAATTTTCAATCGCAGCTCTGTTTGACTTTTTAAAAACCGGACATATGTTAGCTTGACGCCAAACGACTGGAATAGTATTTGAGCTTAAGCATTTATTAAACAATTCACACAGGGGTTTCTTTAAAACAGAGCAACAATCTTTTATTACAAATGCCGGAATAAGGTCAGGACCCGCGGTCATTTTTGGTTTTAATGTTTTTATGGCAATTTCAATGTCTCGTTCGCTGAATTCCTTGATAAGAATAGTATTATTGTTGTTGCCAACATCCAGTTTGCTTTCCGTGGCAGAAGAGCTCACGTTAAGTAGATTCTTATCTGCCGGAGGTAAGAAGTTTCGCTTGAAAAAATGATCAAAGGAATTTAAAATGTGTTCAGGGTCGCTTAACTCGATATTGTTGTAAGTGATGATTGAAGAAACAGGTTCAGTTTCTTTTTTGTTGTTAGTATATGACCAAAAACATTTAGGATCTGCTTTTATGTTTTCTTCGATATTAGAGGTATACTTTTTTGTTCCCTTTTGATGTTCTTTTTAATGTTTGTTCGCAAAAAATTGAATGCATGCAAATATATATTGTTGTTGTTTTTTTTTTCAATTTCATGTGCAAATTAGCTTTACGTTTTATGTCATGGGTTATTGAGGAAGTAAACCATACTGGATATCTGCGATTGGGTCGAGGCTTAACTTTGGGGGTGCATTTGTCAAAGATATTATAAATTTTGGCATAGAATAATGAGCAAGCATTGTCAATAGAATTTTCTCTTGATAAAAAAGACCAGTCCATCTGCCGCATTAAATCATACATGAGATTATAGTTAGCTTTCCTAAAGTTATAATTGCCTACGTGATCAGAGATAAGCCTGTTATCCGAGGTAGCGTGACTGTTTATTGTAATTGAGAGAGCAGGGTGGTGCTGAACTTCTGGACCTAACAGGTCGATTGCTCTATCAACTAATAATTCACCATTATGCAGGACAAGATCAAGTAATCTGTTATTCTGGTTCCTGATCAAGTTAGATTGCTTCATGTCCATTATGTGAAGGAAATTATTTAAAAGCATGACACTTGCGTCGAATCTGCCCGTGTCTAAGAATTCAGCAAAGTTATGCATATTAAAATCCCCCATGATAACCACGTTCTTGCCGTAAACATAATGCAAGGATGTAAAAAATTCGGTTATATTTTCATAGTCCCGAAGGCTTGTAGGAGGAGGAATGTAAACGACAAAGAAAAAGTAAGTTATATGCCTAAGAGTGACTTTCACACCGACTACGTCAATGTGTGCGGGGATGTCATGGTTGAAACGAAGTTGGAGGCAGTTGATTTCTTTTTTTACAGCAAGGAGAACGCCTCCACCCTTCAATTTTTGTATTTCAGAACACTTACGATCTGTACGAAAAATGCTATACTGGTCTGGTACAATTTCATTATCGTAGAAACTAGAATTGAGAGAGGTTTCGGTTATCGCTATCATATCATAGTTGCAGCAGAATATTGCGTTTCGAAAGTCATCCATTTTTGTACGAAGTCCACCTATATTTTGATAGTAGACATTTAAGAGTATTTTCGTGTTATTGCGGGAGTGCGCGTTATTAAGCGGTTTTAGAACGGGGCAAGCTGTTAATTGCTACTTTGATAAAATGTTGTTTTTTAATAAGGCACATGCATTTCGATATGGTACACACATACTCTGTTCCCAGACAGCATGATCTGTTTTAACGAGAGCTCCCCTTTCTTTACCCCTGTTATAATTGACACAGTTAGAGCAAAGAGCAACACAAGGTCACCGCATGACAATCTTTCACTTCATGTCTATCAGCGCACCTAGGACAAGTTTTAGGTTTAGAGCAACTTTTAGAAGAGTGGTTAAACTCGGTACAGTGGTAGCATCTATGAACCTCAACAGCATCAAACGCAGGACAAGAATCATAACCCACAAAGACATTTCCTACACCTGTTAACCTATCATAGGTCTCTCTATCCAGTTGTATAAGCGCTTGAAATAAGTTAGGTTCTTTTTTCGTTTTTGAAATTTTTAAGACCTTACATGCAGAGTCAGAAGTAATAATGTCGGGATTCAACTGTCGGATGAACAGCAGGCTTTCTTCATCATAGGCGTAGCAGAAACCAGCTATGCGAACTCTTGGATTTAAGCCCCGCACTTCCGAGACATTGTACGCAGATGAAAGTTTCTGTTCCGCTAACTTCTTAAATTTTACATTGTCCTCTTGTGTTTTGCAGCCAATAAGTATACCCCCATTTCTCACGGTTTTCACTTTTGAGAGGCACAGGTTTGCTTCAGCAGGATCGATGTTCTCAATCAGATCTTGCTTGGTTTGAGATAAGGGTTGCGATGCATTCTTCGGTTTTATGACGATAGCTGGTCGGGTTTTGCTCTTTAATACGTTAGAATAACTGACAATTTCATCGTTCGTTTTTTTCGGAATGCAGTTATTAAGTTTTTTTCGCTACCGATTCGGTAAGGTCATTTTTCAAGCTGACAAATGTTTCAGTTAATATGGACAAAGCACCTTGTACCTGTTCGGCAATGGCCTTCTTCAGATCTTCTTTATTGAGAGTGATACATTTCGCAGTGCATGTACTACATCTCCAGGTTAGACCATCGATTTCCAGCAGTAAATTTGCAATATCAGCCATCTTGTGAACACAGGTAGGGTGGCAATGGGTTTTTACACTCCGAACAGAACAGTTTTTTGCGTGTATTTATAGTTTCCTTGCAAAAACAACAGATAGACATTTTGCTAACTATGATGTTAGCAGTAAATAAAACACAACGTAGTTACGTATTGTATACCTTGTTGACCCGTAGTGGGATTCGGCATATTAACATTTTCTCCTTTGCCACAGAAATTATGTGTCCTATTTCAATAACGGGAATCTAGTATTTTCGGTTAAATGATGTTTACAACAATTTTTTCTCTTCTGCCACAGAAATTATACCCCCTATTTCAATAACGAAAATCCAGTATTTTCAGTTAAATATTATGTTTACTACAATTTGTAGGCACTTGCCTGAAAAATATTTGAATTCATTCCATGAAAAAGCCGTTTTTGAAAAATTTGTGGGTTTTGATTTATTGCAAATAGGCCATCGATATACATACATTTATTTGGAAAAATAAGGTACTTTAACCAATTCCACTTAAAAAATGATGTCGGTTGCCGCCATTTCTGAAAACTCATTTTCTGTCATTTCAGGAAAGCAATAGGCTGTGAAGTGTAGAAAAGCGTGGTAATATGTTATAACAAAATCATTTTGGCAATCGGAATTCCAAGAAATTTTTTCAAAACTATGTTTTTAACAATTGGTAGCTGCAAAAAATGTCAAGCAGATAATTTAGTTTTTATGCGAAAGGCGAGCATACCAATGAATAAAGAACCCCAGGAAGGAGTCAAAGCTCTATGGATATTATAAAATACGCGAGATGGAAATCAACTTGTGTAGGAACCAAGTTTTGACACAACATTTTGATATCTGTCACGGTGATAGGTGCCAGTATGTGTTGCTTCGATACTTTTATGCTTAGCTCTGCGGCTTGTGGCTCTTTCCTGGCTTGCAAAACTAAATTTTTGAGGATAATAATCCATCGGTAGGTAATTTTTTAATTTAAAATAACTTTTGAGGCCATGACCAAAGTGGCATAGGCGTTTGTGTAGGTACCTACTTCTTCATAATTGAAAATTTAAAATTAGATTTTGCTATATTATCAAGGATTTCTAAACTTAAAGACTTAAACATGCCTTTTGGCCTATAGTGTAAGTACTGATTTTATTAGTTTGTTGAAACCACTCATAGTACAGTAAAACTAACACAAAATTAGGCCAAACCCAAACATAAAAAAAGTCCTTTCTAGCGCGAAATAGTTCCATACCCTCCTAAGAGTTAGTACTAAAAAGTTACACCACCACCAGCGTCGGGTTTCGGGGGGAGAGGGTGAAAAGGGCAGGAAATTATTATTTTTCACAGTTTTGCGTGAATATCTAGTAAACTATGAGGTTTAGCCCAAACGTCATCCTGTACGCAAATGATATACATTAAATTCCGAACAAGAATTGTTATATACAGAATTATGATAAAGTGAACGGTTTCCATGCTATGGAGGGGTAAAGATTTCTTTGTTATTATTTCACGTAGTTTTTGTTGAAAAAACTTAAAATGATTACATTATAAATTAGTAACTGAATAATGTATGTAGAATATATATAGATATATCTATGCATATATAGATACATATTACACCCATAGATTGTTATTTTTTGTCACAACATAACCTCATAAGTATATGACTGTAAATATGTCCAACACAAGTTAGTAGCCTTAGTTAATTTGTACTCACTTTTTGCCCTCATTCATTATAGCGTTCTGATTTCCATTCGTTCTTTCTTTCTTTTATGACAAATCATTCCAATATCTAATTTGTCCTTAGCTTGTAAAAATGAGAAAGTCATGAATAGGAAGCTCATGTGAAAAACAAGAAAATATAATATATTAAACAATCCTCATCGTATGCTTCTGCAGAGATGGATGCGTCCAAAACTGCGAGTGTCGAAGAAGTGGTCTCAATTGTTCAAGTATGTGCAGCAATTGCTTAGGACTTGCATGTCTCAATAGAGATACTGTAATCATCGACGACGATTTAAATGATGATTCTCAAGTGGACGAAGAACACGAAGATTTGTTTCCTCTCACCAACCCGAGTGAACTATTTGGTGCTGACTGATAACGCAATTAACCATTCACCTAAAACTTATAACCTTTTGTATCATTTTGATTTCCCTCTCATTTTTTCAATATAGATTGTTTAATATATTTTCTTGTTTTTCACATGAGCTTCCTATTCATGACTTTCTCATTTTTACAAGCTAAGGACAAATTAGATATGGGAATGATTTGACATGAAAGAACGAATGGAAATCAGGACGCTATAATGAACGAGGGCAAAAAGTGAGTACAAATTAACTAAGGCTACTAACTTGTATTGGACAATTTACAGTCATAATACTTATGAAGTTATGTTGTGAGAAAAAATTACAATCTATGGGTGTAATATGTATCTATATATGCATAGATATATCTATATATATTCTACATACATTATTCAGTTACTAACTTATACTGTAATCATTTTAAGTTTTTTCAACAAAAACTACGTGAAATAAAAACAAAGAAATCTTTACCCCTCCATATCATGGAAACCGTTCACTTTACCATAATTCTGTATATAACAATTCTTGTTCGGAATTTAATGTATATCATTTGCGTATAAGATGACGTTTGCTCTAAACTTCATAGTTTACTAGATATTCACGCAAAACTGTGAAAAATAAGAATTTCCTGCCCCTTTCACCCCCTCCCCCCGAAACCCTACGCTGGTGGTGGTGTAACTTTTTAGTACTAACTCTTAGGAGGGTATGGAATTATTTCGCGCTAGAAAGAATTTTTTTTTTGATGTTTGGGTTTTGGCCCAATTTTACTGTACTATCAAAGGTGCACGACACTTTGAAACAGGAAATGAGATCCTGTCATATGCAGCAACTACGTTAATCCCAAACATGCTCCTTCCTGGGGTTCTTTATTGGAGCATACTTATTATTCCCAAGAGCCAATTTCTTTACTGTATTTTATATACAGATATCCAAATTTTTTTCTTTACATTGATAAATACTGCATAAAAGCTGTTTTACTCACATCCCACAATACTCTAATGGTGCCTTTTCACCTTTTGTTTAATTTTTTGTGGTAGTGCCTGTCCGCCATGTTTTGTATGCTTTCAGAAGTTAGCATAAAATACTAATGCAAAGGACTTACTTACTTTTTTCAAAAATGTATCTCTCATGGTATTTTCCTAGTAGTTTCTGGCCAGGCTTGTATAAAATAATTCCACCGTATCTACTGTGACCTACCTTTTTCTTTTTGGAGGCACACCAAGATGAGCCTCGGCTAGCTTAGGGAGACTGAGGCCGTGGGTCTTTTGCTGTCAAGAAATTATCTAGAGAAGATAATGGGCGCCCACTTAGTTTTATTTTTTATTTTGTTTTTAGAGAAGTAAAATTTTAGTTGCAACAACGATAAAATATTTATGAACAGGTATAAATAAATAATAAGTCTGCACAAATTATTGATCCGAATAGATCTTTACCTATTTCCCTTAGGTACCAAACACAGGTTAAAAACGTTAGAATGTTTTACAACTTATCCTATTTTTCTATATGGACATTAAAAAAAGGCATAAGGGCATAACAAGGGATGGCAGAAAGTCTAGTTAGAAGTTATAGGTAAGTTAGAAAATAATAACTCAATAAATGCACATTTACTGGTGTTTACACAATATTGACTTTCGTAATTTGGCATTTTTTTCATATAAAGGGTGCCGTATGCCCTTTTGTTTGATCATTGTGAAATTCGTCCCCTTATTACATTTACAGTTTTAGCATTACATGTGAAAGTATCCATGCAGTTAAAATGTAATGTTAATAAGTAATATAAGTAAACCTGTTTGGAGAGTTCTTGGAGCTGCGGACTACGTTGGAGTTGTAAGTGCCTCTGCGGGTTCTTCCAGCAGTTGAAGTTCTGCAGATGATGTGGAACACAGCAGCAGTTAGCTACAGTAACGGCGCACCTATTCTTCACAAAAACAGGGACAGCGATGGACGATTTGTGCGGGACAGGACTTTACTCAATGACGAGACCATTACATAATGACATATCTGGACATAACCTTCGAATTGCTCATGAAGGGCTTTTCTTTCCGGAACAAAATTGAGGCCTATTTAATAAAAGAAAATGGACTTAACAACGGTTCTCGGTACTTAAAATGGCTACTCTTATCTTTGGTTGTAGGTTGTAGGCGGCCTCGTGGTGAGAGTCACAAAAAAATATAGAAACTCGGAAATAACTGTATTATTCGACTAGCAATTTTATACTTCGTTCTATTTAACAAATATCCTCATTAGGATGGCTGAAGCGAAATATTTGAACAGCTAAATTGCAGTGAACGCCAATATGAATTTCACGATGTGTTCTGTACAGTTTTCGATGGAAGAATGGCCGAGACGAAGTGGCTGCATGACCTGGCGGATTTTTTCTGTACAGAGGCGAGGCGCGAACTGAACCGTTTAAATATCGGACAGAAAATAAAATATTTTTGAAATAAAATCGATATAACAAAAAAACATTACACTACACAAAACGACGGGAAGGAGTTCACGGTCATGCTGGACTTGACTCGATGGGATACTCGTGTTAACATTGTCGTTTTTCACTGCCTGACGCCAGCGTTCTGAGAATCGAAATCTAGTATTTCAATGGTTACTTGTCCTGCATATTATTTTTTATTATTATTATTTTATTATGACAAAACAATGATTACAAAAAGGGTATACGGATTATTTAAAAACAAATGCCATCCATAGCACAGCGCTTTTCTACTCAAAAATTAAAGTGACCTGTGTTTTTTTGCCCTACAGGCGCTTAAAACAGGCCCTAAAATGTTGTTTTTTCTCTATATGTTTTAAATGGCTAAATGACCTTTTGCACACGTTCTTATCTCACATAACTATATTATAGTGCAAAGACCGCAACCAGCAGAGGGGCGCCACTTATGCCCACCAGTCTCATTTATTGTGCCTAGCACTTTTTTTGCACATTTATTTTTTGAATTGATTTAAACCATTTTGTAGAAAATTCTCTATATTATACAATGTAGTAGTAGATAATAACATAAACAAGGCAGTATTTTACTCCTCGTTTGTAAAGTAAAGAAAATTTTAATTCAGTAACAAACTAGTCAAGTCCAGATTTTATTTACTTTTTTATTTGAAAGAAAAAATTGCCTTCTTGATGAAAAACACTTTGGACATCCGCCTACTCTCCGAGACATTTTTGAAAAATCCAAAATTGCTGAAACTTTTTCGGCTTCTACTTTTCTGTTTTAAGAGTCTCGGAGAAAAATTTTTTGCTGACATTTGTGGACAAAATCGATTCCTTAAAGCCTACTTTGTCGGAATTTGCAAAATTCTACAGTTTTGTGGGTGCTAAAAACACCCACTTTTAAAATATAAAACTTATAAAATGTGATTTAGTAGTTGTATTTATGAACAAAGTTAGCAGTGGTCGAGGCTAGGGAGTCGCAGAATTTTTGCGGATGGTTTCAAAAATGCTTTGACTATATCTGAAAGGGTAGCAGTTTCATAACGACTACTAATAAAATTACTTTAAAGCAACTTTCACTAATATACAATGGATGTCGGCTGTATATTCATGAGTCGGACAAGGACGGGAGTTGTGACGTAGGTATGAACATTCATTCATACCACAAGGATTTGTCTTGGAACTCTTCTTATTCTGCATTCTGCTTCCAGAGAACACCAATTAACCATATATATGCACAAAAGCCCAAAGTATTAGTAGGTAGGTACTTTATTGCAACTTTAATGTGGTTTCTTGCCCAACATTATGCTCTAACAGTTTAGATTAGGTTCACTAAAGCATTTGTTCTAACAAAATTAAATTTTTGTCACACTTTATAGGGAGGTATGACCACAGCAGATTTTTAGAGAGGATATTCAGAGATCTTGTTTGAGATACATTTACAGGGTGTCCAACTTTAAAACTGTACAAATCCGTAAAATCTTCATTTTTGGAGATAATCGCCTAAACTTTTTTTTGTTTGAAAGGCCTTCAAAAACCGCTTCTTTTGACTTTCATGTCATTTTTAAAATGCAAATCCAGGGCCGGCTGCGATTTTTTTATACCCACAATTTTCACGAAAACCATTTAGCGATTTTTTTATTTAAAATCTGACCCCACAGCGTTAATCAGAACACCCCCAAACCCCCATATAGGTACCAAATTTGAATGAAAAATATATAGGGAGTTCCATTCTGCAGGGTGTCAAATTTGGGCAAATTAGGAATTTTAAAGGCATCTGCCAAGTTAAGTATGCCATGGAATCCCCTCAAAACAGTTGAATGGTCAATAAGACCACTCAAGGTGTTGGTGTGCAAAGGCCCAATACAGAATATACAGAGTGTTGTTATCTGTGCCATCTCAAATTACTGAATTTTTTCAACTTTGTACGTGTATAACAAAACCGCTCCACACATTATAAACGAACTAAATCTAAAAAATACAGAAGCCTGCCAGTCAGTATTGTCATATCAGTTAAGGTAGCTAGTGTGCCACAACAGGAAACGCCCAGAAAATCTATCATCTTAGACAGTGACTTTGTTGATAAATGTCCAATAATTTAAATTATTTTTATTTGTTGATTGGCATTTTGTAAAGAAATAAATTACTTTTGTGTTTATTAATATTTTTTCAATGATTCCAGAGCACTCCTGACCAGTATAAAGTTTAATAAAAATTCAGAATTTTGAGATGGCTCAGCGAAAAGTATATTTTTGTAGTAAATCTTTTCACACCAACATTTTGAGTGGCCCTGTTGACCATTCAACTGTTTTGAAGGGATTCCATGGCACATTTGACTCGCCATATTGTCTTTAAATTTCCTATTTTGCTCAACTTTGAGACCCTACAGAATGGAACTCCCTGTATATTTTTTGTTCAGATTTGGTATATGGGGGTTTTGGGGTGTTCTGATTAACGCTGTGTGGTCAGATTTTAAATAAAAAAAAACGCTAAATGGTTTTTGTGAAAATCGGGGGTATAAAAAAATCGCAGCAGGCCCTGGATTTGCATTTTGAAAATAGCAGGAAGGTCAAGAGAAGCGGTTTTTGAAGGCCTTTCAAACAAAAAAAATTTAGGTGATTATCTCTAAAAATGAAGATTTTACAGATTTGTACAGTTTTAAAGTTGGACACCCTGTATATCATAATATGTGGAAATTATAGCTCAGTGTTTGACAAACTAATCATTACCAAATATCTCAGTATCAAAGATAGGAGACTCCATTTGGAATGAATCTAGTATTGTACTGGCTTTTAGTCCATTTTACATACTGAAACAGTAAACATAATGTAATAGCTACCTATAACACCTGTATTGTAAATAAATTTCTTATCATAAGGGTATCGAAGTTTAATAAAAGCTATAGGGTACTTAATGCTTATTTGGGAAACCATGTATATTTTATAACCTATATCTTCAAAAAGGCTTGCACAATTTCATTAAAATAATGTTGCCCACATAATAAGATCAACGGGTGGGGCCGCGGGGGCGTCGCTCGTTCTGGCGCTGAATTTTTAGACTGCATATTTTTCTGCCTTTGATCGACCTTGGTTCGAACTGATGTCGAGGCAGGCGCATGCACATGTCTTTAAAGAAAAACACCACTATGGCCAAGAGCGCTGGACAAATGTGGGTTCACAGTGTAGTGCCCAGACAAACGCCTAAAGCCAGAATATTTAAATTCACAATATACCTACAGTATTCTGGAGAGGCCCAGCTTTTCATATTCCTAAAAACCATCTGTTCCTATGAAGCTGGCCCAACCGCACGTGTCAAGGTTACATGCAAGACCCCAGGAGCATATCACGCGATCTGCGTTGCGCGCGCCGCTGCATCTCCTCGCGAAAGGATATAAAAGGAGAAGCCGCATCCACGACCCTCCAGTATTCTCCATCCAGACAGCAATTGCCGCTGAAAGCTCTGCCCGAAAGTTAGTTGAATTTTTCTGCAGAAAAATCTGCAAAAATGTATAAAAAATAATTCCTAGACATCTGAACACCGCTAGCTGAATTGGACTGACCACGTAAGAAATTTTGTGCCTTATTTTTGAGTTTCTGTGTTTAATTTGCCTTTTTATTCCGAATTTTGTAATTATTCCAAAAAGTCTTGTGAAGATCGAGTTTATTGTGCATTTTGTTTATTGGGAAATAACTGTAGTAATTTTATGAACTGAGAATGAATTTTTGGAGATTATTTTAAACCATATTATTTCGCTGTGAATTTCAAGCTTACTTTATTCAGACTAAAATAATTTTGTGACTTATAATAAATTGATTAGGGTTTGGGAAAACTATTTAGAGTCAGTTAATTGTCGTTAAATTTAGAATTTGTGTTGTTCTTTATTGAACTATTTTATATCAGAAAATCCAGGTAATTTTTAATAACTTTTATATCGCTTTGTATTGGGGGAGTTAGCACTGCTATACAAACTCATGATTTAATTTCATGTCCTTTGAGTACTTTTGCAATTTTATAATTTAAATCTGATTAATGTAAATTCATCGCCCTAGAATTATTTGTTGTGCCATTTTGACTTTAGTTTTGTGCCTAAGATTTTGTTCACTTATTCAACAGTGTACCCTTAATTCTATACTTAAGTGTAACTGGTCAGAAATCGAATAATTTTCTGTTAATTGTTTACTGCTTATTCTGAAGTTTCCTTTTCATTTTACTTTTCTCCGCAATTGTAACTGAATGCACTGTTTTGTGTTTAATTTTAATATACATATCAAACTATCCCTGTGTTTCCGTCATACACCTTAGGCCCACACTAAAAGAAAGTATATTGTGGCTCAACCTCTATAAAAACCGCTCGCCAACTTTCTACCACCAACAAAAAGGTTGAGATCGCCACAACAGTATTGCTGCTAAATAGCATTATCCGTGTGATTTACTAATTGTCCTACACTCACTGGGATTACTACGGTGTTCTAGAGTTTTCCGTAGTACTTGAGCGAATGCTAACCTAGTTCTATCAGGAAGAAAGTCAGCCCTAGTCACAAATGGCAACGAAGACAAAATAATAGTAATTGCCCCCCTCCCCCGCACAATGCATGTGGTTGCTTCTAGGGTACTCCTAGTTTGAGTATTGTGTGGGTGATAATAATTATTATAAACGTCAATTTTAGTCCTCTTATTAACCAAAATTATGGGAAGTCCCAACGAGGTACCTCTTTTATATAAATTACAGTTGTAGCACATAATGGAAAAATAATACCTTTTCTAGGAGGATTCCGTAAAACGGACCGATAATTCATTGTACTTGACATTTCTTAAAGTGGAAAAAGGATGGTGGCCCCGTCTGATTTCACAGTTGCAAAAACCAGCTTGGCTTAAAGTCGATTTTGATTGTTGGCAATCTGAAGATAATCTATTAGACGAGGATTGTGTAAGAGACATTAGAGAGGATTATCCTGAACTTTATGACAAACTTCAAAAAGAAGAAATAGGATACAAGAAAGGTATGACGTTAGCCTCAAATAAAAACATATCTTTTTGTGAATTTTTTGCAAATTGTTAGCAATACAATGTCCTTTTTAAAAAGTTGTTTCTTTTCAATTTTGCATAAGTGTACCGAATTTCAACACTATTGAAAGACTTTTTTGCATTTTTTTAGTAATTTTGAACTTTCTGAAAATTTTAAAAAATCGTAACTGCATAAAAACTATTTTTCTTGAAATGGGCAGTGAAGTGTATCAAAATCGTCATTAAAAGCTCAGAAATCGGCACTGAAGTAACCCATTATTGTACGATTTTTCAATAAGTAGGCCTTGTCGAGATGTAAACATCAAACGTCAGATGCGGAGCCATCGCCCATCAAAAGTGACCAAATATTCAAAACCTGGCCAATAAATCCCATTTAACTTTTCGTACACATTGCGAAGTTGTTACCTATAGCAGCGCAATCTTTCGGTATAAATATTTTAGTAGGTTTAAATATTAATCTATTTTATATGGAGGCTGCACAACAGGCAGCAGTTTGGATTTTCTGTCAGAAAGTGCCGTGTCTCATCATACTTGACCTAGGTAGAGCAATCGTCAAAGTCAAAATATCTCGGAAACGGTTGGAGATAAGTAAGACAAATGATATATCATTGGAATCAGATTTAAAAAAGGAATCCTACAACGGTTAAATGGAATGTGTAAGTTGTAAAATAAAGAAAATCACTTTCATTTCCGTTATAACCAAAAGTTATTTAAAAAACTAAATATTCAGGAATACTACTTAAAGGTTCTCTAATGGTTGTTAATATTTTTTATGTTGCAAAAAAAAAATTTTGCGATAACTTTTTTACCGACCCCCGTACACAAAATCCGAGTACACCATCGAATTCCCCTTAATTTTTACTACAATAATTTACCATTTATCTTAATTATTTTTCAGCTGTAAAAATTTACATCCTAAATGCTTGATGGTACATCAACTTTGCGACAAACATAACAGAATTTTAAAGCATTAATATCATTTTCTTTTGAAAAACGTATATTCTTATCGATATTTAGGAATAAAAAGGGAATAGAATGATAAAGCCAGTGATACAAAATAGTTTTTATACACTTTCAAGTTTTTAAAATTTTCAGAAAGTTCAAAAATGTAAAAAACAATATCTGTTAATAGACCATTGAAATTCGATTGTGTAAAATTGAAAAAAAAAACAACATTTTAAAGTAAAACTTTTTGAAACCTTAACAAATAAATGCATTTCCAGCAATTTTATTTGTTAAATCTAATTTTTGACAAATAGCGAGTCATGTGACCACGTTTGAGCGAGTCATTTTTCATCTCTTTAAAGCAAAAGGTAACGTTCTACCACTACACTATGCTGATCGGTTGGATTTTATTGATCTGTTTGTTTAGTAGCGGAATGGAGAAGCCATCGTCCGTGCTGTACCACAGAAAACATTCAATTCTTCCGAAAGACCAGACTTAACACATCCTAGTCTTTAGATACTATTGTACTACCCTACATCTTGGATGTCATGCCAGTGTAGTCTCTCTCATAGGAATCTCGTGTAAGGAACTGATTGAAACTGAAAATGGAAATGGCTTTCATACGTAAAGGAGGTAAACCAGTTAAAAAGGATTTTCTGTCAGTGCCGGGGGTCGAACCCGGGACCCCTCACTTGTTAGGCGAGCGTTCTAACACTACGCTGCTGAGTGAGATTGTGTAGATTTGTTTGTTTAGTAGGTGAACGGAGAAGCCATTTTCATCTCCAGTTTCATTTTCAATCACTGCCTTATGAGAGATTCGTATGAGAGAGACTACACTGGCATGACTTCTAAGATTTATGGTGGTACAACAGTATCTAAGATCTAGATTGTGCCTATTAAATCTTTCGTGTTTCGGAAGAATTTTGGAGTGTTTTCTGTAGTATGGTGACAAAATCGAAATGATCAGCATAGTATAGTTTTCCTTTATTTCACATCAATTAAAAATTTCCCTCCTATGGTGCCAACTTTTTTGAGGACACTGTATATAAAAAAAATTCGGCGCGGAAATGCAGGGGCTGATTCACTGTCTAAAAAACTATTGGGGAAAGGGTGAAAATGTAAACTTGTCGCCCAGTCATTTGAGTTTGTCAGGAAAATCTAAAGAAAAGGAACCAAATAGCAAATCTGTTTGCAATAGTAGGTAGTGTTCTTAGCTCTTTTGTCTTAAAATTATCGCAAGACAAAAAATAGAAATTGGATAGGCAAATTGCTAAGGCTCTTTCTTTCACAAATTGTAGTTTTAGGGCAATACAATGCAAGGAGACTAATATTGGACTCCTTCCAGATTATGCAGTTATCTTCAACTGTATTAGATAAAATTTATACTGAAGAAAAAAAACTAAATGTGAGAAATTATGTGGCAAATATACTAGGATTCTAACCTGGACCGACACAATATTAAAGACCTGTGCATAGCGCTGTCACAGATTACCAGCCAGATGCGAAAGTAAGCGGCAAACAGCAATACAATATTGATTTAGCATACGTAGATTGCCCGCACCAATGCATTTATAAATTCGGACTGTTTTAAGGAAAAGATTGGGTGCACCAATAGATTTTATGATTTAATGTACCTATCTAATTATGGATTAATACAAAACAGTCGAAGCTTAAAATATTATAGTATTATTTTTAAGTGGTTTACAACAACAAAAGAGAATATTGGCTACACAATTATTGCTAAACTACATACTTTTGCACTGAATTAAGTATTATGAATGTCTGAAACAATTAAAACAATACATCAGTAATTCAAAACGAAAACGAAGTATTCAAGAAAAGTTATAGGTATCAGCGGATCATACAAGTGGCTTAATATATTTATTTTTCGATTAGTTTTTTCAGTTTTCGTTGAACTTTTTAGATTGCGATTTGCATATTTTAAGGTATAAAATGTCCTTTATCTAACAAATAAATTAATTACATATATCCTACTTTAGGAAAGTGTGCACATGTATGAATGGAAATATTTTGCTCATTTCGTAAAAAAAATCGAAATTCCTTTGCTACCCCAAACCTCATCAAAAAACGACAAAAATATATTTCATATATATAATACTTTTAGAGTATTTAAATACCGACTTATATCATAATAATATAATAATACTACACCTAACTACCTATAATAATTTCTCAACTTTTTACCTAGGTACTTAAAACTCTTGAAAGGTGCAATACAAAAATCTGGTCTCTCTCTGTTATCTATACGTATCATTCTGAATTGCCGACGTTTTCATAATTATTATCTCGTCATCTTCAGGGCACTACAATAAATAATAGCTAGCATCCCAGAGTAACAATTCAACAAAATAAAATGTCATATTTTATATTAGACGCGAGTAGGTTAGGTTAGGTTGTGCGGTTAGGAACGGACAGACACTAAAATCTAAAGGCGATTTTGATTTAACTGCACTTTTGTCACACAGTGACAAAGTGACAAAAGTGCACTCGGTGAAAAAGTGCAGGCAAATTCATATACCTGTATATTAACATATACCGCTTTTGGCCCTATTGCGCACGGCAAGGCGCAGGGAACGAAAAGAGATAGAATTCGCCGCCATTTTTAACCCTATTTTGACAGTTTGAAGGTGGATACCTTATTCCTTGTTTAAATTTTTGTATACAGTATAAATGAAATTGCATTATACTTTTGGAAGGCGCCGGTAAAATCATAAAAGTCACCGTGACATGCTTTTTTGATGAGATGCGTTTTTAGTTTTTAATCGCGATTTTTTTCTTTTGTACGGTTGATAGCTTTTCGTTCTCATATTTACGAGATCAAAACATGTCCTGGTGCAAAAATGCAAAGAGGCTTTTACATCCAGATTGTGAAATTGCATTCCATAGGTAAGTAAATAGGTATAATTTTTTGCCAAATAATATTTTTTTCTCATCGCTATTTTCTGATTTCTTGCTGATTTTTAGGTTTTCAAGAGAAGAAACTAAATTTAGAAAGTGGCTTAGTACTCTAGGTGTCATCGACTATAATATTCAAGAAGAAGTTCAAGAAATAACTCGGGGAGATGAGGAAAATAGAGACATTGTAATTCTCGATACGACGAAGAGAGCCGCATTTCTGGAGCAAATAGAATTAACTAAGTTAATTAAGTAAACCTGTTAACTGCGCAGATCACCGCCAGCAAAGGTATTGAAGCTTATCAAAGAAGAGCGTATTAAAAATCACTTCATTTTAATTTTTGAAGCAAAGATTAAAATGGTAGAAGTTGAAGTTACCAAGTTTTCTTTTGCTGGTATTTTTTAAACAAACAAAAATAAAAAGCTCTAAGGAATAAAACTAGCTGCCTAAACATTCAGAAACAGGTGTAGATATGTTCCTGGAAAATAGGTTATTATTATTAAAAGTATTCAAAGAAATAATTATACCAAGTAATAGTGTATGAAAATGTTAGGTAATTAAAAATATTTTCATATTTTTGCAAGTATTTATAATGTAGCTATTGTATAAAATGTAATGTACAATAATAATTATATTACTTCTCCTTATGATGATTAAAATATTGTTTTGATTAAGTTGAACAATTTCTCAACCTATTTAACTGCTTCGTTTCCCGAATGCATTAATTTAAAATTAAAACCAACTAAAATAGTGGACCTATGTTGTACTTTGAACTAAAATAATTTCTATTTTACACAAACATTTAGGGGTAAAAATGGCCGCCAAATTATTCCCCCGGTCGGACGTCTCTCTTGCGGGGTATAGGTTGCTACAGGTATATGGGCAAATTACAATCGCCATAAATGTAAGTCCTCACGTCAATACATAACATATTATTTTATTTCGTTGAATTGTGAATCTGGGATGCTAGCTGGTATTTGTAGTACCCTGAAGATGATAAACTAAATTGTCGAAACTCCTGCGATTTGGAAAAGTATCTACCTAGCTTTACTTCACAACACGACAGAAAACTGACTCTCAATGCGTAAAGTTATATGGAGTAGATTGTGAGTAATAATGATATCCAAAATAACCTTTGTTCAATTACTAAAAATTAAAATCAGTAATAAATATAAGAAGTAGAATATGCAGCGATAATAAAAAAAATAAAAAAATTGGGTTTTGCGTGGGACTTGAACCCGTGACCTACGGTTTACTATCCGGACGCTTCTAACCCAGCGCTAAGTTCACTACTGCTTGACTTTTCTATTTAGCCACATTATTTGATGCTAAAAGATATAGGCAATTACAAATCGCTACTGAATCCCTTATACGCGCTGCCGCTATTACTTGGATTGACATGATACATATTTTTATTCTATCATGTTATATACCCGTCCGTACGATAGACGATAGTCGACCGCTCCGCTCTCCGCTTTATACCCAGCGTGCACCAGACTACTAGAGCTGCTTTATACCGAACAGGCACCGGACCGTCGGTGTGGGCTCTGTCTCAGGCAAAGGCGCTTTAAATCGGCGCGGCCGCTTGCTTTCGCATCTGTCCTGTAATCTGTGGCGCTGTTTCAAGCGATCGCCACTGGCGCCACACGACGAAAAAAATAGACAGGGTGGTTTAATGTTAAAAACTCCATTGTTGCAGAACCTTTGTAACATAAAAATATAAAAACATGCAATGTCTGTTACAATAAATTTAATATCCAAAATAAAATAAAAAGCTTGTTTGTTACGTCCCTTTAATTTGACAAGTTTACATGGCATATTTCTATACATTCCATGGCTAGTTGTAGTGTAAGTAAATATAGAACACATTAGATTTTTCAGTTTCTTCTTTATATTAGTGCTATAGTGGACCATCGGTTCATTTTGGGGCTTTAGAGAGTTATTACATTACTGATCATTGCAAAATTTGAATAATTTAATGTAACAAATAGGACAAACTCGTATAAAAATGCAACATGCAAGCATAATACCCCTTGGCATAAATTGTGCTTTGTCCTTGGTGTGAACATTCAAAAGCCATATCAATATAACATCCAATACGAGTTCCAGAGTTATGAATTTGGTTTTGACATTTTCGTAAGTCACATTTGAGTGACGAGATTTATTTAAAAGTTTAGGAATAGGTATGCAAGTCTGAGAACATTAAACACCAAACAATGATTTTATACCAAAGGTCATGTACAACTGTTGGGTAGGATGTCGACAGCAAAGGCAGGCACAGTTGTCTCATGGATGCGTGACTGCATCCTTTATCACATTTTTGAAGGGCCCGTGCATTTTTTTTAATTTGTGACATTAGAAGGATTTGTTTTATTATCCAACATTAAAGGTTTTCCTTAAAGAATTACACTAAAAATTTAAAAGTTTATACTGCTTACCTAGGCCAATTTTTGCAAATTAAATCTCCTCGTTTTCTGATATAAAAAAAATAGAATGTGTGCGTTGGTACTGAAGTTTCTTTTTATAACTCATATAAGTTATTTGCCTTGGCCTTGCCTTGCAGGGACTAAATTCCACATTACGTTATAAAAAGTTGAACTTCACGTCTTGGTAGGTAAACAAATATATTTTCTAATGAACTTATATTGTCAAATATTCAGTTTTGTAGCTACAATGAATAAAGACCAAATTAATTTCACATCTTAAAAACTATTATTCCGAATTTATTAGAAAAAGTTACTTTGTTTTGATCAAGGAACTTTTTTCTACTTTCGCTGTCCTGTTTGGGCAAGGGTCTGAACTAATTTTTCATAAGAAAGCTAAAGTAAATAAAAAAGTGACAGATACAAAAAAGTGACTACAGAACATTATTATTTACAATTCTTGATTGGAAACGTCCACAGGCAGAATATGATGAAACTGAGTTTCTTCCGGATGAATCCCGCATCAGCAAAACTTTTCATTCCAAGCTTTCATCCTCAATTGCATGGGACATCCTCAGGGCGCGACGATCACACTGAGACTGATTGTTCTATTATCTGTGATGGTATTTATAGGAACACGGAAAATGGAGGGAACAGGCGCACATGCGGGAAAATTAAAGATAGGATTATCAATCAACACACCCTCTTACTCAAAAGATAGTTGTGTTGAAGAGGCTAAAATAGAGAGTAGAAAAATTAAGAAACCCTCGTTTTCATAAACTTATCATTATCACAAAGTTAGCGCTGCAAAGTGGTTTTCCATTGATATTAATAAACACTGTCCTTTACTCCACTTCCACCCCGAGAGCATACAACAGTCAAAGTAATAATGATGATGACCATCCTATAAAAAAGTTTTTTTAGGGCTCCTAATACCCCTTCAATTAATCACAAAATAAAGAAAACTCTTAATAATGACACCTCTCAGATTGACTTTTACTCAAAGAAAAATATTGGTAATTTATATACGAACCTTAAAGACACTACTCATAAATGATCAATCTAATTTAGTATACAAGATTGATTGTCTTGGTTGCAATGGTTGTTATATAGGGCAAACTAAGCAGAAGCTATGTAAACGCATCTATAATCATAAATATGACTGCAATATATCCAATATAGATAAAGAAAATAAAACAGCTCTCATCACACCATTTTACAACAGGCAACAAATTTGACTTTACTAACACTACAGTGGCGGCTCGTATGGTAAAATTTTGGCTAGGCCAGGCCAACATATGAAAAAAAAATATAAATAATGCAAATATGAAAATAGTATGTAGTATAAAACTTTGAGCTAGACTTTGTGATTTTCAACTAAAAATTAGGAATCTAAGTGATACAAAAACAAAATTAGATTTATTTTCTCCCCCTATTTTGTTAGAATACACATAACAACAATATGAAATAATTACTTTGCTATTTTCCCATCCTTTTGTTCGATGCATAATTCTAGAGTGGGGCGCTCACGCATAATAATATTTTTTCTCTGGACTTCGGCTCTTCTGGCTAATGGCGATTCCAATAGCGAAACAACGATATCCAATATTAGTATTACTAGAACTAGCTGTAGCCTCAAAAGAACTAATTTTTCTTTAGTTAGTACCGTAATCACGAAATCACCCCGAAAAAATCAGCCGCGAACAGCGTGAACAGCGAAATACAGTGCAAATAATCAAATACCTAACAGCACAGGCCAGTATGAGGCAGGCCTAAAAGCCTGCAGTACACCGCTAATATAAACCCTGCCTCGTGCCGCTGCACAGACGACACGCGTCGTTTCTATGGAGCCCTATGTAAACGTGGTCGGCCCATTAGATTCGGGCCTATTCAGTGATTTTTAAATTGCGTGGTGTTTTCGTTATGAAATAACTTTTGCATGGACATTATTAAATGAATGATTCTTAATATTTAGAAGATATTTTTATTCCTTGACACTATTTTTCAATAAAATTATGCGATTATTAGTATTCCCAAGATTATTGGGTAGGCCCGGCCTACCCTGACAAGCCGCCACTGTAACACTACCACTCTAGACAGAGAAACATGCCTGCAGAAATGCCTACTCTCAGAAATGGTTTTTATTAAGAAATTTACTCCAAATTCTATAAATCTTAGAACCGACACGGCCAACCTAAGCTTCATTTATGCTAACATTATTAATAGGATTATGCTATAGGACAGCTTTCATTGCCCAGACAGTAACTTTATAAAAAATACAAAAAAAGAGAGTAAAATACACGAAAGAAAAAACATAATTTTTTTGTTCACCAGACCATTTTAAATATTGGATTTATGATTCTCACTTGCCTTCGGTTCATCTTCTGGTTCGAAACTATTATAGATGTCTTGTATGTTACATGTTATTGACTTGGGTGGTAACTATACCTCAGGTAAGCTAGTTGTTTTCTCTCACCAGTTCTAATTGTCTAGTCTATTTTTGTAATTTTACCATTGTTTTATACAGTATTTTGTAGTATTTTATCATCTATTGATCTGGAATTGTCTTTTTTAAAGAACCAATTTGATTAATAATTAAAATTACCTTTTAATATATCACAATTACTATCGTTTTAATTGGTTTCTTATATAATTGTTCTTCTATCGATCTTACTGTCTTTTGTCATAATTTACTGTTATTTTCGCTCAATTTTAGATGCTCTGATGAAGACTTATGTCAATAAAGTCGAAACGTTAGCGGAATGTGGTGATTGATTTATTTAATTGTCCATTGTCCTATACCCAGAATAATAACTTATTACTATACAACAAGGACGTTAATCAACTATATTCATACACATATAACAATCATATTTGTGAAAAACGCGTGCCAAGAACTGTGGTCACGGTTCAGATTGTTAGGGTGTTTAAGGGTTTCAATAGATTTAAGGATTTTTCTTTGGATGGGATGATTTTGATAGGGTTTTAGTATCATTAAGCAAGATTTAGTGCCTTGTGTCCAGATAATGCTTGGCAAGTGCAGAATGTCCCGGTTGACGTAACCCTATACACTATTTGTGTTCATTAACATGCGTTGATACAGTACCATTTCTCTGATGTACACTTATCCACATGAGCATACACCACTCATACTCAGTAGTATAATATCCTTAAGCGGTCAGATAATTTTGGAAGCATGGAAAATCTTGTTAGTAAATCTTGTCAATTTAGAATTTTGGAGACGCGATCGGTTATGTTATGGATATAAGGAAAGCCATAGTGGTTGGTGAGTCATTTAAGTATCTGTTAATATTTTTTTGGGGTTAGTAAATTTCTTAATAGAGTTATGGAGACTATGATAAGAGTAATAGGGCTGTTCACAAAATTTTTTTTATTACCTTATCGGAAAATATACAGTCCAATTTGTATGTGTGCAAAATATTACATTTTTTGTGAAAGTCCTTCTATGATAAATAAATTATTGTATGTGCGCTTGGATTAATCGCGCCGCTCCTGAGGCGTGACGTCACCAGTCCCTACGCGCGCTGGCTGCTCCGGCAGATATCTGCATAGACACACGGCACGGCGCGTCGACCGGTGCTTTCGTGCTTTGTCTTTCGCTAGTCTGCTACAGCTTACAGCTGTTTATAATTGTGTTACAAGTAGTAGTTTGTAAAATTCTTACTCTGTAGGAGATATAACAAAAATGGATCAAGCAGAGAACCAGAAAACCACAAGGAGGCCGATATAAATATTACAAATAAATATTTTTTAGTTCCTGGGTGTTCAAGCACTAGTATAAAAAATCCGTACATCAAATTCATTTAACGTACAAAAGATATTGTAATATGTAGATTTAATCTTTTATGCTCGGTGGTAATTTTTGCCTTTAGGTAACATATACAGTGTGGATACAAATTGAGGAATATTGCTTATATTTCTTAAAATATTCCTCATATCAAAAACATGTTTTAATAAAAGTGTTAGGGGAAATTATTATTATTATTATATATTATTACTACCAAAAAGAAAATAATAAATAATAATTATTATTATTATATATTATTACTACCAAAAAGGAAATAATTTCCCCTAACACTTTTATTAAAACATGTTTTTGATATGAGGAATATTTTAAGAAATATAAGCAATATTCAACAATTTGTATCCACACTGTATGTTGCTCTCTTTTCAACTGCACTGCACATACCCCACCGCATTATCTCCATAATCTTGCCTTCCAGATCTGTAAGATTTTAACATTTGTACAAAATGATAATATGAAATGGGCATCTGTAATAATTATTAATAAATTCAATAAAATACGAGATATGTTTTTCGTAGAAATAGACAAGATGCGCATATTTTGACAAGAAAATCGCAGTAAAAGATTGTCTCGGTATTTCCGCGATAAATGTCTAGTTTTTATTAAGTACCTATATTCTAAGTTTTAGACGTATTCTAGTAAATTAAATAAAATAAAAGTTACTTTTTAAGCTTAACACCTCGCATTTCGGCACTTATAAAGTCTTTGTTATTATTGAAATAATCCATAACTATGACTATGTCTACCTGGGGTAGATTACTTGAATTTGCTTTAGAAAAGCTTTTCGCAACGGCCGAGATTGTGCTCTGCTGCAATAAAATTGAAACACAAAATGCTATCGACTTGCATAAAAAAAACTCATTTTCAGATTGGTGCTGAACAGCCCTATTGTTGGCAAGTAGAGCATTAGTAAGGTGAACCAGTTCTTTATTAAGATTATCAGGTCCTGAGAGGGAAATTGCTCGATAAACTAAAGAATTAATAACGGATTGGTTTTGGGATGGGTAGTGATGGGAGAATCCATTAAGGTACCTATCTGTATGTGTTGTTGAAAGAGTCGATTATTAAAAGTGAAATACGTGGACTTATTACAATATTCAATAAGTTCTAGGATATCCTTAGAACTACTATGAGAAGAAAAAAGAAAGGTTGTTTATTATTGTTAAAGTATCCAGAATAGGAAAGATCGTAAATAAAGACTCTGCATCAAAACTAGTATATCCGTCGACTCTAGGTTAAAGCCTTTTTTTATTTCTTCACAAAAAGAAACGAGTTCTTTATGAAACTGTCAGTATTTCATACAAAAGGTTTTAATTGAGTCGCAAGATACCTATCTGGAGAGCTTGTATGTCGGAGAACTAATAGCGCTAACTATAGGTCGTAAAGGAACGTCGTTTTAATGATTTTTATCATTGTCGGGAATGGATGAGTTTTTTTATTAGTAAGACTATGCAGCGTTCAAGTGAAGAAGGATGTCTCATGGAATCGAGGATGAAAGCTTGGAACAAAAAGTTTAACTGATGCAGAATTCATCCGGAAGAACCTCAGATTCATCAATTAAGTTCTATTTAAGGAAAGTGTGAGAAAATTTCTGAAGTTATTTGTTCAAATAATTTTATGAGTATCCGTACAAACATTTTAACCAGGGGTAAAGTTGAGCCCCCAGAGTAGGCCTATGAAATTATTAAAAAAATACATAATAAAGAAGATATGATATTTTTAAAAATCGGGGGGAACTTTTGAGAGTCACAGACAGAAAAGTCTGTATCTTGAAGGTGAAAAGGAAAACTGGCAAATGTCTATTGACAAATGTATTTGGCATACAGGCTCTCCACTTTAATAGATAGATATGTAAGTAGTATGTACCACATACCTATAAATATTAAATTGTTGACGGATCTATAAGCCTTCCCATGACTGTAGCTTTATGTCCTGGAAAAAGGCTGCCACTGTCAGACATGATAGTCATCAAGCAGTCTTTATGAAAAGGTCAGTCAACGATTAAATATTAAAAAAAAAAGTAAGATTGTGATTTCAATGAAGTTTGGCAACATTGCAGACTTAAATTAGTTTGGTAGATGGGATAAGGAACTGCATCAGTGGTCTCAAAACGTTCGATATTTTTTTATGGAAAATGAAAATTTTATTTTTGAGGTTTTTTTAAATTTCTTTTGGTGATCCTATTTGGCCGAATGTCAGATTTTTCACAAGAACGCTAGGTAAATAAAAATACTTTATTGAGAAACCGTGACAGATACAAAAAAATGATTATATTATATACAATTAAGTTCTAGATAACAAACAAATTTTGAAGTTATTTGTGCAAAAGTTCACGTCGTCTTATAATTCAACTCTACCACTGGTTAAAATTTTTCGACGGGTCAAAAACAAAATTTGAAGTCAACAAATTAGCACCTACTTTACCAACGTAAAAGAATTATAATTATATATTATTATGTTACAAACAATAGTAATGTATGTTCAGTTCTAAAGTTCAAGTTCGAAAATAGTAAAGGTGTAAATAGGTACATTGTTACTTATTGAAATATAGGCCAGTAAATTTTTTTTAATCAGTTCATGATTTATGTGCCTAAAAGTGAATTAAAATATCGCAAGGTGGTACCTAACAGTTCAAGTATCCCAGAATGCCAGTCTAAAAACTTGAAGTTTGATAAGATAACCTAATCTTAATATTTAAAATGCATCGTTTATTTTTGTCTTAACGACCGTAAAGTAGGTAAAGGTTGCACAAAAGTTAACAATTTTTCTTTTTAGAAATACTTGTTGAAATAATGAGAGTCAAAGGTAATATTAATTTAAAATGTATGCATAATATATTTGACTAAGTATATTTTCTGTTCTATTTTTCAGAGGACTTTAAGAAGGTCTACCTAACATTTTACAACTTCTTCATGTTTGTGGGATTCTTGTATGTAGTCAGCATCTTGGCCCTTAGATACATGAAGGATGGATCAAATTCCTTTCCTGAAACATATTCGTCTGTTGGTTCTGCAATGAGGTTCCTGCAGCTGATCCAATTTTTAGAAGTGATGCATCCATTTTTTGGATATGTGAGAGGAGGTCTGCTTATGCCTTTTATGCAAGTGTTTGGGAGATTCTTTATTTTGTTCCCCATGATTGAATTTGAGCATAGGATCCAGAAGATGCCGGTAGTGTTTTACCTGTTCCTATCATGGTCTGTTATTGAAGTTATTAGGTAAGTTTATTAGTTTCAGTTATAAGTGGTGAATGTGGGAATATGAAAAATAGTCCAGAATTTAGTTTCCCCAAGTATATGGATAATCAGTAAAACAAGTTTATTTTTGGAAACAAAAATTCAAATTTTTAAACATTTCCTCTTTGGATTTCTATACTTTTTAACTTCCAAAACATGTAGAGGCCTGTATTCACTTGCAACAAAATGCTCTAAATGCGCAGAACGTGCCATGCAGGCTGGGCAGAATTCGCTAGTGACTACGCCGTGCCAAACGAGCAAAACATTTTGCGAGGTTTGTCGGTAAACCAGATTTGCACAAGAGGAATTAGTTGTTCACTGGTGCGCAGTGGGTACAGGTGATTGCAGCATTTGCTCTGTTCGCAGCGTTCACCCTGTTCGCAGCGTTTGTTGTTTTAATACATACAACTAAACATATCAACTTCTCACAATCTTCTGCAGCCATCCTTGTAAAATTTTGGAAGTGTAGTTGATATCCATATCTCGGAGCATTGCCATATATTACGTTGTAAAAAAGACATCTTGTCCACACTTTTCTTTTTCGTCGTTTTTTATCTTTTTTTTTTATTGCTAGTTAAAACATCTAAAATCAAAAGAATGCCGGCAGCCACTACCACATTATCATCAACATTCATCTCTTCGTAGAACGCGTGGATGAACACATTTACTACTACAATGGCTGCTGGGTGCTGCCGGGAACCGGTGAACACAGGAAACACTCCGAACTTTGCGCTAAAATGTTTGTTGCATTATGTGCAGCGTGAGCGGCGTGTTTTGATCATTTTATTGCAAGTAAATACGCTGTGGGGGTGCGATTCTGCGAATAATCATTACTGATGTTAAGAAATGAGAAAACTATAAAAACTAGTTTTATATCCATATCAACTCACTTGGGCTCACTTTAAAGTTGTTTCTGAAATATTTATTTAGGAAAGCGGTTGATAAGTTTTCTCATCGACAATTACCATAATCATTCATTATGGTTTTTAATTTTTGTTTCGTTTTTGGGGTTTTATAAGATATCTGATAGATTTATTTATTAGTCATTATCAATCAATCATTCTCATCAAATATTTCCTTTAACACCAATGTTTTTTTTTACCATTATAGTTAAAATCCTGTGATTAACAATGAAAGCCCTAAGACAGCTAATTTTTTTTTATAAAGTAAGGCTTTTAGCATAGACAAAGCTACAAATCTAAACTCTCAGAGCCATTGTTGAAATTTGTGAGAGGTAAACCAAATATGTTTTATGGAATTTTGTATAAAACTAATAACTAAATTAAAATATCTATTTTAAAAGAAATGGCTTGTGGCATATGGGACAAAATGCTTCGGTAATTGGCAACACCAAACTAGTTTCCAATATCTAATGGAGTTTCTTGGCCCCCGTATGTATGCTTCTTCTGGTTTTTTTCCACCGCGCCGCGCCGCTTTGCCGAGTTCTTTTTATATGTCGATCGACCGGTCGATATATACACACTCACATTGCTTTGGTTTTGGCAGTACCAGCTAGATGGCGTTGGATGGTAAATGCTCACCGCATTATACTAGTTCCTTTTCCACTAAGCCAACGTGTTTGGGTCTTTTCGGCTGAGGTGCGCTACGTCTGCCTGATGAGGGCCAACAAGCCCTAAACAGGTACCTGTCGTGGTCTGCACACCTCCGAAGGACCCATACACAATTTCCATTAGATATTGGAAACTAGTTTGGTGTTGCCAATTACCGAAGCATTTTGTCCCATATGCCACAAGCCATTTCTTTTAAAATTATAATGGGGACACTAAATATTCATTCTGTTTAATCATCGTTTGGCTATAGACGTAAGCACACGAGGATTGAAACTCACGATTCGATCCTTGTTGATTTCTATATATTAGAAGATACTCGGTGATGAATCAAACGAGTTTCTTGGCCCCCGTATGTATGCTTCTTCTGGTTTTTTTCCACCGCGCCGCGCCGCTTTGCCGAGTTCTTTTTATATGTCGATCGACCGGTCGATATATACACACTCACATTGCTTTGGTTTTGGCAGTACCAGCTAGATGGCGTTGGATGGTAAATGCTCACCGCATTATACTAGTTCCTTTTCCACTAAGCCAACGTGTTTGGGTCTTTTCGGCTGAGGTGCGCTACGTCTGCCTGATGAGGGCCAACAAGCCCGAAACAGGTACCTGTCGTGGTCTGCACACCTCCGAAGGACCCATACACAATTTCCATTAGATATTGGAAACTAGTTTGGTGTTGCCAATTACCGAAGCATTTTGTCCCATATGCCACAAGCCATTTCTTTTAAAATTATAATGGGGACACTAAATATTCATTCTGTTTAAAATATCTATACCTCAACTTAGTATCGTGTTCAAAGAATTTTGTCAGGCAGTACAATTCATCTATTTTAATTGGTTTTCGTTCCAAAATTACAGTTTGAAAGTTGGTGTGCCAGGATTTTTTGCAGACAGTTTCAACAATGCCTCTGACTATCTATGTCTCCTTTAATCTCTATCCTATTAGTTATTAACATTAAAAAGGGAGACATAAAGAGGTAAATAAACTGGTCAAAATGCCCCCAAATTTAATATTAAAATTTAATTATAAAATTGTCATGGTTTGATGTGGCAATTTTGTAAAATTGAAATGTAAAGCTCCAGACTGTTACCTGAAGTTAAATTTTTATTATAAATTTCGGGTTGTCATGAATTTTTATTTGTTTGGACAATTACCTACAACATATTTTCAGGTACCCCTACTATATATCCCAGTTGTACAAAAAAGAAATATTTCCATTAACATGGCTAAGATATTCAGCGTGGATGATTTTATATCCTTCAGGATTCTTCTGTGAGGCAGTGATAGTATTTAGAAATATGATTTTTGTACACAAAAGCCACAAGTGGTCGATTAGCTTACCCAATGTTTTTAATTTTACATTTGATTTTTTAACATTTTTGCGCATATACCTTCTGTTAATTATGTTTCCTGCAATCTATACATTAATGAAACATATGTACAATAGTAGATTGCATAAGCTTGGTGGCAAAGAACCTTTTGTAAAGAGTCTTTTGAAAAATAAAGTTCACTAAATATTTTCTTTTTATTTCTGTGATTTGTTGCAATATACCTACTTATTAGATCTTTAGAATCCTACTATAGTTTAGAAGCAAGGAATCCATTGTTTATATATGGATTCTGTCTCATGTGGCACAATTTGGTTTGTTTGTGTTAAAAAATAAGAGTGTCACCATGGTTTGTAGAGGTACTGTCTGATATCACATTTGTTTTTCTATATAAAATAAGATATTTTACCTGTAGAAATGACAACAGTTAATTAGAAATAGCAATACTGAATATTTCATTATACAGGGTGGTCCAAACTTTATCAGCAATACTTTAAAAACTGCTAGAAAATTTCAAAAAGGAGATTTTTTCATATAAATCCTAGCGGTTTCGTTATACGGGGCATCAAAGTTAATTTTTTTTAATTTTCTTTTATTTTCCCTAAAGGACGACAGCTATGGCAGTCATATTTGGTACAGTTTAGACACAAATTAAATGCTATAAATTAAAAATAATTTGGCTTGTCTATTCCCACCAGTGCAGTTGTCAACCATAATGTTTTTCGATAAAAAATAGTAAAAATTATTTTTTCTGTGTATTAAATTTTTTAGCAGAAGAAAATAACAGTAGGTTTAGGCTTTTGACATTTTGCACACCTACTCAGTTTTTAAGTCTGAACAACTTTCCTTAATGACATTTTGTCATAAAACCTACATAAATAGCACTTTACTGCTGCAAAAAATTAATTTTTTAAAATTTCCAAGACACATGATTTTTCGAATCTAGAAACCCTTTTTGTAAGAAGGAGAGGCTTAAATCGAAAAATTTTACATGAAAAGTCCTTAAAACCACCCGTAAAACACTTTGTCCAAATATTTGCACATCATTATGAAACATCATGTAGATAAAGCGATTCCAGAGGTATATTTTATTCGATAATTTACTGAACAGTTCTGTTTTGTTTTCAAATTTGTAGGTTTTCGTTTTTTAGCAACACGAGAATGAGTAAAAAAAATAATTTATGATAATTATAATGCTGTTTTAACAAAAAGGTCTTATCAGGTAAGACCATGTTACCAGGATAAAACGATTAAAACCATGATATTTGACCTGATTGACACAAGGACGTTGACAGTTCAATAGTTTTCTCTGTTCTATGGCCAACTAGAAGTTCATAGGTAACTAAAATTTATTATAATGAAAAAATAAACAGTATCATTTCTGATTATACTTTTATACTTTTTTAAATATATCTTTAGCACATTCAAACAAAAAATATTGCATGATTCGTGGGCGAAAAGTAGTTTTTAGTACTCCTACGGTTCACCAGCCTTGGCTGCAAACTCCACAGTTATCAGAAAAACTCATCATTTTGTCCTTGCACCATAAACTACTATTATATCAAAAAGCAAAAATGACAAGATTCTTGTAATTCATATTCCCTGTAAAAAATCGATTTTTCCATTTTTTTACTATTTATTCTCATAACATGGCGCCATAAAAATATTTAAAGTAGATATTTTACTTTTACTATTAATAAGTTATAAGCATATTTCATATTCTTGGTTTTACTAAAAAAATTCCTGGATAATTTAAGTAAATAAGCTATAAATACATAAGCTTTATTGTCTAACAGAAAGGTATTTCTTTTTAAGACAAAATTACAGAAATACACTTGCTTAAATTGAATTTGTCCTGCTTTGAAAATTACTCCATGAACATAAACTTTTTAACGATCTGTGTAGGTGTTTCAGATTAAATGATTCTTGAATAATAAATGTCTTGTCTTGATTTATTAAAAAAAAAGAAATGTATTGCACTGAGTCCTAGTTATTTCCAAAAAGTGAAGTAATCCACTGACAATGCATTCTTTGGGTAATTTATTAACTTTTTTTAATAATTTTTGAAACTATACAACTTAATTTTTTAGGCAATGTCAAGAAACTATATTTATCTGTCTATAACTTTTGTATGTTCCTTGGTTTTTTCTATGTTCTTTGTGTACTGACGATTAATTATAATAGATATGGTTCCAACTACTTCTCCAATACATACGATTCTGTGTCTATGACAATGTCAATTTTACAAACATTTCAGTTTTCGGAAGTAATTTACCCAATGCTGGGTTACGTTAAAGGTGGATTCCTCATGCCTTTTCTGCAGATATGGGGGAGAGCATTTATTTTATTTTTAGCACTAGCCTTTGAACCAAGACTCCAAACATCGCCTGTAGTTTTTTATCTATTCTTTGCCTGGGCAGGAATTGAAGTGATAAGGTACATTGTTAATTTATTTTTTGTAAAAGCAGAATTAAATTGAAAGGATTTCAGGTACCCATATTACATATCTCAGATTTACAAGAAGTGCAACTATTTTTTAACATGGTTAAGGTACAGTGCATGGATGGTTTTTTACCCTTTTGGTTTCACTTGTGAGGTGATAATTGTAATGATGAATATCATTTATATTCAGCAAAAAGATTCTTGGTCTGTCATTTTTTCAAATGTACTTAGTTCATCGTTGGATCTCGTCTCATTTTTGAAGTTATATGTATTGTTCAGTGCTTTGGTGATGTTCCCTGGATTTTTTACACTTTTACAACACATGACTAAAGCCAGAATGCAAAAACTTGGTAATTTTAATGCCGAACTGATTCAAAAAGTCCAATAAAAAACTTCTTAAGTGAAATATGTGTTCATATATTAATTAATTAATATTATTACATTGTCCTTTTTACTTTAATATAAAATTGTTTCTCTAAACTAGGAAAATATGGAATATTAGTATTTAGAAATCTAATAGACCATACTAGTGGTGATGTTATCCTATAATACCAAAGTTTCGCATAAATTTCTAGTGCTAAAATATCCCGAAGCTACAGCGGGTCCTAGATTTTATTTACCAAACTCCGCGGGTAAGTAGGAGATACGATTGTGCAAAAAAGTTCCTTTGTCTATCTCCTTTAGCCAGTTTCTTATAGGTCACATGTACCTCTAAAATTCAATTTTTTTAAATGTCAATATATTGTGAAGCGAATGAGATATAGGGTTTTTGTAAAGATGTTTTTTTTTGGGATTTTTTTATTTGAAAAAACATTATTTTTAAAGTTAGGGGCTCATATCCACAATGAAGTTGTAAATTGACAAAATGAAAATAAAGAAAATTTTACAATAAAAAAACCTGCCTACCTCTTTTTCAAAGCGAAATATAAGGTGTGTTTATAGGAACTTTTTTGCCAAACTACAACCCCAGAGAAATTGTTAAATACTGTTCTGAGAAATTTCTATGAAACCTCATTTGTCTGAATGTAACCCTTATGTGGTTTACACAAATAATTTCTCATTATTTAAAACCTATTTGTTCCTTTATTTCTATGCCGCATAATATGTCCTTTGTGCATACCATATGACGTACCAATGTGCCATTTTAATACTGATTTATTTTAATACATAGCAGCATATTTAAATTTGTACTAAAATATTATAGAATAATTTCTTCAATTTAAACTCGTTTCAACTGAAGACGTCAGAAAAAATATGCAAACTTTTTTTAGCTTTTTTTGTTTATTTGTTGACAGGTAACCTTCTGTGATTTATTGAAATGCATAGCCTCGATCCAGCTTTTAGAGATCGTTTAACTAGTGAATACAAAATCAATTAGACTTATCTAATTACCTCACTTGCAAGAGTAAAAATCTGATTAATTTTTCCTAACAGATATTAACTACAAATCTTGTAATGGTTGCAGAATGTATACTTAATACTAATCTAATATGGTGGTGATTGCAAAAGCAAACATAAAACTTTTTAATTAATTTAGTTTGTTTCGAATAATGTTTAGAAAGCTCAATATATTTATTGTTCCATGAAATATGTTTTTTCTAGTATTGTTTATATAAAATTTTCTATTTTATTACTATTTCTATAATACCTACGAGTGTATAAAAGTATATAAATATATAAATACCTACCAATACATGGAAATAATTGTCATCATATTCCATTTTAAGACATTTTACATGTTATATAAAATAAGTTTGTACTCATTTCAATTCAACTACTAAAATTCTGAGACAAACTTATTTCTCACCAGCAAGATAAAGGGGTGTTTGGTATGTTTATGAGTAAAATGTTAAAACTGAAGTTTGGTTTCCTCTTACAAGCAGTATTGGAGGCATGTCTTTTGTCAAAACTTCAAGCCAAGCGAAATACAAAGGTGCAGACACTATATTCTTCCTGGGAATTGGTAATGTAAGTACGACCATATCAGCCTCAGACGAATGTTGAAGAAGCAGCTCTCTGAGTCTTAAATGCCTGTTGGTTTTATCTTGAACTGCCATCAGTTCTGATTCAGATACAGTAACTAAAATAATATAAAAATGTATCATAATCAGTTTCTAAGTCACAATTCTATCAGCTGCTGCATAAACTTGGAGCACACATTGATGGTGTCATGCCAGAGAGATGAGAACACCATTCACTAACTTTTACAGGAAACGTTAAAACTATTGTTAACTTTCATGATCATTTTGGACCAAAAATTAACTCAAAAGCCATTAGGTATACATTTTTGTCCTGCATTCCAACTTTTCGATATATTTAATACAAAGCAACATAATAAAATCTGCGAAAATACAATAATTTGGTGAATTTGTGCAGCGCACACATGCCAAAATGGATTTCTTCTTCTTCATTTAAAAAGGGTGTTTTGGTGGCATTTACGACAAAGTGTGTTAAAATAGATTTAATGTTGGTGTTCATGGATTGTTGATTATGTCATTTTAGTTTCTAAAATATAACATTAAGTTTTTAGCTCTAATTTTTATTTAAAAAAATATGGAACACCCTTCACAGGATTATAAAAACGTAAAATAATTCTTCGACTTAAAAATAGGGAATTAAATTGCCATTTATCCCAACATTGTCACGAGTTGCTTATAGGCTTACGGATTCAGAATACATTCTTCATCCAGGTCACCCAAGACATATTGCGCATATTGAGACTAGTTTTTAGTGACAAAATTAAATACTCTTGATGATACTCTTTTTTTATCACCAATGAGTCACAACAGAAGATTTAACTTTAAAACACGGTACCTATATTATAGTAGTTTGAAAAAGTTTGCATTCAACCTATGTTGTCACTAATTTTTAAAATATCGTTAATAACCACAGCTTTATAAGCAAGTACTTTAGATAGAGCCATTAATACCCATATAGCAAAATCACATTGGCGGAATATACTGATAATATTTTTTCAGAGAACATGCATATTGTAGAAATATTCATAAAAACTGTAGAAACATTATCAACATTCAGGCAATATTCAGGTGTTTTTTGAAGGTACTATTTCACGTATTATAAACATTCACAAATATATTGAATGCACGTTCCACAAATATTCAGTGTATGTTCTATGTATATGCATTTAATATTCACGTGTACATTATAAAATAAAAAAAAATCCGCCAACACCAGTTTCTGGGTTCGAACCTACGACCATCGATTTACAAGTTGACCCTCTAACCAACTGAGCTATCGAGGTACTTGGAAATATTATCTAAAAATAGTGTAAGCTAGAATCTCTGTGACATCACAAGACTAGGAATAAGTACCGTTTGTGAACATTCAGAAGATATTTGCTATATGAATATACTATTTAGCATGTTCCAGCAATATTCCAAATTGCACGTTCCTAAGGTGAACGTGCCTGTAATGTACTTAAGTTAAATGTTCAATTTGTAAATATTTATAGAACCACTGAGTTAGGAATATGTTACACAAGATATTGTGGAAATATCCCTTCTTATTCAAAACAAACATATACATCATTTGTACATTCATCTAACATATTATATTTGTATCTGCGATTAACAAATATCTTGGGTATATGCAGTTACTGAACATATTTCGTAAAATATTGTAACAATGTTTTATAAATATGGGGAATATTTTTTGCACACTAGGAACTTATTTTGCATATTCAAAAAATATTAAATGCTATATGGGTAAATCACATTTTTTTGTATACTTATTTCTCTTATTTTGAGTGGCCCCAATTTCATATTGGGAATAATATTGAAAATTCCATACCTACATTTTTTCACCAATCAGAGGCTCGTTTTTTGCTTCTTTGTCATGGCAACTCAAAAAATTTCCGGAAATATTCTCACTTGCTCTAGGAAGCAGGAGGTGATTACAGCGGAAATTTTTTGACAGATGTCATTATAATGTGACATTGTAACAAATACTCAACAAAAATTTTGATAATAATTTCTTTTAATTTACGTGTAGGTATGGAATTTTCTTACCGAATCCCCCATGTTCTTGAATTAATACCCGGAAATTTTTCTCTCAGTACCGTAGAATGGGGATACTTTGAGCACCTGGGATACATTGATCAGAACTTCGCATTATTTTTAAAGTACAATATCTAGTAAAATACTCGCACGCCACCCATGACCTTCGTGGGGCTGCCATCTTGTATGTTGAGACTCGTTAGTATGGCTGGTGTTCTCTTAGAGAGAGGACGTGCGTGGGCTATTTTTCGCAGTGTTTTACAACAGTCGTTTTATATAAATATTGTGATCTGCAAAACTTCAACACCAAAGAAGTGCCTTTAACATATCACGTGTCTGTGTGTATATAGTTTGATTAGGTATGTATTTGTGTGTATTACTAAAGTTAAAGAATTACAAATTTTTTAGAACTCGATTTTTAAGAGCACTTTAAATGTTATGGTTCAAGATTGATCACCTTGCAGTGTAACATTGATCACTGGATCAATGTTGCCCCCATGATCAATGTTGCCCCATCTGTCTTTTTTTGTTGCGTAAGACTTCCGGATTTGCAGAAACAATAGCTAATCATTGCTCTTTTTTTTTTCAGAAGATGCCACGTCATCATAAGCGTTTATTAGGAAGTCGTTCCTACATAAACTACACCCCGGAAAAATTAGAAGAAGCTTTACAGAAAGTTGCAGATGGCACGATGAAAATTAGAGAGGCCTCTAGGAGCTACAAAATACCTTTTGGGACACTGTATAATAAATACAAGGGACTACATGGAAAATCACCCGGTCGCTCCACAGTTTTTAGTCGTAATGAGGAAATCTCAATATTAGAAAGTGCGGCCAAATGTTCTGACTGGGGCTTTCCCCTTAATATTTTAGATATAAGAATGTTTGCAAAATATTATTTAGATCGTCGAGGCAAAAACATTGCAATGTTCAAGAATAATTTGCCAGGAGTAGACTGGGTCTACAGCCTTCTTCAGAGACACAAAGATTCTTTTGGTCAAAGGATAGCAACCAATATTAAGAAATCTCGGGCATCCGTGTCAAAAGAGACCATGGGCGAATTCTTTGATAACTTAGAAAGGGCACTGGAAGGTTTACCAAACACTAACATATTCAATTACGATGAAACGAATGTCAGCGATGATCCGGGCAAGATGCGAGGCATTTACAGGAGGGGTGTGAAGTACCCTGAGAAAATAATGAATCATTCTAAGAGTGCAACGACAATAATGGTGTGTGGTTCAGCCGACGGCACATTATTGCCTCCCTACGTAATATACAAAAGCCTTCATCTGTACGATACTTGGAAGGAGGGGGGTCCACAAGGATCTCCATGCTGCAATAAGCCCTGCTGCAATCTGGGTTCCAGATTTAATAGAACAGCTAGTGGCTGGCTGGATGGGGTTACGTTTCGAGACTGGTTTTCTAGTTGCTTTTTGCCCCATGCAAAACGCTTACCAGGGGCGAAGGCTATAATAGGCGACAATCTCTCAACCCACATGGACAACGATGTCTTAAATATGTGCGCTGAAAACGATATTCGGTTCATATGTTTAGTGCCGAATTCTACCCATCTATGCCAACCTCTTGATGTGGGGTTTTTCCGCGCCATGAAACAGTCCTGGCGGACAGTATTAACTGAGTGGAAAAGCCAAAATCCTCGGTTCGGCACGGTTCCCAAAGTCAGTTTCCCTAGACTTTTAAAGAAATGTCTAGAGAGAATGGATGCAGTTCCCTCAAAAGTTGGAAGTGAGGCAGCCAATGAGACAAGTGCAATTAAACGCAACTTAATAAGTGCTTTTCGATCAGCAGGGATTTTCCCAGTCGATCGTTCTCAGGTTTTTAAACGGTTTCCTCAGGAGGACAATGAAGCAGAAAATGCCGGTGGAGACGCCGAAACTGCTTTAGTTGCACTGTTAAAAGCAAAAAGATTTAATGATGCGACTTCAGAAAAACAAACAAGAAAGAAAAGGCTTGACGTTTTGCCTGGACGCAGTGTCACCACCTCTTCGGCTCCTCAACCTTGTTCCTCAGGATCAGCAGTGTATGCTTCCGCCTCTCCTCAGAGTTCGAGTTCAATAGCAAATATGATAGAGCTTTCGAGAATACCTGAGGAAAAACGCGAAATCCGTGTTAATGTGGGACAGTATATTTTAGCTAAATTTTGTTCGACAAAGGGGAAAAAAAGCTATAAATATGTGTGTAAAGTCATAGAGCTGGCTCCTCAAATAGTGGTAATGGGGATGAAATCCATTCGTAAAAGCAAAAAACAATTTAAATTTATCGTTGATGATATCAGTGAAATCAATCAAGACGATATCCTCGAACTTTTGCCTAACCCTTCGATAGAACGTGACCAAGACGGCAACAGTTTATATATTTTTGAGAGTGAAATCAAAATAGTTGAAGTTTAGATGATGATGTTGATTTATTCCAAAGTATTTTATAAAGTGTTATTTGTAGTTTAAGAGCTTTTGTTAAGTTTTTTCAGAGTTCAAAGATCTATAGAGGCTAATTTTTCATTCCAAATAAAAGATTCCTAAGAAAAAACATGTTTTTGTCCTTATTTATCGTTGAATCGGCGAATAAAAAAGCCTAAAAGTTGCTAAATGGGCATGTCTAATTTTTAAAAAACATTTTTAATCTTTTACGTGGGGATACTTTGTTATTTCACTTAAAAACCAAGGTTGATCAAAGTATCCCCAAAATAGGTTTAACATTGATCAGGTATTTTAATTTTTTTTTAGCTTAAAATAACGCTTCAAAAGAAACCATAATTTCAGAATCGGTAGAAGAGGATATTCCGATATTAGTATATTTTTTACAAAAGGTTAGCTCTAGAGGAAAAAATGCTATTCAACATTGTATTGGAAAATTGATCAAAGTATACCCATTCTACGGTACATGAATTTTCTTAAAAAATTCGTGTACTCGAAAAATTTCCGGCAATAATTCAAGCACTAGGCCGATTAGTAGTGAATATTATAGTTATAATAATAGGGAAATAATAAAATCTATAAAATATGGTGGGATCTTTAATTTTTTTTACAAAATTCTTAAGCAATTTTTCCAGTTGGCAATTTTCTCAAAAGTAATTTTTCCTAATCTGTCATGCACATCTAACTAGCATTTTCTTACCTGGATTTGTTTTATCTTCTTCTGCCACCTTAAAGTTAGAAATAAGTGAATCAAAAAGTTTCTGTGTCTGTTCCATAGGTTTAGTAGTAACATCAGGTACAACTTGCAAATCTGAGTAATCTATTCTAAATTTAGCCAGCAAACTAGCCATATTCCTATGTTCTAGCTCTAATTCATCACGTTTGTTTGCTAATGCAAACACTCTTAATTTGTGATTGCTCCAACTTTTCCTTGTACTAATAATGTATGGAAGAAGCAATGTTAGACCTGGAAAATGTTAGTTTAATTTTTCTACAGATGTTTTGGTATTAACAACAAATAATGAAAACTTCTTACCTCCATCATCATACAACCACCAAACATCAATGGTTCCACCACGTTTACCCTGCCTTCTCTGTTGGAAAATATGATTGAATTTTATTTGTGGTCCTTCAAAACTTATATCTGCTCCAACTGATTCAGTTCCTGATTTCGCCTTCTTCGATTCAGCATATTCCACAGATTCAGTTGCTGACTTGGATTTCTTGTTGCTTTTTGGTGAAATCATTGGGCTTGAGCACACTCTTTCAGTCATATCCAAGTCACTGTTGCTGCTGACATCAGACAATTGACTGAATGATTTATTTCGTGGGATGTATTCTTCATCTTTAGATTTAATTTCTTCGTTCATTGGGGTAATTATCTCAAAGCCTTGTTGCATGCGAAGTATTCCAACTCCTAAGTGTAGATCGAATGCATTACTAAAAAATAATTTTAAGTGATTTACACTGAATATTATGAACACTGGTAGAGGCTAACACATTAGAGAATGGGACAGCGCGTGACGAAGCGTCCCTCGTATCTTAGCAACCGCACGGCTCCAGCGGTTTATATAGGCTGGCCATCTCGGTAAATTCGTTCAGTTGCAAATGCAAACTGTTAAGTGTGCATTGGGTGTGTTTAGTATCGCATCGAACGTCACGCTCTGTCCCATTCTCTAATGTGTCTTACTATAAGGCGAGGCCTAAATCCACTCAACAGGGCACATATAGGTACCTACTTACTGTAATATTTCAAAGTACTGCAACAATTCTTCATGTAAGCAAGTCTGCCAGTCTGATTTGTGACCCATCAGGATAATATTTGGCCTAAGTTTTCCAATTCCACAAGCTTTAAGCAGTGCTTTAGCACCTTCTTCAAAAGAAAGACTATCGACTTGCATGTAAAAGGCCTTCAGTTTGTGTGCCTTTAACCAGCTATTTGCCTTGTAATTCAGAACGCTTCTCACTCTTTGCGGTAATGGGCTCTAAGGTTAAAAGATATGCTAGTCATTTTTTTATTGCAAATTCACTATTTACGTACGGTATTAACATGACCACATACTAGCATTGATAAATTCTTTGTTAGTAAATGTGCAAAGTGCACAAGTGTGGGCCTAGCACTTGGCATTCCTGAAAGAACTAAAATTTGTGGTCTGTAATTTTTAACATGTTCTTCAACAGTATTTAATTGGTACATTGCCTGCAGGGCACTCTTGTATATTTGAGCTTGAGTTGTCGATCCCCAGTTAACATCTAAAATTTAAGAATGACATGAATAAGTATTTGAAATCTCCGACTTCTAATAGATATTTCTTATTTTTCGGACTATCACAATATGAAATTTTATGTCATTGTTTTTTTTTGTCCTTATAAGAGGGGCATAACTTCGTCGAGCGTGTAATATCTCCGATGTGAAAAAAATCAAATTTTTCAGGAAAGCCAAAAAACTTGTTACTGTTAGATTATATCATATCTAAAATACTTTAATGCATAGTATATTGTAAAAAAATTAAACAAACTAATTAATTGAGGTGTGATAGCAGTAGAAGGTAAATAAAGACAAAAAACTGATTTTTTAGTCACATTGGAGGAATTATATTCTTGTCCAATAGCACATTGTTGGTATTTTTCAGGCTTGTAATTAGCAATAATCTAAGAAGACATGTATTTTTTAATCAAAGATTAATAATGAAAAAATATGTTTCACTTATATAAATTATGGAGCTATTGAAAAACAAACAAGAATCTCAGAAAATGGCCATGAACCTACGAAGGCCTGGAAGTGACATTCGCCTTTTTTTCTATTTCCGCTTCTAAAATTTTGACTTCTAAGTCAAAACGTTAAAATTTCGAAATATTGACCCAAAATTTTGACTTTATAACTCGAAGCTTTAAAGTTTCGACTTATAACCCGAAACTTTAAAGCTTCAACTTAGAAGTCGAAATATTGATGGTCAATATTTCGACTTATAAGTCAAAACTTTAAAGCTTCGAGTTATAAGTCGAAATATTGACCGTCAATATTTCGACTTATAAGTCTAAACCTTTAAAGTTTCGACTTATACCCAACTAGCATTTTGGGTCACCATACCCAACGTCTGACTAATTATCGACTACAGCAACGTTGGCAATCAGTGTAAATAATGGTCACCGATATATGATAAAATTCCCAACTTTGTATTGTCGTTGTCCCAACGTTTTTTTCAGTTTTGGTGAACGTATATAACGATGGTTAGACGTCTGCAGACAACCAAAAAATGGAAATATATCATTTCTCTATATCCAACGTTGGCATAACGTCAATAGCCGACTATGGCCAGACGTATGTTTATCGTCGCCTAGTCACGTTCTTACAATGTTGTTTACTGACTCAATTCTCAAAACACATCATACGACATATCTACAACGTATTTTCACCCTCGTTCTCGAACACCTCAGAAGAAGAAGAACCTAACCTATAAAAATTCGCCGTCAGCTGTTGACAGCATCTGTCTGCCGGAAAACATAAAAATAGTGAATAAATAATGAACAGTCAACCAAAAAAGAGGCTATTTAGACATTCCGCCACCTTTTATAGACAGACAATTAAAAAAATATAGCAGGAAGTAAAAGACTTAGGCCGACGAAAAGGGTTAAACTTGTAGTCTTAGCTCCACAAACACAGTTTATTCAGGGGAAACTGTACATATGTTTCGACCCACCTGGGGGCTCATCTTCAGCAGCAAAATTATTTTAGTAAGCCAACAAAGCTTCCTAGCTTCCTAGACTTGACTACAAGTTTTACCTTTTTCGTCGTATATTCTCCTACTCAACTTTAAGATATGGAGTACTTCCTCCGTTTTAAAAGACTTTGGTGTTGTGCAAACCACATGCAAACTGCAAACAGAGAATTTCTCTGGTCAGCCGGCCGGCGTTCGCCACAAAAACGGAAATAAAATAAGGTGCTAGCCACTGGCCTTCCTCATTTGTCAAATGTCAAACTTGTCATGTCACGCCGCGTCGTTTTACCTTTTACCAACTACAGGTCGGTAATGAGGACGTTTTGTAAAGTCTATCCTACCTGAAGTAATTAAAATTATACCAATGGTTGTGAGAACCGACTATTAGTAAGATTTTAGTATTATCGTGACTTTTTTACAACCTTGCCATTTTATGTCAACATAGCTTCGACCACCATCTTTAAAAAACCAACCTAAAAATATGTTGAGATGTCCTATCATACAAAATTGTTACAAATGTGAAATTAAATAAAGGATTTCTCACAAATACAATGAGAATTGATCATTCTGTTAATTTTTCTAATTTTCAATGGCCACAAAAATGTTTTTTAAAATTCACATTTTTTAGGTAGATTTTTTTTATACGATATATTTGTATTTTCAAAAGGGTTATCCGTTCATGTTGTTACAAACCCTGTACCTAGGTAGGATTCCTTCCTATAAGTTATATCCATATTGCTTTTGCGTTCGTGGGAATTATTTCATTGCAAACTCTCTCTGAAATCCCGACGTCGCATCGTGAAAAAGTAGGATTTGTAACAAATATCTGCACCAAAAGTTATTGCGCCCGCGTCGTGGCGACTAAAACTTCATACCCCTTTTTGGTGCATAAATAGGTCATATTGAGAGTGTGATAATGTACCAAAAGTCGGTCGGCAACGTCGTGACGGCTCGAATTTTGTTCACCATTTTGGTGCAAACTAGGGTTATATCGAGGTAAACACGACGTCGGGTCCCAACGTTTGGTCGGAATTTGAAACGTTGTTGCAACGTAATAGTGCTACTTGGGTAAGTTGAAACTTTTTTTTTCGAGTTATAAGTCGAAATTTTGGGTAAATAAATTTTACGCGCAATGTTAAAATGAACCTAAATGTGTCAAAACCCGAATTTGGCCCTAATTGTCACATTGGAGGTATTACACGCTCGACGACGATATAGGAAATAATAGACAGTTAATTTGGGGCGTGTGTTAAAACACTTGTCTACAAAACCATTGATCACTGGTTCCAATCCCGCACAAAGTGCAGGTTTTTTATCGTTACACTCTATTTTTCTATTTTGTCATTGTTTATCATTTTTAGTAGCTGAACAATGATTTTTATAAAAATCATACCTCAGAATATTATACTCAAAAATAATCTACATCTGAATCGTCTCTTACATGTCACAGCAAGTGAATTTTTTCATGGCTAACTTGATAACTTATTACTTAAGACAGGCACTATGCGCAGTGTGGTGGCGTTATCAAAAACCCAGTATGTTTAAAAAAAAATGTCTGAGGTTTGTTCGCATGTAGGCCCACGTCTTGGCTTCTGTTTGTTATTGTAGTCGGTTTCTTGCACAATGTTAACTTTTGTTATTGTTATTTAGATTCTCTTTTTGAAGTATGTATATGTGTTCACTCTTGATGTACTATTTAGAATGTATACACATTCTGTAATGTATTGTGTATATAAATAAATAAATAATTCAAAGTACCTATAATATGAAATTGTGGAAAAAAATTAATACATTACACGATGCCTAGGCTCTTTTTTTGGCCTGGGAGATACTTTTAACCTCCATTGTGTCGGGTATAAAATTTCATAATGTGACTGTGATTCCTCACTAACATGCCAACAAAATTTAGGATATTATTTTATGTCACTATTTCAACAAAAATGAAAGCTTTTACTTTTGTACAAGTTACCATTAGTGGGTGGACGTAGCCTAGCTGTTAGGTTTTTTAAGACACCTAGTTGATTTTTCATGTTCATTGGAGGAATCATAATTTATTTTAATGAGCACTCCTAATAGTTTTTTCATTTTGTGGATATGGTGTAGGGAATTTTTTAGTTGGGACTTCTGGAGAAACAACAGTAAAAATACAAAAAGTATGAACCAATAAAATGGTACGATATTAACCAATCAGGTGGCAATTTCAACGATAATACCACGAGTGTGGTATTTTCACTGAAATACTACTCTATTAGTTACGCCACAGATAATGTACCCTAGATTGGCACAAAAGCCAAAATCGAGTTGTCCCTTCTAGCAACGAGAAAATGTTCAACTTCTCGTTGATTGTTGTTTATGTCGAAAAGGCGTAGAAGTTGTAACAATATTTAAATATTCCACTACATTTTGCATCAATGAGAGTACGTGAAGGTAGCACCATCACTCGGAGCGCCATCATGCCATTCGAGTGACCAATGAGAGTACATTACGATTTGCCCTGTTCTCAGAACTATGATTGTCATTTCCAATATTAAAGTCAGCTGGTTGTCATCCCTTCAAAATGTGAAATATGAATTTTTTTGACAACTCAAATGTGAGAACGAGCTACAGTTGCAGGACATTGACAACAACACAAAAATTGAAGCAATCAGCGTTTTAGGCGCATGACGTCATGCCCCTAGAAAATTGTATCTTGATATTTAATTTTAGCGCCTTTCCCGGTCGCAAAAAAATCAGAAAAACAATAATTTTGGGGTTTACTTTCAACATTCTTCCAAATGCACTTATAAGAAATAGCGTGACAAAGGCCCGTTCTTCTTGTCGCATGTTCAGCCCTTTCATCCAAATGTGTGAAATACATTTATTAAAATTTATTCAAATTTCGTTTTGATGAAAAACTATTTTTGTTTAACTTCCTAGCTCTACGAATTGAAGATTGTTAAATCAGTACCTATATGTCAAAAAACAACCATAGCAATAAAAACAGAGAGATGTAAATAAAAGTTGCATTTTTTTTAAATAGGCACAGAAAGAATGTAAACATCGGTTTAGATCTCTTTAGGAATGTAATAAAAACAAAAATAGTTTTTTTTTCTAGAAAACAGTTCATTTTATCGATATCAATCAAGAGTGTATTTTTTTAGTCAGCACTTGCAGAATTGTCCCATAATAAAACTGAATCGCCATGGGATAAAAATATTTTTTATGACAAATTTCAACGAATATTTATTAATATTTTCATTGTTGGCAAGTTATCAAACTGAAGTTAGTACCATCACGGATAACTTTACCTCTCTGTGGTAAGTAAAATCTAGGTGACGCTAGTATAGTGATGAGTGTTCATTCATAAAAAAATATATCTAAAAAGTACTCAATAATATGTATTGGCCGTACGTTAGAGATTTTTTTAAGAATGCGCGCACGTATCTATATTATAGTGCCCACCAGGATTTTGCTTATTGGAACTAGCTTCTGTTGAATAACTTGTCCACACTAAAACAATGATATTTAGTTTGCCTAGTCCAGAGAAATGCTCTGGTCTAGTCATTCGATAATATAAATAACACTAGTTGTTTCCTAAATATGAAACATCATCTGAAAATGTTGGTTGCTTTTTTTTGAATAATCATAATAAAAATCATTTTAATTTAAACCTTTAACCCTTTCGGGACCGGACCCGGACGAACACGCATATAAAAGTTGGGTCAATGGGACCGGAACCGACTATAAATGCAAGCAGGGAGGCATGAGAAAGGACTGGAACCGGACGGACACGCGTTGACTACGGATATATTGGACCGCCTACTTGACATTGGTCATGCCCCCAATTAATGTCATTGGCTGATTTTCTAGTAATGGCATTTAGTTGGGTGGACCTTCTGGTAAAAAAAAACTTATTTGTGCACTTAAATACATCAATAAATTCGAACACAAGCTCATTTGCATGTGGGTGCATGCAAAAAATGACTTATATTGTGAAAAGATCTGTTGTTATGTAATGACTGTTTTGCAATTAAGGACCGGAACCTTACATACACGCATGCGCTTCCTGCTGTGGTCCACTGGGCACAGATCCTCAGGCGGCCGCAGTCCCAAAAGGGTTAATAGTGATTTTGTATGGGATTTCAGGAAATGCCAAACTTTTAGAGTGTCTGCCGAAACTTATTCGGCTTGTAACTTTATTGTTTCAAGAGTTACCGAAAAAATTTCCTAATGAAATTTGTGTACAAAATTGATCCCGTTAAGCCTACTTCATTAGAATTTGGAAAAATACCACAGTTTAGTGGGTGCTCTCTTAGCACCCAGCCAAAAAACGTGCTCACTTCATTGTAGCGGGCCATGTCCTCAAATGCTGACTTTTATGTTTTCTGTATTTTTTCACAACATACTACACTGCAAATCTTGGAAATTTCTCGTGAGATATCTGTATCTCACGTATTTTTAGAATGTTCTAGTATGCCAGCTATAAATTAAGTATATGTTTTTAATTGCTAAGAAAGAGCACCCACTAAATCATGGCATTTTTCCAAATGCAATCAGTTTTGCCCACAAATGTCATTAAGAAATTTTTTCGGTAACTCTTGAAACAAAAAAGTTACAAGCCAAAGAAATTTTCGGGTTTTCCAAAACATATCTCGGAAAGTAGACCATGGTTCTCGAATGTGTTTTAATACAAAGTTAGCCCGTCAAAAAGAATATTTTTTTCTTTCAAATAAAGTTCTCTAAAAAATGCATATTTGTTGAGGGACCCTCCATCAATAGGAAACTCACGAGATATCTGTATTTCACATATTTTTAAAACGTTCTAGTATGCAGGCTATAAATTAAGTTTTTTTTTAATTGCTATTCTAAGAGGTCACCCACTAAACCATGGCATATTTCCAAATGCATTCAGTTTTGCCCACAAATGTCATTAAGAATTTTTTTCGTTAACAAAAAAGTTACAAGCTGAAGAAATTTACGTGTTTTTCAAAAAATATCTCGGAAAGTAGACCTTGGTTCTCGAATGTGTTTTTACACAAATTTAGGTTATCAAAAAAGCAATTTTTCTTTCAAGTAAAGTTCTCAGAAAAAATGCATTTGTTAAGATATTCTCATAATGTGCCCTAAGCGGCCTCACTGTAACGCCCAATATAGTGTTTATACATATTATGACTGCAACACTGTCTGTTATATTATTGATACTCTAATAATGAGCGCCCCTGGTATAATCCCGTCAGAGGCTTCCATTTTGAGAGAGGAGGGGCCACTGGCACAGAGAAGGGGTTTATTGCATTTCCTGACTGCCAACAACAGCTTTTGAAGACTAAAGTAAGGTTTTGGAATATTTTGTATAGGTGACTCTGAGTCTGCCCAAATTAAGAGAACAAAGGATTGCCAATCGGGGTTACGTTATCTGTGGTTACGCTAAACCACTAATGTGGTAATTAAAACTGAACGGTAACCCGATAACTTTTCATAGCACCAAATTTAATATAGGACTAGAAGATTCAATTTCAGTTAACCCAATATACACTTCCCCCAAAAATTAACGCACCACCAAAAAACAGGCTATAATTTGATACACCCGGTATTTATAAAAAAAGAGGTTTCTATGCAAATACAGTAAGTACACCAACGTTCTGGAAGAGACGATCTATCTTTCAAAAAAAATTCGTCCAAATCGGACTATTGGTTTTGAGAAAAATTTACTTTAAACTTTTGGGTATTTTTTGGGTGGTGCGTTAATTTTTGGGGGAAGTGTATATTCAAAACTATATTCATCCTAAATGACAGCTATCAAATGGAATTCAACTTTTAAGAACAGTAGTTAAATTTGAATGAGGCTAGTTTAGGTAAATTTTATATGGAAGCACAATGGTCTAGTGGTACGATTCTCGCTTTGGGTGCGAGAGGTCCCGGGTTCAAATCCCGGTTGTGGCTATTTTTTTTTTGTTTTTAAATCACATTTCGAAAAGTGATTTATTTAATAGGTTTGCTTGTAAAATTATAATAGGCACACCACTTGTTATATTACCACTGAAAATACTGCTAAATCTAATAAAAATCATGTAAGAGTTTTGTGCTCCATAAATAATCCAAGTTTCGATACTTACTTGGCTTTCTGTATGCTACTATGAGGTACAAGGCTAAAATTGTGGCAAATGTAAGCAGAGCTGTCCACCATGATATTAAAAACATCACCAATACACATAAAATCGCTCCTACAAGACTCAGCCACATGTTGTAGTACTGAAATAGTTAAAACGCAAAATCAAACAGTTTGTGCCACTTTTATGTTATACAGTACCTTAAAAGTTGGTCTCCAACCGACGGGCTTAGCTAGAGAAGCATGGAAGGTAGAAAAATTAATTAAAGTATATGCCGCTAAGAAAAAGTTAGATATTAAAGGTGCAATCAAATTCAATTCACCTGAAAATATAAACATTAAAATATCATATTTTATATCATCAAACTGACTTACCAATTAAAATAAAGGCAACTGCGATTATGAAAGTGAGGATGTATCCCCTAATTGGTTCATTGTTTGGGCCATACCCTTTTGCAAACCATTCAATTCCTGGGTAGAGTTTATCTTTACAGAGAGCTTGAAACACTTTTGGTGCAGACACCAATGAGGCCAAAGCTGAAGACAGTGTAGCAGCAAAGCACCCTGCATAAATTATTGGTCCGAACCATGACACCAATTCAACTACCTAAAATATACCTAGTCGATATCTTTACACATTTGTGGCAGCTAGGGTTCTTATATCGGGAGAGTCGATGCAATCAGTGTCCAAATTGGTGAGTTTAATACTAATATTAGAGCATAATAAGCTGTAGTGTCTGACCTTTGTTGACTCAATTTTAGAGCACTTCTAAGTCAAATTAATACAGATTGAAGGTTATAGAAGTTGTCAAGTCAGTCAATGAAATGCTTTATCCATAGGCATTCTCTGAATAATATTATATATCTGCTTTGTTCGCTTTCAATTTTAAGAACCGTCCCAAAATGGTTCTCGTACTGTCATTGGTCTAAAACGGTCCCAGAGATTTTAATTTACTAATGACAGTAAAATAACCGTTTTGGGACAGTTTTTAAAATTGAACGCGAACAGAGCTATAATAATATTTTTGGAGGATAATTTTTTGACACCTCTAATAATTTAAATAGTGGCTTGTGTTCCCCGCTTTTTATCCCACTCTAAAATATTTTTCAATATCTGATATGTGATCAAGCTGACGATACGAAAATAAATCACTGTATCAAATACCCTAATATAAGAGCTCTAATCCTGGCATAGTTATTATTTAATATCACATATGAGTACTGGCCATACAAGGGTAGGTACTTACTGTTCAAGATAAATGGTGAACTGCAATAAAAGTGTATGTCCATTGTGGTTATAAATACCCTTGAATTCTCAGTAGTAGTAGTAGTTGACAGAGGGGCATCATACTGTTTTTTAATCAAAGTTTAATAATGAAAAATACGTTTTACTTGTAAAAATTATGAAGAATCTCAGAAAATGACCATGAACCCATTATCTTGAAACAAAAACTGCTTATCCGCATGTAAATTTTAAACTAAGCATAGTTCACAAAGATATATTTAAAAGTTCAATCATAAGTTGATTTCATAAGAAATAAGATAGTATCACAAAGGATACCAGAATACAGAGAGTTCATCTTGTCAAATATGTCAAATGGAGCCCAACTTTAAACGGTAATTAATCCATTGTAGGTCACTGTGGATCTTCTTTCTCAGTTTTAATTTGATCTATAATAAATGAAGAGTGCAGTCTTCTTCATAGTTTACCTGAATGATCTTATCGGGTGTGTGAAAAATTACGTAAAAGTCCATTTGGCATATTTGAAAAGATGCGACTCTGTATTCTGGTCTTCTCCGAGACAGTATGTAACAGAAGGGGGTTCTGGGAATAATTTCCATGACTGATGGAAATAAATTCCAATAATATAAGAAATTATTAACGCAATACATATTTACTACAAAACATTAGCCCTGGCCTTACCTTCCACCATTGAGTAAAGGAATAGGTTTACTGAATGCTTCCACCTAAATGTGCTTGTAATCCAAATGTAACACGGGAACATTCTTTTTATAGATCAAAGTGAAAATTAGATTTTCAAAATTGTATTTTGCTTTTTAAAGTAGTTTGAAAGAATTGAACCTTAATTTTGAACAATTTTTAATTTAGGTTCGTAGCCCTAGCCTCCTCAGCGAAACATACCAACGCACATGCCTTGCATAAATATTAATATTATTAATATTAATATTAGCGTGTGCAAGTACGTACTAAAAAACTGTTTAAAATATTCTACATTCTACAATATTTGCCACAGTTATTTAAACATAAAACTTTTAAAAAGCTTTAAAAACTCAAGCACTAAAATTAAATGAAACTTTCAAAACATTGAGATTATAAATTGTACACACAGAATAGCTCCTATGTATCAAATCGAAATATCAAAATATATCCAATGTGACAGCCAGACATCACATCGGAGATATTTCTAGAACAGGTAATACCACAGAATAAATAGCTTCACAACAGAAGCGTCCATAAAGACATGTGTCAAAAGGATGCCCGCTTTGACGCAAAATATCTTCTAAAGGGATAAACATTGTTCATTTCTTGGTTTAGTTTAGTTGAGAAAAGGGTCAAAACGCTATTAAAAAACACTATTTCTTCGCCAACGTTTCGATTAATGTATTATCTTCATCGGGGCTCTAAAATACAATACAATCTAGTATATAAAATGAATATAAACTAAAAATAAGAATTTAAAAAGAAAGGTTTTTTCCCAACTAAACTAAACCAAAAAATATTTAATATTTGGGTCACCAACCTTTACTAATTATATTGTTTATTTCATTTGATTTTACATTAATCCACATTGTAAAGAGATTGTATTAGTACCAAATTTATGTATAAGGTATTGGTTATTTTTCTGTAAATTTAAATGGAGGCTCGCTTATTTTTGACACATGTCCTTATGGACACTTCTGTTGTGAAGCTATTTATTCTGTGGTAATACTAACGATGTTACATAAATGCACATTAAGAGATGTTTTTGTGTCATTCTGCAGAACCGCGGCACATTAGAGATGTTAATATCTGGTATAGGTAGGGGTAAATACTAATATTTCACATTGTCGGTATTCTACACAGACGCGCAATGTTAATATGAACCTAAATGTGTCACAACCTGAATTTCGCCCTAATTGTCACATTGGAGGTATTACATGCTCGATGACGATGTATAAAATAGGATTTTGTGGCGCCAGCGTGTAAACATTGATGGTGCTTCGTCTAGTCTTCCCGTGAAAAAAGCATTATTTATATTTCAATGTTAGGGAAATTGTAAAAACTGTTCATAGGTATAGGTAGTTCTTTACTTAACAGACAGAGACTTAACGCTAGTGCTGTTGTGAGGGAAACATGTGATTTCACTGTATCTTAGTAGAATCATGTCAAATCCCATCAAATCCAGAACGGAGGGAAAATATTCCAGTTCTAGACTCAAATAATATGAAATTGGAGATTCAAAACTGATGATAGATACTTTGAAGAATTATGTTACAAGAAAGTGATATCCAAGAATTTTTAAATGCATTCTATACAAAAAAGTATATATGTTTGTGGCGCATTGGCAGAGGAAATAAGACATACAGTACTATAGGCCCTCATCCTATTATTGTATTTGTAATCCTATGGAGTACATGTGGCACCAATTAAAATCAAAGGTTAGATTAGAAAATACTTCTCTGACTTTAAGTTGTAGTGTTGCAGAATTAATAAAAAAAATTGTTATATTTTCCCAGGTAGTTGAAAAAATTCAGTGCATCACGTATTACTCTGGATCATATAATTAAACCGATTATAATTAATTTAGATGAGGATACCAATAGCGAACAGAACTAGATGTAGAATATCATTATAAATGTAAACAAATATAAATAATAGTATCTACAAATTTGTATTATTTCATTTTTGTAGAATCTGTATTAAGTAAAATACATAAAAATATTTAAATTCCGACTCTTTACTACACAATGGGATTGACCCAGGTAGTTTTATTGCAGTAACCATTCTTCCTGAAAAGGACATTACTTGAAGTTTAAATAGATTTTTGGCAAACCTTCAGTATGTTACATATAGATATAGTGTATTTTGCATAAAAGAATTTTAGCACACCTTTGAAAAAACGTGGGTAATTATTTTGTAGGTAAGTACAGGATGTCCCAGTTAACATGTTATGAACTATTATCTCGGTAATTTTTAAGATAAATCTGTGGTTCAAATACTAAATTTGTGTAGTTTTTTCCTAGGAATTGAATGCTGCCCAGAAAAAAACAATTGAATTTCAAACAAAACAGTTATAGCAAAATAAGTGTTTTTTTAATCAAGATGGCCATTTTGTTGCATTTATTAGGGTGGTAAAGTGGATAAAAATCTGCACCACACACTTGAATATCACTTCTGGTTTAGCCGCAAGGCCTACTATAAAGACAGGCCCTGGCGCACAAAAATCACGTGACCATCTTAGTCAGACGTTACATGTCATTTGTCACATAACTGAAAGCGGCAGCTTGGGTTTTGAGAAGTTTTCAATGTTTAAAGTGTTTTTAAACGTATTAGTTTATATTTTGGAAACAAGTTTGTGTCTAGTGCGCGTGTGTCCTGGCGGAGGGGAACCGCCCAGGTGTTATTATTGGCCTCTGGGTGTCTGGGTGAGAGTCGTGCCGTCCAAGAGTATTGGTGCCGCTCGCACCGATGCGACGCGTTAGCTGTTAAGGGGAATTCTCCCCCGAACCACAGAATAGGGAACCCTGAATGGACTATTATGGACATGGGACAGTATTGGACAGTGGAGCCTGAGACACACACACTGATTACGGGAGATTCGCGAGTTCAGACGGTCCGGGTGGCTGGAAGCCGTTCCCGTTGACCACGTTCGGGTTGTGTATTTATTGTATTCACCATTCACCTTGTGCGAAATAAATCAGTGTTGTAACATACTCGAGGATTTTCGTTGTCGACCTACGCCCTGTTAATAATATGGTCTTTCACGCTGCCGATCAACTGAGACCTCGTCAATATTTACAGTACTGAGGTTAGTTTTCATTTTTATTTCTCGTAAAAAATAACCTAAATACCAAATATTGGGTCTGTTTATACATATTACAAAAGCCAGGAAGACAAATGTGTTGTGGGAGGAAAATACCTATAGAGAATATCACCTAAGCTAAAGGAACAATTTTTGAGAATGTGCCAAAATATTGTGAGTGCATAAAACAGCTGAGGCAGGTTGAAAATTTTGAAAAAACAATTAGAGAAAGCTTGAATGCACAAAACCAATAATGTAATAGATGAAAGAAAACTTGCCAAATTGTTACGAAATTTGTTTTTTCTACTTATCTCTAAAAATGCCTTTCATTATATACGACTAAGTTGGTCACGTGACTACGCGATTATGCGTTAGCACCGTGGCCTGTCTTTATCGTTGGCCTCGGTTTAGCCGGAAGTGACGTTTTTTTTGTTCCTATAAGATGTTACAAGCGATTATCTCGGTAATTTTCAAGATAAATTGATGGCTCAAATACTAAACCGGTGTAGTTTTTTCAAGGACATGAATGCCCCCAAGAAAAACGCAGTTGAATTGCAAACAAAAAAGTTATTGTTAAATAACTGATTTTTTCTGAAAAAATAAGATGGTGATTTTGTTAGACTAGTAAATTGAATAATAAAATCTGCAACGCAGACTTGATTATCACTTCCTTGAAAAAATTCTTGAAAATAGCCCTCCCCATTTATACAATAAAATCTTAAAAATTAATGAGATAATTGCTCGTGGACGTCTTAGAGGAACAAGAAAATGTCGCTTCTGGCCAAACCAGAAGTAATATTCAAGTGTGCGGTGCAGATTTTTTATCCACTTAAAAATGCAACAAAATCGCCATCTTGATTTTTCAAAAAATTGGTTGTTTTGCGATGACTTTTTTAAATGAAATTCAATTGTTTTTTTTACTTGGCGGTATTCAATTGCTTGGAAAAAACTACAAGTTTAGTTTTTCAACCACCAATTTATCTTAAAAATTATCAAGATAATCGCTTGTAAGGTCTTAACTGGGACACCCTGTACATAAAGGGTACAGTCTTTATTAGGGTGTCCTCCTGATTGACCGCAATATAGGAGTGAATGCAAAGAAATTCTGGGTTGCAATTTGACAATTTGCCAGCTTTTTATTCTGAACAACCTACCTAAATACGTATCTTGCACATGAAAATTAAAAATTAGCCAAAAAGAAATTGAAAAAATCAAAGTAGGCCAATTAGTTTCAAATTTCGTGAGACTCACCAAATACTTTGCATACAATTTTATATAAAAATTAATACCTACCTAAATTAAAATACCATAGCTCAAGTATGAACTTTGTCCTAAGAATCGTAAGACATTACTATTTATTGTAATTTGTTTTCGCTCCAAAATTAAAGTTTGAACGTTGGTGTGGCGGGATTTTTTGTGGACAGTTTCAAGAATTATTCTGACTATCTATGTCTCCTTTAATCTATGCATGAGAATAATTTTTTATGGACTTTCTTAATGAAATTTTCCCATACTTACTCAGAAAAGGGACTTTACATATACAGAAAATGAATTTATTCTTCATCCCACCTACTTTGATCTTTTGAAACTGAAAATATGATATAAATTATTTTCAAATCAAGTGGAAATGGGACCCCAAATAGTCAAATTTCAACTCAAAATGTTTTTGTCTTTCACACTTATTTCACTCATCCTGGGGCACCCTGTATGATTGTATTCAAATGCTGGACATTTTGTTGGTCATTACTTGCCAAGTATATTTGAATCAAGACTATTTTGAACGTGATTATGTGTATGAACCTGCTGTTTTTCTGTGGTATGAATAATAATTTTAAGCTATTAAAAAAGCATATTTCTCTAGATTTTTATTATGTAGGTTGAACCAACATATTTGTTTTAATTTAAAGTTTTACCTGAAAGTTATTATGTAGTCCATACTTGCACTCTCCTTTTATGCAAGAAGCAATAGTGTCACTAATGCTTAAACTTTTTATACCAGTCATATTTTCTGGTCCTGCTGGATATACAAAATTTGTTGAATTTATCAAATCCGTAACATTGTCAAGATTAGTCACATTTGAGAAGTCAGTTGTATTTAAAACAACGAGTACTCCTGAGGCATCCCTCATCACAGTACACCCAGCAAACACTGCCATGAGTACATAAGATAGTGTAGTTATAAGAATAGCCAAAATAGTACCTTTTGGTATAGCTGTTTGGGGATCCTGTTAACAGAATAACATTATTCCTTTCATTATTTAATACTTAAACATATTATAAGTATCTGTTATTATACCTACTTTTAAATCCCCTGAAATATTTGCACCAGCTAATATGCCTGTAGCAGCTGGGAAAAATACAGCAAAAACTTTGAAAAAATCGTAACTGATACCATCAAATTCTCTGTAGTCAGGAAATAAATTTTGATAGGCCACACTAGCTAAAACAAAAGTTTATGTTAAAGGCAGTATCAAAAATTACATAAGTATCTAAGTACCTACAAGGTGACAAATAAAAACGAGGATTTTTTTCCAAATTAAGTCTCAGGAAATAGGTCTGACTTGAGAAATTCAAGTCATATTTATTTGTCGGCAAGTGAAGGAAGTGAGGAGAGGAAAAATACTCTTTGCGGTAGGAAATACAGGGTGTTTCAGTTCTAAATTGACACACTTTGGGAAACAATAGAAAAATAATGCCACTTTTTCTTATAAACTGAATGTCTTTGGGGCTGCCAAAGGGTAGTAAAGTTCACAAAAAAAGAAAATAATTTTTAACATCTCTGAAACTAATAATGCATTCAAGCCGAATTTGGTACATTTATTACTGGTACACAAAATGGTGAAGTATCTACCTGATCCAAAAACCAGGGTCGAATATTTGGGCAGTAATAATTAGTGAGCTGATTTAAGATTTAAGACAAAAGTAGTCCAGCCCTATGCAAAGTCAAAGATCGCAATAATTTCGAATGCCTTGCCATTTCATTTCAACCAAAAAAATCTTCAATTTTTTTGTAGCTGCTACGGTTTCATGATAATTTAATTTTCTTAAAATAAATATATTTAAAATGATATGAAAAGAAAACCTGTTTTTGGAACCCAAAATCTAAGAGATAATTTTTAGTAAAGTAGAAAGTAATACTTATTTATATTTCAAGATGGGTAAGTGCACTTTTTTGGCCGAGAAGGTTGTGTAAGGACCTCTGAGGTCAAAAAAGAGATTACACATCGTTTAATGTATTAAACTGTTCCCGCTACCGACAATTTCAGTGGCGTCTTAATTTCTTAACTGGGACAGGGTGTCCCAAACAAAAACAGTTATCGTGAAATAGGTAATCGATTTTTTTGAAAAAATTAAGATGGTGATTTTGTTCCATTTTTTTCATTAGACTGTTAAAGTGGATAAAATATGGACCGCACACTTGAATATCACTTCCGGTTAAACCGATAAACCAAGAAAAACACCGCTGAATTTGAAACAAAAAAGTTATCTCCACATAACCGATTCTTTTAAAAAGATTAAAATTGGGATTTTTTTGCATTTTTTCATTAAAATAGAAAATTAAATAAAAAATCTGCACCGCACGCTAGAATATTACTTCTATATAGTTTAGCGAAAGTGGCTTTATTGCCCCAGATAAGACTACAAAAAATATCATTTGTTTTGTTTTTCCTGGTCGTTATTCATATCTTAAGACATATAAATGTTATAACATAGCTAATTAAAAATAAACAAACAAAACAATTTCCTCAAACAAAATAATACATATAAAATTCTTGCATTTTACAGTTTCATACGTATATAAACCTTCCTCCGTCTTTACTTTTTATAATGAGAAAAACACACCTTTTTTATTCTCTCCAAATGTTCAAAACGCCAACTGGCCTGCATTTAATATTTTCATTCATTCCTATTTTATCTACCACTATGTAAAAATTAAAAAATCCTTTTATAAAAATACAACATACACCCTACCTACAAAAAGCATAAACAAATAGTACAGTACGTAAAAATTAAAGAAAATAACATACACAACAAATATAAGTAATATTTGGAGGAAGGAAGATCCATACCATACTTATTTATAAGTTATGAACAACAAAAATTCAAAAATGTAAGTAACAATATAAAGTCATCTTATTTTATATAAATAATAATCGAATTATTTTAACACCGAAACAATCTTTATAATTTATATTGTAGGTATTCATTTATTTCCTTTTTTATAGAATAATAATTATGATGGCTTAAAAGAAGGCCGAAATTAAAAATTAAAAAATAATAATAATAATTTATATTTCAAGAGTAAAAACAAATACCAAAAATTTTAACTTATAATAAACGTTGGTCGAAACCCAGGAATTTTATTACTACTTAAAAAAATATTATGTTTTTAACAAAAAAACACGTCACTTCCAGCTGCTTCTTTGTCCCAGCTAACACTACAAAAATTAATATTATTTTTTAATATTTTAATAATATACAGTCAATCTCGGCTATAACGAATCATCAAAGTGACACGTGAATTGTTCGCTATAGATGGGTGTTCACTATAATCGATTAGTAAAAAAAATATACCATATTTAATATCAATAATAAAAATATGTACATACATACATACATACATACATAAAAAGAAAGTAAAAATGTTTATTATGAAAATTTTAGATAAAAATAAATACATATGTATGTAACAAAATAAAATATATGTATAATATGTATTTTGCCAACATAAAAATAAACTCTTTAAAAGTACAAACAATAATATAAAATTCTGATGTGTACTTTGTACTTATTTACATATAGTATGTAATGTATATTATTGCTGTATATATTATAACATAGAATCTGTTATTTTAGTTTGTTTCTGCCTTTTCCCCATTCTACCTTTCAATACAATATTTTGCAGGTGTTCCACAGCTTCAACACTTTTGTTATCACTTATCACAACTGTTCAATTGACAGTTTTCAGAGCTTGTAAAACTTGAGTTATGGTAGGCACTTCCTATCGATCTTTGGTCTTCTTCTGTTTCATTTTCCGTATTAATTTCATCATTTGTTACCAATAGTATGATTTCATTGTCACTAGGAAATTCAGCAACAACTAAATTATCATCAGAAGTAACAAAGTCATTTAAATTGTAACCATCAAATTCAGTGATTCCATTTTCTTCTGCCCATTTTGTAAATTTCTACCTTCTTCTCTATCTTTTGTATTTTCTCTTCTCGACCATTCTGACAGAAGAATTTCATCTTGAAGATATTTTCAGTTTGGTATTTTTGTCCAAAGCTGTTATAATCTTCAATAAAAGTTTGTGTCGGTAATGAGACTTCATGCAACGTATGACGCCTTGGTCCATAGGTTGTAGAACAGCTGTAACATTTGGCGGCAAGAACACTAACTCAATGTTTTTTAAATTTTGTAATTTCGGGTGGGCAGGACAATTATCGACTAAGAGTAAAATTCGCCTCTTTTTAACGCACAAGTTCTTCATCCCATTCTCTTAATATTTTTTCAAAGAATTTGGAAGTTATCCATGCCCGCTTATTGGAAAAATATGTAATTGGCAGATTTTGGATATACTTGATGATTATAATAAGTTTTCTTTTTTCAGAACCATCGATATTGGCACACATGAATACGGTAATTCTGTCTTTCGGAATTTTTCCTCCAGAGCACTGTTCTCTTCTGAATTTAAGAGTTTTGTCACGAGTCATTTTATAAAATAAACCCGTTTCATCGCCGTTAAAGATACCACAGTCGTTTCGTTTGAGATTAGGCCAAACAGTAGAAAAACATTGTTTTGTAACTTCTGGTGAAACAGCTGCTGCTTCACCGTGCATTCCCAACTAGCACTATTACGTTGGAACAACATTTCAAATTCCGACTAAACGTTGGGACCCGACGTCGTGTTTACCTCGATATAACCCTAGTTTGCACCAAAATGGTGAACAAAATTCGAGCCGTCACGACGTTGCCGACCGACTTTTGGTACATTATCACACTCTCAATATGACCTATTTATGCACCAAAAAGGGGTAAGAAGTTTGGATCGCCACGACGCGGGCGCAATGACTTTTAGTGCAGATTTTTGTTACAAATCCTACTTTTTCACGATGCGACGTCGGGATTTCAGAGAGAGTTTGCACTGAAATAATTCCCACGAACGCAAAAGCAATATGGATATAACTTATAGGAACGAATCCTACCTAGGTACAGGGTTTGTAACAACATGAACGGATAACCTGTGTACTTAAATTTGGAAATATTACAGATCCCTTTTGATAATACAAATATAATGTATAAAAAATATCTACCTAAAAAATGTGAATCTTAAAAAAACATTTTTGTGGCTATTGAAAATTAGAAAAATTAACAGAATGGTCAATTCTCATTGTATTTGTGAGAAATCGTTTATTTAATTTCACATTTGTAACAATTTTGTATGATGGGAGATTTCAACATATTTTTAGGTTGGTTTTTTAAAGATGGTGGTCGAGGCTGCATTGACATAAAATGACTAGGTTGCAAAAAAGTCACGATAATACTAAAATCTTACTAATAGTCAGTTCTCACAATCATTGGTATAATTTTAATTACTTCAGGTAGGATAGACTTTACAAAACGTCCTCATTACCGACCTGTAATTGGTAAAATGTACAACGACGTGGCGTGACATGACAAGTTTGACATTTGACAAATGAGGAACGTCAGTGGCCAGCACCTTTATTTTATTTCCGTTTTTGTGGCGAACGCCGGCCGGCTGACAAGAGAAATTCTCTGTTTGCAGTTTGCACGTGGTTTGCACAACACCAAAGTCTTTTAACCATTTTGGGACTGCGGCCGCCTGAGGATCTGTGCCCAGTGGACCACAGCAGGAAGCGCATGCGTGTATGTACGGTTCCGGTCCTTAATTGCAAAACAGTCATTGCATAACAACAGATCTTTTCACAATATAAATCATTTTTTGCATGCACCCACATGCAAATGAGCTTGTGTTCGAATTTATTGATGTATTTAAGTGCACAAATAAGTTTTTTTTTACCAGAAGGACCACCCAACTAGATGCCATTACTAGAAAATCAGCCAATGACATTAATTGTGGGCATGACCGATGTAAAGTAGGCGTTCCAATGTATCCATGTCAACGCGTGTCCGTCCGGTTCCAGTCCTTTCTCAAATCATTTTTTCTGAATAAACTGTGAATAAACTGTGTTTGTGGAGCTAGGACTACAAGTTTTACCCTTTTCGTCGGCCTAAGTCTTTTACTTCCTGCTATATTCTTTAATTTTCTGTCTATAAAAGGTGGCGGAATGTCTAAATAGCCTCTTTTTTGGTTGGCTGTTCATTATTTATTCACTATTTTTATGTTTTCCGACAGCTGTCAACAGCTGATGGCGAATTTTTATAGGTTAGGTTCTTCTTCTTCTGAGTTGTTCGAGAACGAGGTTGAAAATACGTTGTAGATACGTCGTATGATGTGTTATTGAGAATTGAGTCAGTAAACCACATTGTAAGAACTTGACTAGGCGACAATAAAAATACGACTGGCCATAGTCGGCTATTGACGTTATGCCAACGTTGGATATAGAGAAATGATATATTTCCATTTTTTGGTTGTCTGCAGACGTCTAACCATCGTTATATACGTTCACCAAAACTGGAAAAAACGTTGGGACAACGACACTACAAAGATGGGAATTTTATCATATAGCGGTGACCATTATTTACACTGATTGCCAACATTGCGCTAGTCGATAATTAGTCAGACGTTGGATATGGTGACCCAAAAGGCTAGTTGCGATTAAACCTATCAATCCAACTTTTTGAACAAACAAAACTTGCATCTGAAGTAACTTGTGTTCCTTTTGGAAGTAGAACTAGCAGCAATAGTCATGTTTAGTCACTTTAGAAGCACAGGTATTTATCCCTATTTGCCCAAATTGTTGAAACTGTTGACTTGGATAACTTGTATTCTCCTACACATTTGAGCATTAGCTGCTCCATTTTGAATTTTTGAAATAATTTCATTTTTTCAGCAAGGTTAATAGCATGGCACTTATTACTTTTTACTTCCATGGTAAACGCGAAGATAGTGACAAGTCACTACTCGTTAGGTCGGCAGTTCGGGATATTGCAGAAGAGGGGGAAGCTCTGTGGAAGTCACGTAGATTTTTCTCGATAGTTCATTATAACTGACCTATTTTGTTCGAAATGCACTAAATAACAGGCCGTTATAGCCGAGAGTTCGCTATATCCGAGTTCGTTATATAGAAGCAAAATATATATTACAAAATTGGATGTACTTTTCATTTTGTTCGTAATAACCGGTAGTTCATTTGTTTGGTATTTCAAGCATCAATTTATCTTAAAAATTACTGGGATAAATGCTTGTAAAGCCTCAGAGGAACAAAAAAGTCACTTCCTGCTAAAGTGTGCGTTGTGCGGATTTTTATCCACTTTTAGTCTAATGAAAAATGCAACAAAATCGCCATCTTGATTTTTCAATAACGTCGGGTATTTTGAGATAATTTTTTTGTTTGAAATTCAATTGTTTCTTCTTGGCAGTGTTCAATTTCTTGAAAAAAAAACTACACAAATTTAGTTTTGGGACCACCAATTTATCTTAAAATTTAGAGAGATACCCGCTCGTAATGTCTTAAGTTGGAAATCATGTAGTTTGAATTAAAGTTTTAATGCACTATGGAGTAGATTGTGAGTAATAATCTTCATAATAACTATTGTTGAATTACTAAAAATTATAATATTTTCTTAAATTGGCATGACAATTACCCATATCTCCGCCATGGGCTTTTCGATGAGGTACCTAGATACTATTTTGTGTCAACCTATACCTACCAGTAATAAGTCATATTTGGTTTGGATACCTTTTTTAGTTTCAGAAATATTAAAAATATTTTTTCGCGAAATTTAACACCCTGTAACTTCCTTAGGGAGCCCCCAAAGACATCAAGTTTAAATGGGACGGAGGTATTGTTTTTAAAGTTTTATTGTTTCTCAAAGTTTGTCAATTTAAAACTGAAACACTCTGAAAGTTTCTGACCAAACCTTTATCTTTTACCTCTTCATAATCACATTAAAACCATTTCAATTTGCATGAAAATCCTCTATAGTTTGCAACTTAAGTATATTTAAACTTAAGTACTTATCAAATAATGCTAATTAAATGCCACAGATTTTCAACAAAAAGCCAAAACATGTATTTCAAAAAGGAACAATGTTACATAGTCGAACATTTATTCACAAAGTAAAGGCCCTCCTTGAAATTAGCTGCAAAATTGGGTAGGTACTACCTACTGAAAATTAAGTAATATTTATATTCACCATTGAATCCTACAAATCCTTTTGCTTTCTTTCCTTCGCTAGGAGGAATAAAGGAACCAATGAAGTAGTCCAAAATTGCCGCCAAAAGAATTACAAGAAGTCCAAATTGTGCCTAAAAATATATTTTTAATTAACCAGCTAGGTACTTACACTGGTTCCAAATTGCTTACTTTTGCTTCCCATTCCATACCAATAACAACTACAACTAAGAGGACAATAATAGTTATACATCCAATAATTCTGACGTTATTTGTAAATCCCGACACAAGTTCAAATGGGAAAAAGGAAACCAGAGATTCACCGAAGCCAACAACATACATGGCGCATGCTACAGCATTCGCTAGAGAAAATATGAGCCCTATTGAACCCCCAAATTCTGGGCCCAAGCTCCGAGATATCATATAATACGTTCCACCTCCTTTGATTACACCATTTGTGCTTATGGCAGACATTGACAGGGATGTTATGCTTGTCACCACAGTGGTAGTAAGAATAAGTAGTATGGATTGACCTAAAATAGATCCATAGTACAGTCAATACCATGCTATTATTTCTAATATTTGGAGACCAGAAGTTACTTACATACCTATTCCTGCTTGTGCAACCACCCAAGTGAGTCGCAAGAAAAGCATTACCCCCCATATATTCAAGAGACATCTTATCAGAACTCCCTGTATCCATCCAAATTTTATTTGTCCATCTGTATTAATGGTACCGCTTTCATCCGCTGTGAGTTCTTCTCTCTACAATAAAAATAAGAAAACATTTAAGTGATCTATGAGAGGAAATGGGTAATTGGTTATAGGTTATATAGGGTGTTATTTCCTCCCCCCCCCACTTAACTTTTTTAATTTTTGACCTAGAAAAAAATATTAAATAAGCACCCCATATAGCCATATAGGGGAAGCCCCGTAAAGTGACTGGGGCAAAGTGAAAAATGCGTAATTAAAAACACAGCAATACATTCTGGGAGCCAGCTTACTATTTCATGTAGAGCAGTGCCCTTGAGCCTTGAGCGTCAGTTGAAGTTTGACTGCCATAGGGTTCACTGCACCCAAATTATTTAAGGTTATTTGTTGTGATCATGTTTCCTTGTAATATTGCCAGGTAAGAATTGTTGGAAATTTCGAGTAGGTATAGAACATTTATATTGTAATTTTAATTTTATCACTAGATAGCTGCCCATGTTGGGCCATAGGTGCCATACTTAAAACGTTGAATTATTTGTTTTTGTAAATTAGCAGCCATCTTGTTAAAAGCATTTACCTTTGGGCCAAAGTGAAAATTGTCTATTTGGGGCAAAGTGAAAAAGATTTCACTTTGCCTTGCTTTGAAACCTTGGGGCATAGTGGATGTTTATTTTTTTTTTTTGTTTATACAGACTCTATTATGGTACGAAATTACAAGAGAAGATCCAACTAACACCAATGGACAGAAGAAACCATGATCAATGCTATAACAGCCGTCAAAAATGGGAATATGAGCATTAATGAGGCGAGTAACACGTTTGGAGTGCCTGTTTCCACTTTATTTACAACTGTTCCCAATAAAAAATAGTTGCCCGAAAGGGTAAAAAGCAAATCGGGGCATTGTCTTCTGCTGAGCGGTAATTTGTTGTAATGCTTTGGGTCAATATATTCCACCCCTAATTATATTCCCCAGAGTTAGGAAAAAATTCATTGCTTGAAATAGGACTTCCCGCTGAAACAAAAGTAGTGTATCATTCATCAGGGTGGATGCAAAGTGAAATCTTCATTTTATCCATTATGCCAACCCGCGCTACTAATCTTAGATGGTCATGCCACACATGTTCGAAATTTACAGTTGCTTGAGATTGCCAGAGAAAATAATATCCATATTCTTGTTTTACCACCTCACACTTCACACCGATTACAACCTCTAGACGTTTCATTTATGTATCAACTAAGCACATTTTACGAACGAAGTGTAAAGACATGGCTAAGAAACCATCCAGGACGCGTGGTGACAGTTGCTGAGGTAGGAGGTCTATTTAGGCTAGCATATATTCGTGCTGCAATGACCCAAAATGCAATTAGTGGGTTTAAGAATACAGGAATATATCCAATGAATCCTGACATTTTTCCTCAAGAATTATTCAAACCATCTGAGACTACCAATAGAGAAAACATTAACGATTTAAATGTGAGTGCTAACAATGAGCAAAAGGTGAAGATGAACCCATTCTAGTTAAGTTTATGAGGAATTATAGAAATCATAAGAATGTTTTTATTTTTCCAAACGTAGATGACATCAGTGAAGTATTTAAATCTGAAATTAAAGGCAAACTTACGTTTTTTAAACATTTGCGTTATGGAAAAACTCAGTTCGAATAATCCGAATTTTCTTGCTTGTTTGTAGAACCATAATTTTTTTTCGCTAGAAAATGTTATTTTTTGTTTGTTTTTGTGTACTTATAATGTTTTTTTTTGTTTTCACTAGAAACTGTTAATTTTATGTTTTTTTTTGCAATTTTATTGAAAACACTTTAAAGATACCTACCGAAATATTTTCAGATTTTTCACTTTGTCCCACTTTGTCACTTTGCCCCGTATAATTTTATAAATAAATTTCTTCGCAATTACATTGGTTATAGGTGTCTTAATCAAAGAGAGAAATTTTTTATTGAAATTTAATGGATCTTCGCAAGTAAAAAATAATGTAATAGGTTCGATTTTGAAGAAGAAAATTTTGTGGTTCTGGTGGTCTTGAAGTTTAACTAATACATACAGTTCGTTAAAAGGGAAAGGCGGAAATAAATTTGATCAATAGTTGTCATGTATTTCTGACACCACACCTGGTTTTTTGAGAATGCCAACGCCAAAGAAATCAAGATATAAAAAGGAGGATGATAATGATGAAGAAAATAAGAATTTAGAAGGAAAATACAATGAAATCATAGAAACACTCCAAGAAGATATAAAAAGTAAAAATATATTAATAGAAAAGCTTGAAACTCAAGTGGAGAGTTTCAATGAAAAGTGGAAGATTATCGATAATATTGCTGAACAAGTTAAAATGTTAAACCAGAAATTTACTGATTTAAACGAAAATATTAAAAGTATAGTAGTGAAAGCAAGAAAATATTAAGATATAATGAAACTAAATAGTGACTCTAATAAAAAATAGAGAATGAGGTAAGCCAAGCAAGCAATCTTAACACAATTTTTATCAAACCAAACAAAACCCAAGAGAACAAATAAATGTGATATAGGTACGTGAATTTCTAAAACCTCAAGAATTAAAAGTAGCTTTTGACAAAATTCAAAATGTTAATGATGGAGGAGTAAAATTGCAATTAAAATTGAAAGAAGAATTTGAGCTAGTGAAGAACAAGGCTCAAGAAACGCTGGGAAAACACTACGATATTGTAATACCAAAAAAGAAAAATCCACGTTTAAAAATTGTTGGGATTGAAGATTGTCTGGATGATGTAGAACTCAAAAATGCATTAATACAGGATAATTATTTTATTGATGGAAATTCAGATATTATGGTTGTGTCTATAGAGAAGATGAAAACAACATTTACTGCCATCATAGAGTGTAATACCAGTACAATAAAATTTTAGAGAAGGATGCAGTTATGGTATATTTTTCAGTATGTCATGTTTTTGACCATGTTAATATCCTTTGGTGTTTCAACTGTTCGGGCTTTAATCACACTGGTAAAAACTGTACAAAAAAACTGTGTGAAATGTGAAATGTGGCTTAACTGATCATACTGCTAGTCAGTGCAACACCACTAAAGAAAATGAATGTCTAGAAGTAAATAAAAAAATTCAGTTAAATTTAACCATTAATCATTCTCCATTTGACCAACAATGTACAATCCTTAAAAGAAAACTTTGCAACAGAAAAGAATAAAATAAATTATAGCAATGAATAGCAACCATGGAAAAATCAGAAGGCAACCATATCGAAGTTTGATGCTGTTATTCTACATTTAAATATTGACGTATTTTTTGCAATAAATAAATAATAATAATAATTCTCACCCTCACAATACTCCAAACTAGGAGTACCCCAGAAGCAACCACATGCTTGTGCAGGGGAGGGGGGCAATTACTATTATTTTGTCTTCGTTGCCATTTGCGGCTAGGGCCGACTTTTTTCCGATAGAACTAGGATAGCATTCGCTCAAGTACTACGGAAAACCCTAGAAAACCGTAGTAATCCCAGTGAGTGTAGGACAATTAGTAAATCACACGAATAAAGCTATTTAGGAGCAATACCGTGAACCCACATTTGTCCAGCGCTCTTGACCATAGCGGTGTTTTTCTTTAAAGACAATGTGAATGCACCTGCCTCGAACCAAGGTCGATCGAAGGCAGAAAAACATGCAGTCTAAAAAGTCAGCGCCGGTACGAGCGACGCCACCGCGGCCCCCAAAGAAAGAGTAAATTAAAAAAAAATTGTAAGTATTAGAAGACCACTTGTTGTATGTCTCACAGAAACACATGTAACTCACGAAGTAACTGATAAAGAAAGAGAAATCAAAGATTATGTGTTTATAAAATGCTCAACAAACTCTACTCATACCGGAGGAATTATTGTTTATATCAGTACTAAATTAGTTCTTCAAAATTATGAAAAGTTACTCTGTACCTTATGAATTTTGGTTTTGTTATTTACAATTGGAAATTGAAAGTAAAAATTATGACATATGCTGTTACTATCGTTCACCAAATGGGAATCCAAAATTGTTTCTACAGTTTTTTGGAAATAAATGTGAAGAAATTGTTGATCTCGGAAATACAGTGATTAAATTACTTAGGTGATTTTAATTTTGATTGGTGTAAAAATTCATGCGATATAAAATACTTCAAACATATTATTCAAATTAATGGATTGAAACAAATTATAAATGATTATACTAGAATAACAAATAAAAGTAAATCACTTATTGATTTAATATTAACAAATGACCATGATTTATATGGAGAGATACTGATTAATCCAAAAATTAGTGACCACAACTGGATAATGATCAAATTGGAGTTGGAATGCTTGAACAATGAAGAAAAGGTTAAAACTCTCCAACATTTAGATACTAATATATTATTAAATGAAGTAAGTAGGGTTATCCATGGCATTATGATATTTTTGACACAAATATACTACTTATATGATCAACTTAAAAGTAATATGGTCAACAGCATACTAAAATAAACGGATATAAAATTATTAAATTAAGTAAAGGTGTACTCTGGTTCCATCCAAAATTAGTTTGTGTGAAAAAGAAGATAGACGATCTGTATAAGTAATTTACAATTACAAAAAAAATGAGGATTGGAAAGAATATAAGACTAACAGAGAAATTTATCCTTTTATTTATTACGGCAAGAGAAAAAAAAATATCTTAAGAACAAAATTGATGAGTGTAAAGGAAATTTAAAGAAGATGTGGCAAACATTAAACAAATTGGTAAAAAAGATAAAGAAGTCGATCCTGAAATTATTGCTGGTAAATAAAAAGTATTAGTAATATTGTTAACAACACACCAGATGAATATGAAACCCTTTGCCCCAAGATTGATATGCCTGCTGAATGCAAGTTTAAACATTTTAAGCCTGTAACTCTAAATCAGCTGTGGAAGAAAGTTATAGGGTTAAAGTCTAACAACAATTCCTCTGAGTGTTTTTCCAAAAGGAATTTGAAAGAAACTTTCAGTATTTGGTTATCCACTATTAAATTTTATAAATTATTTGGTATTGATAACTGGAGAAATTCCGAATGATCTAAAGTGTTCAGTTATAACCCCTGTACCCAATGTAAAAAACGCAAAACAATATAATGAGTTTAGACCTATAAATGTTCTTTTGGACATAGAAAAACTCTTAGAAACTATTATTCATGAACAATTAATTGAATATATGGAATCATTTCAAATATTAACTGAATTTCAAGCTGGTTTTCGCAAGAAGTTTTCTACTGAAACTGCAATACAATTTGTAATTGAAAGCTGGAGAAGATCTCTTGATAATGAAGAATTTGTAGTGGCTGTATTTCTTGACTTCCAAACCATCAATAGAGATAGATTATTGTCTAAGCTATATTCTTATGGTTTTAAAGGACAAGTGTTAATTTGGTTCAAAAATTATTTACCTAAATGAAAGATATCAAATAACAAAGGCAAATATAAAAATTCTTGTAGAGAACTTAATGAGTCAGGGGTGCCTCAAGGCAGTATTTTAGGTCCAATTTTATTCATATTGTGTCATATTCATGTTAAAAAAATGTTCTGTACAAATGGTTGCTGATGATACCCTCATTTTTATTAAAAATAAATCATTAAGTAACGCTATTCAAGACCTAAATGAAGACTTAAAATTAGTATCCAATTGGCTTAATGTAAATAAATTGAAATTAAATGTTTCAAAAACAAAAACTATTATATTTGGAAGACAAAATTATTACTCGAGTATAAATATTTTGGTTGATAATGAGAAAATTGAAGTTGTTGATTCTATTAAGTATTTGGTAATTTATATAGGTAATAAATTAAAATTTAACATACATTATGAAAATATAGTAGGGAAAATATCAGCAAAAATAGGATATTTAAGGCGTGTTAGTGCTGATTTGAGCATTTACTCTAAAAAATAATATATAATACAACAGTATATCCACACTTTTTATATTATGCTACAATTTTGTATGGAGTTGATGATTATGTGTTTCAAGAATTACAAGTTCTACAGAATAAGGCAATGCAAATTATTTTGAATCTTGATAAATATACAAAAATTAGTTATATGCTTGACAGACTAAAATCGTTGACTGACGTATTAATAAAGACTGCTCACGGCTGTCATGTTTGACAGTTCTCTGGCTCATCACGCGCTTCCCGGAGACAAAATACAATGCAAAATACATTGTTGACAATAGGCGCCATCTACTTTACAGGACATGAAACTATAGCCGTGAGAGGTCTTATTAATACGTCAGTCAACGCTAAAATGGTTAAATGTAAAAAATTTAGTAAGTTATTTAGTGTTTATATTTATTTTTAAAATTAAACAAAACTTACTTCTGGAGCTTTCACGTCAATATTTTACTTTTTCACGATGATCAAGTTTCCTTAATAATATTTTGACGTGAAAGCTCCAGAAAGGACACATTTCTAAGAAAAAAAATGGAGAAAAAGGCGAAAATGCTAAAAATCAAAGTAGGCCTAGACTTTTGAAATTTTGCAAATCTACTCAGTTTTTCATTCTAAACAAGTTTTCTTAATAACATTATGTCGTAAAAAAAATTTGTTATTTTAAAAAATCATATCAGGCCATGAAATAATTATCCCATCCAAATACCACCGCCTATGAGATACTCTCCCTTGGGACTACGAATAAAAAAATAGAGACCATTTGTTTTCCTTGCCCTTCATATATTTCTGAGGTGCCTTTCCTGAAAATCGGGAGTGTAAAAAAATCGTAGCCGGCCCTGGATTTGCATTTTGAAAAATGGTAGGAAGGTGGATTTGTATATATTTAAAAGTAGATATTATTCAATAATTATTGTTTTAAATTGAAAGTAATTTGTTTACTAAACGGACAGATTGTATATCAAATTTGTAATATGCTGAAATGCAGCCACATTTTAAAAGCGAATGCTCATCATCCTCATTTGTGATATTTTCTTCTATATAAAGCACGTTGATCAGGACACCCCAAAACCCCCACATACCAAATTTGAACAAAAAATATATAGAGAGTTCCATTCCGCAGTGTCAAATTTGAGCAAAATAGGAAATTTAAAGGCATCTGGCGAGTAAAGTGTGCCTTGGAATTGTCTCAAAACTGTTGAATGGTCAACAGGACCACTCAAAGTATTGGTGCGCAAAGATTCAACTCAAAAATGGGTATTTTTCTGTGGACCTTCTCAAAATGCTGAATTTTTGTGAAACTTTATAGGGGTTCTGGAATTATTGAAAAAAAAATATATTGATAAACATAAATCAATCTATTTTTTACAAAATGCCAACCAACAAAGAAAAAACAATTTAAATTATTGGACAACAAAGTCACTGTCTAAGCTGAGATATTCTCTGTGTGTTTCCTGTTGTGGCACACCAGCCGCCTCAACTAATATAGACTTAGTTCGTTCATAGAGTGTGGAGCGGTTTTGACATAGGTAGGTTCGATTTTTGACCCCAAAAAATCCTGAGATACCTTGATATTTTGTACTGGATGTGAAAAGGCACACCAGGTCCTTTTGACCATTCAACTGTTTTGAGGGGATTCCATGGCACACTTGACTTGCCAGGTGCCTTTAAAATTCCTATTTTGTTAAACTTTAGAACTATGTAGAATGGAATTCCCCGTATATTTTTTGTTCGAATTTGGAATATAAGGGTTTTGGGGTGTCCGGATTAAGGCCGTGGAGTCAGATTTTAAATAAAACAATGGCTAAATGGTTTTCCTGAAAATCGGGGTACAAAAAAATCGTAGCCGGCCCTGGATTTGCATTTTGAAAATAATATGAAGGTCCAAAGAAGGGCTTTTTGAAGCTCCTTCAAATAAAAAAAAGTTCGGGCGATTACCTCCAAAAATAAAGAATTTATGGATTCGTATATGTTTAAGAGTGTTGCGTACATTCTGCCTGCCACTGTATAAGGGGGGAGTTAAAAACCACTATGAACAGCCTGTACATATTTTGTGTGGTTTTTATCATCATTGAACATGCAGCAATAAATAGGTAGGTAATTAAAGTTGATTTACCGTCGCGATGTATAAGAATTCAAGAATTATGAATAGGTAATAACAAATTAAAAATAATAGGTACCGGTATTTTTGATAGTGAATTTTCATTATTTCTTTATTGTTGCAATTGACATCAGCATGTTTTAAAGAACAAATAGGTATATAAATCCCCACGTTTCCCAAACAGTCGAAACATAAATATCGGTTAATCCATCTCATTAAATCTTAATAAATACTCATATTAATATACATACATATATTCAGTGTGGTCATTTAAATGTGCAACATGCAACATATGAGATTTTTTTAATTAATCGCACAACCAAAATACAAATTTGTATTTGTTGTCTGGAATTAAAAGTTATGCCAAATACCAAAACATGGCCTCCTAAAAAATATATTTTTTTGAAAAACATTAATATTCGAAATTTTTCTTTAATATTTACCCTAGAGACTTTCATAAATTAATCAAAATAAAATCAATTTCGCATAACGTTGTTCAAATTCAAGCATATTTGTAAAATCACCATAGATTTATATTTTTTTAGAGAATCACAAATTTCATGTTTGTTGCAACGATATTAAACAAAACTTTAAAATTTCGCAACAATTTTTCTTAACAAGGTAAAACATTAGTAATGATAACGTACCTATATATTAAAAAACTCTCAGTTAAAGTGCAAAATGTGTATTTTAAATGTTTATTAAGAACCTGTGGAAATTAATTGACGAAAAATGTTTTTCATAGCAGGCCATGTTTTGGTATTTAGGCATAGCTTTTAATTCTAAACAACTTTTCTTAATATCACTATTGTACAATTTTTATAATTTTTGACCTACCTTATGTATGCTGTTGAACTTACAGCCATTCTAAGAACACATAATATGATTATTGAACAAGCATCAACTTTCGGCAATGTCATGGTTGTGCAATTAATAAAAAAAAGTCCCATATGTTGTATACTTAATAATGACCACACTGTATATTGTACTTATATATGCTTACTTTATAGAGTAGATTTTCATTCCATTAAATAAGATGAATCATTTTTATTTAGGGAACATATTTCATTCAATGGCGTATTCAGGGGGCGGGGGGGAGGGGGGGGCAAAGGGGGCGTCGAGATAAACAAGATTTGTAATATCAAAATTAATAATACCAAAAATTATATACTCCTGGCCTAATCTGAAAATGCAGTGAATATCAAACATCTACAATTTGTTACTGGTTTCCTCTTGTCTTCTCGAAATTAAAACCTGTGCAGTAGATTTGAGAACGCGCCGCCGTATTTACAGAGTGTCTCACTTAAGAGTGAAACAACCTTATAACTTCTTTAATTTTTAACCGACCAGAACGAAATTTTTACCAAAGGTAGATGGCATTGCTGCCTACTTAATTCCAAAAAATTAGTTGTCTTCAAAGTCAAAGCCACCTGCGATGCTACAATCGAAGGTAAAAATCCAAAAGTCATATTAGGCTTTTTTTTTCAAAAAAATGTACTAAAAAAAGTTGTTCAGAATTGATCCAGAACCCTAAATCCAAAATTTTGTCAAAATCAAAGAAATGTTAAATAAAAAATAAGTAAAAAATTCAAAAAAATTAAAATTTTTTGGGTCCTGGATCGATTCTGAACAACTTCTTTTAGTACATTTTTTTGAAAGAAAAATGTCTAATATGATTTTCGGATATTTAGCCTCGATTGTGGCATCGCAGGTGACTATTTGTATTTGGAGTAGGCAATTAATTTTTTGGAAATAAGTAGGCAACAATTCAAACTTTGGTAAAAATTTCGTTCTGGTCGGTTAAAAATTAAAGAAGTTATAAGGTTGTTTCACTCTAAAGTGAGACACTCTGTATATTACACTCCGTCGGTCGCAGCGCGTAACTGTAAATTAGGCAAAACAACCTACTAAACATATTTTGCACAATTACAGTTAGTGCACCGCCACGCCAGAAAGAACATTTTCAAAACTGAAAATTTTAAAAATTTATATTAGAAACAATATTAGCGAAAACCGACTGAATGGGTTAACACTCCTTTATGTGTACCCTGAAATACCCACATCTCCAGAGGAGATATTTGACGAGCTCAAGACCAAAAAAAGAATAAGTACTTACTTGATTTTGTGATATAGATTTTACTGGTTCGAAGAAGAATTATTTTTATGTTATAAGGTAATAACTTAAAAAATTAAAAAGAAAAATGAAAAATATGAGGAAAAGTTCATATGAACATAGGTCCGCAGATGTTTGGTTTTCGAGAAGCAGGGTGTTGAAATTGAAATTTTATTTTCGATTTTTGTGAGTAACTTTTTGAGACGACAAAATTTTCTTGCAAAAAAAACAAGTTAATTAAACTGTCAAAAAATAAATGTGCTTGCTTATTTAAATTTTATTTTGAATTTAATTGCATACGAGTGTCAATATGCACCTACATAAATGTAAAAGTTTACTGTCAAAAAAGTGAGGGCAAATTAAATTAAGTAATGATTATAATGATAATAATTTCAACACCCTCCATCTCGAAAACCAAACATGTTATGCGGACTCATGTTAATATGAACTTTTCGTAATATTTTTCATTTTTCTTTTTAATTTTTCAAGTTGGTGCATTTATTTCCGGACACCCTGTATTTATTTATTTTAGAAAATATGTTTTCCTGAAATCGGCAGTGAAGTGTCCCGAAATCGTCATTAAAAGCTCAGAAATCGGCACTGAAGTAGCCCATTATTTTACGATTTTTTCAATAAGTAGGCCTTGGCTAGATGTATAAACATTAAACGTCAGACGCGGAGCCATCGCCCGTCAAAAGTGACCAAATATTCAAAATCCGGCCGATAAAGGCCCATTTAACTTTTCGTACACATTGCGAAATTGTTACCTATAGCAGCGCAATCTTTCAGGATAAATATTTTAGAAGGTTTGAATATCAATAGATTTGTTATGGAGGCTGCACAACAAGGAGCAGTTTGGTTTTTCTGTTCGAAACTGCCGTGTCTTATCATACTTGACCTAGGTAGAGCGATTGTCAAAGTCAAGCAACGCCGCGCGCAGTTGGTTCATGGACGAGTGATTCCGTATAATTGTTTTCTTGCCTAATAAATAATTTTTTTTCCGATTTCAAAAAAAATATAATATGTACCTCGGCACTGAAGTTATTTTTATGACTCATGTGGTTTATTTGCCTCGGCCAGAGGCCTAGGCAACTAAATTCCACATGAGTCATAAAAAGTTGAACTTCAGTGCCTTGGTACATAAATAACTATTTTGTTCTGTTTTTATTCATTAAAATTATCGACAGAGTTTTGTTATTTATAACTGATTGCCCCCCCCCCCAGACGTTAATCCTGGATACGCCACTGATTAGCATACTCTAAATCAGGGGTCTCCAAACTTTTCAGCCTTGGGGCCATACTGATTACTTCAGTGAGTTCCAAGGGCCAACACTATTTTAATTCTCCTGTCAGTATCTATAGTTTCTAGACTAGTCGCCGAGTACACGCTTTGAGCGAGCATACGCTTGCTAAATTCGCTAGTTTAACCACTATTGTGTTGTGCTGTTCAATCACTATTGTGTTGTACTGTATTGTTTACTTACGACCACATACCTATTTATATATGTATGTGTTTACAACCGCGACACTTGACGACATCTGGTGGTTACACGCGGAAATAGGTAATGTCCTCTCTCTATCCATCACTAACAGATAGCGCTCAAATCGCGTTGTTTTTTCCCGCCATTTTAACCCACGAAAGTGCCACAATTTCAAAATAATTTGCTTTTTCAAATTGTTGCATTTACTTACGTTTAGGTATAATTTTATATTTTGGAAAATAAATTAAAATGAATAAATAAGCTCGGACCACTGTGTGTTGTTGGTCAGATAAATTTTCCGACGGTATAGAAGTTGACTGGAGGCATTTCTTATTGCCCACCAACAAAAAATCATCAGATTTAAAATGTGTTGAACAAACGAATTTGTTCTTCGACCATAGTACATTGCTGGGCGAATTTAAAGCTTTTAACCATTCTAAATAGAGGTCCCGGTCTTTGGGAAACCGAGTATTTCCAGGATAATAATTTACCAATGGAAGGATATACTTTCAGGTCTAAATCTTTTGCAATTTGTGCATGTTCTTACAGAGCAAGACATGTTAATGAACACAAAACACAACACGATTACAAAAACACGCCAGCAAAAACGCTAAACACACGAAAAATACCTTAAAAAAGCAATTAAAAGTAAGCACGTCAAAACGTAAACAAACTACAAGACAAGACTATGGGTTAACATGGCGGCCGTCGAAGCGCCCTCTGTGTAGCCGAAAAATCGGATGCGCAGTAGGTCAAAGCGTATTCTCCTACTCCATATCTCTGGTTGAACCTCGATGGTCCTAGAAGTTCTGGTGTATTCCACTCACTTCTTAGGTGGCAGTAATTGGAGTATAAAAATTATCCAACTTAACAATAAGCCATTAGATGTCGCGGGCCGGATTGATGACACTCAGCCATTAGCTGTCGCGGGCCGGATTGATGACACTGACGGGCCGGATTTGGCCCGCGGCCGTAGTTTGGAGACCCCCTGCTCTAAATAGTACATTTCTTTAGCCAGATTGAACTTGTTTAAGATGATGTATAACAATCTTGAATGTGCCTGCTTTTACCAATGACTGAGAATGGTTCCAGGCACCTCGTTTTCTGTATTTTATATTATGTTTACTTTATTATGTATACCTACTTTTTTCTGTCAATTCCAAAAAAATCAAAGTGTCACAATCTGACAGAATTGAATATTTAGATTCCGTTAGTTTTTTACTATAAAAATTTTTCCTTACGAAATTTTGTTATCCCACAAATACCTACAAAGGTATAGTTTACTTTAATACAATTTTCAGTTTTTTCCTGTTTTGGTTACCACGAAGGTACCAGCAGATTTAAATTTTTTTCTGCTTTTTGTACAATAAATTTTTTTTAAAAGAATAATTTTATAATAATAATTTCTCTTCAGATAACTCAGGTCCGAAATCGCTTTCTTTCTGAGATGCCTACAGGGTGTTGAAGTTAAAAAAAAAACAGTTTTTTTACCAATATCTCTAAAACTGCTTATTGTATTGTTTTTAATTTATAAAACAACGATATGTGGTTTTAGCATACTAGATGGTCTAGTCTACAATAATTAAATATTAAATGCGCCTAGGGACAAGCAAATGAAGGCATTTTATTTTTTTAAATCGAAAACAGACGAAAAAAAGTCAAGAGACCATTTCTCTCTTCTGAGAAGATAGAGGATGAAAAATAAAAAAGCCTTTATCGTTGACTGATATCAGGGTGATTCAGTTTTATTGTGCGACACTTCAACAGGAGATAGAAAACCAAAAAATAACCGCACTTTCTTTTATAAACTAAATCATTTTAAGGTCTTATAAAAAAGTTACAGGGTGTTAGAGTTGTAAGAAATATGTGGACTTTATTGAATATTTACCAAAATAGTTGAGATATTTAAGTCATATTTGGGACATGTTATATAGAGGCATGGGTTAGCATAAAACCTGTTAATATCAAACACCTTGAACAACCAGTGGCGCAGAAGTTTGTAATTACTATAATTGTTTTTAGAAAAAAAAAAGAACCACCTTGTATACTAATAAAATGTATTCAATTTCTTATGTAAATTTTAATTGTAAACTAAAACGTTCTCTTAGCATTTTTTCCTACGTGTCATGGTTTCATAGCAAATTTGATTTTTTCGTATTTTTTCGAGGTATTTCTGAAAAAGTAACTTAACAATTCGCTCCATAAGTAAGACTCAAAGTAGAAAACATGTGTTTCTTACTTTAAATACAGTAACTTTTCCCAATAAACTTACCCATTCAAGGTTTTACTTTTCAAGATACAGAGCCTAACATTAATTGTATCTTCCTTAAATGTTTTGGATCCTGTATCTTCAAAAGTATAGCCTTAAATATGTAAGTTTATTTCAAAAAGTTACTTTATTTAAAGTAGCAAACACATTATTTCTACTTTACGTGTTACTTATAAAGCAAATTTTTTAAATAATTTTTCAGAAATACCCCGAAATAATACAAAAAATCAAATTTGCCTTGAAACCATGACACACGAAGAAAGACCAAGAGGACATTTTTGTTTAAAATTAAAATTTACATAATAAATTGAATACATTTTATTGCTATACAAGGTGGTTCTTTTTTTCTTCTAAAAACAATTATACTAATTACCCGCTTCTACGCCACTGGTTGTTCAAGGTGTTTGATATTAACAGGTTTTATGCTAACCCATGCCGTTATAACGTGTACAAAATATGACTTAAATATCTCAACTAGTTTGGTAAATATTCAATAAAGTCCACATATTTCTTGCAATTTTAACACCCTGTAACTTTTTTTTATAAGACCTTAAAATGATATAGTTTATAGAAGAAAGTGCGGTTATTTTTTGGTTTTCTATCACCTGTTGAAGTGTCGCAGAATAAAACTGAATCACCCCGTATTATTAAAGACTGCTCACGGCTGTCACGTCTGACACATTTTTGGCTCACCATGCGCTTTCCGGAGATAAAATACAATGCAGAATACATTGTTAGCCATCAGAGCCATCTGTTTTCCAGGACATAAAGCTATAGCCGTGAGAAGTCTTTATAAATACGTCAGTCAACGCCTTAATCCTGGAAAAATGTATTTTTTTTACGTACTTTGCATGTAACAAAATTGAAAAATATACCAAGTGGTTTTACAGATATTCGGAAAAAACTGTTTTTTTTTGTTATATTTCAACACCCTGTATCTCAGAAATAAAGCGGTTGCGGACCCATGTTCATAATATATAATAATCGATTTAATCATCTAAGGATTATCGTTCTTTCGGAGCAACATTCAATTAAACTTGAAGGCGGAGAATTCTAGGAAGTAGTTTGTAAATAATACACAGAAAACCCACCTGCACTGGCTCATTTCACACATCAGCATAACAACAATTTGAAAATACTGTATTATGTTGTCAAAACCGAAGGCAAGTACCTACTTACCAAATGAAATTAATATAGACATAATCACAGAAGAGCTAATTATTACTAATTCCGAAAGTGACTCCTCCGATGACGATGTTAGTGACTATGCATCAGATTGACAAATATTACCTATTGTAATTGTAAATTATTATACTTAATAGTTGTGTAAGGTAATAAATATATTAAACAAAATGAATATTTAGTGTCCCCATTATAATTTTAAAAGAAATGGCTCGTGGCATATGGTACAAAATGCTTTGGTAATTGGCAACACCAAACTAGTTTCCAATATCTAATGGAAATTATGTATGGGTCTTTCGGAGGTGTGCAGACCACAGACAGGTACCTACCTGTTTCGGGCTTGTTGGCCCTCATCTGGCAGACTTAGCGCACCTCACCGAAAAACCCAGATTACGTTGGCTAAGTGGAATAGGAAATAGTATAATGCGGTGAGCATTTACCATCCACCGCCATCTAGCTGGTACTGCCAAAACCAAAGCAATGTGAGTTTATATATATCGACCGGTCGATCGACATTATAAAAAAAACTCGGCAAAGCGGCACGGCGCGGTGGAAAAACCAGAAGAAGCATACATACGGGGAGCCAAGAAACTCGTTTGATTCATCACCGAGTATCTTCTAATATATATAGAAATCAACAAGGATCGAATCGTGAGTTTCAATCCTCGTGTGCTTACGTCTATAGCCAAACGACGATTAAAAAAAATGAATATTTAGTGTCCCCATTATAATTTTAAAAGAAATGACTCGTGACAGTACCAGCTAGATGGCGTTGGATGGTAAATGCTCACCGCATTATACTATTTCCTATTCCACTTAGCCAACGTAATCTGGGTGATGTGCGCTACATCTGCCTGATGAGGGCCAACAAGCCCGAAACAGGTACCTGTCTGTGGTCTGAACACCTCCGAAAGACCCATACATAATTTCCATTAGATATTGGAAACTAGTTTGGTGTTAGCATTTTGTCTCATATGCCACGAGCCATTTCTTTTAAAAATAAATATATTATTTATTGCTAATAATTATTTAAATTACTTTTTAATAAAATTCATCACTCGTAATTCATTTCTGTGCAATTACTCTCCAAGCACGCCACTGAAATCTGTATTAATATTTACGATTTCCTACAAATCTATTCTAGGAATTCTCCGCTTTCAAATTTTGTATGATCTGCATATCTCATTTTTGAAGACCATATTTTTGATTTTTGAGCAAAGGTAGATATTAAAGTGATTCGTGCCTCTATTAAAAGATATCGAAGTAACGAAAATAATTTTGTATGGATTGTGTGTATACGTAATCTTGAAATAGGGTAGTTCAGATTGCTTTTGGGCGAAATCGCTCCAAAGAAAGGGGTGGCAATGAGGGAGACATTTTTTTTTGCTTTCGTGATAAACAATTTTTAGCAAACGGTATTAGTGCAAGGGGGTGTATTTGAAAATAGTGAGTGATATGCCGTTTTCTAGGTTTGGCATTACATATTTTGAAGAAAGAAAGTGACTGAGAATAGTTACAAGAGGAAAAAAGTTCAAACGTGGAATTTAGTTGCCGAGGCCTCTAAGGCAGAGGTAAATAAACCACACGAGTTATAGAAAGGAACTTTAGTGCCGAGTTACAAAGTACATTTTTTCATTCGGGCCTTGCCTCTATATAATGTAGTCGTAAAAACGCGTTTGTAAGATAAGTATGGGTAGGTACAGGGTGGCCCATCCAAGCGGAAAAAGTGTGCTACGTGGAGACAGGTTAACATAAAATCGTCATTCTAAAAATGAGGTTGTAGTAAAAATTAAGGGGAATTCGAGGGTGTACCCTAATTTTGTATACGGGGGTCGGTAAAAAAGTTATCGCGAAAAAACATTTTTTGCAAAATAAAAAAATATATATTTTTACCTACACATCCCTTAGAGAACCTTTAAGTAGTATTCCCGAATATTCAGTTTTTTAATATAACTTCCGGTTATAGCGGAAATTAAAGTGGTTTTCTCTATTTTACGATATATAATTTGACCTATTTATCTCCAACCTTTTCCGAGATATTTATCAGAGAAGCTCCAGCAAACTAGATACATGGTCTCACGGTCGGTGTCTGATGTTCGATCTGAGTAGGCCAAACAATAAAACCAAATTTATGACAAATCAAGTCAGCCATGATAATAAAACTGACAATCGAGTAGGCTGTCAATTCAATATTTCTATTTACGTGTCAGATTAGTCTAAAATTTTGTTGCTGAAGCTGTTAGTAGTTGCAGTTTAAAAATGTTTTTGAAAGAAGAATGCTGTGATATTTTAGAGATCTTCATCAAAAATGATAAAAGATACGTAGAAACTTTGAGGAAGTATTCTCGTAAATATCCAAATAGAAATGTTCCGAGTGCTTCATATATGTAAGCTGTATCGAAGATTCAGATCGACAGGAAGTGTGATTAGCAAGAGAAAAAAAGGGTTTAGAATTAGTGAGGACGAGAGAGAACGAATTTTAAATTATTTCAGGAGAAATAACGAAAAATCTCAGAGAGATGCAGCGAGAGACTTAGAAATTCCCCGGTCTACAATACAAAGGGTAATGAAATTAAGCAAATTTAAAGCCTTCAAAATATTACCTGTTCAAAGGCTATTCCCTGGAGATGCTGCAAGAAGACTGGAATATTGTCAAACAATGTTAAACTTTTATTTTGCAAGAGGTGGAGCTGGATTTTTTAAACAAATTATTTGGTCCGATGAAGCTACATTTACAACGGCGGGAATATACAACCGGAAAAATAGTATATTTTGGTCTGTTGACAATCCACGGGCATTTCGTGAAGTTGTGAAATCCGGCAGAAATTCCGTGGGTGTTTGGTGCGGAATTGTGGGAAATTTTATAATGGGCCCTCTATTTTATTCAGGAAGTATGACAGGTAGGAAATACCTACATTTAATCCAGAACGAATTATTGGAACCATACTTTGACCAGTTCCCATTAATTTTTCTTAACCAACTCCAAGAAAGACGATTAATATGGCAGCAAGATGGCGCTGCCTTCCATAACTGTGGGCCCATAACGGAATTTTTGAACAATTCGTTTGAAAATTGGATTGGTAAACATGGAACGATAAGGTGGCCGCCACGTAGTCCAGATTTAACCCCCTTGGATTTTTTCTTGTGGGGGCATTTAAAAAATAAAGTTTATAAGAACCGCCCCGAAAATGTTGAGGAGATTAAAAGACGAGTAAAATTAGAAATTGATAGTTTAAACAATCGTCCCTTAATCTTTGAAAATGTCCGAAAAAATTTCTTAAAAAGACTTAGGTTATGTGTAAATAATAATGGAAACCATTTTGAACATTCAATGCAAATGAAATTCTAACTAATTTTTAATAACTAATCATATTGTTGTTGTTATAATAAATATGACAGTAGTAAAAATAATAAATGTTTCATAATTTCCACGAGATTTTTAATTAAGGTGGCATAAACACACATGGCATTAAATACTACCAACCCAAGTGAGATTTTTGTGTTTATTTTGAAAATCATTATGTTTTTCAAAAAACCAATGCCCAACTCAAATACTGCATTATATTGGGCAAATTTGGACAAAAAATCAGCCAAATCTGATGTCTCGTTTGGAAAAACAATATACCTAAAGTATCTGGTAATTTTTTATTAGAGAAGAAGAAGAAAATACATTTCAGGTATATTGTTTTTGCAAACGAAACTTCAGATTTGGCTGATTTTTTGTCCAAATATGCGCAATATAATGTAGTATTTGAGTTGAGCATTGTTTTTTTGAAAGACCTAGTAATTTTAAAAACAAACACCAAAAACACACTTGGGTTGGCACTATGTGTGATAATGCCCCTTTAAGTTGAACGCAGTTGAATGGCTATAGCCACTTTAACATTCAGCCTACTCGCTTGTCAGTTTTATTATCATGGCTGACTTGATTTGTCATAAATTTGGTTTTATTGTTTGGCCTACTCAGATCGAACATCAGACACCGACCATGAGACCATGTATCTAGTTTGATGGAGCTTCTCTGATAAATATCTCGGAAACGGTTGGAGATAAATAGGTCAAATTATATATCGTTCGATTCAGAATTAAAAAAGGAATGCTGTGATGGTTAAGAGAAATGTGTAAGTTGTAAAATAGAGAAAACCACTTTCATTTCCGCTATAACCGGAAGTTATATTAAAAAACTGAATATTGGGGAATACTACTTAAAGGTTCTCTAATGGATGTGTAGGTAAAAAAAATATTTTTTTTTAGTTTGCAAAAAAATTTTTTTTCGCGATAACTTTTTTACCGACCCCCGTATACAAAATTAGGGTACACCCTCGAATTCCCCTTAATTGTTACTACAATCTCATTTTTTGAATGACGATTTTATGTTAACGTGTCTCCACGTAGCACACTTTTTCCGCTTGGATGGGCCACCCTGTACTTATAAACCACCATGTTATAGGTTTTTGAAATTTATCAGGATTTTAAAATTTTAACGACATATTGTGAAAAGTAAGAGAAACATGAGTATATTTTCGATATGTTCACGACAAATTCTTGAATGTTATTCATAAATTGTTGAAAATGTATCATGTTTCTAGGATTAACGAAAACTTCCGAATTAAACTGTTTACCCAAATATAAAAAAGTTTCGGATAAGTCGAATTTTTAGTTAGTTATTCTTCATGTTTCAATAATAGGAAACGAGATAACTCAGTTCCAAAATTTTTTTCAAGATGGCGGGGAAATTGGTAGGAGTAGGTAGGTACGCCAATTTTGGTTTTCGCCTTTCTAATCACCAGTAACAACATATAAAAAATTCGGCTTTCCCGGTATTTTCTCGATCTCTAACGACAGGTTAACTGAACTTGAATAAAAACTTTACCAAAAATAGCCGAATAGTTGTATCTAATGCGTTTCTGTAATATCGGTCAGTATGTCAGGCATTGGCTGATGCTGACTAGAGTATCAATAAATAAACTCTTCTACGACATAGCCGGTACCTACCCATAACCCATATATATATTTTTATGAATAACTTAGACTTAGGTACTATTTTTATCTTTAAATTAAAAATTTACAATGTAGAAAAGTATTTTATTATTTCAGCACTTAGTCACCTAATGATGAGGTGATGTGCTAACATTGTTAATAACTATTAATAGTGATTAACCTTTTGACTTCTAGTTAGTTAACTTAGGTAAGTGAGTGCGAAACATTGAAATCGCCAATATAAGAATTATTCTTTTTAATTTTTCTTAATTAAGTGAATCATTCCTGCTGGTCCCCATATTTCTGTCGTTTCTTAATATATTTTCCGAAACAAAATAATTTTTGCTCCAAGTGAAGAACCATGGGCTTTCTTTTTACACTTGTCCATTTTTCAATCATTTATTTTGTGATCTTCAAATTATTAGAGTTGTAATTATCAATACACATACTTTCACAAAATGTGGGGAATAGAATGTTTTATTCAAAATTGTTCCCAAATTGAAGGTCCCTACTATATATTTAATTAAATAATTTTAATCCCTATCAATAACTCTGCCACTGGTTGCTTGAAGGTCAGTTTCTTAAGGGCTCCGTATATTCTCATCAAATATGACTGCCCGCAAGAGTGTAAGAGGCACTGTACACTAAATTCTAAATTTGTTTCAAATAACTCCAGTGATGGTTTTGAACATATTATAAAGGAATTACAACTTTTGGGAAATTTAATAACTCGAAAATAAGGCCATTTAGGACTTGTTTACAATGTGAACGTCCTCTCGCCCGTCTCACGCCCTTTTCCCTTCCAATTCCTCATACTTTTCTATAATCAACTTCTGTAGGTTCAAGTTTTATCGTTTAGTTACTACTACCATAGGTAGGTATAGGTACCCACAGAAAATATACGCTACGTAGCGTATTAGTTCTTGACTTGTTTCGGAAAATATACGCTACGTAGCGTATATTTTCTGTGTGTACCTATACCTAACACCTAACGTAAATTTTTAAGTCTTATTAGAAAGTAAACAAAGCGTTTCAACCACGTTCCAACAAGTTATAACTACATACTTAATGAAACACAAAACTTCGCAAATTAAGATTCTCAGAAATTAGTAGTGAGATTGCAAAGTTTTTGGTCTAGTAAGGAAAACATGCATTTTTGGTTAGATTGCATTTTCTTACCTTTGATGGTAATGTAGCATTGTGTAGTTCATCTAAGGTCGGCCTGTTAACGGCCTGTATTGACATAATATTTCTGTAGTTATCAAGTCTTGGCAAGACCTCCCTTGTTAATTGGCTGAAATGAAGGATGTAACGATAAAAAATCTACAGGGATTTTTTTTTGACATATACAGTGTCTGGCAGAAGGTAGGCACCATATGGGATTTTTTTAAATTTATTCTTAATAAAAGTTTGCGCTACTTAAAAATTTGAAATTTGGTATGTGTTATCTACTTACTGGAAGACGCCTTAGGGTAGTTTATTCATTTACACACTGTCCTAAAAACGGGTAAAAACACGTATTAATTTTTTTGCTAGTACTTTTTTGTGGGTCATTTTTACGTATAACAAAAATGAGATTTGTGTAGCCCTTTTATTTACGAAACTTTTTTCCCTGTAAATTTTTTCTCGAAAAAACAATATTTTTCTTACAACAAAATAATTTCATGCCAAATACCAGAAAATCAAGTAAAAATTAATAGTAGGCGGGCGTCAAACAATTTAATTATTTTTTCTTGAAATCGGCAGTAAAGTGTCCCAAAATCGTCATTAAAAGCACAGAAATCGTACAATAATGTAGCTCATTATTGTACGATTTTTTCAATAAGTAGACCTTGGCGAGATGTAAACATCAAACGTCAGACGCGGAGAAATCGCCCGTCAAAAGTGACCAAATATTCAAAACCCGGCCGATAAAGGCCCATTTAACTTTTCGTACACATTGCGAAATTGTTTCCTATAGAAGCGCAATCCTTCAGTATACATATTTTAGTAAATTTGAATATCAATAGATTTGTTGTGTAGGCTGCACAAGAAGCAGCAGTTTGGTTTTTCTGCACGAAGATGCCGTGTCTTGTCTTACTTGACCTAGGTAGAGCGGTAGGCATAAAAAGTTGGACTTCAGTGCCTTGGTACATAAATAACTATTTCTTGAAATCGGCAGTGAAGTGTCCCAAAATCGTCATTAAAAGCTCAGTAATCGGCACTGAAGTAGCCCATTATTGTACGATTTTTTTTATAAGTAGGCCTTGGCGAAATATAAACATCAAACGTCAGACGCGGAGCCATCGCCCGTCAAAAGTGACCAAATATTCAAAACCCGGCCACAAAAGGCCCATTTAACTTTTCGTACACATTGCGAAATTGTTACCTATGGCAGCGCAATCTTTCAGTATAAATATTTTAGTAGGTTTGAATATCAATACGCCGTGTCTTATCATACTTGACCCAGGTAAAAGTTTACAGAATTAAAATAGGCAGGTAGAGCGATCGTCAAAGTCAAGCAACGCCGCGCGCAGTTGGTTCATGGACGGGTGATCCCTTATGATTATTTTCTTGCCTAATAAAACATTTTTTTCCGATTTAAAAAAAAATATATAATATGTACCTCGGCACTGAAGTTCTTTTTATGACTCATGTGGCCAGAGGCCTCGGCAACTAAATTCCACACGAGTCATAAAAAGTTGAACTTCAGTGCCTTGGTACATAAATAACTATTATTGAACATTAAAACAACAATTCAGCTTCAGGATAAAAAACGATGTTACAGCAGATGCTCAAAATGCTGTCCATGACATCTTTCACAAGTCTGTAACCGTTTGATAAAATTAAAATTAACTCCTTGCAATGTTTGGACTGAATTTTTTGATCTCGGTAGCAATGTCAAAAATTCTATTACGTAATTCGTCTATTGTGTTTACTTCTGTAGAGTAAACCACATTTTTCATATGGCCCCATAAGTAAAAATCCGATGGGTTGAGATCTAGGGATCTCGGTAGCCAATTTACAGGCGCATCTTGGCCTCTGCTGATCCAACGTTGCGGAAGATTAGTATTAAGCCATTGCTTTACTATCCGTAAGTAGTGTGCAGGAGCTCCATCGTGCATAAACCACATATTCTGCGGCAGTTGTAAAGGTATAGTAGGTATTTCTAAAGTCACTTGAAACAGCATAAAAAACTCTAATTGGCGTCACAAAAAAGGATATAGGAGATAAGCGTCACGCAGTTTTTAAAAATATACATATTCTACAAGCAACATAATATTTCACTTTTAAGGTTTTTTTAAGGTTGTCCTCAAACGCAACGTAAAGGTTAATGCACCATATAATATTGTCAAAAGGTCTCTAAAAAGCCATAGCGATTACAACTATTTACGCAAGTAAGTATATCCTAAAATCTGTGAAATTATCGCACGCCTATCCACCGCATTTCGCTGTACAAGTGGCCGGCTGTCGAACAGTGTAGCCCCTGCAAGTATTGGTGATATATTAGGCGGCCATGCAGTCACTTGTTTTTACTACAATATCTACCGTCTCTGCCTCCTTCATCTCCTTTTACTTCTAATACCAGGTGCGGTTTAATATGGTTAAAAAAGTGTTTTGTATTGTATTTTATTGCCGGAAGCACCTGTTCTCGAGCTACCCTGGTAAAATATAAAAAAACTCACTTGGAACACAGCGATATACGAGCGCGATCTATTTCATAGCATTTACCACGCTCTGCTACTGGTAAAAATACCAGACTTATCAGCAGAAATCACCCGTATAAAATTCAACGGTTTTTATGCTGTTCCAAGTGACTTTAGAAATACTATACAGACGCGGCCTCAAATGTTTCCACTAGGCATGAGAAATGAGCCAGAAATCAAGAATTTCGGGTAAGTGCGGCAACGTTTCGCCAATTCTACGGCTTCTCAACAACAACACCCCGCTCCTCCCCGAAGAAAAGAAAAATTGCGTTGACTGACACTGCTTTAACGGGTAAAATAAGAAGTGGCCTATACCGTACTTTCACCGTTTTAGTAGACATAACCATGGCTGGGCGGCGCGCCGCCGTGTATTCGGCTAGGTTCGTCAGTCGTTGGCGGGGAGGCGGGGCGTGTTTCTTGCTCGCAAAACTCGACTGATAAGCGGTGCGGGACTACTGTGTACTCCCCCCGCCAACGACTGGCAAACCTAGCTGGACGCAGGCGACGCGCGGCCTATTCCCCTATGTCTACTAAAACGGTGAGAGTACGGTATAACTGAAGATAACATATAAAATCAAATTTGCTATGCTTGCAATGCAAACATTATGTAAAAAATGGCCTATATAAAAAAATACCACATGAAAGTACAAAGGGACGGCTGTGGAATCAACAAAACCGACTGAAAATCCTCTGAAACCAGTATTGGAAATAGCGTATTTTTCTTATTTCTCGATTTTTCGGGGGCCCGGGGCCCGGGAAGCATCAGAACCTCACCCGAAGGCTCCGGGGAAGCATTAAAAATTACTTAAATCAATGTTTTGGTTGGCGGTTAAGATAAAGAAGTGTAATAAACCAATGTAAAAAACCACTACGAGATTCTTCTATAACAACACATCCATACTTAGATATACGTTATTTAATAATACCACGTTGACAATCAAAGAAGTCCGCGTAATTTTACGTTACGTGAATCACAAAACACCAAGGAACAGTGTAAAACTTTAAATCCATTTATAAATTATTATAATTACGCGACTGAATTTAAGATGCCAACGCCGCGACGGGACTATGCGAACTGATATATGGCCATCGTCACCATGTGAACGGTGCTAGCCACCGTGTCTACACTGTGCGTTGTTTTTTTATTCTTGTTCATTGTTGGCATGGCCCATAGACTAGTTTAACATTGAGCCTATAGGGGGCGTATTTCTTATATTCAATGGCCTATAATAATAATGCAGCGATTTAACCTATTTTCGTTGACTGACGTTTTAAGACGTCAGTCAACGCAATTTTTCTTTTCTACGGGGAGGAGCGGGGTGGTGCGAGGGAATGTAGGGGAAGTTGTTGTTGAGAAGCCGTAGAATTGGCGCAACGTTGCCGCACTTACCCGAAATTCTTGATTTCTTGCTCATTTCTCATGCCTAGTGGAAACAATTATGAGGCCGCGCCTGTACCTTTACAACTGCCGCAGAATATGTGGTTTATACACGATGGAGCTCCTGTACCCTACTCACGGATAGTAAGGCAATGGCTTAATACTAATTTTCCGCAACGTTGGATCGGCAGAGGCCAAGATGCTCCTGTAAATTGGAGATCTCAACCCATCGGATTTTTACTTATGAGGCCATATGAAAAATGTGGTTTACTCCAAAGAAGTAAACACGATAGACGAATTACGTAATAGGTTACAGTTACAGACTTGTGAAAGGTGACATGGATAGCATTTTGAACATCTACAGTAACATCTTTTTTTATCCTGAAGCTGAATTGTTGTTACCTGATATTGTTGTTGTTTTAATGTTCAATAAAAATAATACCCGCCTACTATGAATTTTTACTTAATTTTCTGGTATTTGGCATGAAATTATTTTTTTGTAGAAAAAATATTGTGTTTTCGAGAAAAAACGTAGAGGGAAAAAAGTTTCCTAAATAAAAGAGCTACACAAATCATATTTTTGTTATACGTAAAATTGACCCATAAAAAAGTTCGAGCAAAAAAATTAATAGGGGTTGTTAGTTTTTACCTCGGTTTTTACCCTTTTTTAGGGCAGTGTGTAAATGAATAAACTACCTTAAGGCGTCTTCCAGTAAGTAGATAACACATACCAAATTTCAAATTTTTAAGATTATTGAGATATAAATAAAAAAACTTTTGGGTCACCCTGTAGACCCGAATAACTTGGCAAAGAAAGCCCAAATCGAAAAATGTTATATGAAAGACCCCCCTTAAAACCACCTGCCGAACACCCCTTTAAAGTATTTACTGTACATTCTGACTCACCCTGTATATGTGGTGTTATTAAAAGCCTTATTAATAACAACACTGTTCCGCTACCAAAAATTGAAGACAGACAATCTGTAGGTATAGATAAAGAAACTTTTTTATATAATAATAATAATAATGATAAAGCGGGTTTGTTGAGCCACAATATTATGACGCAAATTCGTAACTGTGTAATAACTCTTTAAGATATGGGAATTAGTAATTAAGATATTACTTTTCCAGAACCTATTTCACTGTCGATTTTTTTGGTCTGCCACGATTTTCTCGTTTATTTTGTGCCCCACACAAAAAACGTAAGAAACAAAAACGTGCCAATTTTGGATAGCTAGGTGACGTTGAAAGGTAAATCGGAATCCAATGAGATTTCAAAAGGTTTAATGTTTTGCCGAAACAGGCCTATACAGGGTGAATCATTAATAATAGCACACAGTGCAACCGAATATATTTTGTGCAAAAAGATTACGATTGAGGCTAATATGCCTTATAGAAATGTTATTTGTTTAAGAGATACAGGGCGTTGAAGTTTGTTTTTTGAAATTGCATTTTGGCTACATCTCCCAACATAAGTTGGGAGATGTAGCTGCTGAACTAAATTTTGGCACTGCTATGTTTATGGGGATGGAGAATAAGCTGAAAATACCAATTTCTACGTATCTCACAGAGGGAGCCACTTGCGCTGTTTTTGGATCATGCTTTTACCCGTAACTTTTTTCAGATTATCTTTTTGGTCCATCATTTTAGTGCATCTTTTCATTCTGCAACAAAGAGGTAGGTACTCTTGTTTCATAACGATCAAATCAACCATTTGCGTTCAAATTGCCAAAACGTGCCCCAAAACATCAAACATCTGCTGACTTCAATATTCTAAAAATAAAATTTTCACCTACTGTTTTCAAATGTTACAGATCAACTGTACATTGAAAATGAATAAAAAAATGCCAAATGGACATTGGTCGAAACACATTCGTCTTCTTGAAATAGGGTGTTCAAATTTTGTGGAATTTCAATCCGTTCCATTTTGAAAGTTGAACATTTTTTGGGACATTATTCATATGGTTTTTTTCTCGCTTTAAATGGCAAAGTCGTTGTGCAATATTTGAAAGCAGTCGGTGAAAATTTTATTTTTCGAATATTGAAGTAGACAGGTGTTTTGGGGCACGTTTTGGCAATTTCCACGCAAACGGTTGATTTTATCGTTATGAAACACGAGTACTTCTTTGTTGCAGAGTGAAAAGATGCACTAAAATGATGGACCTGCAGGACCAAAAAGATAAACTGAAAAAAGTTACGATCCCAGAAACAGCGTAAGTGGCTCCCTCTGTGAGATACGTAGACGTAGAACATTTTCAGCTTATTCTCCATCCCCAAAAACATAGTAGTGCCAAATTTAAGTTCAGCAGCTTGATTATGTTGGGAGATGTAGCCAAAATGCAATTTCAAAAAACAAACTTCAACGCCCTGTATCTCTTAAACAAACAACATTTCTGTAAGGCATATTAGCCTCAATAGTAATATTTTGGCCCAAAATATATGCGGTTGCACTATGTGCCGTTATTAATGACTCACTTTGACATGACTATCATTTTCGATACTTTTGCAAGTTATATTTATATTTTGAAACTCTTACCTCCTAGAAAAAAACCCTGTACGTCACTGAATTATACGTGAACAAATCGATAACGGTCGATTTTTACCATTTCAACAAGTTAGCGTCTAACGGATATATTATATTATATATATTGCCTGAAAATGGCAAATTTTGAAAATCACTTTGTGTTTAAAAACTAAGGAGGCCCCATGAAAATTCTGTAAACGAGCCTTTCTTTTTATGAAAAAGTAGATCAGTGTACCGAAAATAGCAACTCTCTATTTCTAAAAATAACCGAGATACCTCGCAAAAGTAGGGAAAATGGGACACCCTGTAGGTGCATAGAGAATCCAACTTAAGCTTTGTGTTGACCAACAGTTAAAAATACTACACATTGCTCACGACAGGTCGAAAAACGCCATTTTATAGGCCAAAATGTTGAATCACCATGTACGTTCTGTACAGGGTGATCCAAACTCGACGCCCCAGGCCTACTGCGGGAACACGAAAACTGAAAATAAAATTTCGAACAGGGGCTCTTAAATAGAATGGAATGAAAACATGGAATTTTTTCTATTCAGTAGGATCAGTTTTCCGAAATGTAGCTAGCCATGAAAACAATTGTACGAAGCGGTAGAAGGACCACTCTCTATTTTATTCCTAGATCTCGACTTTGAACTCGAGATCTCGACTTTGAACTCGAGATCTTGACTTTGAACTTTGGAATTTAGTTGGCGAGGCCTCTGGCCGAGGCAAATAAACCACATGAGTCATAAAAAGTTAAACTTCAGTGCCTTGGTACATATTATATATTTTTTTTGAAATCGAAAAAAAATGTTTTATTAAAAAGAAAATAATCATACGGGATCACCCGTCCATGAACCAAATGCGCGCGGCGTTGCTTGACTTTCACGATCGCTTTACCTAGGTCAAGTATGACAGGACACGGCACCTTCGAACAGAAAAACCAAACTACAGCTATAACAAATCTATTGATATTCAAACCTACTAAAATATTTATATTGAAAGATTGCGCTGCTATAGGTAACAATTTCGCAACGTGTACGAAAAGTTAAATGGGCCTTTATTGCCCGGGTTTTGAATATTTGGTCACTTTTGACGGGCGATGGCTCCGCGTCTGACGTTTGATGTTTACATCTCTCCAAGGCCTACTTACTACTTACTTACTTTTGGGACACTTCACTGCCGATTTCGAGAAAAAGATTATTATTAATAATTCAATAATAAAAATTGTATTAATAAGAATTTATTATAGTCCATAACAAAAAGTTGTCTAAATTAAATGTTCAAAGTGCTGTCCGTTATTTCGTACACTAGTATAGCCTATTTTCAAGTTCCCTTCTTACATTCTGGAAAACTTGTCTAGGAATTGATCTACATTCTGTATTGATTCGTTGACGAAGATCTTCATTAGATTTGGGCTGAGTTTTATAAATAACACTTTTTTAAATAACCCCAAAGAAAAAAATCTAAGGGACTTAGATCTGGGGATCGCGGAGGCTATTCTACGGGTCCTCTTCTTCCAATCCAGCGCATTGGAAATTCTCGATATAAGAACTGCCTAACTGGTAGAACGTAGTGTGGGGGTGCTCCAGCCTGTTGAAAATGGATTTTGTTCTCATCGAGGTTTAAGTTCACATGGTCGCCTTCTTGGTTTTCTGTTTCTTCCGTAGTAAGAGGGTTAATAGTCGTTTCTTATAATTGCAAATAGAACTCGCCATTTAGATTTCCTGGTTTAAATATTGGCCCGATGACCTTGCCTCCTAGAATACCTGCCCATATGTCTGTGCACTCTAAGCTGACACGCGAGAACCTCAGTCCAAATTAATAATACAAATTCCAAATTAAATTGGCACAGGTAAACTGCTTCCTTACCTACTTAATAATATTTTAACACCACATTTAAATTAGGTGTTGAAATAATTGTAAGGTTTTCCAAGTAGGTACAGATAAGATTATTATTATTATTCAAATTACAATTTATTAAAAGTTAGGTATCTAAATTAAGGAATCTGACCTGCTAGAAGCGTTGACTGACGTCAGTCAACGCTAGAAGGGTTAAATTAGGTAGACAATACCTACTTGATAAATAATTATACTAACTATATGCCAATTTACCTGGATCCTTCCATAGTGGGTATAAAATAAATTTACTTTGGGACTCGCCTTCATTTTCATAGTAGATTTTGCAAAAGTATCTTCAATATCTACGGGCTAGAAGCTAAATGTGCATTGAGAACAGCTAATACTTTTAATGAAAGATATCCAGAAAGATATGTTAGCCACACGTATATCCGAAAACTGGTCATAAAGTTGAAAATAACGGGATCTGTAGAAAACAAGAAAAGGACAGAGTCCAGGGTACTTCAAGAAAACGCCCAGATCGAAGTCCTGGGTCATTTTGCACTGAATCCTATACCACCTCCATTGGTCAAACAGCAGCTGCAACTGGGCTTTCTTATCAGTCAGTGCGAAAAGTTTTAAAATTGCACAAATTTCATCCCTACAAAATTCAGATCCATCAGGAACTTATGGAAGACGATCCCGACCGTAGAGTTCAGTTTTGCGAAGAAATGATAAATAAAATTACCAATGATTTCGATTTGCTCAAAATTATCTGTTTCAGCGACGAATGTAGTTTATTTCTCAACGGTTTTGTTAACAAGCACAATTGTCGATATTCGAGTGACGAAAATCCGCATGTCTTCACAGAAGGTCATTCATTCGTGCAATCTAAACTGACACGCGAAAACCTCAGTCTAAGCGCCAGCGATCCATAAGCAGCTTATTGTGCGGCGCTTAGACTGAGGTTCTCGCGTGTCAGCTTAGAGTGCACAGACATATGGGCAGGTATTCTAGGAGACAAGGTCATCGGGCCAATATTTAAACCAGGAAATCTAAATGGCGAGTTCTATTTGCATTTATTAGAAACGACTATTGACCCTCTTACTACGGAAGAAACAGAAAACCAAGAAGGCGACCATGTGAACTTAAACCTCGATGAGAACAAAATCCATTTTCAACAGGCTGGAGCACCCCCACACTATACGTTCTACCAGTTAGGCAGTTTCCAATGCGCTGGATTGGAAGAAGAGGACCCGTAGAATAGCCTCCGAGATCCCCAGATCTAAGCAGTGATGTAATGTATCGAGATACATGTATCTAGATACTGTATCTAGATACAGTATCTAGATACTTTTTATGTACCTAGTGTTAGAGTTGTTTAAATAAAAAGTTCGAGATTTACTTCTTTACACGGAATTATATTGCCAAACGATAACAAATTAGCGGGCCGACGGTCGACGCCCAACTGCCTTATAATATTTTAAAAATCATTCCTGGTCGACTTCTTCGCACTTGCTAGATCCTATGAATAGGCCATTCATACGGGTTCTGATATAAACAAAACATAAAATTGGGAATCGGCTTTCATTCGGCTGTCCTGGCAATACTGACGTCCTCGTCAAAAGTAAACAATAACATGAGTAAATCGAACTATAATGATACACTGGATCATTTTTGTTTCGCTACCTATGGTACACTAGATCATTCGATCATTACTACAGGTACACTGGACCCCAGATGTAATCTTTGAGATGCAATCAGATTAACATCTTACCTGGTACACTGGACCATGGTGACTAAACCTCTTCAAGTACACTGGACCTCTTCAGGTACACTGGACCTGGTATGGTGCGAGGGACGTGATTGTCTCCTTGCACTGATGGTACACTAGGCCATCCTACATATTTGGCCAAACAACTCTACGTGACACACTGGGTCACCTGTAACGTGTTACACTAGAACACAAATAAGCAATGACACATTAGATCATATGCTCTTCTAAACTATTCGTGATACACTAGATCATATGCTCTTCTAAACTATTCGTGATCCACTAAATTAGGATCCACTGGATCCACTAATACTACGCTGTCGATGTTGTTTATTTGCTGTACTCGTACTCTATTCTTGAAGATTTACAGACTGGGTTTTGAACAGTCTCAACTTCTCACTCGAAACTACGCCTTTGAACTTTCTTTTGTCTTTCGAAAACGACACTACCCTGTAGCGATCGTTTGGTAGAACTTCGGTAACTTTCACTGGCCCCATGTATTTTGGCACTAGCTTGCCACTAGTCAATCCTTTTACAAGCATAGTTCTTTCAACTAATACAACATCACCTTGTTTAAACTTTTCCGGCTCTAAGCGGTTTCTGTCAAACCGTGTCTTCATTTTTCTGGAAGCCTCATCACACCGAACTTTTGCTTTTTGTCGTATTTCATTTAACTGTTTAGGACTTGAGGGAAGTCTAATCTCATTGTCTACCTTTGGCCTGAACCCATACAATAGTTCACTTGGAGCAAAACCCGTGGTGGAGTTTTTCGTGGAATTTATTCCCCTTTGAACTTTCGTGGTGTACAAATCCCATTTATCATGTTTTCCTTTGATACTAGCTGCTAAACCCTCCAAAATCGTTCTATTAGATCGTTCTACTTGTCCATTGCTTCTAGGAGAGGCAATCGCATTCTTAACATGCTTTATGTCATGCTTTAGGCAGAATTCTTTAAACATCTTGCAATCAAAAGCTTTACCTCTGTCGGTTATCACTCGTGTAGGAGCATGAACTAATTTTAACAATTTTTCAAGTGTAGTGCAAACATATTGACTATTGGCTGTTGGCACTGGCTCGATCCAGATAAATTTTGTAAAAGAATCAATGATCACTAAAATTTGTGTATTTCCATCTTCAGTTTTACAGAAAGGACCTGAGTGATCTAGATGAAGCGTATGAAATGGCTCTGATATTTTCTCTATTGGGTGTAATTTGATGCGTTGTTTGCCAGTAGTCTTCTTCGATGTCAAGCACTCTAAACAACTCGTAACGAACTTCTTTACAAATTGACGCATGTTGTTAAACCAATACGTATTTTTGATTGCATCTAATGTTCTCTCCCAACCAGGATGTCCATTATCATCATGAAACATTTTGACAATTCGCCATCTTCCATCACGAGGAATTACTATTTTTGGTTCGCCACCGACCAATCGGCAAACCTTTTCATCAACTAATTAAAGCAATTATCACCATCGCCATTTTGCAGTTGCGATTTCGTGAGTTATGTCTTCGTCTTGAGATTGTATGGCATACACCCAATCATTCGTTGTAATTTCTCTAACGTCAACAGGATTACGACTCAGAGCATCAACATGTTGCATTTTCGTACCTTCTCTGTGCTCTATAGTGAAGTTATACTCTTGTAATGCCATCCACCATCTACCGATACGAGGTGTGAGATCTCGTTTGGTCCATGTTAATCATACGGCATTGCAGTCTGTTATAATAACAAAGTCATGACCATACAGAAAATTTCGAAATTTCTTTACAGCTTCATAAACAGCCAATGTCTCCAATTCATAACTGTGATACCTGGACTCTGCTTCTGTTGTTTGTCTACTCATATATGCAATAGGTTTCCAATTATTATCCTTAGGTACTGTCAGTTTGTTTTTGCATCAGCGTACCACCGAGTCCTACTTTACTTGCATCTGTATCTGTATGAAGTTGTGTCTCTGCTCGGGGGTCATATACCCCGAGAGTAGGTTTAGATGTTAACTCATGTTTTAATTGATCAAATGCTTTCTGTTGTTTACTAGTCCAACTCCAAATGGAGTTTTTCTTGACCAATGTGGTGAGTGGTTTGGCTTTAATGGCAAAGTTTTGGATGTATTTTCGAAAATATGAGGCAAGTCCCAAGAATTGTCTTGTTTGGTGCACATCGATAGGTTTTGGGAAGCTTTTTACTGCTTCAAGTTTCTTCGGTGACGGACTTATAGTTCCATCGTGGATTTCTGTTCCCAAATATTCAATGCGATTTTTTAAGAACTCACATTTCTGCAGATTTAAAGTTAGTCCTGCTAGAATAAACACACACAACACTTCTTCTAGTCTCTTGAGGCCTTCATCGACCGATTTTGATATTATGAGAACATCATCCAAATATACCAAAGCGTATTCATGTCGCAACTGCCCTAATACCATGTTGATTGCTCGTTGGAACACTGCAGGTGCATTAGAAAGTCCAAATGGTACTCTTGTATATTGGTAATGACCGTCTGGTGTCACGAAGGCAGTGAATTTACGACTATCCTGCGCCATGTCTATCTGATGATAGCCCGACTTTAAATCTAGAGTGGTGAAAACCGTACTTCCAGTCAATCTTTCCAGTTGATCTTCTATTAATGGCAAGGGATATTTATCTTTGATAGTTATCGAATTCAATTTTCTGTAATCTACTACTATGCGTAAATCACCAGTCTTCTTTTTGACTAATAATATCGGGCTCGCATAAGGTGAGACTGCTGGCTCTATTATTCCTTTTGACAGTCGTTCACTATTTTTCTCACAACCTCACGCTCATATTGGGATAGGCGATATGGCTTGTAGGTACCTAATTGGAATTTTAGAGGTTAGTTCGATATGCATTTGCATGTCGATGTTACTTAATAAAGCATTGTTTTCCTCAAAACAACTAGGATATTTTTGTATGATTTTCTGCAAACGATTCTTTTGTTCTTGAGTAATGTCTTCTCCACACTGCGATGTAAAATGTTGAACTGTGGTGGCACGAACTAAACACTTATTTTCTTTTATTGGAATATCTTTGTGGCACATATTTAAAATTCTTAGGTTCCCCTTTCCTTACAAAATTTTAATTTTATTTTCAGGTATTGCAATGGGCATTCCGTCATGTAATTGTTCAGATGCTTTTGTATACAAAACATCTACACTAAGGTCTGTTTTTATTTTAATTAAATTTACGCCTGGCTTCAATATCTGTGCGGCTTCATTGAAAACTTTTAATTTATTGTTTTCGTAAACAGCTTCTGGCAAATGTTGAAATAAATTCTGGTACGTTAGCGTTAAACAGTGTGCAGTTTTATAAACAAAGACGTTTTCCTTTTCTGTAACAGGTCGGCCAATTAAAATATCGGTTTTCTGTAAGTGGCTATTATTTGGTACGACATAAAAATTTGTAGCTGTTTTTATTTCGTCTATTTCAATTTCGGCTCGTACTATTCCTGTAGGCCGCGTTACAGCGCCTCCGTAGCCCTCGATAGCAGTATTATCTTTGTTTTCTTTTATAAGCAATTCCGCCAACTTCGCTGCGCCTTCTTTTATGGTGTTACACGCGCTGCCGAAATCAATATAAGCAGTGAATGTTTTATTTTTGACAATAACAGGTTTATAATATTTTTCGTTTGTCGGATCGTCATCTAAACAGATATGATTGATTTTTCGTGTCTGATTATTTTTCTTCTTATAACATTCATTTTCCAAATAATGCCCTTTTAGATGGCAGAAATCGCACTTTTTTGTAGTTGTATTTTTTGGACAATCAACTTTCTTGTGGCCTTGGTTACCACATACATAGCAACTAAGTTTACTTTGTATTGGACGTCTATCCTTAACCTGCTGAGGTCTATGCATTCTTGAATCCCTACTTCGTTCGAATCGTTCCCTATTTGTATTAAACGCTGAGTGTTCTGTGTTTGTTATAAGAAACTTGAGTAATTCAGTCGAACTTTGGCATCTGATTTCAAGAATGGGTCATTAATTGTGTTTATTATAATGTCGACTATAACACTATCATCAAGTTTGCAACTTTGTCCTAATGCCAATTTTCTGTAGTAAAAATCTACTAAGCTATCGTTTTTCTGCCTTTCTTCATTAACTAGCTCCTTGATTTTAACAAAAATACCTGCTTGGGCCGGAAACGATTCTAGGAGTATTTTCTTCCACTCGTTCCATGAATGGCTAAGGTCATCTTGATTGTTGTACCAATTTCTGGCATTACCTCTCAATTTATTCGCCATACAGTAAATCCTCTCCTTTTCGTCCCAGTCGAACATATCACCAGTTGCATCGATTGTATGAAGCCATTGTCTCATGGTCATTTCATTTATCCTGACACTAAACGGCGGTACGCTATCAATTTTTCCTTGATATCTATTGGATTTTGCCTGAAGTTTACGTTTTAATCTTTTAACTTGGTATTTTAGTTTTCTTGTCTTCTTATGACGTCGGTGCTTGCGTGCACGAGAAGAGGTGGAACTCGATTGTGAACTACTAGGACTGGAAGTACTGGATGAACTAGAGCTGGCGTCCGATTCACTAGAACTTGCACTAGAATCGCGTTTTTTACGTTTCCCAGGCGGCATTTTGGTTTAAGACACAGCACTTCCCGAGTTTCTAGCGGACAGTCTATTATCGCGTTCCGAAGCACCTGTTCGCGCTCGCAGGTGTCAAACTGGCTACAGCACAGGTGAATCCCACTTCTGATATGTTAGAGTTGTTTAAATAAAAAGTTCGAGATTTACTTCTTTACACGGAATTATATTGCCAAACGATAACAAATTAGCGGGCCGACGGTCGACGCCCAACTGCCTTATAATATTTTAAAAATCATTCCTGGTCGACTTCTTCGCACTTGCTAGACCCTATGAATAGGCCATTCATACGGGTTCTGATATAAACAAAACATAAAATTGGGAATCGGCTTTCACTTAGGTACATATCTAGATACTTACAAAAATCAGGATCTGCTTTAGTATCTAGATCCTTTTGAAAGTATCTAGATACTTAGATACTAGATACATTTTTTTAGCCACGATGGCAAGGCGTGCCACGTGCCTATATTTAATTTTTAAACCGTTCCTATGGGGAAAAATTAATTTTAAGTTTATTGTAATTCAAATAGGATTACATGCTTTCTGCAATCGATGAGGCAAAAAATATAACACGGTTTTATCATCATCTGCGCCAGTCGAGTGCCTCTTTACTACAGGAGGACAAATTTTAACGCCAAGGCGTAACAGGCTCAGCGATGAAAACTTCGAAATGTTGCTAATATTAAAAAAATAAACAATACAAATAATAAAATTGGGTGTGATTTAGTGTTTTTTTTAAATACCGTACATAAAGCACCTACTCAGTGCTCACTTTGAAGTGACGTACACGGTAAACTACTAACCCACAACTTGTTTCAATTAGTTACAATCTAAACTTCACATTTGTCTAAACAGTTCTACTTTACCTACATACACACTTGTGTCATAAATATCTAAGTAGATAAGTATTATTGATTGCCTTATGAGGTCTGAAATTTTCTTAATTAACTGATAGTATCTGAATGTATCTGGATACTTTTTTAAGGTATCTGTATCTGTGCCCAGATACTTTGGAAAAAATGTATCGGTATCTGTATCTAGATACATCTGCCAGACAGTATCCGTATCTGTATCTAGATACCGAAAAAATTTATCTCTTACATCACTAGATCTAAGTCCCTTAGATTTTTTTCTTTGGGGTTATTTAAAAAAGTGTTATTTATAAAACCCAGCCCAAATCTATTGAAGATCTTCGTCAACGAATCAATACAGAATGTAGATCAATTCCTAGACAAGTTTTCCAGAATGTAAGAAGGGAATTTGAAAATAGGCTATACTAGTGTTTACGAAATAACAGACAGCACTTTGAACATTTAATTTAGACAACTTTTTGTTATGGACTATAATAAATTCTTATTAATACAATTTTTATTTGAATTATTTTTGTGACTGTAATAAATTTGTATTAATACAAGTAAATTGTAATTTGAATTATTAATAATAATCTTTTTCTTGAAATCGGCAGTGAAGTGTCCCAAAAGTAAGTAAGTAGTAAGTAGGCCTTGGAGAGATGTAAACATCAAACGTCAGACGCGGAGCCATCGCCCGTCAAAAGTGACCAAATATTCAAAACCCGGGCAATAAAGGCCCATTTAACTTTTATATAAATATTTTAGTAGGTTTGAATATCAATAGATTTGTTATAGCAGTAGTTTGGTTTTTCTGTTCGAAGGTGCCGTGTCCTGTCATACTTGACCTAGGAAGAGCGATCGTCAAAGTCAAGCAACGCCGCGCGCATTTGGTTCACGGACGGGTGATTCCGTATGATTATTTTCTTTTTAATAAAACATTTTTTTTCGATTTCAAAAAAAATATATAATATGTACCAAGGCACTTTTTATGACTCATGTGGTTTTTTTGCCTCGGCCAGAGGCCTCGCCAACTAAATTCCACAGTTCAAAGTCGAGATCTCGAGTTCAAAGTCGAGATCTCGACTTTAAAGTCGAGATCTAGGAATAAAATAGAGAGTGGTTCTTCTACCGCTTCGTACAATTGCGATAGTCATAAATTATTTAAGATTATGTTAGGTTGCCTTATGCACCATTAAATTTGTTCGACTGGAGTATTTTTTTAATTTTTGAATTGTGCTTGTTACTGACTTGTTTGCTATTATAGTTTGTTACAAAAATTGTTTTTTAATATTCCAGTTGAAAAAATATAAGGGTGCACAAGACAACCTAACATTCTCTTAAATAATTTCTGACTATCATTTGTAAATTTTGAACAATAAAAGATACAGAAAATCTTTTCCTATAAAAGTTGTTGAGAATGATAAGGACTTTCAATATTTAGGAAAAAAATTGTATGCTTCTGGGGAAAAATGTTGATGACGTCACAGCGGCCATTTCCCCAAACAACAAAAAAGCAAATTTTCGGTCATAATTGGGCCTTATACAGGGTGAGTCACATCTAAAGGCAGAGCCGAAAACACAAGGTAGAATTCGCTAAAATAAGCACATATGCTTAATAAACATTAGCTCAAAAACGCTTGGTTATCCATATACAGCGTGTTGAAACTTTTCCAAATATTTTTTTTAATTTTTTTCTAGCCGTTTAGGAATTATTTTATACATATTATGGGTTGTCATTTTGTGCAATAATTTGGCCTTGTTCAGATGAGCAGCGGCGTAGATACAAATAATTTTATTTTAAATGCCAGCATAATCACCTTGACACTAGTTTAAAAAATCCGAAATTACGAAGAAACTGTACCAGAAATAAAAAAATATCAAGAGGCGCTTTTTGTTCCAAATTGAATGGGCTATCCAAAAAAGGCTAAATTTTTGGTTTTACACAGAACCGTACTACTTTTTTTCTACAATTATTTACAGTAACTATTTGTACGTACGCCGCTGGTCATCGAAACGGGGTCAAATTATTGCACAAAATGGCAACCGTCCAGTGCATAATGTGTACCAAATTTGGTTGGAATTCCTAAATGGGCTCGAAAGAAATTAAAAAAATATGTCATTTTTGGAAAAATTTCAACACGCTGTATATGGAGAACCAAGCTTTTTTGAGCTAATGTTTATTAAGCATATGTGATTATTTTAGCTAGTTCTACCTTGTGTTTTCGGCTCTGCCTTTAGATGTGACTCACCCTGTATAGTTCGAAATTTTATTTCCAATTTTCGTGTTCTCGCAGTAGGCCCGGGGGGTCGAGTTTGGATCATCCTGTACAGTTACTCTTAAGTTATTATACATTTTTTGTAAGACCCTTGCATTTTTATTGTTGCGAAGTTTCAATCGCCCTGTATGATTAGAGATTCTGACTCGTCGGTTATTACGCAGCACTACGTCAATCGGCTCGCATCGGAAAAACCGAAATTTATGCGCCCTGCATGAATCTTGGTGGCGGTAGGCCCCTAGCAGCTCTGGGCCAGTGTTCACTGCACACTCTGAACACCCTGTAGTTACGCCACTGCTCACCCTGTATAATAGCGTTGATTGACATATTATTACGGCTCTCACGACTGACACTTTTTGGCTCACTATGCCCTTTTCGGAGACAAAATTCAATGCCAAATGCAAAATACATTGTTAGCTATCAACGCCATGTGTTTTCTAGGATATGAAGGCAGAGCCAGAGCATATAAAACAACCAGCAGTATAACTCCCCACGGCGGGAAAATTCTGCCCACCTGTTCGCGCAGCCGCCATTTGGGAATAGATTCTGTCAAATGGATACAGTGTCGGGGCGATTGAGCAGTTATTTTTGGCTGTATGAGATATATTACAGTGCCGTGGAGTGTGCTTTTTTTGTAAATTGTGCTTTGTGCTAGTATCTTTAAATAAAGAATCCCAGGAAGGTGTCAAAGCTGCTTGTGCTTACCACACACTATATACTTTACTAATACTACTCTGTATTTCTGAATTGATTTTCCCGAATACACCTCTGACTTCTATTCCCCCAATATGGCTCAAGGTCATTGAATTTGCGGATGATTTCTCAAGAGTAAGCTATACTGCTGGTTGTTTTATATGCTCTGGTAGAGCCGTGAGAAGTCTTGTAAATACGTCAGTCAACGCTATAATAGTTTTGCCCAATTTGAGTTCTTTTTTTATATTGGTTGACAAGTGGGCCGATGGATGCCGATTTCTTTTTCTGCGTCATCTACCTAAAGTCTATCCAAGTTACAGCGGCAGTAGATATAAACCGTCTTGCGATCGATTACCAGAGGGTCGGACTAATATGAGATTCCAAGTGGCTTGTAATTCTGAACTAATTCTTTTAGAAATCCTAAAATTTGTGTTTCTACCTTTCGTGGATCTTTATAAATTTCCTTAAATTAAGTAGCAAAATAAATTTACAGAATATACTGCTCGCGATCCGATCTAAAATATGCAGGAAACTCGACGGAGGGAAGAGTCGGCGCTGCATTATGCTCGCCGCGTAAACACTTGATATTTTATGACGGCCAGGCCAATAAGAGAATAGGTCACGTGGTGGCCAATGTTTTGATCCACTGCCTCTCTAACTTGGATAGACTATAGATATCACGAATCTTTCTTTCTACGTAACAATGGCTAACAATGCAATCTCCATTGTCGACCATTGTGACGTAAGGATGAAGATTCGTGATATCTATTATATCCAAAATTGCCACCTTTTTGTTTCCTACTTTGTTTGTGGGGCGCAAAATAAGCGAGAAAATCGCGGTGGTATACCTAAAAAATTGTCCTGCCTATATCTAGCTAGGTCAAATCAATCGTGCAACGACAAAAAAAATTCATTTGAAATTTGAGTTTTTGTGATTCAACTTTGCTTGTTTTGAAACTAGTTTGTGATATAATTTTAGTTTCAAAAAAATTACCTATGCCTTGGAAATTTTGAAAAAAAAAACCAAATAATTTTTCACACCAAAATGCTATTAAGGAAACTTTCATAATCATAAGTCTAAGCCTACTTTGATTTCTTGGTCTTTTCCCCCATTTTAGGAAAGTGCCTTTCCTGCAGCTGTACAACTTGTCCAAGATGAAAAACAGAGTAAGTGTGAAAAATGCCAAAAGCCCAAGCCTATACTTTGAGTTTTGCCTTTTAAATTGTTTAACAGCAAAATTAATTTTTTCACACCTACTAAGTTTTCTATCATGAACAAGTTTCCTTAATAATATTTTTACGCGAAAGCTACAAAAAGGCCACTTACCTACCTAAAAAAAAGTGAAAAAATATCAAACAAGTTTTAGACCAAGAGCTGGCTTCAAAACAGTGTAAGAGTTTTCGGAAGGTGGATATTTTCAGAATGAGTTGTATCACATTGAAGAACGTATCATTGTCCAAAAGGGGTTAGAAGTACGAAGCCATTCTGTGCCACAAAAAAATGACAATGACAAAATTTGTAGATAATTCTTTTATCTTTCTTTCTTTTGACGATAATTCTCTCAACAATTTTTTTCTGAACTGGGCGGTATTCTCAAAGAAGTTAAAAACTGCATTTTGGCAGCCAATTTCTAAGATGACGGCCTGATCTGTTTTTTTTTTAGAATTTCAGTGACAAGGCCACAGAAACATGTGTAAAAATTGCTTTGCTGGTAGGACTTTTTTCCGAAAAATATAATAATAGGTACCTGATTTTTCGACACTAAAATTATTTTACAAATTAGTTTCAAACAAGCAGGCTTAACCCCAAAAGCTCAATTTTCAACTAGATTTTTTTTGTCTTTTACAAGAGTCATTTCACCTTCACCTATCCGAGGACACACTATATTATGTAAGCCGCAAGTATTCATGGGAAATACAAGCAAGTTAAAAAAACATTCTCAATATTGCGAACGGAGTAAATATTCTCAAGTTCAAGGGTTGGCGTCTTTACTCTAATGTCCAAAACCTAGGAATTTTTGGATTTTTTACTTTACACATATTGTATTCCAAGTTAAGTAATATAATTTTACCTAGACAGTGCTTTCCAAAATATGTAAAATGGCTGCACAATTTTTAAATTAATATAAATATAGGTAACTGTAAATTGATATGACGCTTCAGAACTTTATATTTAGGGCAATTTGTTATTTCTACAGTAAAAATACCACGATTTCTCTACAAAAGCAGTCTAATTAATAATTAGGGATCCATTTCACGATTTGACAGGGTCATATAAAACAGTGTATTGATTTACAAAATAATATTTGTAGGTACCTACCGGAAACTTTTAGCATGCTCGGAATTTAGCCTTGTCCTATCGGTAAAAGAGTGCAGGTCGAAATCTTCCTCTTCTCCTTCTGAATCCATTTTGCATTTCTTTTCGGCATTTTCTCTTTCTTTAGGCCTCTCCTGCTGTGCTCTGTAGCTTTCAGTGCGTACACGATTCACCTAATAGAAACGAAAAAGAATGTCTTTTCATTTAATGTGCTTCCAGAAATCTCCTATTTACATTAGAAACATTCTAAAGCATCATATTATGGAATAAAGATACCTTTCAACAGAATGTATTGAAGTCGCTACACAATCGTGCCATATGAATTTGACGAGTGAAAGGTATATAGTTTACATACAGGGTTGTCCATAATGACCATAATTTACTGCCGTCCTATACAGGGAGCTTACGGTCTTGTAATTTTATTTTGAAGGTGTGAATAAACTCCTTAACGCTAAAACACCTTCATAAAAGTCAAATAATACGAGAGATATGATTGTTTAATATTTTTACCATTTTATTTTTGAAAATTGTGCAAACACTAGATTGCAAAATTATAAAACACTGCGTTACAGCAGTTTCTGAAAGTTAGCGCCCTGTTGTTGAACACAAAGTCTCGCTCAACGTATCTATGAATCGGCATAACTTCCAAGTCGATAACGCGCTCAAGGTAAAATCCGCCGAGTACCACAACGTTTTAATTATCGTTTCTTTTAATTTTGTATTTAATGTTTTTTTAGGTTTGTTTACATAGAGCGGAACTTTGTGTTCAACAACAGGCTAATAACTTGGTGCACCATTTTTAAAAATAAAATGGTAAAAAAATTTAAACAATCATATTATAGGTATCTCTTATTATTTCACTTTTATTAAGGTGTATTAGCGTTAATCACATTTTTTAAAGAGTTTATTCATTCCTTAAAAATAAAATCACAAGACAAGACCGTAAATACCCTGTATATGTACATACAGGGCATAGACGCAACTAGGGGGGGGCTAGGGGGGCTTAGCTCCCCCTACATTTCTATTAGCCCTCCCTAAAATGTAAAGGATGTGCGAAGATATTATGCTTCTCGTAAACAGGATAGATCTAACATTCAGTTTCGACGAATCGCTTGCTCTTGTGGAATCTTACGCCTTGTGCCCCCACACAATCCGACTGAAATTTAAACGCGCAAGCGAGAGCGGACACACCGGCGTGCCTGCTGCCGAGAGAAAGAGAGACGAGACGGGCGTCGTTGAATGTACTTTTGCTGTGCCAGACTCCAGGCTTTTATTTTGTTATTCATTCAGTGTATTGTTGTTTCGTTATAATATGTACTATGTAAATAATCTTGCATCACAAAATAGCAGACATTCCCAACATTTTGTCTCTGGTTTCTACTCGGAAACCTCTACTTTTTTTTCAGTCAACGCTATATATTTTTAACATTTCATGATAAGATTATTGTATTTTTTGACGAAACTTATCAAAAAGTTAAACTTATTTTTCATTTAAATTTTGTTTGGGTTTTTTTGCCACAAAACTGATTAAAAGACAACTTTTCAAGTTGCCAGAAAAATTCATAACTTCTTAATTGTAATCAGTTTGGTGGCGAAAAAGCCAATTAAAAATTATATGAATCTGTATGCGCCACAAGCCACAAAGAAATTTCCGCCAATATTCTAAACTTATTTTATTCGGCTTAAATAAAACTTGTTTTTAAAAAGGGTTTTATTTTTTATATTATCTATTATATATAATTGGCAACGCCAAAACAGGTGACGCGTGGCTAGTTCGTGCGCCCGCCTATCCAAACATAATGGTTGCTCTTGTTTAGTATTAGTAGTGGGAGTGAAGCTCTACCCATTAGCTCCCCCTTGCCTCTCAGGCCCCGGTATTATTTATTGCGTCTTGGTATTCGGTTGGTGTATTTTTCATTGCTGATCGCTGTCATTTTCGATATTTACCGGAGCTCATGTGTGTTTGTCGACATATACCTATACCTGTGAAAGTCCGAATGTATAATAAAATTAGTAAATACTCGGTCTTCCACCAAGCAACTTGCAACTTGGAAAATGTCGACATTCACCGGCGAATGTCGACAGTAGCTTCGGTCTTTCACGGTAACGTATATAATAATATAAAATGTACTATAAACGATCGTCCGATCTCACTCAGCTTGACTTTAATTTTTGGGGTCATATAAAGACCATGATTTACGTTAACTGGAGTCAACGTGGAGGAAGAATTCGAATTAGCTGCCTCTGAGGAATCCGACAACAGCCTGATTTAGGCCGTGCGTATGGGGACTCATGAATTCGGCGAGCTCAACTATGTATTGACAATGGTGGAAATAAATTCGAACAGTTGCTGTACCATTGCGTTTATAATGCATTTTTAGTTATTACTTTGAGATTTACGTTTTCAACTTTTTTCCTTAAACTCCCCTGTATATCTTGGAAAGTAAAAAACTTTTACTACATACATTTTTTTCAATATTGTATTAGTCATTGCTTGCCAAAGATTTGGTGCTACCGTTTTTAATGGCTTAGCTACGATTTTACTGAAATTTGGTTATAAAATTTGTACATAACAATAATTTGGATTATACTCGTAGGGGGGCGGCCTCGTCACTGGTTTTTTGACTTGAATTGCCTTGTTTTGAGTCATTTAATGGCGCTATTACGAAACACTGGAGAATTTATTAACTGGAAGAGAATTTCTATAGGGTACTTTATAATAAACAGGGTGTCCGGAAATTATATGCATCAGGATTTCGGAGGACGATTCTTCACGAAAAATTAATGCTATACCATTTTTCGAAAGCTCAAAATTGACGGAGATACAGGGCGAGAAAAAAAAATTTTTTGTTAATTTTTTAATAATGTTTTATCAAGGGCCGCTTTTTGTCAAATTTTGCATACATATCACTAGTGTTCCTTTGTATTTACCATAATAATTTGACGCAAATCGTCAATGCCTAAGGGCCCAAACTGTCCTTCACCTTAAGAAAAAGACTTTTGTTTGAATATTTTTATAAATTTGGATAGATTATTAAAAAGCATCAAAATCTCTTTAAAAAAAGTCCTCTTATTGCATCACGTTAAAATGAACCGTTTCCGAGAAAAAACACTTTAAACATAAATAATTAGAAATTCTTAGGTATTTTATTTATTAGCCTTGAAAACAAACGCTTTAGTTTCCTTGGAAACAACATGACAACAAGAACATAACGTTATGTTATAAATTTTGAGATGTCAAAATGTTAAAAAAATTAACAAAAAATTTATTTTTTAAGCGCCCTGTATCTCCGTCAATTTTGACCTTTCGAAAAAATGGTATAGTACTTCGTGGCATTAATTTTTCGTGTAGAATCGCCCTCCGAAATCCGGACGCATAATTTTCGGACACCCGGCATAAAAAATTAGAGTAATTGTTGACAAAGTTACCGCAATTTGTTTTTATCAGACAAGAGTTAGGACGTACAGCTGCGGCCAATTTCAACTTGCAATATCGTGTGGGCCGCTGGAAAGCCATTCGGCAACATCGCTAGACGCCGTAACCTCAAAGGCCGGTTTTTGGCGTATCGTGTCTGAAATCTTGTACTCGGGAGCCTCGATAAAATCCCTTCGAGAAGCCTTCGGAACCATTCTTGCGTGTTTCTCTAATTGTTCGATTTTTTAAGGAAAATGAGAAGCATCTGACCCTCACGTAAAGGCTTGGGGGAAGGTTGAATGACGCCGCTCCGCTCGGAATAATTTCTAGCATTTTGGCTTTAGATGACGAGACATAAAAATGATACGATTTCTGTCGAGAAATCGTGAAATTACACCGCTTTAAAAATCCGAAAAAATGTTAAGTCTCTTAATCCGGACCTTCCTCTTGCTTCACATTGTAATTTACCGCGGCCTACGTCGGTATTTAAGAATTTTTTCTCTTTGGTCTGGTCCGAGACAGTTTTCAGGGGCCACTGTGGCATTGCGTTTCCGCCCATTCTTCCCCTACGTAAGTGGTAACGTCGGCGGGGACAAGAGGGGCGGATAACGTCACACGAGAGGCTAAAACTCACTTTGCATTCCACGTTTTTATTGGTCGACTCAAGGTGACATGAATATTAAGCCTCTCGTCTTGTATTCAATAGCCAGTTGTGACATAAATTATGCAAATGAATGAAGAAATAACGTCAAATCCGGATGAAATTTTACTGAATGCAGCTCAAACTGATCACCACCCTATTTGCACCTTTTGCAAAATCGAAACTTCGCGAATAGCCGCGGAAAAACCGAAATTTTGAAAGATTTGTGCCGTGTTTACGTCCGGCCAGACCGCTGTTTTCGCCCGACATTCGGCGCGCGCCGAATGTCGCGCGCGGAATTCGGTTTTTCCGCGGCTATTCGCGAAGTTTCGATTTTGTAAAAGGTGCGCAAATAGGATGGTGATCAGTTTGAGCTAAAGCCATCTCGATTATAGACTTCAGATTCGTGTTCAGGGACCTCGAAAATGGGGGGGGGGTAGCCAAAATTTCAAGAAAATCGGTCGGTGCATACGGTATATTCCATAATTACCATATATTCTTCAGATAAGTGATTAACTAAGCCATTATATTACCCTGGAAGGAACTATTGCAAAGTGATTCTAAACAACCTCACAAGCGTACAATGTTCAAATTGATGTAACCTTGAGTCTACCAATGAAAACGTTGAATGCAAAGTGGGTTTTAGCCTCTCGTAACGTGACGGGCGGTGTCGCCGGATGTCGCCGGGACTATCTCATTTCGACTTAGAGGGACTTGTAAGTTCAAATTGGCCGCAGCTGTACATGTCCGACATCTATTGACAACTATTAAAAGCTAGAAAAAAGCAGCACTTTTCCGGCTGGTTTGATGAGTCCTCTAACCTCGCGAATAATAGTTATTTGTGTACTACATACACCAAGGCACTGAAGTTCAACTTTTTATAACGAATGTGTAATTCACTTGCTGAGGGCTACAAGGCCGAGGAACATGAACTCAACTAGTTACAAAAAGAAACTTCAGTGCCGAGGAATATATTATATATTTTTTAAATCGGGAAAAATACCACGAGTCAATAATAGCCATTACTGCGAGTGTGGCGCCCCGTAGATACCAATGAGGTGCCCCGTAGATACCAACCAAAAATCTTATTTTATTTTACCAAATAACACGAGACAATGTTAGCTAAAGCCTTGAAATTCTTCTGCGAGGAATCATAGGGTTATGATTCAAACCACCGGAAACCAGGATCATTAAGTTAAACGAAAAACCATGTTGTTTACATCTTGTAATTATCAAAACGCCAGAAAAGTTCGCTACGGTTATTAGTATTCTTGGAAAAACTTGCGCTAAAATCATGTTGTTTATACATTCCATCCGCCCACAAAAGCGTTCTAAAGAACACGTGCAAATCCTGGAATCGAGGCGAGAACAAAGAACCAAGCTGATATAAAAGGGGGTACTCTCCAAAGGAAAGTCGTCGTCGCCGACCCGCACTTGCCGGGCGAAGTTCTGCCCGGCAAACCAGCGAGCGCCAGCCATGAGAAAAAGCAGTAGAAGACCTCGAGTCTCAGGGCGAAGTACTGCCCGAGAAGTCAACTAGAGTCTGCCGCCTTGCCTGCCATAGATCCAGCACCAGAGCCTCAGTACAGTATGCTGTCCGTTGAACTGACCACAGAGTAGGCGATTGAATTTTGTTTTGTTGGGTTTTGTCGACTGAGTTGCCTTTCTATTTCTAGTTAATTAATTTAATTGATTTTATTTTCTTTAGAATGCTAGTAGTGTTTATTTGAAAAGGATTGTTATATTTTGTCATATTTAAAACAGTGTCGTACAGTTCTGAATATTTTACTCTAAATTTTGGGTATTTAAAAAGCTGTTAGCATAGCAGTGCCCTATTAAGTCCAATATTAATATTTTACACTAAATTTGGGTATTTTTAAATACGATTTTGTGCCAATTTCAAGTTATTTTAATAATTTTGTGTCTCTATTTCAATTTGGAATCATTTTTTTTAGAATTTACATATTTTTATTATCGTTGTGTGATCAGGCTAATTAACTTGGGTGCCAATAATTTTGGTATTATTTCTTGGAATATTTTGAGCTACATTCACGTACTATTTCTGCAGGTTTTGTTATCAGCTTATGCTATAAGCTAGTATTGTTCGCCACTTAGGTTTGAAACCAATTACTAAAATTTATAGATAATTATTTTGCGCTGAATTCTTTATTGTCGATTCTTTTCTGTTATATTTACTTAGCACCATTTTTAATTAATTCAATTGTTCACGTTTGTGCAGCCTCAATTATTTTACTGTGTAATTCGTAACCTGTATATTTTATACGCCGTAGGCGTACCATTTACTTATTAAATATATGTATTAAAATTCCCCTGTTGTTTCCGTTAATCCTTAGGCCCACACCACCTTTATACATACCGCTCGACCAACTAACATCAAAAATAAAGGTGGGCACCGTACGAGTAGTATATCTACTCTACTTTATTTACGGTTAATTTATTTATTTGAGATTTTTAATGAACAACTTTATTTGTCAATAACATCTCAATATAATTGCACAAACACTACGCGTTTGACACTATCACTTTTAACTATTCATTATATTGTTTCCATGGGGACTATTAGTCCCTCTTTATTATTCCCTAAGGAATTAATATATGGCATAATAATGCAAAAAACACAAGTATAATACTTACATTCCCATTACTCGATTCTTACCAGCATATTATTCGTTCCTAGAATAATTATCACCCAATATAATTAGGGTGTATTTGTTACTATTTGTTTTTATATTAATTAATTGAATCATTGTAATCCTTTATCCTTTTAAATTATTATTATTTATAGTGTCTAGGTAGGTATAATAATAGCCTCTAATCAGTCTAATCTAACTCGATTCGAACCAAGGTCGATCGAAGGCCCTTAATAAAATACACATTCAAGCATTCAAGGGATTGAAAAGTCCAGGTTGGAGTGGTTATACGCCAAATTCATACTTTGAAGAAGATGACGGGCGTTCCATCTGAATACCTCCAGTCTCACCTATAGACACTACTTTTGCAAACAGAGAATTTATTTGTGACATTTTCGGAAGCTGTCACCAATGTCAGACAAGTATACAACATGTAATGTAACATTCTAATAATGTTGTATTACTTACTTTTTCAGTCAATAAAATATCCTAATAGCATAATGGAAAACTGCATTGTGTGCAATTTAATTCTAAAACTTTTTTTACTCTTGTTATTTTTCGAAAAACTTTATCGCTTTCGCCAAAAACGCGAATAACTGAAAACACGTATTGCGGATGTGATATTTAAAATCTTTGAAAATTCAAAAGTTGTCTATGAAATTAAACGCCAAACTTCAATAACAACCATTTAATGGAAAATGAATGTAAACATTATCAGTCACAGAAATATTCTTCATAACACAAAGTAACAATTTTGTAAGTCCGCCAAAGGACAAACAAGTTCTATCACATTTTTAGGGTGCATCACTCTGTATCAAACCTTTAAAATAGTATAATCGAACTATGGTATCTGTCCATTAATCCTCTTGGTACACCCACAATGTCTACCAAATTTGGTTTTTCCAAGTTCAAAAATAACTGAGAAATCATATTTGGATTTTTTTTTTCAAAAAAAAAAATTAATAAAAGAAGTTGTTCAGAATCGATCCAGGACCCCAAATCCAAAGTTTTGTTAAAATTAAAAAATAACAATTTTCTGCGTTTAGAAAAGTGTGCCATGAAAGTTTTGAAGGCTAGTTGTTTTCAAAAAGTAATCATTTCAAAGTAAAATGAAAAGCTACAAAAGAAATTTTATTTTTTTTTTGAATTTTTATTTCTTTTTATTTCATATTTTTGATATTGACAAAATTTTGGATTTAGGGTTCTGGATCGATTCTGAACAACTTTTTTCAGTAGGTACCTTTTTTTGAAAAATGCCTAATACGACTTTCGGATTTTTAGCTTCGATTGTGGCATCGCAGGTGGCTTTGACTTTGATGTAGACAACTATTTTTTTTTGGAAATAAGTAGGAAACAATGCCATCTACCTTTGGTAAAAATTTCGTTTTGGTCGGTTAAAAATTAAAGAAGTTGATAATGATAATATATAAAGCAAACACTACCTCATTCTTTTTTTTTGTGGCTTGAGAATATTTCTTTATTATTTGTCGTAACTGAACATAATAATATTATCACACAAACCAAAGTTACTGCAAATACGGACTTTTGCTTTAGTTTTTTTTGCTATTTGTAAGGTTTTCTTTTCTAGCGCTTGTGGGGAAGTATAAAATACCATAGTAATTGTATATTAAGAATTTGAATATGTAATCATGAAGAATTGAGATGGTTGATTCGTTTCTCAGAATAGCGCATCTCAATGTGAGATCTCTAATGGCACACTTTAATGAGTTCAAGAATGTAGTTGTGTTGAATGATTTTGATGTTATATGCATGAACGAGACCTGGCTCAACGGAAATATAACGGATGATATTCTAATTATTCCGAATTATAAACTTATAAGAAGGGACAGGGATGTGAGGGGGGGTGGGGTGGGCATCTATCTTAAATCTCATATAAAATATTCATTACTCCCATCCACTAGAAGTATTGAACAAGTTTGGGTTAGACTTGATGTCTGTGGAGTCAATGTGGGGTTGGGCTCAATTTATAGGCCTCCGAATGTCTCTTATGTGGACTTCTTGAGTGAACTATAGAGACCACAGTATCGGAGATTCTTCCTACGGTTAATAAGATATTCTGTATTGGTGATTTCAACATTAATATGTTTGACATAAATTCATCCAGTGTCAAATGTGCTTTGGAAGTTTTCAATGGACTCGTTTTGAAACAAATAATAGATGAACCCACAAGAATAACGAATAGGGCTGTCACACTTATTGATTTAATTTTGACAGATACTGACGAGGAAATACGGTCGGTACAAACGTATAGTAGTGATGGAATAAGTGATCACCAGTTGCTATCCTGTACAATAATTAATCTAAGGCCTAAACGCAAAACTACAATTTTTAAAACAGTTAGAAATTTAAAAAATGACAATATTCAACATTTTGAGCCCGATCTAAAATCCATCCCCTGGAAAAATATTTTTGATATTCGGAGTGCAGATGGCAAAGTTGACTTTTTAAATGAAAATATCAACGTTTTAATTAACATTCACCCACCAAGGAGAAAAATATGTATAACTAAGCCATATGCACCCTGGTTATTACCACCAATTAAAGCCATGATCAAAGACAGAGACGGTTATCATAAAAAATACTTAAAGTACAAAGATGCTTCAGACCTAGCCCTTTATAAACAAATGAGAAATCAGGTCACCATTGCAGTTCGTCGGGAAAAAAAGCATATTTTTCTAGCCAACTAAAAAAAAAACAACAGGATAGATGGGCGGCAATACAACTGTTAAATTTAAGGAGAAAAAACAAAACACCAGACGCAAATAAAATTAATCAACACTTCATACAGTCTATAAGAAAGTCTTCGCCGGACGGCTCCTGGATAAATTTCTATAACACACACAAAAAAGAATCTGTTAATTCCACTTTACATTTCGTCACTATTTCTGAAATAGAAGTATTAAACCTTTTTAGAAGTATAAAAACAACAGCGACTGGTGTTGACAATATAAATATTTTAACGCTAAATTTGTGCCTTCCCTTCTTGCTGCCTTACATCACCCACCTCATAAATTTTTGTATAACCAATTCAATTTTTCCGGAGCAGTGGAAGAAGGCAAAAATTATTCCATTGCCCAAAATCTCGGAACCAACTTTACTCGATCACATAAGACCCATCAGTATTTTGCCCACTTTGTCAAAGATTTTAGAAAAGGCAATGGAAAGTCAGTTAAAGCAAATTAACAACATAATTCCTGTTAATCAGTCAGGGTTTAGAGAGCATTATAGTTGGGCAACGGCTCTGGCGAATATTACCGATGATATTCTCTTGGCATTGGACGATAAAAAATTGTCAATATTGATTTTGCTGGATTATACTAAAACCTTCGACACCCTTGACCACTCAGTCCTTTTAGCCATTCTAAATTTCATTGGCTTGTCTGATAGTTCAACTTCATTAATTCAAAGTTTTCTTAGCACAAGAGCCCAAAGAGTGGTTTATGCTGGGAGGATGCCTGAGCCCTTGGAGACAGCGTCTGGTGTACCGCAAGGATCTGTGATTTTCCCACTACTTTTCTCCATATATATCTCTAATTTTCCATCGGTTTTTGCATCCTGCACACAACACTATTACGCTGACGACAGTCAGGTTTACCTGTCGTTTTATCCTGAAGAGTGTCTGCAAGCAATTCAAGCCTTGAATTACGACTTGCATAGCCTAAGCACTCTTTCCAAACAACACTGCTTGCAGCTTAATGCTTCCAAATCTAACTTGATCGTCTTTGGCAGGAAGGTGGATAGGGAGCAATTTTTAGAAAATGTAAAAAACCTAGGTCTTATAATTTACTCTGAACTAAGATTCACGGAGCATATTAATAAATGCCTACGAAATGCTTATTTAAACTTGAAACTAATATATCAAAACAAATCTTTTTTAGACAAAACAACAAAAACTATGCTGTGTGAAACTCTGGTTTTATCTCACATGAATTTCTGTGATACTGTTTACGGACCTTGTTTACGAAAAGTTGAGTCACAAAGAATACAAAGGTTGCAAAACTCTTGCCTTCGGTTTATACATGGTATAAGAAAATTTGAACACATAAGTCATACTTTAAAAGTCAGTAAATGGTTAAATATGTCTAACCGTAGGAGGCTCCACTTTGCAGCTTTATTTTTTAAAATAATCAAATTTCAAAAACCGGCCTCTCTCGCAAGAAAGATCACTTTTCGAACCGATGTGCATAATATAAATATTAGGTTTAAAGGTACCCTTTCGGTCCCCTTGCATTCCACGTCACTGTTTCAAAGGTCGCTCTCCTTCCAGGTACCGGCCATCTTTAACTCGTTACCTTTGGCTATCAAAAATTCTAAAAATAAACACATAAAAAAAGATATTTTGATCTTCTCTTTGATACACAATGATATCATCTGAGATCGTTTTGACATTGAGGTGTGCTTCTTGAGGAATAACAATAATTGTTCGAATGCAATTTACGACAAGTGCTTTAGGTACAGGTGTATTGTGTTTTGTTAGAACTCTGAAATTCACACAAAATCTTTTTTTCTTGTAAGGGTATGGGTACAATAAATGGAAAAATTATAGTCTTAGAACTTTAAGAGAGAGGTATTGTAGCCGATGGGATTGTTTCCTTTTTTTTGTAACATGTATTTAAGGTTTTTGTGGTTAGGTGGAAGAACAGTAGTAAGTCTTGCATTCTGCAAGGCCAAACTGAACCTCGCCTTTAGATCACAATTTAAATTGTAAACGTTCTTCTTTTTCTCACTTTCCGCACTGATTGGCGTTAGGCTTGAGGTTAGGTAACTATTCCGGCTTTTCCGGTTTTTTTCCGACTTCGACCTGTGGTAATGAAATAGTGTACTACCTATTTCCCATTGTTTTAGCTAGCATTATTACAGTATAATAATAATAAATTCAAACTTTTACCGGCTTCTATTGTCTTCAAAAACTCGCATAGAAAGTAAGCATTGATTTGTGAGAACTGATCGCCGAAAAACTATTGGACGAACTCGCTCGAAAAGTGTCTTTTCCGAATTCGCAGACTCCAAACTCTTCTCCGTCCACTCGTTCAGCACTAATCTGCTTTTTTAACTTGTTAAGTAAATAATTAATAAAGTAGGTACCTACTATTTTGTGACTTAAAAATATAAACTAGATTTTCAAACAGAGAGTTTGATTTTTTATGTTGTTTAAAATACCGTGATGTCAGTCTCGACAACGTACCTATATTTTAAAAAATATACATAAATGCGGGGTCGTAGTAGACCGTCAGACAGTGACAGATTTTCCTTACAGATATTCTCATTTATGCCTTGGAGAGGGTTGAAAGGTAAATCGATGCTGAGTCGGAAAATAGTAATTTTAAGTTTGGCCCCCGGGGAAAACATATGGAAAATTCGATTTTTCAAAACAGAAAAAAATGTGCTAATTCTCACTTATGCCATGTTCAGCGTATGATTTCTTATACTATTCCGACCTCGAAAACCCAAAGGCATAAATGTAGCGTATGGAAAAAGGGTTGAATTAAGGGTTTGGCAGATCACACAAAAAATGACTTGGTTTACTGACTCCGTCAGTTATGCCGTTTGAAATGGTGAAAACTTAAGCCTGGTTCATACAGCTTCTTTATCTTTTAATTTTACTTTATCTTTGAGAAATATTAAATGTCATTGGTCAATTCAAATCAAGGGACAAATGACGTTGGTTATTTCTTAAAGATAAAGTAAAATTAAAAGATAAAGAAGCTGTATGAACCAGGCTTTATATCCTCACTAGCTAGACAATTCATTTCTGCACTTATGCCTCTGAAACTATAGAAAGTTTTATTGCAATTCATTTTAACATTGACAAAATCAGTTCACGAAAAAAAAATTTCCGACTTATTGTCCGACCCAAAAGTGCATTTTGCCCCACGCGTCACTTCTGCCAATCAATTTTTGGGCTAGGGAGGATATAAGTTTTCACCATTTCGAACGGCATAACTGACGGAGTCAGTAAACCAAGTCATTTTTTTGTGTGATCTGCCAAACCCTTAATTCAACCCTTTTTCCACACGCTACACTTATGCCTTTGGGTTTTCGAGGTCGGAATAGTATAAGAAATCATACGGTGAACATGGCATAAGTGAGAATTAGTACCTTTTTTTCTGTTTTGAAAAATCGAATTTTCCATACTTATGTTTTCCCCGGGGGCCAAACTTAAAATTACTATTTTCCGACTCAGCATCGATTTACCTTTCAACCCTCTCCAAGGCATAAATGAGGAAATCAGTAAGGAAAATCTGTCACTGTCTGACGGTCTATAGATAGACTTTGTCGGGAGGGTAAAAAATATAAAAATTGTGCCGCAGGCGAAAAAATTTGTAAATAAAGATCAGACAGAAAAGAATAATTAGAAGCATAGATAAAAAATATTACGTAGGTCCTGGTGGTATTTTTTTGTTAACGTTTATGAATCCGCATAATCGTTTATGCAATAACCAAGAAAGCAAGAAGTAGGTTGGTACTCGTTTTTCTTCCCGCATAAGCATTCAGTTGCTTTTGGGCATTCTTATTCAAAACTTTTTATATCTTTTAGAGACGGTATTGCATTGAGTCGCTGTCGTTGTTGTTGTGCTGTGAGTCATCGATAATAGCGGGCTTTAAGATACTTTAGTGCTCTTGTGCATTACAGCGCCCTCGAGCCGTAGTACTGTACTTATAGCACGCAAAACTTCATCATAAAATTAGACTTGACGACCGGTCGCGCAAAAAAAATAAAAATCAACACTAAAAACAAAAGATACTAGAATTCTTTTATGTGTTTTCGGCATGCCGCAAATCGCAAATAGCAATTTTCTCGGAAAAAAAAATCCTGTTTTACTAGAATTTAACTTGTAACTGTAACTAACATTTATGTGGTGTACAAGTATACATAGCACATAATATTAAATAGCTCTAGTATTGGCTTTAGCGGAGAAGTTTTACGGCATATTTCCAGTCGCATTAACTCAGTATAACATTATATTTAAAAATGGCCGAAGAGTGTTGTAAACTTATTGTTTAGACTGCTCAAAACACAGGGCCGACCATAGTTATCGTGATGACTATGATGTTTACACACCAACACGTTGAGTGGTCCTGTTGATCTGTCAATTGTTTTGAGGGGATTTCATGGCACACTTGATCACTTGACACTCTCCAGGATGGAACTCCCTGTACATTTTTTGTTGAAATTTGGTATATGGGGGTTTTGGGTGTCCTGATTAACTCTGTGAGGTCAGATTTTAAATAAAAATTCGCTAAATGGTTTTCGTAAAAATTGGGGGTTACAAAAAATCGTAGCCCTCCCAGGATTTGCATTTTGACAAAAGTAATAGATTCAGAAGCAGAGTTTTTTGAAGACCTTTCGAACAAAAAAAAAAAGGTTTTTGAAAATATCTCCCAAATATTTTTCTATCGATTTGTATACACTTAAAAGGAGACATACGTACCTACGTAGATATTTGGCTTGTGAATACCAACGGAGGTACGTCTATCTCTGTGTATATATAACTAAATTTATAGTTACCATATTGTAACGTCATGTTAAGGGATCAAATATTGATAAAGTTCGCTTATTTGGCTTTAGTATTAGCCCAAAGAAATTATTAACTCAACCTTATGAGCGATTTTCAGCAGAACCTAGTGCTGACACAAAATATCCTTTATAGAATCACACCAGATATATAGTATATAGTATATTCGCATTTATATCGCTGACCTTTCTGAAATAAATCAACTATCTGATAAGATCCTATATCCCATTGTGAACAAGTCTAATATTTTACTGGGTGCAGACCTACAATTGAGATAAATTATTTATTTATTCGTATTTTTATTTTAAAATAAGCAGACATTCTAAACTAAATAAAAAAAACAATAAATCTTGAATTAAATGTTGAATGTTGAATCTCCGCTTTAGTACTGCTAGAATTGAGGATTGTTCTAGATTGTATCTATATGTGAAATTTGAGGCATTTTATGGTTAAAGGGATAATGCGACCGTTTTATGGTAGGCAAAAGATCAACGGTATATAAATGTGAATATACTATACTTACTGGGTCTTCAACCAAACTTATCAAATTTATCTACAAAAAAGACTTCGAATCAAATTTATTAGAAGATATTTTTCAAATCGATGAATTACACACTTCTTATAAGAACAGATTTATTTAAATATTTTACTTATAACTTGATCCGATGTATAAATAAGATGGTACTAGTGTCATTTTCATGAATCCTATGGTTTCGGATTTTTATAGGAAGATGACTTATTTTTATCTAATAGCTACATTTCAATTTAGTATTTATTTTTGCCTGTATTTAGTACGTAGGTAGGTACCAAAATAAGGGTAGGTAGTATATAGGGATTTGGCAACAATGCCAGATTTAGCTGCGAGTGCAGAAATTGGATATCAATGAATATTTTATAGAAACTGACAATACGCAACATCAACAATGTATTTCCGGAAAATCGCATTTTCTAGACTGTCTCTGCCAAGAAACCTATCTACAAAATGCTCTTTTCCTTTTCCGGTCGGTTGCAGATAAAAGTTATCGCGACAAATTATTTTAAAACACGCCTGGCAGCATTCTTTTATTATTTGGCGCCGCCGGGACAAAAAATACAATGTAAACGACCTCCTATTATACCTAAGTTGGGAATTTGGAACCTATTGGCGATACACTATTCTTATCACGTTTAAATCCACACACCAATACCGTTGTTTTTGCACTCGACGCGCGTTTCGCTAACTAAGTTAGCATCATCAGGAGATGGTTAAAATTAACCGCTTATTACTAACTTACTCTATTTATACTAAAACTACCTAGTGTATTAATTATGTACCTGTCAGTTAATTAGCATAAATTAGTTTAAATAAGGATAAGGGCCCCATCCCCTACAGTTCATTATTTATGCTAATTAACTGACAGGTACATAATTAATACAGTAGGTAGTTTTAGTATAAATAGAGTAAGTTAGTAATAAGCTGTTAGTTTTAATCATCTCCTGATGATGCTAACTTAGTTAGCGAAACGCGCGTCGAGTGCAAAAACAACGGTATTGGTGTGTGGATTTAAACGTGATAAGAATCCCCATTATACCTGTACATTCTCAATTTAAATATCTACCATCATTACATACCTGAAAACGGGTTCGGCGATCGCTATCTGGCCGCAGAAAATCCATTTCTGTCACCTCCTCGGGTTTTGATCCATTTGGCAGAGACATAACTATTTATAAAAACCTGAAAATAAATAACAGAAAATATCACCTCATGCAATTCAGAAAGGTATAACATTACGTTTGATTTATATATTTATACAGTTAGCCGAAAAACTAGATTGAAATACCCAGATCAGGTTATACACAAAATACAAAACATTATAATGATTCATAAAATAAAATGTCATAAAATCAAATAAACACTCTGTGACTGTTTAGGTACGTAATTTATATACTCGTATCTATTTCTGATTTATTTTATGTGATCCGACATAATAATTTAAATGGAACCCAACACTCAACTATTTCACTAGGTAGCAGATTGTCCAGGTCAAGGTTTTTCTAAATGTAAAAAATAATTTAAACTCCCTCAAGATTGTACTTCATTATTTAGTTTATCTATATTATTAGATGCAGTGCATATAGTGTGGCCCGTTTGGAATGGAGACACCTCTGTAAAATTTTTATTTTTCATCCGATTTTAGCCGTTTTTTTTTCTAAAGATAGGTTACACAAAACTCTTTTTACATTGGCGCAAAATTTCAGATCTTAATCTCAATTTTCAAGGCCTACTACGAATTTTTTTTCTAGTAAAGAATGACGAAAACTATTTAGCGTTTTTTTTTATTTAAAATCTGACACAACAGCGTTAATTAGGACACCCTAAAACCCCGACATACTAAATTTGAACAAAAAATATATAGGGAGTTCCATTCTGCGGGTTGTCAAAGTTGAGCAAAATAGTTAAAGGCATCTGATGGCAAGTCAAGTGTGCCATGTAATCCACTCAAAACAGTTGAATTATCAACAGGACCAGTCAAACTGTTGGTATGTAAAGATCTAATACAAAAATATACAGAGTGTCTTTCCCAGTACCATCTCAAAATACTGAATTTTTGGAACTTTAAATTGAGTATATCAAAACTGCCCCAGACCCTATAAGTCTAAAAATACAAAAGCCTGAGCCTGAGAGTAAGTCCATGGTAGCTGGTGTGCCACAACAGGAAACGCACAGAAAATTTATCATTTTAGAGAGTTACTTTATATTGAGAAAGGTCCAGTAATTTATATATTGTTTTTTATTTGTTGGTTGGCATTTTGTAAAGAAATAGATTACTCTTTTGTGTTTATTAACGTTTTTTCAACAATTCCAGAGCACTCTTCACCAGTGTAAAGTTTCATAAAAATTCAGTACTTTGAGATGTCCCAGAGAAAAATACCCTGTATATTTTTGTATTGAACCTTTGCACACCAATACTTTGAGTAGTCCTGTTGATCATTCAACTGTTTTGAGTGGATCCCACGGCACACTTGGCTTGCTAGATTTCTTTAAAATTCCTATTTCGCTCAACTTCGACCACCTTCAAAATGGAACTCCCTGTATATATTTTTGTTCAAAATTGGTATATGGTGGTTTTGGGATGTCCTCATTAACGCTGTTGTGTCAGATTTTAAATAAAAAAATCGCTAAATAGTTTTCGTCATTTTTTTAGTAGAACAAAAATTCGTAGAGTAGGCCTTGAAAATTGAGATTAAGACCTGAAATTTTGCGCCAAAGTAGAAAAAGAATTTTGTGTGACCTATCTTTAGAAAAAATCCGGCTAAAATCGGATGAAAAATAAAAATTTTACGGGGTGTCTCCATTCCAAACGGGCCACACTGTATGTAAACACTGATATGCGCGTCATTGGCCAGTGCCTGAGCTGCTATTGGCTTGTCCGTTTCGATCGTTCGAGCCGATCAGAGTTATTTGACCCCTCCTTGACTTTTTATTTTTGACCTAGAAAAAATATTAAATAAAAGAACTGTACATGGAAATGTGTTCTTTTTAACCACAATTAAGTGTGGCAAACTATACTTGTATTTTTTTAATGAAACACTCCATATATTACAAGCTCACCTTGAAGTGCTCAAAAAGGGCTTCTCAACAACATATAGTTTACCAGCATCCGACATCTAATGGAATGCACGGTTACATGCTGAATCGTTCAAAGGTGGATAGAGCGTCGACTGTTTATAGCTTGTTAACAAGCGCCTACCGGCCCTGCCGGACCATAGGCCTTCTTATGGCCCCCGCTCCTGTGTAGGAATACGTGTACCTATGCTCTGGTCTACAGGACGCAGTTTTAGATATTTCGAGCCCAAATTTGGCGTACGGCCGTCCTAGCTCAAGGGCAACAACCGTTCGGCCGTTCGGCCCTGGAATTTTTTTTGCCGTTTTTTTTTCGGGAAAAATGGCTAGCGATTGGAAGGGGGAGCGCCGCGCCGGTCGAGTTCAATTTTCGCGTGGGGCCGCCGACGGATACGGGCCTCTCGCCTGCCAGAGGGCACCCCGATTGAAAAAGCCGTTCGGTCGTTTGGGCCGCCTTTTTTCGCGATTTGGCGAGGTCCCCGGGATCATACTGTATACATCGTGGCCGACGCGCGACGCGCAAGCCCCGCCCCCCGATACTTATTAGCACAGACCTATATATATATATAGGTCTGTGTTATTAGTAAACATCGATTGACATTTGGTATTGTTTTCTTGTGGAGAACTTTCAAATTTCCTACCGATTTTGGACTTTGGGGGCTCAGAGGCCCATCTGTTATTCCATGTGTGACTTTTTCAGGTACGGGCGCGCTGAATTTTTATGTAAAATCTGGTAGAATATTTAGAAAAGCCCACGGGACACCAATTATGCTTTATACGGCTGTATCTTTTGAATCGTAATAGGTAGACACTTGAAACTTTCACAGAGTGCGTATGGCCGCTATAACAACAAATAATAAAAGTAAAATAAAGTTAATATAATAGTTTCGATTTTTGTAAACAACAAAGACAATCCCATCGACACGGCTAACTAACTACTATCGAACATTTGTCAAGCAGCGAAGTAGCGCAGTGGAAGCGTGTTGGGCTCATAACCCAGAGGCCCGGCGTTCGAAACCACGCTCTGTGGCAAACTTTTTATTTCTTTTATTTTTTTACTAAAGTATTTTTTAAAAATATATAGTGTTAAATATTGTACGGTGGTACGGAACCCTTCGTGTGCGAGTTCGACTCGCACTTGGCCGAGTTTTAACTTTATATACCTACTAGAATGTGTATTGTTATAGATAGTTGCAATATTTGGCATTGCAGGAGCATGCCTCAGAGACGAGTTACAGAAATTACAATTAAATGATATTAACGACAATTAAATGATATTAACGACAAAGACAAACACCAGTCACCAGTCACACTAGATTCTTTATAAGATATTATAACGGAAAATGCTCCGTTCAACCTGTTGGTATAAATACTTTTAGTAAAATTTCAATTTCTAAAAAAAAACTGAAATAGCTGCTCAAATTCTGGAAGGTGAACCAAGTACCAATACCGGAAACTTCACAACAATTAGAAAAAGAGTTTTATGTGAAGAACCTGAGACCTTCACAGGCAATGAAGAAAACAATATTCAAAAAAATACTGGAAATGAAGTTTGTCCATCAGTTACCTGGACTGCGTCTCGAGCTGAAAACTCGACCAACAAATATGCACTTTTTGCACTAGTTACACAAATACCTATTTTTCTAAGTATAATAGAATTGTGTTTTTCGCATAGCAAAAAGAGAAACTTTTCCAGGGTATATAGGTGTCTCAAATAAAGTCCGATTGTATCCTTAGTTTTTGACATAAAAAGACCAGCTTAAAACCAGCATGATGCAGTTTTCTCTGGAGAATCCGAATCTAGCTTCAGAATTTATAGACAGGGTGTTCTCGAAAAGTTAAGGACAAAAATACAGGGTGTCTATTTAAGAAGGGCCACTCGAGAAAATCTTGACAAATATGCATTTTTCTGAGAACTTTATTTGAAAAAAAAAAATTCTTTTTTGATGAGCTAACTTTGACTTTGCATAAAAACACTACTTTCCGAGATATTATTCAAAATCCCGAACATCGCCGAAATTTCTTCGACATGTAACTTTTTTGTTTCAAGAGTTACCGAAAAAAATTCTTAATGAAATTTGTGGGAAAAACTGAACTGCCTTAAACCTAGTTTATCAGAATTTGGAAAAAACCATGGTTTGTTGTGTGCCCTCTTTACACTTAATTTTTTTTATTTAAGTATAGCTGTCATGCATACTAGAAAATTTTAAAAATGTGCAAGATACCGATACCTCGCAAGAAATTTCAAAGATTTCCAATGTAGTATGTTGGGAAAAAATACCTAAAACATGAAGGTACAGTCGCGGACAGTTGGTATCGAACGACCTGAAGAGGTTTCTCGTGGCTATCGTTACAGGGCGCGCGGAGACGGCAACATCGCGCTGGAGTCTGCAGCCGGCCGGTCTGCTAAAAATAGAACCATAAAATGCAAATTACAGCCTCCAGCCTCTCACAGCAAAGGAACAAAATTCGAGGAAAATGCAACTTTGTGCTGGTAATAATTCCAACCCCAGTGTTGGTATTTAATATTTCGTACTATTTTATCATGTTACTATACCGTCTAGTATTTATGATAATGAAATAAAAAAATAATAAATATCAAGGCTGAGATTAGAATCAACACCACAATAAAAGTTGCTTTTTCTCGAGTTTCCTTCCTTTGCTGCCAGCACCCTGTATTAATTAGGAATATGAAATTAGGTAAATCCATAGTCAATTTGAGCCACAATAGAATTCCGAAGAATTTCTCAAAAACAATAATTTAATATACAGGGTGTCTACTTTTAAACATATGCAAATTAATAAAATCTTTATTTTTGGAGATAATCCCTGAACATTCTTTGTGTGAAAGGCCTTCAAAAATCGCTTCTTTTAGCCTTCCTATCATTTTCAAAAGGCAAATCCAGGTCCGGCTACGATTTTTGAGTGTTTTTTTATTTAAAATCTACCAATACAGCGTTAATCAGGATCCCCCTAAAACCCCTTTATATACCAAATTTGAACAAAGAATTTAGAGAGAGATCTATTCTACAGGATGTCAAGGTTCAGCAAAATAGGAAATTTACAGGCATTTGGCGAGTCAAGTGTGCCATGGAATCCCGTCAAAATAGTTTAATTGTCAACAGAACCACTCAAAGTGTTGGTGTGCAAAGATTCAATACAGGGTATTTTTCTCTGCCCCATCTGAAAATGCTGAATTTTTATGACTTGACTCGCCAGAGATGCCTGAAGAGGTTTCTTTAAATTTCCTATTTTGCTCAATTTTGACATCCTGTAGAATAGAACTCTCTCTATATTTTTTGTTCAAATTTGGTATATAAAGGGTTTTCGACTGTCCTGATTGACGCTGTGGTGTCAGATTTTAAATAAAAAAATGGCTAAATGGTTTTTGTGAAAATCGGGGGAATAAAAAAATCGTAGCCGGCCCTGGATTTGCAATTTGAAAATGGCAGGATTGCTAAAATAAGCGGCTTTTGAAGTCCTTTCGGACAAAAAACAGATCAAGCGATTATCTCAAAAATTAAAGATTTCAAGGATTTGTATAATATGTTTAAAAGTAGATATGGGGGCTCTTAATATTAATTAGAAAATGTATGGCACAAAATTAATGGATTATCGGATTACCTGAGTTGAAATATTTTAGCATAGATATTTATATCTTTTTAAATAGGTATTTATTAATTATACCTACCTGCACTTAATATAACTAAATTTAGGGGATTAACTTAATAATTGTAATATTGAATTGGATGTAGATTTTGAAAATATCGATTATACCTGCTCCTAGCCCTTTATATAAATACTAAGGTGGGTGGGCTAAAATTATTTAGTCAGTATCCTAATTCGAGAGAGTAACTAACAGTGTTCGTTATGCCTCGTTTGAGTGAATCCGTCAAGCACCGTATCATCGCCAAACTAGAAAATGGTTGGGCTATTTCCCGACTGGCCGAAGAATTTGGTGTATCTAAAAGCACCATTTTCAATATAAAGAAGAAATATGACGAAACCGGAAGCGTGGAAAACATACATAGAGGAGGAAATGTGAAAATTACGTCTGACCAACAAGATGAGCAACTAGCTAATTTTTGCCTTGCAAATCCGTTTAAATCCGCCGTTGAAGCAGTATCTGCAACACAATTTCCAGCAAGTGTTAGAACTGCCCGAAGGAGATTAGATGCAGCCAATCTGAAATCTCGCACGGCCAGCAACAAAATTCAGCTGACCGAGGCTAATAAGGAAGTCAGGTTGCAGATATGCCGAGAGTTTCAGCGTTTACCGCCACATTATTGGGAGAAGGTAATATTTAGCGACGAAAAAATCTTTCAAAGCCATTACAATGGCAAAGTGCGAGTATATAGACCTTCGGTGAGTTCAAGATATGACGAAAGATTTGTGTCACCCAGGAAAAGGAGTGGGCATTTTTCCGTCAACATATGGGCCTGGATAAGCTACCGTGGACCTGGCATTTGTTGGAGAATCGACGACCGCTTCACAGCAGCTCGCTATTGCGAGATACTCGAAGGCGGATTGTTACCAACTGCAACGGAAATGTATCCCGATGGCTTCGTTTTCCAGCATGATAACGCTCCTGTGCATACAGCAAGAATAGTTCGCGAATGGTTCACCGAAAACAACGTAGAAAAGTTGCAATGGCCGGCGAAGAGTCCTGACTTGAATCCCATTGAGAATGTGTGGGGCAGAATGGCGCGGACAATGGAGAACTTCGTACCCGAAAATAGGGAGGCACTTTGGCAGAAGATTCAACAAACGTGGGATGAAGTCGTAACCCATGATCTCTGCTGCCAACTCATAGATTCGATGAGCAGGAGAGTTCAGAAAGTCATCCTATCCCAAGGTGGGTATACTAAATATTAATATACATATAATATAATAATGGAAAATGCATTTGATTTCTTGCCTTTATTTAATTATGTTATAGTCATAAAGATTTTAATGGGTTTATAGTTTTTTCGGATTCTTCCTGTGTCGGTGGTTCTAATAAAACTTCGTAATCATTATATCCAGCTTGTGGAAGTCCTCAATCACCTGAAATTATTTTATTTTATCCAGGTAATCACATTGAGGTCCAGGGAGGTGTGTAAAGCTTGACACGTGTCCCTGCTGTGTGTCTTCTGATGTTATTGATAAAGGTATGCAATTTAAATAATAGAGAGTTATTGCAGAAATAAATAACGTCGCGCTCTTTTTTGACGTTATTTTGACATTTGAGCATGCGCAGTCGTAGTTTGACATAAGGTCGTCCATAATAAGGTTATTTTCCTTTATTTTTGTTTATTGTGTATACCATAATATACGTTATTTTTACCTTATTTGTCACAATTCTTAAAATAAATTCTGATTTGTCAGAAAACGCTAGTGTTCTGTGAAAGTAGGACTTAACCTAAAATGTTCGTTGCTTGTTTGCGTTTGCACCTTGTTTGTTTTCATTAGTCTTTCACCTTGGTGTTCCGTGGTTATTTGGCTGTTTTCCCAGTTTTTTCCGGAGCAAAATTATAAAAGCACATAATATTCTAGTGAAAGTGTAGAAATACAAAACAATAAAGTAAACGTAAACAAGCCCTTAATTTGGATACATAAATTACGACTTGCAATAACTATTGTCAGAATCATAAATAACGTATGAGAGTATTCAAATAAGGTCGTCTTAAATACTGCTTAATGCCAAAAACAGTTTCTGCAATAACTCTCTATTAAGTTACAAGGGTAATTTTATGTCTGTGACCCCCTAATCTCATTTATCTGTTGAAGGGCATTTTATGAGAAACAATGGAGCATTGCAGCACCACGAAAACCAATTTATTAAAACTTCTGACCAATTTCTTCAAAAATAAGAAAAAATAAATAAAAGGGACACCCCTTTTATTTTATAATCATTTATGTTTAGGACTACGAGACCTAACAACTAAATGTTGGAACAAATACTTATTTTGCAAAGAAAAGAATAATTTATGAAAATCCTTTTAATTAACTTTTTTAATTCTAGGGTTATTAGCTAAATATATTTTTAGTGTTACTACATATTTTTTTATTATAACATAAAAATACATTTTTGTTGCAACGCAAAATATTTATTAACTTAATGTCTAAAACCGCTGACAACTATACTTAGTGTATTTGGAAATGAAAGGAGGCCATAAATATTGATTGAGAAGGAAAATTCGACCATTTCAGTGGCGTGCTCTTTTGCTAAAAATCTGATGAGGATAAATACGCAAATTAATATTCGGGCGAGTTATGTAGTATTTTATGACGGACTCTCGAGCCTCTGATAAAGAATTTGCATTTATATTTATAATAAGCCATAAACCTTCCTTTCATTTCCAAATACACTATGTATATACAGTATGTCCACAGAAGAGGTGTTGAATAGGAACACTTTCTTATCTTTAATTTTACCGCAAAAAGTTACTCTTGATAAAAACTTTGCTAACATTTCTTATGTGGAAATAAGTTGCTAGGAAAAGTTGTTCAAAAGTAAAGGATACTCCATACTACCAATTTTAGAAACAATTGGCACACTTTGATTTATTTGAAAAACATTTTTCGCTTTGGCCCTATCACTGCATTAAATATATTTTTTTTATGTAAGTAAGCTTATATAAGCATAATAAATATGGCAATTTTAGACGGCTAGGTGATGTTAAAAAATAAATCGGCATCCATAACCAACTTTTCACGCAATACAAAAAAAAACTCAAGTCGACAAAAATGTGAAAACAAAACTATCAATTTATTTAATTTTTTTTTGATCAAACAAGATCTTTAATATGAGAAAATTTGTCTTTAATTTGAATAATTGTTGATGTTTTTAATTGCTATTTCGACTTCACACTTTAAACAAATTAGCGGGAAAACTAGTACAAATTGTATGAAAATTTTCTTTTGTCAATGTTCTTGCGTGATCTAATTGCCGCTAATCTCCAATTAAAATTTTCCCTCGACTTTCAAAATAAATTGATTGTTTTCAGATTCTTGTTGATTTAAGTTTTTTTTGGTATTGCGCGAAAAGTTGGCCATGGATACCGACTTCTTTTTTTAACATTAACCAACTATCTAAAATTTACACGTTTTTGTTTCTTAAGATTTTTCAGTAGGGAGCCAAATAACTACTTTAATAAACTAAAACAATGGCCTTTAATAACTAAAACAATGGCCTCAACAGAGCCGAAGAGCCTGTGTAATTTTCAGAAACTATCTGAGCACCCAGTTGCATAAAGCTTCTCAGTGCCATCAATTTTCAATATAAAAGTTTTCTTCGGTATCTTGGAGGTTTTTTTATATTGCGCGACAAGTTGACCATGGATGTTGATTACTTTTTCAGGGCCACTTAGCTGTCCAAAATTGTCACCTTTTTGTTTCTCATGTTTTTTTTGTAGGGCGCAAAATAAGCGAGGAAATCGCGGTGGTAGTTTAAAAAATCATACTGTATACTTGTGAACTGTTTTAATAAATAGTTTAATACTGATTCCTTAATTTTTTTTAACCCTTTCGGTGACATCGGCTTAATCGCTTGCAAAGAATTCTCGGAACAAGACACCCGTTCGAACCATCCGATGCCGAAGGCGCGCGCTGTTGCCGTCTCCGCGCGCCCTGTAACGATAGCCACGAGAAACCTCTTCAGGTCGTTCGATACCAACTGTCCGCGACTGTACATGATTCGAGGCCACGGCACGCTACAATAAAATGGGCACATTTTTCGGTGGGTACTAAGAGAACACCCATTAAACCGTGGCATTGTTTGAATAACTCTTGAAATAAAAAAGTTACAAACAGAAGAAATTTCAGCAGTTTTCGGGTTTTTCAAAAATATCTCTGAAAGTAGGCCACAGATCTCAAATGTTACACAAAGTTACCCTATCAAAAAAGCAACCATTTATTTCAAATAAAGTTCTCAGAAAAAAAAATGGGAGATTTGTTGGACGAAAATTGTTATTTGTAAAACAGGCTTTAATAAATGAAGTATTGTGTATAGGCGCTTGTAAGCCTGCCGTGGTTTTAGCACGGTCACAACTGGGCACTCCTCAAGTTGGAGGCGCTCCGAGGTCTGTACTTATTATAAACGCCTAGTCCGGCCCCGCCAGACCTTCTAGGTGTTTATAGTCGCGCTCGCTTCTCAAAAAGGTAGTATGAATGTAACGCTTGTGTTTGGTCACGGCTAGCGGGTGCAGTTTTCGATATTTTAAGTTCAAATTTTGGAGGCCGCAAAAAATAAGTGCCACATCGCTATTGAAGCGCTCCAGAAGCGAAAAACCCGTTCCGCCGTTTGAGCCATTTTCCGATTTGGTACGCGTTGGGGAGCAACTCTGGCGTAAACAAGAGCATGTGCGTTGATATATTCGCCAGTGCCGCACTGAGGCACGGCCTTTATTTAATTTTAGTTTTACAATTGTTTACATAAAAAAATGTCGGAAAAAAATTATTGGCTTAATTATTAAAATGGTTCAAAACATCGATAAAATTATTTGTGGCAGTGTCTAAATAGCTGAAACAAGATAAAACCGCGTAAATATACTTTTGCGATCGAGTACGTCCCTGTTAGTTAGTTTTGTTTTGTTTAGTGGAAACCTGTCCTCAGAAACAAACAAGAACGAAGAATAGAGACCGACGCTGCCACTCAGTGGCGCAACGAGGAATTAATGTCGGGGGGCTGGTTGACAGAGATTATTTGTCATTGTTAAGAATTGCGCCGCAGGCGAAAATTTTCAAATTTTCAAGGTCAAACATTTTTAATGAACTAAAAAAAAATAAGTCACCTAATATTAGCAAAAAATTTTAAGTAGTTTTTTCTTTGTTAACTGTATAACCATAATAATAATAATTTAACCATGCAGTATAACTGGGTACTCTTTTTTTCTTTTTTCCTTGAGTGATGTGGAAGTACAAATTTAAGTTAGTACCTATAAGTTGATTCCCACATCCTATAAATTAACATGTCCTCTCAAAAGGTCAAATGTAGAATATATAGGGAGGTATGTATCTTCCTATAGAAATTTATTTCCTTGTGGATTCATAACTATCATATATCATAATCATCATATATATATATATATATTATTCATTTTTAAAAGCAGGAATTAAAAGAGGCGCATATAATTCAGGTCAGATTAGTTTTAAGTTCGGCGCAGGTTTGGTTAGGTTTTAAGGCCCGCGGCGCGAAGCGCGTGTGCGTGTGACTTGTGTTTCTGTTCTGTGCCAACTGCCGACCAGGCAACTAATCTTTCATTAAATGTCAACTACTAATTAATGTGTACCACCGATATCCGATATCCTCAATTTCGTATATTTGATAAATCATAATATAAACTTAAAAAATACAGGTTAAACAAAATACAAAGCATTTGGTCTTGTTTTTATTTAGCATTGTTTAGCGCTTTTTCGCTTGGTTGGTACGAGCTCGGGGGGGGGGGGGGGCTGCAGCCCGACAGCCCCCCCTCGTTGCGCCACTGCTGCCACTTGCAACGTCCCCACCATTACCCAGCCCACTTCAGCCGCGGATCCCACTACCTCCACTTCGCTGAATGACCTCGGAAGCTGTTCTGGCTTGTCTAATTATGCAGTTGCCTCCAGCTCTGCCCCCCTCTATGTGGCCCCCACCAATACGTTCCCTCCAACAATTCAGTCTCAGTCTACGAGAGTAAGCCCCGGTATAAGAAGATTGACCAGATCGCAGTTGACATTAGTCACCGCTCGACAGCCAGAGAGGAATCACCAAATTACCTCAGTCACCTCTCCACCACCAGAGTAGAATTACTGAAGATGCCGGCAGCTACGACCGGCGAAACTTCTGAACTATTTCCGCACAGACCACGGCATAACAACCCTCATCATGATATAAATTCAGGTTATTTTAGACATGAGCAACCTCATGGAAAGAATTTACAGAAGCGGATGTAACCGAGTGGGTAAAGGCGCGTACCTAAGAAAACTTCATTTATTTCATCGTAGTTCAAATCCCACACAATTATTTTTCTTTTTTTTTAATTATCAGCGAAAATTCAGATTTTATTTTTTATTTTTATTGTACCTATACTATGATCTAATGTTATAGTAGTAAACAATACAATCTGCATTTTTGTTGATAATAGTAATAATCGTTTGGAGACATCGCCTTTTCATGCAAACGGGAAATTGAATTGCACGCCCTAAAATTCGCTTATTTGGCATGTTCATGGCATTTATATTCTTATATATGATTGGCATGCATTTGAAAAATGTTTTATCTGACTGGTTGTGTAACGCCGCGCCGGTCTATATGAGAATATTCAGATTCAGGGTAACGACAAACTCGTCACTTTGTATACTGGTCTTCCAAATAGTGCAATTTTTGAGGTACTATTTAATTGGATTAAGGATGTAGAGATTAATTATTATTTAGGATGGGAGGAAGAAAAAATTCATAAAATTGATTAGCTATATTAACATTAATGAAGCTACGATTAAACACGCCTCACCTATATTTAGCACAGAGATTTGCAGTCTCACAATTTTCCGGTTTTTTTATATGGGGGATTGTCAAAAAGTTATTAAAAAAAAGAAGACTATATCACGGAATGTTATTACTATACGGGGAGTGGCAAAAAATGGTCAGTTCCTCTTCCGATTTGAGTATTACATTGACAATTATGGTTTTTTTTTTGAAAATCAGCTCAAACATTTTACGGAGAATTCAACGCCTGCCAATGCGAACCAATGAAATGATATGATTTTTGAAATATTTACCAATCAGGAAATGATTTCAGCGATAATACCACTAGTGGTATTTTCGCTGAAATCCTACTCTCTTAGTTACGTCCTAGTTACGCTAAACCAATAACATATTCAGAACCGAAAGTTTACTCTAAATGACAGCAGGTGTCAAACTATTTGCAGTTGTTAAATTCTCTTTTTAAATACAACTCGTGGTATGCCTAATAATAGATAATACCTTTCCTGAATTTATCACTCATTATAATCCCAATGCTAAGAAAATACAACTCCTGCTGCGCAGTCGTGGTATTTTCAGCTTTGGGATTATAATTCGTAAAATTAACGAAAGGTATTGTCGATAATAGGCACACCACTTGTTATATTACCCCTGAAAATTCCATACCTACCTTTTTTGATCAATCAGAGGCTCGTTTTTTGCTTCATCGTCATCGCAACTCAAAAAATTTCCGGAAATATTCTCACTTGCTCTAGGCAGCAGGAGGTGATTACAGCGGAAATTTTTTGACAAATGTCATTATTGTAACATTATTGTAACTACATACTTAACAAAAATTTTGACAATAATTTCGTTTAATTTACGTGTAGGTATGGAATCTTACCGAATCCCCCCACATTCTTGAATTAATATCCGGAAATTTTTCTCTCACACGATTTTTTTAAGAAAAGTCCTATACTTTAAAAATTTCCGGCAATAATCCAAGCACTAGGGCGATTACTACACCTTTTCCACATGTAATTCAGAAAGCATCAATTGAAATTCAGATTAGTCAAATGAATTTCAGAATAGGTCAGATGTAATTCAGAAATATCAGTTGTAATTCAAAAAACATCAAATGTAATTCAGAAAGCGTCAGATGTAATTCAGATTCGTTAAATGAAATTCAGAAAAGATCAAATGTAATTCAGATTTGTCAATTGTAATTCAGAAAGCGTCAGATGTAATTCAGAAAGCGTCAGATGTAATTCAGAAACGATCATATGTAATTCAGATTCGTCAATTCCATTTCGGAAAAGATCAAATGTAATTCAGAAAGCATCAATTGTAATTCAGAAAGTGTCATTTGTAATTCAGAACTCCCACTTGTAATTTAGAGGGAGTTCTAAAAAAATTTCATATTAGTACATAGATAGATCTTATTATACATGGTGTAAACCTATACAAATCCATAAAATATTTATTTTTGGAGATAACCTCCTGGCCTTTTTTTGTTTGAAAGGAATTGAAAAACCTCTTCTTTTGACCTTTCTACCATTTTCAAAATGCAAATTCGAGGCCGGCTACGATTTTTTATACCCAAGATTTTCACGAAAACCACTTAGCAATATTTTTATTTAAATTCTCACACCACAGAGTAAATCAGGACACCCCAAAACCATGCCCATAAAGCAAACTTAAAGGGAGTTTCATTCTGCAGGGTGCCAAAGCCGAGCAATATATTAATTTTAAAGTGATGTGGCGAGTCAAGTATGGCATGAAATCCCCTCGAAATTGTTGAAGGATGAACAGGACCACAGCAAAATTGGTGTTCCATCTCAAAGTACTGATCTTGTTTTATACTTTATAGGGATCAAAAATCGACTACATATATCAAATCCGCTCCAGACACTATAAACGAACTAAGTCTAAAAAATACAAGAGTCTGCCAGTCAGTAAGTCCATACGACTTAAGGTGGCTGATGTGCCACAACACGAAACACACAGAAAATGTATCACCTTAGACAGTACCTACATATTTGTATTGAATCTTGCACACCAATACTTTGATGGCCTATTGACCATTCAACTGTTCTGAGGGTATTCCGTGGCACACTTGACTCGCCAGACTCCATTAAAATTCATATTTTGCTCAATTTTGGCACCCTGCAGAATGAAATGCCTTTTAAATGTGCTTTATGGGCGAGGTTTGTGTGAGAATTTAAATAAAAATATCGCTAAGTGGTTTCCGTAAAAATCTGGGGTATAAAAAAAATCGTAGCCGGCCTCGAAATTGCATTTTGAAAATGGTAGGAAGGTCAAAAGAAGAGGTTTTTGAAGACCTTTCAAACAAAAAAAGTCCAGGAGGTTATCTCCAAAAATAAAGATTTTATGGATTTGTATAGGTTTAAAAGTAGACACCATGTATATCCACTAATTTGAATTTTTTTTAGAACTCCCTCTATGAAATGTTTTGTGAAATTAATTGCAAGTGGAGGTTCTGAATTACAAATGACACTTTCTGAATTACAACTGATGCTTTCTGAATTACATTTGATCTTTTCCGAAATTGAATTGACGAATCTGAATTACATGTGACCGTTTCTGAATTACATCTGACCCTTTCTGAATTACATCTGACAAATCTGAATTACATTTGATCAATTTGATCTTTTCTGAATTTCATTTAACGAATCTGAATTACATCTGACACTCTCTGAATTACATTTGATGTTTTCTGAATTACAACTGATATTTCTGAATTACATCTGACCTATATAATTGATGCTTTCTGAATTTCAATTGATGCTTTCTGAATTATAGTTGACGTATTCTGAATTACATATGGAAAAGGTGTAGTGGAAATTTCTCAAACATTTTTCTATTTTTATTTCGCCTTTTTTTGGGAGACGCATACGGAGATGTTAATATAGAAAAAAATGTATGGGTGCTGTGACAAACAACAGTGGCGTCGCGAAAAATTCCCAAGAATCTTATTTTTGTGTAAATCAATCTTAATCTCAAAGATATTTTTGGGACACGCATAGGCGATGTAGTAATATAGAAAAAAAAACTGTAGGGGTGCTGTAACAAACAACACTGGTGTAAATCAATCTCAAGTCGCGCTCGCTTCTCAAAAATGTAGTACATATGTATGCATCACAAAAAAAGCCTAAAGAAAACTTTTCTGTGTAAATCAATCTCAATTTGAAATATATTTTGTGGGGACGCGTAGGAGTATTGAAAAAATCTGTAGGGATGCCGTGGTAAACGATAGTGGCGTCTCAAAAAGATGTAAAGAAATTCTATATATTTTTTTGGAAATTAATCTGAATCTCAAAGATATTTGTGGGAAACTCGTAGGGGATGTAGGAGTATCGAGAAAACCTGTATGGGTGCCGTAACAAACGACGGTAGCTTCGCAAAAAATCCCAAAGAAGAACATTCTGAAATTGTTGTGCAAATCTATATCAAAGATTTGTGGGGGACAGGAAGGGGATATAGAAGTATAGAAAAAACTTGTAGGGCTGTGACAAGCGACAGTGGCATCGCAAAAAAAATCGCGTAGGCGTTTATATAAGCTTGCCGCGGTTCAGCGCGGCGACAACTTGGCATCCCTCAATCCTCAAGTTGGTGGTGCTCCGAGGTCGGTACTTGAAAAAGTTTCTCGCATTGTTACTACCGCCTCTTCTATTTTCCCTATTAATTGTTCTCTTGTATTTATTTCTTATATAAACAATTTGCTTCATATTCCCCAAACATAAAAATCCAACGGCGTAAGGTCTGGACTTCTAGCAGGCCATGGAACCGGTCCTCCTCTGCCAATCCAGCAGTTTGGAAACTAGTGATCGAGTAATTCGCGGATTTGCCGTCGGTAATGGGCTGGGCAACCATCATGTTGAAATACCGCCTATTTGCCAATGGGACATCATCAAGCATTTCCAACAAATGATTTCGCAGAAATTCTTCATAATTGGTCCCATTGAGATTGTCCGGTAAAAACTGAGGACCGATTAAACTGTTTCCGATCACTCCCATCCATACATTCACGCTAAATTTTTCCTGGAAACTGGTTGCCCTTGCTAATCGTGGATTGTCTCCTGTCCAATAGTGTAAATTATGAATGTTCGTTAAGCCTTCTCTTGAGAATTTGGATTTATCAGTCCATACAATTCTTGACATAAAAGTTGCGTCTTCATTGTCGGCATTTAATATGAACCGACAAAATTGCATTCTGCTCGCTGGATCATTTTCTTCTAGTCCTTGTACCGGTGTATAATGAAATGAGTGTTGTCCCATGCGATGCTGAACGGACCAAACTTTCCACTGCGAAACATTTAAATCACCAGCTATGCGTTTAGTGCTAGTTGTTAGATCTTCCTCAAATCTTTGCATAATCGCTTCCTCCACGTCAACATGGTGAGGACGACCTCCAGCTCTATGATGAGGTCTGTAAACTGTGCCAGTTTTAGCAATGCATCGATAGGTGCTGCCAAATACTCTGAAATCGGGCCTGCGTCGATTTGGAAAACGACGTACATATTCCCTCTGAGCTTCAGCTGCGTTTCCGTCACAAAACCACGATACACAGAAAACGGTATGTCCGCGCGCAGGTGTTGTGACGTCAACGGTGACGCTTATTCGACAACATCATGGCTTACTTTTATTTTTAACGGAAATTTGATTCGTTTTATAGTGAGCTAGGCAACCACATATACACCAAAGCGTCTCAAGGTGCCTACATTCTATCTTTGGATTTAACTTCACGCGAAATTGATAACTGACGTATGTCAGTGAGACCAATTTCAGGCCTTTTTTATAAGTTGGCCGTGCTTTTGTCGAAGTGACGTAGATGCGCAGAAGAGTTTAATTTTCGTTCTCCTAGCTGGCATACCGTTATTTGTGTATCGTGCACAAAACACATAAACAAAGACAATGTCTGCGTATCTCTATTCGTAAAGTTTGCCATTTTCAAGTGAAATTACTCGTCGTGACGGAACTTGTGTACCTAGTGTCCCACTTAAGCACTGACCACCCCTGTACAATTTTTATTTATGGCTCGATTTCCATAAACTTTTTTTGTTGGATAGAGCTTCAATAATGGCATTAAATGCATAATTCAGGTGCCTCGTGCGTTACATTCATGGCCCACTGAGATGAAGTTTTAGTGCTGAAATTTCGAGAAGTACTATTAGGGACTTTTTTTAGAGAAAAATTAATGCTAGATTTTTATTCAACGTTTTTGGAAACCCAAACGTACCAATTTGCATTAGAAAATGGAGGACTAATTGAAATGACTGAAATTTGGGTTTATGTTATGTTGTTTATTCATGTATTTGATGATATTAAATTAAATAAAAAATTTGTTCGCTAATAAATTTTTGAAAGAATATGCGTTCCTCATGAATATTTTAGTGACCAACTTACCAGAAATTAAGAAAATTAATTACAAATTAGTACGTTTTTGTTTGGAACCTCTCACTGCATATAAGAATCCGGCCGTACTTTTCCTTTTCTAATTTTTTTGGAACACCCTGTGGAGCTATGGTAATGCAAATTGGTACGTTTGGGTGTCCAACAACGCTGAACAAGAAACCGGTATTAATTTTCCTCTAAAAAATCCCTAATAGTACTTCTCGAAATTTCAGCACTAAAACACCGTCTCAGTGGGCCATGAAGGTGCACGAGGCACCTGAATTATGCATTTAATGCCATTTTTAAAGCTCTACCCAACAAAAAAAAAGTTTCTGAAAATCGAGCTATAAATAAAAATTTTACGGGGGTGGTCAGCCCTTAAGTGTGGCAATAAAAATTTTGAAACTCCCTGTAGAGCTACGGCAATGCAAATGGGTATGTTTGGGTTTCGAACAATGCTGAATAAGAGTCTGGCATTAATTTTCCTCTAAAAAAATTCCTAATAGTACTTCTCGAAATTTCAGCACTAAAACACCGTCTCAGTGGGACGAGGCACCTGAATTATGTGTTTGATGCCATTTTTGAAGCTCTATCCAACAAAAAAAAAGTTTATGAAAATCGAGCTATAAATAAAAATTTTACAGGGCTGGTCAGTCCTTAAGTGGGACACACTGTATGTAATAACTGACACCTTCTCACGAATGACACTAATAGGGCGTTGCTCAAGACTACCTCTTTTATAGGGCTAACATAATGTATTTATGTAAATAAGGCTACTAAAGATATTGTTTAATAATGAATACATAATTATTTCATCATCTCAGTTGATTTCAATAGAAAACCGGGAAATAATCCCTTCCTTTTTGTACCTGACAAATCCGTAGGTTATCTACCTGTTCAACAACAATTGTGTTATTTTAAGTCAATACCTGAAATATCTTGCAACCTCATATCTTTCTAGAAAGCCAACACTCCAGGTAAGTTTTTGCAAGAACTTGCACGTTTCATGTATTAAAAAATTTCGGAAAAAACCGCTACGTATGTGAAACTAAATATATTTTTTTGAGATTAACCCTCGATTTTAGCCATCCCATTTTTTTCTGAGCGAATTTGTTGCAATCATTTTTCTACATAATGTGTACCTACATTAGTTTACTTTAAATGGAGGAATAGACATAATTTGGAAAACTTGCTAGGGTTTTCAAACATCTCTACAATTAGTGGTGCCGTACAGCGAAATTCTGAGAAACGGAAAAACTGAAATACCTGAAAAACCATTGCGTTTCGTATAATGCATAATATAGGTCAATGAACTGAGGTTCCCTATGACTCCTTAAAAGGAATACCTGTCATTACCAGTCACCCATATACAGGGTTTTTCAGAAATACCGGGGCATAACTTCTGGAGCATACAGAACTTCAAAAAATAAAATTCTTATTGACCATATATCGATCGTCTTTAGTTTCTTAAATACAGGGCGTCCAGGTTTACTGTTTAAAATTGAATATTGAGCGTAACTTTTACTTTATACTAGATACATTATCGAAATTTGGTACAGTTGTATTTCTGGATATGAAAAATTAGTAAAAACAGCTGATATCCACAGCGTAAAGTGCATGCAGAGCTGGGCAAAATACTTTTGAAAAGTATTTAAATAGTAAATACTAAATACTTGATTATTAGAAAAAGTATTTAAATACAAAATACTATTTTCAAATTAAAAGTATTTAAATATTAAATACTGTTTAGTATGTCACTCAATATAAATATTAATTCTTGGTTTTAAATAGTCATTTCTAGTATTTAAATACCGAATTTAGTATTGAAATACTTCAAAGAATTTAAATACTTAGCGGTAATTAAATACTTTCAGGTATTTAAAAATACTTAAAACCTAAGTCCTATATTGTTTTATGAATTGGTGACGAATTTGTTCAGAGGCTCAAGAGGTACCTACCTACTTACCAAAGGGTAAGGGAGTTTTTATACTAGAGAATTTTTTCCATTCATTCAGTCATCTATTTATTTTGAAATTCCAGCATATTTGTCGCTATATTTAGGAGCCATAAATATTTTGTTGTCGTTATACTGCTAAAACGGGAGTTCAATATCTAAAAAATGTGACGTCATAACTGCAAAAAATGAAAACAACACTCTAACTTAGTGCGGTTGTTTTGTCACATTATCGCCGGTAAGAAATGTGTAGAAATTAGTTTTGCACCGCATCATCGCACAAACTCAATGTCAACTGTCAAAGATGCAAGTCTGCATAGATTTCCTCGACCAGTGAAGCTTTTATCACAGTTAGGTGGGTACACCTTTGTCGTTTTTTACAAACATATACAGTGTGTTCAGATTTGATTCGAAACACCCTGTACAATTGTGATGAGCTACATGATTTTGATAATTTTTCTAGGTGGGAAATGTCCTTGTTGTGAAGTAAATTAAAAAACTTGGGACGGCATTAGAGATACAGGGGGTCCTGTATAAAGCTACGATGTCAGATTTCCCATAAAAAAATCACCCTGAAACTGTGGAGATATTTGAACATATCTTTGCAGTATTTAAATAGTTACAAGGTATTTAAATGCTTGAGAAGTATTTAAATACTTTTCAGTATTTAAATACTTTTCAGTATTTAAAATACTTTTGCAATATTTAAATATTACAAAAATATTTAAACACTTTCAGATTATTTTAAATACTTTGTAAGTATTTAAATACCTAAAAAAGTATTTAAATACTAAATACTTTGGTTGAGTATTTGAAATGTCAAATACAAATACTCAATTTGCAATGGTATTTAAGTACCGAAAAGTATTTAAATACCAAAAAGTATTTGTAATGATAAATACTTGCCCAGCTCTGAGTGCATGCGCCATTATCATATCGTGCATGCGTCAAACGTAACGTAATGCATCTATAAATTGAAAATCCTGCTCTTTACGTTAACAATACGTTACGGTTACGTTACGGTTGCGTTACGGTTACGGTTTTAATAAGATGCCAAGGCACAATACATTTTCAAATACCGAAATGAGGGATATGTTGTGTGTTTATGCACAGACCAATTTCAATGAACGAGCCGCACTTCGTCGATACGTAGAGATGTATCCTAACAGATATCACCCCGACAGAAAAATCTTTCGCAACATTTATGATCGACTGGGTGAAACGGGATCCTTTCGTCAGAATTATCTTGGTGGCCGCCCAAAAATTATATCACCACAAGAGGAAGATGAAATTTTGGTACGTGCATCTGTAGACTCGCAAATAAGTACTCGGAGATTAAGCGCTGCAACTGGAGTTCATTTTTCGTTCAGTTTTTATAACTCTGAAAAGAGAATAATGCCTTTATAGATACCATTTTATACCAGTACATTTAAAATCAGCAAAATGTCAATCCCGCTTTTGTTAACAGGATCTTATTCACAGACGATGCCACATTCACCCGCTCAGGTGTTTTTAATTCGCATAATAGACATTCGTGGGAGTTTCAAAATCCACATTTAAGTAGTGTGGGAAAGGCATTTTTAGCGGGAATTTAAAATTAACCTTTGGGCGGATATAATCGATGATCATGTATTAGGTCCGTATGAATTGCCTCAAAACCTTGCTGGAGAAAATTTTCTTCAGTTTTTGGAAAATAACTTTATAGAAGAATTTTCTGGATGACTTATCTTTAGCTATCAGGAATAATATGATAATTCTGCTTGACTGAGCACTAGCACCACCTCATTTTTCAAGAATAGTAAGGAATCACCACGTAGCCCAGATTTTAACCCCATGGATTTTTGTTTTTGGGGTACTATTAAATCCATCGTGTATAAAAACCTAATTAACACCCGAGGAGAATTGTGGGAGAAAATTGAAGGGGCTGTAAACGAATTTAGAACCAATAATTCGTTTTTTTATATTAGGAATAGTTTTATTAAAATAATTAGAAAGTGTATTGAAGTTAATGGAGGTCACGTGGAACATCTATACATTCAATTTTTGGTTAGCGCACATTACATTTCATACAAGTTAAATTTTTTTGATTAATTAATTTTATAATCGACTATTTTTGTTGCACCGTGTACATTGTACTCAGTGGTTATAGTAAAGCCCGAATCTCATTATTATAATAATTAAAGTGAACTATGACGAGTTGTAATTTATTAAAGGCACATACGTCATAACTAAAGAGCGGAATATATGCAAATTGCATACATATGCATTTTTTATTCAATTTCGCAAAACATTGCATATTTGAAAAACTATATTTTTGTGCATATTTGCATGTTTTTCCTATACTTATTTATTATAAGATATAACCAAGATTATGAGAGCCCAGAGACAACTCGCAGTGTGTAGTGCAAAGTCAAGAAATCCTGAAAAATGCGGATGCAGCTATAACCAACTTGTTTTTATTAAAGTTAATTTTAGTTTTATACCAGATATAATTCTTTCATTAGAAAGTATAGAAATTTAAGTTTAAGCGAATAGGTTAATGTAGAAAGGTTCCCGGTGATGTAGGTATTAAAGTTAGAAAAAAATTTGAAGCTCTACTGTTGAAGAATGAAGGGTTCTAATTTTTAATGGCAGTAAAGAGTATTTTTGATGGTAAATCATCCAATGAAGTTGCACCTTGGCCATATACCTTACTACCCAAATTAAAATATTGTCCTATTAGATCGGCAGATGTTGAGAGAAGCTTTTCTATATAAAACATATTTTTACCGACAGAAGGCAAAGATTTTTATTGGAAAACTTTGAAAAGTATTTAATCATAAATTTCTACTAGGTATACAATTTCAAATTAAAATGTTGTTATAATTCTGCTTTAATATAGGTATTTTACGAGTTATTTTATGTATTTCTTTTCCTTTCATTTTTCTTAAAATAAACCCTTTCTCTAAAATGAGTTTTGGTGTTTTTTTAAGGTATTTGTACATATAATATAAATGCATATTATTGCATATTTGGCCAAATAAATGCATATTATTGCATATTTTAAATAAACATGATGCATATATATATGCGCATATTTCGATTGAAATTAAATGCATACATATTCCGCCCTTTAGTCTTAACCGATCAAGGCCTACTTGCTATGAAGTTGCAGAGTAAACATAAAAATCCTTAAAAATTAGTGCAGGTGATGCCACCTGCAAACTTGAATAAAACTGATCATACCATGTGATTTTCCACATCAAGAAACCTCTGTATACCAATTTTTACATAAATAAGTACGTTAAAAACTGTAAAAGTTGTACAGAAGAGACAAAAAATATATTTTCACTTCAACGCCCTGTATCTCGGTACCTATTAAGATTTGACCGGTAGTTGTTAAGCTCAATTGTAATATTTTGGATTTGCAGTTGCTCTATGGCCCATTAATTTTGCAACACCCTATATATACAGGGTGAGTCACATCTAAAGGCAGAGCCGAAAACAAAAGGTAGAATTCGCTAAAATAAGCACATATGCTTAATAAACATTAGCTCAAAAACGCTTGGTTCTCCATATACAGCGTGTTGAAACTTGTAACATATATTTTTTAATTTATTTCGAGCCCGTTTAGGAATTACAACAAAATTTGATACATATTATGGGTTGTCATTTTGTGCAATAATTTGGCCCTGTTCAGCGGCGTAGATACAAATAATTTTATTTTAAATGCCAGCATAATCACCTTGGCACTAGTTTAAAAAATCCGAAATTACGAAGAAACTGTACCAGAAATAAAAAAAATACCAAGAGGCGCTTTTTGTTCCAACTTGAATGAGCTACCCAAAACGGCAACATTTTTGGTTTTGCACAGGACCGTATTCCTTTTTTTACAATTATTTAGAGTAACTATTTGTATCTACGCCTCTGGTCATCTGAATGGGGCCAAATTAGCACAAAATGGCAACCTACCAATGCATAATGTGTACCAAATTTGGTTGAAATTATTAAACGGGCTCTAAAAAAATTTCAAAAAGATGTTATTTTTGGAAAATTTTCAACACGCTGTATATGGAGAACCAAGCGTTTTTGAGCTAATGTTTATTGAGTATATATGCTTATTTTAGCGAGTTCTACCTTTTGTTTTCGGCTCTGCCTTTAGATGTGACTCACCCTGTATATACCAATTTCACACCAGTGGCGTATATAATAATAATAATAATAATAATAATAATAATAATACGACTCTCGGTTACACAGGGATGGATCTAGCCTGTGAGAGAGGCGGATCTTCGGGTGTAACGATCCCGTGTTTCCCAGTTAACGCAAGGAGGGGTTTGACCTGTGAGAGGGGCAGATCCTCGGGTGTAACGATCCCGCGTTATTCTAGTTGACCTGTGTGGGTAGCGGGTTAGAATACTCCCATCGTGGCTCCGCGAGTCGTAAAAGGCGACCGAGGGCCGTCACTCCCACGTTACGGGAGAAACATAGGGAATGGAGATTAATAGGAGTTTTGTCATAGGGCCGCTGCCTGGGGATCGCCAGGGCATGTCTGGAGCCGGCGCTGGACATGACAGCGAGCGGGACGTCGGTGACAGGGCGCTGATGAGGCGGGCCCCTGTTGCACAAACAGCTACAGCCCAACAACTACACGAATATCTACAACATGGGAGCCAAACGAGAACTAGGGTTCCACCCACCGAAGGTGCTGCGCGGGAACTTCAGCCAGCGTTCACAGAGGCGGGATTACAACGACGACGCATGAAATGGACTGTGTCCATGAATGAATCGATTATGCGTATTTTTTACAGGGTGACAAACTTAGGACAAGAGATGATCGGCTACCGACAACAACTGCATGCCGAGTTCTGCAGGGAGTTTCCACACATGCAAGTGTCTGAACAAAGAGTGTCAGATCAGTATCGAACTATTCTAAGAAATAACCGAATTCCAGAAACGCGACTTAACGCTATCAAACGGGAAGTTGAGCTAGAGATCCACGGCGAACACATAGACATAGATGACAACAACAACAATGGGGAACTTCAAGCGCCTGGACAACAACTAGAAGCCGAAACGGTAGAACCAACAACCGAGAGTCTGGAATCGGTTAACGAAGAACATTTTGAAGGCTTAAACGCACATATGAGACAGGCAGTATTGCGATACGAAGGCACAGACCCACTGAGCAGGCCACCGCTACCAAGATTAAATTCTTCCAGGAAACTTGCGATCGTGCTCGATCTTATGAACACACGAATTTTACCAAACTATGTTTCAGTGACACCAACATTAGAACGTATGCACTACTGTGCCGCAACGGCAGTCACCACTGTAATGGGTGCCAAGATCCGAACGGCCCAAGAGTTGAATCGTGCAAGACCAGAACCACGAATGGCTCAATGGGAAATGCGACTGAATCGGAAGATCGAGAGTCTCCGTAAAGACATAGGACAAGTGACGGAATATATCAGAGGAGTTAGAACTAGAAGGATCCAGAGGGCGGTGCAGGCAATAATGAGCCGCACCCAAATCCATTCTCGGCATGACCCCGCGAACATCACTGCTCAACAATGTCTTGACACATTAAAACAAAAACTTTCTGTTTTCGCAGGGCGTCTGAGGAGATACAAGGCTAGTAACAACAGGAAACGAGACAACAAACTCTTTGAACGATCAGAAAAGGGTTTCTACCGTGCTTTTAATTCTAGCGCCGATGCCACAAATGCGAGTTACCCTAGCAGAGAACAGGTCGACGGTTTCTGGAGAAATCAACTTGCCACACCAGGTCCATACAATGTCAGTGCAGGCTGGATCAGCGAAGAGCGCGAGATGGGCCGGAACTATAGCCAGATGCAACACGAGCAATTCACAACCGCTGAGGTCTCCGATGTCATCAAGAATTCCCACAACTGGAAGGCACCAGGTCCAGATCATCTCCAAAATTATTGGATTAAGAAGTTGTGGTGCACGCATGAACAGATAACTACCTTAATTAATGAAGTCTTGCTCGATCCTCTGAAAATGCCATTGTTTCTTACACAGGGTGCAACCTACCCGTTACCAAAAGACCAGCGGAATACGGATAACCCTGCCAAGTACCGCCCAATAACCTGCTTGCCTACGCTGTACAAGATAATCACATCTTGCCTTACGCAGCGAATATATGCTCACTGCGAGCGGAACAACATCATTGCAATGCAGCAGAAGGGCTGCTCGAAGGGCGCAATGGGATGCAAAGAGCAACTCATCATAGACTCTGTCACCTGCAACCAGGCTCATTCCAAGCAACGAAACCTCCACATGGCTTATGTGGACTACAAAAAAGCATTTGATTCCGTACCTCACGACTGGCTCACAGGTATCTTAAAGCTGTATAAAATAGATCATCATACAGTTTCCTTTTTAGAACACGTTATGACAACCTGGCGCACTAAGATACAACTCAGAACCGCAGACAGTAACATCGAGACCGACACAATCAACATCCGAAGAGGGATTTTCCAAGGAGATTCACTCAGTCCACTGTGGTTCTGCATGGCGATGAACCCTCTATCACATCGGTTGAACTCTACAAAATATGGCTTCGCTATCAAAAGCAACAACGCAGAAGCGATCAAGTTGAATCACCTATTATATATGGATGATTTAAAACTGATCGCAGCAAACAAAAACCAACTAACGCAAATGCTTAAAATTGTAGAGGAGTTCTCCAGGGACATCGGAATGCTGTTTGGACTGGACAAGTGCCGCACCCTTAATATCATCCGGGGAAAGCTCGAACAAAGCGCACACGAGATGCAGGACGGCCAGGAGATCGAAGCAATGAGCAAGGGAGATACATACAAGTATCTCGGGATGAAACAAGCTCAAAGGATAGACCATCGAACAATGAAGACTGATTTAACGAATGAATTCATCAAGAGAGTAAGACAAGTAGTGCGAACTGATCTTAACAGCAGGAATTTGTTTAAGGCCCTGAACACGTATGCGTGCTCTGTACTCAGCTATTCGTTCGGAATAGTGAATTGGACCAACACGGACATCAACAACCTGCAACGAAAAGTTAGGACACTACTGACAAAAGCTCATAAACATCATCCCCGTAGCGCCGTAGAAAGAACAACTCTGCCACGTCAGCTAGGAGGAAGAGGATTGGCAGATCTCAGCAAGCAATTGGACCAACAAATATTAAATCTGCGTAATTATTTCTACAGGCAGGCCAACAGCTCCACACTACATAGGGCTATATGCGGAGCAGACGTCTCAACACCGCTACGTCTGACGGAACACGAGCGTCAAAATCACCACCGAACCGACAACGATAAACTACAGAGGTGGTTGGGGAAGCCGCTGCACGGGAGGCATCCTAATGAGGTTAACCAGGAACATGTCGACAAGTTAGCGTCGAACTATTGGCTGACCTCGGGACGAATGTTCCCCGAGACGGAAGGCTTCCTACTGGCCATACAAGATCAGGTTATACCAACTCGCAACTACCTAAAATTCATTGTAGGAGATGCATCGGTAGTGGATGACAGATGCAGATACGGGTGCCCAACTTCAGAAACAATCCAGCACATAACAGGAGGATGTCAGATGTTCGCATCAACGGAATATAAGGAACGACACGATTCGGTTGCCAAGATCTTGCACCGGGAACTGGCGGAAAAGCTGCTGCTTGTGCAGACAGAGAGGGTCCCATATTACAACTACACACCTGAGCCTGTTCTTGAGAACAGCAACTACAAGATGTACTGGGATCGTACAGTTCTGACTGATCAACGAGTTGCCCATAACAGACCGGACCTTATAATAGTTGATAAAATTTCTAGGAAGACAACTCTGATTGATGTGGCCATCCCGAACAACAACAACCTGCGTGTGAAGCAAGTCGAGAAGATCGCGAAGTACAGAGACTTAGAAGAACGAATTAGAAGGCAATGGGAAATGGAGAACGTCCAGACGATTCCAATCGTCATGTCAACAACTGGTGTTATACCAAAAAGTTTGCTGAGAAACATCAAGGAGCTGAATCTAACTGATAGTCTTTACAGGTCCATGCAGAAAGCGGTACTACTTGCGACAGCCCGAACCGTCAGGAAATTCATGGGGAATGCAGGATCGTCCAACAACATCAATGTCACCTAAGGCCCGATAACATGGCAAGGGTCTCGTCCGAGCCAGATCCTTTTGGTATCCGGGATGCCCGGGATCTGAGTGAATGTTCCCCGTAGAGGGAGTGCGAATGCCTTTTGGCTAAGTCGAGATTCTCAATAATAATAATAATAATTCTCACCCTCACAATACTCCAAACTAGGAGTACCTACCCCAGAAGCAACCACATGCTTGTGCGGGGGAGGCGGGCAATTACTATTATTTTGTCTTCGTTGCCATTTGCGGCTAGGGCCGACTTTTTTCCCGATATAACTAGGATAGCATTCGCTCAAGTACTATGGAAAACCCTAGAAAACCGTAGTAATCCAAGTGAGTGTAGGACAATTAGTAAATCACACGGATAAAGCCTATTTAGGAGCAATACCGTGAACCCACATTTGTCCAGCGCTCTTGGCCTTAGCGGGGTTTTTCTTTAAAGACATGTGCATGCACCAGCTGCCACGACATCGGTTCGAAACAAGGTCGATCGAAGGCAGAAAAACATACAGTCTAAAAAGTCAGCGCCGGTAAGAGCGACGCCACCGCGGCCCCATATAAAAATGTATTCCGGGGGAGAGAGGGGGAACAATTTTTAATGGACTATTTATCCAGATGAATTAAAAAAATGTCGTATCTATTCACCAAAATGCGCAGCAGGCGAAATTTTTTAGACATTTTGACTAGAATTACTTAAAATTAGTCTTAGGAAATCCCAAATTCTTGACTAAAATTTTATAAAACCTGCTTTTATCATTATCTATGGTCGTTCTTAAAGTTTTAAATTTTATTTATTCGACTTCAGCTCACCGAGGCAGTAGACAAGTTGGGGGGTTCAAACCCTTCCCATTGTGAAAGGAAAAGAAAAATACGAGTAGACATCAAGAGATCCGAAGCCATAATGTTTTATTGGGGTGTTGGTTTTTACTTGCATTCATTGACTTTTGACTTTTCTATAAAAGAAAAAAGGCTATGACTTGGTTACTGCACAATTGATTATAAGGCCTATAGGCAACAAAGAAAAATTACCACCATTATTTAAATAATGTTCGCAAGCGGCGCAATTTTAATTAAATTTTATGTGAACCTCTTTCCCTTCCAAACTAGGGAGTCTATTAATAAGATGGTAGGAATTTGATTGATGGTTAAAAAACTAAACTTTTTAAATCAAGATGGCTATTTTGTTGCATTTTTCCATTAGCCTATAGTAAAACAGTGTCTAGTGTTTCAACCAAAAATTTTGCCGAGCAAGACCCAAAACCCAAATATATGAATATTGGTAATTTTTTTATTAATTGTGCATTGTTTACAATTATTCCTAATTCCACATGGCTTGGTTTTGCTACAGAATACGGTTTTTGGGTGTTCCTTTACCATCCTAAAATGTCTGTAAATCGCTTTTGTATTCAGTTGGAAAATTTCATTACAAAACTGTATATAGCTAATGATATCTTGTTCAACAATGTACATGCATCTCGCAATTAAAAACCTTCAATAATTTCCATTGGGAGTTGGCTGTTTTGCAATTCCAATTAACTGGGTTACTAAGGTTAACTCAATCAAACACTCGTTCTTTATTTGTGCATTAAATCGAAGCCGAAGCACGAATTACCAAGGCTAAGATATTAAAAAAATTGTTAGACTACAGAAGTCACGCCCAACTCACGTTCCAAACTGTTTCTTAATTTGATGCAATCAAATCATATGAAAGTGCTGTTAAACAAAATAGAAGAGGTGCGCCCGATAAACACTACTGTTTACTACTACTACTACTTATAGTAATTGCGTGGTATTGCACGAAAATAAGATGTTATTTTTGTTAGAGCAGTTGCACTTGAAAATATACATTTTTTATTTTTTTCAACAGACGTTATTAGAAATTGTAAGTAGCTATTTGTAATAACGTCTGTAGACAAAATTTTGTAGGAGGTAAGTGTTATAGATTTTTTATTTTATTAGAAGGGTTGGATTACAAGTAGGTAAATCTCACTTTCAACACTTACGTCATAAATTACTATCAAGTATAGGTATTTTGTTTTCTTATAACATTTGTTTTAAATAACATTTTCCCTATACTTAAATATTGTTTTTCAAAATAAGAGATGGTTATTTTGGCATCAGTTTCCAGGTATCGATATTTTTAAAAACTATTCAATTTCCTATAATTTTTTCACATATTATACTCAACAAAATTGCAGAACAAAATATTGCACATGCCTACAGGGTGTCCAACTTTAAAACTGTACAATTCCGCAAAATCTTTATTTTTGGAGAAAATCGCCCGAACTTTTTTTTTATTTGAAAGGCCTTCAAAAGCCGCTTCTTTTGACCTTTCTTCCATTTTCAAACTACGGCCGGCTGCTATTTTTTATTTAAAATCTGACCCGACAATGTTAATCAGAACACCCCAAAAATCCCATATACCAAATTTGAACAAAAACTATACAGCGACTTCCATTCTGCTGCGTGTCAAAGTTGGGAAAAATGGGAATTTTAAAGGCATCTGCCAAGTCAAGTGTGCCATGGAATTCCCTCAAAACAGTTGAATGGTCAACAGAATCACTCAAAATATTGGTGTGCAAAGGTCCGATACAAAATATACAGGGTGTTCTTATCTGGGCCATCCCAAAATATTGAATTTTTTTAACTTTATATACGGGTCAAAAATCTAGTATATCAAAACCGCCCCAGACACTATAAACGAACTAAGTCTAAAAACTACAGAAGCCTGCCGGTCAGTAAGTCCATATCAGTTAAGGTGGCTGGTGTACCACCACAACAGGAAAGGCCCAATAATTTAAATTGTTTTTATTTTTTGGTTGGCATTTTGTACTTACAGAAATAAATTACTTTGTATTTATCAGTATTTTTTCAATGATTCCAGAGCACTCTTGGTCAGTATAAAGTTTCATAAAATTTCAGCATTTTGAGATGGCCCAGAGAAAATACCCTATATATTTTTTTATTAAATTTTTGCATTTTGAGTGGTCCTGTTGACTATTCAACTCTTTTGAAGGGATTTCATAGCACACTTGACTCACCAGATGCTTTTAAAATTCTTATATTGCTCAAATTTGACACCCTGCGGAATGGAACTCCCTGTATATTTTTTGTTTAAATTTGGTATATGGGGGTTTTGGTTTGGGGTGTTCTGATTAACGCTGTAGTGTCGGATTTTAAATAAAAAAATCGCTAAACGGTTTTCGCGAAAATCAGGGGTAATAAAAAATCGTAGCCGGCCCTGGATTTGCATCTTGACAATGTTAGGAATGTCAAAAGAAGCGGTTTTTGAAGGCCTCTCAAACAAAAAAGTGTAGATCTCCAAAAGTGAAGATTTTACGGATTTTTAAAGTTTTAAAGTTGGATACCCTGTATGCTTCCACTGCGCATATTCAGAAAAAAAGTACACAATAGGTGGTATACCTATTATACAAAATTTTCAATTCGACAACATAAATTCAGTGTATACTTGAACGTTCGTTGTGCTAGCGTCAAACCATGAGCGATTGTTTTGTGTGCGAACGAACGTTCAAGTGTAGGTAGGTAGACTCAATTTCTGTTCAGACATACCTATTGACAGTTCAATAGTTTGCTCTGTTCCATGGCCGCCTAGAAGTTCATAGATAACTAGGACTTATTGTAATCAAAAATAAACAGTATAATTTCTGATCTCAATTTTCTACTTTTTTAAATAAATATATATCTAAGCAAATTCGAATAAAAAATATTGTATGACACACGGACGAAAAGTAGTTTTTCGTACTCCTGCGGTTCGCCAGCTGCGACTGCGCCTCGGCCGGTGAAGTCTGCATCCGTCCGAAAAACTCAACTTTTCGTCCTTGTACCACAAACTACAACTCGCGGACACAATTAACTATATTACGCTTCACATAATAATATGTCAAAGTAGTCAGGTGTAAAAAAAACTTGGGAAATTTTGCAAGGTACAGGCAAGGGACAGAGCGCATACTTGGGTGCTTCGAGGTGCCAGGAGACATTGCCTGCAACTTTGAGACGCTACCAGAAATAAACTATGCTCAAAGAAAAAAGTTGTTCAGAAAAATTTCATAGGTGATTTTGTAGCGAACAACTTTTGTTAAGAAAATTTCGGAAAAGATATTTGATGTGAAAAAAATTGCAACCCCTTTTTTTCGATTTTTCTTATAACTTGTAATATATGCAAAATTCAAGAAAATGTCAAGAACGCAAATTTGCAGAGCACCTTTTTTCTTTCAATAAGGGTATCGGCTATTTTTTTGGCTGTTCGGCGAAAAACTAATTTACCCCTAAATCCGAAAAACCTGCACGGCGTTGTTGGTGGAAAACTCGGATTTATGTTTACTATATGATGTACTATCTATGGAAAAATATTTTTATACCCAATGAATTGCATTATTATCCATATAAATCTGATTAAATTTACTGGATTAATAAGGCATTTATGTGAGGAGTTGCAAGATGGAATGTACACCTATATGTCTGCTCCCCTGTCTGGAGAGAGCAGGTCAGGACAGACAACAATATTATCCTCTCGACATGCTAAATATTTCATGAACCGCCTTTGACCAGATCCCACTTTAGATATATGACATTGATATATGAGTCAAAATCAAAGAACAGTATTAAAGATTAGATCTTACTAGCGTATGACGACAGTTTCTCAAAATAAAGCCTAAAACTCTAAAAGTTGCATTTGTCATAGCCTCTGCATGTAAGACAAAAGTCATCCTACTGTCGAAACAGACCCCAAAATCCTTAAAAAATTCGCACCTGGTCAAAGAAATACCCGCAATGTTCTAGTGAAAATATAATATGTTTTTATTTGTAGTAAATTAGATACTAAGTTGGGAATCAGGAACCTTTGGCACTTAGAAAATACTTCTTTTGGTTAACTCCACACACCAAAACTTTGTTTTTTGCACTCAACGCGCGTTTCGCTAACCATGTTAGCATCATCAGGAGATGATTAAGTCTATATCTATACTTATACTTATTCCTAACCTATTCTATTTATACTATGAACTACCTACTATGTTATCCTTAAGTTTCTACCTGTCACTTTATTAACATGTATAAGGGGGTGTAGGGGATTGGTCCCTTATCTTTATTTAAACTAAATTTACATTTTGAAATATTCAGACTTTCATAAGCGTCTAATAATCTCCTCTCAGGTAGATACTTAAGTAATTTTAAATTTTCTCGTTATTCTATGATTATTTTCAAAAGCATGTTCGTCAATGCTAGATTTTTTCAATCGACCATATTTTAAATTCCCCATAGGTTCGTTAAATCTAGTTTTTATGGAACGTCTAGTTTGTCCAACATACTTTTGATTTTTGATTACAATCTGCTAACTTCATATCAGAGCATATAAAACAACCAGCAGTATAACTTACTCTTGAGAAATCATCCGCAAATTCAATGACCTTGAGCCATATTGGTGGAATAGAAATCAGAGGTGTGGTCGGGAAAATCAATTCAGAAATACAGAGTAGTATTAGTAAAGTATATAGTGTGTGGTAAGCACAAGCAGCTTTTCCTCCTTCCTGTGATTCTTTAAAGATACTAGCAAAAAGCACAATTTACAAAAAAGCACACTCCACGGCACTGTAATATCTCTCATACAGCCAAAAAAGAACTGCCCAATCCCCCCGACACTGCATCAATTTGACAGAATCTATTCCCACATGGCGGCTGCGCGAACAGGTGCCCGCCGTGGGGAGTGATACTGCTGGTTGTTTTATGTGCTCTGCTTCATATATTCCACTTTTTCCTTAAAGATTAATTTTGTCCTTGGTGTTACCTAGTAGGTTTTTTATATTATCTGAAGATTTATATTATTAATTTTAGTCCAGCATGATTATATCTACTTTTTCTAGACCTTTCGTGAACCGCGGGTTGTACGGAATGGAAACATATTTAGTATTATCTGGTTCTTTCCTAAACTTAGTGGAATCTTGAAGTTTTTTCTTATATTTGACTTTATAAATTAACTTTATTACCATGTTTGTGTCGTAACCATTGACCCTGATGTTCTTTGTTATAGAAAAAAACTAGGATAGAGAACATAGCCCAGGTCAATCTAAACAGAGCATGTATAGTATATCTTCCCAGAAAGGCATTTATGTCCCATAAATAACCTTTGTTGGTTCAATTTTGTAGCTTTAAATATGCCGAAGTTATGGTCTGTTGGACTAATTCTGGGACACCCTGAGTAACCTGAGTAATGTAATTGCATTTCGTTTATTTGTTCCTGGGGCGGACCTGGGATCCTAGCTAGATATTTTAAGAAAAAAGTTGATACACCACTCCTATATAAGTTGGATATATTTTTTTAAGATTAAATAATCGAAAATGCGATTTTTTTGCTTTTTTGTATGCCCTCACGAATTGACGTCACGAATCTTATAATCGGCAGGAGGGAAAAATACAATTTTCTCCCGGATAATATTATTTGCATTCAAAAATGCATTGGTTTATGCCAACCCATTTAAAAGAAAATATTTCAAGATAATTTCAATTTTTTTTTACTTTTAATTCAGAAATTATTTTCCGTAAGTGCTTGGGTAAAAGTAATGTTCCATAAGTTTTACACCAATTTCGACAAACATGCACTTATTTCTGTGCTGGTTCCATTGTTGATGCTATTCATATAGTTTGCACCAAATCGGAAAAAATATTAGAGTTTTGAAAATCTAATATTGGGCTATGTTGGTGCATATTTTGAGTACACTATTGCACCTACAGATGGCCGTGACGTCACAGTCCATGCCTGACCACAAAGTTACATGTCGCAGGCCAGTTTTCGGAAATACATGAGGATGTTTATTTTTTCTTAATCATTTCAATAGGTAAATAGCATATACGGGTGTCTACTGACGGAGGGCCACTTGGAAATATCTCGACAAATATGCATTTTTCGGAGAACTTTATTTGAAAAAAAAAATTACCTTTTTGATGGCCCAACTTTGTGTAAAAACAAATTCGAGATCCATGGCCTACTTTCCAAGAAATTTTTGAAAAACCCGAAAATTGCGGATATTTCTTTGGTATGTAACTTTTTTATTTCAAGAGCTATCAAAAAACCTTCTGAATAGAATCTGTAGGCAAAATTGATTACTTTAAGCCTGCTTTATCATAATTTGGCAAAATGCCGCGGTTTAGGGGGTGCTCTCTTAGCGCTTAAAAAAAGTTACTCAATTATAGCAGGCCATGGCGTCAAAAAACTACCTATTTTATGCACTTTCGATCGATATATCACAAGCGCTACATATCCCTTGCGTTAGCCTGATTAACAATTTTTTTAGAAAAAAAAAATTTATATGTCTTGGAAAAATGCTTTCAAAGTTCGGTTAAATAAACTACAGCTATCGATTTAATTAATTTCACAACACATTACATTGCAAATCTTTTGTCGAAATGAAATTTGTTGCGAGAAATCTGCATCTCCTACATTTTTGAAATTTTCTAGTATGCCTTGAGAAACAATAGCAACCGGCTTCTGTCAGTCAATCAATTGGATCTTTCAAACATTATTGTTTGATAGAAGTTGAAAGAATTGATTCAAGAAATAGGTACTAGCATGGCATTTTCAAACGAAGACAAATTCAATTTATTTGTAATGTAGGAAAGCAACTTTAATTCAACGCTAGCGTTAAGACAGTATCAACATAGATATCCAAACGCCCCTAGTCAAAATAGAACCATATTTAAAAAGTTATCAAGTAACTTAAAAAATCATGGCGTGTTTTCACACACATCTCCGATTTGATGATTTTTTAAGTTACTTGATAACTTTTTAAATATGGTTCTATTTGGACTAGGGGCGTTTGGATATCTATGTTGATATTGTGTTAACGCTAGCGTTGAATTAAAGTTGCTTTCCACGTACATTACAAATAAATTGAAAGTGTCTTCGTTTGAAAATGCCATGTTAATTTTATACAAGTACCTATTTCTTAAATCAATTGTTTCAACCTCTATCAAACAATAATGTTTGAAAGATCCAATTGATTGACTGACAGAAGCCGGTTGCTATTGTTTTTCAAGGCATGCTAGAAAATTTCAAAAATGTGGGAGATGCAGATTTCTCGCAACAAATTTCATTTCGACAAAAGATTTGCAATGTAATGTGTTGTGAAATTAATTAAATCGATAGCTGTAGTTTATTTAACCGAACTTTGAAAGCATTTTTTTTCAAGACACCTAAATTTTATTTTTTTTTTCTAAAAAAATTGTAAATTAGGCTAACGCAAGGGATATGTAGCACTTGTGATATATCGATCGAAAGTGCATAAAATAGGTAGTTTTTTGACGCCGGCCTGCTATAATTGAGTAACTTTTTTTAAGCGCTAAGAGAGCACCCCCTAAACCGCGGCATTTTGCCAAATTATGATAAAGCAGGCTTAAAGTAATCAATTTTGCCTACAGATTCTATTCAGAAACTTTTTCGATAACTCTTGAAATAAAAAAGTTACATACCAAAGAAGTTTCGGCAATTTTTGGGTTTTTTAAAAATTTCTCGGAAAGTAGGCCATGGATCTCGAATTGGTTTTAACACAAAGTTGGGCCATCAAAAAGTAATTTTTTTTTTCAAATAAAGTTCTCCGAAAAATACATATTTGTCGAGATATTTCCAAGTGGCCCTACGCTAGTAGACACCCTGTATACTTATTTACTGGTAGCTCCCTTACTAAATAATAATAATACAAATAAATTTAAACACAAATTTAAGGAGAAGATTTTTAAAAATAGTTGTCGTGTAACAACGCAATATTGATGCAAAGATTTCAATTTTAAGCAAAGTTTATTCCATGCGCCAATGTTACAATATTTTTACATAAAAAACATCCATATTATGGGATTCCGTGAAACAAAATCATAAGGTACAGTTTTGTATTGAATTTTATGGTTTCAATTTCAATTCCAGAAATATCAGGAAAGAAAAAACGAATATCCTGATATCTTTCTAAAAATTATTGTCATAGCGGCACAAAAATACACTACGAACACATTTTCTTAATAACGATATTTCCAAGAAAAACCCGATGTTTCTCAATTTTTAATTTAAATCGTCATATTTGACAGGCTTGGGCTGTGATGTAACAGCTCCCTTTAGGCGCAATAATGTACCCAAAACATACACCAAAATAGCCCGAAATCAGATTTTCAAAATTTAATAATAAAAAATTTTCCCATTTGGTGCAAACTTTATATGAATATCCCTGTACATAAATTTTATGACAACAATACTAAATTATAAAAAAAAAAACAGTAGGTAGGTATAATTAAATGATCCATTCATAATTTATTTTGTCGCGTAGTAAAATCCAAATTTGAAATTTGAATTTTATTTCCAATTTAAAAAAGTAGTATGCATATAAACACGAATGGTATATAGGGTGCCAATAGTACCTATAGGTACATATTTATTATTTATATATGCATAATTATAAATAGTAATTAATACGAAATTGAAGGGATTTTTACTTTAGTTGTCATTTATTAATTGTCTATTTTAGAGTCACTTTCAACCTTCAATATATTTCGATAATACCAAACTCCGGGGAATTTTCAAATTCCAAAAATTACAGTTTTGTTTAAATTTTTACTGAAAATACCGAAGGAAATAGGTACCTACCTACCTACCTACCTATTATGAATTCAAATATTTTTCAAATTTTCGTATTCAAAAGAGAACATTATTATACTCTATAGTTTGCGAATCTCCCCATCTATACACTTTCTTACCTCTAAAAATACTGAAGTATGAAGTACCTACCTACTTAGGTATCGTAAACAAAAATTTTATCGCACTGCACGCAGTATGCACGCTCCACAAAATCACCAGAACGCCGCGAATAAAAACACGAGTAAAGCACGTTATAAGATAAAAGTCTGTTATGACAACCAGCAGAAAATGCCCAGCAGCAGGTACCGCGAGAAGCGGCGGCCGTACCCACGTGGAAATTTTCAAAGGCCAGCCGTGGCTCCGCAGCCCGTTGTACTCGGGGACGGGACGGGACGGGACCTAGTGGTTATGCAGCTGTTGATATTCCATATTCCGTTTCGATGGGACGGCAGATGGCATCCAGCCGTATTCGAAGAGTTTCGGTTGATCGATAAAACGAAACAGCGAGTGCCTGGAGTTAGAATTTAAATAAGGTCCCCGGTCTGATTCATCGTGCGGAAATTTTAAACAGAAGTCTATTGTGTTTAGTACCGGTACCTAGTATAGTAGGTGATATTTTTACGATCAGGTTTGTGGTCGTTGCAATCGGATCAGCGCGTAATTTTTCCGAGAAATGTACCACACTTTATTTTTATTAGCATTATCAAACCTATTAAACATATTGAGCAATATTAAGGAATTAAAGAAATCATTGCATGGCCTAGGTACCTTCCCTATTTCTTTGCCTATTCCCTCTAAACACAATAAACAGTGCTTTTAAAATCGATAGTGTAATCAACATTTTCCAGTATTTCGTATTTCTGTTTAACTAACTCTCAAACTGTGCTTTGTATCGTGACAAAATCAGGGCCGTTCCTAGCGAGGGGACAGAACGTGCACTTGCACGGGGCGGCGCAATCAGGGGGGCGGCAAAAAAAAATAAAAAACGAATATTTGCCGACATAAAAAAAACACTGCTTCAATGAAAGCGCAGAGTGTTGCTTTGATAAGTATCATATTTTCTTAATACCTAGTTTGTTAGTTTTGTAAGTATTTCTATATTTTTGTGTTTCTTTTAGCTAAGGGTAACATGATTAGAACTGAGAATTTTTTTGCCTTTATATGTAGTATAATGTATACATGTTCCTTGTACCAGTGACTATACCTAGTTCTATAGTCACTGCTTGTATAGTGTGTAAGGATTTATACCGTTGACCTTTCTGAAATAAATCAACTAAGTGATAATACCCCACTTTGTATAGGTATAATATATTACTGGGGTGCAGGGTCGGCTTAAACATTATTGAGATATTATTTATTTATTTTTATTTTAAAATAAGTAGACATTCTAAACTAAATGAAAATACAAAACAATGAATAATAATATTTTATTAAATATATTAAATTATACAGGTACGATATAGAATTTAATAAAATACATAGGTACTTAAATTTACAATTTAGATTAAAACACAGCACAATGTAGGAGTTTTACAAATTGACTTGTCGGTATGAAGACATAGGTAATCAAGTTTGGAAACCCAATTGTTCCTTACTCCATTAGTTCTGTGTCACTATCACTATTATCCTAATCTAAACCTAAACTTATTATCAGTGGTTGAAAATTTGTACGCATACACATATAAGAATTTTACACCTTAATTACATGTTGTATACAGTTTTTCCAAATGTCCGCAGAGATGTTACTTACTACGTTTTTTATTAATTCTACTACAGATATATTTTTTAATATGGGAGAAATATTATTTCTTCTAATATTTGATTTTAATTGGTGCCATTATATTAACTCAATGGGGTTAAAAATACAGTATAATGTAAGGGGTAAGACGCAACACTACATGTCCATTTTCAGATGCAAGTTTGTCACAGACGTATTCCCTATCAATTTTGAAAGCTTTTAAGACATCCAAAAGATCCTGTTTTTTGTACGTTTCTTCGAAATAAATACTTTCTATCATGAAATGTTAAATCTCCGCTTTAGTACTGATACAATTGGGGATTGTTTCTAGTTTCCTGCTATGAAAACGCGCATTGTCCATTACAATAACGCTATTTTTTTGTATATTTTTCAAAAGACGATGTTCAAACCAATCTTCAAACAGTTTTGCGTCAGTGTCTTGGTGGTAATCTAAGGAAGAGACTGCTATGCTTTTAGCTGAAAGCAAAATACAGTTCGGAACAAACCCGTTTTCTGAACCTGCATGAATTATCGTAATTCTTTTGCCTTTATTCTTTATAAAATCAACCCATCTTTTTTTGCAGTGTAATGGGGTATCAAACCATGTTTCGTCAATGTAGATAATTGGGCGATTTTCTGCTCTATATTGTGTAATAGATGTTAGATATTGATGACACCATTATCGTAAACATTGAGATTCCATTAGAGTTTGTCTCTGGAATTAAGGCCTCTTGCCAGCAACGATTGATACACATTTTTAATTATTTCTTTAGCATCAAGAGATAAATACTTTCTTCTGAACATGACACTAGATGACCCACTATCAGCACAAAGCACAAGCACCAGAACGCTACACTATAACACTAAGACAAGACTAATACAACGCTGATACAATTAGCTATATTTATAAGTATAAAAAAATACCTGCTTAAAATTGTATTTATATTATGAATTACGACCCTGTACGAAATTGGAGGCATTTTATGGTCAAAGGGATAATGACCGTTTTATGGTAGGCAAAAGATCAACAATATAAATGCGTACGTACTATACCTACCTAATTAATTACAAAGTAAGTTTACGTTCTTTAATGAAGTGCATCTGTATTATGCTAAGGATTTTCACGATATTTTGATTTATTTTGCTATATTTGAACGGACAAACTAATTTTTTATGGAGGCGGCAAATTTTATTTTGCACGGGGCGCCAAAAGGGTTAGGAACGGCCCTGGACAGAATCTTCTATTTTTGCCAGAAATTTACCACCAAGTCGCAAGAAAAATGAAAGATCTAATATTTTTTGTGACCCAGTAATAGTAGGTATATTACGTACCGAGGCGGGAAACCTTTCATTACAGTCGAGCGATACGTTAGACCGATATTAGACATTACGATCGACCGAGGCGCCTAGCCCTGTCAGTGATATCCCGACGCTGTAGTGCAAGTTGTATGTAGAGTTGTATGGTATGTATTTTCATTGAAAAGGTGTTTTTCGATCGAGGTAGGCTGCGAAAAATTGCAAAATTGTTTTGGGGTTCCCGTATGCATATTTGATCAATCGACTTACCTGTAAGGAAGGTTGATCATAACTATATGAGCAGTCTCGTCGAAATATTACAAAATCCTCGCCCTTCTTTTTGTGTTAACAAAAAAAACACAATTTTATTAAAAATTAAATCCCACCCTACACATTAGGGTGCAATCTCATCACATACTACCAACCACTGAGGAAAGAAATGCGCTCGGCGCATTAATACTGGGCGTATAGTCTGTTTCTTTTTAGCTCATTACGTCGTACCGAAGTCGTGCAGCAGGCTACAACTACAGGGTGTTTTTTAATATTTCGACGAGACTGCTTATATAATTATGATCAACCTTCCTTACAGGTAAGTCGATTGATCTTATAATTAAAAACCCAAAGACAAAATAAATCAAATCCAAAACTTACAATTTTGCAAAACATGAAAATAATTTTGTTTGCTCCTAGGTATACTTATGTATATTTTTACTTACCCTATGTTTAGTTAGGTATATCTTGCGTTATTTAAACGGAAAAAGTAATAATATACCTACCTGCATTTTTATTATACATATTATGCTCCTTATTTTTCCGCTATACCTAATTTCTAGTATATATAATATGTTTTTCCCTTGCCGGACCATAGGCCTTGTTGTGGCCCCCGCTCTTGTGTAGTAATACGTGTACCTATGCTCCCGTCTACAGGACGCAGTTTTCGATATTTCGAGCCCGAATTTGGCGTACGTCCGCCCGAGCTCACGGGCAACAACCCTATTAAGGGCGTCCAAATCGGGAGAGCCGTTCGGCCCCCGGAATTTTTTTTCCGTTTTTTTCGGGAAAAATGGCTAGCGATTGGAAGGGGGAGCGCCGGTCGAGTTCAATTTTCGCGTGGGGCCGCCGACGGATACGGGCCTCTCGCCTGCGAGAGGGCACCCCGATCGAAAAAGCCGTTCGGCCGTTTGGGCCGCTTTTTTCGCGATTTGGCGAGGTCCCCTGGATCACACTGTATACATCCTGGCCGAGGCGCACGCCCGGCCCGCCCGATACTTATTCGTAGACATAGACTGACATTTGGTATTGTTTTGGTGTGGAGAATTTCCAAATTTCGTACCGATTTTGGACTTTGGGGGCTCAGAGGCCCATCTGTTATTCCATGGGTGACAGGTACGGGCGCGCTGTATTTTTATGTAAAATCTCGTAGAATATTTTATAAAACCCCACGGGACACCAACTATGTCTTATAGGGCTGTGTATCTTTTGAATCTTAATAGGTAGACAATTTTTACAGAGTGTGTATAGCAACACCGAGAAAAGGGGTCCAATTAAACATGTGCACTTGACACTATTTTACTTAGGAATATCAAATTTTTGCCTGTGACAAGACACAGCCTCTATTTGTGGCTAATAAAACCGTCTACTTGGAGAAATGTGCTTGTTGTAATTATAAAGTGCATTAGTCCCAAGTAATATTGCACTTGTGGTTATCAAAGAAAATACTAATCATAACTCAAAAATTATAGAATGTAATTACTACAAGTATTCAAGTTCTTGTGGTTGATTTTTGAAGTATTATTGCTAATAACATAGTATTTGACGAATGCTTCCGATTCGATACGATCGACTGCCGATTACTTGACGTAATTTAAATGTGCAAGGGCTTGAAACACGAAGCACTGGAAAACGGATTGTGAACGCGTCCGCACAGGCGCGTGACTTGTATATAGAATAGACCTAACCTAACGTTAGAAGTTTTATGTTGTGATAAAGAAGACTCTGTTATATTTTCTGATATTTGCTTTTTTAAAAAAATATAGTATGTGTGTAATACCACAGATTAAATAATATAATATATGAAAAAGATTGGAAACTCAAAATCCACGATTTCTAGTTGTGACTCGGACCACGAGCGGCGCTGGCGTAACCGAGCGCGAGTATGTTCCATTTCATTTGAATTTTTAAATTGGCGTAATATCCGCCAAGTGTTTACTTTGTTGCGCGAGAAAAAAATGCGCAACAAAATAAACATTTTTGGCGGATACTAAAAAAAACAATATTTACAAGTGAACTAATGCAGAAAAAGCAGTTTATTTATAATATACACATCTAATTATTACATAAAATAAATTATACAAACTACATTTTAGTAATATATAGTCATTACTAGCGTACCTATAACGACGTCCTTTTGGTTTTTTACACTGTTGTGTAATTTGGCTCAATATGAAATTATAGCTTGTCTTATTTAACTTGTCCATCAAAAAATTTTCAGACTGTATAAATTCTACAACTTGTACCAGATATTCACTCTCTGACCTATTTCTTGAGTGCAATGAGTCAGCAAAAGATTTCAAATTTTGGACTACCTTCACAAATATTTCCTCTTCTGAAGGATTACTTTCTCTTTCTCTGTAGTTATTAATGATATCTTTTTGATTTAGGCTCAACAAATCTTTGCGTTGAATTGCTGGTATCCACACTAAAAAAAGCTGTAAAGGAAAAACATATCAGTAGGTATAATTATATTGGTTGAGTTAGGGCATTTTCATTGGAAAGTTTTACATTCTTGGAGAAGAAAAATTATTTTAGCTGTCTAAAATATAATTGAATTAGGTACCTATCGAATTTTGGGAAAAACTCTGCTAATTTTACCCGAAGGAAAATTCATTGACAAACTAAATATAGGTATGTATTAAATTTATATGCTGGGAAAAGATTGTATATATATCTCAAGCAATAAAATATTTTGCCATTTTATTAGCCACAAATAAATGTTATTATTTGTATCAAACAGACCAACTTACCCGAGGGTCTTGCCGAAAACGCCGCATTACTCTTCTTAAATAAAATCTTGGTAACACTCTCATGTGGATTAGAAAGCACTCGAACTCGAAAACAGATCAAATAATAATATTTAATAATAATAATAATAAGGTCCATGCAGAAAGCGGTACTACTTGCGACAGCCCGAACCGTCAGGAAATTCATGGGGAGTGCAGGAACGTCCAACAACATCAATGTCACCAAAGGCCCGATAACATGGCAAGGGTCTCGTCCGAGCCAGATCCTTATGGTATCCGGGATACCCGGGATCTGAGTGAATGTTCCCCAGAGAGGGAGTGCGAATGCCTTTTGGCTAAGTCGATATAATAATAATAAACAAATTTATTTACAGAAAAAAAGAATACAAAGCAAATACAATTTTATATACGTAGATATACAACTAATGTTATTTTCTGCAAAAAGGACTAAAAACAGTAACAACTGATCAAAGTTTAGCCCTAATAATATAATATAAATTAGTGAAAACAAATCGAAGAGGTAATTGTGTGTGCTTAAAACTATCTGATCACAGAGACATTAAAATAAGGTCATATTATTTAGAAAAGCAGCTTTAATCAAATATTAAATAAGAAACTCTTATAGGCGCGTCTAAATCGAGAAAGGATAAAATGTTTAAGATCCGATGGAATTTTGTTATAGATTGCATAGACGTTATAAGAAAAAGATCTCAAGAACATGGAGGTACGATGAGGCGGCTGAGATATAAGACCCCTAAAGCGAAGGCTCAGATTATGGATATCTGTACGGAACCTAATTTTATAGTATAGATAGGGAGGCGACTTATACAGGGTGTATCTTTGATAGGTACAGAAATTTTAACCACGTAATCGGGGACGTTCATAAAACCGAAAAATGAAAAAAAAAAATTTTTTAATCGATGTTTAGAAAATGGGGCAAATCAATCTTTATCCGTGCTCAATGCACGCCGCTGGATCGTCACTAGAAGCGCTTAGAGGGGAGGTCTAACCTCTCCCTAGGAGATGGAGGGGAATAACGTTAGATTAGGAATGGGAATACCGCGACGTTGCCGCATGTCAGAGTGGAATAAATCTGCTTGCAGAATTAGGTACCTAGGTACCTTTGAAAATTACTGCTGGTAGGTATCCACGTTTTTTTATGATGTCGGTTGCTGTGACGAACTGTTTATTGCTTTCTTCACAGGCGCACACAATAATTTAACAAACACGTCAGTTTTTATCACTAAATGTATCCGAGCGCCGCTCGGAGAAGTCATTGCTAGAAAACTCATTGCCGATTTTACACTCATAATTTTTTGACAAGTCTTTTGTGGAGTAGGTATCTACCTACCTACCTATTTTACAACTGATTTTCAGGCCGCAATTTTTTTATACTAATAATTAGCCATCTCTTGGGACACCTTGGGATAATAAATTTCTGATCGGCAATCAACTGAATAAAGTATTTGTTTTAAAATACAAATTATCTGTAAAAATTGCAAATTTCCACAACCACCCATAGGGTAGAGCGTAGAGCAGCGGCCCGTTACTTTTTTTTAGCGAGTGTTCGCCTGTAGCCCTATCATCTCGAAAAAAGTGGGGGAAGACTGTAATTTGACGTGAATTTAACGCGCAGCTTCGATTTGTTCATAGTTTTTAATATTTTTCAACCCTTGCCCGATAGTGCGCCACCTTTAAACCCCCTCAGGGTTGTGATCCTATGTATTATCTACAATTAAAAAATTATTCGTTTCCGAAAAAAGTGGGGGGAAGACTGTCATTTGATGTGAATTTAACGCGCGGCCCCGATTTGTTCATCGTTTTTAATATTTTTCTACCCTTGCCTGATGGTGCGCCACTTTTAAACCCCCTCAGGGTTGTTGTCCTGTCTATTGTCTACTTTTAATAGTATATTACACACCGAGGTGTCTCGAGATAAAGTAAACTTTCCACCCGGGCGGGAGGGCGGGAAGTAAAAGTCAAAAAATTGACACTTTCAAACTTCTAAAAAGTCAGAAATGTCGATATTACATACATGGTTGTAAATAAAAAATTATTCGGTTCCGAAAATAGTTGGGGAAGACTGTCAAATTGGCGTGCTTATCATTTCCGCATTTTTTAACCCTTTGCCGTTTCGGAACTCTCTCAAGTTAATTCCTTACCATTCCTTTTACTTTTCGTAAAAACTTGGTGGCGAAATGTCGCGTAATGTCCCCAAAAACCGAAAAACAGCGACTCCTCCTGGTGAATTTAAGCTTCTGCGTGCCCTTGACTACTGCCCGACATTCCTTCGCCGAGATTCGCCAGGCGCGGGCATATGACGTTGGCGTCGGGCGCTGGCGTCCGACGCCAACTTCACACGAAAACGACGCCGCGCCGAATCGCGCAATAATTACATTTACGAATGAATTCACTGGCACTGATTCACTCGATTTTGCTCCATTTCCACGCCGCCCGGCCCGGCCGACCTACTAAATTACAGCTGGGCGAGGAGCGCAAGCGCGGGGCGCCACTTGACATCGACACTACAGGTGATCCCCACTACTCATAGCTTGTGCGCGATATTAGCCAATCGCGGCTCGCGGCCCCTACTTCTCTCGGGGCGGCGCTACTATGTTGCCAAGTGTGCTGAAAATTTACCTGATTTAGTAATTTAATTCCGTATAAATTTAATTGTGTAGTGGATTTTTACATGGATTTACCCGTTTTTGTGCGTAATAATTATACGAGATAGTAGATTAACTTATAACGAATGAAACCCCGTATAAATCCGCGAAAATCAAAAATCGGATTTAAGGGACTTTAAGTCAGTTTGGGGACATGTCGGCATAAACGGCAACACCGAATAGTGGTATTGAATGGTATGGGGGAAAGCTTGTGCGCACGTACGCCGTCTCCGTCACCGTACCGCCGCGCCGTAGCCGACGCGCTAGTCGAAGATCGTCCGTCCGATTTTGGGATTTAACAGCTGATTGATATCGATCCGCGTCCGCCTGTAATTTTTGGGAGCGCCAGCTTCAACAAGCAATTTATTATTATACAGAATGCCTTACGTGTGGCTATTCTGTGGTATAACAATTCTGTTTCCAAAACGTGGACGCGTATGCAAACGTCGCGTCTTGCTAACCGATATTGTTCCGTTACTTTGCTTTGTTTTACGAACTGTCGTCGGAACTGAACCTGCTTCTGTACATTTTTCCAGATCCGTTCGCCATTTTTTTGGACCAGCAGTGATGTCCAAACCTGTTGCAATTGCCGCTACGAATTTGCAGTGAAATAACAAGTGATTTTTTCATATTTCCGTTAAGAAATGCAGTGTTAAACGTTCGCGGCCTTCGTATGAAAACAGTGCTAGATAGGTTCCTACTAGGTACCCCAATTACGCGCGAGGATAAAAGAAGCAGCTTCAAGGGTTCGCGAAAATTCGGGTTTTATTAGACGCATACGGTATGCATCTAATTGTACAATCCACCTAGTCGAGTCCCCGTTGGAATAAATCAGCTGAGGGAAACCGAGACGTCCCTAATATTTGGCATCGCGCCGCTTTAAGTGTGCAGTGAAAAAAAAAACAAGTGTTTTGTTCGTATTTCCGTAAAAAGAGACGAAGAGATGAAGTGTTATACCTTCCCGACCATCGTATAAAAACAGTGCCACTAGTTAGGTAGGTACTTAGTGCTTTATGTGATTTTGTGAAGATTTTTGGATAGTATCTAAACACAAGAAAATAGTAAAAATAATCGATGCATCTCAAAGGTAGGCTTTTTTTTAATCGATGTTTAGAAAATGGGGCAAATCAATCTTTATCCGTGCTCAATGCACGCCGCTGGATTGTCACTAGAAGCGCTTAGAGGGGAGGTCTAACCTCTCCCTAGGAGATGGAGGGGAATAACGTTAGATTAGGAAGGGGAATACCGCGACGTTGCCGCATGTCAGAGTGGAATAAATCTGCTTGCAGAATTAGGTACCTAGGTACCTTTGAAAATTACTGCTGGTAGGTATCCACGTTTTTTTATGATGTCGGTTGCTGTGACGAACTGTTTATTGCTTTCTTCACAGGCGCACACAATAATTTAACAAACACGTCAGTTTTTATCACTAAATGTATCCGAGCGCCGCTCGGAGAAGTCATTGCTAGAAAACTCATTGCCGATTTCACACTCATAATTTTTTGACAAGTCTTTTGTGGAGTAGGTATCTACCTACCTACCTATTTTACAACTGATTTTCAGGCCGCAATTTTTTTATACTAATAATTAGCCATCTCTTGGGACACCTTGGGATAATAAATTTCTGATCGGCAATCAACTGAATAAAGTATTTGTTTTAAAATACAAATTATCTGTAAAAATTGCAAATTTCCACAACCACCCATAGGGTAGAGCGTAGAGCAGCGGCGCGTTACTTTTTTTTAGCGAGTGTTCGCCTGTAGCCCTATCATCTCGAAAAAAGTGGGGGAAAACAGTGCCACTAGTTAGGTAGGTACTTAGTGCTTTATGTGATTTTGTGAAGATTTTTGGATAGTATCTAAACACAAGAAAATAGTAAAAATAATCGATGCATCTCAAAGGTAGGCTTTTTCATGCTATTCGTCGAGCTATTCGCTAAAAGAACCTTTAAGGAGTTGTCCAAAAATTATTTATTTATTTATTTAATCTCCACATACACCAAATGATACATGGTTGCGTCAATATTCTTCAAATACTGCGAAAAAGCCTCGGAAAAAGCGATTCGACTGGCAACCAGTTACCTAGTGCTTCTTGTGATTTTCGAGAGGATTTTTGGATAACATAAGAAAGGAGTACGACACCCGCAAGGAAAATCATCCAGGCATCCGAAAGGTAGTTTTTTTGCATGCTATTCGCTAAAAGAACCATTAAAGATTTGTTCAAAAACTAGTTGAAAGACTATTCCTGAAATACTGTGAAAGAGCTATACGTCTGACAACGCTGCACGGCGGAATTGGGGGGGATCCGCCGGAACCGGCCTCAGTTCCAGCTGGTCCCGGCAAGGTCAAGGACCCATGGCCGTAGCGTCGGAAAAAGGGGTTTTAATAGCGTTTTAAAAAAAATTATTTCTGACGTTAATATGCACTTTAGAAAAATTTTAATTGCATAGGCGTAACAAGTGCATTTTTCCCGACCTGCCCTTAAAATTTCTGTACTTATCAAAGTTACACCCTGTATATCATAATAGAGTGACACAGACAACCAGTATGTAGTGTTCGACGCTGCTCCATACTTAGCCATCGCGCATCATCCAGCTTATGCGAAATAGATTGATATTTTTTAATTCCAAATATGAATCTGAGACATGATTTTTGAACTCTCTGAATTCTATCTCTATCAAACTTCGTGAGACAACCACCGTACACCACATCACAAAAATTAAAATTAGACAGAACCAAGCTGTCGGTTAATAATATTTTTAATTTAATGGAAAGAATATGTCTGTAGGGATAGAGCATTTTAAGTCTACAGTACGCCTTTCTTAAAATCTTTGTTACGTGACTTGAAAACCTCAAATCGGAATCAATTTCCAATCCTAAACTTCGGGCAGTATGTGTAGATGATAACTTTTGGTCGTTTATGAAGATATCAAGTTGTTGTTCTACATGATTTCTGTTTTTCCCAAATATCATTATATCAGACTTTGCTGGATTAATCGAAAGCTGATGAATTTTTGAGTTTTTAGATAATTTCTCCAAATCTGAATTGATCAAATCAGCAGCAATCAGAACATTTTCAGGCCTAAAAGAAAATCGTAACTGTGTATCATCTGCATAAAAATATGACTCGCAATGATTTAAACAATTAGCAATACTGCTGGTATAGATACAGAACAATATGGGCCCTAGAACAGAGCCCTGAGGCACTCCCGAAAGAACAGGACTCACATTTGAATCGCCCAAATCCGTGTGTACATATTGATATCTATTGGTTAGAAAATCCTTGAGTAGATCAATTGCAGATACAGAAAATCCAATATATTTAAAAATAGAGAACATAATTTCATGATTAATCGTATCGAAGGCTTTCGAGTAATCAAGCAAAACCAACACAGAGGTCTTTCCCGAGTCAATATCTCTTAAAATATCATCGACAAGATCAAGCATTGCTGTTGCACAGCTATATCCCGACCTGAAGCCCGATTGCCTACCAGGCAGTATTTGATTTTTTTCTAGATAATCTTTAATTTGTTGTGCCATAATTTTTTCCAAAATTTTAGAAAGTGGAGATAATATTGAAATTAGTCTCAAGTCGGTGAAGCCTGAGATTTGGGATTTTTTAGGAATAGGTATAACTTTCGAAAGTTTCCACAGAGTGGGAAATTTGGACTCTAAAAGACATGAATTCACGACATTTAGCAAAAAGGGCAGAATGTAAGGACAACACAACACAATCATTGAGATATTTATATTATCGGGACCTATTGCATTAGATTTAATTTCACAAATATATTTAAGCACAGTACTTACATCCACTAATGTAAATTGAAACCTTTCTTTAAAATCGGTAAAACAATTTGTTTTATAATATCCCAGAATAAGCGGATTCGCTTGTTGTGCGTTCGACACTTCTAAAAAATAGTCATTAAGTTTTTGTGGGTCACAATATTCGGGCGGTATAGTTGCGTTACCTTTTTTGTTGCCGTTATTTATACCGAGTACCTTTAGGCGTTGCCAAAGAATTTTAGAATTGTTTTTATTGTTAAGAATGCAGAAATTAATATATGCCGATTTTTCCCTTCCAATAGCGTAATTTACTTCGTTCCTAATTTGTTATAATAGTTCCAGTTAGATGTTGTCTTCCGTCGCTTATATCGCTGCCATGCCTTATCTTTTAAATCAATCATGTTTTTGATGTTTTCGGTAAACCAGGGCGGATTGACTTTTTTAACACTAAAAGATTTGAGGGGGGCAATAGTATCAAATAAACCATTAATAAGTGCATTTAATGTAGAAGCTTTTAAATCATCAATAAAAAATACATTTTCAAAAGAAGTAAGCTTTAACAGGTCGCTTAATAATCCTTGGTCTATATTTTTTAAATTGCGGCAAGTTATCATTTGCCTTTTTCTAGATACTTGTTTAAATTCAAGCTCACAAAAGACAGACAAGTGATCAGTCGAATCAATGGCATCTCTTACCCCACAGACACAAGAGTTATTGTCACCAGAAATAATTATTAGGTCTAGAAGGGTCATAGTGTTCTTTGTTATACGGGTTGGCTCATCAATTATTTGTTTCAGTCCCAGACCATCTAGTGCATGAAGGAAATTATGCGTTTTATTGTCACGCACCAATAGATTTATGTTTAAGTCACCTCCACAGACAATTTCGCTACAGGAGGGTAAATAGTCTGCAATACTATCTTCAAAAGAGTTCAAAAAATGGATATAATCAGAATTTGGTGGCCTATAAAGATTGCCAAATACCAAAACTCCTTTAGAAACAAAAATCTTAAGCCAAATTTGTTCCAAATATTCTTCACATTTTATATTCAATGGTTCAAAGGTAATATTATTTTTTAAAAATACACCTACTCCACCACCTCTCGCACCTCTGTCTTGTCTAACAAAAACATATCCATTAATTTCAATATCTTGATATCTAATTGAATCAGTTAACCAAGTTGCAGAGACGCCTACAATATCAAACCCGTGTTGAAAAACAAAAGCCTTAAAGGCTTAAAGTCATGAATATAATTTAAAAGTGACCTTACATTGAGAAAGCATATAGAGAATTTAGTCATTTTACACAACTGAATGTTAACAAATTTGAAAGTTACAAAACAAGGTGCCAAGAAAATACCTTCGCAACCGTAGCTCCTACTTATACATCCAGCAATCTTATTAAATCATCATTGTCCAAAATACGTTGTTTTTTATCTTTGATAATAAAATAAACATCTCCATTTCTTGTCCACACTTTACCATTGCCCAACTTCTCTTTCGTCCTTTGCAGAAGTTCAAAGTGTTCTTTGGTAAGATCCTCACATATGACGATTTTAGGTCCTTTTAACTTCTTTTTCGCGGAGAAAATTGAATTTTTATGTGACTGACGAGCAAATTTTACCAAGATAGCTCTTGATTTACCTTTTCTATTTTCAGATTTGCGTCCAATACGGTAGCAACTTTCAATGTCACAATTATTTATTTGCAATTTGTTTTGAAGAATATCCACAACCTTGGCCCCGACATCCTCGTTCAAAGATTCACCAACACCATATATTCGAATATTATTATTTTTTAATTGCTGTTCCATATAGTTCACTTTATTCTTCATTTCATCATTCTCATCTTGGATCTCCTTTATTTGTTTTTCTAGCACGTTAACTTTTGTACAAAGTTTTTCGATACGTTGATCAATTTTTTGAGACACTATATCAGCCACCTTGCCCGCAAAGGAGACCATGAAGGCACAGACCTATATACAGGGTTAACTATCACTTAGTACAAAAATTTTTATGGCAGATAAAGAAAAATTAGACTTGCCAAAATAAATTTTCAAAAATTTTCTAACATTTGTCTTAAGCCTAAAAAAATTTTTTTTCAAATTGTATTAAACCCCTCAAAAAACGCCGCCTATGGACGCCCGCGCGACATGTCTAAAAATTTCGCGTATGTCAATAGCGCGGCGTTGCCACGTCTATCAATTTATCCGAGGATTCACCACAAAATTTCGATTTCCTTTTAAAAACGATTACTTTCTAAGGAACATGTAGAATGCCTATGAAACACCTACCTTACTGACATTTCCAGGATTGTTTGCACCATTTTCTGTTTTCTTGCTTTTTTACATTAAAAGTCACACAACACAACATTCACATTTTCTAAATCTGTTGGGGATCTCTTGGTTTCCCTCTGCTATTCCTTTTGTTTGAAGCGAGGTACTCAGCCTGACGACCACGACGAGGTAGATCCCCTCCGCCAGGAAAACCCCGAAGGGTAACCAAAAAATCACAACTGCACTAGCACACATTGCACAAATGCACATGCAAAGCACTACAGTAGCTGTTCAAAGAGGCCGCCGTTAACTTCGATGCACAAATTCACTCGGTTAACTAAAGAAGTCTGGATACGTGCAAAAAGTCCATGATTATTCCGGATTTGAACAGCTGCACCTTCAATTCGTTCACGTAACTGCTGCTCGTTGTCGATTTCCTGCTCGTACACAATCGCCTTCATGAATCCCCAAATACAAAAATCCATTGGATTCAAGTCTGGTGATCGCGGCGGCCATGCAATTGGCCCTCCTCTTCCGATCCAACGGTTGGGGCATTGGTCGTCTAAAAGTGCACGAACAGGTCTCGCAAAATGGGCTGGTGCACCATCGTGCATAAACCACATGTCATGCAGTACTTGTAGTGGCAAATTATCAAACAAAACATTTGTCAGAAAATACAAGTATCGTTCAGCGTTTAAATTTTCCGGTAGAATGTATGGTCCAATTAATCGATCTCCATAAACTCCTGCCCAAACATTGATGGAAAACCGACGTTGGAAATTAAACCGCCGAACAGCATGTGGGTTCTCATCGGACCAAATATGGCTGTTGTGTCTAAAAAAAACAACAAAAATTAGAAATATTCACAATTTTGGCGAAGGCGTTAGGATTGACATAGCCAATTTTATAATAAATAAAAAAGATAATATGGAAGAGAGAAAGCTATAAGTAAGTAAAAATTTACATACGTGTAAACCCCAGCACGTGTGAAGCAGCATTCGTCTGTCCAAAGAATGTTGAAAACAAAGTTTGGGTCTGGGCGATTCGATCACGTAGCCAAGTGCAGTAGGTCATTCTCGCCGGAAAATCATTTGCTTCTAATGCTTGGACCTTTTGTATGTGATAAGGGTGAAGGCCGTTTTCCCTTAGAATCCTCCATGCCTGTAAATAATTTTATTGTTACATTTTAAATTTTATGTATGTATTAGGTGCAAGCAAAGACAATCCCATCACATGGGATAGTCTTTGGTAGAAGTCAGTTTTATTGGTTTTATTTTACTTGCCTTGTTCTGAGATATTCCCAATCTCCTTGCAATAGCTGTAGTGCTTATGGAAGGTTGCTCGCCCACCCCTTCGAGCTTGCAAAACACCAGTGTTTCGCATACGTTGTACAATGTTCACGAAAGTACGTGGGTTAGGCATATTTGCCCTGTTAGGAAAACGAATACGGTATTCTGCTGCAGCTCGATGTGCACTTTCATCGCATCTCCCGTACATTATAACCATGTCCGTTAACTCGGCGTTCGAATACTCCGGCATTTTCACAAAGACGCTGAACGATTTGCCGCGAAAATCAAGACCAAACTGGGAAATAACGCCATGTTACATTCGCAAATGCCCTCCGTCGGCTACTAGCCAAACTTGAAAAGGTTTGTTCCAACAGGACCAATAACCGTGCTCAAGCACGTTCAGCGCATGCGCACTACCCCACTGGCTGTTCCAACTGAATTATGTACCTACCGACACGGGACGATACACGCACTGTTCCAGCCGATTTATGGATCATTTGTGTATCGTCCTTGTACGATAAAAACGGTCCCTGGTCTAAAGCAATAACCGCGTGTACTGACATGCGCAGTGTATAGTCATGTGACAGAGATAAACAATAACCTCATATTTTTGTTTTTACGTAGATGGTTTTAAATCGATGGCTGGGATCGTGTTTTTTATTTCTTGTTGGTTTTTGGCTTGTTGGGTAGGGCGGGGAATCGTTGAACAATAATTTTTTAGAGTGAAGAGTGAGGTTAGCCCACCGAACATTCGGTTAGCCACATATTAAACACGCAGGTTAGGTGCGGTCACAAAACGTGATTTGGTCGATTTGATTCACAATCCGTTCCATCTGAAATTTTCTTTGGGATCGCACATGAACGGTGCAAAACTAGCGCATGCGTTCTTTAAGGGTTATCATCTAGTTCATGTACAGTTCTGTGACGGTACGTAAATTCGAGTTGGAACAAATGATCCCAAAGAAAATTTCAGATGGAACGGATTGTGAATCAAATCGACCAAATCATATTTGTGACCGCACCTAACCTGCGTGTTTAATATGTGGCTAACCGAATGTTCGGTGGGCTAACCTCACTCTTCACTCTAAAAAATTGTTCAACGATTCCCCGCCCTACCCAACAAGAAATAAAAAACACGATCCCAGCCATCGATTTAAAACTATCTACGTAAAAACAAAAATATGAGGTTAATGTTTATCTCTGTCACACGACCATACACTGCGCATGTCAGTACACGCGGTTATTGCTTTAGACCAGGCACCGTTTTTATCGTACAAGGACGATACACAAATGATCCATAAATCGGCTGGAACAGTGCGTGTATCGTCCCGTGTCGGTAGGTACATAATTCAGTTGGAACAGTCAGTGGGGTAGTGCGCATGCGCTGAACGTGCTTGAGCACGGTTATTGGCCCTGTTGGAACAAACCTTGTATGTACAGTTAGTTGCCTAGCTAGGAAGTTATGAAATGACGAACGGGGCAACGCGGAGCAGTCGAAAAAACGTTTCATAGACTCGACCGGGCCGATACGTCGCTTAATTCATACCGCCGAGGCTTCAGAACAATAAATCCTTTATCTATGCTTCAGAAGAGGTTAGATGGTGGACAAGAATTCATCAGAGGAGCTCCGGGGGTATTAAGGGAGACGGCTTGTGGTGTCGCGGTAATGAGCTTTCCGCGAGACTAGGAACCGGTCCGGATACGAGCTAAGGTAAGGGGAATCTAATAGCGCTGCATCTGTACAGATTCAAATCGATTGTTATTTATGTATTTTTTAAATTTGTTTGAGTAAAAAGGTATTTTCACCGTTCCTAAATCAACGGCAACACCGCGGAAAATCACTTCAGCTGTCAGTACCTTCAGAAGCCAAATTGGATGACGTCATTAAAGGCGGGGATTTACAGGGAAAATAGGGGTCTTTACCCGTTTTTTTAAAGATCGTAAAAAAAATCTAAAAATATTTTTCTATGTTTTCTTAAGCCATCCTGCGCACGTGGTAAAATTTTTTGTACTAAGTCATAGTTAACCCTGTATAGCTTCGCTAAGCTATATAGGTCTGTGATGAAGGTCTCGTCGGCGAAAATATCAGAGATAAGGCTTTTTAATTCGGATTTATTTTGCTTCGTAAAAGGCATTGTTACACACTAATTGTACTTTAGATATGTTGTAAGGCTTTACTAGCAGCACTATGATTAACTGGGTATGGCTTAATTAAAGTTTTAACTTTATAAACACGGAGTAATATCTAAATATTCAGGAGCTACCACACACACGTCTACCTCGTACGACACATCGAAAAGGACATCAAAAATTCAAAACTAAAATGACGCGCAAACGAAAACGATGGAATAAAATCAACAAAATCCCTCATGACGACATATCACTGCCAACTTTTGCAAAAGTTTGGCGACTCTGGTATTGCCAACCTTGCTCAGTAACGCCCGAAGCGCCGCTCGTGATCCGAGTCACGAACTAAAGAGTGAACAGGCCCGGTGTAATACCAAATGGAAAAAAAATATATAACATGTCTGTCGTTACCATAGTTATATTTAGAATGATCTCAATTATTTTAGTTACCTAACGAACGAAAAGATGTTATTTTGATTTACTGGGGAATGGTTAATGACCGAACCCTAAAAAAAGAAGAAGAAGAAGAAGAAGAAGATTTATAAAGTAATAGAGATATTGTCGTTTAACAGTCATTATTTTGCATAAAAGTTTTATTGTTGTAATAAAGAAGCCTGTTGTTTTTTAAATATATGTATAATATACCATATAAGATACAGATCTTCCCTAACATTTTTTGTTTTTGGAGATAGAAAATTCCAAATTGGCACAATTGTAGAACTTGATGGTCTCTATCTTTAGGAGTATTCAACTCAAATGTCAGGTCAGGCATTGTCAGCTTGCTACGATCTCGTGAATAGAGCCAGACTACAATATTTTGCTTCGCGTTACAGATATCGAAAAAGTTATTAGAATTTCAGCACAATATTTGTATTTTCATTTTTGTTACATCTGCTATCTATAATAACTTTGACATACGGGGTAAGAATTTGGTTCTGAACAACTTTTTCTAATAACTTTTTTCGATATCTGTAATGCGAAGTAAAATATTGTAATTTGGCTCTATTCACGAGGTCGTAGCAGGCTGATGATGCACCTGACATTTGAGTTGAATACGCACCTTAAGATGGCGACCACCAATTTGGAAATTTCTATCTCCAAAAACAAACTTTGTCGTTACCTTAGAAAGATTTATGCTCGTTTATTTAAATTAATAATAAAAAACATGTTATTTATAAGGTGATAGAGAAAATGTCGTTTAACGACTATTATTAGTTTTATGTTAAGATTGTATATCTTTTGTTTTTTAATATACATGTGAGAGGTAGCTATGTAGAATAATTTTAAATGTTCGAATTTTCATTTTAAAAATTGTATTTAGACTTTATATTAGTTTATAAACAACTTTGTTTTATACCATTTTTGATAAAACTATAAATAAATAATGGTACTTCTCTCTTGAAACATTTTCTTTTTTTTCCTAATTTTTTAACACCCTGTATATCAAATCTAAAATTTTAATATGGCAATCTCATTTTTGTGACAAGGAGAACTTTTTATAAAAAATGACTTTTTGTCGAAAAAAGAAAAATAAAAAAGTTTTTCCTCTTGGGTACCCCATCCGCGGACACACTGTATATAGCAATATATTTAATGCCAAATGGAAAAATATGTAACATCTTCGTCATTATTACCATAATGGAAAATAAATAGCATTTTCTTAGAGCAATTTGTTTTTATATCATTTTATACATACCTAAGTGCTATTTATTAGGTCTACCTATAACGTTTTGGAAAAAGTTTGAATCGACATTTAAGCCTCGCTAATAAGTATAATAAATTGCTATAATGCTATTTGGACTCTTGTCTTTAAAAGCTTTGTTCCAACGAAGAAGAAAACCGTTTTAGAACTGTCCTCAGTGGACAAAAATGCCGGTGTTTATGTTCATGGCGCAGTCCTATGTGATGGTTCCGAGGATGGTTCCAAAATTGGTCACTTATATGTTGACATTTATTTTACTTGTATTTAATTAGAAATTGTTTTAGCATGTGGAATATTTAATTACCGCAGTGGTATATTATAAATACTATTATACAGGGTGACTATTTGCTTTGTTCCAATCGAGCAGAAAATCGTTCAGAACGGAACAAAGCAAATAGTCGCCCTGTATAGTATTTATAGGTACTACTACTGGTAATTAAATATTTCACTCTAATTAAATACAAGTAAAATAATTGTCAACTAATGACCAATATATAATCTCAAATAATATTAGCACTTATGGTAAGTACTATAAAGTGTACTACCCGTAATTAAACACTTCACTTGTGCGAAAACAATTTCTGATTAAACACAAGTAAAGTAATAGTCTACTATAAATGACTATTTTCATAATTTCAAATAATGTTACCACTTGTAGTAAGTACTAGTCTACTACCAGTAATTAAACAGTTCCCTTGTGCTAAAACAATTTCTGATTAAACACAAGTAAAATAATGGTCTACTACAAGTGACTAATTTTATAATCTCAAATAATGTTAACACTTGTGGTAAGTACTAGAGTAAGCACTTGTGGTAAGTAAAGTTCCATACTTACAGCAAGTTCATATTTCCAAGTAACATTTTTTAGTACTAACAAGTGCACAGTGCACCTGTCCTCTATTTAGATGCACTATTTAATTGCTATATTTAAATTTTTAATTGCCATTATTAAAGTTTTTTCTCGGTGAACAAATAATAAAGGTAAAATAAAGTTAATATAATAGTTTCGATTTTTGTTAACAATGATGACACGGCTAACTAACCAGTATCGAACATTTCTCAAACAGCGAAGTAGCGCAGTGGAAGCGTGCTGGGCTCATAACCCAGAGGTCCGGCGTTCGAAACCACGCTCTGGGGTAAACTTTTTTTTATTTTTTACCAAAGTATTTTTTAAAAATATGTAGTGTTAAATATTGTACGGTGGTACGGAACCCTTCATGTGCAAGTTCGACTCGCACTTAGCCGATTTTCGTCCCAAGTCTACCAGTCACACTAGATTCTCTATAAGATATTATAACGGAAAATGCTCCGTTCAACCTGTTGGTATAAATATTTTAGTAAAATTTCAATTTCTAAAAAAAACTGAAATAGCTGCTCAAATTCTGGAAGGCGAACCAAGTACCAATACCGGAAACATCACAACAATTCGAAAAAGAGTTTTAAGTGAAGAACCTGAACCAGTGACCTTCACAGGCAATGAAGAAAACAAAATTCAAAAAAATACTGGAAATGAAGGTTGTCCATCAGTTACCTCGACTGCGTCTCGAGCTGAAAACTTCATGCCTCGTGCAACAAATATGCACTTTTTGCACTAGTTACACAAATAACTATTTTTGGAAGTATGATAGAATTGTGTTTTTCGCATAGCAAAAAGAGAAACTTTTTCAGGGTATATTAGTTGTCTCAAATAAAGTCCGATTATATCCTAAGCTTTTGAAATGAAAAGACCAGCTTAAAACCTGGATGATGCCGTTTTCTCTGCAGAATCCGAATCTAGCTTCAGAATTTATATACAAGGTGTTCTCGAAAAGTTAAGGACAAAAATACAGGGTGTCTATTTAAGAAGGGCCACTCGAGAAAATCTTTAAAATTATGCATTTTTCTGAGAATTTTATTTGAAAAAAAAAGCTTTTTTGATGAGCTAACTTTGGGTAAAAACACACTTGAGATCCATGGCCTACTTTCCAAGATATTTTTCAAAAATCCCGAAAATCGCCGAACTTTCTTCGGCATGTAACTTTTTTGTTTCAACACTTACCGAAAAAATTCTTAATGAAATTTGTGAGCAAAACTAATTGCTTTAAACCTAGTTTATCAGAATTTAGAAAAAATCATGGTTTGCTGTGTGCTCTCTTAACACTTAATTTTTTTTATTTATAGCTGTCATGCATACTAGAAAATTTTAAAAATGTGAAAAATGTGCAAGATACCGAGATACCTCGCAAGAATTTCCAAGATTTACAATGTAGTATGTTGGGAAAAAATACCTAAAACATGGGGCCGCGGTGGCGTCACTCGTACCGGCGCTGACTAGTTAGACTGCATGTTTTTCTGCCTTCGATCGACCTTGATTCGAACCGATGTCGAGGCAGGCGCATGTACATGTCTTTAAAGAAAAACACCGCTATGGCCAAGAGCGCTGGACAAATGTGGATTCACGGTATTGCTGCTAAATAGCTTTATCCCTGTGATTTACTAATTGTCCTGCACTCACAAGGCTTACTACGGTTTTCTAGGGTTTTCCGTAGTACTTGAGCGAATGCTATCCTAGTTCTATCGGGAAAAAAGTCGGCCCTAGCCGCAAATGGCAACGAAAGCAAAATAATAGTAATTGCCCCCCTTCCCCGCACAAGCATGTGGTAGTTTCTGGTGTACTCCTAGTTTGGAGTATTGTGAGGGTGAGAATTATTATTATTATTATATAGACTTAGCCAAAAGGCATTCGCACTCCCTCTCTGGGGAACATTCACTCAAATCCCGGGTATCCCGGATACCATAAGGATCTGGCTCGGACGAGACCCTTGCCATGTTATCGGGCCTTAGGTGACATTGATGTTGTTGGACGTTCCTGCACTCCCCATGAATTTCCTGACGGTTCGGGCTGTCGCAAGTAGTACCGCTTTCTGCATGGACCTGTAAAGATTATCAGTTAGACCCAGCTCTTTGATGTTTCTCAGCAAACTTTTTGGTATGACACCAGTTGTTGACACGATGATTGGAATCGTCTGAACGTTGTCCATTTCCCATTGCCTTCTAATTCGTGCTTCTAAGTCTCTGTACTTCGCGATCTTCTTGACTTGCTTCACACGCAGGTTGTTGTTGTTCGGGATGGCCACATAAATCAGATTTGTCTTCCTAGAAATTTTATCAACTATTATAAGGTCCGGTCTGTTATGGGCAACTCGTTGATCTGTCAGAACTGTACGATCCCAGTACATCTTGTAGTTGCTGTTCTCAAGAACAGGCTCCGGTGTGTAGCTGTAATATGGGATCCTCTCTGCCTGCACAAGCAGAAGTTTTTCCGCCAGTTCCTGGTGCAAGATCTTGGCAACCGAATCGTGTCGTTCCTTATATTCCGTTGATGCGAACATCTGACATCCTCCTGTTATGTGCTGGATTGTTTCTGAAGTTGGGCACCCGTATCTGCATCTGTCATCCACTACCGATGCATCTCCTACAATGAATTTTAGGTAGTTGCGAGTTGGTATAACCTGATCTTGTATGGCCAGTAGGAAGCCTTCCGTCTCGGGGAACATTCGTCCCGAGGTCAGCCAATAGTTCGACGCTAACTTGTCGACATGTTCCTGGTCAACCTCATTAGGATGCCTCCCGTGCAGCGGCTTCTCCAACCACCTCTGTAGTGTATCGTTGTCGGTTGAGTGGTGATTTTGATGCTCGTGTTCCGTCAGACGTAGCGGTGTTGAGACATCTGCTCCGCATATAGCTTTATGTAGTGTGGAGCTGTTGGCCTGTCTCTGGAAATAATTACGCAGATTTATTATTTGTTGGTCCAATTGCTTGCTGAGGTCTGCCAATCCTCTTCCTCCTAGTTGACGTGGCAGAGTAGTTCTTTCTACGGCGCTACGGGGATGATGTTTATGAGCTTTTGTCAGTAGTGTCCTAACTTTTCGCTGCAGGTTGTTGATGTCCGTGTTGGTCCAATTCACTATTCCGAACGAATAGCTGAGTACAGAGCACGCATACGTGTTCAGGGCCTTAAACAAATTCCTGCTGTTATTATTATTATTATATCGACTTAGCCAAAAGGCATTCGCACTCCCTCTCTGGGGAACATTCACTCAGATCCCGGGTATCCCGGATACCATGAGGATCTGGCTCGGACGAGACCCTTGCCATGTTATCGGGCCTTAGGTGCCATTGATGTTGTTGGACTTTCCTGCACTCCCCATGAATTTCCTGACGGTTCGGGCTGTCGCAAGTAGTACCGCTTTCTGCATGGACCTGTAAAGATTATCAGTTAGACCTAGCTCTTTGATGTTTCTCAGCAAACTTTTTGGTATGACACCAGTTGTTGACACGATGATTGGAATCGTCTGCACGTTGTCCATTTCCCATTGCCTTCTAATTCGTTCTTCTAAGTCTCTGTACTTCGCGATCTTCTCGACTTGCTTCACACGCAGGTTGTTGTTGTTCGGGATGGCCACATCAATCAGAGTGGTCTTCCTAGAAATTTTATCAACTATTATAAGGTCCGGTCTGTTATGGGCAACTCGTTGATCTGTCAGAACTGTACGATCCCAGTACATCTTGTAGTTGCTGTTCTCAAGAACAGGCTCCGGTGTGTAGCTGTAATATGGGACCCTCTCTGCCTGCACAAGCAGCTGTTTTTCCGCCAGTTCCTGGTGCAAGATCTTGGCAACCGAATCGTGTCGTTCCTTATATTCCGTTGATGCGAACATCTGACATCTTCCTGTTATGTGCTGGATTGTTTCTGAAGTTGGGCACCCGTATCTGCATCTGTCATCCACTACCGATGCATCTCTTACAATGAATTTTAGGTAGTTGCGAGTTGGTATAACCTGATCTTGTATGGCCAGTAAGAAGCCTTCCGTCTCGGGGAACATTCTTCCCGAGGTCAGCCAGTAGTTCGACGCTAACTTGTCGACATGTTCCTGGTTGACCTCGTTAGGATGCCTCCAGTGCAGCGGCTTCTCCAACCACCTCTGTAGTGTATCGTTGTCGGTTCGGTGGTGATTTTGATGCTCGTGTTCCGTCAGACGTAGCGGTGTTGAGACGTCTGCTCCGCATATAGCTTTATGTAGTGTGGAGCTGTTGGCCTGTCTCTGGAAATAATTACGCAGATTTATTATTTGTTGGTCCAATTGCTTGCTGAGGTCTGCCAATCCTCTTCCTCCTAGTTGACGTGGCAGAGTAGTTCTTTCTACGGCGCTACGGGGATGATGTTTATGAGCTTTTGTCAGTAGTGTCCTAACTTTTCGCTGCAGGTTGTTGATGTCCGTGTTGGTCCAATTCACTATTCCGAACGAATAGCTGAGTACAGAGCACGCATACGTGTTCAGGGCCTTAAACAAATTCCTGCTGTTAAGATCAGTTCGCACTACTTGTCTTACTCTCCTGATGAATTCATTCCTTAAATCGATCTTCATTGTTCTATGGTCTATCCTCTGAGCTTGTTTCATCCCGAGATACTTGTATGTATCTCCCATGCTCATTGCTTCGATCTCCTGGCCGTCCTGCATCTCGTGTGCGCCTTGTTCGAACTTTCCCCGGACTATGTTAAGGGTGCGGCTCTTGTCCAGTCCAAACAGCATTCCGATGTCCCTGGAGAACTCGTCTACAAGCATTTGCGTTAGTTGGTTTTTGGTTGCGGCCATCAGTTTTAAATCATCCATATATAATAGGTGATTCAACTTGATCGCTTCTGCGTTGTTGCTTTTGATAGCGAAGCCGTATTTTGTAGAGTTCAACCGATGTGACAGAGGGTTCATCGCCATGCAGAACCACAGTGGACTGAGTGAATCTCCTTGGAAAATCCCTCTTCGGATGTTGATTGTGTCGGTCTCGATGTTGCTGCTTGCGGTTCTGAGTTGTATCTTAGTGCGCCAGGTTGTCATAACGTGTTCTAAAAAGGAAACTGTATGATGATCTATTTTATACAGCTTTAAGATACCTGTGAGCCAGTCGTGAGGTACGGAATCAAATGCTTCTTTGTAGTCCACATAAGCCATGTGGAGGTTTCGTTGCTTGGAATGAGCCTGGTTGCAGATGACAGAGTCTATGATGAGTTGCTCTTTGCATCCCATTGCGCCCTTCGAGCAGCCCTTCTGCTGCATTGCAATGATGTTGTTCCGCTCTCAGTGAGCATATATTCGCTGCGTAAGGCAAGAAGTGATTATCTTGTACAACGTAGGCAAGCAGGTTATTGGGCGGTACTTGGCAGGGTTATCCGTATTCCGCTGGTATTTTGGTAACAAGTAGGTGGCACCCTGTGTAAGAAACAATGGCATTTTCAGAGGATCGAGCAAGACTTCATTAATTAAGGTAGTTATTTGTTCATGCGTGCACCACAACTTCTTAATCCAATAATTTTGGGGATGATCTGGACCTGGTGCCTTCCAGTTGTGGGAATTCTTGATGACATTGGAGACCTCATCGGTTGTGAATTGCTCGTGTTGCATCTGGCTATAGTTCCGGCCCATCTCGCGTTCTTCACTGATCCAGCTTGCACTGACATTGCATGGACCTGGTGTGGCGAGCTGATTTCTCCAGAAACCGTCGACCTGTTCTCTGCTAGGGTAACTCGTATTTGTGGCATCGGCGCTAGAATTCAAAGTACGGTAGAAAACTTTTTCTGATCGTTCAAAAAGTTTGTTGTCTCGTTTCCTGTTGTTACTAGCCTTGTATCTCCTCAGACGCCCTGCGAAAACAGAAAGTTTTTGTTTTAATGTATCAAGACATTGTTGAGCAGTGATGTTCGCGGGGTCACGCTGAGAATGCATTTGGGTGCTGCTCATTATTGCCTGTACCGCCCTCTGGATATTTCTAGTTCTAACTCCTCTGATATATTCCGTTACTTGTCCTATGTCTTTACGGAGACTCTCGATCTTTCGATTTAGTCGTATCTCCCATTGAGCCATTCGTGGTTCTGGTCTTGCACGATTGAACTCTTGAGCCCTCCGGATCTTGGCTCCCATTGCAGTGATGATGGCCGTTGCGTCACAGTAGATTAACATGTGCATATGTTCTAATGTTGGTGTTACTGAAACATAGTTGGGTAAAATTCTGGTGTTCATAATATGGAGCATGATTGCAAGCTTCCTGGAAGAATTCAATCTTGGTAGCGGTGGTCTGCTCAGTGGATCTGTGCCTTCGTATCGCAATACCGCCCTTCTCAGCTGTGTGTCTAGGCTTTCAAAGTGTTCTCCGTTAACTGATTCCCGATTCTCAGTTGTTCGTCCCGCCGTCTCGGCTTCTTGTTGTGGTCCAGGCACTTGAATTTCCCCGTTGTTGTTGTCTATGTCTATGTGTTCGCCATGGATCTCTAGCTCAACTTCCCGTTTTATAGCGTTAAGTCGCGTTTCTGGAATTCGGTTATTTCTTAGAATAGTTCGATACTGATCTGACACTCTTTGTTCAGACACTTGCATGTGTAGAAACTTCCTGCAGAACTCGGCATGCAGTTGTTGTCGGTAGCCGATCATCTCTTGTCCTAAGTTTGTCACCCTGTAAAAAATACGCATTATCGATTCATTCATGGACCCAGTCCATTTCATGCGTCGTCGTTGTAATCCCGCCTGAGTGAACGCTGGCTGAAGTTCCTGCGCAGCACCTTCGGTGGGTGGAACCCTAGTTCTCGTTTGGCTCCCACGTTGTAGATGTTCGTGTTTCTGGGCTGTAGCTGTTTGTGCAACAGGGGCCCGCCTCATCAGCTCCTGTCACCGACGTCCCGCTCACTGTCATGCCCAGCGCCGGCTCCAGACATGCCCTGGCGATCCCCAGGCAGCGGCCCTATGACAATTATCCTATTATTCTCCATTCCATAGTTTTCTCCCGTAACGTGGGAGTGACGGCCCTCGGTCGCCTTATACGACTCGCGGAGCCACGATAGGAGTATTCTAACCCGCTACCCATACGGGTCAACTAGGATAACGCGGGATCGTTACTCCCGAGGATCTGCCCCTGTCACCGGCCAAACCCCTCCTTGCATTAACTGGGAAACACGGGATCGTTACACCCGAGGATCTGCCCCTCTCACAGGCTAGACCCATCCCTGTGTAACTGGGAGTCGCGGGATTGTCACACCCGAGGATCAGCCCCCGTCACCGGCTAGATCCCTCCCTGCGCAACTGGATATCGCGGGATTGTCACACCCGTAGGTCTGCCCCTGTCACAGGCCAAGCCTCTCCATGCGTAACTGGGAATCGCGGGATCGTTACACCCGTGAATCTGCCCCTCTCACAGGCCAGACCCATCCCTGCGTAACTGGGGAGCGCGGGATTGTCACACCCGTGGATCTGCCTCTCACAGGCCAGATCCCCCCTGCGTTATTATTATTATTATTATTATTATTATATCGACTTAGCCAAAAGGCATTCCCACTCCCTCTACGGGGAACATTCACTCAGATCCCGGGTATCCCAGGTATTATTATTATTATTATTATTGTATCGACTTAGCCAAAAGGCATTCGCACTCCCTCTCTGGGAAACATTCACTCAGATCCCGGGTATCCCGGATACCATAAGGATCTGGCTCGGACGAGACCCTTGCCATGTTATCGGGCCTTAGGTGACATTGATGTTGTTGGACGTTCCTGCACTCCCCATGAATTTCCTGACGGTTCGGGCTGTCGCAAGCAGTACCGCTTTCTGCATGGACCTGTAAAGATTATCAGTTAGACCCAGCTCTTTGATGTTTCTCAGCAAACTTTTTGGTATGACACCAGTTGTTGACACGATGATTGGAACCTTCTGAACGTTGTCCATTTCCCATTGCCTTCTAATTCGTTCTTCTAAGTCTCTGTACTTCGCGATCTTCTCGACTTGCTTCACACGCAGGTTGTTGTTGTTCGGGATGGCCACATCAATCAGAGTTGTCTTCCTAGAAATTTTATCAACTATTATAAGGTCCGGTCTGTTATGTGCAACTCGTTGATCTGTCAGAACTGTACGATCCCAGTACATCTTGTAGTTGCTGTTCTCAAGAACAGGCTCCGGTGTGTAGCTGTAATATGGGATCTTCTCTGCCTGCACAAGCAGAAGTTTTTCCGCCAGTTCCTGGTGCAAGATCTTGGCAACCGAATCGTGTCGTTCCTTATATTCCGTTGATGCAAACATCTGACATCCTCCTGTTATGTGCTGGATTGTTTCTGAAGTTGGGCACCCGTATCTGCATCTGTCATCCACTACCGATGCATCTCCTACAATGAATTTTAGGTAGTTGCGAGTTGGTATAACCTGATTTTGTATGGCCAGTAAGAAGCCTTCCGTCTCGGGGAACATTCGTCCCGAGGTCAGCCAGTAGTTCGACGCTAACTTGTCGACATGTTCCTGGTTGACCTCATTAGGATGCCTCCCGTGCAGCGGCTTCCCCAACCACCTCTGTAGTTTATCGTTGTCGGTTCGGTGGTGATTTTGACGCTCGTGTTCCGTCAGACGTAGCGGTATTGAGACGTCTGCTCCGCATATAGCCCTATGTAGTGTGGAGCTGTTGGCCTGCCTGTAGAAATAATTACGCAGATTTAATATTTGTTGGTCCAATTGCTTGCTGAGATCTGCCAATCCTCTTCCTCCTAGTTGACGTGGCAGAGTTGTTCTTTCTACGGCGCTACGGGGATGATGTTTATGAGCTTTTGTCAGTAGTGTCCTAACTTTTCGTTGCAGGTTGTTGATGTCCGTGTTGGTCCAATTCACTATTCCGAACGAATAGCTGAGTACAGGGCACGCATACGTGTTCAGCGCCTTAAACAAATTCCTGCTGTTAAGATCAGTTCGCACTACTTGTCTTACTCTCTTGATGAATTCATTCGTTAAATCAGTCTTCATTGTTCGATGGTCTATCCTTTGAGCTTGTTTCATCCCGAGATACTTGTATGTATCTCCCTTGCTCATTGCTTCGATCTCCTGGCCGTCCTGCATCTCGTGTGCGCTTTGTTCGAGCTTTCCCCGGATGATATTAAGGGTGCGGCACTTGTCCAGTCCAAACAGCATTCCGATGTCCCTGGAGAACTCCTCTACAATTTTAAGCATTTGCGTTAGTTGGTTTTTGGTTGCTGCGATCAGTTTTAAATCATCCATATATAATAGGTGATTCAACTTGATCGCTTCTGCGTTGTTGCTTTTGATAGCGAAGCCGTATTTTGTAGAGTTCAACCGATGTGATAGAGGGTTCATCGCCATGCAGAACCACAGTGGACTGAGTGAATCTCCTTGGAAAATCCCTCTTCGGATGTTGATTGTGTCGGTCTCGATGTTACTGTCTGCGGTTCTGAGTTGTATCTTAGTGCGCCAGGTTGTCATAACGTGTTCTAAAAAGGAAACTGTATGATGATCTATTTTATACAGCTTTAAGATACCTGTGAGCCAGTCGTGAGGTACGGAATCAAATGCTTTTTTGTAGTCCACATAAGCCATGTGGAGGTTTCGTTGCTTGGAATGAGCCTGGTTGCAGATGACAGAGTCTATGATGAGTTGCTCTTTGCATCCCATTGCGCCCTTCGAGCAGCCCTTCTGCTGCATTGCAATGATGTTGTTCCGCTCGCAGTGAGCATATATTCGCTGCGTAAGGCAAGATGTGATTATCTTGTACGGCGTAGGCAAGCAGGTTATTGGGCGGTACTTGGCAGGGTTATCCGTATTCCGCTGGTCTTTTGGTAACAGGTAGGTTGCACCCTGTGTAAGAAACAATGGCATTTTCAGAGGATCGAGCAAGACTTCATTACTTAAGGTAGTTATCTGTTCATGCGTGCACCACAACTTCTTAATCCAATAATTTTGGAGATGATCTGGACCTGGTGCCTTCCAGTTGTGGGAATTCTTGATGACATCGGAGACCTCAGCGGTTGTGAATTGCTCGTGTTGCATCTGGCTATAGTTCCGGCCCATCTCGCGTTCTTCGCTGATTATTATTATTATTATTATCAAAAAACAATTGATCTCTTAGTTGCATTTCGAGATTTGTGCCAAAATTGCAACGTTTGGAAAGCTTTTTAAGGGCTGCAACATAGGATGAAATGGACTCACCCCCTTCTTGCTTTCTTTGGCGAAATTTATATCGTTCCGCAATTTCGGATGGCTCCGGTTCTAAGTGATTCGCTACCAATTTCACCAAACTATTGAAAGGCTTGTCTTCTGGTTTTTCAGGGCTGCATAGGTCCACCATCAATTCAAAAGTTTCATCCCCAACGGCGGTAATCAAAATTGCGGTCCTCAAGTCTTCCTTAATTTAATTTACTTTGAAATACTGACCCATTCTTATAATATAGTTATTCCAACTACTATTTCCAATTTGGAATGGTTCCAGTCTTCCCACTAGTGACATTAATAATTTAATTATTTCGACTGCGCCAGTGTAGTGTCTTGGATATTATTTATTATAGAAATGATACGACTGAAAGCCAATTTAATAATTTGAATTTATTCTCATACAAAAAACCCAAGTATATACAAAAAACTACAAAGTAGTAAAAACAGTACTATACAGATTGTGCCTTATACACTATGTCCCTAATTACTTTATGCATATGAATGCGTATATACAACAGCAAGTTTTTTATTGGTATTGGGTTATACTTTGCACCAGCAGGAAAATTCTTTCTTGCCATAAGTAGATGACTTATAACGGTTTCTAGATTTTTTGTTGGGGTTAATCAGTTATTTGGTAATTCTTAGTAGCAGCAGGAACATTATTTTTAACCGTAAGTAGATGACTTTTTAGCCACTATGTACACCTTTTCCACATGTAATTCAGAAAGCATCAGTTGAAATTCAGATTAGTCAAATGAATTTCAGAATAGGTTTGTTTTTAAAGTAGTTTAAAAGTAGACACCATGTATAATAAAATCTAACTACTAATTTGAAATTTTTTTAGAACTCCCTCTATGAAGTGTTTTGTGAAATAAATTACAAGTGGGGGTTCTGAATTACAAGTGACACTTTCTGAATTACAACTGATGCTTTCTGAATTACATTTGATCTTTTCCAAAATTTAATTGACGAATCTGGATTACATGTGACCTTTTCTGAATTACATCTGACGCTTTCTGAATTACATCTGACAAATCTGAATTACATTTGATCTTTTCTAAATTTTATTTATCGAATCAGAATTACATATCTGACGATTTCTGAATTGCAATTGACAAATCTAAATTACATTTGATGTTTTCTGAATTACAACTGATATTTCTGAATTACATCTGACCTATTCTGAATATAAAAGGTGTAGTAGGTGACTTTATAACGGTTAATAGTTTTTTGTTGGGATTAATCAATTATAACTACCTCTAAAGATAGTAAAACTTTTTAAGGGAACTATAAATAATATACATTGAACTAATAACTAAATTGTTTTATTTGTAAATTTAAATCTGAGGCAAATAAACATACAGTGCTATTCATAAAGTTGGCACCAAATGGGAAAAATTTGTATATTTTTGTATTATTCTATTTTTTTTTAAATCTGATTTTGGGATATGTTGGTGCATGTTTTGTTTACACTATTGCGCCTAAAGAGGTTTGTAACGTCACTGCCCATGCCTGTCAAATTTGACATTTAAAATAAAAAAATTGGGAAAAATCAGGTTTTCCTTGACAATATCTAAAAAAGTTGTTAAGAAAATGTGTTTGTAATGCATTACTGTGCCCATATGCAAATTTTCAGAAGGTTATCACGATATTCGTGTTTCTTACTTGATATTCCTGGAATTGAAACTGAATCCACAAAATTTGATAAGTACAAAACTGTACCTTGTAATTTTGTTTCACTGAATTTCAAAATATGGATGTACTTCATGTAAAAATATTACAGCTCAAGGAATAAACTTATCTTAAAATGAAAGAGTCTTTGCACCAAGATGGCGTTCTTACACAATAAATAATAATAATAAATCTCATGTTTCTGCTTAACTTTGCATTGAAATTTATTTGTATTGTTATGATTTAGTAAGAGAGAACCCACTAAATAAGTTTCCTCGGTTATTTGCGGGAAAAAAATATTGAGTACCGATTTGAAGAGAAATAATTAAGGAAAAACGAACATCGTGATATCTTTCTGAAAATTTGCATAGAGGCACAGGAATGCAATACAAACACATTTTCTTAATAACTTTTCCCGATATTTTCAAGGCAAACCTGATTGTTCCCATTTTTTTATTTTAAATGTCAAATTTCACATGCATGGGCTGTGACGTCACGACCCTCTTTAGCAAGGCCCACTATAAAGACAGGACCTGGCGCACAAAAATCACGTGACCGTCTTAGTCAGACGTTACATGTCATTTGTCACATAACTGAAAGCGGCAGCTTGGGTTTTGAGAAGTGTTCAATGTTTAAAGTGTTTTTAAATGTCTTAGTTTATATTTTAGAAACAAGTTTGTGTCTAGTGCGCGTGTGTCCTGGCGGAGGGGAACCGCCCAGGCGCCCAGGTGTTATTATGGCCTCTGGGTGTCTGGGTGGGAGACGTGCCGTCCAAGAGTATTGGTGCCGCTCGCACCGACGCGACGCGACGCGTAAGCGCTGTAATAAGGGAAATTCTCCCCCGAACCACAGAATAGGGAACCCGGAATGGACTATTATAGACATGGGACAGTATTAGTAATGGACAGTGGAGCCGGAGACAGAGGGGTGGACTGCTTACGGGAGATCCGCGAGTTCAGACGGTCCGGGTGGCTGGAAGCCGTTCCCGTTGACCACGTTCGAGTTTGTGTATATTTATTTTATTCACCAGTCACCTTGTGCGAAATAAATCAGTGTTGTAACGTACTCGAGGATTTTCGTTGTCGACCTACGCCCTGATATGGTCTTTCACGCTGCCGATCAACTGAGACCTCGGCAATATTTACAGTATACCTACTGAGGTTAGTTTTCATTTTTATTTCGTAAAAAATAACCTAAATACCAAATATTGGGTCTGTTTATATTATATTTATACATATTACAAAAGCCAGGAAGAAAGTGTCGCCATAACAAACATTTGTTTTGCCTCGGGATGAAAATTTCCGCCAAAACTGGATTCGTAAAATCCCAACTGAGATTTAATTTCTAAAAAACCCTTAAGTATGTGTGGCTAACATTTTCAAGAAAGTGAAACAATAATTAAAGTGGACAAATGTGTTGTGGGAGGAAAATACCTATAGAGAATATCACCTAAGCTAAAGGAAGGTGCTGTCCCAACAATTTTTGAGAATGTGCCAAAATATTGTGAGTGCAGTGCCGTTTAACTCTCAGCCTAAAACAGCTGAGGCAGGTTGAAAATTTTGAAAAAACAATTAGAGAAAGCTTGGATGCACAAATCCAATAATGTAATAGATGAAATAAAACTTGGCAAATTGTTACGAAATTTGTTTTTTCTACTTGTCTCCGAAAATGCCTTTCATTATATAGAACTAAGTTGGTCACGTGACTACGCGATTATGCGTTAGCGCCGTGGCCTGTCTTTATCGTTGGCCTCGCCTCTTTAGGTGCAATAGTGTAAACAAAACATGCACCAACATATCCCAAAAACATATTTTCAAAAAATAGAATAATACAAATTTTTCCCCATTTGGTGCAAACTTTATGAATAACACTGTACAACATATTTCTTATTTTAAATGGAACATGGTGGTAGTATAGTAATACAAACATTCGTAACCTTTTATTGCACTTAAAAGTAATATCCACTCAACTTATAAAGGAGCACACTAGGACATCAGTCATTTTATATCACAATTTGTACAGAATGATTCACTATATTAATTGGACCAGGGTTGTCCCGGTTATTTTTCATCTGATAATCAGGATAATCTGGAAAATATTAAAAAGAGCATAATTAATTCGTAATGTACATGTACACCCTGGAAAAACTGTAAAATAATACGTTTGATGCTCATAAATATTCCATTTAAAAATAAATTGACCATTATTTTGGATCCAAAACACAAATTTTCACACAATTTGTAGTTCGTTGGAAAAATCGAATTTTTCATAGGAGCCATTTTATAGGAAATTTAATTTTGAACTACTTTTATTTTAAACTTTGTTTTTAGAAATATGCATCTTCATCTACTAAATTTGCCAGAACTACGTTGCATCAACTATTAGCCATGCACAGGGCCGTAGCCAGGGGCCCTCACTTCTCAAATGTGTACTGCCCTGACAGGAAAGTCGTTTGCCCTGCTTAAAGTTTCGGTCTGGCTACAGCCCTGGCCATGCCTTAGCGACAAGTTGACCGGACACCTCACCAAAGCCGAAGATAAGGCGCTGCTCTATTGAGGGAAAAAAACGAGGAAAAAATACATCATGATGATTTTTTAATTTATTATACTTCATTTAAACTGAATTTCTCCTTAACTTTTCAAAAAAAAATTGCCTGCAGCGCAGTTTAGTGAGCAGACACCTCTAAGTGCTCTTCTTATTACCCGCTTAAAAAACAATAATCTTTATTGCCCCACCTTCAAACCAATTTCAATTTACCTATACCTACTACACTGGCCAGAAAATGTTTGCAAAAATTATAGACATTATGTGGCCCTTTCAAAGAATATATCATAATTTATAAAGCACAATAAATACTAACTTTGATTTTTACTTCCGCATTACAAAAGGGTGTTCAGTGTTGTTACGTATTAAATTAGCGGATTTTTGTCAGTTAAAAATCAACAATAATATAGAACTTTGTTACCACTTTTGTCTCCTCTATGAAAGGAAACAGAGTATTCTTAGCTTATACTGCACCGTTGAGTGATTCCTTTACTCAGTGACTGCACAAATGATTATGGGCCCGCATAATAAGCAAAAAATATATTTGACCTTTAAAATTTCACAAATTTTCGCTTGCGGAGCAATTTTTAATAATGAAAATTAAATTCAATTTTTACCCCCCTCCCTCTCCCCCCCCCCCCCCAAGAAAGTACCGCCCTCACTTCTCAAATGTGTACTGCCCCGACAGGAAAGTCGTTTGCCCTGCCTAAAGTTTCGGTCTGGCTACGGCCCTGGCCATGCACTGTATACGAAGCCGTTTGTTTTCCCTGTAAGCGCATCAGTTTTCAATTCCTTCGAAGAGATGTTGCCAATACGGACACCGTTGGGTCACAATTCTAATAAATATAATTCTTAAACCATTGTGCATTGCGCATATTTGCGAAAAGAAACCATTAAAAAACGCGTGTTTTCCCTATGAATTTCTTTCCAAATTACCTACTAATAGAGATGTCGTCCTTGCCAACTGCAAATATTCTTTCTTTATAGGCGAGTTCGGCAACAACGATGTAAAATCTAAACGCTACGAAGCTCCGAGCTCTCAGTTAAAAAAACTTACCCGTAAAATAAGAAAAAAATAAAAAAATTTGAAAACCGACAGCTGACGCTGGTTTACAAACTTTGTAAAGTAGCCAGTTTAGTAAAATATACGGAACATTTTATTTTTATTTATAATCGGACACCGAAGCACATAAAAAACATGTTTGCTTACCTTGGAATGTCTGCACGTATTCCCCCAAACTCCACACTTCTAACATTGCGGTAACGTTAGCAAACGTGGACATACTTATAACGTTGGGTGAAGATTTAATTATAATATTGCCGGCCCGGGTACGGCGCGTTGAAAAAAATAACCCGGGCCGACTAGAGGCCCTGTATGACACGAAAAGTGACAGTTATTCGTTTTAACAACGAATAACTGTCACTTTTTGTGTCATACAGGGCCTCTAGGGCCGACAAGGTCCTATCTCGTCGACAGTCGAGCACAGAATCACAGATTACCCACCTTCACAGAATGTGACAGGCCCGTTTTAACGGAAAACCTAGGGCCAAAAATATTCCGCGCTTGCGCAATCTAGACCCCAAAGCAGCTGTATGCCTAGACCAGAGAACAAGGAAGGGACAATTTAAAGTCAAGGGGGCGGAGCTAGCCTGCGCATCTGAATTTGAAGTTTTCTTTATTGCGAGTGTGTTGTTTAGTTCAGTGTTTTGTCTTATGATCATGAGTAAGACAAAAGCGGGGGCGTTTTGTGTACGCAGCGAAAGGCTGCGTGCGTGAACAAAAGTTACAACTGCAGGTTATCGTTCTTCTCCTTTCCAAAAGTGCATTGGTTGATAATTAATTATGAAATCTCTCTTCCACCTAAGTATCTAAAGGCAGACTTAATTTAAGGATTTAATTTAAAAATCGTAAGTTCAAACACAAAAAATGCATGGTGTAGTTCACGCGATTTCACTTAAGAATAAGTTAATATCTTAAGTCATCCGTAAATAAAATTATCGAACTTACATGTAATTTAAGACAAAAAGGCACAAAAACAACAAAAAACCTTTCAAATCAAATATATGTTTTTTGGGCTAAATTTTATATGAAGCAAATGTGAATAAATAGAAAACATAATAATTTTATTTAAAGGGTTAAATTAAATCATAAATTCTGTCTTTAAATTAAGTCTGTATAAACAGGCCATACGTTATTGTTACCTGTGTGGGTTTACTCCGTTTACCTGAGATCATACTTATCGGGCGGCATTAAAGTCGCCTCCGAGCAGGTAACGACTTTTTATTATAGAACTAAACTCGCCTCAGCCAAAAACGGCGACCTTTACCTGGACCCATAAACTCGCCTAAATCTAAGATACCATAAAATAATATAATATTTTTATTCTAGGAATATTTAAGGGGATGGTCCGATACCTGACAATCAACCCGTGAATAATTTCATTTTCTGTCACAACGCTGACAAGTGAATACTCCGCCCGAAACTCGTGTGGCTCTTTAAATTCGAGGTGTATAATTTTTGTTGCATCTACCATGGAACCAGTCGTTTCATACACTCAGCGTGGAAAACCTCTTCTAGTTGTGGATTCTGCAAACTTTGTTCTAAACCGCGAGTTAAGGAGTGGAGAAACGTCATGGCGATGTGCACGTCGAACCTGCAAAGCCAAAGTATACACGATGGGAAAGGACTACGTCATAATCCGCAAAGTGTTGGATCACTCGCACGAAGTCGATATTAAGAAAACAAACCGACAATTGATCACAGCAGGTGTCAAGAGAAAAGCTACAGAAGATATTCATGGTAAGCCTTCAAAAATTATCCACTTACAACTAAATGAGAAGAAGAGCTGTTTAGAGACTTTTTCCGTCAAAGACCAATCGTACGTTCGTACAAATTTATACAACCAACGAAGGAAATTTTTGCCGCCTCTTCCAAAGAACATGGAAGAAACTTTCGACGCTCTAGAAAATCATACAATGAAGACAATTAAACAAGAGGATTTTTTATTTTTTAATGATAGAAATAATAAAATCATCGTTTTTTCTTGCTACAGTAATATCAAAACCTTATGTCAAAGTGAAAAAATATATCTGGACGGAACATTTTATCACTGCGCTAAATATTTTTATCAGTTGTTTACTCTACATGTACTAAGGAATGGGCATTATATACCTTTGGTATTTTGTTTACTGCCTGACAAACGCCAAGAAACTTATAAATGTTTATTTCAAGTTTTACGTAACAAATGTCAATCGCTTCAATTAACTTTTAAGTCCAAAAATTATTGTAATAGATTTCGAAGTAGCTATACATAATGCTTGCCGTTCTGTTTGGAATAAAACAAGAATAATAGGCTGCAAGTTTCACCTAACTCAGGCCTGGTATGGAATATTCAGAAGTGTGGACTAGTAAGCGAGTATAGAGATAAAGACAGCGAAATTGGCCGTTGGTTGCATCACAGACTAACGAGTAATACAGACAATTCCTTAGCGACATGTGTCAAAAGGAGACTCGCTTTTTAGCGAAATATCTTCTGAATACATCAATAATGTGCATTTTATTTGATTGTACGTTAATCTACATAGCGAAGATATTGTATTAGAACCAAGTTTATGCTTAAAATACTGTCTGTCTTTCTGTAAATTGAAATGGAGACTCGCTTATTTCTGACACATGCCCGTAAGGAGGCTTCTGTTGCGGAGCTATTTATTCTGTGGTTGCATTCAATAACGTCAGAACCTATAGACAGGTTTGTTTTGATAAATGCTTGACGCCCAGAACTAATCACAATCTAAGCGCTCCATTAAATTATTCCGAAAATGTCGCGAGATTGTCAGAAATTGCCCCTTTTTGTCGAGCCGTAGCGAACTTGTTTCGACTCTGGGCTCGGAGGCTGGCGTCGTTAGACCATCCCCCGAGTCTTCAGGTGAGGTTCCGATGCTTCCGGCGCCCCCAAACAAGAAAAAACATGCGATATCTAAGTGTGATTCTGGAGGAACTATAACCGGGAATCACCGGGTGTATAGTTGGTTGATGATTGACTTTCTGTCTTTGTTTGTAGCATGTTTTTAGAGTAGTATGGATATATTTAATCTTGGAGTCAAAATAAAGGGCATTTTAACAATGGGGCACCACGTCTATAGGTTTTGACGTCATTGGTTGCATTATATTTTTGGTTTATGTTTTTTCCAAACGAAGTTGGAGATTGTTATTGCTTCGATTTAAATTCCATTCAGCCACAACTGACACTTACATTAAACTTCAAAGTCTAAATGAACCAGTACGTACAAAGGATCCATCGATAAGAAAAAGGCAAACACTGATTTCAAATAAAATAAAAGAATATCAAAATGGTCTTTTATCTAGACTAAATTTTATAAAATGCTTGTCTTTTCTGAATAGTGTTCATTAGCAATACGGCGAGTTGGAAAATTATAAATGTGGTAAAAGTAGTAACTTTTGTATAAAACGATATATTTAATTTTTTATAGGTATAATATACTTACATATTACACTCCCTTTATAGGTTTTGTATATAATATGTATGTAGTATATGTATATTGTACATACTAAAATGATGTAATATTCTCGGTAATAATATTATAATAAATGTTTCGAATTTGTGTATGTGACTATTTTTTCTTTCATAATAATGGACATTTCAAGAATATTTATTTCCTTATAAAGGAAAGGGAGGGAATGGAATGTAAACGTAAAGTAATATTCCAAGAAATTTGGTATTTTGCATTTTAATAATTTGAGGCGAATTTAATAGTGCGATTTTATGAGGGGCGAAAGGTTGGAGGCGAGTTTAACAGTCCAATTACGAATAGGTAATTTATTTGAAGTATACCTTTCTTATCTGTAGGCGAGTTTAATAACGACCTACTTATCTACCTATTATGAATACTAATTGCTTAGTTTTTTTACCAAGAAGTTAGGCACCGTTCTAAAGTACTTAATAGCAACAAACACGCGTAATATAGTACGCAGTGCGTAATAGCATTAAAAATTACAAACAGAAATTGAAAATGTACAAACAAAAATAAGCTTATTGTATGGAAACATCAATAAAGTTTATTTTATGGAAAAATAGATTTTTCTACTAAGTACATATATATTCGCATACAAATGTCCAAGTTTTTTCCCATAGTCGTAGATACCTACCTATTGATTTTAATGAAGGCGACAAAAACGAAACTGTTTTAGGTATATATTTAATTAATCCGTATATATTTAATTAATCCAATGAAGACAATATTCTAATACATATACCTATGTTTTGTTTTTCATTTGTATTCTACAAAATGATTGCTTAAAAAATATTGCTCAGGCAGTCATCAAATTCTAAGATAAATAAAATATTAAATTTTTGGAATAAGATAAGAAAAATCGCCTTTTCATACCTACTAAATATTTCAGTTATCTAACTACCTTAAATTAAAAATATTCCTTCAAAATTCAATTAACATTTTATTTTTGCCTGTTCCAATCATCATTTCAGTATGTATGATTTGTTTTGTGTTTATAAATGAATGATTTAAAATATTTGAGTACAGACCTACACTATCCCTTCACTAAATTCTAAATACGGCCCTGACTTCTAAACAGAGAACATGGCGACCACCGGCTGCCAAAGATCAAAGGCACCGTCGTCGAGTTTATATTCTCACAGAATTTTTCTGTGGCCTAGAGCAGCAAGTTATTTTGCTGTCGTAGGTTGGAACCTTTTAAAGTTACACATCGACTGTATCAACAATGGACCAAAACTTATTAGCTTTCAAAATGGAAAGGATTGAATTTAACAAAATTTGAAGAAAACCAATGTTGTTTTGACAAATGTCCAATTGGTATTTTTTTCCTTATTTTGAATGTACAGTCATGTAACGTTTGAAAGCGGTAGGTAAAAATTTTATGTTTCGAATGTTGAAGTTAACAGGTGTTTTGGGGCACGTTATGCCAATTTCAACGCAAAAGGTTGATTTTATCGTTAAGAAACACGAACACTTTTGTTGCAAAATGAAAAGATACACTGAAATGATGGACCTGCAAGACCAAAAAGAAAACCTCAAAAAAGTTAGAGCAAAAAAATCTTTTGGGTCACCCTGTAGACCCGAATAACTTGGCAAGGAAAGCCCAAATCGAAACATTTTATATGAAAGGCCCCTCTTAAAACCACCTGCCGAACACTCCTTTAAAATATTTACTATACATTTTGACTTACCCTGTATAAAGAGAAGAACTATAATCATGATACAGATTCCAATTTTCTAGGTAAAGGTGGTGAATTTATTAACAAAAAAGATATTGTTCCCTGTTCTGTGAGGTCTGGTGTCATAGTTTGAATTGAGGTTCTGATAATTGTAACACTTTATATACTGGTCAGACTTCAGACTGGAAGGTGTTTTTCCACCAGAAAGATATTATTAAAAGTTTCCAAAATCCCCTTCTTTTATCAAATCTACTTTTGCTGAACTTATTTGACTTTTTAGACAACGTTTCCTTTCTACATTGTTATAAAAGGGTGTCACTGAATCTTCTTGAAATTTTCAGAGCTAAATGTTGTCGACACAGTCACGTTGGGAATGACCGGCTTGAATTTTTGAATTTGAATTCTTTTAGGTCACTGAACTTCATTCCGATTAAATAGATAGCGGCTAGTTTTCAACTTCTGGTGAATGCGGAGGTTTAGTTACTCTCTCTTTTATAGTTTGATATTTAACCATTGATTAAGGCCTTGTCTAATGGATAGACAAGGATTAAGGTATTTCCTTATTCAATTATTTAACTTATGGAAGTGGCTATTTATACGTCCGACGGATACAAACGTCAGTATACGTCTTGCGCTCTCATTGGCGGGCTGAGTCACGTGACTTCTTTGGACGTGCATTTAACTCCGTACACGTCCGAAGCCGAAGTAAACTAATATTTAGATACGTCGGAAGTACATTTTTCTCAAGCATCTTTGCAATAAGGAACGTATGCACTGCTCCTTTTTGGGGGATTGACGCTGCCGTATGAAAAAAGTATTGGTAATAATTTCCAATGGTGTACTCACCCCCGATTTTCTTGGAATTTTGGCTACCCCCCGACATTCGGCGCCGCGCGGGGGGGGGGGGATATACTATTCTTGTACTCATAAAAATAAATCGTAACAAAATAAACTAGGTAGGTAATCACAATTTTATTTAATCAATCATTTTTTCAGCTTTTCTTTAATTTAGAAAATATAACCGAACAATGGCAGAGCCAATAATATCTTCTACAGTGTGACCCATTTGTTTTGGGGTCAGTCTGTAAAAAGTGTATCAATCGTGCGATTTGGCTGATTTTTTTTTAAATTGTAGAGCTCGATGAACTGCACATTTTGAACAAAAATTGCCTGGTTCGCATAAAATCCAAAGCCTACTATGACCGTTTTTATGAGCAAAATTTTAAGAAACCATATTAGCGTTTTTTTTTGAAAAAATCTGTGTGCGCCAATGGATTGAGCACCCCTCGAAATGGGTATGTACAAAATTTCATCAAAATATTTCAAGTAATAACGATTTTGTAGAAAAATTAAAAATGCAGCCAAGGTACGTCTTTATTTTCAAAAATTCAAAGTTGGCCATGGAAAATAATTGAATTGTTTACTTTTATTAAGTGTCAAACTGTCTAAATTGAGTTTAGAAATTGTTTGTGCTCAATACAATTAATTATCATAATTATGGAATATTTAAGCATAAGAGACAAAATAGAAATTGTTCGACTCGTGGGCGACAACGAGCGCTCGGCAGCAGAAGCTGCTGCCGAATTTAACAATAACACCCAGGTAGATCAGTGAGTCGAAGTACTGTACAACGTATAAACAATATTTTTGATGAAACTGGATCGATTTCTAAAAATTTATTAAAAACTAGGCAAAATGGACGCCGTGGACTTGTTGAAAATAACAATCAAATTCTGCAATACTTTAGTGACAATTCTCGAAATAGTGTTCGAACGGCTAGTTTAGACCTTCATATACCCAGAGAGAGTATAAGGAGATGTTTGAGACAAAACAAAATAAAACCGTTTAAGCCAAAATTTTTGCACACCCTGGAACCAGGAGATGAGGAGAGAAGATTAGAATTTTGCTATTGGCTGCAAGGTGAATATCTCCATAACGGCAACTTTTTAAATGAAATTTTATTCACCGACGAAGCCACGTTTACTACAAATGGTGTAGTATCAAGTCAAAACTGCCGTCACTGGTCAGCTGAAAATCCAGAGTTTATAATAAATGCAAGGAGACAATATTCACAAAAAATTAACGTTTGGTGTGGAATACTACGCGACAGAATAATTGGCCCATTTTTCTTTGAAGGGAATTTGAATGCGGCTGGCTTCTTGAATTTTCTAGAAATTGAATTTAGAAATGCTTTAGATGAGTTACCATTAAGATACCGTTTAAATTTAAAGTTACAGTTAGATGGCAGTCCTATTCATAATGCTCGTTTAATCAGAAACTGGCTAGATAATAATTTTGAAAACTGTTGGATAGGGCGAAATAGTCCTTTCTGTGAGTGGCCACCGAGATCTCCGGACTTAACTCCTTTAGATTTTTTTCTTTGGGGTACACTTAAGCAAAATGTTTATAAGTCAAGACCCCATAATTTACAAGAACTGCAAGCTAGGATAAACCGTAGTTGTGAGGAAATTACTCCACAGCAAATACGAAATGTAATTTTGAATGTACGCAAGAGGAACGACAAATGCATTGTAGAAAATGGAGGCTTGGTAGAAGTTACAAAAATTTTATAATTTTAATTGTTTTTATGTTTTGTGTTTATAAGCATAAGGTTGTATTATTACAATTCAATTATTTTCCATGGCCAACTTTGAATTTTTGAAAATAAAGACGTACCTTGGCTGCATTTTTAATTTTTCTACAAAATCGTTATTATAATTGAAATATTTTGATGAAATTTTGTACATACCCATTTCGAGGGGTGCTCAATCCATTGGCGCACACAGATTTTTTCAAAAAAAAACGCTAATATGGTTTCTTAAAATTTTGCTCATAAAAACGGTCATAGTAGGCTTTGGATTTTATGCGAACCAGGCAATTTTTGTTCAAAATGTGCAGTTCATTGAGCTCTACAATTTAAAAAAAAAATCAGCCAAATCGCACGATTGATACACTTTTTACAGACTGACCCCAAAACAAATGGGTCACACTGTATGTAGCCCCCGCTCCGCTTTTAATTTACATCTGTCCAATTCCAATAATTTTTTCCCGTAAATTGCTGCTTTTTATATATCATCCAAAATAGTTAAAATTGGTGGCCGTGCACTAGGAATTTTAGTTAATTTAGTAATCTAAAATATAACATTATCTTGCTAAATATATAAAGTTAGGTATTTAGTTACTTAGAGTGACTATTTAGGTACAATACCTATCTACCTTATATTATGTGTATATCATCTCGCAGTTACTTTATTGAGTCTTCATTTATTCTATAAGACTGCATTACCATCTCCTATAATATCTATATAATAACGGAAGGTTTTGTGATAGGCACTGGAATCATTTTAACTAATAATTCTCAGAGTTACTTTTGATCAAATGCGCACTGAACCTTGAACCACATATTAGTTTTGCAAAAGGCACTCTTTGGTGAGCTGCAACCTGCAACGGATGCTTGCAAGTTTATGTGCATATTTTATAATCTTCTTGAATTATTTTGAACTTAAAATGACAATGTCGTTCTTAGTGTCAAATTTTCGTACTGATTTGATTACTCCACATACCTGTAAGTATATTAACATATACCGCTTTTGGCCCTATTGCGCACGGCAAGGCGCAGGAAACGAAAAGAGATGAAATTCGCCGCCATTTTAACCCTATTTTGACAGTTTAAAGGGTGGCTTCCTTATTCCTTGTTTAAGTTTTTGTATACAGTATGAATGAAACTGTATTATACTTTTTTAAGGCGCCGGTAAAATCATAAAAGTCACCGTGACATGCTTTTTTGAGAGATGCGTTTTTAGTTTTTATTCGCGATTTTTTCTTTTACATTTTATACGGTTAATAGCTTTTCATATGTACGAGATCAAAAAATGACTTGATGCAAATGCAAAGAGACTTTTACATCCAGATTGTGAAATTACATTCCATAGGTAAGTAAATATGTATAATTTTTTGCCAAATAATATTGTCTTATATCTCATTGATATTTTCTGATTTCTTGTTGATTTTTAGGTCTTCAAGAGAAGAAACTAAATTTAGAAAGTGGCTTAGTACTCTAGGTGTCATCGACAATAATATTCAAGTAACTCAAGGAGCTGAGAAAAATGGAGACATTGTAATTCTCGATGCGACGAAGAGAGCCGCATTTCTGGAGAAACTATAATTAACCGAAGAAATACAAACAGCAGCAGCAAGTAAACCTGTTAACTGCAGATCAAGTCCAGCAAAATTATTGAAGCTTATCAAAGAAGAGCGTAATTAAAAATCACTTCACTTTCATTTTTGAAGCAAAGATTAAAAGTTGAAGTTACCAAGTTTTATTTTGCTTGTATTTTTAAACAAACAAAAATAAAAAGTTCTAAGGAATAAAACTTGTTGCCTAAAAATTCAGAAATAGGTATATAGATATGTTCCTGGAAAATAGATTATTATTATTAAAAGTATTCAAAGAAATAATTATACCAAGTAATAGTGTATGAATATGAAAATAATAGGTAATTAAAAATATTTTCATGTTTTTTATGAGTAATTATTTATAGTGTAGCTATTGTAAAAGGTACAATGTACAATAATAATTACATCAGTTCTCTTTATGATGATTAAAATAATGTTTTGATTAAGTCGTACAATTTCTCAACCTAGTTAACTGCTTCGTTTCCCAAAATGCATTAATTTAAAATTAAAACCAACACAAATGTTGTGCTTTGAACTGAAATAATTTCCATTTTACAAAAGACGACAACCAAGACATTGCATTATTTATGGAACCCACCCTTATAAATTATTTCAAATTTCCCGCCTAATTTAGGGTTAAAGATGGCCGCCGAATTATTCTCCCGGTCGGACGTCTCTCTTGCGCGGTATAGGTTGCTATAGGTATATGGATTACTCCCTCAAAAATTTACTTGCAAGCCTATGAGGCAACATCTCACATGGTTTTTTCTTTAAACCAGAATCACTACTTTTATGCAAAACCAATTGAAATCTGATGACAATTGATTGCAACAACTCTCCTAATAAAGGAACCCTAGGACGAAGTAGAAACTCAAAACGTCCGGCCGGAGAAAACAAAAATTGTATAACGTGATTTCTTTAGGGGTTCCTAGGGACAAAAATTTCATCTTACGAGGCACGTCAAGTTTCCATATCAAGGCAATTCAAAAATGAAAGTCACATTAATGAAAGTCATGTCAGTCGGCGAAGAGGAAGCATGAGAATATTCTCATTGAGAATGAGAAACGCCAACGTCAATCTACCAGTCATGCGCGAAAAGGGGGAAGAACAAACGAAACGCGGGGGGTATAAGTTAAAGAAGTGGCTATTTATACGTCCGACGGATACAAACGTCAGTATACGTCTTGCGCCCTCATTGGTCGACTGAGTCACGTGACACATAACCTTACTTCTACCGTCCGATGGATTATGAATTATGAATCGTCTTGTTTACTAATAAGTCGATTGGATGATGTACGAGATTATTCAGACCTATCTTGTCTCATTTTATATTGCGTATGCTCCACTTTTTCCGCGATGGGCGCTGCGGAATGAAAAATGAAGTGGTTATTTTATTATTTACAATGATGTAACCCACCCCCGATTTTCTTGGAATTTTGGGGGGGTAACTGCGAGATGATATACATAATATAAGGTAGATAGGTATTGTACCTAAATAGTCACTCTAAGTAACTAAATACCTAACTTTATATATTTAGCAAGATAACGTTATATTTTAGATTACTAAATTAACTAAAATTCCTAGTGCACAGCCACCAATTTTAACTATTTTGGATGATATATAAAAAGCAGCAATTTACGGGAAAAAATTATTGGAATTGGACAGATGTAAATTAAAAGCGGAGCGGGAGCTACATAGAAGATACTTATTGGCTCTGCCATTGTTCGGTTATATTTTCTAAATTAAAGAAAAGCTTAAAAAATGATTGATTAAATAAAATTGTGATTATCTACCTAGTTTATTTTGTTACGATTTATTTTTATGAGTACAAGAATAGTATATTTCATTACGAGTCTGGAAATAAAGATTTTTCCGTGCGCGCGTGACAAATTCCCGTGTTCGGCTGCGCCTCACACGGGAAGTCATGCAAACACAGAAAAATCTATTTCTGGACGTGTAATGAACGATATTTTTTATTATACTTCTTTGAAAACGGAAACTTAAAACATTTTATCGGCATATTATAATAAATTTAATTGACAAAAAATAAACAATGCAGACAATATAGTGTTTGGGTTTGCGTTTCCATGGTTACTCTCAAATTATTTCAATTGTAAATTAGTTGTTCTTGTCAGATAAGGTGAATAAAACGTCAAAAATATTACAGAAATGTATCTAAATATTGAAACACTTACGAATTAAAATACAAAATAGGTATATGTTAAATATCAGAGAGCATGTAGAGTTTCTTAAATTTAGTTTACTTTGCTGTATATTTCTATTTTAAAGCCATATATTCGGTATTTTTATTCAGCGCACGGAAAGTTGTTTTCAAAGAAGTATAATAAAAAAATAAATTATGATACCTATTTATAGTATATTACATAGCGAGAGTTGTAAACAGCTTATTACTTATATATGAGTGGAAAAGTTGCGCACGAGCCGCGCAGCGGCGAGTGCTGTAATTCCACGAGTATGTAATAAGCTTACAACTCGAGTTTTTTATTATAATTTTTCTTCGACGAAAGAAAAACTATTATAATAGATAAACTATACTTCTGATTATCTGACAGGCAACAATTATTAGTATGTTGGTTAGTTGCTATGGTGACGCGGATGCCGCGCTAACAAGGCACCCGTGATAATTGCGTTTTAATTTAAGAACAGATACTTACGTTTTTTTTATTACGTGTCAGTCATTACGTGTCAGTCATTACGTGTCAGTCATTACGTGTCAGTCATTACGTATCAGTGTTCGTAACAATATGAACTTACTTATAACCTAAACCGTCATCCTATTACGCAAATGATATACATTAAATTCCGAACAAGAATTGTTATATACAGAATTATGGTAAAGTGAATACGGTTTCCATGATATGGAGGGGTATAATATGAGAAGAAGAAGAGTCCCACGGTCCGGCAAAGACGAATAAAACAACAAATATAGGAAATAAATGTCAAACGGATAATAACCTCACTTAATTTTCCCGATTTTCTTGAAATTTTGGCTACCCCCCGACATTCGGCGCGGTGCCGAATGTCGGGTGGGTTACATCATTGTAAATAATAAAATAACCACTTCATCTAAAATGAGACAAGATAGGTCTGAATAATCTCGGACATCATCCAATCGACTTAGTAAACAAGCCGATTCATAATCCATCGGACGGTAGAAGTAAGGTTATGTGTCACGTTGTCACGTTGTAATGACGTTTGTATCCGTCGGACGTATCAATAGCCACTTCCTATATCTTAACATATTATATATATTTTTATATATGTAAATGTATTTTTTAGGTGCTGCGCAATTAAATCTAAAAAGAAAAAATGCAGCAAAAAATGGGGTAGAATAAATAAAAAAATCTCAGGTGAGCAAAAGAATGGCTACCTATAGAATATCACAGACCTTGTATATAGGTAGGTACTCGTAGGTCTGCGTCTCTATATGCTGTAGAAAAATAGAAACTTACCTACCTAAGACTATGATGTATAATAAATTCAAAGAAAATATATTGTTTTTTAAGTGCATATTAATCTGTTCAGTATAATATTTAAGAGAGGATACACGATTCCCAAATCTGCCAAATCCTATATTAATGTGAGAAATTTACGTTCCAATATTTAGTCACTTTTGTAATAATTTAAATAGGAAATTTGTTTTCATCACCAAGGTTTGATGGTTTGACAGCCATTTGGTTGTCTATCCTTTCATAAGTATTTTACTTAGTGATTTTTATTTGTGTACCCAAAAGGCTGCTGTTGTGGTTAAGACAACTTGGGCGACTTCACCCAAAATGTTATTTTGTGGATTTTAACGCTACTGTACTTTTTTTCAAAAAGTAATTCACAAGAAAGTTTTTTTGTTGTCATTGGGCACTACAAGAAATTAGTGCGGTAGTCGATATCGATAGTTGGTTTTATGCATTTTTTTCTCGAAAACTAGGTACCTACCTACTATCGATTAGGTACCTACCAAACTAATTTCTTGTAATGACTAGGTGCCCATTGACCTCAAAAAACTTTCTTGTGAATTACTTTTTTGAAAAAAAGGAACAATAGGGTTAAAATCAATAAATAACATTTTGGTGAAGTATGTTTAACGGGCCAGCACAAGTATGATACCTAATAAGCAGTTTTACTATATCGTTGGCCACCACTGTAATGGCCAGCATACATTGGGCCAGTATAATATCAGTATGTTGAACATCCGGCAAAGTAACAGTGGCCGACCTCTGACCAGTGTGACCTATTTGCATTGGCCCAGTATAGATTGCCACTGATTCGCCGTTACGGCAATTTCTGGCCAGCACCTAATCGGCCACAGATTCGCCGGATGAAAATGTTTGCTGGGAACTTGCAAATTGCAAACTTATTTAAAGCATGTTAAGAGATATGAAATGAATTATAGAGATCCTATAGAGTGAATGCGGTCGGCAAGCCTTAGTATAATCTGCATTTAAACAGGAAAAATTCTGTAGAAACAATCCTGCCCATTTCAAGGGTTGAAAAAAATTAAAATTTTGCAACTTAAACATTTTCATTGTATTGGCAAATTACCGGTTGGTGTTTGCAAATTTTTTCAACCCTTAACACGGGCACCCCCCAAGTATGGCAGCTGCAGTATTGGTCTTGTGAAACGGAACTAGAAAACTTGGAAAATTCTCATTGTATTGGCAAATTACCACTCGGTTTGACAAATTTTATTATTTTTTCAACCCCTAAAACGGGAAAAGAAAACTGTTTACTCCCAAAGTTACCCCCATGTATGCCCTCTCTATCTAGCTGCAGTATTGGTCTTGTGAAACGGAACTGGAAAACTTGAAAAATTCCCATTTCATTGGAAAATTACTTCTCAGAGTTTTAGTCTTCAGCCGTAAGCGCTCTAATCCCAAAACCGTTTGCCGCGTTTCACGAAACCCGAGAAATAAAATTCCTCTTCAACAATCGCTACGTCAAAAATCGTGGCTGGCAAAAGCGTGACTAAGTTCACACAAACCGCTTCCGCCAGGTCATTATCGAAACATCGAAAAGGGTCTAAACGTCTCGAAGAACGACTTTAAAACATCTAAGCGAGTCGAAAAGTGTCTAGACGTCTCGACAACGATTCGAAAAGCGTAAAAAAAATATCGAAAAACGACGCAAAAACGTGTAGGCGACTCGAAATGCTTCTAAACTACCCGAAAAGGGCTCGAAAAAGTCTAAGCGACTCGAAAAACATCTAAGTCACTCCGGAAGCGTTTCGAAGAGTCTCGAGACGCGAGACGCTTCCTACGAGCGTTCTGGAGCCGACGTGAATTCATCAATATGGCCGGTGAGATGGGAGATTATTGACCGTCAACTTACTGGCGATCTTGATCACTTCCGTTTCAGAGCTCTCGTAGGAAACGTCTCGAGATGCTTCGAGACGCTTTTCGAGTAGATTAGACGCTTTTCGAGTCACTTAGATACGTATATGCTGTTCGAGGCGCCTAGGCGTTTTTCGATAGGTTTAGATGCTTTTTGAGTAGGCGCAAAATTTTAGCCATCCGACAGAGAGCTCTGAGATTCTGAGCCGCCATAGACATATTGGTTGCATTCTAGGTTATTTGTGTGCATTTCATGGGCGCCATAAAATAATTTGCACATAGGCGCCACTATGCATCGGCGCGACCCTGTTAGTAGGCTAGAATTTAAGCCATCCTGATGCGCTAAGTCATTGAATTTTGATAAAAACATATTTTCTAAATTAATTATATATTCACTAAATTCTCGTGGAGGTACTGTCAAACTGCCAAATGGTCCTGAACTGCCTATACATATAGGCTTCTAGTTCACAAAATATTGTTGACTTCTCTCTGCCTGCCAGATTACGCATACCAATATGCCTCTAACCATAAGCTTCTGGTAATAATCTTAATGGAACAGCAGTTGTTAATAAACCTTTTCCGGACGAAGTGAATGATAGGTCATCAAAATGCGCCTTACAAATTTTTATACGTTTATGTGCCTCTTCAGGTGCAATATTCGCAAATTTATGGTCTTTGACGAATCCTAAGGCCTTCTTCCATTGCTGACATCTGCAATAGGGTACTTGAGGAAATTTTAGAAACTTGATAAAACAATTCCTGGACACTTGCCTAAGACCCTACGATTATTTCAAAAATATATATTTACGTACTTATCAAGTTTTTAGACTTTCTTCGAAATTTGGCGGGAAAGCACTTATGACGTCACAAGTGTTTTAAAAAGGCAAATTGGAAACATAGCAATACCACTGAAGTGTTCTGAGACATAACCTTATTCGGCAGTGAAAGTTGCAAGGAAAGTTGAAATTTCAAAATTCTAACCTCAAACTCCCAGACTTATGGTGCCTCGTGAAACCACATTTAGTCAAGAAGTGTTTTTTTTTTGGAAACACCTATTCAATCCAATCGTTTTTCTGCAAATTTTTTGGCTAGGTTGGGCCTAAAGTCCGGAATTCGGGCTCAGTATTAAGCACTATGGTGCCTTTATAAACGCGCCTTCAAGATGGTCCCTAGGCCGAGGTTCTCTCTTTATTAATAACTCATAATACAACTGTACTATTACTACAACGTAGGTACAAACCTTTGCAGTTTTATCCCATGAATTTCGGCAGACGCCAACATCGGATTGTTAGAAGAAATTGTGCTACTTAAAAAGCATCCCAATTTCGGCAAATTACGGATTGTCCTTTCAGGGTCCATGATACGGTATCGTTATCGTTGATACCTCACCTTACACATCTAACAACACGATAACTAGGTCCGCAAAAAATATATCTAATAGTAAATGTCAATAACAAACTATAATAAATCGCACAGATATTTAATATCTACTAATATTTTGATTTAGCGATATACGGAATGACAGTTGGCATCGCCATCACGGGATGTCATCTGCCGATCAGAAAACCATACGTGTTAGATAACATGTAACAATATTTCCCCCATTATTGATACCTGAATATTTATAGCATGTTCCGTATACAGATATTTTAACTAAAGTGTTACGTGGCAGAGATGAAGGATATAGTTTCCAGCGTGTGCAGCATAAACAGACACCATTTTGCTATAGAGGAGTCAATATACGGAACATATTCGTAATAAAAAAGTCTTTATGTGACAAAATTTGTGTCTGCAATTGCGTTAGTTAAAGCTCAAAAGTTGCAATACATTAAGTAACAGATATTCATAGGCAAGCTGGAGATACTTGAATAGAAAACTGCAATTTGCCCTTGTTCAACGAAATATTGCAATCGGGCACCAGCAACGTTACAGTTCCGTTTCTCCTGAGAGGCACAGGCACAGAGTTGCCACTTTTGGCGTTCTGGACAATAGAACGACGAAACTGTAGATTTCAGCCTGAACAAAATTGTGCAACTTCATCTTTAATTATCATAAATAAATAAGTGTTAAAAGCCGTTGTTTCGTTTATTACGTGTTATGTTGGTGCATCTACTGTAAACAGAGTACAATTTTAGAGCAATTAAAAACATTGTCAAGTACCCTATTATCAATATTTTTATTTACAACAAAGAAAGAAACACCTGTGACATGTTGGCTTTATATTATTCAACATATACAATGTATATGTCATATAATATTATGAATAATACCACGATACACTTACCCACGGTATGTCATTGCGCATCTTGTGACGTTATTTCTTTTAAATAAATGTTAAAAATCTGTAGAATTTATTACTAGATAAATGAATGAATATTCTGTTGATAAAAAACACATTTAATTTGATACGCAGACTGCACATACGCTGACTGCACATCCCGGCATTTTTGGCCTATTTCAAAGCACTGTCGAGCTGGACTGACTATCAGTCAGTTGTTTACACTTTTTTCTTGACACATTAAACTGTAAACTATAAAAAATCGTAAAACACAACCGCAGCCGCTGCATTATTTAGAATTCGTGATTCGTGACGTAGATGCGCAGAGTTGCCTTGTTTTCGGATTCGTTAGTGACATACCGTGGGTAAGTGTATCGTGAATAATACCAGTATTATGTAATAATATAAAAATATTTCGATGACTATAGAAATAATTATTGATTAAGACATTTTTCTTAATTATATAGGTCAAGCTAAATCTCACCTTTCAGGGTCTTAAGAACCGTGATAAACCATCACTACTTACTCAAAATTGGCACCGGTATTGGATATAACATACGCTCACCCGGTACAATACGAAGCATAGGTACCGTTCCGAGAGATACTGTGTAACAAGGTGACGCTCGGAATCGCCCGCTCAGCGGGATATCGATCGAGGGCTAAAGGGCCCTACACACTAACAGGCGGCCTCTCCGGCGGCCTGCACAGATATGGACTGGGCAGGCCAAAACTGAGAGTGTGTATATGGAGGAGGCCGCATGGGCAGTTGAAAAAATTTGGCCGGATGATTATCTACCACTGCTTGATATTTGCCTGCACAGACTTGCAAAAACTGCGAGTGTGGATGGTGCGTCGGTCAATATCTTCAGTTCACACGCACGGTTCGATCTATATGGTAGCATAATATTATTATGGCTAATAATACTGCTAATAATGAAAAGAAAAATGAATTGTTTCTTACCGAATTTATTGAGTACGTGTGAATATTTCGATCTTTATAGAAGCCAGTCTTTGCACCACTTCTTTTTTTCAGCAACATAAGATTTTTCCCTTCTTAGTTTTATTACTGTGCACTGTGCATGCTATACTGCAAAATTGAGCAGCTCCTTTTCACTCATTTTTCTCCAGCACTATACACCACGAACATGAACATTAATTTAACCGCCATGGGAAGAGGTTTTTCAATGGCCTGTGCAGTCTTATCTGTGCAGGCCGCCGGAGAGGCCGCCTGTTAGTGTGTAGGGTCCTTAAGGCGAAGGGAGCGGGATCCGACAGGAGGGAAATATTTGTTTGCACAGGCCAAGTGAGCGCACTTATAGTATTCTCTAGATTTTGCTTTTAGTACAATCAAATGCCCGCGCCCATATCCGGTATCTTCGAGCAGCAAAATCGTCGGAGGCTCGGACCAGGGTATTAAAGAAAAAAGCTTTAAATTACTAGCGAGGGAGAGTTCCGGTATTTCCATAAATATAAATTTGGGCTTGTGCAATTTTTGGGACCGTGACAAGGTTCAAGAGTAAAGCACCCTTAGTTCTAATTATAGATAAAATGTATTATGAAAAGTTGTTTGGACATAAACATAAAAATTGTTTAGAATTAAAAGATAAGATAATGAAGTTTCAAGTTTCTATTCCATAAAACGGCATTTTTTGTGATTTACCTATCCTGAAAAGAAAATAAAACAACTTTATTTAATATGTCAGTTCCGTTTCAGGGAGGATTTGTCATTTATAAAAGTGAATGCCATAAAAATTAATTTGTTTGATCAGTAGCTATGGCTCCTGCAAAATAAAAACGAAAGTATCCTAAGTATTTTTTTGTGCAAACTTTCTGCCGGTCATTGTATATTACCGAGAAATATAAATACAGTGTAAGTTTTCACTTCAGTCGGGTGATCTTAAAGCACACACAATTTTCTTTTGTGTACCTTATCTCACAAGAAAAGAGAACTCAATCCGCCAATGCCATTCCAAAATTTTTTGTTCATTTACACCTCCAGGGACACACTGTATATAATATATTAAATATCTAAAATGCTGCACTACTTATGCGTTATTTACGAACAGTATTGCTTCAGACGAAATTAGTAGGTAGATAGGTACATGAAAAATATAACATATATAACTAATAATCTTCAATGCAGTGCAGCTAGTTACCTACTGATGCTAATTTTATAGCATCAGCACCAAATAAGTGGATTCTTATTAGATTTTTGTATACCTATAATAGAACTGTTAAAATTAACTTTTTATTATTATTCATAAATAATAATTATTATTCCTTTAAAAATTATAAAGCGCCAGGCCAGGTGATATCTATAGACAAATAGGCAAAATTAAAAAGAGATATTATTATTATTCCTTCAAAAACTATAAAGCGCCAGGCCAGGTGATATCTATAGACAAACAGGCAAAATTAAAAAGATATAAGTTACTTTAGTTTAATATCAAATTAGCAAGTCTAAAATTAGTCAACCATAATGTTATTGTTGTTTGGTGAAATAAAAAATGCGATAAGTATACAATTATTTTGCTCTTTATTAATTAATCCACCAACAACGATTACAATTTGGTATACCTACTCGAGTATAAAAGAAATATAATTGTACACCTGCTACATACGACGAAGACCAAGAGACATCTTACGACCCTAAAATCAGCTTCACAATGATGGTGACGACATTTAAGAAAATAATTGGATCTAAAAAATAAGAAAAGATTCAAATAGCTTTTATATCATGTTAAGTAACAATCTTTTTCCACGACTATTGAAAAATACACTTTTTATGCGTTCGTAAACTGATAAACAATTGAACCTGTTGCTACCCGTTAGGAGCCAAAAGTGTATAGTTATGTTATAACCACACACCTTTGAATCAATCACGAATATGCATTTTCATAACTCAACAGCTAAATTTTCTCAGGAAAAGTGGGCTATTATGTGGTTACTGTGGACGACGACGGTTCGATGATCGATACAGTGCAAACAAAACAATCTGACGATTTGTGCTTTAATTATAGACAAAGGAGTTCAGAATAATCGAAATGACATTTCTATAGTGTGTATAGTGGTTTTTACTATATATAACATATTTTTCTAAGAATCGTTTCTTCTACCCTCATAGACCGTCAGACAGTGACAGATTTTCCTTACTGATTTTCTCATTTATGCCTTGGAGAGGGTTGAAAGGTAAATCGATGCTGACTCGGAAAATAGTAATTTTAAGTTTGACCCCCGGGGAAAACATAAGTATGGAAAATTCGATTTTTCAAAACAGAAAGGTACTAATTCTCACTTATGCCATGTTCACCGTATGATTTCTTATACTATTCCGACCTCGAAAACCTAAAGGCATAAGTGTAGCGTGTGGAAAAAGGGTTGAATTAAGGGTTTGGCAGATCACACAAAAAATGACTTGGTTTACTGACTTCGTCAGTTATACCGTTCAGAATGGTGAAAACTTATATCCTCCCTAGCCCAAAAATTGATTGGCAGAAGTGACGCGTGGGGAAAAATGCACTTTTGGGTTGAAAAATAAGTTGGAAAAAAAATTTTTTTTCGTCAACTGATTTCTGCACTTATGCCTCTGAAACTATAGAAAGTTTTATTGCAATTCATTTTATCCCTGACAAAATCAGTTGACGAAAAAAAAAATTTCCGTTTTATTTTTCGACCCGAAAGTGCATCTTTCCCCACGCGTCACTTCTGCCAATCAATTTTTGGGCTAGTGGGGATATAAGTTTTCACCATTTCGAACGGCATAACTGACGGAGTCAGTAAACTAAGTTATTTTTTGTGTGATCTGCCAAACCCTTAATTCAACCCTTTTTCCACACGCTACACTTATGCCTTTGGGTTTTCGAGGTCGGAATAGTATAAGAAATCATACGGTGAACATGGCATTAGTGAGAATTAGTACCTTTTTTTCTGTTTTGAAAAATCGAATTTTCCATACTTATGTTTTCCCCGGGGGCCAAACTTAAAATTACTATTTTCCGACTCAGCATCGATTTACCTTTCAACCCTCTCCAAGGCATAAATGAGAAAATCAGTAAGGAAAATCTGTCACTGTCTGACGGTCTATCATATTAAAATCCTACAACCCTCGTGATGCCTCAGGCCTATTATATCATGAGATAACAAAAAGGGGAAACCCTTACAGTTTATCAAACTGTAGTATGCTTTGTGAATACCACATAATTAGGTATCTGTGGGGATGCGAAGAAGAGCTGCAGGAAGAGTAACAATGAAAACTTCAGTTTCTAATTTGTTTTTGGCTTTTGGTGAACTGACCGAGTGACCACACATGCACAAAACACTTACATTTAGCCATTGTTCCTATCGAGCGAATTACATTAAATAGGTCTACATTTTCATCACCAAAGATTACGCCGCCATTATCATTTCCGTATTCTTTACTGAAAGCTAAAAAAATAGTAAAAATAAATATTAATTTAATTGCCGGTATGTAGGTACCTAGGTAGTTAGGTACTTACCTTTATTAAGAAAGCGTTCTTCGTTCATTATACAGTACGCATTTAAACACAAGATAGATGTTTCAAATAAGTTCCACAAAGTTAAAGCCATTATAAAAGAATTTTGGAGTTCATTTAAACCGGGACAAAAATTTGATGGATGACATTCTTCTTGCAAGTGACATATTCACCTCTCATCACTACAGAAATGTGGAATACAAAAAACTAGTACCTAGAAGTTGGATCTCGTTACCAAGACTACCTATTATTACCTTTTTATATATCCAACTGTTGGTCTTGTAAGAGCCTGCGACGCAAATCCTTACTAATGAAAAAGCGCTGTGACACGCATACATTAGGTTCGTTCGATTATGGCATTACTTAGTAGTGACAATGTATAAAATGCTTGCTTGCATAAGCGCCGATTTATGTAAATCTCGGGGGAGGTCACCACATTTTGAATTTACAGTAGGTACTTATAGAAGAGTAGGTATTTGCTAAATAAAGATATTATAATTTAAAACAGGATTTTATTAAACTGTTTGCCACGGCTTGTCAACAATAAAAAAATATATATTATACAGGGTGACCCATTTGAAATGGAAGTACCCCCGTAAAATTTTTATTTTCATCCGGTTTTAGCCGGATTTTTTCTAAAGATATAGGTCACAAAAAACTCTTTTTTTACTTTGGTGCAAAATTTCAGGTCTAAATCGTAATTTTTAAAGCCTACTACGATTTTTTTTCAGTAAAAATTATTGACTAAAACCAGCTATTTTTTTATTTAAAATCTGACTGACACCTCAGTGTTAATCAGGACACCCTAAAACCCCCACATACCAAATTTGAGCAAAAAATATACATGGAGTTCCATTCTGCAGAGTGTCAAAATTGAGCAAAATATGAATTTTAAAGGCATCTGGCAAGTCAAGTGTGTCATGGAATCCCCTTAAAACAGTTGAATGGTCGACAGGAACACCCAAAGTGTTGGTGTGTAAAGATCCAATAGAAAATATAAACGGTGCCTTTCTTCGTGCCATCTCAAAATTATCCGATCAAACTAACTTACCTGTGTAGCTCGATCGAAATTATGTGAAACATCCAGTTCGAAGACATATATTTATTTACCATGTAGTCCGCCTCTGCGGATCTCCGAGCCCGAGTGTTTTATAGATATGTTAAGAGAAGAAAAATGGCCCGCCGCCAATGGTGTCCCCACCACCACGCCTCGTGGCTTCCTATCTCTGGTGCCGCCATTTCTTGCTCATTCAGTTTAAAGACTGTTTTTGCCAAAAAGAAACGGGTGGGAGGACTTGCGGGACTGGATGTTTCATATAATTTCGATCGAACTACACAGGTAAATTAGTTTGATCGGATAATTATATTTCGACATCCAGTCCGAAGACATCCATTTATTTACCACGTAGATGTTCAGAGATATGGTATTTCTTTTTTGGGAAAAAACGGAAAATTGAATAAGTAAACCAGACAAGTGGCTTACTACACTTGTATGGCCCGTACGCCTTACTTATAAGTCTGCCGCGGTTTCAGCGCGGCGAAAACTTACCACCCCTCAAGTCGGTGGCGCTCCGAGGTTGGTACCTACTTTTTCTGCCTACAAGCTAGTACCTGTCGTACCGAGTATCGTAGACTTGATGGTTCGAGAATTGTCCTTAGAAATTACCTATCTTTACTGATATAAGGGTCGAATACGAAAAGTCGTAAAGACTGAAGACTCCTAGTCCAACCAGCTATCTGACGAATACCATCTCCAAGCCGCTGAAGTCGATGCGTGGCGGGTTGAATGGGCTTTTTAAAAGCCGACTCCTAACGCTTGAAATGTATCTTTAGTCCATCGGGAAAGTGTCTGCTTGCTAGCCACTCTGTGAGGTCGTCTGTGTGATATAAACAGATAGTCCGAACTGGAGCCCCTCATGTCTTGTTTAGAGGATATTATGTAATCGTCGACCGCAGTTGCCACACACAAGTCGAGAATATCTGAAAATAAACTTTGAGCAATAGAGCATAAAACCCTGGGAAAATTTTCTAGAAATGAGGATCTTCTGTGGATACCGCGTAAAGCTAAACTTGGATCGTTGTGATCTGGCCTTTACTACCGGTTAGCTGGCCAAGTCACCTCGCAAAATCAGCGATAAAGCCGAACAATGTGAATTGAAGGACCCGTATGTGTCATGCCCATTTTTTTAAATGTCCGGAATGACATCAATGACATGTGCTGATGTGTCTTCCAAAGGATATATTGCCCTTTTCGTGTGAAAGGGCAAAGCATATTTATATGCTGGTTAGCGGTTCCTGCCGGCAAGGACCATGGAATGGTCTTAATCTCACTCTCCGAAACTAGCTTCTATTTGAAAGCTTCTCTGATAGCACAGACCTATATAAGCTATATAGGTCTGTGCTGATAGCTTGGTGGCTACCAGGGTAAGCTGAGGATGAAACATTTCGGTGAGGAAGAAAATATATTGCCCGTCAGGCATTATAATTTGGAGTTCAAGGTGTTAAAATTATAATTATACCCTGTATATTCATTCTAAAATTTTTTATAAAACAATATAGTTGTCAGTTATAGAAATAAAAAGTCATTAAAAACTCATCTAATAAAATATTCATTTTGGAAGTGATAAATTCACTTGGGTTATAATATTCTCTTTAACATGGTAGCAGAGCGTGGTTACCCAGAAGAGTGAATATTTAATAGATATATAATTGTTTCGCCAAGAAGAAAAGCGTTGCCATTATAAAGTTTGAATTTACTAATATTTTTTATTACGTACAAACCAAAGGAAATAATATGGATGTTAGTAAAGTTCAAATAGGTTTGTTGGAAGGAAAAACAAACTGGACAACCTGGAAATACAAACTTGGTATTCTTCGAAGTATCCCAGGTGCATGCCAGGTGTTAGAAGGTACATTAGTAAAACCTACACCTGTGACAGCAGAAGGTACAACAGAAGAAGAGAAGAAACAATATGAAAAAGAGTTGGCATTACACAACACAGCAGATAGTAGTGTATTGCTGGTACTTACAATAAATATGACTCAAGAGCCATTGCAGAAAGTTATGAGACTTAAAACAGCAAGAGATGTGTGGTTGGAACTTCACAGACTTTTTGACGGAATGGTTGAAGACAAAACATACGATAATTGCATGCAGTTTTTCAATTACAACAAGCAAGGTGAAGATGACATGGCAACACATACTTCTAAACTCAAAAATCTATGGAATGAGCTACAAAGCGAGATTTCTAAAGACAAAACTGTTGGAGGCAACAACTGTAATTGCGATCTACCCGAATTACTGTTGATTTGCAAGATATTAGGAACACTACCAGATGGATATTTCTCCTTTAAGTCTAGTTGGATGCTAATTTCAAAATCACAAAGAACTGTAGATAACTAACTACCCAGTTATGTGCTTATGAAAAAGCATTATCAAGCAAAAATGAGAACGAAAATCCCCAGGAGGCCCTAGTAGCAAATGCCCGAAACTATAAATCTCAAGAAAAACCGAATAAGCATTGGTTTTGTAAATACTGCAAACAGTTCGGACATAAAGTGAAGCAATGTTACAAATGGAAGGCAGATTGACGACCTCCTAAGCCAGAATTAAAACAAGAAGGAAGTACCAGTAAATTTAATGGAAGTACAAGTAAAATTAAACCAAATACTAATATGACACCTGGACCAACACTATATTAAAGACCCGAGCATGCCGTCATATTTCATTGTTGTTTACGGATTGGGGTGGCGCTACACGACGAAAAAAATTATAGGTTATAGGAGGGCATTCTGGGGCTATTGGGATGCCAGTTTCTGACGTTTAAAAAATCCAAAATTTTAAATATATCCAGCTTTATTACGATTTACCTTCTTTTTACGGTAAAGAATTGTCTTTGCATCCAGTATTTGGCAGTTTTATCCTATTAATACGGCTTTTCGAGGTAGATTTGTTTGTGATAACATGAAATTTTCGCGCACATGAAGAAAATGGTATGCACAGACCATTAGGTGAATTTCAGAAGAAATACTATTTTGGAATTATGGTATGATCTGATCAACCAGCTAAAGAAGCGAAAAGAAGAAACTGAAAAATCTAATGTGTTTTATGCTTTCACATACTACAACTAGCCATGGACTGCGTTTCAAACCAAAAGGTACCAAATACTCTTGCTTGCTTTTTAGACTCGCTTTTCTTAGAAAATGTATGGAAATATGTCATGTGAACTTGTCAAATTAGAGGGACATAACAAACAAATATTTTATTTTATTTTGAATATTATAACTTCGTTGTAACAGACATATTTGCATGTTTTTATTTTATAAAAGATTCTGCAACAATGTGTTTTAACTAAAACCACCGTGTAAATTTGTTTCGTCGTGTAGAGCCAGTGGCGATCGCTTGAAATAGCGCTGTGCACAGGTCTTTAATATACATAGTGTTGGTCCAGATGACACTGACAGCAGTAACAAGAGATATTTTGGTTACAGAAGAAGATCAGAATAATTGGTATGTGGATAATGGTGCCACAAGTCATATTTGTATTTCCAAAAATATGTTTCAAACATATGACAATTTCAAAGAAGCACATTCTGTTACTATACATCAGATGGTGATATAGTAGAAGCTCTTGGAAAAGGCACAGTTATAGTACAGGCTATACTAAATGAAAAGAAAGAAGATATCACATTTGTTGATGTGTGGTATGTTCCAAAGATAAGAAAGAACCTGTTTTCAGTATTATCGGCCCAAGATAGACATCCAAACAGTAAGTTTATCTCAAGCACTGAAAGATGTTGTCTGGAAATTGAAGAAAAAACAGTCATAGTTGGTACAAGGAACAGATATGGAGGTTTGTTTAAGTTATCTCTAAATAATGTTCATCCAAGTACACATAAATGCAGCTGTACCATGAACGTCTAGGTCATCAGAATTATAGACATATAAGAAAAGTGGTATCAAGAGAACTTGGTATAGAAGTAAAATTGGATAAAGAAATATGCGAGGGTTGTATATATGGAAAGGCACATGTACTCAAGTTAAGCACAAGAGAAAGAGCTAAAGCACCAGGTGAATTGATTCATGCTGATGTGTGTGGACCTTTTGAAAAATCAGAGTCAGGTTTCCGATATTTTCTCATGTTTGTGGATGACTACAGTAGATTCCATTATGTGTGTTTTATGAAAGAGAAATCAGAAGTAGCTGATGATCTAAAATCTATTCTTGCAGAAATAAAAAATGTGGGCTACGTAATGTAAAAGAATTGTTAACAGATAATGCTGGAGAATTTGTTAATAAGGAAATAACAAAAATTCTCAAAAACTATGGAATAAGGCATAGATTAGCAATGCCTTATACACCACAACAAAATGGTTGCGCTGAAAGAAACAACAGAACAGTTGTTGAGACAGCAAGATCCATTATGCATGCAAGGGAAGGATTACCGCAAAGTTAGTGGGCAGAGGTGATAAACACACCTACTTATATACTGAACAGATCAGGTGTTTCCGGTGTTGAAGAAAAATCTCCATTTGAAGTTTGGTATATGAAAAAGCCAAATTTAAAACACATGAGAATAATAGTAACCACCTGTTATGCTGCAGATCAAAGTTCCCTCCTTCACCAACGTAACATCAAAGATATTGCTTTCTTTGTTGGGACATGTCCTGACAATCATCTGCAGGCACAATGATCCCAGCCAGCCCATTACCAGTTTCATCCTCTTTGGGAATCATCAGATGGACGTAGGCAAAATTCAATGAAAATCAAGAATCAATGGTGTAGTTCAATGCCGGTAGGGGTATTAGCCCTCGGAGTAGTTGTTTCTGTTGGTTCTATCTTTTGGAGCCATGTTATGATCATATTCCAAATTTGGTGTGAAGCAACAAGAAACTTAATTAGATCTAGAGATGTCACCTTTGATGAAAAAGTATGGTTTCCACAAGAAAACTCTGAAACTTCAGAAAAAAGAATTAAAAGTAAAGTTCGAGAAACAATCTTTGAGCAATCAGATGAAGAACAGAGTGAAGAAGTTGAAGAAAACAGAGATGAAAATTCAGGAGATAAAGTAGGTAATTGAAAAAGACGAAGAAATTGAAATTGAAACACCTGAAGAGAGTCCCCATGAAAACCTAGAGTGTACAGATGATAGAAGGGAGTTAAGAAACAGAGCAGACATAAAGAAACCAGTCAGATTTGAAGATTTTGCAATGTCAGTTGCTAAGAATGAGCCATCAAGTTACAAAGAAGTTATACGGAGAAATGACAGAAGCCAATGGATCTTAGCTATGGAGAAAGAGATGGAGTCTCGCAGAGAAAATAATACGTGGGTACTTCAAAAACTGCCAAAGGGAAAGAAAGCCATTCCTTGTAAATGGGTGTATAAGCTGAAAATGAATTCTGATGGGTCAGTGAATAAGTACAAAGCTCGACTAGTGGTAAAGGGTTATTCTCAGAAAAAGGGAATAGATTATGAACAAACATTTAGTCCTGTAGCAAAGTTAAGCACAATGGGCTCTTATACCAATTTTTTTTTATTTTTGCAATGGATAGGTATCGCCTTTAAACGTCCGGAAAGGCTAAAGAAAAATTTTTTTTCCCTGTAATTTAGTTACCTAATTGAGTTGAATACGTAATGAAATGCCTGTGACGTAGTTAGCATTAATTTAAGAACCGGCAACGTCGTCTTCTCCCCTCTTCGTCTTCCGTCAAATAAAATAACCTGACCTGACCTGTTAACCTTTATAAATACAACCGCTGTCAAACTATCAATAGTTGTCTGAAAAAGTTTCTACCTGCGAAAATTATCAGCCCTTTGCCCAATGCGTTAGCAGAAAATAAGCAAGTGATCTTTAGTTATTTACTAGTTTGCGCGTCGTTATAATAGTGATGGAGGGTGTTCGTTCACTCTTGTGAAAACTCCAGCAGAAACTCTGGAAAATTGTTTTTATCGACACCGACGAAATTCACCGAATACGGTGGTTGGAAATAGTTGGCCTTCCAATGAGAAAAACGTTTTTATATTGTTTTTATATTGACCATTTCAACGTAAGTACATATTATCTGTTATAGATAGTTTGAAGCACTTTTACTTCTTTTTTTTAATACTTACTTACTGTCTTGGGGTTATTACTTAAGACTACATCTACCTACCTGAATGTAATAAACCTCAAAATAACCCCTGTTAATAATTTATATTACATAAGTAAATTCTTACTTACTCTTTTATTGCAATAATTTCTGTAAAAGAATAGTAAGATAAATTTTTCTTTTTTTTAGCTTGAGCGTGATGCTAAGAATTGCCTGTTCTTCAAAACTGTGGGAAGCAAGATTATCTTGAAAAAGGAGGTTGTGCCTCAGCGCTACATAAAAGCATAAAAAGCAAACGAATTGCTTCCCTTTCAATTCATGTAGAGAGGATAATGAGATGAATTCGAGAATTTGCAAAGCTCAATATACATTCCAGGGTAAATCATCAATTAATATAGGTACCTTTTATATCATATAATGGTTATTGTGTGAGGCCTTTAATTTTATGAAATATATTTAAGTTAAATAAGTTGTATTATAAATGATTGCTCAATAAACTGTAAATTATTTTGTGTTCATTCTTTCCCTAATTGGTTACCTTTTTAGTAAAGTTTGAATAATAATTCATGTCTAAAGTGATATTTTCATTTTCTTTTTGTTAATGACATATTCAGAACCTGAAAAGAAGAAACGAACACACCATTTCCAATTCCACATAGGTAATATGGCAGATTGTCCGATGTCGCGTTCACTAATCCTTGCTCCATACTTTGAAAAGTTCGATTTGCTATGTAAAAGACTATTCAAATAATAACACAAACTTGCAGTGCAAATTTGAACTGTATCAGTAAGTTTCTAACGCGTCAGACGTTGAGTGTCAAATGAATCCTCGTAAATAAGCAGTATTGCCAAACTTCCATGGCCGTTTACCTGGCGACAGGGGTCGTATAGAATGTATTAATATAATGATAATATTTTTGTTAATTACCCTGATCTGCATTGAAATTATATTGAAAGATATTAACAATAATAAATTCTTTTAATAAAAGGTACATCAGGTATTTAATAATACCATAATATGCTAACAAACTAGATCAGAATTCCAGTAAAAATTATGAAATACCACTTGTATAAGGAAGGGCAACTACGTCACAACCTTTGGCGGGAAAGTATTATTTATAAAATTACAGCAGATCTAAAGCAAATATGAAAAAAAATGAAAGACACGGGTCGATTCTTTTGTCAGTTTCTACCGTTAGATAAAAAAAATCATATTTTTGTCCGAAGTATACGAGCCCATTAGAGCACTGATTAGCATTGCTGCCAGTGAAAATATGTCACTTACTCAATTCGATGTATGTACTGCGTTTCTCTATGGAGAATTGAAAGAGGAGGTGTACATGACTCAACCGGAGGGATATGATGATGGTACCAGTCAAGTTTGTCGTCTTCGAAAGAGTATTTATGGTTTAAAGCAAGCTCCTCGTTGCTGCTATAAACATTTCGAAGACATTGTCATCAGACTAGGATTTCAGAAGAGTGAAGCAGATCCTTGTTTGCTGATTAAAAAACAAAATAATGGTATAATTATTTTAGCTCTTTATGTTGATGATGGCTTGATCGCGTCACATAATAAGGAAATGGCAATTACATTCTTGAAGAATTTAAAGAAGCAGTTAAAAATAACTGAAAAACCTGCTACTTATTTTCTGGGTTTAGAAATTCAGAAAACAGAGGAAGGTCATTTTAAAATAAACCAAAGTTTTTATGCAGGGAAGGTACTAGAAAGTTTTGGAATGATAGAATGTAAACCAGTTTCAACACCAATCATTAATGATGTCAAATCAGAAAAAGATGATGATGAAGAGAAAAAGGAGACTATTTTTCCTTAGAGAGAAGCAGTGGGAGCTTTGATGTACCTCATGGTTGGTACACGTCCAGATTTGGCTTATGCAGTGGGAGTAGTATCAAGGTCACTTGAAAATCCTAGCTATTTGGATTGGATACGGGTGAAGAGAATATTTAGATATTTAAAAGGGACCATGGCATTTGGTATTACTTACAAAAACAACTATCACAAAGGATATTTGGAAAGTTATAGTGATGCAGAGATGAAGAAACAGGTCGTTCAACTTCTGGTGTACTGTGTATGTATTCAGGAGGAGCTGTTTCATGGATGAATCAGAGGCAGACTTCTGTAGAAATTTCAACAACTGGGGCGGAAATTGTAGCTGCTAGTGAAGCTGCTCGAGAATTAGTTTGGCTTAGAAGACTCTATACTGAAATAGTTCACTTAAAAGATGTTCCTAAATTATTCATAGATAACGAAGCTGCTATAAAGTGGGCTCAAAATCCAGAATTTCATCGCCGTACAAAACACATACAGACAAGTCATTTTTTTGTTAGTGAACTTGTTTTGAGCAATGAAGTTATTGTAAAGAAGATCACATCAGAAGCTCAACTTGCAGATATTATGACAAAGCCATTATATAAACCAAGATTTTAAGTTTTACGAGAAAAGATGGGATTGAACAATTTAACGAATGAGGGAAGGTGTTAAAGTTATAATTATACCCTGTATATCCATTCTAAAAATTGTTATAAAACAATATAGTTGTCAGTTATAGAAATAAAAAGTCATTAAAAACTCATCTAATAAAATATTCATTTTGGAAGTGATAAATTCACTTCAGCTTATTCATTCTCGAGATTCTGGAGAGTGTGCAAATGAGGGAGAAATAGGAAAACATAAACGTAGGAGCCAGGATATGTACTTTGGGCATTTTCGGTTATCCTTGGAGGCAAAATTGTCGACCTCAGGATATACACTGACCGGCAAAAAAAAAACGGCCACTAAAAATTTCAAAGTTGGATTTCTCGCGAACCGCTCATTCGATTTTGATGATGTTTTTTTAAATTGTAGATTAATTCTTCAGTTACGAATGCTATGTCAGAAATTTTTATTCGGAATTTAATTTAAGCATATACAGGGCGCATCAGTGGGACGATTTTTTCCCGAAACTTGCAACACCCTGTGGGGTGCAGCCGCAAAGCCTTTTTCCGAGGCGTTCGTTTCAAAACAGTATATCTGCGACAAGAACGGAGATAATGTCGTGATTCAAAAAACAAAATGTTCACAAAAGACGAGGCTATAGTGAGGTTCCACTTGTCAACAGCTACTGTTGCGGCTGCACCCCACAGGGTGTTGCAAGTTTCGGGAAAAAAAAATCGTCCCACTGTTGCGCCCTGTATACAGGGTGTCTACTGACGGAGGGCCACTTGGAAATATCTCGACAAATATGCATTTTTCGGAGAACATTATTTGAAAAAAAAAAAATTACCTTTTTCATGGCCCAACTTTGTGTAAAAACAAAGTCGAGATCCATGGCCTACTTTCCGAGAAATTTTTGAAAAACCCGATTTAAGTTACTTGATAACTTTTTAAATATGGTTCTATTTGGACTAGGGGCGTTTGGATATCTATGTTGATATAGCGTTGAATTAAAGTTGTACATTACAAATAAATTGAATGTGTCTTCGTTTGGATAAAAATCCAAGTACCTATTTCTTTCAACTTCTATCAAACAATAATGTTTGAAAGATCCAATTGATTGACTGACAGAAGCTGGTTGCTATTGTTTTTCAAGGCATACTAGAAAATTTCAAAAATGTGGGAGATGCAGATTTCTCGCAACAAATTTCATTTCGACAAAAGATTTGCAATGTAATGTGTTGTGAAATTAATTAAATCGATAGCTGTAGTTTATTTAACCCAACTTTGAAAGCATTTTTCCAAGACATCTAAATTTTATTTATTTTTTTCTAAAAAAAAATGTAAATCAGGCTTACGCAAGGGATATGTAGCGCTTGTGATATATCGATCGAAAGTGCATAAAATAGGTAGTTTTTTGACGCCATGGTCAGCTGTAATTGAGTAACTTTTTTAAGCGCTAAGAGAGCACCCCCTAAACCGCGGCATTTTGCCAAATTATGATAAAGCAGGCTTAATGTAATCAATTTTGCCTACAGATTCTATTCAGAAACTTTTTCGATAGCTCTTGAAATAAAAAAGTTACATGCCAAAGATGTATATGCAATTTTCGGGTTTTTCAAAAATTTCTTGGAAAGTAGGCCATGGACCTCGAATTTGTTTTTACACAAAATTCGGCCATCAAAAAGGTAATTGCATATTTATCGAGATATTTCCAAGTGGCCCTCCGTCAGTAGACATCCTGTATACTTAAATTAACTTCCGAATAAAAATTTATTATAAATAAAAATTAATCCACAATTTAAAAAAATCATCAAAATTTAATGAGCGGTTCGCGAGAAATCCAACTTTGAAATTGAGGCTAATTTTTATTGGCCGGTTTTTTTTGCCGGTCAGTATACACTGTGTCCCGGATAAGAATGAACAGCATGGGGATATTGCAAACGGTAAGAGATAGGGCAACGGTTAAATAGGGAAAAAGTTGCGCAATTTTGAGGTCAATAAAATGACGCAAACAGATTTTTAATATATTTTTTCGTTTTTGAGTTATTTTGAAAAAAGTAAAATTTTGCGTTTTCGATTTTATTTTTTTCTTAAGTTGTTATCACAGATAGAGAAAAAAGAAAAGCACTTTCTAGTGGCACTTTTTAACGGGCCTTAAGATGGCGTTTTTAGATTTGTTCTACAACGTTTCGTTTTTGAGAAACCACCTTCAACTTTATTTTTTTAAATACGGACCTGGATTTTTTTTTAGATTTTGAAAACGCTTTTCATTGCAAATACCATGATGTATGACACGAAATATTTTTAAAATGTTTTGAAACAATTATACTGAAAAATTCTTTTTTTTTCATTCATTTTTGTCTAATGCGGCCCTGTATTTAATAATAAGGAGTCTAAATATTAATCAGTATTGACAACAATTTAACTTATTTTTACTTCGAAAACTTAATATTTTTAAATTATACGGCCCTGCGTCTGGTAAAGTGTTTTCCTCTGTTGTTGTACAGCAAACAGTGTCGCATTGTGTTTTGGAGTAAATTCTTCGCTTATCCTAATTGCGAGAAGAAAGCTTTAAGCCAACGTAATCAATAAATTTTGCCATTTATTAATTGCAAAAATACATTCGTTCGGCCTCTACACTATTTCTGTGACACAAGATAACATGCTGACATGTTAAATTTTTCATTTGAAAAAGCACCCTCCATTTGTAATGAAATAAATTTTACTAAATGATACAGTGGGAGTTATGACAAATGACAAGGGATTGGTTTCGTTGTTTCAAAGCCTTCTAGGTGGAGGATTTTTATTTATTTTTTAATATCGTATGTGCCATCTTTTTTTTAGTTCCCCAATTGAAAGATAAGTTGTAAGTTAAATTGTGGACACTACTGATTAATATTTGGACTTCTTATTATTAAATACAGGACCGCATTAGAAAAAAAAAATAATGGAAAAAAGAAATTTTCAGTATAATTGTCTCAAAACATTTTAAAAATATTTCTTGTCATACATCATGGTATTTGCAATGAAAAGTACTTTCAAAATCTGCAAAAAAAATCCAGGTCCGTATTTAAAAAAATAAGTTGAAGATGGTTTCTCAAAAACGAAACGTTGTAGAACAAATCTAAAAACTCCATCTTAAGGCCCGTTAAAAAGTGCCACAATAAGAAAGTGCTTTTCTTTTCTCTCTATCTGTGATAGCAACTTCAGAAAAAAATAAAATCGAAAACGCAAAATTTTACTTTTTTCAAAATAACTCAAAAACGAAAAAAGATATTAGAAATCTGTTTGTGCCATTTTATTGACCTCGAAATTGCGCAACTTTTTCCCCATTTAACCGTTGCCCTATCTCTCACCGTTTGCAATATCCCCATGCTGTTAATTCTTATCCGGGATACAGTGTATAATAACAAACGGGTTTGTTACAAAATCAGAAATGTTAATTAATCACTCAATATGATAATCACACCATTGCCAAATCTGTTTAGAAATATCGAACGCTGCCTATTTTGTTGATGTAAGATAGCACTGTGAGTTCATCGCATCTCGGTAGTATACAAATTTTTTTAAGGTCGTGGGCTTTAAAAATGGCTAAAAATTCAAGTTCGAGGTATTAATATGGAAAAGCTTCCCTTCCTTTTTCCACCACCCCCGAATGGTATTCGTGACACATACAACAAGCACCCAACCCCGATTATGATGTTTTGGAAAGAATTTCTAGGGTAAATTCGTCCTGCTTTATATCATTACAGTTAGCCTCGATGTTATCTGACCATCAGCGCAGAGTCTATCCGGTAAGGATATGTGAGCCTATTATAAATCTTGCATTACTTTTCGAGGCTAAAAATGGAACTCAATGGGGCTAGAGGAGTTATGGATGGTGTATCTGGGTTTACCTAAAAAACAGGTGAACTAGTTTTTATTATTAATATTAATATTATTATTATTGCCTTCTTTTAATCAGAAAAAAATCTTAATTTGACGGAGCCCAGGACAATTCCTAAAAACCAGCATCTTCGATCAGGTTTTGACCTGCTTTTTGATTTATTGATAGCAAAACCCCAGAAATTGCAAAATATTTACTGTTGTTTTGACACGTTGCTCGCAAGCTTTGAAAGAAGAGCTCAAGACGAGGAAGTCGCCCACGTAATTACACAAATAACCCCTTCTTGGGCAGATATTCTGTGATAGGTCTCATATTAAGGATCCCCCAAACCAGCGGGAAAACCTTGCGGCGGCAGCGAATGTTTCTTATCGAAGCAGTACACATGGCAGTAGATGGCCGTGATAGATTTAGAAAACATTTCTTTCTAGGTTGAGCTAAGAAGTAGCCTCTACGACACCGGTTGCTAGAGGTAAAAAAGGACGACGCCGGTTGGTGAGTAGGTATGAATTGGAAAACAAGAACTTCGCCTGAACTTTCCAGGAAATCAGATATTTTCTGGCGTCTCGGTTATGTAAGGAGGTGCTCGCCTCTCATTTTGTTGTTATCTTCGTTTGTTGTGCTTGGCAGAACTATGCCTGCCACGGATGTATTAAACTGTAAAGTGGTATATTGGGTCTACTTCACTCATCGTACAGTAGTGAAACTGCCCAAGATGGCCTACGTCGGTGCACCAAGGCCATTCGGCATATAAATCGTTCAAAAATAAGCAAAGATCTTAGGTGAAAGGCGAAACCTAATGACAACTCTGGCCAACATTGAGACACTATGTGAAAAACGTGGTGCATAATTTCGAGAAATAGACTCTGGTTGAGCACCGAAGGCTATAGTGAACTTGGGTGTAAATATAAATAAGTTTACTACCCTGCTGGGATCATCATACATAGAGCTACCTGAATCTATCAAGGTAAAACACGAATTAGACCGTCAGACAGTGACAGATTCTCCTTACTGATTTTCTCATTTATGCCTTGGAGAGGGTTGAAAGGTAAATCGATGCTGAGTCGGAAAATAGTAATTGTAAATTTGGCTCCCGTGGAAAACATATGGAAAATTCGATTTTTCAAAACAGAAAAAAGGTACTAATTCTCACTTATGTCATTTTCACCGTATGATTTCTTATACTATTCCGACCTCGAAAACCCAAAGGCATAAGTGTAGCGTGTGGAAAAAGGGTTGAATTAAGTCATTTTTGTGTGATCTGCCATACCCTTAATTCAACCCTTTTTCCACACGCTACACTTACGCCTTTGGGTTTTCGAGGTCGGAATAGTATAAGCAATCATACGGTGAACATGGCATAAGTGAGAAATAGTACCTTTTTTTTCTGTTTTGAAAAATCGAATTTTCCATATGTTTTCCTAGGGGGCCAAACTTAAAATTACTGTTTTCCGACTCAGCATCGATTTACCTTTCAACCCTCTCCAAGGCATAAATGAGAAAATCAGTAAGGAGAATCTGTCACTGTCTGACGGTCTAAATGTGCATGTATCAACATAAAGAAACGAGCATGAACTTTTCTTTGCTTGGACTGTGACTTTCGCCGTGTATCCAGTTGAGAAACATCCCCAGCATATAACCAAGTATCTCCACCCATCATCTGTTTTGAATTTGAATGGAATAAGTTTTCCAGTGACCATTAAACCAGGTCCCTAAATTCCTAAATTCGAGTACTATATCTACTAATGTTTATAATCTGGGAAAGCATTCAAACAACTCTGTTCAACAAATGTTTATATCTACGTCACAACTCCCGTCCTTGTCTTACTCATGATTATACGATGTATATCGGTCGTATATTCACGAGTCAGACAAAAATGGGAGTTGTGACGTTGGTATGAACATTCGTTGAACAGAGTTTAACAATCTTCTAATGATAGCTGCGCGATATCATTTTTGTTAGATCAAAGACCTCTCTCGTCTCGTTTCATCTCAGCTGAGTAAACTTCCAAAGAAAAAATTATTCTGAGATCTATGTCTGCATTACTTCTATTGAGAAGAAAGGCTACCGATGCAATACGAAGAACATGAACTACTGCAAAGTTAGGATGCCAAGCGAAGATTTGAGAATTACATTTCGTCTTATTTATGTTTTATTATGTATTAATTACATAAAAAAATAGAAAAATGATCACGTTTGAGCGTGTCATTTTTCATCTTTTTTAAAGCAGGCGGTAGCTCTGGCAGGTTCTCAGAATTTTCCTGCTCGATCCCTAGATTTAAATCCATTAGATTTCTTCATTTGGGGTTAGATATCTTGAAACGCTGGTATATTCAACTCTTGTCGAAGATGTTGACACTTTATGACATCGCATTGTGGAATCATGCGAGGTGATTAGAAACATCCCAGGAACATTTCAATGAATACACAATTCCATGCCGATTTAAAAGTTCGGGGTTGGTTTGTACACCCCCTTGCAGCCACATTTCAAGGTTTGAAAAAATTCCGCAATTTGTCGTTCCATATCAAGTACAGTGCCGATTTAAGGTACTTTTGCGCCAGGTGCTAATTGTAACCAGCGGCCCTACCCCCTACGTATTATTAATTTATAAAATCAAATTATTGTTTTTTCTTGAAACCGGCAGTGAAGTGTCCCAAAATCGTTATTAAAAGCTTAGAAATCGGCACTGAAATAAAGGCCCATTTAATTTTTCGTACACATTGCGAAACTGTTACCTATAGCAGCGCAATCTTTCAGTATAAATATTTTAGTAGGTTTAAATATCAATCTATTTTTCATGGAGGCTGCACAACAGGCAGCAGTTTAAAGTTTCTATTGGGACGCGCCGTGCCTTGTCAATCTATTTTTCATGGAGGCTGCACAACAGGCAGCAGTTTAAAGTTTCTATTGGGAAGCGCCGTGCCTCGTCGCCCTCGTCAAACAACAACAACAACTAAATTCCACATGAGTCATAAAAAGTTGAACTTCAGTGCCTTGGTACGAAAATATCTATTATATATAAATACCATTTAACAAAAAAAAACAAAATTATTTATTATATTTCAAAAATAACAAAAATCAGAGTACAATAACCAAATAATAATTCTGCTAATCCCAATATCGCGAAATATTGACATGTTCAGTAGGTCATAAGTACATTAAAAACTTTGAAAAGTAACGTAATATAATGAAAAAATGTTACCTTTGGTATGGGCTATGGTATAAAAATGCAAAATAGGAGTTTTGTGTTGTACTCGCTTCCTTGCTTTTCAATTTTAAAAAGTTAGTATCTATTATCTGGTTAGTGTCTATGGTTCCCAAATATCTGAATTCATTGATAATATCACTAAAGAATTTAATTTTTCTTGTGAAACCCACATTACTCTCAATCATAAAATAATTTTCTTACTAAATGAAATTAAAGGGAAACTATCCACCACTAAATTCAAGCAAAACGTAACCGTAACCGTATGGCTTTTTTAAAATTATTAGAATAACAACCAAGACCAAGGAAGAAGCAGAAATAAAGAAAAAGTTATGTAGCCACTGGAAATGCAACTCCCAGGTCGCCCAGCCAATCAGACTAGGTATGAGGAAATCACGTGGTATGCGGCGCATACTATGCGCGCCACTACAGAAGGTGACTGACATCATAGTTGTAACATAGTAAGAATAATTTGGGAAATTCGGGTTAAAATAAACTAAATAACTTTTTTACTTCTACCATCCGGTGTCGTAGAGGCTACGTATTTCTTAGCTCAACCTAGAAAGAAATATTTTTCTAAATTTTGTATGTACAGGGTGTTCCCGTATATTTTGACCCACCCCTAGAGCCTTTATTTTTCTAGTTAGAAAAAAATAACTTCAATGAAAGTTGTAGGGTTTTTTCTGAACCGCTAGGATCTGTTACTAGATAAAACAAATGAGCGTCGCAAATTTATTAAAAAATATAAAATTACTTTTTTTAATGGAACACCCTGTATATTTATGGATTTTTGAATGGCACGCATTTTTCCGATTCCAACAGTATAAATATGTTATATGTTTGCTCTAAGCATTCGCATGATATTCCAAATTGTAAATAAATACGATTTTTATATTTAATCAAGGTTGCCATGGAAAAACATTTCATCTTAGACAAGAGGATTCCTGTAAATCTATTATTTTTGGGACAATACACCTTGGCACTCTACAACTTTCATTTAAGTAATTGTTTTCTAACTCGAAAAATAAAGGCTCTGGGGGTGGGTCAAAATATACGGGAACACCCTGTACCTATAGCAGCTGAGTATAATATATAGCCCTATTCCTATTGCGATTTGCTGCCCTTACAATTTGCCGCCTGGTGATATAGCACCATATAGCACCCATGTAAAACCGGTAACTTAAACATAAAAAGAAACGGAAAAAAAGATGAACAAAAATATCAAAAGAAAAAATACATTATAAAAGAAAGAGCACTCTAAGTACATTTAAACACAAAAAGGAACTGAAACTTAAAATATAATAATATAAAAAGCAAAAAATCTGTCTAAAAACAAAAAATATCTACCTATAGGGGTACGCCGACAGGCAAGGGAAGGCGATCGCCCGTGGTCAGTTTTTATAACAGCGATATGGGTTTCAAATTTAGAAACAAAGATAGGCTCGCTTTTTAATTTAGAATTGCAGGCACCCGGGCGGTAATTGCCCCCATTACCTTTTCTCAGTGATTCTAATTATTATTTACTATAATAATTATTAAAATGTTCACATATCATCCGTCGGGTTCAATGTGTAATTTTGCACGTAAGGCACTGTGTGAACTTTTCCCACATAAAACATATTCCCTCTTACAATGTAGGTTAATTACGGCTATGTAGTACCCGCAACAGCGTCAGAATATAGAAAGGGAATTCCACATTTCACTTTTACCTTTACAAAGAAGCTTCCGAAGAGCTTTTACGGTATCCGGCGTAGCGCAGCGGTTTTCTGGGTTGATGCAAAAGACCATCCCATGCGTTGATGTAAGAAATAAAGAGGCGTGACCGGCAGAGGAGCGACGACTCTTTTTGCTCCACGTTCGTTTTAATGCGAAACAAGAACGAGGACCTTGCTGTCGTCGATCTCCTTTTTGGAATGGTACCTACTCTCGTCTTGGGCTCGTCACGTAACACTTTCTGGTTACGGGTACCGCCTCTTGAAAGTCTCAGGGGAAGTAGGTTTTTTGTATGCAAATCCGTCTCGTCTTGTGCAATAAAAGTAGATAAGTATTATTTTAATGCATTGAAATCGTTGTATATATTATACACGGTGTGCAGATCTGTTTAGGACAAACTTTAACAGGTGATAGAAAAAGGCATTTTAAGGTAACTTGCTCTTATAATCATAGGTCGTAAAGTTCTTCGTTTCTGAGATGCAGAGCGTAAAAATTTTCGATTTTTTAATTTATAAACTGTCATAGATATTCAAACCAAATTTGACACACAAAATGTATATGTATGGAGCTTTGAATAAAGACAAACTAATCGAGGCAGAAATCCTCATTTTTCGTGAAATCAGTACATAAAATACAGACAAAAAATTGTAAGGCACGTTTATTTAGGAATCCTTGATAGGACAACAATCCTAATTTTAAATTTTCAATTATGAAGAAGTAGGTACCAACTTACACAAACGCCTATGCCACTTTGGTGTATGACCTCACAAGTTAGTTTAAATTACAAAATTGCTTACCGATGGATTATTATCCTCAAACTTTTTAGTTTTGGCTGTCAGGGAAGTGCCACAAGCCGCACAGCTAAGCGTAATAACAAGAAAAATTATCTAAATACCACATACTTACACCTATCACCATGTCACCGTGTCAGATACTAAAATATTGTATCACAAATTGGTTACTACTCAGGGAGATTTCTGTCTCACGTACCTATTTTATAATGCCCATAGAGCTTTGACTCCTTCCTGGGATTCTTTATTCAAAGGTATGGAAGGACATTGCAATGCGTAATACATAATTAGTAAAATAATTTTGCCCAAAAGTGTGAACAAAAACGGAGCAATGCATTTTTTGCACACGCAAATTACTTGCATTTTTTTAAAATAATTTTTGCAATTTTTCCAGTGGCGTAGAAGTACGCAAGCGTGGAATTAAGTTTCCGTGGGCCCCGACGAAAATCAAAGTAGGAAAATTATTTTGGAAATTGGCATAGGGACATAATTTTCAATTCTAATCTACTTTTTATCGCGGCCAACGAAAAATACCGGCCGTGGCGCGGAGTGGACTCACGTGATTAGGTATTTTGTTGGTAATATTTTTTAACCTTGAGTGCCTAAATTTATCCAAATAAAATAATACAATATTTACGATAATTTCAATGTATTCCATTTTTTCCTACACTAATTTATAAGTGAAGCAATGGTAAACGTATGCAATGCTAGAACTCCTAATGTCACGTGGGTTCGCGCCGCGCCACGGCCGGTATTTTTCGTTGGCCGCGCTTTTTATAATGAAATTTTTGGATATCTCGTCGATAAAGGGCACTTAACCTACACAGAAAATAAATAAATCGTTCCTGTCAGGGCCTACTTTATTTTTCAAAATTAAAAATATGGTGAAAATTATTTTCTAGGCAAGCAGGCCTGGACCCCAAATGGCCCATTCGAACTCGAAAATTTTTGGTCTTTTACACCTCTCGTTTCACTGTATAATAGTTCACGCGTTTCGGCATAATGCCATCATCAGAACTATATATATTTCATTATTTATAACATTACACATTTCACTGTAATTTGTAAATAATACCTATGCGTATCGAGAAGTGATTCTTAGTTGTGTGCATGTAATAATATAAACATTACACAGAAAAACGTCTAACGTCTAATTTCCTCTCCACGGTTAACTTTAAATAATGTGATATGATTCATATAAATGTTCATATTCCAATGTTTGTTTATATTTAATCTTTATACCTACACTAGGTACATGCTCAACACAAGCAGCTGGTACAACAAGTGGTAAGGCAGACCTTACTAATATCCTCCGTAATTGCTTCTTCGTCGATGGAGAGCAGTATATATACACTGTCGGGCAAAAGTAAAGGAACACATAAGAAAATCAATTACAAATAAAAAATAAAAATATTGGCGTCCGCGGAAATTAAAAACCATTTGGATTAAAGAGTCATATAGTAGGCTGCTGTCGTAGGTGAAATGAAATTGTTTTCGAATGTCAAGCAAGGTACTACGTAATTATTTATATAAACAGTGGTTTTGTTATAGCGACAAAAGTAAAGCAACAAACTTCAAAATTTTTAGTTAAAATAAAAATTCGATTTTGAAAAGTATATTCTCACAATCCCTAGACAATAAGAAAGTCATTCAACATGGGGAAAGGTGTTGCAACTAGTTAGTGAAACAAAATGTGTTAAATGCATTTCGTAATGGCGAGAAACAGTCTTCTATTGAAAGACGATTTGAAATTGGACGTTACACTGTATCAAGGGTTATTAGCAACTACAATGAAAGAGGACATCTAGTACCTTTACGAAAATCTGGAAGACCACGAAAAAACACTACTCACACGTATCAAATACAAGAATTAGTCAAAATGGCCCTTTCAAGTCGGCTCCAAGAATTAAAGTCGAAATTGCTGGTCTGAATGTTAGTTACATGATTATTCAAAGAAGGCTGGTTGCTGGAAGACTTTTCAGTAGAAGACCTGCAAAGAAACCGTTAATTTCAGCAAGAAACAGGGCCGCCCGGCTTGCCTTTTGTCGTTATCACTTGAATTAGGTAGGTACTAGACGATTAAAAAAATACTATTTAGCTATGAAATCCGGTATACAATATTTAATTCTGATGGAATGCGTTGCGTAAGACGACCAGTAGGCCAGAGGTTTAATCCCAGGTTTGTTACACCAACCGTAAAGCATGGCCATGGAAGCGTGTCCTTATGGTTGCTCCTCTTGGCCCTATCCATTTTATTCAAGGCATTATGGATGCACGTGTATACAAGGACATTTACCAAAATACAATGTTACCTTATCCACAATGGGAAATGCCTTTACGGTTCATTTTCCAACACGACAAAGACCCAAAACACAAGTCACGCGTAGTAACTGATTGGCTAGCACGAGAACAACTGATCTCAACCCGATAGAGAATTTGTGGGAAGAAGTGAGAGAAGAATAAGCACTGAAATAATTAGAAACAAGCAGGCGTTGATCAACAAAATCAACGAAGTTTACTGAGTACCTATTACATTGCTTAAATTGTGCTTTTCGTATGTTTTCTTTGTTCAGTAAGTTCAAGTTCAATAAAATAAAAATACAAATAATGTTGCTTTACTTTTGTCTCTCTAATAAAAGCACTGTTTAGATAAACGTACTAGATACATTATTTGACAATCGAAAACAATTTCATTTCACCAGTAACAGCAGCCTACTACGATTTTTTTTATTTTTAATTGATTTTCTCATATGTGTTGCTTTACTTTTGTCCCATAGCGTATATATATTATGTCCCATATAAGCGGATTACTTTTACATACGAATATTTATCGAACCTCCTAACAAATTACAATTAATTTCAGAGGAGAAATCAGCAGATGACCGGAGACCATATATACAACAGATTTACAACTCACACAATATGCCTGTTACGCGTACTTTCTCATTTTTTGCATTTAAATTTAATATCCACGATTTCCAACAGAGTTGAAGTAACGCAGTGAATAAATTTCCATTTCTTTATTTGCATATCATCGCCTAACAATATTTTCCAAGGATTTTTTTATTGAAAAATAAGAAAAACTATACATTATCCCATACACTGAACACTGAATGAATTCACGCAAATACATAATTTTTCTTTCCCAACTACTTTCTGCATGTGGTTATTCATTGTGCTTCAACTGAATATAATTACCGTAATTCCTAGTTTTTCGTAAGCTGAGTAGGTAATTTTGTTTACACAACGTTAGGTTCTAAAATCACACAGTGAAATTTTTCGTATACCTATTTCGTCTATTGTACAATAATACAGTTTATTTTCCTACTACTACCATTGGTTAAGGTATTTGAACTAGTACTTATATATTGAGGTGTACCTAAGTACTTATTTTAAAATGGGGACGTCAATTTCTTCAAGAGGGAACTGCCTTTATTTGCCATTTTTAGGAAAAATGTTGGTTTCAGCATTGACTTATTGGAAATATTTCAGCGAAAGATTCAGGAAGTGTCAAATAGATACCTAGTGTAAAATCAGATATATGAATTCAGAATAACAAAAAATATTAAATGTAAAAACTGAACAACCCAACAACAATGTTTTAGAAATTTTTTATCGATGAGTGATGAAGTTCTTGGTTTGATGAAACGTTGGTATGCGGCTTTGAATAAAGAATCCCAGAAAGCAGTCAATTCTCTATGTGTATTATAAAATACGTGAGATGGAAATCGCCCTGAGTAGTAACCAAGTTTTGACACAATATTTTGGTATCTGACACTATGATGTGGTATTTGGATACTTTTTCGCGTTATTATACTTAGCTGTGCGTCTTGTGGCATTTCCCTGACCGCCAAAACTAAAATGTTTCCACATTTTGTAATTTAAATGAAGTATTGAGGCCACGCACCGAAGTAGCATAGGCGTTTGTGTAGGTACCAACTTCTTCATAATTAGACATTTAAAATTAGAATTGCTGTATTATCAAGGATTCCTAAACTTAAAGAAATATAAACGTGCCTTATAATTTTTTGCCTGATATATTGTAAGTACTGATTTCATGAAAAATGAGGATTTTTTCTACCTCGATTAGTTTGTGGAAACAACTGAAAGGTGCGCGCTACTGTAAAAACGGAAACGGCATCCTGCCATATGCAGAGACTGTCCCAGTCGAGCGTTATTCAAAGGTATGCGGGTGGTAAGACATACCTACATAATATGCATGCTTTAGTTTCTGGATCCATAATGTTACCGACTGCCTTCCAGAAGTCCTAGGCGCTCGCATTCGGTTAGAACTGAGACGTAATAACGTTCAGCAATATACGGCGTGCCCCGGATATGTGTCGAAGAGGTATTTTACTTTTATTATACATGTTTTGCTTATGAAACCAGCCATCTTGTACACCCCTTGTAATTCTACAGAGAAAAAATATTTGAAGGTTTTGCTGCATCATGAAAAAAAGCACGACTGGTTTCAATATGCAAATTTCACATTTCTTATTTTTTGGACTCTACAGGGTGTCCAACTTTAAAACTGTACAAATCCGTAAAATCTTCATTTTTGGAGATAATCACCTAATTTTTTTTTGTTTGAAAGGCCTTCAAAAACCGCTTCTTTCGACCTTCCTACAATTATCAAAATACAAATCCAGGGCCGGCTACGATTTTTTTATAGCCTCGATTTTCAAGAAAACCATTTAGCGATTTTTTTATTTAAAATCTGACCCCACAGTGTTAATCAGAACATTCCAGAACCCTTATATACCAAATTTTAATTAAAAAAATATACAGGGAGTTCTATTCTGCAGGGTGTCAAAGTTGAGCAAAATAGGAATTTTAAAGGCATCTGCCAAGTCAAGTGTGCCATGGAATCCCCTCAAAACAGTTGAATGTTCAACAGGACCACTCAAGGTATTGGTGTCTCAAATTACTGAATTTTTAGAACTTATACGGGTCAAAAATCGAGTGTATTAAATCCGCTCCACATACTATAAACGAACTAAATCTAAAAAATACAGAAGCCTGCCAGTCGGTAAGTCCTTATCAGTTAATGTGGCTGATGTGCCACAACAGGAAACGCACAGAAAATGTATCATCTTAGACAGTGACTTTGTTGAGAAAGGTCCAATAATTTAAATTGTTTTTATTTGTTGGTTGGCATTTTCTAAAGAAGTGAATTACTTTCGTGTTTATCAATATTTTTTCAATGATTCCAAAGCACTCCTGACCAGTATAAAGTTTAATAAAAATTCAGAATTTTGAGATGGCTCAGAGAAAAATACCCTGTATATTTTTGTAGTAAATTATTTCACACCAACATTTTGAGTGGTCCTGTTGACCATGCAACTATTTTGAAGGGATTCCATGGCACACTTTATTCGCCAGATGTCTTTAAAATTCCTATTTTGCTCAACTTTGACACCCTACAGAATGGAACTCCCTGTATACTTTTTGTTCAAATTTGGTATATGGGGGTTTTGGGGTGTTCTGATTAACGCTGTGTGGTCAGATTTTAAATAAAAAAATCGCTAAATGGTTTTCGTGAAAATCAGGAGTATAAAAAAATCTTAGTCGGCCCTGGATTTGCATTTTGAAAATGGCAGGGAGGTCAAAAGAAGCGGTTTTTGAAGACCTTTCAAACAAAAAAAAGTTTAGGTGATTATCTCCAAAAATGAAGATTTTACGGATTTGTACAGTTTTAAAGTTGGACACTCTGTATATAAAATTTTCTCTAGTCGAGTACAAACAAAACGTTTTATAAAGTGTTACTTTTGTATAAAAAAATTAGAAATAAAGCACAAAATTAGAGGACACGTTATATATTTTCGAATGTGTGTTTCAAACTTTTGTGTTCTAATATAGATCGTATTTTTGCGAGAAAAACCATACTAAATATTTTAGGTTTATCCAAAACCTGTCGTTTTCGCGAGGCGGTTTTATCAAAGGGGAGGCAACCATAGACATAAAGAACAATCATAAGTTAACACCAGGGTTGCTGTATTAGGAGAGTTGTTGCAATCAGTGTCATCTGGACCGACAATATAGTGTTGGTCCAGGTGTCATCATCAAAGTAATGCCTCTGAGGTAAAGAAGAAACTATGTGGCATATTGCCTCATAGGCTGTCAACTAATTTTTTGAGTGAGTAATCAAAGCAGTATGAAAATTTGTCCATAAGAATGACACATTTTAAATTTAAAATAATTCAAGAAGATTATAAAATATTAATATGCGGATCATAGATAAGAAATATAAATATGATAAACTCGCAAGCATTTGTCGCAACTCACCACGCCTATTGCAAAATTAATATGTGGTTCAGTGCGCAACTGAACAAAAAGTAACTTTGAGAATTATTATTTAAAAGGATTCCAATATCACAAATTGTTCGGAAGAGACCCTATTAATTGCAACAACTTTCCTAATATAATATAATAAAGGAACCCTAGTTAACACCACCAAAACCTTGTAGAGCAGATTTTATCTCGTCTTGTTTTGTAGCATTCTGCTAGGTTAAGATCTAATAGATGAAGAAAGGAAGGCAAGTATGTATTTTCGGCATTTTGGCCTTTTTTAACTTTGAATAAATACGAGTTAAAACGGGTTTTCGCGACATAAGAAAACTTAGGCGTAGGGGCAATATTTTGATGACGTCAGACCTAAATCAAACAAAACCTGCCTAAACCTAAATCCTGTAGGGTTTTCTCGCGAAAATACGCCTGATGTAAGTTGCTCTTTTTACAAAAATTAGTGTTACGCTGTTTTGTTTAACAGAGTTAAACAAATTTGGTATGCCATGGCAAATAGTGATAATTATCACTCGTTTGGAGACGTAGGAAGCAAATGGTGTAAATAATGTGAAATCTTCAGTTATGCACAATGTGCATTAGCATAGAAAACAGTAAACATATTTTCTGAGATATTGGTGAAAGGAAAAAAAACCCGATTTGCAAAGGCTTCGTTTGACTGAATTTGGCAGTAACTATAGGTATACAACAATTCATCAAAATATCGACTTGATATTTTGCTGTTGAAAGATAGAAGATATTTTGTGGTTGTGTAACGAAGCCTCTGTCAAGATGCGCTGCGTAGATTCCATAAAAATGGCGGCTGCAAAAGTTCCGCTGATCAGATGTCTCTCTTGAGCGGTATATATGTATTTTTTAAGTATGTAGGCTAAGCACATCAGATAGTGGCTCGATGGTATAACATTCGTAGGATTATCTACATAACATTTTACCCCACCATAACTTCTTTATTTTTCCAATTAAAGAAAATATTCTACAGCCAAAAGTTTCTGTTTTTACAATACAAACTTCATTTTTTTTCATGTTTGCATAAGACAAAATTGTGAAAATAAAGTCCCTAAAATACCGACGGTCATTTTGTAATCATCCGGACAAAAGAAGTTAAAGGTTGATATTTTCGGTCTCGAGCAAAATTAGCGTTGACTGATGTATTCATAAAGACTGCTCATTGCTGTCACGTCTGATAAGTGAGAAGTCTTATAAATACGTAAGTCAACGAAATTCGTCTTGGGGTGAAAATATGAACCTTGATTAGGAGTAGGTTCAAAATGCCATATGAATATTTTAGGGGCACTATTATCATCATTTTTTCTCATACTCAGTTTAACAGCAAACGTTTCGTTTCCGAGATACAGGGTGGGAAAACATGAAAAATTAAGTTTCATTGCCCTGTATTGAAAAATAATGAGTCAAACATATAACGTATATACATAACTACTGGGGTCGAGAAAACTCAATAATATAGGTACATTAAAAAACATAGATTTGGTTTGTGTCGCTTTTACAGAATTCCCTGTGTCAATGCAACAAGGCCATTGAAATGGCTTAATTTTTTTAAAAACTTTTTTGTATTTACCGTCTTTTAATCTCAAAAATAAATAAGTTAAGGGGTAAAATATTATGCTGATCACCCTATATGTATAGAGCAACGATAAGCACGAATAGTAAACTGACGAAGTAGCACGAGAAATAATATGAGTGGGAAAGTGTTTTGTAATGAATTATTTTGTTACACGTTTATAAACGATGAAAGCAAATAAAGCAAATAAACATTATCAAAGAAAATAAACATGATCAAAAACAAACAATATAATAATAATTCCCACCCTCTAAATACTCCAAACTATGAGCACCCCAGAAACAACTGAATGCTTGTGCAGGGAAGGGGGCAATTACTATTATTTTGTGATGTTGGCCAATTGAGGTACAATAACGTTATTGTACGATGTCTTATTTACTTACATGCTAAATTATAATCTACAAGTAATCATACACATAAGGGATGATTTATAAAAATATGTTGCTAATATGATTCTTGTTTGTCGAGCTAAGTAATCAATATCAATCAGTAACCTAACAGTCTATTGTTCACGGAGTATTGTAGAGATAACACACCCAAAGGAATGGGACAAAGCCAATTGTCTGGGTCGGCAAAAACTGACGCCACAATTACCGAGACCTCGCTATCGACCGTTTCCCCGGTGTCTGTTAGATAACCGAAAACATTGGACAAGAAAGAAATAACAGTCGATCAGAGACTGTTTTGGGACGGTGATCCCTCATCAGTATGGCTCTCCCGACTGCCATGCAGAAAGTAGTAGACAATGTGACTAACAATGAATCGAACTAAATAAACAATCAGTCACTGGGCAGTCAATTGATCACGGAGTATTATAAAGATAGCACACCCACAGTTGCGGGACAAAGCCAATGGTCTGGATCGGCAAAGACTGACGCCACAATTACCGAGACCTCGATAAAATTGACTACTTAGGTGACTGACTGATTACTTAGTTCGATTCATTATTAGACTCATTGTCTACTACTTCCTGTATGGCAGTCGAGTGAGCCATACTGATGAGGGATCACCATCCAGAAATAGTGCTGTCTATGGTCGACTGTTGATTCTTTCTCTTCTTGTTTGTGCTTGTGTCCAACATTGTGGAAGAACAGGAAGGTAATGAATAAATGAAAAGCCTTGCTTACGGTGACAAATGTATTTTTTAAAAACATAACCTACGAAAAGCTTTATACAAAAATAAAAAATTTTGATGACAATCACTCGACAGATGTTGTTCGATGTTCTTGGTGTTGTTGATGGTGTTGGTGTTGAAATGCATCATGACCCGTGTTGTTGAGATGTTGTTCGCGGCGTGTGGTGGTGACGCCAATGACTCAGTTCTGTTGCTTAGTATGACGGTGCTCCGTAGGAGCCACTTGGCTGTCTCGCGGGAGCGCCGTAGCTGGAGCTCGGGCCGCTGGGGTAGCCGCCGAAACCGGCCTGTTGGCTCACCTGGTTGTATTGGGCCACCTGGATAGCCTGCTTGATGCCCTCTAGGTCGATGCCCACTACGCGGGCACTGTACGAAGGTACTCCGTACGAAGGGGATGGTGCCCCGTACTGTGAGGATGGGGCGCCTGAAAAAACAAATAATCTTAATCAAAAAGCAAAAATAAGTCTATAGGTCAATTCAGACAGGCCAATTTTGTAATGTGTTGTTTATGAATTTCGAAAGGCATGTGAAGTGAAATGGATCATTTGGTAGTTACGAAAAATAAATTTTATAAAAAGATGGAAAATTTTCACGTCCCAAATAGATTTTAAAAAAAGCTTTAAAAATTTCGGCATCTGGTTATATCATACCAGCATCCAGGTCTAATAATGTACCTATGTACCGGTGTTTCATATTTGAATAACTTACACTTGGAGGTGAGAAAACCTACCAGTAGTGTTATCTATTATCAAGCGGATAGTATGAGAGCCGAAATATTACAAAACATTGTTAACACCAACAAGAACAAGTTAGGTTGGTATTGAATCCACAAACAAATAATATTGTTGTTATATATAATGCTTATGAGTTCCACTGTGTTTATTTATCCGAGGGGCCGATGCTTACCATAGGACGAGCTGATGCCGCCGCCACCACCACCGCCGCCGCCGGACGAGGAAGCGGAGTTCTGCTCCTCCTTGAGCAGGATCTGGCGGACCTGCTCGAGCAGGGCGGGGTCGACGGAGGCGCCCTCGGACGTCTGGTAGCCGGAGGAGACGGCCGTGTAGCCTCCGCCGCCGCCGCCGCCGCCGCCGCCGCCACCGCTGTAGCCGCCGCCACCGCCACCGCTGTAGCCCCCGCCGCCACCACCGCCGCCGCCGCTGTAGCCGCCTCCGCCGCTTGGTCGGCTGTAGCTATAGCCGCCGCCCACCGGCGGCTCGGCCAGGACGCACGCCGCGACCAGCGTGATGGCCAGGACCTGGGGGAGAAACAGAAAAACCGTTTTAGAACACTTCAGGAACAAATTGCACGAGGTACCGTTGTTGCTACATCTTGACTCTTGATCGAGTAGACTAATAAGCACAAGGCATGCGATGACCATGAATGGCGGTGTACACTAAACTTATGAATATACGATGGATATCGGTCAACAATATAGATACGATGGATATCGGTCGTACATATATTCCCGAATCAGACAAGGACAGGAGTTGTGACATAGGTATGAACATCCGTTGAACAGAGTATATGTTACTTATCTAGGCGTTTTCGCCCTATGTGTAGCCAGGAAATCATAGAGTAGACTTTAGAAAAATTTCAAAAATGTTATGTTTACCCTGGGATTCGGACCTCTCGCAAAAGAGCTGTATGTACATACGTATATCGTAACTTTTGGAACCTATTTTCTCGTCGTAAAAAATATGTTTGAACTTCGTTATAACAAATAAATAAACAAAGTAAAAATGACTAAAATATTTCAAATTCATGCAAATTTATTAATTTCAACGTACAGGGTCAGCGACTGAAAATACAATTACGAACAGGGGTTCTTAAATGGGACATACTAAAGTCGAATTATGGCCAAAATTTGCTTTTTTGACGTTTGGGAAAATGGCCATCGTTACGTCATCGATACTTTTCCCCAGAAACATACCATTTTCCCTATATATTGAAAGTCCTCATCATTCTTAACAACTTTTGTAGGAAAAGATTTTCTGTACATATGTACCTTTTATTGTTCAAAATCTACAGAGCCAAATATGTAAAAAACATGGAATCTTTTCTAATCATCGGGATCGATTTTCCGAAATCTAGCTATCCATGGAAACAATTGATAGTCAGAATTTTTTTAAAAGTATGTTAGGGTGTTTTGTGCACCCTTAAATTTATTCAACTGGAATATTTTTAAATTTTTTTTATGTAACTAACAATGACTAAGTTTATCTCGAGGCGTTCGACCCGATTGAGAGAGGTTTGAATTCACTGGATCGGACTCAAATAGACGACGTAAACCTTACAGATTGAAATTCAATCAGATTTAAAATTTCAAGTCAAGCCGCTATTTCCAAACAGAAGTTGGCCAGAATATGCACCAACCTTCTGTGGAATGAGTATAATAAAATAATGTCCCTAGAGAGGATTGAAAACCGTAGGATTCAATGCTGATGATGTCAACGCAGAATTATAAAAGATTTGACATCACTCAATCGGATCCATTTCAATCCGATCGAGTTGTCACGAGATAAACGTAGTCTATAAAAGCAAACAAGTTAGTAACAATCACAATTCAATAAATTTAAAAAATAATTCAGTTGAATAAATTTAAGGGTGCACAAGGCACCCTAACATACTCTTAAAATGTCTGACTATCAATTGCTTCCATGGTTTGCTAGATTTAAGAAAACCGATCCTGGTGATTAGAAAAAGAGTGCATGTTTTTTATATATTTGACCCTGTACATTTTGAACAATAACAGATACAGAAAATTTTTTCCTACAAAAATTGTGGTTGTTGTTACTAACATGTTTGCCATTATTGTTTGATACAATTTTTTTTAAAAATATTCCAGCTGAACAAATTTAAGGGTGCACAAGGCACCCCAATATACCCTATACCCTCAAATAATTTCTGACTATCAATTGTTTTCATGGCTAGCTAGATTTCGGAAAATCGATCCTGGTGATTAGAAAAAGATTCCATGTTTTTTACATATTTGACTCTGTAGTTGAGTAGGTAGTTGTTGAGAATGATAATGACTTTCAAGAAATGATATGTTTCTGGGGGAAAATGTCGATGACGTCAAAGCGGCCATTTTCCCAAATGTCAAAATTTTTTAATCATAATTGGACCTTAGTTTGTCCCCTATTCCCCTGTTCCCCTGTTCGATTTTTTTTTCAGTTTTCGCAATAGGCTTAGGACGTCGAGTTTCGCTCACCCTGTACACATGCTAGCTTTGTTTACACAACTTTTATTTTCCAATGAAATGACCTACTTAATTAATACACTTTCTGCATTCAAAACACACTATTTATCAGTTACGTCAAAATTTAAACTGCAAATTAAAATTCACAACATGTAAATTGAACTGCCGCCTAAAATGTGTTGTGCAGGTCTGGCAACAAAAACCGATTAGATATTCAGAAAGAATTTTGAGAAATCATGGTCAATTTATTGAAGTATATTTTGAACCAAAATCATTATTATTAATATATTCTTGTATACCTAACTTACTTAGCTACAATTAGCCAAACTATTTTTCTATATCTTAATTTTTACTCCTCGACAGAATAAGTAATAAAAACTACAACATAATTTGAACATAGTTCAAATCCTTTAAATGTAGGTCTTATTTGCATGGTATAGAAATATACGAATGGTCACTTAAGTAGTGTTTCCACATAAAAGTTATGTATTAAATTGAGATCTGCAATCTTGATCTTATTACTATGTTTTGAGAAAAGGTAGGTATTTATTACTGTTCGAATCAGAGTGTAAGTGATGGTTTGCGATATTTGATAACTCTCGTAATAAAATAATAATTTCGAAAAAATTATGGTGTCTGCTTGATAGTGTATAATTGAAACATAATTAAAGCATGTCATAATATCAGATGTACCAAATCGCATCAGGTTAATTCACTGGTCGAAAGCGCGGCTCTCGCGAACTCAAAACCGAGAATTTCAGTTCGAAAGCGAAAGGTCAGATCAAATTGGGGATCTCAGATTATCGTTTCGATTTGTAGAAGACCAGAAGATAATTAAATAATCATGAGAAGACAATCACGTGTGCTATCATACTTTCTATTTCTAAACAGTGTTACTTTCTCAACCAGACATGGCACGCCAACTAGGAAGTAATTTAAAAATCCGAAGAGAACGTCGCTTTTATTGCCTGTTCGGAAGTCATTTGCGACCGGTTGTTAAGTACCTATCTAAACAAATTTCTAGACTGTGAATTGGCGACTTTATAGTTTCTATTTGCACGGGCACTTACCGGACTGCCATGTAAATGTTTAGCTAGCCATAATATGGTCTGACGTTCCTTGCAAAACTACATTTTTGCACTACTGGTCGTCAAGTCTTGACCTCCTTGTCCTTTTATTGAAAGTGACAGGGAGAAATGTTTATCGCGGACGTTTAGAATAATATTCAAACCACGATAATTATCGACCCCAGACTCCAGGTGCACATATTATCATTTAGTTTAGGTAGGTATAACTTATATGCTTAAAAAACTTCAAAACAATATATTCATTTCAAGGCGCCCAAAGTCGCGAAGAACACCGTACCATGTTCAAGTGATAAGCGGTTAATATTTTTCATTTGATAGGAGCTGCTCATTTTTGTAGGGTGGACAAAATAAATACTTTTTAACTTTGCACGATCTTTTTAGTAGTTCCCATGAAGCAACAAAATATATTTGTAAAGGATAAAAAAGTTACTCGGAATTTTGAATATGCGACACCAAAATAAAGGAAACAATAATAATTAGAACAAAAAAACTGGCTCAACCTAAAACGAATCGAATGAGACCTATACTTGTATAAAAAACGCCTTAGATTACAACAGTTTAATATTATAATACCATCTTCGTTAAATATACGAGCAAAGACAAAGTAGAGCCTGACAGTGATCTAGCATTGAAATTTTTCCTTTACGTTACGGAATAATATAGCAACAATAATACAATTTCAGTTCCTTGTTCTTATAAATTCTTTCTCATTTTTGTTAGTGTGAAATATTAGCCTTAAAAAATCGTTACCTATAAATGTTGTATTAAATGCAATAGTAAGGAATTCATTTGAAGTTATAATGAACTAGCGCTTGAATTTAAAACTAGCTTAATTGGTATCTTATCCATTACTTTTTACATTTAAATAAAAAAGGATGTGAAAGAGAATCTAGGTCGTAACTTGACCAATAATCTTTGACCAATAATCTCTAATTTTAGCTATCGTTTTAATAATTTGTTTCTTCAGAATAGAATGTTTCTGAGCTTTCCTCTTAACATTTACATACCAATATTTACTTACCTCCTTGATCAAGTAACTAAAATATAATACCTATTAAATATCCACCAAATTCAAGTTCAGTAAATTCAATTCAAAATCAATTTAAGAAAGTACAAATATTCAATAAGTATTTTTTACTTTGTATTTCCACGCTTGGCATATTATTTTGGTGCTATTTTATAAATAGCTCACCGGCTCTTCTTGGCTCTAGGTAATTATAATTATTATCCTATGTAAGTATACCACAATTTAGAGAAGAAAAAACTTCTAGGTACCTACAGCTATCAAAAAAAAAGTAAAAAATCACGCAATAATTTGGAGTTTGGAACAGAATTCTATTTTGAGACTAAAAAATTAATCGTATCAGGCTGAAATTTTTGTAATAAAAATTAAATTCTTTTATAATTAAAGTAGAGGGTGGTGATAGCTCTAATGTAGACTAAAGCTTTAAAATGATATCAAAAGTATTCTCCAACTTGATCATTTTATAATACTAATATTAATTACCCAGTATTTAGATGGCAATCAAAATTCGATTTGAAAAAAACGTATTATGGATGCGACAAAATTAACACATTTTCTACTAAAAAGTGGACTATTTTCTAACAAAATGCACTTCACAAGTAATAAAGAGAACACCAATAATATATCCTTGTGTTAATCTCGTCCCACCATATCCACGTAGTAATCCTGCGTTAGGTACCGCCGCGCCGCGTTGATTTTTTTCATATATGTGTGCGCTCCACCACTTACCACGCTGTGTGAGTTCATGATGCTTGACAGGTGACTGGGTCTTGTGGTGACTGTGACGATCTTCGGAAGATCCTATGTTTTATACGCGGGTTTCTAGATGGGGTGGGAAGAGGCTCCTCGCCGAGAAGAAGATGCCACTTTCACGCTCGGCTTGGCGAGAGGATAGCGCACACGTAGACGGGGGCCGGTTCCTCTTGCCAAAATTCTATATGAGGTCACTGGGTTGGCACCGGGGACGTGTTAACGAGATGTGGCAACGTAGGCATAGATGGACACTTATTAAATTATGGTCGGGTAGTTAATTGCAAGTGATAAGTGGATGAAAGCGAAGTTGAGCCGTGTTAATGAAGTCTTTTACAATAGGTATTTCCCGGGGGTTATGGGTTACCTATGGGTGATCCGCCGAAATAATTATTAATGAAACGAAACGCGACACTAGTATTGATAATTTCAACACTTAGTCGGAGGGCGCCTTTTATTGCTAATTTGCAAAAGCCTTTTGTGAAGATTTACAGTCAATAAATTGAAGACAGTGTCATCACCACGGGTGGGCCTACGTAAGGCCTTTGTCCACCCATTTTAGAGTCCCTACCCTAGGTGACCACCCGAAAACGGAGACTGAAAATAAGTTTGTACACCACCAAAAATAAGGTTGTTTATGATGTCCTAAAAGTACACACAATTATAATACAAATAATAATATTTGTGTGTGTCTATTTGTCTTTGCCCGTATTATGTGTGTGCCTGTTGGAACTTGGTTATGCTTATATCAATATTAATAATAATTACGAAATCGCTTTGAGTTGACCTTGATGGGAGCGATAATTTAATTTCTTTGTAGACAAAGTGCCTTTTTTATTAGAGATATCGAAAAATTTGTGACGAATTAAAAGTTTTGTCAGGAATTAGTGCAATCTAGCCATATTTTATTTTATTTGTATTTTTTTGTTCTGGGTCACCTTGTAGATTTAATTCTACTTATCATTCAATATGCTACTGTTACCTTTTATTTATCTTAAATGTACTAATGAAAAGTCGGGTGACGTACAACGTGAAAGCCATGAGTGAAAGAATTTAATAAGTGCAACCTCTGTCAAATCTCGCCGCCGACAATCAAGTTTGGTCCAAAATATTGTTCTTGTACAAGCTCAGATTGTCGAAATTTGACACTTTTTGTGCCTCTTTTTCAAAGTGATATAAGGCGAGTTTTACTTCCTTCTGCGAAGTCTTTCATTTTTATTTCTCCTTAATTTGGCTTTCTTGTATTAAAAAATTACATCCTTGCACAAAATTTCAGAATCATCAACCTTCTTTAATCATTTAGAACTTTTGGTATTTTTGCTCCTCTCTGGCAGGCGATAACGTCTTTTTGTAGAAGCACAGAATAAGTATATCTTTGCAACAGAAGCCTTCTTAACGACATGTGTCGAAAATAAGCGAGTCTCCAGTTCAATTTACAAACATAGCCAGTATTTTAAACGAAAATTTGATTTAATACAATCTCTTTGCTATGTAGATTAAGAAAAAATGAAATAAAATACACAATGTTTGTCTCTTTAGAAGATCTTTCTCCTCAAAGCGAATCTTTTGACACATCTATGTCGCAAAGAAGTGGTCTGTATAATATTACTCGTTGGTCTGTGGTAGAAGATACGAAAAAGGTTTATTAGCAAAAGGAAATTACTTTACCGATGAAAAAGCTGCAAACAAAAAATATTAAATCAAATTTTGTTCAGTTTGTTGGAACACATATAAACCGAACGCAAGCCCCCAAATTAGACATTTTGGGGGTTTCTCCTATTTCCCAAAGATATAATATGCAAAAAGTAGCTAAGATGTCTAATCGTCTAGAGCTCGATTTTCGTGGATATCTGATTAATTTAGGAGATACAGGGCGTTTTTTAAAATGTGGCCTTTTTCTTCAAATCTCCGTAAATTTTTGTTTTGTGATATATTTTTTTTCATTTTCGTAATACATTCTTAATGCACTTTTTTATGTGTAATTCACTGACGTATATAAAATTTCTAAATGTTTCCGTTTTCGAGTTATAACAAAAAATAATATTTTCTTAAATTGGAAATATTACTAATAATTAAAATGACATAACTTAAAACGAAAAACTACAGAAAACTGCGCTTTTCACGAATGGATTCTACGCTAAAAATTGCACGATAAAAAATATTCATCAATATCAAAGTTACGAAACTGTAAATACAAAAGAAATGACCTATTTAACAACGATATCTGGACCACTCGACACAAACGTTTTGTAACTTTTTTATTTGTGACTATTTCTCATTTCTCTAAAAACTGTTTTGTGCAATTTGTTTGAGCAAACCAGTAAAAAAAACTGACGAGGATCCGGGAAACTATACTATCTTTATAAAGTTTTTCTGTCGGATATACCTTGTTTTTGCTATACACTGTGTCCCGGATAAGAATGAACAGCATGGGGATATTGCAAACGGTGAGAGATAGGGCAACGGTTAAATGGGGAAAAAGTTGCGCAATTTCGAGGTCAATAAAATGGCCCAAACAGATTTCTAATATTTTTTTGAGTTATTTTGAAAAAAGTAAAATTTTGCGTTTTCGATTTTATTTTTTTCTGAAGTTGCTATCACAGATAGAGAAAGAAGAAAAGCACTTTCTTATGGCACTTTTTATCGGGCCTTAAGATGGCGTTTTTGGATTTGTTCTACAACGTTTCGTTTTTGAGAAACCATCTTCAACTTAATTTTTTTAAATACGGACCTGGATTTTTTTTTTGCAGATTTTGAAAGCACTTTTCATTGCAAATACCGTGATGTATGACAAGAAATATTTTTAAAATGTTTTGAGACAATTATACTGAAAATTCCCTTTTTTCATTATTTTTTTTCTAATGCGGCCCTGTATTTAATAATAAGAAGTCTAAATATTAATCAGTATTGTCAACAATTTAACTTACAACTTATCTTTCAATTGGAGAACTAAAAAAAGGACGGCACATACGATAATAAAAAAATAAATAAAAATCCTCCACCTAGAAGGCTTTGAAACAACGAAACCAATCCCTTGTCATTTGTCATAACTCCCACTGTATCATTTAATTAACAATTTATTTCATTACAAATGGAGGATGCTTTTTCAAATGACGACAAATTTAACATGTCAGCATGTTATATCTTGTGTCACAGAAATAGTGCCGAACGAATGTATTTTTGCAATTAATAAATGGCAAAAGTTATTGATTACGTTGGCTTAAAGCTTTCTTCTCGCAATTAGGAAAAGCGAAGAATTTACTCCAAAACACAATGCGACACTGTTTGCTGTACAACAACAGAGGAAAACACTTTACCAGACGCAGGGCCGTAAAATTTAAAAATATTAAGTTTTCAAAGTAAAAATAAACTGTAAGTTAAATTGTTGTCAATACTGATTAATATTTAGACTCCTTATTATTAAATACAGGGCCGCATTAGACAAAAATGAATGAAAAAAAAAAGGAATTTTCAGGATAATTGTCTCAAAACATTTAAAAAATATTTCGTGTCATACATCATGGTATTTGCAATGAAAAGTGCTTTCAAAATTTTCAAAAAAAAATCCAGGTCCGTATTTAAAAAAATAAAGTTGAAGATGGTTTCTCAAAAACGAAACGTTGTAGAACAAATCTAAAAACGCCATCTTAAGGCCCGTTAAAAAGTGCCATAAGAAAGTGTTTTTCTTTTTTCTCTATCTGTGATAACAACTTCAGAAAAAAATAAAATCGAAAACGCAAAATTTTACTTTTTTCAAAATAACTCAAAAACGAAAAAAGATATTAAAAATCTGTTTGTGCCATTTTATTGACCTCAAAATTGCGCAACTTTTTCCCCATTTAACCGTTGCCCTATCTCTCACCGTTTGCAATATCCCCATGCTGTTCATTCTTATCCGGGACACAGTGTATATTGTTTTTAAAATAATTTTTTTAACTGTTTCACTATTTCCATTTTTTTATAAGTGGTTTGCAAAACTACCCCAGACTACTATTCCATAACTAAGGTGAGATTGCACTAAGGCATAAATAGTATCTTAAGCTGTTCAAGGATACAAATACCTAAATTTTAACAATAACCCTCGAAGCCTACCAATCGGCAGCCTCCTGTGTGCATTCCATCGCAAGTGCGAATCTATTACTATCCCTACCTTGCCTCTGCCCTATAATAATTGATCTCCATAAGTGTGGGTACCACAATTATCAATTTTTATTGTAAACCCGGAGTATAATTCAAATGGGATATAATGGGTCTTGCTCAAATTAATTGTAAGCAGTCTGTATCTGAAGTACTCCAATACAACTGCGAAATCCTTTTCAAATAAACTTTTTGATATCACCAGGATGGTCTCTATAGAGTTTTTCGAATTCAGTAGTCCCTGGGTTATCCACGGACATCTCCTTCTGTCTGATTTCTTCAAGTCTTTGTTATTGTACATAGTTTAATATAATTTAAAAAATTATTTACAATTAACTGTATTGCTAAATTTGGATCCAATTGCATTTCTCTTTTTCAATGGACTAATACAGTAAAAAAGTATTTCTTTAAGACAAATCTTGGTGACCTCATCAGGAATCCATATGGGCACAGAATAATATACAGGGTGGCCCACCACGAACTGCATCGATCTATACATGGAAAACTAAAAGTAGGAAAATTCTGAAAATTTGGCACCTCACCAATGCGGATGGGCGCTGCTCAACTAAAATATTTTGGTTAATCTGGTACTTCCGGTTATACCGGAAGTCGATATCAACTTTCTTATTTCAAATGGAACACCCTGTATATTATTGCATTTTTGGATTCTAGGCATCATTTTGGAACAAAAACATGCAACATGTCCTATGTCTAAATCCAACCGTTTTTGAGATATTTGCATTTTTCCGAAAAAAAAAAATACAGGTGCAGACCTAAAGTCAATTAGCAATTTATACGAGGAAACCGCGAAATTTCAAAACTAATTTTTGGCATCGTATAACAGAAGCCCTGACCTAGTGATCTCTGCTGAGAAATAAATCCGTTCTTATACAGGGTGTTCACAAAATATGAATAAAAATTACTCTCAAAATGTGCTTAAATCTCGAAATTTTCAAATGGAAACCCCCATTTTTTTAATGCGATCTTATTCACCACTAAAAATGATGACAACTTTGTGTAAGGTTTCCTATACCTAAATGCAGTAATTTTCGATTAATTTACGAAACACCCACTTTTCGCCTATAAAATGCGGGCTTGGAAAATCATATTAGCCGTGGACGTTGAAAAGACAATCGCGGCTTAAGAAATGTCACTTCGTTTATAAATTATTGTCAACAATAATGCCGGCGCGCTTAAATTACACAAACGAAGATTATTTAAATTTGTTTATTATCTACGGAGAATACATAATCTTCGTTTGTGTAATTTAAGCGCGCCGGCATTATTGTTGACAATAATTTATAAACGAAGTGACATTTCTTAAGCCGCGATTGTCTTTTCAACGTCCACGGCTAATATGATTTTCCAAGCCCGCATTTTATAGGCGAAAAGTGGGTGTTTCGTAAATTAATCGAAAATTACTGCATTTAGGTATAGGAAACCTTACACAAAGTTGTCATCATTTTTAGTGGTGAATAAGATCGCATTAAAAAAATGGGGGTTTCCATTTGAAAATTTCGAGATTTAAGCACATTTTGAAAGTAATTTTTATTCATATTTTGTGAACACCCTGTATAAGAACGGATTTATTTCTCAGCAGAGATCACTAGGTCAGGGCTTCTGTTACACGATGCCAGAAATTCGTTTTGAAATTTCGCGGTTTCCTCGTATAAATTGATAATTGACTTTAGGTCTGCACCTGTAATTTTTTTCGGAAAAATGCAAATATCTCAAAAACGGTTGGATTTAGACATAGGACATGTTGCATGTTTTTGTTCCAAAATGATGCCTAGAATCCAAAAATTTATTAATATACAGGGTGTTCCATTTGAGATAAGAAAGTTGATATCGACTTCTGGTATAACCGGAAGTGGTAGATTCACCAAAATATTTTAGTTGAGCAGCGCCCATCGGCATTGGTGAGGTGCCAAATTTTCAGAATTTTCCTACGTTTAGTTTTCCATATATAGATCGATGAAGTTCGTGGTGGGCCACCCTGTATAGCCTGCGTAGCGCTATTTATTCTGTGATATGGGGCATATTATTATAGCCCCTCCAAACCCGGGATCTGAGTAGGTACGCTATTTATACATACAGTGGGTTGTCTAGGAAAAAATCTCCACTGTGAGAAACGAAACAATTAAAAAATGTCTCATTGGTGAAAGGAATTACTAAACCTTTTATTATATGATATTTTGTATAACTTTACTAAATTAAAATGTATATAAACTTTTGAATATAGCATTGCCATTTTCATAAATAAACACTTTTATCCTCTATTGAATTTAGAGTGTCACTAATTAAAATAATCTTTTGGCATCCTCTTAAATGTATGACCTTCCAAGTATTGTCCACTTTATTAACGTTCATAACACTGTAACAAACTATTATTACGTCATGTTCAAATATATGTTACATCATCATTGTAGTAGGTACCTAAGTAGGTACCTAGTTTTCAATCCTCTGTAGTGTAAAATAAACATATTAATATTATTGTTTGCCTATGTTAATGGCTAAGTACAAGATACTATAACTAACAAAAATATCATGTTGTCAATTCTGACTTATGCTACTTCCATATTTTTCATTCTTTGTTAGAAATATGGTACTTGATAGTACCTACCTAATCGTGGTAGATTTTCTGTGTAGTATGTTGCCAATTAGATAAATAATCAGGTCTGTCTTTTTATTGGTTTAAAACAATTGACACCTAATTGGTGGAAAATTATCCCTATGCACCAACATTTTATTTAAAAACTAAAATTTATTTCATTATAGAAGATTAAAAATGTCGCCGCAGGCAATTTTTTTTCTAATTTTCAAGATCAAACAGTTTAAATTAAATGAATGAAAAAAAATAAGTAGTACTACGAAAATCAACGGGCGGTAATTTTTTTCCATTTCCTTTTTTCTTTATTTTCAAAATTTTATTTTGAAAAACAGAAATGCAATTTTTTTGCCAAATTAATGTCGTTGATATTTCTTATAAATAGAATTCTTTCTGTAACAAGCAAAAGTTTTCTACAAGTTACAACATTTTATTGAAACAAGTTGTCGATACATTGGTAGAAGCTAGTTTAAATTTCTAAATAAAAAAAATTCATCAGATATATCTGGGGGGCTATAGCCTTCCCGCCCCGACGCGACCCCACTGTTTTCATAGGATGTATGTATGTATGTATGTATATATGCATGTACAGGGTGATTCATTAGGAATGGGAAATCCCAAAACTCTAGATAGGGGAGATCAAAATGTGACGATTGAAGCCAATATGCCTTATAGCATAGATTAAATGAAATATAGCTAGTAAGAAGCATTGTTGAAAACGAAAAAATGTCGAATAACCAAAAGATCGAAAACAAAAGGTCGAAGCACAATTGGTCGAAACTACAAAAGACCGATTCACAATAGGTCGAGTCACAAAAGGCCTAAACTACAAAAGGTCGAATCAGAAAGTTCGAATCATGAAAAGTCGAAATACAAAAGGTCGAATCACAGAAGATCGAATTGATTAAACAGTTAGTTATAAGTTTTGATGCGCTCAAAAGGTTGAAATAAAAAAAATAAAAGGTAAAAAAACCTTTTTAAAAACAATCTTTTATTTAAGCCATGTACTAAAACGAATATAATAAATAATAAAAGGTAAAAAACCTTTTTAAAAACAATCTTTTATTTAAGCCATGTACTAAAACGAATATAATAAATAATAAAATGTAAAAAAACCTTTTTAAAAACAAGCTTTTTAAGCCATGTACCAAAACGAATAAAATAAAATAAAATAAATCTAAGTTTTCGTTAAGATAATTCAATGCCAAATTGCGTTTTTTGTAAATAAAAAAGCTTGTCGCGCGAAATGTTCATAAAAGTAGGTAGCAATAAATTTTATTGGACAGTGATTAGTTGATAAGCAAGTGCCTACTTGCCAAAGTATGTATTTTCTTTACAATTCGCGCGACAGGCTTTTTGATTTACAAAAACTTTTCGCAATTTGGCATTGAATTATCTTAACGAAAACCTAGACTTATTTTATTTTATTCGTTTTAGTACATGGCTTAAAAAGCTTGTTTTTAAAAAGGTTTTTATCTTTTATTTTTTATTTTATTCGTTTTAGTACATGTAGGTACATGTCTCAAATAAAAGCTTGTTTTTAAAAAGGTTTTTTTACCTTTCATTTTATTTTGTGGTTTTTAGTACCTATTTGATTCCCATATCAGGAGGGTATAGTAAAGAAATTTTGTGCGCCATCTTGGCCGCTATACCTATCGGATTTAGTATGACGTCAATTATCTTATTATTTTGCACTCGTCAAACCCTTTCATTTGATACCCATGTCAAGTAGGCTGTGCAGAAATAGGTAATCCGCCATCTTCGGGCGGCCGCCATATTGAATTTAGTGTGGTGTCACTAACATTATCGTTTTCTATTCTTCAAGCCTTTCATTTGATACCCATATTAAGGGGATTGCAAAGAAAATGTAATCCGCCATCTTGGAGCGGCCGCCATATTGAATCTAGTGTGCTGTCACTAACTTAATCGTTTTCTACTCTTCAAGCTCTTTCATTTGATACCCATATTAACGGGGTTGACAAAAAAATACGTCATCGGCCATCTTGTGGCGACGGCCATTTTGAAAGTATTACAATATTGAGTATCACGGTTTTTTGAGACGCCCTGTATATTTTGCTGCAAAATAGACACAAATTTACTTTAGCTGCAAAATATACAGGGCAACTCAAAAAACTGCCGCAAGATATACAGGGTGTCTCGAAAAACCGTGATGCTCACTTCTGTTCTAAGCTGAGGTCATTAATGGGTATTGACAATAACTTTCGTTTATTATATAAAAGAAGCCTTCGGCTTCGGCATATAGCTAGCTGCAGTTTGCCTTTTTGGGCTCAAAATTTAGGTATTTTCAATTGTAGTCTAAGTGCACGGCCACACATAAGGCGGACGGCGGACCTGAGAGCAGGGCGGAGATGGTAATGTGCAAATCTGCTTCTTCGTTCTCTTCGTTATTTGCTGTAGCAATATGAAATGCTTTTGACGCATCATCAAAAGATTGTGCTATTAAAATATTTTGAAAACATTTATATAAAATAGGCCAATGATCCTTCAGAACGCCGTTTTTGTTTTCCCATAGCCAACGCCATATTGACTGCGACACATGAAATCGGCATAATAAAGGAGTACGAGTACTTAGGGGCCAAACAATTGTAAGTGCCTTCTTTTCCGCTTCGCTGTCATCAGTTATACATAAATAGGTAATTTTGGATACGCATGACCACCAAATGCATTCGTCATATATTTTTTTCAAAAGTTGAAATGCTGCAGTGTATTCTCCTATTGTCTGACCTTTGGTTATAAAAACTGCCAATGGCACAGCTCCAATGCTACAGGGTTAAACATGAAAGTTACTGAATGCTGTGCAGCATCACAAGATGCTGTCCTGTCAACAAATGCAATATCACTAGAAAATGGCAGCATATGAGCCCTTTGCATTATGTTGGTCATAATAAGAACAGAATCTTACGATTAACCCCTTTTCAGAATATCTATGTCTCCTGTTTTTCTTGTAATTTCTGCGAATAAAAAAACAATTAGTGAAATACACAGAAAAAACATATTTCAAACCAACAATTCAAATAATCTTATTTTTTTCAATTTGTTAATTAAAAAAATAAATATATGAAAAAATCGTTTTTTATGTATTAAGTACCTAGCCCCATTATGCCTTTTCCAAAACGTGGACCCAAATTTCTGTTACGCCATACATCTTGCCAAAACTGTACAGTTCGATATTTTGGGTTTATTGAAGCATTTGCAAGTTCTATGCTGCCTAAAGGAAATTCTAGTTCGAGTTTTGATTCATGACAGTTTATAGGTTCTCTAATGCCCATACCATCATCAAAGTCCTCCAAAGATTTGCCTTGTTTCTTTAATAGGACGTAAAAATGATAGCGATCCACTCTTTTGTAATCACTATGATGGCATACAAAAACATATTATCTAAAATGTATTTTCTAATCCACTTGCGTCTGTTCGTACCCACAATCTCTTGGCGAGTCTGCTGGAAATTTTACCTTGAAAAACAGACGAAAGTTGGGTCCTAGCTCAGAGAAATAGAGGTCGGGAGAATAAGGGTCACCCTATGCAAAGTTTCTAATTTAAGATTGGATGGAAATTGATAAAAAAAACACTAATTATTAATATTAGTGGAGTCAACGTAGACGAAAAATGGTGTTAATTAGAAATTAATTAGGGAAGTCATGGATTTGAATAAAACCTTTTGAAACACCTTCAAACATACTTTTATTTAAAAGTCCGCAGGTTGAAAAAGAGCGCTTTTTATTTTAAAAATAAAAAAAAAATAAAAAAATCGATCTTTCACCTAAATTTCTCAAAAATCGTCTACAATTAATTGTAGAATCATTATTTTTCAATGAAAATGTATATTTTTATGTTTTTTGAGATGCTGATTATGTATATGAAGTAAAAAAAATGAAAAATAAAATGACGCCTAGTAAAAATGAAGTTGAATGCAAGAATATACGAATTTTAAATTTTTAATTTTTTTCCGAGGTAATCTCATATCAATACGACAGGTAAGGTAAGTAAATTAGAAATACGTTTAAGGGAATAAAAAGTGAAAATCTAGCTATTAACGAAAAGCTCCAGCAGATTTTTATTTATTTCATGGCATGCTTGACCACGAAAATCTTTGAAAACAAATACCTACCTTCTTCTTTCAAATAACATTTTAATAATTATTCTTTTGGCGATAACTCCGAAACTAATGAAGATATCAAAATACCAAAGTATTTTTTGTTGTAAATATAATCTACTTTTCGATTATAACAGAATAAATGTCATTGAATTTAAAATTTCGGAGAAAATTGTAATAAAAGGGAAATTTTTCGAATTGCGCCCTCTAACGGAATTCGAAATGATCTTACTGGACAATCATTTGATAGAAGAAGGAAATCTCTCTTCAACAAGCCCAAATTCAACCAATTGGGTTAAACCAAAGTGGAGTTAGCAGCATTTTTTCAAGTCAAGGTTTATCCGCCCGTCTCACCTCTATTTGAAGAGCAAGAGCAAAAAATCCTTAACGAAAATTGTTCAGTATTTGCTGAGGAGTGCAATTAAATTATTTTTGATATTTATTAGATATTTTTTTGAGAAAACTCATTTTTCAAATTTACTGTTGCGAATACGCCCCCTAGCGGCCGACCTACAACCTTAAATATAATTTCCAGCGATTTTTCGTGATCATATTACTTAAGAATATTTTTCCCAAAGCTCCAGGACTATTAATTCCTGAGATTTGGTACCTCTTCACCCTTAATGAAACACCCTGTATATAGCTTGGATTTTCGGGGGGGGGATATATTATATATTTAGGCTGTGCCACTCGTCCCCACGTCAATACAAGCTGTGCTCCAAGGGAACAGAATGACATCTGCCGACTACCTGCCGACTAACAAACGCATGTTCTCAGTGGATCGAAAATGGGGACTATAGTAGTATACAAACATGTATGAAGTATTTAAGAGAAAGAAAGCGGAAATTATTATATTTATTATTGAATTCGTATTATTGTATGAAAGCTGAGAACACATGAAGAGAGTTTTTTTTCCAAAAGCTGATAATCACGAGCGGAAATTATGTAGAAAAAATCTTTTGACTAGGAAATCGGGAGTTTAAAACGTGTACTTTCACTTAGGATTGGTCTCATCCCAGTAAGAAATTTCCTTCAGCTTGATTCTTGGATTTAAAAATAAGATTGAAAATTGAGTTCTGCGTTTTGGGAAATTAATTATAACGCGGTTTACTGCAAAAATAAACTTGAAAAAAGATAATTACATTAAAATTACTTATGCTATCAAAAAGCAAACGTTTTAAGCTTCAAAAAAGTCACCTATTGAGTTTCAATATCTAATTTTATGCGGATATTGAGCGTTTGAAATAAATATTAAATATACGATAGCAAGACTTTATGAAAAATCTCTATGTTCAAAGTGAAAAACACAAACGAGGTTTGCTATCGTAATCTTATATTGCTCATTCAAAACTACATACACTTAGTAGACACATTCTGTAATATTGCTCAAAAATATTACAAATTGGCCATGTAACGTCAATTAATGTGAAAATGCATGAAATTTTGATCAAGGTCAACTTTACAATAATATGACAGGCGTATCCCTTCATAGAAATTAATGCTATAAGATTTTTTTAATTGCTTTACGGTGTCACTTTCCAATAAACTTTGTTGCATATGAATTAGTTGTTTGTGTAAAAAGTTATTACTGTTTAACTGTCTCGCGCTCCACGCGCCGCTCTCAATTTCGGCTGCCTCTTAAATACGAGGAAGCATGAAAACGTATGATCTTAAAAAAATTCTCATTCATTACTTAATTATTTCACAAAAAATATGTAAATACATTTTTTTTTTTGAGAAATTGCATGCTCGAGAAATTGCATGCTCTTTCGAATGGTCTTACTTAAATTCTATAAAATAGTTATTGTCAAATAAAAAAAATCGCACACTATTTTGCGCTGCGGACTCTTCAGATTTTGTTTCAAGACATCAAAACGAACACATTCCAACAAAATCTAAAACTCCCGGAATTTCTTCGAAGTTATTTTCCTAGTTGACTCCACTATATAACCTACTTATACTCTTCATTATAATGTAGTAATCCCTAATTGATTTCCCAAACTAAGAATACCATACGTTGTAAGTTGTAATTTACTTTTAACTAATTAATGAAAATTTGATAAGGTAATGAAATTAGGTCATCACAATAACTAGGTATCGTTTATTTCTAAAAAAGGGCAATTAATTGATTCCATTTAATATACTTACATATCGATAAAAAAAAAGTCGATAATGGATCGATATACAATATTGACATAATATATATTTTGTTAAAAAGTCCCACCTCTAATTTGCCAAAACATGGCGGCCGTGTCGCTACTGTCTTGTGCATAGACAAACGGGTTTGTCTATGGTCTTGTGTAAAGCCAAAGCCACTGTAGAAATGTTTCTTTGGTTATTTTCGAGCCGAGTTCAAACGTCTTCAACGCTTTGTCTACCTACGAACGTACGAATCACAGAAAATATACGCTACGCGGACAGAAGTTCCACACAATGTAATTATTTGGCAGCCCGAAAGGAAGCCGGCTCTCAAAAGCCGGCTTCCCCTGGCTTTCAGCAGTGTCTATAAAAGAATTCTTCCATAGTTCTGCCTTCACGGCCGTGGTACTTTCATTACTCAATACTAGGCGGCAGCACGCTAGGAAAAAGCATCCGAAAGCGGCGTTGCCGGATTGTGCAAACAGTCGGTGGTTTTACCGAACTATAAAAATATAAAGATCTTTAATAAAATGAGCTTGCCCATTTAGAATCCAAGGTTAACAGTGACGCTGTCAGCAGTAACTATAGAATTCTTCCCTCCAGAGATTTATTTTTTTCGTCGTTTTTGGAAAGGGCATTCAATATTTTACGAATCCGTGGCTGAAAAAAATTACTGCGCTAAAACTACCCCTGCACCCCTCAAGGAACAAAATAATAACTACCTACATTATTCTTGGTCCGATTATATGCGCCGTTTTAGCAACGACGTTCCAAATGATTCCAGATGCATATGAACCCGTGGTAGAAAAATTTCAAGCAAAAATTATCCCTTCCAACTATGTCCGACTATGGTAGTTTTTTGAAAGCGTAGCCACTATAACTCTTATTTCACGAATCCGTGGTAGAAAAAAATCATCGTACAAAAGCTACCCCGTGCACCCCCTGAAAAATTGAAAATTCCATTGTTCTTAGTTCGAGGTTCACCGTTTTAGCAAGGACGTTCCAAATGATTCCAGATGCACAAATTAGTGGTTGAAAAAATTTGTCAGGAAAAACTACCCCCTCTACCAGAGATATTGTTTTCGAGATGATTATTTAGTTATTTTTTGAAGAGGCATTTGCATTTACCTTATTTCACGAATCGGTGGTTGAAAATATTTACGGGGCAAAAACTACCCCTTCCCACCCCCGAAAGCGTATTTTTAATTTGATTATTGTCGTTTTTGAAAAGACATTCACTATATCCCTTATTTCACGAATCCGTGGTTGAAAACCTTTACGGGGCAAAAACTACCCCTTCCCACCCCCGAAAGTTTATTTTTAATTTGATTATTGTCGTTTTTTGAAAATGCAATCACTATATTCCCTATTTCACGAATGTGTGGTTGAAAACATTTGCGGGGCAAAAACTACCCCTTCCCACCCCAGAAAGTTTGTTTTTAATTTGATTATTGTCGTTTTTTGAAAAGACATTCACTATATCCCTTATTTCACGAATCCGTGGTTGAAAACATTTACGGGGCAAAAACTACCCCTTCCCACCCCCGGGCCGGAAGTTTGTTTTTAATTTGATTATTGTCGTTTTTTGAAGGGTGCTGGGGGTATTATTCGGCCAACAATTTTTTTCGCCCAACAATTTTTTTAACCACGAATTTGTGCATCTGGAATCATTGCGAATGTCCTTGCTAAAATTGGCGAGGATCCGACAATATAAGTTATCATTTTTGTTCTTAAAGGGGTGCTGGGGGTAGTTTTCGCACAAGAATTTTTTTCAACCGCGAATTCATGAATCTAGAGTCATTTTAAGAACGTACTTGCTAAAATCGGCCAGGATCCGACAATGAAGTTATAATTTTTTTAAAAGGGTGCTGGGGTAGTTTTCGCCCAACAATTTTTTTAAAGTACAAATTTGTGCATCTGGAATCATTAGCAACGTCCTTGCTAAAAACGGTGGGAATCGTACCATGAAATTTTCCTTTTTTTTCCTTAAGGGATAGTGGGGGGTAGTTTTTGCCCAACAAATTTTTTCAACTACGAATTCGCGCATCTAGAATCATTATAGGAACATCCTTGCGAGGATCCGACAATGAAGTTATCATTTTTGTTCTTAAAGGGGTGCTGAGGGTAGTTTTCGAACAAGAATTTTTTTTAACCGCGAATTCGTGAATCTGGAATCATCTAGAATGTACTTGCTAAAATCGGCCAAGATTCGACAATGAACTTATCAATTTTTTGTGCTAGGGGTAGTTTTCGCCCAACACTTTTTTTGTGCAGAATCATCAGGTACGTCCTTGCTAAAAACGGTGGGAATCGTACCATGAAAGTTATCTTTTTTTCTTTAAGGGGTAGTGGGGGTAGTTTTCGCCCAACAAATGTTTTCAACCACGAATTCGCGCATTTGAAATCATTAGGAACGTCCTTGCTAAAATTGTTTTTAAAGGGGTGCTGAGAGTATACTTAGTTTTCGCCCAAGAAATTTTTTCAACCGCGAATTTGTGACTCTAGTCATTAAAAACGTACTTGCTAAAATCGGCCAGGATCCGATAATGAAGTTATAATTTTTTTAAAGGGGTGCTGGGGGTAGTTTCCGACCAACAACTTTTTTAAAGTAGGTACAGATTTGTGAATTATCTGGCATCATTAGGAACGTCCTTGCTAAAAACGGTGGGAATCGTACCATGAAAGTTATCTTTTTTCTTTAAGAGGTAGTGGGGGTAGTTTTCGCACAACAAATTTTTTCAACTACGAATTCGCGCATGTGGAATCATTAGGAACGTTCCTTGCTAAAATTGGCGAGGATCCGACAATGAAGTTATCATTTTTGTTCTTACAGGGTGCTGGAGGGTAGTTTTCGCACAAGAATTTTTTTTTTCAACCACGATTTAGTGCATCTGGAATCATTACGAAGGTCCTTTCTAAAATCGGCATGGATCCGACAATAAAGTTATAATTTTTTTTTTCGTAAGAGGTCAGTGCTGGGGGTAGTTTTCGCTCAACAATTTTTTTTATTAGCTAAAAATCGTACCATGAAAGTCGTCATGCCGCGGTTGGCATTTAAACATTCCGGTATAGGATTCGGCACCTAGGCAAATTTCATTGGTCCATGTGAATTCTGATCGCCAATGAATGCGGAGTGCCGAAATCTGTGCCTGAATGTTGAACGGTGCTGAGCATCAGGGCGGAATGGTGCAGTAAAATCAGCCAGCATGGAGTGCCGAATCCAAGGTCATAATGTTGAATGGTGCTGAAACACAGGTCGGAATGTTGCAGTAAATCGGCCACGCGGAACAGTACCTAAATCAACAAGTGGAAACGCAAATAACAAACAGTTTAGGTACTTTTTGCCAAAAATAAGCATTTTAGAAATCTTTAACGCAATTATTGGTAGCCTAATGCCCCATGCCACGCGACTTGGCATTAGGTTGATTGCACTTGACTGCTAGAGCTAAATTTCTTTTTCGTTTTTACGATTTTTTGCAGTTTCACCGTGTGGTAGGCGAATTTCCTAATCTACCAAACCAAGTGGGCGACCAGTGACCAACAATTTCCTAATCTACCATGCGCACAGGCCGCACAGCTGCAGAAACCGCAGCACTCACATATCTAAAATGTATTTTCTAATCCACTTGTATCTATCCGTACCCAACACAAGTCTCTTCATGAGTTTGCTGGAAATTTAATCTTGGAAAACAGACGAAAGTTCGGTCCTAGCTCAGAGAAATAGAGATGGGGAGATTAAGGGTCAACCTGCGCAAAGTTTCTAATTTAAGATTGGATGGAAAGGCTCTGACTCTGGACACATTATACACAATTTAAGCTGCGCCAAACGCAAAGCAACATTCCGACCTGACTTTCAGCACCGTTCAACATTTTGACCTCGGATTCGGCACCCCACGCTGGCTGATTTTACTGCACCATTCTGACCTGATGCTCAGCACCGTTCAACATTCAGGCACGGATTTTGGCACTCCGCATTCATTGGCGATCCGAATTCACATGGACCAATGAAATTTGCCTAGGTGCCGAATCCTATACCGGAATGTTTAAATGCCGCCGGTCGCCCTCGATGTTTTTCTTAGGTGCCGGCCGGCGAGTACCTATTATGACCGCGAAATCTGGCCACACAGAATAAGCGGGAAACTGAAAACTGTTGAATCGAATCGAGTCTGAAAACTAAAATGTCGCGTTTAAAAAAGTTTATTTTAAAAACGAATTTTATACAGAGTGCTCCGTAATTATATGCAAATATTTGTAGGAAGTGTTCTGCCCGTAATTTTAAGGAGGGTCTACCATGTAAAAATTTTCAATTTAAGCCTCGCCTGCAAAGTTATTTAAGCCTTAAGAAAGACAAAGAATTTGTTTTTTTTCTGAAACTTGAATTGGGATAATACGTTATACCACAACTAGTTGGAAGACACTTTACGGTACAATTACTCTTTGCACCCTATTCATCCTAACGGTACAACCCCGAAACACCTATTCGTCATTTATTACCTACAGTTTTTATTTCACTTCACTTGTTAGTATCTATGTTAGTTAGAATATGTGCGGGTCCAATATTGCCAAATCTTTAAACCAGTTCCACCCAACCGATTGAGCTGAAAATACAATCTAGTATACTCGATATTGTAATTTGTTCAAAATGGAGGTGAGTGACATTATACTAAATCTAATATGGCGGCCGCCCCAAGACGGCGGATTACCTATTTCATCGCAACTTCCTTGATACGGGTATCAAATAAAAGGGTTTGACGAGTAGAAAACGATAAGATGAATAGCGTCATACTAAATCCAAGATGACGGATGCCCCAAGATGGCGGACGCAACAAGATGGCGGACTAAATTTCTTTACCGCCCTAGTGACATGGGAATCAAATACTAAAAAGCGCAAAATGAAATAAAAAAAAACCTTTTAAAACAACCTTTATTTAAGCCATGTACAGGGTGTCCCATTTTGGGTGTTTTTGGGTGTTTATCTCAAAAATCTCGGTTATTATTAAAGCTAGAGGTTTGCGGTCTCCACATCACTGTACTACTTTTTTGAGAGAAATTTGGTGGACCAATCAGATTTTAGATAAGTTTTATAGTTTCCCCGCATTGGCGCAGGACTGAAATTTTCGATTTTTTTGGGAACCTCTCTCCTGGCTACAACTTATATATATCGACAAATTTAATCAACTATTTTTTTTATAGATTTTTTGGCGTAGAATCGAATGGAATAATTAGTTTTTTTGGTAGCGTTAATAGTTTTTGAGATATGAACCAAAGTTATTTTTTTAATGGAAACCATAGTATGTACTAAAACGAATAAAATAAGTTTAAGGTTTTCGTTAATGTAATTCAGTGCCAAATTGAGACATATTTTTTAAATAAAAAAAAATCAAATACATACTTTGACAAGTACAGGTACTTGCTTATGAAGCAATTAATTACTGTCCAATAAAATTAATTGGTAGATACATAGATATACTTTTATGAACACAATAAGCTTTTCGATTTCAAAAAGCTTGTCGCAATTTGGCATTGAATTACCCTAACGAAAACATTTGAAAATGATTACATCAGCAACCCACCTTACAACGAGTTTTTCAACAAAATGTCAAAGTCCTTATCAAAAAAACCTGTGACACCCTATAAACACCCTTTAATGCAAAAAAATGAATGTGTATGTATCCTATTTTTGTTAAATAGGTACACTACATTCTTATATTATTATTATCATCCTTGTGCTTGCACTACTTACTAGATATATTATTACAGTGAATGAGAATTTGAATTTAAATGGAATCTTGAAATCTTCAGAACTTCAGACTATAGGTAAAAGTATAATCATTGGCAAACCCTAAGAATTAAGACACGGTCTATGAATTAATATGAAGGCTTCTCAAATAAGTGGTGGATGTAAGAGTAAAGACTGCAGATAATTTGGCGGAAAAAAATATCCACCACCTGAACAGAATTATAGTACAACAAACAACAAATTAAGTCAATTCAGATTTTTCATATTAACGCGTAAACTTCCAACTTTCTCTCGTCTGCTCATGACCGTAATAGTGAACTTGAACTGACATTTAGTGCAGGCGTCCATGCCCAATTTCTTGATTGGTACCAATAATATCGAATTTAATGAGTAAGTCTTTGCGCTATATAAGGTATGCTACTTGGGTGTGCCATCATCAAAATGATTGCAAGGGAAAGTTTAAAAATAAATTCAAGATTTTAATATCCCTAGGTAGGTACCTACTAAACTTATTCTTGAACATTTCTGGAATGATATATATGTAGGTATAATAATTCTAAAATACACTTTCATTACAATTTTTTATTATTTGTTAGGTACCTGTCTGAAGACTCTACAATTAGGTACCTATGTGCTTGATTTACCGCCAAGACGTGTAAGGTGTTTTATTATTTCTACGCGTGTGAAATATAAAAATTATAATGACGCGGCGTGCCCCAGAACATAGAACATAGAAGTAATATCAAATGTCTATTGTGTACGCATCTAACGTTGCTTATGATGTAAATCATTACAAAACTTGATACCTACCACCTGGCATAATTTAAACATGTAACCCAATGTTCAAAATTATGCTTGTGAAATCACTATACTGAAGAATTTAACTGTTATTGTTTTTTTTATAAATTATGGGAAAGATTTAAAGTGTCCCTCGTGTATTCCAAATTAAAAAGGCGTAGGTTCACTCACAGTGATTCATAACTTTCTTCTTTCGAGATTATTTCGGTCGATGACTTACACAATTCTTGACCAGAACTTTGGGGTTTGCCGAAAAAGTCATTTTACCAGCGTTTATTTAACTTCACCTGTTAGTTAGTACCTATAAGTATGTGGTGTTAGTATGTAGTCAAATCTTGCAATTTGCAACTGATTTTTAAACCAGTTACACCCAACCTATTGAGCTGAAACTTTGCACACATTTTTGGAGCTTGTTGCCATGCAATCTAATACACTCAATATTGTAATTTGTTCAAAATGGCCGCGGCTCCAAGATGACGGATTATTTTTTCTTTACAACCCCCTTGATATGGATATCAAATGAAAGGGTTTGACGAGAGAAAAATAAAAAACTTTTTCAGCTTTTATTTAAGTCATGTACTAAAACGAATAAAATAAGTTTAGGTTTTCGTTAAGATAACACAACACCAAATTGCGACAAGTTTTTGTAAAATCAAAGAGCTTGTCGCGCGAATTGTAAAGAAAATACACCTATTTTGGCACAAATTCTTGCTTATCAACCAAAACAATTAATTGGTAAGTACCTACTTTTTTATGGACATTATATTTGATTTACAAAAACTTTGGTATATATCTTAACGAAAACCTAAACTTATTTTATTCATTTTAAATAAAAGCTTGTTTTTAAAAAGGTTTTTTATTTTTTATTTTAATTTGCACTTTTTACTACCTATTTTATTCCCATGTCAGGAGGGTAGTAAAGAAAATTAGTCCGCCATCTTGGGGCATTCGTCATATTAGATTCAGTATGACGTCACTTACCTTATCATTTTGTACTCGCCAAACCCTTTCATTTGATACCCATGTCGAGGAGGTTGTAAAGAAGTAGGTCAGTCTCCCAGTGGCGTAGCTACCATACCGCGAAACCCCGCGGTCGCGGGGGGGGGCTGCCGTCAAGGGGGCCCTCGACGGCCTCCCCTCGACCTCGTCCGGGCGTTTACTCCGTGTTCTGTTCTGTTTTGATATTATATTTTTAACCCTTCCTGTAACTGTTGCTTTCAGAACGGTCGTTCTCTACATTAAAATAAATAAAAAACTATTTGAGAAATTGTTGTTCCCAAGACAAAGTAAGTAATTTAGAATTACTTTCCATGGAAGCTGAAGAAGCTGCAGCAATGGATAAAAGCGAACTAATTAAAGTTCATCGACAATAAAGACTATGATATCATTCAGGTATATTAATCACTCTTTGTACGTTAGGGTGGAAAACTCGTTGTGCACCAATCGCCAAGGCCTACCATTGTCAAGATGCAAATTCAAAGCCGGCTACGATTTTTTATACCCCCGATTTTCACGAAAACCTTTTAGCGTTTTTTTTTATTTAATACCTGAGACCACAGGGTTAATCATAACACCACAAAACCCCCATACCTATACCAAATTTGAACAAAATATATACAAGAAGTTCCAATTTGGAGGGTGTCATAGAGTTGAGCAAAATAGGATGTGTGATATGTGATATGAAATCCCTTCAAAACAGTTGAATGGCCAACAGAACCGATCAAAATGTTGGTGGGCTATCTCAAAATTCTGAAATTTTAGAAAACTTTATACGGATCAAGAATGCTCTGGAATCATTGAAACAATATTAATAAACACAAAAGTAATTTATTTCTGAACCAAATGCCACCCAACAAATAAAATCAATTTAATTATTTAAAATTTCTCAACAAAGTCACTGTCTAAGACAATACATTTTCTGTGCGTTTCCTGTTGTGGCACACCAGCCACCTTAATTGATATGGACTTACTGACTGGCAGGCTTCTGTATTTTTTTGACTTAGTTCGTCTATAGTGTCTGGGGCAGTTTTGATATACCCGATTTTTTACCCTATAAAGTTCCACAATTTGAGTACTTTGAGATGGTCTAGATAATAACACCCTGTATATTTTGTATTGGACCTTTGCACACCAACACTTTGAGTTGTCCTGTTGAATTCGACTGTTTTGAGGGGATTCCATGGCACAATTGACTTGGCAGATGCCTTTAAAATTCTTCTTTTTCCTACAATTTGACACCGTGCAGAATGGAACTCCCTGCATATTTTTTTATTCAAATTTGGTATATGGAGGTTTTGGGGTGTTTTGTTTGAATAGCACTGTGTGATCAGATTTTAAATGGATTTGCATTTTAAAAATGGTAACAAAGTCAAAAGAAGCGGCTTTTGAAGGCCTTTCACACAAAAAAAGTTCAGGCGATTATCTTCAAAAATGAAGATTTTACGGATTTGTACGGTTTTAAAGTTGGACACCCTGTGGATATATTTTTTGTTTTAAAACCTTTTTTGTTTTATTTACTAAGAAATAAAAGTTTCTGAAAGTTTCACCTTGATGTATGTTTTTTTTATTTTCCAATTTGAGGGGGCCCAAATTTAATTTTGGCGGGGTGGGGGCAAAATTTGAAGCTACGCCACTGCAGTCTCCGACTTGAAGTGGCGGCCATTTTGAAAAAAATCTCAATAGGTACTGAATATACTCGATTGCATTGTCACCAGGTCCAAAAGTGTGTGCAAAATTTCAATCGGTTCATCGGTTGGGTGGAAAGGGTTTAAAATTCTGTTGCAACATTTCAGTACATGTATACACACACACACACACCCACACCCACCCACCCACACCCACTAACAGACAAAAGCTTGTAAAAACGACAAGGTGAGTGACGTCTTACTGAATTCAATATGGCGGCCGCCCCAAGATGGTGCATTACCTATTTCTTCACAACATCCTTGACATGGGTATCAAATAAAAGGGTTTGACGAATAGAAAACGATAAGATGAATAAGGTCATACTAAATCCAAGATGACGGATGCCCCAACATCGCGGATGAACACAACAAGCTTTTCGATTTAAAAAAAAACTTGTGGTAATTTTAGCATTAAATTTAAACTTATTTTATTAATTTTATTACATGGTTCAAATAAAAGCTTGTTTTTAAAAAGATTTTTTTTATTTTATTATGTGCATTTTAGTACCTATTAAATAACCTTTTTAAAAGCAAGCTTTTATTTAAGCCATGTATTAAAATGAATAAAATATGTTTTCGTGAAGGGAATTCAATGCCAAATGCCGAATTATTTGTTTTCAAATAGCTTCTCACGCGAATTTCAAAGAAAATACATACTTTGGCTTGCTTATATCTTATTACTTAGGTACTTGCATATATCAACCAGTCACTGTCCAATGAAATTAATTGGTAGGTACCTCGGTACCTGCTTTTATGAACATTCCGCCTGACAAGCTTTTTGGAAACAAATAATTCAGCATTTTTAGCATTCAATTACTTTAACGAAAACCTAAACTTATTTTATTCGTTTTAGTACATGGCTTGTTTTTAAAGAGTTTTTTTATTATTTTTCGTAATAGGTCCCTTAAACTTGTGATTAAGAACGCTTAAAAAAACCATTTAACTTTTTTACTTATGTAGAACGCTCTCAATTGAGGAATTTGAGCTACTTCACGTTAGTTTCTCAAAACGAAGACAAGCGACGCGACTCCTCTGAAAATACCTATGTAGTCTCTTCAACCTAAATCTCAATTTACACACCTGTTAAAAAACACATTTTCTAACCATTTTTTTTTATAATTTCCTAACCTTTATGTCCAGATCCAGAAGTATAGGAGACTTGAACATGGAGATTTTGCAAATTTAACGATAGTAATGTAGAAGGTAAATATAGTCGCACCAGTCGCACCTACCTGTAAGTAAGATTTTTGAAAATTTCAGCAATAACTTCCATATGCATGACAAGAGAGAGGTTCGTGCAAACGCTGTATGCTTTTGCCTCGGCTTTTGCTTTATCTTTTGAAAGTTAACATATTTTAAAATAATAGAAGCGTTCAGGGAACACTTTTGCTTTATGCTTTACTTATATTTTTATTTGATTGTTGGGAAGTTTCAACTTTTTCTTTATAATTTTTATTATTCTGAATGCAATTAGAACTGTGCACGCGTCATTTTGTCAAATTATCAATTCGAGGTTAGGAAATACAAAATTATTTGCCAACTAAAAGCTATATTGTTAACTACAGTCACCAAGAAAAACCCCACCAAGCGAAAACTATATTCAGTAGTAAAAAAGTCTATATGATTTCAAATAGCGTATATGCAAATAATTCTTACCTACAATGTCAAAGCCAGAATATGAAACACAGAAAGATTTTTAGTACCTGTAATAATTATAAATAATAAATGATGTTTAGTGGCATATCAGGTAAGGATATCAATTGAAAAAAATGCACTCCAGCCGGGACTTGAACCCGGGACTCCTACTGTGGCCGTAGGCACTTTAACCAACTAAGCTACCGGAGATATGGGTTCCATCGGCTAGGTGTTATTTATTCCAATTGATATATAGTTAGTAGCGGTGAGATGTAGAAGACTTCGGCGTCTTCTACAGCTACTAGAAGGGGTTAGAGGGTGTAGGGAAACCATTCATTATTGTTGGTTATGTAAACTTCCTATTTGTTCTTCCACCCACAATATTCGACATATAGCGACTTATTGCAAGTATCGAACGTGGAAATTCTAACCTACAATGTCAAAGCCAGAATATGAAACACAGAAAGATTTTTAGTACCTGTAATAATTATAAATAATAAATGATGTTTAGTGGCATATCAGGTAAAGGATATCAATTGAAAACAATGCACTCCAGCCGAGACTTGAACCCGGGACTCCTACTGTGGCCGTAGGCACTTTAACCAACTAAGCTACCGGAGATATGGGTTCCACTTATTATGAATTGTTTCTTGGTTCTAGTTTTCTTAAACACATCTTCATTCGATCTAAACTTATGATACAAACGCAAAAAGTACCTTCGATCTGGCATATTACGCATAGGAAACAAAGCATTATAACACTCACGAGCTCGGTGGCTATTTTTTTGACAAATGATATAACATTCCAACATATCGCATTTTTCTGAATGCGTGAAAGGCATTATTTTTTTCCTCACAAACCACAAACTGAACTATTCACTATCAAAACTTCAACATGACATTTTAAGCTTGATGGCATTTATAACAAAATGAATGTTGTTTATGAAATCACAGCCCCCTTGACGAATGAGTGTTATAATGCTTTGTTTCCTATGCGTAACATGCCAGATCGAAGGTACTTTTTGCGTTTGTATCATAAGTTTAGATCGAATGAAGATGTGTTTAAGAAAACTAGAACCAAGAAACAATTCATAATAAGTGGAACCCATATCTCCGGTAGCTTAGTTGGTTAAAGTGCCTACGGCCACAGTAGGAGTCCCGGGTTCAAGTCTCGGCTGGAGTGCATTGTTTTCAATTGATATCCTTTACCTGATATGTCACTAAACATAATTTATTATTTATAATTATTACAGGTACTAAAAATCTTTCTGTGTTTCATATTCTGGCTTTGACATTGTAGGTTAGAATTTCCACGTTCGATACTTGCATTAAGTCGCTATATGTCGAATATTGTGGGTAGAAGAACAAATAGGAAGTTTACATAACCAACAATAATGAATGGTTACCCTACACCACCCTCTAACCCCTTCTAGTAGCTGTAGAAGACGCCACGCCGAAGTCTCCTACATCTCACCGCTACTAACTATATATCAATTGGAATAAATAACACCTAGCCGATGGAACCCATATCTCCGGTAGCTTAGTTGGTTAAAGTGCCTACGGCCACAGTAGGAGTCCCGGGTTCAAGTCCCGGCTGGAGTGCATTTTTTTCAATTGATATCCTTACCTGATATGCCACTAAACATCATTTATCAAATAATTCTTAAAAATCAGGCTGCCTAAGTAGGGGAAAGTGGCCCAAAATGATCCGTTTCGTTTCTCGTTTCGTTTTTGAATTTGAATTTTATTAAGGTCGACGTAAAACGCCTTTTTCCCCAAGTAAGAATAAACATTAAGGAAATACATATAGGTGAACAGTACTTGGAGAGTTAGTATCTCCTAAAAGAAATATTTGCGTACGCTTTTTACATGTCCCCCTAAGACAAAAACTCAGAAGTGTGGTGGCGAAATATAAAATTACCTATCTCTTGCATTCTTTAGTGCTTATGCCAGTAAGTTAATATCAGTCTTTTGTTTCAAAACTAATGTGTACCGTTTTTTTTTTTTTCAAAAATGTAAAACTGTGTAAAGGGATCATTTTACCGTTGACTGATATATATATTATTAAAGACTGCTCACGGCTGTCACGTCTGACACATTTTTGGCTCACCATGCGCTTTCCGGAGATAAAATACAATGCAGAATACATTACTAGCCATCCGAGCCATTTGTTTTCCAAGACATAAAGCTATAGCCGTAAGAAGTCTTTATAACTACGTCAGTCAACGATTTTACCCTAACGGGTTGGGTAAAATGATCCCTTAGGGTAGGGCAAAACGATCCCGCCATTTTTTTACCGAAACAATATGCAGGAAAATTAAATGAAACAATCCAGCTCTGGCTTTTAGTCTTGAGCTTGTATTTATGCACCATTTTTACACATGCAATGAATCTGCAAAAAATAATAATTAGGTATTTGTTTTCATTATTCCAAAGTTCGGGTAAAACGATCCCGAGATCATCATTTTGCTTGTGGAACTATATTTTCTGTGATTTTGCCCAAAATTTTGGGGGGATCGTATTACATGACAGAGCGTTGTTGTATTTAACAACGGCATTCTACAAAAAAATGGCTACGCCGGCACAAGTATTAAACCTTCTAAATTATAGCCAAATACATGTGTTTGTTAAATTGCAAAATTGTGCGCGTTATACGCGCTATACTAATTGTTTTGTATAACTTATCTTAGATTAAAATCACAGAAAATCAATTTTTTAAAGGTATAAGCGAATAACGATGCCACCAGCTCGGTATTTATTTGTTATACTACTAAAAGCAGCGCCACCTAAGACAATATTAACGATGTTAGAACTTAGATGGCAGCACTAGTTTTACGAATAACATGGGGGATCATCTTACCCGCAGGGATCATTTTGGGCCACTTTCCCCTACTTTATTTCTACAAAGTAAAAGATAAAGCGAAAACATAAATAAAAAGATAAAGTTGCTGCGCGAATCAGGCTTTATTATTATAAGAAAATTGTTTACCTACTAATATTACTAGAAAATGTAGGTGCCAATGATCAATGATTGCATCCTATGAGTAAACTAGACGCACGTAAGGTATAATAGAGAGTAGAGAGTTCTGGACGCTCCCCGGCTCCTTTTTGCTGCCCCCACTTCTACGCTCCTGACCACGCCAGTTTCTTACCCTGCGCCGCGCATGCGCACCAAGGATATGACCTTCCCCTGCACCCCTCATCTAACATACCGCGTAATGAGTAATTACATGTACGCGGTTGTATATTTTCGCGAAATTCGCGCAATAAATAGTTATTTATTGATGTTTTACCCCTCTGTACCCTAGACCTATTAAAACATGTACTTACACTCACCCGCGTTTTTTTTCGCATAATTATTCCAATTATTATTTATTTACCCCTTTGCAATTATAAAAAATACAATGCACGCCCCTGTATACCGTATATTTGGTATATTTTCGCGTAATTCACGTAATAACAAACAAAAATTACAAGTACACTCATTACCCGTGCTTATTTTTCGTCTGCGTTGCAACGATCAGTAAAACTTGCTAAACAATTGGAACTCAAATACTACGCAAGATTTCAAAACCTTACCAAAATGCAGAAACAGCCAGAACTCAGACAACTCTAAAATTTGAAATAAATTTTTAGTCTTTTGGAAAACAATTTGGAAGAATTTTGTAAGATTTGTTATGCTTTTCATTAAAGTTGGATAATAGAAACATTAATTATTAGGGTCTTTTATTTAATTAAATCCTTTTAATGCGGTGTGTTACTTTGGAAATTCATCTTTTAATATAACTGTCCCATTCAAAGCCTATATATGTGTTCCAAAGTCGATAACTTTGATGTGTCCCATTCAGCACAGGGTGGTTTTGAATGGGGCAATATGTTAAACAACTTTATTTTGTTTCTATTATATATATTTAACAGAATAACACGATGGAAATCTAAAATAATCTTAAGTAAGGCACTAGTCACAGGATGTTGGACAATTTTGTAAAATCGAAATATAAATAAAAAATATAGCACTTTTAAAAAAATTGTAACATTCAATCCATTTCTCCCCTAAGGATATATATCGATTGATAACAAAAGTGTATTCTAACGATATTATTTAACTTTATATGTTTTGCTTCGTCAAAGTTTTATGCACAACCGGTCGTTAAATCACAGTTCATGCGGCGTTAAATACTTATAGTAAAATCGAGCAACTCTTACGCCCGGCGTAAACAAGAGCACGTGGGTTGAAATATTCGCCATAGCCGCACGGAGGTACGACCTTTATTTAATTTTAGTCTTACAATTGTGTACATCAAAATATTTCAGACAAGAGTTATTGGCTTAATTAAAATGGTTCAAAACATCGATACAATTATTCGCGGCAGTGTCTAAATAGCTGAAAACAACAAGATAAAACCAAATATGTACACTTTTGCGATCGAGCACGTCCCTGTTGCCAAGTCGGGTGAAATTTTATAGCCTACTGACCAATCGCGGATCGTCATTGAACACGTGGTTTTATTTACGCCAGGCGTACGGATTGCTCGATTTGAGTATAGGTATAGTATTTTTAAAGTCACTTGAAACAGCATAAAAAACTCTAATCGCATAAAAACACTCAATATAAGACATAAGCGTCACGCAGTTTTTTAAAGATATACATATTCTAAAAGCAACATAATATTTCACTTTCAACACTGGGGAAAATGGACCAAATAAAGTATTTTGCTAAGAAAAATCTATTTGTTGTTAAAAGATTTCTGTTTACTACAGAAAGTCGAACTTGCTGTGCCAGCAAAAACTATCTTGCTAAGATCATTTTCTTGTCACAATCAGATATCTATTTGTGGCAAATAAGAAAATAAATGAACCTATTTACTATTACAAAATTTATATTTATTACAAAAAGGTATAAACTTTGCTAAGATATTCTACTTGCCGCAAATAGGAAAACTATTTGTAACAAAACAAACCCTATTAACCACAAATATGAACCTTCCTGGTACAAATAGGTAGTTTATTTACTTCTTGGTTTTGCGCATGCGTTTTGTGGTTTTGCGTATTTCTTATGCATTGGTTAAGGGTTTTTTAAAGTTGTCGTCAAACACAACGTAAAGGTTAATGCACCATACAATATTGTCAAAAGGTCTCTAAAAAGCCATATCGATTGCAACTATTTACGCAAGTATATCCTAAAATCTGTGAAATTATCGCACGCCTATCCACCGCATTTCGCTGTACAAGTGGCCGGCCGTCGAACAGTGTAGCCCATGCAAGTATTGGTGGTATATTATATTAGGCGAGCATGCAGTCAATTGTTTTTATTACAATATCTATAGTCTCTGTCTCCTTCATCTCCTTTTACTTATAATACCAGGTGCGGTTTAATAAGTATGGTTAAAAAAGTGTTTTGACTCGTATTTTATTGCCGGAAGAGCCTGTTCTCGAGCTACCCTGGTAAATGAACTCACTTGGAACACAGTGATATACGAGGCGCGATCTATTTCATAGCTTTTATCACGCTCTGCTTTTGGTAAAAATACCAGACTTATCAGCCGAAATCACCCGTATAAAATTCACAGGTTTTTATGCTGTTCCAAGTGACTTTAGAAATACTATACACCACTATGGTTCGCAGGCGCTATAACTAATAAAAAGGGTACTAAAGTAACGCCCGATGACGCGACATAAATGATTTATTGATTGCCAGGCAACGGAATATACATATAATGCATAATAATAATAAGCTTTACTCCAATAGTTCTGAACCATAAGTCTAGCGAATCACACCCAGAGAAATATATCTATTAACCATTAATAAAAATCTATTAATCTCAGCAAAATATTTGCTTTGAATAGGCCTCAATTGGATCACCTATCTATGATTAATAAAAACACTTTGCTAAAAAGAGCTTATTTGCAATTAATACACAAATTACATTGTGACTACTAATAAGTTTACTATTTTGTTGTTAATATATCCTTTATTTCTGGCTAATACATTGACTTATTAGCTGCGTTTTATTGGTGTGTCACTAGTAATACTGGTAAATCTAGTGACAGAAAAACAAGAGACATAAACGGGTTAACAGATGTCACCACGATACACTTACCCACGGTATGTCACTAACGAATCCGAAAACAAGGCAACTCTGCGCATCTACGTCAGTTGCGAATTACGAATTCTAAATAATGCAGCGGCTGCGGTTGTGTTTTACGATTTTTTATAGTTTACAGTTTAATGTGTCAAGAAAAAAGTGTAAACAACTGACTGATCGTCAGTCCAGCTCGACAGTGCTTTGAAATAGGCCAAAAATGCCGGGATGTGCAGTCAGTTTATGTGCAGTCAGCGTATCAAATTAAATGTGTTTTTTATCAACAGAATATTCATTCATTTATCTAGTAATAAATTCTACATATTCTTAACAACATTTATTTAAAAGAAATAAGCAAAAACCCATAAAAAAGTATCTATTGCTGTGTAAAACATATGGAGCAATTTAAATTCTGATTCGCAACTGACGTCACAAGATGCGCAATGACATATCGTGGGTAAGTCTATCGTGGATGTCACCACATTCACAGTGACACCAATAAAACATACCTAACATTTTATTCAGAGTTAATAGAAAAACATGCTACGGTTACGGTTAATAGAAACTTTTATTAAACTTGTTGCGGCGAATAGGAAAATGTATATTAAATTTGCTGTTGCTGCTGAAGGAACGTTATTTAGTTAATAGATTTATCTACCTTATGTACCTAACGTACAGGGTGACCCCGCAAAGAGTACCACCCCCCTTTATTTTCTTATTTTTAAGGTATTTTAACCGGAGCAATGGCATTTCTTTACTAATTAGGTCCAAATTAAAACAAAAAAGTTACGGACCTAACCTCACTTTATTTGAAATTAAAGTCCAACTCTTTTTTCCATATTTGGATAGGCAATTGAAATCTCTATACGACGATATATATACAGAGTGTCTCACTTAAGAGAGAAACAACCTTATAACTTCTTTAATATTTAACCGACCAGAACGAATTAGCTTCGATTGTGGCATCGCAGGTGGCTTTGACTTTGGAGTAGGCAACAAATTTTTTGGAAATAAGTAGGCCACAATGCCATCTACCTTTGGAAAAAATTTCGTTCAGGTCGGTTAAAAATTAAAGAAGTTATAAGGTTGTTTTACACTTAAGTGAGACACTCTGTATATATATATCGTCGTGTAGAGATTTCAATTGCCTATCCAAATATAGAAAAAATAGTTGTGCTTCAATTTAAAAGAAAAGTGAGGTTAGGTCCGTAACTTTTTTGTTTGATGCTCAATTGTTGTTTTGACAGCAGATTTGTAACGGATTTTTCCATTTCAAAATCCGTTACTCGTTTTTTTATATTTTGTTATTAACATAAAGTAAAGTTATATTTAATAACTTTAGTATCATAATTCAATTTTAAATATTAATCTAACCTATTGGTTTATAAATTTCTGTAAAAGGCTTAGACCTTGTCTAATGCTACTTTCTTTCTGATCTGTTCATGCTTGCACACCATCTCTGAGGACGCTACGATCACAGCCCTCTGACGGCGGAACAACGTGACGAGAGTTGCGTAGGCATCGAGTGGAGTTGCGTTGGCATAGGTGTCGACTCCTGGTCAGCTCTACTTCGGCGACGCCCTGAGATATCTGCTAGCCTCAACATCTGCAACGCCTATTTGAGCAGACAAGGACCGGAGGAAGCCCTAGCCACGCCCCACACTTCTACGAGCCTCGTTTGAGCGTAAGCGACTGAAGACGCAGTTCAAACTTAAGATTCAGAGTGAAGCATAATAGAAGCTGAACAGTCAGTTTAATTGTAAAGCTAATTTAATCTTTTTATTTGTTCTTAAATCAATTTTTATCAAAATTTAACTTTAAATTTTTAACTAAAAATTTAACTCTATTTCCTAATTTATTGTATTTAAATATTTGTTCAATATTAACCTTATCCTAAAGTCGATTCATTTTAGATCATTAAAGTTGTACAATCCAAAATTGTAACATCACAAAACGTGATAAATAAATCTTGTATATTTAACGAAGGTAACAGGATTTTATTGGACAGACCCAAGTATAGCAGACCTAGGATTGTTATACAAATTGGCGTGCCCCAACGTGTGGCCTGGTTTTCTCGTCTGTTCAATTCTTTCTTGTTGCCCTCTCATTACTTGTAAAACTGACTGATCTAGCAAATTAACTTTTGAAATTTAAGTTGAGAACTGCTCTAGTCAAATTTTTATTTGGACTATATATATTTTTTCTCTTATTTTGAATAATCTCTCTATCTGACAATTGTATTTCAATTTTATTTGGGTATTTGACTGATAGACATGGAACCAAATAACTTAAAAGATTCAGAACTGTCTTATGAAACAGTACGAAATTTTGTCTCAAAAAGTACCTGTCAACCAGACAACAATATTTTGTTGATTAATTTACAGTTTTGTGGTTACTGAAGTCGTACTGATGTAATTTATCTCAATTTAAAAGGTAGTAACGTAACTTTTGAACTCTAGAAGGATTGTGTAGAATTTTGTTGTTAGGTACTCTAGGTTTTTTGTTGTTTTGAATGTTGAGTTATGTATGGTTGGTTTAGTGCTATGTATCTTATCGTTATGTGTTCGCAGAGTGGCGAAGCACATTGTTTGGGCTAGAAGGCCTATAGGTGCTAAAATAGTACCCGGGGAGGCGTGGAAGCGTATTGGAAGCCAGGAGGTTTGTTTGGTTGCAGTAGGAAGTTTTGAAATATCGGCTCAAGCAGCCAACTCTAAAATCAAATATCTTGACTCTTTTGACGATCTGTATCTAACTTTTTGCCTCATTATTTCCGCAGAGACGTTTCAGTAAGGCTCCCTGTATCTTATCTTGAACCGAAGGGGTTCGTATTTTTCGGGGTAAACCAAGAGAGTTTACGCTCGATATTTTTGTGAGTTTAGCTCGCAGGGTTGGCACTAAATCAGTTTATCTCCATTGCCTAACCTAAGCCCTAGAGTATCGTAACTTTGCTTTAGTATCGTTTATCTAGTTTCTTGTATCTTGATTACCTTGTAAGTTTTTTTAACTGTCGTAACTACCTTTTAGTGTCAAAATTTTGAGTACCTTGTCGTTTGTCAGTCTCTTAAAGTTTTCATTTCATGTTATTTGTACAAGCAGTTGCCAACGAGCATGGAAGGCCGGGGCTGCTCGTAGAACTTTGTATCTGTCAATATCTAATTTTTTTATAGAAGTAATGTCGCATTTTTACATAGTAAGTTATCTAAATTTTTATCTTAACTTTGAAGTAACTTATCTCAATTTTTTATCTTAACTCTGAAATGACTTATCTCAATTTTTATCTTTAACTTGGAAATAACTTATCTCAATTTTTTAACTCTGAAATAACTCATGACAATTTTTATCTTTACTGTGAAATAACTTATCTCAATTTTTTCTCTTTAACTTTGACATTTTCGAACATAAGTAAGTCGACAAACTTTATTGTCATTTTATACATTTTTTAAGCTTGTTTGCACATGATACTTGACAGGTATAACAATTTTTGCCTTCTTCACCAGAGGTAACATTTTTTGGTGTGACATATGTCTGGACTTAACAACCATTCAGCATATGTTACGATTGGGTTAGAGGTGGGAACATGCATTTTAATTTCGCTCTAGATTTTGGCGCTTGCCACTGAAAGCTAATTTCTATCGAGCATAGTTAGAGAACATCTTTCTAACACCTTGATCTGTTGATCAAGCTCAGTCTCAGTTGTGATAAGTTCCCAATATCTTAGTATATCTGTAATATCTCGTAATTATCGTATCTTAGATTATTTTTTTGAATGAATTTAATTAATATCTTGGTAATCAAATTTTGATTGTATTAACTTGTCACAACTTATCATAACTAACTGCTTGATCAACTATTGATCCTTAGATTCTGTCTTGTCCATTTTGGTCAAATATATATTGTGTCAATTTCTTGGTATGGATCATGTCATCTATTGAGTAACATAGTTGACTAATTTTGCGCTCTGAGGTGTTGTTGTTTTACCTGAATACCGATCTAGTTTCGAGAATTTGTCGTTGTGTACGAACTGACTGTGACTGACCTGATTTGATTAGGGCAATTTAAGTTTCTGTGAATGATTGATGTAGTACGGGTTTCCTTTTATACCAAAACCATTTTTCGTTTAGTTGCGAAGCTGCTTCGAATGGTTGCATGTTCGTTCCTTTTGAGAACCTGGAAATATTAGAACAGAGCAAGCGTGCCTTCGGGTGATCGGCCGTATTTCCAGCATGCAACTATTCCAATCAGTGGGTTATCTTTATTATTTTTCCTCACCTTTTGAATATCCCCCTGTGTCTGCATCAAAAGTTCACATTTCAATTCCATAGTACTTTCAATTCCTTCTGGTATTTTTTCTTCAAAATCCAGACCCATTCTTTACACAACTGCCCCACACAACAGGCTGGAACCCTCTTGTGTGACGATTTGGTTTTTTCTCCATTAAATCTTCTTGGTTCCTTTCACATATCTTTTGAACATTTATAGTTATTACCGCACATACTGTCTTTTCAAAATTTCCGTTGGTTATTCCTCTCCGCTTTTCTCCAGCAATGACTCAGAGACGAGCTGGCAGCCTACCGACTATTGGTGGCGGACACAATAGTTATGGCCAAGGCTATTGCCGTCTTCTTTTTCTATCGGCCCGTAGCCTCCCTTCTTGTTCTGGGGGTAGGGTGCATTCCATGGGTTGTGGTCTTCTCGGGTGTCGGGAGTTGCGTTGATGTTGTCTCCGACGCGGGAAACCTCAAGGCTCGGCACTGGGTGAGTCATAGTTCGTGGAGTGTACGCTGTCGTCAAGCAAGCAGCGGTTACGCTTCCTGGGAAGTTCTTTCTTTCATTTCCCTTCCCTGCTTAGTTTTTAGTTAACTCATTAGTGAGTTTTTTTGAATTTGGGGTTTGAACGGTTTCAGGTTTTCGCATTTATTCAATTTTTGCCTCTATTATCTTGTGTCATTTTCTATCGGTTAGTTTTCTTAGGAAGTGGTGTTACATTCATCGTAGGCCAGGATAGCACTTACGACGTAAGTGTCCGAAAATGAATGTACCATCACTACACCTTACATCTTAATAATCAGACATTCATCGTAGGCCAGGATAGCACTTAAGACGTAAGTGTCCGAAAGTGGATGTACTGTTACTTCTCTTGATGTCCTAATGATCACTCTTTCATCGTAGGCTCGGATAGCACTTGGTAAGTGTCCTAGTGATCACTCTTGATCATAGGCTCGGATAGCACTTAGTAAGTGTCCAAAAGTGAGAGATTTATCATTACGATTTCACAAACACAGATAATATTTTTTTTTCTTTTGACAAATCAAATTTTTTGAGGTTAATTTTTCTATTACAATAACTTATTTTCAAGCTTATGTGTGAGCCGTACACTATCAGTCAAATATAATGTTTTTGGCGAATGGGCAGACTAATCTGTAGGTACTTATTACTTTAACGTAACTTAACAATTTTTTTAAGAAAAATACTTCACTTGCGTTTTCGCATTTTTCTAAACCGGGGAGAGGAGGTGTGTAACGGATTTTTCCATTTCAAAATCCGTTACTCGTTTTTTTATATTTTGTTATTAACATAAAGTCATTATTTTTGAACATATCTCATAATATCTTATACTAAATAACTAATTTATTCTTCGTACAGTTTCAATTCATTTATAACATTGTATTCAATTTTATTACCACTTTTTCAAATTTTAAAATTTCAAATAATTCAAATTTTCGCGCGCTATATACGGAAATGGCCGTGTACTAGCCTCGAACCCTGGCATATTCAAAATGCAAAAATTCAAGTGTGTGTTTACATTTCAGCAGGTATGTAGTTAAAGATCTGTATTATGAATTACTCGATTTTTCGGTTCTGTTGATGCATAATGTGAGCATAAATACTGTTTAGTTGATTAAATGCGTGTCTTGCTAAAACCTGATTGGTCGCATGACGTAGGTCCTGCCAGCGATCGGCCGGTAGGGTCCGACCTGAGAAGAGTTTGCTCCCGTCTTCGTGTGTGTCGAGTCGCGCAGAGGCATCTGCCCATTTCCCGCCAAATTGTCGGCATTTTCGGCTTTTATCTAGTTGAATTTTTGCCATCGGTGATTTATTTGAGTGGTTTTGTGTCTTAATATCGGGGATTGACTTCGTGTGACTAATATTTTTGCGTTTTTCTCTTTTCTATGTCCACGGCCTCGTGAGGCAGCGACGCTTGCCCGAGGCATTTCCTTTTTGGCTGCGTAGCTGAGGAAGCGCGGGACACAGCAAGCAGGTGGTGGCTGTTTCTCCTGGAAAACCCCACAGGTGAGTAATTTCTTTTGATTTTTGCTTAGTTCAGCAACTTTACTACTCACCTGTGGCGTTTTTTTTTTTAGACGTGCTATTTTTTTGAAGGACTCATTTCGTCCAAGGCCCCGGCCATCTTTAACTCAGAAACATAGCATTGTCCTTTTTTTGAATACCCACCATCTTGCGGCTGTTATCTTGTTGAATATTTTCAAGTTTTGGTCACATTGGTCACACGTTACTTCCTTATTTTTCGAGTTAGGTCTCGATTCTGTGGTACCGGGCCACTCAAGTAAATCTGATACCGATATTTTCACTTTCCTAATAAATTCATATTGCCTTTAGTTTATCAGCTTTCTTAGCTTCTCTATTTTACCGTTCAAGTCTCAAATAAACTTTCCGCGTTAAATAAGTATTAAAATATCTTAAATTTCAAGAATTCGGGCTGGAGCATTCTCAAAATTTTTTCTTATTAAATATTAAGCACTTTGCTATTCCGGACAGTTCAATAACATTATCTATAAAATTTGAAAAAAAACTATGCATAGTTCCCCTTAAATTAGTATAGTTCTAATCGTTTAATTTTCATCATTTGTCAATATTTAATAACTTTAGTATCATAATTCAATTTTAAATATTAATCTAACCTATTGGTTTATAAATTTCTGTAAAAGGCTTAGACCTTGTCTAATGCTACTTTCTTTCTGATCTGTTCATGCTTGCAAGTAGTAATACAAAGAGAGTACGGGACCACTTTGACCTCAGTTGACCCCTTGATCCTGAGAGTCCCCTACGGCCCGAGGTCACGGGAGCAAAGTGGCTACGTCATGCCCGAGGTCACGTGACGTCACCGGATGACCCCAGTTGACCCCTAGATCCTGATAGGTTAACCTTTGACCTTTGGGCCACGTGTGACCCCCAGTTGACCCCCCCCCCCACTCCAACGACGGGGCAACCCCCACTCCAACGGCTTGGTGGGGTGAGGTTTATATATTCGTGCGCAAGAGCAGTTTTCCCGTTATATACACTTACAATTTCATACAGTCTGATTTGCCGAGTTCAAAATGCAGTCGTTCCTGAATCACCTGAACAAGAATTTGATCGTCAAGAAATTCGAAAGCGTTCAAAATATGGAGGTGGATGAAAATTTTCAAATCACGAGCGTGGACAAAGTGAACACGCAATACGGAGAGAAGGTCTACGTCGAGTTCGAAGAATTTAAGACGGTGCTGCCGCAACGATACACGGCCGAGTTTACGCCCCAACGGATCGAAGAAATTAACAGGGATATCGGTAACGGAAGGAGGTATTACATGAAGAGTCTTGGGCCCGTCGGCCGATCTACAAATATCGAATTTATTGTAGAACCATGACGAAGCTGGAGTACAGAAGAAAACTGCAACAATATTTGAAGAATTTAGAAGCATTGAAATATGAACTTATGTTATATGAAATTAAAATGAAGATAAAACATATTGACTTACACAATTAATTTTTAATAAACGTTTAAAAATCTTTTGTTGTGTTTTTTTATAAGAATCTTTGTGTTGAAGGGAAAACACCTGAAGCATCATATTATAATAAAACTCTCACTCTAAGCAATACTATCACTCTATTCCACTGTTATGTGTATACAGGGTGATTCTTAACTTATACACATAAATTTGGAAAATTGTAGGTTATGTCAAGTAATGGCTAATAATGAAAAAAAAAGTCTAATAAAATTGTTATCGATAAGGTCTGCGTTTGTGATCTTATGAACCATAATTTTTAATTTATTTGTGCAAATAAACCCCGAATTGTTCAAGTACACAAAATTATAACTCAGCTGTTGCGTCGCATCGGGTTACTCGCTGCGAACGCGTGACCGCATAGTAAATATATAGTAAGAGAAAACACGTGGAATAGTTCACGACAGACGCCTGCTTTGTTTGGTCGAGCACTCAGCGTGCCAGGAGGAACGGAGGCCGAAGGCCTCCGTCCGACTGGCATGTAGTTGCCCGAACAAAATCCACCCTTCCCCCTTGCACGCGTTTCGCGCATGCGCAGTTCCGCACTTTTGATACCTATGAAAATTCGAAAAATTTTGAAAATTTTTTATTCAAAAAATGTAATTTTAAAAAGGTCCTGATCCTATAATCCCGATAACATTTTGGGAAATTTTCATTTTTTGACGGTGAAATGTACAAGACAAGACTCAGACGAATGTTTTATATACAAGTGCAGATAGAATTTTTTCGAGTGACTGATAAAAACAGTTATTATAATAGTTAATCGGAAGGCCCCAGATAACATAGGAAATTTTGTTTGAACAAAATCTGTAAAAAAATCCAAGACGTGAAAATGTAGGTAGAATTTTCGAATAAGTTTTGTATACCGGTAAAAATATATGTAAAGGTAAAAATAACGTCAGTTTCACTTGGAAAAAAATGATGAAAAAATTTCAGTAAAAAAAATACGATGTAGAGGTTGTACCAAAAAAAATTGGAAATAATTATTTATTCCAGTAAAATATACACAAGACCGAAAAAGGTAATTGCGCGGCTGTCCCATTTTATACACCCTAGCTGTTTCAGTTCATCTCGTTTGGAAAAATTTTAGGGGTTATTACTTTTTTAAATACCGGTTTCCTCAACCTTATTTGAAAGTAAATATTTTTTAGTTCCCCACAGAAGGAAATAATGACGATATTTTATACCGGTGGATTCAAAAAATATATAAGGTTAGGAAAAAACCTTGGTAGGCAAACGCGGCTCTGCTGACCAGACAAAAAAAACCTTAGTCGACAAATAATGGCCTATAAGAAGGGTGCGTGATTCCACGTATCAGTTCGAGTGCTCCAAGATGCAAGTAAGTATTTACCAGCTGTCCCATTTTTAAACAGCTAGATATTTGGAAACCTTTCGTAAAAAAATTCCCAACATGAGCAAAAGAAAGAAAAAAATGTAAATATACCAGCTGTCCCATTTATAAACCGCTTGATATCTTGGAAACGAAAACTTATATAAAGGAAGTAAAAGCCATATCTTAATAGGCGGAGGACCGACTGTCATTCAGACAGGCGAAAAATTTTTGTGATTTTTTGTAGAAGTTTTTTTGCCAAAATTTTTTTTTGTCAATTTTTTTTTGCCAAAATTTTTTTTTGGCAGAATTTTTTTTTGCCAAAATTTTTTTTTGCCAAAATTTTTTTTTACCAAAATTTTTTTTTACCAAAATTTTTTTTTGCAAAATTTTTTTTTGCCTAATTTTTTTTCCCCAAATTTTTTTTTCGTCAAAATTTTTTTTCCCCAATTTTTTTTTTCGTCAAGATTTTTTTTCCCCAATTTTTTTTTCGTCAAAATTTTTTTTTGTCAATTTTTTTTTTTTACAATTTTTTTTGCCAAAATTTTTTTTGCCAAATTTTTTTTGCCAAATTTTTTTTGTCAAAATTTTTTTTGTAAAATTTTTTTTTACATTTTTTTTTGCCAAATTTTTTTTGCCAAATTCAAAAAGTATAGACTAAATTTTCGTATAGCCCGCGTGATCGCTCGAGGTGGCGGTATCCTCTGGACTAGAAAATATCATATCGGCTCAATCTCCAAACATTTTCATTTTGAATTATACGTTTTCATTGATGATAAGTATAGCAAGAAAATTGGACTGGACTCGATATTAGAGACATTAATCTAACTTTCACTAAACTGCACGTACTACTTAGAGGGTTGTAAGCCGTTTTAATAAAAGCAACAGACTTGCTTAAAATTCATGGCTAAACGTTAACATAATGTCATACATACATGCGGCACGCAAAATATTTAATAAAGAATAGATATATGAGCTCAAACATGTTGATCAAAAAAATATATTCATTTCTGGCGATTTAGTTTACCAGTTATCATTTAAAAACAAAACCTGGTCCCAATATTCAGTGAAAATAATAATTAAAAACTTTGAACCTTATAAACCACCACTAAATAGCGAGTCGGAAATGAGTAAAAATTATATATAAATATATTATTTTGATATAAATTATGGCCGAAACTGAATTTATTGGGTGAAGATGCAAGGAAATATTTTTAGCTAGGAAAAAGTAATGCAATTATCATAGGTACTGGTTGCAGAACCCGTTGTCAGTTTTGTAAGGATTTTTGATACAAATATAATTGCTAACGTTTAATTTGTTTACCCCATTTACGAAAATGATAACAAAATTGGATCAGACAAGATATTTTTTCGAAGTATAGTTTTTAAACACAGGGTGCCACCACCGGTTTTACGATATAGGTTTCAAAATGCGACGCGAATACATAAAAAAATACCCTAGAGATAAGAAAACAAAATACAACTCACCGAAAGATTCTTGATGATGTATAAAAAGAAATCAGGTTACATCTAATGCCCCAGACAGTAAAATAAACATCCCCGAGCTGTCAGATATAACCAAACATCATTTTTCCAACGGCACAGTCATTTTCACGGGAAAAACAACCAGTAACCGTTCAAATTCCATAGATAGGTACTGCCGTAATCCAAAATTTCACTAAACTACGCGTATCTATTATACTGAAGTAGGTACTGATACACTTCCATCTTTCCAAAGAAAAACAAACACGAAACTCAGACTTTTCATATATTATTACAACGCCTCGATAGAGTCTTTATCTGTGGCCACGACCGAGAATCTACTGAAACAAGTGACTTTGTGCGACGCATAGGACGTGAAAAGTGTCGAGTTGGTTTTATTGAACAATGAAACTTATACCTACGTATATTTAAAATAAATGAGAAATATGACAGAGATGTGAAACCTAATTGTGTTGCAAGTTTGAGGGTCCAAAAAAATATTGGCTTTAATTTTTTAAGGTGAGAAACACATCTAACAGCCAGTTTGGAAATATACAAGGCAAAAAAAGTAGTGATGTGGCTGTCCCATTTTATGTTTTATACAGGTTTGGTTATTTTAGAATAGTTGTTCAATAGACCGAGACATCATAAACGCTTCCCGCTAGAACAGAATCTGATGAAAAGAAAAATTCCATCTGGGTCAAGCTACTACATAACCAAAATAAAAAATACTGAACGTTATAAAATTTAAAAAAATCATATTTTCAACGGATTTTTATCCTCTGAAAATTGTTCTTGTGTAAAATTCAGTTTCACTGGGTCAAGCTAGGTAGTAACTATATAACCAAAATAAAAAATACTGAAAGTTATAAAATAAAAAAAATCATATTTTCAAGGGATTTTTGTCCTCTGAAAATTGGTTTTGTGTAAATTCAGTTTCAATAAGTTACTAATTGGGATAATAGGAAAAAAATCTTAAGAATCTCTTATAGAATTCTGAGACAACGACACTGAGAGTAAATATCATACAAAAATCTTTGTGCGTTGACTTTCAACTCAATTTAATAATTAGGTTTAATAATGACAATTTTCTCGATTATCTAGAATCAAAAATATTGCGAGTGGCAATTCACAATTTTCTAGATATTATGTGAAGCCTTATTATTGCGTCGTAAGTTAGAGGATCCAAAAATATTGCCTTAAATTGTTTAGTAAATGCGATTAAGATATGTTTAGTTTATCAACAGTTAATTGTAACAGCTTATTACCTTACAAGCGTAAACTCTTTAAAATTTTTTTTAGACAAAAAGTTGTAGTTTAATAATGGTCAGTTGGCTTCCTTTTGAATCATGTTTGCATATTACCTACAAGGAGTTACAACCTAAAAACATAGAAATCGCTCATTTTAAACCGATTTAATAAAAATTTCACCAAAACAATATTTTCACTCATATGATACACTTCTGATTAATAAAAAAGGCACCATAGGTAGTAGTAATAAGATATTCAACGGAATTTTTATCGGCTGTTTGCCCATTTTGCTAGCTTTTGGGGGTATTCCTTGATATTTTACACGGATAAAAATGAATAACATTGAGTTCCCTAACTAAAATACAAAACGCACTGTTGACTTTACTTACGTGAATAGTAAGCCTATAATACGTATCGAAAGCAGAGAAATATTCAGGTTAAGAAAAAAGTGGCCTCATTTACAAGTTTGTAAATCAAAAACTACCTATTGGCTTTTAATTTTGATGAGAAAATTCGTCTAATTCGTAAGTCAAATAAATGAAACATCATGAAAGATATACGAGTAATTGAACAAATGCTATCTTAGTTCTATAGGCAGAAAGGTACTATAGGTAGTAATAGATTTGGGATCAAAAGACAACCTATTAGCTTTTAAATTTGTTAAGAAAATACGTCTAATGAAATTGAAAGTAGTACCTAGGTTTTGGTTAACATTTCGTTAACGCGTTGATGAATAAGAATGCAAGTAGAAAGTAGACAGAATTTCCAAAAAAAAAAACGGTGACTGACCAAACAAGTTATTATAAAAAGTTGCTCGGGAGACCGATGTAACCTAGAAAACGCCTTTCCTTCGAATAGAAAGTAAAAAAAGTTGCAAAATGGGACTTAGACGAATATTTGATGCAAGTGGAAAGTAGGCAGCATTTTCGAAAATCGGGGACGGATAAAAAATTATTAAGTTGATCGGGAGGTTGAGATAACCTATGAAACGCCTTTGATTCCAAGAGAATCTGACAAAAAATGCCAAGAAAATTTTAGACGACTATTTGCAAGTGAAAAGTATACAGAATTTTTTCGAAAAAACTGCGACTGACCAAAAAAAATAGATATTAGAAAATTTTGCTCGGGAGATCGAGGTAACATAGAAAACGCCTTTCATCCGAATATAATCTGAAATAAATTCCGAGATGGGACTTAGACGAATGTTTGATGCAAGTGGAAAGTAGACCGAATTCCCGGAAAACGCCTTTCGTTCGAATATACGGGAGGTCGAGGTAACCTAGGAAAAACGCCTTTTATTCGAACAGAATCTGACAAAAAAAAATCCAAGACGAATGTTTGTTGCAATTGAAAGGTAGACAGAATTTTAGAAAAACGGCAACTGATCAAAAATATATATATTCGAAAATTTTGGTCGGGAGCCCGAGGTAACCTAGAAAACGCCTTTCGTTCGAACAGAATCCGACAAAAAAAATTCCAAGACGGGATGGTAGTGGGACGAATGTTTGACGCAAGTTGAACGTAGACAGAATATTAAAAAACGAGAACCGACCAAATAGTTATTAGAAAAAGTGGCTCAGGAGGCCGAGGTAACCTAGGAAATGCCTTTCGTTTGAACAGAATCTGACAAACAAAAAATCCAAGACGAATGTTTGATGCAATTGAAAGGTAGACAGAATTTTAGAAAAACGGCAACTGATCAAAAAAATATATATTCGAAAATTTTGGTCGGGAGCCCGAGGTAACCTAGAAAACGCCTTTCGTTCGAACAGAATGCGACAAAAAAAATCGAAGACGGGATGGTAGTTGGACGAATGTTTGACGCAAGTTAAAAGTAGACAGAATATTAAAAACGAGAACAGACCAAATAGTTATTAGAAGAAGTGGCTCGGGAGGTCGAGGTAACCTAGGAAATGCCTTTCGTTCGAACAGAATCCGACAAAAAAAATTCCAAGACATGACTTAGAAAAATATTAATTTGATGCAGATGAAAAAGAGACAGCATTTCCAAAAAAACTTCGACTGACCTAAAAGTTATTAGAAAAAGTTGCTCGGGAGGCCGATATCTAGCAAAATATAACACCATTGCACCAGAGTTATTTCCATCTACGTAACATTATTGGCGTGGTGGTCGACTAATCGCGTTCACTATTAAATTAATTATGACAGGTCAAATACGTATATATGGGCAAACGAAAAGAGAAAAAATATATTTGCTTCCGGGGTCTTAAATGGGGCCAAATTAAGATAAATTAATATAAAATTGAGAATATTTGACAAACGACGCTCTGCGTTGCGGCGCCCTTCGAATTTTTTTTGTAACGAACGTTCATTTTTTATTTGATATTTGGATAGACCTGCTTTTTATCTATAACAAACAGAGAGATAGTCGACCATATATAGTACTGTTTCGGGACGGTAATCCCTCATCAGTATGGCTCACCCACTATAAAGTGATATAGACAAACGTTGCCTAGACGATGAATTCAATAAGGAATCAATTAATTACCGAAGCAATCAATTGATCATGGAGATCAAGGTGCGGGCCAAAGCCACTGGTCTTGATCGGCAAAGGCTCATGTCACATTTATAGTCGGGTGAACCATACTGATGAGGGATTACCGTCCCAAAACAGTACTATATATGGTCGACTATCTCTCTGTTTGTTATAGATAAAAAGCAGGTCTATCCAAATATCAAATAAAAAATGAACGTTCGTTACAAAAAAAATTCGAAGGGCGCCGCAACGCAGAGCGTCGTTTGTCAAATATTCTCAATTTTATATTAATTTATCTTAATTTGGCCCCATTTAAGACCCCGGAAGCAAATATATTTTTTCTCTTTTCGTTTGCCCACATATACGTATTTGACCTGTCATAATTAATTTAATAGTGAACGCGATTAGTCGACCACCACGCCAATAATGTTACGTAGATGGAAATAACTCTGGTGCAATGGTGTTATATTTTGCTAGATATCGGCCTCCCGAGCAACTTTTTCTAATAACTTTTAGGTCAGTCGAAGTTTTTTTGGAAATGCTGTCTCTTTTTCATCTGCATCAAATTAATATTTTTCTAAGTCATGTCTTGGAATTTTTTTTGTCGGATTCTGTTCGAACGAAAGGCATTTCCTAGGTTACCTCGACCTCCCGAGCCGCTTCTTCTAATAACTATTTGGTCTGTTCTCGTTTTTAATATTCTGTCTACTTTTAACTTGCGTCAAACATTCGTCCAACTACCATCCCGTCTTCGATTTTTTTTGTCGCATTCTGTTCGAACGAAAGGCGTTTTCTAGGTTACCTCGGGCTCCCGACCAAAATTTTCGAATATATATTTTTTTGATCAGTTGCCGTTTTTCTAAAATTCTGTCTACCTTTCAATTGCATCAAACATTCGTCTTGGATTTTTTGTTTGTCAGATTCTGTTCAAACGAAAGGCATTTCCTAGGTTACCTCGGCCTCCTGAGCCACTTTTTCTAATAACTATTTGGTCGGTTCTCGTTTTTTAATATTCTGTCTACGTTTAACTTGCGTCAAACATTCGTCCCACTACCATCCCGTCTTGGAATTTTTTTTGTCGGATTCTGTTCGAACGAAAGGCGTTTTCTAGGTTACCTCGGGCTCCCGACCAAAATTTTCGAATATATATATTTTTGATCAGTTGCCGTTTTTCTAAAATTCTGTCTACCTTTCAATTGCAACAAACATTCGTCTTGGATTTTTTTTTGTCAGATTCTGTTCGAATAAAAGGCGTTTTTCCTAGGTTACCTCGACCTCCCGTATATTCGAACGAAAGGCGTTTTCCGGGAATTCGGTCTACTTTCCACTTGCATCAAACATTCGTCTAAGTCCCATCTCGGAATTTATTTCAGATTATATTGGGATGAAAGGCGTTTTCTATGTTATCTCGATCTCCCGAGCAAAATTTTCTAATATCTATTTTTTTTGGTCAGTCGCAGTTTTTTCGAAAAAATTCTGTATACTTTTCACTTGCAAATAGTCGTCTAAAATTTTCTTGGCATTTTTTGTCAGATTCTCTTGGAATCAAAGGCGTTTCATAGGTTATCTCAACCTCCCGATCAACTTAATAATTTTTTATCCGTCCCCGATTTTCGAAAATGCTGCCTACTTTCCACTTGCATCAAATATTCGTCTAAGTCCCATTTTGCAACTTTTTTTACTTTCTATTCGAAGGAAAGGCGTTTTCTAGGTTACATCGGTCTCCCGAGCAACTTTTTATAATAACTTGTTTGGTCAGTCACCGTTTTTTTTTTGGAAATTCTGTCTACTTTCTACTTGCATTCTTATTCATCAACGCGTTAACGAAATGTTAACCAAAACCTAGGTACTACTTTCAATTTCATTAGACGTATTTTCTTAACAAATTTAAAAGCTAATAGGTTGTCTTTTGATCCCAAATCTATTACTACCTATAGTACCTTTCTGCCTATAGAACTAAGATAGCATTTGTTCAATTACTCGTATATCTTTCATGATGTTTCATTTATTTGACTTACGAATTAGACGAATTTTCTCATCAAAATTAAAAGCCAATAGGTAGTTTTTGATTTACAAACTTGTAAATGAGGCCACTTTTTTCTTAACCTGAATATTTCTCTGCTTTCGATACGTATTATAGGCTTACTATTCACGTAAGTAAAGTCAACAGTGCGTTTTGTATTTTAGTTAGGGAACTCAATGTTATTCATTTTTATCCGTGTAAAATATCAAGGAATACCCCCAAAAGCTAGCAAAATGGGCAAACAGCCGATAAAATTCCGTTGAATATCTTATTACTACTACCTATGGTGCCTTTTTTATTAATCAGAAGTGTATCATATGAGTGAAAATATTGTTTTGGTGAAATTTTTATTAAATCGGTTTAAAATGAGCGATTTCTATGTTTTTAGGTTGTAACTCCTTGTAGGTAATATGCAAACATGATTCAAAAGGAAGCCAACTGACCATTATTAAACTACAACTTTTTGTCTAAAAAAAATTTTAAAGAGTTTACGCTTGTAAGGTAATAAGCTGTTACAATTAACTGTTGATAAACTAAACATATCTTAATCGCATTTACTAAACAATTTAAGGCAATATTTTTGGATCCTCTAACTTACGACGCAATAATAAGGCTTCACATAATATCTAGAAAATTGTGAATTGCCACTCGCAATATTTTTGATTCTAGATAATCGAGAAAATTGTCATTATTAAACCTAATTATTAAATTGAGTTGAAAGTCAACGCACAAAGATTTTTGTATGATATTTACTCTCAGGGTCGTTGTCTCAGAATTCTATAAGAGATTCTTAAGATTTTTTTCCTATTATCCCAATTAGTAACTTATTGAAACTGAATTTACACAAAACCAATTTTCAGAGGACAAAAATCCTTTGAAAATATGATTTTTTTTATTTTATAACTTTCAGTATTTTTTATTTTGGTTATATAGTTACCACCTAGCTTGACCCAGTGAAACTGAATTTTACACAAGAACAATTTTCAGAGGATAAAAATCCGTTGAAAATATGATTTTTTTAAATTTTATAACGTTCAGTATTTTTTATTTTGGTTATGTAGTAGCTTGACCCAGATGGAATTTTTCTTTTCATCAGATTCTGTTCTAGCGGGAAGCGTTTATGATGTCTCGGTCTATTGAACAACTATTCTAAAATAACCAAACCTGTATAAAACATAAAATGGGACAGCCACATCACTACTTTTTTTGCCTTGTATATTTCCAAACTGGCTGTTAGATGTGTTTCTCACCTTAAAAAATTAAAGCCAATATTTTTTTGGACCCTCAAACTTGCAACACAATTAGGTTTCACATCTCTGGCATATTTCTCATTTATTTTAAATATACGTAGGTATAAGTTTCATTGTTCAATAAAACCAACTCGACACTTTTCACGTCCTATGCGTCGCACAAAGTCACTTGTTTCAGTAGATTCTCGGTCGTGGCCACAGATAAAGACTCTATCGAGGCGTTGTAATAATATATGAAAAGTCTGAGTTTCGTGTTTGTTTTTCTTTGGAAAGATGGAAGTGTATCAGTACCTACTTCAGTATAATAGATACGCGTAGTTTAGTGAAATTTTGGATTACGGCAGTACCTATCTATGGAATTTGAACGGTTACTGGTTGTTTTTCCCGTGAAAATGACTGTGCCGTTGGAAAAATGATGTTTGGTTATATCTGACAGCTCGGGGATGTTTATTTTACTGTCTGGGGCATTAGATGTAACCTGATTTCTTTTTATACATCATCAAGAATCTTTCGGTGAGTTGTATTTTGTTTTCTTATCTCTAGGGTATTTTTTTATGCATTCGCGTCGCATTTTGAAACCTATATCGTAAAACCGGTGGTGGCACCCTGTGTTTAAAAACTATACTTCGAAAAAATATCTTGTCTGATCCAATTTTGTTATCATTTTCGTAAATGGGGTAAACAAATTAAACGTTAGCAATTATATTTGTATCAAAAATCCTTACAAAACTGACAACGGGTTCTGCAACCAGTACCTATGATAATTGCATTACTTTTTCCTAGCTAAAAATATTTCCTTGCATCTTCACCCAATAAATTCAGTTTCGGCCATAATTTATATCAAAATAATATATTTATATATAATTTTTACTCATTTCCGACTCGCTATTTAGTGGTGGTTTATAAGGTTCAAAGTTTTTAATTATTATTTTCACTGAATATTGGGACCAGGTTTTGTTTTTAAATGATAACTGGTAAACTAAATCGCCAGAAATGAATATATTTTTTTGATCAACATGTTTGAGCTCATATATCTATTCTTTATTAAATATTTTGCGTGCCGCATGTATGTATGACATTATGTTAACGTTTAGCCATGAATTTTAAGCAAGTCTGTTGCTTTTATTAAAACGGCTTACAACCCTCTAAGTAGTACGTGCAGTTTAGTGAAAGTTAGATTAATGTCTCTAATATCGAGTCCAGTCCAATTTTCTTGCTATACTTATCATCAATGAAAACGTATAATTCAAAATGAAATGAAAAATGTTTGGAGATTGAGCCGATATGATATTTTCTAGTCCAGAGGATACCGCCACCTCGAGCGATCACGCGGGCTATACGAAAATTTAGTCTATACTTTTTGAATTTGGCAAAAAAAATTTGGCAAAAAAAAATGTAAAAAAAAATTTTACAAAAAAAATTTTGACAAAAAAAATTTGGCAAAAAAAATTTTGGCAAAAAAAATTGTAAAAAAAAAAAATTGACAAAAAAAAATTTTTACGAAAAAAAAATTGGGGAAAAAAAATCTTGACGAAAAAAAAAATTGGGGAAAAAAAATTTTGACGAAAAAAAAATTTGGGGAAAAAAAATTTGGCAAAAAAAAATTTTGCAAAAAAAGATTTTGGTAAAAAAAAATTTTGGTAAAAAAAAATTTTGGCAAAAAAAAATTTTGGCAAAAAAAAATTCTGCCAAAAAAAAATTTTGGCAAAAAAAAATTGACAAAAAAAAATTTTGGCAAAAAAACTTCTACAAAAAATCACAAAAATTTTTCACCTGTCTGAATGACAGTCGGTCCTCCGCCTATTAAGATATGGCTTTTACTTCCTTTATATAAGTTTTCGTTTCCAAGATATCAAGCGGTTTATAAATGGGACAGCTGGTATATTTACATTTTTTTCTTTCTTTTGCTCATGTTGGGAATTTTTTTACGAAAGGTTTCCAAATATCTAGCTGTTTAAAAATGGGACAGCTGGTAAATACTTACTTGCATCTTGGAGCACTCGAACTGATACGTGGAATCACGCACCCTTCTTATAGGCCATTATTTGTCGACTAAGGTTTTTTTTGTCTGGTCAGCAGAGCCGCGTTTGCCTACCAAGGTTTTTTCCTAACCTTATATATTTTTTGAATCCACCGGTATAAAATATCGTCATTATTTCCTTCTGTGGGGAACTAAAAAATATTTACTTTCAAATAAGGTTGAGGAAACCGGTATTTAAAAAAGTAATAACCCCTAAAATTTTTCCAAACGAGATGAACTGAAACAGCTAGGGTGTATAAAATGGGACAGCCGCGCAATTACCTTTTTCGGTCTTGTGTATATTTTACTGGAATAAATAATTATTTCCAATTTTTTTTGGTACAACCTCTACATCGTATTTTTTTTACTGAAATTTTTTCATCATTTTTTTCCAAGTGAAACTGACGTTATTTTTACCTTTACATATATTTTTACCGGTATACAAAACTTATTCGAAAATTCTACCTACATTTTCACGTCTTGGATTTTTTTACAGATTTTGTTCAAACAAAATTTCCTATGTTATCTGGGGCCTTCCGATTAACTATTATAATAACTGTTTTTATCAGGTATCAAAAGTGCGGAACTGCGCATGCGCGAAACGCGTGCAAGGGGGAAGGGTGGATTTTGTTCGGGCAACTACATGCCAGTCGGACGGAGGCCTTCGGCCTCCGTTCCTCCTGGCACGTAGTTGCCCGCCCGCCACCCCCCACCCACCCCGGGGTAGACTAAGTCCACCCCCCCCAAGGGGTGGCCCCAAAATCGATTGCGCTATATGAGGATTTTTTCCGATCAGCCGATCAGAAGATATATTTGGAAATCACGATATACCTGCATCAGCAGAAAATCCGAGCCCCTGACGTACTAATTGTTTACGTTGTACATCGCATCATATACGGTTCCACGTGGTTTCTTATTTACCATAATGTATCACATTTCCTGATACTGTCTAGTTGAAGATTCCGGCCTAAATCGTTTGCGTTACATGCTGATTTTCCCAAATTTTCCGTTTATTATTCTATCTGCAATTTTTTCAGATTTTTTTATTTAGAAGATAATTGGGTGAAATTTGTAGCCTATTGTTCTATATGCGGTTTCAGCAAAATCGCTGAGTGCTCGACCAAACAAAGCAGGCGTCTGTCGTGAACTATTCCACGTGTTTTCTCTTACTATATATTTACTATGCGGTCACGCGTTCGCAGCGAGTAACCCGATGCGACGCAACAGCTGAGTTATAATTTTGTGTACTTGAACAATTCGGGGTTTATTTGCACAAATAAATTAAAAATTATGGTTCATAAGATCACAAACGCAGACCTTATCGATAACAATTTTATTAGACTTTTTTTTTCATTATTAGCCATTACTTGACATAACCTACAATTTTCCAAATTTATGTGTATAAGTTAAGAATCACCCTGTATACACATAACAGTGGAATAGAGTGATAGTATTGCTTAGAGTGAGAGTTTTATTATAATATGATGCTTCAGGTGTTTTCCCTTCAACACAAAGATTCTTATAAAAAAACACAACAAAAGATTTTTAAACGTTTATTAAAAATTAATTGTGTAAGTCAATATGTTTTATCTTCATTTTAATTTCATATAACATAAGTTCATATTTCAATGCTTCTAAATTCTTCAAATATTGTTGCAGTTTTCTTCTGTACTCCAGCTTCGTCATGGTTCTACAATAAATTCGATATTTGTAGATCGGCCGACGGGCCCAAGACTCTTCATGTAATACCTCCTTCCGTTACCGATATCCCTGTTAATTTCTTCGATCCGTTGGGGCGTAAACTCGGCCGTGTATCGTTGCGGCAGCACCGTCTTAAATTCTTCGAACTCGACGTAGACCTTCTCTCCGTATTGCGTGTTCACTTTGTCCACGCTCGTGATTTGAAAATTTTCATCCACCTCCATATTTTGAACGCTTTCGAATTTCTTGACGATCAAATTCTTGTTCAGGTGATTCAGGAACGACTGCATTTTGAACTCGGCAAATCAGACTGTATGAAATTGTAAGTGTATATAACGGGAAAACTGCTCTTGCGCACGAATATATAAACCTCACCCCACCAAGCCGTTGGAGTGGGGGTTGCCCCGTCGTTGGAGTGGGGGGGGGGGGTCAACTGGGGGTCACACGTGGCCCAAAGGTCAAAGGTTAACCTATCAGGATCTAGGGGTCAACTGGGGTCATCCGGTGACGTCACGTGACCTCGGGCATGACGTAGCCACTTTGCTCCCGTGACCTCGGGCCGTAGGGGACTCTCAGGATCAAGGGGTCAACTGAGGTCAAAGTGGTCCCGTACTCTCTTTGTATTACTACTCTTGCACACCATCTCTGAGGACGCTACGATCACAGCCCTCTGACGGCGGAACAACGTGACGAGAGTTGCGTAGGCATCGAGTGGAGTTGCGTTGGCATAGGTGTCGACTCCTGGTCAGCTCTACTTTGGCGACGCCCTGAGATATCTGCTAGCCTCAACATCTGCAACGCCTATTTGAGCAGACAATGACCGGAGGAAGCCCTAGCCACGCCCCACACTTCTACGAGCCTCGTTTGAGCGTAAGCGACTGAAGACGCAGTTCAAACTTAAGATTCCAAGTGAAGCATAATAGAAGCTGAACAGTCAGTTTAATTGTAAAGCTAATTTAATCTTTTTATTTGTTCTTAAATCAATTTTTATCAAAATTTAACTTTAAATTTTTAACTAAAAATTTAACTCTATTTCCTAATTTATTGTATTTAAATATTTGTTCAATATTAACCTTATCCTAAAGTCGATTCATTTTAGATCATTAAAGTTGTACAATCCAAAATTGTAACATCACAAAACGTGATAAATAAATCTTGTATATTTAACGAAGGTAACAGGATTTTATTGGACAGACCCAAGTATAGCAGACCTAGGATTGTTATAGATTCTGAAAATTTGGACAAAATTAGTAAATAAATGCCTTTTCTCCGGTTAAAATACCCTAAAATGAAGAAAATAAAGGGGGGTGGTACTCTTTGGGGGGTCACCCTGTACAACATTTTTTTACAGCCGCGACACTCTAGTTTGACACTTTTCCCAACAATCAACACAAGTTTGTTTCCATAGCAACGAGAAAGCAAAGCCGTCTATAACATAAATCGGGGCAGAAGAGAATAATAGCACAGACTAACGAGTAATAATTTATTCTGTGATAATAGGGATCGGGGAAGTTTTTTTTTTCAGTTTTCCTGGGGGGAAAATTCTCTAGAAAGGGTGTATTTTCTGGCCGGTCGGTTAAAAAAAATACAGGGTTATTGGTAACTCTATATATTCCTTTGGAGATGTGATAGGGGAGGAGGTAAGGATTAAATTTAATCCTATATGCATTATGCAAAACTATTTTTTTTTAATATTCTTGACAACTTTTTATTTAAAATATTTCCGGACTTCTTTCATTCCAAAATAAGACCATAGTGTTGGGCAAGTAATCCAGTTAAAAAGTTTAAAAAAGTTCTGTAGATTTCTTTTTGTCTACTAAGAAAAATTGAAATATCTCAAAAACTATTGAGTTTTGCATAATGCATATTAGGATTAAATTTACTCCTTACCTCTTCCCCTATCATATCACCAAAGGAATGTATATCGACAACATTACACGCGGAACGACAACTATCACAGGTTGACTCGCAACTAAAAACTAAAGGAACAAATGCATATCTACGAAATACCCAAAACCACAAAACGCATGCGCAAAACCAAGAAGTAAATAAACTACCTATTTGTACCAGGAAGGTTCATATTTGTGGTTAATAGGGCTTGTTTTGTTACAAATAGTTTCCCTATTTGAGGCAAGTAGAATATCTTAGCAAAGCTTACCTTTTTGTAATAAATATAAATTTTGCAATAGCAAATAGGTTTAAGTATTTATTTTTTTATTTGCCTCAAATAGATATCTAATTGTGACAACAAAATTATCTTAGCAAGATAATTTTTGCTGGCGCAGCAAGTTCGACTTTCTGTAGTAAACAGAAATCTTTCAACAACAAAGAAATTTTTCTTAGCAAAATACTTTATTTGATCCATTTTCCTCAGTGCGGAAAGCAGGAAAGTAATTCCAGAACTGTTTTCAACCAATTAGATCGCTAAGAACCGGTTCAGAACTGTTGTTGGAATAAACTCATTATGTCGTTTACGGCTCTCGCCACAAGGCTCAGGCTATTATCGTTGAGTGAATGCCATGGGCCATAAAAGCCATATGCAATTTTGGTCCATATCTAAGTGAACTTGCAAGTAGCACGTGGGATTTCCCACATTCCCAGGAATCTTCGCACACTCTTTTTGTTGACTTCATAGATAAACACAATGTAATTTTATTATTTATTTTAGTGTTTGCTCAAGTCATCGACAACAAAGCAAATATTACGCTGCCCACAAACTGTATTTTTTAGTTGGCAATTGATAGTAACCACGTAACCACATATAACAGCGCCATTTTCTTCAAACAAACTCGACAGCTGATGTCTATCCTGCCTCAAATAATGATCCCTCATATTTAATTTGGAGACTAAAGACAGTGTTTAGGTAGGCTTGAGTTAGCTACCCTAAATGGGCGAATGTCGCTTATTAATTTTATTAACACGTTCATAAAATTGGTGGCGTGGTACATTACAATCCGCGATGCACGAGAAAATCGCCGTAATCATCTATAGGGTTTGGAGCCTATGACTCTACTAGGAGGGTCGCTTCCTTAGTATAGTAGTCCGGCAGCGGAACCGGTTTTTTTGCCTGAAGTGCGAAATTTGGGACGAAGTTCTTTTTTTAACGGATTCTTGCAGATTTGTATGTCTATTAACCATATCCGACTGATGACATGCTGGCGTCATTGAGCAATTTGATATACAGGGTATCTCAAATATTAGACAGTAAATATTAGATAATATATGGAATTTCTTCTCTAAATCTTACTATTTAGCTGTAAAATAGTTGTTATTATTATATTATTGTACAAATTATTTACGTTACAGTTATCATTAATATACAAGGTGTTTTAAAAACATGTTTTATGAATTTAAAATATTCATGAATTCCTCTGTATTAGAACATTTCGTATCTAAGTTAAAAAACAAATAAAATTATAAAAATGGGTATGTTTAGAGATAAAGCTACATGACAGGTACAGGGCGTCTTCAATTGGATGCTCTGTCCACTCTGCAGCCAAATGAGCATTTTGTCTAAACTCAAAGTTGAACATTAAATTACGTAATTTTTCCTAATTGTGTGTAATTATAGGTACACTTCACCACCAATATGGGCATTACTACAATAAAAAAACTACGATTTTTACTTTAGTGTAATTTAATGTATGTACTTAATTTAATGGCATTCTCTACTCCGTATATTATAATATCCAGAAATGAGATGAGAATTATGGGGAAGGACTAATAGCAATTAGGCCTATGTATAAAACCTTTTTTATATTACTAGCCCCGCATCCCCTTTCCAAAATTCACCTTCTCAGTTTGCGTTTACTATATTTTAATTTTAGTGCTTAAGAAGAATGCTTTTTTAATTTATTATATTTATATTAAGAAACAAAAAACGCGTTTTTTCTAAGACTCTAAAGAAATTACCTCATAGCATTGTATGTTCGTTTTTAATTGATAAATGTAAGTCATTGTGTATAATATCATTTTAGCAACCAGTGCGGGAATGTTATTGTGCACGGGTTGCCACAGCAAACTGTGCGGGAGTGTCATTGTGCAATGCAGATTTAAGAGAAGTAGTTGGAGGCCTTGGGAAAACCGCTCGCGTCTAGTTGTTTATTTGGGAATTAACGTACATACTTAACTGAGTTGGAATTTCATCAATTCTCAAAAACGTAATAAAACAGCCTTATCGTGTCTTGTGGCACAACTATAATAGTGTTTTGTTTCTCAGATTTTAAATTTTAATAAAAGCTTATTAGACATGAGTGATAAGAAGTGCTTCTTTGAGTGAAAATATAGTTGTGAAAAAAAATAAGTCTTTCAGTTGCTATGGTATTCAGCGTATAAAAACAATTTCAATCGTAGTAACGTTTACGAGGACAACATGTTTAGAGAATTGGAAGAAACGACCACTCACTGCTAGTAAGGATTTTTTAAATTTTGTCATAGAAGTTGCGTATCCGCATATATTTCCAAAAGCCACTTAAAAAGATGCTTATCTCCGGAGAATATTGTTACCAATATTGGAACTCCAACTGTAAAAATGCAGCGGCATAAGTGACAAACTTTAATTTTAGAGATCAAGCAGGTTTGTTCTATGGACAGTGCGATTTAGAAAAAATAAAAAAATCTTCAATGATGTCCATCGTTCAGAGTCGTGGAAGACAAGAATACGAAAAAGCAATGAAGGAAGCTATTTTACAAACATGTGTTGAACATAATGATACCTGGGCTGCTGATGTTCGATTACGATGGGTTACTGTTACAGTGAATAGTAATGAGTCACCTAAAAAACAGACTCCTTGTATACCAGGGGGTCTATTTAAAGGTGGTTAGTGGGTATTATTGAGAGTACAGTGTGTACAACATTTGAGGGCGATCAGTAAAACGGTTCTGAAGTTAAGAAAAAGTGCCTTCGTGGGGCCCCTTTGAGGGATCATAGCTCCACATGGGGCCGCTTCATAAATCTTCATAATTTCTCGAGAGGAATCTGTAATCGCACCCTGTATATTAAAATGCTTATAAAAAGGATGTAGAGCAGAAAAAGTTGTCTTTCGTTTTTATAGATGTTTTAATAAATTAATTAAAAAATAAGAACGATACCCGCCAGGTTCATTTTCAAAAAAATAAACATCGAAAGTGCAAAATTTAAAGTTTTAAGGTCGAATACTTTACAAACGCTTGAAACAAACATATTACATGTATATACATCATTGAAACTGTGACAATGAGCAGATTTCAAATATCTAAAAATATGAAGGTTATTCGATTTAAAGAAACAAAAGTTTGGTTTGCCACCGCTTTTCTGAACAACCTGTATAAAAATAAATAAACGCTGAAAAAAGCTTGCTTTTTTGTATCTGAAACTTTTTTCCTAACCTCAAAAATATATAAAATAAGGGGGTGTAAAAATATACGTGATCACATGGTACCTATTAAAAGGACACCCTGTATCTCAAATTGCTCAAGGATGACAGTTTGTCATCACTTGGATATCAAAACTAGGAGTCCTAGAGATGTCAAATCCGTTTGAAAAAAACTTCGTCCCATATTTTTGGGTTTACCCCCGTGGCTGCCGGACTATAGTACTTGTGGTGTTTTCACCGGCAGAGTAACAAGTGAGCGAGAAAGACATGGCTATGCTAAAGCTAAAGAGTCTTTTTGACTCACTGAATGACAGAAAAACTTGAGATACATTTTAAAATAGGTATTCCACAAACACCTTAACTTAAAATTTCATGGCACACTCCTGAAGGTTTTATAATTATCTATCTATTTTCATAAATGGCGGAGACTGCCTTGATCTAGATATACTTCAGTGATCGAATTAAATAGGTACCATGAAGTGACAGAGGCAAGTTAGCCATTATGGGGACATATTGTTCTGTTTGATATCATAGTATAAAATATGTATTTATGTACGGGTGTCCCAATTGGGAACCGACAATTTTTATTATTATTATTTTACTACTTGGGAAATCAATACTATTGTACGTTTATGTTTAAACAAGAATATTATAATCGCAGCAACGGGATGGTACGATTACAATTTTAAGAATGATTTTATGTTTGCAATCGCGAACTAGGGGGGCACCTAGAGACCCACAAGCACTGTCCAAGATAAATAGGTATCAAAAATCTTTCAAATTTGGAAATACCTTAAAATATTTTTGAGGTAGTAGTAGAAGTAACTTCAGTCTCTAGTGATTGAACCTAATCTTTATACTTTGTGATTCGATATCATAATCTTAATTATTGTGTCTTTACTATTGGCATTTTATCGTTTTGATAACCGTTAGAAAATTAAATAATTCATTCCTAAATATGACTGTAATTCATACAGTTTAAACGTAGGTATAAACATTTCTATAAAATAGATAATTTGAAGGGCAAACTGTCACCGTAAAAGGAAATTTTCATTTTTAATTCTTCTTGTTCGAATTTTACCATGGATTTCAGCGTCATTTCCATTTATATTTAATTTCATCACATTTTGAATTCTGTTGAAACTTAGACGAAATGAAAATTATTAGATTAGGTATGCCAGGGGAATCTACTATAAACCTTTATTATCTACTCTATGTTGTTTTATATACAGTGTGTCCGTCCACGTTAAGGACTTCCCATCCTTCTTAAATATTTATTTGTTAGCCAATTTTGACAAACTTTTTTTGTTGGTTTATATAGGGTGGTCCATTAAAAAAAACACATAGGTAAGTTTGGTTTGCCACGCATTTGCGAAACATCCTGTATACATATTCTTACTATCCCAGACAGTGGCGGATACAGGGGGGGCGGGGGGGGCGGGGGAGGCGGCGGGGGGGGGGCGGGGGAGGCGGCGGGGGGGGGGCGGGGGGGCGGGGGGGCGGGGGGGGGGGGGCGGGGGGGCGGGGGGGGGGCGGGGGGGGGGCGGGGGGGGGGCGGGAGGGGGGGGGCGACCGCCCCCCCTTTTTCTACAATCATTATTACAACCGGAGTATAATTAGTTAATCTAAAAACGCTCTTTAATTGTACACTAGAAATGATATTTCTTAATTTGGTACTTTTCAGGTTGGCAGCAATGTTGTGGGCGCCTACAGGGACGTATTTAGCATGTCCGGCAGAAATGTCAGAACTTGTGTCAGATGCCTAACTTTAACCTTGATATTCGATCTCTGTGTCTGTGGCTCTAACCTAACTTCAATCACAGAAACGATAACTACAGCCTTTTTTTATGCTTCAAAGAACAGAGTTTAATGTTAATTTCTATCTATATAAATTTAGGATTCGTGTTTGTAAAACCTAAATTCTGTTGGTTACGACCCTGTCCTCCGTCATCTATCAATAATATCAACATGGCCGCCTTTTAGGGAATTCTAGGGACATGAAATATTTACCTGTCACAATCTAGAGAGCGTGTTTAGTATATTTCCTCAGTTTCTCAATAAAGCTTGTTCTGGCAACACCAGTACGAAGTCGCATCGCGACAACGGCAAGAAAATTTTTGAGCATACTTGCCAGTTTCCCGATAAGCAATGCATCGGCGGAAATAAATTTTTCTTCACTTAAAAGAATTAAAACTTGGTTACGTACCAATATGGTCCAAGACAGACTAAGTAATTTAGCCCTAAATATACACCGCAATGTACCCATAAATGAAAAAAAGATCAGTTTGCGCGAAAGAAGAGAAAATATGATTTTATTTTGCGGTAAGTAGGTACATTATTTTTTAAATCTAAAGAAAATTATTGTTTCTTCTTGTGATATTGTTTTGTTATGTTTATTATTTAAGTTTTTTTTAATTTTGTTTGGGTAAACATTTTTTTGTTTTTGTTTTTTTTTTCTAGAGAAATAAATTATTTTATTTTTCACAACAATAGGTACCTACATATTATATTCTAAAAATTTCCCTTACCCCGGCCCCTCAGGAAATTTTTTTACTGCGCCGCCCCCCCCCCCCCCGTTTAGATTTGCCTGGATCCGCCTCTGATCCCAGAAAACTGCATAAAATGCCCTACAATATTTATCTAAAACTTTTTTCTATCATCAAGTTGCAGGGGTAGTGGAACTCTTAGTGTGGACACCCTGTACAAGGAGACACAATGGGTTGCTAAAAAGCGTGTACTAAGAATGTAGTAGGTAGGTACAGTTCAAAATTAAAAACGAACACACAATAAGGCTTAAACTCATAGAAACGGGTTAAATAATTCTAGTATTTGTATATTATGTAACTTCGCTATTTTAAGTAATTTTCTTCAAAATATCGAAAAAAAAATCGTCTGCGGTGCATTTTGGTGTTCAAATACTCTTTAACAAATCCGTTAGTGATTTAGTGATCATGTTCCTTCCGGAAAACAATTTCAAACTTTTCAAAAATAGATAGCTAGATATAATATCTGGTGATGTCCATATTAATTAAAAAAAATCCTAAAACCATTCTCTGAATAGGTGCGCACAACATATTGCCTCAAGATTAGAAAGGTATAATGAAATTCCTTAAGAAGTAAGAGATCATCTCAAAACAGACATGTTGTTTTTGTCGTTGATAAGATAAACTCTTAATTTAACCTAGAAATTAAATTGCTCAACGCCCTAAATTGCCTACTTTTTAGCAATTGGTGTTTCTATAATAAGTAATAAATGTTTAAAAACTAAACTATTGAAAAACTGTTCTGATAGAAATAACAAAATACCGAGGAAACAATGTTGGAACAAATAGCAAAGTCTAGAGAATAGTATTATCTAGACTTTGCAAATAGTGTAGACCGTTATAATTCGTTTCTAATATTAGTAACGACCTACATTTTGTGCAAGCGTTTGATGTATGTTGCAAATTTTTGCAGTAAATAATAGCAATTTTTCGTCTTTACAAATGCGTGAGCGTAAGTAGCAAGAGCCCATAAATAGTGAAAGAAATGCATTATTTCCAATCTTCAAAAATGACATGTCATATCCGTAGTTCGTAAATTCGCAAGATAAAAAAGGTTATGAAAGGTTGGTCGTCTCATTGTACCTACAGGGTGTTCCGTATACTCATGTGCAAACATGATGCAAAGAAAAGAAGGTAAAAATATATATTATATTGCGCATGTGGGCGGGGCCTATGTCGGTGACGTCTACGTCACCCGGAGCGGTTTCAAAATATGGAAAAATTTGGTTCTTGAGTTTCTACTGAATTATTTGGTTTTTGGCGGCACTTTTCCGGTGCTATAATGCGTTGTGTAAATGTGCAGTGGCCGGGTGTAAGTCAGATAATGAATCAAAACATTTTGTGCGTGACTTGATGTTCTTTCGCTTCCCCAACGACGAAAGTCTCTCGAAGATTTGGATCAGTACGTGCAAACGAGCAGATAAAAATGTAATGTGAACAATAGGGAAGTTTCCTCTAATCGAATTTAGAGATAAAATGCTAATCAGCGTATGAAGTATCACCAAATTACACTAGATACTAGCACATATAACTTTCCTCAAAAGTGTTGCATTAATTAATAATTTGAAAATAAAACGAAGATTTTTTAAATCTTCATTCGGTTTGCGACGGGGGTTTCTACGTCACAATAGTTCCCGAAAATTGCCGAACGCTAGCTCAGAAGAAGAAGAAATAAAAATAATTGGACATTGTGAAGTATCCTTCAGCTGACAGCGGACAACATAACCAGCAAATCCAAACTTTGGACAGTTTTGTTTTTGATGATAGCTTTTGTCCTAGAAACATAATCTTATTTATTATTATCATCTTCTAGTCTAAACAATAATAAAGAAGAGGAAGGCACGATTATAAAAGATTAATTTTTCTATTTACTGTGTGGGAAGGTAGGTAGGAAATCCCAGATTAAATTATCTTAATGTAATTAAATTATTGGGTTTACAGCTTAAGTATATATTTATCGTTTACAGGTACAAGTTTATCAGTATTATACGTATTTTTGCAGTGTGTCTACGTTGTGTTAGTAAAAGATTCTGATAAAATAAATGAACCACAGTTTCTTTTTGTTGTGTCCACGTCCACAGTGATTGGAACAAAGTTGTAAAATAGCAAATTACATCTAAGTACTACGATATTGTTGAAGGTAAAAAGAATTCACTGGCACTGAATTTGAAAAACCGTCAACTTCCCTATTCTAGAATTAAATTCTAGATCAGGATTATGGTGATGATGTAAATAACAATGCAGAGGATTCACAATTTCATGCTTGCACTACAATGGACAAAAGGTACCTAGGTCGGTATATTTTAAGTTTATTTAATCTCATAACTTCTAACATGAAATTTAAACATGAATTGAGATTAGACTTGTCTGAAATAAAATACAAAATTATTTGTTGTAAATACTTGAACGGAACGTTATAATTTTTGTTTTCAGTACGAATATGGAGAATGATGAAGGAGATGAAACAATTACCAAATTGGGACAAGAGGTTGAAAGACTGAAAAATGAAAACAAAGTTTGGGAAAATATTTTCACTCCAGCCCAAATTCGAAAAATAAAGCCAACCTAAGAAACGATATAATGTGGACCATCGAAGACATATCACTATCTATTGTTGTTCATTCTGCGCGTTTTCAAGAATATAGATTGATGCTTAAAAGGCTAGGTATCCCTTGTCGGCAGAGTCGACACTTAGGGCCTGGTGCAAAAAATCAATTAGAACCAGGAGAACAACCTTTCATAAGCCTATCGTTCATATTTTTTCGGGGAAATATCATTAATGGTGGCACGTAATTGCCATCAGCATTAAAACGGCAAATGATAGTAACAGTATCCCTCCTCTCAGCGCTAGTAATTTTTCCTATGTGTTTTGGTGCCAATATCTTTGATTGTTGCACAGTTTGTAAGCCATTCTCATCAACGTTATAAATATCATTGGCAGAATAATTGCTTTTCTCATATAAAATTTACAAGTTGTTAAAGAATCTGTCAATTTCAATTTTGTTAAAGACAATTACCCGATTTAAACGTGTATATAGCCTCTGGAGATCTAAGAGATATATCCTGATGCCTTTGCATAAATGACCAAATAAAAATCCCATCCAGCAATAGTTGATTTTGTTTATTTTTAAATTTTGCTTCAATTGTTTTTGAGCATACTAGTAAGCCTGTTCACGAAATTCTTTAAAACTCAACCCATAGTATGTTTGTTTTCTTGCTCCGTTGTAAAAGCTGGTCTCTTACCAACTACTTTTGGAATTATTGGGTGATTTTGTGAATTTCTGCATCTTTGGATCACATGATCTTTAATGGTAGTGTAAGGAATCGCATATATATTTTACTGGCTTGGTTAACACTTAATTTTCTTGACCTAACTGCTCACACAGCTTCTACTTTCCATTGCGCTTGAGTATTTTTTTACATAATTGCGTGGCGTCTAAAATAGATTCACAACATTAATTTTTAATTTTATTATTGTGAATAATAATGACATAATTATTGTCTAAACACATAGGTATATAAGGAGGGTTTTGCGGGTTCAACCGCCCCCCTCGAAATACTGAAATACCACCATTTTATATGGTTTTGCACCACCACTAGAACGAGCTCCCCGAGCATCAGTGAGTGTAATAATTTATTAAACTGGTTTCCCAGTAGAGTATGGAAACCCGCCCGAAAACTGCCAACAAAACATAATTTTTGGATCAGTGCAGTACCGCGTTTTATTATCAGAATATGCTTTCAAGTAAAATAAAACAGGACAACAGTAAACGGTGAACGGTGTTGCAGGGCTGCGTGCGCCTTGGATTAGGAGAATAGGGGATTCCCAGAGTTCTCTTTTATGAATAGATCAGTACTAATTTGTATTTGAAGATTTATTTATTATTTTTATGAAAGGTTCAGTTAGGCAAGTCTGGCAATTCTAAAGGTGCCTTCAGGCCAGGCGAAGAAGTGTAGGAATATGTCCGCAATAATAAGAAATCAAATAAGTAGAAAAAGGATAGGTATAAATAATATCACAAGGAATATTCAGCTATTATTATAATTAATATTTAATATTTTTAAAGTTTTAATGTTAAACTTGTTCAACATAAACCTGTTTCCTGTTTCAGTTTTTTTTATTAAAAACCATTTAAAAATAGTAGGTTTTTAAAACATCTAAAAATATACCATTCTAGTGGCGTATCAATTTTCAAAAATTTGTTCTTAATGGAGTAAATAATTCCTTGCCGGGGCCCCGCACTTTCATCCGGCACCCAGCCCCACAAAAGCTTGAGCCGATCCTGAACCCCCCCTAAAGAATTTTCGCTAGATACGGCCCTGTATATGCTATAAAAGTTATATACTTATATTTTGTCAGGTATTTATATTCCCAGTAACACAAAACTTTATTTTTGGAATTTTATTTACGAATTGTTTGTCAAAAAGGGTATGGAACTAGGTACATCAAGATCTAGTTGCACCTTGTCTATTTGGTTAAGAATCTCGCTGAAATGGCAAGTGCATTTACTGCCATCTATAGTATAGAATAGCAAAAAATTAAATCTGCCCTGTTTCCCAAGTTGGGCTATTACCCCAACCAATCTCCCCTACCTGGCCCCATCTATGAAATCTATGAAATGTTTTACCCAGATTCCCCTATGCCGACGGCGCCCCCTGCGATCATAAAACATTTCATTTGACCAGGTAACTAACTAAAGCAATCATATTACAGACCTATAATATAGATACGTGAAGCTAATTAATAGTAAAAAATATTTTTAAAAACAAGCTTTTATTTAAATGCTCTGAAAAGAAGAAAATAAACTTTATAATAAATCAAACCAAGGCAAACCCATAATTTTGTTACATTATACAACTGTATATTATATAAAAGCTTGTCGCTAGATTTTCGTGTGTAAATTTCTTTTATAGAAAAATACATTTTCTACTTAAAATAACTTTCAAGATATATATATTCTAGCGACAAGCTTTTATATCATATACAGTTGTATAATGTAACAAAATTATGGGTTTGCCTTTGCCAAAAAAAAAATACATCATCCGCCATCTTGGAGCGACGGTCATATTGAATTTAGTGTGATGTCACTAACTCTATCGTTTTCTACTCTTCAAGCCCTTTATATTGATACCCATATTAAGAAGGTTGACAAAAAATACATTATCCGCCATCTTAGAGGGGCGGCCATATTGAATTTAGTGTGATGTCACTAACTCTATCGTTATCTATTCTTCAAGCCCTTTCTATTGATACCCATATTAAGGAGGTTGACAAAAAATACATTATCCGCCAGCTTAGAAGGGCGGCCATATTGAATTTAGTGTGATGTCACTAACTCTATCGTTTCTATTCTTCAAGCCCTTTTATTTGATACCCATATTAAGGGGGTTGACAAAAAATACATCATCCTAACGCGCCCCAGGATATAAAAAAGCCGCTATATAATGGCTCACTTCTCAACCTAAGTGTATAATATACTATTTTTTGTTTAGGAGTTATGATTTTTTTTTGTGATATTTCAGTGACTGCTTGTTTTTATTTAGATATTTAGTCAAAACTTAGGCATAACCGACACGAAGACAACTGAATCCATAAATCAAAACAATACACTTAAAAATAAAGAAATTATGACATAACAAAGAAATTGAGATTGTTTCTAAAATAACTGTAGTTGAAAAAATTCTTTTCATTTTTAAAATGCCTTTAAAGTTATTGGACTGTTGTCACTTTTGTTTTTATGTCATTGTTTCTTTATTTTTGAGCGCATTGTTTTAGTTTGTGCATGCAATTGTCTTCGTGTTTTAGCTAAATATCTAATAAAAATCAGGCATTTATCTCACTTATTTACTTCGATTATAGCCAAAATAAACTGGAAAGTCGAAAATCGCTAAAATATCAGAAAAAAATCATAGCTCCTAAACTAAAAAAAGATAATACAGTGAGCAAGGTTGAAATAAATTCGGTAAATAAGGTACTGTGCAATTAAAAAAAAAACGCTTAGACATGTCCAACGTTATTTTGAATGGCGCATATTTTGACATATTTGTCGTTCTTGTGACGTCATTACTAACCAAGCCGAGGCCACGGCGCTAACGCATAATCGCGTAGTCACGTGACCATCTTAGTTCTATATAATGAAAAGCATTTTTGGAGATAAGTAGAAAAAAACAAATTTCGTAACAATTTGGCAAGTTTTCTTTCATCTATTACATTATTGGATTTGTGCATCGAAGCTTTCTCTAATTGTTTTTTCAAAATTTTCAACCTGCCTCAGCTGTTTTAGGCTGAGAGTTAAACGGCACTGCACTCACAATATTTTGGCACATTCTCAAAAATTTTTGGAACATCACCTGCTTCCTTTAGCTTAGGTGATATTCTCTATAGGTATTTTCCTCCCACAACACATTTGTCCACTTTAATTATTGTTTCACTTTCTTGAAAATGTGTTAGCCACACATACTTAAGGGTTTTTTAGAATTAAATCTCAGTTGGGATTTGACGAATCCATTTTTGGCGGAAATTTTCATCCCGAGGCAAAACAAATGTTTGTTATGGCGACACATTCTTCCTGGCTTTTGTAATATGTATAAATATAATATAAACAGACCCAATATTTGGTATTTAGGTTATTTTTTACGAAATAAAAATGAAAACTAACCTCCGTAGGTATACTGTAAATATTGCCGAGGTCTCAGTTGATCGGCAGCGTGAAAGACCATATCAGGGCGTAGGTCGACAACGAAAATCCTCGAGTACGTTACAACACTGATTTATTTCGCACAAGGTGAATGTAAGCAGTTCACCCCTCTGTGTCTCAGGCTCCACTGTCCAATACTAATACCACAGCTAATACTGTCCCATGTCCATAATAGTCCATTCCGGGTTCCCTATTCTGTGGTTCGGGGGAGAATTCCCCTTACAGCGCTCTCGCGTCGCGTCGCATCGACGCGAGCGGCACCAATACTCGACGGCACGGCTCCCACCCAGACACCGAGAGGCCATAATAACACCTGGGCGGTTCCCCTCCGCCAGGACACACGCGCACTAGACACAAACTTGTTTCTAAAATATAAACTAAGACGTTTAAAAACACTTTAAACATTGAAAACTTCTCAAAACCCAAGCTGCCGCTTTCAGTTATGTCACAAATGACATGTAACGTCTGACTAAGATGGTCACGTGATTTTTGTGCGCCAGGGCCTGTCTTTATAGTAGGCCTTGTAACCAAGCTATGGCGTCATCTATATCTATATATTTTTTTAAATTTCTTCTTTTTTCTTTCTCCTGGTAGTTTGTATAGATTATGTAATAAAAATCCTGGGGTTCTACCAATTTGTATTTATTTCTTTTTTTGTGTACAACGTACGTTTCGGCGAAAAATTATGCCATCTTCAAGTACAATAAATTTCGACAGTCTAAAAAAATTTTTTTGTTCTTATTTTTCTTATATAAATAATTAACATAATATTTTCAGTTTATAAAAATGTAAGACAAACAAATTAAAATAGAGTTAAAACGTCTTACTTACGTTCTTTGAGCGCAACAATCTTAAGTAGATTGTGGTCGGAAAAAACAGCTCTGTCAAGTCAAACTTTAAAAAATCCCTTAAAACATTACTTCAAGACATAGTGTATATAACTCATTAAGATAAATAATTGAGAGGTTTCAAGGAAACTTGGTGGATGAAGGTGTTGTTTTTACGTAGGCAACATGTTAGCAAGTGGCCCGAAATGTGTTTTTGGTGCGTCGCGCGTTAAAATCGATATAAAAAAATATAAAAAAATTAGACAGATAAGCTACAGGTTTTCATATAGCAAAAAATTCATAAGTACAGGGTGTCTCAAACTCGATGCCCCAGGGTGGATATTGGCTAATAAAAAACGCAAATGAAAATTTCACTTGGGGGTTTCAAATGAGACTACTTGGAATTACTTTTGAGCCCAAAATTTTATTTTTGGAACTTTTGAAAATGCCTGTAATGACGTCACGAAATATATTTTTCCCAGAAACATACCTGTTTCTTTTTCTATTGTGAAAGAGCGTGTTTTTCTGATAAACTTTCATTAATAAACTTTTTTCATGTCTCTCTTCGTTTAAAAGATACAAGCAGAAATATGCAAAAACACGCATATTAAATATATCGGAAAAAATCAAGTTAGCCGTGATTTAATTTGGTTCCATGGAAAATAACAGACAGTTTGACTATACTAAAGCAGTTTGTGAAATAACTTGTCAATTTTAAAATATTTAGTCTTGGTTATTATTCATTTTTAATCGTTTATTTCAATCAAAATGACTACACATGATGAAAAAGTTGATATGATTTTAATTTACGGGGAAGCCCAAAAAAATGCCAGAAAAGCCGTGCGAATTTATCAAGAAAGATATCCAGACCGCCGAATTCCTGATCACAAAAAATTTATAAGACTGGAAAAAACTCTTCGCGAAAATCAAAGTGCATTTTGTAATCGAAAAGATAAACCAATTCGAAAAAGAACTCGCAGTGATGATGCAACAGCCCAGGTATTGCAATATTTTGAAGACAATCCCAGACATTCAATTAGGCAAGCTAGCAGGGAATTAAATTTTGATAAGTCCTCAGTTCAAAGAATTATGAAGAGCAATAAATATCACGCCTACAAGTTACACTATTTAGAACAATTAGGGGAACTGAATAGAGAGAAGCGAGTAAATTTTATTTCCCAAATTATAACAATACCAGAAATTGTTGACAGGCACATTTTAAATCACATTGTTTGGACAGACGAAAGCCATTTTGTGAGCAATGGTATGCCAAACAGAAGAAATGAACATTATTGGTCAACAGAAAACCCTCATTTTGTCAATCCTATAAGGAATCAAGGTCATTTTGGTATAAATGTCTGGTGTGGCATCATTGGTCGCCATCTAATTGGACCTTATTTTTATGAAGGAATTTTAAATAGCGAAAGATATCTGAGTTTTCTTCGAGATGAACTTTCAATTCTTCTTGAAGATGTGCCTCTTCAATTAAGGCGATCAATGTGGTTTCAACATGATGGAGCTCCACCTCACGCAGCACGTATTGTCCGCGATTATTTAGACGAAATATATGAGGATAGATGGATAGGGATTAATGGTCCAATAAAATGGCCAGGGAAATCTCCAGACCTGACCCCTTTAGATTTTTGTTTATGGGGACTTCTCAAAAATAATGTATATAAGACCCTTCACAAAATATTGACCATTTGAAGGAAAAAATTATAATTGCGTGCCAAGACATTTCCCCGGAAATTTTAAGAAAAGCCACCCAAAGAGAAGTTCGGCGACGATATGAAATGTGTTTCTTAGAAGATGGGGGCACATAGAAAATAATTTATAGTTAAAATTGTTATTTATTCATTTATTATTAATAGTTACTTGCAATGTTTTTGTTTGTTTTTTTATTTATAAAATTTAAAATATTACCGCTATATTTCATAGTATTATATTTTTATAACAAGTAGGTAGTTCGTAAGTCTTTAAATATCCTAATATTTTCCATGGAGACCAAATTAAATCACGGCTAACTTGATTTTTTCCGATATATTTAATATGCGTGTTTTTGCATATTTCTGCTTGTATCTTTTAAACGAAGAGAGACATGAAAAAAGTTTCTTAATGAAAGTTTATCAGAAAAACACGCTCTTTCACAATAGAAAAAGAAACAGGTATGTTTCTGGGAAAAATATATTTCGTGACGTCATTACAGGCATTTTCAAAAGTTCCAAAAATAAAATTTTGGGCTCAAAAGTAATCCCAAGTAGTCTCATTTAAAACCCACAAGTGAAATTTTCATTTGCGTTTTTTGTTAGCCAATAGCGACCCTGGGGCATCGAGTTTGAGACACCCTGTACATAGTGGCAATATAAAGTTAAACATTGGTATTGGTGAGATACAAACAATTCCTTGTCTTTTATTTTTATATAAAAAATTAGAAAAGTAGAAAAAAGATAATTTTTTGACACATTCTAAGTAATAAGGTATATGTGTGAGAGACCTTCTGTATCTGTTCTAAAATTAACACAATTCTGTTGTTTTTTAATGTGTATCGTTTCGAAAACATTTCTTTTCATTTGGTCATCTTCCTTACCTTACAAACAACCGTGGTATTAATGAGTTATATACACTATATCTTGAAGTATGTTTTAAGGGATTTTTTAAAGTTTGACTTGACAGAGCTGTTTTTTCCGCCACAATCTACTTAAGATTGTTGCGCTCAAAGAACGTAAGTAAGATGTTTTAACTCTATTTTAATTTGTTTGTCTTACATTTTTATAAACTGAAAATATTATGTTAATTATTTATAGTATAAGAAAAATAAGAACAAAAAAATTTTTTTTAGACTGTCAAAATTTATTGTACCTGAAGATGGCATACTTTTTCGCCGAAACGTACGTTGTGCACACAAAAAAAAGAAATAAATACAAATTAGTAGAACCCCAGGATTTTTATTACATAATTTTTTTAAATGGCAACCACTATTTGTGATAGCGTCATTTAAAAGAACGCCATTTTCTTGTATCGGTAGGCAAATAATAATAATATATTACAAAAAAAATCATACATTAGACATTTCTTTGTTAGAACTACTATTATTACCTACATTGTATTGCTTATTTTTTGCTCAGTTCCATTTTTAAGCAGGCTTAATTTTTAATCGAACAGTACAACATTTTACCGAATTTATTCCAACCTTTACGTGCTCGCTGTATACATGGGGGTGGTTTGGATTCCTGGAGGGGTGCTCTACATCTGCGCCACTTCTTGACACTCTTTTTTGGGACACCCTGTATGTATTAATTACAGAAAACTATACATGATCTCTTACACATTGTGTGGACGTTTAGTCAATTTCATTGGGCTTTAATGGTTTCATGGCGAACCCACAACTTCTACCCTATCACGTCATGCTTGGTTCAAACGTCCAACCCGGAAACACAGTGGCCGCCATCTTCCACCCACTTCCACCTCTATATGATCTCTATTCATTATTATTTTGGAGAAAAATAAATTACTTTTGTGTTTATTAATATTTTTTCAATGATTCCAGAGCACTCCTGACCAGTATAAAGTTTCATAAAAATTCATTTTTGAGATTGCTCAGAGAAACAAAAACCCTGTACATTTTTGTAATTAAATCTTGGCACACCAACACTTTGAGTAGTTATGTTGATCATTAAACTGTTTTGAGGGGATTCCACGGACCATTTGACTCGCCAGATGCCTTTAAAATTCCTATTTTGCGCAACTTTGACACCTTGCAGAATATTTCAGAATATTTTTTGTTCAAATTTGGTATGTGGGGATTTTTAGGTGTCCTGATTAACGCTGTGGTGTTAGATTTTAAATAAAAAAATAGCTAAATGATTTTCGTCTTTATTAGATCTTAAGAGATTAAGCCGTGAAATTTTGCACTAACGTAAAGAGTTTTTTGTGGCCTGTTTTTAGAAAAAAACCTGGCTAAAATCCGGATAAAGAATAAAAAATTTGCAGAGGTGTCTCCATTCCAAACGGGCCACAGTGTATACCTGTTGAAGTAAATTTCAAAAAACATTTTGTATTTTGAATAAAGTGCGTTGTATTTTCAAAATTTGGATTTTTTCGGTGTTTCTACATTCAAAGACGAATATCTCGCAAACGGCTTGCGATATCGATATTGACCAAGAGTATGTTTTTTACGTTGAAATGATGACTCTATTCTCGAAGTCAAAACATCCCAGCTTCACACGGTAAAATATTATGCAGAATTTATTTCATCACGAAGTTAATAATCGAGTTGAAGGGAAAGTTGCACTTTCATTTATTGATTTTTTTGCTTTTTGCCAAAAACTACCTATTTCATAATATAACATGTGAAATTAAGTAAAAGCTTGTAATGAAAATTAGAGTCTCAGAATATGGAATTTTGTAGCTGTATCATTCGAAAAACTGACGTGCGGTGTCAATTTTCCCGAAATTATGAAAAGTAACAATATCTCGCAAACTAACGATTTTTTACTATGCTCATAAATATTTTGAACCTCTGGTTAGTCATGAGCTTCACCTATCAATCCTTCAAGGGATGGCGTGGACTTTTGGGACACCCTGTATGCATTTGGCAGTGAGACGCACCACGTACTACACGGCGAGTGACCACAGCCGCGATACTGGCGAGAAAAGGAAGTTCGAACGAGGAACTACTTTCATAATATCAACAATAAAATTCTTACAATTGAAAGTTTCTGGTGAAGGGGTTTTCGGATTTTCACAAAGATCAGAGGTCGGCCGGCGGGAATTCTTCTTGTTCGAGGTGGATGTGACCTGTCGGTGAAACGCCAGTGGTATTATTCCGTCCAATTCACTAATAACGGTCAATGCAGTTCGGACTCTACTACTTTTGAAAAAGAACCATTACAGCAATGCAATAGCTAATTGGAAGATCGGAAATGAGCTTTTCTAATTAGATATTAGGTAGGAGGTAGGTATTTATTAGAATTTTCTTTCTGCAAGTACCTGAATAAAAAACCCCAGGAAGGAGTCGACGCTCTACGGGCAATTAAAAGACCAATTTATTTTGACATCGGACACGGTAGTGTATGATGCTTAGATACTTCTTAGTGTTAAACAGGTTGATTAAAAAACAAATAGGTACAGTTAAGTCTCCATACTTGGGACAATTTTTAACGTTGAGTGCCCATAACTTTTCGCTTAATTTTATTAACAACACAATTTTTATGTCATAAATTGGTTGAAAGTTGGCAGTATGTTTTCTATTATTTAGTCTCTTAGAAATGAACAAAGATATGTAAGTATTTTTAATTTGTATTTCCATTGTCACAAGTTACGAATACATACCCCAACTTTGGACATGCTACGACAGTTTTTGCTCCAAATTTGGGAGGGCAATTTTTCTTGGGAAAGCTAAATTGGCAATAAAATAAAAGATAAAGAACATTTTTAAAAACAAGCTTTTATTTAAGCCATGTACCTACTAAAATGAATAAAATAAGTTTAGGTTTTCGTTAACGTAAGTCAATGACAAATTGCGACAAGCTTTTTGAATCAAAAAGCTTGTCGCGCGAAATGGGAAAATAGGAACCAATTAATTTTATTGGATAGTGATTGGTTCATATTATAAGCAACTACTTACCGAAGTATGTATTTTATTTACAGTTGGCACGGCATGCGTTTTGATTTCAAAAAAACTTGGCACAATTTTGCATTGAATTACCTTATCGAAACCATAAATTTATTTAAGTACTTTTAGTACATCGCTTAAATAAAAGCTTTTTTTTTAAAATGTTTTTTATTTTTTATTCTATTTTGTGGTTTTTAGTATTCGATTCCCATGTCACGGGGGTGGCAAAGAAATTTATCCGACATCTTGGGCATCCTCCATATTGGATTTACTATGACCTCACTCAATTTTTCATTTTCCACTCGTCAAACCATTTCATTTGATACCCTCCGTCAAGGAGGTTATGAGGAAATAGATAATTCGCCATCTTGGGGTGTTGGATCTAGTTCTACCTAGATCACCTCATAGTTTTCTACTCATCAAACCACAGAAAATATACGCTCCGCGTAGCGTATATTTTCTGTGCATCAAACCCTTTCATTTGATATCCAAGCCGAGGAGGTTGTAAAGAAATAATTATTATTAATCTGCCATCTTGGGGCACTTGCCAATTGGACTTAGTATGACGTCGCTTATCTTATCGTTTTCTACTCGCCAAACCCTTTCATTTGATATCCATATCAAGGGGGATGTAATGAAAAAGGCCATCCGCCATTTTGAAGAGGCGGAATTTTGGATGAATTACAAAATTGAGTAAACTAAATTGTATTGTCACCAGCTCCAGAAATATGTGCAAAATTTCAGGACAGTCGGTTGGGTGGAACTGGTTTAAAATTCAGTTGCAAAATTTTACCACATACAGGGTGTCCCATTAGGGCAAGAAAGTACCAAAAGTACCTTAAGAAAAAATGTTTTTAAACATTTTTCTGAATGTCATAAAGCAACCAAAGGACCATATTTTAAAAATATTTCTAAATATACAGGGTGTTTTAAATGGAACACCTTGCATATTTTCGGCATATTCGATTCTACACTCTGTAGGCTTTATAGTACCGTTTTATTTTTTAAAATACTTTGCGGCGTTGCCACGTTATTCAAGAAAATGTATGAAAAAGTCGGATTTCAGTTACTAAGAAAACATGCCACAGCAGTCTTGATGTTTCATATAAAAAATATACTTGGTAAATTTCTAGCAAAAGGCGTATTCAACTGCAAAATATAAAAATATTTGGAAAATATTATACAGGGTGATCCATAGACAATGACGTGTTTGAAATTTTTCATCAAGCAATTATTCTAGATTTTTAAATGAGTATAGTACTTTAATACTACCAACTTTTGTTATTACAACTTATATCCTAAAGTGTCCCGTTTTCCCACTATTTTACATTCTCTTAAAAAATTCCCTCATTTTTCGGTTTTTTACAAGTGAGCCATGACCTATGTTCACCAATTGTCACTTTTTGACTTGTAACCTGACTTGACTTGACATTTTAAAGAGATTCCGGAGTGATTCGAACTGTTTAGTCGATCTTGGTTAATGGTTTTACATCAGGTTTAGCGGCGATCCAGGAAGCCAACGAAATGAAGTTACAGAAATTGTTAATAACTTGAACATCGGTCAAGCCCGCTTGTAAAAAGAGGCAAAATAAGGGTATTTTTGGTTATAAGTTAGGATATAAGTTGTCATAACAAAAGTTGTAGTATTCGTTTCATTTGAAAATCTGCTGTTGCTTGTTGAAAAATTTCAACAGATAGGGTCTTCTATTTGAAAATCTGCCTGTTAAAACATTTCAAACACGTGACTCTCTATATAGGCCCCTGTATATTATTTTCCAAATATTTTTATATTCTGCTATTAAATACGTCTTTTACTATAAGTTTACCCAGTAGATTTTTTTTACATGAAATATCAATGCTGCTGTGGCATATTTTCACAATGTCTGAAATCCTACTTTTTCATACATTTTCTTGAATAACTTGGCAACGCCGCAAAATATTATAAAAAAAAACGGCACTATAAAGCTAAAAAAGTGTAGAATCGAATAAGCGGAAAATATATAGGGTGTTTCATTAAAAAAAGCCCAGTTTGTTACCACACTTTCGTGAAACACCCTGTATATCTCGAAATATTTTTAAAATATAATCCTTTGGTTGCCTTATGACATTCTAAAAAATTTTTAAAAAATATTTTTTCGTAAATGCCTCCCTCTAGGTACTAATACACACTAAATAAAAGCTTGTAAAAAATACAGGTTAAAAATACAAGGTGGGCCAAAAGAAATCACCCTATTGGAAGATGCTCTTATTTTTGCAAATGGCGCCCAATGTCAAATCTGTTTTGACATTTGTGAACTAGACAGATGTAGAATACAAGTGAACAAGCCATGGAGCGATACACTCCCCAAGAACGCGGAATAATCGTGTCTATTTTTTTGCGTAACAATTCGTCTGTGGTGTTGGCGCAGCGCGAATTCCGTCGCCGATTCCCCGGTCGTCCGGCACCGACTGCGCAAACACTGCGCCGTTTGGCCACCAACCTTGAAGAGTCTGGGACCACACGAGACGCTGCCAAGAGTGGCCGGCCCCGGAGCGCCCGTTCTGCCGAGAATATTGCCGCTGTTGCCGAGGATGTCGAGCTGTCGCCAGAAACATCGACCAGACGCCGTGCCTCGCAATTAGCCATTAGCCGGTCGGCCCTAAGGCGAATTTTGGTCAAAGACCTGCGCATGTTCCCGTACAAAGTCCAGTCCGTGCATCAGCTGCTGCCTGTCGACCGCCAAACGCGTGAACCTACGCCCAAGCCATCCTCAATCTCGAGGACGAAGTGGACGATTTTTCGACCAAAATCATAATGAGCGATGAGGCTCATTTCCACCTCAGCGGGTACGTGAACAAGCAAAACTATCGCTTCTGGGGCACCGAAAATCCACGCGTGATGCACGAGGAGCCATTACACCCGCTCAAAGTGACTGCATGGTGCGCTGTTCACGCTGGAGGAGTCATCGGGCCCTTTTTTTTTAGGACGCCGCTGGTCAAACGACAACAGTGGACGGTGCGCGCTATAGGGCCATGTTAACCGAGTTTTTTCTGCCGCTATTGAACGAATTAGGACTGGAGGACATGTGGTTCCAACAGGACGGAGCAACGGCACACACTGCGCGAGCCACAACCGATATTCTGAAGGCGGCGTTCCCGGGTCGCCTCATCTCTCGTTTTGGCGATTTGCACTGGCCCGCAAGATCGCCCGATTTAACCGTTCCAGACTTTTTTTGTGGGGTTTTTTGAAGTCCCGTGTTTACGTGAACAAGCCCGAGACCCTGGAAGCCCTCAAGGACAACATTCGACACGAGTGCGAGAATCTGTCGCCCGAAGTTCGCGTCGAAGTGATGAAAAATGCCATAAAACGAGCACTTATAGCAATCAATTGTGGCGGCGCCCATTTGGCCGATATCATCTTCTCGACTTGGCCAATAAAATTCTAAAGGTTTAAATAAACATAATCCAAAAACAGAATCAAAGTTTTTCATTTAGAAAAAAAATGACAGCCAAACAACATCGGATGATTTCTTTTGGTCCACCTAGTTGTACTATGTTGGGGACAATGAAAAAGTAGAATTGTAACAAACAAAACCATTTTATTAAAAGTAAAAACAATAAAATATATCGTCGTTTAAGAAACAATACCGCCTAAGTACAATAAGGTTAACTTTTCAGGAGGCAACAAAAAGTGTTTCGTAACTATAGTTATTGAAAGCCTGATCTAATTTTAAGACTTTAATATCAAAATAGACAACTGATCGATAATCCAAATACAATTTTCTTTAATATTTATATTTTTTTGTTTTTTGCTACTTAGGCGGTATTGGTTGGGCAGAAATTAATGCAACTGTATTATAGGCGGTATTATTATTGGTCCTCTGTGATGTTTATTTGAAATAAGAGACACACCATAAGGTGTAAGTTTAATTAGAAGGTAAGTAGGTACTTAGGTATTAATTAATAGTGTTAATTTAAGAAAAAACAGATATGAAGTCTTCAATGTATATTATAATAAAGTCTAATAATAATAAAGCACATCGCTTAAGATTGCCCATCATGGGGAATCTCATTATAAAATGAGTGACAATATTGAGTTAAGACGGTCTTCAGTTCCTGAAGATTTTTCCATTTCGAATATGAAATTTTTCTTCTTTCTTTGTTTAAAGGAGGAGCACTGGCAAGGGAATACAAACTATCAGCATTTTTTTTCTGTCTTCTGGGTAAAGTACAATACTCATGATCAAAGTTGGTTTTGAAACTAATCTCACCATTACTGTACTTCATCGCCTTGATATCCACAACCGTTGGATCGCCCGTTGTTCTTCCTGGTCTGATTGAGTCATATACCAGAAAATTTCTGCCTGAATAGTCTTTAAAGAAAGTATAATCAAGGAAATGACTTTCATATGGAAAAGGCTTGCGTCTAGCTTCTCTTGTAATAGTACAGTATTGTCCAGGTAGATAAATGTCCTTGTTTTTTAGTTTTGTTTCGATGGCACTATGCACAGAATCACATTCCATCTGTGTATGTCCTTTGGTCAGAAATTTCTGCTCTATATCAACGTTTAACTCTTTGCTCAAATGTAACAGCGCATTAGATAATACTACGTTACGATTTTGATAATTGCAGCCGTCTGACCAAAGGATAACTGGCAAACGATTATTTTGCAAAATGTTAGATAATGTGTGAACAATACATGTTGCAAATGAAGATGCTACAAGATCTGTGGCGGTTTCATCGAACCAGTGGCAAACAACTTCATGGCTTTGAAGATTATACATTGTAAAGTTGTGTACGTTCAGCTTTTTTTTGTAATAAAATGCGCTAGCTTTTGTAAGAGGAGCTAACTTAACGGCTTGAAGGTCTTGGGTAAAAACGTGTGCTAGATTATTTGCTGCCTTTTCCTTGTCCTGATTTTTTTCAATTCGAGCTCTATCCTTTTGTTCTACATGTATGAGGTATTTTTCCTCATCAAGATTTCCTGCTTGGTATGCACAGCACAAATCACACAGATCTTTTTTCGGCAAAAACAGTGAAAGATTCTCTTTTTTAAAAATTGAATCAAAAGTAAATCTGCTCATCTTTTCAACATTCTCTTGTTGGCATTTCTCGAGATATAAATTATATAGCTGAGACACTGACGTAACTATAGGTTCTAAATATTTTCGGGTACTAGATTGCCTACAATAATGGGAAGGCATTTTAGGTAAAGAATCTAAGAACGTTTTAACAAATTCCCTATCAACTCTTCGTTTACGTGACGCTACATCAGCAGTTTGTGAATGAGTTATTGAAGAATTTGGAGCTATAGTTTCTGTTTTCTGGTTATGATCAATCCAATAACGTACTGTCCATTTTTTTATTCCAAAAGTGTTAAGATAAGTATTACGGCATACTTGTTTTCTAACACCATTTATATTAAGGAAATAATTCAGGGATGCTTGACGTCTGGAATTCTCAACTATTTCTTTTCTGCGACGTTTAACAGGTGTCTTCTCTACAGTATTGACTATAAACGTTCTCCTTTGATCCCAGTTCATGGTTTCCCAGAAAGCATTAAAAAGTTCTTTCCTTTTTTCATCTGGCAATTCATTGCATGACCTAATCTTTGATTTTTTGCAGGTTTCAGAACGACAAGGTGGCCCCATTTTACGTTCATTTTTCTTAACATCGTGAAAAATCTGTCCTTGTCGAGTTCTACGATAACCCAAATAGGCTTTTCCTTCCATGCGTAATTTCTTGTTTTGGGTGGATTTCCATTCACCCTTGTTTTTTAGTTTCCTTTTTTTTTCTTTATGTGCATCACCATCAAAAGGAATGTTTGAAACTTCAACCAAAGGTAAACTGTCTGTAAAAGAAGCAGCTTCAGTAACATTTGTTTCCCCTTGTTCATTGTCACTTCTTACTGGTTCCGATGCGCTATCTGACTCTAAATCTGATTCTGCTTCAGGTATATAATCACTGTCGTCAGCTGTGCTTACTTCAAATTGGTTTTCATATTCTATTGTTTCCCTCTCACTTGCTAATTCACTGCGAGTTTGATTTGATTTGCTTTGAGAATCAGACGACACAGCCTCAGCTAACATCGGACTAGTCAGAGTATCCTCTACTAAATTTTCAAGTGGTAATAAAACTGAGAAAGTGTCGTTCTCTATCGGATAGTTTGTAGACTGTACACCTCTTGACTTTCTTTGGTATTCTTCAAGGGCATTGAAAAGTTCTGAATCGGTATAAAAATCACCATTATCTTCTGCCGCTTCCTCGGACAACGACTCACTGTCTTCCCAGTCCATATCTGTAATAAACAGAACACATTAGGGGATAAAACAAAAAAGCCATGACAAGTAATTCCGCCTATGTCGCATGAATACTTGGAAGAAATAATTAATTTGATACATTCAATACCGCCTAACTCCATGGTCACATTTAAGTCAGATTTTTATGCATTAATTCAATAACTCCAAGCATAACTGATACTTTTTTAAATAGTATACACGTGCAGTACAATAAATATAACTTTCCAAACATTTTACTTACCTTATTTATTATAATTTCCTGACAAACTGCTGGCGTGCTTGGATAACCTCAAAATACCATGGGCTCACTGGGACATCGGCGGTATTGTCAAATGATTTTAGATAGGCGGTATTTTTACAACGGTCGGGGAGGCAAAACAGCTGATTTAAACGGCAGTTGGGCGGTTTTAGACGATGTACATAGGCGCTATAAGGGTATTTTATGCAAAACCTCAATTTTGACAAAAATGTCACTTAGGCGGTATTGTTTCTTAAACGACGATATACTTTTATAAAATTGAAGTAGGCACCATGTGATGCCATATTATGTATGTATTTAAATACTAAAGGTACAATGTTTATAATAATATTTGAAACTAGCTTTAACTTTTTTCTATCTTAAATTTGTTTATAATTTGGCATAAAATCTAACAATACTTGGTCATCATTGTCGGTTATTTCAACAACTTTAGCCATAAAACTTTTGATAGGTAGGTACTTAGTTTCTTTAGTCCCTTCGTTGTATTTCAAGCCCACAGCAATAAAATCTACTATTTTTAATTCTGGTAGCAAGCAAGCAGTTTTTTGCATAGCCTCAGAAGCTTCGGGCATTTCTGCTTCGGTCTTTTTGGATAGTTTTTCTTTAGAACTGGCAACTCCATTTTTCTGATCTTTCGCTGTAACTTGGGACAACTAACTGTCTTAAGGTAGGATACATTATCAGTTTTTTTTCTAAAAATGAATAAAAATAAAACTATGGGTACCTAGGTACTTATTCAAAAGCTAATTCCATAAGGAATAGCCTCTAACATACATTAAATATTACATGTGGAGGTTCACACTCTGTAGTTTTCGTTGCGACGTTGCCAGTTTGAAAGGCTTTCGAAATTTTTTGTTTTTATCCCAATTAAAGTAAGCGTCTCATAATCGGAGGCTTGCATGTACTGCAAGTACTTACCAAGCGGTAATCTATCTAACACAAAAAATAATGTGGCCCGTGTTTATTCTTTTTGCGCACAGGTCCGGATTAAAGGGGATATGGGCCGTTAAGAATGACCCTTAATTTCAATTTTTCTGCTATAACTTCTAAACGGATTTACCCACCTTCCTCAGGTATGGCACAGGTTTCTAGAAAATGGTTCCGCATGACCTGATATAGTAAGATTTATGATGGCCGCTAGAGGGCGCTATTTATACACATAATGTGTAGTATTTTTCCTCTGCAGGGAATATGTTCGGAGCATTGCTAAGTATTTAGACTCATGTCTTTCTACCTTCGATCGACCTTGGTTCGAATCGAGGTCCAGGCAGACTGTACAAAGTGTACAATGTACATATAGGTACATGCACATGTCTTTATAGAAAAACACCGCTGATCGCCTAGAGGGCTGGACAAAATGAGCGGATTGTCAGTATTGCTCCTGAATAGCTTTATCTGTGTGATTTACTAATTGTCCTACACTGGGATTACTACGGTTTTCTAGGATTCTCCGCGTAGTACTTGAGCGAGTGCTAGCTTAGTTCTATATTGGGAAAAGTCGGCTCTAGCCGGAAATGGCAACGATGACAAAATACCTACTTAATAGTAATTGCCTCCTCCTCCGCACAAACATTAATTTGCTTCTGGGGTACTTACTCCTAGTTTGGAGTAATGTGAGGGTGAGAATTATTATTATTATTACAATAAGGATGTCAGATTAGCGAGGGTAAAAGTATTTACATACAAGAAAAGTGATTAACGGGCAAGCACTCAAAATCAACAAACAAGTAGTAACCGTAGACACGTATTTTATGTTATTTGGCAATCATCAGTACGGTGTAACGTTAACGTCAACCAAATAAAAAAGGTATCCATGATTTGGCTGGCAACAAATGGAAGCCCAGGGCCCAGGCAGGAGCCAAGAGCACATTTTGCACTTGTATATAAATACCTACTTTTACACTCGCTAATCTTACATCCTTATTGTTATCATATCTTGGGTTATGGAGATTTCCACGTAGGTCGCTTTAGCAGCCTCCGTGGCATCGGTAGTACAAGCCCCAGATCCAGAGGATGTTTTGACTGAAGCTGCAAATGTGCGGTTGCCTCCTGCCTTTGATTTCCATTTGTTGCTTTCCAAATCATGGCTATCTTTTTGATTTGGTTGACATTACATCGTACTGATGATTGAACAAAAAGAGTGATAGTCGACCATATACAGTACTGTTTCGGGACGGTAATCCCTCATCGGTATGGCTCACCCGACTATCAAGTGGTAGACAAACGTGCCTAGACGATAGATTTACTATATAAGGAATCAATCAATTGCCGAAGCAATTAATTGATCAATTGATCAAAAAGAGTTTTTTTTGTTCTATCAATGTTTTCGGTTGGTTAACCGACGCCGTGGAGACGGCAGATGGCGGGTCTCGGTAATTGTGGCGTGAGCCTTTGCCGATCAAGACCAGTGGCTTTGTCCCGCACCTTCGGGTGTGCTGTCATTATAATACTCCATGATCAATTAATTGCTTCGGTAATTGATTGATTCCTTATATAGTAAATCTATCCGTCTAGGCACGTTTGTCTACCACTTGATAGCCGGGTGAGCCATACTGATGAGGGATTACCGTCCCGAAACAGTACTGTATATGGTCGACTATCACTCTTTTTGTTCTATCAATGTTTTCGGTTGGTCAACCGACGCCGTGGAGACGGCAGATGGCGGGTCTCGGTAATTGTGGCGTGAGCCTTTGCCGATCAAGACCAGTGGCTTTGTCCCGCACCTTTGGGTGTGCTATCATTATAATACTCCATGATCAATTAATTGCTTCGGTAATTGATTGATTCCTTATATAGTGACGTCATAATAAACTGAGTGATGTCATACTAAAGGGTGTGTAAAAAGAGACAAAAAGACCTTAATAGGTTCATCACGTGACCTCGTATAACTAAGAATACCTGGAGTCTCAAAATTCATATAGGTACAGAGTGGGACAAAAAGCAATTCATGTACTGAGTGTGACAAAAAGCCAAAGGGACCTTAATAGTTTCATTACATGACTTCATAGAACTAAAAATAAATACTATACAGGGTATCCCAAAATTCATGTACCTAGTGGGACAAAAAAACAAGATCACCTTAATAATTTCATCGCGTGATGTCACAGATTTTTGTCAACAATTTTGTTAAAGGTGTGAGATCTACCCCTTGGTTTATAACATGGTTTATGAACCAAATATCAATAAAAAAAAAATAGAAATGTTTAATAGCAGGTTCATCATTTCCTTGTTTGACATACATGCTTCGGTAGTAACATCTAGAGTAATTAAACAAAAAGCACCTTGGTTAAATACAACTCTAAAGCAACGCATGAAAGAGCGCAATGCTGCTTTGCGAACTTACAAGCGTTCTCGGTGAGACGAGGACGTTGTTAAATATAAACATTTTAGGAATAATGTTGTAGGAATGACACATCAAGAAAAAAGGAAATACCTAAGATCTGCCTGTTTACGAAACAATTCTCGTCAAGCTTGGAATACACTTTGTGATTTCGGTTTTGGCAACAAAAAACGTAATATTGACTTTCCTCATAATTTGTCTGAGCAAAATTCTATTAATAGGTACTTTTCTCAATTTTTCCAAGATCTTAACAGTAACTGTGATAATAAAATGTCGTACTACTAATAACTTATTCAGTGATGCTGATAACTTCTCAATTTGAATGGTTACCATTGAGGAAATAGATTCAGTACCTACGTTTTAAATTCAAGAAAGATAACTATGGCCATGACAATATATCTCTTAAAATGTTGAAATTATGTAGCCATGAAATAGATAATAATTTGCTGCATTTAATAAATTATTGCAGTGAGAAGGCATACTTTCCTAGTATATGGAAAAAGGACTGACACTCCATTGCCAAAGAAAAGTAACCCATTAAACCCACAATCATTTTCAGATTTGCGTGTCATTAGTATCTTGCCTGCAGCTTCAAAAGTTTTCGAATTGATAATTTATAAACAAATTTCTGACTTTGTGATATCCCATAAGATCATACCAAATGTGCAATGTGGATTTCGGCCATGATACAACAAAATGTTGATTTTGATTTGATACCATTAATAATGTACTTCTTTGTGCCAAATTAAAATATTATGGGACTGATATCACTACTTTCAGTCTTTCAATTTAATTAAGTCATACCTCAGAGACAGGAGACAAGCAAAGATATATGGTTTATATATCTTTGACCCAAGTAATTAAGTGTGGTGGGTCCATCTCATCTCAGTCTCACATTCGGTCAGGTGTTCCTCAGGGATCGATCTTCGGACTTTTATTTTTTAAATCTATACAGCCGATATTTTAAATTCCATAGGCAACTGTAAAATCCAGGCATTTGCTGATGATACGCAGCTTTAGAGACAATTTTATGGTAGCACGCAACACTATAAACCGCGAACTTGATAATATCCGGGTTTTATTTGCTAAACATAATTTAAATCTCAACTCATAAAAGTCTCAACTGATGGCGTTTGGGAGTAGAAGCAGTGCAGCTTTTATTGAACAGAGTCTAAACATATTTATTGGTAATACAAAATTAAATTTTGTTGACTCTGCCAGGACCTTGGGTCTCATTGTGGATACACAATTTCGCTTCAAGAAGCATGTAACTAAATTAATTCAAAAATCATTTTCTAATCTTAAATTATTATAAGTATGCTAATATAAATAGACATTAATTAACCCTTAATCTAAGAAAACAGTTGTGTGAAAGGCTCGTCTTATCCCATTTTAACTATTGCAATTTTTTGTGCACCAATAAATTGTATAATAGCCTTGCCGATAATTTCAAAATTTTAAATATTAATAAATTTAAGTTTAAACTCAAAAAACATTTTTATCATAGTCAGGAAATGTCAGTTTTCTTTTAACTTTTTTCGTTGCCAATTTTCAAAACGTGTTTTGATGCTCTATCTTCTTAACTAGACTAATTATTGCTTACCATTATATTTACTTTCATTTTCTAGCTTATTTTCTGAATTAAGCACAGGTAACTCCTGTTCCTGAGCGTAAATGTGACACCGGCCAAAGATAATCGCATATAATTCTGACATCAAAATGATATAATTCTGACACAGGCTAAATTTATGACACATCAATGTCTTTAGTTCTGACTTACAAAGTAACTGGCACAAAATCTGCTCATTTTTGTACGAGGCCAGGCCCGGGCCAGGTTGATATAATACATATATTTATAAGAATAAATTTAAATGCTTATGTCCTAACTATACTGTTTCTGAGCGTAAATGTGACACCCGCCACATAGACCACACAATAGGGGACGCCTACTAAAAAGGAAAATGCGAAACAATTTTTTTGAAGAAGTATATAACTTGGGGCAAATCAACCTTAGTCCCCAGTAACTCGGCGCTCCGTAGCTTGCGACGCGCTGCGTTGCCACTGCGCCGCCCGTTCCAACAGCCCACTAGCTGCGTAGGCAGCTGATCCGCTCGTGCTCCCACAGTCTATGTACGACAGCGCAGGTAGAACCCGCCAGCTGCACGATAAAATTGCTACGTTCTTACGGAAGAAGGTATTCCATCATAAATTGGCAGTTTTATTATACGCTAGTGGGCTTATTACTGTATCACAACAGATTTCTTATACATATACGTTAGGAAATGCTAAGATCTGACGCTCACGAACAGAATAAACGTGTGCCTTTAATCTGTGTGGTCAAGTTACTGGTGGCATTTTGTGCAGTGTTAATTCTCAATACATTTTTGGACATTATAATGATATTTTTTTACAAAAGAAGAAAAGGATTTACATTAAAATCAAAAAGGAAGTCAAAAAGGTAATAAATTAAGTGAGGTCATGATGTTTTTATCACCACAACAGAAAAATGTTTCCCTGAAAATATAAAAACCACAAAAAATATCGATCTTTTAGGATTTCCTCAGAATTTCTACATTTTTGAAATAATTTCTGTGAAGAAGTAAAAAAAAAAACAAACAAATTTACGTGCAATTGGAAACTGCGCACAAGTTTTGACGCGCGAGCTTACCAGCTAGTTAGGAAAGCGCTGTTAAGAGGGGGTTTTATTGCAATAATTAAGATTTTTTTTTGTTTTTTTTGGTTGACTTCAAAAAGATTTTGATTTCGGATTCATATAAAGCTATTTTTCTACCTGTGGTTAAATTTTTTTACATCATGACTGAATCACCCTGTATAATTCCGACACTAAAATACTAACATGTTAAATTTATGACACTACAATATTTAAATTTACATTGATAAAAAAACTGGATACACATATACCTATATGTTATAACAATGAGAAATTACATTGATAAAAAAAACTTGAACAGAAACAAAAACAATTTAAAATTGATTAAATTATTTATACTTACTTGAACCAACAGGTGACCCTAAAATTCTTAGTAGACCTGGAGAACAAAACACCTCCTTGTACAACGGTCGGCAATTACTGTATGTCACTAATTTTTCAAGAATTGATCAAAGATGAAGCTGCACCCCTCGGATTTGTAATTCTATTATATACCTATTTGTTTATTTATTTCATTAAAGAAGGAAGTATCAGAATTATATAGTACAGTGTCGGGGATATACCTTTACCTTGCATATATTATACGGGTGACTATTTTAAGATACTTTGTAAACGGACGAGGCAATTATCTATGCACGCGAGTGAGAGTGAAAGCAATAGATGGATTTATTAGACGGTTCCATGAAACTAAAGTTTATTCGTTTTACCTAAAGATTTTTTAAATAGTTAATAATTATTCAATAGTAATAATATTCGAATGCTAAATTAGAAAATTAATTTTAATTTGATAAATTCGGTTGAAGATTGACAAGGGTTGAACGTAATTCTTACAAATTTGACGTTTTATAAAATTTGGGTTTTTCTTGTAAATGTGATAAAAGTCTATAGTTATACTTGTGAAACTTATTATACCTACCACAGCTTACCCACGGTAATTATTATTGAAGAATTATTTCAAAAGTCGTTAAAACAAATATATATAACTTTAACTTTAGTTTCACGGAGTACGGACTGTGCCTCGCACCCGCACTCACAGCGGACCTTTTATCGTGTCTGGGGGGATGTCAGGCCCTTCGAATTGGTCTGTCCGCTTACAAAATATCTTAAAATAGACACCCGAATAATATGTATAAAATTCAGTCTTATTATTATAACGTAGGTTCCTAAATTTTTTATAGAGCTTTGAAGCCTCTGATGGAAGTTAGGGCAAAAGCAAAGCGATTGGCAATAGTGAAGGTACGTTCTTAATAATATCCTATGAAACACAATACCTATATATGCAAAAATCAGAGCTTTAATATTTTAACGTAGAAGAGCGTATATGCTTTTGAACCACCACTAGAACAAGCTCCCCGAGCACTAGTGAGTGTAATAATTTATTAAACTGGTTTTCCAGTAGAACATAGAAACCCGCATGAAAACTGCCAACAAAACATAATTTTTGGATCAGTGCAGTACCGAGTTTTATCATCAGAATATGATTTCGAATAGAATAAAACAACTGGCAACACTGGACAATAGTAAAAGGTGAACGGTGGTGCATGGCTGCGTGCTGCGTGCGCCATGGATTAGGAGAATAGGGGATTCCCAGAGTAACTTTTATGAATAGATTGGTACTACCTAATTTCTATTTGAAGATTTATTTATTATTTTTATGAAAGGTTCAGTTAGGCAAGTGGCGCGAAGAAATCTTGTACCATACCTACTGGCAATTCTAAAGGTGTCGTCAGGCCAGTCGAAGAATGTATAGGAATATATCCGTCCATAATAATGAGAAATCAAATAAGTAGAAAACAGGGCGTGCGGTGACATTTTAAGTAAGGGAGGCAATGTTTAAAAACTTACCTATTTGTAATGTAATTATATTCCTCGATCACTTTTTGCGAATTTCGTCAATGACGTCATCATAAAAACGTCGATGCTCTAACATGTCCTGGAGAAGTATATATTCTCAATAGACAACAGCGATATCTGTGAAAGTCATTCATTCATTTTTGTGGTTAAATTTTTCATAGGGGGTTTTGCTCTTCCGTTTGTAATTAATTGAAGCTTATCCGCAAAGTTTAATGTTGAAAATCCCTTTATTATTAAGGCATACACTACACATTCACACACACTCTTCTTACTTAATAATTGTCCAACTGTAACATTTTCAACGTCATTCCCGACAGCCGAAGTTGACGGTATTTGCATGTCCACGTCCGTATTATTGTCTTCCATATCGCGACGCACCGACGCAGATCAAAACCAACTAAACTATATACAAAGAACATACTGCAACGATAGCTTCCACGCCCGCTTAAAACAGGCGTTCTCATTCGCGTCAGCCAGTGCGGTGGAGGTGGAAAGTTCAATAACCTCTCGACTATCGAACGCTACAGAAAAGCTAGCGGCCGGCATAGCTTACATTGTACTGTACTGTCGCTCGGTAGGATGGGCGCAATCGGAGTCATGATATATAAGATATTTTTTAGCGTTTTTGATATACCTAGGTAACTAAACTAATTGCTTCCTGTTTAAAAATTCAAAAATTAAATTTTATCATTTTACATTGTTTTGGTTTAGGGGAAGCACTGCTTCCCTTGCTTCCATGGACTGCACGCCCCTGGTAGAAAAGGGATGGGTATAAAGCTAGGTATTATTATAACTAATATTTAATATTTTTAATCTTAAACTTGTTCAACTTAAACCTGTTTCAGTTTTTTACTAAAAACCATTTAAAAATAGTAGTTTTTTTAAAACCATTTTTCAACTTCAACAGCCACCGGTCTACCCCTCCAGGGCCAGGGTGCGAACGGTGCGGCATACGCGGCCCGCGTTTTGACTGGCCCCGCGCCTCCGAGTCCCGTGTACAGGGTTATCCAGCCAGTAGCGTATTTAAAGGGCGGAGCCGAAACCATTTCAGAATTTGAAAATATTCACCGCAGCTTGAAAATCTGAAGATATTAGGATTTCCTAAGACTAATTTTAAGTAATTTTACTTAACATTTCTAAAAAATTTCGCCTGCGGCGCATTTTACATAATTATTGTAAATGCATTTGTTTGAGAGAAATTCACAAAAATTGTCCCGCCCTACCCGAAATTAATTTCTATATACGTCACTGAAGTGATCTAAGTTTATCTCAAAAATTTGTTCTTAATAGATTAAATAATTCCTTGCCGGGGCCCCGCAATTTCATCCAGCACCCAACCCCCAGCCCCACAAAAGCTTGAGCCGATCCTAACCCCCCCCCCCCAAATTTTTCGCCCCACGCCGGCGAGTGAATTAACATTGTGTATACCAAGGAGGAGGAGGCAAAGCTGACTTTTTGGCGGCGAGCGGGCAATTATTGTAATACCAGCCTAAGACGAATAATTAATTAGTTTATCTTTAATTATTATTAAAGTACCGAATTAACCTTTTAATATTTTTTTACAACAACTTGGAAGGTGGGGCAGGTGCCTCACCATGCCCCACCCTGGATACGCCCTTGTAGGTAGGAGTACATTACAAAACAAACAGAATTTTCAAATTTTCGGATCTCAGTGTCCGGCCGGGAAGGCACGGGCGTCGCGGCGCCGCGGGAGGCGGAGGTTAGTCGGGGCTAGCCGGGGCCCACGGAAAGTTTCCGTGAGCCCCGGGCTAGCCCGGGCTCGTCCATTGATACACGCTAGGGAGAGGGAGGTCTGACTTCAAAAGTAAATTGACTAAAGTGACATGTCCATATTTCCCTGCGGGGGGAGTGACTGTCTCGGTCAATGTGCATCATTCGAAGCAAGGTCGATCGCAGTAAGAAAAACATGCAAACTACTCGTAAATAGTTCGCAATGCTCCGAACATCGAACACAAACATAGTATATACTCGTAGATACATGTTTCTAGTAGAGAAAATCTTAGCTTCATTAAAATGACGCAGGTCTGGGGGCTTCGGGCACATAGGTAGGTACTCTATTACATGTTTACTCTGGCTATAGGTATGCCAGTGAAAGGCTTCGTTCAAAGCAAAGATGTTGCCACGAAATCATTTTAATTTATTGCCTAGTTTAATGTACAATTATTAGTTAATACTACCAGTAATTCAGATAATTTGCTTTTTCGCCAAGTATGTTTCAGCCATTTCTCTACAGTCAATTTTTCCTATTGAAATAGCCTGTAATCTGTACATCCACATCTTTATTAATTATTCATTTGTCCATAATGCCTTCCTTTCACTAATCTTGTCTGTTGTGTTGTGTCATCGTTCTTCAAGGAAGAGACGCATCATTTTCGTGAAATCATTATGTACGCTTGTTGGGTATTTTTAGTGAGAGTAAATCTAACCGAATAATATAAATTGTAGTGGTATTCAGCACTGAATTTGAATGGGACATTTTTGCACTTCTTTTGTAAGTGTATAATGAAGTAGGTATGTTTAAAATAAAACTTAACAATATTTCTTCTGATTTTTTTTGCGACGGAGCAAGGCCCTAAAATCGAATATTATTTTCAAATTTTCTAGAATCATGACACCAAACTTCTAAAACGCCGATTTCTTCGATTTTTAAGTACCTACCTATCCCTGGTTCTCACTTCTTTTATGTCTGCAATATTCATTATTTCAACTTTTGAATGAATGGCAAACAAGTGAGAGTTTTATATTGGAAATGTCATACTCTTATTAATCCAAAACGTCATTTATTTAAGTTTTGTTAACTTTTTGCCGATTAAAAAAATTCTACCTTCATGATAAATCGAGCTCTACTAGACGAAGGTAGGTACCTAGTGAATATGGCTTTTTTTATTCACAAAAATTAGCACAGAATATTTATAGGCACTTAAATACCTACTGGAAAAAACATTATCAATATACAATTTTACACTCTGGAGAGGTAGTATGTGCAGGGTGACCACGGTGTTCCAATATGGCTTTTTTTATTCACAAAAATTAGCACAGAATATTTATAGGCACTTAAATACCTACTGGAAAAAACATTATCAATATACAATTTTACACTCTGGAGAGGTAGTATGTGCAGGGTGACCACGGTGTTCCAATATGGCTTTTTTTATTCACAAAAATTAGCACAGAATATTTATAGGCACTTAAATACCTACTGGAAAAAACATTATCAATATACAATTTTACACTCTGGAGAGGTAGTATGTGCAGGGTGACCACGGTGTTCCAATATGGCTTTTTTTATTCACAAAAATTAGCACAGAATATTTATAGGCACTTAAATACCTACTGGAAAAAACATTATCAATATACAATTTTACACTCTGGAGAGGTAGTATGTGCAGGGTGACCACGGTGTTCCAATTTAATGGGTCGCATTGTCCATAATAATTATTAAACTACAACAAAATAAATTATTAAGCCATAACATAATGACATTGCAAGCGTAGAGTTATGTACAATGTTCCCAGGATTTTTTTTATGGAAGGTGAATAAAATTCGTTTAACTATTAAGCTGAAATAATTGTTGATTGGAAATTGTTTGGATAGAAAACATTTTCAGATTCTTGCATTTATCCCATTCTAACTTCTTCTTAGCGCAATAGTAAACACCGCAGTTTTAATATATCTATATAATTTTGAGAAGGTACTAGTGTAAAAATCGCATGTGGAACACTGTTTCATTAATTAGAAAAAAATCAAAATGACTGGCAACATTACAAAAAACTTAGAAATTCTACTCTTTGTGCAATTAGGGAAAACAAAAAAATATTTGCAACGCTTCACGGTGTTAGAGAAAGATAGTCGCAGAACTTTAAACGCAATGCATCAATGCCACTTCAATTAGGAAACCCAGGGCTCATTAACGACTTCTTTACCAGTAACTTGAGTCCTAGTAATGACACATGTATAGAAAGGATATTATACAGGGACCGGCAGAAAGTTGGACACAAAACTTTAATATTTTTTAACTCTGATTTCGATTAATTTAAATTTCTACCTGCTAATCGAACAAAATTAAAGTTTAGTAGCAAATTCATGTGTTATCCGATGATAAGTTGCGCTTGCGGTATTTTGGTTTTTTTTGTGATACACAGGGTAGTCGAAAAAATATAAAAAAAGTTAAATTTCTTTTTTTTTACTATTTGGCTGTGACTTTAAATCTGACATTCACATTTGATTCCAAACAACTTTTGTAAGTAACTTTTTACCGTATTTTAAAAAATAAGGGTACTTTACTCTTGAGTTATTTTGACATTTTTGAATCTACCTCGTATCCAAAAAGAGATATTTAAATTTTGATATGTGCGTTTTGAGTTTGAAATGATGCACCAACTTTTATCAAGAATAAAATTTTCTGAGAAATTAATAATAAAAAAGTTTTCCATTTGTGTTGTATTACAAAAGTAATAAATTTAAACCTAACAACGAATTTTGTTTTTCCATGATTGCTGCCTATGAGGTAAATTAAATCATTCTAAGCTTGAAATCGAAAGCATTTGGGCATGACAGTGTATCGTGAACCATGTTGAAATACTGTAGCCCCTTTCTTGACGCTGTTGATACCAATATCAGTAAGTAACTCTTTTGTTTTGAAATTGATTATTTTCCTTTATCTTGGAAACTAGACGTTCTAAATCCATTGCCGAAGATTTCTAACTGTCTGATTTGAGGCCAATCAGTATTCTCTTTGTGCTCTCTAAAATAATGTAACGGGTCATGTATAAACAAATTTATGAATATGCCTCAGTGCACGAGATTTTCCCTGAGAATCAATCAGGCTTTAGAACGGGTTATAGCGTTAACTGATGTATTTATAAAGACTTCTCACGGCTATAGTTTTATGTCCTGGAAAACAGAGGGCTCTGATGGCTATCAATGTATTCTGCATTGTATTTTATCTCCGGAAAGCGCATGCAATCTAAAACTAAATGCAAATAAATCATGCTTCATGGTACCTACTAGGGGGTAAGTGATAAGCTAACATGGCAAAGGATATGGCTATAAAGATTGATGGTGTAGCGCTTCCGGTTGTATCAAAGGCAAAGAATCTTGGTATTATTGTCGACGACAAGCTTAAATTCAAGTCTCACATGAACAAACTAATTAGAAGATCATAGTATCTCTCTTTACGCCTTATCTAATGTTGCCGTCAATTTTTGAACGCAAACCTCAGACCGATTCTATCAGAGTCAACTGTTCTGTCATTTTTTAATAATGGCTGTTTTGTTTATGGTTCCTGTTTGGACTTGGTGGATAGAACCGAGGCATATGGGAATAGAAGGCCTGCAGCCATCCCCTCCCCTGAAACGTCACACTGTCAGGCTCACGACGAACGACGAACGCCTTGCTCGCGCTCTCAAGTCGAGGCGCACCGAGCCACAAGGCTGACGGGTATTCGGACAAGGTATTCGAGCATATACAGCTACAAATTGTCATATGCAGTTATCCTTTCTTATGAAATGTCAGGCTCAATTCATTTAAGATCATATCACCATTTAATTGAAAAAAGGGTATGTAATCGCAGATGTGTTAAACGACAGAAACTTTGTCTCAAAATTCTGCAAAATATGTCGTTGTTAACAGAAGGAAATTGTTCTTGCGGTGTATCCTATCATCAGTTACTTGTAAAATGTTTGGCTACATTGGCAAACATAATATCTCAATAATTGTGGAAAGATTCAAAATAAGAGAATAATGGCGCAAAAGGCCGAGAGAAAACTAAAGAAATTAGGGAGTAAGTGATATTTTTTTATTTTCATTCATTATATTATATTTATTTCTATGTAGGTACTTAATTGATAAAGCAATTAGCGTGTGTTTTTTATTTTCATTGAGTTTATTACGTTTGTTTCTACGTATTATCACTTTACTAACATTTTATTGCCATTAATAAAAAGATAAATGTTCATAATGTTGCTTGTTGCATGAGATTTTCATACAGTTTTCTATCTCACTGAAAGATAACATAAAGCCACCTTTAATAATTGCTGAATTTCATTGAGTTTATTTTCATTACTACGAACTTAACTGTTCAGAATGCTTTATTTTCTGTTGTGCATAATATTTTTCTTATGTTGTATGTAATAAATAATCCGGCAAATAAAAAATGGCTCTAAAAATCCCCGAAATACCGCAGTAAGTTTCCGTGGGCCCCGCAACGCATAGAATACCTTAGTTCGAAACGGCCAGTGTGTAATCGATCGAGTCTGCAGGCCTATTCCCGTGTGCCTCGATAGAACCCGAATCCAACGTGTTCAAAATAATTGTTGGCGATATATTTTTGGTCTTCGTAAATACGATCATGTGTCTGCCAAAGTTAAAGAACTTTCATGGTTATCTATGGAAAATAGAAGGAAGCTTTTATTTATCGAGCAATTCGTACATCAATATCATTATTAAAAACTCAGGTTAGAAAGAAATACATTTCGTTCTTGTAATCTTCGCAACTGTCACATTCTCCACATACCAGCATTTAAGAGGGGGTTGCCGACAGCGAAAGTGACGTTAGATTTCGTATTTTTTAAGTTGTATAGCATAAAATCTAATAACATTTTACCTGACAAAAATTTAGTACAAACATCTCTGTATTCATTTTAATCATAAGATCCTAAAAGCAGCCTTTTGTTTTATAGGTTATGAAAACCTTGGGAAAAATAATAATTCCAGTGAATATGCTTTTAAGATCTTATGATTAAAATAAAGACAGAGATGTTTGTACTAAATTTTTGCCAGGTAAAATGTTATTAGATTTTATGCTATACAACTTAAAAAAATACGAAATCTAACGTCACTTTCGCTGTCGTCAACCCCAACTAATCTATTTCTAGAGTTTTATTTACACTGCTGCTACGCTGTATAACTCTCTTCCCAGCGATTGGAAACTAAAGCCAGTTCCAACTTTTAAATATAGATGGCTGGAGCATTTATGAGCAGAAGCATTTTGAGCATTTATGAGAATTTATGAGCAGGACATTTTTAAAAGTGTCTTGCCATTTTTGGTCACTGTCCGTCAGTTTTAGAGCATTTATGATTATTTATATAAATGTCGTCAGTTAGAGAATTAATGAGAATTTCTGGTCACTTGTGAGCATTTATGGTCATTTATGAGCATTTATGGTCATTTATAAAAAATATCCCTTCATTTCTAACCTATAAAACTACAAAACCGTTTCTAATTCTAACCTAGAATATTGCGAACTGTGTAGCTACTTTGCAAAATGGTCAAACAAAATTCAATAGTCTGGAATTACTTCAAGAAAAGAAGTGACCAACAATTAAAATATGCTATTTGTGAATTTTGAATTTTGTAAAGCTGAATATTTTGCCCATGCAGGAAGAATGAGAAAACATTTAATTCAATGTTCGAAGGCTGTACAGATAAAGAAGTTATTTAGATTTAGTAGTAACAAAAATGTAAAAAGTATTTCTGATGTAGAGGTAAGTATTGAATATTGTTAATTAATTTAGGTAATTTTATTGCAATAATTATAATTACTGCGTTGAATTTCAGATCAAAACTTATTTTAATAATTTTAAATTTTAACAATACTGGAATATTTTATTGATTGCTAACCTAACTAACCTACATCCTACATGTACCTACGCGTTGGGTCTTCTAAATCTGTCTTCAGTCTGTAACTAGAAACATTTTTTTAAATTTTACATATTTTAATTTTTTAATTTTTGTTTTACTTTATACTCTTTTAATCAAGAGTCATACATATGGGGTCTTGTTTTAAAGGTCTTTTCACAAGCAATCGAATGGCACCATTTTCAAAAATGTCCATAAATGCTCGAGGCCTAAGCGAACATTTTTAAAAGTGTCCTGCTCAAAATCATAAATGCTCGGACATTTTCCATCTATACTTTTAAAAAGCTACTCAGATTACAACTATTGGAAAGTCAGTGAGCCTTGTTGTTGGGATTGTTAGTTTGTTAATGTTAGTTAGTTGTAGGGTTTACACACTTACCTACTCTTACCACTCTTTTCGTATCTGCACAGACCTATATAGCTTCGCTAAGCTATATAGGTCTGTGGTATCTGTAAGTTTAGGTAGCATATTACATTTAATTATTATATATTTATGTGAACCAAAAAATTTTAATTGTTATAAATAATGTTTTTTAGGTTAGGTGAAACAATAGTTTTCATCTAAACTTCGCCTCATATCTGCCTCATTATTTAGATAAAATAAAGACGATTTATTATTACTATTATGGATGTATATTTTTTATTGGATCTTTGCGCACCAATATTTTGAGTAGTCCTGTTAGCCATTCAACTGTTTCGAGTTAATTCCATGGCACACTTAACTCGCCAGATGCCTTTAAAATTCATACTTTGCTCAAATTTTGAACCTTGTAAAATGGAACTCAATGTATGTTTTGTTAAAATTTCGTAAACGCTAAATAGTTTTAGTGAAATTTGGGGGTATAAAATAAATCATAGCCGGCCCTGGATTTGCATTTTCACAACGGTGGAATGGTCACAAGAAGCGGTTTTTGAAGGACTCTCAAAGAAAAAAGTTCAGGCAAATAACTCCAAAAACAAAGATTTTAGGGATTTGTATAGGTATAGAAGTAGCTACCCTGTATAGAAAAATATATAATTATTATAGAAGACATAAGGCGAATGTTACAAAAAGATGTATTTATTTTAAGAAACACATTATTCGAATTTAATGCCCTGAGCCAAAGGCAACTCTTTAGAATGGTTAATGGTAATAGTAGATCTTCTCATGTATTGCTTCCAAGAATCACTTCCCGATTCCCTGCCACCTCCCGTGTGTTTTTCACCCCCAAAGGCTCCTCCTATTTCAGCCCCTGACGTTGGAATATTTAGGTTGACGATGCCACAGTCTGAACCTTTAGGACCTATCCACTACAAAACACATACTTACAGGTTGATAATTATTTTGCGGTTTATTTAAATAACATTATTACCTACCTCAAAAATGCTGCCCAAACTTTGAGTGAACATACTGGAAGACAGACCTTGGGGTACTTCGTTGTTCCATGAAATTGCTTCTTGTACACTGTTGGCTTTTAACACGTATACAATAGGTGCAAAACATTCATTCTGAACTAAAGGACTATCATGCTTTAATCCTGTCACAATAGTTGGTTCAACAAAGTAACCTGGCTTATCTAACACCTATGAAGAATTTGAGGCAAGTAAGTAAATTAGAGAGAAAATATGGATCCTACTTTTCCCCCAAACTCGATTTTTCCGCCCTGTTTTTCTATCTGAGCGATCGTGTCTTGAAAATTCTGAAGAGACGCCTGACTGTGCAAAGGGCCAATCAATGTATTTTCTTCCAAGGGATCCCCTATTCTGCTTAGCACTTGACCATATGCCTTTTTCATTCGTCCGAGAACTTCATCGTATACCTAAATTTTAGTCAATTACAGACATTGATAAAAAAAACTTTCTGGAACCTGCCTTGCTGTGTAAAATAAGCCTTCTTGTAGTAGTGCATCTTTGCCCAGCAGTACCAACACACGCAAAGAGCGCTGCTTGAACTACCATGTTCAGATCTGCATCGTCGGCAACAATTAAGGCGTTATTGCCCCCAAGCTCCAAGAGATGACGTCCAAACCTTTTTTGGACTTCCACTCCTACCTTTTAAATCGACACAGTTATTGTACAGGGTGTTCCGGTTTGATTCGGACAAGCTTTCACAAATGATAGAAAAATTAATTTTAAGGTGGGTTGCTGATATAAATATAGGTCCTAAAGTTCTTCGTTTCTGAGATACAATGCGCTATTTTTGTATGGTACTTTCACTAGTAACTTTTTTGAGGTTATCTTTTTGGTCTTGCAAGTCCATCATTTTCGTGCATCTATTGATTTGCAACAAAAGTGTACTCTTATTTTATAACGATAAAATCAACCGTTGGGTTGAAATTGTCAAAACGTACCCCAAAACGCCTGCTGACTCCAACATTCGAATTCGAATATCATAGATCCGTTGTACAATTTAAAGTGAGAAAAAATCTCTATGAATAAGTAACGAAAAATTTTACGTTTTCAAAATGGAAAGGATTGAATTTCACAAAATTTTGACATCCTATTTCAAGAAAACCAATTGTGTTTTGATCAATGTCCATTTGGAACTTTTTCTTCATTTTTAATGTACAATTGATCTGAAAATTTTATGTTTCGAATGTTATAGTTAACAAGTGTTTTAGGGCACGTTTTGGCAATTTCAACCCAAATAGTTGATTTCAGGGTTATGAAACAAGACTACACTTTTACACTAAAGTGATGGAACTGCACTAAAGAGATGGACCTGCAAGCCAAAAAAGATAACCTCATAAAAGTTATACTAGTAAAAGCACGATCCAAAAACAGCGCAAGTGGCTCCCTCTGTTAGATTCGTAAAAATTTTCAGCTTATTCTCCATCCACAAAAACATAGCAATGCCAAATTTCAGTTCAGCGGCTTGATTATTTTGGTACATATTCAATTTCAAAAAAAAATACCCTGTATCTCAGAACTTTAGGAAATATGTTTATATGAGCAACCCACCTTAAAATGAATTTTTCTATCATCCATGAAAGGTTGTCCTAAACAAACCGGAACACCCTGTATTTTAATAAAAATATTGAACATTTGCGAAATTCGCCAACCTGTTTTCCAATCTGACAGCTTCCAGTGAATGAAAGCAACTTAATTCTTTCATCCGCAGCCATAGACTTTCCAATTTCAGTGCCACCACAACACAATGTTGCGACGGCGCCAGGAAGACTGTTCCTTTCTAAAATTTCGGCCACTATTTTAGTTGTTGCAACGGAAACGAGTGGGGTAGTTTCTGATCCTTTCCATAAAACTGCATCACCACACACCTGTACACAGAAGTCAAATAGTAACTAGGTATAAAGTGGAGCCTGCGATAGATAATCTCCTCACAAAAAGTTTCAGATGGAATACTCTTGTAAACGAATTTAACTAATTATGTCGTCTGGCCGAAAGGTAGGTACCTACCTAATTATACTGATGTCTACGTTTCATTTATTTTTATACCCTACATTCATATTAAATTTTGAGTAATAACAAACTTTCGAAGATATAACTAGTACTAAACATTGAACATATTAATATTATGTATTAAAAATATAAATTTCGCAAAATATAACTAATCCCAATTGCTTAATGTTTTTTTTTTTTTTTTTTCAAGTGGTATTTACTTTCTCTACGAGCACTGCATTTTGGCCAAATCAAGTTTGAAAATAGACAATTTCTTTAGTTTTAAAGGGAAAAAAATGAAAATAAAAATCTGTATCTATTACTGTAAAATGGGGATACACTTTTCGGTTAATATTTTAAATTAAATTGCGCATAGGTTTTTGTTTATAGAGATATGAAACTAACAATTGGTGAAAAATTTCTTTGATGTTATTAGAACAAGCCTATATATTCACTGTAAAGTAAAAATTAAACCCTTAGGAGAAAAAAATGTTTTTATTAATTGTCCCAAGTTACCCCGTATTGGGGTTGAATTTTGATTTTGGATAGATAATTCATGTTTAAAACTCCAATTCTAGGCTAAAATAAATCCAATAAAACTTAAGAAATGCATTTATTGTAAAAACAAAAATATTTGATTCGATACCAAGTAAAGAAAAACAAAATATTCTCAAGAAACTCAACAGAACTTATTTTCAAAGTAAAAGTTCCTAGTTCCACATACCTATCATCTAGAGTAATACAAAAGAAAACAAAAATAGTCCATTAATTTTATAAACGAACTAGATGTCTACTTGCTGAAGCCGGATGGTCTCTAAGTTCCTGAAATGAATATTGTCCTCTATTTATGTTAACAATTTTCAAAACTTCAAGAATATCACTTATTGATATAGGACATATTATATTCAAAGGATTTGTTTTTCTTCTGATAGACAAACCGCGTTCCTTACATCTTCTATAGCTGATTCAAATTGTTTTCGGAAAAGTGATAGTATTATCGACGAACAACTTTTCTTTTGTGAGTTCTTGGCGTTTTTTTTTAAGAAAGGGCAGCTGAAAAATGATTTTAACTAAAATTATAAACAGAAAAACACAAAGCGGTTACTTGGGCCCACTGTACCAACTTACCCCAAAGATAAGGGGTAGATATTTTTTGCTCCACCAACTCTAACTTTAGAGTATGACCGAAAGTACTTATTGAGATATTCTAACAATAGTATAAGTAAAATGTCTGGACTATTGCTACTAATCTGAACAATTGTTTGTTATTCCTACCACACAAAGTTTTTTCTTGTTATTTTTTGAGGTTACAATTGGGAAATTTAAAGGCTGTCAAAAACTATCTAAAATAATAAAAAATGGCCATTTTCTCCTTATGTAGTTTCCTTCAATGTTATTTAACATAAAACATAACAAAGTTTGTGATAAAATTTGCCCCTGGTCAGGAGTACGTTCAAAGTTGGCTTTGAGATATCTGTCCCAAATTACCCCAGGGTCTCAAGTATCCCCATTTTACGGTACTATTTTTACGTCACCACAAGAGTATTTTTTGGCAACATTTTAGGAAGGGATGATTTATAACTAGAGGTGAATTTACAAAATAGCTCATCATTTAGTTTTGAAATTAATAAAAGTAGCTCTTAGCTGTTCACGTTCACATAAAATTTAGTAACCTACTGATTAATAATTTTAATATAAAAAGTTGAAAACTACGTATTCACCCACACAAATCTGCACAAAAACAAGAAAAAACTCAAGGTGAAACTAAGGTGCTGCTTATTTTGATAGTATGGAATATAAAAATAATAGTTCTCCACCTACAAAGGTCGCCTTTCAAGCTGCTAAAGATGCACTCGATATAGGAAGCGCGTGCGAGCGCCACGGATGAAGCTCTGCATCTTTACCTGTTTGAAAGACGATCATTAATTGATGCTGTAATAAGTTAGGAGACCAGCATAATTTTAATGTCTATATTATAAATTATTTATTTAATCTATTTTAAGTTTGCATGATAACTATACGGCAAATTTAAACGTAAAAATCGAAACTTGAGTAAAATTAAAATATAATTTCAAGGATAAATACACTTACAATATACGAGAAATACAAAGCCGAGGGCTAGTCGATATATCTATACGCCTCAGAGAAACAACAAAGTATATAGTAACAACAAAAAGTAAACATAGCCAACATCTTTTTGAGTGCTGCCACATCCTCAATTGTTTACAGAATTTCATTTGAAAATAGAAGATAAATGTAGCTATTAATTCCTTGTATGTGATAATTTAAAACTAAAACTAAATCTCGCTATAATAATAGTATGCTAATTATCATTTTAATAAAATCTCCAACAGACAACTCAAACCACCCAACACGACAATGCCGCCACATTCAATATACCTGCATTCGTTTTGTTCTCGCCCCGTGTGTCATATTTTCTGTTGGTATACGTGTGCATTTTTCGTGTTTTCAAATGTTTTTTGGTTAATTTATAGACCAGTATTTAGGATATAGTGAATGATTTTGAATACAATGGGACGCAAATAGTGTGTGGTGTATGGCTAAAGCGATATTTCTCAGGTCATACCTAACCACCTATCACAGGTAAATATTGTGAAAGCGTTAGGTATACCATTGAGTAAAATATTATACCATGAGACGAACTGCTGTTAAATTTGACAGTTCGCTCGTGCCGAAGTAGCCTGTCCCCATATATTGGAGAAAAAACTTTGAATAAGGAATCCTAGGAAGAAATCAAAGCTGTGTAGGTATTATAACATACGTGAGACGGAAAGCGCCCTGAGTAGTAACCAAGTTTTGACACACTATTTTGATATCTGACACGGTGATAGGTGTGTCGGTATGTGGTAAATGTTTGATGACAATCCATGGGTAAGTAATTTTGTAATAATTTAAATTAACTTTTCCGGCCATGCACCAAAGTGGCATAGGCGTTTGTGTAAGTACCTAGTTATTCATAATCAGAAATTTAAAATTAGATTTGTTGTATTGTCAAGGATTCCTAAACTTAAAGACTTACGCCGGGTCCTAATTGGCAAAAATTTTTGATCGCGCGAGCGAGCGAGCGACGCGATGGAAAAACAAACATATATAGCGAAACGCATGTGGCCAAATCGGAGATGATCACGCGCTCGCACGTCGCATCGCGTGATCGCGTTTGTTTGTTTTTCAAACCAGTTTGATTTTGGTCGCGCGAGCGTACGTTTGTGCTATTTAAAATAATTTTATTATTAATATGTCCAACCATATATTAATAGAACAATTAATAAATGAAGTGCAGAAACGGCCCACTGTGTGAAATAAGTGGTCCTCACTGTATAAAAACCGGGTGGCCGTAGATAAGGAATGGGAAGCTTTAATTTCGCTTTTTAAGGTGGCATAAACACCAAAGTGAGTTTTTTGTGTTTATTTTGAAAATCATTATGTTTTTCAAAAAAAACAATGCTCAACTCAAATACTGAATTATATTGCGCATATTTGGACAAAAAATCAGCCAAATCTGATGTCTAGTTTAGAAAAACAATATACCTAAAGTTTCTGGTAATTTTATATTAGAGAAGAAGAAGAAAATACATTTCAGGTATATTGTTTTCGCAAACTAGACATCAGATTTGGCTGATTTTTTGCCCAAATATGCGAAATATAATGTAATATTTGAGTTGAGCATTGGTTTTTTGAAAATCCTAATAATTTTAAAAACAAACACCACAAACACACTTGGGTTGGCACTATGTGTGATAATGCCCCCTTAATCAAAGTAAAATATTTAATGTAAACGTTCTCACACAACATTTGACGAATGCGTTTGTCGCGTGTCATTTTGCCACTGATCGACACAATCAAAACAGTAAATTCACAAGACGAATCGTTCGCGAAACAACACTGCAATTAGGACCCAAGCGCGATGATCGCGCAATATGGACGACGCGATCATCGCATCGCTCGCTCGCGCGATCAAAAATGTTTGCCAATTAGGACCTAGCCTTCCGCATCCCGCCATAGTCCCATTTAGCGAGGCTCAATGTACAGCACGTATGTGGTGATTCAACATTTTGACCCATAAAATGGCTTTTTTCGATCTGTAGCGAGTAACATGCATAATTTAAAACTATTGGTCAATACAAATTTTAATCGAAGTAATTACTCACATTTTGAGGCGAAAATTATTTAAAAATATTTATCACAATGGCCGTTATTAGGCTTTTTGCGCAAATACTAATAACGGCCATTGTGATAAATATTTTTAAATAATTTTCGCCTCAAAATGTGAGTAATTATTTAGATTAAAATTTGTATTGACCAAAAGTTTAAAATTCTGCGTGTTACTCGCTACAGATCGAAAAAAGCCATTTTATGGGTCAACATGTTGAATCACCACGCACGTGTTGTACAAAATTTGCTCCGGCCTGGGGCTCTTTATTCAAAGAGAAAAAATGAGTTAAAACATAATTGAGAATTAATTGCTGTGCCAACATTTTGTTCCAAGATAGATGGCGATGGCCTTTGTTCCTCTTTACATATAATATTTTACTCAATATCGTAACCTTATATGATATAAATGGAACTAATAAATCTAAAATCTATTAAATTCTGTCAATCAAATGCACTTTTTCATTTTCTGAAAGAAGTTTATACAAATAGCAATAAAATATCTTTTTTGCGGACTGTTTTAATTTACAATGGATTTGTAAATAATTCACAATCTAGATCACCACTTAAATATGCTGAAAAAATATTTTATTTCGTAGTCTTTTATCATAGTATTTTATCGATTTACTTAAGTTTCGATTTTCACGTTTAAATTTACCGTACCTATAGTTATTAGGCAGACTTAACATAAATTAAATAATCAGTATACTAAAGGAACCCGCTCAAAACCTTATATAAAAGTGATCTATGTGGGAATTTTTCCATATTTTCGATATTGTTCAGATAGTTCAACTTTTTATCACTCGTATGGAATTTAGTTGCTGAGGCCTGTGGCCGAAGCAAATAAACTAAGTGGAATTTAGTTTCCGAGGCCTCTGGAAGAGGCAAATAAACCACATGAGTCGTAAAAAGTTGAACTTCAATGCCTTAGTGGGTTAGGTATCTAATGCTCAATGCAAGACTGTCGATGGAACATTGAAATGCAAGTGCGACATTCCATCACAGTCGTGGTGGTGGATATATGTACACCGTTCACCGACGTTTTGCGCGGTAGTCATTCAATAAAGAAAGCAGAAACCGGTTTGTGTATTTTATATTGCTTAAAAGTGACGAAATAAATTAGTTACTCCAGAAATAATTTTAGATTATATTGAAATATTACTCAAACAGGAGTTATTATTTACACAGAAGAACTTGTGTAGCACAGTGACCTATTTTATCATTTAAAAAAGTCTCGTGAAAAAACAAAAATGCGATACTCTACCCAAAATCAATGTAGGTAATATTTATTTTCCGGTATTTAAGAAAATAGGTATGCTTTTTAATGTTTTTGCTTTATTTCGTATCTAATATAAACAATAACATTTATAATAATAATGTTTTCATGACAACGCTTTTCTTGGTAACTATCTTCAGTCAACGATATAAGTTCCTTCCAAAGTAAACAGGGTGTGGCACCACATATACTCCCCCTCTCAAAAATAAACACATTACTTATTTAGTATTTAAAACGAAAGAACTTTTTTGTTTTGTTTTTGTGAGATTCATTTTCTATATTTTCTGATAAAAAGAATGCTGGTTTAACTCTATCAATGCTAACTACCATTTCTTTATTATCTTTAAAAATAGTGAGAGTTTTATCATATCGGTTTAAAAGTTTGTATGGACCTTCATAGAAGGGTGCCAAACAAGATTTTTGTTTTTCAACTTTGAGAAAAATATATTTACAAGTTTGATTTTTCATTGCTTGTGTGTTTTGTTTGTTTGGTGGGTTGGTTGGGTGGTTGGTAGGTTGATTGATTGGTTGGTTGATTGGTTTGTTGATTGGTTGGTTGAGTGGTTGGTTGGTTGATTGGTTGGTTGGTTGATTGACTGGTTCGTTGGTTGATTGATTGATTGGTTTGTAATATCTTGAGGAGGATTTGAAATAATATCATGAAATATTTGAAGTTACGTCTAAAGGGAAAATTGAAATAACATAGTTAAATTTTGTTTTATCTGAAATAATTTTGGATAAACTAAATTGTGCTTCTATTTGGCTGTCATCTCCATAAGTAGTACCTGTAGAGTTATTAGATTCTCTCAAATTATCATTCATTCTAAAATAAAAATAACATGTTTATTTTGAAAGGAGTAAGCGAAATGAAGTAGGTACGTACACCAACTTTTGAAATTCTTGAAATCCATGTTGAAATTTTGATGATTCCTTGCTTCTTTGCAAAGTGAATTTGCTTGTTTTCTTCTACTCTACGTCGAAATTTTTTCAGTTCAGCGTTGTTGCTTTCTTCAAATAAACTTGTAACTTTTGTTTCAACTTTAGTTCTTCTTTATTTAAATTTTGAGTTAACTTCCTGCTTCTTTAATTCTAAAATCGGAACTTTACGTTGATTTTCTTTTTTAAAATTTTTCTTAATTCACGTTGAGGTTTAACTTAGAGGGTCTTTCTAAACTTTTTGTGAGTTTCTTTTTAAATTGTATGAATCACGTTGGAAGTTCGTCATTGGAAGTTTCTTCGTAACGTCGGAGTTTCTTCTAAACGACGGGGTTCCTTCCAAACGTCGGGGTTTGTTCTAAAATTCGGAGTTTCTTCTAAACGTCGGTGTCACCAATTTATGGAGGTTCTTGGTGTTTTTGATAAATGAATTCTTCTTTGTAAAATGTTATTACCAGAAAATATGCTTTGCAATGTTTTTGCTTTATTTCGTATCTAATATAAACAATAACATGTATAATAATAATAATACATATGTATAATGATAATGTTTTCATGGGCTCCGCCCCTTTTGAGCGCAGGACAAAATAGCGAGAGACAAAAAAACGGGGACATTTCAGCGCAGAGATAAGTAATAGGGTAAATAGGGCATTGACAAAAGAGCGTAAGACAATTGCACGCAGGAAAAATTGGGCGCAGAAAATTCAGCGCAAAAGCCAAAAATTGCAGGTTTTCAACCAGGAGATTCCAGATCGCATACTTACCTACAAACTTGCTGTTTATAATTTGGCAAACATAACTTATTAGGCATGAATGTAATGAAATAGCAGTTCGGATAGATAGGAACAAATTATTCTCAATGATGTACGGCGATCGTCTGTATCCATCATTTCCACTTGAGAACGGTCTGAAATCGCTGCTGACTGAAACGTAGTGCCACTGGCACGAATTAAGACAATTGAAGTCCGAGAAGAACGCGTAACTTATACATATTTAAGTTTCCCATAAATAAAAATAATTTTGCAAAAGTTCAGTTTTTCTTATAAAACTCAGAAACCAACCCATGAAATATTTATGGACAGTGTGTTTTAGGGCCGCGCGTCCAGCAATTTCTCCCCGATTTAATATATGTCGTATCTGTTATCATTTCCGTCATTTTCGAGATGATGACGATATTCTTTTTTATGTGGAGCTGGCGGCACACTCTGTATAGATAATAAGGAACTGGAGATTTCTTTAAGAAGCGTCGTTGGATGGATGAGGGAGACAAAAAGTGGCTTATACTATGTGAACTCGGGTGTTTCAGCGTTGCGAGAAAACCGCGCAATGCATGTGGCCATAGAAACGATCTAAGCATTATTAAGAAAGTAAAAAATTGATGTATGTTCTGTGTTGAAAATTTGTCACTGCAAAAGTCAGAGTAATGGAAAACATATATTCTCTCTACCAGAAAAATAAACTCCTTTTGCTCCACGATGGGTTCCGATACAGAAGAGATCGTGAAACCTGCAAAGGTTGCGCTTGGAGGTGCACGAAATCTATGTGTAAAGGCAGAGTAGTGGTACCAAAAGGCGTGAGTGATCCTGAAACATACGAGATAATACCACAACATAATCATGCTCCAGATAGTGCGTGCAATGAGGCGCACTTAGCAAAAGTCAAGGTGAAATTACTTGCACAAACCACCGATGACCGACCAAGAAAAATTATTCATGCCAGCTCAAGTGGCGTAAGTTGTGAAGCAGCCGTGCATCTCCAAAAGTATGATGCAGCCCGCAAATGATGATGATCCAGAGGGAAAGAAATAAGGCTCGCCTCGCCGCTTCTGCCACAACGGATAAATACAATTTTACAGATAAAGGAGAAAATTTCCTAATTTGGGATGCCAGACCAGACGAAAATCTTGTAATGTACGGAACCAGACAAAATATATTACTTTTAAAAAGAATTTAAAAACTGGGCGGTGGATGGGACTTTCAAAGTGGCCCCAGACGAGTTCTACCAACTATATACAATCCACGCATTTATTGATGGAAAGGCTGTTCCCATGGTATACGCATTGCTACCAAATAAACAAGAAGTCACTTACAGGAAAATAGACTAGATAGTACTCTAAGATCTCAGAGTATTTTGGTAGATTTCGAGCTAGCTTCTATTGGTGTAATCGAATCCCATTTTCCAAATTGCGACATTATTGGCTGCTTCTTTCATTTAAGAGGAGGTTGCCGACAGCGAAAGTGACGTTAGATTTCTTATGTTTTTAAGTTGTATAGCATAAAATCTAATAACATTTTACCTGGCAAAAATTTAGTACTCTCTGTCTTCATTTTAATCATAAGATCTTAAAAGCATATGCACTGGAATTATTATTTCTCCCAAGGTTTTAATAACCTATAAAACAAAACACTGCTTGTAAGATCTTATGATTAAAATGAAGACAGAGATGTTTGTACTAAATTTTTGCCAGGTAAAATGTTATTAGATTTTATGCTATACAACTTTAAAAAATACGAAATCTAACGTCACTTTCGCTGTCGGCAACCCCCCTCTTAAGCCAAAACATGTGGAGAAAAATTCAGAAGTATAAGTGTGTTGAATGATCAAAACAGGAATTCAGAATGAGCTGTAAAATGCTATTAGCTCTTGCATTATTTGTTCCAGAGAAAGATCTTCAGTTCGCCTTCGAGGTAATAACGGAGAATTTTGATCAGGAATTGGCTCCCATCGTACAATATAGGGAACAAACGTACATTGGCAGAAGATTGTTAGACTTACCGCCAAAATTTTCTATAAAGAAATGGAATCTCTTCGAGCGACTCCAAGGAGACTTACCGAGAACAAACAACTTTTTAGAAGCGTGGCACAATTCATTTCAGTGAGTCACAGATTGCCACCACCCGTCTTTGACTAAACTGTTGCAGCAAATAATAAAGGAACAAGGACGTACCGTGATATTTGTCTCCAGGTATCGTGCCGGATTTAGAGATAAACATGGTAAAGCTAAATATGTTCAGGTGAACGACCATTTAAAAGTTTTGGCTGAAAAAAAATCTATACTGATATTTTCAATAGAACGTGTTAGGTTACTTTCTCCTAGACGTTTATAATCATGTAACATACTATTTTCAAAATAAATGTGATTTATTAAACTCAAAATCGTGTGGAATTTATAACCACGTTCAAGTCTATCCAATTTATTCAAATTGTACAAGTGGGTACGGCCATTACATGTTCAGTCCATATTCCGCAAACTTAAAAAATTTGCTCTTTCGTCGCGCGCTTACTTCTCTTTGCGCTGAAATGTCCCCGATTTTTGTCCTTGCGCTATTTATTCCGGCGCTGTTTTGTCTTGCGTTCTTTCGTCTCGCGTTTACTTGTCTCTGCCTCTGCGCTGAAATGTCCCCGATTATCCTGCGCTCAAAAGGGGCGGAGCCGTTTTCATGACAACGCTTTTCTTGGTAACTAAGTTCCTTCCAAACTAAACAGGGTGTGGCACACCACAACCGCATAAGTAACGAATAATTAGGAATACTTAGTTCCTCTGGACAATTTAAAAAAAAAATCAGGCAATTTCCACATAGATCACTTTCATAAAAGGTTTTGAGCGGGGCCCTTTCAGTTTTTTGTTAATTTTTGGCGGGAATCGCAACCCTCGTGCAAATCAATGATATATAAGCGTTGACTGACGTATTAATAAAAACTGCCCACGGCTGTCATGTTTGACATCTTTGGCTCACCATGCGCTTCCCGGAGACAAAATACAATGCAAAATATATTGTTGACCATAGGCGCCAGGCGCCATCTACTTTCCAGGACATAAAACTATAGCCGTGAGAAGACTTATTAATACGTCAGTCAACAACATAAGGGTGTAACGGAAGACGTTTATGTTACATTTACATATGGGACGTATATAACTCATAAAAAATTAAGTAAACGAAAATACCCGGAAATTTCTGTCGCTACCTCCCGGACTACTTAATGGATTAAAAAAATAATGTGAAAATAGTGATGCAATTGGTAAAGGTTTTTAAAGTTAAATTAGTTGAAGCATTATGGAAATAACTGGATCTAAAGATGATTTGTGAAATGTGAAATGAAACAGATTAATTAGCGGTTATTACAAATAATGTGTAGCTCGTTTTAAATTCCTACCATAGCTATAGCACTGTTCCATCCGTAAACAGCAATAGGGAAATTGAAAGCAGAAATAACTCCAATTACACCAAGAGGATTCCATTTTTCAAGCAACACATGTCCAGGTCTTTCAGATGGAAAAATTGATCCAGATAAACTTCTAGAGAGGCCTACAGCGTAGTCACATATATCCACGTATTCCTGAACTTCCCCAATACCTTCTGGTAAAATTTTTCCTATAAACAATTGTCGTTATAATTTTTTTTCTGACCACAAAACTTTAGGCAGTTTATATTACCCATTTCTAGAGAGACTAGTTTTCCAAGGGGGACTAGCTTACTTCTGAGGGCATTCCCAACCTGTCTAACAATCTCACCCCTCCTAGGAGCGGGAAGATCAGCCCATGTGTTCCATGCATCTTGGGAGGCTCTTACACAGCATTCGTAATCGGACACTGTGCCCTGTATGACTTCAGCTATGACTTTGCCGTTGCTTGAGCAAATAGATTGAACAACCTAATTAGAAAATACACAAATGCTACAATGTAGTCATACCTTTTTTTAGATATCATATAGGTAAGGGTAGTCCAGCCAAAATTAGACATGGACCAATTTATAGTGGATGGTCTTCACTCAGACATTTAATTCATTTCATTAACATCTGAACAAAGGTAATGTCAACACAGTAAAATTCTAAAATATGCCTAGTTTTGCCCCGGGAATTTACGAAAAAAAAAACACAATGTTTAACAAATACCTACTAGAAGTAACTACTTACTTATGTACAGGGTGTCCCTTTTTGGGTGTTTTTCTCAAAAATCTGGTTTTCACGTCACTGTACTACTTTTTTGAGAGGAATTTGGTGGATCAATCAGATTTTAGATAAGCTTTATAGTTTCCGCGCATTGGCGCAGGACTGAAATTTTCGGAAACCTCTCTCCTAGCTACAACTTATATATATCGACAAATTTAATCAACTATTTTTATAGATTTTTTGGCGTAGAATCGAATGGAATCATTAGTTTTTTGGTAGCGTTAATAGTTTTTGAGATATGAACTATGGTTTCCATTATATATATATATATATATATATATATCGAATGGAATCATTAGTTTTTTGGTAGCGTTAATAGTTTTTGAGATATGAACTATGGTTTCCATTATATATATATATATATATATATAGTTCAGTGACGGTAACGCGAGTCCACTCTGCACCAGTATATGACCTGCGGGGCGACATGGGTAAGAAGTTACAACGGCTTTCATTGCCCACTAGGCAAACGTTACATCTCACCGTCTCTTTCTATATCAAACGTGACCGCCGATAGGTGGCACCGCGGGTTATATCTAACCGGCGGGCCCTAGTTTGTCGGCAATAAGAGATCGGCCGTCCGGTCCGTCCAGTGTTGTGATTGCTATTACGTTCGTAATAGATCTATTACTATTTCATATAAAATTACTTTTTTTACGTTTTGGATAAGATCGGATTAATTAACCAGACAAATTAAAGGAAGATATTCTTTTATTGACGCTACTCTATACAATTTGTCAGAGTTCTAGACCCTACACCTACATTAAATTTTTTCTAATTCAAATGAAAATGGTTCACTTGTTACAGTTGTCCGCAGATTTCCAGTGCTTTCAGACGACATTAATAGTTTAGATAGTGAATGGCGTTTAATGCAAGACAATCCGGAAATTAAGGAACAAGCAAATAAACCACCAACTGAATTTAGGTTTTTAACTTAAAATCAGATTTAGATGAACCCTTGTTTCCAAATTTAAAAAATGTACTTCTGCTTTAATGTGTCTGCCTCATTCATCTGCAGGAGCAGAAAGAATATTTTCCCAGTTAAACCTAATCAAAACTAAGACAAGGAACATATTACTAATAGAAACATGTGACGCCTTATTGCATACGAAGGAATTACTTTTTGATCAAAGCTGCTACGACTTTCGTTCCTTAACAGAAAAGTTAAATATAAAACTGCTATAATCGAGGCTATAAATGAACACGATGAGGAAAATGAAAATCTAACATTTTAATAATTTAAACAAAACAAGATTCTCACAGTCAAAACTCCACAACCAGTTTCTTTAGTTAAAAACTGTACATGTTTCGAACCACTAGGGGTTCATCTTCAGCAGTGATTCGAAACATGTACATTATTGGTCCACTGAAAATCCTCATATTGTCAATCCAATTGGGAATCATAATTGGTCATCATTTAGTTAGGCCATATTTTTACGAAGGAGTTTTAACTGGAATAACATACCTCAAATTTTTGCAACAACAGCTCCCAGTTCTCATGGAAAATGTGCCATTGCAGTTAAGAAGAATCATATGGTTTCAAAACCACGGAACTCCAGCACACAAGGCCAACATTGTAGAAGAATATTTCTAAATGATGTATTTCTAAACAAATGGATTGGAATAAATGGTCCCATAACATGGCAAGGAAATTCACCAGATTTAACACCATTAGATTTCCATTTATGGGGATTTCTGAAAAACATTGTTTACAAAACTCCATCTCGGAATATTGACAATTTAATAGAAAAAAATAGAAGATGCCTGTCGGCAAATAACACCACACGTATTAAGAAAGGTCACTAAGACAGAAGTTAGACGCACACCGTCTAGACTTATGTTTATTAAAAGAAGGTAGTCTCATTGAAAATTATTTATAAGTAAGAACTTACCTAGCATTTATTTTTATATTGTTGGTTTTTGTTTTTCGCTAAAATTGGTAGGTTTTTAAATGTAATACAGAATAAGTGTTTATAATAACAGGTTTTCTTAAAAAGGCGTTCATACAGTTATATTTTTATAAGCAATAATAAAATTTTAATATTTTTTCCATATTACATCTGTCCGAGCATCTGGCTAACTGCGAAAAAACTGAAAATTGTCGTTTTCGTTTTTATTTTTTTAAACGAAAACGAATGGCGCTGGGCATTTCTAAGTTAAAAATTGTTAAGGCACGTTTTTACAAGGAATCTAAATATGAATAAGTTATGACCATCAACTTTTATTTTTCTTATGGGCGCCATATTGGATTTTTGCATTTTTGAAAAGAGGATCTTTTTCGGGTTAAAATGATATGTCACACATTATGCTTTACTTTTTTTTCTTGTCGTAATATCAAATTAATCGTTTTTGCATACAGTGCCTTGGAAACGTAAGCCCCATAATGTTTGACGTTTTTGCATAGAGTGCCTTGGAAACATATCGATTCATAATATTTTAGAATCTAGAATCGCTGAGTATAATGTCTATTGGCGTTGGGTGAAGTTTAAACCTTCAGTCAACGCTATTGGCCTCAAAAAAACTTTCAACATGGCAAAAACGCGACACGACTCCGTTTTTTCTATATACATTTTTTCCCTTGATTTTTGGACAAAAGTAAAGAAACATTTGAGTTTAGTCTCATTTCTTATGTTACTAGAGTTAGTATTGCCAAAATTGTGTGGTTCTGAGAATACAGTTTTACTAACATGCCTAAAGAATGTACAATCAACAAAGAAGCTTAAGTACCTACCTAATGCTCCAAAGTCAGGAAGGCCGCGTAAATCAGATAAAGCTACCTATCGCAGTTTAAAACTGATTTCTTCAAGAAATCAATTTTGGCATGCAGGGAGAATAAAAAAGGAAATTCGACAAGTGAGTTTATCTGTAAGATCTATTAGGTCGAATGATTTTGGTCTTTATGGGCGAAGACCAGCGAAAAAGTCTTTTGTTTCTGCCCCAGATAATATCTGGATTTCTGCTAAAAACAGATGAGCCAGGTTAGAATTTGCAATGAATCATATTAACTGGGAAGTTCGTCAATGGAAAAACGTTTTATTTGATGATCAAACAAAGTTTAACTTGTTTAGTTCTGATGGAATACAGGAAGGGTACGATTCAATATGGCGGTGGAAATGTGATGTTGTGGGGTTGTTTTTCTGGACACGGAGTGGGCCCCTTATTTCATATCGGTGTCATGATGGACAGATTTGTTTATCTAGACATCTTAAAAGAACAAATGCTTCCATTTGCTCAAGAGAATTTGTTCTTAACGTGGATTTTTCAGCACAACAGCAATCCGATGCATACCGCCAAGATGCGCAAAAGTTATAAAAAAATAATGGATATTATGCGACTCGTTATTAAAATATCCCTTGTTAATTAACTTTTAAAAATTGTTTCTTCACTCCGCCCAAATATTAATAAAAAAATACAGACGCTAAACGTGTTGCTTTTTATTATTAAAATTACTACAAGAAAAGGTGATAATGGGCAAACACTTAAAGTTAACAAAAAGAAAAAACTAGTAACCGCATACACGTGTTTCATGCTATTTGGCAATCATCAGTACGGTGTAACATTAACCAAATGAAAAGATAGGCATGATTTGGGAAGCAACAAATGAAGTTCAGGCAGGAGCCAACAGCACATTTGCAGCCTCAGTCAGCACATCCCCTATTTTGGGGCTTGTACTAACATCGCCACGGAGGCTGCTAAAGCGACCTGCGTGGAAATCTTCATAACCCAAGATACAATGACAATAAGGATGTAAGATTAGCGAGTGTAAATGTACCTATAATAATTACAAGAAAAGGTGATAATGGGCAAACACTCAAAGTTAACAAAAAGAAAAAACTAGTAACCGCATACACGTGTTTCATGCTATTTGGCAATCATCAAGCCCCAAAATAGGGGATGTGCTGACTGAGGCTGCAAATGTGCTGTTGGCTCCTGCCTGGACTTCATTTGTTGCTTCCCAAATCATGCCTATCTTTTGATTTGGTTAATGTTACACCGTACTGATGATTGCCAAATAGCATGAAACACGTGTATGCGGTTACTAGTTTTTTCTTTTTGTTAACTTTGAGTGTTTGCCCATTATCACCTTTTCTTGTAGGTAATTATTACATTTACACTCGCTAATCTTACATCCTTATTAAAATTATATTTTATAACCTTATAACACATAAAATTGCTTTCCAAAGTTTAATAAAAATTTAAAATTTAAATAAAATTAACAGAATTATATATCTAAAGTTTCTTTACTTATGGCCGGTACTGATTGAAAATTATTAACCAAGCTGCAAATTTTTCTGGTGCAACCTATCAGTTCTGTAAATTGCAAGAAACATTTTTTTATGCGGAACCAAATGGGTATTATTGGGTACGAAAACAGATATCAAAAAATGCATTTAGATATGGCTCTGTAAAGGCTTTGAGAGCGTCCTTTATAAAATATAAAGGTCCTTTCTTCGCTTTTTCTGTCATAATTTTAGTTTCCCGGTCTTTAGTGTAAAGCCTGGTTCATGCAGCAACTTTATCTTCTAATTTTACTTTATTTTTAAGAAATAAGCAATGGCATTTGTCCCTTGATTTGAACTGACCAATGACATTTAATATTTCTTAAAGATAAGTTAAAAATAAAAGATAAAGTTGCTGCATGAACCAGCCTTAACATTATATTAACAAAATCTTGTAATAAAACTTATACCTATCTGTTTTGTTGTTAAAATTATTCCCTATTGAGTTAATATAACAGGCTTCAAGGAAAAGTCTTTTCCAGTAATTTCATTCCCCGTGTAATATTTCAGTGTTGTCATAATCAAATGAATGACCCGTTTTTAAAGTGTGGTCAGATAATCCAGAATAAATATTTATGTTGGTAGATTCTTTTTCGTAAATATTGTGATTATGTTTATTATTATTAGCTTATTTATTTCATAGATTTTTCTATTCATATAAAATTTTAATTAGTCTTAATGTTAAAAATTTTATAGGCTCTTGAAAAAGCTCCCAATCAGGAGCGAAACGTCGAGTTTTATTACAAGATTTTGTAATATAAACTTATACAAAAATGGTCTTATTTTTTGGAAAGTTTGTGTAATGTGACACTCAAGACCGGGAAACTATATTATAATTGATATCAAGAATTTATATAGAAAAAGTTGTCGTTTGTTTTAGACTCTAGGTACCTGACCACATGGAATCTAATGGAAGAATGTTTTATACCAACATAGGAAGCAATTTTGGGAAAGAAATTTTTTTTTTGGGTACTCCCTTACTTCAAAAAATTTAGCAAAATGTTATAGAGAAAAGTTGTCTAGAATTAAAAGTTATGCCCAAAATACCAAGACATGACCTCCTAAGAAAAAAAAAATTTTTTTGGAAAAACAATAATCTCCTTAAAAAAATTTGTTTTAATATTCACCCTAAACAGTTTCATAAATCAATCAAAAATAAATCAATTTCGCATAACTTTGTACGAATTCAAGCATATTTGTAAAATTAACTTAGATTTTTAATTTTTTAGGGAATCACAAACTTCATGTTTGTTGCAACGATATTAAACAAAACTGTAAAATTTCGCAAAAATTCTTCCGAACAAAGTAAAAAAAACTCTCATTTAAGGTGCCAAATTTTTATTTTAAATGTTTATTAAGAAACTGTTTATATTGACGAAAAAAAATTTTTTCTTAGGAGGCTAATATGTTTTGGCATTTCGGCATAGCTTTTAATTCTAAACAACTTTTCTTAATAACCTTTTGCTGAATTTTTTTAATTCTAAATTTTAATTCTAAACAACTTTTCTTAATAACCTTTTGCTGAATTTTTTTAAATAAGGGTACTTTACTCTTGTACAATTTTTATATTTCTTGACCTACCCTGTATGCTGTTTAACTTGCAACCATTCTAAGTGCACCTAATATGATTATTGAACATGCATCAACTTTCGGCAATACCTATCTGTATTTTGGTTGTGCAATTAATAAAAAAGTCCCATATGTTGCCCACTTAAATGACCACACTGTATACATTTTGCTAATTCTGTTATTTCATTCCAAAAAGGTTACTCTTAGATCCTATTTGATTTCCGGTTCCTCTAAGGTTTTCGTAAACAATTACTAGCGCCTAAATTGTCTACATTGTAGACTGTTTACATTGAAAATTAAAAATATAAATAATGAACTGAATACACAGATATCACGAACAGAGGTATGAAAATACTGTAAGTATGTTAAAACAAAGTATGCACTTACTGCTCCAGATCCCTTCCAACTTCCATCATATACTCCCAGATTAGATTCTTTCAATCCCAACTCCTTTAAAAATGAGTATTTTGAATCAGCAATCAGGAAATCTGTTCTTGTAGACATCATACGAAGATAAGTAATGTCTCTACACCTCGAGATTAATTTTATTGGTGTGGATATTTTAGTTAAAAATTGCATTTAATCGGTAGTTTCTCAAAATAGGAGCAAATGGTTCTTATCAGCCGGCGTTCTTAAGTTCACTGATTTTATTTTTCATTCTAAACAAGTTATCTCCTGTGTTGAAATAGTAAACAAGAAAATATTAAAATATTAGTTGCTCAACTAAAATGCTATACAGGGTGTCCAACTTTAAAACTGTACAAATCCGTAAAATCTTTATTTTGGGAGAAAATCGCCTGAACTTTTTTTATTTGAAAGGCCTTTTTTTTCACTCACTTCTTTGTAATGCGGCCTTGTTTTTAATTGAAAAAAAAAGGAATTTTCAGTATAATTGTCATTTTAAAAATATTTCGTGTCTTACATCATGGTATTTGGGATGAAAAATGTTTTCAAAATCTGCAAAAAAAATCCAGGTCCGACTTTAAAAAAATTAAGTTGTAGATGGTTTCTCAAAAAACGAAAAGTTATTATAGAACAAATCTAAAAACGCCATCTTAAAGCCCGTTAAAAAGTGCCTTAAGAAAGTGTTTTTCTTTTTTTCATATCTGTGATGACAACTTCAGAAAAAAATAAAATCGAAAATGCAAAATTTCACTTTTTCAAAATAACTCAAAAACGAAAAGAGATATTAGAAATCTGTTTGTACCATTTTATTGGCCTCAAAATTGCGCAACGTTTTCCACATTTAACCGTTGTTCTATCTCTCACCGTTTGCAAGATCCCCATGCTGTTCATTCTTATCCGGGACACATTGTATATTGATTTGCAATTTCTTGGTTTATCAATATGACATGGAATCTTAAATTTTTCAAGTACCTAATTACAGTGTACATATCAATAAATAGCGCAAAATTTTAAGCAATGAGTTTAAAAAAACGAGTTTTTTGTTTTTTTTGCATTTTCTGAGAAAATTTTCCAGTGATGTATATTTTTTCTACATGATCAGAAAGCGAACACTTTTTTAAAAAAGCAGCTTTTTTGACGTGGGCATTTTCGATTGAAAAGGAGGTTACTTTTTCGGTTTAAAATCAAAGAAAGGGGTAATAATAAACATTTTGATTCGAAAAAATTACAGCGTATTCGGGACATAAGAAGGTAAGTTTCCAGCAAATTTTGTGGATTTTTTTTTGTGAGATAAAATATAAAAACCAAAAAATCGGTTATTTCGATTTTTCGCGGATATTTTGAGGTTATGTGAAAAAGTGTAAATACAAAAGTTGTAGATCTTTTTATTACCTACAACTTTGCTATTTAACTTTTTTCGATAGGAGTTGCAGTTTTGCCGGAAATCGTGATAAACCGCTTTCCACCCCTAAAAGATCACCCCCTACAACCCCCGTACTACATTTTTTTTAAGTCAATGGTTTAAGAGTTACTGACCCGGTTCTACCCTGATCCCTTCTAAGTCTACCCCGAAAAAAAAAGAGCTTGAGGCAACACTGTAATATACCATGGTAAGAGAAAAACAAGGATGGAATTTTATACCTTTAATAACAGACATATCAAAAACAGATAGCTAAGTAAAAAAGTACACTTTGAAATAATAAACATAAATTGGCGATTATAAGAATAAAGAATTTATAATAAATGGGTTCTATAAATTTTCATGAAGATAATATATAATTACACGTTCCTAATTCTTAATATATATAAGTAAGAGTGAAATAAATATAATAAAAAAGAAAGGTCAGTGCTGAAGCAACATCATACAAGTCACACATTTCTTATTTACAAAAATTACCTTTGGTACCTAATGCCTTGCTAATCTTTTCAAACAAATCTGATGAATGTGCTCTGCTGCCCCTGCTGCATTTATTTTGTGTCAAACTGTCAATAAATCAAATTCCGCCGGCAGCAAACCAAATTGGCTATTAATGATCTTTCTTATCTTTCTTCTTCCTTTTCTTCTTTTTATCTTGCAAATCTTCATCCTTTTTGCACAAACAAGGTTTGCAGTACCAGTTTTCATTTTCATCAGGTGGAACCTGTATCCCAACACACACCCAGTGGTACCAAGCATCGCAACCGTCACAACCTATCATTGGACGTCCGTCATCTTGTTGACCACATGCTGGACAAATCCAAATATCATTACCTTGTTCATCTTTTTTAACAAAAGGCTGCTCCACCTTTTTCGGTTTTTGAACAACTGATTTTTGTTTAACAGGATGAATTCGCGGCCTCCCAGGTGTTCTTGGAGACGATGTTGTAGCGGCAGAGGGTATAATTTCCACAGGTTTGTCAGGCGGAGGCAAAGGTGAAGATGTTTTCTTAGGTGGACCTGTTACTAATGCAGAAATTTTTGCTAAACCTGGAGAAGGTTCTCGTTTTCTTTCTTTGGGGCTCGAATCTTCTTCTTTCTTCACGATCGGTTTAATATTGAGCTTTTTCATATTCTCCGGTGTTTCTGGGCGTGGGGATGGAGAATTGACTTTCAATATCATTTTTGGAATGGGAGCACTTACCTCTTTGCCCACCTCCTTTGCCTCTTTATCTTTTTTCTTCTCTTTCTTTTCTTTTTTAACCTTGTCCTTATCCTTCTTTGCTTCTTTAAGCTTCTTTTTTTCTTCCTTATCTTTTACTTTATCCTTTTTACTCTTCTTTTTAACCTTGTCTTTCTTCTCCTTTTTATGGTCTTTACCCTTCTTGGAGTCAGTTGACATAGTGCTGTTTTCATCAACATTTGGGAGTTGAGGAGAAGGAAGTGGTAGTTGATTCAGCAATGGAGCAACAGGAACTACTACAGGCTCTTGCTTAATTTCCTGCTTTATCTTTTGTGGGACAAACGGCAGAGGACTGGGAGGAATATTTGGGAGTACAGGGGGAAAATATGGATTTTCACCGAAGTTAGGAAAATTAGGTATTTGTGAGAATGGAAATAATGGGTTTGGCATTGGTGCAGGAATCAGGCCAGGGCCACCAAAGTTAGCAAATGGAAATGGAAATTGGCCGACTTGAGGCATTGGAATTTGATTTCTAACTTCCGGTGTTTTAGGCCTATCCATACTCATGTCAAGTATCTCTGTATCTAATATATGTTGTTTCTTTATCTTCTTTACTTTAGTTTTGTCTTTCCTCTTCCTTTTCTCTTTCAATATAGGTGGACTATGTGTTACTAGTTCAGGAGTACGAGGGGTGGAAGGGGTTCCAGGTGGAGAACCATCATCAAATAGACATTCTGATCGTTCGGGACTCCTCATTCTTTGCTGCAAAACACTTGGCATTATTGGCTCTATTGTTATATCACTAGAAAGATTTATTTTACTAACAATGTCATCTGCTTCGTGAAATAGGTGTTGGTGTGGATGGAAATTATCTTTCTTTGCAAGTTTTTCGTGCTTATCCTTAACATTCGATATCTTCTTAAATATGTTAATTTTTTTCTTATCAGGCTCGGAAAATAATTTATCTACTGTAAGTGAATGCAGATGATTAGGTATTGCATGGTGCGGCAGAATATCGGGCCTCATTGGAATTGGAGTTATAGTGGTATTCAATTTTTCAGTTTTAGCTTTTGCAGCTGCCAGAGCTTTAGTGAAAGCTGCATTTTTAGGATTTGGTTTCAAGTGACTTACCGGTGACATTTTAACTTCATTTTGAATCCCTAAAGGCAGTTGTGGCTGCGAACCTAAAACTAATAGGTTGCTTGCAATGGCATGACTTTGGGCAGCTTTTATTTGTTTTTGCTTGAACATATCTTTTGGGCTGGCAGTTTTCTTTGCTACTTTTTCTTCAGGAAGAGGTTTGAATAGATCCTTGCCAGATTTTTCCTTCTTTTTCTCTAATTTCTTCTTTATAACCTCACGCGGCACACTAGTTGTTGGAGTTATAGGCCTAGGAGGTTCCGGTGGAGGTACTGGAGCCTTTGCTTCAGGTAATTTACCTTCTCTTGCTGGTGAAAGAAATCCAGAAGTGGTCATCATAACGCTACTTATTTCCCGAGTCGGCCTACTGCCTTCTTCGTCCTTTTTCAATCTCTTAAATTCTGGTGAGGTAACATCAGCTGGTTTCTTAAAGTTCTCGCTATCTGAATCTTCAGGTTGTTCTTTTTTGATAGTCACAGTCTCCTCATTTTCTCCCCCTTCAGATAACAAAAACATCGGAGGAAGATGCTCATAAATGTGGACTGGTCGAGTGACAACCTCCTTGCTACCAGGCTTCAAGAAATTAAGATTGCTTTCTTTGGGAAGAGGAAATTTGGGTACTTGATTAGGACCAGGAACAAAGTTGACATATGTAACATAGTCTTCCAATTCATGGACATTTATGCCCATTTCTTGAAATGCTAGTCCCAAATGGTCAAGATTGGCGTCTGTTTGCCCAAATTCATTAGCATATTCATTAGTAATCTTTGAAATCTGATTAATGTATTGACCTAAAATGTCAGTTAGAACTTCCAAAGGTATTGAGTTGACAGAATGCCATCCTATAGTTTGAAGAATTTTCGCTAAGGCAATTTTACAATGATCTCGCGCATACTGAGAACTCATTTTGTTTGATAATATTATTCTACTATTTACACAATAAATTGCACAAGTTAACTTGTTTGCCTTTATTCTAAAATTATATTATATTTATTATAAAGTGCTATACTAAAAATCTATAAAAATCTACTTGTATATCTACTGACTGCTTTTTGTGGAATTTATAGGTTGATGGCAAGTCATAATGCAGTTCGGCTAAAATTTCTCCTTTGGCCCCTAATGACTCTGCGAACTTCAATACATAGTCCCTAAAACAATATACAACAATAAACAGTACTCCTGCATATTTAAAATGTCATATACTACTACAACCATTCGGTTAAAACAGAAGTAGGAAAATAGTCAACCCGTGAAAATAAAACATACAGATAAAGCTAAGGTCTAATTTAGGTAAAATAAATTATAACTTAGACTGGGGTCAGATCAGCAATTTTCTACAAACTAGGCGAGCCCACTGACTATTTGTGCCACAGAGCTTTATTCAATATAAAGACTTAATATAAGAAGTAATTGAGATCCAAGTACTACAGTAATGACAAAAAGCAAATAAATGGTTTGGAGTGAGGAAATTTATAGCTTCCTACATTAAACGCTTGAGTCACAAGGAATCTATGGCATAATGAGCCTTTGCCTATTCAAACTTCAGAACAGTAAATATTTTATTTTTTACAGATTAACAATGACAGCTTTTATATTACCAAAGATATTGAAATTTTTATTTTGAAAACTGCAGAAAAAAGTGGGTTACAACACAACTATGACAGCCAAGAAACAATCTCATTCCTTTAACTCTTTAAGTTTTCGAGATACAATTTTTTTTTCAAACGAAAGTTGTAGCTTATTATAAACAGCTTTTTATGACCCACTCTATGAATATACAGGGCATATCTTAAAAGCGGAGCAAACTAAATATACATTTTATGCGTTTTATCACATTATCTTTTAATGTTTTTGAAATATTTTATTTTCAAATTGTACATTAAACCTATTTAACTTTAATGGACTAGTATACTTAGGAATGAAAAATAATTTTTTGCATTGGAATTTGTAAAACATGTCTAGATAATCACAGAACCCCACCAACAGATTTTTTTGTCCATTAGATTGCTCAAAAATTGAAAAAAAAAACGGTTGCAAAAGTAGGGAATGTGACGTCACGATCCCTAATTTCAATAAGTACCTGCTATTTTATTAGTAGTTATTTCGTCTTTTTTTATATAACCAAGCATTCCCAGATAAATTATTGGATCCAACATTTATACGCCTGGTGAGAAATAATCAAATTTCCAAGAATTTCAATGAAATATGTGTATTTTGCCAATCCCATTCTGAACTTATTGGACGACCCCCATAAAATATGACAGATGACATAGGAGTCGATTGTTTAAGGATAATCTGCGGCAACACCGCATTTTGCTGTTGAAATGTGTTTTGTGCATTTATAACATCACTTTCGTAGACGGGAACTAAATCATTTCTGTTCTCAGTTTGTTATAAGCAAGGTTGGCAAATATCATGATATTTATATAAATATCAAAATATCGGATATTTATCGATATATATCTGATATATATCCAAATCTTGATATTTATTTTTAAAAAATTGAATTTTGTATATCTAAGGTATAAATATTGTAAAAAACTCCAGCGTTTTTTATTTGTACTTTACTATAAATAAATTCAAAAAATAAAAACAAAAAATGATTCTCAAATAACACATAAATACTAAACTTCATAATAAAAAACAAAACGTTAGATTGTATACCTATATAAAAAAAATCCTAATAAAATAATTGTCGGTAAGAAGTAATGGTATCGAAAATAGGGTATTCCTACTTATTAGGTAATTATTATAATGGGGAACTTGCACAAAAATTACATTTCAAAAATATTACTTTCAAAAAACTTAATTCATTGCCATTAAATGAACAAAAAAACTCATTTTTTATTTTTATGTAATAAATGTAAGCAATTATAAACTGCATAATTCAAATCATTCTTGAAACGCGCTCTCCTTGGTTGTGACGTCAAGTAGCTCGTTGGTGGTGGCGCCTCTGGTGGGCGGCGGCACCATGTATAAACTAATATGGGCGGCACATGTACAAAAACTACAGCACCAGGCAAGCTTTGTTTAGAAAGATCAACGAGAACGTCCCATCCTTGTCTATCCGTCTTGTTATAGTCTATCTCAGTCTTGATATTGTTGATAATGTTTGAAGAGTATTAAATAGTTATTTACATTGTGAGATGCATAAGCGCACTTTTTTGGCCGAGGAGGTTGTTTAACGCCCGTGTTGCCTCGGGTCTTAAAACTCTCTCCAAGGCCAAAAAGAGCTTACGCATTGAGCAATGTATTACATTTTTCCTGCTACTGACAATTCCATATTAGGTGGGTATAGGTACTTTGAATTTAAATACACTATGGAGTAGATTGTGAGTAATAATCTTCATCATAACCATTGTCCAGTTATTACTAAAAATGATAATCAGTGATAAATATAAGAGGTAGATTGCAGTGATAATAAAAAAACTTCTTGTGCGATTTAACCCGAGACCTACGAAGTACTAGTCCTGTAGCCTCACCATTCAGTTAAAGAAGTGCATTTTAAATTTGGACTTTTGGGCGGTTCTTAGTTTTGACCTACGTCAGATCCCTCTGGAAATGGGTCGCCGAACTGTTTATTTTAATGTTCAATTTCCATTCTTCCTTCCCTAATTATTATGTGTAGCTGTCACTCCTGTCACTGCCTTCTGATCAATCGAGCTATATGACGTCACAACCATTCCCGCGCTTTTCGTGTCGTTTCAAATGAATAGCTTGAGGTCACAACTTTAATTTTTTATTGCAAATTAAATATTGCGATTTGAGAGCTGATATTTGATATGTGCTCTTTCTATAGATAGGCAAATATATTAAAGAAATAAAAAAAATTGTTCAAGTTCCCCATTACATCAGTCTTGATAATGGTAAGCATTCAGGGCTATAACTAAGTACTTGCATTTTAAATCTTGATATATATCTTGATAAATATCAAAGAATAAATAACTTGATATGTATCAAGATATATATCAAGATATATATCTTTTGATATATATCATGCCAACCTTGGTTATAAGAATCTCGCTGTGAATACTTTATTTTTTCGGATTATAATGAAGACAAGGTTTGTTGAAGCTTGTTCTGATCACTACTTGCCTTAGTGTGTCAAGTTATTAATACAAACTGCGAGCAAAACCAGGAAAAATTAAGAGGAAGGTATGTTTGTTGTTTATTTGATTATTGTTGGAATATTTCTACTTACTTATATTTATATACAGCTGTGAATGCTCATTTTAGGTCAACTAGAGAATAGACTTATGGATATGTGCAGAAGAAAGGACAAAATAATAATGAATGCAGGGTTAAGGCAAAAATTACCCCGGACCCGTTAACAAGAAAAATGGGTCGTGGAAAATTGTTCGAAAAACATTTGTTCGAAAACATTTGTTCGAAAACATTTGTTCGAAAAACATTTATTCGAAAACATCTGTTCGAAAAAACATTTATTCGAAATATATTTATTCAAAAAACATTTGTTCGAAAAAATATTTGTTTCATTTAATAAGAGATACTTCCTTATCCTATGGCAACTTGGAAAACAGAATAACATCTCGCAAAAGAGTAAGAGAAGACTATAATAATAATAATAATTCTCACCCTCACAATCACAATACTCCATAAATGTTACATACCTATCTTTGAAAAGTTGGAATCCTTTCAGACAATGTGAAAGCCTGGCTGTAAGAACGCGGTCGGGCAGCACATGTACTGCAACACTGCTTGAATAAGAGGCATCTCGGTTTGTAGTTTCTTTGGAACCCGTCAGAGGAGTAGGTTTGGCCGCAAGTGAGAGTCTCAGTTATTTGAAACACAAAATATACAGGGTGTCTTAAAAACATTTTTTAGACACATAAAAACATTTTTTAGACACCCTGTATATTTTGTGTTTCAAAAAACTGTGACTCTCACTTGCGGCCAAACCTACTCTTCTGACGAGTTCCAAAGAAGCTACAAACCGAGATGCCTCTTATTCAAGCAGTGTTGCAGTACATGTGCTGCCAGACCGCGTTCTTACGGCCAGGCTTTCACATTTCAAATCTACTCCTCTGACGGGTTCCAAAGAAGATACAAACCGAGATGCTTCTTATTTAAGCAGTGTTACAGTACATGTGCTGCCAGACTGCGTTCTTACGGCCAGGCTTTCACATTGCCAGAAAGGATTCCAACTTTTCAAAAATATGTAATATTATAGTCTTTTCTTGCCCTTTTGCGAGATGATTTTCTATGTTTCCCTAGTTGGAATAGGATAACGAAGTATCTTTTATTATATCAAACAAAAGTTTTTTCGAACAATGTTTTTCGAATAAATTTTTTTCAAATAAATGTTTTTCGAACAAATGTCATTCGAACAAATGTTTTTCGAACAAATGTTTTTCGAACAAATGTCATTTGAACAAATGTTTTCGAACAATTTTCCGCGACCCAAGAAAAATAATTACAATGTCATTGTGGTTACCAATGCATAAAGATATTCGGTTGTGGAATGTATAATATGTGTTGTGATTGCCCAACATAAGTAAGTTATTAGTCCGAAATATGCACATGCAGCATTGCGTTTCTCGAGATGGCAACAAAATCAGAATCAAGAATCTCGTTTTTACAGCACACCTGCTACGTACTGGTCCTACGCATAATGCACTAATGTCTACCACAAATTAGGAAAATACTTAGTCACCACTTCAGAAAACAAAAATTTAATAAATTAAAGGGACATGTATTTGTATGTACAGGGTGTTTTATTAAGGGTGAAGAGGTACCGTATCTCAGGAATTAATAGTCCTGGAGCTTTGGGAAAAAATTCTTCTTAAGTAAGGTGGTCACGAGAAATCGATGGAAATTATTTTTAAGGTCGTTGGTCGGCCGCTAGGGGACGTATTCGAAACAGTAAATTTGAAAAATGAGTTTTTTCAAAAAAATGACTAATAAAGGTATATCAAAAATAATTTTATTGTACTCTTCAGCAAATTCTGAACAATAATTTTCGTTAAGAATTTTTTGCTCTAGCTCTTCAAATAGAGGTGAAACTGGCGGATAAACCTTGACTTGAAAAAATGCCTGTAACTTCGGTTTGGCTTAACCGAATTGGTCGAATTTGGGCTTGTTGAAAAGAGCTCTCCTTCTTCTATCCAATGATTGTCCAGTAAGGTCATTTCGAATTTCGTGGTCATCGCTAGAGGGCGCAATTTGAAAAATTTCCCTTTTATTACAATTTTCTCCGAAATTTTAAATGCAATGACATATTTATTCTGTTATAATCGAAAAGTAGATTAAATTTACAACAAAAAAATACCCAAGGTTCAAATCGATATCTTCATTAGTTTCGGAGTTATCGTCAAAAGAATAATTATTAAGAAATAAGAAGGTAAGTATTTGTTATCAAAGATTTCCATGGTCAAGTATGCCATGAAATAAATAAAAATCTGCTTGGGTTTTTTGTGAACTGCTATTTTTCTCACTTTTTATTCCGTTAAAAGTAGTTTCTAGGGATGCAAAAAAGTAAACGTCACATGAATCAAGCTTTAATAAGTATTGTGTTGTGTCAAATCTTGGATTTTTGTAAATTTTTAGTTAAAACTGTGTGTTGCGTTAATTAAAAAATGCCTTACACGAATGACGAGGCTTACAATATACTTGCCGTATATTTTCAATATTTTGAACATGCTCCACTTGCGGAACGTGAATACGCTGTCAGGTACCAAACAATTTTGTTTCAAGGCTTACTAGATGATTTCCGAGATAATTTCGTATCGATACGAGATACGACAGGTAAATAAATTAGAAATACGTTTAATGGAATAAAAAGTGAGAAAAATAGCAATTTACGAAAAGCTCAAGTAGTTTTTTTTATTTATTTCATGGCATGCTTGACCACGGAAATCTTTGATAACAAATACTTACTTTCTTCTTTCTTAATAATAATTATTCTTTTGGTGATAACTCCGAAACTAATGAAGATATCGATTTGAAAATTGGGTATTTTTTGTTGTAAATTTAATCTACTTTTTGATTATAACAGAATAAATATGTCATTGCATTTAAAATTTCGTAGAAAATTAAGAGAATTTTTCAAATTGCGCCCTCTAGCGGTGACCACGAAATTCGAAATGACCTTACTGGACAATCATTGGATAGAAGGAGAGCTCTCTTCAACAAGCCCAAATTTGACCAATTCGGGTAAGCCAAACCGAAGTTACAGGCATTTTTTCAAGTCAAGGTTTATCCGCCCGTTTCACCTCTATTTGAAGAGCTAGAGCAAAAAATCCTTAACGAAAATTGCTCAAAATTTGCTGAAGAGTGCAATAAAATTATTTTTTATATACCTTTATTAGTCTTTTTTTAGAAAACTCATTTTTCAAGTTTACTGTTTCTAATACGCCCCCTAGCGGCAGACCTGCAAACTTAAAAATAATTTCCAGCGATTTCTCGTGACCACATTACTTAAGATTTTTTTCCCAAAGCTCCAGGACTATTAATTCCTGAGATATGGTACCTCCTTACCCTTAATGAAACACCCTGTATAGCACGGTAATAATAATTATTATTGAGAATGAAATAAATTGTTTCAAATTATTATTTCCAGAGATGTTTTCGTATCTTGCAGTTTACCAAGAAATGATGCCAGCAGCAAAATTGATATATGGGGCAACCCCAAACGAAAAAAATTCAGAATACAAGAAAAATCCAAATTTCCACAATTATTGATTTTTCACCAGCTGGAAATATTTACCAAAATGGCACTGGAGGCATGCTAGACACTGGGGTAGCACAGAAACGAAAAACTCAGGTGCATACGTGGCAATCCGGGGATCATATAACTAGAAAAATCCAAATTTTCACAATTGATTTTTTACAGCTTGAAATATTTACCAAAATGGCACTAGAGGGTTACTGGACACTGGGGTAGCACAAAAACAAAAAACTCAAGTGCGTACGTGGCAATCGAGGGATAAAAAAACAAGAAAAATCCAAATTTCCACGATTGATTTTTCACCAGCTTGAAATATTTACCAAAATGGCACTGGAGGCATGCTAGACACTGGGGTAGCACAGAAACAAAAAAACTCAGGTGCGTACGTGGCAATCAGGGGATCATATAACAAGAAAAATCCAAATTTTCACAATTGATTTTTCACCAGCTTGAAATATTTACCAAAATGGCACTGGAAGCATGCTAGACACTGGGGTAGCACAGAAACGAAAAACTCAGGTGCATACGTGGCAATCGGGGGATCATATAACAAGAAAAATCCAAATTTTCACAATTGAGTTTTCACCAGCTTGAAATATTTACCAAAATGGCACTGGAAGCATGCTAGACACTGGGGTAGCACAGAAACGAAAAACTCAGGTGCGTACATGGCAATCGGGGGATCATATATCAAGAAAAATCCAAATTTTCACAATTGAGTTTTCACCAGCTTGAAATATTTACCAAAATGGCACTGGAAGCATGCTAGACACTGGGGTAGCACAGAAACGAAAAACTCAGGTGCATACGTGGCAATCGGGGGATCATATAACAAGAAAAATCCAAATTTTCACAATTTTCAAATATTTACCAAAATGGCACTGGAAGCATGCTAGACACTGGGGTAGCACAGAAACAAAAAATCAGATGTGTGCATGGCAATCGAGGGATCATATAACAAGAAAAATCAAAATTTCCACAATTGATTTTTCACCAGCTTGAAATATTTACCAAAATGACACTAGAGGCTTACTGGACACTAGGGTAGTACAGAAACAAAAAAATCAGATGCGTGCGTAGCAATCGGGGGATCATATAACAAGAAAAATCCAAATTTTCACAATTGATTTTTCACCAGCTTGAAATATTTACCAAAATGGCACTGGAAGCATGCTAGACACTGGGGTAGCACAGAAACAAAAAAATCAGATGTGTGCGTAGCAATCGAGGGATCATATAACAAGAAAAATCAAAATTTTCACAATTGATTTTTCACCAGCTTGAAATATTTACCAAAATGGCACCAGAGGCTTACTGGACACTGAGGTAGCACAGAAACAAAAAAAAATCAGATGCATACATGGCAATCGAGGGATCAGAAAACAAGAAAAATCCAAATTTCCACAATTGATTTTACAGCTTGAAATATTTAACAAAATGGCACTAGAAGCTTGCTGGACACTGGGATAGCACAGAAACGAAAAAACTCAGGAGTGTACGTGGCGTTCGGGGGAATCAAAATACAAGAAAAATTATAATATCCAATAGTTGTTATAACAAAGATTACCAAACTATAAATAAAACAATTAATGGAAACTGCGAAAACTCCGACCCGCCCCTATTATTTTTCTATTTTTTTGTTGACAAGATATAAAAGTTGCAATGTAACTTCTATGTTAGACATATATTTTTTCTCATTACAACAGTAGTGTCGAATATACAGTGTCCGGCAGAAAGTACACACCATATATTTTTTAAATCTTAATTTAACAGAAAATTTTATTCTTGATAAAAATTTGTGCATTCCTGCAAACTCAAAACGCAGTTTTCAAAATTTGAATATCTTATTTCGTATACACTGTGTCCCATAAGAATGAACAGCATGGGGCTATTGCAAACGGTGAGAGATAGGACAACGGTTAAATGGGGAAAAAGTTGCGCAATTTTGAGGTCAATAAAATGGCACAAACAGATTTTTAATATCTTTTTTCGATTTTGAGTTATTTAGAAAAAAGTAAAATTTTGCGTTTTAGATTTTATTTTTTTCTGAAGTTGTTATCACAGATAGAGAAAAAAAGAAAAACACTTTCTTATGGCACTTTTTAACGGGCCTTAAGATGGCGTTTTTAGATTTGTTCTACAATGTTTCGTTTTTGAGAAACCATCTTCAACTTTATTTTTTTAAATACGGACCTGGTTTTTTTGCAGATTTTAAAGCACTTTTCATTGCAAATACCATGATGTATGACACGAAATATTTTTAAAATGTTTTGAGACAATTATACTGAAAATTCCTTTTTTTCCATTAATTTTTGTCTAATGCGGCCCTGCATTTAATAATAAGGAGTCTAAATATTAATCAGTATTGACAACAATTTAACTTACAGTTTATTTTTTACTTCGAAAACTTAATATTTTTAAATTTTACAGCAAACAGTGTCGCATTGTGTTTTGGAGTAAATTCTTCGCTTTTCCTAATTGCGAGAAGAAAGCTTTAAGCCAACGTAATCAATAACTTTTGCCATTTATTAATTGCAAAAATACATTCGTTCGGCACTATTTCTGTGACACAAGATATAACATGCTGACATGTTAAATTTGTCGTCATTTGAAAAAGCATCCTCCATTTGTAATGAAATAAATTGTTAATTAAATGATACAGTGAGAGTTATGACAAATTACAAGGGATTGGTTTCGTTGTTTCAAAGCCTTCTAGGTGGAGGATTTTTATTTATTTTTTTATTATCGTATGTGCCGTCCTTTTTTTAGTTCTCCAATTGAAAGATAAGTTGTAAGTTAAATTGTTGACAATACTGATTAATATTTAGACTTCTTATTATTAAATACAGGGCCGCATTAGAAAAAAAATTAATGGAAAAAAGGAATTTTCAGTATAATTGTCTCAAAACATTTAAAAAATATTTCTTGACATACATCATGGTATTTGCAATGAAAAGTGCTTTAAAAAAAAATCCAGGTCCGTATTTAAAAAAATTAAGTTGAAGATGGTTTCTCAAAAACGAAACGTTGTAGAACAAATCTAAAAACGCCATCTTAAGGCCCGTTAAAAAGTGACATAAGAAAGTGCTTTTCTTTTTCCTCTATCTGTGATAGGTGATAGCAACTTCAGAAAAAAATAAAATCGAAAACGCAAAATTTTACTTTTTTCAAAATAACTCAAAAACGAAAAAAGATATTCGAAATCTGTTTGTGCCATTTTATTGACTTCAAAATTCCGCAACTTTTTCCCCATTTAACCGTTGCCCTATCTCTCACCGTTTGCAATATCCCCATGCTGTTCATTCTTATCCGGGACACAGTGTATAGGGGAGGTTCGAAAATATGAAAAAGGCTTGAGAGTAAAGTACCCTTAGGTATTATTAATTTTAGAGAAAACATGTATTATGAAAAGTTTAGAATTAAAAGGTAAGGCCAGCAATGAAGTTTCAAATTTCCATTCCATAAAACACCTTTTCGACATTTTTATGATTTACCTCGTGTAGAAAATAAAACCCCCACTTTATTGAATATGCCAGGTCCATTTCAGAGATTTATCATTATTCATAAACAAATACAAATTCTTCTGGTGCAAACTTTCTGCGTATTATTTCCATGGTATATCATTTTTTACGAGTATGCATTCGGGAATATAATTTACCTAAATGGGTTTGAAGTAGTCAATTTAATTTGAGCGATGGCCTACTATAAAGTTTTTTTGTTCCATTAATTTCCTGGGATTCGACCATAATTATTTATCTTTATTAAAAAAAAATTATACACTTAATTGATGCGTTTCGGCTCATAGCCATCATCAGAATATGCACATCTTTTATTCTGATGATGGCTATGAGCCGAAACGCGTCAATTAAGTGTATAATTTTTTTTAATAAAGTTAAATAATTATGGTATTATCATCAGAATATGCATATATTTTATTCTGATGATGGCTATGAGCCGAAACGTGTGAATTAAGTGTATAATTTTTTTTTAATAAAGATAAATTATGGTCGAATCCCAGGAAATTAATGGAGAAAAAAAATTAAATTCAACGACGACCAGGAAAAATTATATTAAAATAAAGTTTTTTGACTAAAAACTTGGCTTTATTGCTTTTTACATAAGTCATCTTTCGAACAATATCTAGAGCTGACACCTATATACAGTGTGGATACAAATTGTGGAATATTCCTTATATTTCTTAAAATATTCCTCATATCAAAAACATGTTTTAATAAAAGTGTTAGGGGAAATTATTATTATTATGTATTATTATTACTAAACGGGAAATAATTACTTTTTTTATTAAAACATGTTTTTGATATGAGGAATATTTTAAGAAATAATAAGCAATATTCCACAATTTGTATCCACACTGTATGTTGGAACCGATGCAGGTCTTACTGACTTACATTCTGTAAGTAAGGGCTCAATATGTTTAAATCCCCAATCATCTATACATATTAATCCCTGTTTATTAATAAATCATTACAAAAATTTTTTTATTTTCTAACCAGATCAGTGCTTGACGTCCAGGATTCGATGACTTTTCTATCTCAATTTCTAATAAATCAATTATTATTAACTGCAATGTATATATCTTGCTTTGAAAAGCACTGGTAATGCTTTTTGAATAGGACTAGATTTAGATTCAGGCCAAAATATCCATTCTTTCATACAACTAGCAATCGGTGGAATATACTTTACAGAAAAATGTATGACACGACACTTAATTTAAAATCATCAACTAAAATATTACTTTGAACCTGGCCGGTTCTTATCATTTTTTGCTTCATAATGTATCAGCACTTGTATCGTTTTGTACCACACTGGTATACTTAGACCTAAATAAAATCGACTCTTGTTTACAATAAACAAATTGCTAGGTTTTGTAGATTAACTGGCATTATCTCTGAGTCGTCAATAGAGTTCTCAGGAGAATAGAATGATGTGATGATGCTACCTACCACCTACCTGAATCTCAATAAATAGAACAACTATTATTATTGACAAACAAAAATACAATTTTGTTGAAATTTTGCTTGCACTTGAACAAACAGGTACAAAAAAGTATTTTTTCTAATCATTTCCCCCATGAAATGGAATGAATGGCGAAAATACAGTGAAAATAGAGCAAATACAGAGTGGCCCATTTAGAATGGGGACACCCCTGTAAAACTTTTATTTTTCATCCGATTTTAGCTGTTTTTTTTTCTAAAGATAGGTCACAAAAAATTGTACTTTGGTGCAAAATTTCAGGCCTCAATCTCAATTTTCAAGGCCTACTCCCCATTATTCCGTCAATAATTGCCCAGGCATCGTTATTCTTGCCTTTGTTGTAATATAAACCATGTTTAGGATTCCATAGTATGGGATATTTCTCATACTGATCAATTAATTCTAAACATTTTTCTCTATTCCATTCCGCCGATTCACTCATTTTAACTGCGAACGGTGCGAACGGTACGAACGCTACGAATACACCGTCCTGACTGCGCACCATCGAGCAACGCGCGCCTTTGAGCAAGCCAGATTTACCGACAGCCGATAGAAAACGTTTGGCGCATTCTGTTCGGCGCGGAGACACGTCCTGACTAGCCGAATTCGTTTGTGCGCGCTCTGCGCGTTCGGTTCGTTCGGAGTAAAATGTCCAGGTCAGGACGCACCTTGACATCACAGCGGTAATCAGGACACCCTTGGAACCCCATATACCAAATTTGAATAAAAAATATGCAGGGAGTTCCATTTTGCAAGTTCAGCAAAGTAGGAATTTTAAAGGCATCTGGCAAGTCAAGTGTGCCATGGAATCCCCTCAAAACAGTTGAATGCTCAATAGGACCACTCAAAGTGTTGGTGTGCAAAGATTCAATACAAAAATATACAGGGTATTTTTCTCTGGGCCATCTCAAAATGCTGAATTTTTATGAAATTTTATACTGGTCATGAGTGCTCTGGAATTATTGAAAAAACATTAACAAACACAAAAGTAATTTATTTGTTTACAAAATGCCAACCAACAAATAAAAAAACAATTTAAATTATCAGACCATACTCAATAAAGTCACTGTCTAAGATGATAAATTTTCTCTGTGTTTCCTATTGTGGCACACCATGGACTTACTGACTGGCAGGCTTCTGTATTTTTAGACTTAGTTCGTTTATAGTGGCTCTGTATATTTTTGAATTAGATCTTTGCAACACCAACACTTTGAGTGGTCCTGTTGACCTTCAACTGTTTTGAGGGGATTCCATGGCACACTTGGCTTGCCAGATGCCTTTAAAATTTCTATTTTGCTCAACTTTGACAACACGCAGAATGGAACTCCCTGTATATTTTTTATTCAAATTTGGTATGTGGCGGTTTTAGGGTGTCCCGATTAATGCTGTGTTGCCAGATTTTAAATAAAAAAAATCGATAAATGATTTTCGTCATTTTTTACTCGAAAAAAAAAATCGTAGTAGGCCTTGAAAATTGAGAATGAGACCTGAAAATTTGCACCAAAGTAGAATTTTTTGTGACCTATCTTTAGAAAAAACCCGACTAAAATCGGATGAAAAATAAAAATTTACAGGGGTGGCCCCATTCCAAATGGGCCATTCTGTATATAAAAAAATAAGCGTGATCTGATTTGACCTTGCAGATTTATAGGTTAGGTTCTCTTGACTTTGAGGCGTGGCGTTGCCAAACGTAGCGCCTGGCAGTAAATTTAGGTAAAAATAAAATCCAACAGGTAGTTACGTATATTGAACTTTAAAAATTAATTGCAGCAACACGGAGGCGAATTTTTTTCTTTAAAAAAATACAGCAAGTATATCTCACCCAATACTATCTGATGAGCAAATAAAAAAATGGTATATTGGTCCATTTGTGGATCACGTGATAAAGATATAGACAATCCCTGCAATATTCAATAACAAAAAGACGAAAGAAACCAAAGTAAAGTCATATCAATATTCTACAGCCTTGGAGGCTCTTTGAGATTTTACTGAAATTCTCAAAAGAAAAATAATTTATATCTAAATTTCCGTAATATCTAAAATGACACATAACATTCTACAATTTTAATAACATATTATTCCTTTGGTTACACCAAATATTTTTTGTCAATACATTGACCGTGTATCTTTATCACGCGATCCACAAATCTAGGGTCCCCAAATCCCGGGACCGAAAAGGTATTCGGGACTTTCGTCCCAAATTTTAAGTCCCGGTACTAGTCCCGAAAGCCCCGAAAAATGGTCCCGAAATCAAAATTTTGTTTCTTTACAACAAATTTTTTGTAAGAAAAAGTTTATAAAAATTAAATATTTTTATTTATATGGGGGTAGTACCTACCTACACACTTTTTGGATAAAATCCCGGGACAATCCCGGTACTAAATACCTGGAACTGGACTGGAAACCCTACACAAATCCAAGTTAAATAGGTTTAATATCAAATCTGAAAATTAAATATTTCAAAAAGGGTAAATAATAATGTTATAAAGTTTTATACCGTTTGAACGGTAATGGCGAGTAGATTTCGAACAACTAAAATGTAACAAAAGGTATGTTTGGTTTGCCCTCCATATTCATAGTATGGATTATAAAAAATTGTTTATAATAAGCTACAACTTTTGTACGAAAAGTTTTTTTGTATCTCAAAAACTTAAAGAGTTAAGGAGGGGGATTCTTCCTAGGAACACCCTGTACATTTAAAATTACAGAACTCTGTGAGATATTAGAATAGATGTAAAAAAATTAGTTTGTGTTTGTGATTTTTCACACACACGCACTGCCAATTTTAAACGGCGATAACTAAAAAACTGTTGATTTTTCAAAATTTGTTTATAGAACATAAATTGCTTCAAATTGAAGAACAATACAATTTGCAATAAAAAATTCAATTTTAACCTAGAAATAAAGTCTTCGAGAAGCTCTGTGTTTTTACGGAATTAAAAATATCTCATTTCATTGCTGAGATATGAACTCTGGGAGTTTTAGGTGAATCACCCTGTATACACCAAAAATGGGGGCAGAATATTAAGTAATGGCCCGGCAAAAGGAAGTTAAAGAGTTCAAATTTATGATCGTCGAGTTATTAAAACCTTAGTCCTGAAGCAACAATCTTACCAATAATAATTATAAGTTGGAAAGATCTAGAACATTTTGAAGGGGCGAAATAAATAGGGGTCCCCAGCCTCAGCTTGATAAATTTAAAAATCCATCGGCATTTTTTTAACTTTCATTTACTCAATGTAGGGTGGGCTGATAGTTTTTAGCCAATACCGATAATCGGACAATACCCACATAAAAGTGGCCAATAACGGTGTGTTCCAACTTGTATGGGTACTTATTTTTTTGTGATGATGGGAGGTGGGAAGATTCTCTGGGAGCATTTCCCACAAGTCTCTCAAACAGGGCCTATTACCTATGATCATGTTCACAAAAATAAAATTGCAAAAATATTATTGGCGATTTTTTTATGTTGGGGCGACTTGTAGGTCGTTTAACGTTCGTTTCAAAGAACATAAAAATTATATCAGGCAAAATCAAATTTAAAATTCCAAAATATGGGAACACTCTTTTAATATATAGTGTGGTCATTTAAGTATGCAACATGGGATTGTTTTTATTAATTGTACAACGAATTGCATGTTCGATAATCATATTAGGTGCACTTAGAATGGTTGCAAGTAAAACAGCATACAGGTCAAAAAATATAAAAATTGTATAAGAGTAAAGCACCCTTATTTCAGAAAATTCAGCAAACTGTTATTAAGAAAAGTTGTCTAGAATTAAAAATACCAAAACGTGGCCTCCTAAGAAACAAATAAATATTTTTGAAAAACATTAATAATTTCCTAAAAAAATGTTTTAATATACACCCTAAACAATTTCATGAATCAATCAAAATTAAATCAATTTCGCATAACTTTGTTCAAATTCAAGCATATTTGTAAAATTAACTTAGATTTTTAATTTTTTAGGGAATCACAAAATCATGTTTGTTACAACGATATTAAATAAAACTTTAAAATTTCGCAAAAATTCTTCCGAACAAGGTAAAACATTAGTAATGATAATGTGTACATTAAAAAACTCTCATTTAAGGTGCAAAATTTTTATTTTAACTGTTTATTAAGAAACTGTGGAAATTAATTGACAAAATTTTTTCTTAGGATGCTATGTTTTGGTATTTAGGCATAGCTTTTAATTCTAAACAACTTTTCTTAATCGCCTTTTTTTTCTGAATTTTTTGAAATAAGGGTACTTTACTCTTGTACAATTTTTATATTTTTTGACCTACCCTATATCTGTTTAACTTGCAACCCTTTTAAAGCCTGTTTTACATAGACAATTACTTCATAAGTTTATGAATAAATTCATGAATTAATTCACAAGTTGTGTTTTACACTGAAAAATACAGGAGAAAATGGCTCTCTGCCAATTTTGATAATTTTTTGGGATATTGTAGTACAAGTCACTATAAGTTACACGTGCAAGTTTAAATTAGTTTCTATGTCTAGTTTCGGAGATATGAATTTTTGAAAATCATAAAAAAGGCTGTTTTGCTAAAACATAGTAGGGTTCACTTATACAAAAGTATTACTTTTTAGAAGATTAGTAACAAAATAATAGCATTGCTGGTTTAAAGGAAGTCAAGTGACATGTCAGTGAGTCGGTCATTAAGAACAAGAGAACCGCCTATTGTACAGGGTGGGTCAAAAATAGCGACAATTTAGCATATTTCGCAAATTTTTATCATTGGTCCCATTTAGTGGGACTGAGCATTTTTCATTAAAAATTTCTCTATTGAGAATCTTTTCTTACGACAAGAATAATGTTCTTTAAAAGTTTTGACTTTCTTCCAAAACACTAATTTTTTTTAAAAGTTTGTTTTTTATACTTCATGTTTTTAACATTAGTCACTTAAAACGGCCTTTTTGATACAATAAATCAGCTTTGAAGACAAAAATACTTCGGGAGACTTATAGTAATTGCTTAATATGATTAGTTACAAAAAGTTACAATCTCATTTTATACAGGGGGTGTTTACAAATATTAATTGAAATAGGTTTTACCCCTAATATATATGTTTGTTAATTATTCTTGAATGGATCTGCCAATTTGAATCATATATTTCAGTTATACTTTAAAGTAAATTACCCTACACTCGTGTAAGTTTCATTGATTTTCTGTGTCTGGTTTTTGAAATATAAATATTGAAAATTGACATTCTATAGAAAATATTATCCAATCTTATTTCTAATAATAAGATCTTGCAGCGCAAAACAATTGCGCCGTTAAAAACCGCTTGACCATAAACCGTGTGACTATTATAGACATGCGGTTTTCCAACTATTTTACGAAAATTCGGTGTACAGATCCATATAAGTCGTACCTACTCTACGCTTCGTGACGATTCCATGAATATCTATAAATAGTAATTATCAACCCTCCCCGCAGAAGCTTTAATCAGCTAATAAGGTATCATTGGGCGTCCAGTTAGGTATTATTATTATTTAGTAGGTATTATTCACACAGAATTTGTTTTCGTAAGGGCCCTGCAAAACTAACTTAAAACCAATAAACATTGTATTTCCTGTGCTGTTTTCTGTTAGCGACTCTTTTTTTGTGAGGTTAAAAACTACGTGGGTTTTGAAAGTGCAGTTTTTTGCGCGAGTAAATAATATACAGGGTGTTTCTAAATTATGGTGCCAAAGTAATATATGACAGGTATAAAATGTCATTTTGAACAAAAAGTTTCCTATAAACATGGGTCCGAAAATGCATAATAAAAAAGTTACAGGGTGATAAAGGTACAGTTTGAAAAACATATTTTTCCCAAAAACTTCTACAGAAGTTATGCAATTTAAATGAAACTTGGTGCAGTTCATTAGTGGCTGAAGTGCAACAATTTTCTTGTAAAAACAACTTATTCCTATCGCCCAGAGGCGGAGGGGCGGGATAGCGCAATGGGATTTTACTCATAACTTTTTTGAGGTTATCTTTTTGGTCTTGCAGGTTCATCATTTTAGTACATCTTTTCATTTTGCAACAAAAGTGTACTCTTGTTCTATTACGATAAAATCAACCGTTTGCGTTGAAATTGGCAAAATGTGCCCCAAACCACCTGTTGACTCCAAAGTTCGAAAAATAAAATTTTCAACTATCGCTTTCAAATTTCACAGAATAATGTACCATTTAAATTTAAAGTGACAAAAAATTCCCTATGAACAAACGTTGTTCACTTTCAAAATGGAACGGATTGAGCTCGACAAAATTTTGCCATCCTATTTCAAGAAAAGCAGTGATGTTTCACTCAATGCCTATTAGGCATTTTTTTTTTAGTTTTGAACGTACAATTCATCTGTAACATTTAAATGAGGCAGGTGATAATATTATTTTTCGAACTTTGGAGTCAGCAGGTGTTTTGGGGCACATTTTGCCAATTTCAACGCAACCGGTTAATTTTATCGCAATGGAACAAGAGAAAACTTTTGTTGCAAAATTAAAAGGTGCACTAAAATGATGAACCTGCAAGACCAAAAATATAACCTCAAAAAAGTTATGAGTATAAAACCCATTGAGCTATCCCACTCCTCCGCCTCTGGGCGATGGGAATAAATGGTTTTTACACAAAATTGTTGCACGTCAGCAACTAATGGACTGCACCAAGTTTCAATTAAATTGCATAACTTCTGTAGAAGTATTTGCGAAAAATATGTCTTTTAAACTGTACCTTTATCACCCTGTAACTTTTTTATTATGCATATATACCCATGTTTATACGAAACTTCTTGTTCAAAATGACCTTTTCTACCTGTCATATTACGTTGGCACCATAATTTAGAAACACCCTGTATAAATAAATTATATATATATATATACAGTGTGACCCATTTGTTTTGGGGTCAGTCTGTAAAAAGTGTATCAATCGTGCGATTTGGCTGATTTTTTTTTAAATTGTAGAGCTCGATGAACTGCACATTTTGAACAAAAATTGCCTGGTTCGCATAAAATCCAAAGCCTACTATGACCGTTTTTATGAGCAAAATTTTAAGAAACCATATTAGCGTTTTTTTTTGAAAAAATCTGTGTGCGCCAATGGATTGAGCACCCCTCGAAATGGGTATGTACAAAATTTCATCAAAATATTTCAAGTAATAACGATTTTGTAGAAAAATTAAAAATGCAGCCAAGGTACGTCTTTATTTTCAAAAATTCAAAGTTGGCCATGGAAAATAATTGAATTGTTTACTTTTATTAAGTGTCAAACTGTCTAAATTGAGTTCAGAAATTGTTTGTGCTCAATACAATTAATTATCATAATTATGGAATATTTAAGCATAAGAGACAAAATAGAAATTGTTCGACTCGTGGGCGACAACGAGCGCTCGGCAGCAGAAGCTGCGGCCGAATTTAACAATAGACACCCAGGTAGATCAGTGAGTCGAAGTACTGTACAACGTATAAACAATATTTTTGATGAAACTGGATCGATTTCTAAAAATTTATTAAAAACTAGGCAAAATGGACGCCGTGGACTTGTTGAAAATAACAATCAAATTCTGCAATACTTTAGTGACAATCCTCGAAATAGTGTTCGAACGGCTAGTTTAGACCTTCATATACCCAGAGAGAGTATAAGGAGATGTTTGAGACAAAACAAAATAAAACCGTTTAAGCCAAAATTTTTGCACACCCTGGAACCAGGAGATGAGGAGAGAAGATTAGAATTTTGCTATTGGCTGCAAGGTGAATATCTCCATAATGGCAACTTTTTAAATGAAATTTTATTCACCGACGAAGCCACGTTTACTACAAATGGTGTAGTATCAAGTCAAAACTGCCGTCACTGGTCAGCTGAAAATCCAGAGTTTATAATAAATGCAAGGAGACAATATTCACAAAAAATTAACGTTTGGTGTGGAATACTACGCGACAGAATAATTGGCCCATTTTTCTTTGAAGGGAATTTGAATGCGGCTGGCTTCTTGAATTTTCTAGAAATTGAATTTAGAAATGCTTTAGATGAGTTACCATTAAGATACCGTTTAAATTTAAAGTTACAGTTAGATGGCAGTCCTATTCATAATGCTCGTTTAATCAAAAACTGGCTAGATAATAATTTTGAAAACTGTTGGATAGGGCGAAATAGTCCTTTCTGTGAGTGGCCACCGAGATCTCCGGACTTAACTCCTTTAGATTTTTTTCTTTGGGGTACACTTAAGCAAAATGTTTATAAGTCAAGACCCCATAATTTACAAGAACTGCAAGCTAGGATAAACCGTAGTTGTGAGGAAATTACTCCACAGCAAATACGAAATGTAATTTTGAATGTACGCAAGAGGAACGACAAATGCATTGTAGAAAATGGAGGCTTGGTAGAAGTTACAAAAATTTTATAATTTTAATTGTTTTTATGTTTTGTGTTTATAAGCATAAGGTTGTATTATTACAATTCAATTATTTTCCATGGCCAACTTTGAATTTTTGAAAATAAAGACGTACCTTGGCTGCATTTTTAATTTTTCTACAAAATCGTTATTACTTGAAATATTTTGATGAAATTTTGTACATACCCATTTCGAGGGGTGCTCAATCCATTGGCGCACACAGATTTTTTCAAAAAAAAAAACGCTAATATGGTTTCTTAAAATTTTGCTCATAAAAACGGTCATAGTAGGCTTTGGATTTTATGCGAACCAGGCAATTTTTGTTCAAAATGTGCAGTTCATCGAGCTCTACAATTTAAAAAAAAAATCAGCCAAATCGCACGATTGATACACTTTTTACAGACTGACCCCAAAACAAATGGGTCACACTGTATATAAATTTTGTTAACACAAGATTAACAGCTAAAATTATCGTTATTTTCAAGTAACTAATAGGTATGCTAAATAAATAACTGATCCCTATAAACTACATGTATATAATCTTTTTTATTACACTTAAATACTAAGTAAGTAGGTATGAACCTTTTTTTAACTTATAGGGGCTGCCAATCGGGGAGAATTTACTTTTGCAAATAAACTACAACAGGGCAAATAAAGAATGTAACTAACGTGGTTTAGGTGGATGCGAAACAAATCCACATGAGCAATACTGATATTTTACAACAATTTTTTGTACAAAAGCATATCCGCATCATCCTAGTCGCTAACAGAAAACCGCATAGGAAATACAGTGTTTATTGGTTTTAAGTTAGTTTTGCAGGGCCCCTTACGAAAACAAATTCTGCGTGAGTAATAACTACTAAATAATAATAATTCCTAACTGGACGCCCAATGATACCTTATAAGCTAACTAAAGCTTCTGCGAGGAGGGTTGATAATTACTATTTATATATATTCGTGGAATCGTCACGAAGCGTAGAGTAGGTACGACTTATATGGATCTGTACACCGAATTTTCGTAAAATAGTTGGAAAACCGCATATCTATAATAGTCACACGGTTTATGGTCAAGCGGTTTTTAACGGTGCAATTGTTTTGCGCTGCAAGATCTTATTATTAGAAATAAGATTGGATAATATTTTCTATAGAATGTCAATTTTCAATATTTATATTTCAAAAACCAGACACAGAAAATCAATGAAACTTACACGAGTGTAGGGTAATTTACTTTTAAGTATAACTGAAATATATGATTCAAATTGGCAGATCCATTCCAAAGTCTATGTATGAGAAGTTGGCTCACGCCTGGACACCAGCGTCGAATAACCGGTTCTCGCTGTGCATGGAGTGGGGGATCCAGGCACGCCCGCTATGACGTAGAATGTAGACCGGCCGCGCCGTCTGGACACTGAACCCCGGCAGTTTATATTCGATAGCGTCCAAATTTCTTAATAACTGCTAGGAATACGTAACTATTGATATATCAAAATGCCGGGTACTTGATGTACAGTTGTTTTGTGCAGTAACAGTTTGGTGAAAACTGGCAAAGCGGTTAAATATCATGGGTTTCCAAAAGACAAGGGACTGCGCAAAATATGGATCCAAAAATGCAGACGGAACGGCAAATGGAATCCGGATACTTGTCATGTATGTTCTGAACATTTTGCAGATAGTGATTACAAACGCGATTTAAAAAGCGAATTACTGGGCGAACCTGCAATAAAAAAAACTAAAAGATGCTTTCCCTACTTTAAAACTCTTCAAAGGGAAAACATCCGATGAATCTGTCAAAAAACGATCATTAAGGTATGAAGTGGGTTATAACAAGAAACAAGTGGAACAGCTACTAGAAGAACAGAAGAATGAAAATCAAGAAGAAGAAATTAAGGATAAAAAAGTCACTTCTGCCCCCGAATAAAACATACTATTTTTCTTCAAACGTTAAAAATAGCTTGAATTTACGATGGTAGTAAACAAAGTTTCTCCTTTGCTACAAATCATGAAATAATAAAAATACCTACTGTGGCCACGCCCATTTCAAAGATTTGGTGTTACCATAGCAACACTTTACACTCCTAAGTAATTAAATGTACACGTGCAGGGTCTTCACGCGAAAACTCCGGCCCCCATATTATTTCTCTAATTTTTGCAAATAGGAAAACATCTTATATAAAAGTTGAATTTAAAAGATCACATAGTTAGACATGAAATTAACGCGGATTCTTGATAGTTATGCTAGGTATTTACTTTACTAAATCAAAATAATAATAAAATAACAATAAATATTCAATATTCTTCATTTTTACTATTTAGTCTATCCAGGGTGTAGGTACTTATCCCTAGTACTTAAAAAAACTGATATGAAGAAATTTTTTATTAGCTATTGCCATTTTGTTATTATTTTCATTTACTAAAGTAAGTAAAAGATAATCTAGCATAACTATCAAAGGTCCGCCTCAATGCCATATATGGCTAACTGTGACCTTTTAAATGATTGTTCAGGTCCATATATCTTGCTAAAGGGAAATTCAAATATCAACATGTTATACATATATCGTTGCAATAAGAAAAATTATCTCGTTTAAAATATCCAAAAGTATACAGAATGTTTATTATTAAAAACAAAAAATATATTTTGTCCCTTATACTTATACTATACACCCGGTATAATCCGCAAGCCGGCCTTTCTAAAGCCCAATACTTACGTTGCAACTTTTTTATAAAATTTTTTCTCAATCTGCAAAAGTTAGAGAAATAATAGGGGTCGGAGTTTTCGCGTGAAGACCCTTTACCCACTACTTTCATACTGCCGCTGGCGACAATTCATACAAACATTTTATCTTAAAAAATTCTCAACATGGGGATCTCGGAAACCGTAACAGATACGAAGTCGGTCAAATGGAGGCAAACTTGCGCCTTTGGGCGCCCACCAATATGCCGTTGAGAAAGTTAAAATATTTTCATGGGTTGCTAAGATATTTAAGAAAAAACGAATTTTTGAAAATTATATTTTATTTTTTTCTGGCGCTATTTGCGATAATATTGAAAAATAAATTATACTTTTTCATTGCAACTTTTTATGAACTACGTCATGGTATTTTTAGATTTTCGGGGCGACGTTTCGTTTTTGAGATAGAGGGATCATCTTCATTTTTTTAAATACGGACCTGGATTTTTTATTCCATATTTCGAAGTAAATCGTTGTCCTGAGTGCAACGATGTATCACACATACATATTTTTTCTCGTTTTGGCCGCCAAAATGCACATTTACTATGAAAAAAATTAATACGGTCCTGGACTATGCATTTTTATCTTTTTTTTCAAAGCTATTCTAATTATTATAACAGGTGATCATTTTTTATACCTACTGGATTAATTAAACTCTATGTTTGTCATATTTTGAAATTCTTTTTTATACTTTAGGTAAAATGCACTATTGTTAATAATTATTATTGTTGTCATTTTCCTAAAGTATAAAAAAGAATTTCAAAATACGAAAAACATGGAGTTATAATTTATCCAGTAGGTATTAAAATAATGATCACCTGTTATAATTGGAATAGCTTTGAAAAAAAGAGAGAAAAACGCATAGTCCAGGACCGTATTAATTTTTTTTCTTAGTAAATGTGCATTTTAGCAGCTAAAACTGGAAAAAATATGTATCTGTCATACATAGTAGTACTCAGGACAACGATTTATTTCGAAATATGGAATGAAAAATCCAGGTCCGTATTTAAAAAAATTAAGATGATCCCTCTATCTCAAAAACGAAACGTCGCCCCGAAAATCTAAAAATACCATGACGTAGTCCAGAAAAAGTTGCAATGAAAAAGTATAATTTATTTTTCAATATTATTGCAAATGGCGCCAGAAAAAAATAAAATCTAATTTTCAAAAATTCGGTTTTTCTTAAATATCTCAGCAACCCATGAACATATTTTAACCTTCTCAACGGCATATTCTTAGGCGCCCAAAGGCGCAAGTTTGCCTCTATTTGACCGACTTCGTATCTGTTACGGTTTCCGAGATTCCCATGTTGAGCACCGGAACTGAATCACCCTGTATATATAAATAACAGAAAAAATCTTGTTGGGACCCCTTGTACCTATATACAAAATTTAAGAATTTTTTTTACATAAAACATAGTTTTCATTTTACATAAAGCCATTGTTCATGTTTAAAATGTGTTTACTTCCCTACACCCTGCACTCATTGAAGATATAATACATTTAATTTTTTTCCAATCATCTATGCCTATTGTCTATGGCTTTATTTGCAATAAAAAACATTATCTAATACATATTTTTAAAACTAATGGTTTCATTTACAGGTCATAAGTTACTAAAGTATTTTTTATATTTATTAGGTACTAGGAAAACACGTAATGATAACAACAATGAGAATAATAATGTTTATGTAATTGTAGATAGTTTACATGCTATTTATGCGTGTAGTAAGGTACTTAATTATTAAAAATAAACAGATAATCACATGAAGATTTTAGTCGCCCCGATTCCAGCGTGCCTTGCAATCCGGCCGCCGGTCATTTTCGGTCTACGGAAGACGTCACATTACGACTGCAGCCAAATGCCGCCGGCCAGTTATGAAGCGAGCGTGAGCCAACTTCTCATATATAGACTTTGGATCCATTCATGAATAATTAACAAACATATACAGGATTAACTATCACTTAGTACAAAAAATTTTACCACGTGCGCAGGGTGGTTTAAGAAAACAAGGAAAAATATTTTTAGATTTTTTTACGATCTTTAAAAAAAAGGGTAAAAACCCCAATTTTCCCTGTAAATCTCCGCCTCTAATTACGTCATCCAATATGGCTTCGGAACGTAGTACTGTCAGCTTGAAGTTATTTTCGCGGTGTTGCCATTGTTTTAGGAAAGATGAAAATACCTTTTTACTCAAACAAATAAAAAAATACATAAATAACAATCGATTCAAATCTGTACAGCCGCAGCGCTGTTAGATTTACCCGAGGTTCTCCCGGATTCGCCTTACCTTACTTTAAAATTTAACTGACCTAAATTCACCTGACCTCTTAAGCCCTAGATAAAGGCGTAAACCCCGTTTTGATAGTTCATTCTTTTAGCGCGCAGTGCAGGATCCAAAACAACAGTTTATTTTCAATTAAAAGCTCACCCAATGTCCGAGTCAATGTCCTTCCATATTGTGCAAAAGCTCGGCTGACCCAATGCAAAACACAGTAACTAACAATTTTATCAAAGCGTCGAGTACCGGTCGGTCCGCCTTGGCAACACTTCTTGATTTCCTGTCTCCGGGGCACAGGCACAGGGGGTCTCCAAATTCTCCACAATTTGATGCTCGAGGCTTCTCACTACACTCCAGCTTCCCTTTTTCTCCGCCTTTTTAGTCCCAAGAACCCCGGGACCTGCGAAAGTTAGCTGCTACAATGTGTGCCGTTACTCCATTACTATCCTCCCCTCTTGGCTCTCCCACGCAAGTCACGGCACGAATTTCCCCTATCGCCTAAATTAAATCAAAGGTTTCCCAGTGCCTTCACCTGAATTACAACATCAGCGCACGATACACAGAAAATGATATGCCAGCTAAAAGAAAGAAAATAAACTCTTCTGCACACCTACGTCACTTCGACAAAAGCGCGGCCAACTTATAAAAAATAGTTCTGAAATTAGTTTCACTTTCATACGTCAGTTATCCATCCAAAACAAGAATGTAGGCACCTTGAGACACCTTGGTGAATATGTGGTTGCCTAGCTCACAATAAACGAGTCAAAAAAGGTAGCCATGATTTTGTCGAATAAGCGTCACCGTTGACGTGACAGCACCTGCGCGCGGGCATACCGTTACCTGTGTATCGTGCATCCTTATTGGAACACGGTCGCTTAGAAATAACAATACAACTAATAACAACTAATTAAATGGGAAAGTTAGGACCTGGCACACCAGACATGAATCCAATGGATTTTTGTACTGAAGGCGATTGTGTACGAACATGAAATCGACAACGAGCAGCAGTTACGTGAACAGCTACTGTAGTGCTTGTGCAGTTGTGTTTTTGGTTACCCTTCGGGGTTTTCCACCTCGTCGTGGTCGCCAGGCTGAGTACCTCGCTTCAAACAAAAGGAATGGCTGAGGTGAACCAAGAGGTTCCCAACAGATTTAGAAAATGTGAATGTTATGTTGTGGTTGTGTAGTGCTGTGTGACTTTTAATGTAAAAAAGCAAGAAAACAGAAAATGGTGCGATATTCAATCCTGGAAATGTGGTAGGTGTTTCATAGGCATTCTACATGTTCCTTAGAAAGTAATAGTTTCCAACAGGAAATCAAAATTCGTGGTGAATCCTCGGATAAATTGATAGATGTGGTAACGCTGCGCTATTTCACTACCTGTCACTACCATTGACATAGGCGAAATTTTAAGACAGGTCATGGCGGGCGTCCATAGGCAGCGTCTTTTAAGGGGTTTTAAACAATACGCAAAAAAATTTTTTTGGCTTAAGACAAATGTTAGAAAATTTTTGAAAATTTATTTTGGCAAATCTAATTTTTCTTTATCTACCATAAAAAAAAACTGTACTGTAAGTGATATTTAACCCTGTATATTAGGGGTAAAACCTATTTCAACTAATATTTGTAAACACCCCCTGTATAAAATGCGATTGTAGTAAAAATGCTTAAGTAGTTTTGGCTTCAAAGGTGATTTATTTTAAGTTATTAATGTGACTAATGTTAAAAACATGAAGTATAAAAAACAAACTTTTTAAAAAAATTAGTGTTTTGCAAGAAAGTCAAAACTTTTAAAGAAAATTATTCTTATCATAAGAAAAGATTCTCAATAGAGATATTTTTAATGAAAAATGCTCAGCCCCACTAATTCAGACCAATGATAAAAATTGGCGAAATATGCTAATTTGTCGCTATTTTTGACCCACCCTGTACAATACGCGGCTTCCTCGTCTTAACGACCGACTGACTGACATGTCACTTGACTTTCTTTAAACCAGCAATGCTATTATTTTGTTACTGCAACTGCTTCTGCCTCTCGTCAAAAGATGGCGCTAGGCGCTACTATTACTACATAATATATTAAAACGTAATAATAATTTAACTCTTCACTCCTCGTATTTTTTCGGTATAATATTAGGTAATATTTTGCTTATTTCGGGGGGGGGTTTGAACCCCCGAAACCCCCCCCCTTGGCTACGCCCGTGAATATTTTCTATAGAATGTCAATTTTCAATATTTATATTTCAAAAACCAGACACAGAAAATCAATGAAACTTACACGAGTGTAGGGTAATTTACTTTAAAGTATAACTGAAATATATGATTCAAATTGGCAGATCCATTCAAGAATAATTAACAAACATATATATTAGGGGTAAAACCTATTTCAATTAATATTTGTAAACACCCCCTGTATAAAATTAGATTGTAACTTTTTGTAACTAATCATATTAAGCAATTACTATAAGTCTCCCTAAGTATTTTTGTCTTCAAAGCTGATTTATTGTATCAAAAAGGCCGTTTTAAGTGACTAATGTTAAAAACATGAAGTATAAAAAACAAACTTAAAAAAAATAATAATGTTTTGGAAAAAAGTCAAAACTTTTAAAGAACATTATTCTTGTTGTAAGAAAAGATTCTCAATAGAGAGATTTTTAATGAAAAATGCTCAGTCCCACTAAATGGGACCAATGATAAAAATTTGCGAAATATGCTAAATTGTCGCTATTTTTGACCCACACTGTACAATAGGCGGTTCTCTTGTTCTTAAAGACCGACTGACTGACATGTCACTTGACTTCCTTTAAACCAGCAATGCTATTATTTTGTTACTAATCTTCTAAAAAGTAATACTTTTGGATAAGTGAACCTTACTATGTTTTAGCAAAACAGCCATTTTTATGATTTTCAAAAATTCGTATCTCCGAAACTAGACAGAAACTAATTTAAAATTGCACGTGTAACTTATACTGACTTGTACTACAATATCCCAAAAAATTATCAAAATTGGCAGAGAGCCATTTTCCCATGTATTTGGTGCAGGGTGAATTTTTTTGTCACGTTATGTCAGATTCTAGCGAATACCAACACAAGAGAATACATAACAAAATAATTCTTTTGTGCTGCATTTCCCCATATGTTGCGCACTTAAATGACCACACTGTACATATAATAATCATAGAATTTTGTGGGATAGGTCCCAACCAAGTCTCAAAGAAGAAGTAGCAAATAGGCGAAAAATTAAGAAATCGGCATTTATCCTAGGAAATAGGAACAACTGTGTTCCTAAATGTTTGGTGGAATTCAGTAAAATATTACCAGTTATTCAAAGAGAAGTTATATATAAAAAAGAAGATAATTAGATAGGGTGCAATATCAGATGGGTGGCTAGGTTATTCTGTTATCATGACACTTGACATTTATTATTCTGTAATTTCATTTTGACTCAACATTATCTTTGAGAAAGGGGGAAGAGTTAGTCTCCTAAAGCTCAGAAAACAAAGTTGTTGAAGTTATTTTTTGAGTTAAAGTCCATAGTTGCGTTCTTTTAATGTTAGGCATTTATTCTGTGGTGAAAAATCCAATTAAAAATTAAATAAAACAAATTACATTTATAACGTTCTTTGTTAGAATTTTCCAGATTTTGATATAACTTCATTGTTCTGTAAAATAATTACTTCCTAAAATCCCCTGACTTTTCCAGATTTTCCCTGACCAGTAAGAAAAAATCCAGACATGTAATTTCTTTACTGCACTAAAATATAAATAATTGTAAATTCCAGCTATGTAAGTTTGGTAAAAACAATGCGTCAGTCAGCATAATATAATTATATTAGCTGACCTGTTTTTTAAATAAATTTTCACTTACCATCCCTCCCAGTGACTGAAATATTACTGGAGTCTGCGATTATTTTGAAAATTATCTTAGACAATAGACAATTTTCTCAAAATACACACTCGACTCAGGATGATTTTCAAAATATTTATGAGAAAAAAATTTCCTCTTATAATTCAATCACAAAGGCGTCCAGTAAGAAAATTTCAAGCCTAAAAAAATTTAAAAATATAAAATAACGTCACTTTCCATATCTTGACAAAATTTGATAAGTATTGAAATTTCCAGTGTAGTACCTACCAACCAGAAGAAAAAATTTTTGCGTTGCCATGGAATCGGTTCGCAAGAGGCTTTTCAGGAAATGGTGGTGGAAAATTTTCTGTTATAATACCATTAGTGTCGAAAAAAGTTCCCTTGATTTTAAAGAAAACTTTTGTGTTCATGAAATTGGGCTTAATACTTTTGGTTAAACCCTTCTTTTTATTTTAATGCAAAATATTTTTAACTTAACAATGTCTTAGTTGATAATCGTTATAATTGATTATTGTGCAATGTTTCTGATTATTGTGCAATGTTTCTGATGTTCGAAACTTAATAATTGTATGTAAACTCTGTTCAACTAATGTTCATACCTCCATCATAATTCCCATCCTTGTCTGACTCGTGAATATATAACCGATATCATTGATTAAGGTATTCGGAAAGATATCTAAGATCAATGGACAGACCCGTAACTGACTGTAGGACCGCCCATGTATTCCCTCTTAACCCCCCTCGCCCGTATTTATGGTCCCAGGAAGTGGCGCCTATAAAGCACTGAATGCGTCCAATTAAATAACTAAAATAAAACAGACCCAAAATGATTGCCGTCTCCTTATTAAATCTTCCGACGGAGAGATGGCGCGCGGAAGGAGGTTCAACCTTTCTAACGACAGATGGAACTGCCTCTGCAAATACTGTTCAAGGCCAAAGAATAGCAGGTATTTATTTCTTATTTGAAGGCAAACAGAATAATCAATAACCAAGACGATTTTCCCTTTATAATTTCAAGGTCAGCCGCTGCCGTTTCATATATACAGTAATTTTTAGCAAACGAAATCACTCTTGTAGTGAGTTAGAGTAGAGAGTGTTTTCGACTTTTTTATTTAAAGAGAGGAAATTGAAAGGGGGGTGTAAAGGGATGAATATAGGGTGCGATACCTACCTATGTCGTTTTTTATGTTTTTGGGGTCAAGGAATACCTAGTTAATTTTAATAAATATTTGAAGAACAAAAGTAACTGAATGGTTCAATGGTTGCGAGAGGACGAAAGTCCGAAAAAGTGGCAATAAATAGGTAAATGTCGGTTTTTAGGATTTGTGTGACATGTTGAAAACATAAGATAATACCTTATGTACTCGATAATATAATATACATAATACCATTGGATAAGGAATTACCTTAATAAATGTTAACAATTAAAAAAGTGTACCTAATGTATGTAGGTTATTATACAGGGTGAGCCATTTCTATCGTCCGACCCGACAATTTGTGCTAGTAGGTATTTTTGAAAATAAATGGGGTGTTTGGTGTGTGTAACGTTTTCTTCAGAAAGGCTTCATTTCCACGTTACAGGGTGTTAAAATTTTAAAAAGTAGATTGTTTTATTTATTAATTTCTAAACCAGAAAAGGGTATTTTAACCTAATTTTGGTACAAAGTACCTACCTACCTATACTTGGATCGATTGCGTCCCTTATGCATCAGTGGTGGAGATACGGGTAATCGGTACCTACCGCTAATTTAATTAGATAAACAATTTAGGAGATTGACAAAAAAATATTTAATTTTTAGATAGAGAATTCCATTTGGAACAAAAAGTGCCTTTAGATTTTTTTCATCTGTCAGTTTCGTCGCAATATTTTGCATCAATTTTTGGCACCAAAATTATGAGTAAAATAATTTTGCCTAAAAGTTTGACTAAAAACTGAAAATTCGTTTTTTATTGCCATGCAAATTACTGGCTTTTTGTAAAAAATAATTTTAGGAATTTGTCCAGTGGCGTAGACATACGCAAGCGTGTAATTAATTTTTAATTCAATTATTTGAAAAAGTAAGGACATAATATACCTAATCGGACTTAAAATGAGACACCTGCTCTGGTGTATTCCCATATTATACCTCTATGTACAGGGTGAGCCAAATTGGACAATTTTAAAGGGAAACCCTATCTCCGTTAAAAATAGGGCCCTCTATTTTTAACGAAAACTGATATTGGTCTCTGAGGCTCATCTTTTTATGATAAATAACTTAATGGCGAAAACCGCAAATCGATATCTGTCACCGTTCTTGAGTAACAGGGCGTTTTTTGAATATGTGCGTTTTTGAAAAGTGGCCGTAACTTTTTTCAGGTTGAATATTTTGTGTTTCTTTAAAAACATTTCTGAAGCACTTTTTTTACGTAGAATCCAATGCTGCTACTACATTTTTTTTAAGTCAATGGTTTAAGAGTTACTGATGAAAAATTCATAAAAGTTATTAGTAATTGATAACTATTCGGATAAAGAATTCCTTATTCAATGTAACTAGTTAAGTAAATCGTTAAGAGTTAGGTATATATTTTTTGGAATGGTAATTTTTTGCTCTATTAAAAAATGCAAAAATATACAGGCTGTTCAATTTTATTTTTTTTATCAGTAACTCTAAACCATTGACTTAAAAAAATTTAGTAGCAGCATTGGATTCTACGTAAAAAAGTGCTCTAGAAATGTTTTTACAGAAAAACAAAACTTTCATCCTGAAAAAAGTTACGGCCACTTTTCGAAAATGCACATTTTTTTTTTCAAGTTTATCACACAAAATGAGCCTCAGACACCGATGGCCCGCTCTGTACAGGGCTTCTCTTCAGATAAAAGTTGAAGAAGCCAAAGAAAGCTTTTTTCGGCGTTTATTCAGATTTGTACAGGGTGTTCAGGAAAGAGGTGCCAAACCAAACATATGTTTTTTAATTAGAACACCCTGTATATTTTTAGATATTTAAAATCTAAGCGTTTGGAAAATATGCGACCTTGAAACTTTCAGTTTTGCACTTTGACGTTTATTTTTTCGAAAATGAAACTTTTGCCGGTATACCTTATATAGGAAAATATATATGTCATAAATGATGATGAGTATTCGCTCTTAAGATATGGATGGATGAACTATCGGTGTGAAAAGAGCCACACTTTTCTCAGCCACACTTTTGATTTGGCAACGTCTTAACCCACTGATTATTTTTAAAAAGCAACGGTCTTGAATCGGGCAACCGAGAACATGTCTTAAATATATTTTAAAAAATCGTGGCTGCTTTCAACGGTGATGGCGTTTGATCTGGCGGACGAAAACACAGACTTAATGCCCAAAAGAAGATCTCCAGGGGTAGCGAATTTATGTCAGGAGCGCACGAGCTTTAAAAGCCACCTATGAAGGCAGCCACGATTTTTAAAATATATTTATCGTGTCCAACCAGCCTGTACGCCTCTGACTATAGCTATCTCTGGAGATATTCTTTTGGGACGTGTTTTTGGCTGCCAGATCAAAGGCCGTCTCGTTTGAAAGCAGCCACGATTTTTTTTAAATATATTTATCGCGTCCGTCCAGCCCGTACGCACCTGATATAAACTAGCTACCCCTGGAGATCTTCTTTTGAGCAATTAGGACGGGTTTTCGGCTGCCAGATCAAACGTCGTCTCATTTGAAAGCAACCACGATTTTTTTAAATAGGTATATTTAACGCGTCCATCCAGCCAGTACGTCCCTGACATAAACTAGCTACCGCTGGGGATCGTCTTTTGGGCAGCCAGATGTTATAGCATCATCGGGAGGCAAGGGCGCCCATAGAAAATATTTTAGGGGGGGGGCAAAATTATCTCATCTAACCTTGTTCTTTTTAGAAGTACCTAGCTCTGAATCGATAATTATTATTGGTTTATATGTGTTTGTGACCCAGTTAAATTTTATATAAAATATTTCAGGAGTTTGTTTTATACAGGGTGTCCCGAAATTAGCCTGTCATAATTTACCAGCGTGTTCTACCACCTAAAAAAATGAAAAAAGTTCCTATAAACATGGCCTAATGCCCCCTAATGGGGCTATAGCCCCCGAAAGGGGCAGTTTCACAAACGGGTTTCTATAAATATTTCCAGAACGAACAAAGATAAAATTATGAAATTTGGTGTGTGATATATCTGTAAGATTTGACGTTTACCGAGGTAGAGAGAGTTTGACATTCTTCATCATAGGCGTCCCATATAAGGAGGGGTCAAGGGGTTAAAAATATCCCAAAATTTTTTCTGCGCTTTTTTCATGGTTTATTCTCCCAGGTATGTCACATACCAAATTTCAGAATTTTATCTTTGCTCGTTCTGGAAATATTTAGAAAAACCATTTGCCAAAGTGTCCATTTCGGGAGCTATAGCCCTCTTAGGGGGCCATGTTTATAGGAACTTTTTCATTTTTTTGGGTCGCAGAACATGCTGGTAAAATATAGCAGGCTAATTTCTATTACATCTTCAGGGCCCTCTGCAAAAAAATTTGAATACGATTTTACTCGAAAACGGTGCACGCTATCAAAGTTCAACAAGAGCACCATTTTTTCGTAGAATACCCTGAAATTTTATGTTTTTATGACAATAAATTCGGTGAAAAAGCATACACAAAATATTTAGGGTATTTTTAACCCCTTAACCCCCCATTTAGGACGCCTATGATTAAGAATATCTAACTATCGCTACCCCGGCAAATGTCAAATGCCACAGGTACATCACATACCAAATTTCAGAATGTTACCTTGGTTCGTTCTGAAAAAAATTTGGAAAAAACCATTTGTGAAACTGCCCCTTTTTGGGGCTATAGCCGCATTAGGGGGAATTTTTAAGGCCATGTTTATAGGAACTTTTTTCATTTTTTTAGGTCGTAGAACACGCTGGTAAATTATGGCAGGCTAATTTCGGGACACCCTGGAAGGATACGAAAATAATCTTTTGCTCAACTATAATAATATAAAATATAACGCGAAGGGATTTTGAGAATCTCCAGGGGGGGGCACGTGCCCCCCTATGGGCGCCCATGTCGGGAGGTGATTAAATCTGGCCGCATTGGGGAAACAATTCCCTCCGCAACTTTGGTATTAACGCTTTTTATCTAAAATCAGAAACAACGAATCTAGATGGATTGGAATAAATCTCCAAAATTTCGTGTTTTTTCCAAATTTGTAGTAAGCTAGTAAGCCATGCCTTTTTTCAAAAATCTACGAGGCGCGTTAAATTGGGCCCACAAAACCGCAATTCTTTTAAATTTAACGCGCCTTGTGGATTTTTGAAAAAGTCATAGGTTACTAGATATTTAGAAGAAAAAAACGAAATTTTGGAGATTTATGCCAATCCATCTAGATTCGTTGTTTCTGATTTTAAATAAAAAGTGTAAATACCAAAATTGAAGGGAATTGTGTCCCGAATGCGGATATCATGTAATAATTTCCATGGCAGCAGCCATTTTCTACAACTTGTGTTTTTAAATGCAAACTATACTTATTTCAGTTATTTTTCTGAATAATCATATCGAGTATTATATCGTTCGAGTTGGAAAGCTCTAAATATGCCGGATTTTTTGAGGCCACGGTCAAACTATGGTTCCCATTTAAAAAAACAGAAGTTTGTGTCATATCTCGAAAATGACAGCTATCATGACATGGCTATAGATGACGCTCCGGTCGCCACAATTTCAAACGAGTCGACTAATTCCAAGATACAGTAACAGAGGGCCTACCTGTTCGCCACCTAGCACTTACGCGTAATTTGTAAGCTACGCATAACGGCTATTTACTTATATTTCTTTACGAATTCCTTATTCAATGCCGATATCCATCGTATATTCATGAGTAAGGCAATGACGGGAGTTGTGACGTAGTTATGAACAAATGTTGAACAGAGTTTAAGTAATATTTACTAATACGAAAACTTATTTAATACAAAATACAATACAAAATCCTTTCTAACAAACCTACTTGTAACATTTTCACGTATTTTCCTACTGTTTGAGTAGTTGAGTAACAATAATTTTCCAGATAAGTGGATAGGGCAAATAGTCCACTATTTTTACATGTGGGCTACAATAAAAGAATAAAGTTTATTCCCAAAGACCACATACATTAAATGATTTACGAAAGCGAATTATTTAAGCTAGTAATCAAATCAGCTGCCGGGAATTGCAAAATGTGATGAAAAACAATAGGAAAATTATTTAAAAATATTTAAGGTTACAAGGTTTGGTAGAACAAATTTTTAGTAAATAATTTTTCTTATTTTGTATTCATTTCTTATTAAATATTACATTACATTTAATACATCAACCAGCAGTTTGTGCTTGCACAAGAATATAATAATAATAATTCTCACCCTCACGATACTCCAAACGAGCAGTACCCCCAGAAGCAACTGAATGCTTGTGCGGGAAAGAGGGGCAATTATTATTATTTTGTCTTCATTGCCATTTGCGGCTAGGATCGGCTTTCCCCAATACAGCATTCGCTCAGGTACTATGGAAAACCCTAGAAAACCATAGTAACCCCAGTGGTTGTAACAAATTAGTAAATCACACAGCTAAGAATAAAAAAAATGACGTATCTGCAAAAGTGATCATGAGATTTGCGATAACTGTCAAATTTTACATTTAACACAAAGAAACTTCAAAACGCCACTACTTGGATTTTATAAATAGCCTCTAGATATATAAGGAAACGGCAACTATTCGATTTTTTGGGCCTTAATTAAGCCGAAAATGAAAATAGAAAATGCTTATAGGCCGATTTCCTCGCAGTGATTTATAATGTAGAAGGCCCGTTTTATTTATTTATTTTTTATCTTGGATGCACTAATTATTCCAGCATTTTTGCTTCAAAAAGAATTAGCCCAAACAAAGGGCTTAATTTAAACATTGCCGCCATGATGTTGGGTTATAAAAACACCATGTAATTTTCTGTAAGCAACTATGCCATGTTTTTTAAAATAGATTAATAAACAAAAAAATATATATACAAAACAGAAAAGTGCAAAATTTTTCGGCACATCCGGTATATACAGAGTGATTCACCTAAATCTCCCCGGCTTCATATCTCAGCAACTAAATGAGATATTTTAGTTCCGTAAAAAAAGACTGGTAGAGCTCGTCAAAGACTTCATTTTTTGTAGGATCAAATTAAATTTTTCTATTGCAAATTCGAACTGTTCTTCAGTTTAAAGGAAATTATGTGCTCGCACTTTAAATATATTGCAGTGCATGCGTGTGGAAAATCTGTAGCAGAAAATCTTAAGATTATCCCCGAAACTAAAACTAATTTTTGAATTCTTACAATTATCTTAATTTCTCAGAGTTGTTTTGTCATTTTAAACACACAATGGTCGAAGATATGGGCGAAGGCAAAGAGTTTGTTAATAACTCAGAGAAATAACCAAGGATAGAGGGAGTAAGAACAAAAAGTAAACAAAGCAAACATCTTTTTGAGTGATGCCGCGTACTCCATTGTTTACAGCATTTCATTTCAAAATAGAAGGGTTTATTAATGAGATTCAATGAAGGCACACCTCCCATAACGCTAAATTAACAAATGTAGTTATTAATTTCTTGTTTGTAACAATTTTAAACTAAAACTAAATTGCAGTGTAATTATAGTATCTAATTATCACTATAATAAAATCGTCACAGATACCTCAAACCGCCCGACATGGCAACGCTGTTTTTGTTGCCGCGGGCGCCGCGTCCAGTAACTCAGCGTTATTTGTTTTGTGTATGCCCAGCATGTCAAGTTTTCCGATTGTTTACGTATGGATTTTTCCCGTTTTTAATTGTTTTTCTGTTAATTTAAAGTGTGTGGTATGTGGCTAAATTGATATTTCTCAGGACATAACCTATCTCAGGTAAACATTGTACACACGGGCCTAATGTTTGTTTACTTCTGTAAATTTGCATAAGATGTTGGTTGACTACAAATGTATGTATTTTGAGGCTGTTGCTCCCTCTATGCTTGGTTATTTCTCTGAGGTTAATAAAAAACACTGTTTTTCCAGTAGGCTTTTCCAGGCCAACACAAAAGTAACTTAATGTTAGAAACTGTCAAAATAGTTTCATTAATTAACTGTAATTTGCTGCCACCTGTATAAGTTGTCTCTTTTTAATTTAATTATGGTTCAATAGAACAATCGAGAACAACTTAGTATTTTGCTTATTTCTGGTGAATGCAGGCAAAATAAAAGAAAAACTGCAAGATTGTATTCTCAACACTATCCCGGGAAAAGACAGCCAAATCCAATGTCTATTGAGTAGGAGGTTGCCTCTTTAAAACTCAAGGTCAAAATCACTGCCATGTTGCGCGTCATCTGGTATATAATTCCCAGCTGCTCCCATTTGTTTCCTGTGAATTACTTTAGTATATTTTTGCTTTATTGCCTTTAGGAAGTATTATTTCATCTTAAAGTGAAGTAAAAAGATACAGTGACAATATTTATAGGTACAGATAAATTATATTAGTTTGGTTTTAGTGGATTCGTCAGAACCCTCCAAAGTTAAAGTTGAAAGGTAAGCCATTATACAGAAATTTCCTGTTATTATTAGAAAGGTGAATGAACGTTTATTAAAAACATGAACAGAAAAGCATCCTCATAACCTACAATTTAGGAACAATTCGCATAGAAACTACCTGTCCACTATTATAGACGCAGTCTGGTAGGATGTGAAGAATGTTTCTAAACATGGATTGTTTTCTTAAAATATTACCTAAATCCTACATCTAACTACTGAATATAAGCACATCTTTTACATTTTTGATTATGTATAACATGTAAAGTCGAGGGTTTTAAAAATGTAAGTTATACATTTTACTATCGTAGATGCCTGGAGGAATGATTTGTAGTGAAGCTGTCTGCAAGACAAAGGAACTTGGGGAAAATACAATGTTTTTTAGATTCTTGAAGGGATCAACAAATACAGAAGGAATGGGTTCGAAGATGCTACAGGAAATACAAGTTTTCACTGGAAAATAAACGCACTTGCGCAATATTTTGAAAATGAATTGAAAACTAGATTGTTCGGTACTCGCCCCAGAGTGTCAAGAAAGAGAGGTACGCATTTTGGAAACTCTTGTTTGCACATTTAATTATTAAGGAATATTATTTAAGGAATACTGTATTTGATTTTACTCCACGCCTTGGGTGGAAGTACAAGAGTTGCATCTAAATCGTACGCTTTTTCCTCATCTCAAAGGGCAAGACAGACTGCAGATAGAAAATTAAACGAAGTGTATTAGTGAAATCTTTAATACTTGATGATAATAAGAATGAAGTAGATGAATGTTCAGGTACCTAGAGGAATATTTATTTATTTCTACGACTTTTTTAACATATTTTTAATTTTCTAAGGTATTGAAGAGAATGTTAGTATGCTACACAGCCAAATAGAAAACCATGACGCATCTAACGTTGTAAAACACCTAAACAATACATAAAGACCACAAAATCACTTGCTATTTTCAAATTCATCCAATTGCACCTCCACTCAACCACCTCTTCTATATTATACCCCGAGCATTTTTTTTTTAAATTTATTTGTGAGATTTTCCACTAAAATTTAGCTTTTTGGAACACCTAGGTACACTATTATGTAGGTGGTTTGTATTGTTATGTTTAAAATCTACAACAGTATCAAAATAATACGTCCTATAACTTCAACATTGTAGGCATTTTAAAAAGGTTTTTCAAATTATATTTTGGTAAATCTCAGACATTTACTTTTTTACAATATTGTTACATTACCTCCAATTCAAAATTTTCATTCCTGTACCTGCATTTAATTCAATTTAATTAAAAATTCCATCTGTTGGGCTATCTACGACATTGTTAAATATTTGAATTAATATACTTAGTGATGTCATTCCCGCATTAACTCTGATTGGCCAGAAGTTAAAAGGTAACCTCCTATCCTCTAGACCTTGAGCCAGATTGGAAAACTTTTACAAATGGCAGTGTCTAATATTAAGTTCATTTTGTTTTGGTATAGTAGCAAAGCCTACTAGGAAGAGTTTTTTTTATTAACAAGCTCTTCACCTTATAGCCCACATCTTTGATCATTGTACGTTTAAAATGATAAAACAACTCTGTGAGATTAAGATAGTTGTAAGAACTCAAAAATGTGTATCCCGTCTTGACTTTTGGAAATAATCTTTAGGATTATCTAGTACAGATTTTCCACATGCATGCACTGCCAATTGCAAAATGCCATCACTAAAAAACTGTCCCATTTTCAAAATATGTTTATAGCACATAATTCGCTTTAAATTGAAAGACAATTCAATATGCAGCATTTTTACAATTTGCAATAGAAAAATTAAATTTGAGCCTACAAATGAAGTCTTTGACGGCTCTCCCCACTCTTTTTTTACGGAACTAAAATGTCTAATTTGGTTACTGATATATAAAGCTGGGGAGTTTCGGGTGAATCACCCTGTATAGTGAGAAAATACATGGCCAAAGAAAAACTAAAATAGGTGGAGTGGAGGAACAAAATTTACTTGAGGAGCCTACAGACTTCAAGCTTCATGTGTTAAAACATCATAATGCAATTATTGATTTATGATTGAAATATAATTGAAATAATATGTGTAGCCGAGGGGTCTTCAGGTACTTGATTTTTTGTACACCTACTGCAGAAAGCTGCAGTACCTAGTGAATATGCAGGTCCTGCATACGTAGGTACTGCGTGATCCTGCTCCAGTACTGACGAGTCCTGCATAAATACTGCAGGGCCCTGCACAGGTACTGCAGAGTCCTGCACAGGTACTGCAGAGTCCTGCACATGAACTGCAGAATCCTGCACATGTACTGCAGAGTCCTGCACAGGTACCCAGTGCACGGTCCTGCACAAGTACTGCAGAGTCCTGCCGAAGTACTGCAGATGTCCTGCATATAAATTTGTACACCTACTGCAGAACCTGATGACCCCTCGTGTGTAGCTAACAACTGTGAATTTAATATTTTTATATTATGAAGTATTAAAAATCAGGGCAAAATGTTGACATCTTCAGGTTAAGTGTATTTAAGTATAATTTAACATTAAGGTAATCCTAAGGGTGAGTGGTGCAAATGGCTACAAGGAGTGTTGAGCGTTTAAGTTATCGAGATTATCGAGAAACAATATAAAATAACTTTGTTATGGCTTTTGTCTCTAAAAAACAAAGGAAAAAAGGGTACGTCTTGCTTACTGCACGATCGATTCAATAGATGGCGGTAGCAAACCTATACTATAGTCTATAATGTACTAAAGAATAGTGTTTCTCAAGTATACTGCAACTCGAACACATAGTTATTATTTCAAGTAACAGGTTTTTGGTAGCAACAAATTTTTAATTTATTTAACGGATTATTTTTGTAGACTGTTTTCTTATTGCCTTAACCTGCTAAATCTGACAGCGAATCTGTCAAGTTGGCAACACTGCACAAACAACAGAAAGACTACAGGGGAATTCCTCTAAACAGAAGTTCGAAACTGGTCTCCATGATTAAAGACGTGTTGTAACCTATTTTGTTTACATTCCGAAGGTAGGAGAATTTTTCGCTAGTTCAATTTGAGGTTTGCTGGACTGGGTTCGAGGGCCCCCTGAGCTTGAGAGCCCCGGTGCATGGCACCGCCTAGTACTCCGGTAGAAAAAAACGGACTTCCGACATATCTTCAATTAAGTTTGCTTCGGACATGTATGAAGTTAAATGTACGTTCAATGAAGTCACATGACTCAACTCACCAATGAGAGCACAAGACATATACTGACTTTTATAAATATATGTCGGACATATAAATTGCTACTGCATTATTAAATTCGAAGTGGCTATTTATACGTCTGATGTATATGAAAATCGGTATACGTCTTGCGCTCTCATTGGCCAGTTGAGGCACGTGACTTCTTTGTAAGTAAATTGAACACCATACATGTCCGAAGTTCCTAAGTAAGCTTATTTGAAGATACATCAGAAATGCATTTATAATTCCTGTACTACGATATTCTTTTTTAGCACAGCAGTGCCCATCGCTACCAACTGCCACAATATGGTGCGAATGTCCCCTTCTTTTTTCGTATGGCAGCGCGTATCGCCAAAAAAGAAGAGCATGCGTTCCTGATTGCAATGATGCTTGAGAAAAATGCACTTCCGACGAATCTTCAAATCAAATAAGTTTACTTCGGACTACTTCGATTCCTAAAATACCCAACTAACGAACATGAACGAGCAACGAGTCATTCCTTCCACAGATCAAATGTATAATATATTGTTAGGTTAGATTCATTTGATAGGTTGGCTATGATGACCGATTCGATTATTCGACTATTCTCTCGTTTCTTAGTTCTTTTTGGCAGTCTCCATCCTCCCCAGATATCTACTAGTTTTGATGCCTCTATCCGTTACCTATGGCAACGCCGTGATGTCAGATGTCACTACTAAAATTAGTAATACTAATAGTCAATTATTATAATGCCTCGATTACTAATCATCAATTATTGAAATATTTCGATTCCAAGTATGCTGCCGTGCTTATTAGAAACGCAGTATCTACATACCGCGCTAAAATGAGAAATCGAACGTTAAAGTTTTTGGTTAATATCTTGGAAACTAATACTTTTTCGCTAACAAAAACTGTGTTTGTGTGAACTAACTAATATCAGAATTATACTGTAGACGTCGTAAAAAACGTATATTTAATTTTTTTGCTAAAGTCAGATACCGCGGATTTACTTCGTAAACATACCAATTGAGTTGCGACCTTTTTTAAGCAAAATGCAGTATCTACATACCTACTCATAACAATATATAATAATGGAAACGTTCATGGCATTTCAGGCACAAGGTAGGTGTAATACGAGTAGGTAATACCATAGAAGAATTTACTATGACGTAATACTTAGGCCAACTTGTCACGAACGTTTCCATTATTACAAGTAATAGAGGCGTGATTTATCCTCTATATTTATAACAATAATATATCTTATATTAAATCATTTTTTTTTTCATGAATGGCATCTAGGCAAAATAGGAACAAGGTATTCTTTGCAATCTTTATTTATACATCAAAAGTACAGGGCAGGTTTTCCCAAAATATTTGCTGATTTTGTGGTAGCACACCATTTTATTCTTTCTATCGAGGCACGGAACATTCTTAAGTAGGTCACTTTTCTTCATTGCTTTTTTCATAAGAAAATCCAATGTTTTTGTTTTATCTTCGAGAAAAGAAGTTCTGTACTCATTATTTTTACTATCGCTGAACATAACGAGATGCGTTACATTTTCGATAATTACTATTGTTCTTAGTAGGATACATTTATATCATTGTATATGTACAGGGTGTGGTTGTAAATGTGGGGTATCTCGGTTATTTTTAGAGCCTAATATAGATAATAACTACATAGTGTTATTATTTTTGTAAAGATTTCGACAATCTGAATATAACTAGTACAAAATATACAGGGTGTTATATATAAAAAATCTAAGTTTGGTCCATATATCGAACACTATCAATTTTAGTAAAAAACTGAATACGGCACTGAATTCTACATGAAAATGTCTATAAGATACAGTTTTTTCCATTTCAATATCATTAACCGTTCCCAAGATACGAGGTATGCCCCAAAAGCGCAAATTTTCAATTTCGCCCTGTATCTTAAAAACGAAGGTGCCTATGAAAAATCTGTTTACGGCATCTTTGGTTTCACAAAAAAGTAGCAACAATTCGCGAAAACCGCAACTCCCTATCTCTACAAATAACCGAGATACCCCGCATTTACAACCAAATCTGGACACCCTGTACATGCGCGGCCCAAATCGGTCCACTAGGCACGAGAAATGAGCAAAAAATCAAGAATTTCGAGTAAGTGCGGCAACGTTGCGCCAAATTTTACTCTGTGGTACGGCTTCTCAAATCAACAGCTTCCTCTACATACCCTCGCACCACCCCGCTTTTCCCCTACCGTTTAGTTGAACTCCTTTTCTATCTCACCCAACGAATCATTTACGACTAATGAGTGTACAATATAGGGCGGGAATTAACAGGCAAAGCTAAGACAAAAAGCGGCACGAGCAGTATGCTTAGACAAAATGCGGTAATTGCAAGTGTCTCATATGCAGGTACCGCTTTTTTGCTAAGCAAAATGAATATACGGCATTTTCATTAAGTAAACCTTTGCATTTAGCACATACGGCATATAAAACATTTATTATTTCACTGTTAATATTGCAGATACCGCTTTTATAAGTAGCGTGGAAAGAGATAAGTCCAATGCGAACCCAATGATACAGAAAAGACGATTTCAGATATTTTTGCAGATACCGCGTTTCTAATAAGCAGGGCAGCATACCCATCACTACTTTGGACATGTATGGAGTTAAATGTACGTACAAAGAAGTCACGTGACTCAACTCGCCAATGAGAGCACAAGATGTATACCGACTTTTATATACATCGGACGTATAAATAGCCACTGCATATTAAATTTCATGCACACAGCCTAACATCGATCCTAACTCATTTTGGTAATTGTGGATTGTTAAGTTTTCCAAATAAGCTTCAAATTTGCAATATTATATTACGAGTCAGACCAAACCTGGTGATTTTGCCATACTATTTTGATCCTAGCCCCATCGCGCAATGTTATTTATGCTTGCCGAAATAATAAGCGTATATTGACTACCTATAACATAACTTCATTGCATCAGCCACAAAATAGGTAGTTTTGCAAAAATTTTGAAAAAAAAAAAACATGAAAAATTAGATTTTACCTGGTAGAACTCTTGTGAAGAGAATAAACGCTTTTACTTGTTAGTCGAAAGGCTGTTTCCAAAAACTTCATATCAATTCCTGCATTATATTTTGTTCCAAAAGGTGGGTTCATAACAACAGTATCAAAGAATTTGTTAAACCTAAAAATGAACATGTTTAGTTTTAGAAAGTCGCTATTTATATGTCCGACGTATATGAAAGTCGGTATACGTCTTGAATCACGTGACTTCTTTGGACATACATTGACCTCCATACACACCCGAAGTAAACTGATTTAGATATGTTGGAAGAGCATTTTTCTCAAGCATCGTTGCAATAAGGAGCGTATGTCTTCCTTTTTTGGTGATAGGCACTGCCGTGTGAAAAAAGAAGGGTAATTATTTCCAATGGTGTAACCCACCCCCAATTTTCTTGAAATTTTGGCTACCCTCCTATTTCACCACCCATTTCTTGAAATTTTGGCTACCCCCTATTTCAATAGGGACCCCCCCCCCCTATTTAATTGGAAATAATTACCCCTTCTTTTTTTCACTAAGCAGTGTCCATCGCCAAAAAAATGAGGGAACAGGCTCCTTATTGCAACGATGCTCGAGAAAAATGCACTTCCGAGTTTATTTCGGATGTGCCTGGAGTTAAATGTACATTCAAATAAGTCACGTAACTCAACTCACCAATGAGAGCTCTAGACATACCTATACTGATTTTCATATACGTCGGACGTATAAATAGCCACTGTCTGTCCAAACAGGGTCATAAATACCTTTCTGGGACATTCTCAACAACATTGCACTGAACAGCATCAATGTTAAAAAATTCATGATCTACCACATTTTGTTTGTAGATTTCGAGAGCATCTTCGTCAATTTCAAAACCAACAACAAGTCCAGCATCTAAAGCTGCAGCTCCAATCGACAATGCTCCACACCCGCTTCCCAAGTCTGCCACTAATTTTTGTGAAATATCACCGTACTGAGTCTGTAACAAACATCATTTGTTTCGACATATTAATTAAAACTACTGCATCATTAGCATTTGGTAGGAAATAAAAAATATAATAGTTTATAATTGGTATACCTATTAAAACGGCTTCAAAATAGAATAAATCATAAAATATATAGGTTAGAGTTCAGAATACTTCAGGATTGACAGAAACCATTGAGGTAGTATGGGGGGAAGGCGCCATTTCAATTCTTTGTCGCATATAGCAAACGGGTTCAGGGGGTGTGGCTAAGTCTGTGATCCACGCCAGGGTCTGATTAAACAGTATTCCTAGTAAAATTATAAAAAAATGTAAAAAAAACGAAAACTAACAACGACGAAATCAAAAGGTGGGTTCAGTCAGTCAGTCAAATACATACCTATTATAGAGTAGTTATAAATGTAATATTTTTCTTTTCATAAAGTACCGAACTGGATATTATAAATTATATTGATACGGCTCTGTCTATTGCTTACATAACCTGTGAAATGTAATTCCTGTGAATTTCTTTTTGTCCACTTTAGAATTGCTACTGCAACAACGTACAGCACATGACATATTTATTTCCAGAGGTCAATAGCTCGCAATAACAAGGAAAACTGCACTTTTAGCCACTTTTAGCACCGAGTCAACAAATTGACGTTGTTCTGGTAATCACGTGGGTGAACCCGTTTTGGGCCACGTGACAGCATCTCCCCCCCATACTACCTCAATGACAAAAACGGAAATTGAGTTACTACCTCAATCGAAACGGAGAAAACAAAATATAAAAGGTAGGGCAGGGGGAACCACGGGGGGGGGGGACAGCATGATGGTGAAGTTAGAGTCACTGACACCAGCGACATGGCGCCGGCGTCGACGCCGAAAAGAAGACAGCGTCATCGATTTTCCGCCCACTAGTCTGTTCCACCATCGGTCATAATTAAAGTCCGTGTTCCCATTTTATTTTTTCAAAAGGTGTTCCGGGCATTTTTTGGGGATACCATTCCACAGATTAGCTCCTTTGGAGAGGGGCCGTCTCCAGTTTTAACGAAAATCTCGGATCTCGAGGGCAAAGGATTTATTCGCCCTCGGGGTGTATTTCCGTTTTTAATTATAAGTTCCACTCACATCTTGGGGATGCCATTCCACAAATAAGCTCCTCTGGGCACGGGTCGTCACCAGTTTTAAGGAAAATCTCGGATCTCGAAGGCAAAGGGTTCATTCGCCCTCAAGGTGTATTTCCGTTTTTAATTTTTCTAAGTACGTTCCCCTCACTTCTTGGGGATACCATTCCACAAATAAGCTCTTCTAGGGACCGGTCGTCACCAGTTTTAAGGAAAATATCGGATCTCGAGGGCAAAGGGTTCATTCGCCCTCGGGGTGTTTCCGTTTTTAATTTTTCTAAGTATGTTACTCTCACATCTTGGGGATGCCATTCCACAAATAAGCTCCCTTGGAGACGAGTCGTCTCCAGTTTTAAGGGAAATCTCGGACCTGGAGGACAAAGTGAGAATTTCCAGTTCAATAAAAATAAAATAATGGTGTCGCCCTTCTACGCTTCAGTAGATTATTAGTCTGAGATCCAATATTTTGGCATAGGTAGTTATCTAAGCACCGGTGACTAAAAAGTGGGTGCAAACCTACACCAAAGTCTAGAGAATACTATTATGTCCTCCAGAGTCGAGACCCCTGTTCCGGCAGTTCTTTTAATATTGACATTTATTTTCTCAAAAATCGTATTTCTAGGCCAAAAATCGAAATTCAAAAAATATCTGGTGATCGGGTACCTAAAGCTTCCTAATCACTTTCGTTTTTTAAATCAACAAAAATATGAAAAATAACTCTAAAAAAATGGGTTTTAGCTCCGGCGGCTTTAGTGACATTTTGTTTCTTTTTTTACGACTACACCTACTCTTCGGCGAGAGGGGTACCTATACTGGTAGGGAACCAAACCGTTCTCGTTCTCTAGGCTCAGAAGGAAGGATCGATCGCTCGGGGTCGTATCGTTTTGTTTACAAAATAAAAATATGCATTGGCGTAATTTGTAATTATGTCATATAAGTAATAACGGCAACCAAAAACAGCTTAACTCTATAATGGGGTTAAGAAGAATTCTCAATTCCCTCTAATCAACAACCGAACAAGAAATTTATCATATTCCTTTCATAGCCACGGAATTTTGCAGAACTAGTGTGTGGTGTACTTCTTGCTATTTTAGCTTTTAATTATACTTTTTCTATTCAAATTCAATTCAATTCTACAAAAATATTTTCATTTTTATATAAAAAAAGTTCAGCAGCATCAATAGATAAGTCCATAGCAACCGTAAGAGTATAAACCATAGAAATAAATAGTTTCTCAGAACTCCACTCCACACATAATACTTATCATTTTTAAAATTTAAATTCTCATTGAATTTAGGTATGTGAATGATAATAAACGAATAAACTTATTTATTATTTATAATTTATTATTATCCCTCAATAAACTTATTATATAGGTAATAACCTGTTTCCTTCGGTATTTAATTTACATTAAAATAACTTTCTTGCTTATTTGTGGAATGGCATCCCCGAAAGGTAGGGGGAACATACTTAGAAAAATTAAAAAAGGAAGTATACACTCCCGAGGGCGAATGGACCCTTTGCAGTCGAGATCCGAGATTTTTCTTAAAACTAGAGACCACCCGTCCACGAAGGAGCCTATTTGTGGAATGGCATCCCCGAAAGGTAGGGGGAACGTACTTAGAAAAATTAAAAACGGAAGTATACACTCCCGAGGGCGAATGGACCCTTTGTAGTCGAGATCCGAGATTTTTCTTAAAACTAGAGACCACCCGTCCCCAAAGGAGCCTATTTGTGGAATGGAATCCCCGAAAAGTAGAGGGAACGTACTTAGAAAAATTAAAAACGGAAACACACCCCCGAGGGCGAATGAACCCTTTTCCGTCGACATCCGAGATTTTCCTTAAAACAGGAAACCACCCAAAGGAGATTATTTGTGGAAAGGCATCCCCGAAAAGTAGGGGGGAACGTCCTTGGAAAAATTAAAAACGGAAATACACCTCCGAGGGCGAATGGATCCTTTGCCCTCGAGATCCGAGATTTTGCTTAAAACTGGAGACGACTCCTCTCCAAAGGAGCTAATCTGTGGAATGGTATCCCTAAAAAATGCCCGGAATACCCTTGGAAAAAATAAAATCCGAACATGGACTTTAAGAGCAATGGCACTGCAAATAGTACAGATAAACGCACGGAATTCCGCTAGCTTTCTACCGTATACTTTACATGGAATTAGTCCCAGGACGTCCACCAAAAAAGCAAAACAAAATTTGAAACTTCAAAATCTATCTCCTCTGTTATACGTAAACTGATTTCTGTCAAACCTGTCTCAAACTGTGGCGAAAATATAGGTCTACGATTCGTATGGACAATTTTTTTGTTTTTAATTGTAGTTTTTTAATGGTAACAAAAATACTCCTTCAAATACTCCCGAGAAAATGAAACGGTAGCATTTTTGTAAATTTTACAAGTACCAACAATGTTTTTTAAAAAAATTGTCCATACGAATTGTTCCTCCATCTTTTAGTTACATTTTGGTAAAAAAATCGAATTTCTGGAACTGAAAATAAAAAAGTAGATCGACTTCTAGAAAAACACTGCAAAGCCGAAATCAATATGAATACACCGTGCCCCCACTCCTGCCTTCTCCTCAAGCGAGTTTCCGTAGAGGGGACACTAAATAGACAAAGATAGGTACAATATGTTCGCCCGTTAGCCGTCGCGCTCTTGTTTCCGCTTATCGTATTTTACAAGCTTTTTTATTTAATTTCACCTGTTAGCAGCGTCCAGAGAATACTACTGTTATTGTGTGGGTCGAATCTTGCAAGCTGAATTAGAACCACTTGATGACATCCGATTGAGCTGAAATTTTGCATACACCTTTAGTTCCGGTGACAATGCAATATGCAATACTCAATATTGTAATACTTTCTACTTTCTAATACTTAATATGGGTATCAAATGAAAGGGGTTGACGAGTACAAAATAATAAGATAAGTGACGTCATACTAAATCCAATATGGCGGACTAAATTTCTTTACCACTCTCCTGATATGGGAATCAAATATGTACTAAAAGCACAAAATAAAATAAAAGATAAAAACCTTTTTAAAAACAAGCTTTTATTTAAGCCATGTACTAAAACGAATAAAATGAAATAAATCATGTACTACATCGAATAAAATAAAATAAAATAAGTCTAGGTTTTTGTTAGAATAATTCAGTGCCAAATTGCGCCAAGTCGTTTTTGTAATTTAAAAAGCTTGTCGCAAGAAATGTTCATAGAAAGTAGGTACCAATTAATTTTAATATACAGTGATTGGTTGATAAGCAAGTACCTACTTGCCAAAGTATGTATTTTCTTTAGAATTCGCGAGACTAGCTTTTTGATTTACAAAAATTTGTCGCAATTTAGCATTGAATTATCTTAACGAAAACCTAGATTTATTTTATTTTATTCCTTTCAGGAGATACAACACGAAGGTATTTTATTTTATTCGTTTTAGTACATGACTTAAATAAAAGTTTGTTTTTAAAAAGGTTTTTTATCTTTTATTTTTTATTATCTACAATAGTTATCTAGCCTAATCTTGATTGAAGGCTTCTATAGGCTGAATTTGATGTTTCTGAAATTCTTCCCAATGGAATTCACAAGTATATAAAACCATAAATGCAATATTTTAAATTTTGGTTGTGTTAGTTCGTCTTTATATACAGGGAGATCATTTTTATACGCCCAGCCTCACTTAGTGGAAAACGGTCGAAGATATGGAGATATTATATTATATGGGAGATGATATAGGGTGTATAAAGGAATAAATTGGCCTCATGTAGCGACTCTGCTAATACGACGCTAGGCGTCGCGTTGCGGCGCCAAGAAATATTTTTTCCCACCAACATACCATTTTTGTTACATCATTCAAAATCCCTTAGGGTAGTTTATTCATTTACACACTGCCCTAAAAAAGGGTAAAAACTAACAACCCCTATTATTTTTTTTGTTGTTTTTTTAATGTTCAATAATAGTACATTATACACTTAGGTTGAGAAGTGAGCCATTAAATAATGGCCTTCTCAACCGAAGTGTCTATAGTTTTTTTTACTACTAACATTGAAATATTGCCACATTTTACATATTTGATTAGATTTTGATATTTTAGTCATTTCTCGCTTTTTTCAAATACTTCGAAAGCCTGATAGTTCAGTTGTCAAGCTGATAAAATGAAAATAATTTTTAAATGTCATATAGAAAATTGTTCATTATTTACCTAGGTATTTTTTTATTATCATTATTTACCTAGGGAGAGAAATATTACTTCTCATTGATTTCTGAGGTTAGTAGTAAAAAAAATAATTAAATTGTTGACGCCCGTCTACTATGAATTTTTACTTGATTTTCTGTAGCCAGGGGAATGGCATTTATCATGAAATAATTTTTTTGTAGGAAAAATATTGTGTTTTCGAGAAAAAATGTACAGGGAAAAAAGTTTCTTAAATAAAAGGGCTACGCAAATCATATTTTTGTTATACGTAAAAATGACCCACAAAAAAATTCGAGCAAAAAAATTAATAGGGGTTGTTAGTTTTTGCCCTTTTTATGGCAGTGTGTAAATCAATAAACTACCCTAAGGCGTCTTCCCGTAAGTAGATAACACATACCAAATTTCAAATTTTTAAGTAGCGCCGGTATTGAGATAAAAATAAAAAAAATATTTGGGTCACCCTGTAGACCCGAATAACTTGGCAAGGAAAGCCCAAATCGAAAAATTTTATATGAAAGACCCCTTAAAACCACCTGCCGAACACCCCTTTAAAGTATTTACTATACATTCTGACTCACCCTATATAATATCTCCATATCTTTGACCGTGTTCCACCAAGAGAGGCTGGGCCTCTAAAAATGATCACCCTGTACTTTTTTTGTAGGAAAAATCAAACTTTTAAAATTTTTATAAATGGTATTTTCAAGTACAGGGTGGTTCATTATAAATTGACTTTTGAGGTTAGAAAAAAAAGTTTTTTACAAAAGTTTTAGATACTAATACAAAGTTTTTTGTGACGCTATTGGACCGTGTACAGTGAAGTGTGTTCTAGAAAGCCGTGGCAGACATAACTTATGTTTTTTTAAATGGAACACCCTATATATTTTTTGCATTTTTGAAATCTGCTCATCAAGGCAATTAAAATGATATTAAACTTTGTGGCATTATCTTTTTCCGTTTTTGAAAAATTCCGTTTTCAAATTTTATACTAAATTTATTTAACTCGAATTTGTGGATCTCGCGATAAAGATAGATGATCGATGTAATAACAAAAAATATTTGTTTTAAACAAGAGAGTAATACAGTGAAACTCCAAAATGTTTAGGAGCCTTTTCAAATTTTACTGATTATATTCTCGAAATAAAGAACTGTACACGGTCCAATAGCGTCACAAAAAACTTTGTATTTATCTAAAACTTTTTCCAAAAACTTTTTTTTCTAACCTCAAAAACTAACAAGTTAAGGGGCGTGTCAATTTATAATGAACCACCCTGTACAAGGGCAACTAAGAGTAGCCAATAAAAGTGGGGTGCCTTTTTGGCATTTGGACTGGGAAAAATTTTAAAATGAAAATTTTATACCTAAATACAGACGTCGCGATTTTTTGGAAAAACAGATGGAGCCAAAATTGACGAAGTTATATTTAAAACGTTTGCTCCCTACGGTTGCAGCCCTACAACTTTTGTATTTGATATTTTTTTTCTAAGTTGATAAATAAAAAAGTTATGAAGTGGCCTAATTTCGCGGAATCACCCTGTACACCGGCGCCCTTCCGACCGATTCAGCTCTCGGCTGCCTGGCGGTCCGACTCCGGACTCGCTCGGGTCCAAAAAAACGTCGCTCGTCGCCCGACACCGTTCCTCGCGCTAAACGCGCTGCCGGTGAGAGGGGAAGGGACGAGAGTGCGTGGTGAGGGGTGACGAGAGGAGAATATTCCTGAGATTGAAGCCGGTCGTCGCGACCGTTAATTTTAGATCTTGTCTGCGCGGTCATGACTCTTAAATAGTAATGATACGCCTAAGACGATTAATTTTGTAGATTTAGCCATCGAAGCTTTTACTAATGAAGATAAAGATGACGATACGTATGATTCTAATGATATGCTCCATGGAAGTTATGCTAACGATAATAATGAAGTACTTATGAAAAATAATGAAGTTTTCAATGATGATATTTATGATGACAATATAAATGCTAGTAGTTATTGTTATATGAATTTGCAAGATGATGAAGAATATAAAATATTTAAGAAGAATAATGCTAATTGAAGTTAATAATGACTTGTTTTTGATGCCATTGTGTGTCGTCAGACTTTAAGATGAATGCTGGAATTGCAGCACTATTTAAAGAAAAATTTAATAACTTACCCTATTTAAAAAATCAAAACAAAGATGTCGAACATAGCAATAATTAACAAAAATGAAAGATTTATCTACTATTTAAGCACAAAAAAAATATTTTTTCTTGAAATCGGCATTAAAATGTCCCAAAATCGTCATTAAAAGCACAGAAATCGTACAATAATGTAGCCCATTATTGTACGATTTTTTCAATAAGTAGGCCTTGGCGAGATGTAAACATCAAACGTCAGACGCGGAGAAATCGCCCGTCAAAAGTGACCAAATATTCAAAACCCGGCCGATAAAGGCTCATTAAACTTTTCGTACACATTGCGAAATTGTTTCCTATAGAAGCGCAATCCTTCAGTATACATATTTTAGTAAATTCGAATATCAATAGATTTGTTGCGTAGGCTGCACAAGAAGCAGCAGTTTGGTTTTTCTGTCAGAAGGTGCCGTACGTCATTATACTTATCCTAGGTAGAGCGATCGGTAAAGTCAAGCAACGCCACGCGTAGTCGGTTCGTGGATGGGTGATCCCTTATTATTATTTTCTTGCCTAATAAAACTTTTTTTTCCGATTTGAAGAAAAATATAATATGTACCTCGGCACTGAAGTGGTTTATTTGCCTCGGCCAGAGGCCTCAGCAACTAAACCCCACATGAGTCATAAAAAGTTGAACTTCAGTGCCTTGGTACATAAATAACTATTACGAGAAACCTACCTACAGCACTTTACGTAAAATTTCACAAAAATAATAAAATTAGTGAATCTTTCAATACAACAGCTCTTATTCATGCGACGGCAAGGTGAGATCATTAAAATCATTTTGCAAGTATTCATGGAGGTTAAAAAGTACTTTTGTCCTCAAGTATGATTTGAGTTATTTTAAATCTCATAACAAGTCGAGTCACGTCTTTGATCCAGTCAGGCAGGGCATTATAGGGCATATCAGGCGAAAGCCAAACTGTAAGGGTGAGAACAGGTTGTTTACCTCAAAATATTGTACTAACTGAGCATTCAGTAGCCCCTCAAAGATCTTTCCAAAAAAGGTAATATTGATATTGGTCAGTAATTGCTGACATCATCTCTGTTTCCCTTTTTGTATATCGGAACGACACAAACAACCTTAAGGCAATCAGGGAAAATGCCAGAACTGATACATTCATTTATAAGCTTGTATACAGGGCCTTCTGTCAAGTTTTTTAGTGTCTTTAATTATTGTAATATTTAAATTATATGTGTCTTTACTAGGACTGTTGTTAAGACCTGCTATCATATTCCTTACTTCTACAATACTAACCTCCCGGAAGCAAGAGGTCAGCCCATTCGTTCGATGTTTTATGTTGGTGTTATTATTTAGTGGGCTTAATGGATCGACCATGCTCACTGGTAAGCTTCAAATTATACTTCCACTTATGTTAGCAAAGTATGAATTGAAATCTCGAGGAGTGAGAATTTGAGACATTTGGGATTTTGCCACTGGATTGTTGTTTTTTAACATGGCTTTATTTTTGTTTTTTGATATGTGTTTGTCGTTTGCATTCTTCTTAGCATTATTTGAGTTCTATAAGAATTTCGATATATATTTAAGGTTTAAGTATTTAGTATTTACCAGCTCTGGATTAGCGTCATGAATTCTCGTTAACAGTTTAAAGGACTCTCTACCCCGCCTGATATGCTCGTTAAACCAATGTATTCTGAACATATTACTGTTGTTAATAAATACCGTGGATTTTTCAGGAAAAGCGAGCTCGCATGCATCGCAAATCATATCTATCGTTTTGATGAAATGCATGCAAGGACTCAACTCAGCATCAGTTATGAAATCCCATCCCTTGTTTTCAATAATATTATATAAGATTGTTAATCCTATATCTGTGATTGGGCGATATATTACACGAGTTTTTATTACTCTTTGATAATCTGACCTGTAGCAAAAGGAGATGGCCCAGTGATCGGAGATACATAAATCTAGAATTTCAGAAGTGCATTGGTTCCCGCCCAAATTTGAGAACACATTGTCGATACAGAATTTCTGTCTGGTGTTATTGTAAATATGTCTGCAAACCATATGATGTACAAATACTTTCGACTGTCAATGCATTTATATCATTAGTTCCAAAATGTACGTTAAAATCACCCATAAAAATTATATTTCTTTTTAAGTTTAAGTTTTCCAATACTCGAGTTAGCCCCACACAAAAGATAGCAAAGTCACCATTTGGTGGTAAGGTAAACAAGAACCAACTTTAGACAAAATGACATTAAATTAATGTATTATGTCCGATTTCGATTTCAACCAAAATAAATTCACGTGTTTTACACTTTTAAGCATACTAATAATACTGTTGCGTCCGTCCCCTTCTTCCCAATAAATCATTTGTTTGATTATGAGCTTAGGCTGTATCTCGGGTGGCCGTGGTCCGAATCATGTTTATGGCGCTAACAGCGCACTCACAGGTGGTCCAAATTACATTTACAGTGCTTACAAATTGTCCCTTGAACCATATGATGAAAACGAGATTTGAGCATTTTTTACAAAACGAAAAAATTCAATATAATGAAAATAGAATTCAAAAATTGGATAACACCACCAAAATAGTGTGGTCAATAATAACTGAAGAAACAGGTCGTCAAAACCATTCTACAAACACTGTGGAGGATGCAGAAATTGACATAAACCTTTTTAATTCTTTCTTTGTGAACCACGCGGACGAAATTATAAACAGTATGCCTCAACTGGATACAAAAAACTATCGTCTGCCTGATAGAAAAAATCGTTCCCTTTTTCTGCGTCCAGTGAATGAGATTGATATTTTAAGATATACTACAAAAATAAAAAATAAAAAAAGTTGCGATATTTATGGCATCAGTTCATACCTAATAAAGAGGTGTTTACCATTTGTCGTTTCACATATCACGCATTTAATAAATTTATGCTTTCTTAAAGGTGTATATCCTGACATACTCAAACCTGCCAAAGTTATTCCCCTGTTTAAGAAAGGTGATCCAAATTTGGCAAAAAAACTGTAGACAAATTCACATATTACCTAGCCTTTCAAAAATATTTGAAATTGCAATTTTAAATCAATTCTCAAAATTTTTCAGTGAGCAAAATATCCTCACGAATTGCCAATTTGGCTTTCAGGTAGGTAAGAACACTATTGACGCTATAGAGCATTTGGTGGATACTATTCAGGATGCTTTCGAAAATAAACTGAAATGCCATACAATTTTTACTGATCTGTCAAAAGCTGTTGACTGCGTAAATCATGAAATATTGCTAGATAAACTTGAGAGATGCGGTGTTCGGGGCGTGTCGAATCAGCTTGTGGCATCATATCTGCATGACTGATAGGCCCCAACGGGCTTTCGTTAACAACCTATACAGCAATGAGCTGTGTATGAAGAGAGGTGTACCTCAAGGGTCCATCTTGGGAACGTTTCTTTTTATCGTATATACAAATGATTTACCTCAACACATGAAATCGCTTAACTTAAAAAAAATTCGCACTACTATGTATGCGGGTGACACAAACTTTACCTTCCATTCAAACAACCCCGATACAGATCCTCATATTGATTCGGTCTTAAGCTTTGGCGAGATATGGTACAATACAAACCAACTTTTCCTAAATAGAGAGAAAACTGAAGTAATGTCATTTTCGCTATTGGATTTTTCACAGTGCGATGATAATCGTAAAGTGAAGTTCCTTGGTGTTTACCTGGACCCGAATCTGTCCTGGATAACGCATTTAAACACACTATGGTTTATTTCATTCTTGTCTAAAGTATGGTATACTGGCTTGGGGAAGCGTATCGCACTCTCAACTACACAGAATATTTTTAATTCAGAAATCTGCTGTGCGTGCTATAAAAAACGAAGGGTGGCTTTCTCTTAGTGGTCCGATTTTCAAAGAACTGGGCATTCAAACACTATTTGCAATGATAATCTTAGAAAATCTCATGTATGTAATATCGACAACTTTCAGACCTGCGAATCCCAACACTCTCTGAATACCAGAGGAAAGACGAATCTCATACCACCTAGAACGAGAATATATAAATCCAGAAAGTTGGGCATCCATTTTTACAATGCATTACCAAGAGCGATTAGATCGTTACCACTAAAACAATTTAGGCGAACTTTGCAACGGGCTTTGATTGATTTGTGTCCGAGCAGTATTGCAGAATTCCAGGCTCATGTGGGAGAAATTCATGCTCTCTCACAATGTGACTCTTTTAAAACCCATATTTTTATTATATCTGTATAGTTTTAGTTAAAAAGTTTTATATGTTGTATATATTTCATGCATCATGAGCGCTCAATGATATTTTTTTCAGATTAATGTGACTCTTTTTAATGTTTGTTTTTATATATTATGTGTTTGTATGTGCCTGTATTTGTTTCTGTTTGTACATGCAACTATGTCTTTTTTTTACCTGTCCAAAAACTGTGTTGTTTCATGGATTGAAATAAATCTATCTATCTATGATGTTCTCGGAGAAATCACAACTTGGCGCTTACGGTGCCGACGTTCTTCGGTGTGAGCACCGTGAGCTTATAAACAATGTAACCTCAATGTTAGTAGGCTTTGGAAACGTTTCATAATCGTTTTGTCTTGTCCCATCAAAAAAAATGGCACAAAACGTGCAAAAATTTGCTTGAGGTCACAAACGAAATAATTACATGCTCTACGCTTGTTCCCAAGCCAGTTAGAAAGAGCGTCTACAGATATACTAAAATCTCTCCTTAACAGGACACTAGATTTGTTGCATATCCCTAGAATTTCTGAAGGCTCCTAGAATGACAGATGACGACAGAGCCGTACTCAGAAAATTTGATATTTGGTTAGGATATTGGCATTATTTTGTTTTAATATCAGTATCCTTTATCTTTTTTGTGATGTACATATTAAGTATGTGGTCATCATAACAAACAATTCATTTTCATTTAAATGTGACACATAGAAATCAAGGTTAAATACTGACATCATCTGTCAATATGCGAAGTGGCTTAATGTGCCCCTGGATTTAATGCCGCCAACTTTGGGTAACTAAATTTAAAAAATGCCATTTCTGGTGTCTAGTTAAAGAGAGATTTTAGTATAAGCTGGACCAACACTAAAGTCAATTGTAATACTTTTACCCCATGTGAGTTAGTTTTTTTAATTAGAAAAAACCTATATTATCTACTTACAAGTTTATGATTTTATTATTATTGTTTTCTTGGGTGTTTGTTTATAAACTCTGGTTTTCATGATATTGACCAATATCTTTGAGATTGTCTAACCGCAATGGTTACGTAAGTAATTATCTTTTTATTAATTTGTTATTTTATATAAGTTTTTTTATATTATAGTCTTGGCATAATGATGTACCTAACAGCAATTTTGTTACGAAAACGGTTGCCACAAATAAAAGAATTGTGAGATATTGAGGACTTGTAATTCCTTTTTTCCAATTCAAAAAAACTATATTAAAGATCTGCGCACAGCGCTGTTTCAAGAAATTGCCACTGGCGCCACACGACGAAAAAAATGTACAGGGTGATTTAATGCTAAAAACACCATTGTTACAGAATATTTTATAAAATAAAAACATCTGTTACAAAGAATTTAAGAAAATATTTGTTTGTTATGTCCCTTCAATTTGACAAGTTTACATTGCATATTTCCATACATTTTCTTAAGAAAAGCGAGTCTAAAAAGCAAGCAAGAGTATTTGGTACCTTTTATTTTGAAATGAAGTCAGTGGCTAGTTGTAGTTTAAGTAAGCATAAAATGCATTAGATTTTTCAGTTTCTTTTTTATATAGTGGACCATTTTGGTTCACTTAGGAGCTATAAACAAATTTTTCTATTTTCATTATTGCATATGCTACAAAATACCTTTCCAAAATAATATCTAGAATTCTCGAGTCTTCAGCAGGTTGATCAGATCATCCCATAATTCCAAAATAGTGTTTATTCTTCTACAATTCACCTAATGGTCTTTTCTTTCTTCATGTGCATAGAAATTTCATGTTATCACAACAAACAAATCTACCTATAAAAGCTGTGTTAATATGATAAAACTGCCAAATACTAGACGCAAAGACAAATCGTTACCGTAAAAAGAAGGTAAATCACAATAAAGCTGGATATTTAAAATTTGGGATATTCTAAACGTCAGAAACTGACATACCAATAACTACAGAATACCCCCCTATAACCTATAAGTCGCAATTTTTTTTCGTCGAGTAGCGCCAGTTCAGTCCGTAAACAACAATGAAATATGACATGCTCGGGTCCTTAATATAATGTCAGTCCAGGTATAAGTAATAATATTGTTGTGAGTACACCTGGGTCGTAGGAAGAATAAACAGGAGCCTTGTGTAAACTTGAACTACATTTTTATTGAAGTATAATTGCCAATGACGGCTAGAGTTACCTATTGACGCCAACATGAGTCCCCTACTTCTTTGAGTGCCTCGCAACTGCTGACGCTGACTCCATGGGGCATTTCAGGGTTGTTTATTGCCTATTAATAACGGCATACTATTTGCAAACGACACTGTTTAGGTACTGCTCTTTCAATACTGACATAAATATACTAGTCGAGTCCATGCACAGGATTGTAGAGGTCTCTGCCACCTGGTTCACTGCTAACAAGCTCTGTCTGAACAAAGACAAGACCAAAGATATTGTCTTTTCATATAGGAATAGTGACTTTGAAAACCCAGTTTCTATCAAATATTTGGGTCTTGAACTCGATCCCCTACTTACATGGTCCGTAAATGTGGACCGTCTGGCATCCAGGCTGTCTAAAAGCACTTACATAATCCGGTGTCTTCAAGACTCCGTGCCGCTTAAAACATTGATTACTTGCTACTGTTTCAAAGCCTCTGTACATATGTTCTTATTACGTGGGGCCAATCTGCACATGCCAAGAGGATTTTTGGGCTACAACGCAAAATATTAAGAGTGATTTGTCCCCTTGAATAAAGGTCAGAAGTGCGACAGAAATTCATTGACTGTCTGCTTCACGTGAAGAAAAACTTGCATTCACACCTGTCCATAATGTTCACGATTATGGTACAAGAAACATGTCGAATCTGAGGCTACCAAACTTGAGATTGATGCGCAGTAGAAATGGGTCTAATTACTATGGCCCTCTCTTTTTCAACAAGCTGCCCTTGCAGGTAAGACTTCTTGGCCTCAACCGATTTTAAAAAGAGATCAAATCATTTCCACTCTCAAGAGCCTTCTATGGCATTGATGAATATATGAATTGTAACCTGACTCCCTATTTTGATGACATTTCGTAAGTAATTTTTATGTAACGTTTTAATGGGTGTATCTTGTATTTGTGATGCAATTTACAGATTGCTTCTATTTTATTTTATTTCATCCATTTCAGTAACAAATTACTTACAATTTTTAAGACCCCTTTTAATTTTATAACTCCACATAGACATATAATAAATATCTATGTCTATGTCGAGTTATAAAATTAAAATGTGATAAGTGACAATATTAAGATAGAATGAAAGCAAAAATTATAAGGGAATAATTTTATATATTACAAATATTTTGTAAAATACGTTCACTACAATAATGCTAATCATCACAGATATATTACATTTTCTAAGATTATTTATAAGTAAATTAAGAATAAAATATATTGTTTAAATAGATAAAATTTAAAATTTATATACTTTTTGTTTTTCCTGTAAAGAAATGTTTTTAAGTATTGATGGTTCAGCTGTGGGGACTCCCAACTAGTACTAGGTATTAGTGGAATGGAATTTTAGTGGGTAAATCCTCGGATGAATTTCTCAGTGTATCTGTACAAAATAATAAATAATTATTATTATTATTAGTCTTTCATGGTGCACTGGGTACGTTACTCGCAGAATCCTAGAAATCATTTCAGTAATTTATTAAAAAGGTATAAAAAAGATAAAATGTGCATAAAAAATTACCATTATGATTTCTAGGATTTTGGAAGTATAAAAAAATTCACAGTACCTATGCTAGTTATTGCAAAAAATTGAATTTTTAGAAATCGTTCAACAATATTGAAAAGACGCCCGAACAATAAGGCGAATCCCGAGGTATTTTTAGGACAATTTAAAGAAGGCTGTGACTCGGGGCACGCTAGAATGCTGTTAATTTTGCCACTGAGCAATTAATAACGGCTGGTACATCCATTTGTAATACTTCCTACCAATGCAAACTGTGGGCAAAAATAAAGATGGCACGGCATCCCTCATCTTAATTCTAGAGTTTGACCATTTGCCTCCTGGGTATGTACAATCTGGCATAAAATGCATGTCACAAACCCAGTAGGATCTTCTTAATGATTCAACGGGAAGATCATTTCACTTTTTCTTCTAATTTTTTTCAGCACAAGTTCACAAAGCTGTAAAAATAACAGAGTTTGTTTTATCACAATAAAATGTACCTACATAGATATAATTTTACTTACCGTTTCGTCTTTGGGAATAATATGCATTTCTATCTTTGACCATCGCGTCGTCCTTCGCGACCAAGGACACAACAAACCAAAACCATTTTAAAAACCAAACCAAATAATATATGAAAATAACGATAAACATATAAATGAACAAAACAAACACTAAAAAACACAGAAAATATGAAACGATACATGAAAAACTATAAATAAAACGAATCGAGAATCACAAGCAAAACACAACGTCAGTCAAAAGCAAGGCGACAAATTAAAATATGACCGGCGGCCGCCGCCTGTCAATTTTTGATAATTGACAAAAATACGTCATAAGCGCCCTCAAGCGAGCTAAGTACAAACCTCGGTACAAACTATTGGGAAGACTTTGCCAAATATAAGGGAAAGTTTCCAGGCCCTGGTTTTGTTCATCTTTAATGAAAATTGTAATTTTGACACCACAGATTACAAAAGATTGACACTATGGGTGCGTTTAAGATGACAAAGCGATTGCAATCACTTGCAAGCGGATTGATGCTTGCGAGCTTTTTAACTGTTTCGCTGGATTTCAAATTTTGCGCTTGGTCGCTCGCGATTGCTATAAGCGGTTCATTCTAACCTTACTTTGTTCTGTCAGTTCCCTTTATTGACTTTGTAAATAAAATCCTGGGTTTCGACCAAAGTTATATATATATATTTTTGTGTTGTTTATACGACGCGTTTCGGCATGTTTGCCATCATCAGGTATACAAAATATATATAAATGTCATTTATTTTGTAGGACGTAATTTACAAAAAGTGACATTTAAAAACATTATTTCAACTTAAAACCATGTACATCAGTAAAACATTTTAAAAAACAAAAACTTTTTTGATGTTTTTGAAAACACAATTGTTCTATGATAAATGTTGTTAACAATATATGTGCATTGTGTAGGTGGTAGTGACCCTAATAGCACACAATGTCCGAGGGACGTCCATACAATGTCCATATTTGGTCGAAACGTCCAGGACATAAAATGTACATCCCAAGGACTTCCGTTTTTGGACGTCAATTGTTCGTACATAAAATGTACATCCCAGGGACGTCCGTATTTGGACGTTAAATGTTTGTACTTAAAATAGACATCCGAGGGACATCCCTATATGGCCGAAAAATGAATAGGTCACATTAAATTATTTATACCATATATCCATATTATAGTATTAACTAATTAGTTCCTAAAGTAGCGATGGTGAAATTTTAAAATACACCTATGCTACATTGATGTTAATTAGGTAATAATTTGGTTGATAGAAAAAGTACCTATGTCTATAGAATATTAGCAGGAATAAGAAACGTTGCTTATTTATTGCAAAGTGTAGTAACTACCTACATAAAAGTAAATATGTAGCGGCAGTATTGACATGTTTACCCCGTAATCTGTGGTAGGTATCTACAATTTAAAAAGACCGCTGGTTTCCTAGTTGCAAAGTTGGAGACTTACGGCAGTTGCCAGATCCACCACTTTAACTTTAGATCTGAGACATTTCTAAAATTCTATAATCTCATATTATAGTAATAGTAATACAATACATATTTAGTTTACTTTCGCACGCTGCTCCTGTTATTATTATACTATAAGACAGAACTAGTTCACATATTTGTTAGTACCTATCTTATCATTTATTAACTTTCTAACCTTTTCCACAATATTTATGTTTATACAACTCATCAAAAACCGGTAGACAATCTGGCAAGGGGAGGCATCGCCCGCTAGGATACGCCAACCATTCTGCCGCAACAGCATTGGCCAAAATTGTCACGTGTCAAAAACGGCGTAACGTCATTGGCAAATACGGTCAGTTGACTTGGCGGAGACTGTGCATTGTAGGGCACGCCGTGCGAGTGCGAGTACGGACAAGCCGAGGCAGAGAAGACGATAAATGCAGATCCCGGACGCGGACGGCCGTCGGCCATGAATCTGTGGTTGTGGTTGTTTGTTGCATTGTTGTTCAATTAGCATTGTGATCCATGTGTTTTTTTATAATAATTGTACTGAATTCCAATAGACCTCCGGAGGAGGTTTGCATTCCAGATTCCAGCCATACAGGAAGATAACTTATTACTTTGTTACATCTTTAGCGCATGAAGGGATAAGGTAAGCAAAATTTAATACTTAGATTCTGGTGTTTCTATAAGGACTTTCTATAAAATGCTGAGTTTATCTAAATCTAAAAGATTTTCAACTTACAATTGAATTATTAGGTAATAGTGTATAATTGTCTTCCTTATTTCAAATGAAATATCCTAACCTATACTATTTTATTGCACTTATTAAGTTTTCATAGTCAATATCTAATACCTATAATAGAAACCTACTTACTAGGAGGTGTTTATAGTATATGATTTTGTGAATGTATCATATGGTCGTCCCCCAGGAAATTTCGTGATTTCGATGTAATTAAAATTTATCGATCGAAAACAGCAGGTGCATCAAAGCTAGTATAGGTAAATATAAATGCTTGTTTAATAATGTGAGAGTTAACATTAATGAATTCAAATGAATTAGGGAATAGAGGAAGCATCGGAGCAATATGTTTACCAATCTCTGATTGAAATTTTTACACGGCTTATCCAAAACTTTTACATCCCAAGGTACATCCTAGGTCAATATGCAAATGAAGGAATGCCAAAACCCAATTTTGTTACTATATTCGTTTCTCATATTTTTAAAATTCTAGACAATTATTCCTTCTCAACTCTAATTTGAACACATTGCAGGTCTTAAACTATTTTTTATACGTTTATAAGTATTTCTTTTTGTTTTAGGTGCTGAGCAATTAAATCTAAAAAGGAAAATTGCAGCAGAAAAAAGATGTAGAAGAAACAATAAAAATCTCAGGCGAGTAAAATAATGGTTATATGCCGCAGAAAACAATAGATAGGTACCTACCTAAAATTATTTTATGTGTAATAAATTAAATGAAAAATATATTATTTTAAGTATTAATCTGTTCAGTAAAATATTTAAGAGGGGATAAACGATTGCCAAATCTGTCAGGTCCTATATATTTAATGTCGTGAGAAACTTAAGTTCCAATATTAGTTGCTGTTGTAATAATTGAAATACCTACCTAGATGAAATTTGTTTTTGTCACCAAGGTTTGATGATTTGATAGCCATTTGGTTATCTATCCTCCCATAAGTACTTTACTTACTAATTTTATTTGTTTACCCAAGGGGCGTGGGCGTAAATTAAAAGGGGGTAAAAGTAAACCCAAATAGACGTCTTATGGATGTCCCAAGTTGTGACATTTGGATGTCTTGCTGACATCCGATGGACGTCCATAGGATGTATACGGATGTCCAGGGGATGTCCAAATATCCGAATGAGGATGTCCGTCGGACATCTGTCGGATGTCCTTGTGCTATTAGGAGGAGTCTACACTCCTTTTTTTAAAATGTTTTACTGATGTACATCGTTTTAAGTTAAAATAATGTTTTTAAATGTCACTTTTTGTAAATTACGTCCTACAAAATAAATGACATTTATATACAATATATTTTGTATACCTGATGATGGCAAACATGCCGAAACGCGTCGTGTAAACAACACAAAAAATATATGTATAACTTTGGTCGAAACCCAGGATTTCATTTACAATACCTAACAAGAACGACCAGGAAATTTTTAAAATTTGGTTTATTGACTTTATTATGTTTGAGCTTATTTTATTTTCATACAGGTCTACTTTTAAGTGTATACAAATCTATAAAAAATGTATTTTGTGAGATATTTTCAAAAACCTTTTTTTGATTGAAAGGCCTTCAAGAACCGCTTCTTTTGACCTTCCTGCCATTTTCAAAATGCAAATCCAGGGCCGGCTGCGATTTTTTTATACCCCCGATTTTTGCGAAAACCTTTTAGCGATTTTTTTATTATAATCTTACCCCATAGCGTTAATCAGAACACCCAAAAACCCCTATATACCAAATTTGAATAAAAATTATACAGGGAGTTCCATTATGCAGGGTGTCAATGTTGAGCAAAATAGGAATTTTAAAGGCATCTGCCAAGTCAAGTGTGCCATGGAATCCCCTCAAAACAGTTGAATGGTCAACAGGACCACTCAAGTTGTTGGTGTGCAAAGGTCCAATACGAAATATACAGTGCTCTCATCTGTGCCATCTCAAATTACTGAATTTTTTGTAACTTTATACGGGTCAAAAATCGAGTATATCAAAACCGCTCCACATACTATAAACGAACTAAATCTACTCCTGATCAGTATAAAGTTTAATAATAATTCAGAATTTTGAGATGGCTCAGAGAAAAATACCCTGTATATTTTTGTAGTAAATCTTTTCACACCAACATTCTGAGTGGTCCTGTTGACCATGCAACTGTTTTGAAGGGATTCCATGGCACACTTGGCTCGCCAGATGTCTTTAAAATTCCTATTTTGTTCAACTTTAGAACCGAACACCCTCTACATTTTTTGTTCAAATTTAGTATAAGGGGGATTTGGGGTGACCTGATTAAGGCTGTTATCTATTTTAAATAAAAAAATCGCTAAATGGTTTTTGTGAAAATCGGGGTATAAAAAAATCGTACCGTCCCTGGATTTGCATTTTGAAAATGGCAGGAAGCTCAAAAAAAGCGTTTTTTGAAGACCTTTCAAACAAAAAAAGGTTTTTGAGAATATCTCACAAAATACATTTTTTATCGAATTGTATACACTTAAAAGTAGACACCCTGTATATCGACAATTCGGGCGCTAACTTTACTGTTATAAAATAGCCGTTTAACGAAATAAACGCAATCATTGTTGACACAATAAAACACAACCTCAACTTCGCAGTTTTGTAAGCGAACCGAATCACCATCATTCAGAATACCAGCGCACTAACAAATCGGACTGGTCGTAAGCAACCTGAGCGCTGTGAGCACTAGCAGCACGATTCGGACCACGGCCTTAGGTACTTCTAATAATTACCTGTATCGTATATAGCATATGTGACCCCAAATGTGATGGTGTAACATACTGTTCCAACAGTATCTTTGGTTTATCAAATTCAGAAACACCCTGAAGTCTTTCTTCTAACTTTCTTAACTTTATGCATGGAAACATTTTATTTACTTTCAAATCGAGGTAACACAGGGAGTACTAGATTACCAAATGATGAGTCCTGGGAAATAAAATATCCCATTGACTGTGAATGTGCTGTATGTAGAGCAGCTCTTTGGAGAGATGACATAGAGTGCCCGTCTGCAGTCTGAACTGTAGCTGATCCAAGCACTGGCAATGCCGATGAATTGAGAGTGGATGCTACTCCTTGTTTCAATAAAAGTTGTTTCTTTAACTGCAGTTCCTCCAAGATTTTTCTATTTGCCAACTCTAAATAATATAATATATATATATAATTTGATTACTTTATTTTGGTTTATTTTTTATAGGTGCGTTACCTCGTTGAGCATTAGGTTGTGGAAAAGCCATGAAAATGGCAATTATAAGTAAATTAGACTATTTATTGTGGAACTTGGGAAGTTTATAAAATAAAAAATAATAGATGCCTATCCATAAACATTTTGAGAACTTCCACAAAATATATATGAAGCAAAAGTAGAGGTGGAAAACTATCGATAGCACTATCGATAGTATCGATAGTTTTTGACTATCGAAAATATCGATAGTTTTCTAGACTATCAATAGTATCGTACAGGTGGCGCCATCTGGTGGAAGAGACTAGTAGTGCGTGGTCTTGCTGCCCTCATGATACTTATATCTTTTCTTTGTATCATGTCCTGCCCTTGTACATGATTAGGTGCTATTTATCGTGCGTTTTTTGCGACACATCATGCACAAACGCTTATGATTGTTATATGAACTTGATATAAAGAAAGAACAACAGGGCTGTATATTTTCGTTTTATGTTTTGTGGTTTACTACACAGGCAGATTAGTAATTAGTACTATTGTGGATTCCAGATTCACGGTCGATTGTTTATAAATTATTAATTATTGTTTTTTTTTGTTTGGGTGGAGGTGCATAATATTTATTTGGCAATTTTATTGTCCTTTTTACAATTAAAAAAGACTTTGCACATTCCGATAGTACTATCGATACTATCGATAGTTTTTTCGAAAAATATCGAAACTATCGATAGCAAAAGCAAGGTTAGTTATTGTACGAACATCATGTTCACAGAGTCGCTTTCGGGTATTACAGTTAGAGCACTCCAGAGCTACTCAGGAGTACTCCTCTTCCATTTTATTCTTTCGTGTATAATATGCTTGAGCTCGATGCTCCAGAGTTGGCCTTTTTTCCTCCCCTCTGCTCCCTCGAGCACCAGCCGTTTATTAGGTACGTTACGTGACGCTCCGAGTTGCGCAGTAGAATCATTGCTTGTCAGTTTAATGTTTTATGGACTTCGCTTGATTCTCTTGCGGAGTCAACGCTAATTAACGAAAAATATAACTTACTGTAACTTCACTATCAACATTTTTTCCAATTCTATTTGCAAAGTATAGCATTTGCATCATAAATTTAAGGTTAATTCATAGACATAAAACAAAAATAACTGGATCCTATATTGCGTTCGGGTATGAACGGCACACAAGCAAAACGGACTCTCAACTCTCAAGCACACAGAGCTTGACACATCATACCCGAAAGCGCCTTAGGGTTCCTTATTACAAGAGTTGTTGCAATTAGGGTTCCTTTATTAGGAAGGAACCCTAGTTGCAATCAATTGTCATCATCGGTTTTGCGTAAAAGTATATATTGTGCGTAAAAGTAGTGGCTTCGAGGTAAAGCAAAAACCATGTGGGATGTTGCCTCATAGCGTTGACTGACGTATTTATAAAGATTTCTCACGGCTATAGCTTTATGTCCTGGAAAGCAGATGGCTCTGATGGCTAACAATGTATTCTGCATTGTATTTTATCTCCGGAAAGCGCATGGTGAGCCAAAAATGTGTCAGACATGACCAAGGTTAGTAGATCTTTCCACTAACCTTGAGACATGACAGCGGTGAGCAGTCTTTAATAATGTATCAGTCAAGGCTCATAGGCTTCAGTCGCGGTCGCCGTAACCTATATATTTTGTGGTCGCCGTGTAGCAGCCGCCGTGTGAACGTCGCGAGTGCCGTGCAGCCAGCTACAGTGTTCCGCCACAGAGACAGTATAGGGCCATCCAGCCAGGTATACTCTATATAAGGTTAGTGGAGAGTTGAACGGTAACTTTTCGGTTCATGCGATGACGTCACCCTCATAAAATCTGTAATTTTCGTCAGATTTTAGCCGTTTTTTTTTTCTAAAAATAGATCACAAAAAACTCTATTTTGGCGCAAAATTTCAAATCTTAATCTCAATTTTCAAGGCCTACTATGAATTTTTTTGTATTAAAAAAAAAAGACGAAAACCCTTTAGCGATTTTTTTGTTTAAAATCTGACCCCACAGCGTTAATCACAATACCCCAAAACCCCCATATACGAAATTTGAACAAAAAATATACAGTGAGTTCCATTGTGCAGGGTGTCAAAGTTGAGCAAAATAGTAATTTTACACGCATCTGGCGAGTCAAGTGTGCCATGGAATTACTTCAAAACAGTTGGATGGTCAACAGGACCACTCACAGTGTTGGTGTACAAAGATTCAATACAAAAATATACAGGGTATTTTTCTTTGGACCATCTCAATGCTGAATTTTTATGAAACTTTATACTGGTCATGAATGTTTTGGAATTATTGAAAAAACATTAACAAACACAAAAGTAAATTATTTCTTTACAAAATACCAACCAACAAATAAAAAACCATTTAAATTATCGGACCATACTCAATAAAGTCACTGTCTAAGATGATACATTTCTGACGTTTGCTGTTGTGGCACACCAGCCACCTTAATTCATATGGACTTACTGACTAGTAGGCTTCTGTACTTTTAGACTAAGTTCGTTTATAGTGGCTGGGGCGGTTTTGATATACTCGATTTAAAGTTCAAAAAATTCGGTATTTTCATATGCCACAGAGAAAGACACTCTGTATATTTTTGAATTAGATCTTTGCGCACCAACACTTTGAGTGGTCCTGTTGAATATTCAACTGTTTTGAGGGGATTCCATGGTACACTTGACTTGCCAAATACCTTTAAAATTTCTATTTTGCTCAACTTTGACAACCCGAAGGAAGGAATTTGGTATGTGGGGGTTTCAGGGTGTCCTGATTAACGCAGTGTTATCAGATTTTAAATAAAAAAATCGCTAAAGGGTTTTCGCCTTTTTTTACTAGAAAAAAATTCATAGTAGGCCTTGAAAATTGAGATTAAGATCTGAAACTTGGCGCCAAAATAGAGTTTTTTGTGATCTATTTTTAGAAAAAAAAACGGATAAAATCGGCAAAAATTACAGATTTTGTGAGGGTGTCCAACATCAGAATGGGTCACACTGTATGGATATCGTGCGCATATAATATTAGCTTGTACGAGGCTTGTACGCCTGCAAGTTTAGTAAAGAGCTAAATCTCAGGATAATAATATCCAATTATTTGTTTTACAATACACCTGCATGATTTTTATGTTTTAATTAAGGTAATACACTATAAAAATATAATATCTATAAAACTGTCCAAAGATATAGTGTAAAAATCGCCACACAGGTTTAAACAAACAAGGTAAAATCGAGGTTATTTAAATGAGCTAAAACCAGAGAACGCTAAACCATCTCAATGCATGTAAAATCAAAGCAATAGTATCCGTTTTATCCACATGTGACGTCACAGCCGTCCCCTTCCCGCTCGCCTCACCCGAGTTACCGTTCAACCTACTCTCCACTAACCTTGTACTCTATCCTACTTTCTCATCTTCTAAGCGTACTCTAGGGCCTATTTAGGCTCCGCAGAGTTTCCGTCGACCCACGGACACCTCCCTGGGTCCGACTTCTTACTGTTTTCGTCATTTATCTCCCCCTCCCCCCCACTGCCCATTTCTGGGCAAACAGCTAACGAAAAATACCGCGGCGCGAACTCACGTGACGTGACATTAGGAGTTCTAGCCGTGGCCAACGAAAAATACCGGCCGTGGCTCGGCGCGAACTCACATGACTCTAGGAGTTCTCATTTAGGTTAGGTTAGGCATTTTGTTGTTAATATTTTTTAGAATTGAGTGCCTAAATTTCTCCAAATAAAATAGTACAATATTTACAATAATTCCAATGTATTGCATTTTTCCTACACTATTTTACAAGTGAAGCAATGGTAAAAGTATGCAATGTGGAACTCCTAGAGTCACGTGAGTTCGCGCCGCGCCACGGCCTGTATTTTTTGTTGGCCGCGGTTCTAGCATTGCATACGTTTACCATTGCTTCACTTGTAAAATAGTGTAGGAAAAATGCAATACATTGGAATTATTGAAAATATTCAACAAAAAACAGACTGCATTTCAACAAAATACCTAACCTAACCTAAATGAGAACTCCTAGAGTCACGTGAGTTCCCGCCGCGGCCGGTATTTTTCGTTTGCTGCGTGGGCAAATGTCCGATTCCGAGGCGCCCCTAGTGGCGTCCGTTACCCTCAACCTTATGGACGAGGATTCCTCGTCCAGTTCTTTCGACGGGGGGCACCCCCCCACCCCCACTTCCTGAGGCCCTCATAGACCTGATGAAGGCCTGTACTCAAAAACAGGACCCCTCTCCTATCCCAATGCCCTCTCAAGCGGATCTCATCCGTATGCTTGAGGCCGACAACGTATTACGAGAGCTGGCTGTCACTCTCAACGCGTCCATGGCAGGGATGACCAAAGAGCTGTCCCTGCTGAGAGCGGAGCTTGCGGCCGCGAGGGCTCCCGCAACAAAAATCCCCCAATCCTCAGTCCCCAAAGGCCGATTCCAGGCAAACAAAACCAACCACCGCCCAACCCCAAACCCCAGACCCGTCTATGGAAGTAGTGGAAATTGCGCCCAAGCGCAAAGCGGACCTCGAGGCCTCCCCGGCTGATGTCGGCGATTTTCGCAAAGTCATAAGTCGAGGAGGGCCCGGGAATCCCGCGAAGATTTCCCCCCACTTAAAACACGCCCAAAGACACTTGACCAAGCTTCCACAATTCCTGCCAACTTCCAAAAGTCCCCCCCCCAAGTCACCGCCAAGAGGTCAGAAAAATCCTAAACTCCCACAAAATCCAATACTAAAAAGCCACGGATATCCAATTGGGTATCCGCATCGTGCCTGCCACCGCCGAGGACTACAGGGCCATGATCAAGGTCCTGGAAGCCCAAAAACTTCCCGTTCACACCTTCCCTACCCCGGAGGAGAAGACTCTCACCGTCATCGCGCGTGGAGTTCTATAAGCCTTCTCCCCCGAAGATATAAAATCCGAATTAACTTCCAGGGGCTACGAGCTTAATACATATATTAGGCTCAACAAACGGAACGGCAATCCCATGCCACTCGCTCTACTAGTCCTCCCCCGCAATGCCAAATCTCTTTATTTGCTTGACGACCAGGGTCTACTTGGTCTGACTCAAGTCAAGTAGGTACGAACCCCAAAAGTCCCCAAGTCCCATAATGCAGTGTCACAGGTGCCAGAAATTCGGTCATTCACAATCCAGGTGCACAGCCTCACCTCTATTGTGCGCGTCCTCGCACTGGACATATGAGATATGAGTGCACAAAGTCCAAGGACACCCCGGCTAAGTGTGCCAACTGTAGCTTGCCGCATCCAGCTAGCTACAGGGGCTGCAAGGCCGTTCCAAGGGTGCGTTCCTCCAGGCTGCGACTCCACCCCCCCGAAATTTTCGGACTTTACGAAAATGAAAGATTATGTAAATCGTATGCTTGAAATTCAAAACGAATTGAAAGGTGTAGGAAGAGATGTTTCAGACGAATATATGGCTTTCAAGTTATTAGCAAATTTATCAGAAGATTATGATTTGTTGGTAATTGATATACAAAATAGTGGTAAAAAATTAGAACTGGAAGCAGTAATTGATAGTTTATTACAAGAAGAAATAAGAAGAAAAGATTCGAAAAGTGAAGAAACAGCTTTCGGAACGGTATGCCAGCTAGGAGAACGAAAATTAAACTCTTCTGCGCACTACGTCACTTCGACAAAAGCAGGGCCAACTTATAAAAATAGTCCTGAAATTAGTCTTACTGACATACATCAGTTATCAATTTCGCGTCAAGTTAAATCCAAAGATAGAATGTAGGCACCTTGAGACACTTTGATGTATATGTATATGTGGTTGCCTAGCTCACTACAAAACGAGTCAAATTTCTGTTTAAAAATAAAAGTAAGCCATGATTTTATCGAATAAGCGTCACCGTTGACGTCACAGCACCTGCGCGCGGGCATACCGTTTTCTGTGTATCGTGAACGAAATCTAAATTTTATAAAAAACAAAATAACAACTATCAACTAAAACAAGAACAATTCAGAAAACAAAACAACAATCATCAAAATAACTATGAAACACAAAAAACAAAAACTTGTTATTATTGTGGAAAATCAGGTCATCATTTTCATAATTGTTATGCAAGAACAAGAAATCAAAACGATAAAAAGGAATATAACGGTAGAAGAGAAAAAAGTTTAATGGCACATACTAATACTTCGCCATCTTCCGATGAACAATGGTATATTGATTCAGGCTCTACCCGTCATAATTGAGTACCAAAAAAGAAATTTTTAAAAACTTGTATACTGTTAAAAATAACACATCAATACAAACTGTTGATGGTAGTTTCATCAAGACCGAAGCAGTTGGAACAATTCCATTATCACTTCAATTATATAATAGAAGTGACGTAAATGTAAAAGAAGTTTTATTAACACCAGATTAAAAAATGAACTTATTATCAGTAGGTAAAGAAACACATAAAGGAAATGAAGTAATTTTTAATTCAGAAAGGTGTATAATATGTGAAGAAAATACTAAAGAAATTTTGGGAATAGGTACAAGAAATCCAGATGGATTTTACACACTAAACATTGCAAAAGACATAACCTGTTTAGCAAAAGTAAATAATGTTTATGACTTATGGCATCATCGGCTTGGTCATCTAAGTGAAAACTGCATGAAGAAAATTGAAAATAATGGTTCATGGATTCCCGAAAAATTTAACTTATCCAGAAAATAATTATTGTGAAAATTGTATTAATGGAAAACAAACAAGAACACCATTTCCTAAAAATAAAGCAACAAGAGCAGAAGAAATTTTAGAAATAATTCTGAAGCACCCCGGCCCCAGGGCCGTTGATTCATAGATTATTTTCTGGTAATATCTGCTTACTCTTATTCTATATTTACGATGCTTTCCCCTTCAAATTATAAATATTTTTTGTAAATATTTCTTTCGAGATAAAAAGCATTTCCAATAACCGCCTATAAAGAACCGGGCAGGCCAACCTGCGCTCGGGCCCTACGCTACATCTGGTCGCCACTCGCACCTAGTCTCCAGAGCCCTTTTGTTTTCGACCTACGCCATTGTCAAGGCACTCCCCAGAATTCGCCGCTTTTTGGAAAAGTGAAATGCAGTCTTTTTTTTGTTAGTCAATGCCCACATCTGTTAGCCAGCCTCTAGAATCGAGATGGGCCTTTTCTCAACTTCTAAGAACTTCCCTAGACGGGCCGCCCCAAAAGGGGTGCGCCATTTTTCTCTTCTTTGTTTCTTCACGGATAAATAGCGTAGGCAGCCTCAGTTCGAGATCAGTCCCCTCTGATCCCCATGACGTGTGAGCTAGGCCGTTCGCCATTGAGTGAAAAGTCGTTGTTTTGCATAAGTTTCCTAAAAAACTGAAGTATGAGCTAGGCCGTTCGCCTCGAGTGAAAAGTCGTTGCTTTGCCGAAGTTTTCCTTTCCCTGACCTTATCACATTCGGGAGTGCATTCCCGTACCTCGTGTTCGAAAGTGTTAAACGTGTTCCGTAAATCCACGCCGTTCGTGCACCTACTTCGTTCCCGAAATTTACAAACACAGTCCCATAAGTTCGTAATTCACGATGAAAGTAGGACCTAATACGTGGAGTGTTCGCGAGTTGCCCCGCGAGAACCCGAACCAGGACCTAGGTGAGTATAAACCACTAATTTCCATTTTGCTTCTGTTCTCTGGTCACGGCATCTTTCATATATTCGCGGCTTCTCGCATTACTCACGGGCCTTTACCTGATTCCCGTCACCTTTAATGTATGGACGAGTAGTCTCTTCTAAAGAGGGTTTTGGAGGGAGATATATTTTTATTCTATCTATTGCGGAAGTATGGATCTCGTCGACTAAACAAACTATTTGCATTTGTTCTTTGGCCGCCGTGCGCCACTGAAAACACAGCTGTCATGCAATCCATTTTATAATATGCTCTATTATATTTTTGATCAGATACCTACAAGACTACAAATTACCTCTCATTCCAGTAACAGTGTCTGTGTACACGTATTTTTTCTTGTTTATTCTCACTGAAAACATTACTTTTATTACAATATACACACACCCAAACTTATAATATGGAATCACTTAATATTTATTACAATTTATATTGTCGGATTTTTCACATTTAACTGTTTTTGTTAGTAAACACTTTTGACTTTCCAGGACATATAATTTTTTTGACAAAAAAACCTGACCTCAAAACACCGAGGTCAGATTCGTGTTCAGGGACCTCGAAAATAGGGGGGTAGCCAAAATGTCAAGAAAATCGAGCGGTGCATACACTAATTTCCATAATTACCAATTACTTACATGATGAGAACACAGTTGGTATTGCTTTTTTCTTTAGCCTAGACTTCGACTGGTTTGCAAACATACTATTTTCAAAGTGCATTGAACAAACTTTATAATTAATAAAAAGCTGTGTGGGTGTTTTTTCTAACAAATCGTGCCTTCCACACTTTCTCACCCATTCATAGCACCTGGAAAAAATTAAAAACAAAAGTTAGGTAGGTATTATCAGTAGGAAACCATTTGTGGGTTTTCTGGGGTAGGTAATACCCCAGAAAAAGGGGTAGTACGTAGGACATAAAATTTATAATAACGATTATAATATAATATTGTGGTAACAAGCTACGGACAAACTACACATAGGTACCTACCTGTTTTCATCAGCAGGTATTTTGAAAAAACTTATCCCAACATTCCTCGTGTTGTTAGAACATCCACGAACACAGCAATATTGCGGGGCCATTTCGTCACAAAACCTAAGCACAAAGTGGGTTTTCTGGGGCAGAATGCACTAGTGTAAATACAGCAACGAAGTAGGTATTCGAAGTAACAACACAAGCATTGTTTAGCCTTCAGAAATCTCAAATAAACTTGTCAGATTACTGTCACTGTCCAAGAATATTCTTTCAGCTCCAAAATTCGCACAAAATCGGTTTCTAACCTTTTCACCTTTTTAGCACAGTTGAGGGAATACTTATGCTGTGTTTTTAGGCCCAATTCCCAGGGCTTATATACTCAAAAGGAAGACTGGAGAATACTCTAGAATATTCCTGGCCAATGATAGTTCACAGATCATAAGGTTCTAGCAAACGTTCTAGAAAGTTATGGAAGCTTTACATATTGTACACCTTGTCTGGTCCCTGTTTTGGCTACTTTTATCACAGTCATGATAATAATATTGAGCTTTTTTACTTAGAAATTGTTAATCGTTTTATTGTTTACGTTTTATTAGGGGTTGTTTAACCTAAATTGAACATGCTCACGCTGTCTGGCGTAGGTGGCGCGCCAGCTGTAGGCCACGAACGACGTTGCCGGACTTCATCAGCTTTTATGCCTGACAAATTTCCTTAAATTCATTTAGCTATTTTTATCGCCTTCAATTTAATATCAACCAAAATACTATCAAGGACTAACATTTTTATAAGTAAATTATCATCGATTTCATTTTATACTAAGTTAATTTGCATTATATTTTTGTGGGTTGCCTTGGTTACCGGCTCCCGACTGGACGATCTGGCAGTACCGCAAGAACGGAATCTGTGGCGCCGCGCCGCGCTGTTGTCAAGCATTCCGCTTTCATAATCAAGTCCCAGAAAACAGGGGTCCGGTTGTGGGTTTTCTGGGCTCAGATAAATAGAATAAATGGTTCGTAAAACATTATAATTTTACTACCGGCGCACATTAGATAATATTAATTGCTTTCATATTTATTTTATTGGTATGCCTACCCAAAATGAATAAATGATAGTGACAAAAAAAATGTTGACATGTTTTAACCTTTCTAAGGATCTGGCGGCCTAGCAATACTCTCCGTCCCCACCACCTCATAAAAATACCCCTCTGCCCTCTTAAATTAGCCAAGTGCCACTTCTGATTCGTCCTTTTCTGGGGTTTTACCAGAGAACAAACGCTAAAATCGAGTTTTTCGTGCGGTTCCAAGTTTAAAATATAAAAAAAATGGTAAAAAGGTGCATAAAGTGCAAGTGTCTTTCCTCTAAAGTAAATAAAGAGAATATTTCGTTCCATAGGTAGTGTTTGTAAATACATTTATCTCTTTCATAAAGTGAGAGGGTTCAGCTTACTGTTTACATCTGTATAACGACGCTATAATGCGGTGTCCCCTTTATTCTTGTTTTTCATTTACATGTTTGACACGACGCACGCGCCGCGTGTTGTACACACACACGCCTTGCCAACGTCAGGGGGGACCATGGTCATGGATACCATAACTATATGCGTGTTCCGTTTTCTTACCGAAGTAACAGAAATCGTTCCGTATTTGGTTTCGATAACATTTCGGTAACATTACGGAACGATACACGAAGTTGCCGGAAATTACCGAAGTAATCGAGCTCCCGACCACAATAAGTTCTGTAACTTGTGGTGGGGTAAACATTTGTAACCTGTTTTCCTATTTATTCGGTGTTTTGTGGTTGTAGTTGTTTATAACCTTGATGTTTTGTGGTTGTTTATGAAATGTGAAAGTCGAGGGAGGGCTGTTATTTTTTATTTGTTTGGCGGATATAAACATATTTGCTTCTTCGTAATTCATTATGCACGCCCCGGTCGGATTCGTCCACAGAACACCCTCAACACAACTACAATAATAATAAAGTACTAACCTCAACTCTTAACAACTCAAAAAACACAAATAGGTTAGGTTGATGAAGTAACGAAGGCGTTCCGTTTTGAAAGTTATTTTTGATTACAATTGACAGAAAGTGCTCGATTAATTCTGTAAGAAAACGGAACACGTATTATGTTAATGTAATTACCATAGGCTACAGGCTAAACAAAAATATCCATTCATTCTTAGACGTTCTTGTACATATGTGTACTATATATTCAAATTTAGCTGTTCTCCACTGTACGTGTCGCTCTCGCCGAGACGACACCCACTTACATTTAATTAGGGAGCTGTTTTTGAAGTACACCATTCCTAAATATGTTCCAGTACTACACGATTTATTCTTGTGAGAATTAATTAATTCAGCAAACCAGCCGTGTGGTAAAACGCTCAACCAAGCGTGGCGTGTGTTGGAGGACGCCCTGTTCGATTGGTTGTCAGTTTACACCTTTGTTACCGAACGTAACTCGACCGGTTAAGGTCCCGGGGGAGACTTCAAATTAAAAAAGGGTGCAAAATAGAAAAATATAAAGCAAGATTAGTAGCAAAAGGTTATTCACAAGAAGAAGGGATTGATTATCAAGAAGTATTTGCTCCTGTGGTAAGGCAAAATAGTATCAAAGCACTTTTTGCAACAGCTGTATAGAACTAAATTTGGATGTACATATGATGGATGTAGTTACAGTATATTTAAGTGCAGATTTAGAAGAAGAAATCTTTATGGAATTACCACCAGTAAATTTATCAGAAAATAATGGTTTAAAATGCAAATTAAACAAAGGAATTTATGGATTAAAATAATCAGGAAGAGCATGGAACAAAAAAATACACAATGAGCTGTTAAAGAATAATTTAAAACAATCAAAAATGGTCCCCTGGGTATATTTCAACACAAGTAATCCAAGAAAAATCTTAGTAGTTACCTTGTATGTAGATGATTTGATAATATTTTCAAATGACAAGTTAACAATGGAAAATTTCAAACAATCAATGACAAGAACTTTCAAAATGAAAAATTTAGGACCTGTCAGTCAATGTTTTGGAAACTATCAAAGGAAATGCAGCCAAAAACTGGTGAAGAAATAAAAGAAGCAAAGAACTTCCCATACAGAGTGTTAAAAATAATATTGATTATTGTTTAAATTAAATAGTGACCATTGGTTTTTGTAAATAAAATAAAAGAAAACATAAGATAAAATAATACATAGTTACGAAGTTGAAGTATAAATAGTTACATAAAAATGAACTGTAGAATACAGATGTAATACCTACCTATTTGAATATAAAATAAAACTATCAAATAATATAACAACGTATATTTCCCAATATTAAAATTAAAAACCTGAACAGGTTACGGGCCCAGAAAATCCCAGCTGTTCTTTAAAATAGAAAAAAAAATTAAAATAGAAGCTGTCATTAGCAAGGAAGAAGTCAAAGTCAATTAAAATTAAAAACTAAAATACAAAGGAAGAAGTTAAGAGAGAAGCCTAGTCAAAAGAAAATAAAATAAAATAAAAACATGGGAAGTGAATATATCAGTGATGAAGAAATCAACCAGATAGAGAAATTGAAGAATACTGAAAATTATGAACTATGGAATTTTCAAATAACAATTCTATTTAAATCTGGTGGTTTACTTGAAATAGTAAATGGTGAAGACAAGTATAATGATACAATGACTCAAGAAAATAAAAATAAATGGTTAAAAAAGGATGCTCAAGCTCAAAGGATTTTAACAACAACGATCTACAAAAGGATGTTATTACATGTAATAAATTGCAAAAATGCAAATGAAATGTACATTAAAATTAAAGGGATTTTTCAAAAGGACAATAGCCAACAAAAATGTAATCTGCTACAAGAGTTTTTTAACTTCAAGTATGAAAAAGGAACTGATGTTTCAACACATATTAGTAAATTAGAGAATTTAAGTTTTCGTCTGAATAAAATGGAACAAGACATAAATGAAGAAATGTTAATGTCAAAAATTTTAAGTACATTGCCAGAAAGATTTAAAAATTTTAGAACTGCATGGGAATCAACGCCAAAAACGGAAAGAACAATAACAAACTTAACGTCAAGATTAATTTTTGAAGAAAATATGTATAAAGAAAAAGAAAATGTAGGACAATCTGTAGCTTTTGCAAGTAATGAAAGAAGATGTTTTAAATGTAATCAACTAGGGCACATATCAAAATTTTGTAAACAGAAGAGAGATGGAATTAAATGTTATAAATGCAATAATTTTGGCCATCTTACAAGAGATTGTAGAAGAAATCCTAATAATCAAACTGAAAATACAAGTATATGCAAAATTTGTAAAAAATCAAATCACAATGAATCCAACTGCTTCTTTAGAAACAAACAAAATAACAATAAAATTGGTAATGATAAAAAGACATCTTTTATGGTAGAACAAAAAGAAGAAAACAATAAGTATACTTATTAAAAAATAAAAGTGAAACTGCTGAATACCTGAAAGAATATATTAAAGAAATGGAAAGAAACAAAGGTTATTATGTATCAAAAATACTCGTAAGATGTTATAATGGTAGAGAATATATAAATCAAAATCTTAAAATGTTTTGTAGACAACGTGGTATAATTTTGGATACTACAATTATACATAGACCACAACTAAATGGAAAAGCAGAAAGATTAAATAGAACACTTATGGAGAAAGCACGTTCACTAATTTTTGATTCAAACATGTCAAAGAAGTTTTGGGGTGAAGCAATAAGAGTATCAGCATATATTTTAAATAGATGTCCAACTGAAACAGTAGAGAAGACGCCATATGAAATGTGGAATAATATAAAACCAAATATATCAAAAATGCAAATTTTTGGAAGTGAAGCTTATGCAAAAAGATTAGGTCCATTAAAAAAGTTAGAAGAAAGAAGTGAGAAATATATATTTGTCGGTTACTGTCCAAATGGTTATAGACTTTGGGATGAAAAGAAGAATGATATAGTGTTAAGAAGAGATGTGATTTTTAAGAAACCAAATAAAATAAAAATAGAAGAGAAGAAAAATAAAATAAAATTAATGATTGAAAATTAAGAAGAAAATGACAATGGAAGAGAAACAAAGAACACAAATAAAATAAAATCAGTTGAAGAAAGTGAAGAAGAAATAAAAAAAAATAAAGATAAAATAAAATCTATACAAGAAAGTGAAAAAGTTGAACAGAATGAATTGATGAAAGAACAAGAAGATAAAAATATGGAAGTAAAGCAAAGATTAAGACAAGGTAGTAGAGAAGGTAGACAAGGAAGAAAGATAATACAACCAAAAAGGTATGATGATTATGTTTTATTAACGTATGAGCAAGCAATAAATGGTGAAGAAAGTATGAAATGGAAAGAAGCTATAGAAGAAGAGAAGAAGTCAAAATAACGAAGAAATTAATGATTTGCTGAAAAATATGGAAAAGGAATTTAAAGTAACAGAATATAATGAAGTAGATAAATTTCTAGGTATTAAAATTTCAAGAGGTAAAAATTTTATGAAAATTGATCAAGAAAATTATGTAGATAATATTTTGATTAAATTTGGAATGGAGAATGCAAAAGAAGCAACGACGCCCATGATGCCATTGGTACAAAAGTCAAACGACATTTCATTGGTACAAAAGTCAAATGACATTTCAGATGTACTAAAGTCAAGTGACATTTCAAGTTATCAATATCCATACAGAGAAATAATTGAAAGTCTTTTATATATTTCAAACAAAACTAGACCAGATATAGCATTTGCAGTAAGTTATGGAAGTCGTAAAATGGAAAATTTTTCAAAATTGGATGTTATCAACATGAAAAGAGTTATGAGATACTTAAAATCGACAAAGAACAATGGAATTATATATGAGAAAGATAATAAGAATTTGGAATTAATTGGATATTGTGATGCTGATTTTGCAGGTGATATAGAAACAAGAAAAAGCACATCAGGATATATAATATTTTTGAATAATGGTCCAATTTGTTGGAGTTCAAGAAAACAACAAATAGTTGCATTGTCTACGACAGAATCTGAGTATATAGCAGCTGCAGATTGTGTGAAGGAACTTCTATATTTGAAAACTTTACTGGAAGAAATCGTTCAACAAGAAGTAATAGTTAAATTAAAAATGGAGAATCAAAGTGCAATGAAATTGATAAAAAATGGGCAATTTAACAGAAGAAGTAAACATATTGATGTAAGATTTCATTTTATTAATGAAAAAGTTAAAGAAGGCTTAATCAAAATCGAGTACTTACCAACAGAATAAATGACGGCAGATATTTTAACGAAACCTTTGTGTAACATAAAATTTTTGAAACATAAGAATGTTATTGTAAAATAATTTAAATAATAATCAATATTAAGACAAGGTGTTAAAAATAATATTGATTATTGTTTAAATTAAATAGTGACCATTGGTTTTTGTAAATAAAATAAAAGAAAACATAAGATAAAATAATACATAGTTACGAAGTTGAAGTATAAATAGTTACATAAAAAAGAACTGTAGAATACAGATGTAATACCTACCTATTTGAATATAAAATAAAACTATCAAATAATATAACAACGTATATTTCCCAATATTAAAATTAAAAACCTGAACACAGAGAACTTGTAGGAAAGCTATTATACTTAGCAAGCTGGACTAGACCATACATATGTCATGCAGTAAATGTATTAAGTAGATTTAATCAAAATCCTGGCAACATCAACTATGAAATTAACATATAAGAAGAACAATAAAAGAAAAATAATTGTTTATGCAGATTCCGATTCGGGAAATGATGTTGATGATAGGAAATCATATGCAGGTTATATTTTTAAATTTGGCGATTCAACAATCACCTGGAGCAGTAAGAAACAAACTACTGTTGCACTTTCAACCACGGAAGCTGAATATATGAGTTTAAGTCATGTTGGAAAAGAAGCATTATGGCTCAAGGAGTTAAGCATACCTGAAATTAATGTAACTGAACAAATAGAGATAATAGAGGAGCAGTAGAGTTATCAAAGAACAACGTATATCAGAGATTCAATAGAGAGTAAAAAAATTTGTGTCAAAGCGATTAGTACAGAAGAAACGGTCGCCGATATATTAACGAAGCCACTTAATCAAGATACATTTTCTTGGTGCAGAGATCATCTTGGTTTATACAAAGTTGCCAAGTATAGGGGGACTGTTAGAATATAATGTATCATTATTATTACTTGGCAGCTCTGTATATCGGTAGTTATGGATTTGTGTTTATTATTATTAACAAAATGACATAAATAAATACAGTCTAATTTTTGCTCTTTATTAAGGAAAGCTACGCTGCGAATATATACTCACAACAAATGTAAATGCAAGTGGCGCGTAAACATTTACACGATTGAAGCATGTGGACAATTCTGAGGGCTAATACGAGGCAGGGACGCATTAAGGACGATCTCTAGGAATTTTATAATATAAAATATTAAAATAATATGCCCCAGTATTAAGAACTTTAAAAACAAACTTTTATGACACACCTAGACTTCTTGAAAATGTAATCGTAGGTCCAACGATTAATAAACAGCGAAATAATTATATCGTAAAAAATAAAGGTCCACTTGCAACTCAATACATCTCTGTAAGAATCACCGACTCGCTGCACTCGTCCGTCGCGTAAAACGTTATTGCCGTCTAGCCAATAGCAAGCCGATCACGTTCGTATCACGCTCTAGCCATGCAACAACTTGTGTTTATGTTTTACTTGCGTTTAGTTTGAATAAAGTTTAGAGGTTGCGTCGCTAATTATCCCTCATGGTAATAAAAAATCTGCTTTTCTTCCGTTTTTCTACCCCCAAGTAAGCCTATGCTTCAGGCTGACCTAGACAAGTTATTCGACTTTGAAGGTCCGGTTGCTGCCATTGGTGATTTTAATGCCAAATCCCCCACTTGGGGGAACCGGCTGACAAATTACAGGGGCAGAATCCTGGAAGATTATTGTTCCACAGCAAATGTCCTAATCTTTGGTCCCGATGAACCCACCCACTACCCTAGAAATCATGCACGCACACAGGCCCGATGTCCTTGATATTGTCCTTTTAAACGACTGCAACCTCGAATGCGATGTTCGCGCAACCCATGACCTCCGCAGCGATCATATAACCCCCTCACAATTATCTTGGGGGATCCCAAATCCCCCCCCCCCGGACGACACAGTCACTAACCGGCGGGTCCTCTGGCCCCATTTCCGTAATAGTCCCATACTCCAAGACTGTAACGCCCAAGTATCCGCCCGGAACGTGGTCGAGCTTGAACGCGAGGCCCGGTCCTGGGAGCACCGGATTTGTAGGGCGCTCGAGGATTCTTCCCGAGAGCATATGTTACCAGACAACTCCTAAAAAGAACCCGCGCGGCCCGTAAAAGGGCTTGTCGCACCCTCCATCCCGATCACAGACTAGTAGCCAATTTGCTGATTTCCGAGCTGAAAGATGCTCTAGAGCAAGTCCGTTCTGACAGTTGGCAACAACGTCTAGAGTCCCTAAATCCCCAAAAACCGCAAATACAAGCAAATTATCAAGGCTCTCAAAGGTAAAAACAAAAAGTAAAAAGGACTAGAAAATTCCTCAGATGAGAGTATGACGGGGCCTTTTGTGTGGGCGATCGGGATTGGGGACATAATCGGTAGCAGTTCTGAGAAGAGCGTTTGGATGAGTCTCCGTCTTTGCATAGGTTTTTAAGGAGAGTTCCTTGATAAAGTCATTCAAAAATGGAATATTCATGTCACGGTGGATGTGCCGATTAGCGACATACCATTCGACAACCGTGATAGTCCTAAGACAACGACTTTGAACTACTTGGAGTTTTTTGTGATGACTTTTTGCCATATATGCTGCCAGGCAGCGCAGGCATAGGTCATCATGGGACGAAGTATGGTCTTATAGGCACTCTTTGGTGAGTTGCAACGGATGATTACAAGTTTATGCGCATATTTTAGAATCTTCTTGAATTATTTTGTAGTTAAAATGACAATGTAGTTCTAGTGTCAAATTTTCATATACCTACTGCTTTGATTACTCTCTCTTAAATTTACTTGCAACCTTGCAAGCCTATGAGGCAACATCCCACATGGTTTTTGCTTTACCTCAGACTCACGACTTTGATGATGATGATGATGACATTTGATTGCAACAACTCTCCTAATAAACTAACCCTAGCTTATAAGACCATTCTTCGTCCCGTGATGTGACCCACGATAGACTTACCCACGGTATGTCAGTAACGAATCCGAAAACAAGGCAAATCTGCGCATCTACGTCAGTTTCGAGTCACGAATTCAAAATGCGGTTGTGTTATACGATTTTTTATAGTTTACAGTTTAATGTGTCAAGAAAAAAGTGTAAACAACTGCCAGTCCAGCTCGACAGTGCTTTAAAATAGGCCAGAAATGCCGGGATGTGCAGTCAGCGTTTGTCCAAATAATAACAGAAACAGTAAGGGAACGGAAATTAAGTACTATAGATTTCCCAAGGACAATAATCTTGCCAAAAAATGGATTGCTGCATGCCGCAGACAAGACATATGGAGCAATTTAAATTCTGACTCGCAACTGACGCGTCACAAGATGCGCAATGACATACCGTAGGTAAGTTTATCGTGATGTGACCTATGCCTGTGCTGCCTGGCAGCACATAGCAAAAAGTCATCACAAAAAAACTCCAAGTAGTTCAAAGTCGTTGTCTTATTAGGACTATCACGGATGCCGATTGGTACGTCGCCAATCGCCACATCCACAGTGATATGAATATTCCTTTTTTGAATGACTATATCAAGGAACTCTCCTTAAAAACCTATATACAAAGAAGGAGATTCATCCAAGTGCTCTTCTCCAGAACTGCTACCGATTAGGTATGTCCCAAATCACGATCTCCCACATAAAAGACCCCGTCGCAATCTCATCTGAGGAATTTCTAGTCCTTTTCACAAAAGGCAACCAACAGCCATGATCTTCTGGTTCTGGCAAAACCCTACTAGTAGTTTCACCAGAGAAATATTTCTCCGAGTTTCACGCTAAACCGCCAAGGCTTCTTCTAGTAGCCGCACGCCTTTCCATACAGCCACCTCTCCTACAAAATAGGGCTGGAATCCATTCACTATACCCTGAAATAGGCGAGGTTTTTAAAAAACTAAGAACAGTTTTTAGTTTTTTAGTGGGTAGGTATGCCCCTCTCGGGAGACTCCCACACTACCACGCGGATCGGCCGCGTGGTGCCCTATCGGAAAAAAGACAAAAAAACTGGGTAAAGTGTCTTCAAAATGGCGCCAAACAAATTAATCAGTTGGAAAAGGCTTGAAATCGTAGCTTGAAATCGTCATTTCATGTATAAATGCTACCAACTTAAATTCGGCCTTTCTTCCCATTGCCTCTTTCACTCCCCTTCCCTGTCAAGTCGTCGAATGTCCTAACCCAAGGTCTTTTGATTAGGCTGGAAACATTATTTGCCCTAACCTTCCTTTACTTTGGTCAAACCTCAGAAAAATAAAAAACATAGAAATGGCATCTGTAGAGGGAAATGTTTGAAAGGGGTAGCACTTTTTATACTCTATTATTTATTTACTAGTTAAAGTTTAACAGCGTTGCCAATAATTCATAATGAAAAACTTATTTCTCTGGTAAATTAAAATAATCTTCAAGATCAAATTGCAAATAATAGTTTTTCAACTAGGGGACTAGGGAATACCCAATCAGTTGCAAATACGTTTGCTTTGCAGTAAATAATGGTACATAATACCTATAAGATATTTATCCATTGATGAGATAAGGTCTGCCTGACTAATAGGTGAATCTAGTATTTATAATTATCTAGACACTTATTAGGCAGTATTTATATACTATGTGTAGTACTTTAATCTGTGATACAACTAAGGAAACAATAATATACCTACAATTACCAATACCAATCGCACAATCTGACAAAAGCGCAAATCAGTCAAGAGTGTGCCTCACCTTGTGTTTGACATAACTGGTGCTGTGTCTTTTAGAAGCAATTTTTCGCTGCTTTTAAGTGTTTCTTAAGTATTCGTCGGTTTAAAATGCTTATATAGACAATTAAGTTATACGTTATGGGCAAAAAAAGTGTATTGTTTGCAAATCAAGCAACTCGCCAAAGGAGGTTACATACCATGCGTAAGTACATAGGCGTACCTAGTTCGGGGCACGGTAAAAGATACCTTTACCACCAGAGGGATAATAATTCTCAACAAGGGTATAAAACGAAAGGGCTCGACGGGTAGAAAACAATAAGGTGAATGACGTCATAATAAATCTAATATGGCGGCCTCCCCAAGACGGCGGATTGCCTAATTCTTTACAACATCCTCGACATGGGTATCAAATGAAAGGATTTGAAAAGTAGAAAACGATATGGTGACTGACGTCATACTAAATCCAATAAGGATGCCCCAAGATGGCGGACTAAATTTCTTTACCACCCTTCTGAGATGGTAATCAAATACTAAAAAAGCACAAAATAAAATAAATAATAAAAAAACCTTTTTAAAAACAAGCTTTTATTTAAGTAAGCCATTTACTAAAATGGATAAAATAAGTTTAGGTTTTCGTTAAGATAATTCAATGCTAAACTGCGACAAGCTTTTTTAAATCAAAAAGCTTGTCCCGCAAACTGTACAGAAACAGAAAATATATTCTTTGGCATGTACTTGCTTATCAACCAATCACTGTCCGATAAAATTAATTGGTACCTACTTTTATGAACATTTCGCGCGACGAGCTTTTTGATTTAAAAAAGCTTGCCGCAGTGTGGCATTGAATTATCTTTACGAAAACCTAAACTCGTTGACTGAAGGTTTAAATCTTCACCCAACGCTAAACTTATTTTATCCGTTTTAGTTCATGGCTTAAATAAAAGCTTGTTTTTAAAAAAAATTTATTTTTATTTTTTTATATTGTGTTCGACGAACAATCCCCAACTAGTAACTGTCAATAACATTGATAAGTTTGAATTTTAGAATTGACGCGTACTAGTTGTACCTGGGGTTATACTTCAATTTTTATAAAAAAAAATTGAGATATAAAGGCAAATATATTTTTTCCTATTTTTATAACTATTTTTAAAAAATAAGAGGTACGCCACTGCCTTGTAATCGTTAGGACCAGATCTGTCACCCGAACTGTAAACATTATATAACAAGGAGGGTTTTTCGGTTATGGACACTCGTATAGACTCGCAGATAACTAATTAAAAATCCAACTTATGTAAGCTTTCGCATAATATATATGCTTCATCAGGCTACAAAATAGATTCTTTTATGAGTCTTTTTTGATAATTTTGTTCAAGATTAAGGACTAATGGTTTAGTTAAATCGAAATTATGATTGGTTAAACTATGGTGATTTGATAAAGCTGTATGATTATTATTATGATTACAATCTCTTTTATGATCATTCATACGATTTCTTAAATAATTTTTAGTTTGTCCAACATAAGTGCCTGAACAACTTAAACAATGAACTTTATAAACTAAATTAGAAAAATTGGTGATGGGAGTTTTATCTTTGACTTTATTAAATAGAAATGAAGTTGTTTTGAGATAGGAAGGAATAATTTGTATGGTATTATTAGATATCTTGGAAAGTTTTTGAAAAAGTCCGGGAACAAATGGAATATTATAACCATGAATTAAATTATTGTCATTATTATCGTCAACAGATAATATAGGGTTTTTAATTAAATTATCAGAATTAAAATTTGGACTATTATATAATACAGCATTTATAATTTTTAAGGGATAACCATTATCTAAAAGTAATTTTCTTGCTAGATTAAATTTTTTATTCCAAAAACTCTTATGTGATAAATGGGTGATTCTATGTTTTATTGATTTAATAATAGAAATTTTTTGGGATTTTTTTATGTAAAGAATCAAAATTAAGAACTCTTTTAGATGATAATGGTTTAATAAACCAATCTGCGATAATTGTATTATCATAATTATGAATTAAACATAAATCTAAGAATGGTAATTTTTTAACGTTTTCAATTTCAATTGTAAATTGAATATCACAATCATAGCTATTAAAAATACTTAACATTTGTGATTCAGTATTAATGGGAATAGCAGTAACTAAATCATCAACATATAATTTAATAAATGGTAGTTCAAATGGAAGTTTTGAAATAATTGTTTGCAAAATTCTGTTCATAACAATTTCAGCGTATATTGGTGACGCTGGATTACCCATAGCAGTACCTTTTATTTGTTGATAAAATATTCCATCACTAACAAAATAACTACTCTCAAAGGTAAAAAGAACAATATTTAAAAAAACTCTCTCTCGTTATATCAGTATGTGAGCTAATCAGGTCCCAAGATTCAATAATTGAAGAAATAGCTAAATCTTTACGTATGTTTGTAAAAAGAGACTTAACATCAAGGCTCATTCTGTGGTTTCAGGGTAAAAGTGCTTAAGTCATTTTTTTGCGAAAATGGGCTTAGATTATATTCACATTAAAAAATGTGCATACTTTCGATGGGTAAAACCTCTTAAGTCATTGAGTTTCCATGACAAGTAAATTTTGATTGGGAAAAACTGCCTATTCTTATTTTTGGTTTGACCTGAACCACTTAAGTGTACTTATTCAAAACCTGTTTATAAATAATAGGAAGAAACGTTTTTAAGTCTATGTAAGACGTTTCTCTCGCAAAATTATTTTCTTTTCGGTTCCGACAAAATCGCTTAAGTTCACATAAGCAGTTTTGCCCAATCTGTACCAATAGAATTTATTTACTAAGTAACATCTTAAATACACCAATCAGAGAGCTTGCACACGACGCGGATGCGGCGCGATATGCCGCGTGCGGTTATCCACACGCGCAGCCGCGTGATGCTAAATTGTATCGTTTTAAAAGGTATGCTTGCACACGGACGCGGCACGGCAAAAAAACGTTGTGGCAGGCGGCGGTCGTATGTATGGTGCGGATCTGCGGTCAGAATTTTCGAACTTCTCGTACCGCAAAGCTCCTGAACGCCTTGCGGGACTACGGGCGCTTGCACACACGCCGCGACAAGAAATGACAACATTGTACCTGAGCACTAGCCACTTAATCGGATAGATTCAGAAACGCGTCGCACCGTGTACAAGCTATACGCGGACGCGGCACGGAAAACCGCACGCGGCATACCGCGCCGCATCCGCGCCGCATCCGCGCCGCATTCGCGCCGTGTGCAAGCTCTCTAAAGTTAAGCAAAAAACTGTACGATAAATACAATATTTTGTTTTTATCGCCGTAAATGGACTACGACAAAAATAGATTTAGGTTGAGTATTGTATATCCATTCTTTGGAGATGATGGGTTTAATGATCCTGATTACGTCCCGAATGTCAATAATTCTAATTCAGATCCTGATAATGACTGCGAAATAGAGCCGGTTTCGAAAAAACTAAAAAACAATAAATGAAAATATTCCAGTTGTACACAATAAGGATACTGCAGAAGACAAAGTTTTTGAAGTAAATAGCAATATTAGTAATTAATTTATTTGAAGAAAAACTACTTATGTCCAAAATAACCGTCTGATCAAAACTGCTTAAGTCACTAAAACAAGGCAAGTAAATTACTTTACTTTTGTAACTTCTGGCATACAAATGTACCTATAGGTAAGTAAAAAAATAGCACCAACAAAAAATGAAAATGATTATTTTTGCAATTTTTTTGCGGCGACGAAAATCAACTAATTTTTTGCCGGCCAATAATTTCAATTCAAAGTCTTATGACTTAAGCACTTTTACCCTGTCACCACAGAATTAATATATAATTATCTGGAATTGTAAAATTATTAATAAAATTAGCAAAATGGTATGAATTTGTTTATAGTAAAAACATGTGAAGAAGTTAAGTGTTTTAAAATATTAACTATAAATTTAGAAATTTTATATGAAGGAGCTCCAATGCATGAGACAACAATGGAATACTATTTTTATGAACCTTAGGTAAACCATATATAATTTAGGTGCAACAGCATTATACACTTTTAACTTGCGGGCAACAAATGGAGAAATTTCTAATTGAATTTCAAGTTTACTAATTAAATTATTATTTAACCTTTGATATTTGGATGTTGGATCTCTTCTTAAAACAAAATAAGTTTGAAGGTCATCTAATAATGATTTAATTTTGTTATTATAATCTTCTTTATACAAAACCACTGATTTATTACCTTTGTCAGAATTAGTGACCATTATATTAATATTATCTTGAAGAAATTTTTTAGTTTTATTATAATCCTTGATTATTAAGGAATCTTTATTATTAAAATTAGATAAAGTTAATAAATGATTAGTAATGATGTTAGTTGATCGATTGCGTAGAATGTTTTTATGTTGGTAATCAATTTGAGTATTCCTGATACAAAATTCAACATCAGTTATGATGTCTAATAAAGGAAAATCATTCTTTGTATGAGGTAATGAAAATTTTGGTCCTAAAGCTAATATATTAGCAACATTGGAAGGTAACGAGATATTGGTCATATTAACTAGCCAATTTGGTTGAGTTTTAGGTTTTAGATTATGCAATGTTTGATTATTTAAAAGAGCTTTAAATTTATTAGATAAGGAATTCTTATTTATAAGGAAAAAATTATCATAGAATATAATTTGTGATTGATTAAATTCAGTAAATATAGGTAAAGGAAGAATATTTAACAATTTAAGTCTATAATTTTGCAGATTATTTTCAAGAATTTTAATATGGAAAATAGTTACCCCGATTTCAGTATTTAGAATATTTTTCTTAAAACGGTAGTTCTGATTCATTATTCTTCTTCCAAATGACGGTGAATAAATCTCAGATTGTAAAGTACAGTTGTAGTTCTGCTGAATAAGTTTCTTCTGTTGATAAAAAGAGCCAGTTTTTTTTAAGTTTTGGCCAATTGTTTCATTAATATGCGGTGGTATCATATCCATATTCCTTTAAAATATATTCGTAGAAACCCATTTCCGTCTGGTTGGTTATAAATATATATTGTCTTTATTTATCCAATATAGTAACATATATAACAAGGAGGGTTTTTCGGTTATGGACACTCGTATAGACTCGCAGATGACTAATTACTATATTGGACAAATAAAGACAATATATATTTGTAAGCATTCTTTTTTTTATTATGGGAACAAACTTGCCAATACAAAGCCAGTTCTACGTTTTTTATTTTTTTGAGGGTCAAACCCAAGGTCTCTAGAGATCGACCTTGGGTCAAACCGTTCATTTCGAACCTATTCAGTAATCTGTGTTTCAAACGCAGCTGTCGCTGCTTAACGGTCTCGTTCTGTTTGTGATTTTTGGAAGTTGGGAGCGTAGACAGTGGACAAAGTTTTCAAATTTTGAAAGTAATTTTGTCTTTAAAGCATTATTATTTTTATATTATTGTTAAAGTTTCTATAATTGTATATTTGATTAAGATTTAAGTTTTAGTTCTGTGAAGGTTGTTTATAGTTCCGAAACTAGGTATTTCCTTTTATCCCACTAGGTACTGGCAAATATTTTGTGACTACTGGTATCACACGATTTTTCCATGGAAAATATTATACAAAGTATCTCAGTATGTGCAAATTATATAAAAACATTAGATGGAAGCATTTCTGGAAAAAATGAAGTAACTGAATGGTTCAAAGTACGTAAAATACACACAAAAACCTAAACCCAACAAATAATATATAAGAAAGGTTTCTAATAAATTTTTTTAACGTTCGATACAAATTTCAGTCTTTATGCTTACATTTAGAACAAATGATTGCATCAGTATTGGACTGGTACCAAACCAATGGAAAAGTTGAGGACATATTACGAGATTCGTTAATTTTGTATTTGAGACAACTAGTTACATTTCTCTCTCTTTTAATTAGTCTATTTGCAGCAGAAGCAGGGAGCTCAGAAATTCTAACTGTGAGTAGGCAATTTTTATAAAATTCTGTAAATTAATAAGCTTTATTTAGATTTGTAAAAAATATGTATATATGCATTACAGCTGTTACAGCCCCATAACTTGTGTTGCTGGTTGTCATGATAAGATTTAGGCAATGGCTATTTATACGTCCGACGTATATAACAGTCGGTATACATCTTGCGCTCTCATTGGCGAGTTGAGTCATGTGACTTCTTTAGACGTACTTTTAACTCCGTACACGTCTGAACTAAACTTATTTGTTATTTGGATACATCGGAAGCCGTTGGAAGTGCATTTTTCTCAAGCATCTTTGCAATAAGGAGCGTATGCCCTCCTTTTTGGGGGATAGGCGCTGCCGTATGAAAAAAGAAGGGCATTCGCACCATATTGTAGCAGTCGGCAGCGATCACCGAACTATAGAATAGATGTAGTTTGGTGCCAGCGATGCACGCTGCTTTACGAAAAAAGAAGTGGTAATCATTTCCAATGGTGTAACCCACCCCCGATTTTCTTGAAATTTTTACTAGGTGCCCCGCCCTATTTTCGCCCGACGTTCGGCGTTGTAATCCACCACCGATTTTCTTGAAATTTTGGCTATCTGGCACCTCAGACTAATATTTATTTATTGGAAGTGGCTAGTTATACGTCCGACGGATACAAACGTCAGTATACGTCTTGCGCTCTCATTGGTCGATTGAGTCACGTGACACATAACCTTACTTTTACCGTCCGATGGATTATGAATCGGCTTGTTTACTAAGTCGATTGGATGATGTCCGAGATTATTCAGACCTATCTTGTCTCATTTTATATTGTGTATGCCCTACTTTTTCCGCGATGGGCACTGCGGAATGAAAAATTAAGTGGAAAATTTCAAGAAAATCGGGGGTGGGTTACATCATTGGAAATTATTACCACTTCTTTTTTTATACGGCAGCGCGCATCGCTGCCGACTGCCACAATATGGTGCGAATGCACCCTTCTTTTTTCATACGGCAGCGTCTATCCCCCAAAAGGAAGCAGTGCATACGCTCCTTATTGCAAAGATGCTTGAGAAAAATGCACTTCCGATGTATCTAAATATTAGTTTACTTCAGCTTCGGACGTGTACGGAGTTAAATGCACGTCCAAAGAAGTCACGTGACTCAGCCCGCCAATGATAGCGCAAGACGTATACTGACGTTTGTATCCGTCGGACATATAAATAGCTACTTCCTTATTTATTAGTCTGAGGGTTACACCATTGGAAATAATTACCACTTCATTTTTCATACTGTAGCGCCCATCGCCGAAAAAGGAGGGCATACCCAATATAAAATATGAGACAAGATAGGTCTGAATAATCTCGGATATCATCCAATCGACTTTTAGTAAACAAGCCGATTAATCATCCATTGGATGGTAGAAATAAGGTTATGTGTCACTTGACTCAATCCAACAATGAGAGGGCAAGACGTATTATAGCGAGTTTTATATACGTCAGACATATAAATAGCCACTTCCTAAGATTTAAAATAAAATACAAGATCACGTGGCAATAATAGCCCTTTGGACCCACCCTAATGGTATGCCTATGGTTTTCCGGGAAATTTTCATTTTGAAAATCATATCAAAACGCATATTTTTCGAATAATTGAAAACTCAGTTTTTCACATGAAGAACCCAGGATGACTCTCTGATTCATACCTTATTATTGTGAGAATATGTGCCACATAATGCCCTTTGCAAGGCATACTGAGTAAAATCACGTCCAAAGATCTGTCACTATCTCCCGGTCTATTTTAATATTGCTCCAGTAATCCGAATTTTCCACTAATCCGGATTGAGCCAGATACAATTTATCCGGATTAGCGGAGCTTTACTGTATATCATCTAAGTAGCACAGAACTTCCTTGCATTTTAGGTCCCCGAATACCTTGTCTGCCAATTCTTGAAATGTGGAGGGTGTGTTGCATAGACCAAAACTAAGTACATTGAACTTGTAAGATCCATGACCTTGACAAATAAAGCATGTAGGTGGCCTTGACCCTGCTCAATACTCACTTGCCAAAATCCGGAAAACATGTCAAGTCAACATTCTTCTTTGTGACATTATTTAATTTCCTGTAATCTACGCAAAATCTGGTCTCTCCACCTTTCTTTTTTACCAAAACTATAGGACTTGCCCAGGGGGAGTGACTTGGACTTATTATGTCATACTTAAGCATACCTTTAATTTGCTTGTCTATTATATCCCGTTCTTTTTGGGATACCCTGTATGGTTTCATTTTGACATGTTTAGCATCTCCAATCTCCAACGTCGATGATGTGTTCAACCAGATCAGTTTTTCCCATGAATTTTGGTGATTTTGAAAAAATGTCATTAAATTCTTGTAACAAATTTGAAATCCCTTCTTTTATTTTTCCACTTGGAATGTGTTCTATTTTGTGATCTGTCATTGTTATTAGTTTGTCTATGTCCGGTGACTTTGAATAAATTGAAATTTGGGGTTCCTTTATTTCCTCGATTATAAGAGAAACTGCTTCTTGTTCATCAGGACAATTAAACTTTAGTTTAGTCATTTTTTCCGGTCCTACTAGTTACTGTCGCCCTATAATCGATATTTTTTGCTTCATTTATCTTTAAAAATTTTGTGCCCAGTATTAATGGCTTCCGCGACTTTTCTATGACTAACGCCAAAATGTAATCTGATAAACTGCTGAGTGCGATAAAAATTCTTGCGTGATCTACTGGACTAATTATATGTCCATCTGCTGTGTGTAAATCATATTTTGCACCAAGAGCTTCAATTTCACGAACATACGAACAACATTTTGACTGCAGGCAGTATCTAGGACTATACAGGGCGAGGGGGAAGTCACTAGCGAAAATTTGTACACTAAAAATACCACTTCCCGAAATACCCAACACTTCCCGGTATTTTTTTGAAATACCGTCCAAACTTCCGCACTTCCCACACTTCCCGGTATTTTTTTTTAAATACCGTCCAAACTTCCGCACTTCCCGGTATTTTTTTGAAATACCGTCCAAACTTCCGCACTTCCCATTCACTTCCCGGTATTTTTTTGAAATACTGTCCGAACTTCTGACTTCCTGGCATTTTATCCAAGTGGCGAAAAATAAAAAGAATATTGACATTTTGTGTGTGCTCCTCCGACAAAGGAAGGGGTGAAGAGGGAGAAGGGGGAGCGTAAAGAAATAATTTATTTTTGAGGTAATTTTCGACATACCGACCTACCACAAATACCTACCTAATAAATGTGATGTCGTGGAAGGTTCTTCCAATTGACCAATAATATTATAATCAATTATACCCTAGAAAAGTAAATTGTGTTTTTTAAATTTGGAATTCTCTCGGGAATTCTGGATAGGAAAAAGCTCGAAAAAAGTTAAGAAAATTTAAAAAATAAAATCTCTGAATTCATTTTCTGAAATAAGGTATTTAGACAAAAACATCTTGCTGAACAAAGTAGGTATTTTTAAAATACATAGGTATAATATACAGTGTGATCATTTAAGTGTGCAACATAATAATAATAATAATAATAATAATAATAAATGTGTCTTTATTAATAAATAAAAACTAATACAGTAGATTTACAAATATGGGACTTTTTTTTATTAATTGCACAACCAAAATACAGACATTGCCGAAAGTTGATGCATGTTCAATAATCATATTAGGTGCACTTAGAATGATTACAAGTTAAACAGCATACAGGGTAGGTCAAAAAAATATAAAAATTGCACAAGAGTGAAGAACCCTTATTTCAAAAAATTCACCAAAAGGTTATTAAGAAAAGTAGTTTAGAGTTAAAAGCTATGCCTAAATACCAAAACATAGCGTCCTAAGAAAAAAATTTTTTCGTCAATTAATTTCCAGTTTCTTAATAAACATTTAAAATAAATATTTTGCACCTTAAATGGGAGTTTTTTAATATACACATTATCATTGCTAATGTTTTACCTTGTTCAGAAGAATTTTTGCGAAATTTTAAAGTTTTGTTTAATATCGTTGCAACAAACACGAAGTTTGTGATTCCCTAAAAAAATGAAAATCTAAGTTAATTTTACAAATATGCTTGAATTTGAACAAAGTTATGCGAAATTGATATAATAATATAATTTTTTTTGGAAATTATTAATGTTTAGAAAATTATTAATGTTTTTCAAAAAATATATATTTATTTTTCTTAGGAGGCCATGTTCTGCTATTTACGCATAACCTTTAATTCTAGACAATAACATTTTGCTGACTTGCAACCATTCTAAGTGCGCCTAATATGATTATCGTATACAAAAATAGAATATCTTTTCATTACAGACTAGAAAAACAGCGAAAACAAAAGACTAGATAACAACACAGATTCTTTTATGTACCTAATCTCTCGACCTATCTACATTGCATAGGTACTTTAAAAAGTTCGCATCGTATGGAGATTTTTTTTACTAATGATTTATTTTAAAATTCAATATGGCCGCCGGTCCAAGAGGGCAGATTACATTTTCTTTTCAATCGCCTTAATATTGTGTATCAAATGAAAGGGCTTGAAGAGTAGAAAACGATAAAGTTAGTGACATCACACTAAATTCAATATGGCCGCCACTCCAAGATGGCGTTTTACATTTTCTTTTCAACCCCCTTAATATGCTCAAATGAAAGGGCTTGAAGAGTAGAAAATGATAAAGTTAGTGACATCACACTAAATTCAATATGGCCGCCGCTCCAAGATGGCGGATTACATTTTCTTTTCAACCCCCTTAATATGGATATCAAATGAAAGGGCTTGAAAAGTAGAAAACGATAAAGTAAGTGACATCACACTAAATTCAATAGGGCGGCCTCCTCCAAGATGGCGGATTATCTATTTGATACCCAACATGGGTATCAAATGAAAGAGCTCCGACGGGTTTAAAATAATAAGGTGAGTGACGTCATACTAAATGTAATATAGCGGCCGCCCCCAGACGGCGGTTTACCTAATTTTTCACAACCTCCTCGACATGGGTATCGAATGAAAGGATTTGACGAGTCCAATAGGGCGGATGCCCCAAGATGGCGGACTAAATTTCGTTAGCACCCTTCCTGACATGGGAATCGAATAGGTACTAAAAAGCACAAAATAAAACCTTTTTAAAAACTCGCTTTTATTTAAGCTATGTACTAAAAAAATTATTAATAAAAATGTTTTTAAAAACAATCTTTTATTTAAATGCTCTGAAAAGAAGAAAATAAACTTTATAATAAATCAAACCAAGGCAAAGCCATAATTTTGTTACATTATACAACTGTATATGATACAAAAGCGTGTCGCGAGATTTTCGTGTGTAAATTTCTTTTATGGAAAAATACATTTTCTACTTAAAATTACTTTCAAGATATATATATTCTCGCGACAAGCTTTTATATCATATACAGTTGTATAATGTAACAAAATTATGGGTTTGCCTTGGTTTGATTTATTATAAAGTTTATTTTCTTCTTTTCAGAGCATTTAAATAAAAGCTTGTTTTAAAAACATTTTTTTGTTAATAATTTTATTTTCAACTTTTTCGTTCTACTCTTCAAGCCCTTTCATTTGATACCCATATTAAGGGGGTTGACAAAAAATACATCATCCGCCATCTTGGAGCGACGGACATATTAAATTTAGTGTGATGTCACTAACTATATCGTTTTCTACTCTTCAAGCTCTTTCTATTGATACCCATATTAAGGGGGTTGACAAAAAATACATTAGGTATCCGCCATCTTAGAGGGGCGACCATATTGAATTTAGTGTGATGTCACTAACTCTATCGTTTTCTATCAAGCCCTTTCATTTGATACCCATATTGAGGGGGTTGACAAAAAATACATAATCCGCCATCTCGGAGCGGCGGCCATATTGAATTTAGTGTGATGTCACTAACTCTATCGTTTTCTATTCTTCAAGCCCTTTTATTTGATACCCATATTAAGGGGGTTGACAAAAAATACATCATCTGCCATCTTGTGGCGACGGCCATTTTGAAACTATTACAATATTGAGTATTGTATATTGTATTGTCACCGGAACTAAAGGTGTATGCAAAATTTCAGCTAAATCGCATGTCAGGAAGTGGATCTAATTCAGCTTGCAAGATCTGACCTAAACATACATACATTCATTGCAAGTTAAATAAAAGCTTGTAAAAACGAATAAAAAAGTTTAGGTTTTCGTGAAGATCATTCAATTCCAAATTGTGACAAGTTTTTGTAAATCAAAAAGCTTGTCGCGCAAATTGTAAATAAAATACATACTTTGGCAAGTATAGGTAACTTGCTTAACAACCAATCACTGTCCAATAAAATCAATTAGTATACCTACTTTTATGAACATTTCGCGGGACAAGCTTTTTGATTTACAAAAACTTGTCGCCATTTGGCATTGAATTATCTTGAAGAAAACCTAGACTTTTTTATTTTATTTTATTTTATTCGTTTTAGTACATGGCTTATTTTATTTTATTCGTCTTAGTACATGGCTTAAATATAAGCTTATTTTTAAAAAGGTTTGTTTTATTTTTTATTTTATTTCCGTGGATTTTTTCCGTGGAATTTTTTCCTCTAAATTTTTTCCCGTGGATTTTTTCCGTGGAATTTTTTCCTCTGGATTTTTTCCATAGATTTTATTTCCGTTTACCACCGCCACCGGTGTCGTAACTTTGTGAAAAAAGAAACGAGTATTCGGGTATTTTGGGACGGTAAAGGGTAATAGACGAGCCTAGTAAGTCCAGAAGGAGAGCACTAGGGCGGAACTTTCGATTTTTATTATTATTTTACTGTTATTGTTTTTGTTTTGACGTCTTTGTTTTTGTTGGTTTTGTTGTTTTTGTTCTTGTTCTTTATCTTGTTTTTGTTTTTATTATTGTTTCTGTTACCTCTGCAACATTTTTTGCTGCGGGCCGGGCTTTCTGGTAATTTACATTCCCAAAAAGAGAGAGGGTAAGAAAATTTACGAGAAAAGCATTCTTCTGCAATTTTGACCTAGAAAAATTAATTGACTTAAAACGTAAACTTTATCTTGAAAAAATCTATAAAAGGCATTGCTATTTGTTTATTAATTTTTTTTAACCGTTACGAGTCGCATGTCAAAACCGCAAATTTTGCAAAATGTATCTCGTAGGTATTCTTTTTACAAACATTTTATTCACATAATAACAAAGTATACCTATGTTTTCATGATTAATTTTTTAATGTCGTTCCGAGTGTTATTAATAGATTATTGTTGAAAATGTAGTAAGAACAAAAAATGTTGCAAATCCCAAGCTCAACAATTTTTGTCCTCATACTTTTTGTCCTCCGACGAATATAGGGACTGAGATTAATCGATTCCAAAATGTTGTCAACATGGCAGGAAATGTGGTGGGGTAGAGATAATACGCCAATTTGGGCAAATCCAAGGACAAATCAAATAGAAAATTCGGCTTTCCCGGAATTTTTCTGGTCTAACCACTTTTTTCGACAATAATTGATTGTACCTACTACTACTACGGAGAATATAAACGCAGAATGCAGTGAATCCCATCCTCCAGACATAGAGACATATAAAAAAATACCCAAAAATTCGCCGCACTTCCCCGAAATACCATAAATTTCCCCGAAATACCATTAACTTCCACGCACTTCCACAAAATACCATGAACTTCCAACACTTCCGTGAACTTCCAAAAAATACCAGAAAATACCGTGCACTTCCACGAACTTCCCGGCTATTGTACACTAAAATACCACAGTGACTCCCCCCTCGATACAGGGTGTAACTTAAGTATGTTAAAATATCTCATGAAGGTGATCCTCAGCAAGTTCTAAGAAAAAAAGTTCATATAAACATGTGTCCAAAAATTCTTCGATTTACGATACAAAATTCTCTAAAAAAATCGTCTTTTTCCCATAACTTCTTTATTTGTAAAGCTTTTTTAACCAAATTTGGTACACATCATACTTGGCTAGGACCCATTGAAATGTGTTACTTCCGAGCTCTAGATTGAACCAGTGGCGGAGATATGGGTAAATCAGAAGACAATAAATTCAAGAAAAAAGTTAATACGGCCCTGTACGAAATTAAAGTGGGTTGCAGTTTTGGATGGAGCATTTGTTTCCGAACAACAAGTGTCTCTTGACTACTTTTTGTATCTATCGCCGTTTCACGGCAAATTAGATTTTTTAAATTTATTTCATCGCACTTGCAAAAAATGCCAGGCAATTAAAAACAACATTTTGGAGGATTCAAGACAACACAACTAGTTTTAACTCGAAATAAGAATAAAAAAGTTTTGGGAAAAGGTGATTTTTTTAGAAAATTTTATAACACCCCGTGTATCGAAAACGAAGAATTTTTGGACACATGTTTATATGAACTTTTGTTGTTAAAATTGGCTGAGGAGCACGACCTTGAAATATTTTAACATACTTAAGTTACACCCTGTATAGTTTTTTTTCTAAATTATTAATCGTACCCCTAACTATTAAAATTGTGTGGGGCAATTTAGTTGAATCGCCCATTGTCATTTGGGGTTGGACGATGGTTTGACTCCGGAAATGACACACGTCTTTCTTGTTGGTAACCATAGTCGCCGGATTCGCTTGTGCCTTCCATGGAAGTGGAACGAAGGCTGAAGCATCCACTTTGTAATTTTCCTTGTCCACGATAGTTTAACATTTCCATACTGCCTTCCTCTGTCTCTGGATCCTTTGTAGGTGCCACCTTGTCTATTTGAGTGCCCTCTTTGAAAATTTTGGTTCCGTGGGTAACTGTAATATCCCTTGGCTAATAAAAATATCCTCTTTCATCGGTTATGCGAACCTACTCTTGTTCCTTGCCCTCTAAAATTGTTCAGGTAATTTCTTCTGTTGTGTGCATGCGGATTTTCGGTTCTGTTTTGGACTGGTCCTAAAGTTAGAAGAGCTGTTTGGCTGACCATCTGTGAGACTAGTGCCCTCTCTCTAATTTCACTCAGTTTTAAAAAAGTGGTCCCTAAACGTTTCAAATGACATATTTGGGTTGGCCTTGTATGCTATGGACGATAAATCATAATAGTACTTTTTTATACCTTTAGAATTTCCTTGTTTTCTTGTATTAAGGTGAAATTTAAGTTTTCTACAAAGTCTTTTTTATGTCTACCCAGTGTGTATTTCTATTTGTTTTGGCGCTTGTGTACTTTTGATACCACATGCTTGCCGAACTTAGAAAAGAAAATTTCCGAGATACATAATTTTGTAGTTGTTGTTCCAACCGTTTGCCGTTGATGAGGTTTCATAATTTTTTTTTATAAAAGTTACTGGTGAGTCGAAGGCGGGGTCAAATTTAGGAGGGGGGCTAAATTTTAGAACGGTCGGGTTTCTAGCGTCATTTAGGGCGTCTGCTAATGTGGTGTTCATTTTTGTTGCTAAGATTTGGTTTTCAGAAAGTCAGTATCGGCTATGTTATTTTTGTTAGGGTGGGAGGGTGGTTCTGGTAAGTCAATGTCAGTCTGTACCCTACGATTTACAGTAATTTCTTTGGTTGTGTCCCTATGTTGAAATTTAAGTTGGCCGGTAATTTTGCTAGGGATTCTGCAAATTGATTTGCCTGTGGTTGTTGTAATTGCTGTTCAAAAATTAAATTTTTCACTAAAAGGAGTGGTTAAACCAGAACTCTTTGGAGGGCCTTCTGGACTTCGAGATAGTGACTCTCGCAGTTGAAAAGGACGTTTTTTACCTGTAGGTTCAGTCATTTATTCATCGAATTTAGTTTTCGTAATGAAGAAATCATCAAAACAAATATCCTTAAAAATTATAGCAACAAAGTACGAAAAAAATTGTAATAATTCGCTAACATGTGTTATGACAAAATAAACCCTTGTATCTGGAAAAGACTACATAAATTTAAAAAATGGAACATTACAATACTACTTCTTTTTAGGACATTTTTTTAATAAGGAGGCCTTAATATTACCAATTAAATGTCAATTTTGGTAAGAAAAATGTATTAGATTTAGTACAAAGCGAGAAATGACGATTTGAAATTTTTTTAGTACAGCTCGAAAAGTTGGGCATGGCATTTCTTTTTAACGTCACCTGGCTGACCAAAATTGCCATATTTTGTTTTCTTACGTATTTTCTGTGCAGCCCAAAATAAGCGAGAAAATCGCTTAATAAGAAATAAACCGAAAAAAATTCATAGCATCAAGAGAGCCAAAGACCCTGTGTAATTTTCTTCAACTATCTGAGTACCCAGTTGTATAAAGCTTCTTAGTGCCATCAATTTTCAACATGGCATTTCTTTTTTTATCACCACCTGGCTGACCAAAATTGCCATATTTTCTTTTCTTACATATTTTCTGTGCGGCCCAAAATAAGCGAGAAAATCCCTTAATAAGAAATAAACAGAAAAAAATTCATAGCCTCAAGAGAGCCGAAGATCCTGTGTAATTTTCATCAACTGTCTGAGTACCCAGTTAGCTTCATAGAGCCATCAATTTTCAGTATGAAAATTTTCCGCTATCTCTTAAAATAAACATGCTACGGCTATTAATTTGTAAGAAGGGGGCCCTTTTGGCTAAGGTTTTCGGTTTAATTTTGACTATTATGCAATTATTAAATTTGGTTTGGTTTTTCTTATAACCTCTTTTGGAAATAATAGTCGATTAGCTTCCAGAGGTGCAAAAAAAGTGGTGTGTTTTGAGGGAAAAGGAATAGAGTCAAACAAGTAGGCGGTTTTAACAAACTGTATTGATTAAAAACAATTATTTGCGTTATTTACAAGCAACATGCATTTAGCAGACCGGCTCGGGGCAGATTCTCGGCAAAGTTCTGTAACAGAAATTGAATTAACTAAGCAAGCGGAATCTGACTGCCGGACGGAAAAGCAAAAGAAAACAATAACCGATTACGCGGAGTGAGAAATGAATTAAGCATGTTTACTTCAGCAGAAAATTAGGCGGCTAGTGTGCAACTAAATTTCGCAAGAGCAAAAGCGCATACGGCCGGACTGCCGTGACGGTTTTGAACTAGACAAGCGGATAGATACGGCTAAATTATCAAGACTAGCTTAGAGGCGTTGGTCCCGGTAGCACACCCAGCGATTTCCTAACAAACTTTCTATGGCGGTTTCAATAGGACTAGCTGGAAGGCGTTGACCTGGTCGCACATCCAGTGGTTTCCTACAGAATTTTCGGCGGTTTAATACAGGTATCTCAGCTGGGAGGCGTTGAACCCGGTTGCACACCCAGTCATTTCCCGCTATACTCACCGGTTGACGGAATGTCAGAGAAAGTCCCTTCCCTCTTATCGTGCCGGGTTTTATACGTTCCGGCAGGTGGAGGGGCATTACGTCGGCCGCCAGTCGCCGTGTCGAGCCATGCGTCTCCGTTCTTCTTTTTGTAAAGGCCGCCGTGGGCGGTGGTCTGGTGCGGGCAGAGATGTTTCGAGCAGCCCTTCGTCCTCGGCGGCAATGGCGCTGTACTGGGTGTGCCCTGTTACCCCAGTATCCAGCAAGAACGGGATTTCTAGCTTCAAAATTGGCCTCGAATCATATCCTACCCTTTTCTAACCCTCTCAGCCCCCTGGCTACCCTCAAAAATACTTTTCAAAATCCGGAAAAAGTCAACGGAGCCTGAACAAATAAAAGAAATAATCATTCTGAATGGATAAATCGAAATAAAATACGGAAAATCTAGTAACTTCGTTACAAATTCTTTTGCTCAATTTAAGGTTTTTTTATATTGCCCGACAAGTTGGCCATGGATGCCGATTTCTTTGGCAGCACCACTTAGCTGTCCAAAATTGCCACATTTTTGTTTCTTATGTTTTTTTTGTAGGGCGCAAAATAAGTGAGAAAATCGTGGCAGTAGTCCTAAAAAATCATCCTGTATATAGTATCAATCACAGTGCAACTCAGTGTGACTTGATGTATAATGATGTTACAGAGTCTGCTAAGTATGATTAATTATTTTCATATTAATAGAATTATTTTCATATTAATGTATGCCTTTCCTCAGTTGGTTGGAATGAGATTTTAAAGCCTAACAATGTAGAAGAGGCTCGGTTTGTACCTGTTAAAGAGATTTAAAACATCTTGTTTCCCTAAATGGTTTAATGCCGAGTTGAGAGAGTTAGTCATTCACAAAAAGATTGCTCACAAATGCTTTAGGAAAAACGGGTGATTAGCAATATTATCGGCAGTTTTCTGAATTGAGTCGCTGCAAATGTCTGAATAAGCATTGTTACTAGGTATATCTTAATTGAGGATGGAAGCTTGCAAGATCCAAGATGGTTTTCGGGTTTTGTGAATGTTGTATGTAACAGTCATAATTTACCACCGAGTATTGAATATGAAGGTAAGGTGAGCAATAACTTTACAGAGATGGTGAACATGTTTGCTTCATTTTTTCTACAGTATATCTGCCTGATTATGTTCATAAGATGCCGAAGGTTGATCTATGTGAGTTGGTTTTTATTAGTAACTACAGCGTTGCAATGACCGAAGTTTTTGATGCAATTACTGCATTTTCAAGGATTTCCGCAGATCCTGATGGAATCCCTGCATACTTCATAAAGAAGTGTCAAATTTTCCCTAACTTTTGCAATTCACCTTCTTTTTCACTTTCAAAATGGAACGTATTGAAACTTGTCAAAATTTGGACACCCTATTTCAAGAAAACGAACGGTCTGTCTGTCCATTTAATATTTTTTTCTTCATTTTGAATGTACATTTCATCTAATATTTGAAAACAGTAGGTGAAAATTTTATGCTTTGAATGTTGGAGTTAATAGGTGTTTCGGGGCACATTTTGCCAATTTCGGAACTGTCTGGTGGTCGAGAGTCGACCATCCACCGTGAACTGTGAGAACGGGAGTCTTCCGCTAGATCCCAACAAGGCTTATGGCCGCCACTCGGGTAAATAGTTATGTCTGTTAATCCCTGTTAAATTTAGTCATATCTGTATAGATCGATAAATATAGTCAGTGAATATCCATGGTGTGTTATTAACAACAAGGGGGCAAATTATGGTGTGTGTCCGAGTCAAGACACTACATAAAGGAAGTGTTCTAAAAATTTAACCAGCAAAGCACAGTCTATTTTTCCGTGCCTTTGTTATTACTTTTTGTATTCATATCCGTGCACTAATGCTTTATCTCTCCAGTACTGTTTAGTGAAATGAGCAAATTAGAATTTCGGCATTGTTGCAGAATATGGTTCTAGTGGATACCCACTCTATCCCAGTTCCTCAGGTTCGATGAAAATCTTATAAAATCTGGACACAATATATTTTTGTTAGACATATATTATAATGATGAGGGTTTGAGGGTTTAATTATTGATCTTTTTCCTAAGACAAATAAATAAGAATAACAATAAGGTTGTCATGGGAGGAACAAGTACACCAACTTAAAAAAAAAAACAACAAAAATTTATGTTATTCGCAATCTGTTACATGTGTCTGAAGGGGTAATTTCCACTCCCATAATATGGCATAATATGGAGTATTATTGTGTAGTATTCTATGGTATTTGGGGTTTAATGTAGGTGTATAAGGTTAATAACAGTTCATTGCCCTTGACTTGACTTTACCTTTTGTATACATTCTCCAATGCCCGCTATACATAAAAAAACAATTACTGAAATACCAAGCAGAAAAATCAATTAACCATAAAATATCGTGCAATGAAATAGAAAAGTAGTCCCAACTATTGCATCATTAAATTAAATAATTTATTTTCATTATAGTATTATTATTATTATTATTATCGACTTAGCCAAAAGGCATTCGCACTCCCTCTCTGGGGAACATTCACTCAGATCCCGGGTATCCCAGATACCATAAGGATCTGGCTCGGACGAGACCCTTGCCATGTTATCGGGCCTTAGGTGACATTGATGTTGTTGGACGTTCCTGCACTACCGCTTTCTGCATGGACCTGTAAAGATTATCAGTTAGACCCAGCTCTTTGATGTTTCTCAGCAAACTTTTTGGTATGACACCAGTTGTTGACACGATGATTGGAATCGTCTGAACGTTGTCCATTTTCGCGATCTTCTCGACTTGCTTCACACGCAGGTTGTTGTTGTTCGGGATGGCCACATCAATCAGAGTTGTCTTCCTAGAAATTTTATCAACTATTATAAGGTCCGGTCTGTTATGGGCAACTCGTTGATCTGTCAGAACTGTACGATCCCAGTACATCTTGTAGTTGCTGTTCTCAAGAACAGGCTCCGGTGTGTAGCTGTAATATGGGATCCTCTCTGCCTGCACAAGCAGAAGTTTTTCCGCCAGTTCCTGGTGAAAGATCTTGGCAACCGAATCGTGTCGTTCCTTATATTCCGTTGATGCGAACATCTGACATCCTCCTGTTATGTGCTGGATTGTTTCTGAAGTTGGGCACCCGTATCTGCATCTGTCATCCACTACCGATGCATCTCCTACAATGAATTTTAGGTAGTTGCGAGTTGGTATAACCTGATCTTGTATGGCCAGTAAGAAGCCTTCCGTCTCGGGGGACATTCGTCCCGAGGTCAGCCAATAGTTCGACGCTAACTTGTCGACGTGTTCCTGGTTAACCTCATTAGGATGCCTCCCATGCAACGGCTTCTCCAACCACCTCTGTAGTTTATCGTTGTCGGTTCGGTGGTGATTTTGATGCTCGTGTTCCGTCAGATGTAGCGGTGTTGAGACGTCTGCTCCGCATATAGCCCTATGTAGTGTGGAGCTGTTGGCCTGCCTGTAGAAATAATTACGCAGATTTAATATTTGTTGGTCCAATTGCTTGCTGAGATCTGCCAATCCTCTTCCTCCTAGTTGACGTGGCAGAGTTGTTCTTTCTACGGCGCTACGGGGATGATGTTTATGAGCTTTTGTCAGTAGTGTCCTAACTTTTCGCTGCAGGTTGTTGATGTCTGTGTTGGTCCAATTCACTATTCCGAAGGAGTAGCTGAGTACAGAGCACGCATACGTGTTTAGGGCCTTAAACAAATTCCTGCTGTTAAGATCAGTTCGCACTACTTGTCTTACTCTCTTGATGAATTCATTCGTTAAATCAGTCTTCATTGTTCGATGGTCTATCCTTTGAGCTTGTTTCATCCCGAGATACTTGTATGTATCTCCCATGCTTATTGCTTCGATCTCCTGGCCGTCCTGCATCTCGTGTGCGCTTTGTTCGAGCTTTCCCCGGATGATATTAAGGGTGCGGCACTTGTCCAGTCCAAACAGCATTCCGATGTCCCTGGAGAACTCCTCTACAATTTTAAGCATTTGCGTTAGTTGGTTTTTGGTTGTGGCGATCAGTTTTAAATCATCCATATATAATAGGTGATTCAACTTGATCGCTTCTGCGTTGTTGCTTTTGATAGCGAAGCCATATTTTGTAGAGTTCAACCGATGTGATAGAGGGTTCATCGCCATGCAGAACCACAGTGGACTGAGTGAATCTCCTTGGAAAATCCCTCTTCGGATGTTGATTGTGTTGGTCTCGATGTTACTGTTTGCGGTTCTGAGTGTATCTTAGTGCGCCAGGTTGTCATAACGTGTTCTAAAAAGGAAACTGTATGATGATCTATTTTATACAGCTTTAAGATACCTGTGAGCCAGTCGTGAGGTACGGAATCAAATGCTTTTTTGTAGTCCACATAAGCCATGTGGAGGTTTCGTTGCTTGGAATGAGCCTGGTTGCAGATGACAGAGTCTATGATGAGTTGCTCTTTGCATCCCATTGCGCCCTTCGAGCAGCCCTTCTGCTGCATTGCAATGATGTTGTTCCGCTCGCAGTGAGCATATATTCGCTGCGTAAGGCAAGATGTGATTATCTTGTACAGCGTAGGCAAGCAGGTTATTGGGCGGTACTTGGCAGGGTTATCCGTATTCCGCTGGTCTTTTGGTAACAGGTAGGTTGCACCCTGTGTAAGAAACAATGGCATTTTCAGAGGATCGAGCAAGACTTCATTAATTAAGGTAGTTATCTGTTCATGCGTGCACCACAACTTCTTAATCCAATAATTTTGGAGATGATCTGGACCTGGTGCCTTCCAGTTGTGGGAATTCTTGATGACATCGGAGACCTCAGCGGTTGTGAATTGCTCGTGTTGCATCTGGCTATAGTTCCGGCCCATCTCGCGTTCTTCGCTGATCCAACTTGCACTGACATTGTATGGACCTGGTGTGGCAAGTTGATTTCTCCAGAAACCGTCGACCTGTTCTCTGCTAGGGTAACTCGCATTTGTGGCATCGGCACTAGAATTAAAAGCACGGTAGAAACCCTTCTCTGATCGCTCAAAGAGTTTGTTGTCTCGCTTCCTGTTGTTACCAGCCTTGTATCTCCTCAGACGCCCTGCGAAAACAGAAAGTTTTTGTTTTAATGTGTCAAGACATTGTTGAGCAGTGATGTTCGCGGGGTCATGCCGAGAATGCATTTGGGTGCGGCTCATTATTGCCTGCACCGCCCTCTGGATCCTTCTAGTTCTAACTCCTCTGATATATTCCGTCACTTGTCCTATGTCTTTACGGAGACTCTCGATCTTCCGATTTAGTCGCATTTCCCATTGAGCCATTCGTGGTTCCGGTCTTGCACGATTCAACTCTTGGGCCGTTCGGATCTTGGCACCCATTACAGTGGTGACTGCCGTTGCGGCACAGTAGATTAACATGTGCATACGTTCTAATGTTGGTGTCACTGAAACATAGTTTGGTAAAATTCGTGTGTTCATAAGATCGAGCACGATCGCAAGTTTCCTGGAAGAATTTAATCTTGGTAGCGGTGGCCTGCTCAGTGGGTCTGTGCCTTCGTATCGCAATACTGTCTGTCTCATATGTGCGTTCAAGCCCTCAAAATGTTCTTCGTTAACCGATTCCAGACTCTCGGTTGTTGGTTCCACCGTTTCGGCTTCTAGTTGTTGTCCAGGCGGTTGAAGTTCCCCATTGTTGTTGTTGTCATCTATGGCTATGTGTTCGCCGTGGATCTCTAGCTCAACTTCCCGTTTGATAGCGTTAAGTCGCGTTTCTGGAATTCGGTTATTTCTTAGAATAGTTCGATACTGATCTGACACTCTTTGTTCAGACACTTGCATGTGTGGAAACTCCCTGCAGAACTCGGCATGCAGTTGTTGTCGGTAGCCGATCATCTCTTGTCCTAAGTTTGTCACCCTGTAAAAAATACGCATAATCGATTCATTCATGGACACAGTCCATTTCATGCGTCGTCGTTGTAATCCCGCCTCTGTGAACGCTGGCTGAAGTTCCCGCGCAGCACCTTCGGTGGGTGGAACCCTAGTTCTCGTTTGGCTCCCATGTTGTAGATGTTCGTGTTGTTATTATTATTATTATTATTATTATTATTATTATGTAACTTGACTTGTGAAATATTTTTTGTATGAACATATCCAATAAATTACTACTTCTACTACTACCTACTATAACGTATCAAAAGAAAGTTTTTGGAAAATTTTTAAAGCTTAATATAAAAAAGCAAAAATATGTATAATGAAATATTGGCATGGTTGCTTGTATTCACATTATCCAGTAATATTGAAACATCAAAAATAATATATTGTTCCATTTGTTTTACTCAGTAGCAACTAGATCACAATATTAGCTTAAATATTTTGGGCTTGAAATTTTTCCCAAAACATTCGTTCCATACATTAATACCTTAATCTTATCACACGAAATTGGCCATTTTGGATACTCTCCCAATAAAGGAATCTTAATATGAAGTAAACGGGAATACTTACTTTCACGATAGCCACTAGGAATCTCACAGCCTTGACTCAGCCAAGTTATGATGCCGTAATGCTAATGCTAATATTTCAGGAAACTAGATTGTATGGTAAACATCAAATTATTTGGTGCTTGAATGGTATACAAGGAGCACTTGATTCAAATAAGCCACTACAGAACTTCTCAGGAAGTTTTATAAAATGGATGGATTTAGTGTTAAATAAAATCGAAGATATTGATATGACCAAAAATGATAAAGAACTGAATATAAAAATAAGCAATGAAGCAAAACTTATCATCGAAGAAGTTTTAAGTCATGCTATGTCTATTGCTCAACTATCTTTACTTGAGGACTGCCATATAATTAAGGGTGCTTGTCAGAGTGTATGTTTATTATAATTGTGGATATCCTAATTATCAAAGATATTTATAGTTTGTCATTGATTACTAGGTACTCTCCTTCATTGATCATTTTGGCCCACAAGTATTTCTATAGGCATATTTCAAATACAAGGAAGCCCTATAACAAATTATAGAAATGCAAAAAATACTGTTGGTTGCCTCACAGACCTATATAGCTACGCAAAACTATATAGGTCTGGGCTTGTGCATCACCACCGAGACAAGACAAATCCAGATAACTCACACGGGTGAGTCATTGTAATCTGGCCGACGTTTACACGACGTTTAACTGCGTCCCTTTGAATTTTTGGCGATATTTTCGGTTATTTGTGTCTTTTGGTGCGTTTTATAGCTATTTTGCAATTAATTGAACGTCAGGTTTTTTTACTAGAGCACTAGGACCGCAACATTACGGGTTAGAAGGGCTAAAATTAATTTAGTTTTGAAAGTAGGTAGGTATCTGAAAAAGGGAAACATGTTTTTCTGCTGGCAGTATACCGTACATGGTATGCATCTAAAAACTTACTTACTTACAAATAATAAGAACTATCAAATAAAAACATTACTTTGACCAAGCGAGGGTGCTTCGCAACTTAGCCGATTAAGTTTGCCTGGTCGATTCCACAAAGTACATAATCCTGAGGTACTTCTTTCATCAATATCCTCACCCTCAGTGGGAAAATGTTGTTTGCACGCCTAAAAACATTTTTCACTATTTCACATACCTACACTTTCAAAACTAAATTAATTTTAGCTCTTCTAACCCGTAATGTTGCGGTCCTAGTGCTCTAGTAAAAAAGCCTGGCGTTCAATTAATTGCAAAATAGCTTGAAAACACACCAAAATGTTTTTTTTTTGTTCCCCAAAGAGTCAGTGATGGACCAAATTTATTTCATGTATGGCAAATTATTCTATTTTATCATAAATACTAACACGGCTCCAGTGCGTAATTTTATTCAAATGAGAATTTAAATATACCAGCTATGGAAAAAAAGTTACCACAAAATAGTCGTATTTTTTTATGCTTTTCTATCATTTGTTGAAGTCTCCTAGAATCTAAATTAAAGGATAGAAAGAAACTCATTGATCTTTCTTATTTCAGTCAAATTAGTTTAATATTGTTTGATAAGTAGGATTTTCAGTAATAATTGTAAGGTGAACTTAAACTAACTAGAATAAAATTAATGTACTTTCAGATCCTGGAATCGTTCGACTGTTTAATAAAGGAAATTCACAACTCCAACTTAAACATGGTGAATTTATACATAGATATTTGTTCCAACAAACTATGTTCTTTGGAGGCTAAAGTCAACACAGCTATGTTGAAATTGAGTATTGATGTATTTTCTAATTATACTCTCTCGTTAGACAAAATCAAAACATTTTGTTTCTTAGATTCAAATAAAAACTGCATGGATACTTTAGATTCATTAGTAGCAGATTTTGATTTACAGGTAGATAGAATAATGCAGATTGGATTATTTGCAGTATCGTGTTCAACATGTTCTGACCGTAAGTATAAATTATGCGTTCAACTGCTTTAAAATCTGCATAAAAATGTAGATTCATGGCATTGCTCCTTAATAGTGTTTTCTGTGTGATTTACTAATTATTGTTCTATACTCACTGGTATTACTATAGTTTTCATAGTACTAGAGCGAATGCTATCCTAGTTCTATTAGGAAAAGTCAGCCCTAACCACAAATGGCAAGGAAGACAAAATAATAGCAATTGTCACCCCTTCCTGCACAACCATTTGGTTGCTTCTGGGATACTTTTAGTTTGAGGTATTGTGAGGGTGAGAATTATCATTATTATTTACTCATTTTCCTTTTGCATAATTTCTGGTGATTTTGATAAATAACTGTTATTATTGTGAAGAAATCGCTTGCATGAAGTGATATAATGCAGAAATTGGTAGCCTCACAAAATTTTCAGGGGTAATATTACTAGCAGTGTGCCTGTTATTGATAATACCTTCCGTTAATATTACAAATGATAATCCCAAAGCTGAAAATACCATGACTGCACAGAAGGAGTGGTATTTTCTTAGCATTAGAATAATTATAATGAGTTCATAAATTAACAAAAAGTATTATCTATTATTAAGCATACCACGAATTTTATTTAGGAAGAGAATTTAAAATCTGCAAATAATTTAATTATTCAGTGAGTAGGTAGGCATAATGTAACCACCAAACTGCAAAAATTATAAATATTTTACCTACCGTAATAAATTTAATTACTATGCTTAAAAGTTGAAGTCCATTTGGCAGAGCTGTCATTAAGAAGCCTTCAGTTCTCAATATATTTTCTGTGCTAATAGATATTCAACGATCAAAGTGTTAAATGAAAGTGTATCTTCTAGTCCTATATTAAATTTGGTAATGTGAAGAAGTTATCAGGTTATCAGTTTTAGCTACCACAATAACTACGGCGTAACTAATAGGCATCTAGCATTGGAGGAGTGAATTATTCGTTAGCGGACTTTTCAAATCCCCCCTATAATGGATAATATTTTTAAATTGTACTTATTATTTGCCTCATTTAATTTTCATCAATGTTCTCACAATGGAAACTTGATAAAAATTACAGAAAACCATTGTATAAATTGGTAGGCAAAAATAAAAGCAACATTTTTAACCAAACTTTGTTTTATTTATTTACGTGGAAAGTATTTAGATCACAAAATATAAAAAGTACATATTGCACAATACTCAAATATAATAATATATCTATTACATATCTCTTACTACACTAGCAAAAATTCGACAACTTTGTACCTCATTTTTACCTATAAGAGACATCCGAGTGGTATGGCATACATATATTAGTACTGTACAAGTTACAAAGAAGTAAAAAAATTCGATTTTGAAGTTGGTGCTTATGATACAAGGGTGAGTGAAAAAGTCGACACGTTCCTATCAGTATGGCGGACTGTTAGCGACGACGCATCGGTATGGCGCATAGGCCAGCCGTACTGCTGCTAACAAATAAACAATATAAAGAAAGATTCCCATGGTGCCCATTATAAAAAAGCCAATTTTTTTGCATTTTTGTCTAAAAAAAAGCGGTATAAGCGACACCCAAATGGCGCCATACTTCTAAAGTTCTATTCCACATTTTACTGGCTATCACCCCATAAAGTTTCGTTGTGGTGCTCGTCATGTGCGATTTTCAGTCCTGGCTTCCGGTCTAGTATGCCTAATAATCAGATACCTTTTGTTAATTTATTAACTTATTATAATCCCAATGCTAAGAAAATACCACTCCCACTGCGCAGTATTTTCAGCTTTGGGATTATAATTTGTAAAATTAACAAAAGGAATTATATCACTCGTGCTTCGCTGCCGTGGTATTTTCAGCTTCGGGATTAGGTATAATTCCATAAAATTAACGAAAGGTATCATCCATACTAGGCACACCACTAGTGGTATTACCCCTGAATAATTTACTGAATGGTTCTATTTGGTTTTCAAACTTGTAGGTTTCCCCTTTTCGTAATAAGAAAATGAGTAAAATAATTTGTGATAATCTTAGGTATTTTTTGTAATATATTAACAATTATAATTCCCTGCCATTGCGACGAATCAATATGACAACCACACCTTGTGTGTTCCTTTCTATGGAAACAAAACCAAAGCTACTTTTTATTTTCTGAACGTGGACCAGGGCTTTACCGGGTAAGACCACATTACAGGGTGGTTGCCATGCACAGGAGTGTTTTGATTGGTTCAATGAACATGAAGTAAATTATCCAAAATAAGTGGTATTAGGTATATTCTACTACCTAATATGGCATTTGAAATTCTAGGTTGTATAAAAATCAAAAATTGTCTTGCGAGTTTAGAAGCATTAGAAAGTGAATTGGTTCCTGCACTTACAGCAGCATTATTAGATAAGACTGCCCACAACATAAATCATGCTCAACTGTTAACTAATCATTGGCTACATCAAGCAGCTATGTTGAAGAATTATATATTTCTTATAATTGACCCATTGGCATTTAGTAAGGTAAAAAATACTTTCTCCATATCATTACTCCAGCCAGTTTATGATCTATTTTATTAGTTTTTAAAATTTGTATTGGGCTTTAAATGAGGGTCCTTTAAATGTCAATATATGCACTTCATACCTGCCTAACTACATATTTTTTATTGAATTTTAAAATAGATCATGACCCAGATTTAGGCCCTTTTCATCTGTATAAAAGAAACACTTTTTTCCAAATCCTATATGTAGTAAATTCCAATATTCCTCACAAATCAGTGGCGGCTCATGGCAATGGGCAGGGTGGGCAGTGCCCATCCAACCGGAAACCGGACAATGGAAATGGAAAAAAGATTTTTTTAACGTGCTCAATAATGGTAATAAATTTACCAATGAACGTCATAGACTCACGACTGAAAGTATAGGTACCAAAATAAAAAATTTGAATTTGGTAATTGTTATGGGAGGGTGCGGTATTGAATTTCCCAAACTACGCGGTGCGCGGTTCTCCAGCCATCCCAGCCGATGCCGATGGGCAAGCCTGTAGCGGCCCGAGCGGTCGAATCTAGCCAAGCCATACGTCTGCTACGAGAGCTAACGCCCCTGAGCTGCGTGAAGATATAAACTTAGGTTACGCATACAGTGCTATTCATACAGTTTGCACCAAATGGGAAAATTTTGTATTATTTTATTTTTTGAAACTCTGACTTTGGGATATGTTGGTGCATGTTTTGTTTACACTATTTCGCCTAAAGAGGGTCGTGACGTCACAGCCCATGCCTGTCAAATTTGACATTTAAAATAAAAAATTGGGAAAATCAGGTTTGTTTTGAAAATACCCGAAAAAGTTATTAAGAAAATGTGTTTGTATTGTATTATTTTGCCCATATTCAAATTTTCAGAAGGATATTGGAATATTCGTGTTTGTTACTTGATATTCCTGGAATTAAAACTGAATCCATAAAATTCGATACAAAACTGTACCTTATAATTCTGTTTCACTAAATTTCAAAAAATGGATGGTTTTTATGTAAAAATTTTACAACACTGGCCCAGGAAATAAACTTATCTTAAAATGAAAGAGTCTTTGCACCACGATTGCATTCTTACACAATAGCTATTTTCAAAAATCTCACATTTCTCCTTAACTTTGCATTGAAATTTATTTGTATCATAATGATTTAGTAAGAGGGCAACCACTAAATAAGTTTCTTCGGTTATTTGCGGGAAAAAAATATCGAGTACCGATTTGAAGAGAAATAATTAAGAAAAAACGAAGATCGCGATATCCTTCTGAAAATTTGCAAAGGGGCACAATAATGCAATACAAACACATTTTCTTAATAACTTTTTCCCACATTTTCAAGTCAAACCTAATTTTTTTCCATTTTTTTATTTTAAAGGTCAAATTTGACAGGCATGGGCTGTGATGTCATGACCCTCCTTAGGCGCAATAGTGTAAACAAGACATGCACCAACATATCCCAAAATCAGATTTTCAAAAAATATTATAATACAAATTTTTCCCATTTGGTGCAAACTTTATGAATAGCACTGTATGTTCGGCATATAACTATTAGGGTGGGCGAGCTCAGCTGACCCAGCGGCGGGCAGCCAGAAGCAATGACCGGACGAGGCCGTCTGCGTCTGTTATTTACATATGTTAAATTAAGTCGTGAAAATTCAGAAAAAATGAATCCTGGTCTCTGTAAGTGTAACTATTAGTAACTAACTGTCAGTTACTAACTACGTTTTTATTTTGGTAAGGTATGTAAAGTATTCGTATAAGAAATTAGAATGAAAGTAAAAGGAAAACTGATTTAGATTTACATCCGAATTGCAAAAAAGTTATACGTATAACTTATACTTTATATTTTCTGGCCCTTTTAAACCTAAAATCTATCTGGTTTTAATATTGGAAAAACTTCAACATAATTGTGAGTAAAATTTCAACCTTTTCTCAATATTTTCTAATAATTTAAAAAAATTTCTAGCCCTGATGAAGGTCACTAAGTAGACCGAAAGCTTGGTATCTGAATAAAATAGGCATTTCTTATTTCTTAGTCTCCGGCTGGAACCGGCGCTGTGGGTGGCGCGATGAAGACCAGGCGGGGCTAGCCCGGGCTCGTCCATTGATGAACGCTAGGGGGAGGGAGGTCCGACTTCAAAAGTAAATTGAGTAACTAGAGTGACATGTCCCTATTTCCCTATTTGTGGAGGGGGAGGGGGGTGACCTGTTATATAGGCTTTACCTCTTCTTCACCTTGCCCACCCGCTGACAAAACCCACGGGCCGCCACTGTCACAAATCCTAAATCACTATAATATTCATAAAAACTGACATGCTGGCACTTTTTTATTTTATCTCTGAACAACCGCTTTATTTCTCCAAATTATGGAATATTATTACAACATTTTTTATAATAACAGGGTGGATACTTGTCATAAATTCATAAAAAACATAAATTGTTGTCATAAAATTACAGGGTGTTCTGGAAAGTTTCAAAAAATTTGAGGATATGTTGGACAGAAGTTAAATTTTCGAGTAAAATAATCAGTGTCCAAAAATATTACTTTATTGTCACTAATCGTAAAACTGCAAAGTGGGGGGGATATGAAACTAATTCTTTAAATAGACACTTATGAATATTAATAGGTACCTACCTAACTTATCTAACATTAGAGATTGTATTTTTATAAATTTAGTCATCAAACTTCATACATCAAAAAAGTTTCTAAATAAAAAATCGAAATACAGGGTGGTTCAAAAATATATAAATATAAATAAATATAACCCCTAATTTCTGTTTTTCGGCTACATCTTCTAAACACAGATTTGGTGCAGGTTAAAAACTGGTTCCACATGGCCTGATATGGTCAGAATGCTATTTACACACCCTGTGCAGTTTTATTTTTCCTAGAATTTTTTACCTGCCTGGATGTAAAATTTAATTTTCTACAAAGAAGCCTCTTGCAATGTTCTTATAAAAAGCACAATTTTGAGATAACTTAAAAAAACTATGCAAACACCAAAAAAATCAACATCAACTCAAATGAAAGTTTCCATTGGAAACAAAAGCTTATTACCTTGTGATTTGACATTACTTTAGTTCAGTTGTCAGAATTTGAACCCAAAAATTGAAAAGTACAAGGATTAGAAATTTTAAAAATTAGAAATTTTATGAAGAAATGAACTACAACAAAATTGTAAAGGCGTTTCTGTTGGAAATAGAATCGAGATGGCATCTTGCACACTATTTGAAAGAGAAATTAGCATCAACAAAGGGAAATTTTAGCTTATGGAAATTAAAATAAAGCACATTGTTTGCCTTGAGGCACTTTTAAACGTTATCTCTCAACCACAATTAATTGTTCAATGTTAATATTTACAAAGCACTTTGGGTTTTCAGATTTCTGGCTACATTGAACACGGTCATTGTCTACCAAACGCTTGGCACATTTTAATATCAAACTAAACACAGCGGCGGAGCTATGCATAAGTGAATCTAAGCATTGCTTAGGGGCCCGGGCCCAAAGGGGGTGCATGCAGGCCAATTTTCAATTTTATACTCTACGAGTCATCCAGGGCTGTAGTTAAATTTTAAAAAAATTCGCCCACGGTGCAATTTTTACTTTTTTTTGTTAGCAAACCCCTACTTGGGTCGAGATGAAGAAAAGCTATGAGAGCCAAACGATCCCAAAAAAATTGTGTATTGGCAAAAATATATATTTTTTATTTTATATTATGTCTGTTACAGGGTCCCCTGTTAATACAAAATCTATGGCATGCACACCTGTTTGTATAAAACCAAAACGAAGAGCTGTATATAAATTTTAACAAAATTGCTTAAGCCATTTTAGTGCACTTTAAAATAATCCATATTTTTATTACCATTTAACACCCTGTATTTCGAAAGCGAACCGTTTTCGAACTTTTTTGTCAATTTGTGACTTAGTATCTGCCACTAAAATATAGCCAAGCACTTTACTTAAACCCTGGATTATGATTTTTAAATTAAATGAAAGGACTATTACATCTACGGTTATGATAGAATTTTTCTTCAATGTTTTTTTAATATCTAATGTTGTAGGTGTAGGGGGCTATATTTCATATTTGCTTAGGGACCCGAGGTACTCAAGCAGCGTCATTGGCTAAACGTCAAATGACAAGGCAAGCTGTTGTTGACTGTAGCCATGTTGAGTTTTTGGCACTTGAAAGCTTTGTTGTTTTTTGAGTTATCTCGAATTTTAGGAGCAAATTGCAAGAATGCTTCTTTATTTGCAAAGAATTAAATTCTGCAAAATTCTGCATTGAGCAGGGTTCCTACTTTAGAGAAAAGGTATACAAAAAAGTTCTAGGATAGTAAAAGTACGTAGTATATATGTGTAAATAGTGCCCTCTAGCGGTCAACACAAATATGGTTATATTAGGTCATGTCTAACCATTTTCTAGCAACCTGTGCCAAATATTAAGAAAATCGGAGAAAAGTTATGGCCAAAAAACTGAAATTAGGGGCCCATATCACCCTTCATCCTGACCTGTGCGAAAACATGTGTCACTTTATTTTTTGTGTAATTACTGTTTTGGTACATGGGGCATTTGTTTTTGAATCACCCTGTATATTGGCAGGAAAAAGTTCAGACAACATTTGTCTAAATTGACTTATCTTACCACCTTAAGTTCAGGGCGGAATTAAAACACCATTATACAGGGTGTTTCATTAATATGGTAAAAAAATTAAACTAGGAGTAGAGGGGACCAAAATATGACGATTGAGCGCAACATCGCTTATACAAATGTTGATGGTTAAAAAAATACAGGGCGTTCAAAGTTAAAATTTTAGTTGCAAATTTCTTAATAACTTCGATAGTTTTATGATATCGGCTTAAAAATTGGTACATTGGTGTTTTTTAGGACGGCAAACAAGAATATTTTATCAGTTTTAATAATGTAACTGATAAAATATGCTTGTTTGCTGTCCTAAAAAAACATAATGTACCAATGTTTAAGCCGATATCATAAAAACTGTCGATATTAGATAGATTTTTGATTTAGATTTTAGATTTAGATTAGATTAAGATATTTGTAAATAAAATTTTAACTTTGAACACCCTGTATCTTTTTAACCATCAACATTTGTACAAGCGATGTTACGCTCAATCGTCATATTTTGGTCCCCTCTACTCCCAGTTTAATTTTTTCGCCATATTATTAAAAATACCCTTATTATTTGTAAACCTTTCAAATGTACTAGTTTTTCCAACTAGTTGTAAATGAAATTCTATTGATACAGGCTACCAAACACACTTTTAGTGATGTTTTAATTCCACTCTTAATAAGTATCAGTTTTGAGAAGAAAATTTAAAACAACATTTTACCTGTAACGGGCTGTCACTTTAGAGGACGGATTCAAAAAATTTTATATGAAGCACCCCTTTTAAAATTGAACAATGACAGTAACTTATTTTAAATGCCCTGTATATGTGTTTACAACTAACGAAAGAAAGAATAATTGCCATAAAAATTTCATGATTTATTTGTCTAAAATGTCATAAATTCTGAAATACATTTTCTCCACGACCATTCGTGAATGTAAGTATTCTAAAATCATTTTTAATAATAGATCTTAAAAATTCTCACTCTAGGGTGAGATGATTTATTCTTAAATACTTGCTTCTCGAGTGTTTTGCATGTATTTCCAGGATCTTAATATAATTTTTGTAATCTATTGCACATAAATAAACAATAATATAATAATAGGGATACTAATATTTCGTACTAATAATAATAAATCATTGCATTATTTTATATATTTTCATTCCATAACAAGACAATGAATGAATATACGCTAATCGAACTAAACACAGCATAGAGTGCCATGGATTTCAAGACTATCAACCTCGCTGTCAACAATAGCGGCGTGCGGGTGCGCGTCATAATAAGTATTTTCGAACGTGTTTTAAGTTAAATAAAATAAGTGAAAAATCGAGTGATTTTGATATGGAATTTGATAATACTCCACCTGAAATTACATTCACGAATGGTCGTGGAGAAAATATAGTCTGTTACTCGGTTAGAATGAAAAATTTCGATACTCGTGGTTCCTCACGCTTGCTGACGCTCGCGTTCGGAATCTTCCACTCGTATCGAATTTTTCATTCTAACCTCATTACAGAATCTACTATTACGATTGGCTGGTGACTGTAATAATGGCAAAAAGTACCCTCTACTAACAGTTACATATTAATTTCATTTGCGAAAAACTCGAAAGACGAAAACTAAATAACCATTTTCATCCTTTCATTTCCACCTCTTTCTACAGAGCTATTTCATACAAAATCAATCCGAACTATCCTAAAATACCCCCCAAAGGAGCGGCACTGAATTAAAATATTACTAGTGTGAGTAGTCAACTTAAAACGCTGTGATCTACATTTATATAAAAAAAAAACAGCAAGCAAAGTCGGCCATAGCCGCAAATGACAACAGAGACAAAATACTAGTAATTGCCCCCCTCCCCGCATTATTAATTATTATTATATTGACGTAGCCAAAAGGCATTTGCACTCCTTCTATGGGGAACATTCACTCAGATCCCGGGTATCCCAGATACCTTGAGGATATTGCTCGGATGAGACCCTTGCCATGTTAACGGGCCTTAGGTGACATTGATGTTGGATGTTCCTGCATTCCCTATGATTTCCTTGATGGTTTGGGTTACCGCAAGTAGTACCGCTTTATGCATGGACCTGTAAAGATTATCAGTTAGACCCAGCTCTTTGATGTTTCTCAGCAACGTTTTTGGTATAACACCAGTTGTTGACACGATGATTAGAACCGTCTGAATGTTCTCCATTTCCCATTGCCTTTAATTCATTCTTCTAAGTCCCTGTACTTCACGATCTTCTCGGCCTGCTTCACATGCATGTTGTTGTTGTTTGGGATGGCCATATCAATCAGAGTTGTCTTCCTAGAAATTTTGTCAACTATTATAAGGTCCGGTCTGTTATGGGCAACTCGTTGATCTGTCAGATATCATTATTATTGTTGTTATTATCTCGACTTAGCCAAAAGGCATTCGCACTCCCTCTACGGGGAACATTCACTCAGATCCCGGGTATCCCGGATACCAAAAGGATCTGGCTCGGAGGAGACCCTTATTGCCATGTTATCGGGCCTTAGGTGACATTGATGTTGTTGGACGTTCCTGCACTCCCCATGAATTTCCTGACTGTTCGGGCTGTCGCAAGTAGTACCGCTTTCTGCATGGACCTGTAAAGATTATCAGTTAGACCCAGGTCTTTGATGTTTCTCAGCAAACTTGTTGGTATAACACCAGTTGTTAACACGATGATTGGAATCGTCTGAACGTTGTCCATTTCCCATTGCCTTCTAATTCGTTCTTCTAAGTCTCTGTACTTCGTGATCTTCTCGACTTGCTTCACACGCAGGTTGTTGTTGTTGTTCGGGATGGCCACATCAATCAGAGTTGTCTTCCTAGAAATTTTATCAACTATTATAAGATCCGGTCTGTTATAGGCAACTCGTTGATCTGTCAGAACTGTACGATCCCAGTACATCTTGTAGTTGCTGTTCTCAAGAACAGGCTCCGGTGTGTAGCTGTAATATGGAACCCTCTCCGCCTGCATAAGCAGCAGTTTTTCCGCCAGTTCCTGGTGCAAGATATTGGCAACCGAATCGTGTCGTTCCTTATATTCCGTTGATGCGAACATCTGACATCCTCCTTTTATGTGCTGGATTGTTTCTGAAGTTGGGCATCCGTATCTGCATCTGTCATCCACTACCGATGCATCTCCTACAATGAATTTTAGGTAGTTGCGAGTTGGTATAACCTGATCTTGTATGGCCAGTAAGAAGCCTTCCATCTCGGGGAACATTCGTCCCGAGGTCAGCCAATAGTTCGACGCTAACTTGTCGACGTGTTCCTGGTTAAGCTCATTAGGATGCCTCCCATGCAACGGCTTCTCCAACCACCTCTGTAGTTTATCGTTGTCGGTTCGGTGGTGATTTTGATGCTCGTGTTCCGTCAGACGTAGCGGTGTTGAGACGTCTGCTCCGCATATAGCTTTATGTAGTATGGAGCTGTTGGCCTGTCTGTGGAAATAATTACTTAATAAATTGCTTGTTGAGGTCTGCCAATCCTCTTCCTCCTAGTTGACGTGGCAGAGTAGTTCTTTCTACCGTGCTACGGGGATGATGTTTATGAGCTTTTGTCAGTAGTGTCCTAACTTTTCGCTGCAGGTTGTTGATGTCCGTGTTGGTGCAATTCACTATTCCAAACGAATAACTGAGTACAGAGCACGCATACGTGTTTAGGGCCTTAAACAAATTCCTGCTGTTAAGATCAGTTCGCACCACCTGTCTTACTCTCTTGATGAATTCACTCGTTAAATCGGTCTTCATTGTTCGATGGTCTATCCTTTGAGCTTGTTTCATCCCGAGATACTTGTATGTATCTCCCATGCTCATTCCTTCGATCTCCTGGCCGTCCTGCATCTCATGTGTGCCTTGTTCGAGTCTTCCCCCGGCGATGTTAAGGGCACGGCACTTGTCCAGTCCAAACTGCATTCCGATGTCCCTGGAGAACTCCTCTACAATTTTAAGCATTTGCGTTAGTTGGTTCTTGGTTGCGGCCATCAGTTTTAAATCATCCATATATAACAGGTGATTCAACTTGATCGCTTCTGCGTTGTTGCTTTTGATAGCGAAGCCGTATTTCGTAGAGTTCAACCGATGTGATAGGGGATTCATCGCCATGCAGAACCACAGTGGACTGAGTGAATCTCCTTGGAAAATCCCTCTTCGGATGTTGATTGTGTCGGTCTCGATGTTATCGCTTGCTGTTCTGAGTTGTATCTTAGTGCGCCAGGTTGTCATAACATGTTCTAAAAAGGAAACTGTATGATGATCTATTTTATACAGCTTTAAGATACCTGTGAGCCACTCGTGAGGTACGGAATCAAATGTCTTTTTGTAGTCCACATAAGCCATATAGAGGTTTCGCCGCTTGGAATGAGCCTGGTTGCAGATGACAGAGTCTATAATGAGTTGCTCTTTGCATCCCATTGCGCCCTTCGCGCAGCCCTTCTGCTGCATTGCAATGATGTTGTTCCGCTCGCAGTGAGCATATATTCGCTGAGTAAGGCAAGACATGATTATTTTGTACAGCGTAGGCAGGCAGGTTATTGGGCGGTACTTGGCAGGGTTATCTGTATTCCGTGGGTCTTTTGGTAACAGGTATGTTGCACCCTGCATAAGAAACAATGGCATTTTCAGAGGATCGAGCAAGACTTCATTAATTAAGGTAGTTCGTACATGCGTGCACCACAACTTCTTAATCCAATAATTTTGGAGATGCTCTGGACCTGGTGCCTTCCAGTTGTGGGAATTCTTGATGACATTGGAGACCTCATCGGTTGTGAATTGCTCATGTTGCATCTGGCTATATTTCCGGCCTATCTCGCGTTCTTCATCAATCCAGCTTGCATTGACATTGCATGGACCTGGTGTGGCAAGTTGATTTCTCCAGAAAATGTCAACCTGTTCTCTGCTAGGGTAACTCGTATTTGTGGCATCGGGGTTAGAATTAAAAATACGGTAGAAGCCTTTTTCTGATCGTTCAAAGAGTTTGTTGTCTCGTTTCCTGTTGTTACTAGCCTTGTATCTCCTCAGATGCCCTGCGAAAACAAAAAGTTTTTGTTTTAATGTATCAAGACATTGTTGAGCAGTGATGTTCGCGGGGTCATGCTGAGAATGCATTTGGGTGCGGCTTGTAATTGCCTGCACCGCCCTCTGGATCTTTCTAGTTCTAACTCCTCTCCCATTACAGTGATGATTGCCGTTGCGGCACAGTCGATTAACATGTGCATATGTTCTAATGTTGTTGCCACTGAAACATAGTTAGGTAAAATTCTGGTATTCATAAGATCGAGCAAGATTGCAAGTTTCCTTATTATTATATCGACTTAGCCAAAAGGCATTCGCACTCTCTCTATGGGGAACATTCACTCGGATCCCGGGTATCCCGGATACCATAAGGATCTAGCTCGGACTAGACCCTTGCCATGTTATCGGGCCTTAGGTGACATTGATGTTGTTGGACTTTCCTGCATTCCCCATGAATTTCCTGGCGGTTCGGGCTGTCGCAAGTAGTACCGCTTTCTGCAAGGACCTGTAAAGATTATCAGTTAGACCCAGCTCTTTGATGTTTCTTAGCAAACTTTTTTGTATAACACCAGTTGTTGACACGATTGGAACCATCTGAATGTTCTCCATTTCCCATTGCTTTCTAATTCGTTCTACTAAGTGTCTGTACTTCGCGATCTTCTTGGCCTGGTTCACAAGCAGGTTGTTATTTGGGACGGCCACATCAATCAGAGTTGTCTTCCTAGAAATTTTATCAACTATTATAAGGTCCGGCCTGTTATGGGCAAGAACTGTACAATCCCAGTACATCTTGTAGTTGCTGTTTTCAACAACATGCTCTGGTGTGTAGCTGTAATATGGGACCCTCTCTGCCTGCACAAGCAGCAGTTTTTTCGCCAGTTCCTGGTGCAAGATCTTGGCAATCGAATCGTGTCATTCCTTATATTCCGTTGATGCGAACATCTGACATCCTCCTGTTATGTGCTGGATTGTTTCTGAAGTTGGGCACCCGTATCTGCATCTGTCATCCACTACCGATGCATCTCCTACAATGAATTTTAGGTAGTTGCGAGTTGGTATAACCTGATCTTTTATGGCCAGTAAGAAGCCTTCCGTCTCGGGGAACATTCGTCCCGAGGTCAGCCAATAGTTCGACGCTAACTTGTCGACATGTTCTTGGTTAACCTGATTAGGATGCAGCGGCTTCTCCAACCACATGTAGTTTCTCATTGTTGGTTCGGTGGTGATTTTCATGCTCATGTTTCCTCAGACGTAGCGGTGTTGAGACGTCTGCTCCGCATATAGCCTTATGTAGTGTGGAGCTGTTGGCCTGCCTGTGGAAATAATTACGCAGATTTAATATTTGTTGGTCCAATTGCTTGCTGAGGTCTGCCAATCCTCTTCCTCCTAGTTGGCGTGGCAGAGTTGTTCTTTCTACGGCGCTATGGGGATGATGTTTATGAGCTTTTGTCAGTAGTGTCCTAACTTTTAGCTGCGGGTTGTTGATGTTCGTGTTGGTCCAATTCACTATTCCAAATGAATAACTGAGTACAGAGCACGCGTACGTATTTAGGGCCTTAAACAAATACCTGCTGTTAAGATCAGTTCACACTACTTGTCTTACTCTCTTGACGAATGCATTCGTTAAATCGGTCTTCATTGTTTGATGGTCTATCCTTTGAGCTTGTTTCATCCCGAGATACTTGTATGTATCTCCCATGCTCATTGCTTCGATCTCCTGGCCGTCCTGTATCTCGTGTTCACCTTATTCGAGTCTTCCCCCAAAGATGTTAAGCAGTTCTGAACTGGTTCTCAACAATCTAATTGGTTGAAAACAGTTAGTTCTGGAATTACTTTCTTATTATATAATACCTCACGGAATTATTTTGTCATTTTATTATATTTTTATACTATCCAACAGATTACAAATCCATTTACAGGATATGATGTAACATCTATATAATACATAAACAAGTATTCTATTTTTAACCGACTTCAAAAAAGGAGGAGGTTATCAATTCTGTTGTATTTTTGTTTGTTTCTTACCTCAGAACTCCGTCATTTATAAACCAATTTGGACAATTCTTTTTTATTTGAAAGGGTATATATTATAAAGAAATGAATGGGTATAGAAAGGGTATATAAAGAATGAAAAGGTATATAAACAAATGAATATAAAAGATAAATCAATATAACAAGTTAATTATGGTAAAAGAAATTATTATTACAGTATTATACAGAATTTGGCTTTTTTATGTCATTTATACTGCAGTTGCATTTGTCGAGGGACTCTGAGATGGCATTGTGATTGTAGTCGTTCAAAAAAATGCCGAAATATTGGACCATGGTATTTTTTGCATTCATTCGCTTCAAAGCCCCGAACACATCATCCTCTCGGAAATCTCAATATGATTCAATGCATCGAGGCAGCTATCGCGATATTCAGGAGAGAATACACCGAGAGCCGATTCAGAAAAGGAGCTTAGAAAAAATCTGCAAACGTGTTCACAATAACATCAGGTTGATCTAAAATTGTATCATGGAATTTCATGTTCATAGGCATTGCGGTATTACCTACTTTTCTTCTGCAATGGTCAAAAATATGGGCTAAGGCAAAGAGTTTGTTAATAAAAAAAGTGTTTTCCCAGTAGGCTTTGCTATTAGGCCAAAGCAAAAGTTTGATTGTTGATGTTAGAAACTGTAATTTTTGAATGCTTTCCGATCTGGCTGCCTTCTCTCTGGATAGCATGGAGAATACAGTCTTGTAGTCTTGCCTACTTTTCTTCTGCAATGGTCAAAGATATGGGCTAAGACAAAGAGTTGGTTAATAAAACAAGTGTTTTCCCAGTAGGCTTTGCTACTAGGCCAAAGCAAAAGTTTGAGTGTTGATGTTAGAAACTGTAATTTCTGAATGCTTTCCGATCTGGCTGCCTTCTCTCCGGATAGCATGGAGAAGACAGTCTTGCAGCTGCTTTGATATCTCGCCTGCATTCACCAAAAATAAGCAACATCTAAATTTTTTTGATTGATGTATTGAACCATAATTAAATTATAAAAGAAACAACATACTGGTGACATACAAACACAATTAACAAAACTATTTTTACAGTTTCTAACATTGAGTTACTTCTGTTTTGGCCTAGTGAAGCCTACTGGAAAAACAGTTTTTTATTAACAAACTCTTCGACTTTGCCCGTATCTTTGACCATGATGTGTTTAAAATGTCAAAACAACTCCATGAAATATTGTAAGGACTCTTAAAAAACTTATTAGTTTCTCCTTTTTAGTTTTGGAAATAATCTTTGGATTATCTTTGCGATAACTAAAAAATTGTTGATACTTCCAAATTTGTTTGTAGTACATAAATTGCTTCAACTTGAAGCACAATTATTTGGATGCACCACTTTTCAAGGTCACTACAATTTGCAATAGAAAATTTCAATTTGAGCCTATTAATAAAGTCTTCGGTGAGCACTACCAGCCTTTTTTTAAGGAACTAAAATATCTCATTTCGTTGCTGAGATATAAAGCCGAGGAGTTTTAGGCGAATAACCCTGTCCCTATCGGTCAATACCAAATTTCTGTGTGGCAGGTATATCGGTTAAGCCATACTGAAAGGGTAAAAAACATAAGTTAGATTTGTTTTTTTTGTGCAACACCCTGCATAAAATTTTTCGTTACTATATAAAACTACGATTTGCTAGGTAGAACTGTTATACGAAACATTTTTTAACAAACTGTAACTTGTTTGCTTTTTCTAAAATTTCACCATTTCTGCACAAAAAATATAATTAATATAAAAAATAATGGAAGAAATGTCCGTTTAATAATTTAGACCAGTCTAACTGCCCACTTTGCATTTATAAAAAATATATGATATATATATGAAATCCTCCCTTAATATCACCCAAAGATACTCTCAAATTATTATTTGAACCTTTTCCTAGAACTCCTTTTTCTCTTATGAAATAATAATAATCAATATTGATCATTAAGTTGACACACAAAAGTACTTCCCAAAAGACAACTTATACGAGCCCTAACAACTAAATGTTCAGAAAAACTGAAATTCACCTATTTTTCTGTGGCTGATTGCAGTAACTTTTTCAACAAAAACGATAGTTTTAGGCGAGGGTCAAAAAACATACAAAACTTCCCTCTGAGAGGGAAGTTCTGGTGGATTTCCCTAAACTTCCTCAAACTTCCCTAAACTTCCTCGGACTTCCTAGGACTTCCAGTGGACTTCATCCGAATTTCCTTGGACTTCCCCATAAATTTCCTCGAAAATAAAATTTTTATTTGCGCACCAATTTTGAATTTTTTTTTTGTTCGATAGGTTTCAGTTTTAGGTAACGCGACACTTGGGACGGCCCCCTCCACTTTCCTCCTAGGCCAATCACATTGCTTTAACCCATGACGCGCGTATCGGCACATGGTTCTGGCGCCAAATTCAAAATTTGGAAAATAAAAAAAATCGCCAGGGTTCGAACCTGCGATCATCGATTTACAAGGTCGACGCTCTAACCAATTAAGCCATCAATGCATTTGAAAATATTACCTTAAAATGGTGTAAACTAGAATCTCGGTGACGTCACAGAATTAAGAATAAGGAAAATACAGGGTGTCTCAAAAGCAACTGACATATCAAAAATATATACAGAGTGAATCAAAAACTTGTTAAAGCTAAAAGGACCTAACAGCATAGGTATAGGGTGGACAACAAAATTCATAGGGTGTGACAAAACATAGGAAAGACCTTAATAATTTCATCGCTTTAAGTCACAGATTTTTTTCTCAAATAGAATAGCGTGGACAACAAAAAATTCATATACAGGGTTTGACAAAAATCCAAAGCCAAAAAGGCCTAATTTCATCACGTGAACTAAAACACTAGAACACGTAGTACTGAGCCGCTATGTATCTTGTGAACGCTTCTGACTTTTAACTAAAAAGTTAGGTTAAATGCAATGACCTCGTTTTTAGGAAAATGGTCTCGTCCAAAGCTATGGACTTCCCCGGACTTCCCTGTGACTTCCTTTGATTTCACCCAACTTCCCCGGATTTCCCAAAACTTCCTCAAACTTCCTTGAACTTCCTTTGGAATTCCCTGCAAGTGTACAGGACTTCCCCCTCTGAACCGCCCCTCGGTTTTAGGCCTTTTACGCATCAACCCAAGAAACGTATTTCCTAACTCATCATATTTTTTTATCAGAAAAATATTTTATTAATTTTATCCACAGTTTACTGACAACCAACTATTCAGACAAATTTTGTATTCGGCTATAAATTGTAATTTCAAGAGGAGGCTGTGATAACAAATGAAGGTATCTGTCATTATTTCCCCTGTCAGCATAGATAAAGGATTTATATACAGGGTGATTCAAAACTATGCGGCACCCTTTCAGGGGCGTAATTTACTCGTTAAAATAAGACGAAAAGTTCATATTAACATGGGTCCAAAAACGCTTCGTTACGAAGATACAGGGTGATTAAGCTTTCAAAAAAATATCGATTTTTGTTTACACCTTCCAAACCAATAAGAATATTTAAACCAAACTTATTCCACAATAATACCCTCATAGGGTGACATAACACATGTTAATATCAGGTCTCCAAAGTAACCAGTGGCGGAGGTATGGGTAATCAGTACCATTAATTAAACAAAAAAAATAGTACGTCCCTGTACAATACAAAAATTTATTATCTTGTTGAATAAACAATAAAATATGGAACAAAAAATGTCTTGTTCATTTTTTTTATATCTCTCTCCCTTTCGCTGAAAATTGGATTTTTTCCGATTTCTCATCTTTTTGGACTCTTTACTTTACTTGGAAGTAACTATTATTTTAAGTAAACGAAATGATTTTCAAATGGAATTGCAGTAAGAGTAGGTAATTTTTGGTACTAGAAAGGCGCTAAGGCCCAAAATAATAATAATAGTAATAATATTTTTTTTGAAAGATTAATTACCCTGTATATTCGTAACGGAGCGTTTTTGGACCCATGTTGATATGAACTTTTCGTCTTATTTTAACGAGTAAATTACGCCCCTGAAAGGGTGATGCATAGTTTTGAATCACCCTGTATAGGAATAGATAGGCAATTCCCTATAATTTTTAGATGCCATACACCCCCTGGTGACCTAAGTACAAACTAGACTATTTAGGCGGAAAATTTGAAATCTTTTATAGTCATAATACTTACAATTTTTAAGACACTTTTTAATTTTATAACTCCACATAGAGATATGATAAATATCTATGTCTGTGTAGAGTTATAAAATTAAAACGCGATAAGTGACAATATTAGGATAAGTATAATGAAAGCAAAAATTATATGGGAATAACTTTATATATTACAAACATTTTGTAAAATACGTGCACTACAATAATGCTGAACATTACAGATATATTGCATTTTAGTCTTCTTAAGCTTAAGGTTATTTATAAGTAAATTAAGAAAGAAATTATTGTTTAAATAGATAAAATCTAAAATCTACATTTTCCGGTGAAAAATGTTTCCAAGTAGAAAATAATAAATAATAATTATTAGTAGTCTTAGCCTGCCTGTGTGGTGAACATAGCGGCACATAGACGTGCCCAGAGTCACAACGTTTGAAGAAATAAACACCATTTGTAATACAGTGAAACCTCCCACAGGCGGACACCAATGGTTCCAACTTTATTGTCCGTTTGTGGGAGGTGTCCGCTTATGGGAAAAGCTGACTGAAAGAATTCACCGAAATAATGACAAAGTATGTTTTTATATGAATAGTCCAAGAAAATTATACATGAACAAAAAAAATCTTATCAGGTAGATATTTTCCGGGTTGGTTGTGGGTAGCATCCTGAGTATAACCCCAAAAAATCACCATCGAAGTCATGTTACGAGTTACGAACCCCGCAATAGGGGTGGTTTTGCAAACATTTTGTTTGCAATTTTTTTTCTTATGTACAACTTTCCCTTATGAAGTTTTTTTTCAACTTCAATACTTCATGAGATATAGGTAAAAGATCACCACTAGCTAAAGTGCTTTATAAGGGCGAACATTTTTTCTTTAAAACAAGCTGATTTGCGTGTAATCTTTTGTATAAGTACTTAGGAGTGCACCCCCAGTTAACCCTGAAAAAATCAGCTTGTTTTAAAGAATTTTTTTTTTCACCCTTATAAAGCCCTTTAGCTAGTGGTGATCTTTTACCTATATCTCGTGAAGTATTGAACTTAAAAAAAACTTCATAAAGGAAAGGTGTAGAGAATGTAATAATGTACACATAAGAAAAAAAATTGCAAAAAATATGTTTGCAAAACCACCCCTATTACGGGGTTCGTAACACGACTTCGATACTCAGGACGCTACCCACAACCAACCCTGAAAATATCTACCTGATAAGAATTTTTTTTCTCCATGTATAATTTTCTTGCACTATATTGAGTAGGGGTATCATTCCATCTTTATCCTTTAATATGAATTGTATATTACACCAACTTTATTCCACACAGGCTGAAAATACAGCTCTGAATATGTTCCCGAATTAAATAAGTCCGTTCATTAGAGTTTCGCGTCCGCATATGAGAGTCTTTAATCTATTTCTGGGAAAATTACACTGTCCGCGTCCATCCAAACCAAGCATTTCCATCTTCGACTGTCGCGTCACGTCGTCCTTCTTCACAACCAGGTACACAACAAACCAAAACCATTTTAAAAACCAAACCAAATAATATATGAAAATAATGATAAACATATAAATGAAAAAAAAAAAAAACAAACACTAAAAAACGCAGAAAATATGAAACAATACACGAAAAACTATAAATAAAACGACAGAAATAAGCCATAAGCGCCCTCAAGCGACCTAAGTACAAACTATTGGGAAGGCTTTGCTAAGTATAAGAGGGAGTTTCCAGGCCCTGCCTGTCAGTATATTTTGTCATAATTGTGGTGTATACAGAAGTTCTGATGGAAATCTCTAACATTCTCAAATACCTACTATAGAGAAACAGGAAATGTGAAAATGAAAGGTGAAAGTACTGGCCATCCTCAGATTGTAACAACAAAAAAGAAGATTGCTTGTTAAGCTTGAGAATCCTACCAAATTAATTAGCTGTAACTTATCTGTTAATTTTGTAGGTACCTAAAGGAAAACGCTGCTGACCGCAAAGTAGAAAGAAAACTGACTGATTGAGCAAAAAGTATTTTGGACTGAACCAGGTTGGTTGACAGAAAACGGGTTGATACACTCAAAACCATAAGCTTTCCATAAGGACTACCTGAAGCTTAGTTAAATTTTCATAAGGGCAAATGATTTTGGGCTGCATATCTGCCAATAGGACAGGAAATTTTCCTTTTATTAATGGAACAGACAAAGCCGAAAAATATCAAAATATTCTCAAACCCAATTTGATTCTAAGTATGGAGAAACTGACTGGGGCTGGAAACCGCAATACAGCTCCTTTGACTAAAAAATGGTTTGCAGATAAATCGTTAAAGGTTTTGTCGTGGCCAGCTAACCGTCCAGGTCTCAATGGCACTGAAATTTTTTTATTTGTTCACATAATTTCCAACCAGTGATCGAAACTGTAATACTCGAACATGCAGATGAAACTGACATTTTGAACATAATTCAACAACTCAAGAATACTAAAGGCAAATAGTCCTAATGAATTCAGTACAACCTTAATAAAAAAATATTTTCTTTTATAGCAAAGCCCATATGTTTAATTTTAAATCTCTTTCAAAACAAATTGTGTCCCAAATACTTTGAAAGTATTAAGAGTAATACCTTTATACAAGAAAGGTGACCCTAAAAAAATATCAAATTACTGTCAAATAGCCTTAATATCTGTGTTTTCCAAGATATTTGAAAAACTTATATCAAACAGAATCATTTTTTTTCGTGAATCTAATAATCTCTCCCCATCAGCACGGTTTTCGACAAAGAGATCAACAATAACAGCATTGCTTAGTATTCTTCGACTAATGTAGGTACACACACTTAGATTTAAATGAAAAAGTAATGGCAGTATTTATCAACTTATCTAAGGAATTCGATTGTGTAAATCATAAAATATTTTTAAATAAGATTCAACGGTATGACTTAAGAGGAAATTGCAATAAACTTTTAGAGAGTTATTTAACAGATCGAAGGCAATTCGTCTCATTTCCAGGTGAATCATTGGATAACTTATGAAAGGGGTACCACAAGGTAGTGTTCTCGGTCCACTTTTGCTTTTGCTATATTGTAAAGATTTAAATTATTTCATAAAACTGTATCATACTATATTTGCAGATGGCATTACCTTAGTGGCATATAACAAAGATCAGCATGATTTAACAGCACAAATTAATTCAGAAATGCAGCTTATTTCAAGTTACTTTAAAGATAATTTACTACATTTGAGTCACTCAGCAAAAGACTGGCCCAAGTGTAAATAAGCGATATTGAAAAAAAAATTATTTAAAAAAATTCTATACAGGGTGTTCGAAAAATAGACGGAGATATTTTAGAGGGTGATTCCCTGTTAAGAAATATGAAAAAAACTTTCTATAAACATGGGTCCGGAAATGCAGAGTTTTCAAGATACAGGATGTTAAATATATTGCATGTCACTGGACAAAATTGGTTTATCAATTTTTGCAAAAAAAATCACAAGTGCCTTGGAAAACAAATAATCAAAAGCATTTCTAGGAAAGAGTGTTATTGCAACTTTTCCAATATCATAACATAAAGTACACTACAACCAATTTTGTCCAGTGACATGCAATAAAACGGTTTTTATTTTTTTTTTCTCGAAAACGAAGTGAGATAGGAAAACAATACAAGAGGGAAAGAAGTTGTATTTTTAGATGCTTAATCAAACAAAAAATATTAAAGTTACAGAAAAGGTAGTGGCGTACATTTTTTGATAATAATATTCGCTAAGGTGCCCACCGGGACGCCACTGGACTTAATAAATTTAATCTAGTTAGGGCGAAATTAGCCTCTTAATACAACAAATAAAATTGCCAAATTTCAACAGAATCGAGTAAATAATTTTTAAGACATTAATAATTTCATGTTTTATTTTTTTTTATTTAACATCCTGTATCTTGAAAACTCTGCATTTCCGGACCCATGTTTATAGAAACTTTTTTTCATATTTCTTAACAGGGAATCACCCTCTAAAATATCTCCGTCTATTTTTCGAACACCCTGTATAGTAATTGTAGATTTGCCACTAAAAAAGTTGTGGCACTAATGCTGTTTATCAAATATAAAACTGGCTTCTAAATAAAACTACCAAACACATTTTTGGTTCATGTTTTATTTATTTGAAAAAAAAAAACACTGGAACACTGCCAAAATCATTTTAATAACAAAAAATAAATAATAATGATAGTTGGGCCATTATTCGTCAGTATTGGGTTCAATAATGTCAGTTATTGGTCACTAAAGTATTGTAAAATCCATGAAAAATTGGGGGAACATGTGACAGTATTTCTTGAAGGTCTTTGTATTTCAACTTTTCAATAGGGTGACCGGACGGATACAAAGTCTCTAACTCGATATCTTCAATTTCAGTGGCAAAATTTGAGCCCCTTTTACCGACATTTACAACAACAAAAAAAACGGCACATCTTCATTATTAGAGTAGCTAAAATAAATTTTAAATGGCTCTGTTGACTTAAAAGCTAACTTTTGTATTTTTAGCCACTCTACTCAAATCACTTCATTTCCTTTCTTTCTGTTTGTGAGTAGTTTTAACATTTTTTCTGTGCTTTTAAAGTCATCCTTATCCATTTCGATAACTGTAAATGTATTAGATTTCATTGATGCCTTAATAACCTTTATCCAATCTTTTGGCACAAAACTGTCTTTAAAGTAACGCTTTTGTTTTTCATTGGTCTCAAAATCCCGGTCACAAGAGAGAGATGAGAGTGTCCAGAAACAAGGAACTTATGGTTTCTGTAGGACTAAACGAATCGGTGATGCCATATAGGTACCAATCGCTGCCATTTTAATGTTGCGATTCTGTCCTCCGCACTAATTGCTGTACAAAATCGGGTTATTTGTTGAAAAATGCTTTTTAACATAATGCATTTTACAGGAGCCAATTTCTTGTGGTCCTCGTGAGGCCATGCCTTCATGCCATAGATACATGGGTGCTTTCTTTGTTGCTAAATTATGGATTCCGAGGCAATAAGTCCACAATTGCCTTTTATAATAAGTTACTCCAGTGGAAATGTTTGGTGTGGGCAAGATTTTCATGAGGTCAAAAGCGATACATGTCGTAGTAGCCATAGTTTTCAAAGCATCCTCCTTCATTACTGTTCTGAGCTTCCTTCTGCAGCATTGATTTTTATGTTTAGGCAGTCGCATTTTTTGCAAGTATCTGTAGTAGGACATCTGAAGTGAAGATTAAAATCTTCATTAAATATTTTCGAAAATACGAATTTTATACGAAATACAGGTCGTACGATTTTGAAATATTTTAAGTCTGGCGATAAATACATTCTATTAGGGTTTTTGCTCCTACTATAGTGAGACATATAAGTGACAAATTGGCCTATATATTCTTCTAGATTTTGGATAGCTGCTTGGGAGGTTTTATTTTTGTTAGTCTGTTTGCTCGTCAGTTGGAGTTGTTACTTGTCATCCAGCTGTTTTGTTTACCAAAGCCCTAGTGATTCTTCCATCAGACACCTTTAGACCTTTTTTTTTAAATCCTTGCAAACATCAACGATTTCACCAGAACCTGCAGGTAGGAATAAATTTGCGTCTTGTTTCGCTTATTTGAATCTATCGCATGTCTAAACCCACTAAGAATAGAACCTTGCAAAAAGTTCCCACAATGTTACATCTACTTACACCATGTAAAGTTGCGTACTAAAGTTTTGCCAATTTTCCAGGAACGTTTCTATGCGAATTTTGCATTTGCAAGATTACCAAAACTTCTTTTTACAACTTTGGTAGCATATTATTAATGTAAAGTTCCTGCAACCTCCCATTTAATTACCTGTGAGATATTACATTGTTAGGTTCTGTGAATGTTGTAGCAACTTTTTTAAATTAATTTTAAGACAACATTTCATAGTGAAATTCTCGCAACCTCCCATTCATTTACCTGTGAGATGTTACATTGTTAGGCTCTATGAACGTTGTGGCAAATTTTCTAAATTAATTTTGAGATAACATTCCACAGTTAAATTCTGGCAACCTGCCATTCATTTACCTGTGAGATGTTACGTTGTTAGGCTCTTATGAACGTTTTGGCAACTTTTTTAAATTAATTTTGAGACAACATTTCTTAGTGAAATTCTCACAGCCTCCCATTCAATTACCTGTGAAATATCACATTGTTTAGGCTCTGTCGATGTTGTGGCAACTTTATTAAATTAATTTTGAGACAACTTTCCATAGTAATATTTTGAGAATTTAATATCTATGCGTAGGTACTTTGAAACAATATTAATAAGTCATATAAACATTTCGGTAATTTTTTGAAATAAAAGCACGCGTCCTCTAACATTAAACAAAAAACCTCTGTATTTTTATTCTCTTATTGTCTATGCGGATAAAATGCGAGGTTGTCAGACCAACGAATTTTTCATAACAAATTCAAATAAGACTAAAATAATTGATTTAACGACTTAATAATATGGTTTTAATTAAAATACAGGATATCTATACGAAGCCCTTCTTTCTAAATTGTGGTATTTATATCTTATATACTAACCTATAATATAGAAACGCGTAATAAATGGTGTAGGTAATTTCCCTCAAATAACCTAACAATACAATAATATAAATAAAATGACTCTAGTGATTTGGCACCAGTGGTATGTGGCAATAAAGACGTTTAAACAGCAAGACTTTATTATATTTTTTGTGATGACTTGCAAATAGAGTAATTTCTGGAGAAATCTGGCAACAGCCTGCGCGCGTTTTCGGCGGTTTCCGTCTAGAGGTCGCGCCGGTCGCCGACGCCGAATCCTCGAACGTTCGAGAAGAGAGAAGAGACACCATGACGCCATCGCCATTATTTTTGTATTAGGTATGTTTCGTTTGTGTGTGGGAATAATAGTTTATAGTTTAGTGTTCCCTTCCACAATGGCAATCACCGACGACAAGGTAAGCTGCTTGAACTACCTGTATAGAGAACATAATTTATATTGTTCAGGTGGTACAGTTCGATAGTTCGATTTTTATTTATTTATTCCAATGACGTCAGAACCTATAGACAGGTTTGTTTTGATAAACGCTTGACGCCCAGAACTAACCACAATCTAAGCGCTCCATTAAATTATTCCGAAAATGTCGCGAGATTGTCAGAAATTGCCCCTTTTTGTCGAGCCGTAGCGAACTTATTTCGACTCTGGGCTCGGAGGCTGGCGTCGTTAGACCATCCCCCGAGTCCCGAGTCTTCAGGTGAGGTTCCGATGCTTCCGGTGCCCCCAAACAAGAAAAAACATGCGATTTTAAGTGTGATTCTAGAGGAACTATAACCGGAAATCACCGGGTGTATATAATAGTTGGTTGATGGTTGACTTTCTGTCTTTGTTTGTAGCATGTTTTTAGAGTAGTATGGATATATTTAATCTTGGAGTCAAAATAAAGGGCATTTTAACAATGGGTCACCATGTCTATAGGTTTTGCATTTACTAAGTAATTAAACAATTTATTACGTCACTATTTAATTTTTGATATTTGAAAGAATAATAAATTAATTTCACTCATTGGTGTTTGGTAAAATTTACTAAAGATTTTCACACAGTAAAATAGTTTTCAAATATCAAATTTTGCCACGATTTAATAACACATTTTTGGTGATATTTTCTCTCTCTTGTTTTCCCATATAGGTACCCTACCTCACGAGCTGCAAGCACAACAGCAAGTACAAGACCTGTGAAGAGCACACTGCACGATGCACATTGGTTTTGGTCAAGGGAAAACATCAGGAAAACCGAAGCAAACCAAGCAAAGAAGATCCTGCTAAGCCTGCTGACAGCTCAAACCAAAGAAGGAGGGTAACACTCTTTTATTATTATAAAAATCTCAAAAAATGTTACAGTTTTAAAATTCCCACGATCAACTTGAGGTCATTGATATATATTTTTTTTACATTTCTCGTGCTCAATTAACAACCACTGCTTATTGTGTGATAAATTTTTAAATATACTTGTTAAAATGTTTGTGTGTGTTATTTCTTGCAAAAAAGGTGACTCAATCTAAGGCCGCTAGCCCGAGCTAAAAATTTGACGTGTTTGTTGTTGCAGTTTGAGCGTCAATTCAGAATCAGTTTGAAACTAATAACTGCCAACGTGATTGGTAAATTTATATTTTAGAATTAATTTGAACCGATCACATTGGCAGTTGCTAGTTCCGAACTGGTTCTGAATTGATCCGCGAACACAGCTATTTTTTAACAAATATTTTGGAAAATACGAGTATAAGCGATATTACAATAGATCTTCTTTAATAACGGCTGTATTTATATATCAATGAAGTAAAATAACGGGTATTTCAGTCAAAATCATGTGTTATTTTTATTCTTTACAATGAACCAAGCTTTCGGCCATATTTTTGGCCTTCGTCAGGGCTAAAATAGTGTTTGATATATTATTGAGTAAGAGTTATTTATTTATAGTAAGTATATAAATAACTCTTACTCAATAATATATTTTAACAAACACTATGTTAGCCCTGACGAAGGCCAAAAATATGGCCGAAAGCTTGGTTCATTGTAAAGAATAAATAACATATAATTTTGGCTGAAATACCCGTTATTTTACTTCATTGATAAGTGATATTCTTGGAAAGTTTCTTGTAATTATTTCTGCAAGTTTCAACCATTTACCCACAAAGTTGCATGAACTTGGTAAGTATATTTCTGGGGAAGTTCCTAGAAGGTTGCATACACCTGGTAAGCATGATTTTTACGAATTTGCCAGGAAGTTGCATAAAGCTCGCTGGAACTGACCCAAGACATTTCTTGGCGAGTCTACTAAACTTTATTGCAATGTTGCTGGAACATTACAAGACGTATCGCTGGAACATTTTAGAAAGCTCCTGTTGTAATACAACTTTACATTGCAATGTTTTGTGGTGGAGATTATAACTTTGCTGAAATGTTTAGAATAGCTCCCAGTGCCACTGTAAGCAACTTTACACTTTTCCTTGGATTGTTCTTGCAACTTTGTGGAAACTTATATTTTCTTAGTGGGAATCTGCCTTTATTTACTACGTTGATTTGAACAGTAAGGAAGCAGTTTGCAAATCAGAGTTTCCTTACTGTTAGATATTTTGAAAAATATGTATCCTTTCGTCTATTGTAAGCAGTGTGTGACATTTTTGTGGACACTGACATGAACCTTCAAAAAACTCTTTAGCAAGGATATCCTTTCCAAACACATTCACGTATGCCTTTCCTGAATTCCTAGATACCTTACTAAATGTTATTTTCTATCTATTTTCCTGTCTTATCCTTTAATTTGGGTGGTGGCAGGGACCAAAGCAATAGCCATTGTAGATCTAAGACTATACTTAATATCCGACCGAATTTTGGAGGTTAGAATTACTTAAACCGAAAAATTTAGATACATATATTGGGGAAAATAATAATTTTATGAACAATTTATGCCATAATATAATATATGATAACTTACCCGCCGTGCTGTTCATAATGGTTTTATGCAGGAACTCTCTATAAAACAAACACATGTGTATCAACTCTGATCATAGTGGCCCAAATACCACTTGGGCCATTATTCCACTACCAAATTAAGATGTGGCCCAACTTTTATTTGAGTGCCATCTATTTTATAGTAGTGGAAGCTCACTTGGGCTACCATGCATTTGAGAGGAAGGAACCGATGTACCTTTTGCCCAACTGAACTAAAATTGACGAATTTTGCACTTGGGCCACTATTTGACTGAGCTCAATTTAGATGAGGACAAAACCCAATCGTTACAATTTTATCTGTACTTGGCTCACTATCAATCAAGCCCACTGATAAAAATTAATTCTAAGCCAATACAACAGGTTACTAATTTTAAATTCCTAGGTTTATATATTGATTCATTTCTAAATTAGAAATGCCAAGTTGATTACGTGTGTCTTAAATGTGCATCAATATGTTTTGCACTCAAGATACTAAGATTGATAGCAGGTCAACATTCTGCAAGTTTTCTACTTTTCAAATTTTGAATCAATTAGATATAGTATTATGTGCTGGGGCATGTCAAGTGAATCAAAAAGAAAGTACTTTTATCAATAAACATATATCAATTTTCCCATACCTTTTTATATTAGAGCTTCTTAAATTTGCGAAGGGAAATCTGCATGAGTTTGTTAATTTAAATCAATATCTCGACTATAATACCAGACATGATTCAGATTTACAGTACACTGCTCACAGGTTGGTTCTTTCCTTACTATAGTGGTACAATTCTTTATAATAAATTACCAAGTTCTATAAAAAAATAAAGAGTATAAGATATTTCTGAGATTGATACAATCAGTGCTCTTAGAAAATGCCTTTTACTTCATAGGTGAATACATGCAATTTGATTTCTAAGATCCGGTACATCTACATCTACTATTACCTTGACTTGTCATAATATATCTTATTTTAGGATAACTTATGGAATGACCCACAAAGAACCGTTGAAGATTTAAAAAATAAAACATCGGAAATTTGGAATGTTTTCACACCAAAATGTTGTAAGGATCTTGTGGCGACAATACCTGCAGGTGCAGGTATACAGTGTCCTCCAAAAAGTTTGCACCATATGGCGGAAATTTCTAATTAATGTTTTATTTTGAAATTTAATTTTGGGGTTACCTTTTGCTTGAAATAAGATGAAAAATGTCTCACTCAAACATAGTCATGTGACTTATCGATATCTGTCAAAAATGACATTTAAAAAACATATCACCAAAAATGGGTTTATTTGTTAAAACATCAAAAAGTTTTACTTGAAAAAGTTGTTTCGTTTTCAAATTTACGTAAGTGTGCCAAATTTGAGTGCTCTAATAAAACATTTTGTTTTTTGCCAATATTTAATATTTATGAAATTTGTGATAATTTTAAAAACTTCTAACTTCGTAAAATCTATTTTATATCACTAGCTTTATCATTCTCTTAATTTTTTATTACTAATTACCGATAAGAATAGTTATTTTTCAAGATGTAACTAAATTTATACCCTAAATGCTAGACCGTACATCAACTTTGCAGTAAACATAACAGAATTTTAAAGCGTTAATATCATTTTCTTTTAAGAAATACTTATTCTTATCGGTAATTAATAAAAAAAATAATAGTGATAAAGCTAGTGATATAAAATAGCTTTTATGAAGTTACAAGGTTTTAAAATTTTCAGAAATTTCAGAAATATTAAAAATTGACAAAAAACTAAATATTATATATTTCGCTTTAAAATATTACAAATAAACACACGTATTTGAAACGTTATAAGCTTCTCACAAACATTATATGTACATGTCGAAACAAAATATAAAATGAGATATACATTTAAAAATACTCGTTAATCAAGTAAAGACGTTTTTAATTTTCTTTTTAAAGCTTGATAGACCCACGAAAACATTTATAGCGTTCAAGTGCTCTATTATATACTTTCAATCCTAAATATCTAGGGCTTTGTTGTCCCACTGTAAGCCTAGAGAATTCTGTATCAAAACTGTTTTTATGCCTGGTGTCATAGTTGTGTATTTCAGAGCACTTGTCCAACATGTACAAGTTATTTTTAATATACGATAAAAGAGAAAACGAATATAAAGATGGAAAAATCAAAACCAGCAACTTTTTAAATAAGGGCCTACAAGAATCCCTATTTTTTAGCTCGAGCCATGTACCTAACCACTCTCTTCTGGGCCACGAACACCCTATCCGCTGATGCGGCTGATCCCCAATATATTATACCATATTTTATGCCATTACTGACTGAAAAAGGTCATAGTACACCAGCTTTAGAATATCCATGGAAACAGTATCTCGGATACTATGGACCAGAAAAGAACAAGACCTAAGCCTCTGCAAAACCTCTTCTATGTGCATACTCCATAGGAGCTTATTGTCAATACTCATCCCCAAAATCTTTTGTTAGAGCGTTCAAATGTGGTACACTTACGTAAAATTGAAAAGAAACAACTTTTTCAAGTAAAACTTTTTGACATTTTAACAAATAAACCCATTTTTGGCAATATATTTTTTTAAATGTCATTTCTGACAGATAACGAAAGTCACATGACCACGTTTGAGTGGGTCATTTTTAATATTTTTTCAAGAAAAAGGTAAATTTCAAAATAAAACATTAATTAAAAATTTCCCCCCTATGGCGCAAACTTTTTGGAGGACACTGTATAAGACATTAATATGATTTGATTTTAAGTTGAGAATTATTTGTCCGAATATTTTTATTTTCAGTTAATAAAATATTTTCCACATGAATAAATAATATTTAATAATTTCTGAAATACTTTTCAGGTTGTTGTGTAATAGGTCTAAGACTAGGAAAAAGTTGAGTTGAGGAAGACTGTAAAAGACTAGGAACAAGTTCAGAAAATAGGCGAATTTGAGTTTGTCCGAACATTTAGTTGTTATGGCTCTTATTTCATCCAAATTTGATGCACAATATAGGTGGTCAAGGTCAGCAATTAACTATGAGTGTAATAGTGTAGGTAGGGGAAATCAGTACAGGGTGGCCCATTCAAGCGGAAAAAAAATTAATTTGTAATAAAAGTTAAGGGTAATGCGAGGGTGTACTTGGCGTGGGGGGGTATTCTCGAAAATGTCCAAATAGAGATGTTCCGAGTGCTACATTTACAAATGGTATGTGCTGACAGGTACCTAAGCAGAAATGTTGAATTAACAGGCTACTTGATCGTCAGTTTCATTGTCATGGCTGACTTTATTTTTCATAAATCTAGTAGTGTTTGGCCTACTTGGATCCAATATCAGACAATGACACAATATACCATGTTCTCTAGTTTGATGCAGCGTCTTTGGTAAATATCTCTGAAACGGTTTGAGACAAATAGGTCAAATTATATATGGTTAGATTCAGAATTAAAAACGGAATTCATTTCCCCTAAAACCGGAAGTTATTTTAAAAAACTGGGTAATCAGGAATATTGCTTAAAAGTGCTCTAATGGCTGTGTATACAAAATCGGACTACATTGTTAAATTTGCCTTAATTTGTACTACAAATTCATTTTTAAATGCCGATTTTATGTTAACCTGCCTCCACTTAACATACTTTTTCCGCTTGTATGGGCCCTAAGTTCACAAATAAAAATAGTCCTGCGGCCGAATTTGAAAATATCTATATATGTACTCATTTTCTGATGTCCCATTTCATTGAATTATAGCAATAATTGTCTTTTGGATTTTTTTATATCTGTGTTCTTTTCATGGCAAACTTGATTTTTTATTTATTTCAATATTTGCTAAATAAGTGGGGTTCAAAGTAGAAAAATTAAGCACTTATGGAGCAAATATTTTAGGCAACACAGTCCGAGAGGCAGGGATCTTTTGACCTTATTATTTGATACTGATTAAATCCAACACAGATAGTAAGATCCCATATGCCTAGAGAAATACTGAACCAATCGTCAGCTGGAGCACCCGCCCTTGATTCTCTTGTGGGAATCATGTGAAACTTGTCAAAACTTTTTTTAAATTATTTGATGCATGTTGAATTTTTTCTAATATATGTCAAATAGTTAAATAGTCAGCTACGTCGTGGAGGCAACCTTGTACGTCAGCCTGTCATGAGAACTTGTATCAGAATTGAAAAAAATATGTGTATCATGCGACAAAGATCATCAGCTGGAGGTATAGAGCAGCCCCTTTTTCTAGAATCTAGAACAGCTGTTGCTTCTAGTGCATCTTTGTTCCCTTTGCTACTCACAAGAGATGGTGCCACTATGGCGCCACTTAGAAAATCTGATTGTATGACACTGACATCAGGATATTACAGCAATATTGGTTACAACAAACAAAGCAACAAATGGTGTCAAAAATTAAAGTGACACAGTCATTGCCTACTAATTTCCTTATACAAGGTGTCCAGGAATGGATTTCCCTTTTCAAGGGCTAATTTTTTTTTCTAGAAGTTTTAAAATAAATATATTCATGCAAAAATACACACAATACAGTGTGGCCATTTAAGTGTGCAACATATGGGACTTTTTTTTTTGTTAATTGCACAACCAAAATACAGCTATTGCCGAAAGTTGATGCATGTTTTCAATAATCATATTAGGTGCACTTAGAATGTTTGCAAGTTAAACAGCATACAGGGTAGGATAGAAAAATTGTGCAAGAGTAAAGTAGCCTTATTTCAAAAAATTCAGCAAAAGGGTATTAACCCTTTCGGGACTGCGGCCGCCTGAGGATCTGTGCCCAGTGGACCACAGCAGGAAGCGCATGCATGTATGTACGATTCCGGTCCTTAATTGCAAAACAGCCATTACATAACAACAGATCTTTTCACAATATAATTCATTTTTTGCATGCATCCACATGCCAATGGGTTTGTTATTTATTGATGTATTTAAGTGCACTAAGTAAGTTTTTTTACGAGAAGGACCACCCAACTAGACGCCATTACTACAAAATCAGCCAATGACATTAATTGGGGGCATGACCAATGTAAAGTAGGCGTTCCAATGTATCCGTAGTCAACGCGTGTCCGTCCGGTTCCAGTCCTTTCTCATGCCTCCCTGCTTGCGATAATAGTCGGTTCCAGTCCCACTGACCCAACTTTTATATGCATGTTCGTCCGGGTCCGGTCCCGAAAGGGTTAAGAAAAGTTGTTTAGAATTAAAAGCTATGCCTAAATACCAAAACATAGCCTCCTAAGAAAAAAATTTTTTTGTCAACTAATTTCCAGTTTCTTAATAAACATTTAAAATAAAAATTTTGCACCTTAAATGAGAGTTTTTTAATATACACATTATCATTACTAATTTTTTACCTTGTTCAGAAGAATTTTTGCGAAATTTTAAAGTTTTGTTTAATATCGTTGCAACAAACATGAAGTTTGGGATTCCCTAAAAAATGAAAAATCTAAGTTAATTTTAGAAATATGCTTGAATTCGAATAAAGTTATGCGAAATTGATTTAATTTTTATTGATTTATGAAGTTGTTTAGGGTGAAAATTAAAAAAAATTTTTTTTGGAGATTATTGTTTTTCAAAAAAACATTTTTTTTCTTAGAAGGCCATGTCTTGGTATTATTAGGCATAACTTTTAATTTTAGACAACTTTTCTTAATAACATTTTGCTGAATTTTTTTAAATAAGGGTACTTTACTCTTGTACAATTTTTATATTTTTTTACCTACCCTGTATGCTGCTTGACTTGCAACCATGTCTAATATGATTATCGAACATGCACCAACTTTCGGGAATATTTGTATTTTCGTTATGCACTTAATAAAAAAATCCCATATGTTGCACACTTAAATGACCACCCTTTATAGGCGGATTTTATGTTTTAAAAATTAAAATGAGGTGCCTTCCATTTCGGTCAAAACACTTCTGCAATGCCGTCTTCATGTGGTTAAAAACTGCTAAACAAATCTCGGGTGGAATTCCATTAATTTCTTCCTGATTTTTTGTTTTAATTCTTGCAAAGTCATTTATTTTATTAACATAAACTTTTATTTTGAGGTATCCCCACAAAAAAAGTCCAATGGAGTGAGTTCGGGAGACTTGGCTAGCAAGTTTAGGTCTCCAAAGCTAGAGATGACCGATAATTCCTGAAGCCGACATCGCACACCACACAGTTTACTTTTGGACTATATGCAGGGCCCTTTCTTGTTTTTGCCTTTTATTCTCTGGTGCCCAATAGCGACAATTTTTACTTGGTGCGACCTCCACACACCTAATATTGAAGTGAGCACAAAACCTTCGCCTTGCAATTATGTATGAGTCAAGAGAAGTATGCCTCAATAATGAATGCACGATGCACACCTGACCAACGCTCCATTATTACTAAATAATCCGCATCTATCCACTATCCAACGAGCTAACCCCACCCCGCTGCGTTACACTGTTGCCAAGTTATTCAAGGAAATCCATTCCTGGACACCTGGTATTAAAATTACCAAAAAAAAGCCGGGCAATTTTATTTCTTGCAAAATATATCCCCTGTATCTACAGTATTTCTGTCATATCCTTATGTCAGTGTCAGACATTTGCTAACTTGGGTTTTACATAACAAGGCAAAGAGTAAATGTGAATACTTGAGCAATGGAAGAAGTAAAATCATTTTGTGTGTAATTAAACATTAATACAGTTTGTTCAGCGAATGCTCGGCCCTACGTCACAACTCCCGTCCTTGTCTGACTCGTGAATATACGACCGATATCCATTGTATATTCACGAGTAAGACAAGGACGGGAGTTGTGACGTAGGGGCCAAACATTCGCTGAACAAACTGTAGTTTTCAGTTCTAATTTCTAATACATTGCAAAAGTGTAAGAATAGGTATTTTGGGTATTCGGGGATCTAATAAATTAGCATCGAGTGATGCAAAAGTGCCATCAGAGATCAATGATTTTTAACGATATCATTCCAAGTGTTATCGATTGTTGATGGCAAGACCACCGAAATATAAAAAATCTAGTGCATTGACGTCGATTCCAACAGCATCAGAGTAAGATTCTTACATTACTTGTGATATGAACATGACTGTAGGGATTACTAAAACCTATAACCAATTGGATATTTTGTATTTGTGTCCCTTATTATTTCTAAAGGTCGTCATAATGACCTTCATCTAAATATAGTATACACGGTCTCATTTATGCTTAAAAAAATCCGTGTGAGGACGGGCCTCGTAAAATAAACCGTGGTGTAGGGGTATGGTATAAATGAAGTTACTTGGAACAGCATAAAAACCTTTGAATTTTATACGAGTGATTTCTACTGAAAAGTCTGGTATTTTTACCAGTAGCAGAGCTTGGTAAATGCTATTAAATAGATCGCGCCCCATATATTACTGTGTTCCAAGTGAGTTCATTTATATTTTACCAGGGTAGCTCGGGAACGGGGGCCTCGGCAATAAAATATGAGACAAAACACTTTTTTAACGATATTAAGAGGGGGTTGCCGACAGCGAAAGTGACGTTAGATTTCGTATTTTTTTAAGTTGTATAGCATAAAATCTAATAACATTTTACCTGGCAAAAATTTAGTACAAACATCTCTGTCTTCATTTTAATCATAAGGTCTTAAAAGCGTATGCACTGGAATTATTATTTTTCATAAGGTTTTCATAACCTATAAAACAAAGCATTGCTTTTAAGATCTTATGATTAAAATGAAGACAGAGATGTTTGTACTAAATTTTTGCCAGGTAAAATGTTATTAGATTTTATGCTATACAACTTAAAAAAATACGAAATCTAACGTCACTTTCGCTGTCGGCAACCCCCTCTTAAACCACACCTGGTAATAGTAGTAAAAAGAGACGAAGGAGACAGAGAAGATAGATATTGTAAGTAAAAACAATTGACAGCATCCTCGCCTAATATAATATCACCAATACTTGCATGGGTTACACTGTTCGATGGCCGGCCACTTGTGCAACGAAATGCGGTGTATAGCCGTGCCATAATTTCACAGATCTTAGGAGATACCTGCGTAAATAGTTATATCAATATGACTTTTTAGAGACCATTTGACAATATTATATGGTGCATTAACTTTTGCATTGTGTTTGATGACAACCTTAAAAAACCTTAAATGTGAAATATTATGTTGAGAATATATATTTGTGAAAACTGCGTGACGCTTATGTCCTATATTCTTTTTGTGACACCAATTAGAGTTTTTTTATGCGGTTTCAAGTGACTTTACAAACTATACCTCTTTCAAGTTCAAGCAAGATTAATAAAAAATGCATTGTTTTTAGTTTGAATAAAGAGGCAGGAATCAGCGGATATTCGACTTATGATGCAAGCGTTCATCTCCAAGAAGTAAAAATAAATAAATATTTTTTCGATTCTTCTGATAAAAGTTCTCATGGCCAGCTAACGTACAAGGTTGCCTTCACGATGCAGATGACTAATTTTTTTAACTATTTAAAAAAATCAACTTATATCAAATAATTAAAAAAAAATTCAACAAGTTTCACATCTTCCCGCAAGAGAATGGGGTGCTCCAGCAGACGATCGGTTCAGTGGTTCTCTATATGGAATCTTACTATCTGTGTTGGATTCAATCTGTATCAAATAATAAGGTCAAAAGATCCCTGCCTCTCAGACGAGTAAATAATATCCAGAGTAATGTTTTTGTTGTTGTAAATAATAATAAAATATAGTCTGTGTTGGATTCAATCCGCATCAAATAATAAGGTCAAAAGATATCTGCCTCTCAGACGAGTAAATAATATCCAGAGTAATGTTTTTGTTGTTGTCGATAAAATATAGTGGTCAAAACCAGTTTTTCTTATTTCTCGTATTCTTTAAATTTCTTATTAGATTTTTTATAGTCTCATTCAAGAGCCAAAAAATGAGGTTTTATGGTTCAAGTGCTAGTTTTCACAAAATACAAGCTGGGGGACTCCTTATGAGTCTTCTATTTATTTGTGCCCTCTCTATAAAAAAAATGTTAATCAAATTTTTCCAATTTTGATGAATTAACTAAATTGCCTAGCCTACATGTCTTGTTTCACAGTATTTCCCACTTGCTGCAATTCCTTCTGAAAAATTGTTCTTGGGACTTTGGATATTTGTTGTGAGTTTGGACATGTTTGGACCTACCTATTTATCAACGGATCCTCTACAACAAATGTTCCTGTTTTCGTGGATTATTTATTGTATTCACGATGCACGAAATATTATGTTTTAGGTATTTTTTGAAGAAATCCAATTAAATATTTTGGATATAAATGAAGATGTGAAGAAAAATGGTGGGAACAGAGTTAAGCAGTTGGTTTCAACTGTAGCACACAAGTGTCAAGTTTTGCAAGATTTTCTTAAAGCAGTATTACCCGATATTGAAAACGAGTTTGTTGGTGTAAAATCTACATACACAGATTTAAGAAATAGTAAGTTTATACACATAAGCTTAATACTTTTTCTGTTTATGCAGAGAGAGCAATTTTTCATTTTTACGATACTTGTTATAATAGTAATTTAAGATACAAGACCGGAAATTAGTGTTTTGCAGGTCAAACCAAATTTGGAAGCTTGGAGACCTGCAAAACTTTTCCCGGTAATGTAATGAACACATTTTTTTCTATGTTGTCTTCATCCTTCCCCATCCTATCTGAAAGTATGGTATTTCTCTGGGCAGGAAAGTATTTCCCTCCCCGTTGTCATAGTAACTATAAGATACTTTGTTGTTTTTTTTGCAGTAAGATGACATAGTTTTGATTATTTTGGTTTCATTTAATTTTCATCTTATTTTCAAAAGGTGTTGCAGAAAAGTCATATACAGTGTGTCCGCAGTGCCGAGGAGAAATTTTTTTAGTGATTTTTCGACTATAAGTCATTCTTTATAAAAAATTTTGCTTGTCTAGAAAATGAGATTTTTGAATCTTATGTTTTCATTTTTTTAAGTTGAATTTATAAAGATCCAAAATGAAGATCAGTCTTGTTGTTAAACAAACAAAAAAAAGGAAATAACAATTTGCATGATTATGAAAAAAAAAACTACATATCTTCCTCCAACCTTCATCGATTTCTACACCCATTTTCAGAAATTCAACTTTAAATAAATAAAAACCTTCTAAATTAAGTTTTGAAATTTCGTATTGGGGCTTTATTACCAGTTTTAAACAACTTTCTGTTATAATTTATCATTTCAAGTTTTCATGTATTAAAACCCTGTAGGTACATCTGACCTAAGATTTTTATATGGTAATCTTATTTTCCCAACAAGCAGCATTTTTTTTTTTTATAAAGAATGACTTTTCTTGGTAAAATTGATAATAAAAATTGTCTTCTCTTGTCAACTCCATCCGTGGACACACTGTAGATTACACTGGAGGAAACTGTTGTACCCTCCCTTGGATTTCACTTATTGATTACTTATTTTAATAAACGTTGTAACGGATACAACATTAAATTATGAGATTGTTATTTATTATTTGAAATAATAACACAAACTTGTTTCCAAATTCTCTAGTAAAGAATAAAACAAGGCAGACTTCTTCACAAAGTTTAGTATTTATTGATATGCAAGGAACAAAACAGTTTTTGCTGATCCCTTACCCTGATGCTTGGCCAGTAAAATGTTAATTTCTGGCAGAAAGCAAATAGTTTTCTAATGGACTTCATTTACACTAGCGTTATAATTTTACTTCTTAGAATGAGCCTTATTACAAGGAAAACATGATCATAGAAAAAATATTGTACCTATCTTGATGCCTATTAATAGTCGGCTCTGAAACATATTCCCACAAGCGAAATGATACTTTATACTTACAGTAAAAAAAACTAATTACTATATATTTTTCATGACAGTTTTACACGAAGTTAATTATGCACCCAGTGTTCTGCTAGAAAGGGAAGTTGGAATAACCAGAGATGATTTGAAAAGGATGACAAAGAGATGTAAAATTTTATTGTCCATAATAAAAAAACTGCTTCGTTGCTTTGCAGGAGATAATTTGCAAACTGAACCTATTGTCAAAACAGCTATTCCTCCTGAGAATCCATTTTTAGATCATATTATTGAAAGAGGAAAACAGATATTGAAGGATAGGAGCATCTTATATAAATCGGTGAATGAAAATGAAGATTTTAATTCAAGGCAAGCCATTATTAAAAAAATTTCATCTTTGAAAGGTATAAGAGAATGTTGATTGACATGGATATTATATGATTTTGACATAAAATAATTTGTAGGTAATAAGTCTATTCCCTTGTCAAAGCTTGTCCATCTTAGAAAATTAAGTTTTGTGAACACAAAAATTAAGAATGACAGTACAGTTGAACTTCAGATTACAGGTGGGTGTTTGAAATTAATGTTTAATATTTTTTGCATGGATACATTACGTCCCAAGAGGACAAATCGACCAAAAATTTCATTCTAAGATAAAGTCATTCTTGATTGAAAAAGTTAACATTACTTATACGGGGTGACCAGAAAATTGAAGAAACGTTAATTAGCATAAGAGTAAACTACCTCTATTTGTAGAGATACTGAAAAAAGTTGTAAAGAAAATTTGTTCAGGGTGATAAGCTACTTTCGTGTGCAAAATTGAAAAGCGTTAGTCCTACTTTGATTCTTTTGATTTCTAATTTTTTTTTCAAATAAATGGTATTTTGTAAATAGTACGACAAAACTGTATTTAAAAAAACTTACTCAGAATGGAAAACTGCCATGATGATATAATTTAACATTTCTAGGCCTACTTTTTATTTTGGAAAATATTGGAGGAAACTCAAAGTAGGCCCAAGATTGTCAATTTTTTTTCATTAGACACAGTTTCCTGCTCTGAGTAACTTTTATTTATACAGTTTTGTCGTACCTACCAAAAATTATTTAATCGAAGAAAAACAAGAAAAAAAAAAACAAAAAATCAAAGTAGGCCTAACACTTTGAAATTTTGCAAACCTAAGTAGCTTACGACGCTGCACAAATTTTCTTAATTCATTTTACTCTTATGCTAATTAACGTTTCTTCAATTTTCTAGTCACCCAGTATAAGTAATGTTAACTTTTTCAATGCTAATCTTATTTTAAGGACAAGCAGACTTTTTTTATTCAAGAATGAATAAAAAGAATAACTTTTTGAAAAAAGTCCTCTTGGGATGTCTATCCGTAGACATACTGTGTGTGTGTGTGTTTATACAGTGAGCACATAAAGGAATAAATTTGGTAAAATGATGTACTGTGCGATTAAAAAAAAAACACTTCGACATACATAATTTTGGCGCATATTTTGTCATATTTGTCGTTCTTGTAACATCATTACTAACCAAGGTATGACATCATCTACCGAATTTATCCCAACCTTTACGTGCTCGTTGTATATACAGTGTGTCCCGTTTTTCATGTTAACACCCCTGAAAATCTAAGTAGGCTGAAGGAATTGAACGGGGCAATTTTTTTATAGATATGTCCCTGAAAGGTCATCATTTGCGAAGTATTGGTTTGGCATTGCCGCGAAAGCCTGGCCTACTGCGATTTTTTAAAGGGGTGCGTTTTTCGGAAAACCATATTAGGCATTTTTTTACTTAAAATCTGACACCACAGCGTTAATCAGGACACACCGAAACCCCCATATACAAAATTTGAACAAAAAATATACAGGGAGTTCCATTCTGCAGGGTGTCAAAGTTGAGCAAAATAGGAATTTTAAAGGCATCTGGCGAGTAAAGTGTGCTATGGAATTACCTCAACACAGTTGAATGGTCAATAGGACCACTCAAGGTATTGGTGTGCAAAGGTCCAATACAAAATATACAGAGTATTCTTATTCGTGCTATCTCAAAATACTGAATTTTTGGAACTTTATACGGGACAAAAATCGAGTATATCAAAACCGCTCCACACACTATAAATGAACTAAATTTAAAAAATACAGAAGCCCGCCAGTTAGTAAGTCCATATCAGTTAAGGTGGCTGGTGTGCCACAACAGGAAACACACAGAAAATGTATCATCTTAGACAGTGACTTTGTTGAGTAAGGTCCAATAATTTAAATTGTTTTTATTTGTTAGTTGGCATTTTGTAAAAAAATACATTACTTTTGTGTTTATCAATATTTTTTTCAATGATTCCAGAGCACTCTTGATCCGTATAAGTTTCATAAAATTTCAGAATTTTGAGGTGGCTCAGAGAAAAATACCCTGTATATTTTTGTATTGAATCCTTGCACAGGAACACTTTGAGTGGTCCTATTGACCATTCAACTGTTTTGAGGTAATTCCATAGCACACTTGACTCGCCAGATGCCTTTAAAATTCCTATTTTGCTCAACTTTGACACCCTGCAGAATGGAACTCCCTGTATATTTTGTGTTCAAATTTGGTATATGGGGGTTTCGGTGTGTCCTGATTAACGCTGTGGTGTCAGATTGTAAATAAAAAAATGCCTAATATGGTTTTCCGAAAAACGCACCCCTTTAAAAAATCGCAGTAGGCCAGGCTTTCGCGGCAATGCCAAACCAATACTTCGCAAATGATGACCTTTCAGGGACATATCTATAAAAAAAATTGCCCCGTTCAATTCCTTCAGCCTACTTAGATTTTCAGGGGTGTTAACATGAAAAACGGGACACACTGTATATATACAATGTATCCACGGCAAAGCGGTATTATAGGTGTATATGACAATTTGTTTGCATTACAAGCACAATTTTTTGTATTCTGCTCTTGCTTCACCCAAGAACTATTTTTAGTATCTTCGACTTTAAAAAATGTATAGAGCTGGTAGCAGCTTAAAAATAAAAATCGCATCAGGTAAAGTGCCTTTTCTGTGCAAAATATTGAAAAATTTTATTAGAAAAACTTGCTCAGAATTAAAAAATATGACGTATCAAATTACAGAACTAATTTTTTTTCAATTTTTATAAAAAATTATAAATAAAAAAGTCCAAGATACTAAAAATAGTTTTTGGGTGAAGCAAGAGCAGAATACAAAAAACATGTGTTTGTAATGCAAAAAAAAATTGTCATATACACCTATAATACCGCTTTGCCATGGACACATTGTATATACAGTGTGTCCACGTTAAGGAATTCCCACCCTTGTAATCTCAGACTAAAGATAATATAGACTCTCCTTTCTTATGGCATTGTAATCAACCAGCATATACAATACGGAAACAAAACATTCCTTGTGATAGTGGAGCAGCTGGTTGGACAAAGCCCACCAGTAGCGTATGCAAAACAATATTTTTATGGTTAAAGAAATAATAATAGAACACGGAAAATCTATATCATCGGGGCCTAGGTATTTATGGTTTATTAATTTGAATGAATTTTTAACTCTGGCAATACTGATTCTGAGGTGGAATTCATGTAAAAATCACAATAAATTACAACAATGCGTAAGGCAGTTTCCTTCCTAGGAGGTGCAACGCCTCTGAACTCATTGTAACTGACTTCACTTACCTGTGAAAGGTTATGCGATTCTGTAAATTACTCATGTCACACACAAAGCTTTATGTACCTATTCCCTTTTTAATGTCCCTTGTATAGTTCAACTTAATAAACAATCTATCGATCACAGAAAACGACACAAAGGGAAGAATTTGCACGAAACTGTATCTGAAACGCCACGACAACAGACGCACATGGCTAAACAAACACCGGCTACAACGTGGCGGCGGCGATAGCGGCATTGCCGAATTGTGCGATTCAGCGCAATTTACAAATTTTCGTTATGCTTTTTCACAAAATATATAAAGCAAAGTATAATCTTACCCACGTATTTTTATTTAAATATCCCATTATTATATAACGTAATCAAAATTGCAACGTAGGGAAGCTACGTCTTCTTCTCCATTATATTCTAATATGTTTTTAAATGTTCCAATGAATTTTATATAGAGTAAGTGGCAATACAACAAAGTTTTGTATTGGTAAACATAGAAATGTTGGCCACAAAGTTTTGTATTTGAAGTTTCGTCTATATTATCTTTAGTCTGAGCTTGTTATTTTTTTAATTTTTGAACCGATTTTCAAAAACTTTTTTTTTGTTAGATAGGTCTTCAAAATGCGCATTAGTGTTAGGCAGTTTTGTCCTTAAGCTGTAACCATGGCCAACTACGACCATTTTTATGGGCCAATATTTCGAGAAGTCCTATTAGCGATTTTTTTAGAAAACAGTTATGGATTCGTAGAATCACTTAAAACCACCTTGTACCAATTTTCATTGTCCTAATTTACAGGGTGTCGGAGAAAAAAATTATTATTTTTTATATTGAGATATGAATTTATTTTATTGTTTTTAACATTATCTAATGAAAACATTACAACAAGGTTACATTATTTTAAAAGAGAAACTACAACATAAAAATTTAAATTTTACCCATTTCAATTAACCCACTGAATTCTCTTATACACTTCTCAGTATGTCTATGATTATTTATCATCACATTTCTTAATTGCTGTCGAGTGTATTCTTATCTCAATTATTATTTAAAGACTTCAAGTGTATGAACAAATTTAAAAGTTTTTCTCCTCTTTTTTAAACATTTCCATATTATCTGACTTTTAGCTGTCAAACTAAAGTACTTTATTCCCTATTTCTTGCGTTATTCTACCAAAGGAAAAAAATTAAAAATACGAAAGAAATGTCCTACACTTTGCAAGAAAAAGTAGAAATAATAAGATTAGTAGGGGATGGAACCCGAACTTTTCGCGAAGCGTCTCAAGAATTTAATAGACATCATCCGCAATACAATATTAGTCATAAAACCGTTGCAAAAATTAACAGTTTTTTTGACCAACATGGAACTATTAAAAAACTTCCAAACCAGCATCGTGTACAGGAGCGAAGAGGAAATCAAGTAATTATTGATTATTTCACTAACAATTCAAACTCGAGCCTTAGAGACGCTAGTAGGAACTTAAATATTTCTAAAAGTCAGATATATGGAAATGTTTTAAAAAAAGCGGAAAGAAATCTTTTAAGCCAAAATTTCTTCATACACTTGAAGCTGGAGATACTAATATAAGATTGGAATACTGTTTATGGCTCCAAGGCATGAACCTAGAGAATCCTAATTTTTTAAAAAATATTTTGCACACTGATGAAGCAATGTTTACCAGAAATGGTATTGTATCATCACAAAATATCCGCATGTGGAGCGAAGATAATCCACATTGGACAATTGAATGTAAACGACAATATTCGTCAAAAATAAATGTTTTCTGTGGCATTTTAAATGAGAAGATTTTTGGACCATACTTTTTTATGAAAATTTAAATTCTATGCGTTTTTTTTAAGATTTTTGAAAAACGAATTTACTGATGCAATTGACAAACTTCCTCTTGATTATCGATACAATTTGCACTTACAGCTCGATGGAGCACCTATCCATAATGCTGCAGATGTGAGACGGTGGCTAGATTATAATTTTCCTAATCGTTGGATTGGAAGAAGTAGTCCTCTTATTCGTTGGCCACCGAGATCGCCTGATCTCACGCCGCTTGATTTCTTTCTTTGGGGGATAATAAAAAATAAAGTGTATGCTAGAAGACCCGAGACCCGACCAGAACTTCGTGACAGCATTATAGCGGCTTGTCAAAGCATCACTCGACAGCAATTACGAAATGTGATGATAAATAATTGTAGGCGTACTGAGAAGTGTATAAGAGAATTCAGTGGGTTAATTGAAATGGATAAGATTTAAATTTTTGTGTTGTAGTTTCTCATTTAAAGCAACGTAACCTTGTTGTAATGTTTTCGTTAGTTAAAAACAATAAAATAAATTCGTATCTCAATATAAAAAATAATAATGTTTTTCTCAGACACCCTGTAAATTAGGACAATGAAAATTGGTATAAGGTGGTTTTAAGTGATTCTACGAATCCATAATCACTTTTTTCTAAAAAAAATTGATAATATGACTTCTCGAAATATTGGCCCATAGAAATGGTCGTAGTTGGCCATGGTTACAGCTTAAGGACAAAACTGCCTAACGCTCTAATGCGCATTTTGAAGACCTATCTAACAAAAAAAAGTTTTTGAAAATCGGTTCAAAAATAAAAAAATTACAAGAGTGGGAACTCGTTAACGTGGACACACTGTATATATAATATTTATTTATTTTTAGACATTTTAAAAGAATTGACAAACTTATCGAGTAATTCTATTAGATAAGAAACCAGGCGAAATAATAAGACATTTTTATTTTAAAAATTATAATTTAATAATGAGTGATCGTAACACTTAGGTAAACATTTAGTTTCATTACTTGTTAGCACCTTTAGCAATAAACTTATTTTTCCTATTGTTAATGTTGTTTGCCTACTCCTGAATGACCTACCAAAGTATTCAATTTTATATTTGTTTAACTTTGCTTGTAAGTTATTTTTCATGTTGAAACTAATTTTACCAATATTAACGTTATTGTTCTTACATTCTAATATCACATCAGTATCCATCAGTGCACTAGGCAACTCAAAGACATCTTCCAGCTTACTCGTGTGACATCTGCTGAGATTGTAGCTAATTTTCCTCCTGGTTTTTATTAATTGTTTTTTCATATTGACAAAATCAATATTATTTTGTGGCTTATCCACAGTAATACTATATTTTGGTATCCAATATGAAACTAGAATCGGTCCAAATACTTCATGGAATGACTCATGAACAAATGGTGGATTTTCTCTGCTTTTGCAAATTATATTGTATATACTCTGAAATTAAAGGATAGAGAACATTAATTACAATATGTTATTGCCTAATTGGCAGATCTACAGGGTGATTCAGTTTCATTTTGTGAACAGGTGCCAGCTACATAGCATATCAAAATATCTAAATTTTCTTTTCAAATACAATCTTGAATTTTTGTAAAGTCGTCAAAGAAAGTTTTTTATGCCATAACGTTTGCTGTAACAAAACTGACTTGACGGAATAACATTGGGTGTGTTTAACGTTACCAAAGTGCACATCCCCTTATAATTCCCGAAATCGGCCTAAGTTCCACTTAGGCATATATCCCATGAACTTTGCTTAACTATGACTACGTTTATCTAGTGACAACTCGATCGGATTGAAATGGATACGATTGAGTTATGTCAAATCTTTTATAATTCCACATTTACATCATCAGTATTGAATCCTACGGTTTTCAATCCTCTCTAGGGACATTAACTTATTATACTTATTCAACAGTAGGTAGGTGCACATTCTGGCCAACTTCTGTTTGGAAATAGCGGCTTGACTTGAAATTTTAAAAATGATTGAATTTCAATCTGTAGGATTTACGCCGTCTATTTGAGTCCGCTCCAGTGAATTCAAACCTCTCTCAATCGGATCGAATGCATTGAGATAAACGTAGTCTATAAATCCTAGCAAATCCACACTCTTATTGTTCGGTCCAGAGAAAAAGAGGATAGAGTGCTTAGAATATTCCCTAGTAAAAATTGAAAATGTGTTACTAAAGAGTGCAGATGTTGTGAAGAACCTGGGGGCATGACTTAATGATGATTTGAGGCTTTCCACCTCATGTAACCAATCCATTAAAAAGGTCGTTACTGGCCCTTAAAACGCTTTTTTCCTGTAAAGACTTGCTCAATCAGAAAACAAGTATGGTTCTCTGTAACACAATTGTTTTGAGTTATCTGAATTATGGTGATGCACAATGTATGGCTTGTTTGACTCTGGCAGATGTTATGTGAGTACAAAAGATGAAAAATGACTGTGTTTGATTCACAATTGGCTTAAGGCGGAACTCACAGTGTAATAAAGTAGCAATCCTTTGGACCCGTTTTTTTCCGTTATTTTCCAACTGATTTTGATGATTTTTTTTCATTGTGTTCAGAAAAGTAGTAGCAAGAGATTAATGGTTCTACTTTTTTGACATTCTTATTTATTTATTCAAAAATCCTATTTCAAAATTCTAAAACCATCGGTACAACGTTTCTAAACACTCCGTTTTTTAAATCGACAAAAAAGTGAAAAATTACAGTAAAAAATGGGATTTAGTGATATTTTCTTTCCTTTTCTTCGGCTGGCATACTCCCCTGCGTATGGAAAGCGGAGAGGGGCATCGCCGGGGTCGTACGTGACTTGTACCTCCCGTCTTTAGGCAGCGGACATCAGGCGATGTGAATGCAGTTTTTATTGTTTTTTAGAAAATATGATCATTTCGTCGTTCCTGAATTAGCTCAGGAAGTGGTTTGTCGATTTAACAGCGACGGATTTCCGATATTTCGTGTATGCTTTGGTGTTATTATTGTGTTGTTTTGAACATTTTGTTAGTGTTGTTCTTTTGTTATCATATTGTCGACTTAACGTTAGTTATAAAAGGTCGCGAAGAGAACCGAAAAGCAGGGGGATTTCTGTTAGGAAAATTTTGCTATTGACTTTATTATTATATGATTCACTACTTGTATACCTAACATAATTTATTTATTAGTATAAACAATAGAAAGGGGTGTTTAAAAACAAGGTGCCATAATTTCTGGTACAAATAGAATGTAACAAAATAATGGTCTTTTCTGCCTTTTCCTCGTTTTTTTGTTTTTGAGACACCTATATATGCAGAGGGCAATAAAAATGATTTTATAAAATCTAATGGGGAACTTGAACAATTTTTTTTATTTCTTTAATATATTTGCATATCTATAGAAAGAGCACGTACCAAATATCAGCCCTCAAGTCGCAATATTTAATTTGCAATAAATAATTAAAGTTGTGACTGCAAGCTATTCATTTGAAACGACACGAAAAGCGCGGGAATGGTTTTGACGTCATATAGCTCGATCGATCAGAAGGCAGTGACAGGAGTGACAGCTACACAGAATTAGGAAAGGAAGAATGGAAATTGAACGTTAAAATAAACAGTTCGGCGACCCATTTCCAGAGTGATCTGATGTAGGTCAAAAATAAAAACCACCTAAAAATCAAAATTTAACAAGCACTTCTTTTACTGAGACCACAGGACTATTAATTCTTAGGTCTCGGGTTCAATCGCACAAGAAGTTTTTTTTTAATTATCACTGCATTCTTCCTCTTATATTTATTACTGATGATCATTTTTAGTAATAATTGGACAATGGTTATTTTGAAGATTATTACTCACAATCTCCTCCATAGTATATTAAAATTTAAAGTACTTACTTACCTAATATGAAATTGTCAGTAGCAGGGAAAATGTAATACCTACATTGCTCGATGCGTAAGCTCTTTTTGGCCTCGAAGATAGTTTTAAGAAAGGAGGCAACACGGCCATTAAACAACCTCCTCGGCCAAAAAAGTGTGCATACCTACGCATCTCGCAATGTAAATAATTATTTAATACAGCAGCACACTCTTATCAAATATTATCAAGAATATCAAGACTGCGATAAGACTATAATAAGACGGATAGACAATGATAGGGACGTTCTCGTTGATCTTTCTAAACAAAGCTTGCGTGGTGCTGTAGTTTTTATACATGTGCCGCCCATATTTGTTGATACATGGTGCCGCCGCCCACCAGAGGCACCACTACCAACGAGCTACTTGACGTCACAACCAAGGAGGGCGCGTTACAAGAATGATTTGAATTATGCAGTTTTTAATTGCTTATATTTATTACATAAACATAAAAAATGAGTTTTTTTCTGAACTGTGGTTCATTTAATGACAATAAATTACGTTTGGAAGCATAATTCTTCAAATTTAATTTTTGTGCAAGTTCCCCATTTTGGTTATGTCTTGGTACAAACATGTTTTTTAGTAGGTATGCTAATTTTGCTAGTATTGTTGATTTTTAGTCTCGTAGAGGGTGCTGGCAGCACTTCTTCACAATTTTGTTAAAGCATAATAATTTTGTTGATGTTTGGTTTTCTATATCTTATCACATTTTGTGATGTAAATTTAATTTGAAACCAAAAAAAGCTGGTGTAAAATCACCAGAAACGCACCGTTTTGAAGATAATTGCAAGAAATGTCAGCAAAGACAAGTTGACCTGTTCACCATACAATTGTTTTGAGGGGATTTCTTGACACACTTGACTCGACAGATGCGTTTAAAATTCCTATTTTGTTCAAATTTGTTATGTGGGGGTTTTGGGGTGTCCTGATTAACGCTTTAATGTTAGATTTAAAAAAAAAAAACGCTAAATGATTTTCGTCATTTTTTCCTAGAAAAAAAAATCGTAGTAGGCCTTGAAAATTGAGATTAAGACCTGACATTTTGCACCAAGGTAAAAATAGTATATTATACACCTAGGTTGAGAAGTGAGCCATTATTTACCGAGCATTTTTATATCCTGAGGCGCGTAGCGCCGAAGGATATAATAGCGAGGTAAATAATGGCCTTCTCAACCGAACTGTATATAGAATTTTTTTTACTACTAACATTGAAATATTGCCATATTTTAGACATTTCTCGCTTTTTCAAATACTTCAAAATATCAAGTAGCCTGGGAGTTCAGTTGTCAAGCTAATAAAATGACACTAATTTTTAAATGTCACAGAAAATTTTTCATTATTTACCTAGGTATTTTTTTATTATCATTATTTACCTAGGTAGAGAAATATTACTTCTCATTAGAGGAATGAGGTAAATAATGGCGATTTCTCAGGTTAGTAGTAAAAAAAAAGAGTTTTTTGTGATTGACAATTTTATGGGGGTGCTTCCATTACCCTGGCGGTATTAAAAATATTTTTATATGTAAAAAAACAAAAACTGCAGAAAAAAACAAACTCAAAATTATAAATATAGATACTCTAACTGCTCTAACAAAAAAAAACATTAATATGTACATTTTTGTGCAACATTATTTTTTTGACACATGTAGTAAATTATATACTGGGTGATATCGGCGAGAGCAACATACAAAGGAGTTAGTAGTAGTAGAGTTAGTAGTTTCTGTAAAAGCAAAATTACAGAACAAAAAAATATATCGAGAAAAGTGAAAAAAAATTTAATTTCAATTTTTATTTACATATATGGCCAGACCTAGAGCCAGACACAGACAGAGGGCAGACTATGGTTTGGAGCAGGAAGATGCAATGGATGCTGAAACTATAGTTCAAAGGAAAAATGAATTTTTGGAAAAAATATTGGCCATTAGCAAATAACACATTGTATAGAAGTAGAAACCAGTACCAGAGAACAGGCAAACAATCCGAAATGGGTTCAACGTTCAACTACGGTCTTACATGTTGACTGCTTCCAATTTTGGGGAACTTTCGAAGCGCAGACAAAAAACGGACCCACAAAAGCTAATCCAAAGGCTGGTGATACCAAAAAATATGTGGACGGCTGCCATTCAATGGGGCCGAGATCACGAACCGTTGGCAAAGAGATTTCAAAGAGAAGTTTAAAAATATTGTTTTTAACAATGTTTATTTTTTTTATTTTATTTTGGCACTGGTGTGAGTCTTTCACGCTCTCATCCAGAGTCGCGTTTCCTACGCGCTAATTATTTCGGGTCATTGCAGTACGATTAATAGAATTTTTGGACTTCCAACGCCGAGCAGTTAGAATTCTCGATGTAGTTGACTATCGCGATCATTGTAGGCAATCCTACATAAAACTAGGGATTCTTATGGTGCCTTGCCTTTATATTTTCCAGTGCTTAGTGTATGTTCATAAAAACTGGTCCTCTTACGATACACATGAGGTTATACAAGCTTATGATACACGAAACAAATCAAATATATATGTTGAATCTCATAGAATATATAAGACTAGGAACGGAGTCTCTTATTATGGTCCTATGATCTACAATTTGTTGGCTGCTACTGTAAGAACAACACCTTTAAATAGATTTTCAAAGATTGTTAAGAAGTATTTGTTGAGCAGTGCTTTCTACTCAGTGGATGAATTTATCTTATAATGTGTAATTAAAATGAAATAAGATATTTGTGTAAGTCCCACTGTTCTTTAGTCCTGTATCGCGAATTGGGTATTGTACTTTCATTGTAAATTATTGACCATTGTTGAATTGTGTAAAAATCTTGTATTTGGTGGCACCAATAAACACTATTCTATTCTATTCTAATTTATAGAATAAAAGTATCTGCCTAATTGTTTGTCTTACATAAAAATATATACATATTTTTGTGCAAAATTAAATTATATTTCAATCTGTGAAATAATATACATGGAGTTCCATTTAAAAAAAATAATTTTTGGCAATCTCTCGTAAACGCAATGTTAAATTTTTTTCTGTTTTCAGCGCAAAGCTGAATCACAAGAAATAAAAGTTATTCAAAAATGTACATTGCACCAAAGGATGTTTTTTAAAGGTTTGTTTTTCGAAGCGGAGATACTGCTTGTAGTGACAGTCAATTTGACAGCTCACAACTGATTTGTGCTCAGCATGTTTTGCCCATTTCAAATTAATTCTGAAAATTGTGGTACAGCTCACGAAAGTTACTGTGCACTAGGTCTATTTTACGGTCGACATAATCATCTATCCGAGCAACTTATTCAAATAACCATGGATCGTTTTCTCACCATGCATACTCTAATTGATAGTTGTATCCGCAGAAAAGTCGTACAGTGCACATCGAAGAAGTTGAGGACCCGAATGACTTTTTGGTTCCTCACTTAAAAGGCGTTAATGTGGAAGCACTTTCGTTCCAACAAGATGGCGCCACGTGCCCCATAGCATGCGACACAATCAATTTATTGCAGGACCTGTGAATTAGCCTCCACGGCCGTGAGATCTCACACCTATGGATTATTTTCTGGGGTGATTTGAAGTTGCTAGTCTATGCTTATAGACCAGATACTTTGGACCATCTGGAAGCCCAACATTTGTCACAGTATTGCCAATATATGACCCCAGCTGCTCGAAAAAATGGTCCACAACTGAACTTTCAGATTGCACTTCATTCGAGCCAAGACCATGGCCGTTAGCATGATTTTTTATGTCTTTTATTTCATTTTAAAGTTCTCTACCTCTAAAAAAAACACCCTTTATATTAATTATTAACAATTTCAGTGTTTTTATAGCAGCATTGGGGTGGTTGGAGAGCAGGGTTCTTGAGTTAAGAGTTTTATTATCAGTTGTTTTGATTTCCCTTTTCCTTTCCGTAAAGGGAGGTAAATTGGACGCCACCGAGTTCTTTTTTTACTTGAAAAACAAATTTGGAGAATGGGGAACTTGGAACAATTTTTTTATTTCTTTATTATATTTGTCTATCTATAGAAAGAGCACATACCAAAAATCAGCCCTCAAATCGCAATATTTAAGTTGCAATAAATAATTACAGTTGTGACTGCAAGCTATTCATTAAACAACACGAAAAGTGTGGGAATGATCGTGACGTCACACCGCTCGATCGATCTGAAGGCATTGACAGGAGTGACAGCTACACAGAATTAGAGAAGGGAGAATGGCAACTGAACGTTAAAATAAACAGTTCGGCGACCCATTTCCAGAGGGATCTGATGTATGTAGGTCAAAAATAATAACCGCCTAAAAGTCCAAATTTAACAAGCACTTCTTTAACTTAATGTTGAGGCCACGGGACTAGTAATTCGTAGGTCCCGGGTTCAATCCCACAAGAATTTTTTTTTATTATCACTGCATTCTACCTCTTATATTATTTATCACTGATTATCATTTCTAGTAATAATTGGACAATGGTTATTATGAAGATTATTACTCAGAATCTACTCCATAGTGTATTTAAATTCAAAGTACCTGCCTACCACCTAATATGAAATTGTTGGTAGCAGGAAAAATTTAATACATTGCTGGATCCATAAGCTCTTTTTGGCCTCGGAGAGTTTTAAGGCCCGAGGCAACAAGGGCATTAATCAACCTCCTCGGCCAAAAAAGTGCGCATACGCATCTCGCAATGTAAGTAACTATTTAACAAGGACAAGGATAGGACGTTCTCGTTGCTCTTTCTAAACAAAGTGTGTGTGGTGCTGTAGTTTTTATACATGTGCTACCCATATTAGTTTATACATGGTGCTGCCGCCCACCAGAGACGAAACCACCAACAAACTACTTGATGTGACAACCAAGGTCGAGGCGTTACAAGAATGATTTGAATTATGCAGTTCTGAATTGCTTATATTACATAAAAATCAAGTTTTTTGTGAACTGTGGTTCATTTAGTGGCAATAAATTACGTTTAATATTTTTCAAATTTAATTTTTGTGCAAGTTCTCCATTAATAGAGAAAATTCGTTCATTTGCAGAAGCCAACTCTAACCTACATAAACACTGCCTGTATCTTGAAAATATTATTTTTTCTTAAAATTAGGTACCATAGCGTCACCTGTACAACCTTTTGCTCATAATTTCCAGACACCCGGTATAAACAATAATATCTGTAAATTAACACTAATCAATAGATCTGCCAATTCGAAATAAACATGTTCATGGTAATTTTTTGCCCATAATTTCTAGACACCCTGTATAAACAGTATATTTGTAAATTAACACTAATCACTAGATCTGCCAATTAAACATAAACATGTGCTCTGTATTTCTTCTACAAGTTATTTTATAGCAATGATTTTGAAAAGTTATAGGAAAAGTAAACTGGAAAAAATCATCTTACCAATGTTATCTCCTTCAATTCAGATTCATTTTGTTGAGTAAGCTTTGTTAGGAAGTACTTCATATTTGGTATGAATATTTCCATCACAGTTTCTACTCCTAAATAGTAAATTATAGTTAACACGGGTAATGCCATTTCTTTGTATATAACATTAATCTTCTGTTGAATTTTCATAACAGCCATCTGTTTAAGGGGTTCTCTAAGACACAACACTGACAGCACATAACACATGGGCCTTAACACCTCCCGAGTTGTCGTAGACATTAGAAGCCTTTGTAATAACAGCCTTACCAGTAATTTCAATTGTTTTTCTGACACGTTCTCATTGGAAACAGGACTGTTTTCTAGTACTTCAACTAAGTGCAGTGCTCGCAACGTTAAGCAATCATATGTGATATCTTTAGTGAGTAAGAAGTAAGCAAAGTGATAAAACCACTCAGTTATTGGACCTGTCATTGGATTTTCACTTATATCTTCTAGTGCCATTTGCCTGATATCTTTATCGTTGCTTATAACACTCTGACAAACAGTCTTGAAATACTCTGTAATCAACATTTCTTCATCTTCTGAAATCGGTTCGTCTCTGATCCATGTTTTTTCTATGATGATATTGGACTGTTGGGAATATTGAATGTCATCCTCAGCTATTTGTATCAAATTAACTTTTGAATCCTAAAATTAGATGGATAATCATTATTTACGTCATTATTGTCAGATTCAGGGTGATTCGCTAGCACAGCAGTGACTGGACAAGTATACTAAAGAATAAAATAGTATATTACATAGCGAGAGTTGTAAACAGCTTATTACGTATGAGTGGAAAAGTTGCGTGCAAGCCGCGCAGCGGCGAGTGCTGTAATTCCACGAATATGTAATAAGCTTACAACTCGAGTTTTGTATTATAATTTTTCTTCGACGAAAGAAAAACTATTATAATAGATAAACTATACTTCTGATTATCTGTCAGGCAACAATTAGTATATTGGTTAGTTGCTATGGTGACGCGGATGCCGCGCTAACAAGGCACCCGTGATAATTGCGTTTTAATTAAGAACAGATACGTAATTTTTTTTATTACGTGCCAGTCATTACGTATCAGTGTTCGTAACAATGAACTTACTTATAACCTGAACCGTCAATTAATAGGTATGTTACTAGCATAGGATTAGAAAAAATAATTTTTTGCATTAGAATTTGTAAAATATGTCTAGATAATCACGGAACCAAACCAACAGATTTTTTTGTCCATTTTGCTAGATACACAGAATTTGTTACACTCATCTTCACCCCTTTTCAACCCCTTACGCCAAAAATGAAAAAATACCAGAAAATCGCTATTTTGAATTGCATGAATTTTCTTTTTTGCTAGTCGTGCAGACTTTCCTTTTCCTTTTAAATCTTTATATACACACTAATATTCCAAAATATCGCGCATTCCAAAGGTATTTACTTGTTTTTTTATTTATATATCTAATTAATCTATTATCTAATCGTTCAGTGAACGACCTAATACATATTGGTGCAAGCCCTCCCCCGCCGCGGAGGGCACCGCGGCAAAGTCGTTGCCAGAAAACCCGTTGCTGCTTTCACACTCGTCACATAACGAAATAATTCATAAGTAATAAAAATGAGTGCACTCAGGAAAAAAACTTACAGGTTTATAACTAGGTTATAAACACATAGGTGTGGGTAGGCATAAATCGTAGTGCTTATTGCTTAAATTGTGTATTGGGAAAGTTTAAGTATAGGCCAGTAAAATTAGTCAAAGTGCATATTGTAATTCGATTCAGGATGCCATAATATGGAAAAATCGATATATTTATTGATAACATATTTAGCATTTCAAGGGGTCCAATTTTTAAGTGGTGCAACATTGTTTGACCCTTTCGGGACCGGACCCGGACGAACACGCATATAAAAGTTGAGTCAGTGGGACCGGAACCGACTATAAACACAAGCAGGGAGGCCTGAGAAAAGACTGGAACCGGACGGACACGCGTTGACTAAGGATACATTGGAACGCCTACTTTACATTGGTCATGCCCCCAATTAATGTCATTGGCTGATTTTCTAGTAATGGCATCTAGTTGGGTGGTCCTTCTCGTAAGAAAAACTTACTTAGTGCACTTAAATACATCAATAAATTCGAACACAAGCTCATTGGCATGTGGATGCATGCAAAAAATGATTTATATTGTGAAAAGATCTGTTGTTATGTAATGATTGTTTTGCAATTAAGGACCGGAACCGTACATACACGCATGCGCTTCCTGCTGTGGTCCACTGGGCACAGATCCTCAGGCGGCCGCAGTCCCGAAAGTTCTGACAATTATTGCCGATGAGTGTTTCAAATTTTGTACACTACTAAAATATTAAAAGATGGTTAATTTGAGAGCTGGTTAATAATTTGTTTAAATAGTTTCAAAAAACTGATCAAATTTTCAAAATTTTCAAGTATTTTTCATTTTATGGGAAAAGCACCTGTGCACTTGAAACGTTCTGAAAATAAGCCTTTGATGACCCTTAAGTTATCCTGAAGTTCAAGTTTACGCAAGACTCTTCTTTTTCTCCCCACGCCCCTGGTATACTCGTAACAATATTGTCACACTCCTAGCTTTTCACACTGGCATCTCCACCATGTGTCACACTAGTCATGTGTGCTGGAGGGTTGGACTGACCCTCGCGGCTTGCCGGTATCACTGGCAGGGGTCGCTGTCGCGGGCGGAGCGTAATCCAATGAGACCCGGTATACACGAAAATAACTTGTATTGTTCCAAACTCACGCAAAGGTTTGTAACAGCATCTTGACTGTTTGGGAGACGCGGAGCGGAGCTGTGGACCAGCGGGACCGTGACTGACCGGTGCGCGAGGAACCTAAGAGCGGAGGTTCCAACAACCTGGCGATCACCAACGCTACAACGAGAACCCCAGAGGAATCTGCCGTCAAGCCCCCTCGCAGTCGGGCCAGAGCACAGGCTTGCTGAAAAGCTGCACCTTGTGCCCGATCCGACCCCTCGGGGGTGGTTGGCGATCTAGTAGCTGCTGAAAAGCGGGATCCACTGATACCCAGCTTAGAAACTAAGCTGTACTTATACCCGCAGATTCTGTCGAGTCGGTGGGTGGACTTTGATCTATTTATTGTTTATCTTATTAATTCATCCTCATATTTACTTTATTGACTGTCCCTCGTACTTGTACTCGTTAAATTTGTTATTGTTATCTTTACTTTTGTTTTGTTTGGTAGAAGTTGGTTTGAATAATTTGGTCACACATTTAGGTACTGTTTTCTAAATAAGCCCAAACTCCACTGCTCAGCCTGATCCTTCACATAATGTACTTACATCGAGGTAAAGTAGATTCTGATCCGTATTTAGATCTCCAAAAGGTACCCAATTAGGACTAGCAAATGCTCCGTAAACTTTATCAATATTCAAGCTTTCAAAACTTTCATCGATGTCACCAGAACTTATTGCGTTCCGGCCCAACAGTCTTGCTTTAATTAAACAATCCTAAAATAAAATCAACATTTTTTTTCTTATCGATGAGTGAGGAATAATAAGAGGCTACCTTCATCTCACTCTCAATGCCTATAAATCCCAGTCAATTGCTTTCGGACTAATTGAAGGGGTTTCTCATTGATTATGTCGTTCTAAAGCAATTGACCGGGACATAGATCTCAGTGCCGATCAATCCCGGGCAGTTGCTTTAGGATGGCTTGATGTGGCTTCTCGTCGATTAGGTCCTCCTAAAGCAATTGACGAGGGCATAGAAATCTGGCTCGAAATCTCCGCACTAGATGCTACTCATTATTCCTTCCCTCAATGCTCTTATCTACAGATGTAAGGAGAATATTCTCACGAACGAGGATATTCTCATATAGAACATTCTCGAGAACGATATTTTCTTATAAAATATTCTGGCCAAGAATATTCTCATAGCGTCCATGGCTGGTTTTAATTTTTTTTTTTAGAGAATATTTATTTTAAGCTTGTTTTGTTACTTTGTTAGCATTTGAAATAAAACATTTTTTAATTGTAGGCAATAACTTAAAATTTATATTTAATCCTACATTATTACCACCTATTACCCTTTCACACATTTAAAAGGCTCATTCTCAGAAAATTCTCAAAATCAATCGAAAATATTCTCCATTTTTGCTTTCTCGAGAATTTTCCATCTCTGCTACTTACTATCTAATAGTTCAATCAAACGGTAGTTTAAAGTGGAAAGTTTTGATGTAATTGTTTTTAGTGGTTTATTTTATGTTTTTTGGGGTGCTGAACACGAATCTGAAGTTGTCCAACAAAAATTTTCGCGGCAAATATGAGAAATCATCAATAAAACCACTAAAAATAGTGTTCCCTCTTAGGGCTTCCATGTGAGTGGCGAATATTTCAATTCGAACTTTGCAATATATTGAGAATATTTTGGAAATATTCAGTTCTGGAAAAACGAATATTTTCAAAAACACCCTGTATCTTTTAAACGAGCAAAATTTTACCAAGGCATTTTTGGCTCGCACAGTATATTTCGACATCTAGTACCACCTGTTGCCCTCTGGTGGATAAATTATGGGACACCCTGTATATTCGCGTCTATTCTTAATGTTTTGTGGGTTGTATAGCAAAACACAGCGCCTAGTGCAGCGCCCCCTAGTATTACTTTAGAGGGCACTGCCTGATGTTAGGTTTATTGGAATGTTTCTGTCTTCAAAAACTACTTATTTCCCTTTTTCTATAATTTCAACAATCTTTTGCGTGGGAACCATACGATGTAGGTACAAAAAAATGTTAAGACAGTCAAATATTAGATAATTTTCTCCTGTTTATTTTACTATATGGCTTTGCAAGTTATAAGCTGTAAATCACTAGAAAACATTATTTTTAGTGTTTCTTTAATGATTTCTCATATTTGCCGCAAAAATTTTTGTTGGACGACTTCAGATTCGTGTTCAGCACCTCAAAGAACATGAAATAAACCACTAAAAACAATTATACCAGAACTTTCCACTTCGCACCCTCTTTGTGTACCATTTGACTGAACTATAAGTTATATTATTTACATCAATAATATATCGAAGCTTATAGTTAATATCCTCTGCTAAAAGACTGCAAACATCATCAGATGGGCGTTCACAAGTAGATTGTTCTGCATAAATAATTATTGAATCTGGTCCAATTCCAGCATATTCTTTGCATTCCTAAAAAGATAATTTAATTTAGAATAAAAGGAGGACTGGAATATAATATGAATACCTAGGGGTTTATTAATACGAAGTGTCTAGAGTCCCGAACGTGGGATCATGTGAGAAAATTAAAACCCGGAAAAGGTGTGGTCGTAATGACGTCATTCGGGACTTTTCTAAAATATTTATAATCCAGACCGCGGCACTGTTGTTGCAAAGTTAAAATCCCAACCTAAGTGTGTTTAATACCTTGACTAAAAAAAAAACAAGAAAATAAATTATTATTGTGTACCTACTTCTACATAAACAAAATATAATAACATTAACACAACACCAATTTTGACATTTTACTTGGTCCCAATTTTCTTTTTAGCTGTCAGTCTTATAGCCGTTAAGAGGGGGTTGCCGACAGCGAAAGTGACGTTAGATTTCGTATTTTTTAAGTTGTATAGCATAAAATGTAATAACATTTTACCTGGCAAAAATTTAGTACAAATATCTCTGTCTTCATTTTAATCATAAGATCTTAAAAGCATATGCACTGAAATTATTATTTTTTCCAAGGTTTTCATAACCTATAAAACAAAACACTGCTTGTAAGATCTTATGATTAAAATGAAGACAGAGATGTTTGTACTAAATTTTTGCCAGGTAAAATGTTATTAGATTTTATGCTATACAACTTAAAAAAATACGAAATCTAACGTCACTTTCGCTGTCGGCAACCCCCTCTTAAGTTCTTGCCTCTATAGGTCTGTCTCGACTTTTAATGGTGTTCTGGAAAAGTGATTATAACTTACTGACAAAGAAATATTTTTCGGGGCACCAAAAATACTAGTTTCTTATTGGGAGCATGCTAGTAGGTACCTCGAAATTATGAGTGTAACAGTATCCTATTTTTATAACATATATCATCCCATAACCTTTTTAATAACATTATACATATCTACAATTTTTTTTTATTTTATTATTTAGGATTCAATTATTATAATAATATAATATACGGGGTGTCTCTCAAATAAATAAAAATATATTGGAGATATTTGCATCAACCATTTTGAAAGGTTTGAAATCTAGGGCCCTCTAAGATTTTTTTTATACAAAGTGGCTATTTATACGTCCGACGTATATAAAAGTTGGTATACGTCTTTTGCTCTCATTGGCAAGTTAAGTGACGTGACTTCATTTACGTACATTTAACTCCATATGTATATTTCCGAAGTAAACGTTGCAATAAGGAGCGTAATGGATTTTCCCGGAATTTTATAAGATTTATGCCTTGTTTAGGTAATCTATTTTTGGCTATTTTAGAAAATAGCATACGTAAACAAGACATAAATCTTTTAAAACATCGGGAAAGTTCATTTATAATAATGGGAGTGTATCCTGCGCCTACTTGGAACGTACTGTATGCACCGCCCGATTTTCTTGAGATTTTTGGCTACCCCTCAGTCCGACCTCAGTGTCTTGAGGTTGGACGTAGTTTCCGAGAAAATGAATTTTCAAATTTCATTTTGACACCCCACTTTTTCACGGCGATATTTGGTTATAATCGAGATGAATTTAGCTCAAATTGATCACCACGGCGCGCCGATGTCGGGCGAAAACAGCGGCCGGGCCGGACGTAAACACGGCATAGATCTTTCGAAATTTCGGTTTTTCCGCGGGTTTTCGCAAAGTTTCCATATTGCAGAAAGTGCAAAATAGGGTGGTGATCAATTTCCAAAACATTGCTTTCTTTAATACCTATCTATTATAGTGGTAGGTGATTCTTTACCAAAAAAATTATTACCTACCTACCGGTAGGTGATCTTGTTTTCAAATTATCACCTACCGGTAGGTGATAATTTTGTTTTAAAATTTGTGCCTACCGGTTTCTTGGAAACATAGGGGGGTAGCCAAAATCTCAGGAAAATTGGTCGGTGCATACAGTACGTTCCATAATTACCTTTCTTCACCTTAAAAATTAAACAAAATACATAAAAATGCAGACACATGGTACCAAAACATTGCTTTCTTTAATACCTATATCTATTATAGTGGTAGGTGATTTTTTACCAAAAAAAAATTATCACCTACCTGTAGGTAGGCCACAAGGTGCGGCGAATGCCCCTTATTGCAACATTTACTTCGGACGTGTATGAAGTTAAATATACTTCCAAAGAAGTCACATGACTCAACTCACCAATGAGAGCACAAGACGTTTACCGACTATTATATATGTCGGACATATAAATAGCCACTGCCTTTTTTATACGCCCTATTTTCACTAAAAACACTTAGCGTTCTTTTTTTTTAAATATAAAATTTGAAACCAGCGCGTTAATCGTATATTTCTTTGCCAGTAAGTTATAATCTCGGTTACGAGCTCGGTTATAATAACTTTTCCAGAACACCATTCAAAGTTGAGGCAGACCTAGAGGCAAGAACTTAATGGCTATAAGACTTGTCAGCTAAAAAGAAAATTGCGACCAAGTGAATTATTGAAAATGGTGTTGTGTTAATGTTACCTACTATATTTTGTTTATGTAGAAATAGGAACAGAATAATAATTTTTATATTGTTTTTTTAAGTCAATCACAAGGTAGACACACATAGGTCGTGATTTTTAACTTCGCGACAACAGTCGGGATTACAAATAGGGAGTGTATCCTGCGCCTAACGGTAGGCACAAATTTTACAACAAAATTATCACTTACAGGTACTTAGGTGATAATTTTTTTGGTAAAAAATCACTTACCACTATAATAGATAGGTATTAAAGAAAGCAATGTTTTGGTACCATGTGTTTGCATTTTTATGTATTTTGTTGAATTTTTAAGGTGAAAAAAAGTAATTATGGAATGTACTGTATGCACCGCCTGATTTTCTTGAGATTTTGGCTACACCCCCCCTATGTTTCCGAGAAACCGGTAGGCACAAATTTCAAAACAAAATTATCACCTACCAGTAGGTGATAATTTTTTTGGTAAAAAAATCACCTACCACTATAATAGATACCTAGGTATTAAAGAAAGCAATGTTATGGAAATTGATCACCACCCTATTTTGCACCTTCTGCAACATCAAAACTTCGCGAAAACTCGTGGAAAAACCAAAGTTTCGAAAGATTTATGCCGTGTTTACGTCCGGCCCGGCCGCTGTTTTCGCCTGACATTCGGCGCCGATGTTGCAGAAGGTGCAAAATAGGGTGATGATCAATTTGAGCTAAATTCATCTCGATTATAACCAAATATCGCCGGGAGTGGGGTGTCAAAAGGAAATTTGAAAATTCATTTTCTCGGAAACTATGTCCGACCTCAAAACACTGAGGTCAGACTGAGGGAGGTAGCCAAAATCTCAAGAAAATCGGGCAGTGCATACAGTACGTTCCATAATTACCCATATCTATTACAGTGGTAGGTGATTTTTTCAAAAAAAAAAATATCACCTGGTGATAATTTTCTTTTAAAATTTGAGCCTACCGGTAGGCGCAGGATACACTCCCTTACAAATATTTTAGGAGAGTCCCGAACGGCCTCATTAACCTTTTCAACTCTAGACACTTCCTTATTACCTAATATTCACCTACCACATTAGTTGGTGATACTTTCTCAGTCTGGTTAAGTTCAGATTGTGTGTGTCCTGTCAGCGACTTTCGTTTATCTCTTTCCTTTGTCGCTTTCTTAGCTTTTGGAGTAGTATTTTGTATAACATTTCTTGCGTTCTGCATCTCGTTTAAATTATTTATTACAGTTTTTTGACTAATATTGATTTCATTGGTGTGCACAAGCAGAGTAAAAAACTCGGTAAAAACAAATTAGGCAATGCAATGGCTAGATCTAGATCATAATATTTTCCGAATACTCTGGTAGCAGAGCAGGTTGTAGGGAACAGGGAGCCTGAGTATGGAACAGACACTGGCAGCAGTGGCAGCACAGCAACCTTATTGCGGAGAACAATGTTCTCTGCTTATTGTTTGTTTTTTGTTTGTGCTGGCACAAAATATATAGGTTATGTGCTGGTAGCCACAAAATTATATGGGTCCGTGGGTCAGGCTCAAGGTCTTTTAGTCTTTTGATTCTAGAGACCTTGGGTCAGGCAGTCAGGCTTCAGGCTGGCAGTACAACAGCTACGTCAGCCACCAAAAATAATGTATAAAAAAATAGGTCAGGTACACAAAATATTATATATAGGTTAGTCACTAGCGTATGGAAGTCAACCCGACTCCCTGTTTTACGCATGCGCAAAAAACGAGTCCTATGTGTTACCCGACTCCCCATGTTCTACGCATGCGCTAAAGACCACAAAATATATAGGTTAGGCTAGAGACTAGTCCTAGGATTAAATGAGGAGCTAAATGGGCGCTGCCGTATGAAAAAAGAAGGGGGCAAGGGGGCATACGCCGACTGCCACCATAAGGGGCGTATGCCCCCTTATTTTTTCATACGGCAGCGCCCATCGCTGTAAAAGGAGGCGCATGCTCGCTCACCGTGTCGGCTCCTCATTTATTCCTACGACTAAACTCGTCTTTTGCGCATGCGTAAAACAGGGAGTCGGGTTGACTTCCATACGCTAGTTAGGTTAGTCAGGTACAGCTGCTGGCACCACAGAAAATATATCCAGTACAGAAGGCTCCTTAATGACAGCTGTCAAATGGACTCCAACTTTTAAGCTTAATATTTTCCAAATGTAATGATATTGAGGTCCACTATTAGATGATCGCTAATCTATAAATTTGGAAGATCTATATTTTCTGTGCTGGCACCCACAAAATAGATATATCGGGCAGCTTTTTTTTTACAATCGAAAATATCGATAGTTTTTCTAGACTATCGATGCTATAGGTATATGATCTCTGTGGTGCTATTGTTACAAGTGGTGCCATTTGGGCACTTAGGCACTTTTCTCAGAGCACATGCGTCATTGAATATAAGAAATACGCCCCCTATAGGCTCAATGCTAAACTAATCTATGGGCCATGCCAACAATGAACAAGAACAAAGAACAACGCAGTGTAGACCCAAGGCTAGCACAAGTCACGATACACTTACCCACGGTATATCACTAACGAATCCGAAAACAAGAAACAAGGCAACTCTGCGCATCTACGTCAGTTGCGAATCACGAATCCTAAATAATGCAGCGGCTGCGGTTGTGTTTTACGATTTTTTATAGTTTACAGTTTAATGTGTCAAGAAAAAAAAAGGTGTAAACAACTGACTGATCGTCAGTCCAGCTCGACAGTGCTTTGAAATAGGCCAAAAATGCCGGGATATGCAGTCAGCGTATCAAATTAAATGTGTTTTTTATCAACAGAATTTTCATTCATTTATCTATTAATAAATTCTACATATTTTTAACAACATTTATTTAAAAGAAATAAGCAAAAACCCATAAAAAAGTATCTATTGCTGTGTAAAACATATGGAGCAATTTAAATTCCGATTCGCAACTGACGTCACAAGATGCGCAATGACATACCGTGGGTAAGTGTATCGTGGCACAAGTCACATGGTGACGATGTCGTCGATGTCCCATATTCATATTAGTTCGCATTGTTCGCATAGTCACATCGGGGCGTTAGCATCTTAAATTCAGTCGCATATATAGGGCGAGTTTTTAAGGTCAACACAAATAAATATAAATAAAATAAAATAGTATGCCATGGAATTCATCAAACCAATCACAAGTGCAGAAATTTTTGAACGATCCAATCACGTTCCTTTGATGGATTCCATCACATAGGTATTTGTGATGAAACTCGCCCATTGTAAAATGATAGGTGGAGATTGTTTTCCTTTTCAAAAGCACAGTTTAGGTTCAGAGCCCCACAGACATATACAGTGTGTCCCACTTAAGGACTGACCACCCCTGTAAAATTTTTATTTATGGCTCGATTTATATAAACTTTTTTTTGTTGGATAGAGCTTCAAAAATGGCTTTAAAAGCATAATTCAGGTGCCTCGTGCGTTACATTCATGGCCCACTGAGATGAAGTTTTAGTGCTGAAATTTCGAGAAGTACTATTAGGGACTTTTTTAGAGAAAAATTAATGATAGATTGTTATTCAACGTTGTTGGAAACCCAAACGTACCAATTTGCATTAGAAAATGGAGGACTAATTGAAATGACTGAAATTTCAGTTTGTTAATGTTGTGTTGTTTATTCATGTATTTGATGATATTAAATTAAATAAAAAATTTGTTCGCTAATAAATTTTTGAAAGAATATGAGTTCCTCATGAATATTTTAGTGACCAACTTACCAGAAATTAAGAAAAATTAATTACAAATTAGTACGCTTTTGTTTGGAACCTCTCACTGCATATAAGAATCCGGCCTTACTTTTCCTTTTAATTTTTTTGGAACACCCTGTGGAGCTATGGTAATGCAATTGGTACGTTTGGGTTTCCAACAACGCTGAACAAGAAACCGGCATTAATTTTCCTCTAAAAAATCCCTAATAGTACCTACTTCTCGAAATTTCAGCACTAAAACACCGTCTCAGTGGGCCATGAATTTAACGCACGAGGCACCTGAATTATGCATTTAATGCCATTTTTAAAGCTCTACCCAACAAAAAGTTTATGAAAATCAAGCTATAAATAAAAATTTTATGAGGGTCGTCAGCCCTTAAGTGTGGCAATAAAAATTTTGAAACTCCCTGTAGAGCTACGGCAAAGCAAATTGGTACGTTTGGGTTTCGAAAAATGCTGAATAAGAATCTGGCATTAATTTTCCTCTAAAAAATCCATAATAGTACTTCTCGAAATTTCAGCACTAAAACACCGTCTCAGTGGGCCATGAATTTAACGCACGATGAGGCACCTGAATTATGCATTTAATGCCATTTTTAAGGATCTACCCAACAAAAAAAAGTTTATGAAAATCGAGCTATAAATAAAAATTTTACGGGGTGGTCAGCCCTTAAGTGTAGCAATAAAAATTTTGAAATTCCCTGTAGAGCTACGGCAATGCAAATTGGTACGTTTGGGTTTCGAACAATGCTGAATAAGAGTCTGGCATTAATTTTCCTTTAAAAAAATCCCTAATAGTACTTCTCGAAATTTCAGCACTAAAACACCGTCTCAGTGGGCCATGACTTTAACGCACGAGGCAAATGAATTATGTGTTTGATGCCATTTTTGAAGCTCTATCCAACAAAAAAAAGTTTATGAAAATCGAGCTATAAATAAAAATTTTACAGGGGTGGTCAGTCCTTAAGTGGGACACACTGTATAAAATATTTTTATACGGTGTTTCAGAAAAACCTGGCATATCTTCTGGAGCATACAGAACTTCAAAAAATAAAATTCTTATTGACCAATTACTACAGTCGAATTCGAGCGGATGACCGATTTTAACCAAGTTATAAAAAGTTATGTTAGATTATAAGAAATTGAACATTAAAATAATTTTTGATGATAATAGAAAAATCTAGTGCGTTCAGTGCCTTAAAACCATATAATCTGGCCCTTGATCAAATAGATAAATTTGTAAAATTTACTCAAAATTTAAATTTTATAACCTGGTTCAACCTGGTCATCCGCTCGAATTCCGCTCATGTGTCTATCGTCTTTATAGTTCTGGAGACTGTGTACCTACAACAAAATTGCAACGATTTCCGGTAGTTTCTTTATATTTTCATTCGATTGTACCCACATTTAGGGTTCCTTTTAATAAAGGAACCGTACCCACATTGTGCAGATATAAAATGCGAATTTTGAACACGATATCGGGCACTTCAACTTCAACTCAAAATTTTATTGGATACCATCACAGACGAGAGGATAAATCCCACTTAGGGTTCCACGTTTTCATTGGTCGACTCAAGGTTACATGAATTTGAACATTGTAGGCTTGTGAGGTTGTTTATTGCAATATTTCCTTCCAGCATAATAATGGCTTAGTTAATCACTTATCTGAAGAACATATGGTAATTATGGAACATACCGTATGCACCGCGCGATTTTCTTGAAATTTTGGCTACCCCCAAATTTTCCAGGTCCCTGAACACGAATCTGACCTCTATAATGGAGATGAATTTAGCTCAAACTGATCACCACCCTGTTTTGCACCTTTTGCAATTGAGCTGCATAGAATAAAAATTCATCCGGATTTGACCTTATTTCTTAATTCATTTGCATAATTTATGTCACAACTATTAAGATTGAATACAAGAATGAGGCTTTTAATATTCAGGTAACCTTGAGTCGACCAATGAAAACGTGGAACTCTAAGTGTGATTTATCCTCTTCTCATCACAGAATACCATAGACTTATATATGAGCGTGCTGTCGACCCGATCGACAATTGTCGACCCGATCGACGTACTAGCAGAGGCGCTTTCGGGTATGATGTGACAAGCTCTGTATGTTTAAGACTCCGTTTTGCTTGTGTGCCGTTCATACCCGAACGCTATATAGGATCCAGTTATTATTTTTGTTTTATGTCTATGAACTAACCTTAAATTGACGATGCAAATGTTGTAATTTGCCAATAGAAATGGAAAAATGGTTGATAGTGAAATTATGGTAAGTTATATTTTTTGTTAATTAGCATTGACTCCGCAAGAGAAGGTCCATAAAACATCAAACTGACAATCAATGATTCTACTGCGCAACTCGGAGCGTCCCGTACCTAATAAACGGCTGGTGCTCGAGGGGGCAGGGGGGAGGAAAAAAGGGCAACTCTGGAGCATCAAGCTCAAGCATACCCGAAAGAATGAAATGGAAGTGGAGTACTCCTGAGTAGCTCTGGAGTACTCTAAGTGTAATACCCGAAAGCCACTCATAGCATATAGTACTAACCTATATATTTTATGTATAGTACTAGCAGAGCATATAAAACAACTCTATGCTCTGGTACTAGCGTACTCTCAGACTAATAGCGTACTAAACCGATCGAAATATAACCCCTCTAAGCATGCCCATTTCCCTTGTGTATATTAAACGATTGTACTATCGACAGTGGTAAAAGTAAAAAATATCGATACTATTCGATAGTAAAAAACCTCTACCGCGGCAGCTTTACTTGTCACTGTCACTCTTGAGTCTTTTCAGTAAGAATTATTGTAAATATTATTATTAATTAAAAAATTTATAATAAAAAGAAACAATGAGTTTAACAGGCCGAAATCGACCCAGTATTTTAGATAAACCACTAAGTAGAGGAAAAGGTGAAATTTCTTTAAGCTGCTTTGCTCTGATGTTTTCCGAAGTAGTCCAGTATTGTCAAAACAGATCCCAAACTGTGCCAGATTTACAAAATAGGTACAAAAATGGGACATATATTTGCAATACTATCTCCAGCCCAATTATTTCAGGTTACATGAGTTGGGCCAGAAAGTTGGAGTGAAACTTATAGATCTTTACTTTGTACGAGAGCGGAATGGAAAACGCGAGACTAAACTTTTGAGTATATTGTTATTCATCAAGTCTACCTTTTGGAAGGTAAAAGTACCTTATTTATAACTAATAGTTTCACTTGGCAGCGGTGCATTGATCTTATTATTGAGTCAAGGGTTGCTGCTATCAGTCTGATGTAGGTACCTATATACTTGAATTTTTTGGTATAACATTAGTCCAAGTAGCGGGAAACCAAAAGTAAAAATGGAAACTATACCTACAATATATGAAACGAGGCTGAAACTAGCAGCCAGCCGTTCAATGGGACTGGTGTACAAAAAATCAAATATCTGAAGACACCTCAACTTTTCCTTAAAAATATCAGGGACAGGGCCGGTAGCGGCCAGCTTTGAAATATATGAAAAATAAAAAATGGTCTCAAACATTTTAGGCAGTGGCTATTGATACGTCCGACGCATATAAAAGTCGGTAAATGTCTTGCACTCTCATTGGCGAGTTGAGTCACGTGACTTCTTTGGACGTACATTTAACTCTGTACACGTCTGAAGTAAACTTATTTACATACGTCGGAAGTACATTTTTCTCAGGCATCTTTGCAATAAGGAGTATATGGCCTCCTTTTTGGGGGATAGGCGCTGCCGTATGAAAAAAGAAAGGGGCATTCGCACCATATTGTGGCAGTCGGCAGAGATGCGCGCTGCTTTATGAAAAAAGAAGTGGTAATCATTTCCAATGGTGTAACCCACCCCCGATTTTCTTGAAATTTTGGCTACCCCCCGACAATCGGCGCCGCGCCGAATATCGGGGGGTAGTTTATTTTTCATACCGCAGCGCCCATCGCTGAAAAAGGAGGGCATACGCAATATAAAATATGTGACAAGATAGGTCTGAATAATCTCGGACATCATCCAATCGACTTAGTAACAAGCAGATTCATCATCCATCGGACAGTAGAAATAAGGTTATGTGTCACGTGACTCAATCCACCAATGAGAGTGCAAGACTTATACCTACTTTTAATACACTATGAAACTAGCCAGAGATGGATAGAATGACACCAGGAAGCACATATATTTATTTCGTTAAAAAATTCAGGGGCATAGGGGGTAGCAGCCAGCTTTGAAATATTTGAAAAATCGGAAAATGGACTCTGACATTTTATTACACTACAAAACTAACTACATGTGGGTAGAATGACACGGGGAAGCACATATTATTATATTTCATTTCCATTTTCACTAGGTATATAAGAAAATTTACTTGGAGGGAAACCCTGCTCGTGAAAATATGGCTAATGTAATTACTTATACTAAATATTTTTAATTTACTTAGGGTCATGAGTGACCCCAGTTCACAAAAACATGGCCCAGTTGCCTTTGGAGGATTAAATATTATCGGCAAATGGGTCACATCCATTGAAAAAACACTGAGAAAAAAATCGTACTGTAAAACTCGGTGGCCTCTATATTTTATACTTGTTCTATCTCGGTATCGCAAAATATTCTATGATAGTGACTGCCCATCATTAATAATAACAATAATTCCCACCCTCACAATACTCCAAACTAGGAGTACCCGAGACACAACTGAATGCTTGTGCAGGGGAGAGGTGCAATTACTATTATTTTGTCTTTGTTGCCACTGCGGCTAAGGCTGACTTTTCCCGATAAAACTAGGATAGCATTCACTTAAGTACTACCGAACACCCTAGATAACTGTAGTAATCCCAGTGTATGTAGGACAATTAGTAAATCACACAGATAAAGCTATTAAGGACTAATATTGTGAATCCACATTTTTGTCCAGCGCTCTTGGCCATCAGCCAGGTTTATCTATAAGGACATGTGCATGCATAGTCTGCCTCGACCTCGGTTCGAACCAAGGTCGATCGAAGGCACAAAAACATGCAGTCTAAATAGTTGGCAATGCTCCACACCACTGCGGCATTTAACTTTTTTTTGACGCATCAACTTATTAGTTCCAAATTCTGATATAACATGTGCAAGTTGTAGGCATGCTGTTGACTCAGTTTTCCATTTTTGCTCCTTACTTTGTACCTTAGAATTATTGTTTTCCATAACTGAAACATTGGAAATGGGTAGGTACTTGTGTTTCACTAGTGTTATTTAAACTATTGAGCTCTGTTCCCAAGTACCTACCTAAGTTGTTTTCTTGAATCTTTCTTGTTAAGTACTGATTCTTTATCAAACAATGACATGGCGAATTGCTTTCTTACAGCAAAAATGTGCCTGCATGGTAAGTTCATATATTTTTGAAAGGCGCGTGAACAAGAATTTCCTGTAACAGTTATTACCATTTTATTATCACATTTAGTAGGAAATGTGCCGTATCCGCAAAATAGTAGAGGAGCATAATGTATTCCGTGGGACCTTTTGTGAAGGGAAGTTGATACTATGTGGAATCTTTTTATTGCATGCTATGTAATGGCGTAGTACCGGGTGTTTACCTTCGAGTTGCGCTGTTTAGTTTTTATGACGTCATAAATCCAAGATGGCCGCCATACAAGACATTTATTCATTCCAACAAGAATAACTCCTTCCAGAGGGCTCATACGCAAAATATGGATAGAACATAAATTTCTATATCTTCTACCGTTTAATAATTGACCAAATAGCAACTTACGCATATTTCGGGCCAAAATATAATGATTGAGGCTAACATGCCTTAATAGTTAATAATTGTTTAAGAAGTTCATATTTAAAATTGAATTATGGCTAAATCTCCCAAAATAATGAAGCCGCTGAACTGAAATTTTGCACTTTCGTATTTTTGGGGATGAAGAATAAGCTGAAGATGTCAATTTCCATGTATCTCACAGAAGGGCACACTGGCACTTTGAATTGTGTTTTTACTCGCAACTTTTTTGAGGTTATCTTTTTGGTCTTACAGATAAATCATTTTAGTGCATCCGTTCATTCTGTTACAAAAAGGTACTCTTATTTCATAGCGATAAAATCAACCCTTTCGTTGAAATTGGCAAAATGTGCACCAAAACACCTGTTGAATCCAACATTCGAAAAATAAAATTTTTACCTACCACTTTTAAATGTTACAGATCAACTGTACCATTTAAAGTGAGAAAAAAGTCCTTTTGAACAATGTACCAAAAATATTTTGCTTTCAAAATAGAACGGATTGGAACTCGGCAAAATTTCAAGAAAACAATGGCGTTTTGACCAATGCCTATTTTGCATTTTTTTTTGTTTATTTTGAATGTACAGTTAATCCGAAACATTTAAAAGCGGTAGCTGAAAATTTTATGTTTCGAATGCTAACCTATGTTAAATAGGTGTTTTGGGGCACATTTTGCCAATTTCAACGCAAACAGTTGATTTTATCGTTATGATATGAAACAAGGGTATCTACCTTTTTCTTGCAGATTCAAAAGATGCACTAAAATGATGGATCTGCAACAACAAAAAGGAAACTACAAAAAAGTTATGAGTAAAAGCTCCATTAAAAAACAGCGCATGGGACGCCCTCTGTGAGATACATAGAAATTGGCATCTTCAGCTTACGCACTAATGGCAACGAAGACAAAATAATAGTAATTGCCCCCCCTCCCCAGCACAAGCATATGGTTGCTTCTGGGGTACTCCAATTTTGGAGTATTGTGATGGTGAGGATTATTATTATTATTATCGACTTAGCCAAAAGGCATTCGCACTCCCTCTACGGGGAACATTCACTCAGATCCCGGGTATCCCGGATACCATAAGGATCTGGCTCGGATGAGACCCTTGCCATGTTATCGGGTCTTAGGTGACATTGATGTTGTTGGAGGTTCCTGCATTCCCCATGAGTAGTACCGCTTTCTGCATGGACCTGTAAAGATTATCAGTTAGACCCAGCTCTTTGATGTTTCTCAGCAAACTTTTTGGTATAACACCAGTTGTTGACACGATGATTGGAATCGTCTGAACGTTCTCCATTTCCTATTGCCTTCTAATTCGTTCTTCCAAATCTCTGTACTTCGCGATCTTCTCGGCCTGGTTCACACGCAGGTTGTTGTTGTTTGGGATGGCCACATCAATCAGAGTTGTCTTCCTAGAAATTTTATCAACTATTATAAGGTCCGGTCTGTTATTGGCAATTATCATTATCATTATTATTATTCGTCCCCAAAAATACAACAGTGCCAAATTTCAGTTCAGCATCTTAATTTTTTTAGGAGATGTAACCATAATTCAATTTCAAAAAATTAACAACGCCCTGTATCTCTTAAACAAACAACATTTTTATTAAGGCTTTTTGGGCTCAATCGTTATATTTTGGCCCGAAATATGTGTAGTGTAGTTGCTATATGGACAATTATTAACCGGATACCCTGTATGTATTATTAAAGTGTATTTCATATACCATTGTAATGACTCCACTTGTAATGTTTGTTGCATATAAGTGTAATATTAAAGTTATTTTGAGTAAATAGCAGCACAATCATTATTTTTTACTCTTAATAAATAACCCATGGTTCTACACTGATCATAACTCTTAAACGGTGAAAGATATGGAAAAATTGATATGATCTAAATTTGTTCATCTGCTCATGCAGAATAGAAAATATTCTATGCACATTTTGAGTATGAGCCCTCTGGAAGGAGTTATTCTTGATGGAAATACTAAATATCTTGTATGGCGGCCATATTGGATTTATGACATCATAAAAACCAAACGGCACAACTCTAAAACACCCGGTACCAGTGGCGCACCCAGAACTTATTTATGGGAGGGGCACAGTATGCTTGTTTTGATCGTGTAGGGAACAAAGATAAAGGAGTATGACAGTTTGCGGCACGAGCCGCAGGCGAGTGCTGCAAGTCATATGAGTGGGAAATGAGCATTCCGTGCGTGTTTTACACTATACTTTTTCTACGACTGTACCTATACCTACAGGGTGTCTATTGACGGAGGGCCACTCGAAATTAACTCGACAAATATGAATTTTTCGGGGAACTTTATTTCAAAGAAAAAAATGCGTTTTTGTTGTCCTAACTTTGAGTAAAAACACATTTGAGGTCCATGGCCTACTTTCCGAGATATGTTTGAAAAACCCGAAAATTGACGAAACTTCTTCGGCTTGTAACTTTTTTGTTTCAAGAGTTACCGAATTTTTTTTTAATGATATCTCGCACATTTTTAAAACTTTCTAGCACAAATTCAGTAATATTTACTAAACCATAGTATTTTTCAAAATTCAAGTAAGTTCAAGTACAAAGTTTGACACATTTTATTTTTTTTTACATTTATTTATTTCGAATATTAACAAAATTATTTCTTATGTCTACATCTATTTGTTATTAACAATATTGAATGTTATGTTGCTACAATTATTAAAAATCATTTTCGGAGAATTTGCATTTCTCGTTTCAATATTTCTAATATCTTGAAATGTTTCAGTTTCTGTAAATGGAGCATCACTTTTTGGTGATGTTGTAATGGATTTTAAAATTGTATCCGCTACCTGATATTTCTTTTTTATTGACTCGTCAATATAACCTTCCGCCACAGCAGTTGACCTCCAACCACCATGCCTTTTAAGTGATGTTATATCCTCACCTGCATCTATTAGTATTGTCGCAGAAGATCGTCGAAAACTGTGTCCGGTATACAATTGAGGATTCGGAAGGTGTAAATATTTGGCAATTTGTTTACTTACATTTCCTATTTTATTTATACCCAGTCTTTGTGTAGTGCATTTACCTTTCTGATAATTTACAAAAAAAAAGGAATCATGAACATTATGTGGACGAAGTTGAATATATTTTTTCACGATGTCATAAAACTCTCCTGTTATGGTAAATTTTCTAGATACTTTTGTTTTCGTGTTTGGCAAATCAACTAAAATGGCCGAGTTCAAATCTTTAATGTTGTTAGATCGCAGCTTATATAATTCATCTCGCCGGCAAGCCCCCATAACTCCCATAACTAATACAACCTGAAAAATATATTTTTGGAGGTTTTCGTGTTTTTACAAATATCTCTGTGGCCAGAACTGATAGAGAAAATGGAAATATCACCGTGTGGACAAGTAGGTACCTATCTAATAAGGACAAAAGTGTTAACTAAACCTACCTTTGTTAATAGATATTGACTATCTGGTGCATCCTTTAAAAATCTATTGATTTCTTCCGAAGTGAAAGTTTTTGACTTTTTTGGACTGTAACCATCTGATTGCCTTTTTAAAAATGCCCTTAATTTGGCATATTTTGCAATATCGATACCGTTTTTGATGTTTAATGTAGTACGTAACATCGAATATTGTGCCCATAAAGTTGATGGCTTAAATTTTTTGGATATTTCTCCAAAATATGCCATTAAAGCATTTTCAGAATATGAATTGGCTTTTTGAGCATTCCTCCAATCCATAAACAGTCTATATGTATTCTCATACTTCTCCTTCGAAATTTGTGGTATTAAATTTTCCGCAGTTTGATTTGCCGCCTCCAAAATATGAGGTGGTGTCAATTGTAAGTCATTATCGCTGGAACTTTCAATTTTTTTGAAAGTAACTAATTGATATTTTCACTTTCAAAATGAATGTAAACAGACACACATTAATAACGCTGAACTGTCACATTTAGTGTTCCCCGCGTTTAGTCGCCTTTGTTTTCCATGGCCTCCTACTACTTTAGTCAACATTTACTTGCGGACCCGTGCACAATGATATTCCCGCACTGGTTACTATGGCAACCCGTGCACAATAACATTCCCGCACCGGTTGCCCAAAACCGTGTACAATGTACTACATCTCTCAATTAAAAACGATCATACAATGAGGCCATTCCTTTACAGACGTAGAAAAGATACATTTTTATTCAGCTACATACCGTACCAAGGGTGCCCTGCTGTGGGGGGGGGGGGAGGGGAGGCAGGGCCGAAGCTAGGGGGGACTAAGGCGGGAATAAGAGCGTGTATGGATAAAATATAAAAAATGTTTTCCAATTCTTGAAAATAAATTCACTCGCGTCTGGAACCAAAATATAATATCTAGAATTCTCGCTTCTTTAACTGGTTGAATAGATCGTCCCGTTACTTCCAAAATAAAGTTTATTCTTGTGCAATTCACGTAATGGTCTATGGGACATTCTAAACGTCAGAAACTGACATACCTATAACCACAGAATACCTCCCCTATAACCTAACAAGTCGCCATTTTTTTCGTCAAGTAGCGCTACTTCAGTCCGCAAACAACAATGCTGGCGTCTTTAACATAGTGTCGGTCCAAGCAGTCCCGCTGTATACGAATCAATATTTTCCCCGTCCTCAACATTACTCCATGAATCACGAGAGGATAGCAGATTTAGTATTTTTAGCTTTTGAAAAAAATGAAATCAATAATAATAATTTTTACGCTTTTCTAAAATTTCATTCAATTCATTCAATTAAGAATAGAAAAATACAGGTATTTTATTAGCATGATAATTTTTATTTGTTTTTTGCCTTTATGTCTAGTGATGACGCCGATAATGGAGTTTGTTTTTAATTTGTGTTTTTTATATCCTAGTGCGATATCTATAGTATTATTTCTATTTTATTTCCTGTTATTTTTCAATAATAAATTATATTTTCTTGAACCCTATCACCTTCATAACTCAATAATAAAAAGGGAAGGTTTTATATGTTTTAATACAGAGTTGAAATGAGGGGGTTTGTTGCACGGTTTGATCATTGTATAGTCTAAGGTTTGACCATAGATTATGGTTGGGTTGACATTACAATTTTAAAAGCAGTACCTACTTTTTTCAATTCTAATGTCAAATGTCAATACTTGACAACAGCATTCGTCACGAGAAAAATTAGGTACTATATCATATCCATCTCAAAAAATAAAATACATATTGTGCCCTATCGCTCTACCTAAAATTATACCTGCCTGCCTCGAGTTTTGGTCCTAGCTACGGTTCTGGGGGGGGGGGGGGGGCACGTGCCCCAGTGCCACCCCCTTGGGTGCGCCACTGCCCGGTACTATGCTATTACGTATACCCCGATTACTGTAAGAAGTCCCGATTTTGTCAGATGACATTCTCCACAAAATCCCTAGGAATTTTCTGTTAACCATGGGTATAACATTGGTATATGTGTCTCAACCAGTTAATGATGTCACTCATTGATTTATGATGTGAAAAGTTACCCAAGTGATAACATAATAAAATAAAAACCCTATTGCAATCACGATTGTACCGCTATAAATACAAATAACTATGACTACAACTCATTTTAATAATAATTTCCAACGTCATGGAAACACTTTTCATTTTGGTATTTTGGTACCTACAATCAGGTGCTTTTGGCAGCGGCTATATGTGGACTCAGGCAAATTTAGCTTCGGTGTGTCAAAGTGACAGTAAAGGTTTTCCAGATCGTTCAAACTGGTTCAAACATTCGGCAGTGAAAACATTCGCGGGTTTTCTACGTTTCGTGAGTTTTACCGTTATCTGTGTTGTTCTTGTTCTTCTTAATTTTCGTGTTATTAGTGCAAATGGGCTCGTTACTGACCTGAACTTATGACCCGGTTGCATTTTTTGCTGCATTTGATGCCAACTTAGGATATCGAAATTACCAATTGACAGTCCCAGTAAGGACTTCTTAAAATAATTTGACTATAGCATACAATAAAGACATTCCACATAGTCGCAACTTCCCTTCACAAAAAAACCCACGGAGTAGGTAAATGTGCATTATGCTCCTCAACTAAAAGTTATGTTTTTAAAAAACCAATTTGCTTGCCGATAAAGTCATCACATAGGGTGTAACTAATTTCATGTATTGTAATTTGACTGGGTTTATTATGTGTATCTTAATTAAAATAGTGTGTCCAATATGATTTCTGCCCACTCCCAACCCAACGGGTAGTGGCGGGGGTGTGTGTACAGAAATGTGTGAGCAATTTTCCCGCGCGGTACATTTCTATAAGCAGGGTTGCCAATATGTGTTTTGGAAAACCAGGTAAATATCCATTTTCACTATCGATAACATACATGCAGCAATGAATCGCCTGTCGCGCTTAAGCCATTAAAGTTAGGAGAAAAAAGCATACAACCTTTCTTGTAGCAAATTTTGTCTTCTATAAACGTTGTAATAGATATTTGGCGCTAGGAGGCACTGAAAGCGAGATATTTTGAAAAAATCCATTTTGAGCGCCATCTTGGCAATATGGCGGCGTGCGCGGCAGTGGTAAGGAAGGACAAATGTTGTATGTTAAATAGGACACTAAAATCTACCGATTCCCAAAAAATCAAGACTCCCTCACTTATTCGGAGTAAAAACTACCTGGCGACTGGACTATATAGTAACATTTGTATTCCTTTTAATTCTAAAGCCGCGTCCAGACCTGGCGAACGAGCAGCCGTGAGCGCAAACTGTTCGTCAGGTCTGGATGGGATGGTAAGCGCGATCGAACAGAAAGAAGCACTGGCGAGCAGCGACGAACGCAATCCGCCGCTGGTTAGTACTTCAAAGGAAACTGCTCGCCAGTGCTTGTTCGTGTTGCCCAAGTGTGGACGATAAAAACGACAACCGTAGGCATTATAGTCCTTATCCCCGCTGGATTAAAACGTGCTTATAATAGCACGGTAGACGAATTGAAAAAAGTGGTCCTATTTGGTCCTATTAATGGTAATAAGTTTCCAAAATCAGCGTCCGACTAACTTATGTTTATATTTCCATAAACACTCAAGGAGTGCTGAGAGTATGTCTTTTCTATAAAAGGAACAAGAGTAGGTACCTACTTTTTAATTACTGCATACTTAAATACGAGTAAATCATTATGGGTCTATAGTTAACAAGCAAAAATTACCACCAGTTGATTTAAGTAAAATTTTTTGAATTCATTTAATCTGTTTGAACATAATTTCAATATTTTTAAATTTGTGGGTCCTCTCGAAAAAGTACCTAGTTACGCCAATGGATGAGACTACTGTATAAGGATTTTTCCAGTTTAGTTTACTTTGTAAGTCAAGTTTCGAGGTCCTGTAATTTTCATTTTTTACTTTCAGAATGTCACATTCCCGTTCAATTAGAATTTTGAAAATGTCTCTAGAACATGACATCCTTTTTCAAATTCAAATATAAGTATAGTCAAAATGTAAGCATTCAAGGTAACGAAGCAATCCAAATCAATGAAGTATTCATTAGCAATATTTCAAAAAACGTTTCCCTTGATGGTGAAAACATGAACATTCTGAAATTGCCGAAAATAGTAATCTTACATTTTTTTATTAAAAGTGGCATTTATCTGTCTTCCTATTTTATTCCCTATAATAGAATCCATAAACTAGTTTTTAAATTAATTAACTTAACATTGTGAAAAACATGTACAGTAAAGCACCGCTAATCCGGATCAATTGTATCTGGCTCAATCTGGATTAGTGGAAAATTCGGATTACTGGAGTAATATTAAAATATGTAATTGAACAATGGCGCAATAAATATTTATCTGCTAGCGCTTTACCACTGACACCACTGTTCAATTTCACCAATATATCCTGTTTTTCAGCGAGAGTTAATGTTTTGTGTAGCCTTTTTGGTGCCATGTTGATTGGATTAGAGAATTTGCGGTCGGTCCGGATTACAAGGTACATAATATAAAACTTAAATTTTTTTATTTTGTCCGGATTACAAGGACATCCGGATTTGTGGGGGTTCGGATTAGCGGAGCTTTACTGTAACTCCATCTTGAAATAGGTAAAAAATGTGAAAACCCTGTAACTCCTTTATATATTTCTAAAATATATATTTAAAAAAAATGCAATTTCATAAAGTTTCTGTCACAATGTAGAAAGTAATACTGAAACAAAATAGTTTGAATCCTTTAGGTTTAAAAGTTATTAAGTTTTTTGTGTCTCCTGTAAAATTTTGTATTTCGGAGATACGAGGTTTTCTCATGAGGATATCGTTATGTACTAATATTAGAGTCTTCCAATACATATGCCACACTCTTAAATACCTGCTAAACTTATCTTTTAACACAGGCTCTTTTCCACAAGACCTTTAACAAGGTATTATAACACCCTTAAACAAGAAAGGCAACACCACGTTTTCGGAGCACTATCAGCTTATTACCTGTGTAAAGTCTATGAAAAATATTTGAAAAGTTATGCAAAATACAGGGTGATTCAGTTGTGATGTAAAAAAATTTAACCACATAGTGGGGGAGGCCCAGTAAAAAGAAAAATGTGAAAAAAAATTTAAAACTTGGGGCAAATCAACCTAAGCACCCACACAACTCAACGCACCTGATTCCGAGGAAACATCTGTAAGTGAGCGATGTTGCCGCATTTTATTGTCAGTGGTCAACCTTATTAATGAAAGTTAATCCGAAGAAATAAGAAATATTTATCTATTATCGGCCGTATAGGGGTTGTCGGGCTTGGTTCTTCAAATGGAAATTGTTATAACACTTGAAACACTTTGAGAAAATGTTGTATTCACATTTTAAACACTTGCATTTATTTGAGAAGTTTTTGAAGGTTTTAGTACACAATAATTTGCATAGTTTTTAAATTACACGAGAAAATTGCAGTAACACTGTCTAACGGTGTCTATCCATTTTCACTTTGCACATTTTCCATTTTTACTGCCTTTTTTTGTTGAACCCCTAAACCATACCATCCATATGTCTGAAGTCCATACCATAGCCTAGAGACTGACATTGACGTTGTGGACATTTAGGTTGCCACTAGAGTCACTCTTTTTTAACTCTTGTAGACACTATAAACTGGGCTTGTTACAGATTTCGGTTTAGCTACACCAGAGGGGACGGCAAGTTCTGCCGGCAACACCAGATAATAGATGGCTCGGATATCACAAACACCTACTTGGTATTTTAAATGAAATCTGTACCCAGTTTTTTTGAAAATGTATAATTTATTGAAAACTATAACGTTTAACATTAGATTGTAGAAAAGTCATGATTACTGGGGTTATTTCGAATTTTCACAATTTATTAGATTATTTCATGCGCGTTCTTTAGCAGTAAAGGTGGTTTATACACTTTAGAATAGAATTCAAAGTTTTATTTTCAAAAATGACAAATAATTACTACGTGATAAATTAAAAATAATTTTAATTATTACTTCATTGTGTTTACTAAATCCGATCTCCACAATACTTAGAACTGTTAGCCCCATCTAGTGATAAAAGCAACAACAGCAACACATTCACATTTTGTGGGTATTTTTGTCCGTTTCTTACACGCTAGGAGGGTTACGGTTACAGATTTCTTATGGAAGAGGACCGACAAGTTGTGATTACATTATCCCTAGATGACAGTTGACACCGCCTGAACATATGATCAAACGAAAACCTCGACGCAGTTCCAAGATGAAAATAGTACTTTAATTTCCATATTTCCAATGTCGATGGGGATGGGGAGCTAAAGTGGGGGCCCGTGTGTATGGAGACCATGTAATTGGACCGTATTCTTGGCGACATGTGGTTTGCCCCAGCACATTTTGCACGGCCAGTCCGTGGATTTTTGGATCAGCACTGCCGTAATCGCTGGACTGGTAGAGAAGGGCCTCATCCGTGGCACCGCGATCCCCGTGTGTTTGGGGATACAATAAAATCCATTGTGTATGAAAAAACTGAAATTGACAGTGACCAAGAGTTATGTGCTTGAATTGAAGATGCCGTTCCAATCCGCAATAATCCCGGATTATTTGCGCTTATTCATGGATCGTTTATGAACAGAATTAATAACTTGTTATTCAAGTTAATGGTGGCATTTTCAAATTAGTAGTAGTGCATTTTGGTGCATGTTTGCACTTTTAATACTTAGATTTGTGTTTTGTTTGCTACTTACTTTTTTTTGTTTACTTTAGAATTTTTTTAATTTCTTCATATTACACTAATTTTTATCCATCTGTGGTTAAATTTTTTTATACCCCGATTACTGTAAGAAGTCCCGATTTTGTCAGATGACTTTCTCCACAAAATCCCTAGAAATTTTCTCTTAACCATGGGTATAACATTGGTATATGTTGTGTCTCAACCAGTTAATGACGCCACTCATTGATTTATGATGTGAAAAGTTACCCAAGTGATACGAAAAAAAGAACATAATACAATAAATACCATATTGCAATCACCATTATAGCTCTACAAATAAAAATAACTATGACTATAACTCATTTTAATGATAATTTCAAACGCCATGGAAACACTTTCATTTTGGTATTTTGGTATAATCAGCTACTTGGCTGCATCTATGGTGCGTACTCAAGCAAATTTTATTTCGGTGTTGTGAAAGTGACAGTGAAGGTTTTCCGGATTGTTCAAAAGGGTTCAAACTTTGGGCGGCGAAAATATTCGCGGGTTTTTGTACGTTTCGTGAGTTTTACCGTTATATGTGTTGTTCTTGTTCGTGTTATTAGTAGTTATTTATTGTGCAAATGGTCTCGTTGCTGACCTGGACTTATGACCCGGTTGCATTTTTTGCTGCATTGATGCCAACTTAGGAGGCCGAAATTACCAATTGACAGTCCCAGTAAGGACTTCTTAAAATAATTTGACTATACATCATGACTGAATCACCCTGTAGATTAACTAATTACCTAGATACAAAGAGAATACTATCCTCTGCACAGCATGGTTTTCGCAAGAATCATCCAGTATGCACAGCTGCCGTTGAACTAATCCAATTGTTCTATCATTCATTAGACAAAGGAAATTTTGTCACTGGCATATTTTTTTATCTCTCCTGTGCCTTCGATGGTGTTCTACCTGACTTTCTTCTTTAGAAGTTACACAGTTAAGGGGTACGGGGCAACATACAGTGTGTCTGGTTTTTCGTGTTAATACCCCTGAAAATCTAAGTAGGCTGGGGGAATTGAACGGGGCAATTTTTTTTATAGGTATATCCCTGAAAGGTCATCATTTGCAAAGTATTGGTTTGACATTTCCGCGAAATCCTGGCCTACTGGGTTTTTTTAAGGGGTGCGTTTTTCGAAAAACCATATTAGGCATTTTTTTATTTAAAATCTGACAGCATAGCATTAATCAGGACACTCCAAAACCCTCATACACCAAATTTGAACAAAAAATAGACAGGAAGTTACATTGTGAAAGGTGTCAAAGTTGAGCAAAATGGGAATTTTAAAGGCATCTGACGAGTCAAGTGAGCCATGGAATTACTTCGAAACAGATAGATGGTCAACAGGACCACTCAAAGCGTTGGTGTGCAGAGATCCAATAAAAAAATATACAGGGTGTCTTTCTCTGTGCCATCTCAGAATGCTAATTTTTTTGGTTTCAAAAATCGAGTACTTCAAAATTGCAAAATCGACACTATTAACGAATTAAGTATAAAAATACAGAGGCTTGCTAGTCAGTAAGTCCATAGGAATTAAGGTGGTTGGTGTGCCACGACAGGAAATGCACAGAAAATATATCATCTTAGAGAGTGATTTTGTTGAGAAAGGTCCAATAATTTAAATTGTTTTTAATTATTGGGTGGGATTTTGTAAAAAATAAATTACTTTTGTTTATTAATATTTTTTTAATAATTCCAGAGCACTCTTGACCCATATAAAATTTCATAAAATTTCAGCATTTTGAGATGGCCCAGAGAAAATACCTTGCATATTTTTGTAATGAGTCTTTTTACACCAACACTCTTAAGTGGTCCTATTGGCCATCCAACTGCTTCGAAGTAATTCCATGGCACACTTGACTCGCCAGATGCTTTTATATGTCCCATTTTGCTCTACGTTGACACCCTGCAAAACGGAACTCCCTGTATATTTTTTGTTCAAATTTGGTATATGGGGGTTTTAGGGTGTCAGATTTTAAATAAAAAAAGCCTAATATGGTTTTTCGAAAAATGCACCCCTTTAAAAAATCGTAGTAGGCCAGGATTTCGCGGTAATAGCAAACCAATACTTTGCAAACGATGACCAATCAGGGAAATACCTATAAAAAAATTGCCCCGTTCAATTCTCCTAGCTTACATAGATTTTCAGGATTGTTAACACAAAAAACCAGACACACTGTATAGGGCAGTGGGCTGAGTCGTTTCTAAATAATTGAACGATTTGGTGAGCAAATTTTCTATAATACTCGATCAACCTATTGATGTACCGCAAGCTGCTAGTGTCCTATCTCCACTACTTTTCATCCTGTTCATAAATGGCTTGGAAGATCACATATTGCGGGATGCAAAAATAATAATTTTGCAGATGATACCACAATCGGAATCTCAGCTTCCTTAGAAATAGAGCTTGAAGTCAAGACTAACACTATCCTCTTACAATTCTACAATTGGTGCAGAAGAAACCGACTTGTTTTTAACATCTCTAAAACTTGCTTCATATTTCGTAAAAGAAAAGCCAAACCGATGTCAATGAATGTCTAACCTCGATGAATGTCTAACCTGGTAAGAACATTTCGATAAGATAGCGTCAAAATTAAATTCAGCATACTACATACTGAGAAACTTAAAGGCAGTGGTATCAAGGAGTCAACTCTTGCAAGTATATTACTCTCTTACTCACTGTCATCTGAAATATATGATTGAGCTCTGGGGATCTGCTACAGGTATTGATCGTATTTTTGTTCTTCAAAAAAAGAGTTATAAGACTTATATTCTCTATAAATCCATTGGACTCATGCAGGCCTCTATTTATTAAAGTAGTACTCCTCGCCACAACTCCGGAATTTATTGTTTTCTCTGACTGAAAGTTATCCAAGCATAGCGGACCATACCCCTCTAAAAATCTGGCGCCTGCGCATCTGTTCCGCCAGATGTCCGATTTTCTCTTTTAAAAACAAAAGAAGCTATAAGGAAGCCCACCGAAAATAAAGAGACCTACCCTATAAAAAGGGAAAATCGGACATACACGTAAATGACGCTATATTATACAGGGTGTTCCTAAATATCATGTACATACGGAAGGGGGTAATTCTTTGGCTTATTTCATGACTAAAACTTCATATGAATGTATGTCGTAAACGTCCTAACTTTTGAGATACAGGGCGTTAAAGTTCATTTTTTTTAAATTGAATTTTGGCTACATCTCCCGAAATAATCAAGCTGCTGAACTGAAATTTGGGACTGCTATGTTTTTGGGGATGGAGAATAAGCTGAAAATGTCAATTTCACCGTATCTCACAGAGATACTTGCGCTGTTTTTGATCACGCTTTTACTCGTAACTTTTTTGAGGTTATCTTTTTGGTCCTGCAGGTCCATCATTTTAGTGCCTCTTTTCATCCTGCAACAAAAAGGTATTCTTGTTTCATAACGATTAAATCAACTGTTTGCTTTGAAATTGCCAAAACTTTCTCCAAAACACCTGTTGATTCCAATATTCGAAACATAAAATTTTCACCTACTGCTTTCAAATGTTACAGATCAACTGTACATTCAAAATGATGAAAAAAATGCCAAATGGGCATTGGTCAAAACGCCATTGGTTTTCTTGAAATAGAGTGTCCAAATTTTGTCAAATTCAATCCTTTCCATTTTGAAAGCGAATAATTTTTGGTACATTGTTCATAGGGATTTTTTCTCAGTTTAAATGGTACAGTTGATCTGTAACACTTGAAGGTGGTAGGTGAAAATTTTATGTTTCGAATATTGAAGTCAACAGGTGTTTCGGGGCACGTTTTGCCAATTTCAACGGTTGATTTTATCGTTATGAAACAAGAGTACCTTTTTGTTGCAGAATGAAAAGATGCACTAAAATGATGGACCTGCAGGACCAAAAAGATAATAATCTCAAAAAAGTTACGCCTAAAAGCGTGATCAAAAAACAGCGCAAGTGGCGCCCTCTGTGAGATACGGTGAAATTGACATTTTCAGCTTATTCTCCATCCCCAAAAACATAGCAGTGCCAAATTTCAGTTCAGCAGCTTGATTATTTCGGGAGATATAGCCAAAATTCAATTTTAAAAAAAGGACTTTAAGTCAAAAGTTAGGACGTTTACGACATACGTTCATATGAAGTTTTAGTCATGAAATAAGCCAAAGAATTACCCCCTTCCGTATGTACATGATATTTAGGAACACCCTGTATATAGGTATATATTTATGTTTTGTTTAGTAGCTACTTAGCTTTGTCGACAAGTCGCACTTTTGACAATAAAGCATATTTGATTTGATTTGATATGATATATATTCCCATTTCTGACTTCAAGTTAGACTGGAACTATAAGCATTACAACATATTTTATGATAAATCTAGACTGGTTTGAACTAGACAAACTTTATAGTATGCATCCACACAATCTAGTTAACAAGTCAACGGTTTGGACAGCTTTTAAATCGGTAGGGGAAGGGGAGGAAAATGGGGAACTTGCACAAAAATTAAATTTCAAAAATTATGCTTTCAAACGTAATTTATTGCCATTAAATGAATCACAGTTCAGAAAAAACCTCATTTTTCATTTTTATGTAATAAATATATGCAATTAAAAACTACATAATTCAAATCATTCTTGTAACACGCCCTCCTTGGTTGTGACGTCAACTAGCTCGTTGGTGGTGGCGCCTCTGGTGGGCGGCGGCACCATGTATCAACTATAATATGGGCGGCACATGTATAATAACTACAGCACCACGCAAGCTTTGTTTAGAAAGATCAACGAGAACGTCCCATCCTTGTCTATCCGTCTTATTATAGTCTATCGCAGTCTTGATATGGTTGATAATGTTTGAGAAGAGTGTGCTGCTGTATTAAATAATTATTCACATTGCGAGATGCGTAGGTAAGCACACTTTTTTGCCCGAGGAGGTTGGTTAATGGCCGTATTGTCTCGTTTCTTAAAACTCTCTTCGAGGCCAAAAAGAGCTTACGCATCGAGCAATGTATTACATTGTCCCTGCTACTGACAATTTCATATTGTAAGGTAAGTACTTTGAATTTAAATACACTATGGAGTAGATTGTGAGTAATAATCTTCAAAATAACCATTGTCCAATCATTACTAAAAATGATAATCAGTGATAAATATAAGAGGTAGAATGCAGTGATAATTAAAAAAAAACTTCTTGTGCGATTGAACCTAAGAATTACTAGTCCTGTGGCCTCAGTTAAAGAAGTGTTTGTTAAATTTTGATTTTTAGGTGGTTTTTATTTTTGACCTACATCAGATCCCTCTGGAAATGGGTCGCCGAACTGTTTATTTTAATGTTCAATTTCCATTCTTCCTTTCCTAATTCTGTGTAGCTGTCACTCCTGTCACTGCCTTCTGATCGATCGAGCTATATGACGTCAAAACCATTCCCGCACTTTTCGTGTCGTTTCAAATGAATAGCTTGCAGTCACAACTTTAATTATTTATTGCAAATTAAATATTGCGATTTGAGGGCTGATATTTGGTACGTGCTCTTTTTTATAGATAGGCAAATATATTAAAGAATTAAAAAAAAATTGTTCAAGTTCCCCATTGAACATTTTCTCTAAAGGTTTGACCGCAAGTGAGCTTCACATCTTTTTGGACCCCCTTTCTCCTGGCAAAATATGCAGGATGTCCAAAAAACTGTGATGCTCACTTGCGGGCAAATCTTTTTTGGACACCCTTTATATTTTGCCACAAAATATGTGGGGTATATGTATGCTCATTTGGGGCGATAATTTTTTGGGACAACCTTATATTTTGCCACAAAAAGGTATACGGCGTGTACAAAAAAAAACTGTCGCTCATTTGTGACCAAACCTTTTTTTAACACCCTGTATATTTTGCGGCAAAATATAAACAGTGTTCAAACAAAGATAGAAGCCATCGGAAAAATCTGTTTAAACACCCTGTATAAATTTTGCTGTAAATAATATTGTTGTCAGTAATAATTAAAAAATAATAAAACCAAATTATTTTTTAATTTAACCAATTAAGAATACTGAAAATTTTAAGTATTCGATATTTTGTATTTCGATATTATGAATTCTATTTTTGTTTATTTGACATTTTGTTTTCAATATTTTATATTTCTACATTTTATTTTTCGATCTTTCGAAATTTTTTAATTTTGTAATTCGACATTATGCCTTCGCAATAATTTGTTTTCGATCTTTTGTGTTTCGCTAATATTTCAGTCACTCCTTTTTACCCTGTGTCTCGAAAATGATGCTTTTTCAAATTCGTGTTAATATGAACTGCCTAAAGGTGTTTTTTTTTCATCAAATCTCTTGAAAATTCGCAAACCCCTGTTCCTTTTGTGTCAAAAATGGAGGGGGGGGGGTGCATTTTAGGTCGCATGATTGTAGATTTTTTTTTAGCCCCAAAAATAAATGTATTTATGATACAGTTTGATACAGCCATATAAAACAAACATTAGCAATTAGACTATCTTTGCATATACTTACTGTGTACCAAATTTCCTTACAATACCTTTGCTGGCTTAAAAGTAATTACATATAACTTTTTAAACTTTTAACACTTTGTTACTTGGAAACCAATTTTTGGATAAAACGTTATATCAAAACCAAAAACCCTACTTACTTTCAAAAATACTATTTCTTATCGCCAAGCCATTAAAATTAAAAATGAAATACCATATATACTAGCTAACATTTTTTTCTTATATTTATTTAGGCGTTGTTTGGTAAAGAGGCAGATAACTTGGAACATTCAAATGATGATGAGAATACTTACTATTTATTGGAAAAAGAGCCCCTGGTTAATCGTTTCATCTCAGTACCTAGAGATAAAAGCAGTTTGAACTGTGCTGTCTTCACTGCAGGTATAATCGAGGCAGTCCTTACTGGAACAGGTTTTGTAAGTACCCAAGTATTATAACCTGCTGTTTTTTTTTTATAGCCAGTGTTGAATTTTTATAAAACGAACAAAGAAAGTTGGGCTAAGAATTTTAAGCTTTGTTGTTTTTCTTGGACAAAATTTAATTTAGCGGTGCAATGAGGAACAACACAAAACTCTATTCAAAGAATGTTCATACCTACGTCACAACTACCGTCCTTGTCTTACTCATGAATATACGATGGATATCGGTCGTATATTCACGAGTCAGACAAGGACGGCAGTTGTGACTTAGGTATGAACATTCGTTGATCAGAGTGTATATAAAATTCTCTTAGACTTTGACCCTAATGGAAAATATAGTATTTTTATTTTGAGTTCCCCTACACACACCTGCTTAATTTTTAAGAAAAATAAGTTTTGAGTGCACTAGGTCTGGTTATAATAAGTTATATACCAAAGTTTTCCAGCAATATAAGACTTATTCTGAGCTGTTTTTTTATCAAGAAAATTCCAAGGTCCCAAATTTCAATACATTTCATATCTGTTATGCAAGGTTATTATGTGAAATTTGGTGAATAGAACAATGGGATTTTTAACTTCTGTCATAAACATAATTGTTTATTTGTAGAGTACACATATCAACGGAAACACCCTGACTCCATAGGTCGTTGTTTTGTAATTTTTCCCATAAAGTTTCCCTTTTGATCCTAGTGCACATTCAGTCTAAAATCACACAAATTTCCTCTTAGAAAGTAAGAACTCTCGCCAAAAGTTGTCTTTTATAGGTTTCAAGCAGGTCAAATCATCTGACAAGCATTTTCAAGAGTGGCGATGCTAAACCCGCATTTACGCAGGTCAACCTAGATTGCACAACTAGGTAGTTTGACTTGAGTTGAATGGTTAACTGAAATCTAAATGGTGCCATATATAGTACAAAGTAAGCAGGTATCATTATTACTTGCGAGACTACAAAATGAATTTACAGATATTGGTATATGCGTCGCAACCAGTTAATGACGTCACTCATTGATATATAATGTGAAAAGTTACCTAAGTGATATGAAAAAAGAACATAATAAAATAAAAACCCTATTGCAATCACGATTATACTGCTACAAATAAAAATAACTATGACTAGAACTCATTTTAATAATAATTTCAAACGTCATGGAAACACTTTTATTTTGGTATTTTGGTAAAATCGGCTACTTGCGGCAGAGTCTATGGTGCGTACTCAGGCAAATTTTATTTCCGTTTTCCGTGTTGTGAAAGTAAAAACCTATATATATTTTGTGGTTCAAAAGGGTTCAAACTTTGGGCAGTGGAAATATTCGCGGGTTTTGTACGGTTCGTGAGTTTTACCGTCATCTGTGTTGTTCTTGTTCGTGTTATTAGTAGTTATTCATTGTGCAAATGGGCTCGTTACTGACCTGAACTTTTGACCCGGTTGCATTTTTTTGCTCCATCGATGACAACTTAGGATCTCAAAACAGTCCCAGTAAGGACTTCTTATAATAATTTTACTATAGAAGAGTTGTCTATAGAAGACCCACAGCCATATCAGAACCACAATAATATTATTTGGCATTTTAGTATTGCAATTTCCTACTCAAAAACTCCAACTCAAAAATAAAAAAATATATAATATTGCTCGAGGAGAGCAACATGGGTACATACTCGACTTAAAGGGTTTGCCTAAAAAGTCGAAGTTAAATCTGAAAAGTGGATTTTTGATTTTTCTGAAAATTTTTGAGCACGTTCCTAAAATGCTCAAGAATATTCCCAAAGTGCTCAAAATTCTAAAAATGCTCAAACCTACATCACGAATATGATGGCGGTTTTGGCTGGCTTGCATTTTTACCTAAGATTGCAGTGCGCTTGTATCTCCAATAATGAATTGGAGTGAGAGTGAGGGTCGAGGGCTCGTGCTACGCCGCCGCAGCAAATATCAAGGCACAGGCACGTGCCATAGTAGCGGCGATGTCACGTAGATGTCGAAAATTGTGACATTGCCAACTTTTTCAAATGTCGTCACATGTGCCTTTCGTACTCTTCACATTCGAGCATATTTAGAATTTTGAAAGGTTTTGTCCTTATGAGTATACATGCACTCAAGTGGGTAGGAAACGTTCGCAAACGTTCGTGAACGTTCTCCGAGCACGAACGGATACGTTCCCTCCTTCGCATCTTTAATAAAGACATACCTTCACTAGAGAATTATAAAGGAAGGTTATTGGGACGTCATGGCCCGTGGATGACACCGCGTTACTTTTATTTATTATGAAGGTGTTCTTGCTGAGTGGTTATTGCGACAACGATCTTGCTTTCTTGAGTGTATTGGATATCACATACATTTATCACAGGTTCACATAATATTCTTATGTATTAAACTACAACTATTATGAGAGTGCTTGTTGCTAACCAAGAACTCGTGTCCGACTCCCGGAAACCTCTACGGACTGTCCGTTTAAGAATGTGCGACAATTTACATTTTAAATCATGCTGGGAAAGGCCGTCATCACACCCCCACACTTAAGCTTTATTGCTCGTGTATACAATTTACAATTGAGGATGTCTGCATCTTTAGCTAATCCCTTGTGATTCAATCTGGGCCTATTTTACATTGTTATTTGATGTTGAATATTGACATAACAACTTGATAGTTTGTTATCTTATTTTTACGCGCTGTGGCGATGATTTGACGTGCGATCAACGAGGTCAGGAACACCTAGACTAAAGATAGATATGTGATCCCTGTTTACATGTTTTCTATTAGCACCCTGAGTTTGATCAACTTTTGATAACGGTATCACAGCCTTATCACCTACAATTGGCACTGCTATCTGGTCTTTAACACCTAAGTCTGAATCTACAACTGAAATGTTTGCGTCACTGAGAGAGTTATAACTATTATTATCTAAAACATAAGTTAGATCGTCATTGTCGTTGTTTTGAATAATGACACCACTGCCTTCAGCTTGTATGTTGGTTGGAGGACTGTTTTGTGCTCTTCTGACTGGCATGTTGATGAAATAATCACCTTCTGGTGCCTCCGACAGTCTGCTTATACCAACAGCTTCTCTGTATCTTCCTTTTGCCATTCTAAACACCTCTGCATTTGGTTTGCATGCCTCTTTATAGTTTTGTTGGCTACCTTAAACAAGTATGTGTTTCTGCCTATTCGCCTTTTTACTTTCACTCGAACCCAACTACTCTTGTTGTTACTGTATTCTCGTTAAATGTTCTGCTTCTTCCTCCGTAACATTGCACTTGTCTCTCTTGTTCTTTTGTTCTCCTCTTGATCCTGTTTATTTCATTTCCTGTCTTCTTTATTAAAAGCCAAGGTGTTAACCTGGTCTTGGGTGGTGCTTGCCTGTTTGCTGCACAATGCACACACGCCTTGGTTATAATTTCAATGTCATTGAAAAATTACATTCTAATGCAACAGAGGTAGACCAGTTGAATTTAAATATGATTAAAATAAGCTTTTCCATCATTCTTCCCATATTACACATATTGTCAACCTATGCCTAGAGAAGGGATACTTTCCTAAGTTGTGGAGACAGGCAGTGGTGATTCCTATTCCCAAAACATCCACTCCCAGGCAACTGACTGACCCGAGACCTATTAGCTTACTACCGGTTCTATCTAAAGTTCATGAAAAACTAGCGCAAACCCAAATTTCTTCTTATGTTGAGAAGCATAAAATCATACCACCACATCAATCAGGCTTTCGCAAATGACATAGCGCAACATCTGCCTTAGTTAATTTGACTGACAATATCATTCACGCATTAGACAAAAGGATGGGTGTAGCTTTGGTGACGATAGATTATTCCAAAGCGTTTGACAAAATCAACCACGACCTGTTATGTGCCAAACTTAGCTATTATGGCTTTGATAAGATCTCTGTAAATTTCTTTCAGAATTATCTTACAAATGGCAGTCAGTGTGTCGGTCTTGATGACAAGATATCCTCTTTTCATAAAATAAGTTCAGGTGTTCCTCAGGGGTCTGTTTTGGGGCCTCTACTATTTCTGTTATATACGGCTGATCTGCCAAATGTCATAAACTCTTCACAAATTCAATCTTTTGCTGACGACACGCAAATTGTGCATTATTTTGATACAGATAAACCAGAAGAAGCTGCTTTAAATTTAAACCAAGACATTGACAACGTTCTTCTCTATTCACTAAACCACAACCTGAGCATAAATTCTGATAAATCAAATGTTTCACTATTTTGTCGTAGTATTGACCGTGAGAAAATTCAGGCTTCATTACATATATTTATTAGAGGGCAGGCTTTGCCTTTTTCTGAGTCGGTAAAGGTGCTTGGCGTTACTTTTGATGTTAGCCTTAGGTTTGCTACTCATTCAAAAATCCTGCTTCAGAGAATCTATGTCAAGTTAAGACTTCTATATGCAAATAAATATTTACTTAATTTCAAGTTAAGGAAAAAACTATCGGAATCATTATTGATGCCTGTAATGGCATATTGTGATATTGTGTATTATCCGTGCTTGGATCAAATCTCTAGAAACAGGCTTCAGGTGATTCAAAATAATTGCCTGAGGTTTGTCCTTGGACTCCGTCGTTTTGATCGCTTCTCTGCCGGGTACGCTGCCTTAAATTGGCTTAGATTACCCTCCTTGTTAAAGTGTCACTATCTTGTCTTTGTGCATAGGATTCTAGTTCTATCAATACCAGCTTATTTAAAAGAAAAATTGATTTTAAGAAATGAAGCCCATGAATGAGAAATTCAGCACACGCTTACCATCTCTGTACCTCACCATAAAACATCTCTCTTTTGGCGTTCGTTTACATATAATGCGGCACTCTACTATAATGACATACCAGTTTCATTTAAATCAATATCTATTTCTAGCTTCAAGAAAAGTATTAAATGCCATATACTTCAATCTGAGCATCATTAATCTGCGTTGGTATAATAACGAGCATTTTTTTACTTTTTCTTTGTTTTGTTTTTTGTTTTATATCCTTATTCAACTGATTTTTTTTTCCGGAAATTTGTGCACAATATTCGTTCTATTTTTTCTTTATATTATTTGTGTTTTTCTTTCATAGATGTGGTCTTTTAATTTTTAGTTTGTATAATGATGTAACAACAGATGTCCTTTGGCACGATGGTTGAGTATAAGAGTAGCTCTGAGCTAAACTTCGCCATTTTTGTGCCCTACTTTAAGTAGTTTTTGTACCATTTGGTAAATAATAAAGACGAGTTATTATTATTATTATTGTCTATTTTAGGCCAATAAAATAAAATACGTGCTAATGCCTTGGCTCGCGCAACTCCAAAATGTGCTTTTAGTAACCTTTTTCTCAAAACACTCGGTATAATTACACGATGTCCCCACACAATGATATCATTTTCCACTGACACTGAGCTCGTTATGTCGGTTATAGAACGCTTTCAATTCTTCATTTTTGTCTTTGGGCCATTTGATGTGTCTTATGAACTTTATAAGGTGTTGTAATTCATGATCTAGTTCCGTCTGTTGTCTGATTTCATCATTATTTATCCGCCAACTTCCTACAGTTTCTGTATAATTCACGTAACTGCCATCTACAATACCAGAATGATTTGTTTCCAATGGTTTACAAGAGAGAAAATCTGCTACTGGGTTGTTTATGCCTTTTATATACCTTATCTTATAATCGAACATGTATAAAAATACTGCCCATCTCTGGAGTCTATCAGCTGCCACCTGGGTTATACCCTTATGTTTGGCAAATATAGTGACTAATACGTAGAAGAAATTAAATAAAAACTATTGAATGGTTCCAAATGTTTGATATGATAGTAACCCAGGAAATTGATCAATAGTGACTAATGGTTTATGATCAGTTCTTAAAATGAATTTGTTACCGCACAAATATTCGTAATATTTGTTTACCACAAAGTATATAGCTAAAGCTTCAATTTGTACAGTTGAATGTTTTTTTTTCTGCTGGTGAAAGAGTCCTAGAAACACATGATACAATTCTCTCTTCCCCATTTATTATATGACTTAATATGCCACTAATATCTTTTTTACTGGCATCAGTTGTAACTAGAATTGTAGTCTGGATTAAAATGTACTAGAGTAATATCTGCAATAATAATAATTGACTAACCCTACAAAACTACACGTTTCACTTACGTCATTTGGTTTTTGCTGCGTTTATTATTGCATTAACTTTCTCTTCAACTTTCCTAAGGCCTTCTGAGCTTTTTTTATACCCTAAATACGCTATTCCTTTTTCAAAAAATTTATATTTATCCCTACATAATGTAAAACCTGCACTCTGTAATCTTTCAAACACCTTTATTAGATTTTGGTTATGTTCTTCCTTAGTTTCACCACCTACAACTATATCGTCTAGAAAACATACAGTGGATTTTAAACCTTGTAAAGTTTGCTCAATTATTATTCTTTGAAAAACACTAGTTGCTACAGTTATACCAAAGGGAATTCTATTTACCTTAAATATACCTCGAGGGTTTTTAGTGCTAAAACCTTTGATGATTCTTCTGACACTTCGATTTGGTTATAAGCAGATTTTAAAACTCTTTTTGAAAAGAATTTTGCTTTGTTTAGCTTTGCAAAAACTTCTACAGTTGGTAACGGATAGTTAAGCAGTTTTAAATACCTGTTTACTGTGATTGTATAGTCTCCACATATTCTTATACTTTGATCACCTTTAATAACCACTACTATGGGTGTTGCCCATTCGCTATGCTCGATTTGTGTTATCACGCCTTCTTCCATGTTTATCAGCTCCTTGTCAACAGATTCTCTGAAAGCTAAGGGAATTGTATGATTTCTACAAAAACAGGAGTAGCGTTCTCCATTAAGTTTACCTTTTAGTTTTTCGCTAAAAAGATAGGGAAATTTCGGAATAATACTCTCAACTTTTTTTCGAAACACTATTAATGTCCTTGATTAGGCTTACTTTGATATGGAAATTTCTTTTCCAGTCTCTTCCTAGTATATTCGCATCTCCTCCACAAACATACAACTTTTGGCTTCGTGTTGAGTCCATAAATCTCAAAATAACCTTATGGAGAGAACAAATTACCTTCATAACCCAGGCACGTAACTAGGCCTAAATTTTTGGGAGGGCACAGAGTGGGCACCTCATAATTTAGGGGGGGGGGGCATATACATTATACATTTCAACATTTCTTATAATTAATTTAACAATTTTCTGTGACCTATAATGAAGGGTAAATAAATAATAATGCAAGGCGTACTTGGTGTTAAGGTTTTTTATGACACTTTATCACACTCACTCATTATTAATGATACATTAATGAAGTATAATCCTCCTATTCTTATGAGCAGCGTCAAAATAGTCAATTATGAGACCTTTATTTAAAGATTTAGCAATTTCCTTTTCAATGTCTATAATCGCTAAATCGCTCAAACGTTCTTGTCCCATTTTATTTCTCATATAGTTTTTTAACCGACGCAAACATGAAAATGTACGTTCGCATCCCGCACTTGAAACTGGTACGGTAACCAATATTGAAACAATTTTAAATGTTTCGGGGAACACTAATTTGTATTTTTTAAAAAAGTCAAGAAACTGTAGTATATTTTCTACCTGAATGTTGTTTTCTTTTTCATGATTGGGTATTGCATTCTTGAGGATTTTAAATTCAGCTTGCATCAAATCTCTATCTATTTTATAATGAGATGCAAGTGCATTAACTTTATCAAAATTCAAAAAGTTGTCATTCATCGGATGCAAAATATCATACCACTTAATATTTCAGAATTATTCCCGAACCTATTGTTTAGTTCAGACAAAATACGGTCAAGAGCCGGAATAAATATTTTTACTCTAAAATCAGATCTTTATAAAACAGTTTCTCTTTCCAAATGCTGAACGTTTTCTGTAAAATGCTTCGAATTTTTTGGGAATCTTCTTATTACGTCTATACAGCTTTTCAGATGTAATTTCAATATTATTTTCAAGGCATATTTGTTCGGCTTCCTTGTAAATGTTTTCAAAGCATTTTAAGTCATTTCTCATATTTTGAATAGTAACATTGATTGATTTAATTAAGGAATTTGCTGCAGACATATCAGAAGTAACTTTTTGCAGAAAATCGCTGGCTCCTTTAAAAAGTATAAGAATATTGTGAAAAAAACAGAGGTGAAAAATAAATTTAAAATCGAGCAATTCTAATAAACCTGCGGCCTCTGGATATTTTGAACTTTGTTCATTGGCCAAGGTGTTTAGAAAGAGAAGTAGAACACTAAATACTTTTTTCACAGAAATAGAAGCAAATACTTGTGCTGTCCATCGAGTATAGCAAATTCTTTTTAATTTGGTTGGTTTTATAGAAGGATAAAGGCGCTTTTGTAATGATATAAATTTTGAATGAATGGCTGATCCAGACACAAAAACATAAAGCGTTTCCAATGTATCAAAAAATTGCCCTGTTGGTAAATTTTTACATACGTCCATAACTATCAAATTCAGTCTGTGATTAAAACAATGCACATACACAGCTTCTTCTACCTCATCACGGAATAATTTTTGTACACCATTTAACCTCCCACTCATCACATTCGCGCCGTCATAAGTTTGAGCAACACAGTTCTTTAAATAAATAGAAAAACAAGCTAATGATTCTTTTATATATATATAAAAAAAGGGATTGCGCGTCTAAATTCTCGGCAGCTCTGAAACCAATAAAGCGTTCATAAATGACACCATCATAATAATATCTTAATACAATTGATAACTGTTCAGTTTTGCTAATTTCTTTTGTTTCGTCACAAATAACTGCAAAATATTTGGCATCTTTAACTTCTGCACTAATCTGCTGACAAATTAATTTGGCAAAAATTGACAGAATTTCGTTTTGTATGAGTGGGCTAGTATACTTCGCATTGTGTGGCAGTTCTTCGCTTATTTTTTTCCGAACTAATTCATTATGCTCAGCAATTAAGTGTAATAGTTCTAAAAAATTTCCCCTGTTCAGGCTGTCGACACCTTCTTTATTACCGCGTTGAGCTATACATTGCGTTGCAGTAAATAATAGCGCATCTATTACTACAGTTATGTAGGCTCTATTTTCCTTTACCAAATTCAAATGAGCTGTATTCATTTTTGCAGCAACACTCCCAGAATTGTCTTTGTTACTTAAACTTTTATAACCTACCCATTTAACTTCACTATTTTTATGTTCTGTACTCTTTTCGTGTTGCTTTAAACCAGCTTCTTTTTCTAAGGCTTTCTTCCAGTTTTTATATCCACTTGAAATAAATACTGATTCCCCGTACTCGGTTTTGTTGGAAAAATGCCTGCACGGGAAACAATAGGCTGCATCCGCCATTATACTGTATTCTAACCATGGAAAGATATTATACCATTTGCTGTTAAAATTACGCATTTTGTTGCCAAATTTTGTGGTTGGGTAAAATTTTAATTTCGGCTGTTGTGGACACTCATTTTTTAACTGGGATAAGTCGGATGGCCCCTCAGGCCCCTTAACATCAGCTTTACTAGCAATGTTTTCAATGTTAGGACTTTTTATAACAGAGCTAGAAGCGATTTCGCAAGCGCCTAAAACTTTTTTACACCTGCTCTCATCTTCACTTTCGTTTTCGCTATTGGATTCCTCTGAACACCACTCAGATTCATGATATTGTGATAAAATATCTACATCACTATTAGTAGTATCCGCCTTTGAAGATGATGCCGATGCACTGGAACTGTCATTACTCTGCTGAGAAGTTTGTCTTTTTGTTGCCGGCAATGTAAAAAAGTCGGATATAATGCGTTTAACACTCATGATATTTAGTATTCCTCGTCCCTTTAACAAAAATAAACAAATAAAACTAAAAAAAAGTAATAAGTCCTACCAGTGCGTGACTGCGACTGCATATGACAAAACGTTTTTCTCTCAGTTCACTCCCACTACCAATGCTTTGCCGAATGCCAAATGGGATAGGTACTAAATACGAGTAGCGAGCACGATACACAAATAACGGTATGCCAGCTAGGAGAACGAAAATTAAACTCTACGTCACTTCGACAAAAGCACGGCCAACTTATTAAAAATAGTCCTGAAATTAGTCTCACTGACATACGTCAATTATCAATTTCGCGTCAAGTTAAATCCAAAGATAGAATGTAGGCACTTTGAGACACTTTGGTGTATATGTGGTTGTCTAGCTCACTATAAAACGAGTCAAATTTCCATTTAAAAACAAAAGTAAGCCATGATTTTGTCGAATAATCGTCACCGTTGACGTCACAGCATCTGTGCGCGAGCATACCGTTTTCTCTGTATCGTGGTAGCGAGCAGCGCACTGTGGTTCCACAAATTGACAAAAAGTAACTGAGACATTGGGCGTAGAGATGTGTCAATCGTAAATTATTCAGTCACTGTGACATATCGAAACGATCCAATCATGAAGCAGTCGGTTATTACCGACATTCCACAGTCTACATATCGAATGATAGACGATCGAACGAACTAAGACCGAACGAACGTTTCGTCTCGTGAATTGTAAAACAGAAACGGCTGATTTAAAACCTCGTACGAGTTTACACAGGGTGTCTACTGACCGGGAAAACCGGGAAATAGGCGGGATTTTTTTAAGACCAGAAAAAACCGGGAAAAGACCGGGAAAATAAAAGAAGAACCGGGAAAATAATATTTTCATATTCCTCAAATCTCCGATTTTATTATAATAATGAGTTTGGCAACAGTGGCAACACTGTTGTAACATACGCGGTAGGGCACGTGGCGGTGGCGTGTTTTGTTTTATTCAGTTGAGGGAAGTCCAGTCCAGGACGCGGACGCGAAACGGCGCTCGGCGCGGCACCGGCATCGATATTTCGCTTTGTATTTTGATGCCTTTATAACTGCTGTTAGCTGTAAATAAATATGTGAATAATTGCAGAGAAGATTAGACAAAAAGAAAGTAAGTATAGAAGTAATACCTACCACAGCTGAATTATTACACATTTAGTTACGAGTATAAGTGAAAAGAGATAAGATGACATTTACACGTTCTTATACGGCGGCTGGCGATCGACCATTAATAGTTAATAAATTAATAACTAATAGTAATTAATTTATTAATATACTATATATAATTGGTTATGTTAATAACTTAAATTAATAACTATTAGTTATTAATTTAATAAGTATACAGGGTAGGGTTTCTAGTAATAATTTGGAACATACCTACATATACCTAATAGGTGTTTGGGGATTTGATTCAGTATGAATTCTAGAAGTAAATTTAACCATGCAGGAACTTGTAAAATGCAAGTAATTGCACAGGGTGTTTCAAAGAAAAATCCCACACCTTATTAATTCTAATTTCAATATTTTTCAACGGGAATAGTTTTTGTGAATTCTAAACTAGGAAACAATCATTGAGCACCACAGAAAAGTTGTTATACCTACATTTTTTTAAAGTTATTAATAACTTTAATTATTTCTATCCAGTTTTATATAGTACAGTAAATTTCTTTTATAACAATATAGGTATGTGGGTAGGTACCTAATTTGCTAATATTATTTGTTTAAGTTTTTTTTTCTGAAAAAATGTAAACTCGTTACATAGTATATATACAGGGTGTTAGTAGTTCAATCGGAGATGATTCAAATGGGAATTACAAATAACAAACCTACACAAATACTTACCCCTAAAAAAATCTTTTCTTATTTTTAGAAATGTCTCGCCGTCCAAGTAAAACAACTTTTCAAGAGAGTTGGATAGCCGAATTTAGTTGGTTGCAGGAAACTAAAAATGAGGGATACGCAAAATGCATATTGTGTAAAAAAGACATATTTTACCAATCTATGGGCCGTACAGCTATTGCTAGTCATGCAAATGGCAAAAAATATAAGGATGCCCTCTCTGCACCAAAAAACTCTTCGAAACTACACGATTTTTTTCATGCGACATCCTCGAAAACTCATTCTACTGACGCTGCGGTTGCGAATACCACTTTTATATCCAATAATATGCCCGTTTCTTCTCAATTCAACATTGTAGAGGACACTCATACTATACCATCTACATCTCAAGAAACTTCGCAGACGCTAACTCCACCAACAAAACTTTCCAAAACTTCATCTGCAACTTTAAATATTTACAGAATAAAGGACAATGTTACGGAAGCTGAAATTTTGTGGTGCGTACATACCGTTCTTAATCATTGTTCCTTGAGAAATGCTGAAAATGGCGTGAAGTTGTTTTCGCGAATGTTTCCAGATAGTTCAATTGCCTCAGAAATTAAATTGGGGAAAGATAAAGTGTCATATAGTATTACGTATGGAATAGCTCCATATTTTTCTAGTATTTTGACAAAAACATTACGACACTGTAAACATGTCGTTATTGGATTTGACGAATCTTTAAATAAAGTTGCACAAAAGCAACAAATGGACATTTCAGTGCGCTTTTGGGATGACGATAAAGAGAGAGTTTCTGTAAGATATGTTTCGTCGGTGTTTTTGAACCACTCAAAAGCAGTTGATCTTCTCAGTGCTCTTAAAGAAGGCTTGACGAACATCAATTTGAAAAAAATTGTACAGGTCTCAATGGACGGGCCAAATGTTAATAAGAAAATGCTTCGTTTACTACAAAGTGAAATAGAAAATACCAATGATGAATCACCAAAATTATTAAACAGGTACATGCGGTTTACACGTTATTCACGTCGCATTCAAAACCGGGATAGAAAAAACCGGATGGGAACTGTTAACTTTTTTCCGATCTTTGTATTATTTTTTTAAAGACAGTCCAACACGACGAGGAATGTTTACTTCAATTACAGGATCTACTACTTTCCCAAAGAAATTCTGTGCTGTCCGTTGGGTCGAAAACGCTGATGTATCCAAGAGGGCACAAGATATACTTCCTTATTTAATTAAGTATGTGGAATCTGTTCAAAATACAAAAGCCGAACCATCTTCAGCTACTTTCAAAAATATCCTGAAAGCTTTAAAGGACAATCTTCTCCCAGCCAAGTTAGCTTTTTTCCAAGCTATTGCTGAAGATTTAGAGCCCTTTTTACGAGAATTTCAGTCAGATGAACCATTGGCACCGTTTTTATATGACAGTATTTTGTCCATATTAAGAAATCTAATGGAAAAATTTGTAAGAGCTGATATTTTGAAGGAAAAGCAATTGCAAGATATAGATGTTTTTAAAAAAATCTGATAATTCATATTGCTATTTGAAATATGCCAAAGACATTGAACTTGGTTATGTTACTCGGTTTGCTTTAAAAAAATGCAAAGGTGTAAAAGAGAAGGATCTGTTGATTTTTCGTCAACAATGCAGGACCTGTTTACAGTACATTGTTTTTAAGATATTAGAAAGGTCACCGTTAAAGTTCCCCTTGACAAATGCCTTAAGTTTCCTTAACCCAAATAAGATCGTTATGTTAGGTGAGGAAATCAATCCGCATTTGTCGAAAGCGCTTGATATATTAATGCAGAGTAATTTATTGCCTGCAAGTGTGATCCAATGTGCGGACAGGGAATACCGGCGTCTTGTATTAAACCCCATAACATTGATCAAAATTAAAGCTTATTGGAGAACAAGTAGGTTAGATGATTTTTGGTCAAGTTTACTGAAAGATCTAAATGATGTCGAAAATATTAAGCAAGTTGTCAAATTACTTCTGCCTATGTCCCATGGGAATGCCTGTCTAGAAATAGGATTCTCTGTTAATAGCGATTTACTGGTGGAAAACTTAAGGGAGGACTCTTTAGTGGCTCAACGCATAGTTTATGATTCTACTTTGGATGCTGGAAGTTTATCTGAGTTCAACATAACAAAACAGCTTATTATTTCAGTGAGAAACGCTAATGCTCGATGGAAAAGTGCACTTTTAGATAGAAAGAAACATGATCATATGGAAAATACTGCTAAAGCCGAAAAAAGGAAGAAAGAAATTTTAGCCAAAGAATTAGAGTCCAAGAAACAAAAGATTTTAACAGAATCTAGAAAAACAGTTGCTTTTATTGAGAAATAAATAAAGAATTTGAAAAAATAACGAATACGTTTAACATTTTATCTATAAAATATGTAAGACTGAAAAAGACTGCTTTAGTTTTAGAATGGATTTTATTTTTTTATAAGAGTATTATTTTTATTTGATACCTATGTTTTTGAAATGTTATTATAAAGAAGATTTTATTTTATGAATAAACTTGTTTTTCAAAATAATTTTTATATTTTTTATATTTTATTAAAGTGTCTCGGTGTTTAAAAATTCAATTCCATTTTTCATTAGTTTATCTTTTACCTTTGAATGACAAGGAAAATTTTAATAAATGACCTGAAAAACCGGGAAATGGCCGGGATTTTTTAAGACAAGAGTTAGTAGACACCCTGGAAGCATGCTCCTGACTACTATGAATGAAGTGATTAAAATGAACGATTGATTGAAATGATTCGATCTTTTTTTTAAATCGGTCACTGATCGATTCGGTCGTAGTAAAATGAACGAATTACCCATCTCTAATTGGGCGGGCGCGGGCAGACGGCACGGGCGCAAGAGCTAGAAACGTAACGTAAGTCACGCGCATGGGCGCCGACTCCATGGGTGCCCCGGGGCCCGTGCCTCCCATGTGACGAAGGTGTGGGGGGCACCGACCCCCTACGGAAAATTTATATCTGTGCTATAATTGTAATATTCTTAACTTCCGTGAGTAATTTCTGTTTGATGCAGTCCAGTGCCCAGTGTTGGGTTTTTTGCTTTTATACTACAATATATTATTATTATACTACATTTCTGGACACATTTTTGGGTGGGCACCAAGAGGGGCACATCCATTCCTAGGGGGGGCCCAGGCCCCCCCGGGCCCACCCGCAGTTACGTGCCTGTCATAACCTCTCAGTAACACATTGTCTTTTATTAACCTGAAATTTGCAAAGAGTTTATTAAAAGTTAGGTCACTTATTGCCGAGTTAGCAGAGCCACTCTCAAACAAGAACAAAACATTTGCATTATTCAACCTTACTGACACTTTAAAATCATCGAACTGGTCCACAACTTGCGATTCTGAATAAAATAAATCGGAAACCTCATAGTTGCTTAAGTCTAGATTACTTACATCTACATCTTTTTCGTGATTAACATCTTTTTTTACTCTTTCGTTTCCAACTACAATGCCTGCTCGCATTTTTATTACAAATGTTTGCGGCGTGGCTAATTTTACTACATAATTGGCACCTGATGTTCTTAAAATAATTGCACACTTTTGTTCAATCTGGAGGTTGATTTGTTTTCTTTCTAACTCCCATTTTGGTTCCTCGGCTGCTGACGTATATATCATCTCAGCCTCCAATCACAACTAAGCTGTCCTGCCCATATTGGCGGGAATTTTGAATTTCACCATTCCTCACCCGTTGCTGCCATGAAGCTCTATGGAAACTGCTACGGTGCACCAACTTGGTTGCGCCGTCGCTATTTTGGTGACATCTTCTACAAAAACTGCTAGCGGGAAATTTGAAACATAGTTCACTTCACTGATTTTGTTTTCGGTTTTGAGAGCCAGCAAGAACAATCAGTCAAATGTCTTCGTCCTCCTCACATAGACGATCCAGCGCTTTACCTGGATTTAATCCTGAGACAAATTTGTCCATAAGAACTTTGTTTAGATCATTGCCAAAATTACAATAAGTCGCTGCTCTACATATTTTCGCATACCAATATGATACAGTGAGATCCCCTTGCGTCAATTGATAAAACTTGATTCGCTCACTCCAGACACTCCTGACTGGTGCAAACTGCATTTTCAGCAGCTGCTTAAGCTCCGCAAATGATTTATCTTTGGGTGCTGTTGGAAATGTTAAATTTCTCAACAAAACATACGTGGTTTGACTGACTGAACTCGGAAGAATGGCTACTCGAACCTCTAATACCTGGTTTGCTATGAAATGTTGCTCCAGCCGTTCCGCATACGTTTCCCATTCTTCAACTTCGTTTTTGAATTTGTAAAAAATTTTGCATTCCAGCCACTTTAACACTTTTTCGTCGCGTCTCATTGAACTCCACATGCTCGTTTTTCGCAAATTTTAATCCTCATCGCCATTGTGATGTCGTGACCCGTGGATTACGCATTACTTTTATTTATTATGAAGGTGTTCTTGCTGAGTGGTTATTGAGACAACGATCTTGCTTACTTGAGTTTATTGGATATCACATACATTTATCACAGGTTCACATAATATTCTTATGTATTAAACTGCAGCTATTACGAGCATGCTTGTTGCTAACCAAGAACTCGTGTACGACTCCCGGAAACCTCTACGGAATCGCGCATGTGCGACAATTTACATTTTAAATCATGCCGGGAAAGCCCATCATCACAGCTATTGACAACAATGAAAACATTGTAATACAAGGGGAGGCCGTTTAACATATTACAAGATTTCAAATTTGAGGCAGTGCAAGCCACTAAATATCAGTCAAAGTCATCCCCGCGGTACAGGGTCTTCACGTGAAAGAGCCCCCCTATTATTTCTCTAATTTTTGCGGATAGAAACGTTTATAATTTTTTGGTTTTTAATAACGAACATCCTGTATATTTTTGGATATTTGCATTTCCCTTAGCAAGATATGTAGAACTAAATTTACAACAGCTACCATTTAAAATATCGCAGGTATCCATGAAGCTATAAGTCGGATTTTTGGTAGTTAGGCTAGATTATCTCAAACTTACTTTAGTAAATCAAAATATGTATATGTAATAACAAAATGGCAATAAATATTCGATATCTATCAGTTTTACTAAATACAGGATGTCCGGTAAGTAAGCTTAACAACTGCTGGTCCAATCTCAATAGTTACTGAGATACAGAGCATTGTAGTTCTTTCTTTGAAATTGAATTATAGCAATATGTCCCGAAATAATAACGCTGCTGAACTGTAATTTGGTACTTCCGTGTTTTTGGAGATATAATCTATAAAAAATAAATAAATAAATAAAGTATAACTTCACTTTTCAACATCATTGCGGAACCAAAGTAAACATATTTGAACATAATTTTAGAAAGGCTATGAACCCAGATATCTGGCCGGAAAACAGCTGTGTACAGCGTTTTTTATACTTGAAGAAAAGAGAGAAGATGTAGATTTTCATCCCAATTTTCTTTTACTGAATGTACAGGTCCTTAATCAACGAAAGTTGGATCAATTGTTACTGGAATTGAATAGTTACAAAACCATTAACTTTGTGTGTCTAACTGAAACTGGTGCTAGAGAGGATTCTATAGATTATTTCTATCTTTGTGGTTTTAAGCTGGCCAGTAGTTTTTGTCGAACTGGTTACAGAAATGGAGGAGTTGCAATTTGGATTAAAAGTGACATTAGAATTGACCTAAAAGAATATTGTGTGGAGAAAGTCTTCGAAATATGCGCATTAAAACTAAAAGTTGATACTAGGTATGTTATTATACTAAATTGTTATAGATCGCCAGGAGAAGACATAACAATATTTTTTACGAAACTATCAGATATACTTGAACGTTTATATGATCCCAAAATTGATTTTGTTTGTGTTGGAGATTTTAATGTTAATGTGTATAATGTATTATCTAGAGAAAGAGTAGCCTTGGAAGAAATATTCAGTAGGCTGAATTTAAAAAATATCGTTTTTTGGCCCACCAGGGTAACAAGCAATTCGATCAGTACTATTGATCATGTGTATGTATATTCGGGACATGCTGGGCTAGTTTGTGTGGAGGATTTTACAGCCTCAGATCACAGACTTGTTTACTTTGAGCATAGACCAGGGAAATACCAAATTTCAAATGAAACTTTCTATAAAAGAAATTATTATAACAATGCTCTTATGCAATTTGAATGTAGTCTTGAAAATGAGGAATGGTCTTGTCTTTATAATTGTTTTCAATTTTTTATTGTGTTTTTATGCATTATTTTAAATTGTGCTTTCCTTCGAAGAAGTCAACTAAACAATGTAGACAAGGCCATGAATGGGTGAACTTAGTAATAAAACAATCCAGTGCTAATTTAAAAAATTTACATGCCCTAACTAAATGTATACCAGACATGAAGTCATACTATAATATAAGAAAGAAACAACATAATAAATTAATAACAGATAGAAAAAAGGAATATTATCATAATAAGATAATCAATGCTGAAAATCCCCAAAGAATGGCTTGGCGAGTGACTGATCAGTTGACCAATAGGGAGAAGAGTCATAATAGCAACATTATACTAAATGTGGGTGACGTCGTTACGGACAATCCAGTCAACGTGGCAGAAGCTTTTAATAATTTCTTTAGGGACGCTCCACTTCGGATAATCAGCCAAATTAAAGATAGGGAACCTCCGACTTTCACGGTAAACAATGACGGTGAGGATATGGCACTTTGCCCTTTTACGGAACATGAGTTTTTTAAATATTTTCTAAAATTTATTTGTGGCGCAAACAGATCCATTTAATTTTTAATTGGGTTTTTCGCCACCAAACTGATTGAAAGACAACCTTTTCAAGTTGCCTCGAAAATTCATAAATTCTTAACACTAAATGAACGAAACTTTAAACGTGTAACTCAAAAAATAACTTCAACAAATTTCTTTTCTGAGCTTTCGGAGGATAAATCTTCCTCCTTTCTCAAAGATCATGTCATGTCAAAGTGAAGTGACAGATTAATTAATTAATTAAGAAGATTTATCCTCCGATAGTTTGCGAAAGATCTTTGGAAAGCCTACCATGGACATGCAGAGAGGTTTTAGAACGAGTAACTAAATGGTTTAATTCACACTTTCTGTTTTTGAATACCACCAAAACAAATTTCATGGTTTTCCATAAAGGCAGAGATTGGTGGAGGACCTGCAGCTGGGTGTGGGGCAGGCGCCGGTGAATGGAAAGTCGCAAGTGAGGTTTTTGGGACTTCATATGGATAATAATCTGAATTGGAGCGGTCATTGTGCGTATTTACGATCAAAAATGGGTTCCGTTGCCTACATGATTAGGAACTTACGAACTGTCCTGTCTGTGAAAGAGCTGTTAATTTTTTACTATGCGCATATTGAGTCACGTCTCAGATACGGAATATGTTTTTGGGGCTGGGCTACAGATGCAAAGGACATATTTTTGGCCCAGAAACAGATTTTGCGTTGTATTGCCGGTAAATCCAGTACATTCTGCTGTAGATCCCTCTTTAAAGAGTATAATATTCTCACACTGTCAAGTTTGTTTTTGATGAAGATGTCACTGTATATTTTTAAAAATAAGCACAATTTTTTGCGAGCTCATGACTTACATACTTATAATACCAGACAGAATCAAGACTTCTACGTTCCCAGCTCTAACGGTCTGGTAGCGTTTAAATCTCCAAATCGTATTGGTTTAGTGATATTTAATGCCTTGCCAGAATTTTTGAGGGAAATCAGCACATTATCAGAATTTAGAAAGCAATTGAAGATTTTCTTGATCAATAAATGTTTTTATACTGTGAGTGAATTTTTTGAATAGCACATAACTCCGGTCTATGTAACTCTGATGTAGATTTATCTATTTCATTTGTCTTTTTTGTAAATTGTTTGTCTTTTTTTATTGCTTTTTTTATATGAGTCTTGTTTATGGTAGGTCACAATCATGCATGTTTTTAGATTTTAATTTTTTGTTGAGGGAATGTATTTATTGTCTAAAAGGAAATAAATTATATTCTAAATTATATTCTATTCTATTACCAATTACTATTTTTTTGCAATTGCAGATTTCTTAATGCTCATGGAAATTTGTGTTTGGTTTAATCGGTCACTTGGTATGGATTTTTTATAATAAGTTTTTATAACAAAGATTACCAAACTGTAAATATAACAATTAATGGTGTTTGTAATAGATTATATATATATATATATATATATATATATATATATATATATATATATTAGAAATATTGGTTGATGTAAAAATATAGGTACTTTAGCTTAAACAAATAATAATAATTTTTGTTTGTGAATATAATTTGAAAATTAATAGGTGTAAGTATTTGATTATTAGTACAGTCACATAAGGATTCATCTACTAACAAAATCCAAGTCAGTGGGAATTTTGCATACACCCTTACTTTTCTATTACTAATAATGTGTCAACAGTCCCCACCAATATCTCGCTTGTGTTTCAAGTTATTCAAGGTCAAATGTCCCAGAAATCATTTTTTCGCAAATATTTTGCTCTCTGTATGTATTATGACTTTTTCGATTATTATAGGAAATAAATATTAAAAAATGCTCTTCAAAAAATGTTATATACATATTTTACGTAAAACCAACCGTTTTCACACTATACATCAGCAAAACACAGGTAGTGGTTCATCTGTTTCCACACCACCTCAGACGTAGGCTGCAAGGCTCGTTTTTTTACATGGTTTCCCCAGTAGGCTTAATCCATTATTTTGCTTGTTTTAGTGACTTCTATGCCTCATTATCATTCTCTGTACCCTCTTCCACGTCTTCGTCCTCTGCCATCTCCAAGTTCTCGTCCTTTGTCCCCTCATCTAGGTTCTCGTCATCTGTCCCCTCAAATGACACTTTTTTCTCTTCTAGCTTGCGATTAAGTTCTTCCCCAACATTTTCTTTTCCTTCTGCTATATTTTGTGCCAAGAGGTCAACGGGATCAAACCCATTCGGTAGGGCTATCGACATTTGTGTTGAGACATGATTGACCGTGACAGTGACCACAAAGTATTGAACAGGACAGTCCAACTTTCCTGCAATTTGTGTTGCATCCTTTAGTGCAGTTGCAAAAAATACTATTTAAGAGTACATCTGGTACAGGTGGCAATAATGTCCTGATGGGCTCCAAAACATTATTATTTATCATCCATCCCCATTGTTCACGTCTTAAATCATTCCAAGCCAATTCTCTACTTGATAAGACACTTGACTTAGCTGTTGGCATGCGGCTGCGGCAGTAGGCAGGAAGCCTTGTTAACTTCGCAAATGTCATGTATCCATAGTTTTCAATGGATAATTTTGATTTAGGAGCTCCATAGATTGCCAGAAGAATGAGTAATCCATTTTCCAAAATTGTCTCTACTGTACAATTTTCCTGCTTAAAAATTTCTGCAAATTAATAGCATGTAGTAACAACAGATGCTTTTTACAATTTGGAAAATTATTTATGCTAGGAGAAGAGTTTGTCTTTGATTTTAATTTCCCTTTCCCTGGTTTAAAGAAGAAAACATCCTGGTTTGAAGGAGCACGTCCTATTAGAAGAACTAATAGTATTAGTGCGATAATAGTATTAAAACCACGGCGTCGCCCCTAGCTTGTTTCACAGCTATGTTGATAGATTGTAGTTTGTACATTAGCATTCATATTAATCTAGTTTTATTTGAGTGATCGGATAGGAACTTTTCTTGGCTGAGTGTCACTTGCATTGCCTCATCAAAAAGGACCTCTACCGATCCAGAAATTATAAAATTTAAAAAAATATATAAAATATTATAAAATATAAATATGGCGAACATGAAAACTGACTTTTGTTGATTCCGATGCTAAGCAACCGACGGGGCAAAGCCGCCTCATTCTTACTGGACTTAATTTTTGACAGGCAAATTTTCCGAAACCTTTTGTCGAGACATCATGTTGCGCGCCTTGCAGAATAATTTATCTGCCTGTTATTTAATGAACCTTTGGGTTTATGGAAAATACATATATACAAAATCAAATTGACTGGCTGAATAATTAGCCAAATATCTAGCATTATTCAGCCTTGCCGAATATTCGGCAATGCCCAAAAAATGGGAGAATATTCGGTGCATCCCTATTTTACTACGTACTTCATGCAAAAACTCTGACCCCCATCCCTGTATGATTTCTCTAATTTTTTTATATGTAAAAGTTGCAAGGTAACATCTATAGGCATTAGAAAGGTCACCTTGTGGCTTATACATGGTGCGTCATAAAAATGGGCCAAAATGCAAAATAACTACATTAGGCTTATAGGAGATATAAGGCATCATAAGCAGGGAGTGAGTGCCAAGTTAAAACATACAAATTGGCTGACTATGCAAAAAAAGGCGGATTTTACATTCCTTAGTTATGTACAATAAAATTATCCCAAGAAAGACACCACAAAGCTCACATATTGAAGGCAGCACAGCATAGCTTAGGGTAGTGGAGGATTTTGTAACATATGCAATTAAATTACATGCTGCAGTTTGGATGTAGCAGAGGTGCAGCCAGTACCCAGTAGCGTGCAGTAATAGCAGCCAATTTGCAGCATTTGTACTCTGTGTCGTGAAAAATGGAATTGGTAATTGAACTGGTACATGAAAATAAGGTGTTATATGTCACAAATGACAAAGATTATATGCATATGTTACAGACCGTATATGTAAAACAGGCCGTATACAAAAGGACTAGTCCATATGTAAACGGACTGAAGATATTAGTCCATATGTATAAGAAGCTTGTCCATCAACAAACGGTCTAGTCGGTTTGCAAAAGGACTAGTCCTATTATATACAGCCTATCTGCAACTAGACCGTATATCACAGAGATTTAAACAAAGACAGAATGTATGCAATGTTTTCCGGGCGGTTTTGACGTCCGCCGTTTCTGAATTACCCCTTCTTTTTATATAGACCCATCAAAGATGGATATTATTTCTTGCTGGTACGTAGTATTTTGAAAGAAAAAAGGTAATTATTTAGTATAATGTAGATTTTTTTCTGCAAAATACATAATAAAAAAAAGGCACATTCTTTTTTAATGGGCCTATATAAAAAAGAAGGGTAATTCACTACAATTGCACATACAGTCTGAATGTCAATAGTCCGTATATTAACGGTCTATTCCGTATATGAAATGCCATCTCATTTACATACGGTCTGCGCCATTTAGGCCGTATAGGTACAGCCTAGACCGTATACATATGGTCTGTTTTCATATACGGGCTGTAACACATACAAATAGTCCAAGAGCCGGCCGCATGATTTCAACTCTCATAAGCTTATAGAATAAGATCTTATATAAAACGTAGAGAGTATATTTCTTTACTTGAAGCGAGTAGGTTGCTTCAGATAATATTATATTATTATTTAAAGAAGTTGTGAATAATTTTTAATTTTTTAATAGGTACAACCCGTCCCACGAACATATTTACTACTTTTTCGCAAAAGTCTTTTGACAAATTCGAAAAGTGCCGTTCTAAAAATCGAAGAAGATGGTATATTTCTTAATTTGGTCTTGTACTTTCCTCCAGTACTAAAAGATTTCCGATTTCCAAGTTTCAAGAAACGGGATGGCTGTAGAATTAGCGAAATTGACGGGAAATCCTGAGGAACCGCTCTTATAAATTGCGTGTTTTTCTCATTTTTTAATTTTTGTGGGGCACCGGAAACATCTGCACCTCATCTGAAGACCTGAGGGAAGCTTTAACACGTTGACCGCCGTAATAGAAAATATTTCTTAAGCGTCTGGGGCCAGATATTTTTTTGTTTATAGATGTCCGAGATGTTATAAATAAGACATAAAATGTCCACATTTGACATTATTTACATTCTGAGCTTCGCGTGGCCTGTAGAGCAAAATATTTATGTTGAAGCCATGCGATGCACACATATATTTTCAATAAAATAAACAACAAATAATATATGTTGAGTTTATTTTTGACGCATATCAAATATTTCAATAAAAAGGCTAACAATCATTAAATATGCATTAGTATTATTACTAAATATGATACTAATATAACACCATTTCAATTCAGTTTAGAGCTGGGCCAATACAAATGTTTTGTCTTCCAGGCCATTCCCGTCGATCGCCCATAAGACTATTATTATAGCGCGAAGCAACTGTAAGCAACGTGGCTTGACGTAAAATTATATATGCGAAACACATGTGAGTTGCGCACATGTGCTTCGCATGGCGGTCAACGTGTTAAAAATTCCGACCCCAGAGCCCCGAGCTGAAATAACTTAGCTGTAGCTCGGTAAAAAAGGGCAATTTCTGACAGTTTACCGACCTTGGCTTTTAGATGACGGGAAATGCCCGTCCAGTTCTCCGGCCATCTCGCCGTACCGTCAGATCTCCCGAAAAACGCGTTTGAAATTATTTTTTTCCTGTGCATCAAGCGGTATATCGCACTGGCTGTATAGCGGGACTTCGCACACAACTCGCGTCCCCGAGGTCCAGACTTGCCCCCATCTTTCGCGCCGTATTTAACAGCGGAGGATTTTCGGGGCCCCGAAAATATGCATATCAGATTTCTAAAGGACCAAGGCACCCTTTTTTTTATTGTTGCTCCATGGGCCTTCTTTCCGATGGTACCTATTTTGTTCTATAATCATATGAGAGTAGATTTGCCTAAAAATTGACCGCAACTTCTTTAAATAACAATGATCGGGCCCATACAAATTGAGGCAATCTACTCGCTTCAAGCAAAGAAATATACTCTCTACATTTCGTACTCGTACTAAAAGTAAAATATGAATATATAAATATAAACAGATTAGCAAGAAATTAAGTAATTAAATACATAAGCGTTGACTGATATATTATTAAAGACTGCTCACGGCTGTCACGTCTGACACATTTTTGGCTCACCATGCGCTTTCCGGAGATAAAATACAATGCAGAATACATTGTTAGCCATCAGAGCCATCGGTTTTCCAGGACATAAAGCTATCCGTGAGAAGTCTTTATAAATACGTCAATCAACGACATAAGGTTAAATTCTCTATGCGTCCTCCTTTTTTTTAAATGACCACTTTCACCTAAACACTTTTTTCGTTTCTTCAAAATAACGCTGCACTAAATTTTCAATTTCAGAATCTGATTCTGGATCTAAACAGAGTTCGTCTTCTGTAGACATTGCTGTGTTTAATATGCGGTGGACACAAAAGCAGAGCGGAGGAATAGTTTTCCTCCGTCTTAACTGTGCTGGGCTGTGCTGCCTTAAATATGCCACTAGCCCAATACCATTATAATAAAATTAATTTTGTTGGGAATGCTATTATACAAACTGTTATTCCCCCAATTTACAAAACTTCACTATTTGAGAGAAGCTTTAGTTATAAAATTTCAAGGTTATACAACAAAGTCCCAAAGGAACTCAGATCTTTATCACCGTCTAAATTCAAAAAATCTATAATATTACACCTAGATTTGTTTAATAAATAAGTACTAGAATAATCAGATTAGTTGGTTTAAGTTAGATATCTAGGTTAAGTGAGGAAGCTTGGCTTCGACTTCGCCCTTTGTAATTCTGTACTTATTAAAATAAACTCATCATTATTATATTATATATTTGTTTGCTTTTAATGATAAGCATCCTGTATATTTGTAGACATTTTGGAAGAGTTATTTTTTCTCATTACAACAGTAGTGTGATGCATATAGATATTTCCTTTAGCAAGATTATGTGGACTTAAATCAACCAAAAATTAATTTGGAAGGTGTCAGTCAGTGAATACTGTACCTACCATCTTATTGAAACCAAAAAATCTCAACATATTTACCAGACAAAAAATCATAATATGGTAAAAATTCTGAGCAATTAAGTAGGTATGCCACTTTTTATGAGTATGCATTTGGGAATATAATTTACCTAAATGGGTTTACAATAGGTAGTTAATTCAATTTGAGTGATGACCTACTATAAAGTTTTTTTACTAAAAACTTGGCTTTATTGCTTTTTACATAAGTTATATTTCTAACAATGTCAAGGGCTGATACCTTTATTTTTTGTAGCTGATGCAGGTCCAGTCAACTTACATTCTGTAAGTAAGAGCTCAATATGTTTAAATCCCCGATGCGCTATATTTAATCAATGTATTAGTAGAAGGTAAATTTGTCAACAACCAAAAAAAGTTAACCAAAATACCATTATCGGATGCCCTTTCTCCATAGCCACAAGAAATAAAATAAATAAACCATTAGCACCATTTTTTAAATTTGGACCAGGTTAGTGCTTGATGGATAGGATTTGATTTCTATCTCAATTTCTAAACAATCAATTGTTGACTTCACTTATTTATATCTTGCTTTGAAAGACACTGATAATGCTTTTTGAATAGCACTAGATTCAGTCCAAAATAACAGTTCCTTCATACAACTAGCAATCGGTGGAATATACTTTAAAGAAAATTGTATAATATTGTAAAATATTAGTTTAAACCTGGTCGGAATTTCGATATTTCTTACTACTAGAATGAAATTAATCACATAACTCTTTAATAAAATCCCCCTCAGCATATTTCTCGTCAATACCTAATATTGTTATTAACTAAAAAAATATATAAGACTTTTAAACTGCGCGCCTAAATTTGGAGCAATGAAATTTCGTTTCCGACGTTGCCGGTTATACTAGTAATCGAAGCCCTAAAAATTCGATTTCCGTTCTAATCTCAGACGTGCATATTGAATCGAAATCTATTCTCTAGAGAAAGGCAGTTGTATAAACGGTTGTCCGAACTCGACCGTAGTTGTTTTGTGGGTCGTGTGTCGTGTCTATATCAATCTGTCATGTCATTCTGTCATTCTTTAATGTAAACCGAGCTAATAAAACTAAATGTTTTTCTGAAAACTTGCAAAAAGTTAAAGTGTATACCGTATGCCGATTTGAAATCAAATTTAATTGGTCTTGTAATAGGGATGGTGATGGTGCTAGGCACTTATTTAGCATTATCAGTATTGTTACCTCCCTGAAGAACTAAAAAAAGTATAGATCCCGTAATTGAGAGAAAGGAGAAAGGAATATTTTGGTCATCCGGAAAACCTTTTTTATTATACTTCTTTGAAAACACCTTATTTTCATCTGTTTTAGCAATAATGAAAGATGGGGTTTTTCGGGCTAGCGCATGGAAAAACTTTCCGTGCGCTGAATAAAAATACCGAATATATGGCTTTAAAATAGAAATATACAGCAAAGTAAACTAAATTTAGGAAACTCTATATGCTGTCTGATATTTAACATGTACCTATTTTGTATTTTAATTCGTAAGTGTTTCAATATTTAGATACATTTCTGTAATATTTTTGAAGTTTTCTTCACCTTATCTGACAATAACTAATTTACAACAAAGCACCTTTGAAATAATTTGAGAGTAACCATGGAAACGCATCATACATACCAAACACTATATTGTCTGCATTGTTTATTTTTTGTCAATTAAATTTATTATAATATGCCGATAAAATGTTTTAAGTTTCCGTTTTCAAAGAAGTATAATAAAAAAATATCGTTCATTACATGTCCAGAAATAGATTTTTCCGTGCTTGCATGACTTCCCGTGTTCGGCTGCGCCTCACATGGGAATTTGTTACACGCGCACGGAAAAATCTTTATTTCCAGACTCGTAATGAAATATACTATTGATAGCCATTTCAGGGGATGATAGAAAACACATTCGAGAGTTAGCTTTAAGAATAATTGCAAAATGAAGATCAACGGCAAAAAACAACGATGTCAGAATATTTCGAGTCAATAAATTAAATTTTGATTGTCAAGATTATATTGTCTAGTTGTTATAAACCAGATTTATTTAGGTTTGGACAACTTACAAGTTGGTGATCATTCTGCAAGTAACTTTTAACTCAAAAAGAGAAAAACATTGCGATTGTGGTATATTATTAAATTAATTGATATTGAGGTTATTTTTTTATTTCTTTTTATGGCCTTTGCTATCTTCGAGCAATCTAGCCACTATGGGGCGACATACAGTATACAGTACCCAAGCGTGGGGAACCATGAAAGACCCACCCACTCGTGCACCGCCGCGCCGCCCCCTGATATTGAGGTCACGTGTTATGTCTATTTGGCTTTTGCCACAAAATATAAGTAAGGTAAATTTTCTACTTCTTCAGTCGTCACAAATCTCAAATAGAAACATATCGATATTGCCGTAAATCGTGTGAACGTCGCAAAACGGTAGCCAATCAGCTTTTTGGGCCCGTGACGTCACGGGCCCAAGAAATTTGAATTGCAAAAACGTTTTTAGGGCATTTCCCGGCCGAAAAAAAAAAGGGAAAAAAAATTTTCATGTTTTATTTACTATTAAGATTATAATCAAAAATAAAAAAAAAGTGTGAAACAGGCCCATTGTGACAGAATTTCGCTTGTATACAAACAGGTACAAAACAAGTCTTATTCCATGAATGTCGATAATACAGCAAGTTTATCTCACCCAATAGTACCCGATGAGCAAATAAAAAACTGGTATATTAGTCCATCTACTCCTCGCTTTCGAAGAGCCTTTTTTAGTCGTTGTTTTTGTGTAGTAGGTCTATCTCTTGAGGGGCTGTACTTATCTAGAAATGCTGATCATTGGTGTGTTTCATTATTCGGGGATCTTGTGATGTTCTTTCCGTCATGAATATCGGACTAACTTCGATTGTCAGAAAATGGTTATCGCCTACTGATACTCAGGTATATTCGACCTATTTATGGGCAAGTTGTACTTCTCTCCATTCTACCTGTCTATTTTGACTCTTACACAGTAATGGCACCTTTACTACATTAATGGCATTGTCGAGTCAGTCTTTACAAAACTATATGTATATGATTTGGAAAAGATTTTTTTAAACTTATAATACGTTTATTTACATTATAAATGTTTGTTTTTTAATGAATAAAAATATTGTTCTCATCTGGAATGCAAACTTTATTACTACACATTTACATATTATTGATTTTATTCCAGGATTTGAAGATAATCAATGACATATCAGCCCAAACCACACAGATATTATCATTAGCTATGTTCTCGCAGAAATTTCGAACCATTTCCGAACTAGTAACTGTTAATATCAACGGTGAGTTTGTGTTTTAGAATTTCTTGGAGCCAATCACATTGATGGTTACTAGGTCGGGACCAATTCGGGATTACTTTACGAATATAGGTAGATACTAAATGATAAATTGTGAAACAAACTCTCTGGTTTTGATAATTTCTTAATAATTAAAGAAACTGCTTATATGCATTGGTCATAATGGTACATATGGTCATTGATTTTGTCTGGACAAGTTATTCAACTGTAGTTAGTCTCATTCTGTTGTCCAGATGGTACTATATTCGATTTCTGTAAAAAGTCCCGATTTTGTCAGATGACAATTCTTCACAAAATCCCTAGGAATTTTGTGTTGTCCGTTTGTATAACATTGGCATATATGCGTCGCAACCAATTACTGATGTCACTTATTGATTTATGGTGGTAAAAGTTTCCTAAGTGATACTAAAAGAGCATTAATAAAAAAGCCCTATTGTAATCACGATTATACTGCTAGAAATAACAATAATAATAATTATGACTACAGCTCATTTTAATAATAATTTAAAACGTCATGTAAACACTTTTCATTTTTGTATTTTGGTATAATCAGCTTGTTGTTGCAGCATCTATGTGACAGTGAAGGTTTTCCAGATCGTTCAAACTGGTTCAAACATTCGGCAGTGAAAATTATTGTGGGTTTTGTACGTTTCGTAAGTTTTACCGTTATCTGTGTTGTTACTTTTCGTGTTATTAGTAGTTATTCATTGTGCAAATGGCCTCGTTACTGACCTGTACTTATGGCGCGGTTGCATTTGTTGCTGCATTGATGCCAACTTATTGATGCCTACTTTTTTTTTATTTTGTTATTTATTTATAAACCAAAAGAATACAACGATTCTATACAGGTTCATCCACTAATCTTAACAACTAAACAAGGAACAAACTTATAAAGTGAAGAAAAAAAAAGAAAAAAATTTAGCTTCATTTTTTTTTGCAAAGGGGAACTCTTATAGTTCAATATAATTCACACACACATTCAAACATGAAATACAAAATAAATAATCTACAATTTACAACAAATTAAAATTAAAATTATACATTAAAAGCATTGACCCATAGATAACGCTAAACCGAGGCAAAAAGGTGCCTTTTTATTTATTTATTTATTATCATATTTATTTATTATCATAATTTTAAATTTTTCGATTTTAGACTGCTTCATGTGCAGTGGCAGCTTTATTATAAATTATTGTGACACCATGAAACTCAGTTGAACATCTGTACTTTTCTAAACGCGCTCTTGGAACATTGATATTATTTACAATTCTGGTGTGATAAGTATGGAATTCATTTCTAATTTGAAAAGATAAGGCAGAGTGCCTCTCTTTACACATGATGCTATGTATGTACATACAAGTCTGATACGAAAATATGCCATCAATACTAAAAATTCTGTACCTGATATATAAATCATTAGTGTGATATCTGACTGGTAAAGAGTATATATTTTTTATTGCTTTATTCTGCAAAGTTTGAACGGGCCTGACATAATTACCACATGCCTGACGCCAAGTCAGTGTCAGATACTGCAATTGACTATGAATCAAGGTATAATAAATACTTTTCAGTAAGTACTTTGGCACAGCATAACTAAGGCGCTTACAGATTCCTGCAGGCACAGTAACTTTTTTCTTATCTGGTTGATATGATACTCCCAAGAAAGTGCTCGATCTATGTACAGTCCCAGATATTTATTAGCCTGTCTGATAACCAGACCATGAGCACTCACATCACCCAAATCGATCTGTCTTTTATAATTTACAACCATATAGTTAGACTTGTCCATATTCAAAGTCAGCTTGTGACTGCTGAGCCAATCAGATATCACAATTAAATCAGCCTCGATATTTTGCTTTTTATCCAAGTCGTCAGCCTCAGAGTAAAACAGAAGGGATAAAATTTAGTTAATTTCTAGAATTAGTAATATCTGAAAAAGCATTTTAGAATTTTATTGTTTTATTTCTTTTGTTAAAACAAACATTTTTTGTTATAACATAGGTGGTCTGTCTTTATCATAAAATTCTAAAATAAAATATTTCAAACACAATAAAAAGCAATGATATAGTTTTATATTCCTTTATAAAATATTTGTTGAAATAATTTTGTTTATTTCAGCCAGCAAAAGTGACTGCACATTGGCACAAAGGAACCACTTATGTAGTAAAATTTGAGGATTTTGTTATAGCAAGAGACAAGCAATTGGAAGAACGATAAGAATGACATTATTTAGTTTTTTGTTTTACCTTAATTATAACGTAATAAACTTGAAATATACTTTTTCTGTTTCTGCTTTACCTCTGAGTTTTTAAATGTGACCTCTATTGCTAGAATGGTTGAGAACTCTTCAAGAATGTCTAGTATAATTTTTAAAACTTGTGTAATGTGAGACTCCCAATTTCTAGGATCTGAAGAATACTACTGCATCAATGAAGGTCAAGTGGTAAGTAAAAATTATGTATGCTTCTTCATTTATTTAATTTGTTTAATTTATGAAGTTCATAACACTTGCAATTGGCAGAGGGCCAGCATTTATCCCCGACCCCGACCATAAGGTGATTTGGGAAAGAATTGTATTTTTTTGTGCTGAGGAATATCAAGGTACTGCCAAAACGTAATTTCTTTAAATGGAACACCCAGTATATTACTCGACAAATCATTTAATTCTGCACATAAAATTGTAATACTATTTTTTCTTATTCAATCAGCGAACCAAGTATGGGTATAATTCAAATTCATCTCAGTAGGCTTTGGTAATGGGACACAATGTTTATATATATATATATATATTTTGTTTTCTACTTTACTAATTTCTGCTATTTTGTGGGTGAAAATATTTAATTTTGATTCTGGCTACTTCTGCTATACTTAAGTAATACCTATTTTTTTCTTTTTCGACACAAGGCAAATAGCTACTTAATTTTTTAATTGGGTTTTCGCCACCAAACTGATTAAAAGACAACTTTTTCAAGTTGCCTGGAAAATTCATAAATTCTTAATAGAAAATGAATGAAACTTTTAACGTGTAACTCAAAAAAGAACTTCTACAAATTTGTTTTCTGAGCTTTCGGAGAATAAATCTTCCTCCTTTCTCAAACTGAAGTGACATTCTGTCATTTCATAAGTGATTTTTTGAGTTACACATTAATAGTATATTACATAGTGAGAGTTGTAAACTACTTATTACGTATGAGTGGCGATTGCTGTAATTCCACGAGTATGTAATAAGCTTACAACTCGAGTTTTGTATTATAATTTTTCTTCGACGAAAGAAAAACTATTATAATAGATAAACTATACTTCTGATTATCTGACAGGCAACAATTAGTATGTTGGTTAGTTGCTATGGTGACGCGGATGCCGCGCTAACCAGGCACCCGTGATAATTGAGTTTTAATTAAGAACAGATACGTAATTTTTTTTACTACTAACCTGAGAAATCACCATTATTTACCTCATTCCTCTAATGAGAAGTAATATTTCTCTACCTAGGTAAATAATGATAATAAAAAAATACCTAAGTAAATAATGAAAAATTTTCTATGTGACATTTAAAAATTAGTGTCATTTTGTCAGCTTGATAACTGAACTCCCAGGCTACTTTATATTTTGAAGTATTTGAAAAAAGCGAGAAATGACTAAAATATGGCAATATTTCAATGTTAGTAAAAAAAATTCTATATACACTTCGGTTGAGAAGGCCATTATTTACCTCGCATATTATATCCTTCGGCGCTACGCGCCTTAGGATATAAAAATGCTCGATAAATAATGGCTCACTTCTCAACCTAGGTGTATAATATACTATTATTACGTGTCAGTCATTACGTGTCACTCATTACGTATCAGTGTTCGTAACAATGAACTTACTTATAACCTAAACTGTCACTTAATAAGTATGATACTAGCATAGGAGTAGAAAAAAGTTTTGTTCATTTACTGTTAAGAATTTATGAATTTTCCAGGCAACTTGAAAAAGTTGACTTTTAATCAGTTTTGTGGCGAAAAACCCAATTAAAAAATAAATTTTAGAAAATATATAGCCACAAATAAATTTTAGAAAATAAATAGCTATTTTTTTTCAATCTAGGTACATTTTTTACAAAACCAAAAAACATTAAAAGAATGAAGGTTGTACTTATCTCAACGCAAAACTGCTGTTTTACTTGCCCATTTATCAAATGGTAAATGGTAGAAGTACTACGATATAATTTTCGTAAATGCCTAGTTATGGCAAAAATATTAGTTAAGTATGGCAGAAATATTAGTTTCAAAAATCAATTAAGGTAGAAGATCTGTTTGGGTCAGTTATTAAAGTTGACGTATGCCCCCTTAGTTTTAAATGGCAAATCCAAAAAAAATCAAACAATTCAGATAGCCTCAAGGGCCTACGCCGAAAAAAGTGAGAACAATAAAAAAAACAACTAAAAATCGGATTCTATTTGAAATTCACATAATGGTTTAATTTTCATAAAAAATATAATAAATAAAAACAATTGTATTCTGAGGGGCATATAGGGTTTAAAATACATAAAGCAAATCCAGTATTTATACCTATACAAATCCATAAAATCTTTATTTGTGGAGATATTAGCCCGAACTTTTTTGTTTAATAGGTCTTAAAAAAAAACACTTCTTTTGACCTTCCTATACTGTTGTGAAAATGCAAATCCAACGCTGGCTTCGATTTTTTTCTGCCTCTGATTTTTTTATTTAAAATCTGACACCAGAGCAATCAGGACACCCAAAAATACCAAATATACCAAACTTGAGCAAAAAATATACAAGGTTCCAAATTTGACAAAGTATGCCATGGAATTGCTTCAAAATATTTGAACGGTCGACAGGACCACTGAAACTGTTGGTGTGCAAAGATCTAATAAAAATATACCCGATGTTTTTCTCTGTAACATCTCAAAGTTCTAAATTTTTCGAAACTTTATACAGGTCAAAAATTGAGTATATCAAAACCGCAAAGCTCCCCAGACATTATATAAACGAACTAAGTAAAAATCACAGAAGCCAGTCAATACATCCAGATGAGTTGGCTGGTGTGCCACAACAGGAATTGCATTATCTTAGTCACTTATTGTTGAGAAAGCCCCATTGACTTAAATGGTTTTTGATTTGTTGATATTTTGTAGAAAAATAATATGTTTTGTGTTTATTAATATTTTTTCAATAATTCCAGAGTGCTCTTACCCATGTAAAGTTTCATTCAGATTCAGCATTTTAAGATGGTATAGAGAAAATACCCTGTACAAACACTTTGAGTGACCTTGTTGACCATTCAACTATTTTGAGGTAATTTCAAGGCACTCTTGACTTGCCAGATGCCTTTAAAATCCCCATCTTGCTCAACTTTGGCACCCTATAGAATAGATCTCATATATTTTTATGGATTTATATAGTGTTTCACTCTGAGTCTACACTATGGGCTATGGGCCTTTTTCACTAGGTTCAGTACTTTCATGTTGTAGAGCCTGATTTTTCATTACGGTACCACATAATTTTTTATTTTATAAGAAAGGTTTAACCAAATTTAACATCCCATGACATTTTGATGACATTTTGGATCAATGGGCATGAGTCCCGAGTTTCCCTGTTGTCATAATTATGATCGACATTTCCAATACTTAAATCAGCTATTTGTTATCCATTCAGAATTTGAAATATGAAAATTGTTTGACAACTCAAAAATGACAGAACCAGATACAGTGGCAGGATGTTCACAACAATGCAAAAATTGAATAATGTGGGTGCCCGCCAACATAAAGTGCAATTTATACATATTTATAACTTTTGTGTGGCTTTAATTGCGCCTAGTCTACCACCCTTTCTCTCCGAACATTTTTGTATAATGTATAACATACCTATACTTCATCAGCCTATAGATCAGGTTTAAATATAGATCTCATTCGGATAATACAGCTGGATGGACAAAAGATTCCTCAGTTTTTTGCCAATTTTTATAACCGCCCTCTAGTAAGCAATGCCGCTGAATTTGCAGATTGTATAATTAAGGGTCACTTATCCAATTAGTAATACACACACATATTCTAACTCTTATTTTTTTTGTATAAAACATTACCTACCTATTTAATAGGTATATATCTCTAATTAGTTATATTAAATATATATCTCATGTTAAACCTGAAACCACATAGGATATTATATAGTTACGAGGTCCTTTTTAGCCATATTTAGCCTCTTAGTGGTTCTTACTTAGTTATTCTGAGAATTACATTATTGCACTTAATTGCACCGGCACTTCTTGTTTTCTTTAAACATCTACCATCGATCATAGAAGAACGTAGATGCGCTGAATAATTGTAAGATTGTTTGACTTACCTGTAAGGAAGATCAATCTTAATTATTCGAGCATCGGAGTTCTTCTATGATAAGAGCCCTCCCACCACTCATTATACCCACGGTGCGATTAGTTCAGTCACAAATGAACTGATCGATAGTCGGTCGGGGATATAGGCAGCAAAAAGTTGTTTTTACTTTTAACACAGTGCGTGATTCACTTAAATTATGAAACCTACCATCGATCATAGAAGAACTCCGATGCTCGAATAATTAAGATTGATCTTCCTTGCAGGTAAGTCGAACAATCTTACAATTTTATGGGTATCTGAATATTATTTCAGGTTTTTTTATAATATGGGGATCGTTAAAAGGTCGGTTCTTATTTCTGTCTTCCGGTTTGACTAGAAGTGGGTATTACATTGACAATTATGTGATTTTTAAGGAATATTTCTTGAAAAATTTTTCGATTTTTATTTCGTTGCAAAAAAACCCAAATGGAAAAATCTGATTCTTTTTGTGTAGATAAATCTCAATCAGATATTTTTGAGGAACCCTTAAGGGATGTAGGTATATGGATAGGGTATACCTGCAGGGGTGCCGTGACAAATGACAGTGGCGTCTCAAAAAAACCCAATAGAAAATTGTGATTTCCTTGCGTAAATTAGTCTTATTAAATATATCTTTGGGGGACACGCGCGTAGGTGATATTTTTGGGAGACACGTAGGGGATGTAGGAGTAGGTATAAAAAACCTGTGGGGATGCCGTGAGTAACGACACTGGCCCCGCAAAAAATCCAAGAAAAAATCTTATTTTTGTGTAAATCAATCTTATAATCTCAAAGATATTTTTGGAAGACGCATCATAGGGGATGCAGTAATATAGAAAAATTGTCATGGAAATCAATTTCAAAGATTTGTGGGGAACAGGTAGGGGATATAGGAGTATGGAAAAACTTGTAGGGGTGCTGTGACAAGCGATAGTGGCGTCGAAAAAAAGTATCCGCGTAGGCGTTTATAAGCCTGCCGCGGTTTCAGCGCGGCGATAACTTGGCACCCCTCAAGTTGGTGGCGCTCGGAGGTCGGTACTTGTTTATATGAACTTTTTATCTTAAAAATACCCGAGGAATCGTCCTCCGAAATGTCGGACACTTATTAAAAAACACTCTGCACAATATGCTCCTGTAGAAAGTGAATACGATGTTTTAGACAGACTATGGATCGTCAATCATTGTTCGGCAATCCCAAAGATTCTTCTGTGGTCAGAAGATGCGGATTGTTTAGTCCCGACTAACATTCACTCAGAAGAAACTACCGAAATTCAGATCCGGCAAGGTTTCTGACGCGTCGTCGAATAAGAATTTAAATTTATAAAACTAGTTCTGTTTTTTTTTCTGTACATACCGAGTTCTTCGTATTTGGGAATTTGTCAATATTCCTAATATTGTGTTGCATCATTGTGTTGCCTGGTCTTGGGTCGTGTAGCAGGTGTCCGCTAATGAATAGAAAAGTTTGTTCTATTTTGGTTTTGGCAGATTTATAACGGTAAGGATTTAAAAAATATAACAAGCGCCTATATGGCTGCAACAAGGGAGTGTGGAAATATTATATTGCTTGCGTGCTTATAGTTCATGAAACTTTAAAAATTTGTAGGTAATGTTTGTATTTAAACCTTAAATTCGACTACTTTTTATTTATTATCTTTTTATTATACAGTGTCCTACCAAAAAATTCTCACCATAGGGTGAACATTTTTAATTAATGATTTACTTTTAAATTCAACTTTGGGATTACCTTTTGATTTAAAAAAGGTCAAACGTGATCCCGCAACTTCCGCCATCTGTCGAAAATGACATTTAAAAAGTAAAATCTCTGGAAATGGCTTTTTGCAGTTTTTTTATAGTTTAAAATTTTGTGAAAATTTTAAAAATTTATTTCTTCATAAAAACTATTTTATATCAGTAGATTTCTCATTCTGTTCGCTTTTTATTGCTAAATATCGATAAGAATTTGTTTTTCAATAGAAAATTATAGTAGCATTATAAAACTGTTATGTTTGGTTCAAATTTTGATGTACCGTGAAGCATTTAGGATATAAAATTTATTCACATTAAATTTTCCTGTACAAAATTGATGCCAAAATAATAATAAGGTAAAATCTCACAAAAGTATTTCACGAACCTAACAAATTTGGGTAGGTACTTATGTGAAATAGGTTGGTGATAATTCATTATTTATTATATTATCATTATTATATTGGAACCAATTATGTACAATAAAATTTAATGTAAATAAAATTATATCCTACATGCTTCGTTTGAGAGAGACATTTTTCGCCTTTTGGGAATCCCAAAGTTGAATCTAAAAATAAATCATTAATTAAAATGTTTACCCTATGGTGCGAACTTTCTGGAGGATACTGTATTTAAGTTTTTACATTTTATTTACTATAATTATAATATAATTATAATACCAAATCACTTGATTTGCACGATATATTTTTTGATTCAAAGATTAAGTACCTAATAGGTATATTTTCCTTTAAAAATTAAAAGTTTATTCAAAATCTTAGAAAAAAAGTTCATTGGACAATAAATTTAGTAGAAGTTGAACTAATGGGAAATTTAAATTATTTTCTTGCTTCTGCGGCTTGAATTTCAATTTATTAATATTAAACAACATTTTGAGTGTTGATTTACTAAGAACTTGGTGTAAGTATGACGGTTGGATGCTGTCTGTAGAAGTAGGGAACCATAATATCAAATTTGATATTACCTATAATATTTGTGTTTATAAAAGGATATATTCCCAAATATGAACTTCCACCAAGTTTTTTTTGTCAATTTACACATTATCGATGAGAATACAGAACAGGATAGGATAATCAGACAGCATTTAGCGATATAGGTATATTATTCAATAAAACATGGCAAACTATATTGTATCTATGGAAGAAATATGCCCGTAAATGTTTCTGGGCTTTTGTTAATGGTTTAAGATATTGACATACTTTTTACAAATATTTTTCATCTCAAAACGACTAAATTATTTTTATAGAAGGGCAGATTTTTCAGACATCCCAACTAATAATTGACATTTTTTTCCAACTTTCTCTATAAAATTGTTCCGTGCTCAGTACTCGTGTCAAACAGAAACCTGGTCAATTATTACTGTGAATGCTGAATGCCAATCAACAATATTTATAATTTATGCATAGCACAAGTATAGCAAATTAAGTAGGTACCTCCTCACGTTCTAAATTATCGGAAATTTGTTTTATTTTTTATACTTTTGTACGGGCACATATTGCAGTTTTTTGTTAAGTTATTACAAATTTCTCCGAAACGACAAAAAGGTGGACACCAGATAACCCTGAATTTTATATTTTAACCTTTATAAAGACGTTCACAAGAATTATTAGTGTTGGAAAGGTCACAATAAATAAATTGAGATAAATTTGTTCGCGATTACTATGTTTAGAAGAGAAAACAGGCAGTCCTAAGGCAATGGAACAATTAAGAATGTGCGGTTAGCAATTATTTAAATTTCTTTCACTTGCTACCAAATTCGTATATAAATTCCTTCACGAAACTTGATTTTTGTTTAATTTTTAATATTAGGTACCTACGTATATTTATTTGTCTAATTAGAAATATGTGCGGCACCGTTTTGATCCAGTAAGAGTAAGATAATGAAATGTTAATTATTGGTAGGCAAATCCAAGTCAACAAATTTTCAGGGGTAATATAACAAGTGGTGTGCCTATTATCGATAATACCTTTCGTTTACGAATTATAATCCCAAAGCTGAAAATACCACGACTGCCGAGCAGGATGAGTGGTATTTTCTTAGCATTGGGATTATAATGAGTGATAAATTAAGGAAAGATATTATCTATTATTAGGCATTTCACGAGTTGTATTTAAAAAGAGAATTTAACAACTGCAAATAGTTAGTTTGACAGATAGCTGTCATTTAGATTGAACTTTCGGTTCTGAATAATATGTTTTTTGTGCTAATAGATATTTAAAGATCAATGTGTTAATTGAAAACATATTCTAGTCCTCTATTAAATTTGGTCATATGAAGAAGTTATCGGGTTATCAGTTTTAGCTGCGACAATATATATTGGTTTAGCGTAACTAGGACGTAACTAAGAGAGTAGGATTTCAGCGATTATTTCCCTCATACTGCTTGCATCCAATAAGGTAGCTCCTTCCATAAAAATCCAACCAATGATATGCCTCTGCTAGCGATAATTTGCACTAGTGCAATTACCGGTAATTGCACTTGTGCAAATTATCACTTCGTTGCTTAGCAACCGCGAATCTGTTGGATACAAACACGTACCTACTTCTTAACGTTTGTGTGTTTCACACTGTTCTAAATTAATGCAGCTTATAAATTGTGTTGCGGTATTATTAAGCATTATATCAATGAATTTATATAACTTTTACATTGCTAAATTCTTGTTATTTAGACCTCCGCCTCCGTTTAAATTTATGACACATTCAGAAAATAAACCAACGCCGACAGGGTGTAGGTATAATCGCATTTGCCTTGGATACCCAAGTGTCATGTTTGTTTTCTCGAACGCTACAGTCGAAGCTGTCAATAAACTCGTTCAAAATGAGTCGTTTTGGAAATGTAAACAGAAAAAATTAATACAGAAATTATTAAATCGTATTCGTGAAATAATCTCGACAAATACCACTCGTGCCGGAAATTTTTCTAGATAATTTTATTCTCAAGCCCTATTTTGCCCATTAGCAAAACCACTCGTACAAATTGGGCTTTTATTTTCTGATAAAATAAAAGCCTAATTTATACTCGTGATCTCTAGGCAAAATAGCGCTTTCGAAAAAATTATCGATAAAATTTCCGGCACTATAGTGATATTTTCATACAATTATTTCCCTCATACTGCTTGCATCCAATAAGGTAGCTCCTTCCCTAAAAATCCAACCAATGATATGCCTCTGCTAGCGATAATTTGCACTAGTGCAATTACCGGTAATTGCACTTGTGCAAATTATCACTTCGTTGCTTAGCAACCGCGAATCTGTTGGATACAAACACGTACCTTACTTCTTAAAGTTTGTGTTTTTCACACTGTTCTAAATTATGTAGTTTATGAATTATGTTGCGGTATTATTAAGCATTATATCAATGAATTTATATAACTTTTACATTGCTAAATTCTTGTTATTTAGACCTCCGCCTCCGTTTAAATTTAGGAAGTGGCTATTTATACGTCCGACGTATATAAAAGTCGGTATACGTCTTGCGCTCTCATTGGCGAGTTGAGTCACGTGACTTCTTTGGGCGTATATTTAACTCCGTACATGTCCGAAGTAAACTTATTTAGATACGTCGGAAGCCGTCGGAAGTGCATTTTTCTCAAGCCTCTTTGCAATAAGGAGCGTATGCCCTCCTTTTTGGGGGATAGGCGCTGCCGTATGAAAAAAGAAGGGGGCATTCTCAGACTAAAGATGTCTGAGGGGGCATTCGCACCATATTGTGGCAGTCGGCAGCGATGCGCGCTGCCTTTTGAAAAAAGAAGTGGTAGTGGTAATCATATCCAATGGTGTAACCCACCCCTGATTTTCTTGAAATTTTGGCTAGGTAGGTACCCCCTATTTTTGCCCGACGTTCGGTGTTGTAACCCACCCCCGATTTTCTTGAAATTTCGGCGTCGCGCCGAATGTCGCGGAGGTAGCCAAAATTTCAAGAAAATCGGGGGTGGGTTATTACACCATTGGAAATAATTACCACTTCATTTTTCATACCACAGCGCCCATCGCCGAAAAAGGAGGGCATACGCAATATAAAATATGAGACAAGATAGGTGTGAATAATCTCGGACATCATCCAATCGACTTAGTAAACAAGCTGATTCATCATCCATCGGACGGTAGAAATAAGGTTACGTGTCACGTGACTCAATCCACCAATGAGAGCGCAAGCCGTATACCGACTTTTATATACGTCGGACGTATAAATAGCCACTTCCTTAAATTTATGACACATTCAGAAAATAAACCAACGCCGACAGGGTGTAGGTATAATCGCATTTGCCTTGGATACCCAAGCGTCATGTTTGTTTACTCGAACGCTACAGTCGAAGCTGTCAATAAACTCGTTCACAATGAGTCGTTTTGGAAATGTAAACATAGAAAAAATCAATACAGAAATTATTAAATCGTATTCGTGAAATAATCTCGACAAATACCACTCGTGCCGGAAATTTTTCTAGATAATTTTATTCTCAAACCCTATTTTGCCCATTAGCAAAACCACTCGTATACAAATGGGGCTTTTATTTTCAGAGATAAAAGCCCAATTTATACTCGTGATCTTTCTAGGCAAAATAGCGCTTTCGAAAAAATTATCGATAAAATTTCTGACACTAGTGATATTACATACGAAAATTTCATGTCGACAAGGTATAGGTACAACCAATAAAACACAAGCATTTCTTAACGTTGCCATGGCAACTTTTGTATTTTTTCGGAAATAACCCTCCCATAAGAAAAAAAAATGCAAAAAAATGCTTGCAGAACCACCCCTATTGCGGGGTTCGTAACACGACTTCGATGGTGATTTTTTGGGGTTATACTCAGGACGCTACCCTACCCACAACCAACCCTGAAAGAATTTTTTTTTTCTCCATGTATAATTTTCTCGAACTACGAAGGACATTTTGGCAATTTTGTTTCTACTAGTGTTCCTGGAGAGTTGGGATAATAAAGTCATTAGTAACATTATTTGCCGATTTTGGGCATTATAGAGATAGATTATTTTCAAAAAAAAAATGGGTGGAGTGATTTTTTTAAATAAGAAACTGAAACAGTGCAGATATATGTTACGCCGGTGCCAGTGAAAATGACTTTTTAAAAAAGGAATATTTATTTGTTTTAACTTTGTACACTGGTTTGCGATATTAGCTCGTCGAATGGCACACAACGTAACTTGAAGTAGTAGAAACTAATTCGACTAAGAACTAGGAACTGAGAAAGAAGAACTATTATTAACTAATATTAACAACTGAGAACCCTCGGTTTCTGGGTTTCGAAGTATTTATAGGGAGACAAAATGCTTAGGCAAGCTTCTGGATCTTTTCTAGAGAAAAACATCCACAAGTGTAATTTGATTAAGGAACTATTGTCTGCAGAAATCTGAATACAGGAAAGAGTCAGCAGTTCTTAAAAGTGGTAAACATGATAAGTAAAGTAATGCGTAGTTTTCGTGAAACGTCAGGAATATTCTGGATGTAACAATTACTTTCCCCTATTTAAAAAAGTTGGTGCCATGCAACAGCTTTTCATAGCTTATGGTAAAATATAACAATATAAAATTATCAATTAGTAAGGTTCGAGATTACAATATAAAATAATAATAATATAATATAATATAATTAAGTAATAGTAGGTATACAGATTAGTTACAATAAGCAATAGGTATAGTAATAAACAATAGTTAAGTAATAATGAGAGTAAATACAATTAATATCTAATATGATTATTATACAGTGGATTTATTTAAATTTAATTCGATATCTTCGCCTTCCTCGATTGGTTCGCCAATACGAACTGATCTAGGAATAGGCTTCCTCTTAGTAGGTATAAACCTTTTTAATTTTTGGATTACAGTTTTGTCTGGAGGAAAAGGTGGATAGTCGTCACCTGAGTTTTCGTTCGCAATACCTATCTTTAGTCTAGGTATAGGTTTCTTACGACATTTACAAAATATATAAAGAATTATTAAGGATATAATTAATGTAATAGTTAAATAAGTAAACCAAGGATAATATTTGTCAACAAAGGTTTGATTCATTAAATTGTCGATATCTTTGGAAAATTGATCTAATTGATGTTTGGCCACTTCAAGATTTTCGTAATTAATATTATTCATTTTTAATGGTTTTAGTTCTGGTAACTTAATGTCTTCAGGTAAATTGTGACAACAATCATATGGTATCCTTATTGGTTCGTAGGGATAGGTAATGTTCGTAGTAATATCATTTTGAGCTTTTATATAAATGTTTCCTATATAAGCGAAACAATTTTTCTCCATTGTTAAAATTGAGTTTTCTTTTATTACGAGGGAAGTCGTTTTGTCGTCGCACTTAATGGTCGTTGGTAAGTTTTCGACAGTCACTATTAACCATGTGTTTGTGGTTAAAACGTAGATATTGTATCCTTTCATGTTCACTACTACACTTTCACAAGTTTGTGGCATCTGGATTTGGAATTTTAAAAGTTGTGCTTCGCAGACAGCGTCATTGTCTATAGGCACGGGCACTAAGTCTTTACAAAGTTTCATATTTTGTTGCATGTTTTTACAATTTTCATAATTTTGGATTGCTATATAAAGGCTTGAATCATCATTTCTGCCAATATATGGTTTATTCGAACTGGGAAATAGAGTATGAACTAAATGCGTTCTTTGGTCTTTAATTGGTATTGGATAGATACGAAAGATTGTATAAGTTTGAGGTTCAACAAGTGGTATTTCTATAGCAAAAACTAAATTTCTTTCAGTTTCAAATGCTTTTAATTCAGAGATATCGAGATAATATCCTATAGTTTCAAGTTGTACTGTAAAAGGTAATTGATTTCTATTCAAATTTTCAGAAATTCGTTTTAGTTCGCTGTGAAGGTCCATAGGAGAAATTATTGAAGTATGTATTGTGTTTAGTCTAGCAAAAGTAATTGAATTTAGCATGTCACTTAAAGACGTTTCGATAAAAGAGTATGATTCCATCAGTTGTTCAGCAATCTCCAATATTTGTAATTTAGCATCATAAAATTTTAGGTTATCAGTAATATCGTAAATAGACTCTTCAATTTGTTTTATATCATCATTAAATGTTTCTTCATCGACTTGTAATTTTCGTAAGGTTTCATTGAAATTTTTAATAACTGAAGTTGTAACCGAGATTTGTTTTTTCATAAGATTTTCTAGTTCGTGTTCGTCTCTAGCTAATTTATTGATACAATTATTATAGTATTCACCATCAGAAGAATCAAGATTTCCGGTTATAAATTTAAAAATTGAACCTATGCCATTTATTAAACCACGTTTCGATCTTTTACTAACATCGTATTTTAAATCTCTAAATTTTGAATTAATGTCGTTCGAAATTTGGTGAAGTAGGCTTAAATGAGTTTTTATTTCTGTTCTGAATCTTTCCATACGTGGATACGGGGTATATAAAAAGTTATCGAGGTCTATTAAAATTTGTTCGTTATAAAAGTAAGCATTTTTAAGAGAGTATTGTGTCGGATTTTCTGCATATTCTGCTGAGATGAGTGTACCAATGCCGAGGTACATAAACCTGAAACAAAATACTTTAGTCAGCCAATGCTGTTGTGTTGACTAATCGTCTTCTGAACCTACTGACCTAGTTGCTTCTATATTGTCCGTTTCATTTAAGTTTGTTTGATTCAAATTTTGTTCTTTGCTATAGCATTCTTTCAACATATCAAAATTAACTTTAGTTGTTTGATCAGTTATTGGATTATAGATTAGACAAGAATTTTTATAAATTTCTCTAACTTCGTAAGGTCCATTAAACTTGTTTGCTAATTTGTTTTTGATTTGTGATTCCCTTAACCAGACTTTATCTCCTATCTTAAATTTATGTTGGGTTGGATTCTGTTTGTCAAATCTTTCCTTGGCTTTTTGTTTTCTTAGATCAGTACGTTTCCTAGCAATTTCATAATAATGTTTTATTTTGGCATTTAGATCTCTGACATATTTTGAAATTAATTGTTCTTCATTATATAACGTTTCGGCGGGGCGACTAGCCGTATGTCCAAAAACTAGTTCATATGGGGAATAACCTGTTGTATGATTGATAGAATTATTATAACAAATACAAGCATAAGGTAATAATTGTAAAGGGTGTTCTCCAGGTTGTTCTAAAGTCATTGTTCTTATCATTTCAAGTAGTGTCGCGTGAAATCTTTCTACTGAGCCGTTAGATTGAGGGTGATTGATACTAGAAAATGTTAATTTAATATTATATAGTGTACATAAATCTTTCATTAATTGATTATTAAATTCTCGTCCGCTGTCACAATGAATTCTTAAGGGTGGACCGTAATGTTGAAAATATGAAATTAAGACGTTAACTACATTTTTTGCAGTTTTATTTTCAACAGGATATGCTAGTGCAAATTTAGTCAATTCATCGCGAACTGTTAGAACTAAATGTCTTGTTGGAATTTCTAAAATGTCTAAATTTATTCGTTCAAAAGGGGCTCGAGGTGTTTCAGTAATGACCAAAGGATTTGATAAGTTTTTCCAGATTTTAGCTTTTTGGCATATCTCACATTGTTTTATAAAATTTTCGACGTCTTTTGTCAGTCGGGACCAATTATATTTTTGTCTTATTCGTCTGATTGTTTCATTAATTCCTCTGTGAAAATTTGATTTGCCTGAATGGTAATTATCTATTACTATTGGGATTTGGTCTGCATCTGGGATTTCGACAATATTTTGGCAAATTATAAACCTCATTTCTTTATCTGAATAAATAAAACTTAACATCTCTAATATTGGGAAATCTGTATTATTTTCAACATAATAAGTTTAAGAGAGTATTGTGTAATAAGTAATAAGAAACGAAAAGTAATTGTGTAGCCATTTCGAGATTATAAGGTAAAACAATAATATAATATGTTCTTCTTGGGACGGATTGACTTGTCATTATACTTATTTTATTATAATCGAATTTGGGTTCCATTTCAAAAATGTCATCAACTATTTTGTCATGCATTTCGCTAATTTTGTCTTGTTGAATAAATACGATTACATCCTTATGATCTTTGTCAAGTAACTGTGTATTAGAGATTTGTACTTTAGAGTAGTCAATTAAAGCTTGAGTCTTGTATAAGTTCATAAATCTAGCAAATTCGTTGTCTAGTTCGTTTATATCTTCATCAGTTAATTCAGGTTCTTTAGAGGTTGAAGGTTCATTATTTAGATTAGTATGAAAAATTACAGCTTCTTCAATAGGGTTGATTTTGATTCTTGATAATGCATCAGCGTTTTTGTTTATTTTGCCTGGTTTATAAGTTATTTCGTAATTATAGTCTTCTAATTTTAAACGCCACCTTGCAAGTCTACTTCCTGGATCCTTGATTGAAAAAAGGTAAGTTAGGGGACGATGGTCGGTAACTAATTTAAAACTCCTACCATAAATGTAAGGACGAAAGGTCTTACAGGCCCATACAATTGAGAGTAATTCTTTTTCTATTACGCTATATTTTGATTCAGCTGTATTTAGTGTCCTTGATGCGTATGCTATTGGAAGATCTTTACCGATTGGTCCTTGCGATAAAACAGCACCGATTGCGAAGGCAGATGCATCAGTAGTTATTACAAAAGGTTCTTCAAAATCTGGGTACTTCAAAATTGGACTGGTAGTTAAAGCTATGTTTAATTGATTAAAAGCATTTTCACAGTCATCATTAAAATTAAATGGAACATCCTTTTTTAGTAGGGTAGTTAATGGTTTTGTTATTTTTGCAAAATTTGGGATAAATCTTCTGTAATATCCTGCCAAGCCTAGAAATGACTTAATATCTTTCGGATTTTTGGGAGTAGGAAATTTAATTACAGCTTCTACTTTTTCGGGATTTGGTTTTACTCCGTCTTTAGTAATAACATGACCAAGGTAAGCTACTTCTTTTCTAAGGAATTCACACCTATCAGGTTGAATTTTCAAATTTGAATTTCTTAATCGATCGAAGACTTCAGAAAGTCGGGAAACGTGTTCTTCTATAGATTGAGAGTAAATAATTATGTCGTCCATATATACAAGACATCGCTCATTCTGAATACCTGCAAGTATGTTATCCATAACACGCTGAAAAGTACTGGGCGCATTTTTTAATCCAAATGGCATCCTTAAAAATTCCCAATGTCCGTTTTCTACTGAAAATGCAGTTTTTTTCCATATCTTTTTGATCAATTTCAATTTGATGAAATCCTGACGCTAAATCAAGAGTAGTAAAATATTGACATTTTCCTAGCTGATCTAACAAGTCTGTTATGTTTGGTAAGGGATATTTATCATCGACTGTTACTTCGTTAAGCTTTCTGTAATCTATTACCACACGCCACTTTTGTTTTCCACTGGCATCTAGTTTTTTGGGCACCACCCAGACTGGTGAGCTCCAAGGTGAAATAGAAGGTTGTATAATTCCTTGTTCCGACATCTTTGCTATTTGTGACTTTACCTCTTGTTTATGTATTTGTGGATATCTATACGATTTAGTGTATATTGGTTTCGACTCGTTTGTATTTATTGAATGTTTGATTTTATTTGTAAAAGTTAATTGGTCACCTTCTAGGAAAAATATGTCTGAATATTGCAAACAAAGATCAGCAATAATTTCTCGTTCTTCCTCGTTTAAGTGTTCTAAGCGTAAATTATCTGTAATAGCGACTTGCCTATCAATTGAAGAAATATTAAAAATTTGAACTGTTTTTAAATTTCGTACTTTTTCCTTTTGTTGTTTTAGAAATTTATCTAGTTCTGTTTCAAAATTAAAATTAGGATTATTTGGGGATTTTTCTTTAAGTGTAACTTTATTTTTGATGGTAATTTTATTTCCTTGAACTATTCTTTCTTTATTGATTTCAGGTTGTTCTTTGAATTTTATTTCCCTTTGATTTCCTTCTAACGAAATTTGTATGTTTTTAGGTTTTTTATAAGGTTCACATCTTACATTTCTTTTTCTATTTATATCAGAAATTTTAGAAGAGATTGGAAAAATTTGTATTTGTGATTCTTTAAAATTTTGGCTTATTTTTGAAATTTCCAGTTTGCAAATAATTATTTCAATTTCTATATAGCGAAAAACAAAATTTATCATTCTTTTGACTTTGGACCATTTTAGTTTATCAATTCCACAACCAATCATAGGCCCCCATAAGTGTTTGACATTATTTCTTATAATATGTTCCCGTAATTCCTTTAAACAAACCCATAAAGAATTATACGTTGGTTTCTGCCAAAAATATCTTTTTGTTACCAGATAATACACAAAACTATTTGGATTTTTAAGAATTGCAATTTGTCCTACATTATTAACTTGCTCTTTTAAATACTTAATTTGATTATATTTTTCCTTAAAACTAGCCGCGATTCCTGCGCTCATTTTTAAGTCTAAAGAAACACAATGCGCTAGCGAATATCTTTCTGGCATATCAAATAAATTATTGTTAACTTCAATTATCTTAGGACAATCTGAACTTTTACTTTTCTTAAATTCTTTATACTCATTATCATTTTTTATATCAATAATACAAAACTTAGTAACATTATCAACAATAAAAACATCATCGTCATCAATATCTTCATAGACTTTATTCTCATCAACTTTACTAACTTCATAATTATTATATTCATCTACTCTCATAGTAGGATAAGTATTATTTTCGTCTACCTTTTCAGTAGGATCATAAATTTCAGAAATACTTACTTCGTTTTCATCTACTTTATTAGTAGGATCATTGTAATTATTTTCATTATATGATTCTATTTCTAATTCCTTAAAATTAACTACCTTCTTAGACTCGTTATTATTTAAAATTGTTGTAATAAATTCTCCATTATTATCTATATGAACTAAGGCATTAGGTAAATAAACATTTTCAACATTTTTTGCTGAAACAATAGCATCAGTATTTTTATATTTTAAAGTTCTAAGCTTACATATCTTTTCTACTCGAGGTTCTATCGAAATTATATTTTCTACATTTTGTGGATAATCATCTAAGGTACAATGCAGTGATACTATTCCTTCATAAGTTATTAATTGTCTTCCAGGGATGTCAATAAAAGGATGAAATAATTTTATAAAATCGGTTCCAAAAATTCCGTCAAAAGCTATAGGAAGATTAAAAATAAAAACTTTTTGTGGAAGTTCATCTTTTCCAAGAAAAAGAAAACAAGATTCTGTGACAGTGTATACTTCGTCTGAAATACCTTTGATTTTTATATTCTCTGGAGTTGTAACTTTATTTAAATGCCGAATTACATGAGGTTTTATTAATGAAATAGACGCTCCAGTATCAATTAAAAAATTAAAATTATCTGAATTTTTGATGTAGTAAAGTTCTTCGTTTGGTTCGCAATGCAAGTTTACTTTGTATACAGGTTCTATTTTGAGGACATGTTCAGATTCCTCATTTGTGAAGTAATGTCCGAGGCTGGTTGGGTAAAATTTACGTTAGGGGAAGAATTTGGAGTTATAGAGGGTGCTCTCGAAGTTGAAGGAGTTGGATTTGAGTTCCAAGGGAAAGTTGGTTTTGCATTTATGTGATGAGTTCTAGGAGAGTTATTTTGAAAATTAGGTCTAGAATTTTGTTGGGGAAATTGCCTCTGATTTGAAAAATTTTGGAAATTGTTACGAGGGAAACTAGAGTTTGAATTTTGAGATGGAAAATTATTCGGTCTATTAAAATTATTATTTGGTCGAGAAAAATTATTTGATCTAGAGAAATTATTATTATTATTATTTCTTTGGAAATTAGAACTGAATCTTTCATTTTGATTTCCATAAGAATTTTGGAAATGATTACTGGGTGCATTATGTCTTTTATTTTTACTTCTGCATTCTTGAATGTTATGCCCTTGCTTTTTGCAATATGAACAAAATTTTGGTTTACAATTTTTTTTATTTTGATTACTAAAGGTATTAGTTGCATAATTTTGTCTTGGAAGTCTTTGATTTTCGAAATATGTAAGTTGAAGTTCTCTTTTTATTCGGTTTACAGCTTCCAGTACGGTATCTGGATTACTTGCCCTAATTATTTGACCAATTTTTGGTTCAAGACCTGTTAAAAGAGTATTGAGAGTCATATCTTCGATAAGTTGTGATTGCGCTTGCTTTTGAGCATTAGTTAAATTTTGTTTAGTAATTGCGCTTTGCATTCTAGAATTTACATTTATTAGACGATTGCAGAACGTTAATGGATTTTCATTTAGCATTTGACGTAATCTCTGAAGGTCTGAAATCAAAGCATTTCAATCTCGCGGATCTCCGAAATGTGTTTGTAATAAATTATTAATATCATCCCACTGGTCTAAATCTCTACTATTAATAAGTTGCGCTGCTTTTCCACGGAGTTGATTCTTAATTCTAATTGTTACAAATAATTTCTGTTCCTCATCGCATATTTGAAATGCGGTTTTACATGCGCTAATAAATGTGTTTAAGGATATCGGATCTCCGTCGTATTCTGGTATTAAAGCGAAAATGTCTCTTAAGTTGTATTGTGGTTCGTTAGTTCCTACTACCTCTTCTTGTTCGTTAACCATTTTGAAAAAATGATGATTCGAAATAAATGAAATATACAAATACACAAAACTAAACAATGCAACAAAAAATAAAAGTTTTAAAAGTCAAAATTGCCACTCACAAAATCTGTAGTTTCATCTGTGTTGCTCAGGAACTCGTTGCTTCAGGAACTCGTTGCTCAGGAACTCGTTGCTCAGGAACTGTAGTATCTTCGAAGTGTAGATTGGGATCCACTGGGTGTCTTCTTAACCCCTCTTCTAGTGGATCCCACCGCTGCCACCAAATTGTTACGCCGGTGCCAGTGAAAATGACTTTTTAAAAAAGGAATATTTATTTGTTTTAACTTTGTACATTGGTTTGCGATATTAGCTCGTCGAATGGCACACAACGTAACTTGAAGTAGTAGAAACTAATTCGACTAAGAACTAGGAACTGAGAAAGAAGAACTATTATTAACTATTATTAACAACTGAGAACCCTCGGTTTCTGGGTTTCGAAGTATTTATAGGGAGACAAAATGCTTAGGCAAGCTTCTGGATCTTTTCTAGAGAAAAACATCCACAAGTGTAATTTGATTAAGGAACTATTGTCTGCAGAAATCTGAATACAGGAAAGAGTCAGCAGTTCTTAAAAGTGGTAAACATGATAAGTAAAGTAATGCGTAGTTTTCGTGAAACGTCAGGAATATTCTGGATGTAACATATATTATTGGTAGCCCTCGATAAGAAAACTTATTAGGCGTAAATTTGAATAACATTATCAAATAGTTTAAGCTTTAAGTTGACAAAAATAGCAGCTAGAAAATATGAAAACTTTAAAATAAATCAGAAGAAGAATGTAAAATATTGCACATTGGTTTTCAAGCATTAGTTGCAGCTGCCCGATTATTACAAATAAGTAAATACCTACCTGGCATGGCGAAAATAATAGTTTAGCGCGTTTAGCGCGCATGCCGGCAAGAAGAAGTGTAATTGGGAATTATTTCAAATGACTCCAGTATCCAGTATCATAACATGTTCTGCAGAATTATTATTACCGAAAATACTAGAGAAAATAGCAAAGAATATGTCCTATATAATAAATGGATAATGATATTGATAATATTAAGTATCTGCATAGTATAATAAGAATAAGTAGAATAAGAATAAGATTTTATCCGGTATTTTGGATTAAAAATTAACTCCAAATCCAGTGCACAACCGCAACCCACAATAAACTATTATTTTGCAATCTTTAATTATTGATAAAATTATTGGAACTGAACAGAAACTATAGAGCAGGGGATACCTACATTACAAGACCTTAATTGTTCGGATGTGTTCTAGATTATATTTTATATAAATTTAATACATTACTTTTAACAAATTTGCATTTTAATCTTCGATTTTATTACGAAGTCGTATTTGTTCCTAAGACTTACAGTTTAATTGTGACCTTCATTACACGTTTCACTTTTTCATAATTAAACTGTGGATTTTTGCCAACAAATACTACTCACTAATAGTAATAATAGTAATTAAATGAATAGGATAAGCATTTCAAATAACTCGCCATTTGTGCGCTTGTATCACCATAGAAGAATCTTAGTAGATTCTTCTATGGTATCACGGACCAACTTTAATATCTATATTATATGTAGAGAGTCCTGCAGTCAGAAGTTTGTTACGCCCATGGAATCTATTCCAAATTAATTTTCATCCACAAAATTGATGTAACTTTTGAAAAATTATTTGTTCTGTTAAAAAGTGACATTATTGTCCTAACTCTACCAATCCAGGAACTCTACTTTCTACATTTTCAATATCTACGGTAGCGTGGAAGGACCACTAATAGTGGCATTCATAGACCTTATAAGTCTATGGTGGCATTATTTCAACAATGGAAGAAATCATACTAAACAGCCAATAAGTTTCAATATCGATCTAAAAAATGACACCTTTGAACCATACGCAAGTAAAAAGAATTTGGGCGATCAGAATTGAGTGACATCATTCAATACATTTTAACATTACCTATAACCATTGAGTACAGGAATATGATTGCTATAATAGGGTAGAAGTACCCTTTGTGGACACTTTAAGATATTCGGCAACTTTAGATATACCTCTTTGTTTTTAAAATTATCAAAATTATTTCTTAGCCCTTTTATTTAATGATTATCGGAGTTTATATTAATCTATAGTTTGTTATGATATATGTTTAAATAGAAAAAAAACGAGAATATTTGAAAAATATCCCATTTCACCTTTTGTGGCCATCTATGTACTTTAAGTGGTCAGGTGCTGAGCCCTTTGTTGCCAGTATAGACAGATAATACTGGTTTGAGTCCATTAATGGTCGTGTCGTTAACTAATAGGGATGCACCTTAATATTCGATAAGCCGAATAATTGGCCGAATATTCGGACATTTTTTGGGCATTGCCGAATATTCGTCAAGGCCATAATGCTTTTAAGAAACTAACTATTTGCCCGAATATTCGGCTAATTATTCGGGGAGTCATCGATATTTGATAATTTTTTTTTATAAGAATGCAACAATGTAACCTACATAAAATATGCAGAAACAATTAAAAATGTAAAAACCACTCAGATGCATCCCCAGCCAGCCATAAAACCATTATTCGGCCTTGACGAATAGTCGGGAATGCCCAAATAAGCATGGCCGAATATTCGGCTAATTATTCGGTCTGCTGAATATTTGGTGCATCTATACAAGTATTAAGCATTCACCTTTCTTTCCCTGTTTAATGGCCATTTTTTATATTGATATGAGGTCAGTTTCAGTTATCTTCAGAGAGGCGCTCAAAAAGCATTTTGATTAGAAATACTATACCTACATTTGAAGGATTAACCGAATATTCAGCCGAATAGTTAGCCAAATATTCGGTATTGGGGCGAATATTGCTTGGCCGCAAAGGCGGTATTCGGCCAATGCCGCACATTTCACTATTCGGTTGCACCCCTATTCGTAACCACTATTTTACTCATAACAAAAGAAAATAATTTAAAGCTATAATAAAGAAGTTCAGATGCATTGTTGACTGGTGTCGCAAATTTTAACAATCTAATCATTTTCAAGGAGCAAAATAAACAAATTCTTACTAGAGGCACCTGCCACTACGTATAGGTACTCAAGTAAACACCTAATCCCTGTCAGCAAGAATACAGGTTAATTTAATGCTGGCTTATTTTTGGGTTGCGGAAATTTTATCGAAAACAATTCATCGAAAATTTTTCATCGAATAACATTTCATCGAAAAACAATTCATCGAAAAAACAATTCATCGAAAAAACAATTCATCGAAAATACATTGTGGTGCCTCGTAGATACCAATGAGGTGCCCCGTATATACCAACCAAAATTCTCATTTTATTTTATCAAATAATTCGATACAATGTTAAGTACTTCCTTAAAATATCTCGTCTCAAATTCATCGGGTTAGGGACCAGGCCGCCGAATAACGGGTAATAAATTAAATCGAAAAACCATGTTGTTTATATTAGATAGATCGGCCAGGGTAATTAATGTTCCCCGAAAAACATGTTTGTTTATGTGTCCTACCCGCCGACAAGCTCGCGAGCGTCTAGTGAACACCTGCAGACCCCGAATCACGGCGAAAACAATGTCCCTATCTGATATAAAAGAGGGTTGCTCCTGCACAGGAGCCAGTCGTTGCCGACCACCTCTTGTAGGGCTAAGTATTGCCCGAAAGAACCGCGAATGTCCGATGCCGAACCAGTCATGAGAAGAAGTCTCCGACCACCAAGTGTTGGGCGAAGTACTGCCCGAGAAGTCATGTAGAGTCTGCCGCCTTGCCTGCCATAGATCCAGCACCAGAGCCTCAGTACAGTATGCTGCCCGTTGAACTGACCACAGAGTAAGCGATTGAATTGTGTTTTGTTGGGTTTTGTGGACTGAGTTGCCTTTCTATTTTCTAGTTAATTAATTAATTTGATTTTATTTTATTTTGAATGCTATTGGTGTTTATTTGAGGTGTTGTAAAGTATTGTTAAATTTTGTCATATATTTTAAATCAGTGTCGTTACAGTTCTGAATATTTTTACGCTAAATTATGGGTATTTAAAAAGCTGTTAGCATAGCAGTGCCGTATCAAGTCAATATTAATATTTTACGCTAAATTTTGGGTATATTTAAATACGTTTTTGTGCCAATTTTAAGTGATTTTAATAATTTTGTGTCTCTATTATCAATTTCGAATCATTATTAATTTACATATTTTATTATCGCATTTGTGTGATCAGGCTAATAAATTGTGTCCCAATAATTTTGGTATTAGTTCTTGGAATAATTTGAGCTTAATTCACGTACTATTTTCGCTGGTTTTTGTTATCAGTTTATGCTATAAGCTAGTATTGTTCGCCACTTAGGTTTGAAACCAGTTACTAAAATTTAAAAATAATTATTTTGCGCTAAATTCTTTATTGTTGATTCTTTTCTGTAATATTTACTTAGGAATATTTTAATAAGTCATTTTGTTCACATTTGAGCAACCTCAATTCATTTTACTGTGTAATTCGTAACCTGTATATTTTATACGCCATAGGCGTACCATTTACTTTTTTAATATATGTATTAAAATTCCCCTGTTGTTTCCGTTAATGCTTAGGCCCACACCAAAAATAAATCAACTTATGGACCACCTTTAAAGGTACCGCTCGACCAACTAACATCAAAAACAAAGGTGCGCGCCATAAGAAATAAACTTTTAATTAGAACATTTAGGTCCAAGGTTCAAACACACTGGCGCAATCGCGGTGGTGATCGGGAATAGATTTTTCGCCCCTTGAATCGTAGCGAGTGCCCCGAGATTTGACATTTAGCAGAAAACAAACGCAAACACCGTGATCGCTCCAGTTTGTTTGAAGGCCAGTTGCACCGCCTGGATTTGATTAACCTGTATAATCCAAGACGATTAATGCATCAATCGTTGATTGCTCCTTTGTTGATTGGATCGTTAAATAACGATTGTTGCAATACTCCCAGCAAACATTTTCATCCGGCGAATCTGTGGCCGATTAGGTGCTGGCCAGAAATTGCCGTAACGGCGAATCAGTGGCAATCTATACTGGACCAATGCAAATAGGTCACACTGGCCAGAGGTCGGCCACTGTTACTTTGCCGGATGTTCAACATACTGATATTATACTGGCCCAATGTATGGTGGCCATTACAATGGTGGCCAATGATATAGTAAAACTGCTTATTAGGTATCATACTTGTGCTGGACCGTATTAAAATTCCCCTGTTGTTTCCGTTAATGCTTAGGCCCACACCAAAAATAAATTAACTTATGGACCACCTTTAAAGGTACCGCTCGACCAACTAACATCAAAAACAAAGGTGCGCGCCATAAATGGTGTCAGGTGTGGGGTCCAATAAGGATAACGGAGGGGTAGAAAGGATAACGGAAAATTTTTAGGAAAATTTTGGAAAATTTTATGAAAATTGCGGAAAAAGGAAAATTTTAAGAGAGTTGTGTGGTACAATAAGGATAACGGAGGTCTGTAATAAGGATAACGGATAGGGGCAGTTTGGGGAAAATTAGGAAAATTTCGGGAAAAGTCAAAAATAGTTTTTGTAGAAAATCTGAGGTGCTAATAAGGAGATAACGGGATTGTAGGGTCAAAAGGAATATTTACGGATATTTTGGTAGGAAAATAATAGGAAAGGCGGAAAATTGTGAAAAAGAAAATTTTAGGAAAACTGTGTGACATAACTGTGTGCGATAACGGTTTAGAAAATTAGGAAAAAGAGAGGCTAGGAGAAACTATTTAAGGGTGAAGAAAAATTCCATCCAAAAATAGATGTAAATAGGCAAGAAAATTTAGGATTTTATTTTATTACAAGTTTTTGAAATGCCAAACGAACAAGAGGAGGCAATGGCAGGGCAAACGGCGCGGAAGGTGAGGTAAGGAGGGAAATAACCTCGAGGCTTTTAATGGGGATAGAAACAGTACCGAATTATGACGGGAGAGGCAGAGTGGAGGATTTTCTAAGTATAATAGAGGAAACCTCATTGTTGGCCGGATGGTCAGAGGTAGAGGCCCTGTATGACACGAAAAGTGGCAGTTATTCGTTTTAACAGAGGTTGGACAACGATCGGATCTCTCTCTCTGGCGAGGGTCTTTTTTCCCTATGAAATTCATTTTGTGCAACAGACATATATTTTTTAGCTCTTTCTAACATTCCCCTAGCAGCACGATGAATCAAAATTGGATTTTAAGGTTAAGCTAACGACAGTTAACTGCCATAAGCGTAGGTAGATGAGGGCACAGTTTAAAATGTATAAAAATATAGATAAAACCAATAAATAGGTAAATAGGTTAGGTAGTACTATGTTATTTGCAAAGCTTCACTAATAATAATTATTGAAGTTTGAATGGAAAAGTGAAGAAACATATAATTTGTCCCAAGAAAATAGAAATTTTAGGATATCAGGATAAACACATTTATTAAATTTTTGTAGAAGGGTGGTATATGTAGATAGATATGTACATAAAATTAAACAAGGCTCTAGCATACCAACTAATCAAACTTTCGAATATTTCTTCAATAGGAATCATAGCTGCAATAATAATTATTATTCCGTTCATTTAAAAATAAATAATAAATAATAAGTAAGGTATTACTGTATGGTTTCGTTTCTTCAAACTCTCTTCTTATACCTACCATCATAATTTTAAGACAATTAATACTGAAATTTGTACGGAACAAAAAGTTGGAAAGTTTGTTTTGGTAATATGAATCAACCAATAATAATAGGAATTAGGCTGAATAAAAAAATGAGTACCTAGGTATTTAATATCGATATATTAGTCTCTCATTCTTTTTTTTTGTAAAATAAAAGTTAATAACTTTTTAATGCGAGAGATCATCTACATTTCAATAAAGAAGACAACAGTATTTTTGTTTTCAAAGATATATTGTAAGTAAATAGGAAAAATCAAACTAGTACAAGTTCTCAGACATTTATACATATTTAATAATGGTTCTTTCTTGCTAAAGTCACGTTCATGAAACGTTGCAGGAGATGCTCCTTTCTTCAGCACAACCTGACACTCAAAATCCATGTCACAGAAGTGAACCTGTGAAAGTTAAAGAATTATAAATTTAAGCTACCTAAACATAATAAAACGCTGCCATCAAATGCTATTTTTTATCAGCAAGAAATTTGTAATGGAATATAAGCTCACACATTTAACTGACTACACAAAAAGGGTTCTTTATATTCCCACCCGTGTTAACTTCTTTTTTGTCCGATGTTGTTGGTCTTGGTGTAAAATAAAGCTCCTTCAAAACTTCCTCTCTCTAACACATATACTTACTTACATTTTTATTATTCCATGAAACGAAAAATGCCTATCCCGGTCCAGTAAACATACCTACCTAACAGGTTTTACCTCCTTGAAGGGCAAAAATTTTAATTTTATCTCTTTAACATTGGGAAATTTTCATAAGAATTCTAATAGGGGGTTTGTAGAACCTTATGGACTTTTATTGAAAATAAATAGGTAGGTACTAATATTTAATACGTATATTAATTTAGGTATCTTATGTTATGTTGCTGATGCAGATTAAGAAAATTATTCTGCAGATTAAAATCACAGATCAAACAAAAAATAAAAAGGAACTTGAGATACTTATGTTATTAAATTTACTTACCTCGCAAATTTTCGTATCATTTCCAACTCTCATGTTAGGGTATTTCATTTGCACCATCGTGCTCGTTCTTCTGCGCTTTTTAGAAATGGTGTTAAGAAAAATTCATCCTGCTCAGAATTCTTGCAGTTTCTTATTACACAAGATGTCACTTTTAACTGTTAACATTCCTTTTTGCAAAAGAAAATGAGCACGCTCAATAATTTGTTGACAGTTTTGTTGACAAACTGGCACCCGCCAAGATAAGAATATAATAAAAACAATGTTACTAGATCTGCCAAAATCTGTTGTCCAACCTCTGTTAAAAGGAATAACTGTCACTTTTCGTGTCATACAGGGCCTCTAGTCAGAGGAACAAAAAGTGGCTATTGTTAGGCTAAAATTAAGAGGTAGCGCCAAGCAGTTGATAGAAGCAGAGCCGGAATTGCAAAAGACGACGGATTGGGCTAAGTTAAAAGCTATTTTAAAGAAGCAATTTGAACGAAGGCACGTACCAGGTACGGCTATAAAAATGTTTATAGACGCGAGGCAGAGATACGGGGAAAGCTGTCGCCAATTTTTGACTAGGCTTAAAATACTAGGAAACAGGACCGTAACGTTTGTAGATGACCCGGTAAAAACGCAAGTTCTTCAAGAGAAACTCGAGATGGACATCACGACACAATTTGTTTTAGGATTATTAATGCCGATAAAACAGCGGGTTTTGTCATTAAGGCCAAAAAATATGGAAGAAGCAATAAAGTACGCGGAAAGGGAGGAAAGTATAGAAAGAATTATTAGGCCATTTCAAAATAATAGAGAATGTCGAGTGGTAGGTAAGAATGAAACCGGAGACTCCAGGTCTAGCGGTTACGCGGATATTAGGTGCCATAAATGTAAACAAGTTGGGCATTTAGCGAGAGATTGTGGTAGGCGTAGGGAAATGCAGCCGCGAAACAGTCGGGAATGTTTTAACTGCCGCGGAATAGGTCATTACGCTCGAGATTGTGTACAATATCGCCCGGAGCGTGCCAGATCGCGGCCGAATAATAACGATCTTTGCTACCAATGTATAGGCAGCCAGGCCATATTGCTCGAAATTGCCCGGGAAATTCTCCGACGTACCGCCGTGTAGTACAGGGTCATTTAAACGCCAACCAGCCACTCACGACTCTCGGGGTACGGCTGGGACAACCACAACTCGCAAGTAATACAGAAACCGATCCGCAACTGCTTCAGAAAGGGAATGCATCCACGGAACGTTGCGGAGATGACTGTGTGTCATAGAAGAAGTAGAGTTTTAATAAATTCTGATGCAGTTGTGTCCTTAGTAAAGCCAGAGTTTGCAGAGGGTCTAAAAATTAGGAAAAATAATGTAGTATTAGTAGATATTCAAGGAAATGATATATCAAGTTTAGGAGTTACGAGTTTAGATATTGGATTGCCCAATGGGAAAAATATAGTGCATGAAGCTATACGGTCTTAGAGACGGATGATATAGCGTTTAACGCGGATATTTTATTAGGTATAGATTTTTTGCATAAGTATGGAGTAAAAGTTGACTGGGGGAGTGGAGTAATTTATATGCTGGAAGAAGAGATACCGTTAATTATATATAATAACATAATAAAAAACAATTTTAGTACGAGAGCAAGTATAGTTAAAAGGCGTGAAGGAAGTATTATTATGAGTGATAATTTATACGACGAAATTCAAGAGTTGAGAGTTATAGTTGAAAAGTTAGCTAGTGAAGTTAAAGGGCAACGAGAGAGTGTTGTGATTAATGACCGTGTAATTAAAAGAGAAGAAGAAAAAGTGGTTCTAAGTGAAGTTCTGTGTGAACAAGTTAAAGAGTTAAAAAGTGAAGTTATGAGGTTAAAAGGTGAAGTTAAGGAATTAAAAAGTGAAGTTAATGAAGTTAAGGGGATAAGAAGTGAAGTTAGTGAATTAAAAAGTGAAGTTAAGTTGTTAAAAAGTGAAGTTAGTGAAGCAAAAGGAGAAATAAAGGAGTTAGGAAGTGAAGTTAGGAGTTTGTGGAAGGAGTTAACTTGCCTGTCAGAGGCCGCCGCTTATTCTTGGTCTGTACCAGAGATCAGGAATGTCAGTGTTCAAACGACTGGTACTCGTGATGAGCACTGCACAAACAATAACAACCAGGTAGACTAACAGGTAAAGTTAGCGACATCCAGGGGAGCTATAGATCCCCAGAAGGTAGAAAAAGTAAGGGAGAGGGAAGGAAAGGAGAAACTAAGTGAGAAAGAAGTTAAAAATAAAATAGTAGAGCAAAAGAGAGAAAGGGAGATGATAAGAGGGGATGAGAGAGTTAGACAGGTACAAGCACCAGCCCAAGAGTCAGATAACCGTCTTGGGGACAGTCGGCTATCGCACACTGCCTCCAATTTCCGACAGGAGAGAGATAAACCATCAGGCTCGACAAGTATGGACGTGTATCTTAAAAAGGACTTAGTGTTACCCCCGAGAAGTCAAGTAGTATGTATGGCTACGATAAGAAAAGTTACAAAAATGGAGACGCCAATTGTCGTCGTAGAACCAAACCAATATATAACGCACGGTATAATAATTGCTAGAAGTATAAATAAGGCAGAAAAAGAGGTACCGCTTAATGAATATGACAGGACAACGCTTAATGATACAGAGAAAGCATGTCATAGTGAAAGCCTATGAGGCCGAAGTAAGTGAGTGTCCAAAGAATGGAAAGCCAGTTAGGAAGGTAAATGTACAGGACTCAGAAGAAATATTAAGATTATTGCACCTAGATAAAGTGAATAATTCAAGCGAAGAAAAGCTAAAAGATTTAATAGAGGAATATGTAGATATTTTCAGAGCACTTAGCGCGAAGTTGACGTGTACCACCAAGGTCAAGCATCGCATCATCACGGAAGACGTCCCACCAATTTCTAAAAGGCCATACCGAATTCCATATCATAGGAAGGAAATTCTAAGGAAGGAAATTCAAGTCAATGACTCCCGAGACCCAAAATTCAATGGCATAAATAAAAAGAACTCGACGCACCGATGTATTACAAGTATAATAATAATAAAACAAAGAAGGTAACTCAGGTAGATGAAAACTGGGGAACAGAAGTCGGTCGCTAATTGGTTAGTTTATTGGAAGTAGTGTCGAGAGTCGGTACGCGCGTGACATACGTGGTACCTCATTTAGTGGGCAGTAGGTACATCCAAGCGCCTACACTTACAGCAGGTGCAGGTATTTATTAATCTGGAACGAGTACAGTCGAGCAGGGCCGCCACCCCCTGTGACTTGGCCAGGGCCGCCGCAAGCAACGCCGCGCCGCCACCGGGAGAGAGCCGCATCGCAGGCGCAGCCAGCGCCGCCGTCGCAGTTACCACCCGCAGCTACTAGAGCGAGTGGGAATGGACATGGTCGTCGATGGATAGCTACAATGGTACCACACCGAATGGTATATGGAGCAGATACTGGGGCATCACTGGGGTTGAGGCACCGCCAGCACCTTGAGGAAACTTCGAGTCGTAAGTTATACGACCATGACTTCTTGAAAAAGGAGTCTGGAGAGGAGGAGAAGACGCAGTAACAGTGAGTGACGATGAGAGAAAGCTCGCGTGTTTTAAGTGAAGTGCATCGTTGAGAAATCTAGATTTAAGTTGTGTAACATTGTATTATAAGAAGCAATAATATGTTTAGTAGATAGTAGTTGTACTTGTATGTAAGCGTAGATAAGTCAAGAGTGGTTAAGAAATAGGTAGATTAGGAAAAAATAACTAAGAGAGTAGATACCTATGTTAGGAAATAAAAAATTTTATAGGGGAAAACAAAGAAGGCATAGTATTTTAAAGGCATAAGAGCAACTCAGTTCAATATGTAAAAGGTCAGTTCAAGGTGGGAAAGTAAAGGAAAGAAGTAAGAGCAATCAAATCAAGAGAACCAGAATCATGATCGTATTAACAGAAAAGTAATTATATCATAATTCCTTTTCAAATTAAGGAAGGGGGAATGTGGTGCCCCGTAGATACCAATGAGGTGCCCCGTATATACCAACCAAAATTCTCATTTTATTTTATCAAATAATTCGATACAATGTTAAGTACTTCCTTAAAATATCTCGTCTCAAATTCATCGGGTTAGGGACCAGGCCGCCGAATAACGGGTAATAAATTAAATCGAAAAACCATGTTGTTTATATTAGATAGATCGGCCAGGGTAATTAATGTTCCCCGAAAAACATGTTTGTTTATGTGTCCTACCCGCTCGCGAGCGTCTAGTGAACACCTGCAGACCCCGAATCACGGCGAAAACAATGTCCCTATCTGATATAAAAAAAGGGTTGCTCCTGCACAGGAGCCAGTCGTTGCCGACCACCTCTTGTAGGGCTAAGTATTGCCCGAAAGAACCGCGAGTGTCCGATGCCGAACCAGTCATGAGAAGAAGTCTCCGACCACCAAGTGTTGGGCGAAGTACTGCCCGAGAAGTCATGTAGAGTCTGCCGCCTTGCCTGCCATAGATCCAGCACCAGAGTCTCAGTACAGTATGCTGCCCGTTGAACTGACCACAGAGTAAGCGATTGAATTGGGTTTTGTTGGGTTTTGTGGACTGAGTTGCCTTTCTATTTTCTAGTTAATTAATTAATTTGATTTTATTTTATTTTGAATGCTATTGGTGTTTATTTGAGGTGTCGTAAAGTATTGTTAAATTTTGTCATATATTTTAAATCAGTGTCGTTACAGTTCTGAATATTTTTACGCTAAATTATGGGTATTTAAAAAGCTGTTAGCATAGCAGTGCCGTATTAAGTCAATATTAATATTTTACGCTAAATTTTGGGTATATTTAAATACGTTTTTGTGCCAATTTTAAGTGATTTTATTAATTTTGTGTCTCTATTATCAATTTTGAATCATTATTAATTTACATATTTTATTATCGCATTTGTGTGGTCAGGCTAACTAAATTGTGTGCCAATAATTTTGGTATTATTTCTTGGAATAATTTGAGCTTAATTCACGTACTATTTTCGCAGGTTTTTGTTATCAGTTTATGCTATAAGCTAGTATTGTTCGCCACTTAGGTTTGAAACCAGTTACTAAAATTTAAAGATAATTATTTTGCGCTAAATTCTTTATTGTTGATTCTTTTCTGTAATATTTACTTAGGAATATTTTAATAAGTCATTTTGTTCACATTTGAGCAACCTCAATTCATTTTACTGTGTAATTCGTAACCTGTATATTTTATACGCCATAGACGTACCATTTACTTTTTTAATATATGTATTAAAATTCCCCTGTTGTTTCCGTTAATGCTTAGGCCCACACGAAAAATAAATCAACTTATGGACCACCTTTAAAGGTATCGCTCGACCAACTAACATCAAAAACAAAGGTGCGCGCCATAACATTTCGTCGAACAAACATTTCGTCGAACAAACATTTCGTCGACTATATTTTTTTGAAGAAATAAACTTTTAATTAGGGAATAGATTTTTCGCCCCTTGAATCGTAGCGAGTGCCCCGAGATTTGACATTTAGCAGAAAACAAACGCAAACACCGTGATCGCTCCAGTTTGTTTGAAGGCCAGTTGCACCGCCTGGATTGGATTAACCTGTATAATCCAAGACGATTAATGCATCAATCGTTGATTGCTCCTTTGTTGATTGGATCGTTAAATAACGATTGTTGCAATACTAACTTGTTGTTCATAATTATAGTTTATCTTGGATTAAAAGTTAATCCAGGAGGTGAAACTGGTCATGAGTCTTAAATATACATGAATATAAATAAATAAATACACATAAGGCATTTTTTGCGAGTAATCGTGCCTATACTACATATGGAGTAAAATAAAAGTCTGGAAATTATGTTATTATAAAATTTTAACATAATTCCTACCTAATATCCTAGGTTATATTTATTATACACCTACCTATTATAAACTAATTAAATTAGATTTGCAACACTATTGAGGTAGGTATTCTTCTAAATCATCACTTTTGAAATTTTGACATACTATCCCCAAACGTGAACATAAATCATGTCCGTGAAGTTAGCGACGGTTTTCCAGCGACGAATTTTTAAAGCGGAGGCAAATTGCGGACATGGACAATCCGCACCAAAGCTAATCCTACAAAGGGATTGTTTTATTTTTCCTTAACCTGGGGGTGGATTAACCCCCAAACTTTTACAGGCGACGTACAACACCCCAGGTCGTAGAGCGAGCGGAAAAAATCGACCGTGACTACCGTCTAAGGGTGTCAAAACGAGGGTGGCACGGCCGAGCGCAAATTGCGCCGCCGGATAAAATAATTTTTTTCTCGAGATTTTGGGGGGGGGGGGGGTTACACCTTCAGCTTTTTACAGGGAACGGACAACACCCCAGGGCTTAGGGCGAGCGGAAAAAATCGACCGTGACTACCGTCTAAGGGTGTCAAAACGAGGGTGGCACGGCCGAGCGCAAATTGCGCCGCCGGATAAAATAATTTTTTTTCTCGAGATTTTGGGGGGGGTTACACCTTCAGCTTTTTACAGGGAACGGACAACACCCCAGGGCTTAGGGCGAGCGGAAAAAATCGACCGTGACTACCGTCTAAGGGTGTCAAAACGAGGGTGGCACGGCCGAGCGCAAATTGCGCCGCCGGATAAAATAATTTTTTTCTCGAGATTTTGGGGGGGGGGTTACACCTTCAGCTTTTTACAGGGAACGGACAACACCCCAGGGCTTAGGGCGAGCGGAAAAAATCGACCGTGACTACCGTCTAAGGGTGTCAAAACGAGGGTGGCACGGCCGAGCGCAAATTGCGCCGCCGGATAAAATAATTTTTTTCTCGAGATTTTGGGGGGGGGGGTTACACCTTCAGCTTTTTACAGGGAACGGACAACACCCCAGGGCTTAGGGCGAGCGGAAAAAATCGACCGTGACTACCGTCTAAGGGTGTCAAAACGAGGGTGGCACGGCCGAACGCAAATTGCGCCGCCGGATAAAATAATTTTTTTCTCGAGATTTTGGGGGGGGTTACACCTTCAGCTTTTTACAGGGAACGGACAACACCCCAGGGCTTAGGGCGAGCGGAAAAAATCGACCGTGACTACCGTCTAAGGGTGTCAAAACGAGAGTGGCACGGCCGAACGCAAATTGCGCCGCCGGATAAAATAATTTTTTTCTCGAGATTTTGGGGGTGGTTACACCTTCAGCTTTTTACAGGGAACAGACAACACCCCAGGGCTTAGGGCGAGCGGAAAAAATCGACCGTGACTACCGTCTAAGGGTGTCAAAACGAGGGTGGCACGGCCGAGCGCAAATTGCGCCGCCGGATAAAATAATTTTTTCCTCGAGATTTTTGGGGGGGGGGTTACACCTTCAGCTTTTTACAGGGAACGGACAACACCCCAGGGCTTAGGGAGAGCGGAAAAAATCGACCGTGACTACCGTCTAAGGGTGTCAAAACGAGGGTGGCACGGCCGAACGCAAATTGCGCCGCCGGATAAAATAATTTTTTTCTCGAGATTTTGGGGGGGGTTACACCTTCAGCTTTTTACAGGGAACGGACAACACCCCAGGGCTTAGGGCGAGCGGAAAAAATCGACCGTGACTACCGTCTAAGGGTGTCAAAACGACCCAAGTCACAAGAAATTGGTGTGGCGCAGTCGTTATCAAACTCTTTTAATGTATGTACTTTCGATGTTACTTTTATCACTTTAGTCGCGGCGTTAACTAAATTCCCCAAGTTGTCATTTACATACATTTTGTCGGGCGTTTGTGGTCTGCTAAATTTCGTATCAGAATCGAGAACAAATTCTGGCTGTTCATTATCAAGTTGTGCAGGGAAGTTTGAGATATTGGAAATTTTTTGTATTTGCTTGCACCGGAGTTGAAGTGCGCGGATTAAGAAATTTAGGATTTTTTTTGCACCGGAGTTGAAGTGCGAGGATTAAGAAATTTTGAATTTTTTAAAATTATAAAATTATATAGCCTTAGCCGGTTAGTTTTATTATATTTTATAGCCAAATAATCTCACAATTGTTGGAACATGGCGCTTCTCTGTCGAGTCGAGATTCTAAAATCCTCGACTTTTAAGCCAACTTAGGCGAATGGGGTACCTATTTCACAAATTGTGCATGTGATTTTGTGGATTATTATAGATAACTGTATCCTTAAAGCATAATGTCGTTGATTGACGTACAGGGTTAGGCAGAATGAAGTATCTATTTTCTATGTACTGGTATTTATTAATGGTTAAACTTTAGTCAAGAACTGAAACAAAATGTTCTTGAGTAAACATGGCAATTCTATTTTCTGAATATCACATCAGTCAAATGACTGAATTAGGCAGAATGGCCTACCAGTTTTTGAACTGCATTTATTCAATAATGTAAAAAAATCTAAATTCAAATAAAGTCGCCAAACAAAACTTTCGTAACTTGGCGACGGAAAAATGGATTGACTGTTACGGTAACATCGCAACGATATCAAGTTGTATTGCAAAATTTTGAAGAACAACTTCATAATGAAGGTGTAGACTTCCGAAGACTATGGTTTCAGCAGGACGGAGCCACTTCGCACACTGCTAGGTAGCCTATGGCAATTCTGCGAAGAATGTTCCCTGGTCGTGTCATTTCAAAATTTGGGGATGTCGCGTGGCCTGCACGGTCACCGGATCTGTCAGCTTGTGATTTTTTCTTATGGGGCTATCTAAAGGCAAAAGTATTCGCTGATCGCCCTCGAACTTTGGAACAACTGAAGCATAATATTCGAGCCGAGATTAACGCAGTCCCAATTGAAATGTTGCAGCGAGTGAAGCAAAATTTTTGTGCTAGACTTCAGGAGTGCCAGCACCGAGGCGGATATCATATTTGACTGATGTGTTATTCAGAAAAAAGAATTGCAACCTAATATAATTTATATCTAATGAAATTATGCCGAACCATGGACATAAGGTAATAGGTATATTATGTCTGTCCATTGCTAAACCATAGGCATATGAGATAACATTATATCAATGCTCGATCGTAGACATAGGTCATATCATAATAATGATATGTATGCACGCCCATAGACATAATCTAAATTCTCAACATTTCCGTGATATTATATTTAACTCCCCATTTAATATACTCAAGTAAGTCCCAACTCATTAGCCTCGTAGGTATTTATAATAATTTTGGTATGTAAAAAAAGGTTCTTATTGTATACACATCGATGACTACTTTATTATATGACATAAGTGACATAACTATGTACCTCCAATTACACTCAATAAATTATATTAGGCTGGTTTAATAATACACATCCGTGTTGTCCGTTCCCTGTAAAAAGCTGAAGGTGTAACCCCCCCCCCAAAATCTCGAGAAAAAAAATATTTTATCCGGCGGCGCAATTTGCGCTCGGCCGTGCCACCCTCGTTTTGACACCCTTAGACGGTAGTCATGATCGATTTTTTCCGCTCGCCCTAAGCCCTGGGGTGTTGTTCGTTCCCTGTGAAAAGCTGAAGGTGTAACCCCCCCCCAAAATCTCGAGAAAAAAATTATTTTATCCGACGGCGCAATTTGCGCTCGGCCGCGCCACCCTCGTTTTGACACCCTTAGACGGTAGTCACAGTCGATTTTTTCCGCTCGCCCTAAGCCCTGGGGTGTTGTTCGTTCCCTGTGAAAAGCTGAAGGTGTAACCCCCCCCAAAATCTCGAGAAAAAAATTATTTTATCCGGCGGCGCAATTTGCGCTCGGCAGTGCCACCTTCGTCTGGACACCCTTAGACGGTAGTCACGGTCAATTTTTTCCGCTCGCCCTAAGCCCTGGGGTGTTGTCCGTTCCCTGTAAAGAGCTGAAGGTGTAACCCCCCCCAAAATTTTGAGAAAAAAATTATTATATCCGGCGGCGCAATTTGCGCTCGGCCGCGCCACCCTCGTTTTGACACCCTTAGACGGTAGTCACGGTCGATTTCTTCCGCTCGCCCTAAGCCCTGGGGTGTTGTCCGTTCCCTGTAAAAAGCTGAAGGTGTAACCCCCCCCCAAAATTTTGAGAAAAAAATTATTATATCCGGCGGCGCAATTTGCGCTCGGCAGTGCCACCCTCGTTTTGACACCCTTAGACGGTAGTCACGGTCGATTTTTTCCACTCGCCCTACGCCCTGGGGTGTTGTCCGTTCCCTGTAAAGAGCTGAAGGTGTAACCCCCCCGATAATTTTGAGAAAAAAATTATTATATCCGGCGGCGCAATTTGCGCTCGGCCGCGCCACCCTCGTTTTGACACCCTTAGACGGTAGTCACGGTCGATTTTTTCCGCTCGCCCTAAGCCCTGGGGTGTTGTCCGTTCCCTGTAAAAAGCTGAAGGTGTAACCCCCCACAAAATCTCGAGAAAAAAATTATTTTATCCGGCGGCGCAATTTGCGCTCGGCCGTGCCACCCTCGTCTTGACACCCTTAGACGGTAGTCACGGTCGATTTTTTCCGCTCGCCCTAAGCCCTGGGGTGTTGTCCGTTCCCTGTAAAAAGCTGAAGGTGTAACCCCCCCCAAAATCTCGAGAAAAAAATTATTTTATCCGGCGGCGCAATTTGCGCTCGGCCGTGCCACCCTCGTTTTGACACCCTTAGACGGTAGTCACGGTCGATTTTTTCCGCTCGCCCTACGCCCTGGGGTGTTGTCCGTTCCCTGTAAAAAGCTGAAGGTGTAACCCCCCCCAAAATTTTGAGAAAAAAATTATTATATCCGGCGGCGCAATTTGCGCTCGGCAGTGCCACCCTCGTTTTGACACCCTTAGACGGTAGTCACGGTCGATTTTTTCCGCTCGCCCTACGCCCTGGGGTGTTGTCCGTTCCCTGTAAAAAGATGAAGGTGTAACCCCCCCCAAAATTTTGAGAAAAAAATTATTATATCCGGCGGCGCAATTTGCGCTCGGCAGTGCCACCCTCGTTTTGACACCCTTAGACGGTAGTCACGGTCGATTTTTTCCACTCGCCCTACGCCCTGGGGTGTTGTCCGTTCCCTGTAAAGAGCTGAAGGTGTAACCCCCCCCAAAATTTTGAGAAAAAAATTATTATATCCGGCGGCGCAATTTGCGCTCGGCCGCGCCACCCTCGTTTTGACACCCTTAGACGGTAGTCACGGTCGATTTTTTCCGCTCGCCCTAAGCCCTGGGGTGTTGTCCGTTCCCTGTAAAAAGCTGAAGGTGTAACCCCCACAAAATCTCGAGAAAAAAATTATTTTATCCGGCGGCGCAATTTGCGCTCGGCCGTGCCACCCTCGTTTTGACACCCTTAGACGGTAGTCACGGTCGATTTTTTCCGCTTGCCCTAAGCCCTGGGGTGTTGTCCGTTCCCTGTAGAAAGCTGAAGGTGTAACCCCCCCAAAATCTCGAGAAAAAAATTATTTTATCCGGCGGCGCAATTTGCGCTCGGCCGTGCCACCCTCGTTTTGACACCCTTAGTCGGTAGTCACGGTCGATTTTTTCCGCTCGCCCTACGCCCTGGGGTGTTGTCCGTTCCCTGTAAAAAGCTGAAGGTGTAACCCCCCCCAAAATTTTGAGAAAAAAATTATTATATCCGGCGGCGCAATTTGCGCTCGGCAGTGCCACCCTCGTTTTGACACCCTTAGACGGTAGTCACGGTCGATTTTTTCCGCTCGCCCTACGCCCTGGGGTGTTGTCCGTTCCCTGTAAAAAGCTGAAGGTGTAACCCCCCCCCCAAAATCTCGAGAAAAAAATTATTTTATCCGGCGGCGCAATTTGCGTTCGGCCGTGCCACCCTCGTTTTGACACCCTTAGACGGTAGTCATGATCGATTTTTTCCGCTCGCCCTAAGCCCTGGGGTGTTGTTCGTTCCCTGTGAAAAGCTGAAGGTGTAACCCCCCCCCAAAATCTCGAGAAAAAAATTATTTTATCCGACGGCGCAATTTGCGCTCGGCCGCGCCACCCTCGTTTTGACACCCTTAGACGGTAGTCACAGTCGATTTTTTCCGCTCGCCCTAAGCCCTGGGGTGTTGTTCGTTCCCTGTGAAAAGATGAAGGTGTAACCCCCCCAAAATCTCGAGAAAAAAATTATTTTATCCGGCGGCGCAATTTGCGCTCGGCAGTGCCACCTTCGTCTGGACACCCTTAGACGGTAGTCACGGTCAATTTTTTCCGCTCGCCCTAAGCCCTGGGGTGTTGTCCGTTCCCTGTAAAGAGCTGAAGGTGTAACCCCCCCCAAAATTTTGAGAAAAAAATTATTATATCCGGCGGCGCAATTTGCGCTCGGCCGCGCCACCCTCGTTTTGACACCCTTAGACGGTAGTCACGGTCGATTTTTTCCGCTCGCCCTACGCCCTGGGGTGTTGTCCGTTCCCTGTAAAAAGCTGAAGGTGTAACCCCCCCCAAAATTTTGAGAAAAAAATTATTTTATCCGGCGGCGCAATTTGCGCTCGGCCGTGCCACCCTCGTTTTGACACCCTTAGACGGTAGTCACGGTCGATTTTTTCCGCTCGCCCTACGCCCTGGGGTGTTGTCCGTTCCCTGTAAAAAGCTGAAGGTGTAACCCCCCCCAAAATTTTGAGAAAAAAATTATTATATCCGGCGGCGCAATTTGCGCTCGGCAGTGCCACCCTCGTTTTGACACCCTTAGACGGTAGTCACGGTCGATTTTTTCCGCTCGCCCTACGCCCTGGGGTGTTGTCCGTTCCCTGTAAAAAGATGAAGGTGTAACCCCCCCCAAAATTTTGAGAAAAAAATTATTATATCCGGCGGCGCAATTTGCGCTCGGCAGTGCCACCCTCGTTTTGACACCCTTAGACGGTAGTCACGGTCGATTTTTTCCACTCGCCCTACGCCCTGGGGTGTTGTCCGTTCCCTGTAAAGAGCTGAAGGTGTAACCCCCCCCAAAATTTTGAGAAAAAAATTATTTTATCCGGCGGCGCAATTTGCGCTCGGCCGTGCCACCCTCGTTTTGACACCCTTAGACGGTAGTCACGGTCGATTTTTTCCGCTCGCCCTAAGCCCTGGGGTGTTGTCCGTTCCCTGTAAAAAGCTGAAGGTGTAACCCCCCCAAAATCTCGAGAAAAAAATTATTTTATCCGGCGGCGCAATTTGCGCTCGGCCGTGCCACCCTCGTTTTGACACCTTTAGACGGTAGTCACGGTCGATTTTTTCCGCTCGCCCTACGCCCTGGGGTGTTGTCCGTTCCCTGTAAAAAGCTGAAGGTGTAACCCCCCCCAAAATTTTGAGAAAAAAATTATTATATCCGGCGGCGCAATTTGCGCTCGGCAGTGCCACCCTCGTTTTGACACCCTTAGACGTTAGTCACGGTCGATTTTTTCCGCTCGCCCTACGCCCTGGGGTGTTGTCCGTTCCCTGTAAAAAGCTGAAGGTGTAACCCCCCCCAAAATTTTGAGAAAAAAATTATTATATCCGGCGGCGCAATTTGCGCTCGGCAGTGCCACCCTCGTTTTGACACCCTTAGACGTTAGTCACGGTCGATTTTTTCCGCTCGCCCTACGCCCTGGGGTGTTGTCCGTTCCCTGTAAAAAGCTGAAGGTGTAACCCCCCCCAAAATTTTGAGAAAAAAATTATTATATCCGGCGGCGCAATTTGCGCTCGGCAGTGCCACCCTCGTTTTGACACCCTTAGACGGTAGTCACGGTCGATTTTTTCCGCTCGCCCTACGCCCTGGGGTGTTGTCCGTTCCCTGTAAAGAGCTGAAGGTGTAACCCCCCCCCAAAATTTTGAGAAAAAAATTATTATATCCGGCGGCGCAATTTGCGCTCGGCCGCGCCACCCTCGTTTTGACACCCTTAGACGGTAGTCACGGTCAATTTTTTCCGCTCGCCCTAAGCCCTGGGGTGTTGTCCGTTCCCTGTAAAAAGCTGAAGGTGTAACCCCCCCCCAAAATCTCGAGAAAACAATTATTTTATCCGGCGGCGCAATTTGCGCTCGGCCGTGCCACCCTCGTTTTGACACCCTTAGACGGTAGTCACGGTCAATTTTTTCCGCTCGCCCTAAGCCCTGGGGTGTTGTCCATTCCCTGTAAAGAGCTGAAGGTGTAACCCCCCCAAAATTTTGAGAAAAAAATTATTATATCCGGCGGCGCAATTTGCGCTCGGCCGCGCCACCCTCGTTTTGACACCCTTAGACGGTAGTCACGGTCGATTTTTTCCGCTCGCCCTACGCCCTGGGGTGTTGTCCGTTCCCTGTAAAAAGCTGAAGGTGTAACCCCCCCCCCCCCAAAATCTCGAGAAAAAAATTATTTTATCCGGCGGCGCAATTTGCGCTCGGCAGTGCCACCCTCGTTTTGACACCGTTAGACGGTAGTCACGGTCGATTTTTTCCGCTCGCTCTACGACCTGGGGTGTTGTACGTCGCCTGTAAAAGTTTGGGGGTTAATCCACCCCCAGGTTAAGAAAAAATAAAACAATCCCTTTGTAGGATTAGCTTTGGTGCGGATTGTCCATGTCCGCAATTTGCCTCCGCTTTAAAAATTCGTCGCTGGAAAACCGTCGCTAACTTCACGGACATACATAAATCTTTGTATTTTTTCTTTTTAGGCAGAATTTCACCAGTTAATTCTCTCTGTATTTTGAAATCCGTCATATTTTGTTCCTTGATTAAAATTTTGATGAAGTGCCAAATAGAGGGTGACCTGGCGTTTATCTGAGATATGAAACCTCTGTGCCAACCTTCCACTAAGTTGTTTGTGATAGGGTGACTGTTCACAATTCTTTAGTGACAATTCCACATATCATATGAAAAAAGGGGCGGATTTCTACTTCTTCTTTCGTATTTCCCCATCCATACGTCCTCGAAATAATCAACAAAGCTTTGAAGTTGGGGCATTATCAAATTATGTTCTAATAAATGGTTGAACGCAATTTTTATAAAATCAACCGGAACAAAGGCAAGCGATTTGAGGAGCTTTATATTTTTGTTGATGTCTAAGTTTGTATCATATTCGCTTTGCAGACCCAGTTTTTGAAGTCTTCTGTAAATCGCTTGGCTGAAGTGGAAGAAGCAGCCAAAATGGGTTGCTTCAGGAAATACTTCCCTGACAGCATTAACAACGGCCATTTCGAAGTCCGTAGATATAGATTTTACCGCAATATCCATAAGCAGCAAGCTTCTTACTTTTCGGAACACCCTACTGTATGTCTGTGCTCGCTTGTCGGGCATTAATATATAGAGTACGGGTACTACAATATGTCCTAAAGTAGCGTGCACCGTATATAATTGAAAAAATAATTTAGGGCTAGCCTGGAAAGTTCCGTCCATATACCATATCATCATATCTCTGCTGAGTAAGTATGTCAAATTTGTCTAAAGTCATCAAACAATAGAATACCAAATTAGTAGTGCACCTTTTTTATTTCACCTATAAGTTAAGGGGGTGTTTAGAAATAGGAATAATCGTGTGGGATGATTTTTATATAATTTTTTAGTGGTCAAGACTCGTCAGGCCGAGAAGGTCGCGAAGTACAGAGACTTTAGAAGAACGAATTAAAAGGCAATGGGAAATGGAGAACGTTCAGACGGTTCCAATCATCGTGTCAACAAATGGTGTTATACCAAAAAGTTTGCTGCAGAAAGCGGTACAGCCCGAACCGTCAGGAGATTCATGGGGAGTGCAGGAACGTCCAACAACATCAATGTGTCACCTAAGGCCCGATAACATGGCAAGGGTCTCGTCCGAGCCAGATCCTTATGGTATCCGGGATGCCCGTGATCTGAGTGAATGTTTGCCGTAGAGGGAGTGCGAATAATATTAATATTAATAATAATAATATAATCTTTTGTTCAACTTTGGTGTAATTTTTTTTTCAAAAATTTTTTGAAAAAAATTAAACCGAATTTTTTGACAAAGAAGCAATTTTTGGAAAATACCTTTTCGTTGAAATGCTTTTTTCGATGAAATGTTTGTTCGACGAAATGTCTTTTCGACGAAATGTCTTTTCGATGAATTGTTTTTCGATGAAATGTTATTCGATGAAAATATTTTGGATGAATTGTTTTTCGATGAAATTTCCGCAACCCCTTATTTTTCATTTGACTTATTAAAGATACCTAACTTAGTGATTTTTTCTTGTAAAGATTTCATTACAAAGTTGTGGTATATGTCAGTGTCCAACTGCCATCAGGTTTTATGCCATAGATTTTAAAGGAGGCAAAATATTTCCCAGCATAATTCACAATTTTTAAGTTTACTAACATCCAATTACTCAGAAGTGTCAATTAAAGGTAATGCGGCCGCCTGTATAGTCCTCCTTAAGGCAGAATGCGTTCGACGTAAGGGGGAAGAACTCGCAAATATTATAGAATTAGTCACAGTTCAGGGGCGTAGCTCAAGTTTGTGTAACTCACTGACTTAATTTTCATATAATTATTGTTATTTAATTTATTGTTAATATTATTCTTAACGGTGATGCCTTTGACTACGGAGGAAGGCAAAGCCTTATAACATTGGCAATTATTTCTCGTGCTTGAGAATGCAACGTTCTTCCCTGTTTACTCATTTTGCACACGTTAACTCCCGAACATACGAAACGCCACTGAGCTCTCCGAGCCGGCGGAAAAAACTTGCCAGCGACCTAAAAAATGAGGTCTGCATGGTAGCCCAAATACGCAGTTAACTTTACGTACTATAGAAACAGGAACAAAACGCGTTGGCTAACTGGATTTGTCAGCCGACTCCTTCGCAGAAATGCTGTGTTGCCGTATTTCAAAGGCGATGGTAGACGCGACGATGTCACACCGCGTTAAAAATAAATGATAAACAAAAATGGGTAAGTGGTCCCGTGATGCGAGCTTTATTTTTTTCGGTATAACAGAGTTCAGAAATTCGGCTTCAATATGATAAAACTTGTATTCGCCGACTACTCGTATAGAAAATCTCGCAACGCTGCCCGCATTCTTTAGAAATGTTTTCTTTCGTGCTTTGGACTATAGTAGTAGGTACCAATAATTATTGCAACCAGATTTTTTCTGTATCACCTTCAGTAATCCTACAATTCCCATTACGTGGGCATTACGTATAAGTAGGTAGTTCAAAACAAAAATCGTATTTCGTAAATTTTAAATTATTAAGCAGGTAACTTCAGGTCTTTTTTAAAGAGTTTGTATCTACGACTACAAGTTTATTTTAAGTTTGTGAGGTACCTTGGGAGAGAAATAAAATTACAAAAAATTTATAATGAACACCGAGAAAAACTACATGATTAGAACGACTAGACCTAATCTTATTAGTCCATCCCGAAATCTGTGGAAGTTCTTTGGGTATAGTAAGGGCAGAATGTAAAGGCGAAGTCGGCAATAAATCATCAAAGAGAGAGCGCTATATCTATTGCTTTACTTGCACTCGCACAATTACACTCGTGTCTCCTCCTCCAATTTGTATTCGACGTACGTCTTAAAGTTTGCTAAGCACCTTTCATGAAAGGAAGAGAGATAGAAAACCTAGTACTTGTCTTGTATTACTAGTTGATTGTTTAAGGCCGGCAGGGTCGGCCTAGAATAAATTATTGCTTTACTAATACGTGATGTGAACGGACGGATTAAAAATTTGTACTTAGGTACCTGTTGTAATTTCATTTGTAATTTTTGAAGATTAATTCGGTAATTTAGACTGGCAATTAAAAGATAATGATCCTGAAATTCAAAGTAGGTCTTAGGTATTTAAATAATTATTGTAATGGTTAGGCAAAAATATATATATTTATATTTTTAGTTACAAATTAAATATCAACATAAAATAAACTTTACATAGTAAGAAGTCAGTATGTACATAATAAATAAATAATAATAATATGCATTTAATTCGTTATGAATTTCAGTCAGAATATAAAATACTATCATCCGAATATGATTCGTCATTTAAATTAATAATAATTGGGTCTATGTCAACGTCCAATATATTTTCTTTTTCCCAATAATCCTTAATAAAGTTCTCGGTGTGTTTTATACAACTGGACCAGTTTTCTTTAGTGACTTACTGGAGAGCTTCTTTCCAAATAGACATTACCGTGTTATCATCATGCATTGCCTCAGATACAATTTTCTTATTAAAAAAAGTTTTGCATTGGGCCCATATCAATTCTGCATTAAATATACAATGATATGGGGAAGCCTCAATAACACTTGATGTCCCATTTTATTAATTATATTGTCAGACGCATAAGGCAACTTGGGTTTATAATTTTTAACGATCTGGAGCAACTCACATTTAAGGGAATTTTCAGGAAAATATATTTTTTTTTATTTCGAAGCCAGTTAATTATTTCTTTTTTTTTGTGGCTGTATTGGGCACATTTTCACACAGACTGGAATGGTATTTCGCATTGTCCATTATAACTAATAAAGAAGGGTTTTCAAGTTTCGGCAATAGGTTCTCCTGCTCCAACCATTTTTCAAACATTTCGGTGTTCATATTATCGTGGTAGTCTGCGCTTTTCTTTTTAGTTGAAAATATAAGCTCAGCGCCATCAATAAATCCGTCCTTATTACCGGCATGAACAATTATAAACCTTTTGCCATCATTCGCTTTTTTGTTGTACACACATTTTGGATTTTTGTCGTGCCAAGTTCTCATATTCGCCCCGTGTTGAAAAATCCAGGTCTCGTCTAAAAACACTACGTCTAGAGGGCAGCTTGAAAATAAATTGGATAAATATTGTCGTAGAAATTGAACTCTACCGATAAATTTTCACATGTGTTCTTTTTTTTTCTTGGAAATATTTCACCATATTTAATATTAATTTTCTACTTTGGGCACTGAATACTTCACACTGCATTGTTATTACAGGAAGTCTATCACCAAAATAAATCAAATATTTAATTACTGTCCTGTTTTATAGGCGTACTCCCATTTGAATATATTATCTTTATTAACATAATGTATCAGACAAGGACGGAGCAATAAAAAGTTGGTCTTGCGGTTCTTTAACCCTGGCTTCAAAACATAAAGGAGAGCAAGTAGGAAAATCATAGCCCATCTCTCTCGATTTTATGGCCGACTTCGCCTTTACATTCTGCTCTTACTATAGATATATTCAACAAGGGAAGAAAGTTCAAGTATACATATTACAATTGGGATTGAGGAACCCGGTAAGAAGGTGCAGTAGCGACAAATTCTTAAATAAGCAAAATCGGCACTGACTTACTTGTTACTTAAATTCGTTGTTACTTAAATTCGTGGAACTAATTGCTGGAAATCAATTTCAACTATAAAATAAATTTGTTTAATTTGATAGTTGCCATATTCTGCACTTGTAGACGCAACATTGTCAAGTCTAATTTTTAGAAATCATGGAAACCAATATAAATTTTTACTAACAATGAAAGTACCACTGATATCATTAGAATGAGGAAAGAATAGGTCTCACTTTGGAAAGTATAATGCTGGGTCCCCTTACTTTAAAGAGTAAGTCTATAACGTATGAATTAGAAATTCAGAATTATTGAATTCTGACTTGGGATATTTCATCTCTATAGAGAAACAAAATTTCGAGTTTGGACGCGAAATGTCGAGTTCATACTCGACATTGTTTCTTATAAAATTGAAAAAAGTGGCGAAAAATCATTTGGGAGGAGTAATTCTCCAAACTCGCCTATATTAACCACAGCAGGTGGCCAGTTGGAATTAGTCTGCTTTATAATTATTAATTTAAATTTTAGCATTTTAAAACGATATTCCTCTTATAGGTATAAATTTGATCCCATTTTAACTTAATTTGGTAAATTGAAAAATATATAGAACGGAACACGAGTTGAGTTTGCCCCGATTTTGCTGAACGCCCTGATTGGTCTCTAAAACTCAAATATTCTTTTTCTTTCTTAAAGTTTAAAAAACAAAATGTAGTAAGCAGTCAGAGTTTATATAGGTACCTACGTGAACACTAACTCTGTACACGTTAATAATTCTCGTTGTGAAATAAAACTGAGTATTTCTACTCCCACATATTTGCAGTTTCTTTACAATCTACAGAACGGATAATTAGGCAATTGCAGTTAACTGAATGGATACGATTTCATAAAAAGCAACACTTAAATTTAATTTATTCTAAACGTTAGTGCGATCTGTCAAATTATTTTGATTTTATAGATGTAAAAAATATACTCCAACTCAAGTGAAATGTGCATATCACCCTGGAACGATTTATCACCCCCATACGACGTCTTGCTCAACCTTCGTTCTCGTACGATAACATAATATCCACCCTTGTTGTACAAACTACGCTATTATCTACAACCTTGCGGTAAATATAAATATCTGTAGTGTGGTAAGAATCACATTACAGCACGATGTGCTGTAATTGCAAGTGACATCATTTTAATTACACGTATTCGTACAGTATTGTGAGCAGAAAGAGGGAGATGCCAATTTTAAAAAAGGGTCAAATTTATAATAGAAAGAATATTGATGATACCATCGGTTGACGATAAAATATCGTAATAATACATGATTGCCCAACTTGCCTAAGGCTCGTTTGCAAACTTTACTCGCATGCGGTATTAACCCAGTTACCACAATTATTATATAAAAAGTACCTACCTACTATACACCTATTCAAGAATATTATAAAAAGTGTCGCAAACTTGTCATAGTTTTTTTTTTGAATATTATCTCCGATAGTCATTTGATTGGTTTATTCTTTAATTGTTATAGACAGCATGAAGCATTATTTTGTCCGTTTATTGGTGATTACAAACCTGTATATAACACAAGCTCAACTGGGAGGCTTGGGATTGGGCAATTTGGGTGGTGTGAACTTGGGCTTTGGAGGCAATATCAAAAATCGATCTGGCCTGGGATTTGAGGCATCGCTGAACGGAGCTGGACTCAATTTTAATGGAAATATAGGAGGTACGGCACAGATCAGCAAAAATAGGAAAATAGGTGAAATATATTGTTCATACTAAGTACTTTTTAGCGCATGTTGGAGCTACTGCATCGGCAAGAGCTAATGCTGGTTTTGGACAGATTAGCAGGGCAGGAGTAGAGGTTAATGTTCATAGCAGCCAAGGGGTACCATCTCCGAGAGTGACGCTCGAGAATTTGGTTGAAGAAGAATGGAACGAATTCAAGGTAATAAGGTGGAAACAACAATAACTGCGACCAAATATCATAATTATTATACCTATTTGCCACATACCTGACTCAAACAGTTGTTGTTTGTGTGTGTGTGTGTGTGTGTGTGTGTGTGTGTGTGTGTGTGTGTGTGTGTGTGTGTGTGTGTGTGTGTGTTTGGGGTGAACAAAACAGCTTTGTCGAAATATCGTAAATCCATGCAAAAACCCAAGGCGTAACCTGGACCAACACTATATTAATATAGTGTCGGTCCAGGGCGTAACACAAAAAATATACTGCTTTAGGATTTTCGTTAAAAAAAATTTGAATCTTAAAACATGGAAGTTTGTTGCTGTGACACTCGAAAAACTGATCTATGGCGCCGATTTTCACGAAGTGATAATATGTATTATGATATTCGGGTTGGTCGTGAGCTGACCTATCAGCCCTTCAAGGGCTTGACTTTACGGTATACCGTAAATGAAGTATAGTATATCTAAAGTTACTTGAAACAGCATAAAAACTATAATTGGCGTCAGAAGAATAATATAGTACATAAGCGTCATGCAGTTTTCAAAAATATACATATTTTACAAGCAACATAATATTTTATTTTTAAGTTTTTTTTATAGTCTGGCAGCCACGGGGGTAACCCCAAAAATATTCGACGAAGTTTTTTTCAAAACGGATTTGACATCTCTAGGACTCCTAGTTTTGATATCCAAGTGATGACAAACTGTCATCCTTGAGCAATTTGAGATACAGGGTATCCTTTTAATACGTACCGTGTGATCACGTATATTTTTACACACCCTTATTTTATATATTTTGGAGGTTAGGAAAAAAGTTTCAGATACAAGTTGTGGAAGCCAAAGCAAGCTTTTTTCAGCGTTTATTTATTTTTATACAGGGTGTTCAGAAAAGCGGTGCCAAACCGCCCAAACCAAACTTTTGTTTCTTTAAATCGAATACCCTTTATATTTTTATATAAGTATTTGAAATCTGCTCATTGTAAAGTATTCGACCTCGAAACTTTCAATTTTGCACTTTTGATGTTTATTTTTCGAAAATGAACATGGCGGGTATCGTTTTTATTTTTTAATTAATTTATTAAAACAGTTATAAAAAAACGAAACACAACTTCTTCTGCTCTACATGCTTTTTATAGGCATTTTAATATACAGATTCTTCTCTAGAAATTATGAAGATTTAGTGAAGCGGCCCCATGTGGAGCTACGATCCCTCAAAGGGGCTCGACGAAGGCACTTTTTCTTAACTTCAGAACCGTTTAACTAATCGCCCTCAAATTTTGTACACACTATACACTCAATAATACCCACTAACCACCTTTAAATGGACCCCCTGGTATACAAAGTGTCTGTTTTTTTAGGTGACTCATTACTATTCATTGTAACAGCAACCCATCCGTAATTGAACATCAGCAGCCCAGGTATCATTCTGTTCCACACATGTTTGTAAAATAGCTTCCTTCATTGCTTGTTCGTATTCTTGTCTTCCACGACTCTGAACGATCGCCATCGTTAAAGATTTTTTATTTTTTCTAAATCGCACTTTTGTCCACAGTAGGTACAAACCTGCTTGATCTCTAAAATTAAAGTTTGTCACTTCTGAACGCCGCGCCGCTGCATTTTTACAGTTGGAGTTCCAGTATTGGTAACAATATTCTCCGGAGATAAGCATCTTTTTAAGTGGCTTTTGGAAATATATGTGGATACGCAACTTCTATGACAAAATTTAGAAAATCCTTACCAGTAGTGAGTGGTCGTTTCTTCCAATTCTCTAAACATGTTGTCCTCGTAAACTTTACTACAATTTAAATTGTTTTTATACTCTGGTCGCTGAATACCTTAGCAACTGAAAGGCTAATTTTTTTCACAACCATATTTTCACTCAAAAAAGCACTTTGTATCACTCATGTCTATTAACCTTTTATTAAAATTTAAAATCTGAGAAAAACAAAACACTATTATAGTTGTGCCACAAGACACGATAAGGCTGTTTTAGTACGTTTTTGAGAATTGATGAAATTCCAAATCAGTTAAGTACCTACGTTAATTCCCAAATAAACAACTAGACGCGAGCTGTTTTCCCAAGGCCTCCAAGTACTCCTCTCTTAAATCTGCATTGCACAATGACACTCCCGCACAGTTTGCTGTGGCAACCCGTGCACAATAACATTCCCTCACTGGTTGCTAAAATGATATTATACACAATGACTTACATTTCTCAATTAAAAACGAACATACAATGCATGAGGCAATTTCTTTAGAGTCTTAGAAAAAGCGTGTTTTTTGTTTCTTAATATAAATATAATAAATTAAAAAATCATTCTTCTTAAGCACTAAAATTAAAATATAGTAAACGCAAACTGAGAATGTGAGTTTTGGAAAGGGGATGAGGGACTAGTAATATAATACAGGAAATAAATGTTTAACAACCAATAAAAGGGTTCTATACATAGGCCTAATTGCTATTAGTCCTTCCCCATAATTCTCATCTCATTTCTGGATATTATATAAATATACCGAGTAAGAGAATGCCATTAAATTAAGTACACTAAATTACACTAAAGTAAAAAATCGTATTTTTTTTATTGTAGTATTGCAGATATTGGTGGCGAAGTGTACCTATAATTACACACAATTAGGAAAAATTACGTAATTTAATGCATATGTACAACTTTGAGTTTAGACAAAATGCTCATTTGGCTGCAGAGTGGACAGAGCATCAAATTTAAGACACCCTGTACCTTCCTCTATCCACATGCATTTTTATAATTTTATTAGTTTTTTAACTTAGATACGAAATGTTCTAATACAGAGAAATTCACAAATATTTTAAATTCATAACACATGTTTTTAAAACATCTTGTATATTAATGATAACTGTAACGTAAATAATTTATACAATAATATAATAATAACAACAATTTTACAGCTAAATAGTAAGATTTAGAGTAGAAATTCCGTATATTTTCTAATATTTACTGTCTAATATTTGAGATACCCTGTATATCAAATTGCTCAATGATGCCAGCATGTCATCAGTCGGATATGGTTAATAGACATACAAATCTGCAAGAATCCGTTAAAAAAATAACTTCATCCCAAATTTCGCATTTCAGGCAAAAAAAACGTTCCGCTGCCGGACTATTAAGGTTTCGTCAAACACAACGTAAAGGTTAATGCACCATATAATATTGTCAAAAAGTCTCTAAAAAGCCATATCCATAATAACTATTTACACAAGTATACCCTAAGATCTGTGAAATTATGGCACGCCTATCCACCGCATTTCGCTGCACAAGTGGCCAGCCGTCGAATAGTGTAACCCATGCAAGTATTAGTGATATTATTATTAGGCGAGCATGCAGTCACTTGTTTTTACTCCAATATCCATCTTCTCTGTCTCCTTCATCTCTTTTCACTACTAATACCAGGTGCGGTTTAATATGGTTAAAAAAGTGTTTTGTCTCGTATTTTATTGCCGAGGCCCCTGTTCTCGAGCTAACCTGGTAAAATATAAATGAACTCACTTGGAACACAGTGATATACGGGGCGCGATCTATTTTATAGCATTTACCAAGCTCTGCTACTGGTAAAAATACCATACCTTTAAAGACGCCGGCAACAAATAAATTTTTTGCTATGGTAGTTAAGCAACTCACTTGTGGCTAGTGGGCAGCTTAATTGTCATCAATGACCTGATTTAATTACAGCAACAAAACCTACATAACCACAATCAAATTATTTGCTATGGTAGCTAAGCAACTCACTTGTGGTTAGTGAGCTGACTCACTTGCCTTAATACAAGGGTTGAATTATCACAGCATAGTGATTTTCAACAAATCTGCTTACTTACTGCAATTGAGTTGTCTTTAGCAAAGCGTGCTTTGCTGCGGTAGCAAAGTAACTCACTCGGCGCCTATTTAATGCAGATATTTTGCTGCGGTAATTGAGTTCTTACTAACCATAGCAAAGTAATTCTTTCAGTGCAGACTTATCAACAGAAATCACCCGTGTAAAATTCAAAGGTTTTTATGTTGTTCCAAGTAACTTCATTTTTACCATACCATAAGTAGCACTGGTTTATTCATTATTTCATTCAACGCCATGTGTCATTGTCTCCATAATTAGAGGATATTTGAAGTTAAAACATACTCAAATTAATAAAATTACTAATATATTTTATTACAACTTGAATTAAACAATTATAGGTACCTACGCATTTCACTCATTTATTTTCATCAGGATTTCTTTGCGGTACAACATGAGCTGTGATCGCCAGAGGCTACTATTTTATCGAAATCGATGTCTCGCTAGAAGTGGTTGCTCGAAACCGGTGGCTGCTTTCACAATCATATTTTGTTGTGTAGTTCATTGCTAATGAGTAGTGTAGGTGCAAACATAGATTAAAGAAGCATTGTCTATGGTTCAAATGACAAGTTTCGCAATGTTTTCGCCCGGAAGTCAGAACGCGGTCTAGAAGCATATGTATAGAGTACTTATATCCTCGGATTTTAGTTAAGAAAAGAGCGACTTCTTTATTTTCACTTTTTGCAAAAAAAAATCTTCTTTTGTACCTATAGGGTGGCCATAGTAAATGCAAATGTCTGAAAATGGAAAGAACAGCAATTTGTAATTTTAAAGAGAAATACTTCATAAAAGTTGTTTCGAATTAAATAAGGACCTCAAATCTGAAATTTAAACTAAATGCCTACCTACCAAATCGTAAAATTTATTTTTTAAGGATTTTATTACTTGAGGATCTACTTTTCAGATTTTAGCCCCTTATTTAATTCCAAACATCTTTTTTTCATTAAGTATGTCTCTCTAAAATTACAAATTGCTGTTCTTTCTATTTTCAGACATTTGCATTTACTAGCCACCCTGTTTGTTGTTTTTCTTGTGAACGCAATCCGAGGACATACCGTAGGCACTTACGTGCTTCCACACCGCGTTCTGACGGCCAGACTTTCACTTTGTAGGCAAGAATCGAACCTTTTTACTTCGTAAAATTTCGAGTACGCCGAGTCATGTACCAACCTATGTAGCCAGCTATCAGGCTAAATGATCAGTTCCCCATTTATTTTCTTCACAGCTCACTTACAACAAAGTGTACGACACGGCCGAAGCGGAGGCTTTCCGTCGGGAAATTTTCATCGAGAACCGCGCCAAGATAGCCCGCGGCAACCAGGAATATAGTCTGGGTCGCAAGACCTTCGTACTGCAGCTGAATCCCTTCGGCGACCTGCTCAACCACGAGTTCAACCGGTTGCTCAACGGTTTCAACAAAACGCGGCTGGTTGCTAGACCGCGAAGCCGCCCTACCACATTCATACCCAGCGCAAATGTGGTAATCCCAGAGAGCGTCGACTGGAGGAAGGTGGGAGCTGTAACCAGCGTGAAGAACCAGGGGCAGTGCGCCGACTGCTGGGCCTTTGCTGCAGTAAGTTTCGACTATTTTTAAGGGTATGCCTTTCGATAACCTACGTTCCCGGTTTGTATCGCATTTGGTGTAATTATAATAACGTCCAGTGTAATTCAAATCGAGCTATGCTTTACTGCAGAAGAATAGCAAACCAAACTTAATCCAATCTAAAGAGCAAAAAATGTTAATAATTTCATTATATTGGGTACAGTTTGGTTCTGGTTTGAAATTAAGTCCATTAAGTCTGTATTGCCTAATTATAAAAGCATATTAAGACATTGTATATTTCAGTTTATTATTTTTATATTCGAATATTATATCGCTTTGTTCTTTGAACTAATTTTTCTAACGGTACTTCCAAAATATATTTTCTAATGCTTTTCCTACTTCAACATCCATCAATTCTAAAATAGTGCTTAATCTTCTGCAATTCGCGTAAAATAAAAATTTTTCATACAATGGTAATTTTATGTTTTCAAAGATTTACTAAAATTTTAACCTATAGAAACAAATAATAATAATGGTATAGGGAGTTTTAGAGTTAAGGCCCCGATAACAGATTTTGACGAATAAATTGTTTATTTATTCCTTGATTTAACGATTTTTAGGTCAATTCCATAACAAATACATCCTATACCTAATAATTATTCTTATTTGATTGTTACACAAGAGGATTTCAAGTACGCTGTCCTACAAGGTTTTAACCTCAACCCACTAGAATGTGGAATATCCACTTATTTTATTGTTGTTGAAAAAAATGAAATACATCTTGAATCCATAAAATTTATTTTTTTAATCTCATAGGGACCGGGTCTTCCAGGGCATATATCATTAACTATAATTTTTTAAACGAAACAAAATCCGAAAGTTACACCCAAGATAAAAGTTGTATGGCAAAAATAGGACTATCCAAATATGCAATAAAAAAAGGTACGTTCATTATAAAAAGAAATGACTGTGTTGCGACGTCGAACGTCGTTTGCCAACATTTTTCAATTTTGTTTCAATTTCGTCTTCTCTTGGTCCCATTTAAGACCCCTGAAGCAGAACTCTAACATTTAGACGGCCGAGACTTTTCAAATAAAATTGAATGTTTTTCCATAGTAGCACAGAATAAATTAATAGCTTTGCAACAGAGTCAAAAATAAGCTAGTCTCCATTTCAATTTTCAGCAGAACAACCGCTCCCTCTACAACCGGCTTATATATTTTATATTTTACTGGAAGGATATTTATTTTTTGTCTCGGATGCTTTTTATCTCGGACGCTTTTCGGGCCGCGTTTCGGCTACGCTGCGTCTCGTAAGGTTGCGTCTCTTATTATTCCTCACTCTCACTCAACGCATATATACCATGGTTCCAATACAATCTCTTGGCTGTGCAGATTAACATAAAAGTAAAGTAGGTACACGATGTTTATCTCTTTAGAAGATATTTCTCCCAAAGGCGAGTCTCCTTTTTGACAAGCCACTAAGGAATTGTCTACTCGTTAGTTGTGCTAGTATAAAATAGTAGATACCTATCACGAACGATGATGTATTTTCCATTGTCGACGCAGGGATCATCGTTGGTGATATCCACTATAAGTATATCTCTACTATAAAAGCTTTCAAATTACAAGACAAGGAAAATATTTCATTGACACCATATAGGTATTAACGAGTAGGTACCTTGGTACCTACGAATTTTTTTATATTCACTGCACACAAAATTTTGTCACCAACATTTCACCGGGTTGGTACATGTGTGGTTAGCAAGACTTTCCTTCGCGCCTATACACATTTGTTTCATAAGTTCCTTTAAATAGTAGTATACTAACATCTTAACATTTTTTAAGGTGGGTGCTCTGGAGGGTCATCATTTTCGAAAAACTAGCAGTTTGGTAGAGCTCAGCGCCCAGAATTTGCTGGATTGTACTCGATCTTACGGAAATGAAGGATGTTCTGGAGGAACTGTTGATCCTGCGTTCGAATACGTCAAAGAGAACAATGGAATCGACACCGAAGAGTCGTATCCTTATGAAGGCAATGAGAAGGAGTGCAGGTTTAAACCAGAGGGAGTTGGAGCTTACTGCACAGGTAAGTTGACAAACATAAATATAGCACAACCGGAAAGTATAATAACCTCAGACAAATAATAAACATAGACTAATAATTCAATACAATACAGACCCTGCCAAGATAAAAAATGTTTAGTAACAATATTTTTATCTGAGTTAGTAATAGAAATCTAAAACAAAACAATGCAATGATTGCACTAACCATTGCCAAACTTCTTCATAAATTTATCTTGTAGTTACGAAATAAATGTATAACCAACGTTATAAAACATTACTTTGGAACAATTAATTGATATCTACAATCTACATATTATAGTCAAAATTTGGACAGTTATATCATTTAACAATAAATTTTACTGATTTTGTGAATTTACTTGGTCTATAAATAATATCCTTAATAAATTGATTATTCTGACTAACTTGGCAACGTTGCACGAGCTCTTTGTGATCGATGAGCATTTGCTTTATTATGCCCCAACGCCAACATCTGATCCAGAGTTCGTTGAGATTTCACCTGTTTGGTGTTGATGTGTTTCAAGTGTTTACTTTTGCGTTATTCTTGTTTTTTTTAGGAGATTTTGGGGTTATTGGACAAAAGTCATATAGTTAAGGGGGGTTGCCGACAGAGAAAGTGAGGTGTATAGCATAAAATCTAATAACATTTTACCTGGCAAAAATTTAGTACAAACATCTCTGTCTTTTAATCATAAGATCTTACAAGCAGTGTTTTGTTTTATAGGTTACGAAAACCTTGGGAAAAATAATAATTACAGTGCATGTGCTTTTAAGATCTTATGATTAAAATGAAGGCATAAATGTTTGTACCAAATTTTTGCCAGGTAAAATGTTATTAGATTTTATGCTATACAGTGTGTCCCAATTTGATACTTTACACCTCAGAAATATATGAAGGACAAGGAAAACAAATGGTCTCTATTTTTTTATTGGGAGAGTATCTCATGGGCGGTAGGCCTAGCCTTTTGAAATTTTGCATTTCTACTCAGTTTTTCATTCTGAACAAGTTTTCTTAATAACATTTTGTCGTAAAAAAATCCCTAATTGGGTTTCTTGAAAATTTGCTATTTTAAAAAATCATAGCAGGCCACGAAATAATTACCCCATTCAAATACCACCGCCTATAAGATACTTGGGACTACCAAGGGACCATTTGTTTTCCTTCCTTTAGTTCTGAGGTGTCCAGTATCAAATTGGGATACACTGTATATATAGTTTAAAATATACGAAATCTCTGTTGGCAACCCCCGATTAAGTTAGAAATTAGTGAATTAGTGTAGTTTTAAGAACGATGGGAAGAGTAAAGTGTTGGATTTATGGCATAGGAAACGTAACCTCTGGTTATCATATGATGCAGGCTTAAGTGTAGAATTTGTTGTTTTTGTTTTGTGTAGGCATTTTGTATGTTGGCCGATTACAATGCAGCCTTTAGGTTAGTCTCTGTTTATTATTTGTCTATGTTTATTACTTGGCTTGTGTGGAGCGGGTACACAGTCAGAAGGTCGCAGACAATCACATCAGCGTATCCTCAGTTGTTGCCACCTGGAAGCAACCGAATTCGAAACTCGAACCAGTCCTGCCCAAGACATACCTAAAAGTCTATCCAAGATACAGTGGCAGTGGATCAAAACATTGGCCACCACGTGACCTATTCTCTTTTATTGGTCTGGCCGTCATAAAATGTCAAGTGTTTACTCGGCGAGCAGAATGCAGGGCCGGCTCTTCCCTCAGTCGAGTTTTCTGCATATTTTAGATCGGATCGCGAGCAGTATATTCTGTAAATTTATTTTGTTACTTAATTTAAGGAAATTTATAAAGATCCACGAAAGGCAGAAACACACATTTTAGAACTTCTAAAAGAATTAGTTGAGAATTACATGCCACTTGGAATCTCATATTAGTCCGACTCTGGTAATCGATCGCAAGGCGGTCATGTGACTTTGTTTATATCTACTGCCGCTGTATCTTGGATAGACTATAGAGATCTATACAGTGTGATTCTTAACCTATACGCATAAACTTGGGAAATTGTAATCATATGCTTCTGCTAGCGATAATTGCACTTGTGCAAAAGCAAAGCGGTAATACCACTTGTGCAATTATTACTTCGTTGCTTAGCAACCGCGAATCTGTTCGATACAAACACGTAGGCACTTCTTAAATTGGTGTGTTTTACACTGTTCTAAATTATGCAGTTTATAAATTATGTTGCAGTATTATTAAGCATTATGTATATTCTATAATCAAAGTATTTAGTCGGCGAGTGGAATGCAGGGCCGGCTCTTCCCTCAGTCGAGTTTTCTGCATAGGTAGGAACGCGCGCAGACTTGTAGATCTCATATTTGGTCCGACCCAGGTAATCGATCGCAATGCGGTCATGTCACTTTGTTTATATCTACTGTCTCTGTAACTTGGATAGACTATAGACCTCCGTCTCCGTTGAAATTTATGACACATTCAGAAAATAAACCAACGCCAACAAGGTGTAGGTATAATCGCATTTGCCTTGGATATCCAAGCGTCATGTTTGTTTACTCGAACGCCACAGTCGAAGCTGTCAATAAACTCGTTCAAAATGAGTCGTTTTGGAAATGAAAACATAGAAAAAATTAATACAGAAATTATTAAATCGTATTCGTGAAATAATCTAGACAAATACCACTCGTGCCGGAAATTTTTCTAAATAATTTTATTCTCAAGCGCTATTTTGCCCATTAGCAAAACGACTCGTACAAATTGGTCTTATATTTTCTGATAAAATCCCGAGAGCGAAGCTCGAGCGCTTTCGAAAAAATTATCGATAAAATTTCCGGGACTTGTGATATTACATACGATAATACCAGAATACAGAGAGTTCATATTGTCAAATGTGTAAACTGGAGCCCAACTTTAAACGGTAATTATAATTGTAGGTAACTGTGGATCTTCTTTCTCAGTTTTAAATTAATCTATAATAAATGAAGAACGCAGTCTACTTTATAGTTTATCAGAACGCTCTTATCGGGTGTGTGAAACATTACGTAAAAGTTTTGACAAGATGTATTCTGGTCTTCTCTGTGCTAATAATGAAAAAAAAGTAGCTAATATAAGAATATTATACACTTAGGTTGAGAAGTGAGCCATTATTTACCGAGCATTTTTATATCCCGACGCGCGTAGCGCCGAAGGATATAATATGCGATGTGTATATAGAATTTTTTTACTACTAACATTGAAATATTGCCATATTTTACATATTTGATTAGATTTGAGTTCAGTTGTCAAGCTGATAAAATGTTTTAAGCTGACAAAATGAAACTAATTTTTAAATGTCATATAGAATTTTTTTTTATTATTTACCTAGGTATTTTTTTATTATCATTATTTACCTAGGGAGAGAAATATTAGGTACTTCTCATTAGAGGAATGGGGTAAATAATGGTGATTTCTCAGGTTAGTAGTAAAAAAAGTTTTTTAGTTTCCGAAATTTTATACAGTTGCATTTCAAAGTATATTAATATAAAATGCATTATAAACGGTCGCCCGACCTTTATTCCCCTTTTATTTTTAGAGTCACATAAAGACCTTGGTTTACGTAACTGAAGTTAACAGGGAGGAGAGTTGCGAAATCGCAAACCTGCTGCCGCATTCGACAACAGCCTCGGTGCTTAATGGGGGTCATGTATATTCGGTGACCTCAACTGTGTATTGAGAATGGTGGAAATAACTTCAAACAGTTGCTGTGACATTCGTTTATAATGCATTTTCAATTAATACTTTGAAATTTACGTTATTTTTTCTCAATATTTCTGTATATTCCTTAAAATAAAAAACTTTTACTATATTTTTCATTATTAGTCGTTACTTGCCAAATGCTGGAATTTTTCAAGTTCCCAATTGTGCGTATAGGCAGGGTCGTAGATAAGAGAGGAGTTTTGGGGTTTAAAATTCCCCCCCCATTGAGAAAAAACGGAAAAAGACATGTTGTTCTATCGTTTCGTAATTTTCTATAGGTTCTATAGGTATTCGTCTGCGGCGCATTTTAGTAAACAAAAACCCCTTAAAAAGCAATAAATGATGACATGACCAAGGAGTTTTGTTGTTAATAATTAAATTTGAAGTATGTCAGTTAAAAATAAATAATAAACAATAACACTGTATATCATGTTTGTATTTTGAACTACATGAAAAAGAGTACTTTTTGGTTACTGTATAAATGGTTATGGGTCCATAGTTATTAAAAGAAATCACAAAGAAAAATTCACACCCTATTGGACTTCTTAAAATGTTTCCTATTCATTTAAATTGTTTAAGGGGGGCCTCGCCATTGTATGTTTGGTTGCCTGTATCAATGTATTTTTATTTCCAACTAGCTGGAAAAAGTAGCGAATTTCAAAGGATTACAAAAAACACGGGTATTTTTAAAATATCCATAGATACTAATGACACTAGTTTAAAAGCTATTGGCGAGAATTTTTTTTGAATTTCAAACTTTATGCCGGCATAAATTCGTCTATTTTGTCTCTTGAGCCGGAATTTTACCTTCGTTAAGATGGGCAGAGGTTTCGGAATATGCTCGGAACGAAAACCCGGTAATAAACATTGTAATTATCCAGTCTTGTTGTAAATAAAAAACATAGGCAAAATACCCTTAAATTATGCAGCGGGAATACCAAAAGTGTAGCTATTGTTTATCAGATGGCGCGAAAAACAGACGATCGATGAACGGTTGACGCTGTTGTTACAGGTCCAGTTTAATAATTACATATGTTATGTTCATATGATGAATTTTACGTTTTGGCGATATAATATTTAATCAACTAAGCTGTCTGATTACTTTTTTATGTTTTTGTATTACTTCCATATTATTATATACTATGAATTGCGAATTTTTAATATTAAAATAATATAAAACTTCAAAAGGTATATTCGGGAGACCCCCGTAGCTCAAAGACTCCGATTTGTGATTTTAACCCCTCTCTTTTTAGCAATGGTTCATTGATTTTTAGCTTGAAAGGTACACGGCGGCACTAAAAACTGCTTAAGTTGACTTTGCATTATTTATACGTATGTCGCCGTTATCTATTTTTCGTGAGGAAAATACAATCGTTAGCACAAAACTGACATTAGGGGAGGATTCATATGTCTATGTCTCTATATGTATAGGTATGTCGAAAATTATCTATACCGGGTGTTCCATTTTAATAAATACAGCTATTATAAATATCTCAAAAACGAAAATCGCAAAAAATCACATAAAAGTTGAAGCATATGAGGTGCAATGTAAGACGCACGTTTTCACTTGTAGGCAGACGACGTTTTCAAGGTCACTTGAATATCAACTGTGTTTTTTTACTGTTAAAGGCATATCTTTAGTTAAAGAATGTTATTCGGCACGTTTTCTGTAGGTATAGTATTGCTGGCTTAAAAGTTCTACAAAATTATGTTTAGTTTTTTCAATGAAATGAAACATGGTCTTTTATGTGTACATAAGGTGTTTCTTCGTTTGCATTAACACTACATTCAAACACACATTTTAAGTAACGCAATAATTAAGATAAATACATATCTCGAAAATAAAAAATGAAAAAAGAAAACGATATATTGATGCGAAAGAACATCTTCTGTACCTATATGTTAAACATCTACAGTGTGACCTCCGTTAAGGAGTTACCACTCTGGTAAAATATCTTTATTTGTTTACCGATTTTGATAAACTTTTTTTTGTTAGGTTCAAAAAGCACATTAAACAATGTGTTTAACTTTACTTTTGGGCTGTAATCACGGCCACCTGTCAACACATGGGCTCAATTTCAAAAAGTACTATTATTTGTTTAATAATATTTTTATTAGGTACAGGGTGTCCGCCTGAAGGTGATAGGAACATTCACTTTAACCATTCCGTATTTTTTGAGACAAATTAATGATTTAAAAACCAGTTTGTTGCAGTTTTTTCCAAACAATGTAATGTCGTTTGGAAAAAAACAATCGAACGTCAAACAGAAGTTATAACCAAAAAACCTTTTTGGAAAAAATGAAGATGGTGCAAAATGTATCTTTTTATTAATTTAAACATATTTTTATTAACGGATAATAATAGAACACATATGCAGTTATCTTTGGGGTTACCTTTCGATTAAAAACGAGGAAAAATAACCGACTCAAACGTGTCAAAAATTATATTTAAAAAATAAAATCCCTAAAAATTGGCTTATTTCTTACAATTTCAAAACATTTAACTTGAAAAAGTCGTTTCTATTTTAATGTTACATAAGCGCCTATTTCCTATTTATAAAATTTCTTAAAATTTTAAAAAGTCATTACTTCGTAAAAACTATTTTATATCACTAGATGTACAACATAATATACGAGTATCATTCTATAATTTTATTAACTTTTTATTATTACTAAAAAATATCGATAAGAATATGTCTTTTTCAAAAGAAAATTATATTAACGCTTTAAAATTCTGTTTGACACAAAGTTGATGTACCGGCAAGCATTTAGGTACTACCATAGAAGAATTTACGTAGTAGATTCTTCTATGGTACTACCTATAAATTTATTTACATTACATTTTCCATTACTCTAAATGTATGCCAAAATAATACATATATTAAGATATCAGCAAATAGTAGGTATTTCACGTATCTAACAAAATTCACAACTTTACGTCAACTTTGGATCAAATACAACAGAATTTTAATTTCTTTCGGTTTATCAATATTAAGTACTTAATGAAAAGTTAATAGAATGATAAAAGATAAAACTATAGTGACATAAATTCTAAATGTCAGTTAGGGTAAGTATTGTGATCATTCATGCGGTTTTGAGGGAGAATTATTATGTCATGACAGTAGATTTGACAGCCGGTAGGTAGTCCTCTTACTTAATATTTTACTCAACAATATTCTTAATAACTATGAAAAAATATAGAAAAATAAAAGAGCGTAAATATTCATATTATTATTTTGTGTTTAAACAATTCACAGTTTCAATCCCACAATACGCCAGGATGGAAGCGATGTGCTGTTATTTGTATAAAAAAGGGGGTCGGTCCGCCTGCCTCCCCCTAGACCCCTGGTTCCGACCAACGACCTTGCCGGGCAACAAAACAACTTATAAGGAACGGAAACTTATTTTAGCAAGGCGAAACATTACTTTTTATTCTCGCTCTGTACCAATGGCCGCTCTCCAACTCCAGCGCCATCTTACAGACACTTGCGCAATTTTTGCACTCCAGTGCCCAATTTCTGTTTTAGCAACATTTATCCTAGTTAGGAACACGGTCAAATGAAGGTCGTCGCGAGGTGATGACGTTTTATTTCCGTCCTTAATCTCTTCGTGTGGAATTAGTATTTTTTTCTGCCTTCGATCGACCTTGGTTCGAGGCAGGCGTATGCACGTCTTTGAAGAAAAACACCGCTATGGCCAAGAGCGCTGGACAAATGTGGGTTCACGGTATTGTTCCTAAATAGGGCTTTATCCGTGTGATTTACTAATTGTCCTACACTCGCTGGGATTACTACGGTTTTCTAGGGTTTTCCGTAGTACTTGAGCGAATGCTATCCTAGTTCTATCGGGAAAAAAGTCGGCCAAAATAATAGTAAATGCCCCCCTCCCCCGCAGAAGCATGTGGTTGCTTCTGGGGTACTCCTAGTGTGGAGTATTGTGAGGGTGAGAATTATTATTATTATTATGTAAACTATTCGACCTGCAAATTTAAAAATTTTCGCCTGGTGAGCAATTTAATTTTAACCCAAACAAATGTTTTAGTCATGAACTCCCCTCCTCTCCCATCGATAAAGCCTCCTGAGCTTTCGGAGAATAAATCGTCCTCCTTTCTCAAAGATAATTGTCAAGTCAAAGTGAAATAGAATCACAATTTGACTTGACAACATCATTGAGGAAGGAGGAAGTCATTTTGTTAGGCATTTTAGGCATTTGTGAATTTTCCTGGCAACTTGAAAAAGTTGTATTTTAATCAGTGTGGTTCACGTTTCTGTGGTGGAAAACCCAATTAGAAATTAAACGAATCTGTTTGAGCCACAAAGAAATTTCCGACAAAATTAAGTTATTATTTTATTTACTTTCTAACTCTACGGGGTGAATCAGTTTTTTGTAGCAGGACTTTAACAGGTCATAGATCTTCAAAAAATAACCGCACTTTCTTCTATAAACTATATCATTTTAACGGCTTATAAAAAAGTTACAGGGTGTTAAAATTGTAAGAAATATGTGAACTTCATTGAATATTTACCAAACTAGTTGAGATATTTAAGTCATATTTGGTATACGCTATAACGGGACGGGTTAGCATAAAACCTGTGAATATCGAACATCTTGCACAACCAGTGGCGGAGAAGTGGGGAAATAGTAAAATTATTTTTAGAAAAAAATTTAATCACCTTGTATTGTACTAAAAGGTATTGAATTTTTTGTGTAGATTTTAATTGCATAAAAAAAGTCATTTTAGTATTTGTTCGCATGTGTTCAGTTTAACGGCAAATTTGATTTTTTTTGTATTATTTCGGGGCATTTCTGAAAATTATCTAAAAAAATTGCTCCATAAGTAACACTTAAAGTAGAAATAATGTGTTTGCTACTTTAAATAAAGTGACTTTTTCCAATAAACTTACCTATTTAAATCTATACTTTTGAAGTTACAGGGTCTAAAACATTTAAGGAAGATTTAAGTGTTACTTATGGAGCAAATTTTTTAAATAATTTTTCAGAAATACCCCGAAATAATACAAAAAAATGAAATTTGCCATTAAACTATAACACATGCGAACAAATACCAAGAGGACATTTTTGTCTGCAATTAAAATCTACATAAAAAATTCAATACCTTTTGTTAAAATACAAGGTGATTCCTTTTTTTTCTAAAAATAATTTTACCAATTACCCACTTCTCCGCCATTGGTTGTGCAAGATGTTCAATATTAACAGGTTTTATGCTAACCAATGCCGCTTTAACGAATACCAAATATGACTTAAATATCTCAACTAGTTTGGTAAATATTCAATAAAGCCCGCATATTTTTTCCAACTTTAACACCCTGTAACTTTTTTCTAAGGCCTTAAAAATATATAGTTTATACGAAAAAGTGCCGTTATTTTTTGAAAATCTATAACCTGTTAAAGTCCTGCTACAAAAAACTGATTCACCCTGTATATACAGGGTGATTCAAAACTATGCGGCACCCTTTCAGGGGCGTAATTTACTCGTTAAAATAAGACGAAAAGTTCATATCAACATGGGTCCAAAAATGCTTCGTTACGAGGATACAGGGTGATTAAGCTTTCAAAAAAATATCGATTTTTGTTTACACCTTCCAAACCAATAAGAATATTTAAACCAAACTTATTACACAATAATACCCTCATAGGGTGACATAACACATGTTAATATCAGGTCTCCAAAGTAACCAGTGACGGAGGTATGGGTAATCAGTACCATTAATTAAACAAAAAAAAATAGTACGGCCCCGTACAATACAAAAATTTATTGTCTTGTTGAATAAACAATAAAATATGGAACAAAAAATGTCTCTTTCATTTTTTCGTATCTCTCTCTCTTTCGTGGAAAATTGGAGTTTTTCCTATTTCTCATCTTTTTGAACTCTTTACTTTTCTTTGAAGTAACTATTATTTTAAGTAAACGAAATGATTTTCAAATGGAATTGCAGTAGGAGTAGGTAATTTTTGATACTAGAAAGGCGCTAAGGCACAAAATAATAATAATAATATATATTTTTTAAAGATTAATCACCCTGTATCTGCGTAACGAAGCGTTTTTGGACCCATGTTGATATGAACTTTTCGTCTTATTTTAACGAGTAAATTACGCCCCTGAAAGGGTGCCGCATAGTTTTGAATCACCCTGTAAAGAGTTAGGTACCTTATATTGAAATATATTTTCTACATGATACAGTAACCCCTGCATATCTGTTTTTGCCAGAAAATATTTGTATTACTGAGTTAAGGAAGAACTAAAAATTAAATGGATCTGTTTGCGCCGCAAAGAAATTTCCAACATCATTATTATATGTTATTTTATTTACTTTATAATTCTATAGTGTTGCCTTATATTATATTGAAATAAATTTTCTACATGATACAGTACAACCCCTGCAAATCGTACTTTTTGTTTATTGCCAGAAAACGGTTACATTACTGATTGAAATTGACAGTATATACATATAACATAGGTACATATCTCTACAGGGTGCAACGCGAAGACCATGCATTAAAAATTTGGGGGTTCAACCGGCACCGTCGCAATAACAAGGCCCGCCAGCTGAAAGCGATGAGTCATCCAAGGGAGGTGAGCCTAAGGCGCCAAATTTAAATTTCAAGGTATCAACTTGGTAAATTTGGTAAAAAACACTTTAAAATTATTGTTAAAAAATATAGCTCATGGTTTTACAACACGGATAATAATCTACGAGAGTGAAAGTCACATTTTCAAGGGGTTTTGGTGCATTTAGATATCTACTGGTAAAATTTTCGTAAATGCCAATTATTTCTTATTTGCCTGCCTAGACACAAGTAAATTCGAATAAATAAAACCATAAAACTTACTGATTTCAAGGTGGTTACGTTTAATCACGTAAAATTGTTAGGTATAACACTCTCCAACAGTCCAAACCAAAATCCTGGAAAACTGTGTAGGAACAAAATCTCTTTCGATGGCCTTAACCCACTTTTCCCTTAAAATGGGGTATTTATGGAGGAAAAAGCGGACACATTAGGACCGTCTTTGTAGTTTCCCTTGCAGTTGGGAACGGAACACGTCCACGGCATGATTTAAATTAGTTCGAAACTATAGACACAACCTAAAACCTATAAACTAAAATTGAACTTTAATCACTTTATTCTGAACCATTGCTGTTTTACCACCTTATTAATAAAACTCCACGTCCTATATTACTAAAAAAACACAGTCCAACACACAACAAACGTTCTTTAAAACAGGAAAATCGCCAGAAAAGTAAACGTAAACAACTTCAAAAAGCAACCTCCCGACCTCCTTGTAATGACGTAGTGACGTTTCGCGTCGCCAGCTGGCAGGCCTTTATCATTGCGACGGTGCCGGTTCAACCCCCCCCCCCCCCGAAATACCACTATTTTATATGCCTTTGCACCACCACTAGAACATCAGTGAGTGTAATAATTTATTAAACTGGTTTTCCAGTAGAGCATGAGAGCATGGAAACCCGCCCAAAAACTGCCAACAAAACATAATTTTTGGATCAGTGTAGTACCGAGTTTTATCATCAGAATATACTTTCAAATAACACATAACTGGCAACATTGACCACTATGGGGATCTCGGAAACTAGTAGAGCTAGAACAAAAGTTAAATGGGGAAAGAATTGCGGTTTTGAATGCTCAATCTAATGCCCTTTTGGATTTTTAAAAAAGTTCATGGCTCACTAGATATTTTGAAAAGAGTGATTTTTGCTATTTCATCAGATCTCTGTAGCTCCGTTAATTCTGATTGTAAAGAAGAACTGTAGAGACAAAAATTGTAGATAATTTTTGGCTTAATAAGATAATCTGATCCAATTTTTTATGTTGTTTGTAATTTTTGAGATATGACATAAACTTGTGTTTTTTTAAATGTAAATCATAGTTGGCTGTTGCCTTACCAAATCGGCCATTTTTTTATCTTTTCAAAGATAAATTACTCGGCATAGTTATTATAAAAAATAAAAGAGCTATGGCTAATTTTCTGTTTTTTTTTTTTAATTTTCACATAGTCAGCCATGGAATATTTTCATAATTACGTTCTATTTTATAAATTAGACATACTTCAAACATTTTAATATTTTGTTTTTAGGATAACAAAATGTAAAAAAATAGAACAAAAATTAAAAAACTCAAATTAAAATTATTATTATTTTAAAAGGTGTTCAAACAATCCACCATTAGATATTTTTTATGCAAATATTGCATCTTTTTAAAACTGAATTTGTCACCTTCCTTAGAGAGCGCTTGTCAAGACTGGCAATTGCTTCTAAAACAGCTGCTCTTAACTCAACAATTGTCTCATACTTTATTTTGTACTGTTCACCACAAAAAGAAATCCAAAACAGACAAATTGGGGGAGCGGGGCGGGGAGGAAATAGGTATATTTCTCCCTATCCAACTATTTGGATAGAGCTGATCTAGGTAATTTCTTACGGGAAAATAATTACTTATGTGATAATTTTTATTTATTTTGTTACATTTTTTTACCAGCGAAAAATAAAATAGTTGAAAGTTTGAAGTATGTCTTATTATAAAATAGAACGTAATTATGAAAATATTCCATGGCTGACTAAGTGAAAATTTAAAAAAAAAATCAGAAAATTAGCCATAGCTCCTTTATTTTTTATATTAACTATGCCGAGTATACCTTTGAAAAGCTCAAAAAATTGACGATTTGATAAGGCCACAGCCAACTATGATTTACATTTAAAAAAACACAATTTATGTCATATCTCAAAAATCGCAAACAACATAAAAAATTGGATTAGATTATCTTATTAACTTTTAAAAGAAATGGCTTGTGGCATATGGGACAAAATGCTTTGATAATTGGCAACGCCAAACTAGTTTCCAATATCTAATGGAAATTATGTATGGGTCTTTTTCGGAGGTGTGCAGACCACGACAGGTACCTGTTTCGGGCTTGTTGGCCCTCATCAGGCAGACGTAGCGCACCTCAGCCGAAAAGACCCATACACGTTGGGTTAGTGGAAAAGGAACTAGTATAATGCGGTGAGCATTTACCATCCAACGCCATCTAGCTGGTACTGCCAAAACCAAAGCAATGTGAGTGTGTATATATCGACCGGTCGATCGACATATAAAAAGAACTCGGCAAAGCGACGCGGCGCGGTTTAAAAAAGTTTGGTGTTGCCAATTACCAAAGCATTTTGTCCCATATGCCACAAGTCATTTCTTTTAAAATTATAATGGGGACACTAAATATTCATTCTATCTTATTAACCCCAAAATTATCTTCAATTTTTGTCTCTACAGTTTTTCTGTATAATCAGAAATAAGAAAGCTACAGAGATCTGATGAAATAGCAAAAAATCACTCTTTTCAAATTATCTAGTGAGCCATGAACTTTTTTAAAAATTCAAAAGGGGCATTAGATTGAGCATTCAAAACTGCAATTCTTTCCCCATTTAACCTTTGTTCTAGCTCTGTTAGTTTCCGAGGTCCCCATAGTGGTCATCGAAAAAAACTCACCCTGTATAATATGTTTCCAAATAAACTCCTAGATAAAATTAACGCACCACTTTAATTAATCTAAATATTTACAATAAAAACACAAAATAAAACTAAGTTACATTGAAATGATACTGAACACCTATAAATTGGTCAAACATAACTTTAACATGACCTTAAGTTGCCTTAAAGTTTCATTAAAAGTGTGTTTTTGCTGAAAATGCATAAATAAGCTAGCATAACTCCAAATTAAAAAAAGAAAAAAGAACAGCAAAACAGAATAAATGCATCTGGGTCAACACTAATACCGTGAAGGCTCTTCTCTACTTCTTATCACTGCATTCACACGTCGAGGCATGCTTGATATCAAATGTTCAATAAAAGCTTGCGGAATATTCTCCCATTCTTTAATAGCGACCTCTATGAGTTGGTTGTGATTATAGCAACAGAGAATCTACTATTTCGAATTTCTTTTTTTTGAGATCGTCCCATAGATGCTCTATAGGATTCATGTCAGGACCGTTAGGTGGCCACTGTAATAAAGGGATATTAACATCATTTAGGTAGCCAGTAACCTGTCTAGCCACATGGGGATGAGCGTTGTCTTGCATGAATAAAAATATTAGGTCCAACAAACGGAGCAAAAGGCATTACATTTTGGACAATAATGTTGTCTGAGTAATATTGGGCATTCATAGACCTCGTACGTATAGGGACCAACTCCGTACGAGCGTCGAAGCAAATTCCCCCTCAAAACATTTTAGAGCCACCATCAAAAGGTACTTTAGGAGAGATATTGCAGCTGGCAAACCTTTCTCCTCGCCTTCGCCAGACACACTCACGTCCATCTGGACCCTAGTTTAATCGGAGAACAGAACTTGTTTCCAATCATTGATGGTTCAATTCTGATGTAGTCTTGCAAAATTCAATCTCTGAACTTTCTCTGGTAAGCAATGCTATTTTGGGAGGTCTTCTGTTGCTTAATACAGATTCATGTAAACGTCTTCTAACGGTTCGAGACGATATAGCGATATTTCGAACATCTGGCTAATTAGTTTTTTAGCAGATTGCTGGTGACTCTCCTGTCTCTGAGAGCTCTTTGTCTCAAAAAACGATCATCAATTTGATTAGTGCAACGAGCAACGTTTTCACCCTTGCCCTGGTCTTCGATGGTGCGAGCCCGTCTCATTATGTCCTCTCACCATGCGGCACATGCTGGAATGATGTCTTCCTAACACACCAGCAACATATCGCATTGATTATTTTTTATCCAGGAGAATCTATGCTCGCACTGCATCCTCAATTGACAAATTTCTCTGGCGGTTCATTTTCCTTACTTCATTTACTCGCAAATGAACTTCCCATGTGATAAAAACAATCACAATCGAAACCTTGCTTTTTACAGACACTTTGCTTTAATCAGCACTTTTTAAGAAAACGTTAACACAGTTTTAGTCGAAAACGAGGTTTAATACGAATTACTGTCAAAACAAAGTTATATGATACTAAATACCTACTTGTCGATAAAGAAATAGAGAAATATAAAAAATATTGAGAAAAATATGAGTGGTGCGTTAATTTTGTCCAGGAGTTTAGTTGGAAAGTAAGTGTGACAGAAGCAATAATTATATACAATATACATATTTAGGAGATTGTTAGACTTGATCTTGTGAACTAGGTGTTTAATGACTTTATTGGAAATGTTGTCGTAACCTGGAGCTTTTCCGAGTTTAGAGCGGAGAGAGATAATGGAAATTATCTCTTCATATAATGTGCAATAGGGAATCGGCAATACCGGAGCGATGTTCCGCAAGAATTGCTCCACCCTATCTTCAACTGATTTCTCCCAGTCTAAATCATCCGAGCTTGGCACAAACTGCCGTTTGAACCGATCGGCAAAGGTTTCGGATGTTTTCTCGGTGGTGTAAACCGTACCATTTAGGCCGTGGATAGGTGGAAGAGTCTCACGGGTGGTGGTACTTTTTGCGATTTGGCATGTCTTTTGAATAGGGGATCGCCGTTGTGAGTGGCCCGTCGCTACTACAACGTTTCTGCATAGATACTCAGAAACATTGTTGAAACCGTCCGCAAAAAATCCCTCTACACCAACTTTCAAACAATAATTTGCAATGTCTTACAATTTTTAGGTCAATACTTAGTTGAGGTATAGGTATTGTAATTTAGTTTTAGTATTAGTTTTTATGTAAAATTTTATGCAAAATATTTGGTGCGGCGTGCGGAAATTTCAACAATGGTTTTGACAGCGTATGTGTACCTTTGTCTATCTAGGGGAAGAGTGGTTATTGGAGTAAGGGTTTACAGAGTGCTCGAGGGTGGAGTATTCGTGTGCCCTGATTACTCGGTGCTCCCAGGCTCGAACTTTTCTTTTGAGCTCAGTGTCGTCCTGGGTGGATACTTGGGCACCGTATTATTCTAAGATGGGGTTTTGACGGAATTTGATCCAGTCTACTCGTCAATTATATAGGAACCGAGTTTTGTGTGTGGGAATTGGGGTAGCCCAGTGGCGAAGCCTCTATGTATCCACTGTTAACACCTAATTCCAATTTCCAACTCATCAACCTATAAAAATATCATCACGATTTTCAAAACCTAGCAAAATTAATATTTTAAATAATTTTGAACAAACCAAACAAATTAGCAAATTATATTCATAATCACCAAATCGAAAAGTGGTTACGCCGCCGGCCGTTCGACTCATGTCCGCGTGTCCGCACCCCGATCATTGAGTAAAGGAATAATAAAGCAATGGAGTTACGAGGCAACCTGTGCCTCTACTGCAATCTACTAATCTTGCTAATACCATACCCTTAAGAAGACGTCCATTTTTGACATCTGCGCACGCGCATTTACGAGTATATCTTTGTTTATATAACTGAAATATCAATGAAGGTTTTATCTTTTACAAAACCAAGCGGAAACATAAAAATAATACAAACATAGGGTGTGGTCTGAAATTAGTATCCGGCTTTTTGCGGCAACTCTTTTTCCGTAAACCAATCAAATTGCTCAAAATATATCCCAGGATTGGTTTACGATATATTAAAGGTATTTATCCAGAAAACTTTTATATAAACCCTAAGCATATATACATTATATACTTCTATTAACATATAAGTATACAGTGTCCTCCAAAAAGTTCGCAGCATAGGGGGGAAATTTTTAATTAATGCTTTATTTTTAAATATTAATATTAGGGTTACCTTTTGCTTGAAAAAAGATGAAAAATGATTCACTCCAACGTGGTCATGTGACTTTCGTTACCTGTCAAAAATGACATTTAAAAAAATATATCGCCAAAAATGAGTTTATTTGTTAAAATATCAAAAAGTTTTACTTGAAAAAGTTGTTTCTTTTTCAATTCTACGTAAGTGTACCAAAGTTAAACGCTCTAATAAAAGATTTAGTTTTTTGCCAATTTTTAATATACAGGGTGTAACTGAACTGATGGTCAAAAAGGAAACCACGTATTCTTGGAGTCAAAATAAGGGCACTTCTTCATATATTTTTTTCTCCTACGGGCCATAGTTTTTTTTATACAGAGCGTAGAAGTTTGGAGAAAAATACACAAACTTGGCATGTTACATGAACAGATGAGCCGTCAAACTTAAGGTTGACATGAAGCTTCTGAGGCTCCCAGTTGCGGAGATACAGGGTGTTATTAAAATTAATTAGTTCAGAAAAATGTGAATACCCTGTATATTCGCATTTTTTAAATTTGTTTTGAGTGGTGAATAGAATGGTTAACAAAAAGTATCTCTTAGTATTTTTTTCATATTCACAGCCGTTTCTTAATTATTTTCAAAGAACGTCAACGCTGCAATGAACAATAGTCACTTTAAGAATAAATCTAGCAATCTGTGGATGTCAATTAAACTTTATTTAACAAAATACCAAAGCAAAAACGATAATAAAAGAAACGTGATGCTATTAGAAAATTAAATTATTAAATGTTCGAAATGACCGCCGTCTCTTTCAATACTTATTATTGCCATTGGCAAGTCCGTAGCAAAAGTGCATATCAGTCAATTCTTCGAATGAAAATATCATTTTTCAAAATATTGATACTAAGGTGCAAGGTTGGCAGCCAAATGATTCAAATAATGCCAAGTTTAATTGAATGACTTGTTAATTGCAGCATTGCCGTTCTTTGAAAATAATTAAGAAACGGCTGGGAATATGAAAAAATACTAAGAGGTACTTTTTGTTGACCATTGAATTTTCCATTCAAAACAAATTTAAAAAATGCGATTATACAGGGTATTCATATTTTTCTGAACTAAGTAATTTTAATAACACCCTGTATCTCCGTAACTGGGGGCCTCAGAAGCTTTATATTAACCTTAAACTGGACAGCTCATCTGCTCATGTGACACGACAAGTTTGAAGAAAATATCTCGTATACTTCTAGAGATACTAAGAAATATGTGTATTTTTCTCTTAATTTCTACGCTCTGTATATAAAAAAACTATGGCCCGTAGGAGAAAAAAATATGTGAAGTGCCCTTATTTTGACTCCAAGAATACGTGGTTTCATTTTTGACCATCAGTTCAGTTACACCTCGAGTTACACCCTGTATTTATGAAATTTCTCAAAATTTTAAAAACTTGTAACTTCCTAAGAACTTTTTTATATCACTAGCGTTATCATTATATTAACTTTTTATTACTAATTACCTATAAGAATAGGTATTTTTTAAGAGAAAATGATATTAACGCTTTAAAATTCCGTTATGTTTGCTGCAAAGTTGCTGTACCGTTTAGCATTTAGGGCATACATTTAGTTATATTGCCAAAATAATAATAAATTAAATTATCATCAAACTATTTTACACATCTAAGCAAAATTCTTGACTTTTATGGAACAAATAATTATTACCTTTAAGTTTAATTACACATTAATCGATATTGATGAGTAGGCCATGGAAGGAATTAAATCAATTGTTTTTATTTGACAGTTTAATTATTAATAGGGGAGAGGAGGGTAAGATGACGACAGTAAGGGTTTAAAAAATTTTTTTTGACCATAGTAATTAAGGAAATATCTTGAAAATTTATTTTCAGGTGCTCAGTAGTACCACTTTCGAACTTCTAATTTTAGTGATGCTGCAAACTCAAAGATTTTCATAATAATATTTTTTCTTCAATAGAATGTCATTGTCGTCGTCTTACCCTCAAATGCGGGTAAGATGACTTTGCTAGTTGGGTAAGGTGACGAATAACAAACAATTAAATCAAATGTTCTAATTACAAGTAAAGTAGGTTTTATTTATAATTATTTAAATACAAAAATCGCAGACATAGGGTTTTTGTTTCGCCTCCGCACATAAGTAGTTCTTCTGGCTCAGAGTCTTCATCATTGTGACAGATACCGAAGATTCTGAAAAAGAATCAAAATGAAGAAATCTTACACCATCCTTTCTTTTTCTGTTTCGTTTATTTTTCTGCTTGTTTTTCGCTTTTTTTATTTTTCTCTCTTCTTTTTTCCTTTCTTTTGCTTGCTTCTCTACTTCTTTGACCGGAGTACTTGAAATATGCAAAGATGGTAATTTCGCCCTTTGTTTTTTAATTTTAGGAGCAGCAGTTGGTAAGGGAGGCAACAGGTTTCTAGACCTGTGTTTTTGTGAACAGCTAGGTCCAGCTTCAGAACTTTTATCGTTTAAGTATTCGAGAAGGGCCAGCTTCAGGGCTAGTTTCTTCTAACGGTACTGAATTATGGATTACATTGTGAGTTGGTTCATTTTCATCATTTAATGGGACCATCCTTGTCTATTTGTTTTTCTTTGATATTTACCCATGATGTAACTATAATAAAGTTAAATAATAGAAGACACTATGGCAAATACTTGCATGGCGGGTAAGATGACGAATTCTCCATCTTATCCTCAGTGTGAATTCGTCATCTTACCCGAAGGTGTCATTTTATAGGTTATGGGTGAAAATTATTTTAAAACAACATCTAATAAACATTATACTTCTACAAGCTATGTTAGTTTAACATATATTTAGAAAATTAAACAAGACAGACATGAAATAACTTACCAGTTCTTATAGAAACGCTATATAAATTCACAGAATTTTTACAACGGCATACTGCGGCCAGACAAATTCGATAATGATTTCAGCGGCATCTAGCGAACAAGGTCAGAATTATGTCAGAGCGTCACGAGTGTTGTGGGCGCCCTATGACAACACAGACAAGAGTGCCATCTACAGTGAGGGAGATTTAGTAAGCAATTCGTCCTCTTACCCCAATCGTCATCTTACCCTCCTCTCCCCTACTCTTGAAACGGAGAATGGTAAAAACAATTGCTTCAATTGTCTCCATGGCTTACTCATCAATATCGATTAATGTGAAATTAAACTTGAAGGGAATAATTATTTTGTTCCATAAAAGTCAAGAATTTTGCTTAGGTACTTAAAATAGTTGATGATAATTTAATTTATTATTATTTTGGCATAAATTTAGAACTGGAAAACGTAATGTAAATAAATTTATACCCTAAATTCTAGACGGTACATCAACTTTGCAGCAAGCATAACAGAATTTTAAAGCGTTAATATCATTTTCTTTTGAAAAATACCTATTCTTATCGGTAATTACTAATAAAAAGTTATAGAATGGTGAAGCTAGTGATATAAAAAAGTTTTTACGAAGTTACAAGTTTTTAAAATTTTCAGAAATTTCATAAATATTAAAAATTTGCAAAAAACTAAATCTTTTACTAGAGCGTTCAAATTTGGTACACTTACGTAAAATTGAAAAACAAACAACTTTTTCAAGTAAAACTTTTTGATATTTTAACAACTAAACCCATTTTTGGCGATATATTTTTTTAAATGTCATTTTTGACAGATAACGAAAGTCACATGACCACGTTTGAGTGGGTCCTTTTTCATATTTTTTCAAGCAAAAGGTAGCCCCAAAATTAAATTTTAAAATAGAACATTAATTAAAAATTTTCCCCCATGCTGCGAACTTTTTGGAGGACACTGTATATAAGTATTAAAGTATATACTTATATTAACTTATAAGTATAATAGAGCTTTAGTCGTTCTATTTGTAAATAATTTGAAATTGTTTGTAGGGTAAAAATGTACTTAATACCGTCCTGCATATCACATAAAAGCGCCTGTCAGTCCATCTTTGCCTTGACAGATAACTTTGGGTACGCCCTATTGATTTCTTTCTCCATTCTCTTCTATTTCTGTATAATAGCGCAGTTGAGATTGCAGTCTTTGAGGAGGAATATATCCAATACGGCGGGAAGTTGTATTGAGTTTTGGAGACAGGACAGGACAGTCTAAACGTACCTAAATAAATATGCCCTTTCCGAGCACTAGTGGACGAGGTTTCTCTCTTTGGAATTATGCAGACCGCTATTCCAGGAGATTTGGCATTGAAGTCGCCGACAACAATGGCAGCCGGCAGGCTCATCGAAATCGAAAACCCTGTCTAGTGTCTAGGTCTGATTGAAGTAGTGTTTTGGAGTTTTAGAAAATACCACGGTCCTTCACAAATTTAAAGTTACCTGCGACAATCGACGCACCGTCCCAAGATTTACAAGATTTCTCGAAATAGTCAGTCTTTATTTTTCAGAAACTCCTTCAGTGTTTTTCCTTATTATGTCGTGTAAAGATGTATTATTAAGTCGTGTGAAGATGTACGAGTATTGTACAATGTTATAATTACTAAAATCTATTAATGCATGCTATTTTTTTATATTTTTGCATTATACATAGTATGTCGCTAACGATGTGCATGTTATTAATTTTGATATTTACTGACATGAAATTATGCATCCTTACATAATACCTACCTATGTCTTATATGTTCACAAATTTACACAATTTCGCCAATCAGTTCACATATCTAAATTTTTAAATGAAAATGAAGAACTAAGTGAACTTTGGACTTTCATGGGAATAGAAAGTATCTGAGGAAATAGTAATATTTTGAAACCGAGGTAGATTAATCCGATATGGAAATTAATCTGACGTACCTACCTATAGGTATGTAAAATACGGGCAATCGATTTATCTTGATTTTTTTTACAATACTTAATAGGTAAACCTATTGATGTTTTGAAGAGTACGAAGTACCAGACTATGGTTATCGCCCTTATCGCCGTGCTATGCAATATTATATATTACCTTCAACAAGGCTTATTTAAATTTCTATAACAATTACCAGTATTTACTCATCTGTGCATGTATTTATAACATTGCTTCCGACAAATTTTTATTTTAGAATAAAAAATTATAGGTTGTCCATGACATTATACTGTTGAATACTAATGTGTAACTAATGCAACTACATACTTGAATTTTTATTATACTAAACGTCAACACCTATTTATCCTGTGTAAAAGTAATTAATTATTATTCCAAATAGTCATCGCTTTCTTGATTGAAATTGACAGTAAAAAACCGCTGACAGACAATGAAATCACTACTTCCACATCACATTCTTTAAATCCATTATGTAATAGTAAATTCCAATGTTTCTCACGAATCCAGGGTGTTCCCACGTCCCCAGATCGACTTAACACTAATATAGTAGTTGCAAAAGACAAAACAATTTCGTTGAAATTTGAGCTATTGGATATCAGCCGTGCTTGATTAGAAACTAATTTGTGGCATGACTTTAGTTTCGAGAAATAACGTATGTCTTGGAAATTTTGGAAAAACAATTTTTTCATATACCAGTAAAGTGCCCTTGGTGTGAGCTTTATATTAAGACAAACTGATTTTTTCGCCTTTTTTAGGAAAGAGTCCTTTCTGTATCTTTCGCGTCATGACTTGCTCATGATTAAAAACTAAGTAGGTAGGTGCGACAAATTTCAAAAGCCTAGTCCTATTTTTGCGTTTACATTTTTTGTCAAAAAAAGAAAATCAAATAAGTAGGCCTAGCCTTTTGAAAATTTGCATACCTACTCTATTTTTCACTCTGAGCAAGTTTCCTTAACAAAATTTTGTCGCAGAATCTCCAAAAAGAGGACCTTATTGGTGTGAAAAATTAGTTTTTGCAGAATTTCCAAGGCATAGGTAGGTACATGATTTTTGAGGTTCTAATCAAGCCGAGCTGATCTCTAAAACTAACGATTTACATGTTTATAGGAACTTTTGTCCTAAAATGACTTTTTCTAAAAGTTGTCGAAGGTTTTTCTGCAAAAATCGGAGACACCCTGTATATTAGCGATGTTGCACTCAAATGGTTAATATTCAGGGTGATTCAGTTTTATTGTGGGACCCTTCAACCGATGATAGCAAAAACATAAAATATGACTATTTTGTGGTACCTAATATAAATTTTTATCAACAGCCGCCTCGTTTTCGAGATACATGTTTAAATTCTCAAAACTTTAAAATTTTTATTTTTCCAACCGTTAAGTCGCGGGTCTCCTAGAAACAACATTTATTGCGAGAATCAATTTGTCAGAAGTGGGTGCATTTGTCTGCAAAACTGATTAACCATTTGTTGACACAAGTGCGAGAGTCGCTGTCGCAATAAATGCCGCAAGTTATGTACTCGCTAGTAGACCCGCGACTTTTACGATATTCAAACAAAATTTGGTACACACCGCATGCATCGATCAAGTGTCACAAAATGTAACAATACCAAGTTCTCCAAATAGCTCTGAAAAATAACGGAAATAACTATGGTTTCCATTTAAAAAAACACAAGTTTGTGTCTTGTGTCATATTCATATCTCGACAATGCCAGCTGTCACGGAAAGTAGGACATGATAACCGTATTGGAGACACAATTCCCTAAAGTTTTTGTATTTACACTTTTTATCTAAAATCAGAAAGAACGAAGCTAGATGGATTAGATTAAATCGCCAAAATTTCGTTTTTTCAAAATATCTAGTAACCCATGCCTTTTTCAAAATCCACAAGGCACGTTAAATTGGGCCCCCAAAACTGCAGTTCTTTCCTCATTTAACCTTCCTTCTATCTCCGCTAGTTTCCGAGATTCCCATACTGATCCTAAAAAAAAACTCACCCTGTAGAAAAAATATACACTAGATTTTCGTATGAAGCCAAAAATTGAAAAAAAGGGGAGTGTAAAGACTGCAAAATAAAATTTTACTAAAATTACACAATTACCTACCTACAAGATATTGCTAAATTTCATAAGGGCACAAGTATACAAGTGTACAAAAAAATCTCCCAAATCAGTAGTTAGAAGTAGTGAAAGTATACAATTAGCAGAAATCTCAAAAACACTTACCACTTACCTTCGATTATTATTGTTTAAAGAACCCCGCACCAAATACAGGGGAAAATGGCTCCCTGCCAATTTTGATATTTTTGGGGATATTGTAGTATGAGTCTCTAGAAGTTACACGTGCAAGTTTAAATTAGTTTCTATGTCTAGTTTCGGAGATATGAATTTTTGAAAATCATAAAAATAACTGTTTTGCTAAAACTTAGTAAGGTTCGCACTTATCCAAAAGTATTACTTTTTAGATGATTAGTAACAAAATAATAGCATTGCTAGTTTAAAGGAAGTCAAGTGACATGTCAGTCAGTCGGTCGTTAAGACAAGAGAAGCCGCCTATTATACACGGTGGGTTAAAAATAGCGAGAATTTAGCATATTTCGCCAAATTTTATCATTTGTCCCAATTAGTGGGACTGAGCATTTTTCATTAAAAATATCTCTATTGAGAATCTTTTCTTATGACAAGAATAATTTTCTTTAAAAGTTTTGACTTTCTTCCAAAACACTAATTTTTTAAAAAAGTTTGTTTTTTATACTTCATGTTTTTAACATTAGTCACTTAAAACGGCCTTTTTGATACAATAAATCAGCTTTGAAGCCAAAACTACTTAAGTAAGACTTATAGTAATTCTTAATATGATTAGCTACAAAAAGTTACAATCGCATTTTATACAGGAGGTGTTTACAAATATTAGTTGAAATAGGTTTTACCCCTAATATATATGTTTGTTAATTATTCTTGAATGGATCTGCCAATTTGAATCATATATTTCAGTTAGGTATATTTTAAAGTAAATTACCCTACACTCGTGTAAGTTTCATTGATTTTCTATGTCTGGTTTTTGAAATATAAATATCTAAAATTGATATTCTAAAGAAAATATTATCCAATCTTATTTCTAATAATATTATGATCTTGCAGCGCAAAACAATTAATTGCGCCGTTAAAAACCGCTTGACCATAAACCTTGTGACTATTATAGATATGCGGTTTTCTATCTACTTTACGAAAATTAGGTGTCCAGATCCATATAAGTCATACCTACTCTACGCTTCCTGGCGATTCCCTAATAAATAGTAATTATCCACTTAATTTTTAATTGGGTTTTTCGCCACCAAACTGATCGAAAGACAACTTTTTCAACTTGCCTGGAAAATTCATAAATTCTTAACAGTGAATGAACGCAACTTTAAACGTGTAACTTAAAATAACTTCAACAAATTTGTTTTCTGAGCTTTCGGAGAATAAATCTTTCTCCTTTCTCAAAGATCATGCCACGTCAAAGTGAAGTGACAGATTAATAAATTTCAGGTTAAAATGTCATGACAACAAAAATAAAAAAAAAATAGTAATTATCAACCCTTCCCGCAGAAGCTTTAGTTAACTTATAAGGTATCATTGGGCGTCCAGTTAGGTATTATTATTATTCAGTAGTTATTAATCACGCAGAATTTGTTTTCGTAAGGGGCCCTGCAAAACTAACTAGAAATAATAATGGATAATATTTTCTATAGAATGTTAATTTTCAATATTTATATTTCAAAAACCAGACATAGAAAATTAATGAAACTTACACGAGTGTAGGGTAATTTACTTTAAAGTACAACTGAAATATATGATTCAAATTGGCAGATCCAGTCAAGAATAATTAACAAACATATATATTAGGGGTAAAACCTATTTCAACTAATATTTGTAAACACCTCCTGTATAAAATGTGATTGTAACTTTTTGTAACTAATCATATTAAGCAATTACTATAAGTCTTCCTTAAGTAGTTTTGGCTTCAAAGCTGATTTATTGCATCAAAAAGGCCGTTTTAAGTGACTAATGTTAAAAACATGAAGTATAAAAAACAAACTTTTTTAAAAAATAAGTGTTTTGGAAGGAAGTCAAAACTTTTAAAGAAAATTATTCTTGTCATAAGAAAAGATTCTCAATAGAGATATTTTTAATGAAAAATGCTCAGTCCCACTAATTGGGACCAATGATAAAATTTGGCGAAATATGCTAAATTGTCGCTATTTTTGACCCACCCTGTAGAATAGGCGGCTTCTCTTGTCTTAACGACCGACTGACTGACATGTCACTTGACTTCCTTTAAACTAGAAATGCTATTATTTTGTTAATAATCATCTAAAAAGTAATACTTTTGGATAAGTGAACCTTACTATATGTTTTAGCAAAACAGCCATTTTTATGATTTTCAAAAATTCATATCTCCGAAACTAGAGATAGAAACTAATTTAAACTTGCACGTGTAACTTATAGTGACTTGTACTACAATATCCCAAAAAATTATCAAAAGTGGCAGAGAGCCATTTTCCCCTGTATTTGGTGCGGGGTTCTTTCAAACCTTAGTTAGCCGCGAAAAGGTAGGCAACCAAACCTACAGAACGAGTTCATTGCCAATCTAATCAAGTTAGTACTAAGAAATCACGAAAATCCTATCGCGGTAATCGTTCATGACGTTCGAAAATTTCAGATCAGTATAATTTGAAAAATAGACGTTTGGATTTGGGATAAATTGCCCAATTATTTAAACACGCAAAATTATAATTAGGTATGTTTTTGTAACACATAATTAACAAAAATAAAGCAATATTATATAATAATTATTAATACAGAGTACCTATTACCGCCACGACTGTTAACAACTGCTACGAGGCATACTCAGAGCTAGGTTGTCAATGTGATGTTGTTCGATAACGTTCCAATCATTTGAAAGGCACTCGAATAGTTGTTGGTCACTTTGAAACACAATGTTTTGCACCAAAAGTCTTCTTCCGAGCACATTTCATAAGTACTCAATGGGATTAAGGTCAGGGGATTGAGAAGGCCAAGGCAAAACATTAATTTCATTGTCCTGCAGAAATTCGTGCACGAGTCTTGCCGCATGGAACGCGCATTGTCGTACATTAGTTGAAATTTTAATTCCAATTCTCTCAGCATATGGGACAACCATAGGCTGAAGAATAATGGCATTCAGAAACCGCTCCAACCAAGCGAAATTAGTTTTTCCGCCGATGCTGATACAGACCCATACCATGATCGAATACCTTCTGGAAAGGTGTTACTAACACTCTTGGATGTGTTAAAAGCTTCTGCGACATTCCTTTGTGAAATTCCTGCCTCCAATATGCCAATAGCACGTAACATCATTTCACGTTCCAAATGATACCTGTGCATCATAAAATGTTTAAAATCAAACCAAAGTTGCCCAGCACTAAATGACAAATACCTATTAAACTAAGAAGGTTTTCATTTTAATTAAAAAAACTGCAACTAACACGTTTGCATTATCAGTTGCTAGAACTGTCATAATGGTACTATTTTTTTAAATATTTAAATACGAAATAATTAAGAAAATATGCGCAATTTTGTATTTGTCCTTTAGATTCTTTTGATGTGTATATTTACTTAATTATTTATTTAATTATTAACTTTTACCAATTTATTTATTAATAAGAATCGCTGTGTGGTAAGCGAGTATAGTATTGTCTTGTAGCATGGTATTAAGCCAAGATCTAAAAAAATCACACAAAACATACCTTGCGCCTGTTCAAGAAATCTATTTATCGGTTTTTCTATAGGCTTTGTACCAAAGAGAGATTTTCCCAGGGACTCTTTAAAATAAGGGGACCCAGAATTATACTTTCCAAAGTGAGGCCTATTCTTTCCTCATTCCACAGACTAACGAGTAATACAGACACATGTGTCTAAAGGAGACTCGCTTTTTAGCGAAATATCTTCTAAAGACATGAATAATATGCATTTTATTTTGATTTTACGTTAATCTACAGGGTGTCTCATTTTGATCTGGAACACCCCTGTAAAATTTGAACTGGCTTACGGATTTTAACGATTTTTTTTTTGTATACAGGGCCCTCCTAGACGTACTTATCAAACACTTTTCAATGACCATACGATTATTCCAGGGCCGGATTAAAAAAATTTTTTGACCCAAATTTTCGAGTTAAGGTATCAGCGATTTTTTTATCGGAAATCTGCCGTCGCAGGCAGTCGTGCAAGTGCAAACACTTTGAGAAACGTTAATTTTTACATTTTTTTGGTACAAATAATAAAGTATAAGAGTATATACACTAAAAAGTACGTATTTGAAGAATGTAATTAAAACCAGCAATATTTTAAACGGCAGAAATGTATTGACGAATCGATTAGAAATTACATTTTATACCCACTAAATTATTTGCAACACCTAAATTATTTTAGCAACATCAACCCCTGAATAACATTTGTTGTAAAAATGCATAAACTGACATTTCTGCAAGCCATTGTTTTTCCACGGCTGCCTGCGACAGCAGCGAGCTCTCTTGCGTCTCGAATGGCATAAAATTTGTACTGTACAGCAATAATGAAAAGAGAAACCGAGTACAGTTTCCGATCAGGTTTATTACCATTGTCCCCTGTGGACCTCTTTTTACCATTTTCACTTGTTTCCATAGCCACCTTAATATATGCAGTGTGAAAAGTATAATTCGTGGGAATAATTTCTTGAAATTTGGAATCTGGGGGTTTTCAGGGGCGCTGATTAACGCCACATTATCAGATTTCCGATAAAAAAATCGCTGATACCTTAACTCGAAAATTTGGGTCAAAAAAATTTTTTAATCCGGCCCTGGAATAATCGTGTGGTCATTGAGAAGTGTTTGATAAGTACGTGTAGGAGGGCCCTATATACAAAAAAAAATTCGTTAAAATCCGTAAGCCAGTTCAAATTTTACAGGGGTGTTCCAGATCAAAATGAGACACCCTGTATATAACAAAGAGATTGTATTAGAATCAAATTTATGCTTAAAATACTGTCTGTGTTTCTGTAAACTGAAATAGAGACTCGCTTATTTTTGACACATGTCCGTAAGGAGGCTTCTGTTGCAAGGCTATTTATTCTGTGCTCATTCTAATATTATCAGTGATGCCAAGTATGCCCTTTTATTGGAGAATCTATGAATATAACAGGTACTTTGATTGTTAGTAAAATTAATAATGGTTTCCATGATTTCTAAAAATTATAGGCTTGACAATGTTGTGTCTACAATTACAGAATATGGCAACTGTCAAATGAAACAAATTTATTGTATAGTTGAAATTCTTTAATTGTCACATCTGAGTATCTGGAAGTTAGAAAACTTAAAAATTGTGAATTATGATAGGAAATTTTTTGCCTCCTTTAGAATATATGGCACTATGTATCACATAAAACCTGATGGCAGTTGGACACTGACATACAGGGTGTCCGGTAAGTTCGGGGAAATCTCTCGCCAGCGTGTTGGTGACGTCAAAATATACCTGGTGTTTCATATATTTTTTTCCCCTAAAGTACTCCGTAACAGAACTACAGGGTCCCAAAGGGGTACTCACTGCTTTACATTTTTTGATTTAACTTTTGAACGCCCTTGTATATTTTGATGAAATTTTGGAATTTTGCATAGACGGTAAAAACCAATTACCTCATATTTGAATCATGCTTGGACAATGCCGTGGAAGTCAGGAACGGACTTCACGCAATACCCATGGGCTCAAAATTTTGACTGGTATAAATTTAAAAAGCCGAAAACAAATTTTTTTAAAGCCTTGAACATTTCTCTTCAAAAAAGGTACTCTTTATTCGTTTCGAAAAAGTCAACCGTTTTCATGGAAAAATCGCTTTTTTGAAATCCGTAACTTAAGATGCAATAATGGAAACTACCAGAATTTAGTGTTTTCACCTGACGGATAACAACAATTACGTGTGACAAGATTTGTCAATAATTTTTATTAGCACACTGCAATTTTCAGGAGGCATTAATATCGAGAAAATGAAAAAAAACAATGAAACTGTTTAAAAATAGTTTAATAAAGTTTGGTTATAAAGAAAATGTTTCGTTTAGTCGGGCAAATGTTCAAAGTGAGCTCCTTCTACCCGAATACATTTTCTTATCCTGCGAATTTTTTCTTGCTGCACCCTAAACAGCATTTCAGGATCATTTCGAATTTGATCAGAATAGTGAAATATTCTTTCCAATAACTCTTCCCTGGTATTTACAGGAGTTGAATATACTAGTCCCTTGAGATGACCCCAGAAAAAAAAATCTAACGGATTGAGGTCAGGAGACCTAGGTGGCCACAAAACAGGTCCTCCTCGGCCTATCCAACGATTGTCAAAGTGCTGGGTTAAGTAGAGACGTACCTCCCGGGAATAATGTGGGGGAGCGCCATCGTGCATAAACCACATTTGATTCCTTATTTGTAAGGGCACATTTTCCAGTAAATCATTTAAATTATTTTGTAAAAAATGTAAATACAGAGCTCCATTCAAACGTTCATCCAAAACAAAAGGACCAATCAAATTATTCCCAATTATCCCTGCCCAAACATTAACCAGAAATCTTTGTTGGTGCTTGATCTGAACTATGGCGTGAGGGTTTTCGTCATGCCAAATGTGCAGATTTCGACTGTTGGTAATACCGTCTCTCGTGAAGCCAGCTTCGTCGCTAAATAAAACAATTTCTGTGAAACTCGGATCGCCTATAAATTGTTGCAAAAACCAGTTTGCATAGTTAAGCCGTGGACGATAATCATTCGGAGACATTGCATGCACTTTTTGGACGTGATAAGGATAAAGTAGCTGTTCTCGCAATGTTTCATGAACAACCCCCTTTGTGGTATTTAACTGAGCTGCAAGCTTACGAACGCTATTAGAAGGGTTTTCGGATATTTCATCCAATATGTGCTCTTCTAAGTTTTGATTTCTTGCTCTCCTTTGCGGCCCTTCCCCACCACGACGAGGTAAAAAACTACCTAATGTACATTTTAGGAGACTGATTTAAGACATTCTAAACTCGGTTTGTTTACTACCTGTTTCTCTTAAACGACGATCAACTCTCACAAATGTTTTTCGATTTGGCAAATTGCGATTTGGAAATCTTTGAGCATAAATTCTGCTTGCCTCCAGAGAATTGCAGTGTGCTTGTCCATAAATTAAATGCATGTCTGCATATTCGGCATAAGTATAAAAATGCTCCATTGCTAATAAAAATTATTGACAAATCTTGTCACACGTAATTGTTGTTATCCGTCAGGTGAAAACACTAAATTCTGGTAGTTTCCATTATTGCATCTTAAGTTACGGATTTCAAAAAAGCGATTTTTCCATGAAAACGGTTGACTTTTTCGAAACGAATAAAGAGTACCTTTTTTGAAGAGAAATGTTCAAGGCTTTAAAAAAATTTGTTTTCGGCTTTTTAAATTTATACCAGTCAAAATTTTGAGCCCATGGGTATTGCGTGAAGTCCGTTCCTGACTTCCACGGCATTGTCCAAGCATGATTCAAATATGAGGTAATTGGTTTTTACCGTCTATGCAAAATTCCAAAATTTCATCAAAATATACAAGGGCGTTCAAAAGTTAAATCAAAAAATGTAAAGCAGTGAGTACCCCTTTGGGACCCTGTAGTTCTGTTACGGAGTACTTTAGGGGAAAAAAATATATGAAACACCAGGTATATTTTGACGTCACCAACACGCTGGCGAGAGATTTCCCCGAACTTACCGGACACCCTGTATAACATAACTTTGTACCAGCCCACTTATGTGGTCTCCTTGGAGTTTACAGAAAACAAACTTCCCCTCAAGGCTTCACTTTTCCTATGTGATAGACTGTGAAATGCTGGGTCCCCTTATTTTAAAGAGTCCCTGGATTTTCCAAACAAACATAAATGTCAAATATTAAAACGAATCTAGGCGTAGACCTGGACCAACACTATACTATATTAAAGACCTGTGCATAGCGCTGTTTCAAGCGATCGCCACTGGCGCCACACGACGAATCAAATTTACACGGTGGTTTTTAGTTAAAACACCATTGTTGCAGAATCTTTTATAAAATAAAAACATGTAAATATGTCTGTTACAACGAAGTTAATATTCAAAATAAAATAAAATATTTGTTTGTTATGTCCCTCTAATTTGACAAGTTCACATGGCATTTTCCATACATTTTCTTAAGAAAAGCGAAAGAAAAAAGAAAGAAAGAAAAAGTATTTGGTACCTTTTGGTTTGAAACGCAGTCCATGGCTAGTTGTAATATGTGAAAGCATAAAACGCATTAGATTTTTCAGTTTCTTTTTTATATGGAGGACTCTATTGGGTCGCTTTGAAGCTATAAACAAAATTTTCTATTTTCATTCCTGCATACGTTAAAAAATACCTCTTCCAAAATAATATTTTTAATTTTCGCTTCTTCAGCTGATTGATCAGATCATACCATAATTCCAAAATAGTGTTTATTCTTCTGCAATTCACCTAATGGTCAGGGCATACCATTTTCTTCATGTTATCACAAACAAATCTACCTCGAAAAGCCGTATTAATAGGATAAAACTGCCAAATACTGGACGCAAAGACAATTCGTTACCGTAAAAAGAAGGTGAATCGTATATTTGGATATTTAAAATTTTGGTTTTTTTAAACGACAGAAACTGACATCCCAATAGCCACAGAATACCCCCCTATGACCTATAATAAGTCGCCATTTTTTCGTCGTGTAGCGCCACCCAAATCCGTAAACAACAATGAAATATGACGGCATGCTCGGGTCTTTAGTATAGTGTTGGTCCAGCGTAGACCAATACTTTCGTCCCGGAGAAGCGCGAGCACTCGATGAAGTACCGGAGATTTTAAATCCGGACTTAAATTTTACTTAGAATAAAAGGGCGCTTGCCTAGGATAGAAGGGGGCGTTCGCTGACTGCCACAATATGGGGCAAATGTTCCGTTCTTTAGTTCTTTTTTCATACGGCAGCGCCCTTCGCTGCCGAGTGCCATAATAAGGGACAAATGCCTCCTTCTTCTTTGCTACGGCTACGGCAGCGCATTTTTATTAAAAAATAAGTCGGGATTTAAATCATCGAATGCTATATTGCCCATTTGCGGGAGCCGAAAGTATTGGTCTACGCGTAAGGTTCAGTCAAAGTCTAGAGAATAATATAAGTCAGATCACTTCTTTGTTCTCTCGGAGAAAACAACAATTTTTTGCGACTGGTCGTAAATCAGCCTCGAACCGCTCTCAGCTACATATAGACCGGGAGATAGTGACAGATTTTTGGACGTGATTTTACTCAGTATGCCTTGCAAAGGGCATTATGTGGCACATATTCTCACAATAATAAGGTATGAACCAGAGAGTCATCCTGGGTTCTTCATATGAAAAACTGAGTTTTCAATTATTCGAAAAATATGCGTTTTGATATGATTTTAGTCAGGCTGCCATGTGTTTTATAATGAAGTTCAAAATAGAAAATTCCTCGGAAAACCATAGGCATACCGTTAGCGTGGGTCCAAAGGGCTATTATTGTCACGTGAACTTGTATTTTAATAATTAGTTTTTCCACGTTTCTGAACAGGCTGCCAAGGAGAAGTATGCAAGTGCTTGTTATGAAAATGCTGAAAAAAGGATGGCATACCTTTTACGCTTGTCCAAGTACTGTTTAAATTGAATGTTATTTAATAATTTAAACGATTTATTCGATGTAAAGTGTACTTGGATATGCGCAAACGGTATGCCATCTTTTCTTCAGCAGTTTCATAACAAGAACTTGCATACTTCTCATTGGCAGCCTGTTTAGAAACGTGGAAAAATTAATTATTAAAATACAAGTTCACATGGCAATAGTAGCCCTTTGGACCCAGGCTAAAGGTATGCCTATGGTTTTGGAGGAATTTTCTATTTTGAACTTCATTATAAAACACATGGCAGCCTGACTAAAATCATATCAAAACGCATATTTTTCGAATAAATGAAAACTCATTTTTCCATATGAAGAACCCAGGATGACTCTCTGATTCATACCTTCTTATTGTGAGAATATACGCAACATAATGCCCTATGAAAGGCATACTGAGTAAAACCACGTCCAAAAATCTGTCACTATCTCCCGGTCTATAAGCTTATTTCCTTCTACCAGAAGATATCGATCGCCGTACTCCGATGACGGCGGGCCGAGGGAGCGTGAGAGGGCAGGGGGGAAACGTTTGTTTACACAAGGCCGAGTGCGCCGACTTATAGTATTCTCTAGACTTTGGTTCAGTATCGAATATTTTAAATTCTCTTAAACTCTTCAACAAAACCAAAGGTAGCCCACCATCACCGGCAACATCGCACGATGGTGCCGTCTCCAGTTTGATGCCAGTGGCGTATCAGAAGGGGTTAACGCAGTTAAAATATGTCGAAAACAAAAAATACCAAGACAATTTAACAGGAAAAATAGCAAAAGCAATATAAGAAATTTACGCGTAAACCAAAGTAAACAAGAAACACGCCTTTGACTGCATGCGTCAAATGAGTATATGCCAATAACGTCTGGGTTCCCCTATGGCTGGCAATTTTTATTCACCTTTTCGCCCCCTTGCCTCTCTCATCTCCACCCCTTCAATTCCAATTCGTCGAATGTATTAATAATCTACAAATTAACCTTCATTCTGTATAGGTAAATAAAAATGGCCTCGTTTTGTATCCCTTTTTAGTCGTCAGCGCAAATCCCTGCTCCGTGGATCCATCAGTGGTATAATATTACGTGAATGTACCTATATAGTGTAGGCAAGTTAGACTTTTTTGAGGAAACATTTATAAAGTTTTGAAATTTTGGTTGTCAACCCGAATACAGATTCGAAGAGTTCCCACCCCCCTGGGGAAGCTTCATCTCCTTTTGCCCAAAAAAAAAACACCCCCAAACGTGACCACGACGGTGTTTTTTGCGTTTTGCGCGTAAACCGTAACTGTGCCGAAAAAAGTTATAGGACTTTTTAGATTCTCCACAAAAATGGTCATATAATTTTTTTGCGTATATCCCACATAGTTTTCAGCGCGAACAAAAAATAAGCCTTGCGCCGTCTTTTGCGTCGATTATCTCGAAAAGTAGTAGCGTGAGCAAAAAATGTATAGAAGCAAAATTGTAGAGCAATCTCTACAAGATCCATATTGGATAAAATATTTTTGAGAAAGTACTAGTTGACATATTAAAATTTTTTATACCTGTGTATTCTGCACTTTGAGCGTGTTTCCACACCACCCATGAGGTAACGCTCTCGGTGCGTTTTTTAAGTGGTTTCCTCTATAGGCCTATTCCACTAATAAAATATATCTAAATATTTAATCAATTGCCTCTGCAAAATGGTTCTGCTAGAAGGAATTTAAACAACTCTGCCCATGACAATGAGAACACATTGTAGAGCAGTGCAGGCCAACCTTTACACATGTGCAACGCTTTCCACAGCTCTTTTTACAGCCGCAAGATATGAGCTGCAGAATTGAGGCTGGAGCTGGTGCTTGAGTCGTGAGCACTGGCATTAGAATGTTGTTAGTTTTTCTCCCGCCCCATTCAGTTGCTCTCAAATTTCTTCCTTTCCACAAATGAATTTAATGAAAAACTCGATCAGATGTAGGTGGTAGTTTGGACAAAATGACCGCGTTACTCAACTGGCCAACTAGCTTATTAAATAAAATAAAGCGATAATGCGGTATAAAGATATCTCTTGTCGGGATGCCTTATACAGGGTGGTCCAAACTTTATCAGCAATACTTTAAAAACTGCTAGAAAATTAAAAAAAAAACGAGATATTTTCATATAAACATGTATAGAAATCCTAGCGGTTCTCGATATACAGGGTGACAAATTTCAATTTTTTTTTAAGTTTTCTTTTATTTTTCCTAAAGGAAGACTGCTAAGGCAAACATATTTGGTACAGTTTAAACAGTCATTAAATACTATAAATTAAAAATAATTCAGCCCATCTACATCCGCCAGTGCCGGAGAGACGGGGGTCAACCATCATATTTTTTTAATAAAAAAATGGTGCACCACTGAAAATTAATTTTTTTTGCCGTCACTAAGTTTTTCAATCAATTATAAGAAAAAACTATTCTTGGCTTTTTTCAAAAAATGTACCGTTTTTGAAAAATTCACTTTTATGCGTTTTAATCTTTTTAGCAGAAGAAAATCAAAGTAGGTGTAAGCTTTCGAAAATTTGCACACTTACTAAGTTTTTAATTCCGAACAATTTTCCTTAATAACATTTTGCCGTAAGACCTACCTAAAGCCCACTTTACTAGTGCGAAAAATTAGATTTTTTAAAATTTCCAGGACAATTGATTTTTCGAATCTAGAAACCTTTTTGTAGGTTTTACGACCAAATGTTATTAAGGAAAGTTGTTCGGAATTGAAAACTCAGTATGTGTGCAAAATTTCGAGAGCCTAGAAATACTTTGATTTTCTTCTGCTAAAAAATTGAAACGCATAAAAGTGAATTTTTCAAAAACGGTACATTTTTCGAAAAGACTAGTTTTTTCTTAGAATTTATTGGAAAATTTAGTGAATGCAAAAAATATTACTTTTCCAGTGGCGTACCATTCTTTTATTTAAAAAAAAAATATGATGATTGATCCTTGTCTCTCTGACTCTGGTGGAAGTAGATGGGCTGAATTATTTTTAATTTATAGTATGTAATGAGTGGCCAAACTGTACGAAATATGTTTGCCTTAGGTGCCTTCCTTTTGGAGAAATAAAAGAAAATTTGAAAAAAAAATTAAACCTTGACGCCCTGTATATCGAAAACCGTTAGGATTTCTATACATGTTTATAGGAAAAAATCTCCTTTTTTGAAATTTTCTAGCAGTTTTTAAAGTATAGCTGATAAAGTTTGTGCCACCCTGTATAGAGCAAGCATAAATTTCTCCCCAGCTCTTGCAATGTCATCTTTTGCCGATGAAGGATTATTGAATACGGCGACCACTTCTTGTAAATCCTTTCTGGTATTTATTAAGCTTACGGTCTGTGATTTTCTTTGCCAAAGAAAGTAGACGTGGTGTCGCAGCCACTAAACGCATGAGCAAATAAAATATTATCTTTGCAATATTTTAAAAGTGTCGAGTAGTCCTGGGAACTATAAACCCTTTCCTTAAAAACAGTTTCAAAGCATGAGTTCCCTCGAACATTCCTTATTACATACAACAGCATTCGTCCAGCCAGATGCAGTTTCCCAAAACAAACACTTGTCTTGTCCGAAAGCAGTCTATAGCACAGGCGCGATTTATCAAAGCGAGTACTACTACATTAAACGCGCGTTATTTAATTATGCAAGAAATATCGCTACAGCACACGAAACACTTATATTTATTGAAACAAATTGAAACAAATAACGCGGCGCCACGGCGACCATTTTTAATGCAGAACGGCTTTTGCCGAGCCACCCTCAGACAAAGGGTGACCAATCGATAAAATAGTAGAAATCTAGTACCATCTGCCATCTACCTAGCACAACTCGTACCACCCTCGCCGAGCCGGGCGGTCACTCCAATATTATAAAATAATATAGTTTTTATACATACCTTATTCTAATGTGTTTTTTATTTCGTTTTGGGTTATGTAACAACTTAAAATAATACACAACAAGATATTATAATTATTTATTGATCAATTATGAAAAAACACAAGTACATAAAATAAATTCAATACTGAATACCAGTGTTTACAGTACCATTATAAATATTATAGCTCAAATATGAATCATGTATAATTAAAAAATAAGCTCTGGTGCCTGTTTGGAACCTATTTTTACGTGTCTCAAACTCGCGAGCACACGACGCCGCTCTCGTAGCGACCGTAAACGTCGGAAATCGAGAAAAACGCAAGAAACCAAAAATGACCGCCGGACCGAGTTAAGTACGAAACCACCCCCGAAAGTCCCGAAAACGGGGGAAATTTTTTTTTCAAGAGTAAAAAAAATTTGTAAGAAAAACGCCTTCCCCGAGGTAGGCCGAGGTCCCCGACCCCAACCTCCGCCACTTTTTTTTCGCGACCACTAGAAATCACTCTTGCGACAACCGTAAACGTCGGAAATCGCGAAAAACGCAGGGGACCGAAAACGTCCGCGAGGTCACGATCCTTCCAAAACCGCCCTCGGACGGGCCGAAAACGCGAAAAAAACGACGTTCGAAAAAGAAAATTACCGTCAAACTACCATATCGGACCCCCCGAACACGACGCACCACCTCCCGATCCGATCCGACGACTTTCGCGAAAATCCGCGACTTTCGACGCGCCGGTTTTCCCGCCTCCCCCGGCCACCCCCAAGCGTCCACGGCACCACCTGTAACTTTTGACAGGCGCGACCCCCACCCCCCAAAAGGGGGGAGGACACGTCCGACTCACCTCCACACGATCCGCCAGTTTTCCCGTCTCCACCGACCGTCGTTCGCCGAAAATCGGCCACCTGTCATTTTGACAGGCGAGCTACCGAACCCCCCCATAAGGCTTTTTTACTACCCCCGAAGAGGGCTACACGGCGACGTATGCCGTTCCCGGCTTTTCTAGAAAAATACTCTAGCTCATGTTCCCCATTTCAGAAAAGTTAGTTTTGGCAAAAGAGTTAAATTTTTCTGTTGTTGACAACAAAATTTCTAAGCTTGACGTAGTAGCATCGATAGAGGAAAAAGCTCAAGCATTACCTGAGGAATTAGGTCAAGAATTTAGAGTCAGGTCAAAAATAATCTTAGAAAAAGATTTTAAACCAAAGCCAAATATTTCAAAGGAAGAAAAAGTAGCAATTAGATCACTTAAATCAGATAGGATAATAATTAAAATATTACCAGCCGATAAGGGAAATGCAACTGTTATTTTAGAAAAAACTGTGTATGATAATAAATTAAATGATTTATTAAATGAAGGATACTACAACTTCAATAGAAACTAAAATATACAAGACACTGTATAAATACCGTGAACAAATGACACTGAGACAAAGGACACTCTTCACTCCGCATCATTCAAAACCTCCACACTTATACGGATTACCAAAAATACACAAAACTAACATTCCTCTTCGCCCCATTGTAAGTTCAATAAATTCGCCATGTCATTCGTTAGCAAAATATTTACTTAAAATTGTTAATCCGTTAGTGGGAAATTCAAATTCATTTATCAGAAACAGTAATCATATTCTAGAAAAAATTAGGGAACATCAATTTCCGGATAATTATATATTAGCTAGCTTTGATGTAGTTAGTCTTTTTACAAATGTCCCTGTTGACAAATCATTGAATATTTTACGCAGAAAGTTAGAAAATGATCAGACTTTAGTAGAAAGGGCGAATTTGAATATAGATGCAATATTAGAACTAACAACAGTATGTGTTAAAAAAACACTTATTTTCAACTAGAAAATTAATTTTACCAGCAGGAATTTGGAATGGCTATGGGGTCTCCTTTATCACCATTCATAAGCAATTTATTCATGGAAGATTTTGAATAAAATGAATTGACTACACTCTATTCAATCAAAATGCAAGTTGGGCGTCAACATTTACACGATGGAAACACGTGAACAATTTTGAGGACTAATACGAGGCAGGGCCTCATTAAGGACGATCTCTATGAATTTTATAATATAAAATATTAAAATAATATGCCCAGTATTAAGAACTTTAAAAACAAACTTTTATGGCACACCTAGTCATTCACTTACCTGCAAAATTCTACTATTAACACAAATCGTAGCTCCAACAATTAATAAACAGCGAAAGAATTATATCGGAAAAAATTAAAAGTCCACTTGCAACTCAATACACCTCTGTAATAAATAACGACTCGCTGAACTCGCCTGCCGGCCAATAGCAAGCCAATCACGTGCTAGCCATGCAACTACTTTTGTTTATCTTTCACTTGCGTTTAGTTTGAATAGAGTATATTACCAAGCTATAATGTTTGGTGAAGATATGTAGATGACATATTTGTTATATGGGAACATGGAGTAGATGATTTAAATTCATTATTAAATTTTATAAACTCGCAAGAACCTTCTATTAAGTTTACCTTAGAAATTGAAAATAATAATCAATTACCTTTCTTAGATGTTTCTATACTGAAATCAGATAGTATAGAAACTAGTGTCTATAGAAAACCAACACATACTAATAGATATCTCCATTTCAACTCCAATCATCATATTAGTGTTAAAAAAGGAGTAATTAAAAGTTTGTATGACAGGGCTAAAACGATTTGTTCTAATAACACAAAATTTGAGGAGGAAATTAAACATATAAAATATGTTCTTGAGAAGAATAGTTATCCTATTGAAATTGTTGAGCAAGTTTTTTAGGATTGCCAACAAAATAACAATGCTAATAGAATTAGAGAAATAAATCTGGTGGACCGACCAGTAAATTTAATTATTCCTTATATTTCTGGACTATCAGATAAGCTAAAACGCATAGGCAATCGTTTTAATGTCAGAACAGTATTTAAAACCAAAAATACACTAAAATCGATGCTAGTTAAAAATCAAATTTCTAAGTCAAAAATATGTGAACATTCTTTTAATAACAATCATAGGATATTGTGGGATCGGTCCAAACCAATTCTCATAGAAGAACTAGGAAATAGACGAAAAATTAAAGAATCTGCATTTATTCTAGGAAATACGGACAACTGTGTTGCTGAATGTTCAGTGGAATTCAGTAAAATATGATTGCCACTTATTCAAAGAGAAATTAGTATAGATAATTAGATAGAACACAGGGTACAATATCAGGTAGGTGACTAGGCTATTGTTTCTGTTGTCATGACATTTTAACCTGAAATTTATTAATCTGTCACTTCACTTTGACGTGGCATGATCTTTGAGAAAGGAGGAAGATTTATTCTCCGAAAGCTCAGAAAACAAATTTGTTGAAGTTATTTTTTGAGTTACACGTATAAAGTTTCGTTCATTCACTGTTAAGAATTTATGAATTTTCCAGGCAACTTGGAAAGTTGTCTTTCGATCAGTTTGGTGGCGAAAAATCCAATTAAAAATTAAATGGATCTATTTGCGCCACAAATAAATTGTAGAAAAAACCCATAATGTTATTCGGCGCTGACCAATGAAAACCCTTCCTTACTGCATGGTGCTCGCGCCATGTAGGTTTTGCTTAAATGCGTCCCGGGTAGAACGAAACTTTTATGAACGGAAAATTATAATCAGTAATGAACATTGAACATTGTAGCTGTAGCCGGCTAGCTAGCGGTGAGTCCGAAAATGCGAATTTTGAAAACGATGTCGGGCAACTTCAAATTTGGGTGGATATTTTATATATAATTCACGAAAAAAAGTGACAGCTGCTCGTATGTCGGTGGAAAAGTTGTCAGCTGGGGTCACAAAAGGTACCGGGCGAGGATGCGCGCACGATCTTTAATGTATCAGCTTATAATTTTTCCACCAACATACGAGCAGCTGATACTTACTTGTTTTCGTAAATATTACATTAAATAATATTAGTATCCAATTAAATTACAACTTTCCCGAAATCATTCTTGATAATTTAATCATGAAAAAACATGCAGGGGGCATTCTCGACTTAACAACTTCAGTTATACATAATCTTATTTAGTGTTTATTTGTTGGTAAATGGTAAACAATTTTACTACACAAAATAGTATTATTTATTAGTAAAAAGGTAAGATAAATACACCTGCAAATGGTTCAATGGCGACCAATTACCCCCGACTGTGGAAATGATCACTCAAGACTCCCACAATACTAAAAGGTATTTATTTAAATTATTTAAATTTTAATCATGTCATAAAATATTAATAATTTTTTATACAGTGACCGGCAGAAAGTTGGACACAAATGGAAAACTTTTTTATTATTAATTTCTCAGAAAATTTTATTCTTGATAAAAGTTGGTGCATCATTTCAAACTCAAGACGCACATACCAAAATTTAAATATCTCTTTTTGGATACGAGGTAGATTCAAAAATGTCAAAATAGCTCAAGAGTAAAGTACCCTTATTTTTTAAAATACGGTAAAAAGTTACTTACAAAAGTTGTTTGGAATCAAACAATCAGATTTAAAGTCACAGCCACGTAGTCAAAAAAACAAGAAATTTAACTTTTTTGTATTTTTTTCGATCACCCTGTGTATTACAAAAAAAAACAAATACCGCAAGAGCAACTTATCATCGGATAACACATGAATTTGTTACTTAACTTTAATTTTGTTCGATTAGCAGCTAGAAAATTAAATTAATCGAAATCAGAGTTTAAAAATATTAAATTTTTGTGTCCATTGAATAAAATAAGTAGTTTTTTTGACAAATTTTAATAATAAGTAATTTAAATGAAAACAGTAACTAAAAATAAATTTGCTTAGAGGTACCTATCGAACAAAATACGAGATTAATAGGATAATCCATGCTATGGCCAATAATAACTCTTGCAAAGTTGGCTTTGAAAACAATAATTGTCGGCGAAGAATTATTTTACATGTCAAACTCCGTTATTGTCATTCTGCAACTATGCCTGCACTTAGTGTTCAAGATAAAGTTGAAATTGTTTTAATACACAGATATTTTCAATGAACGATATCCAGACAAAAACATCAACTACTCAACTGTGGCAAAAATTCTTAGGAGTTTTAAGCAGTTCGGTTCAGTGCAAAATAAATGTCAAGTACCACATAGAAAAAATGTAACAGGTAACGAAGATAATGAAATGGATAATGTCCTCTCCGTTATTGAGAATCCTAAAATGCTGCTGTCCCAAAGGCAAACAGAGTTGGACAAATTTTTTGGCAAATTTATTTTTAGTTACTGTTTTCATTTAAATTACTTATTATTAAAATTTGCCAAAAAAACTACTTATTTTATTCAATGGACACAAAAATGTAATATTTTTAAACTCTGATTTCGATTAATTTAAATTTCTAGCTGCTAATCGAACAAAATTAAAGTTAAGTAGCAAATTCATGTGTTATCCGATGATAAGTTGCGCTTGCGGTATTTTGTTTTTTTGTAATACACAGGGTGATCGAAAAAAATACAAAAAAGTTAAATTTCTTTTTTTTTTACTAGGTGGCTGTGCCTTTAAATCTGACATCTACTTTTGATTCCAAACAACTTTTGTAAGTAACTTTTTACCGTATTTTAAAAAATAAGGGTAGTTTACTCTTGAGCTATTTTGACATTTTTGAATCTACCTCGTATCCAAAAAGAGATATTTAAATTTTGGTATATGCGTTTTGAGTTTGAAATGATGCACCAACTTTTATCAATAATAAAATTTTCTGAGAAATTAATAATAAAAAAGTTTTCCATTTGTGTCCAACTTTCTGCCGGTCACTGTATAATCAATTACTTATTTTTCCAGATGACGATCTTTTACCAATGGAACATGAGATTGAAGACTCTGATGATGACGAAGAAGTAGATGATGACGAAGATTGAGACTAAATATCGACATGTTAAAATGAATTAATATTTTTTACTAATAAATACCTAATACGATTTTATGTAGTAAAATGGTTTACTATTAAAAAAATTAATTAAAAATTATGTATGTACCTAGTACCGGAATGCATTACAATTAAGGACTAAATAATTACCCATTGATAGTTAAACGTATTTCTGATTATGTAGAAATGAAGTTGTTAAGTCGATATTGCCCCCTGCCTGTTTTTCATGATTAAATCATCAAGAATGATTTCGGGAAAATTGTAATTTAAAAAGTATCAGCTGCTCGTATGTTGGTGAAAAAATTGTCGTGCGTGCCAGCTAACAGCGCGTCTAAGCCCGGAACCCTTTATGACCCCAGCTGACATCTTTTCCACCGACATACGAGCAGCTGACCCTTTTTTTCGTGAATCATACATAAAATATTAGTATCCACCCAAATTTCAAGTTTCCGGACATCGTTTTTAAAATTCGCATTTTCGGACTCATTCGCACCCCTAGCTGACAAGTAACCCACCACCCCCCGGCTGGCTGACAATGTTCATTACCGATTATAATTTTCCGTATATAAAAGCTTCGTGCTGCCCGGGACTGATTCTCGTCACGATTTTTTTCATGTGTTTGCAACCCCTTAGCAACTACTCCCACCGCCACCTAGCCAGCTGACACCATAAACGTAGAAAACGCGGTATATTAAAACTGCCCCACAACTATAAATAAACTACGTCTAACTGCCAAGTAAGTCCATATAATAAGGCGGGTGGCGTCACAAGACCAAACGCATAGAAAAATGTATCATCTTGAATGGCTTTGTCGAGAAAGGTCCAATAATTTAAATAGTTTTTACTTGTTGGCTGATATTTTATAAAAATATACATAAATTCAATAATTCCAGGGCGCTCTTGGCCCAGAAAAAAGCACCCCGTATATTTTTTATTGCACAAAAATTCAACACTTTGAGGGATCCTGTTTGACTATTCAACTGTTTTTTTTTTTTGAGGTAAATAACGAAGACAAAATAATAGTAATGCCCCCCTCTCCCATATACAAGCTTCTGTTGCTGTTGCTTCTGGGGAACTCCTAGTTTAGAGTATTATTGTGAGGGTGATAATTGTTATTATTATTATTATTAATTCCATGGTAAACTGGCTCGCCAGATGCCTTTAAAAAGTTCTTAATTTGTTCAACTTTGGCACCTTGTAAAATGAAACTCCCTTGTATATTTTTTGTTTAAATTGGGTATCTGTAATCACTAAATTATTTTGGTGAAAATTCCATACCTAAGGTGGTGGTACCAATTATCGACACCATAAGGCCAAGTGTCAACTTCACAATGCCGCTGCAAATTTTTCGAATGAATTAACACTATTATCAATTTCAATATGTTTTACTTTTTTATTAAACTGCTACTTGGTAATTTATGTTTGCTCTTGGTTTTTCCGTTTTGAAGCAAATGAATTAAATTTCGGAAATATACCTACTGACCCTATTATCGACAGGTAGCAAAGCAAGAAGTACCTAATATCGACACCAACTGAACTAATTATCGACACGAGTAAAAAAACAATTGTTTTTAACAACATTATATTGAAAACATTTTTAAAATAACGAAATAAATTTTGTCAATGGTATTAAAAGTAAAAACATATTGCATTGATTTTTGATAACTTTATTATGTCTTCTAGCAGTCACATTAGTTTAAAGTATTGGGATCATAAACTACATAAGATCATTATCTGTATATATTTTTTAGTTCTGGCTCATACATTTTTTTGTGATGAGAAATCCATAATTAGCAAGACAGAACATTCATTTAACTAGCGACTGCTCTACATTTCGCCTTAGAACAGTTTTTGGCTACATTTTTAAGACAGGGGAACTTTGCTGTTTACTTTATTGTTTAATGCAATCTGTGGCACACCGTGCAATTTAGCTGGTATAACATTTGAAATCAATGGCAGAATGGCATGCGAATTTTAGATCATAATTTTTTTTTGTTAGCATAATATTTTCTAGCTATTGAAAAGGTTTAAATCTTAGTTTTCGTTGAATTGTTCATGTCTGCAATTGGAATAAAAAGGGTGTACCAATTACCAACAGATATCTGAACCTATTATCGACACGACTTTTCCCCTCCATGTATCTTTTTCTCCGATAAAAAATCCCTATGTCGATAATTTTTCAGTAAAAAATATATGGTTTTCACTATGGATTTGTCTAGGCATAAACAAAATTATCCTTAAAATGGTTGGATTACTAACATAAGTTTGTTCATCCTTATGGATCCTATTATCGACATTTATGTCGATAATTGGGCCTAGTCAAGTACCAATTATCGACACCTTAATATTTTATGAAAAACGTACTACAGCTTTCATTTTAAGAAGAAAATATCTCATTTTACATAATATCAATTAATTTTAAACATAACATTAACCAACTGTACTCCAGTATATCCAGGGTGCAAAGATCTGCTAACCTGTCTCTTGAGGTGGCGACAATGGCACATACTTGAATTGACTTGACGCGCACTGGCGCACTGGTTATTTTTGAGGAATTTTGTTACGAATAGCGAAATCACTATGCGCATGCACATTGTTTCATTTGAACGGTAATGAATGAAAGAACCATATACATAAGTGAAATAAGGACTAATATTTATGAATATCTTATTTCATTCAAAAACCGGTCAAAAGTGTCGATAAATAGGACACTGTCGATAATCGGTACCACCACCTTACCTTTTTTGATCAATCATAGGCTCGTTTTTTTCTTCGTTGTCATGGCAACTCAAAAAATTTCCCGAAATATTCTCACTTGCTCTGGGCAGCAGGAGGTGATTACAGCGGAAATTTTTTGACAGATGTCATTATTATAATGTGACATTGTAACATATACCTACTCAACAAAAATTTTGATAATAATTTTATATAATTTACGTGTAGGTATGGAATTTTCTTACCGAATCCCCCACGTTCTTGAATTAATATCCGGAAATTTTTCTCTGGCACGAATTCGTGTACTCGAAAAATTTTCGGCAATAATTCAAGCACTAGGGCGATTACTAGTGAAAATCGGGGTTATGCAAAAAAATTGTTGCAGGCCCTCGGTTTGCATTTTGATAATGCTAGAAAGGTTGAGAGAAACGGTTGTTGAAGACTTTTCAAACAACCTTATTCAGATTTGTTTTTGATCTATTTTTTTTTTCGAAATTTTAACATCCTATATTTATAAAGGGAAAGTCTGAGGATCCGTGTTTATATGATTTTTTTTAAAACATATTTCTCTAGATTTTATTACTACTCTGGTATATAATTATAATGATTATATATTGTTGATTCTAAAAAAAATTCCTAAATTTGTTATTCAAAAGTGTATTTTGTTGTTCTTCCAGGTTTCGTGGACATAGCAGAAAACGACGAAGAGGGTCTAAAAATGGCCGTAGCCACTTTGGGGCCAGTAGCAGTTGCCATTGATGCTAGCTCTGATCAGTTCCAATTTTACTCGAACGGAGTCTATTACAATCCCGAATGTAAAAACACTCTAGAAGAAATGAATCATGCCGTTCTTGTGGTTGGATACGGAGAAGAAGCAAACAGTTTAAAGTATTGGCTCATCAAAAACACTTATGGACCTCAATGGGGAATAGGAGGGTACCTCAAAATGGCCAGGGGCATCAACCACTGTGGAATTGCCACAACTTGCAGTTATCCTTTAGTTTAAAGTGTCAAAATTTAAAACAAACTATTAAAATTGTCGTCGAGTGGGTAGTGATAAATAAAACTGCCAAATAACATTAAGATACGAATTATGTAATTATAGTAGCGCAAATACTTATTCCTTTGTTACTTTATAATTTTGCACAATCATTTCATTGTTATTATTATAGAACACATGTACAGTCTTTGACCTATGGAGTGCCATTTTCAGCTGAATAAACGTAGTAGACTAATGAGTCAATGAGTACCTATTTATTGTCATGGTGTAAAACTCCGAAAAATGCATCAACCTTCTCGCAACCTAATATTAAATTATTATGTATTGAAAGTCAACTTCCGCTAAAATAATAATTGAAGTTATAACATGTACAAATTATTTAGTTCGCAATTGTTGAATTCAAAATAGTCCCAACCAGTTGACACGCAAAATGAAGATAATTTTCCTCCTATGTTTGAATTTTGATTTATTTGCCCAGACCATAACATCTAGACAAGAAGTAGAAAATTCGGAAGAGTTTCAAAAGTGGGTTGCTTTCAAGGTAGGTATGAACACATAATATCAAACACCTACATTTAAATTTCCGGAATATTTTACCTGTTGTAGAAAACTCATGGCAAAAATTATGACATAGAAGACGACAAGCTGCGATTCCAAATTTTCAAAAACAATCTTAAGACTATCAAAAATCATAATGAACGATTCGAACAAGGATTAATTTTTTATCAGCTTGACATTAATAAGTTTGCTGACATAACAAAGGATGAGTTTATGCAACAGCTAACTTTGAATCAATCAAAAGCTAATCAAAATATTCTACCACCGTCACCGCCAATTGCTGGAGCTATTCCAGAAGAATTTGATTGGAGACTTTCTGGTGCAGTCACAGAAGTTAAAGACCAAAAAGAATGTGGATCTTGTTGGAGTTTTAGCGCAGTAAGTTATCGCAGGTTGCAGTGTATTGTAGTATAATAAGAGACAAGATCCAAGAAAATATCACATTTAAAAAACATACTTTTTAGATGCATACATAGGTACATTTTAATTATTACAATTAGCTACTCTAAGATTTTTTCGCATCTATTCTATGCCAACTAATCCTTGTACAAAGAGTATCAACTAAAAGTAATATTGGCGGAAGGTATTTTAATTTGTAATGCTTTGCCAAACTATTTAAATGACATTTGTAGCTTAGGGAAACGTAGTTCAGTTATACATTATATACACGAAGATTGGAACAAATTCGATAAAATCTCCTTTGAATAACGAACCCCAGGAAGGAGCAAATTTGGGCTTAACGCTGGACCGGGACAGTCTGCATATGCCGGGATGCCGTTTCCGTTTTTACAGTGGCGCGCACCTTTGAGTTCTTTCCTCATTTTTCGAGAAATCAGCACATATACAATACAGGCAAAACATTATAAGGCACGTTTATGTTTTAAGTTTAGGAATCTTTGATAATTCAGCAATTCTAATTTTAAGTTTCCAATTATGGAGAAGTAGCTACCTACAAAACGCCTACGCCACTTTGGTGCAAAAATTAATTTAAATTACAAAATTATACCTCATGATGGATTATTATCCTCAAACATTTTAATTTTAGTGACCAGGAAAGTGCTACAGGCTGCACAGCTAAGCCTAACAACTCAAAAAAGTATCTAAATACCTCATACTGACACCTATCACCTTGTCAGATATGAAAATATTGTGCAAAAACTTGGTTACCACTCAGGGCGATTTCCGTCTCAGGTATTTTATAATATACCTACATAGAGCTTTCACTCCTTCCTGGGATTCTTTATTCAAAGAAAATCTCTATGGGCAAGGGAAAAAATCGCTCGGACACGTCAGCCTTAATTTTGTAATGCGCAAATTTTGACATATAAATGCGTCATGTGACGCAGATAATCACGTCATCGTCATTTTTTTTAAATAATTGTAAGCCGCGCTTTTGATAGCGCCATTTGAAAGAGCTCATTTTTCTACATGCAGAACGATGATTTTTGTTATAGGATACATAGGTAACATTTTTTAAAGGTTGCGCTTATTTTTTACAATTTATTTACTTTCATATGTATTTGTGCATTTTTCATTTCCAACAAGAACACCAACAAATGGTAGAAAATGACATTTGCAACCAATCAAAGTAAATGTTCGAAGTTTCTACCATTTAGGTACTGACAAATACATAAGAAAATAAATAATAAAATGTAAAAAATAAACCAGATAATTGTTCTCAAAAAAATTTTATCTAACCTATACCAAAAATCATCGTTCTGTATGTAGAGTAAAATAAAAAATGAAAAACTTAATTAAAAATTAGCTTTTACCTATTTAAGCCATATACTAAAACGAATAAAATAAGTTTAGGTTTTCGTTAAGATAATTCAATGCCAAATTGGGACAAGTTTTTGTAAATCAAAAAGCTAGTCGCGCTACTTGCTTATCAACCAATCACTATCCAATAAAATTAATTGGTGTAGTTACTTTTTTAATGAACATTTCGCACGACAAGCTTTTTGATTTACAAAAACTTGTGGAAATTTGGCAGTGAATTATCTTAACGAAATAATCCTTATTTTATTCGTTTTAGTACTCGACTTAAATAAAAGCTTGTTTTAAAAAGGTTTTTTTATTTTATTTTGTGTTTTTTAGTACTTTTAGTCACTTACCTTATCATTTTGCACTCGTCAAACCATTTCATTTGATACCCATGCCAAGTAGGTTGTGAGGAAATTGTGTAATCCACCATCTTGGGGCGGCTGCCACATTGGATTTCGCATGACGCCACTTTAACTTATCGTTTTCCATCGCTCAAACCCTTTCATTTGGTACCAAATGTCGAGGAGTTGTGAAAAATAGGTAATCCGCTAACTTGGGGCGGCCGCCATCTTGCATTTCGTATGACGTCACTAACCTTATTGTTTTCTACTCGCCAAATCCTTTCATTTGATACCCATGTCGACGAGGTTGTAAAGAAATAGGTAATCCGCCATCTTGGAGAGGCGGCCATTTTGAAAAATACACACAATACTGAGTATACCAGAATCAAAAGTGTCTGCAAAATTTCAGCTCAATCGTTTGTGTGGAAGTGGTTTTGTCCGAGCGATTTTTTCTCTAGAGATTTTAATGAATTTGTTCCAAACTTCGCGTGCTCTCTGCATACTGTTAGAGTGAACAATAGGAACAACTTTTTTTATTGAATTTGTTCCAACCTTCGCGTGCTCTCTGCATCGTTTCATCATCATTTTACAAGAAAACGTTATTTTTGGTAAAAATTTTGATTGTATTTAACACATATTTCATATACAGTGTGTTTAAAAATTAAAAATATGAAAATTATGTAACAGTAACCTGCGCTAATTTTTAAGGATACAAAAACATTATAATAAAAAAAGTTGTTTGGAATAAAAGTTATGTCAGAATTCCAATTTGTGGACAAATCGACCTACACTCTATTCAATCAAAATGCAAGTGGCGCGTATGCATTTACACAATTGACGCACGTGAACAATTCTGATGGCTAATACGAGGCAGGGCCGCATTAAGGACGATCTCTATGAATTTTATAATATAAAATATTAAAATAATATGCCCCAATATTAAGAACTTTAAAAACAAACTTTTATGGCACACCTAGTCATTCACTTACCTGCAAATTTTTTACTATTAACACAAATCGTAGCTCCAACAATTAATAAACAGCGAAACAATTACATATATCGGAAAAAATTAAAAGTCCACTTGCAACTCAATACACCTCTGTAATAATAAATAACGGCTCGCTGAACTCGCCCGCCGGGAAAGATTTTATTGCCGACTAGCCAATAGCAAGCCGATCACGTGCATATCACGCTCTAGCCATGGAACAACTTTTGTTTATGTTTCACTTGCGTTTAGTTTGAATAGAGTTTAGGTACTAGACTAAGTAGACAGTTAGCTTGTGGGCAAGACTTTTCATTTCATTAAACGTCATTTTAGATATCTATTTTATTGAATTTGTTCCAATACCTTCGCGTGCTCTCTGCATCATTTCATCATCATTTTACAAGAAAAATTTATTTTTGGTAAAAATTTTGATTGTATTTCAAACAAAATTGGCAAGTTATTTCATATACAGTGTGTTAAAAAGTAAAAATCTGAAAATTATGTAAGAGTAACCTGCGCTAATTTTATAAGGATTCAAAAACATTCTAATAAAAAAAAGTTGTTTGGAATTAAAAGTTATGTCGCAGAATTCCAATTTGTGGACAAATCGACCTAGGTACTAGACTATAACTAGACAGTTAGCTTGTGGGCAAGACTTTTCATTTCATTAAACGTCTTTTAGACATCTATTTATTAATTCAAGTATTATTAAAATGTTGACATTAGAGCCAAAAAATTGTATAATCCAGTATAGTCGAAGTAGGCCGAAGTAGGTAAGGCGTCGACCACCCCCTCCACTTTCCTCCTAGGCCCCGCCCCATTCCCCCTCCACCTCTAGGCCCCGCCCACTTAGGCCCCGCCCACTTAGGCCACGCCCACTTCCCCCCTCCACTTTCGTGACGTCAGATTGTGACAAAAAATGGCGGCTGACCCCTTTCCCCTCCACTTTCGTGACGTCACATTGTGACAAAAAAATGGCGCCTGACCCCGCCCCCTTTCTTGACGTCAGACTGTGACAAAAAAACTCTGACGTAAGACTGTGACCAAAAAACTAAGGCGCATGCGCCGATACACGTTGTGACGTCAGGCTGTGACAAAAAACTAAGACACGTGCGCCGATGGCCTATGTCACGCTCTGACGTCAAGATGTGGCAAAAAGCCAAAAGAGCGTAACCTATGACTCTCGCGCTCTGATGTCACAAATTCTGAAAAAAAAAAAATCCGCCCGTCGCGGCGTAGACTTAAGAACACAAGGTGTCTCAAAATGTATGTGTGTGACAAAAGCCAAAGCCAAAAAGGCCTTAATAGTTTCAGCATGTGACCTCCTAGAACTAATGTTAAATAAAATACAAGATGTCTCAAAAACATATAAATAGACAGATGAATTTTGCGACGGTTAGTTCGATGTTGACTTTCACTGGAGAGGGTCTAGTAAACACCGTAATCAATAAGCTACCAATAGAATTACATTTGCCCGGATACCAATTTTGTGGACCAGGTACTCATCTGGAGAAAAGAAGAGGTGACGTCGGCATAAATAAACTCGACTCTTTTTGTAAAATACACTATATTTCATATTTAAAAAATAAGTCGCTAGAAGAACGACATAAGGACGATAGGGAGTTGGAAAATCGTGCTTGGAAGCGTGTCAAGTCAAAAGACGCAAAACTTGGTGAGAAAGCCTCCGCTTGGTTAGCCACCACTGCCATGAAGGTTAAACGAAAATTAGGCATGGGCCTGAAACAAAAACGACCCATTTCATTTCGAAGAGATATCGTGAAAAAAGTTGCAAAATCTTTAAAGAAATCATTTGGCGACAACCAGCTTAACGATGTGAAGAATTTAAAGAAATCGTCGATGGTTGCCCTGCGTGCCGCTCGCCTAGCAGTCAAAAAAACAGGAGGAAAGAAAAAAATTCGCGTTCCTAGGATAATACCGTTTGAGAGAAAAATTGGTGGTTTTCTACCTCTTCTGCCCCTCCTAGCGACTTTAGGAGCTCTGGGTTCTGTAGCCGGAGAAGCTAGTGCAATAGCTAGAACCATAGTGGACGCGAAAAACACAGAAAAAAATGGAGGAACAAAAACGACATAACAAAGTAATGGAAGTAATTGGGAAAAAAGGTTCAGGTCTCTTCATGAGAAAAAATAACCGTGGACGATTCGGACTTTTTCTCAAAAAACAGCAAAAAAACTACCAGTGAAGCTACCCAATAGACCGCTGTCAAATAAAGATTTACTAAAGTTTGCTAAAAAGTTTAAATTAAGATATTTTCGAGGCGTCTTTATGCGGGACACTCTCCCATGAATTATTCCATATAGAAACGAGTCGGCAATCGTGAACTTAGATCTGATGCGTAACAGCGGGACCCACTGGGTAGCTTATAACAAAAAGGGTAACAGCGTAGAGTATCTTGACAGCTTTGGGGGGTTAAAGCCGCCCCCGGAACTGATTGAATATTTAGGAAAAGGTGTAAAAATAACGTATAATAATAGTCCTTACCAAAAATACGACGAAATTAATTGCGGTCATCTTTGTTTGGAGTTTCTCTATAAAAGACGTGGTTTCACGTGAAAAACATTCAGTCATGTCTTCGCTGATATTCACTGTACACGGCATTTCATCTACGCTATCTATCGATTTCGATTATTTAGACTCGAGTGCCGAATACGGTCTAGCCCTTCTTGGGTTCCATTCTTACAACAGCATACCAAACATTGATAAAGGTACCGGCATAAACAAATTCTACTTGATTGACAAAAATAATAGGAAAACAATAGAGATTCCTACCGGCTCGTAAGAGATTAGTACCATCGAAACACGTATAGTCAAAGAACTGAAAATAGAAAAGGGAGATAAGGCTGTAAATTATTTCAGTTTGAAAGCTAACAACAGCACTCTTCAGTGTGAAGTTTACAGCGAAAAGTACGGGATAGATTTTAAAACAAAAGGATCAATAGGAAAAATTTTGGGGTTCTCGGAACGTATATTACAACCAGGCGAAGTGCACGTTTCGGATTTACCTGTTGACATTGTTAAAGTTAGAACAGTGCATATAGATAGCAATATAACCACTGGGGCTTATTATAATAGCCGACCGACGCACACGATATACGAATTTGCGATAGGCGCGGACCCTGGCTACGCCATAGACGAGATTTCTAGAAATCTTCTTTACGTGCCCGTAACGAAGCGTCAAATCAACAACATAACCTTAAATATACTCGATCAAAATTCCGAGTTGGTAAATTTTAGAGGAGAGGATATCATTATAAGATTAGAGTTGAAAAAAATTTCGTAATGATTCTAGTTTTTTTCGACAGGCATCAGACATATAAAAGAAAGCAGCCGACTTCAAGAACCCCATTACCACCAGCACCTTTAAGTTGTAGAGATCGTAACGCGGAGCTTACTTTGGAGGAACGCTTATTCTTAGAGTATCAGTACAAAAGACAATCGACGCAATGTTAAAACGACCTTATACTCACGTCTGGTCGCGCAGAATTACTCACAAATATCAGGATTTTTCGCGAACTTAGTATGTTAAAATTGAATCTTAGCGTGAACATAGGTAGGCTACTGAACACAGGGCGCAGGGATTTAAAATATATACGCCAAAAGCGTGTTGCAAAATTAGCGTTTTAGACAGAAAAAAAGGGACATTTCAGGGTCAATACCCCTGGTTAACCCCTGGAGCTTGCCGACAGGGACTTGCAAAAAAAAGCTTGCTCGGCACTTTTCCCAAATATTTCCCAAGTGGTATATCAACAGCTACAAGAAAAAGAATCTTGGTCGCGGGTAGTGGCGTACGAACGGAAGGATAAATGGCAAAATACAGGTCTCTAAATTGAACATTTTCTCAAAAATTAACGATACGGCGAAATTCATGGTGGAGACTAAAGACAAATGGACTTCAACAGTGGCAGAATTAATACAGGGTATGCCAAAATGTATTTAGTACAGGGTGTACCAAATCATGGATGTTACCAAAGTCAAAGCAGTTTAATAGGTCAGATTTAATACAGGATGGGCAAAATACGGCCAAAAAAAGCCTAACTTCAGAATTAAGTACAATAATAAAGGAACAGAGTGATTCAAATACCAAAGCCAAAAAAGCCTTATTTCATCACGTGACAGATTTAATACAGCTGTGGCAAAAGCAACTCTGACGGGACTAAATCCAAAATGATTTTTTTTTGGTCACGGGGTACAGATTGTTCAGAAACCGACGTAGATATCCATCACCAAGCGCCTAAGAACGTGTCCCTAAAGGATAAGGAAGAAAATTCTTTAAGTAAGTAAAACATATTGTTTCTACTGTGCGTTGTGAAATTTCGAAACGATAACGAAAATTTTCAAAATCAGCATAAGGCATCAGCAACAACAAACATGAAAACTAGGTCACGGGAAATGGCGTACGAACGGGAGGGATAAAATGGTAAAATTTCAGGTCTCTAAACTAAACATTTTCTCAAAAAATTAACGATACAGGATGTCTCGAAATTAATGTGTCTTAGAATACAGGACAAAAATTCACGGATGGGACAAAAGCCAAAAAAGGACTAATTTCATCGCATGACAGAATTAGGAATAAATACAGGGTGGACGAAAGCAACTGATATGTCAAAATTCATATACAGGATGGGGCAAATACCGAAAGAACCGTAATATTTACGTGACGTTACAGAATTACTTTTCGACGACGTACAAATTAATAGCAGATGAAATATACTTGTAAACATCCCGAACTATGCAATTTCTCCTAATACTAATTTTCTACTTAAAAAAAGGTCTGCCAACACAACAACGGGCGGTGTACTAAATCCCTAATTTCAAAACAACCTGGTCGAAAAATCGTAAGTAAAAATACCTCTTTGGGCATTATTAAGTATAGATTAATTTAGAAAAATGGATATAAATTAATTCATCTCCATCAAACCGATCATCAAAAATCGTAAAAATTCTTAATTCAAATCTTAATTCGCAGTAACAGAGTGTACAACCAGCGATTTCTGAAACAAAAATCGTCTAAAGCGTCTAGTCGCCACCGATTTCAACCTAATTGCGTTAATAGTTACGTGACGACACAGAATTTTTCTCAGATTTAGGGATTTTTTTGTGGAAATTTATATATGTACTTAATAGAAGAATAAGGTGCATTGAAAGATAGAAGTACGTAAAAGGTGTAGTGTAATAATTTTCGATACATTCCACGAAATATAATAAAGGGAACCTCATGTATTGGAGAGAGATAGAACTTTCTTATTGGCGGTCATGAACCTCTGGGAGCTTGTCGACAGGCATGGACTTGTAGTAGATAACCCTTTTGGCAGCGTTTTCGATACAAAATAAATACAACCCAAACAAACAAAGAATGATCTATAATTGATCTCAAATTGAAATTTCTCCCCAACGTTGCCGGATAACACAATGTGCATGGAGTTCTCGTTTTTTTAGTAATTTCATGGAATGAAGGAATACCGTCATGGAACGCCATTAACTACCATGGAACGCCATGGACTACCATGGAACGCCACGCACGCCACTTAATAAAAATAAGGTGAATTAAAAGATCTTCGTAAAATCCATGTGTAAATTTCTAAGTAGAAAAATTTTCTAAACCCGAGAAAAATTCTGTGGGATCACGTAATTATTATTACGGTCCTTTTGTCATTAGGCTGAAAATGCGTGACGACGACGACGACGATCAGGCAACTCGTCAAACCGAGTCTAACGAAGTGCCGCAAAGGCATATTTCTCACGCGGATCTCCCGCGATAAGATTTTAAAGATAGGCAGAACCGTGCGTGTGTGCGTGAAATGTGGCGTGCGTGACGTGCGTGCGTGGCGTGCGTGACGCGCGTGACGTGCGTGCGTTGCGAGCATGACGCGCGTGCGTGGCGTGCGTGGCCCGCGTGGCGTGCTTGGCGTTTCATGGTAGTCCATGGCGTTCCATGGTAGTTCATGGCGTTCCATGGTAGTCCATGGTGTTCCATGGTAGTTCATGGCTTTCCATGGTAGTTAATAGCGTTCCATGACGGTATTCCTTCATTCCATGAAATTACTAAAAAAAACGAGAACTCCATGCACATTGTGTTATCCGGCAACGTTGGGGAGAAATTTCAATTTGAGATCAATTATAGATCATTCTTTGTTTGTTTGGGTTGTATTTATTTTGTATCGAAAACGCTGCCAAAAGGGTTATCTACTACAAGTCCATGCCTGTCGACAAGCTCCCAGAGGTTCATGACCGCCAATAAGAAAGTTCTATCTCTCTCCAATACATGAGGTTCCCTTTATTATATTTCGTGGAATGTGTCGAAAATTATTACACTACACCTTTTACGTACTTCTATCTTTTAATGCACCTTATTCTTTTATTAAGTACATATATAAATTTCCATAAAAAAATCCCTAAATCTGAGAAAAATTCTGTGTCATCACGTAACTATTAACGCAATTAGGTTGAAATCGGTGGCGACTAGACGCCTTACACGATTTTTGTTTCAGAAATCGCTGGTTGACCTACCAATTAGCAGATTGTAAGCAAATCATTCAAAGCCCTAGGTATTTTTGTACACTCTGTTACTGCGAATTAAGATTTGAATTAAGAATTTTTACGATTTTTGATGATCGGTTTGATGGAGATGAATTAATTTATATCCATTTTTCTAAATTAATCTATACTTAATAAGGCTCAAAGAGGTATTTTTACTTACGATTTTTCGACCAGGTTGTTTTGAAATTAGGGATTTAGCACACCGCCCGTTGTTGTGTTGGCAGACCTTTTTTTAAGTAGAAAATTAGTATTAGGAGAAATTGCATAGTTCGGGATGTTTACAAGTATATTTCATCTGCTATTAATTTGTACGTCGTCGAAAAGTAATTCTGTAACGTCACGTAAATATTACGGTTCTTTCGGTATTTGCCCCATCCTGTATATGAATTTTGACATATCAGTTGCTTTCGTCCACCCTGTATTTATTCCTAATTCTGTCATGCGATGAAATTAGTCCTTTTTTGGCTTTTGTCCCATCCGTGAATTTTTGTCCTGTATTCTAAGACACATTAATTTCGAGACATCCTGTATCGTTAATTTTTTGAGAAAATGTTTAGTTTAGAGACCTGAAATTTTGCCATTTTATCCCTCCCGTTCGTACACCATTTCCCGTGACCTAGTTTTCATGTTTGTTGTTGCTGATGTCTTATGCTGATTTTGAAAATTTTCGTTATCGTTTCGAAATTTCATAACGCACAGTAGAAACAATATGTTTTACTTACTTAAAGAATTTTCTTCCTTATCCTTTAGGGACACGTTCTTAGGCGCTTGGTGATGGATATCTACGTCGGTTTCTGAACAATCTGTACCCCGTGACCAAAAAAAAATCATTTTGGATTTAGTCCCGTCAGAGTTGCTTTTGCCACAACTGTATTAAATCTGTCACGTGATGAAATAAGGCTTTTTTGGCTTTGGTATTTGAATCACTCTGTGCCTTTATTATTGTACTTAATTCTGAAGTTAGGCTTTTTTTTGGCCGTATTTTGCCCATCCTGTATTAAATCTGACCTATTAAACTGCTTTGACTTTGGTAACACCCATGATTTGGTACACCCTGTACTAAATCTGCCCTATTAATGTCCTTTTGGCTTTGGTCACACTCATACATTTTGGCATACCCTGTATTAATTCTGCCATTGTTAAAGTCCATTTGTCTTTGGTCTCCACCATGAATTTCCCCGTATCGTTAATTTTTGAGAAAATGTTCAATTTAGAGACCTGTATTTTGCTATTTATCCTTCCGTTCGTACGCCGCTACCCGCGACCAAGGTTCTTTTTCTTGTAGCTGTTGATATACCACTTGTGAAATATTTGGGAAAAGTGCCGAGCAAGCTTTTTTTTTGCAAGTCCCTGTCGGCAAGCTCCAGGGGTTAATGACTGAGCCAACGTATTGACCCTGAAATGTCCCTTTTTTTCTGTCTAAAACGCTAATTTCGCAATACGCTTTTGGCGTATATATTTTAAATCCCTGCGCCCTGTGTTCAGTAGCCTACCTTTGTTCACGCTAAGATTCAATTTTAACATACTAAGTTCGCGAAAAATCCTAATATTTGTGCGTAATTCTGTGCGACCAGACGTGAGTATAAGGTCGTTTTAACATTGCGTCGATTGTCTTTTGTAGTTTTAAGTAAAAAATTAGAACGAATAGTTCAGAATTTTTGCAAATACCTAACTGTATTTTACTCGTTCTTAAGTCTGAGACGTCACGTGATGAAATAGATCTTTTTGGCTTTTGTTCCATCCGTGCATTTTTGACAGTTGCTCTTGCCCATCCTGCAGTCTTAAATCTGTCACGGGTTATTAAAGTCCTTTTGGCTTTGGTCCCATCCATGAAATTAGGCCCTTTTGGGTTTTGTCCTATCCATGAATTTTTACAGTTGTTATTTTTTGCCCAACCTGTAGTCTTAACTCTGTCGTGATCTATTAAAGTCCTTTTGGCTCTGGCCCCATCCTGTACATAAATTTTTGTCCGTTACTTTTTAGACACCCTCTATTTATTCTTAATTCTGTTACGACCTATTAGGGTCTTTTTGGCTTTGGTTTAAGAGATTTTTTAACAGCTGTTTTGCCCACTTTGTATATTTTGTTGAGAAAATAATCTGTGACGTCACGTGACGATTAAGGTCCAAGCGTGATGGCTTTTTTTTGTTTCATTTTTATGTGTACCTATATCGATTTTTTATTCACGCCATTAAGCTGAAAATCGTCTGTGGTTAGAAGATCGTTTTGAGATTGGGAGATTTCGAGTGTCTTACTTTTTGCTAGTTTTTTAATAAAAATTGTTTTTGTCTCATCCAAGGAATTCGAGACATACTGTAACGTTATTTTTTTATGTTTAATTTAGAGACCTTTACCATTCCTTCCGGCCGCAAACTAGATTTTGTGTTTGTGAAACCGCTGACAATGTTTCTTGCATTTTTTTTGTCGTGTAGAGGTATAACGAAAAATATTCGCTTCTATTGTCGAGTACTTTATGTACACTTCGGTATTGCGAATTAAGCGGTGTGCTTTTTGTATTAACCTATTATGTGTCGTGTCTTTTTACCTTCCCGGCATACTTTGATCAATTTTTACGGCGGACTCCATCTTGTGTGATCTTGTAGGGGATCGTCCTCGACTTCCCATCGATGACCTTCGATGAAACAGTAAGGACACTGAACAACGTCTTCAAAATTTGTATAAAAGAATCCAGCTTCTGACAGCTTCTTTGGTGAAATCACAGAGTTATACGACCATTTTTCAAAAGATTTGAGTTTATTATTTAGTTTTCGGTAATCCATAGTTCGCTACTGTTGATTATTTACTACTTTTTGTGTTATCCTGATGAGGGATTTCACAATAAGTAAAGACAAACACGCCGATATGTAGTACGCTAGGATAGTAACTGTCGAGAAGCTTGGCATACACTGGTCGGTTTCTAGCAGTTCTTGAGATATGGGCGTGGAATTGGACTTTTCAGTACATCCGAATGTTTTCCATAGCGTTTCGCCGTAACTGTTATTTTTAAACAACATTCGAAGCTTATATTCAGTAGTGTTTTTAGGTAGCGATATCATCAAAACTACAGATTCTAGATCACCTGACGGTAATAAAGACCGCCATTCTGACAACCGTTTACCATTTTCGTCTATACAAATACTAACTTCAACTATATTGTGGGGTTTATAGATGTAGAAAATGTTGCTGATTATTGCGGATAATATTACATAATCAGCTGTTAGGAGCATCTTGTCAGGTGATAAACTAAATGATTTATATGCCTGACCTCTCAATTTATCGAAAAAATATAGGGATTGAGGTTTAAAATAAAAACAATTAATACATTTTTATGATTTATTTATTTTTGTTCACATTACAATAGTTTCCTAGATACTGCATTCCAGTTTTTAAATCTATTTTTATTAGAAAAAACATAAAATTGCCATTTCTCGTCTTCGATGTCCAGTTTTCTAAACATTTCCATCATCTCGTTGCGACGCTCACGCTCCTCGATCAACTTCTTAACTTTTTCGATATTTTTTATGTGATTTTCAATACGTAAGGTCAACATGGTAGATAAGTTTGTAGCCAGCTGTTGGTGACGACTACGATGTTCATATATGCGAGCCCAGCCATCAACTGAAGGTAAATTTTAAAAATGTTCTACATTAAATTTCTGACCATTTCACTTAAAGGCTGGTACTCGATAACGGAATCGTGAATTATAACGCAATAGGCTCTTGTATTTGCGGGGAAAGCGCTGGTGCTCTCTATGTCCAGTTTAATGTCAACCGTGTTGGTCTTCATCGACTCGTTTCTTCTGGAGCAGTCGACAATAATGAGGGCCGCGTTATCTTTGTATTCTTGGTAGCTCAGCAAAGGTCGTTTGTCGCACACATTCATGTAGCTTGGGTAAAATTCTGTATAGTTGTTGTAAGCTTCCACGTAGTCGTTCTTTTTGAAGTCCAATCGGAGGCGTTCAAACGGGAAGTATTCCCCGTTTAATATTAGTCTCACGTCAGATGTGTCTATATGGTCGAATTTTGTGGGGTCATTTTTAGTATTGTCTTTACGAGTACCTAGTTTGAAACCAGACGATGACATTTCGGGGAGTCTCCAATGATGCTGTCGTTTTGACCGACCAGATTTCTCTTTGTGTGCTATTTGTAAGACTCGGTAGCTCATGTAGCTCCCATCTACGAAAAGGAATAATTATGGGTCGGTCCATTTTTATAGATTTTAGTAGATCTAATCTAATCTCGTCATTTGGTTGAATATGCTTAACTTTCAACTCAATGTTGGTAATCGCCAATTCTACAGTAAATTCTGTAGTTGTATTTGGAGTTTGTTCTAAAAGTAAGCAGTTGTTATCATTTCGAGCTCGTACTAGTCTTATGGTCTGCTTTCCACAGATAGCATGTGGATAATCGTTAAAAATGCCAAATAAATGCTTGAGTGGAACTCGTACGCTGAACGACCCATCATCGTTCACGATTTTTGATTTATCGGGAAAAGTCCAGCCGGAGGTTACCAAATACTTTTGATCGTTTGGCGAATAGCACGAGTAGGCTCTTATTGAACTCACAATTCCGGGATTTCTCACTACGTCTATTTCATGGCCGCAGAGTTCATATGAAGCTGAGTCGAATAAAAATACAGCCCCGTTGTTCGTAAGACTGTAAGTACCGGTTCCAGATTTATTTGTTATTTTCCCCTTAATAAAAATTGCCGCCTCATGCATCAGCAGCCAAGCATCGCCCTGATTAATTGTTATCTCCACGACGTCGTTATTCATAAATGACTTTACGAACGGGCAGTAGGTGCGTGCCTCCATTCGTTGAATGGACTCATCGAAATTTGGTTCTTGGTGTACGTCGAAAACCTGGTGTGTCAGTGACATGGTGGCCCTGATACTCTAAGAATAAGCGTTCCTCCAAAGTAAGCTCCGCGTTACGATCTCTACAACTTAAAGGTGCTGGTGGTAATGGGGTTCTTGAAGTCGGCTGCTTTCTTTTATATGTCTGATGCCTGTCGCAAAAAACTAGAATCATTACGAAATTTTTTTCAACTCTAATCTTATAATGATATCCTCTCCTCTAAAATTTACCAACTCGGAATTTTGATCGAGTATATTTAAGGTTATGTTGTTGATTTGACGCTTCGTTACGGGCACGTAAAGAAGATTTCTAGAAATCTCGTCTATGGCGTAGCCAGGGTCCGCGCCTATCGCAAATTCGTATATCGTGTGCGTCGGTCGGCTATTATAATAAGCCCCAATAACAATGTCAACAGGTAAATCCGAAACGTGCACTTCGCCTGGTTGTAATATACGTTCCGAGAACCCCAAAATTTTTCCTATTGATCCTTTTGTTTTAAAATCTATCCCGTACTTTTCGCTGTAAACTTCACACTGAAGAGTGCTGTTGTTAGCTTTCAAACTGAAATAATTTACAGCCTTATCTCCCTTTTCTATTTTCAGTTCTTTGACTATACGTGTTTCGATAGTACTAATCTCTTACGAGCCGGTAGGAATCTCTATTGTTTTCCTATTATTTTTGTCAATCAAGTAGAATTTGTTTATGCCGGTACCTTTATCGATGTTTGGTATGCTGTTGTAAGAATGGAACCCAAGAAGGGCTAGACCGTATTCGGCACTCGAGTCTAAATAATCGAAATCGATAGATAGCGTAGATGAAATGCCGTGTACAGTGAATATCAGCGAAGACATGACTGAATGTTTTTCACGTGAAACCACGTCTTTTATAGAGAAACTCCAAACAAAGATGACCGCAATTAATTTCGTCGTATTTTTGGTAAGGACTATTATTATACGTTATTTTTACACCTTTTCCTAAATATTCAATCAGTTCCGGGGGCGGCTTTAACCCCCCAAAGCTGTCAAAATACTCTACGCTGTTACCCTTTTTGTTATAAGCTACCCAGTGGGTCCCGCTGTTACGCATCAGATCTAAGTTCACGATTGCCGACTCGTTTCTATATGGAATAATTCATGGGAGAGTGTCCCGCATAAAGACGCCTCGAAAATATCTTAATTTAAACTTTTTAGCAAACTTTAGTAAATCTTTATTTGACAGCGGTCTATTGGGTAGCTTCACTGGTAGTTTTTTTGCTGTTTTTTGAGAAAAAGTCCTAATCGTCCACGGTTATTTTTTCTCATGAAGAGACCTGAACCTTTTTTTCCAATTACTTCCATTACTTTGTTATGTCGTTTTTGTTCCTCCATTTTTTTCTGTGTTTTTCGCGTCCACTATGGTTCTAGCTATTGCACTAGCTCCTCCGGCTATAGAACCCAGAGCTCCTAAAGTCGCTAGGAGGGGCAGAAGAGGTAGAAAACCACCAATTTTTCTCTCAAACGGTATTATCCTAGGAACGCGAATTTTTTTCTTTCCTCCTGCTTTTTTGACTGCTAGGCGAGCGGCACGCAGGGCAACCATCGACGATTTCTTTAAATTCTTCACATCGTTAAGCTGGTTGTCGCCAAATGATTTCTTTAAAGATTTTGCAACTTTTTTCACGATATCTCTTCGAAATGAAATGGGTCGTTTTTGTTTCAGGCCCATGCCTAATTTTCGTTTAACCTTCATGACAGTGGTGGCTAACCAAGCGGAGGCTTTCTCACCAAGTTTTGCGTCTTTTGACTTGACACGCTTCCAAGCACGATTTTCCAACTCTCTATCGTCCTTATGTCGTTCTTCTAGCGACTTATTTTTTAAATATGAAATATCGTGTATTTTACAAAAAGAGTCGAGTTTATTTATGCCGACGTCACCTCTTCTTTTCTCCAGATGAGTACCTGGTCCACAAAATTGGTATCCGGGCAAATGTAATTCTATTGGTAGTTTATTGATTACGGCGTTTACTAGACCCTCTCCAGTGAAAGTCAACATCGAACTAACCGTCGCAAAATTCATCTGTCTATTTATATGTTTTTGAGACATCTTGTATTTTATTTAACATTAGTTCTAGGCGGTCACATGCTGAAACTATTAAGGCCTTTTTGGCTTTGGCTTTTGTCACACACATACATTTTGAGACACCTTGTGTTCTTAAGTCTAGGCCGCGACGGGCGGATTTTTTTTTCAGAATTTGTGACATCAGAGCGCGAGAGTCATAGGTTACGCCCTTTTGGCTTTTTGCCACATCTTGACGTCAGAGCGTGACATAGGCCATCGGCGCACGTGTCTTAGTTTTTTGTCACAGCCTGACGTCACAACGTGTATCGGCGCATGCGCCTTAGTTTTTTGTCACAGTCTTACGTCAGAGTTTTTTTGTCACAGTCTGACGTCACGAAAGGGGGCGGGGCCAGTCGCCATTTTTTTGTCACAATGTGACTTCACGAAAGTGGAGGGGGAAGAGGTCAGCCGCCATTTTTTGTCACAATCTGACGTCACGAAAGTGGAGGGGGGGGGGAAGTGGGCGTGGCCTAAATGGGCGGAGCCTAAGTGGGCGGGGCCTAGAGGTGGAGGGGGAAGGGGGCGGGGCCTAGGAGGAAAGTGGGGGGGGTGGTCCCAACCGACGTCTTACCTACTGGCCGATTTATCCCCTAATTGGAATTCTTTCAAAGCTTTTAATTACGAACAACTTATACTTACGCCTGCCGTAAATAAAACCACGTGTTCAATGACGTTCCGCAATTGGTCGGTAGATAGGCTATAAAATTTCACCCCTCTCGGCAACAGGGACGTACTCGATCGCAAAAGTGTAGTATACGGTTTTATCTTGTTGTTTTAAGCTATTTAGACACTGCCACAAATAATTTTTCGATGTTTTGAACCATTTTAAATAAGCCAATAATTCTTTTCCGAAATATTTTGATGTAAACACACGTGCTCTTGTTTACGCCAGGAGTAAGAGTTGCTCGATTTTGGTATAGTAAAAAATTTTCGTATCCTTATAAACTGGCGGTGTTTGCTCTTACATAATTTTCAAATTTTTATTTTTTAACGAACTGTATTTGATAACTAAACTTTATTTATTTTCGACTTAAAGTTTGTTCTTTTAAATTCGGACCAAGCATCATTAGGTACACTAAGCATCATTTCTTGACACTCGCATTCTTGGCCCATGCAAATTTTTGTGCAAGACCGCAATGATGGCTATTTTGTCATAGCTGAATAGCTGACAGGTTGTTTTTTTCAAATATTGTCCAAGGCTCTGCAGTAATATGCATATATTGCATGCTGATTGCTGATGCACTTGAAGGCTTGATCTCGACCATAAGGTGTGCACTCAGTACGATATCTACTTAACAGATCAAACGAACTTACCTCTCAAGTTACATCGTAATTATACTAGACTCCGATCCGAAGACATCGCCAAAAGAATAACACGTGTAGAATGCCTTTATAGCCATGATATTTTAAAGACCAAAATTCCCCCACTCTCCTGCCCTCGAGTGCCAGGCGGCCCCATATTCTCATATTCTTTGGCCGGCTGCCCGTCAATATGTTTACAGAACCTATTTTTACCACCTGGGATTACAGAGGGGAGGGAGATGATGTCTTCGCACCGGAGTCTAGTTTAATTAAAATCGAACTTTACAGATAAGTTCGTTTGATCTGTTAATTATACAACGACGTCCGGTCCGAAGACATCACCAAAAGAATACCACGTAGTTCTTTAAAGATGTGGATGGTAAAATTGGGTTTATTATCGGTAGGTGTACCTACCCATAAATTAACATCATAGAGTGCAATCCTTTTTGTATGGGTGTCCCTGTGTGTACCTAGTTGTTCAAAAATTAAAGCTCGCTACAAAAATATATTGGTAGCTATTCAAATTTTCAGAATACATTCTGGTTAGAATGAATATGGCCGTCCAAAATATAGTTGTTTCTTATTTATACCTGGTGTTTTCAATAGGTTGCAGATAAGGGTCTCTCTGACTATATTCGTTGTTTATAAGGAATTTGAAAGAATTCTTCTGGCATGAGTGCCACTTTATAAAGTATACCCTAAGAGACGTAGGCCATATTTTTTGCGCATAGACTATATATATATATACATACCTATTTGTTACTTCGTCCTTTGTACCTTTGGATGAGTAAGCTAATGGTTTCTACTGATATGTTGGGCAGCTGTTTTAATGTGAAGGGCGATTTATTAATCTCACAGTTACTAGGGAAAACTTGTGCGACAAAGAATACATATTATGGCATTTTAATATACGGTGAGTATTCCTGTTAATATTCCCAAATCTTATCGGGGTATCCGTACTATGCCCTCTGCATTGTCATTGTCACCATGTTTTGCCGGGCCCTGGTTCCTAAGTACAAAGGGGTGGAAAGGCATGAAGATGCATTAGTCCAAGATAATTAGATCCGTCTTATAAGAGGCGCAAAAAAATAAATGCTGGCAAGTTGAATTTTTCAGGGATGGTCGAGGACTGCCTCCTGAGTATCCAACCAAAAAATCACACTCGAACCCCTTCAGTAATAAGCTCTACAACCTTTAGTAATAAGCTCTACAACTTTGCCTTATAAAACTTTTTTATAACTTTCATATCTCGCCAGTTACAGCGCATTTCATGTTAAAAAAAAATGATCCAGGATATTTATCCATTGTGCAAAAAATAAATGTTGGGAAGCTGATTTTTTCAGGGTTGATCGGGGACTGCCTCCTGAGTACCCAACCAAAAAATCACACTCGAACCCCTTCATGGTTTTATGCAATAGGGGTGGTTTCTTTTTTTTTTAATTTTTCCAGCCTGTGCATAATAATAAGCTCTACAACTTTGCCTTATAAAACTTTTTTATTACTTTCATATCTCACCAGTTACAGCGCATTTCATTTTTTAAAAAATGCAATATTTAATACGAATGCTTCGTTCGTTCAATGTTTGAAAACTGGTGAGATATGAAAGTTATAAAAAAAGTTTTATAAGGCAAAGTTGTAGAGCTTATTATTATGCACAGGCTGGAAAAAAAAATAAATAAGAAACCACCCCTATTGCACAAAACCCTGAAGGGGTTCGAGTGTGATTTTTTTGGTTGGATACTCAGGAGGCAGTCCCCGACCAACCCTGAAAAAATCAGCTTGCCAGCATTTATTTTTTTGCACAATGGATAAATATCCTGGATTACATATCTATCCGGCGCACTGTACGAGTACCTACCTGCTGAAATTACTTGTGGATTATGTCAATCGACAATATTGTTGGTATCGAGCAATTCAACTTCGTTAACTGTTTTAAAGAATTAACGAGCAGTTTTTTTCTATGGGAAAACACGGGATTCTCGGTTAGCTCTCGAATTATTGCTAGAACTAATATAAGGTGGGTACGGCCGAATTTTATGAGATTCATCGTACTTTCAAGTTTTCCTGGATAATACCGAGGCACTCGGGAATAGAAGGCCGCTGCCACGTCACACTGTCAGGCTCACGTCGAACGCCTTATTTCCGCTCTCAAGTCGAGGCGCACCGAGCCACACGGCCGACGACACGGTATTCGTGCATATACAGCTACAAATTCTCACATGCAGTTATCCTTTCTTATGTAATGTTTAGCTCGATTCAGTTAAGACCACATATCATCATTTAATTGAAAAAAAAAAACAGGGCAGATGTGTTAAACGACAGAAAATTTGTCTCAAAATTTTGCAAAACATGTCGTTGTTAACACAAGGAAATTGTTCTTTCGGTCTATTCTTATCATCAGTTAATTGTAAAATGTTTGGCTACATTGGCAAACATAATATCGAAAGATTCAAAATAATAGAATAATGGCGCAAAAGGCTGAGAGAACACTAGATAAATTAGCGAGTAAGTCATATTTCTTATATTTTCATTCATTATATTATATTTGTTTCTACGTACTTACCTACTTGATAAAGCAATTATTGTGCAAGTGTTTTTTTATTTTCACTGAGTTTATTACATTTGTTTCTGCGTATTATCAATATACAGACACTTTAAAAAAAATGTTTATAATGTTGCTTGTTGCATGAGATTTTTTTAATATTTCATTACTATCTCACTAGAAGATAACCCACTTTTATCTTTGTAGTCTGCTGTAATCTGCTCTATAAAATGATAATGAAGTGACAGAGAAGCGATAATGAATGCTGCATAAAGCCACTTTT